>CM034152.1:28941705-31628372 GCA_019776745.2 Taxus chinensis
CATCTTAGGGGGTTGTATCCTCTTTGTGGAGTGAGTGCTTCATTAAATTAGGGGTTGGTGCTCCTTGTAGGGTTGGTTCTCTACTAAAGTAGGGATTGATGCTCCTTGTGGGGTTGGTGCCTCACTAAGTCAGGGGTTGGTGCTCCTTGTAAATTTGTTGCTTCACTAATTTTTTTTTTGTAATATAAGAAGAGTTTTAGTGGGCTTAATTCCCCAGGAGGGTTTCCCACTTACATATGGTGTCCTCATGTGTATTCTCTACTTTATTTCATGTTGTTGATGAATGTTAAATATACATCTAATGTACACATATGGTTATGTATGGTTAGATTGATGAATGAATAAATGAATGGTATATAATGGTAAATGAGTTGAAATATTTGTAGGATAGATTCAACCCCCCCCCTCTCAGTCCACTGTGCTTCCAACAATTGGTATTAGATCAGGTCCTTGAGAAGAAAATATTACCACTTCAAGGATATCCTACTGAAGCACATGCATGATACATTGTTAGACTAAATTTGAAGGAAATCCATTGATCAGAATGTGAGCATGCTTGAAACCCTTAGGGTTTGACATATGGAAATCCATCTATGAAGTTTTTGCTCCCTCTCCAACAAGTATTGATAATGAGAATTATGAAGGAGGAAAAACAATTTCTTGTATTGTTTTTTAAGGAGGTTTTCCTAATGGAAAGGATGAAGACCTAGTAACTAAGTTGAGATAACTGAGTATGATAACATAAATTTGATGGTTGAAAATCCCTAGGAAAGAATAAGGTTAGAATATTTAGGACTATGAAGATGTGTTTGGGTCTTTGCAGGCAGAAGAAGGATTTCATGATGATCTAATCATGATAACAATCAATGGCGTTATCCTTATGAACCCTATAACAGAGAGGACAAGGTATGAAGTGCAAATCAATACAGTTTGATCTATGAATATGATAATTCATGGAGGGTTTGAGGCCAAGAAGGTATTTATTCTTCCAATAGAACATCAAGGTTCATCAATTATTCAATTAAGATACTAGCTTTGTTTTGAGCACTCCTTTTCATTCAAACTAAGTGACATAGACATATTATACAAGTGGAAGGATCTATACATGTTGTTAGTTCATAAGAAACTCATGAGCTGTGATTTATGTGTCTTTGAATGTATATGTCAGGTTGAATAGTGTGTCCATCAAGTATGTTAAGTGTATTATTCTTGCCATCATATCTTGAGGAAATTATGTGTGTGTACATAGTCATAAGTTTTTCTTCAATAGTAGTCTACAAGAAATGTGGATCTAAGCTCTCAAAGTCTGGATCTAAGCTCTCAAGGTCTGGTTGTGTATGTCTTGTCATCAAAAGTCTTTGATACTATGTTTTTTTGTCATGATTGAGGTTTGTAAAAGGCTTCCAAATATCTCCGAGTTTATATGTACTTGTGATGTCATGTAAAGTTGTTAATATCAGTCAAATTTTGATGTCTCTTAATAATATTCAAGTGTCATGAATGTATGAGTCTTTAAGTATGTATCTAAATCTTAAGTCTGGTAAGGTCAAATCCATTGTAAGGTCAAATGAAAGTTCAAGTGTCATGGTCAGGTAGTCCATGATAAGGGATCACACTATCATTGCAGTGTCCTTTAAATTTATGTGTATGTCTTTGTAGACTAAGTTCAAAGTGTATTGTTATGAGTCAAATTGATTGACGTCATCATTGTAAGATATCAATGATTTCCTCTAAGTCTGAGTTCTATCTTCATGTTGTTGATTAAGAATCCAAGTCTAGTCCTTATGATTTTTTTATGAAGTGTATCATAATCCATAATCATGTTTCAAAATATGGTTGTTATGTATCATGAATCTAATATGAAGTCTTTGGTTAGTGTCCATATGTGTATGTTCAATTCATAAATTGGGCATTTTAGTTTGTATGCTAAAGTTAACATACAAGACAATCATGGTCTGTATATGTTATTGATAAAGGTTGTGAGAAATGTTTCTCATATTATGCATCTACAAGTGAAGTTATTAAGTGAGGTTAGGAACCTGATGTTCAAGTAAGTTGGTATACATGCAAGTTTTGTAGGACATGTCTGTAATTTGCAATTCTAAGAAGATCTAAGGTATGAGGTATTCTATGAATGAAGGAGTGTTGATCTAAAGATTTATCAAGGATAAATTTTAGTCTTCAAGTTCAACAAATGCCTTGATATGATGTGTAATAAATTGGCATGTCTTAGTTCACCTGAGTTTGAACAATAATTCTTAACAAACATTCTTATGAATCTCATGATCTATTACAATGAATTGAAAAGTATAACATATCATCATCCAAGGAATATCTTTAAAACCTCAATGAATTTCATCAGTTAGAAGTTTCCATGAGTTGTATGTTGAATCCAGGTGATGAAATTTGTGTAACAAGTACAGGTAACTGAAGTTATCGTTTTCTCTTTGCATGTGTGTATCTACCTAAAGAACTGATGAAGACAAAGGTCTGTAGTGACTGATATTTTTAGTCATGGGGTTTGCAAAAGTGAAGTAGCTCTATAAGGATTAGTAGTTGTTGTTTCATGGTAACATGGAAAAGAGTGAGGATCTTTCAAGTCAGTAGATGTCTATTTTACAATAGGTCAAGCTATGAAGGTTTCATAATGAGAATGAATAAGGAGTACTCATAAATAGGATGTGCACAATCTATTGGAGAAAATGTGGTTCACAATTCAAGTGTTTCAATATCATAGTCCAACATGTTAATGAACTGTGATTCAGTGCTTCTATGATCAATGATTGTATGAAGATAAAGTGATTTATGATATCAATGTCGATTGAAGAATTTGGTCTGAGTATGGCTTAAAGAGACTGAAAGTAAGATCATAATCAAGAACTTATTCAATGGTAAAAGGCTAGGGTTTAAGGACTAAAAGTGTGAGTCAAGTGACATTACAGGTAATGATCAAAGTTTGAGATAAAATAACTTGTCACAATGTAATTGAATGGTGAGTTAATTAATGATAAATGATCTGTAAGGGTATACAGAATGCTCTTAGGACTTCTAAGTGACTATCAAAGTAATGTTCCTATGTAAAATGATGAAGGATGGTTCAAGGGTCTGTTAATGGTGCCTGTAGTCAAGACTAAAAGTCATGTGCATAGATCTGAAGGGAATGTTGAAAGATATCCTACAGCCATGAAGCTTGTAATCTAAGGTTCAAAATCTCCGAGTTTTTTTTCTCATGATCAATAAACAAGTAAATTTTGAGTATGCCTTCAAAGGGATCTATGGTAAAGTTTGACTCAAGTCTCAGATAATTGTTCTAGCTGTCATGAAAGGTTGAGACATTCTCAAGGTACTATGTGCCAATAGTATAGATTGTGAAATCTGTTGACTGTCAAGAGATATCAAAAGTTTGTAAAGAAAGTTAAAGTCCAAGTACTATAGTAATTAACTTAAGGTAGGGTAGTTTGATTAAATGATTGTATGCTACATGTATTCAAGGGCTTTTTGAAATGGGAAATTTCCTAAGTTCATAAAGTGTAAGCTATGAGTTAAAATGTATCAGAGTTATGTTAAGGTTTGTACAAAATGTAAGTGCAAGTTTATGAGTGGTTTTATGTGATCCAAGAAGATGATCTGTGGCTCATTGGAAGATTATAGGTTCCTCATGGTGGTATTACATTAATGACTATTGTAAGTGTCAATAATATTAAGGAAAACATATAAGTTGAAATACTTCTATGGAATTGAATGGTACAATGTTACATAATGACAAGGATTCCTTTGTATTTTATGATCCTAAAATGAAGTCTTGAGGTCTGTGAATTCAAGTGGTTTCTGTAGCTAAGAGTGATAGCTATAAATTGTATGAGCCTAAGGTGTATCCTAATGTCTTACAAAGACAATTACTAAAAACTGTGTAGTCCAAAATGCTTCATTGGATTTAACAAGTTAGAAAAAATGGTCTAGTATCAATAGTGTTCTAAAATCATGAAGTGTGTGACTCATCTCAAAGTGTAAAAATAGGGTCCTCAAGTATGAATGCATGAAACTATGTAAGATAGGTATGAGTTGTTGCAAAAATAATGTGTGACCTTTGATGTTTGATCCAGGGAACCTTTGATGTCATAAAGTTGACAAAAGCTAAAATGTGTTTCTCAATATTCCTAAATTTAAGTGTCTTGAGAGAATATGACATATATAGAGAAATACATTTATGTTGAATGGTATTCCCCAACAAATGTCATGACTTGCACAATCAGTATTAATCTATGTTTGAGTATGAATTCATTAAAGATGTGAGTTTTTCAATGTGGTATAAGTCTTCAAGGAATATCAAGTATAGCATGAAGTCAAGAAAGAGTCGCCAAAGTTTAGAAATGATGCACTAAGAATCAAACTAAAGTTGCATTCCTAGAAGGTATAATAGACTTGCTACAGGATGTTTGTAGGAATTGTGAAGAAGAGATGAGAAGTTTGTAATGAAGTTGATAGGAGAAATGGTCAATGTTAGATTCAATATCTATTTGAGAAATATGTCATGGGTGTCACCTAAGCATAATGACTCAGATAAGAATATGCATTATTGTAAAGTGTATGATACCCGTGTCAAGAAGATTTTGCACTTTCAGAATATCTTGAGATACAAGTGAAGAACTAAAAACTGTCTATTAAGCATAGGGGGAGTCATTTTTTATCCTTGCATTAGGATGAATAAGATACCTAGAAGAGTTGACCTTCAGATGGGAATTTATTGCATATGTAACCAAGTCAAGTCTATTGAAACAAAAGATGTAATCTTAGCATGAAAAGAGGTAAAAACACTGAATATATCTTAAGATTGAAGATGAAGTGATTTGAAGCATCTGACTCCAAATCAAGTGATACAAGGTAAGATCAAATTTTTGCATTTGAAGTTAGAGGAAGAAGTAGTAAAATCCTAGGGGAGGAGTATCTAGAATACATATCATGATGATTTTGGATCCTGTAGAGCATTGACAAAGTTGTCCCATTTACTGAACTAAAGATGTTTAGGGATAGTGGTCCTAAAATGTTGGTTTGATAACCTTGAAGATCGAAATCTTTGAGTTCTTGAGCATGAGAATTGACCTAGAAGTGATAATGGTTTTTGAAATGAAGAATTAAAATAGGTAAGTATCAAGCTGAGGGGGATCCTTTTTCAAGCTTCATTTTAGGTCATAGAAGATCTTGTTATGTTGTTGGAGTCAAAGTGAAGACAATTCAATCCCAGGGGAGCTTCTTATGGGCAAGTAAGTCAAGTTGTCATTTTTTCCATGTTTCTTGTTTGTGTTGTCATTTTTCATGTCTAGGAGTCATTATAGCATTTTTCATATATGGAAAAGGGGGAGAGAAGCTCATTAAACATGGTTTTGAGGTCATGTTGGTGTGTTTGTCATGTTGGTTGCCATAAATGTTTCTGAATGATGGTTGCCATCAATGAAAAAGGGGGAGATTGTTGGCCATTGTGTGATTGTGTTGTCATTGATGTCAACCCCCATTGATGGAAAATGGTGTCATACATGTATGAGTCCTCCTATGATGTGTATTAGTCAATGTCATGCATGTTGATTTCAGTGTTTGTTTGGTGTTGTTTTAGGAGGTCCATGGTGCATGGTTGAGTAATAAGTCATGATTTGAGTATTCCATAAGTTGGTTGGAGTGTTTATGAGGTAATACATGGTCCATGAGGTGTGTTTCAAGTGTACATGAGTCTGCATGAGTCAACATGTTCAAATCATGGTTGAGTCAATTCATTCCAGGCATGTTTCTAGCCTTAGAGCATCCATAATGAGGTGGAGAAGTGTGAGATTTGGACCAGATATTTATTTTTAGAGCATGTTTATAGAATTTTGGAAGATGTACCTAAGGTGTATGATGAGTTTTAGGTCAATATTCAGTGGTTTGATGATTCTATGAGGTCCTTGGGAAGCTATAAGTGAGAAACAGGTAGTTTAGGACATAGGTAAGTCATTGTGGTTGGAGAGTTTGAAAGGAATATATGGGATATGAAATGTGATTATGGAAAGTTAGAGGATGTTTTCATGATGCTTCATGCCAAGTTTCAGGTCAGTTCCTAATGATAATTTTGAAGTTATGCAAGTTTTGGCAAAAATGGGTAAGTTTGAGTGTGATTTTAAAGCAAAAGTTGACCTTCTGATGCTCGCTGTGAATTGTATGATTTGCATGGGGACTCTAGAGATATTAGGAATATATTCTAAGGTAAATTATGATATTTAAAAAAATAATGAGGTGGTTTTATGATCACATATTTTAATGAATGAATGTTAAGAAGG
Source organism: Taxus chinensis (assembly GCA_019776745.2). NCBI lineage: Eukaryota > Viridiplantae > Streptophyta > Pinopsida > Cupressales > Taxaceae > Taxus > Taxus chinensis. The sequence continues at coordinate 28,948,011 of CM034152.1, forward strand.
TAAAGTGGTCTAAAACCCTAGCTAAACCCTAGCTAGGAGCAGTTTGCATAAAAGTGATGTATAAACCCAGTTTTTATTTAATAATGAAAAAGTGATGATTTTATGTTTTATAGGACTCTTTATATTTCAATAAATGTATGTTTAGTCATGTGGTCATATGTGGGCCCCACCTAAAAATAGAAGTTTTTGAAGAGTTTCAGTTTTAGGACAAGATGTTCCAAAGGAGGTAATGGAAAAATTGCCATGGTGCATGATGTATGTGAGTTTTTATTGATTTACATTGAGGTTTTAGGACATTTTAATTGATTAAATGGTGTTTTGAGCTCCATACAAGTTGACTAGTCAAAGGGTATTTTTGAGGTCTCATAAAAAGTAGTCTTAAGTAAAATGGCCATAACTTGAGCTACAGGTGGAGTTTGAAGGTGATTCAAGTTGTGTTGGAAATATAGGATTCATATATATTTATATTGATATGAGTGTTTTAACTCATGATGAGGTCATTTGAAAGGGTTTATAGGTCATTCTTTGGACATGAATATTTTTGGTAGTTCAGGATAGAACTGTACTTACTGGTGAGATTAAGTTGTTTGAAGCATAAAATGGTTGATTTAATGCTTTATATTCACATGTAATGTGGAATAGGGATAAATTTGAATCCAATTAATCCATTTTTAGGTCTTGAATTTATGTAAAATGATTTTATGAGCTAACCTTTGGAAACATCCTTTTTGGCAGGTTGTTTTGGTGAAGGAAAACATAGGTGTGGTTTGAGCTGGAGGTTGATTCAAGATTATAACTTGATTATAATTTTTATAAAGTTTATGAAATTTACATAAAGTGGTTAACATTCATTTTTTTGATTTGTTGAAGTTGATTTGGTGATCAAATGAAGTTTCCAGGGTACTGAAGGGTGTAGGAAACAACTGTTTTGAGATTTGCAAAGGGAAATGGGCCCAATAAATGAAATAATTTGATTGGTTAACAAAAATTAACCATGGTTGAATTTTAAATGATATTTTCATTTTGATGAATATGGGATCTTGAATAAAGCATGGTTTTGGAATGAGGAGAATTTTTCCATCCCGATGCATGTGTTTTTGTGATTTTTGGACCATGAAATGAAGGGTTTTTGCTAGGCCGACCTATTGGGTCACTTGTACCTTGTTGTGGAAATGTTTATTGAATGTTTTTAATGATTAATGGGTTGAATTTATCATGTGGGACCGACATCCTATGGGTTATAAAGAAGAAATGGCTATAAAAGTGAAGTTTGAGCTCATTTTGGGAGCTAGTCTTGCATGGGTGAAGAGTGTGACCCATAGGTGAGTGAATAGAAGGTATGGGGGAAGATTTTGAGAGATGATCAGATGTTATATAGGTTGAATAATTTTTTAAGACATGTTTGCAAGTTTTTAGAGGCAAGACAAGTCCAAGAAGACAAAGAAAGAGCAAGATTGAAGATCTAGGGTTTGAGCAAAGTTGTGTGAGCTGAATAAGTGATCTCTATCAGTTGTGGCAACAACATTATCAGAGATCAAACATATTAAAGTGGTTGAGTTATTTATTGGTCATCCTAGGGGTTTTATCCTCCTTGTGGAGTTGGTGCTTCACTAAATTAGGGGTTGTGCTCCTTGTAGGGTTGGTGCTCTACTAAACTAGGGGTTGGTGCTCCTTGTGGGGTTGGTGCCTCACTAAATTAGGGGTTGGTGCTCCTTGTGAAGTTGGTGCTTCACTAAAAATATTTTATTTGTGTAATATAAACAAATTTTTAGTGGGTTTTCTTCCCCTTGAGGGTTTCCCACTTATATATGGTGTTCTAAGAAAAGTTTTGGTCTCTTTGTACTTTGTTTCATGCTCTTTATGTTGTTTGATGCTAAATACACATCTAATGCACACATATGGTTATGTATGGTTAATGGATGAATGAATCAATGAATGTATGTGATGGTAAATGAATTGAAACTACAAACATTGGTCATGATATATGGAAGGTGGTCAAGTAGTTCAAAATGAAGGGAACAAGGATCTGGAGAGAACGATTTAGATAAGGAAGATGTCTAGGAGTCAATATTGAAGTTGAACTTAGCTTAGATGCCTTAGAATATGCTAGCAGATTACAAGGAATTGCAAGAATAAAATGTTGAGTGCAAAGTATTTTTTCTCAAGGAGCATGAAATTTAAATCAGGTTTCTAGAAAAGAGATCTACTTTAAAGGAAGAAGAGTGATTATAAAGAAATCAATAAGGATACTTGAAGAGTAAATTACTCAAGTCTGACGAAAAACAATAATAGAATCTAAAGAGGAGGACTTATGTCTTCAAACTCAAGTATAGAGTTAGATATCTTAAAATTTTAAGACATCTACTAAGCATATTGAATCCAAAGAAACTATTAACATTGTTACTACAAAATAATTGATAAGAGTACTAGTGGCATCTTGATGATATGTTTACATAGTCACAAGAATTTCCAAGTGCTCCAAATCGTTCTTTTGCTTCGAGGAACTTGAAACAAGAGAAACCTTATTAGACTTCCATCTTGAGCTCAATTCTAGGATCCATGCTACAACCTAAAGGATGCATATCAAGGTTCATAGGAATTTGTCATAAGACAACCTAATCATCAATGCAGTTGGGCATTAAGTCCAGATTTTAATGGTTTTTATTATTCATGCACATATTTTTGGTCATAGAGATAAGGAATGTAGAAGGAAAAATCAAGATTGATTATTCCATGGAGTAATGGGTAAAAATGGCAATTCTACATTAGTCAACGATTTTATATCATAAGCTCATAGACTATCATAAACAAGGGTCACATCTCCCTAAGCTACTGATCATCAAGTGGCTGACTCTTCAGATATATCATGGAGATATCGATGCTCCTAGAGCCTAATCCTTCCTCAGGGTGTCTTGATTCAATCTGTAACAATCATTGGCGATATTGTTAGATATCATGAGATGGAGTAAAAATATATTCTGAGAGGAAGGAAAATGTATATCGATGCTACCCATGTTGAGAAAGTGAAGATAAAAACCTAAATACAATGAAGGAACCTAAAACAAATTGATATCTGTGTCAAATAAGCTCTATTTCACTTCTTATTTCTATTAACTAACCACTATTGAACTCCTTTTATTAGCGCAAGAAGACTACCAGGTGGATGATGGAGAAATGAAAAAAAAATCCAACTAAGGAAATGGTCCTCTTACCATGCTATGGTGACATGTCTTGATGAGGACCTTCAGTAAAAGGGGTGTTTGGTACATGATCTTAGGAATTCATCTAGGCTCCATGCTACTGACACTGATTCCTTTCCAGGCTTCACTTGTAGTTACAGTTTATTCACTAATAAGAAAGTAATTACTATCAACGGTGGTTGAGGTATGTTACACTGTAGTCGCAAACTCCTTTTCAGGTTATCATTGCACTTAAGGTTATGTGACAAGTATTAAAGTCCTTTGGACCTTAAAAAAGTGTATCATACATTTGTATGCTCCTGAGGTCTCCTGTATGATGCATGGGACCTTATCGGTATCATCGAGATATTGATGTATTTCATGAAGTTAACCTAGGTTCATTTACTTCAAGTATATATCTCACATGTAGACCCATCAAGTGGCTATCAGGAGAAAACTCTGTGTTTGACAGTCTCAATCACATAATCCTATAAATCTATGTTGTTTTATCAAAGAATCCTGTCATAGAGGTGCTATAAGACCTCAAACAGTCTCAAACAGATTGGTAGACATCACCTCCGTTAGGTCTGTATGAATGATTCGATAGGTTTCCATGAAATGAGAGGAATGCTCATGGACAGTTTAGTTTTTAGAGCTCATTGATAGAAGTCAGTTGACTCATGACATCGTCAAATAAAGATAAGTCAGTATGGTCACATAGCCTAGTTTGTCCGCAAGGTAATTAAGAATCAAGAAGTATGTTCCCTGGGTCAAGTGCATAGGATAGTATTGGGGGGCCAAAAAGTGGACAAAAACTTGAAAAAAAGAAAAACACGTATGTATTTTATTATAATGCAATCATGTTTTACCAGTCCTCAGGTGCCTTGGGATTTACCACTTGTCCACTCTATATGTGTATGCGTCTAGTGTTTCGCTATAAATCAAAAAGATGTCTGATAGCAATCTATCATTGTTATCTACCCTCATGATGCAAGTTTTAAAGCTGTTACTGGTTCACACTCATGAATTTTTAATTCATACTAGATTCATCAAGCTCAAAGGATCATTTATGTGATCTCTAGAAATATTTGCAATCGAAGATGGCGCCATAGAGAAGAGGTAGGCACAATTATTTCTAGCATCAAAATCTCGCACATGACAATACCAGATGACGCATTATAGTATCTACAATTTGATACTTGAATATTTTTTTTTAGGGTATTAGAGTTTGAGGTCGAGGGAATCAACCACAACTCAACAATTGTTACTCCATGCTCAATGCTTTCTCAACCCTCCCATAATTTCTAGCACACAATCCCCCAGGTCATTTCAAGAAGATTTAGCATCCCTTATTCTATAGTTGAAAATAAAATTGAAATGCTGAGGGGGATATTAATCAAAAGAACCTGAGGGATCTCATGCATACTCATACAAACCCACTCAGTGTGCACATTTCTCTTATCACACTCACATTAGATATCATTACTTCCTCAATCATTGACGTGGAACATGGGGAAAATTGATGTGTTGGAAAACTTACAAAGAGGGTTGTAGGGTTTACTTATTCCAAAAAATTGTACACGTTGTTTTGGATGTAAAGAAAAATAATTTACAAAAGACCTCATATGTGCCTTATTCATGGACCCCCATGCACTAATTTTCTTGTTCCATCTAGTCATATAAATGTAGACTTTCTACAGATCCATTGGTGCACACAACATGGATGCTTGGCACTGTACCTCTTACCATTTGTGGGACTGATGGTAGGGCATGGTACTTTCGATTCATGTTGGTCTGAAAATCTGTCGGGGTGGGCAGATCTATTGATAAACAAGCCACCAGTGTGCAGGGCATAGCCCCTCTTTAAGACAACAAAGTGAAATTGGTTTATTGCTATTCTACCAGCAGGAATCTGTGCAAGTCTTACAGTATTATTCCTTCAAGGGGGTTTGGGATCTCATCCTGGTGGAGTTAGTTCCGACGAAGAACAGAAAGGAATGAAGGAAGGAATGGAAGAAAGGTGGATTTGAAGGGAGAAAAGAAATGAATTCCAAAGTAGAAAGGTCAGAGGGTTTATGTTTTAGGCTGGTAGTAAACAAAGCCAAACTTACTCACATAAACAAACAAAGCAATACTGATAAACAAATGACAAAAGCATACATGAATCTAACAAAATAAACATGCAAATCTAACTAAAGAAAGATCTAGCACATAACACAGGATTTCAGCACAAAGTCTCAATTTTGTATTAATAATGTTTTGTTACAAGAAAGCTCAAAGTCTTTCTCTCCTCACTCTATTTTTCATACAAATTTTCTCACACGGAATACAACAAGCATTCCAGTATTTATAGAAGGAGAAGGAGAAAGAAGACAAAAAGGAGCCAACAACTATTTACAAAATATCTACAAAATATTTAAAAGTCAAAAGTTGACTTTGGGGCAATTTTGTGGATGACAAACATCCCATGATGCAACATGGATGATGTCATCATTTGTGCCAACATTCTTTTAAATATTTTACAAAAATGGGATAAAACCCAGGAGGGAGGAGCCTATTCATCATCATCCCTCGGCTGGAAAGGAGTGTCCTGCTTCTGCTCAGGAGAGGAAATGTGAAATTGAGCTCGGTACTCCATGAACTTACTGACCATCGTTTGAAGTTGATCCTAAGCAGGACCCTTGGTATGATCTCTGATGACTTCACAAGTCTCTCATTCATCTCTGAGTCTTTCCGGGAGTTTGAAGTATTCATTACCTACCTTCATCAAGTATCTAACAAAGTCGTGGCAGGCCAGAAGGTTGTTGATAGATTCTATATCAAAAGTGACCTCTGACCCTAAACCTTGTGATGTGATCTCCTTGAAGAGCCTAATAGTATCATCTGCCTTCCTCAAGGCGTATGATGGGGTGAGAAAACATAGAGACATCCTTAAGATGATCTGCTCCATTTGATGCATTGCATCTAGGGCTTCCTCCTTGATTTTGTCTATTTTCTCCAAGACAAACTCCATTTGGTCAACCCGATAGTCTAAAGCAGCAAGGACTTTATTGGGTGCTCTCGGGTGATCAAAGACACTGAATTTCATTAAGTCATCGACTGGGCAGTTGAGCATCTTCTGGAATGTCTCGTGTTGCAACCTGGCATGGTCCAACTCTTCAGAGATAGGTCCTGCTATTGCCTGGAGTTCCTTGTTAGCTTGATCTATATTTTGATACAGCTCTGTGAACTTTGTAATCACTTCCTCACTATCTTTGAGGATCTTCTCTCTCCAGGCAGACACTGCTACACCTTGCTCACCGATCTTGGCATACTCATTTATCTTCTCCTGACTAAGGGCTTCAGGAGTTTCAGTGGCAGCTATAGGAGGTGCATTGCCCATCTTTTGCAGGGCTTGGAGAAGATGCTTGTTTTGTTCTTTTAATATTCTCTTCTCTTCCTTTGCTTCTTGAAGCTTTTTGCAAAGGGAATCCACTGCGGATAAGGCCTCTCCTTGTAGGCTCTCTGATGATGTTCCCATTGTGACCTGAGTCACTGTAAAATCTGTAGGAGACAGATCTTTTTTCTCCTTTGTGGGATCAGGGTATGCGATCTCCATAACTCTTTCACCTAAAGCACTTTGAGAGAAGTGGGTTATAGCCTTTTGCTTCTTAGCCCCTTTAGTTAGAATAACAGAGAATTCCATAGGTGCAATAGGGACTTTCCTCTTGTGCTGGCTCAGGTGTTTGGAGATCCATTCTGGACTTAGGGGAGTGGGACCAGAGGAAGAAGAGGAAACGGGGGTGGAAGAAGGAGCAACTACAGTGGACACAGGGAAATGTGTCAAGACACTTGGTGGTGGAATTGAGAAAGAAGCCAACCCTCCAATGCTCACGGGGGTAGGAGTCACTGTAGGAGAGGAAACCATGGGGGTGGAAGGGATTTGTGAGATGAGGGAAGAAATGTTGGGGGACAGATCCATGAGGGAAGAGAAGATGGAGGAAGAGGGAGGGGGAATGGTAGAAGACGGGGGAGAAGACACAACCAAAGGAGTGGTTGGTTGAGTGACATGAGGAGGGGAAGGAGGAGTGGGAGAGGGGACAGTGGGAACCTCAACAGTTGTAGTAGTGGAAAACATCCTTAGTGGATGTGCCCATTGGAGCACTTATCGCTTCTTCTTCTTCTAGGGATATCAGGCTTACTACCTGCTCCTCGGTGGTGGAAGGAGGGACTCTCAAGAATTTCCTCCTAAGCAGTGCTTGGCTCTCCCTCTTTATCTTTTCCTTTGCCTTTAGGCAAGTGCTTTGGCTTGGTGGGTGCATTACCCAAGGGAGATGTGGTAAAGTCTACTCCAAGGTAGATGAGACTATTTTTCTTGCACCAATGCTCAGTGCACTACAGAGTGCCTTTGACCCTTTCCTCAATAGTTTGAGGGGCCTTGTTTCTATCAATTTAGAAAATGGCCAATTGTCCCCATCCGTGTCTAGATAAACCTGATCAACTTCTTGATCAGTTTCTTGGAAGCCCTTTGGGACAATGGCCACACCATACTGATGAATCGGGAGTGATCCTTTCATCTGAGCTCAACTTCATGATATAGATCGATGTAGATATCTTCAATCTGAGGGACATGAATTGGATCGAGCTTTTCCCTTGGAAGGCAATCACGAGGATCAAAGGTTGGCCTTGCTAGGAAATTATGCTTTAAGTTGAGTAATTCAAGCTCTGCAAACATTTCCTGGGCTTTGCTCTGTGAAGTGTAGGTGTACCTACCCACTGTGAGGGGGAATGGAGTTCCACCCTTCTTTCTTTTCAAACACTTCTCATGGTATGTGATAAGCTATCTAGACAGCTCCAATAGGATCAGCTTGGGTCCCCCATACCTGGGAAATTTGGTGGGCTCTCCCAAGAAGTTGGCGGCTCTGAGATAGGTGAAAGCGGGGAATTGCGTGAATAACGCTCCCAACTTCTCTGTGGTGGATACTAGGCTTTTGGTCATCCGACCATGAGTCATATTAGGCCTCAAGAGGTAGATGACACCATAGAAGAAGGCATCATTGATTTTTCTGAATTGTGCTATGTTTTTTTCCAGTTTCAACTCTTGATAGTACTTGTATATTTTGACCTGGGGCCATACCCCATACTGACTCAATGTTGGGTAGTCCCTCTCTGAGGTAGCAACATATACCACATAGGAGTTCATATAGAACCTCCCAGTTGTTGAAAGTTGTTGAAGCTTCTCTGGAGATTGTGCTACTGATAATCTCCCCCCACTCAAAACATTGATCAGGAACATTTTTGCTCATTATTTCTAAGTATTTGAGCATCCACTTGTGAAAGTAATGGGCATCAGGAAGTCCAAACACCCTGCTCAGGAAAGTGATGGTGTCACTCAGTTCCTCTGAAAATTCACTACGATGAATGACTTGTGGCCACCTGCTTACCACCTTCTTGTTTTTGAGGTACACCTCATTCATCAGCTGCATGCATTTGTCTTCATTTTCATTCCATGTCTTCATGCAGTCCTCTTGGCTTACCGCTACAAAATGTCAGTGGTGAGGGATACCCAACATGATCTCAAAATGTCAGGCAGTGAGGTTGATTATTACCTCGCCCTTCTCATTTTTGACACATCTTGTGTCTTTATTGTAACAACGGCCCACCAACATCATGAACTTGTTGTTGATTGCGCTCATGGGAATCCCTACAGCAAAGTGTAGACCACTGCCAACCAATTTATCCATCCATGGGCTGCCTGTGACCTTCTTGGTTCTGGCCCAGAAGGTCTTAGAACTCCATGTCAATGTGCCCTAATTTATGAAGTTCTGAATCTCTAATATCATTTTAGGGTTTTAGAGTAGTCATGTAATAGATCACACTCTGCAAGGGACCTCTTCAGGCATCCTGACCCTTTGGTATTTGTATTTCATTTCTTCTTCTATTAGCTTGGCTTTACCCTTGGACTTGGTTGGCTTCTTACTCGATGAAGACATGTGTGAATCTAAGTTCAGTTGTTGATCTGCAAGAAGAATCAGGGAATTCCATCACAGAAGAGCCATGTTAGCTGTTAAGTCATCCATCAAAGCTTACAGAATGAAAAGTTAGCAATTTATGAGTCTCTAGACGCAAAGCACAGCTCTACTGCAGGCTGCAGGGTCTCAGAAAAGTAAGGTACACTTTGGGAACGTGTTGCATGGGAGGAAACAGTGCTCAAAAGGGGCATGCGGGGCATGGAAAGACTACACACAACATTCAGATGTTGGTGTCAATGGATGTGCGCTTGCGCCATATGAAGGGTTTTAACTGGGCACAAATTTATTTGGTGTACTAAGGTCTCAGGGTGTGCCATTGGCGCATATGTGGTAGATGCAACATTAAGGTGAGGTGCGCTAAGGGTTTAGCTTTGTATGGCACATGAAGGACTTGCACGACATACATATGTTGTTGTAGGTGCGCTTGCACCTGCACCCGTGCCTAAGGAATTTTGTAGTTTTATCTTTTACAAGGTGTGGAGAAGGCTAATGTTGTGTGTAGGGACAGTGCACCTATGGTGTGACTGTGCTTTATGTAACAACAATGAAACTTGTACTAAAGGAAAGATAGTGGATTGTTTTGAAAAATTTATGATTTTTCACTCTTTCAGCTCAGGTTTTGATGGCAAGGGGGAAAAGAATCCAGCAAAGAAGGGAAAAATTTGAGTAGTTTCGTGGCAGGGGTCTTCCAGATTTGTAGATCTGGAAGAGGACAGAGAACGGTTTGAAGTTAAGTATTTTGGATTTGCAAAATGGGTTGGGATCACATTATCTTCTTAGGTTCATTGTTATTTAACAATCCTAATCACCTAAACCAACAAAAAAACCATAACAAATCCACAAGAAAATTAAGGGCCACTTACCAGGAATATATAACGATAAAGGAGACAATGTGGGATCCACGAATGTGATAAATGGCAACATGCAAGGCTGACAGGAACACTGACAAGTACAGAGGAATAACTTTTCCACATTTTTTGAATTGTGAAAATGACAAGTCAGATGTGCCTATATATAGCAAAAGGTGTAATAAATGTGCCACCAACTATTTCTACGGAGCACTTAGGGAGATGTCGACACAAAAATATTTGTGCCATAGTGCGTAACTTTAGAAGTGTTGACACTGCGTTTTCAGCGCCTTAGCACACCATTGAGGGGCACAACATTTTGAAGTGTTTACAAGTTGGTGCATGTGCCTAGGTGCACCATTGACAGGCGTAACATGGAGTGGTGCAACATTTGGAGTGTTAAAAATCCCAAATATGTGCTAAAGGAATAGAAGGGGTGTAGTTTTTATTGATGTAACATGAAAGAAAATTGTGCCCAACCCAAGAAAGGTTGAAAAATGACCGAGTTCGAAAAACTATATTTTCTGGAAAGGGATTTTATGCCATTCCAAACGTTAAGAGACCTCAACGAGGGATCAAAACAGAAATTTTGGCATGGTTACCTACAAAATTGAACATACAAATAATGAGGACTTAGTTAGTATGGATGAAGAAATTGGCAATTAAATTTTGAAGGCAAGGCCTCATCTTGAACCCAAGGTACTTGAAAATTTTCCTTCTACTATGCACTATGTGTGCACTTTTGTTGATTTAGTGCGAGAGGATGGACCACTTAGAATGCTTGTACCAAAAGATGCTGAAAAAGAAGTAGAGGGAGAAATGGCCTATATGATTAGAAAAAATTCAATGTATTAGGTGCTACTCAAAACTATAATGGATGAGACAAGTATAACCACTAACTTCATCAAGCCTATTTACGTGGGTGAGTACAACCTACTCAACCACTACACAAGCCAACAAATATTAGTTGTTTATAAAACAACTAATTACAATAGTAATTTCCTTTACATTAATAATACACAAACTATATTATAATGTGAAGCACTAAACAAGATATTCCTGACATTCCCCCCTTAGTGCGAACATGGTAGAAAAACATCCACACTCTCAACTGCAGTATGCTCACCCTTGTGGCATGTCCAACTCTGTGACTCATGACCTTGATCCAAAAGAAAGGCTCGCTCCTTCCATGGTTTTAAACATGCTTACCACAAACCTTGACGTGACAGGAACCTCATCAACTGTCCACCTTGTGTGGTTTTCTGGATCCTCCCACAAACCCTTTCAAGATCCATGAACTGACTTACTTTGGTGCTACTGTTCACCACTATGCTTATACATCAGGGAATTATGTAGGAAACACAACATGCATATCACAAAACTGCACAATAGAAGAAAGACTGAAAATATTTCACATTACTTCCTATAAGAATCGTAATGTTCTTAATCGTAGTCTCTGTCATTGATCGCTGCCACTCGATCTCGAACAACATAGAAAACTGCCACTACCACTGGAAGCTTTCCTTGACTAAGCCATTTTGGGTGCAGAATGGGAATGGAACATTGGTATGTATTCCCCTCCACAATGTGAAATTCCACTCATATAGATACTGAGAAGCAAAATCCATCGAAGAACATGCTCCTGAATTGATCTTGCTAGTTAGGTCTTGCTGCACATGGTCACTAATGCTAGTGAACGTATTCTTCTAGCTGACCATCTTCCAAAGAAGTACGGCAGTCAGAGGACCAAGTCAGTCAGAGGATCATTGATAGTCATCTTCGCTCCAACACAACTCTCTTTCCAACATCCATCAAATACCACACAAAACAGGAACACTGCAAACTAAAGCACACTGAGAAAATGGAAACCACACTGAAAATCATATACTCACACCATACATATGCCACCATAGCTTCTGCGTGGCCCCGTCGTTGGTGACTGACGAGAGGTCGTTGTTCGACCTCCTTCCTCCGATGCCTCCTTCGTCCATTGAGATGCTACTTACTTAGTGGATTTGTTAATGAAGCTCATTTTACAATTTTGACTCAAATGACAAGACGTCGGTTTCTACCGATATTGCACCTTTTTACAAACAATTAAAATTTTAATATAGCTAAAAGCTATTGATTAAAATTTTGACATATACTATTTTAAAATAACAAAAAAACTCAAATTTTGAATAGAATCTAGTGACTGATACAAATCAAGTACCTTTAACTGTGAGTCTTTGGGGGTCAAGATTCTCGGATCATATCAATGCATAGCTCTACAAAAAATGTGGGCGTCGGTTTTCGAAGATTTAACCAAGTAATAACCAAGTTACTTTAAATAGTCTGCATCCCTAACCTTCACATCCACATATGAGATCAAATTGACAAAAAAACTTCTCACACATCTTTGTTGATCCACGTTTGTAAAATATTCCCTGACTGCATGTGTACAGATCTAAGTGTCTAAGTTGCAGCAGAATCTTCAATAAAATTCTATGCAAAACAGACACATTTCATGCATTGTTGTCATATGTATTTCACTATGCACGGCCTTGTTAAACACTTGATCTTTCTCCTGATTCGGGATTCCTCTTTTGACCAAACAATCTTCTTATCAACAATATTCGGGATGCTCAGAATTCAGGATGCTTTAACAAAAACGTGGCTTCAGAAAAAACGTGGCTTCAGAATTTGGGATGCTTCAAGCATTCTTCTTAGCAATATTTGGGATGCTTCAGAAAAAACGTGGCTCTTCGTATCAACAAGAGATGTCACCACCAGATTAAATGAGAGTTTTCAATAGAAAAATCAACGCAGGCTTTTTATTGAAGGAAGTAAGTATGTTTTGAACATACACTGCCAAGTCACTGAGTAAAAACGAATATGCTATATGGAATTCATATGTCCCGAGCAACAAAGAATATGCAATATGCAATATATCTTAGCAACAAAGAATTTATACAAACACCAGACCAGAATTTGATAGATTCACCTGAAGATTCAATCTAATTTGATCTATATCGTATGGGAGCAGATGCATGGGATGTGAGATTTCTTTGACCATGCCACATTTTCCTTAAATACTGCAAAGCATTCCCAATGTCTACAAAATCAGTTTTGCAGGAAAAAACACAGGTGTCCCAATGTCTACAAAATCGGTTTTGCAGGAAAAAATGCAGGTGTATAACCAACGTAATGATTGCTGCACAAACATTCATCCTCATATGAATGAATATATTCTCTCAAGATCTTCACAAACTTCACAAATTTCTAAAGCTTGATCAACCGCACAGTCATATATACCATCAAGGATCCTTCATCGCTCTGATACCAAATAATAACCACACACCAGGTTTGCACAGAAAATATTATTCACGGAATAATATTTCACCTTGTTAATTTTACAGGATAACAGTTGGCTCTTTCTGAGGACTATCTTTGAGCAAAGCTTAAGGGTAGAGAATCCCATATCTATGTGTGCCTATCCATTGGGTTACAAAGTCAAAAACAAGGGCGACAAAAAATAAAGGAAAACACATAACCAACAAAAAACAAACACATGACCAAAACAAACACACAAAGAAAGAAAATTGTACAAAGAAGAGAGCAAGCTCTACTTCCTAAATATTTTGAGATGTTACCCATGCTATAGGGAAGTGGGATCTTAGTTCCATCTAGCAGTTATGAGAGATAGAAGCTATTCTCTCCATTAAGATGCTTAATCTTAAAAGGCCCTCTCCAAAGAGAGTCAAATTTCCCATGTATTCCCTTTGGCTCTCTTTCACTTGTCCCATTAGAAGGATGAGGTCTCCCACCTGGAAATCCCTCTGTTTGGATTTTTTATCGAACCGTCTCTTGACTTGAATCTGATGTTCAGTGATCCTGTCGACCACTCTTACTCTCTTTTCTTCAAGTTCTGTTAGATAGATGATCCTATTTTCCAGAGAATTCTAGAAAGTCTCATCTTTGATCACTCGTGCCAAGCGCAGAGCAGGAAGTTACCATGGAAATGGGGATCTCAACATTGATTCCATATAACGCTTGAAAATGTAACATACCGAGAGACCTCTTCGAAGTAATATTGTCTGCCCACAAAGCATCGTATAATGACTTGTGCCAAGACCACTTGATTCTCATCGACCAACTTTCGTATGATGGTCACTAGGTTCTTATTACTTGATTCTGCCTGACCGTTTCCCTGGGGGTAATAGTCCGAGGCATGGGCCAAGGTTATTCTCATATCCATAGAAAAAAATGATAACTTCCTGTGAGGAGAAGTTGGAAGAATTATCAGAAATGATCTTTTGTGGGATGCCAAATCTCATGATGATATTCTCTTTGATGAAGTTGTAAACAACTTAAGAGGTGGCATTCTTAATAGGTATGGCCTCCACCCATTTGGTGAAGTAATTTGTTACTATTAGGACATAACTATGTCCAACAGTTGATTAGGGATGGAGTGCTCTAATAAATTCAATTTCTTATTTCCTGAATGGTTCATCAATAATGATGGGCTTGAGGGGAAAAGCAGACAATTTTGGTTTGCTAATAAACTGTTGGTAGAACTCACATTTTGCTACTTAGGTGGCTATATCCTAAAATAGCGTTGGCTAGTAGTACCTGTCCTAGATGATATTATGTGTTGTTACAAATGAGGAGAAGTGATTGCCATAAGCTGAGTCATGAAAACATTCAATCAATTTGATCTGACTATGGTTTGTCAATGCATCACAAGAAGATCCCAACAATCCCACACTTGTATAAACCGTCATCCAATATGACGTATTTGGCTTCCCTGAGCTTTATAGTCTGCTTTTTCTTTGAAGTTAGATGGGATGGACACTCACCATAATTAAGAAAGAAAGCAATGTCGGAATACCACTCATTGTTGGTTGTAAAAAATAGAACCATAGGTAGAGAATCCACTTTCTCTAAGTTCACCCTACTCCCCGTCGATGTGATCAACTCTCCTCTTTAGGGACCTCTGAATCTTTATTTTCAGCCATAAGATGACATAGGCCCTTGGCTCTTACTAGTTTGGTTGGTTTGATGTCTAGATCATACTCCCGGACCTTTGTGATCTAATTCCCTCGTAATATTCCTATCTCCTATTGAGTTAGGATAGAATTAACTACTGTGTTAGGAACTAGCACTACCATATGAGAGTTTAGGATGTAGTAACAAAAGTTCTTGACTGCTTTGACTACTTGCAAAGGCATGTTTTTCTAATTGAGACATATTCAATTCATAAAGATTGAGAGGGGAGCTCATGAACGTAATTGGAGATTTAACATCCTCAGAGTTATTTCTACATTAATATGGTTGATACAGAATGCGCAGATGCATAACTGTACATGATAAAATCCTTGGAGAAGTCAGGACATACCAGGACGGGTGCATGAGCAACAGGAGGATTTTATATCCTCAAATAACATCCTTTCCTTCTTCAATCCACCAGAAATTTTGTACGACCCTTTCATCATATTGGATATGTGATGAGTCCTTTCAGTGAAGTTGGGAATAAAGCATCTGAGAATATTCACCTTTCCAAAGAAGGAATGAACACCGGTCTTTCTCATGGGTAAGGTAAGGCTCTGAAAAATCCTTAACCCTTTCGACATGTTTGTATTTATTCCTTCCTTGTTGACAACGTGTACCAGCAACTTTCCTTCAGTAACCCTAAAAATAAACTTTTTTATATTTAGGGAAATCTTGTGTTCTCGACATCTAATCCATACTTGCTCTAAATGATCACAATGATCACTTCGGTTTTTTGAGAACACAGTTAGGTCATCCAAATAAAATAAGATGACCTTTCCCATCATACATTTGAATGTGAAGTCCATTGCTCACTGAAAGGTGGCACCAATCATTGGTCAATCCAGAAGGGATCCTGCTATAGGTGAATGTGCCCTAGGGAGTAGTGAATGTTGTTTTGAATTGGCCTTCAGGCGAGACCTCAATTTAATTATAGCCCAAAAAATCATAAAGCATGGACATCATATCTGAACTGGTTACTACCTGCAGAACTTGATCCATTATGAGCAGTGAGTAATTGTGCTTCAAGGACTTCTGATTCATATTGCAAAAATCTACGCATATGCATATCTCGCCATTTTTCTTTCACACGGGCACGATGTTTGCGACCCAGGTACTATGATGGATAGGAAATATGATTCTCACATCCAACATTTTTCTATATATCTCTACCTAGATGGTACCTGATATATTTGTATTGTAATGTCTCTATTTATGGTGAAAGGGTTTGACATCGTCCTTTAATGGGATGTCATGCTAAACGTCCTTAGGCTTGAAATACTTTAGATTGGCATAAGACCATGCCAATACATCCATATACTTCTTCAACAATTTGAAAAACTTCCACTTTTCCTCGGGTGTACAACATTTCCTGATGTTCACAAACTACGGATGTTAGACAGTACCCAGGTTGACAGATTCAATCTCTGGAGAGGACATAGGATCATCTTGTCACTTCTTCTTGAACAAAACAATCATTTTTGTCAAAAAATCATTCCAGAGAGACCAAACCCTTCAGAATTTTATTTCCCTTGAGTTGACATATGCTATCACCTTCTTTTGATTCATTTGTTTGATCAGTGACAGATTCATGGCATGCAGAAGTAGATCCCTCAAAATGAAGCTCATTGAAGTTATCAACGCTTTCTCTAGAAAAGTTACAAGCTGATTGTCATCGTTGAATATTTGTTATTGCTCAGAATTTTATGACACGGTTGCACGAGAAGACTACCTCAATTGTATATGTGTCTATGTTTTCAACCCTGGGTGAGGGAGCATAAGAGATGCTGAGATGGCCAATGAATCAGACATGTCATTTTAAGCTCTTGAAATGGATTTTATTGAGAAACCATCAAATTCCTCAATGCTATCCCATACTGTGTTGTCATAGTGCCTGAGTCTGCCATTCTTTACCTGGTACACCCCTTTTATCTGGTTGATAATCAGTTCGACGTCACCCTGTGCTCTTAGATTATTGATTCCTCTTTCCTTTCTAGCTTTCATGCTGAGAAACAAAGATTCATACTCAGTGGCATTTTTTGTATTGAAAAACTACAATTTGAAAGAAAGAGGGAACATCTCTTCTTCTGGGGATATTAAGATGGCTCCAGCACCACATCCACTTGTTGCGCAACTGCCATCAAACTATGCAGTGTCCATATCTTGTCAAGGTCCTCCTCTTGGATGAGAATGTCCATTTTATCAAACTCAGTGGATAAGAAGTAATTCCCCATCCTTGATGATTCAAAGAGAATTTGGGCTTTGGGGTCGTCAGAGTTAGTGACCAAGTACTTCTTTAGTGATTCAGGCTCTAAATGTCTACATTACTCCTTTTATGGTAATTTTGGCTTTGAACCAATCCATGTGAATCTCTCCACTAAATTCTCTACAAAAGCTTCTCCCTAGTAGAATTCCATATGCTACTGGGATATCAGCAATGAGGATGGTCATCTTTACCCTTTTCTCTGGGAACGCTGCAAATGTGAACTGTGCATCTTTGATTTGACCAATTAATGGAACCTGTTTGGTTTCCATGGAGTAACATCTGCTGAAAGGCTTGGTAAGAGTGAGGCCCAAAGCATGGGTGACCTTTTCTGGCATGACATTATCGGAAGCCCCAGAATCAATTATGCAGTTGCTTAGTTTGTGACCATTGATTAGGAGGGAGAGATAAAAAGGTTCAATTTTACCTGATGTAGAAGTTGAGGTAACATTTATGTGAAGATGCAGGAGGAGTGGAAAGGATTCCTTTCTAGATGAGACAAGAGAGGGGATGACAACTTGGCTTCAGATATATTCAGTTAATCTTACAAGCTGCTTGGGGTTAGACTGAAGATATTCAGCTTCAGACATTTGAATCTTGGTCTTTTTAGCATGATCGACTATGTCGAATGCGACCAAGGGCTATGTTGATGAAGGAATGAGTCCTTCATTTCATGATGGTAGGGTAGGGTTACTGTTCTTTATGGAAATAGAAGAAGGCTCATTTGGAGGAGAGATGGGAGGAAAAGGCTTAATAGGAGGTTGAGCATGAAGAGGACTACCTCTTTTAGAAATGGTTGGAGGCGTGTTCGACACAACCTTCTCTTTTAGTATCCTGGCAGCAACTTCTGCTTCTTTTCCTTATGAGCGGGTGAAAACAGCATATGACTGTCCACTTGCATACCCTTGGGTACCCTCTTCTTCATCAGATTCCTCATCTTCAAATTCCATTTACCTGATCATAGAGTCACCAGCCGGTTCATCGATATCTTGATCATCTTCACCTTGCGATGAAGGTTCTTCATAATTTTGCTTGTCTTCTTTGATCTCAACCAGTGCATTGACAGGAGGAGCCTCAAGTGCCAACCATGGAGTAGCTACAGGAAAACATGGCCTTTGTGGGGTATTGTTGGGAGTGAAGTTTCTCTGTGGGATATCCCGGTATGGAGTGGTCAGGACGAAGCTTGAGCTAATTACTTCTTTAATGCAAGCAAGTCATTTGCCATCTTCTAGAATTCCAGATCTGATGAAGTGGCTTGAGAAGGAGTTGAAGCCTTAGGTTTAGATGACTCTCATTTTAACTTGCTAGATATAAGTAGGTTGTCTTCTATCTAAATGGCCGTAGCTTGAGTGAGGACCATGGTGGTGATTTGTTCTTGTAAGAGTAAGAAACTTACTTTTTAGCTCATGGCATTCACAAAGAAACACTTTTGATTTTCTGGTGTTGGCAACATGGAAGGCGGCACACAGTTAATCAATGAATTGAAATGGGTGATAAAATTGTGCATGGTTTCATTGGCCTCCTTCTTCAAGTGAGTGATCTTTGATAGTAATGCAAATGCATCTTCTAAAGGCTTATACCTGTCTTCAAATGCAGTTCGTAATGTGGCCCAACTGGTGATAGATCTGGCTGGCAAGTGTTGGAACCACTCTATTGTAGGTCCTTACAAGGTCTCTAGAAAGAGGCGTACTGACACATCTTCATGGGTCACATCTAAGATGCTGCATGACATAATGAATGCAGATATATGTGAATATGTGCTTTGATTTCCACTCCCATCAAATCTTGGGAAATTCTTACGGTTTCCATGAGGGAGTGCGTGAACTGGATGCGGCAATGTAAGAGGGCCCATAGCATTTCTCCATGGTACTGCCATTTAAAAAGCTGGAAAGAGGACGTGAGCCAGAAGTGTGGTTCCACTGAGTAACAGAGCACTGTAAAGGGATGTGGAGGCTCCTAGCGAAAACCGGTTCTTTCGTGGAGGTGAGGTACTTATGGCCAACCGATTAGCTGAACTCATTGACGTGAAGTGTACTGGTGTAATACTGAAGTTGTGCCGTTGAAGTAGATCAAAAATAGGATCAACTTCTCCACGAGGCTCTCCTGCTACGGGTAAATGGCTCACCCGCCAGTGTATCTTTTAAGATCTGCAATGTTTTTAGAGAAGATTTAAAAAATCTTTTTTTTTGTACTTGCTGATTTTCTGATTTTTCTGACAAAAATCAGCAGCATGTACTTTTCTAAATATTTAATTTTATCCCTCTTTTGAAAACTGATTGTGGTTTAATGACAAAGATTAGCGAGGATAAAATAATGGATAACTTAGTAAGCTAATTTTCGGATCTTAGATTTGACTTTTTGCAAGGGTTTGAAAATATTTGTAAAAATATCAAGATCTTAGATCTACGGAAATATATAGGTTTTTATAAAAAATCAGCGAACTAAAGGTTTCTAACAGGTCCAGATCTATGGATCTGCTGAAGAATTTTTTTTAGTTTGGATCACTTTTGCAAAAAATTTGGATTTTAAACAAAGAGTTAAGATTTGCAAACAGGTAGTGATTTTTACAGTTTTATCTATTTTCTTAGTCTCCCCACCAACTTTAAAAACGGTTGGTGCCTCTTAGCTGACATAACATTCACATAGATCTGGTTCGATCCCCAGTAGAGTTGCCAAATAAATCTGTGCCCATTTTTGACTCTCCAGCCCAATGGATAGGCACATGTTGATCTAGGGTTCTCTACCCTTAAGCTTCGCTCAAAGTTAGTCCCCAGAAAGAGCCAGTTGTTATCCTGTAAAATTGGCAAGGGAAATTTTATAGGTAACCATACCAAAATTTCCGTTTTGGTCCCCCTTTGAGGTCTTTTAACATTCGGAATGATATAAAATCCCTTTTCGGAAAATATAGTTTTTAGAACTTGGTCATTTTCAACCTTTTTGGGTTGGGCATAGTTTTCTTTCATGTTACATCAACCAAAACTGTGCCCCCTATATTCCTTTGGTGCATTCTATTAAGTTTCAACACTCCAAATGTTGCACCTCTCAATGTTGCGCTTGTCAAAGGTGCGCCAAGGCGCATGCGCCAACTTGTCAACACTCCAAATGTTGCGCCAAGGCACTGAAAACGTAGTGTCGAAACTTCAAAAGCTGCATCATGGTGCAAATATTTTTGTGTCGACATCTCCCTAAGTGCGCCATAGAAAAAGTTGGTGGCGCATTTATTACACCTTTTGCTATATATAGGTGCATCCGACCTGTCATTTTCACAATTAAAAAAATGTGAAAAAGTTATTCCTTTGTACTTGTCAACATTCATGTTAGCCCTGCATGTTGCCATTTGTTGTGTTTGTGGATCCCACATCGTCTCCTTTATCATTATATATTCTTGGTAAGTGTTTCTTGCTTTTCTTGTGGCTTTGTTGTGGTTTTTCTGTTGGTTTAGGTGATTAGGATTGTTAAAAATAACAATGAAACTAAGAAGATAATGTAACCCCAACCCGTTTTACAAATCCAAATACTCATCTCCGAAACCATTATCTATCCTCCTTCCATATTTGCAAATTTGGAAGACCTCTGCCACGAAACCACTCAAAATTATTCCCTGCTTTGCTGGATTTTTCCCCCTTCCCATCAAAATCTGAGCCAAAGGGTGAAAAACATGAATTTTTTGAAAAAATAGCCCACTGTCTTTCCTTTGGTGCAAGTTTCATTGTTGTTACATTAAACACAGTTGCGCCACATGCACACTATCCCTGCATGTGGCATAAGCCTTCTCCATGCCTTGTAATTAACTGCAAAAAATTCCTTAGGCGCGGGCGCAGGCGCAAGCGTACATCCATTGACACCAACATCTGAATGTTGTGCAAACCTTTCTCGCGCCATGCAAGCTAAACCCTTGGCGCACCTCACCTTAATGTTTCATCTACCACATATGCGCCGATGGTGCACCCTAAGACCTTGCTACACCAAATAAATCTGCGCCCAGTTAAAACACTTCATATGGTTCGATCCCCACTAGAATCCCCAGAACAACTATTGAATTTTAAATATTTTGTAAATAGTTGTTGGCTCCTTTTTGTCTTCTTTCTCCTTCTCCTTCTATAAATACTGGAATTCTTGTTGTGTTCCGTGTGAGAAAACTTACATGAAAAATAGAGTGAAGAGAGAAAGACTTTGAGCCTTTTTGTAACATAACATTATTAATAAAAAATTGAGACTTTGTGCTGAATTCCTGTGTTACGTGTTAGATCTTTCTTAAGTTAGATCTGCTTGCTTATTCTATTGGATTCACCTATGCTTTTGTCATTTGTTTATCAGTATTGCTTTGTTTGTTTATGTGAGTAAGTTTGGCTCTATTTACTACCAGCCTAAAACATAAACCCTCTGACCTTTATACTTTGGAATTCATTTCTTTTCTCCCTTCAGATCCACCTTTCTTCCATTCCTTCCTTCATTCCTTTCTGTTCTTCGTCGGAAGTATTTCCACCGGGATGAGATCCCAAACCCCCTTGAAGGGAGAATACTGTAAGACTTGCACAGATTCCTACTGGTAGAATAGTAATAAACCAGTTTCACTTTGTTGTCTCAAAGAAGGGCTATGCCCTACACACTGTTGGCTTGTCTATCCATAGATTTGCCCACCCGACAGATTTTCAGACCAACAATGCACACTATAGGTGTTATTGTTTCACTATATACTACTTCCTATTCTTACTAGCACACTTTCTTATATCGGATCATACACAGTTTGAATTAATTTTTGTCTTTCTAACATGCTAATGAGTGCATCATGTGCAACATTTGTCTTGCAAGAACTATTTGTCACCATGGTTTTCTGTTACTTTGCTTATTACTATTTGTCATTGTTTTCCATTTTTTGCGGCCTTTTCCCTTTGTCTTGTATGTACACTATATGCTTTTTTCCACTTAGGACCTGATTGTCTTGCGACATTGTGAGAAATGTCCCATGTTTTAAACCCTCTTTTCGTGGTCTGCATTGTCTTCTTGCTTGCTATATTACACATTGTATTTTATATGCATATTTGTCTTGATTGCGCTAAAATATGTTTCCAGCCACTTTGTTTACATGTTCCCTAGTTTTTACCATGCACATTCCCTCGCCCTACAGTGAATCAATTTCAGGTTAGCGTCCAGTCCTCTCCTTTAGGCCACATCCTCCTAACGATGTCACATGCACCCCACATAAGGGGGGCATACTTTTGGTGAATCAGCCACCCCATACAACAGTTCATAGTCACCGTACAACATAATTCAGTACATGTGTACAACACAATATTTAGTTACAAAAACGAACCAAAATATGACTTGGGTCTTCAAGACAACACAAACGCCAACACCCAGATCTAGACATGAGCCCTTGGGTCCTCCTGACCATTCTAGGGTGCCTATGACTAGGGGAAGTTACAGAGTGTTTCTCATTTCAACATCATTTTTAGTATTTTACAGTGGTTTACAAAAAATAGGCACAATCCTCCAACAATCAATATGCATGTTATCTTTGTCTTTCTATTTATGTTGGATAAAAATGGATAAAAATGGATCAAACTTGAACAAAGAAAGATCACACTATCTGTAGTGGTGTATAAATCATTAGGAAGCAGTCAGGGTTGGAGAATAACACTAGACCTTTCTCCCTAACACTTATTATGTCGTGGCGAGAGATCACCCAAAAAACTCACACTTGGCATGAGATCGCCCAAAAGAATCGTTCTTGGCGTGAGATCGACTAGAAAAATCATTCTTCTACAGTGTTTCAAGACACTTTCTATCCTTCGTATTCATCATAGATCAGATGCATATGTTCCTTTTCACATTTTTACACATTTTTACATATTTGGATCAATTTTTTCATAAACACATATTTGACTACTCTTTTGTAGGTACCTCCTTATGGGAAGAAACAATCACATCATCGAACACATCAAGTAATAATGACAATAGGTACAAACAAAACATAACAAATATGCTTTCACCCCTGGGGTCACTTCCTCTTCTTTAGCTTTCATGCTTCATTTTTATCATTCCACACTTTTTCTTGTCTCCTCAACACACTTTTGTTATTGATCTACATGGTTATCAGGTACGCATCTCTTATCTAGTTTATGTTATCAAGTATTCACTCAAAAACATAAAGTGGGGGAAAATGTAAACTCTAAATCACACACTTTGAGTGTAACATCCCCATTTTAAAACACCAGAACAAGGGAATTTTTTTTTTATATATATATATATATAACGTTCTCTGTTATGAATTATAAAATTCAAACACACGTTCAAGTTTTAATAATTGTTCTCTGCCCAAACAACACAGTTTGGATCATACAATTTCTTTTTAAAACGAATGTTCCCTGTTCACATATTTACAATATGGAACACACATTCAATGCCATTCAATCTTATAACAGATTCTATATGCTGCTGTAAATGACTCGATGAACTGCCGATCTTTCCATTTTCATGGCTTGGAGTTTCAACGATCCTTCATTTCATGATTCGGCAACAACCGACCCTTCATGTTCATGACTCGGCAACAACTGATCCTTCATGTTTGTTTATGCATAGTATATTTTATATACTTGTTCTCATAACCTTCCCCGGTTATCGAAGTGATCCATTTAAGAAGCCTATCTGAATATCTGTTACTGATATTCATCTGACATCCTGCATCTTAAATTAAGTGATAAGGACAACGCAACCAGCAATTGCGATACTTTGGCCAAAGATTTTCACATGCTTTGCATGATCATATTCCTGGATGTGATACACATCTACGGAATACGTCCTTCACTTCACTTCACCTGTTATCTAGAATGGTCTTTCCTGGTTCCTACCAGTCCTCAATGTTTAAGTTCAGTTTTAAACTTTCAGTTCCAGTTAGTAATATGAACGGGTATAGGAAGGCACTCCTGGTAACTAAAGATACGTAGACATACGGTGTCGTTACCCCATGACTCCGTGTGTCTGATTATCTTTAGTATTCCGGAGTCACTCCGTATACCAGATCATACCCTATCCCCACCCCAGTTAAGATCTACACATTCAGCCTATGTATTCTAAATGTTTTAATTCGGGAGGGCATTGCTATATGTCAGCTGCAACATTGTGTCGTCATGAAGACCCCATCTTCATGAAGACACCTTGCTGTAGCTGGCGTATGCCAATGTCCTGCAGAATCCACCCATCGAGAATACACATCCTGCTCAAGTGACTTAGCCACGAGTAAATAGTTAAAGCAATTTTCAGCATCCACGCTGATCCCTTGATCCTCGTTTCCGTTGCAGTTGTATATAACTAAGAGGGACTAAACTGTCCATTAGTTTGCTATGTATCATCTCCTTCGTATCAAAGGGCTACATTTCCTTACTTGGTTTATTTCTTAATCATTGGATTAAGCAGTCCGTACCGACGGACGTAATAAGTTTAACCTATTAAACTTAGCCAAGATGTTTCCAACTGCAACTAATTTCAGAATATTAACTTATTAGACGTCATCCAAACGAGGTCTAATCTTCGAGAAATGAATTCATTTGTTCCCCTTAACGTTATATAGTTAAGGATCATTAGTTATGGATATATTTATTCTATATCCTTTATTCTGAATTTTATCAAACGAGATCATTAATGGGGTTCGAAAACGAATTTCGAATACTCCCAATTTAAATTGATATTCCTTAGCTCCTAAGCTAATCCTGAATACCTTCTGATTATGAAATCATATTCTTCTTAATCCTTTTAATGTCAATTAAAAATTCATCTTTACCCAAGTATGAACTAATTGCATTGTTCAACTTAAAATTTGTATTTAAGTAAGAATAGATATCAGTTTCAATTCAACATCCATCCGAGGATAATGAAACAATTCCAAATCAGGAAATAACATCATATTTCCAATTTAAACAACAATATGAACTGATACAATTATTGAAAATATCACACTTGTAACTGTATTCAATATTGCAAGTCATAATTTGTACATTTGCCAATCCAGCTGATTGGGTATAGTTTATACAAAGCATCCATACAACTCATGGTCAGAAGAATATATTTTCTTCTTTCACAATTCCTCAAAGAGGAATAAAAGCAACAGTTACAATATAATTTACATCTAATCAAGAGGCATCAGAAGACAGCCACGTCTTCATTCTAATCAAATTCCATCTGTAAAATGAATTGCACGGGTCAGTTCAATGAACTGAGCACATTAAGCACTTATCCTTAAAATAAGATGCTTCAACTAACTGTTTCAATAAAAGAACCCTGCTTTTATGAAACGACAGCAAAACATCAATCTCAAAATAGGCACAAAGGAGAGGTCAGCATAACAACTGAACTATCAGAAAAAATATTCACAAACAGCCAAGGGACTGATGTCCCGTTTCCACATAATCATTGCAAGTATCAATTTACAATATTTGTAACGTTAGGAATACAAGTAGTTTGCTGCCTATATAGCATACAGTTATCCTTTCCACGCCTTTCATTAATAACAAATGCAAAGGATGAAACTAACTGAATATAAATCCATTACTTTCCTTTCCGTTCATGAAGCATGTTAAATTTAAAGCATTCAAGTACAACAAGAAAGCGAACAGCAATGCATATAGTAGCTCCCATCTAAGCACTATAAAATTCATCATTCACGAATTCCAGATTTCCAACTGAATGAAAGAAGAAAGATCATTTTTCTAAAACATTCATTCATATCTCTATTTCCTTCCACATGACTGTCCTAACAGTGGAATCCAAACGAAAATCAATTCAAGATAGCAGTTCAGAGTGAAACTTACAAAATCCACTCGGTATTCACTTTCCGGCAGCAAGAATCATTTCATTTTATTCCAGTTCATATGAATACCAAACAGGTTAGTAAGACACTATATTCATCGTTGAGCAAGCCATATCAATATGCATGCTAGGTATTTGCTATACTAGAAGATTCCCTACTTCTTACACTGTATAGCTAACCAACAACAATTATGCAACCACGCAAGTATATATTCATATGATCTTTTATACCTCTGAACGCATATAGTCCTTAATAACAAATGGTACATTGCTGTTACCTACAACAGATCGAGTCATATGCACTATAATTCCAATGTCACTTTCAGAGTCCCAAATAGCAAAAAGAGAAGAATTCATTCTCTATGATTTTCATTAAGAAACAATCATTGTATTCAGAATGAAGTAAAACATTCAAATCATGTTTTTCTTAGCATGACAACTCAACTTAGAAAGATAACAGAATAAACGTTCTCATTGATAAACATCTCACATAGCCAGTACAGCTGCAATCCAACGAGCTACAGCAATGAACATTCCAGCCAAGTTCGCATTCACAAGATAGTAAAAAAAAAATATCAGAAGGTCAAACCACGACTGCTAAACGCAATGGGGTCAACCTTCATTACAGCAAGAAGAAATTATAATCATTCATTGCACAGAATACAAAACCAGTTTGTAATTGCGTCTACAGCCCGAACAGGAAGACCGAACAGCATCTATGAAACACAATAAAACCATCTTATCCCTCACAGCAAGGGAAACACAGTCCAATCATAACCTCTGAAGGAAAACAGTTAACTTTCCTCTATTTTCATGTTGCTAAAACGTATTCGCTCATTTCCTAAATAAGAAAAGGGCACAACAATGAAAGTATTGCTATTACTTCATTCAATTCGAGTTCAAATACTCAAGAAAACCCAAATGCCATTTCCATTAAAATCCCAAAACTGGAGAAGGAAAAGGATCCATTTCCTTAAAAGTATCAACAAGGACAACTTTATCCAGCTATTACTTCTTTCATTCAAATTCATCAGCAAAAGAACTGATAGTTTCAAAAGAGCAACCACTCAATTAACACGTACAGACCCGTGATACATATGACAATTTTTCCCAATACTGTTAAACAACCAGCACAACAGGAAAGCATTTCATTCAAGAAATACAAGGACAGCTGAACTCAGCGACCAATAACAGTATTTTGTATTGTTTCCAAAATGACAACAAGATTCAACAGAACCCAAATTACAGCAATATACGACTGTATTTCCATTTCCCTCCTTTTCTTGCAAAGACAGTTCCACATACACAGTAAAGAAACGATTGCACTAAAGGGGAAATCATTACACATAAGGAACGATTACACAGCCTGTTCCACTTCCAAACAACACGAACAGTGAAAGAATTATATCTATTTCAAACCACGTACAGTCAATCACCCGATACAAGTAAATCATTTCCAATGATTATTCAAGCAACAACATATCAAGGCCGAGCACAAGAAGCAGGTTAAGCTTATCATTTTCCAAAGAAGAAGCAAAAACCCACCAAAATCCATTTCAAATCACTCAACAGCAATCATTCAATCCCAACCCAAGAGCAGGGTTGTTTAAATGAAACATACACTTAATCAAAGCAAAGATTTTTAAAGAGAAGGGCTTAAACATGCCTGTATTCTCTCTTTCCAGAACTCGAAGAAAAACGTTGGTTTGCCGCATTTTTCCTTCCACAAGCGACAACACAATCTCTCCAACACTTCCTATCCTTCTTCAGGCTTAACAACAGCCTCCAAATCTCCACAAAATGTCAAATGCCAAGAGTTGGTTCGACCGAACCAGGTCAGAAAAACCAAATGCAGAGCAACTTTTTCAAAGGCTCGAACCACAAAAATGAAAATCAATTTTTTCCTCATGTTGTTTCCAAGGAGAGCTAGTCGCGAGGCCAAAAACAATTAATGCAATAAAGGCTTTCCTTTTTCCTGAGTTAAACGCCACGCACCTTGGGTGGCGAGTTTGAAATTTCAAAATTTCCATGCAAACTTGCACTAGGCATAACTCCAAATCGATACCTCTATTTCCTACCGACCCGCCAAAACGGCAGCCTCCACGAAGGGACAGGTTCATTACTCCAATGAATGCCTCTTTCCATCCTTATCCCTTCTTCCACAAGGGCCTGGGCGTAACCCTTAGTTAGGAATAGTTTAGGTACATAACTCATTCGACCTAGATCTTAGGTAAACCTTAGGTTGTAGAACTTAGGTTTATTTTCCTTTTTCTTTTTTTTTTGTAAGTTAAAAATCCACTTAGGATAGTAGTGTAGGATGTATGTTAGGTTTAGGGTTAGTTTAGGTTTTAATTCACACTAACCATTAACACTAACAACTTCCTTCTAGCCCCTTACTAACATTCGCGTAACGCAGAGCGGACGTTCCGTCCTTGAGATTACATGCCAAGGTCACCCTTGTCCAGGCGTTTCCACCCCACAGGTCCCAAATTCGACAGTACAGGGTTCAAGAATCGCACCCCTGTCGTTGGCATTTTCGTGCTAGCTATTCACACTGGTAATCAGGCGCGCACGCTCATAACAAGTTCAGTCCATTCAAGTGTGAATTAACATAGAAAACACAGAGGGACCTCAACATACTTGGATCATGGAATTGATTCAGGGTATGCTGTCAATCAGCACAAGAGCAAACCAAGTATAAAAAGGATAAGAGATATGGAGTCACAAGCAGCAAACAAAAAGGACAATATTGCTACTGTCCCATGCCCAAAATTTTAAATACAGTAGCAAGAAATCCAACTTAGCAACACATTCTCTTAAGATCAAAACATATCTGAAACATTGTTTGATTTAATTCCAGAGCATAATGTATGTAAAACATTCCCAAGTTAACATACAAAATCAGAGTGTTACATTCTTCCCTCGTAAAGAATCATCGTCCCGATGATCAGATTTACAAACAAGGAGTTCATAGGACAAAAATTAGTTATTGTCCTGCATTCATAAGTTCATACCAAAATAAAAAACAGATTTCTCTCTTAAAAATAACGTTTTTAAGACAACTGTACAATAGAATAGTAATGTTAATAAATTTGGTAGAATTTTTCAGTTCTATGGAATTCATAGTCGTTGAACAGGGTGGAGAAAAGTAGATATCATTTCTTCGAGATTTCTCCAAGTTGCACTTTCGTCGTCGGAACTGGAAAAAGGAAAGGGACAGGGGGGCAAGGAGAACGTCAGCGGAGAAAGCTTACTGATAAAAAGGGGGCGAGGTCGAAAATACAAAAGACTTGGAGAAGGGAAGCAGCGTGCGATAAACAAGAGGATGGAAAGGGCGGAGTCCACGTGGAATCGGAAAGGAAGGAAAAGGTGAGAATAGGAGCCCCCCCCCCCCCACCCCACGCCAGCAGAAACCTCGGGAAAGGAGTGCTATTAACAAAAATAGAAAGAGAAAGACAATATGAAAAAATAATTGCATTTGAGAAAAAAGCAGGAGGTGGTGGTTAATGCTAGACGATAAGCTACAGGTTGATTATTTCAATAATTCACAAGGGTCCAACGTAAACGTTGGAGACAAACGTTGGCAGCCTTGACAAAGTTATGGAGCTCTTTTGTCTGCAACCGAAGAAAGAAAGACCTCTCTCCAAGTTAACAGGACAGGGAAAAAAAACACTTTCAAGTTAAATAGCTTTATGCCTATTGGCCACAGCCTCCTTTAGATGTTCCCGAATCATTTTGAATTTGCTGTTTCCATTTCCATAAGGATGTCTGGCCCAATTAGCCTCTCTTGTCCTAACCGCTGTCCCCAGCTGACAGGGGTTCTCTCATTTTCTTCATACAATCTTCAAAGGGTGCATTTTTTAAAGAGGCTGATAGGTGTTATTGTAATCAAATTCTACCATCTGAAGGTATTCCTCCTTTCCCTTTAACTGTGGTCCATGCAATACAACATCCTTTCATGTCCTCTAAAACTTGAATTAACTCTCTCATTCTGTCCATCCGTTTTTGGATGATATGTAGAACTGAAGTTTTAATTTAGTTCCCAGGCTGGCGATTAAGCGTTTTCCAACCTTGATGTCTACCCTCGATCTCTGTCCGATATTATTAATTCCGGTATTCCATGCAACCTGCAGATTTCATGCACAATTTCTTGCTAAAACGGTTGCAATCGTCCTTCAATTACACGCAAGGAAGTGTGCCACTTTGGTCAATTTGTCTACTACAACCGATAATTTCATGTTTATTCTTGACATAGGCAATCCTTAACGAAACACGTTTATTCACTTGCCATTAATACTGCGGAATGCTGTGGGGATACAATAATCCAGAAGGGTGCATATGTTCCGCTTTAACACGCTGACATTCCAAGCAGTGTGTTACAAACTCTACCACATCCTTTTTCATTCCCTTCCAAAAATATTGCTGCTTAAGATCAGCAAGCATTTTTGTAATGCCAGGGTGCCCAGAAAAAGGTGAATTATGGAATTCAGTTAGCAATTTTCACTCCTTTAAGTCAATTTTTCCTCATGTTGTTTGCCAAGGCGAACCGGTTGCGAGGATCGAAAACCATCAATGCATTAAAGGCTTTGCCTTTTTCCTCACTTTCCGTGCCACCGCCACTTGGGTTGGCGAGTTCTAAGTTTCAAATTTTCCAAGCCAAACTGAACTTGGCTCTATTTCAAAATAGATGCCCCTAAATTTCTTACCTGCCCCGCCAAAACTGGCGCTGTCCACGAAGGGACAGTTCATTTAATAACCAATGAATGCCTCCTTCCCATCCTTATCCCTTTTCTTCCCAAGGGTATGCGTACCCCTTAGTTTAGGATTAGTTTAGGTTACATAAATAATTCGACCTAGGTATTAGTTAAACCTTAGGTTTTTAGAACTTAGGTTTATTTTTCCCTTTTTTCTTTTTTTTTTTGTAATTTAAAAATCCACTTAGGATAGTAGTGTAGGATGTATGTTAGGTCTTAGGGTTAGTTTAGGTTTAAATTCACACTAACCATTAACACTAACAACTTCCTTCCAGCCCCTTACTAACATTCGCGTTAACACAGAGTAGGACGTTTCGTCCTTTAGATTACATGCCAAGGTCACCCGTGTCCAGGCATTTCTCACCCCACGAGGTCCCAAATTCGATAGTACAGGGTTCAAGAATCGAACCCCTGTCGTTGGCATTTTCGTGCTAGCTATTCACACCGGTAATCAAGCACTGCACGCTCATAACAATTTCAGTCTAGTTCAAGTGTGAATTAACATAGAAAACACAAGAGGACCTTAGCATACTTGAATCAATGGAATTGATTCAGGGTATGTTGTCAATCAGCACAAGAGCAAACAATTATACAACAATCTGTCATCACATCAGCAAACACACAAGTACAATATTTGTTGTCCCATGCAATAAATCACAGTATGCAAGAATCCAAATTAGCAACACATTCTCTTAAGATCAAAACATATCTTAACATGTTTGCTTTCATTCCAAGAGCTATCAATAGTATGTAAAACATTCACCAAGCTAACATACAAAATCAGAGTGTTACATTCTTCCCTCCTTAAAGAATCATCGTCCCGATGATCAGATTTACAAATCAAGGAGTTCATAGGACAAAATTTAGTTATTGTCCTTTCATTCATAAGTTCATACCAAAAACAGATTCTCTCTTAAAAATAACGTTTTAAGACAATTGTACAATAGACTAATAATTGTCTAAATTTGGTAGAATTTTTCAGTTCTCTGAATTTCATATTCAGTTAAACAGGTGTGGAAAAGTAGATCTCATTTCTTCGAGATTCTCCCAAGTTGCACTTTCTTCGCTAAACTGGTCCCACTGGACCTTACATTGGTTCACTTCGCGATTTCTCAAGTACAACTGGCGAGTTCCCAACACTCGAATGGGCTTAACCACGATTATTCCTGGGTCTTGGACCTGCAAGGAATTCCAATTTAGCACATGGGATAAATCTGTCACGTATTTCTTAAGCAAAGAAATATGAAAAACATCATGCATTTGAGACAAAGCAGGAGGTAATGCTAGACGATAAGCTACAGGGTTGATTATTTCAATAATTTCAAAAGGTTCCACGTAACGTGGCGACAACTTGGCAGCCTTGCCAAAAGTTATGGAGCTCTTTTTCGGCTTCACCCGAAGAAAGACCTTCTCTCCAAGTTTATAATGCCTGTCAACCCGCTTCAAGTCTGCATAGCTCTTCTGCCTATTGGCAGCCTCCTTTAGATGTTCCCGAATCATTTTGATTTGCTGTTCCATTTCCATAAGGATTTCTGGCCCAATTACCTCTCTGTCCTCAACGCTGTCCCAGCTGACAGGGGTTCTGCATTTTCTTCCATACAATGCTTCAAAGGGCGCCATTTTTAAAGAGGCATGATAGGTGTTATTGTAAGCAAATTCTACCAGCGGAAGGTATTCCTCCCATTTATACTGCTGGTCCATGCAATACATCCTTAGCATGTCCTCTAAAACTTGATTAACTCTCTCAGTCTGTCCATTCGTTTCTGGATGATATGCAGAACTGAAGTTTAATTTAGTTCCCAAGGCTGCATTAAGTGTTTGCCGAAACATTGATGTCATCCTTGGATCTCTGTCCGATATGATTAATTCCGGTATTCCATGCAACCTGAAGATTTCATGCACGAATCTTCTTGCTAAAACTGGTGCATCGTCCTTCAAATTACCAGCAATGAAGTGTGCCACTTTGGTCAATTTGTCGACTACAACCAGGATAATGTCATGTTTATTTCTTGACATAGGCAATCCTTGAACGGGAATCCATCGTTATCACTTGCCACTTATACTGCGGAATGCTGTGGGGATACAATAATCCAGAAGGGTGCATATGTTCCGCTTTAACACGCTGACATTCCAAGCAGTGTGTTACAAACTCTACCACATCCTTTTTCATTCCCTTCCAAAAATATTGCTGCTTAAGATCAGCAAGCATTTTTGTAATGCCAGGGTGCCCAGAAAAAGGTGAATTATGGAATTCAGTTAGCAATTTCCCTCTTAAGTCATTTGCCACAGGTACATATACCCTGTTTCCGAACCTCAGAACTCCTTCGTTATCAAAACGAAATCCTTTGTACCTGCTGTCCTGCGGGTCTGCAGCAAGTGCTGATTTGACTTGCTGGGAATAAGGATCTGATTCCAAGGCTTCTTTTACCTCATCCTTAAACTGAGTTCTTAACGTTATAAGAGCAGAGATATGCTTCCTTCGACTCAGAGCATCTGCTACTCTATTTTCCTTGCCCTTAATGTAGCTTATATCAAAATCATACTGAGACAGAAATTCTAACCATCTTCGTTGCCTTGCATTCAGATTTGGCTGAGTAAAAATATACTTCAGCCCCAGATGGTCCGTTTTTAATTCAAAGGGCTTGCCAAGAAGGTAATGCCTCCATATTTGAAGTGCATGAACAATGGCAGCAAGCTCAAGATCGTGTGGAGCATAGTTCTGTTCATGTAACTTAAGCTTTCTGCTTTCATAAGCGATAACATGGTTATTCTGTAACAGAATACCTCCAAGGCCTTCTCCTGAGGCGTCCGTTAAAACCATAAAATCTCCATTTGGATCAGGTACAGTCAAAATAGGTGCTGTAGTTAACTGCTCCTTTAACTTTTTAAAGGCAGATTCACATTTGTCTGTCCAGACAAATTTCTTTTCTTTCTTTTGCAACGAAGTGATTGGGGCAGCAATTTTTGAAAAGTCCTTAACGAACTTTCTATAATATCCAGCCAAGCCCATGAAGCTCCTCACTTCATGCACGTTCTTAGGCGCAGGCCACTCAATTATAGCTGTGATCTTTGAAGGGTCAACAGCTATCCCGTCTTTGCTTATAACGTGTCCCAAATAATGCACCTCTGCATCATAAAAGGAACATTTGGACAGTTTGCCATACAACTTCCTCTTCCTTAAGATTTCTAGCACTATCCTGAGATGTTCTTGGTGCTCTTCGACATTTTTAGAGTATATAAGAATGTCGTCTAAGAATACAAGCACAAACTTGTCTAAGTATTCTTGAAAAATGTTATTCATTAGATTCATGAAGGCGGCAGGTGCATTAGTCAGCCCAAAAGGCAACACCGTGAACTCATAATGTCCATACCTCGTTCTAAAAGCTGTTTTATGAATATCTTCCTCTTTTATTCTCAGCTGATGGTACCCTGATCGCAGATCTATTTTTGAATAGACTGATGCTCCTCGCATCTGATCAAACAGATCATCGATCCTTGGAAGTGGGTATCGATTTTTAATGGTTGCCTTGTTCAGCATTCTGTAATCAATGCACAACCTCAAGTGCCATCCTTTTTCTTTACAAAGATTACCAGCGCTCCCCAAGGTGAGACGCTCGGTCTGATCAGCCCCTTAGTCAGAAGTTCTTGTAACTGAACCTTCAGTTCTACCAGCTCAATGGTAGTCATTCTATAAGGTGCCTTAGATATGGGTTCCGTTCCTGGTTTGATCTCTATAGCGAAGTCAAACTCACGTTTGGGCGGAAGACCCGGCAATTCCTCCGGAAACACATCACGAAAATCCCTCAACAATGGATATCTTTCCATGAAATCATTATCTTCCTCTTCATTTTCTGTCATTTTTACTGCATACAAAGTGCAGCCTCTGTTTTTAGCCCTCTTAAGTTGCATAGCCGTCAGTTTCCTAACTGCAACTTCCCGTTTTACACCTTGAATGATTGCTGCTTTCTGCAGGTCATCAAGGCAACTGATTTGTTTTTCATAAAAGTCAACCCTTGCCTTATGTTCAGCTAACCAATTAACTCCAATAATGATATCATATGATCCTAGAGGAGTGACATACAAGTCAACTTCGGTGGAGAAACCAGGCAGGTCAAGAATTGCCCCAAAAAGGCACATTTCGACTGTATGGATAGCATTATTCCCATAATGCACTGTCCATGTTTTATCCATTCTCGCAGCCTTTCTTTTTAATTTCATAGCAAGTTCAGTAGAAATAAAACATTCTGTAGCTCCAGTATCAAAAAGTACAACTACAGGTTTACCGAATAACTTACCCGTAACTTCTATGGGCGTCACTTGCTTTTCAGCTTGTCTGTTAGACACTGCAACATGTATCCTATGCTGCTGTCCGCGATCATCCTTCTTCAGAGGACAGTGATTCGCATAGTGGTCCTTTCCACAGTTGAAGCATCCTCCAGCTGGCCCTTTTCTAGGTTCAAATTTATTACCAGCCTTAAAGTTATCGTTCTGGCTTCCATAGGACTTCTGTCCAATGCCATTAACTTTTGGAAAGCTGTTCCACACACTATTTACAGGTCTGTTCATCACAGGTTTCTTGTTGTTATCAACAACAATTTTATTTTTCACACCAAACCTTTTCCAAGGTCCCCTTTTTGGTGCAAGAGACGAAGAAGGATTAAGAATCTTCTTCCTTATCTCTTCCCTGTGAGCAGATATTGCTCTCAATTTCTGTTCCTGTCTGATTGCCTTTTCGACAACTCCATCCATGGTGGTTGGGCCGTGGACATCCACTTCGCCACCGATGATGGGATTTAGTCCCATTATGAATTTCTGTATTCTGAACTTCTCGTCAGCTTGGTACTGCGGCACATACTTAAGGAGTTTAGTAAATCCTTCCCAGTATTCCGTCACCGACAGCCTTCCTTGCGACCAGTTCTGAAATTCAGTCATTTTCCTATCAAAATAGAGTTGAGGCAGCCATCTTTGCCTAAAATAACCCTTAAATTGATCCCAAGTTATGTCTGATTCGACAATATTCAGCTCAACCTTACGGTTGTCCCACCAGGATGACGCTTCATGAGAAAGCTGATATGCTCCCCATATCGCTTTAGTCTCTTCGGAGAAGTTTCTTATTGCAAAGTATTTCTCCATTTCACTGAGCCAGTTCTCAGCTCCGTCCCCAAGAGTTGTTCCATCAAACTTTGGAGGACTTATTCTCTTTATATCATTTGTAAGTTCAGCTGCTAATCTTGCCCTTTTATTTTCAGGGGGATTAGGAGCAATTACATTATTATCATCAACACCTGGATTCCCTCCGTTGATGTTGTCCACAGGAGGCAGCTGATCATTTATTTCAGCTTCATTCCCCTCCTCTTCATTGCCCATTGACTGCTGTTCCAGTACAGTCAAACGATCCCTCGTATCAAGTAGGGCAGCAAGGATTTCATCCAGCTTTTGGGCAGTTGCTGCTTCTCCACCCTGCAACGGGTTATTCGCAGCATTCCCTCTTGTCCTGACCATTTTCTGTTCAATAAGAAAATGTAAACTTTATTAATAACGTGGACTCATTAGGTCCAAGAGCTGCAACCTTCAGCTCTGATACCAAGATGTAACATCCCCATTTTAAAACACCAGAACAAGGGAAAATTTTTTTTTTTATATATATAACGTTCTCTGTTATGAATTATAAAATTCAAACACACGTTCAAGTTTTAATAATTGTTCTCTGCCCAAACAACACAGTTTGGATCATACAATTTCTTTTTAAAACGAATGTTCCCTGTTCACATATTTACAATATGGAACACACATTCAATGCCATTCAATCTTATAACAGATTCTATATGCTGCTGTAAATGACTCGATGAACTGCCGATCCTTCCATTTTCATGGCTCGGAGTTTCAACGATCCTTCATTTCATGACTCGGCAACAACCGATCCTTCATGTTCATGACTCGGCAACAACCGATCCTTCATGTTTGTTTATGCATAGTATATTTTATATACTTGTTCTCATAACCTTCCCCGGTTATCGAAGTGATCCATTTAAGAAGCCTATCTGAATATCTGTTACTGATATTCATCTGACATCCTGCATCTTAAATTAAGTGATAAGGACAACGCAACCAGCAATTGCGATACTTTGGCCAAAGATTTTCACATGCTTTGCATGATCATATTCCTGGATGTGATACACATCTACGGAATACGTCCTTCACTTCACTTCACCTGTTATCTAGAATGGTCTTTCCTGGTTCCTACCAGTCCTCAACGTTTAAGTTCAGTTTTAAACTTTCAGTTCCAGTTAGTAATATGAACGGGTATAGGAAGGCACTCCTGGTAACTAAAGATACGCAGACATACGGTGTCGTTACCCCACGACTCCGTGTGTCTGATTATCTTTAGTATTCCGGAGTCACTCCGTATACCAGATCATACCCTATCCCCACCCCAGTTAAGATCTACACATTCAGCCTATGTATTCTAAATGTTTTAATTCGGGAGGGCATTGCTATATGTCAGCTGCAACATTGTGTCGTCATGAAGACCCCGTCTTCATGAAGACACCTTGCTGTAGCTGGCGTATGCCAATGTCCTGCAGAATCCACCCATCGAGAATACACATCCTGCTCAAGTGACTTAGCCACGAGTAAATAGTTAAAGCAATTTTCAGCATCCACGCTGATCCCTTGATCCTCGTTTCCGTTGCAGTTGTATATAACTAAGAGGGACTAAACTGTCCATTAGTTTGCTATGTATCGTCTCCTTCGTATCGAAGGGCTACATTTCCTTACTTGGTTTATTTCTTAATCATTGGATTAAGCAGTCCGTACCGACGGACGTAATAAGTTTAACCTATTAAACTTAGCCAAGATGTTTCCAACTGCAACTAATTTCAGAATATTAACTTATTAGACGTCATCCAAACGAGGTCTAAACTTCGAGAAATGAATTCATTTGTTCCCCTTAACGTTATATAGTTAAGGATCATTAGTTATGGATATATTTATCCTATATCCTTTATTCTGAATTTTATCAAACGGGATCATTAATGGGGTTCGAAAACGAAGTTCGAATACTCCCAATTTAAATTGATATTCCTTAGCTCCTAAGCTAATCCTGAATACCCTCTGATTATGAAATCATATTCTTCTTAATCCTTTTTAATGTCAATTAAAAATTCATCTTTACCCAAGTATGAACTAATTGCATTGTTCAACTTAAAAGTTGTATTTAAGTAAGAATAGATATCAGTTTCAATTCAACATCCATCCAAGGATAATGAAACAATTCCAAATCAGGAAATAACATCATATTTCCAATTTAAACAACAATATCAACTGATATAATTATTGAAAATATCACACTTGTAACTGTATTCAATATTGTAAGTCATAATTTGTACATTTGCCAATCCAGCTGATTGGGTATAGTTTATACAAAGCATCCATACAACTCATGGACAGAAGAATATATTTTCTTCTTTCACAATTCCTCAAAGAGGAATAAAAGCAACAATTACAATATATTTTACATCTAATCAAGAGGCATCAGAAGACAGCCAAGTCTTCATTCTAATCAAATTCCATCTGTAAAATGAATTGCACGGGTCAGTTCAATGAACTGAGCACATTAAGCACTTATCCTTAAAATAAGATGCTTCAACTAACTGTTTCAATAAAAGAACCCTGCTTTTATGAAACGACAGCAAAACATCAATCTCAAAATAGGCACAAAGGAGAGGTCAGCATAACAACTGAACTATCAAAAAAATATCATCACAATCAGCCAAGGGACTGACTGTCCCGTTTCCACATAATCATTGCAAGTATCAATTTACAATATTTGTAACGTTAGGAATACAAGTAGTTTGCTGCCTATATAGCATACAGTTATCCTTTCCACGCCTTTCATTAATAACAAATGCAAAGGATGAAACTAACTGAATATAAATCCATTACTTTCCTTTCCGTTCATGAAGCATGTTAAATTTAAAGCATTCAAGTACAACAAGAAAGCGAACAACAATGCATATAGTAGCTCCCATCTAAGCACTATAAAATTCATCATTCACGAATTCCAGATTTCCAACTGAATGAAAGAAGAAAGATCATTTTTCTAAAACATTCATTCATATCTCTATTTCCTTCCACATGACTGTCCTAACAGTGGAATCCAAACGAAAATCAATTCAAGATAGCAGTTCAGAGTGAAACTTACAAAATCCACTCGGAATTCACTTTCCGGCAGCAAGAATCATTTCATTTTATTCCAGTTCATATGAATACCAAACAGGTTAGTAAGACATTATATTCATCGTTGAGCAAGCCATATCAATATGCATGCTAGGTATTTGCTATACTAGAAGATTCCCTACTTCTTACACTGTATAGCTAACCAACAACAATTATGCAACCACGCAAGTATATATTCATATGATCTTTTATACCTCTGAACGCATATAGTCCTTAATAACAAATGGTACATTGCTGTTACCTACAACAAGATCGAGTCATATGCACTATAATTCCAATGTCACTTTCAGAGTCCCAAATAGCAAAAAGAGAAGAATTCATTCTCTATGATTTCATTAAGAAACAATCATTGTATTCAGAATGAAGTAAAAACATTCAAATCATGTTTTTCTTAGCATGACAACTCAACTTAGAAAGATAACAGAATAAACGTTCTCATTGATAAGCATCTCACATAGCCAGTACAACTGCAATCCAACGAGCTACAGCAATGAACATTCCAGCCAAGTTCACATTCACAAGATAGTAAAAAAAAAATATCAGAAGGTCAAACCACGACTGCTAAACGCAATGGGGTCAACCTTCATTACAGCAAGAAGAAATTATAATCATTCATTGCACAGAATACAAAACCAGTTTGTAATTGCATCTACAGCCCGAACAGGAAGACCGAACAACATCTATGAAACACAATAAAACCATCTTATCCTCACAGCAAGGGAAACACAGTCCAATCATAACCTCTGAAGGAAAAACAGTTAACTTTCCTCTATTTTCATGGTTGCTAAAACGTATTCGCTCATTTCCTAAATAAGAAAAGGGCACAACAATGAAAGTATTGCTATTACTTCATTCAATTCGAGTTCAAATACTCAAGAAAACCCAAATGCCATTTCCATTAAAATCCCAAAACTGGAGAAGGAAAAGGATCCATTTCCTTAAAAGTATCAACAAGGACAACTTTATCCAGCTATTACTTCTTTCATTCAAATTCATCAGCAAAAGAACTGATAGTTTCAAAAGAGAAACAACTCAATTAACACGTACAGACCCGTGATACATATGACAATTTTTCCCAATACTGTTAAACAACCAGCACAACAGGAAAGCATTTCATTCAAGAAATACAAGGACAGCTGAACTTAGCGACCAATAACAGTATTTTGTATTGTTTCCAAAATGACAGCAAGATTCAATAGAACCCAAATTACAGCAATATATGCGACTGTATTTCCATTTCCTCTTTTCTTGCAAAGACAGTTCCACATACACAGTAAAGAAACGATTGCACTAAAGGGAAATCATTTACACCATAAGGAACGATTACACAGCCTGTTCCACTTCCAAACAACACGAACAGTGAAAGAATTATATCTATTTCAAACCACGTACAGTCAATCACCCGATACAGTAAATCATTTTCCAAATCGATTCAAGCAACAACATATCAAGGCCGAGCAACCAGAAGCAGTTAAGCTTATCATTTTCCAAAGAAAGAAGCAAGAACCCACAAAATCCATTTCAAATCAACTCAACAGCAATCATTCAATCCCAACCCAAGAGCAGGGTTGTTTTAATGAAACACTTAATCAAAGCAAAGATTTTTAAAGAGAAGGGCTTAACATGCCTGTATTCTCTCTTCCAGAACTCGAAGAAAACGTTGTTTGCCGCGTTTTTCCTTCCACAGCGACAGCACAATCTCTCCAACACTTCCTTCCTTCTTCAGGCTTAACAACAGCCTCCAAATCTCCACAAAATGTCAAATGCCAAGAGCTGGTTCGACCAAACCAGACCAGAAAAACCAAATGCAGAGCAACTTTACAAAAGGCTCGAACCAACAAAAATGAAAATCAATTTTTCCTCATGTTGTTTCCAAGGCGAACTGGTCGTGAGGACCAAAAACCATTAATGCATTAAAGGCTTTGCCTTTTTCCTCACTTTCCGTGCCACCGCCACTTGGGTTGGCGAGTTCTAAGTTTCAAATTTTCCAAGCAAACTGAACTTGGCTCTATTTCAAAATAGATGCCCCTAAATTTCTTACCTGCCCCGCCAAAACTGGCGCCGTCCACGAAGGGACAGTTCATTTAATACCAATGAATGCCTCCTTCCCATCCTTATCCCTTTTCTTCCCAAGGGTCTGCGTACCCCTTAGTTTAGGATTAGTTTAGGTTACATAAATCATTCGACCTAGGTCTTAGTTAAACCTTAGGTTTTAGAATTTAGGTTTATTTTTCCCTTTTCTTTTTTTTTTTGTAATTTAAAAATCCACTTAGGATAGTAGTGTAGGATGTATGTTAGGTCTTAGGGTTAGTTTAGGTTTAATTCACACTAACCATTAACACTAACAACTTCCTTCCAGCCCCTTACTAACATTCGCCTTAACGCAGAGCAGGACGTTCCGTCCTTTAGATTACATGCCAAGGTCACCCGTGTCCAGGCGTTTCTCACCCCACGAGGTCCCAAATTCGACAGTACAGGGTTCAAGAATCGAACCCCTGTCGTTGGCATTTTCGTGCTAGCTATTCACACCGGTAATCAGGCGCTGCACGCTCATAACAATTTCAGTCCAGTTCAAGTGTGAATTAACATAGAAAACACAAGAGGACCTCAGCATACTTGAATCAATGGAATTGATTCAGGGTATGCTGTCAATCAGCACAAGAGCAAACAATTATACGACAATCTGTCGTCACATCAGCAAACACACAAGTACAATATTTGCTGTCCCATGCAATAAATCACAGTATGCAAGAATCCAAATTAGCAACACATTCTCTTAAGATCAAAACATATCTTAACATGTTTTCTTTCATTCCAAGAGCTATAACAGTATGTAAAACATTCACCAAGTTAACATACAAAATCAGAGTGTTACATTGAGTACATTTCTACGCCCTAATCACATACCACTATTCATATGATTCATAAGTGAGAAAAGTAGTGATTGACATCTATTTTTGGCCTATTTGTTTTCTTTCTTGCTTTCTCTATGGTCTTACACACCTCACTGTCTAGTTTTAATTTCATTATTTTATCTTTCTTGGCTCTAGACACTAGTGCCTAA
Source organism: Taxus chinensis (assembly GCA_019776745.2). Classification (NCBI taxonomy): domain Eukaryota; kingdom Viridiplantae; phylum Streptophyta; class Pinopsida; order Cupressales; family Taxaceae; genus Taxus; species Taxus chinensis. Next base: position 28,990,201 of record CM034152.1, read on the forward strand.
GTGCCCTCATCCCCTCTACGCGCCCCTGACCTCTTTATATCTTGCTTGTCCCTTTTGGGCCTCTTTTATCTTTTAGGAATCTTGTTTCCTTGGTGGTCATCTTTTTAGATGTTAATTATGAAATTCAAACAAGGGAATCATATAAATATAAAGTTATGTCACCATAATAAAGGACCAAGCACTAAACATCTACTACTATCACCTAAGGTTGCATCCAAAGGCATTATAAGAGCATGAAAGCATCCATCTAGCTTCATTCAAAGAATAAAGGACTGCATTCTTTTACATACACTTTATAGGAGGGGAAGTTCATTTTGACATCCACACATCTACTTAAATTGCTACATTTAGCTATTACTAAATATTCAGTGCATCTTGCACAAGAGCCACCTAGGGCATGATTCTTCACACACATAGAGAGAACTATATGGAGTCTGAGATGTAGTACAACTCTCAGTCGTAAGTTCACTATATTGGGTGACTATTGGGGTCATTCCAACTCCCCATTTTCATCTTTTTTATTTTAAGATTTGATGTGTTTTGGAGTTTTGCATGTGCTCTTTCTATTTTCAGGTTACAAAATAATTCTATGGGTGTAGTGCGACACACATGCGACAAACAACAAAGGGTAGTGACATAGAAGTGACACAAGAAAAAATAATTTTCTGAGGTTCTACATAGTCACAGGTGCCCAGAAGTAATCTATAGCACCCAGGTGCCCATGGCATAATCCAAGCACCTCAGTCCATCTTATTTCAATAGTTACACAATTTTATGGGTTCACTTACGACACTTTCCTCCTTATGTTTATCAGCTCCCCAGTCCAGCACAACACAAGATCAATTGTGAAATCAACTGAGCATTCTTTCTCTTCTCTTTCACTTAGGGTATTAATTTTATATAGCTTATTGCTTAAATCAGATATGTAATTCATTGCTTATTATTTTGTTGTGACTCTACAATTAGGATTTCACAAAATTTTAATATTTGTTAAATTAATGTCTTAGCTAGGCGCTAGTTTCTAAGGCCATAAAAGATAAATTAGTCAAGTTCTATCATGTATATAAGGTGTATATGACCAAAAAGAAAACAAAATATAAAGAAAAGAGGCAAAAATTTGTATTCAACCGCTAGTTTTCTTTCTTAGGAATCATGTATACATTAGTATGCTTTATGAATTATAAATGTACATAAGTGTGTGATTTTGTTTCTACAATAAGAGTTAGAGAGTAATATATTATCATCATATTAAGAACTTGAGTCTTATTACATGGTTTGGAGGTTTTCCCCTTGAAGTGGCTAAGTCATTCCACTTTTTTATTGTGACCATTTCTCTATATTTTGGTGTTCTTTGATGTTATATTTATGTTGATATTCAAATATATCTAAGTAATTTCATTACAAGTTGTATCATAGCTTGACCTCAACAAGAAATCTATCAAAACCCTATTTGTGAAGGTTCGTATATATCTCAAAAAAAGTAACAAATGTTTTTTCTTGTTGTTGTGAAATTGTTAAAGTAAGATCCTCTCCAAATTTCAATATTTTTTGACTTGTTTTATAAAAGTTATATCAGCTTAGGGTTTTTCATAAATCCGTTAGCTCGACTGCAATTTTGTGTATTTTTCTAAGTTTATTATATTTTTGGAAGGCTTGCCAAAAATTAATTAGTGTTTTTTCTCTAAGTTTATCTTTATTCAACCAATAACCTTAGAAAATCTCAAGCCATAAATTTCTACCCTACTCTTGGTAACCCAAGACACCCCCTACATCATGACATGGAAATCAACTAGAGGCCAAGGGAAGGGTCAAACTCCTAGTAAGGAAGATGTGGATTTTGAATCTTCAGCTTTAAGAGCATCAAATATAATCTCCTAATTTGAGGACATGGTGAACAACCAAATGAAAAATGTGCAGGTAGGTTTTGGTTATAACTTGAACACAATGAAGGGTGAAGTGATTTTAGAATTGAATATAGTATTGAAAATAGTGAAGGGTGACATGAAAATGAAATTTGAGTCATTGTATAAGGAATTTATACAGCTGAGCTCATGCCTGAAGTCTAGCAATATCTTCAATTCAAGTTACACTGGTTCCTCAAACAATGCACAATTCAATTGAAACCATACCAACCAGGGTGGATCCTCTGCACACACCACTAGATATTCTAAGCAATGGTGTATAATTATTCCTAAAGTGGAGAAGTATAAGTTCAATGGGAATGATCCAATCATTTAGATAAACCAAATGGAGAATTTATTTGATTTTCATCAAGTCCCAAATGGATAGAAGGTGGTAATGACATCCTTGTACTTGGAACAAAAATAATTCATTTGGTATGATGGATGTGTGAGAAAAATAAAAATAAGGGTCTCTCTGTTACTTGGTCTATGCTCACTGACTAGCTCCAAACACACTATAGTAATAGTGTTACGAAGAACTATTTAATCCAGGTCACCCAGCTAAGACAAAAAAGATCAGTCAAGGATTACATACAATAGTTTCAAAATCTATCCTTACGAGTGAGTGACATCTCATAGGATCATCTAAATGATCTCTTCTTAGGTGGACTCAAGGGTAACATCCACATTATTTTTTCCTTCTTAATCCAAGTTCGATGTCAGAATCCATGATCATTTATCAACATTTAAAGGAAAGAGATATGGTCAAACAAAGGAGTTTCACTAATTAGAAGGAACACATGAATCTAACACCATATTTTCCCCTATCGATATGATTGAATCCTCAACAAATAGAAGAGAAACAAGTAAAAGGCCTATGTCACAATTATGGTAACAAGTGGAGTAAAGGACATAAATGTCTTGAGAAGAATTTATGCTACATTGAGGGTCTAATGAGGAATATGACGAGGAAGAAATAGTTGATGCATGTGAAGAGGTTCCCTAGATTAAGGTTGAAGAGTCTCAACCAACAATTTCTTGCCATTCCATTTCAAGAATTAGAACCCCGTAAACACTTAAGGTTGTTGGGTTTGTGAAGAAGCAAAGTGTGATAATATAAATTGACTCATGAATTAATAATAACTTCATTGATCATAAGTTGGCCATACACTTAATTATTATTTTTATCCAACACCAAAATTTCAGGTCATGGTTGTAGATGGAGGTAAAGTTAAATTTTCATGAAAATTCCATAAGATTAATCTATCTATGGGAGATTACCTACTAGAGGGCCCCATTTATGACATTTCAATGGGAGGATAAAACATTACGTTGGGGTTCCAATGGATTATTACTTTGGGAATGGTGGAGATGAACTTCTAGGATTTGTTCACATAGTTCCATTATGAAGGAATTTTTAGTTGTATGAGATGAATGCTAAAGTGCCACAACTGGTAAGTTCTCATAAAATGATGAAAATGCTTAGGAAGAGTGCAGATGGGTTCATGACACTATTATTCTCAATGGAAGCTCAACCATCAAAAGGCCCTATACCATTAGATCTACACGTCATTGTTAATGAGCATTCAATTGTGTTTGGGGATATGCTGAAATGGATTCCACCTAAAAGAGATCATGATCAAGTTATTCAAATAGTACCAGGAAGCCAACCACCCAAAATTCGACCTTATAATTTCCCTTATCTACAAAAGAGTGAGATTGAGAAGATGGTACAAGAGATTTTGGAAGCATGTATTATTTTCCATAGTCAAAGTGTAATGAAATTACTAGTATAATTCAGATTGTGAGCAGTAATATAACACCAAATAACACAATATTTCAGAATAATGATCTCAATATGCAATTGTAATAGCTTCACCACTTTGAGGGGGAAACCTCCAAACCATATAATAAGACTCAAATGCTCTAATGATGATGAACTACTTCCTATAATCCCCTATATATAATATTCATATGTTATGGCCATCACCAAGGCCGACCTACTAAGCATAAGAAAGTATAAATGATGATATGGTAAGCCACAAGTCAGCTACTCATATCCTAATACAAGCAATAGGTTAAGAGTGTAGCATGCCCTTCCCCTTTGAACCAACGTTGTCCTCAACGTTGAATAATCCTGGATGTTGCTGCAGAAAACCTTCATCCTCCCAGGTCGCATCTTCTATGCTCAGATTCTTCCACTTGATCATATATTCCTTAATGTATCTAGTTCTCAGCCTCTTAGTATATGTTTGCAAAATATTCTCTGGCTCCAAAATTATTCTTCCTTCCTCATCAAGTTCTGGTAACTCTTTCTAGGCTTCAAATTTCTGTCCAATAACCTTGAGTGTTTGAGGATTACTAATACTTGACAACACATGGCAAGAAATTATAGGTTGGTGATCTTCTACTTCATCTTCTACTGGTTCCTCATCCTCTCCTATCATTTCAACTTCCTCGTCATCCTCATTTCCTCCTTCAATATCAAACAACTTCTTCTCAGCACATTTGTGTCCCGGTCCATATTTGGTGTCACAATTAAAACATAATCCTTTTGCTCTCTTTTCTTCCATTTGTTGAGGAGTCAGTCTAATTGGCCGAGAAAATGAAGGGGAAGAGATACTACAGTCTCTGGTGATAATGAAAGGCTTCCTCTTACTGCAAAGAAAATTTTCCTCTACTCGACATGCCATGATAATAGAATCAAAAATCTTGAGTGGATTAAACATACGTACCTCATGCTTGATGTGGTCCTTAAGACCCCCAAGAAATAGGTCATTCAGATTCCCTTCTAGAATATTCTCCACCCTTAAGGAAAAGTTCTAGAATTGATGCACATAATATTTGACTAATCCTATTTGTCGTAACTTTTCCAATTGACTAAAGTAGTTCTCTGAAACACTGGAACTATAATGCAATTGCAACTCCTCGGTAAAAACTATCCAAGTGACACTGAGACCATTCTTCTGCCTTTGAGCACATAACCATCGATACCAAACGAATTGGTCTGGTTCAAGATACATGGATGCCAAGGTAACCTTTTGTCCTGATGGTGTTTGATGTAACTCAAAGAAGTTCTCCATTTGATTTATCCAATTCAGTGGATCCTTCCCATTAAATTTGCGCATATCCACTTTCGGCCTCATGTTTTGTGGTTGAGAATAAGTTGGATTCTGATTGGGCTGGAAAAGTGATCCAACATGGTTATTTTGTCCATTATTTTGAACTAAATATCCTCCTTGGTTGATATGGGGCTGATTTGGGACATACTATTTACCCTTTATATGTCGCATGATATCATCCAACCACTGATTGATTTGGTCTATGTCTCCTTTAGAGGCCATCTTAGATTGTACATTTCATAGCTCATACTCAAGTTGGCTAACCTTATGATCAAATGAAGTAAACCCTAGTATTGAGGAATATGTATTTACCCCTTCTGACTCCAACTCTTCAATCACTACCCCATCGTTATCTGGGATTTTACCCAGAGTAACTGGATTCTTTTTTACTCTTGTGGAAGGCCTCGCCATGATGTCAAACCTTAGGGTTTAGGGTTTTGATAAAAATTTGACTGAACAGGAAAAAACACAATGAATATACTAATACTATTTTTTCAGATATTTCTGAAAATGTAAAGAAATTGAAAAAATTCCACAATTTGCACCATAGGGAGTGATTTTATGAAAAACCCTAAATTTGTAATCACTTGTGGAAAATAAATAAAAAAAGTATGAAATTTGTAGGGAACCTTACTTGAAATGTTTTACAACTCTGGTAAAAATATCTCCTTTCCATTCGCTCTGGTTCAAAATATATGGTGGAAACAAAAAATTAGGGTTTTTGCCCTAATTTTGGCCCAGATCGCAACTCTGATACCACTTGTAATGAAATTACTAGTATAATTCAGATTATGGGCAGCAATATAACACCAAATAACACAATATTTCAGAATTATGATCTCAATATTCAATTTTAATAGCTTTGCCACTTCAAGGGGGCAACCTCCAAACCATATAATAAGACTGAAATGCTCTAATGATAATGAACTACTTCCTATAATCCCCTATATATACTATTCATATGTTATGGCCATCACCAAGGCCGACCTACTAAGCATAAGAAAGTATAAATGATGATATGGTAACCCACAAGTCGGCTACTCATATCCTAATACAAGCAATAGGTTTAGAGCATAGCACAAATTGCTTACTCTTCTGGAATATTGATGGTTGGAAAGAAGGATGAAGTTCGTAACATGATTTCAGACTACATGGAGCTCAAAAAATACACAATGAAAGATAAGTATCCTATTCTTTTCATTGAATATTTTTTAGATGAATTACATGGTGTTATTTATTTTATTAAATTATATCTTCAATCAAGATACCATCAAATAAGAATTTAGATGAAGATATTCATAAAACAACATTTAGGACACATGAGGGCCACTATGAATTTCTTGTAATGTCATTTAGACTTACAAATGCTCCATATAATTTTCATAGTTTGATGAATTCAATCTTATGGCCATTTTTGTGGAATTTTATCTTGGTATTCTTTGATGATATATTAATCTACAATAAGACTTGGGAAGAACATTTACAACATGTCAATAAAGTATTGGACACTCTTAGAATGACACCACCTTTATTCCAAGCCCTCCAAGTGTGATTTATTGGTAAGAGAGTTAGAATACTTAGGTATGTTGAGATGTTGACAGTGATGTCAACTTGGTCAAGATGAGTTCAGAGTGCCTTCATTGTTGTCGAAATGGAGTTTTTGCCTTGTCGATACTAGAAAGTGATGTGGAGAGCTTGTTGTGAGTTTTCACTAATGCTGAATGATGTAAAATAATTCTTAATGATAATTTCAAGGTCTAAATGATGGATACCAGTTGTTTGTCAAGTCATTCAGAGTACCGAGAGAGAGAATTTGAAGCTAAGATGAAGAAATCATGTCCTAATGAGGTGTGTGTTTCAATTTCCAGGGTAAGTATGATTATGTGAGTAGTTTTAAAGGTGTAACATGGTGTCTTAGGCATGTTCTTGAAGTGTTGAGGTCAGGGCTTGAAGGAGAAAGCATGAAAATTGGTTTTATAGGTCTGCACCTAGAAATTTCTTGAGAATTACCTATCTTTATGAGGTAGGTCAATCACTTTTCAGAGCCAGTATGCAAAGGTGAGTATGGGATTTTTTTTGGAATGTTTATAAAGGTATGTAGACAAAACTTTAGGTCATGGTTTGGATTATTTCATAAGATATGGCATTTTTGGTAAAACCAGATGTTTGGAAATAGTGTTTCCTAGCTATATGTCAACTTTTTGATGCTCATTGGTACATTAATATTATGAATGGGAACCTAATATCTTGGGGAAAAGTTTATATGTGTTATAAATAAGAATTTTTGGCATTAGTTTTTGTTTCAAGGTCCGCATATTTATGAACAATCGTTAACACTGAAACTGGTCAAAACCCCTTCAAAAACCCTAGCTTGAAGTCGATTAGAGAGATATTGCTCAAACTGAAAAAAAATTGATTGGTTTGAAAATTTTGATGATTGGATCATGTAGAGGACTCTCACAGATATATCCAGGTAATTTTATATGTTCATATGAGTTAGTGGACCCAACTTAAAATGACTTATTTCTGAAGAATTTGCTGTAACAGTCAAGTTTTGCAAAGGACTAGTTGAAAAAAATGATGTTTCATGATTCCATGGATCTATTATACATTATTATGACTATTTATAGACAATGTATATCCTTTATGTGGCCTAACCTAGTCAATTTCTCATGATTGCTTTTTGGGGCAATTTTGGGACAATTTTGAGTATGCTTGAAGAAAAGACATTCTTGAGTCTTTTTAATTTGATTTTAAGAGTATAATGCATTAAGTTATTCTTTTGAGGTCATGTAGTACATATTGGAATGTTTTATTAATCTTTGTGACATGTTTTGAGGTGGTTCAAGTTTGATTATGGAAAACTAGTTTTTGAGAACCTAGTAGGACAATCATGTTCTCAAGGTGGTTTCAAGGTGTGAAATGAAGGTGCAGAGATTTATAAGCATGCATGAGGTAAGAAAAGTTTATTGAATATTTTTTTAAAGATTTCAAAGATTTGTAAATGACTAAGTATGTTTAAAGAGTCATATCTTGCATATAGACCTACTATTGTAGGTTTTCTTGAGTCCTGAGAGGATGGGGATGTGATCGAGATAGAGAGAAGTATGTGGAGTGTTGTAGGGTGTCAAGAGAAGAGTTAAGAAGAGTATGAGATGATTAGCATGGTAGAGAAGAAGGGATTTAAGGAAATTAGAGCTAAGCAACATATGAAGGTGTAATTTTGAGCGAAGAAGAAGAGAGAGCAGTTTGAGAGAGTTTGTGTGAAGAGAAGATGTAAAAGAGATCGCAATCAGTTGTTAAAGCAACAATTACATCAGGTGATCATCCATTTCAAGTGGCTAGGTTGGTGCTTAGTCATATTAAGTGGTTGTATCCTCCTTGTGGGGTTATAACCTCACTAAATCAAGGGTTGGTGCTCTTTGTAGGGCTGGTGCCCTACTAAACTAGGGTTTGGTGATCCTTGTGGGGTCGGTGCCTCACTAAATTTTAAACATGGAAATATAATGTTCTATTTCAGTGGGTTTTTATTCCCCTTGAGGGTTTCCCACTTAAATATTTTGTTCTTGTGTACACTCTTGGATCATGTTCTTGTGGATGGATGTTTCATGTTAATAAGCTCACATTGTTGTACATATGATTGAATGGTTAAATGTTCACACATATTAAATACAATTTAATGAAAGTTTATTTTCGACCGATTCATCCCCTAGTCCTAGTTATTCTAACACACCTCTATCATGAGTGTCAGCGAGGGTCTAGGGATAGCCCCAACTGGGGTGTTTGAGGGATGGCCCATGAGAATTGTTTTTGGGATTTCTATTTTCCCAGGAGTATAGATATGTGATTTTTTATCTATACGTGTATATGTGTGGTGTCATAACCCATGACTTATGGGGAACCATTATGGGTTTTTTTGTTATCCCATTGTTTTGATACCCATTGTATTGTAAAACCGCTTTGACGTTTCCTATTGACATGATTACATATAGCAGGACATGTAATAGGGTATAGTAGAACTTGGAAGTACATTATTGTATTGTAAACGTTTAAGGTAATGCAATAAGAGAGAGAAGTTATTATGCTGAGTTTTTTTCCCAAAAGGGTTTCCTAGGATAAATATTGTGTATGTCATTTTCATTTCTCTATTTATCTTGAACATCATTTTAAGTATAACTTATCATTTATTTGTTTATTGGATTGATACTATTCACAGCTAAATTATTTAAAAATAATCATCACCGGGTTCAAATCTCCTTATTCTAGTAGTGCATCTTCCCAGAGCCTCCCAAAATCATCTGTAATCAGCTAAGTGCACTCATTCCTTTATGTTTTTAAGTTTGTATCTTATTTAGAATATTAGTTACAAGTATAAAATCATTGTTATGATTTTGATAATTAATGTTGGACGTTAATTAATCAAAATAATCACCTTTTGCTAAACCTTTCATCATTTAGTGTACTAATTCACTAAAATCAATTAGGTTTCATGTTAAATATAATTAAGGTATAAATAACAAGGATGAAGAAAGTGTAGTAGTTCATAAAGAGAAAGTTGGAAATATCAATACATAAGAGGCTTGTATGCCTCCTATGAATTTAAAAAGCAAGAGACAAATGATGTGGATAACAATGAGAATGCAATAATGGAAGATAGACTTCAAAATTGTTTAAAGGAAATAGATAAACGGGTAGAAAATGGATTCATCCCAAGGATTCCCTCAAGAAGACATGTAAGTGGGAATAATATTATAAAAATAATTAATGGGAGAAATGAATTTCACAAAGGAATCAGAAGGGATTGGTAAGAAGGATACTATAGACACAAAATAATGCACTTTGGACATTATTTAGTCCCAGTTTCATACTAATATTTAGAAGATTTTTCAGTGAAGAAATTACTAATTAAACCCTATCTTTTGGCCATCTTACTTTATTTTCTTTTGTCATTCCTGACCTCTTGCACCAGCATACCCAGTCATCTTTCATTGTTTTGTGTTATTTTAGCCTTAACTGGGGTGCCCATGCTAGTACTGGGGCACCCATGGGCGCCCCGATCCTTTTTGAACTTTCCTGCCACTTTTTGGGCACTTTCTAGCCATTTTAGCTTCTTATATTTTTGGCAGTTGACCATTTCGGGGTTAAATACGAAATTAGATAAAGAGAATTCTATAAATATAAAGTTATGAGACCATAATGAGGGACCAAGAACTAGTCACTATTATCATCCACCTAAAGTTGCATCCATTTGGAGATCATTTGCATCCATTAGCTCCATCACAAGGATAAGGTTGGTTCATTTGCATCACACAAGCATAGGGGGAGGTATTCTAATCTATTTCATGCACCATTCTACTACATTTTTACATCTATTTATTGTTCACTACTTCAAAACGTGTGGCTGGCACAAGAGCACCTAGGGCACATGATGCACACACACACACACACCAGAACTACATTTGGGTTTGAAATGTAGTGCATCGCTCAATTACTAAGCCCACTGTTGTGGCCGCTGAGGTCAGTACGACCCATTAATTTTCATTCTTCTTTATTTTAGGGTTTTGACACTCCTCTTTGGTATTTTAAACTTACATCTTTGATTACCAACAACACCTGGCGCAGTGCAGCAAATTTGATGTGATAAACAATGAGGGTTTCAGACCACCTACTGGACCTATGAAACTCAATTCTAGATCTTTTGCACATACCAGGGTGCACATTCTGCAAACCAAAGTTCCCGTAGGTTCCCCAGTCCCTCTCTGGGTGCTCCAGTCTAGCTAGATAGCTCAAATCCATCCTTTTTGAGACCTGTGCATAGTCCTTCCTGCTTCCAGATTATTCTGTTCACTTTGTGACATACTCCAACGAGCTTCTCTAATCAGTTGAGTTCATTCTAACTCTCTTAGTACTCTAGGGTCTAGCATTTCCATTTTCATAGTTGTTTGGGTGATTTTCCATAGTCATTTACTGCATTTATTTACCACATTTACATGTCATTCTAGATTAGATTAACTATCATACATACCCCCATTTTTAGGTAATCATTTTGGTGAACCCAACTTGATCATTCATGCTTCTAGGTTCTTCATTTATTACTTATCATCCTAGGGTTTGGTCATCATGAGTATCTCAATCAATGATTATTTGCTTACAAATCATGATTTACTACATAGAGTCCAACATTTTCTTGCTACTACTCACATTCGTGCCGACATGCATCCAAACTCAATTTATCAAGCATTTTCCAGTGCATTTTCTTGACACATAGCTTTCAAGTTTAACCTTCCTGCTGATGTTCACACTTTTGATAATGACCTCCCTCTGCATATTATAAGTCGTATGCATAATGTATTTGTTAAGCATACTTTGATTGATAATGGATCTGAACTTAATTTATGTCCTATGTCATTCCTTGAAGATTTAGGTCTCTCCACTCATGACATTAGTCCATCTAGTATTTCATTGCATGCTTATGACGGTTCTGTCTGTCCATGTCTCAGTCACATTATATTGCCCATCACTATTGGTCCCAAGATTTTCCACACTTTCATTTTCATTTTTTATTTCCCAATATCCTACAATTATTTGTTTGGTAGGCCATGGCTTCATGCCATGCAAGTTTTCACCTCTACTGTACATAATTGTGTAAAATTCTTACATGAAAGCATTGAGTACACCATTTTCTATGACCACAATCCATTCCAGTATTGCGTCCAGGCTCCTAATACCAGTCTTTATATTCCATGCACAAATTTTATAGATGAGCCCCAACCTATCAGAGAACCACCTCACTTACCACCACTTGACGGTTCCATTTGCATGACAAATGTAGTTTCTTTTATGCCACCTGCTACTACTACTACTATGATTCTATATCAGGGGCTTGTCCATTCCATGGATGTCACTTTATCACTTGCACCTTCATCTGCACCACCTACATTAACACGCCAACCATTCACTTGCACACTTTTCATGAATGAATCATATTAGGAACATATTCTATTTGATCCTACATGCGACGCCACTATATGTACACATGAGGGTTTATCCCAACTCGGCTTTTATTTTTAGGTCCTCTATCCCACACCAGATGCTCCTCATCTGTATTATGGATTTGTTCACATTATTGCTACTTATGGATTACATGTATTTCATCTTACAGTCTACCTATCGCGTAGTCCTCACTCTTCTCCACTTATATTAGGGAAATCATGGCTTGATTATATTGGGGGCACTCTAGATCCTAATCATATAGACATTTCTTAAGTAATTTGTATGAGTTTTCATCTGCAATATCTCTTTTATAGGATACACAAGAAATCTAACTCATTGGTATGCACACAATTTTCCACTTCCTCCATTCATTGATGAGGATTATGCTATGGGAAAGTACAACTTATGCCTCAATGGCTCATTATACAATCAACCAGAAACTATTGGCTTATCAAGTAACCAATGCTTATCCATTCGATTATGATCTTAGGAACAATGATATTCTAGATGACATTACATGATTACATCCCTCATCTTACACACTTGGGGGGAATATCATCCAAAACAACCCCCCATTCTAACATACTTGCATAATATTGCATCACACTCTTGGCATTTACACATACATCATCATAGCATCTACTCATATCTCATCTTTGCATCCTCATACAACCATTTCCTAATATACACATATTCATTCATACTTTAGCGTCATCATTACCCGATGACACACTCTTGTGCTTCGGTTTACACTTGACTATTGAGGGATTACTACACATGAACCCAACACATGACACTATAGAAACCACATATTGTGTTTTACGCCTTGCATCATACATTCTACATTTAGTCCATGTTATTAAAATATTTTCATATCTATACATACATATCATACTAGTATTTGTTATCGCCAAATCACTGCACCCTCGAAATGGCCAGAATGTGAACATGACGTTCAGTGTGATTGGGTAACATAGGACCTCAAGCTATGGGACTTGGGATTGAGGTGAACCTCCAGAGAAGGCCGACTTCCTCTTCCTAAACTAAGTGCTCTACTACTCCTAGTGCAATAAAATGGTTATCTAGACCTATGCTAACATTTTCATGGGATTTAGGGAGAGAGATTTGTAGGAAATAAAACTATACTAGGGATGGTGATGCACCAAACAAAGGGTATTGCTAGACTTTGGGAAAGATTGTTTTGAAGAGGATGTTGTACACCACAAGCCAACTTCACCTACTACAACTTAGAAAGTGTAAAAAAAATACCACAAACTAAGAAGTGTGTGTTCCTTTTGTTAAACTCAACTCGAAAAACAATATTTCGGTCTTCTAGTGAAGAAGAATGAAACTGAGAAGGGTGAACAAGCACCACAAATCAACTACATGTAGAAATTCACCACTTGATAAGCACAAAACTCCAAGAACATGCAATGGAAACTTATACTTGCACAATGTACCTGTAAGCATGAGAAAGGCACAAATAAGTATATAGGATGATGAAAGGACTAACAGTAGTCACAAAACACACACTTTTATTACTTCAACAACGTGCAAAATGCATCATTACATTCAAAAGAGGAAATGGTTTCCATTATAGTCTTGGAAAGGAGGCTTGAAAGTTCCCCAATCCACAAATCTAACTTGCAGAAGAGAGAGGATTCTTGAAAAATATGCACTTGTCTAAGATTTCTAACTTGTCGAACCTGTGTCACACGTTTAAGTTATGCAACCAATGTGTAACCCCTTAGAATGAGATTTCAACTTACATATATAGAATAAATATATGAGAGAAGAGAGGAGAAGTCATAAATTATGGGGTATCAATAATGGTGCATGATGGCCACCATGTTTAATTACATCACTAATTGCGTTTACCCATTATGCCTAATAAATTCAAAAAATTGAACTTACCCATCATTTAATTAAAAATAATATTTTTTAATAAAATATATTTTAAAATAATATTTGTAATTAAAATATTTTGATAAAAATAAAATTCAATGTCCTTGGCAGGGGTCCTTGGTTTTCTTTGGTTTACAAATGACTCGCCAACCAGCTCACCGAGCTCCTCCTTTTTGCTTTGGCGAGAAACTCTTTACCTATTCCAACCACCAAATTATTTATTACTTCCACAACGAGTTGCCACCCCTCAATCTCAGTGCCTTTCACATTTTTATTGGAACTTAATGCTTTAACGTCCATTACCTTTATTTTGCAATAAATGACATTTAAATACACTTGCATTGGTCAGGGACTATGCCACATTTTACATCGACTAGCTATCGCTTTGCATGGTTCACTTCACATGGAATTTTTGTATTCGTATTAACCGAGATTTTAATAAAACCTTCCTCACTTTACATTTGTCGATTCATCCATTAGATATTCTTGTTATCTCAGGATTTGGTTTGATGAACTCCACGTGCCCACAAAAATGAAACCTTCCACGTAGCTCGGCAAATGACTTGCCACATTCTCCTTAATAAATGGTCACCTCTTTACACATTAGTCGGCGTATACCTTTCACATATAATGCCATAGTGGCTCAATAAAGGTTGACCTTTCGCCGATTCATCAAATTCTAACTCACTGGAACTCGTTTCTGCATTATGCATGGCCTTATATCCTACGGAATTAACGATGAATTCTCAACGACTTGCTCTATATCTGCCAACCATCCTGCTAAGTCGACGGATAACTTAGTGAATACCATTGGCTTGCTTTCCTCAATTCCCCACATTATCAAAAAATCTCATCGGAAGACCCGAGCTCATGAAATGACTCAGCCCAAATGCACTGCATGTCCCCATGACCAATCGTTCAAAGATCTCTGCATTTTTTATGCCAAGTCTGACATGGATCTCATGTTGCAAAATTCCAAAGTGGGGAATTTGATTGTTTTCACCACTCACCACCTTGACGAGTTGGCTCCCAACCTCCATAATTCCCATGAGCTCAAAAATCTTCCATCGAGCTCATCTGTTGAGCTTGAACGTTTCCTCCAACATGCAAATTGGCCAAACGAATCGAATTTGAACTCGTTTGAATTACTCTCCTTAGCCAATCCAATCGAACCGACCAATTTCCTATTGTCTTACACCTTGCTAACTTTATTTTTATTTGACTCAGCTCTAACGATGCTTACCCTACAGAGTTTAACTCAGCTCACCCGAGCTCATATGGGCCTACTCGGCCTTCAACGCCCAAAACTGACTCACCTCCATTCTCAAACGAACTCACCTTCGAATTACTTTAAACTGGTACCAATCCAAATTTTATCCCCACAGAAAAAATTGATTCCCCTCCTGCGCGTTGATCACGAGTTCCTCACTAGTTTTAACTTGGAATCTTGAGCCCCTCCTTCAACCTTAGCGAACATTGTTATGCTTGCAAATATTCTTAACTGAGCTTGAGCTCTACGTACCATTGACTCCAATCAATACTGATTTCCCATGCATGATCTGTTGAATTATTTAACAAGTTATCTTCACACGAGCTCGTCATTTTTCCTAGTTTTGTCCTCCACGATCCCCCACTTGAAAGCATGCAATCTATTCAAGTTACCCAATCATGGACTAGTATCTTCGTGTATCTTGCGATTCCCATAACTCGATGAGCTATGTTTTAGCTCACCCTGGATTTGATATAACATGCTCACAAAAAAAGTCTGTAAACGTCACTTTGATTTATGTGAGCATTATCTTGGCTTAGCCCAAGCTATTTCTTTATGTACCTAACGAGTGACTCGCCGACCCGAGTTGATCATGCCTTTCAACGTAAACCTCTGTGAGCCCAAAAGTCAACTAGATTTCCTCAACACATCAAATCATCTCAAACGTGACTTGGAAATTACTCAAAACTCCTCAGTAACTTCATTTCCTTCTACCGAGAATTAGCTCAAACTGGCGAGCTTCACTTTGCAATGCCGATTTGCAAATATTTGAATTCCCGGGCCATCCTTTGACCTTAGATTGGCTCGGAACCCCCTTCGCGTACTGCACCGTGTCACCAAACCATGATAACCCTTCCTTACACATGGCTCAATCTACCGAGTCCAAATATGATCCCATTGAAACGAACTTGACTCACGTCGTTCACATGTATAGCCCCAAAACACTTCATGTAAAAAAGATATGACTTTCTATTTGATGCCAAGTCAAGCTCAACGTAGTTCGGCTTTCTAAGTCCTTTCCACGACATCGTCACTCTAATGAACCAACTCGCCTATGGAGTCCTCTGCATTGCTTTTACACTTCGCACCGAGTAAAATTCTATAGCTTGTTACTCATTTAACCCAATTTGATATGCCATTACTCACACAATAATAGCGAGACTCAGCCTTTAGTCCGATATACTCAAATTCAACCTTGATATAATCCTACGCGATGGAAATAGCTCAACCAAGCTAATAGGGCTCAGATCCCACCTTACGTCACGTCCATGTTTCCATTTGAGCATAGCTCTTGGAAAACATGACTCGACCGTTATGTGAGTTTGATGTTGAAACAAACTTTCTCGAGCTCCTTCTTTCCTATGAGCTCCTCTAGTCAACTCGGCTCCCTTGTTCAAGCTTAATTATTTTGTGGTAAACCCGGTTCCACGATTACTGCAATATCGAACCTGGTTCTTGAGCCTTGACATTGATCTCAATCTAAATCTATCTACTTACTCACAAAATCAGAATCCACTCAGTGAAACATGCTGAGCTCTTTACTTCCATACACAAAATGCCAAGTTATCTTTAGTTTGATCCCATGACTTGTTCTTCATCGAGCTCTTAAGAGCTCGGTCCTTCATGCACTATTCTCCTCTTGGTCTGGAGCTCATGGTTGATCTCTTGTAACAATATTGGTGAATCGAGCCCCTAACGAACTAGTCCTTAGTCACCGCCATCTTGAATTCCTAATCTCGAGCTTGACTAATCAGCCATTCCACAAATCATTGGGATACCATTATTTACCATGCAAGATCTCATGGTTCGGTTTATTAATGCAAGCATTCCTTCGTGGAGATGGTTGGGCCGTCCAACTTATGAAGGGTCCTTTTGCCTCGAGTTTAGCTCACTGAGTAGCTCGCTAAGCTACTCGACGAGTTATCCCTTAACTCATTCCCCTAATGCGGATCCTCTCAAAATGTTATTTTGCTCTGACAAGTGACTTTCTTAAGATCTTTCTTGAAACTAGAGGGCAATGTAAGTACAACAAGGCCTTCTAAACCTGATTTACAGATTTTGATCATTTCTGCATGAATAATTTGAGAGTAGGCCTCTCAAATATAAATTTCCTTGCTCTGAGTAAACCTTGATCTTTATAAACCCGGGAAAGGCAAAATAGTTCAAGATGTTCCTGAATCCTCCCAAAACATTGTAAATGTTCTTGAAATACAAGAACTTTCATGTAGGCCCTTAAGTCCTTCAATATCACAACACCCCCAAATGAGTTCTATAGATACACTTTTCTAAGGTAGAGTCATTTGATGTGATCCACATAACATTGAACTTTCCCCAAGGTGTGGGACCTTGCAAATGGAAAAGATCTCCAGATTAAAGGTTGGTTCCTATTCCTCTATTTAGGTGCATACATGAGAACTTGCAGAGGATCTATCTCTATACCTAATCTAAAATTTGCCAAGGAGACAAGGATAAAAAGGGATATAAGAAATAAGAAATGACTAAACTACAAGGTGATGCACCAAAGGAATGATGAACATTAGTTTTGCTGATAGACACAAACCAACAAAATACATACAATAATCAAGCACAGATAACCAGATTTATAATGAAAGACCAGATGCGAGCAAAAGAGACAGAAATGATCTAGAATCGATCACAAACGTGTTTTATTGCTCTGCAGATTGATACAATGCATTACAAAACAGCCAGGAGGCAAGAACATACTACAATTTTAATGGAAGGCCTAAACTCCACGAATTCCTTTGCTAGAAGGAAAGGGGATCTTGCAAAACAAAAGAATGTCCAACCCTTTACAACGAAGTCCTGAGCCTGTATTTATAGATTCGATATAGACGGAGAAAAAGAAAGAAGCAGGAAAAACAGCTCCAAGCTCAACCACCACTATTTAATGTCTCCCATAAAATCTGTTCTAAATCTATCTTGATTGCATCAAATCCTTATTCGGCGCCTCGAAGGAGGAAGAAATGGAAGAGATATCGAATTCTGATCTGGTTGTTGAGGCAAGAATATCTTGCATTAAAGGCCTGAAGACGTTTCTCCATTTTCACCTACCTAGGCCTTAAAAATGATTTTTTATCTTTCCATGGTGTAGAGGACGTCGAGATGCTTCCAACGGTGTAATATTTGTAATATTTTGAGCCCTGAGTTGAAAGATATGCCCCTTCGAAGTTTGTATCGGGTCCTGTACAAATGGGCGGGAAAATAGTTTGAAAAATGGATCTCCTTTTTAATACGGGGCACATGGCAGCCAGATTAGGGAAAAATCGGGTTTGTGGGTCCATGATTTATCTTTTTCCCCCTTTTCCGCAAAAAAACATAAAACTCAGAAAACTCTCATGGCCCCGACGCTCCGCTTGGACACGTGGCACCCTTTGGTTGGTTGGGGAGATGCGCTTCAATTTTTATCTCTGTGTCTTTTGACAAAAGGAAAATTTTCACCTTTTCCTCCGACTCCCCACTTTGACCTTGACTCGGGCTCAAACGCTAACTTTTTCCTTTGGGCGGAGTTGTGGCCCATTTTGTAACTTTTACACCTTTGGAATAACAAGGGGCAAAAAACCAACTTTCCCCCCGATGGCCTGCTTTAGCGCTGCTAGTTTAGGCTTGCCACGTGGTGCTTCCTCTGCTACCTACCTAATTTCTATATTTTGGTTAAGTATTTTGCTTGGTGGGGTCATATTTCTTGACCTGGGACATGCGGCAATCTGGTGCTCATTTGGAAACCCTCTCTCAATTCGATCCTTGAATTAGCGCCGCTCGGACACTTGGCACTCTCCACCGGTCTCTTTGACTATTCAATAACTCTGTCCCTTTTTTGAGGACATGTGGAGGCCTTCGCTTGAAAGCCCGATTAAAATTCACCTTTAAAGGAGCCCGAGTTGACACTTGGAGCAACCCCCGCAGGTCGAATTTTCAACGGTCCCTTTTATCCTTTTGGACTCACCATTTCGCGCTCATTTGGGTCTCCGCCTTTGGACTAACTCTTGGAGATTGCCAAGCTGACACTTCTCTGACCTCTACTTGCACATTGTACTGAGTCTAATTTTGTACTCTTTGAAAAATGGATTTAAGAGCATGAAAAACTTCAAAACTTCGACCATTTTTTCCCCTTCTTGTTTCTTTTTCATAGGGTCATTTAATCTTTTCTCATCCCCTACCACTCCATTTTTGAGTCTTCTACGACCTATTTACAAGATCTAAATGAGTTTTCTTAGGTTCTTTCTATGCGGGGTTTGGACTGATCCAATATTTTACCTGGGGGGTGAAATATGGATAACAATTTAATGACTCATAGGGGTATCTGCCTGCTAGATGAAAAGACCAATTGCCTTGTCATAATCCATTGGGCATGGAGTTAAAAACAATAGTCTGATACTGATTCTACCTCTGATTCACGAGCCCGACTGTTTGCACTCTCAATTTTCATAAGAAATCTCGAAACAAAGGTTTCTGAGAGTAGAAAATTGTTTTGACCCAGGGCTTCATCTGTCTCTCTGAATGGACTGCATAAGAACAACAAAACAACACCACAACTATATACAAAATTTGAAATCATACATACTCCAAATAGAACATGCAGAGCGTGTAAAGCACTTAGGAGAAAAGCAACCTAAACTACAACAAGACAATGTGCACAAGCACTTAGAGGAAAAGAAATTAACTAATATGTACAAGGTGATAACCTTCCTTCTAGTAGCAGTGTTTAAGATAGATTCCATTTACTGGAATCTGCAATTCCTCACCATCCAACGTAGACAATTGGAAAGCATTACTACTTTTACATCTTGTGACCATGTAGGGGCCACTCCAAATGGCATCAAACTTAGAATGCCTTCCTAGTTTTGCCTGATCTGCATCCCATTTCAAAACCAAGTCTCCTTCCTAGAAGGTCCTTGTTTTTTGCCTTCTTGTCAAAGCATCTCTTGATTGAGGCCTGATCCTTCTCTATTGCTTGGAGTGCATGCTCTCTAGTTTCTTCCAATTCTATCAGCTCTGCATACCTGGCCTCCATCGGTTCAAATTCAGACATCTCTAGCTGCTTCACAAGCTCCAATGTTGGCAACTCAAGTGATATAGGCAACACTGCCTCTTTCCCATAGACAAGTTTGAATGGAGAGCTTCATGTAGATCTCTTGGGTGTTATCCTATCAGCCCATAAGGCCGATTTGAGATTTGTGTGCCAGGTTCTCTGATTTTCATCAAGAGTTCTTCTGATGATCTTTAGTAGGTTCTTGTTTGTGGACTCAGCTTGGCCATTACCTTGAGGGTAATAATTTGATGAAGTGCTCAAGTAAGTCTCATTCTTAACAACCCATCCTGTGATCTTGGAACCTATGAATGCTAATGCATTGTATGATATAATGGTGGTGGGCACTCCAAATATGGTCACTATCCCTTCATATAAATCTAGTATACTAGACTCATTAGCTTCCTTGAGTGTCACTTCCTTGGTCCACTTGGTGAAATAGTCTGTTGCTATCAGAATCCATTTGTGGCCTTGGCTTGAATTTGGATTGATGAATCCAATGAAGTCCAATCCCCATTGCATGAAAGGTTGGTCGACTGAAATTGGGTGCAATGGAAGTGTTGCTAACTTTTCTTTGCCTTTGAAGAATGCACAATTCTTACACTTTTTGATCCATGCATAGCATTCACTAAACACTCTAGGCCAATAATAACCCACCTTCATGATCTTGAGTGTTGTCACCCTTGGAGAAAATGGCCTCCAGCTACTTCAACATGGAATTCTTGTAACACTCTCTCAACCTGATCTGTCTCAATGCATCTCAGCAGAATGCCATTGATGTCTCTTTTGAACAAGACACCATCAATAAGAACATATGGGATGGCCTGTAGTCTGAAATGTCTCCTTTTTACTTTACTCATCCCATGAGGACACATGCCTATTTGAAGGAAGTGCACCATGTCTTGAGTCCAACAAGGAGTAGGTACATCATTATTTCCTTCCTCTTGATTATCCTGTAGAACAAAAACAACCTCCTTTTCACTGTTTGCTTCGTCTTGTTGACCTGAGGCTAGTTGTTCACACAACCCCTTCCCATGGACCAACTTAGTGACCTTGATCTCAATTTCATATTCCATGACATGAGTGATCCATCCTACATGTTTTTCATTCAGATCCTTGCTGAGAAGGAATTCTTTAACTTTCGCATGGGAGACCAACAATTAGATTTTATTATTTGAAACCAGATGCTTAAACTTCTTTAATCCTCTGATTACTACCAGGACTTGCTTTTCGATGAAGGAGTATCTCACTTCATAGTCTTCCAGACCTTGACTGAAGAAAGCAATTGGTTGTTTTGTACCTTCTTTGTTCTGCTGAACTAAGATTGCAAAAATTGTGTCACTGCCACCAAAGGCATACAGTATGAAGTCTTTAGAGAAATATGGATTCACAAGAGTTGGGGCTTGTGATATAGCTTCTTTGATGGCCTCAAAGCTTGCCTTTCCTTCAGCTATCCACCTGAATGCTAAGCTCTTCTTCAACATCAACATTATTGGCTTAACAAGGGCAACAAAGTTTGGTACAAACCTGTGGACAAAATTGATTTTTCCCAAGAAGATTTGAAGAGCTTTCTTATGGCTTGGCAATGGCAATGCTCTTATTACTTCAACTCTCTCTGGGTCAATTACCAATCCTTCCTTTGATACAATATGGCCTAGAAGCTTGCCCTCATGGGCCAAGAATATGCATTTTTTAGGGTTCAATGATACCCCAAAGCTCCTGCATCTTCAAAACACCTGCCTTAGGTGGAAAAGGTGGTCTGCTGCATTTTTGGAAAACACCGTAATGTCATCCAGATAGATCAATACTATTTTTTTGATCAGTCCTTTGAATGCCATATCCATTTCCCTTTGAAAAGTGGCTCCGACATTGGACAATCCAAATGGCATTTTTCTGTAGGCATAGGTGCCCCATTTGGTGGTGAAAGTTGTTTTGAACTGATCATCTTCTTTCACCATGATCCGGTTGTACCCTGAGTAGCCATCTAGGAGGGAGAATCTCTCTGATCCAGACACCACTTGCAAGATCTGCTCCATTGAAGGGAGTGGGTAGTGATCTTTGAGGGAAGTTCTGTTCAAGTCTTAAAATTCTACACACAACCTAATCTCTCCATTATTCTTCCCGACTGGGACCAAGTTTACAACCTAGCTTATGTGTTTGATTAGAAATATGATACTTGCCTCTATCAGCTTGTTTAGGTATTTCTTCATCAGAGGCTCAATGTGTGGATTGGTTGGTCTCTGCTTTTTCCTGATGGGTTGAGCACCTGGATCTAGTTCGATTGTGTGTTGTGCTAGCTTTGGATTGAACCCTCTTAGGTCTTCATAGCTCCAAGAAAATACATCTGGAAATTCTTGGAAAAGTTGTATGAATTCATACCTTTCTTGCTCAGTGGCCACTTTGCCAATTTGAAGTGTTTTGCCTTCTCTAACTGGGATTGACTCTGAATCTTCTCCTTTGATCTGTATGTTAGCCTTCTCTTTTCTAAACTGATCATTATGATTGAAGATAGACTCCAATGTCACTAAGCCTTTGGGAAGCTTGTTTGTATGCAACTGTACTATTTGATTCCCGTATTGCTGCTCTAATCTGTTTTGATTTCTAGCTGAGAATTCCACTTCTTCTTGCAAAAAATTAATGATCTGTTGATCATTCTCGAATACCTGCCAGCATGTGTTGTTATTTGACACTGCTGGCCTCACAACTATATGGATATGTGGTTGTTGTTTGTCTCTTTTGATGTTGTCGACCACATCAAACATTGCTCCAACTGTTGCAAGCCTATCAACAACTTCGTTCTCCTTCCTGGGTATGGACACAATGTTGAAGGCCTCAAAATCCTCCATGAGATCCCATACCCTACTCTTGTAGTTCTTGAGCAGGTCATTCTTGACAGCATTAAGTCCTCTGACTTGATTGGCAACCAGTTCACTATCACCAAACACTTGCAAGTTCTTGATTCCTAGCTTCCTTGCCCAATGAAGACCATGGACCAAAGCCTCATATTCAGCAGTTTTATTTGAGTAGGAAAATTGAAATCTGAAGGCTGAATAATATTTCATACCTTTGGGGGACACAATCATAGCTCCTCCTCCAGCTCCTTGTCTACTCCTTGAGCCATCAAAGAACAATTGCCATACCTCATTGTCATCTTTATATTCTAGCTTAATTAGGTTAGGAAGAGGATGATTCTCTTCATGTAGACAGTAGACACCTAGCTCAGATTCTTCCATCTCCTTATAGGGGTCAAAAGCATGTCTTTTGTTGGTCCACTCATCAAGAGTCAAGTCTGGGATACATCCCACCTTGGTATCTACTTCACAAGTGCTTAGGAGGTCTTCTTGATCAAAAGATGAGCAGTTGGCATTGATTGGGCTAGGCACATAAGATTCAATATGATAATCAGCAATGGGCTCAGATCTGATTGTGGAATTTTTTCCATACCTTGTTCTAAAGAGCATATGTGACCAATCAGCAGACAAATAGCCTCCAATTTTGGCAGTGAAGTCCCTGGACAAACATAAAGCAAAATGTGGTGGCAAATCTATGATTGATACGTTCTGCAAAACAATCACATTGGGGTAGGCATGCAGAGTGAGGCTCAGATCCTTGATGATTCCAACAATTTTCACCGATGTCCCATCTAATTGCACTACCCCTCTAGAGATGACTTCATATTGGAGACCCAGTTGATCAGCTATTTGCTTGGGCATTACAAAACTACTTGCCCCAGAATCAATCATACAATTGTGCACCAATTTGTCTCCAATAATCAATGAAACATAGAATGGAGGAGGTCTCAGGTTCTTACCTTGTTGTTCTCGATGGTTTTCCCCAGGTTGAGTTGTATTGGTAAGCACTTTCTCTTGCTGGTTAGGGGTGTGATTTGAGCTTGACCAATTTTGTATAGCAGTTTGCAATAGATCCCTCTGCCCTGGAATGGCCAGTGACTCCCATAGTGAAATGTTCACACTTGTCCTCTTCATTTGCTCAATGATGTTGAATGAGCTATCCTTTTTCTGCCCCTTCCCAGGCACATTTTTCTCTTGCACATGGGTTGTTACAACCGGTGCCTGAGTAGGTTTGGAAGGTAGCTTGGATTGACTTTGCACATTGGGAGTTGTATTTTGAACGCCAATACCTTGTTGAGCGACGGAGGGTTGAGGATCACCTGAGCTTGGTGAATGTCCTTCTCCAATATTTCTCCTCTTAGACCGTGTATTGGCAGCTATACTTTGAGAAGGAGTCTGATTCATTCCACAGAAGTCTTCAGCCTGCCAATTGACAAGCATAGTTTTGTTTGGGGGTCCCTCTTGTTGAGCTCCTTACTGCTGACTTTCTTTGTGGCTAGGTTCTTGTGACACACCAATGGTTTGCACCATCAGATCCTGATTTAATGCACCATTGAAGCACATTGACTGATTATGTGGTTGATTACATGGGAAACACCATTCATACTCTTATGCCATGTTATTATGTGTTGGAACCAATCCCCTTGATGTTGAAACTGTGTTTGGGTCATATGACCTGAAAGGTCTAGCAGCTTGAGGTTGCCCTTGGTGTTGACTCTGATTTACAGCCTAGGTTGGTGGTCTATTTTGTTGATATGGGGGTCTGGCCTGATACTGAGCCTGGGGCTGATATGGCCTAGAACTCTAAGCCTGCTGTCTTTTGATGGTTACTAGCTCATTTCCCAGGTTTTGTAGTTGTTTCATCACTTCCTGAAGCTCCTTTGAGGTGTTAGATGATGAAGTGGAGGCTTCAGCTGAACTTTGACTCCTGGGGGTGGGTATAGGAGCTAATGTGGGTGTTTGGCTGGTACCTGGGTTTCCTAACTCGGGGTAAAGGGGCATGGATGGCCTAGGGGTAAGTTTGTCAGCCTGAATCAAATGGTTCTCAGCTCCTATGGAAAGGCTATAGGCTACAGGTAAGGTTGTGCCCCCCATTGACTGAATCATCAAAGAAATATCATAATTTAAAGCCCTAAGAAAGTATAAGAAGGCACCTTCATTAGTGGGCTTTACTGCTGTTGGAATCCTATCCCAGGTCTGTTGAAATCTGAGGTTGAAATCCATCAGTTGCTCATTCGGGGCTCTCTTGATTGTTGTTAGTTGCTCCAACAAAGACAAGTTATCACCTTTTTCTCCAAACTAGTTGTGAAGAGTTGTGCACAGCTAGTTCTAGTTTTGAATAGAGCCTGCTTCAAGGCTCCTGAACCATTGTGAAGCTTTACCTTTGAGTGAAGAGGCTAGCAACTTGACTGCAATATCCATCTCATGGATCTCGTGGATTGTACAGACATTTGCAATATCTTGGACATGGTCACCAGGAGAAGTCTAGTTTTCCCCAGTGAAATATGGGATGCTCTTTAATGCTGCAATCGGGACCAAATTTTGTGCATTCAGGGTGAGTGGGCTATTGCCAGTGAAGTTGACATAAGGATTTGGCTGAGCCATTCTGATCGGCCTGAGTACCCTTCTTGTTTGAAAGAATGACCTACTAGGAGGAGGTGTTGATAAGGCTCTGTTTTGGGGAGATGGAGACCTCTGGGCTCTTCTTCTTTTCCTTCTGTCTGGAGACAAGTGTATGTGTACAAATTATCCTTCCTCTCTTGTTCTAGACCTTGTTTGTATCCTTCTCATGAACTTGCTTGGACTGCTGAAACCAGTGGATTTGTTTCTTTTGGAGTCACCAGATGTACAATTTTAAAACTTCTTAAAAGTTAGAATCACAGCAAGTGCACATCAATCTTACTGTAATAAGATGGAGACTTCTCTGTCCCACCGAGTGTGCCAAAACTGTTAGTGCAAAATCACAACACCCCCAAATGAGTTCTATAGATCTACTTTTCTAAGGCAGAGTCATTTGGTGTGATTGCATAACATTGAACTTTCCCCAAGGTGTGGGACCTTGCAAATGGAAAAGCTCTCCAGATTAAAGGTTGGTTCCTATTCCTCTGTTTAGGTGCATACGTGAGAACTTGCAGAGGATCTATCTCTATACCTAATCTAAAATTTGCCAAGGAGACATGAATAAAAAGGGATATAAGAAATAAGAAATGACTAAACTACAAGGTGATGCACCGAAGGAATGATGAACATTATTTTTGCTGATAGACACAAACCAAAAAAATACATACAATAATCAAGCACAGATAACCAGATTTATAATGAAAGACCAGATGCAAGCAGAAGAGACAGAAAGGATCTAGAATCGATCACAAACGTGTTTTATTGCTCTGTAGATTGATACAATGCATTACAAAATAGCCAGGAGGCAAGAACATACTGTAATTTTAATGGAAGGCCTGAACTCCACGAATTCCTTTGCTAGAAGGAAAGGGGAGCTTGCAAAACAAAAGAATGTCCAACCCTTTACAACGAGTCCCGAGCATGTATTTATAGATTCGATACAGATGGGAGAAAAAGAGAGAAGTGGGAAAACAACTCCAAGCTCAACCACCACTATTTAATGTCTCCCATAAAATCTGTTCCAAATCTATCTTGACTGCATCAAATCCTTATTTGGCGCCTCGAAGGAGGAAGAAACGGCGGAGCAGATCAAATCTGATCTGGTTGTTGAGGCAAGAAGATCCTGCATTAAAGGCCCAAAGATGTTTCTCCATTTTTCACCTATGAGGGCCTGAAAAATGATTTTTTAATCTTTCCATGGCATAGAGGATGTTGAGACGCTTCCAACGGTGTAAGATTTGCAATATTTCGAGCCCTGAGTTGAAAGATATGCCCCTTCGAAGTTTGTATCGGGTCCATACAAATGGGCGGGAAAACAGTTTGAAAAATGGGTCTCCTTTTTAATATGGGGCACGTGGCAGCCAGATTAGGGAAAAATTGG
The DNA here is from genome assembly GCA_019776745.2 of Taxus chinensis. Taxonomy (NCBI): domain Eukaryota; kingdom Viridiplantae; phylum Streptophyta; class Pinopsida; order Cupressales; family Taxaceae; genus Taxus; species Taxus chinensis. The sequence continues at coordinate 29,017,291 of CM034152.1, forward strand.
GTTTGCGGGTCCGTTATTTATCTTTTTCCCCCTTTTTTCTAAAAAAATGCAAAACTCAAAAAACTCTCACGGCCCCGATGCTCCGCTTGGACACGTGGCACCCTTTGGTTGGTTGGGGAGATGCGCTTCAATTTTTATCTCTGTGCCTTTTGACAAAAGGAAAATTTTCACCTTTTCCTCCGACTCCCCGCTTTGACCTTGACTCAGGCTCAAACGCTGACTTTTTCCTTTGGGTGGAGTTGTGGCCCATTTTGTAACTTTTACACCTTTGGAATAACAAGGGGTAAAAAACCAACTTTCCCCCGAGGGCTCGCTTTTACGCTGCTAGTTTAGGCTTGCCCCGTGGAATTTCCTCCGCTGCCTACCTAATTTCTATATTTTGGTTAAGTATTTTACTTGGCGGGGTCATATTTCTGACCTGGGACACATGGCAGTCTGGCACTCGTTTGGAAACCCTCTCTCAATTCGATCCTTGAATTAGTGCCATTTGGACACTTGGCACTCTCCATCGGTTGCTTCCACTACTTCAAGCCGATTTTGGAATCTTCCGTGGAACGTGCTTTTTGAAAGCCCGAAAAATCTTGCCTTTGCCAAACTTGGCAACCTCAGCTTGCACACCATTTTTGACCATTTGCGAGTCCCTTCTTAGGACACGTGGAGATCGGTGCCATTTGGTCTCTTTAAGGACTCTTTGGAGAATGCATTTTGTGACATTGTCTCTTCTTTTCTGACCCTGCTATACTTAGCCATTGTTGAGTCTACCTATAACTTGAAAAATGGACTTTAAGACATTCATACATTTTTGGCTCGACAAAGTTGTTTCTTTTTGCATAGGGTCATTTAATCTTTCTTAGCCCCCGCCACTCCATTGTTGAGTCCTTCTGCGACCTATTTACAAGATTTGAATGAGTTTTCTCAGGTTCTTTCTATGCGGGGTCGTGGCTAATCCAATCAATTTCCTAGCATATGTATAGTCATACATACATTATAACATCGCCACTACCTGATGACACACTCTTGTGCTTCGGTTCACACTTGACTGTTGAGGGCTTACTACACATGAAACCCACACACTACGTCTATTCACACATCGCACATCTTAGTATTATACATTCAACTTTTAGTCTACATCATTTCGACGTATTGCACATCTACATTAATCATGCATCGTATTAGTCTTCAATCGTACTACATTATAGCATTGCATCTCACATATACGTATTACACTCTCAGGCACACTACACATATAACACTCAATATTATACACTACATACACATCACATAGTCTATTATCATCTTCATTACATATCCTACATCATCTTTCTATGTGTTGCACTCACTACCCTATGATGCACAATTTAGTTCCACGGTCCAATACTCAACTGGCTAAGGATTGACAAATCAAATAGACCTTACATTCATCACGATGTTTATCATTCCATCTTTCATCACGCAACATTTCTAGGATAGTGACACACGTTATAGGCTAAATCATCACTTTCTCTAGGTTAAATCGTCACTTTCTCTATCATCTTATAGTGGTTTATGCTTTAGGCTATATCACCACTCCCCTACATATTCATCTTATAGTGGTATATGTTTTAGGCTACATCACCACTCCTTATCTATCCATCTATTAGTGATATACGCATAGGACTAAATCATCACTCATATATTCATTCTTTCGTGATATTTTCTTAGACTATAAGTTTCACGCACATCTATTCCATATGTTTCCTATCATCATCACTACACATACACATTTATCACAGTGCACTAGAAACAACACACACACTTCAACCATTTCCCAATGATGCACTCTCATTTACGGTTCATTCTTGACTGCTAAGGGGGAAAAATAAATGAACCTCACTACATACATTTCCATTCAATTGGGGGGCATGCGGCTCCTATCACTCCATTTTGCATTCCATTCCATCCATCCACAACATACTGCATATTATGGTTGCTTTTACTCTTGCTTATTATTGCTTGTTCATGGTCGCTTTATTACTCACGCTAGTTAGATTACTTGTATGTCATTTATCTATACCATCCACACATGTACGTTCACGTATTTTTCTAGTTGTGATAACAAATACATGTCTCTTACATGCAACGTGGATGCTTTCCTTCTACCCTTCTTACACTAGTCATTGGGGGCATCCACATTTGTCTCTCACAGGTGCTATTGTTTCATTTTGTACTTAGCACTTTACATTACTTGGTTATACACACTTTTGACATATTAGTCATTTTTCTAACATGTTAATGGGTGCTTCATGTGCAACATTTGTTATGCAAGGATATTTGCTTCCATACTTGTTTGTTACATTGTATGTTATTATTTGTTTTTATTTGCGGGCCTTGCCTTATGTTTGGTGTGCACAATTGTTTGTTGTATGCGGCCATTATGGAATTACGTGTCTTGTGACATCATGAGTGGTGTCCCATGTTTGCAACCCACTTTGTGTAACTTACTATGTCTTCTTGTGTGTTTACATTACTACTTTTCTTGGTAGCTTATACATCATTTGCGTAGCTTATACACTATTTTCTATATGCATGCTTGTTCGTACTAACACTTGTCTTTAGCTAGCCTTCTTGTTTGTGTGTGCCTTGGTTTCTACCAAGCGCATTCCCTTCCCCATGTGGGGAAGAGTTTTAGAGTACATGCGGTTGGTATTCTTTTGGGGTCACATTCTCCTATTAGCGACGTCACATATGGCCCCAAAGAGGGGGGCATCATTTGGGGTTTGACATACTACACAACGCGTTTACACCGGTTCAGTTCAGTGCACTTTCTGCCCTTGGCATTGTGGGTTACATACAATGAGTGGGTTCAGACCAGTCTATGAATCCCATACTCAACAAATTTTACAGGACATGGTGTCCTTAGCATTATGGGAAGCAATTATAGGCTACGAGGTTACAATGGGTGTGTCTCCCTGCACTACTTTGGCCAGTGGTTCCAGATCACCCAAAAAACTAGGACGTATAGAGATCTCTTCACACACATTCAGGGAAACAATCAATGGAAGGAGAATAGTGCAACATTATCCCTACACTTCTTCGACCGGGATGGCATGAGATCACCCAAAAAACTCATAGTACAGGATATCCTTCTACACTCTCTTTCTCGACATGGATCAAGTGCACATGTTCGATGTAGACTTTTCCATTTACATTTTTCATTTGCGTATTTTACATTTACATAATTTTACATGCATATGTTACATTGTGTTTTTACACATACATACGTATTTTACTACTTGATTGTTTTCTCCTTGTAGGTCCGATCGTATGAGAAACAAGAAGTCAAATGGGGGAAAAAACAAAAACAAAAAAACAACAACAACAACGTCAACAACAACATTTTGCGGAAGCACACATCATACTAACCATGTAGTTTCCACACTCCATCATATTTTTTTCATTACACGCTTTGTTTAGTCCTTCAACACATTTTCTACTACAATCTTTATGGACATCAGATACGCATCTCTATCTACTTTATGTTATTGAGCTTTCCACCCACTAACATAAAGTGGGGGTAAATGTAGACACAAAATAATGCACTTTTGACATTATTTAGTCCCGATCTCATACTACTATTTAGAAGGTTTTTGAGTGAAGAAAGTACTAATTAAACCCCATCTTTAGGCCATCTTACTTTTTTGCTTTCATCATTCCCAACCTCTTACACCCTCATGCCCAATCAAATTTTGTTGTTTTATGTTAATTTAGTCTTGATTGGGGCGCCCATGCTAGTACTCAGGTGCTCATGGGCACCATGGTCCCACTAGGGGTGCCCTGATCCTTTTTGAACTTTCCTCCCACTTTTTGGGCACTTTCTAGTCATTTCAGCTTCTTATATTTTTGGTGGATGGCCATTTCGAGGTTAATTATGAAATTAGATCAAGAGAATCCTATAAATATAAAGTTATGAGACCATAATGAGGGACCGAGAACTTGTCACTACTATCATCCACCTAGAGTTGCATCCATTTGGATATCATTTACATCCATTATCTCCATCACAAGGACAAGGGTGGTTCATCTACATCACACAAGCATAGGGGGAGGGATTCTATTCTATTTCATGCACCATTTTACTACATTTTAATATCTAGTTATTGCTTGCTACTTCACAAAGTGTGACTGACACAAGATCACATAGGGCACATGATCTACACATACACTAGAAATACATTTGGGTATGAAATGTAGTGCAACAATCAGTTAGTAATCCCAATATTGTGGTAGTTGAGGTTAGTCTGACCCATTCATTTGCATTCTTATTTTTTTAGGGGTTTGATACTCCTCTTTGGTCTTTTACAGGTCTTCTTTACATCTTGGGTTACTAATGACACCTGACGCAGTGTAGTAAATCTGATGTGATTACAAAGCGAGGGTTTTAGACCACCTACCGAACTTGTGAAACTTAGTTCCAGATCTTTTGCATAGACCAGGGTGCCAATTCTGTAGACTAGAGCGCCCCTAGGCACCCCATTCCATCTCTAGGTGCTCTAATATAGCTAGATAGCTCAGATCCATCCTTTTTTGGGACCTCTGCATAGTCGTTCCTGCTTCCAGATTATTCGGTTCACTTTTTGACACAGTCCAACGAGCTTCTCTAATCAGCTGAGTTCATTCTAACTCTCTTAGTAATCTAGGGTTTAACATTTCCATTTTCATAGTTGTTTGGGTTATTTTCCATAGTCATGTACTGCATTTATTTACCACATTTATATGTCATTATAGATTAGATTAACTATCTGTTAGCATATGGATTTGCATGCATGCAAATGACATGCAACAATATGGCAACGAAGTCCCCTCCTCAATGAAGGTGAGGCTGCCTTTATTGAAAATCAAAACTGTATTTACATCTATACATTCAAATTTGTATGTGTTGGTGTTTTGGAACATAAATGGAAAGAAAAGTGAATGAGGGAGATGGAATGGAATGAAGGAAAGGAATGGATGGAAGGAACATGCAATAGTTAGGTAAAAGCAGAGCCTAATATTGCATGGAGAAGAACAATAAACAACTAACAAAAATAAAACAAATTTTGCATCAACTAAACGAGAATGAGTAAAAGGGAACACATGTGAGCAAGTAGATAATCAGAGTTTGATCAATGTGAACTAGAACAACATATTAGTAGCATTGACAATAAGATCCAAGACAATATTTTCATGCAAGATTCAAACACTAGCATCTAATGAACATAAGAACATCAAATGCTATAAGAGATAGTGAATGGGACACAAAGTTCATATTTTATTAACTCCAAAATGTCTTCTCAAAAGAACACAAAGTTTCTTTCTTTGAAATAAAGCTTGCGCACAAAAGTATTTTCTTCTCCTATCTCAAAGTCACCCTTACAAATGAGCCCCTGACTTCCTTTTATAACCCAAAATTTGGTTACAAAGTAGTTAGGGTTTACATGATCTTTAAATAGGGCACTTCAGTAACTTTGACTTTTTCAACCAAATTTATTAAAAGCAACTAAAAATAGAAACCACCTAAGTTATCCACAATTTTACAAAAGTGAGTTCAATAATAACATCCTTTTTTAAAAATACCACTTTTAAAACATACGACAAAAACCAGTGCCTTATCCATTGAAATGGGGTTTGCCTATCTCAATCATATGAGAAATGGACTCTCCCACTTCATTAGATACCAAGAAAACTATCTCCTTGCCCCATCAGAGAAATTAGGATCTATTGCCTTCGTCAATTGAAAGGATCTAAACCTTCTCAATGTTTCGAACACATTTTCTTCTTCTGGAGGTTCATTTGGTTTGATTGAGAATTCTCAAACAAGTTCTTTAATTTGATGCAACGTTCCATTGAAGTTGAAGATAAATTGATGGCAAGAGTATACATGTCCTTAAATAATTGTGAAAATTGCTCCTCCACATGTTTTGATGAATACCTTTGATTTTTCTCATTTATGAGATCATAAGGGATCTCATCTATGAATTCTTGAATCAAGGTGAGTGAAGTGAAGGATTCATTGCATACGCTCTCATAATGGATCATAGAATCCTCGAGAAGTGTCTTTCTTGATTTGAAATGTAGACACCAAAGAAAATGTGTCCCTCGACATTCAAATTCAAGAATTCCTTCAATGGATAAAGTTGAAGACTCCACACTTGTCATCTCTTATAGACTAGGCAATATCCCATCCAAATTTGATATGTTAGAAACAAAAGTCTCCTTGAAAAAAAGAATAGGATCAAGATATGCACTAATATCTTCATGGAGCTTAATGACTATTTTGATCACCTCTTGGCCTAAAACGAGAATCTTTGAAAGCCAAGTTTTGGTGACATGGCCCAATGTGTTTACTTCTTTTGATAAATTGAGAGTTTCTTCATCAGGGGAAGCCATTTCATCGAGTGTTGGGAAAGTGGATGATATGGGATTTATTAGATGTTGAACATATTCTACCAATTGATTCTTTTCAGCCTTGAGCTGAGAGTTATGAGACTTATATTTCTCAAGTCTCTTTAGCACAATATCAATTGAATCTTGGGCCATCACCATGTCACTTTCCAATGTGGACTTCCCAAGTCTAATTCTGGAAACTTCATAATCAACAGATTTCATGGCATCACGCTCCTTGTCAACTTGTGGGATGGAAATATTTGCAAATCTATTTCTGTCATCATGGTGTGTGTGTTGTTGATAGTGCACTTGGAGGCATTATTCAGGAGAGCACTTTAGGCTTCTTGGGAATGATGTCATTTGTAAGCTTGAAAAGAACATCAAAATCAATGTCAATTGCCTTGACAACCCTCTTCCTTTTCTTGATTTCAAAATCAACCAAAAAAGGAGTATCATTTACTACTTCCGTATACAGAATCCTAGAACTTGAAGATACATTCTCATTTTTCTCGACATCATTAGATTCTACAAGACCCCTTTCTATGATCTTGATCTCTAGAGAAATAACCTCGATATATACCTCTTGATCATTTGGGATATTTTGAGAAATATATTCATGAACTATAGGTTCAGAAGCGTTCGATATTTGGATTACTTGCACCTGAGTGGATTCTTGTGCAAGGCATGAATAAGGATTGTTTGTTATGAGCTTCTGAGAACTATCAGTAATGTGAGTAGAAGAATCTCTACTTGAAGTGGAAAATCCTGATACATGCTCTCTTACTTCACTAGGGCTAGGACCCTTAGATTTTTCACCTTGTGACACCTTCTTTGGTGAAGTGGATTTTGGCAACCACTCCTGTCTTGTTTGACGCGTATGACTAGATGACACGAAGATTGATTGAGAAGAAGCTTTGGTTGACTGGAGACCTCCTCTAGTTGGCAGTTTTTTTAATCCTGAGGTATAATCTTGGATTGATTGTAACTTTGCAAGTTAGCTTTCATACCAAGATATGCTTCTTTTGAGAATTGGTTGATTCTTACTATCAAGAGAAAATTCATCTCTTTTGGTGCAATCAATTCATGGCAACGGTGTAAAAGAAACCACATCATATGAGGGATCAATAACATCTTCATCATCACCCATCAATGAATCTGGAGGGTTTTTTATGCGAAAGGTCTTAATCTGAGAGAGGGTTAGGCGGGAAAACTCTCACCTTCTCACTTTATGTTTGTCAGAACAGGCATCCTAGAAATCTTCCATGGTAGGGTTTTGCTGATACTTTTCCCCAAGCATCTTCTGCATATGTCCGTTGATATCAAACTAGAATATTTTCACATATGGATGAATAGTGATGAGGGTAAACTCTTTCTCCATGAGTTGTGCACTGAAGAGATTTGGACATTGGTATTCCCCAATTTGGATTGGGAAATGAATTCCTGAACAATGTTTGTCACTGAGAAGAAAATGAACTTGGAATAGTTGTCGCGTAAGCTCCATTAATGCCCACTTGTCACTGACATACTTAGGAAGCTTCCATGGATTACCCGTTAATCTGCTCACATGAATATAAGAGAAGGGTGAAAATTGAATAAACCATGTTCCCCATTGGGAAATGACATCCATGGCCTTTTTGGAGAATTTTTCCTCTGTATTCTGATTTAGGTTTTGAATCACACGGAAGGTGAATGCATCATTAACTCTTCTGAAATAATGAGAGCTATTTTTGAAACTTAGTTGCGGATAATAATGGAAGACATTATTTGATGGACCCATGACTCCTCTTGTTTCGAGTCCCAAAAATACATTTCTTCTAGCCACTACATAAGTCAGGTATGATGTCATGTAGAAACATCTGGTCATCTTTACTTCGATCAATTGTTTGTGAAGGGTATCACTGATGATGGTGGCCCAATCTACAAACTCTCTCGGAAAGGATGATACAAATAAACTGATACATCCATGGGTGGAAAATCCTGGTAGAGGGTAAACCAAAGACTCGACTCAAGAGAGTAATCATGTCCTTGATTTCTTCCACGAAATCAATGCGGTACAATTCCTTAGGAAGCTAGTCAACTCGAGGCCTCTTGGTCACTAACTAGTAGGTATTAACCATCTTGCTCCACCTGAGGGGTTCTTCATCCCAAAATTATTATGCTGACTTTCGAGTGATGTCTATATTCTCAGGGAAGTTAGGTATGTTGAGCAATTCCTCAATGTGTTTCGGTGTGATTAAGAGGAAAGGCTCGCAATTATCTTTATAAATTCCTCGTCTCTCAGGATCATAATGCTCTGCGCAAGCGATAACAAACTCCGAGCATTACACTGAGACTGGAAATGCCACTACTTAGGGTAGACCACTGTGGTAAAGCCTATCCAAGAATATGTTTTTACCTTCAACTTTCACTCGATCACAGAATTGTTGCACATTAATGTGACCCAGATTTGTATAAGTGATATTGTTGTATGCTAACTTGATGGAACTAGGAGGAATGATTCCTTAGAATTCGTACTTGAGTGCGGACTTATTCAATTTATCCACTGGCTTCCTTGATATTCTTGTAGATTTATTAGATTTTTCAGCCATTATGAATTTTACAAAAAAATAATGCAACACGCAACCCAATGTAAATGGTGTCAGGTCTTAGTCTCCAAACCACAGTCAACACAAGAAAAATATGACTTGTTTTAATATTATTATTATTATTATTTTAAAAATAATATTAATAATAATCGGTCCTAGGTTACAATTTAAAAAAAAAATTCAATACATCACACCAAGACTAGGCTCGAATTCTGAATCTGGTGACAACAATGATATTTTTAATAATTGAAATCTCCCAATTTTAATATTCCAAATGGATCAATTTAATTAATTTTTTTTTTTAAATTCACCTGAGCAAGTTTTCCTTTGCATGCGTGAACCATAACTTCTCAAAATATGAGTGATATTTTTTTTGTTAAATGCAAATGTATGGACAACTACTTCCTCCAGCACATGGGCTTGTGAATGGCTTCTTCGTGATAACTGCGTTTTGGAGTGTGCAGGGATGATTTGACTCCTTACATGAATTTTATTGTTGTGTGAACAAATATTCTTTAGGAAATCTGTGTGGAAGCTGCCTAAGAGTGCGTGGAAACTTGTTTATTTCTACCTTAGACTGTGTGATGATCTCTATTTGGCATGTGTGTGGCCTTTTCTCTCTGATGAATGCGTGGAAACAATGCTTTACTGTTTTCTTCCTTGTCTGTTTACCTAGCGTGGATTATTCATTCCCTCTCCTTGTCTTTTAGATATACTTTTTTGTCTTATGCTTGAACTTCTATCGTTGGCCGCGTGGAAAGTTTGGACTACTTATTCTCCTTGTCTTTTTACCCATGCATGGATTCTCTTACTTTGGCCTATGTGGAGGCGCTATGTTCCTCAACATACGTGGAAGATTGTTTTTTAAACATGCGTTAGAAGATTGTTTTCCAAACCTGCGTGGATTCTCTTACTTTTTTTACCTATGTTGAAACTTGCTTTTCCTCCAAGGTGTGCAAATGTGTTGTATTGTCCCTACATGAACAATGCTTGGACTGTTCTTTCTTCTTCCTCCTGCATGGGATTATCACTTGGCTGAGCATGAACTGATTTTATTTTGCAATGCATATTCCTCCTTCACAATGGCGTTCATAGTAAACTGGTATTTTTTTTAGGGATGTGATGAAAATATTTTTGGGAAACGCTTCTACAGAGGAAATAAGAAGAAGTTAGAAATATTGAAAGCTTCAAAGCTTCTTTCGCATGACTTTTTCCAATGAGTTTGATAGATAAATGGTTATGAGGATTAAAGAAGCTTCTGTAACCATTCCTTATTTCCATTAGAAGAACCAATTTTTCCTTTTTTCCATAGTAGACATTAATTGCCAGTGAAAGATGGGGAAAAACTTGTTTGTTTGTCAGTTGCAATGGCAAAGCAAGCTGGCAATTCCCATTTATTTCCCCATGTGGGAGATTGGTATATTTTTTTCCAGTTTTCCATTCAGTTGGGTTGGCAATTAGCAGAAGAAATCCTACACGTGGGAAAATAAGAAGTATTTTCCAGGAAAGGGAAAATCCGGGTACGTGAAGCCAATTTGGCATCCCCTGCAATTGGAAGCAGAAGTTTACTTTCCCCCTGATAATAAATAATTTTTTTTCCATTGACTTTTAATAATTATTTAATTAAAAACCCAAAAATCAATAAAATTTATTTTATCAAATAAAGGGTGATAAATTAATTAAATATTAATTAACTAATTATTGACACAGTTTGTGACCTGGTGGGAGGAGTTCTCGCCTGAAATGGACGAAACAAAGACCGGAACTGTCAGAAGAACAATACAATCTGATGGGGATGAGAAATCAAGTGTAAGAATACTTTTTGAATTTTTTTAAAATTTTACGTTATTAATTTTGCGAAATCAAAATTAGCTGATAACACTATCATACATACCCCCATTTTTATTTGATCAGATACCTTCTCCATCAAAAGATGATGGTTAGACAATGGTATGATTTCATTCTCCATATTAAGAGATCAATACAGAGTCAGAAGAGGAGCCCTTGCAAAAGGACAAACACATTGTCCATCAAATGAGCAATAGAGGATGATAGAATTATTTTCCATATGAGGGGTGTGTAAGAAGAAAGACATCGAGAATTTTTTGGTAGAGGTTGATTTAAAGAGATTTTGAAAAACAAAGCGAAATGAATAATTTTATCCAATTGACATAGAGAAAAGGTGGAAGAGGTGGTGGATACATTTCTACAAAGAATAATAGACATGGTGTACAAGTTGCTGCACTTGTGGCGATTGAAATTGGTATGAGCTATCTACACAATAATTATTAATCGATATTCTATGTATATTATAAAACAATATGAAGGCTATTATATAGCCATAACAACATCAAACTATATTCCTAAAAAATAGGAAGACAATATAACAAATAATCCATTTAACACATTTACAGGTGTAAAAAATTAACCACTTACCTAGGTAATACAACAACCTAGTAAGTGTTATTTACAATAAAGTATATACTATTAACTAATATAATGTGAGCATGAGATTGATTTCCTAACATTCCCCCACTTAGTGCGAACATGGGGAAACCTATCTTTGTACTTGCACCTGCTTTCACGATTATGTGATTTTTACTGTAGGATGATCACAAACATGTTGTATGGCTTTCAAATAGTTAACCACAAACTGAAAATGGTGGTTTTCAATTGGAGTACCACAAACCAAAAAATGAAGGTTTTCAAGTGGTTTACCTACAACCACATCATGACGTCTAAAATACTATTATCAGCCCTCATCACATTTCATTGTAGGGGATAACATAGGAAATTTTGCTGCTCATACACTCAAAATTGAAAACTGGAAATGGAACATTAAATCATGTTCCCCCAACTGAAATCTGAATCACAATGAAACTGGAACTCTGAAAAACATAGTGGAAAGAACATAACACAAACTGAAAGCAAACTACAAACACACATGTCACCAAACCTTTGTGCGGCCCCGTCATTGGCAACTGACGAAAGGTTGTTGATTTACCTCCAACTTCTATTTGCCTCCGTCCTCCAATATCATGTTGCTAGCTTAACCAAATTTGATCATGGAGCTCAATTTTACATACCTCGATCGGATGTCGGATTCCACCAATAATACATTCGTAAGGCAATTTAAAAAAAAAAAAATGAAATTTCTGAAACTTACAAATCTTGACAACTTGAAAACTTTGATTCACAAAAATGACAAATTAAACAAATATACCTATTAAGAGTGACACATTTACGATACAAGCCAATGATTTTTAATATTGACAAGAGAACGACATGACTCTATACTTTGAAACAAGACTATAACGGTCACACTATAACAATACCAACAACCTTTAACAATTAAAAGACATAACTTATGGACCAAAAATTTAATTATGGATGACAATATGTCAATGATTCTATTTAAATTTATAATGTGGACAATATGAAATGACAATAACGAATCTTTATGACACGACACACATAAGGGAGAGGAGCCAATAGTGGAGCATGGACCAATAATGGCGAGAGTAGATGTAAAGTTGAGAACTAGTACATGTGCATTGATCACTTAAAATTTGAAAAAAAAAATAGCCAATAAAATGAGTCACATCAAAGAATAAGCCAATCAAATGATGCCACATAAGTGGAAAATAATACATGACATATAGTGCCCTACAAATGGCCCACCCTAAATTTCTTTGTATGGAAAACTAAATTTAAATACATTAAAAAACCACTTTCCATACAATATAAATGCTCCAAAAAAATATTTAGATTAAGAATAGAAAATCTATTAAAAGGTTTTTTTTTTTTTCAAATTTTATGGTATTTATATGGGTGTTGTACATCCCCTCAACTTAGGGTGCACATCTATTGGCTCCTCTCCCTTAGACGCACTGAAATCACAAACTAAAGACTTAAGTTAGAATAGGGGAGATGACCCCATAGTTGTGCATGTACCAAAACATGTACATCGGTTTTCACCATAGGTTGTTGAAAAAAGGACTAATAGTTGTTCACTTTTTGATTAATGACACTTTTTAAGATCCAATGAAAATATGACACATAGGGCGCTCGGTCATCGATACCTCTTTCAATTTTTTTATATTATTTTTTTCAATTTAAATCAATTTAAAAACTATTTTTCCCTCCAAATAATCACGCGAAACGAAAATGATGATGTGACATGATGATGCACTACACGATGATATAATTTTTTTATGTTGACGAGACCCCTACATATATCTAAGTGCCCCTAAAATTAAGGTGCATGGCTATGGGGTCATCTCCCATGTCAAACAAAATTAAAACTGTATTGAAGGAAAATGTGGGCTTATGCAAAATTTATTCAAGCGCCAAATTGAGGCATAGTAGATCCGCCTCACGAAATTATTCACTGGCAGTTGAAGCTTGAAACTTATCAATAAATCGTGTAGAAGGAACTCTCAACAACTATGTAGAGACCGGAGATCAAAGCCGTGATTACAATGATTGAACGTCACTATTTGGGTCAGGAGAAATCTAAATTTGCAATGAATAGATTGGATGAATGAATGGCTGAGATAGGAACCATAACAAACGTTCATGGGACCAAAAAAACACATGAATCTATGAGAAATCGATAAGCTGTATATATTTTCCAATCCAATCTGCTCTAGATGCGTAAGACTTGTGATTACTAGCATTTAAGCATCACGTAACAGATTGAACGCATCATTGTTTCTGGCTATAGATGCATGCACATACCATCAACCCGCACTCAATGCTTCAAAATGGATAGGCGATGGGTTTCTTTTGAGTAATAGAGGTCGATTGCAGTGAATGCGTAGTGTTTAAAGGATGAGTCAATCTGATGAAAAATGGAACCAATGTATATAAAAAAACTCTAGTGCTTTTACCACTCTTCTCAGAAAATAGACCTGCTGGAAATGCACGAAAATTGACTCTGATTGAGAATATGAGCATATTTCACAGTTAGATATAATCCAAGCTTCCTTTGAACGTGCATGTATGTGTTGACTGTAGACCCAAACTTGCAAGTAAGTCACACTTGGACATGGACGTGAATATATGGAACGTGGGTTCTAAATCACGACACACCATGAATATATGCCAACAAAGACTCACGATGCCGAGTAATCCAAAACTATGTAATCACCGACGTAGTTAGAATCGGTTCGATATAATGAAATGACCGAAGCACGAACAGATCTGGAAGTCAGGAGTCCAGGTATCAGGATAGATCGACAAAACCAATAATATGTGTTTGCTTCTGAAATTGTTAATCAATTTAGTATGTAGACAGACGTTTTAGAGGCTATACTCACAAATCAAACTACGAGCTACGGGGATTTGCTTCACACGTGTGTGTCCAAACTCGGGGCAATGTAAATTATCAAACTGCCCCAGCACAGAAAATTATTCTTCCATCTCACACATAAAAACTTGCTCCAATACCAAATGAAATTGGTATGAGCTATCTACACAATAATAATTAATCTGTATTATTTGTATATTATAAATAATAATAATAATGATAATGATGATTTTTATAGTCCACGATGCCAAGCGGCCTGTTTTTGGGTCTTGAGGCGGCTTTTTTATAGCATATGGGACTACCCCATACTCCCAGTACGCAGGAAGCACCTAACTATGCTTCAAATACGAGGCGTACATCCCTACCCCCTGCAGGATTTGAACTTGTGACCTCTCTTTCAAGAGTATAAAATAGTATGAAGGCTATTATATAGCCAAAACAATAGCAAACTATCTTCCTACAAAATAGGAAGACAATATAACAAATAATCTCATTTACAGGTGTAATAAATTAACCAATTATCTAGGTAATACAACAACTTGGTAAGTGTTATTTACAACATAGTAAATTCAATTAGCTCATATAATATGAATATTAGATTGATTTCCTAACAACGGAATCCCGCATAAGAGTTGAAGAAAAGACTCTTATGGGTCAAAGGTTGCAGATGAGAGAGGATTCTCTCATAAGATTGAATTATTTTCATATAATAAAAATATTTGAATATTACTTGTGTATGACATGCATATAATGTTGAGGAGATAAAAATAAGAGGTAGGCAAATAAGCTTACAGTTGATGGAAGAATGAATATAAGAGAAGAAGTGAATGGTAATCGACTTGACACTAATGGAAGAATGAAGACAAGAAGTGAGAGATTCTACACTTAGGCAGAGGTGGTTGTTTAAAAGCTAGTAAATGTTAGAAAAAGAACATAAAAAATAAGAGGAAGAGTAGAACTTGGTGGAGGAAGGTTGTAAGTAGGAAGAAACCCACAAGAAGATGGAAAAAGATGAGAATCGAAGCTAGGTAGGGGAAGACATCAGATGGTGAACTATCGAATATGTACATATAAAGTGGCGTGATGGATTAATTCTGGTTCGCCCACTCCCCTCTCCAATAGAAAGGTTTAAGTGAAAGTGGAGGTGTAGAGCCATATATATATATATATATATATATATATATATTATATATATATATATATATATATATATATATATATATGGTGAAGTTGACACTCCAAATATAGATGTACAAATATTGTTAATACAAGAGATTGGGTAAGCAATTGTATACACAAAATCATGCACTCTAGCCATTATTTAGGCTCGATATTATACTATTATTCATATGGTTTTTGAGTGAATAAAATACTAATTAACCCCATCTTTTGATCATCTTAATTATTTTCTTTCATCATTCCCAACCTCTTGCACCCACATGCCTAGTCAAATTTTGTTGTTTCGCATTATTTTAGCTTTGACTAGGGCACCTAGGCTAGTACTGGGGCGCCCTAGTCCCACCAGGGGCACCTCGATCCTTTTTTGAACTTTCCCACCACTTTTTGGGCACTTTCTATCCATTTTAGATTCTTATATTTTTGGTGGTTGACCATTTCAGGTTAATTATGACATTAGAACAAGAGAACCATATAAATATAAATTTATGAGACCATAATGAGGGACCAAACACTAGTCACTACTATCATCCACCGAGGGTTGCATTCATCAAAGGAATTTGGAGATCATTTGCATACATTTAGCTCCATCACAAGGGATAAGGCTTGTTCATCTGCATCACACAAGTATAGGAGGGGATTCTATTATATTCCATCCACCATTCTACTACATTTTTACATCTAGTTATTTCTCACTACTTCACAAAGTGCGACTGACATAAGAGCACCTAGGGCACATGATTCACACACACACCAGAACTACATTTGGGTCTGGAATGTAGTGCAACACTTAGTTAGTAATTCCACTGTTGTGGCAATTGAGGTCAATCCGACCTATTCATTTGTATTTTTTTTTAGGGTTTTGATACTTCTTGTTGTCTTTTGCATATCTTTGATTCATCTTGGACTATCAACGAAATTCGGCACAGTGTAATGAATCTGATATGACACACAACAAAGGTTTCAAACCACTTACAAGACCTATGAAACTCAGTTTCGGACCTTTCACACAAACCAAAACGCCCATACTATAGACTAGGGTGCCCATAGGTGCCCCAGTCCCTCTCCTAGCACCCCAGTCCAGAGAATCATTCCAGATATATCCTTTTTAGCACCTCTACATAGTTGTTCCTGCTTCCAAATTATTATGTTTATTCTATGACACAATCTAGTGAGCTTCTCTAATCTGGTGAGTCACTTCCTCACTCTTCTTGCATATTAGGGTAATTATTTCCATTAGTTTAGTTTCTTGGGTCATTTACTGCATTTATTTACTGTATTTACATGTTGTTCTAGATTAGGTTAACTATTATTATTCCACATTTTAGTTAATTTTTAGTTAATCATTTTGGTGAATCCAACGTGAGCTTCCTTCATTCACTTGTAGGGTTTCTGAACTAATGGCTGATATCCCTACTTCTATAGCTACCATTGAAAATCCTTTGGATAATTCACACAATGTTCCTCTCCACAAAATAGAAGTGTCTGATAGTGAGAAGTCCTATGATGAATACAATAATTTTGAACAAGATCAACTTAACACTATTATTGATTTTTGACAATCTTTTCATGAACATCCCACTCATCTTCCATATGTCCTACATGCTTTGATTGCTACTAAGAATACTCATAATGCTTCCTTCTCTATAGTTGCTCCTTTTTCAGCTCCCATGGTCTCCACCCCACCCTTTTATGTCTCAACTTTCATTCCTACTACTACCACTCCTATCCCTCACCTTGGCACGCCTAACATGCAACTTGGCTCTTCTTCAAATACTCATGATATAACTTCTTTGTAGCACAATTTGCAAACCCAAATTCGTCAACTCCAAATTGCTACTTCTCGCCCATCACCATCTTTAGAATCTACATCATTACTACACACTCCTTTCGCCCCTATTATATCTACATATCCCGTACCACCTAATTTCATATCCCCAAAATTGCCCATTTTTAAAGGCCATGGTGATCCACATGAACATCTCCCTGCTTTTTCACATAGCATGCCTAGACTATGCAGATGACTCTACAATACTAGCTAAGCTCTTTCCTCGTAGCTTACAAGATTATGCGATATGTTGGTTTTATGACCTACATGTCCATTCGGTAGATTATTTCACGCATCTTGTCAATGTCTTTCTCGTTCACTTTTCCATTAACTTCGGCTCTAAGATCTCGTATGCTCAACTTGCACAACTCAAACAAGGATCTAATGAGCACTTCACGGATTATGTCTTGCGTTATAAAAATAATTTAGCCAAGATGTCCAATATGCTTGCAGATGATGAGCTTAAGGATTTATTGATTCAGAGTCTTTTATCACCATTCCAGGAGAGCGTTATCTTTGAGACTTTTTCTTCCTTTGATCAACTCTGTAATACTCTTAAACTACGTGAAACTAAGCTCCTAGCTATAGGAAATATTAAGTATCAAGAACAAGCATCATCCTCCACATGTTTTCCAAGTAGGTTAACATTCAAGCCATCTATGACTAAACCATCATATACAAAAGTCATAGTCAACGCAGAATCTACTACTAGGGAGCTTCAATCACAACCACACCGATGTACATTCACTAAGTTAAGTATTCCCCCGTGTATTTTACTACCACAATTTGTTTAAAGTAACCTTATCACACTTCCCTCTCCACCAAAAATTGATTCATCTCGACCAACATAGCGTAATTTCGATGAACATTCCCATTGTGACTATCATCAATGTGTAGGACACTCCACCGATCATTGTTACAGACTATGATATCTCATTCAGGTTTTGATTGACAATGGTCAAATTGAGCTCTCGGAATCCGTAACATCTGCACCCGTTAATGAAAATCATAAGCTCAGAATATTTAACAACCATCTACCCAAACACGATACAAAAACAATTGACTCATCAACTAATTATGTTTACCACACAGTGTCTCCTCCTGCTTCAGGGGCCCTTGAATTTTTAGTTGGCCATACCAACGCTTTGCCACCTGTTATATCTTTTTCTAACCACAAATATCATGAAAATTTTACATCTAATCAGCTACATATCAATGCATCTATTGGTTTGATCCCCATATATAATACTAAGGTTGACCCATTTTGGCCTATTATCACATGTTCAATTCCACTTCTCAATGCTATTGGTTTTTCTCTTTTTCAAAATCAAATATTCTTTAAATAAACCATATGGTGTCATAAAACTACACGTTATGGTTGGTCCTCTCACTTTGTTTGTCCCTTTCCTTCTTGGGAAAGTAGTCGATGGATGTGACATGCTACTCGGACTCAATTGGATTCGTACGTCTCAATCCATTATCTCTATGAATCATTTGTGACTCAAATTCATTCATAACAATCAGGTTATCTCTATTGATGGCACACCCCCATCTACTCCATGGTCGTCATCTTCTCGAGAATCGACTCACACATCTTCCACTTCATCTAGCACATCCCATTCTATGTTACTAAAAGCACAATTACTCCTAGTTCACCTACTCACGCATTATCTACACAACCTCACTGTTCCACAAGTCCTACACATAGGTATAGGCCCATTCCTAGGATGGGTACTGCATCTAGACATAGGTCACCACCTCATTTCATTCCACATGGGATTGTATCATCCCCACACTTAGCTCCACATAGATCTCCACAAATTTTGTTGCAACTTCACAATCATCATATACCCATCTATCACATGTATATAGGCTTCAATCACTTGTGCAGTGTTTATCTACCATACCACCACTGTAAGAGCATGGCCACATGCTTTCATCACCATATTCATTGGATGGAGGACCTTTGGCCTTTACTGTCATTGGATATATCATTCACTCATGCAAACTTTGGGGCATCACATTCACACTTTCCCCCCCCCCCAACCTAGCATAATCATACATTACAACATCACATGCTTCTAGCATACACATATCACATCCTCATCACAGTGCACATTCATCATACTTATACTAATATCAACCATTACCCGATGACACACTCTCGTGCTTCAATTCACACTTGACCATTGAGGGATACATACTACACATGAACCCCAACCACTGCACTCTTTACACATCTCGCATTATACATCTTACATCATATATCCTACATTTAGACTACATCATTTTGACCATTGTGCATTTACATACTTTACACATCATATTAGTGTTCATCATATACATGTCATACTCCTATTGCCTATGCGTTTGGCATCATATACTACTCATCCTACATACTACATTACTATCTACACATATTACTTAACACACTAAGAATTACATTTTACACATTTCTACTCATCATATGGCCTTCTACGCATCCCATATACTATGTATACTTCTACTTGTTGTACTCACTACCCTATGACGCACTTTAGTTCCTTTGTACATACTCGAGTGTCGAGGGTTTAGAAATCAAATGGACCTTATCAAACACACACGTTCATCACTTGACCTTTTATCATGCGACATTACTAGGTTAGTGACCTACGCTATAGGCTAAATGGTCACACATTCCTTCATCTTTTAGTGGTACATGCTTTAGGCTACATCACCACTCCCTTTAATTGTCTCATAGTGCTATACACTTTAGGCTACATCATCATTATTTTGATCATATTGTCGTGATTTACGTTTCGGCTATAAGGGTCACACACATCATCTCTAGGTCGCATATCATCACACACATACATACTCATTACAACGCATTAGACACAACACACACTTTGACCATTTCTAGATGATGCACTCTCGTTTATGTCATTATTGACTATTGAGGGGGCATACTAAATGAATCTCATTGCATACAACTCCATTCACTCGGGGGGCATGTGGCTCATGCCATCCATCTCGCATTCCATTCCATCCATCCACAACATATTACATATTTTGGTTACTTGTACTCTTGCTTACATTTGCCTGTTCATATTTGCTTATTACACATGCGAGCTAGATATCTTATGTGTCATTATCATTAACATACACACATACGCATTCACGTCTTTTTCTAGTTGTGATTGAAAATATAGGTCTCTTACATGCGACATGGATGCTCGCCTCCTACCACTCTTATAACAGTCATTGGAGGCATCCACATTTGTCTCTTCCAGGTGCTATTGTTTCATTATGTACTTAGCACTTTACATCACTTGATTATACATGATTTTGACATATGGGTTATCTTTCTAACATGTTAATGGGAACTTCATGTGTAACATTTGTTTGCAGAATTATTTGCCTCCATGGTTATCTGCTATTTGTACTTGTTTTTTTTATTACTATTGTATGCGGCCTTGCCCTTTGTTTGGTGTGCACATTTGTTTGTTGTATGTGGCCATTGCGGCCTTGAGTGTCTTGTGACAACGTGAGTGATGTCCCATGTTAGTAACCCACTTTTGCGGTCTATGATTATCTTCTTGCGTGTTTACTTACATTCTAGCTTCTACATTGTTTGTGTAGCATACACTTGTCTTTTACATGCATGTTTGTCCGTACTAACACTTGTTTCTAGCCACTTGTTTGTGTGTACCTTGGTTTCTACCAAGCGCATTCCCTCCCCCCCTTAGGTCATAGTTTATGTGGTTGGTCCTCTTTTAGGGCCACATTCTCTTTTCAATGATGTCACATATGCCCCCAAAGAGGGGGGAATCATTTGGGGTTTTACATACTACACAACGCTTCTACACCGGTTCAGTTCAGTGCACTTTTCGCCCTTGGCATTGTGGGTTACATACAAAAAGTGGGTTCATACTAGTCTACGAACCCATACAGACTAGATTTTACAGGACATGGTTGTCCTTAGCATTTTGGGAAGCAGTTATAGGTTGGAGGATATAGCGTAATTCCTCCCTATACTTCTTCGGCTAGTGGCGTCGGATCACCCAAAAAACTAGGACATACAAAGATCTCTTCACACACATTCAGGGAAGCAATTACAGGCTGGAAGATACAGGGGAATTCCTCCCTACGCTTCTTCAGCCTATGGTGTTAGATCACCCCAAAAAACCCCGACAATATAGAATATCCTTCTACACTCTCTTTCTCGACATGGGTCAAGTGCACATGTTCCATCTACATTTTCCATTTGTGTATTTTACATTCACATGATTTTTACATTTGTATACATGGGGTAAGTGCACGAAGTTAGGGGGCCAAAAGGTGGACAAAAACCCAAAAATAGAATATGCTCGCGTTTAATTTTTTTGTTTTGGTAATTACTGAACCTATAACACGTATGCATTTTGACATATACGAAACGCGTACATGTTTTAGAGAAGTTAAAATGTGTACGTGTTTTGTATATTATGGACTATGTATGTGTATTTGGGTGTCTTATACTTACAAAAATAAATGTTTAAGTATAATATTTCTTCTTATACTTTAAATTTATTTTAGTAAATATAAGAAATTAGGGTCACTCTGCACCTGATGGAAGTGGTCACGTAGCTCTAACAGTTATAATCTAGAAGATAGTTTTTCAAAATCTAATTTGGTCAATACTTACTCATTTTCAATATTTCAGTAAAGGACCTAAAACTTTCAGGGCATATATATTATAGTCGGTCTTTGTTTTGGGAAAGCATATAGTCATTTTTTAGGGTTTTTGACCTTCTAAATTGGATTTTGGCCCTACCACTGCTTGAATTGGTACCAATTTTTAAATTTGGTCCATAATTCACTTTAGTGACCATGAATCAACTCTATGATGCTTGTCTACTTCTTACTAAAAAGAGATCCTCACTTTGTATATAGAGGATTGTTCCCTAAATGGGATTCCTGTCCTATTGCCAAAATGAGGTGATTGTAATGTGCCTCCTCCTTAAGGTGTGATAACACTACTAGGTGTTGAATGAGTTTTTATGAATAGTACCAAATCAATTGCATCAAGTGAACTCAGATGATTGCTCATTCTTAGAAACATGGTGCTCCATATAAAGATCATCCCCTCACCTTTCCTAGCTCTAAAAGCATCCTTTCATGGAATCAAATTCATGATTCTCATACATGGTTTTTCTCATCTGTCTCTTATGGAGACAAACGATGCCTTAATACTTTACACATGATGGTCTTTGATACATCGGTGACATGACTAGCTCATTTTAGCTTGTTCTGAAGTGTGTTCAATTAGCTACAGAATAGCCAAAAATGCCTTTTTAGGTCTTCAGAGGAAGTATTCTCTCATAAAAAATAAATGAGTCGATCGATCACCTTAGACACTATTCCCTACACACTGAAACACGTTGAATGATCTTATTATGAATTTCCTTTGGGTGAGGGTTTATGATTTAGGGCTCAAGGTTTAGGGTTTAGGGCTCAGGTTTTAGGACTCGAGGTTTAGAGTTTAGGGTTTAAGGTTTAGTGTTTAAGGCTCATAGTTCAGGTTTTAGGGTTTATGGCTTAGGGCTTAGGGTTCATGGTTTAGGGTGTTGGTGTGTGTGACATGTCTAGTCATCATCCACATCACCTGGTGATTCATCTCGCCTTGCGAGAGTCATAGGTCTTAGGAAGTCAAATGAAAAGTGGCAGATTCTGTCACAGAATCTGTCATTGTCATTTGCGTCAGTGCATCATAGGAGTTACATTCCTTATTTGGAATTGTAAGTCCTCCTTTAGTGGAGTCATATGCATCAGTCACATCATATGTATCAGTGACATCATTGATTTGGTTTCCTTGTTTAGGAATTGGGGTTACACAACACCCCTGTTTGTACTTCCTTTTTTCGATCTATGAGAATGAGTAGACCTATTTTCTTACTTGCATTTTCATTCCATTGTTTCAAATCTTGCTTATTGCGTTGGAGCTTGGCGTTACCATTGGAGTGTAACTGCGTTGTGGTGCATTATTTTCAACATCGGTTCTTATTTTTCCCTCTTGCATGGTATCAGAGATGGTTTCGGTAAACGTGCACTCTTCGTTTCTCAGTTGCTTATTACTTTTGGTTTCTTATTTTTTTTCCTTGTGTAAGTTTTTTGATTATTATTTTGGAAGTGTATTGCTCACCTCGTAATGAAGTTTCAGCAGGTGCAAGTTTGAGGTATTTGGTTGGTTTGCCTGATCATTGTTGAGTTCGTGATTGCCTTTATTCACATGAGCTCAGTTTCGGCTTGGCATGGACATGTGGGTTATTGCAGTTATCCAGATCTGCATTGGTTTGGTTCTCTCTATATTGGTTTGGTTTGTTGTATGCTCCGACTCATGTTGGATCGAGTTTTCACTATGTATACTCTACCGAGGTTTCTTGGACTGTAGTTTTTTTTGCAAGCTCTTATTGTCTTCTTGCTGCCCGTGCATGGTTTGGGCTTCTACTCGTGAGCTTGTTTTCATTCGCTGGTTGTATCTACATGGAGAGTATGCTCGTTTTGTTCATGGTTTTGATACTTTGCAGGCTCGTTTACACTGGTTGATTCACTCATGTTTTATACCTGCGTTCATTGGTTTGGACTGTTATTCAACTCATTTTTCTCACCACTGGTGAATCTTTCAGTCTGAGTTTCATTTTTCTGGATCTACCATGCATTGGAATCTTCAATCTATCCACCTGCGTTGAGATTGGTTCGAAGTGTCTTGTTCGTGGTTTTTTCTTTCTCTCCACCTATGTACAGATCTTGGCTCCCAACCTTCCTTGCTTGCCTCTATTTTGCCCTGGTCTCTGTGCTAGGCATGGTGTTTTAAGTGTTGGACATGGTGGATAAGGCACACAACCCCGTGCATTAAAATTACAGTATTTCTTAACCTTTTCTACCTGCGTTTAACCTGCTGGTGCACCGGGTTGGATTCCACACCACGTCCTCTCAGCCCCTGACAAACCGGTTACCTACACACTCAGTGGTTACAGTGAATCTCAGTGGTTGCAGTCCATACGTGGCTGGTGGCTCTATTTTTGGCGGTTTTAACCTTCTCAACTTCAACGTGGGCAGTCAACCTTCTCCCTTTTTTTGGTATTGATTGTTAAATCATTATCACCTTTCAAAATTTTAGGGTTAAGACCTTTTTTGAATGTTTTAAGGTGTTAAAAACATTTTATTTTATTGGCATTATAAAATTTAGGTTCTTGGCTTGTATTATTTACCTTCCTACAAGCGCCGAAGATGGAGGGTGAGGTCTGGGATTGGCAGGAGGCTAATCTCCCCTTGCAATACAAACAAACCCTATCTCAAATTCCATGCCATTTCCAACGAGCATACATAAGACACCCTTTGCATGCGTTTAGGACACTTTTTTAATCCGTTTGTAGGCTTATTAGCATTTTTCCATTAGTTGCGGGAATTGTTTTTTGCTATAACTTTTGACTCGTTGCTCGGTTTTGAGAACTTCTTTCGTCAAAGTCGCATGTTTTTCCACACTCTAGTTGATGGAATTATCATTTTTGTAAACGCACTATTTTATAAAGTGCCACATTCTGAGGGGTGCCTTTGTATTGCTTAATTCAGCTCATTTTTTCTTGAGCTTTGTTCTATCCCTTTTTTTCTTGTGGACTTGTGAGCGCGTCCACCACAGTCTTACAGCAAAGGGATTCTTTTGTGCATTGTGAGATGCTATTTATCACAAGGATTTCTCTTCCCCTGTTTGTTTTCTCTCGTTCTTGTGCTTACTTGAAGTGTCGATCTGCTGTGCCCTACGAACCTTGATTGTTGTCTCCACCATTGCGCGTTATTACGTTGATTACAAGGTGAGTGACAGACTGGTTCTTGGGACACAGTCGCATCTGTTTGTAATCAACACACTGAACTATAAAGTGTCAAACTTGGGGGGTGTGATATTGTTTTGGGGTGGTTGTTTCTTTTCTCTCTCCTTCCTTCTGCATCCTTTGGTTCTATCTCTTCATTATGGATATCTCTAAAGTACCGGTGCTCACACCTTTTAACTTCTTTAAATGAAAATCTAAAATTATATTGGTTTTGCGAAGTAAAGGGTTATACCATGTCGCCATGGGGTTATAGATCGAACCTAATGATGAACCCAAAAAATCTAAGTGGTTCAACCGTTGTGATGAAGCCTTAGGTTTTCTCTGTATGTCCGTCTCTTCCAACTTGCTCTTCCACATCAAAAATTCCTCGACACCTGATAAAGCATGGAAAATGCTCGATGATATGTTTGGGAAACAAGATGACATGAGAGTGCATGAGTTGGAGAATGAACTACTAGGGTTAAATCCTAGTGACTTTGAAAACATGTAGGCCCTCTTCTCAAAGTTTTTCCACACTAGACTGCTTCTAAAGAAATGTAAATTAGAAAAGAAAGACTCTCAATTTATCTTGTCGATTATTTCTAAACTAGGTCCTGAATACTCTATCTTCGTTTCAACTTTCCACGCCACGAAATTCGCCTTGGGTAGTGCTTGGAAAATGCCCTCCTTTGACAATTTTTCCTCCCAACTCATTCGAGAATAGAAAAAACTCATTCAAATGGGGACTCTAAAATCCAAGTCACATGCCCTTGTGGCGAATAAGGGCAAGAAAAATGAAAAGAAGAAAGAAACTAAGGACCAACCTAAGAAAGAAATCAAGACCATACAACCCCCAACTAAGCCCAACACTAACACTTCGACTTCTGAGCCTTAGGTGAAGGAGGAAAAGTATAAATGCTCCTATTGTAAGAATTCTGACCATGATGAGCATCATTTTTTTCAGAAACAAATTGATCACTTAACTCATTTACTTGAGAAGAATAAAATAAGTGTTCCTGAATACGTTAAACAAAATGCTCAGAAGGGCGAGTCTTCTAATGCAAAGGAGATTAAAAATGAAAATAAGAAAGGTAAGGCCCTCGTAGCTAGATCAGCTCCATCATCAACTTGGATTATCGATTCTGGTGCCTCGCACCACATGGCTTCTTCAGAGGTTGAATTCTCTAGCATTGAACCATGTGGCATGTCCCAAATCACGTTGGGTGATGACACTCATGTGTCAGTTTCCGGTAGTGGATCGGTAGAGATAGAAGGTGGAAAATTTAACCAAGTGTTGAGTTTTCCCAATCTCTCTACCAATATCCTATCGGTTTGCCAAATCACCCACCTTGGTGAAGGAATGCGAGTGGAATTTGGTCCTAACTTGGTGATTATTTGTGAGCTTAACTCTGACTGCACTGTGGCTGAGGGAAATGCGGATCACCATTCACGGTTGTATACCTTCTCCACTTCTCTTCTGATTTGACGCCCAATGCCTTTCTTACTCATGCAAATGAGGTTAACAAGCTATGGCATGAGTGTTTTGGGCATCTTAATTATTGTTACCTTGAAAAATTGAGCCAAAATGAAATGGTCAACGGGTTACCCCGAGTTAAGTTTTCTAAAGGTCTTTGTGAGGGCTACACCCTCAGAAAGCACCCTGAAAAAAACTTTGATAAGGGAAAATCCTGGAGAGCTACTCATCCCTTAGATCTTGTTCATAGTGATGTTTCTAGCCCCTTTCCATCTCCTTATTTCACTAGAGCTCTATATATACTAACCTTCATTGATGACTTTTCGCGTTATACTTGGGTATATTTTCTTAAGCTTAAGTCTGAAGTCTTTGAGCATTTTCAAAACTTTAAGGCTCTTGCTGAGAAACAAGTGGAACGGTATATCAAGGTTCTTCGAACCGACAATGGAGGTGAGTATGTGAGCAATAGGTTTGAGGATTTCTACACTTTTGAGGGGATTGCTTTACAGCATATAGTTGCTTATAGCCCTTCCCAAAATGGAGTTGTAGAAAGAAAGAACTAAACTTTAAAAGAGATGGCCACTTGTATGGTTCACTCGAAGTCCCTTCCTCCATAGTATTGGGCTGAAGTAGTGAATTGTGCTTGTTACATTTAGAATCGTGTTCCACACAAGGTAGTAAGAGAGATGACACCCTTTGAAGCCTGGTTTGGACATAAGCCTGATGTTGAGCACTTTCGAGTCTTTGGATCTAAGGCTATGGCTTGGATTCCCAAAAAGAAACGCAAGGTGTTGGATCCACAATCCAAACCTTGTATCTTTATCGGGTATCCTGATGGCGTGAAGGGATATCGATTGTTGAACCCTACTACCCATGAGCTCTATATTGAGAGGAGTGTGAAGTTTGATGAGTCATCCTTGACTTCGACTTCTACTGAGGTTCTCTTGCCCACTGGTTTAGATTCTAACTTGTTATATGATGATGTGGTTGAGCGAGTTCATCCTCTCTCTGCTCCACCTGATCCTCAAACTTCTGAGTCTTCTGATTCTGGTAATAGTGATGATGAGGACTATGTCCCTTCTCACTCAAGTGAAGAATCTTCCGACTCTGAGCTTGAACCTTCAGGACCTCTTTAGGCCAGGAAAACTTTACAAAGTGCTAGAGATTTAGTTGGAGATCCTTCAGATGAGAGACATACGTGCTCAAGTTTCGTTAGACCCCACTCCTTTTTCGCCTCTGCTTCTGATCCACCGTCTTTCCAGGAATCTTCTGGGATTTGTGAGTGGGATTCTGCTATGGATGAGGAGTATTACTCAGTCATAAAGAATGACACTTGGGATCTTATCCCTCTTCTAAAAGGAAGAAAAATCATTCGGTGTAGGTGGATACATCGAAAAAAGTATGGAGCCAATGGAGAAGTCGAGAAGTATAAAGTGTGACTTTTAGCTAAGGGTTTCTCCCAGGTAGCTGGGGTTGATTACTCGGAAACCTTTTCTCCGGTTGTGAAGATGACTTCCACTTGATTGACCCTTTCCATCGCTGCCACTAACAGATGGGAAGTCCACCAGATGGACATTAAGAGTGCCTTCCTTCATGGGGACCTAGAGGAAGAGATCTATATGGAACAACCTTCGGGTTATGTCGATGATCCATCCCTTGTTTGCAAGTTAAAGAAGTCTCTCTACGGCCTTAAACAAGCCCCTCAGGATTGGTATGCCAAGATGGACTCCTTTCTACTTGCATCAGGGTTCACTTGGTGTCACTCTAACCCAAATGTGTATATTCTGTGGCAGGATGAATCCATGTTTATTCTTGTTCTCTATGTTGATCAATTGTTGATCACGGGTAGCTCTTCCTCTATCATTGATTCTGTGAAGATCTCCTTAGCCAAAAAGTTCTCCATGTCTGACTTAGGATTGCTTCATTACTTTCTTGGGATCCATATTTCACAATCTAACTCAGGAATTATGATCTCACAGCCTAAGTACTCTCTTGATTTTCTTGTTTGGTTTCACATGTCTGATTGTAAGTCCTCACCTACTCCTTTTCTTTCCGGGGTCAAGTTATTTTCTGATTTCTCTTCCCCCTTGGTTGATGGTACCCTTTATCGGTAGTTGGTGGGGAGCTTGATCTACCTTACTCACACTCAGCCAGATCTTTTGTATGTTGTCGGGATTGTGTCCAAATTTATGTAGGAGCCTCATGAGCTGCATTTAAAAGTAGCAAAGTGGATCCTTCACTATGTTCGTGGCACTCACACCGATGGGATTCATTACTTAGGAGGGACTGAGATTGACTTGGTTGGATTTATAGACTTAGATTAGGCTGGTGATCTAGATCATCGGAAGTCTACCTCAAGCTACAGTTTCAATCTTGGTCCAGGTCTTGTCAGTTGGTCTAGCAAGAAGTAGAATGCCATTGCCATATCATCAACAGAAGCAAAATATAGAGGAGCAGTTAACGCTTCCACAGAAGTTTTTT
This sequence comes from Taxus chinensis, assembly GCA_019776745.2. Lineage (NCBI taxonomy): Eukaryota > Viridiplantae > Streptophyta > Pinopsida > Cupressales > Taxaceae > Taxus > Taxus chinensis. The sequence goes on from CM034152.1 coordinate 29,046,377, forward strand.
GATTAAAGGGTATCTTGACAGAGTTTGGCATCCACTTTCGGTGGCCTACCATTATCTACTGTGACAACATGAGCACCATCTCGATTTGTAGAAATCCAGTTCAGCATCAGCGGATGAAGCACATTGAGATTCACATGCACTTCATACGAGAGATGATACATGAAAACATCATTGACATACAATATGTTCAAACAGTTGATCACGTTGCAAACATATTCACCAAGCCCTTCACTGAGGTGAAGTTTCTTCACTTGCAGTCTCTTCTTGGGGTGAGGTATGTTGCAGCCACCCATCTTCTTCGGGTTATATAGTCCTCCTTCTTCTCCTCTTCTTCCTTCCAGAAATATGTTATTTGTACATGGGCACCTTATCAGACCTTTAGTTTCCTGGCCCCATTGCCACATCTTTCTTAGTTGTCTAGGGGAGTCTTCTTTTCTGTTCTGGCTTACCATGACCTCTTCCTCGGCTTCGATGAAGGGGGGGTGTTGGTGTGTGTGACATGTCTAGTCATCATCCACATCACCTGGTGAGTCATCTCACCTTGCGAGAGTCATAGGTCTTAGGAAGTCAAATGACAAGTGGTAGATTATGTCATAGAATCTGTCATTGTCATTTGCGCCAGTGCGTCATAGGAGTTACATTCCTTATTTGGCACTGTAACTCCTCCATTAGTGGCGTCATATGTGTCAGTCACGTCATATGCGTCAGTGGCGTCATTGATTCTATTTCCTTGTTTAGGCATGGGGGTTACACATCACCCCTATTTGTGCTTCCTTTTTTCAATCTATGCGAATGAGCAGACTTGTTTTCTTACTTGCATTTTCATTCCATTGTTTCAAATCTTGCTTATTGCATTGGAGCTTGGCATTACCATCGGAGTGCAACTACGTTGTGGTGCATTGTTTTCGACATCAATTCTTGTTTTTCCCTCTTGCATATGGATTAAGGTTTAGGGTTTAGAGTTTAGGGTTTGTGGCTCAGGGTTAAGGGTGAGGGTTTAAGATTTAGGGTTTAGGGTTTACGGCTCAAGGTTTAGGGTTTAGGGTTTAGGGATCAGGGTTAAGGGTTTAGGGTTTATGGCTCAAGGTTCAGGGTTCAGGGTTTAGGGTTTGTTGGCGAGAAAATTTGTCTTGTGGACAAATTGGTGGGTTTCAAGCCAACGCTATGGGAATCTAAGTCCCTCTACTTGAACAGTGTAGCTTTTGTAGGTGCATGCATGAAATATGGGTTTCAATGGTGGCCTTTTGAGTAGAGATACAGCAGGGGCACTCCACTAACCCTGTGGCAAAGCTAGTAATGTCTCACTAGAGAAGAAAATTTGTCTTGGAAAGGGGAAGGGGAGTGGAAATGGAGGTAGGAGAAAACTAATGTTGTGAGTAGAATATCACATGCCCACACACATTAATTAGAAATTTCGTTTACATGCATTTATAGTTAGAAGAAAAACAAATCCGCAAGAGAAGCTACAAGACTGAATGAAATTCATTGGTCGCAAGGTATCAATCAATCCCTCAATCAAAGAGGTGAAAATTCCTTCTTTTATTATTGAAGCTAAAGCAGAATTTGTACAGAGCTTTAAGAATAGAGGAAATCTAAGGAGAAGGGAAAATAGAAGAAGTATGGCATTTTCTCTCTTTTCCAGGTACAGAGCACTCTGGTCTTTTTGAAATGAATCACCTGCCCCCGGAATGGCTTAGAGGAGCCATTATATCTCATGTCAAAACGGTTACAAATTTACAAATCATTTATGCCTCTTCAAATTCCTCCATTGCAAAACAAACGCTCATGACAAGTTAAAAACTAGATCTTGCAACGCAAACGTTACATTTGATTTGCTAGTTTGAATATAGACCATTTGATTTCTCTTATAACTTTAAAATCGGGCCGTCCACATGGTAGGAAGAGATTGGAGCGGGTATGGGGGAAAGCCCTTTGCGTTTTGTGATTTTTTTAGAGATTTGGCAATTTGGAACAAATTGGCCTGCACCCCCGCTTCAACTTTTTAACTTAGGCACGTGGCACGTTTTCATTGGAAATGGGGTCACGGCCCTTTTCTCAACATTTTAACCTTTTTTTGGGAAAAGGCTCAAAAACTCAAATTCCTCCGTCGACCCTCTACTCTGATTAAACTCTTGACACATGGCATCCTTTCATTGGAAATGGGGGGTGTGACCCCTTTCTCAACATTTTAACCTTTTTTGGAAAAAGGCTCGAAAACTCAAAGTTATCCGCCATTCCACTCTCCCGCTTTGAATTTTCAACGGCGAGCTTCACCTTTGACTTTTTCCCTGCGGGCTTCAACTTTGACTTTTTCCCTTTATAGCCTGATCGGGGTTGCGGGTCACTTTTTAACTTTTTGCCTTTTTTACAAAGAGGCTCAAAAACAAAAATTTCTCCACCAACCCACTTCCAATTAGGTATGTCCATGTACCCGTGGATGATGGGGCCAACATTTGACGGGGAAGAAAACGCCCATCATTCCCGACAATGGGAAAAATACACAGAGGAAGAGAACTTCATCATTTTGAGTCCAATTTTTTAATTTCCTTTACAAGATGGAGGTATGGAGGTAAAACAATGATTTGACGACCCAGGCCCTAGAACAAGCGAACAATTTCGATAAAAAAAAGAAGATTGTAAAGAGGATATTACGTGCACAGACCGGGAGATGAATAATTTCTCAAAACTAGCAAAACAGAGATTTAAATAGCACTAGGGCATAGATTTTGCTATTTCTTCGAACTTTCAACTTCGCTTAAATATTTTAAGAGGGTGAGAGCTTGAAATTTTGAACTTAACTTGTAAAACAAAAAGCAGTTTTCAGGAGACAACGGCTGGCTCTAGCTTGGGGACATGGCATGCACTGAGCATGACGAAGACATGGTATGAGGATCTAGAATCTCAATTTTTAAATCGTATAACATTGACCAGTGTCTTATCCATTGTGTCATGCAGATTCATGTACAATTCTGAGAAAGAATGGAAGAAGGAGGAAACACACAAGCCAAACCACACACAATAAAAACCAAAAAAAACTAAACCAAAACCACACAACAGAAAAGGGAAAAACACACCTACGAAATCACCTATGGTACAAGGCGGGGGACAACCCGCTTTCACTGATGATACAGTTTCAAGTATTGCCCACTTCGAGGCAATTCCAATGGCATTCCATCCAAGTATGAGAGAAGAAAAACATTCTCACCACAAGCTCCATGAATTTGGAATGGTCCCAGCCACAATGAATCAAACTTTCCATGGCTGCCCTTTGGTTATCTTCTCTTGTCCCATAGCAAGACAAAATCTCCAACTTTGAAATTCCTTGATTTTGTCTTCTTATCAAAAAAATTCTTCACTTTCAACTGATGCTCCTTAATTCTATCCACCACTTGGCATCTGCTTTCTTCCAGCTTCTCTAGGAAGAGGATCCTCTTATCAATGGAGTCTTTGTATTGACCATTTTCTATTTCTTGCAGCAACTTGAGAGCTGGCATCTCAATTATGAGGGGAATCTCTGCCTCAACTCCATACAAAATTTGGAAAGGTGACATACATATTTCCTTCTTAGGAGTGATCCTATCGGCCCATAATGCATCATATAACTTCTTTTGCTAGTTCATTTGATTCTCATCTACCAGCTTGCGAACAATGGTCAGAATGTTCTTATTGCTTGACTCAGCTTGCCCATTTCCCTGTGGGTAGTAGTCAGAAGAGTGAGATAGGGAGATTCCAAATCCATAACAAAACTTTGTGAGCTCCTTGGAAGAGAAATAGGTGGCATTGTCTACAAAAATTTTCTGTGGTATTCCAAAACAAACAATGATATTCTCGTTGATGAAGTTGCAGACTGTTTCAGAGCTAGCTTGCTTGGTCAGGATGGCTTCCACCCATTTAGTGAAGTAATCAGTTGCAATGAGTACATAAGTATTCCCTGCACTAGAATGAGGATTCATAACACCAATAAAATCTAGCCCCCATTGCTGAAATGGTTCTTCAATCACCACAGGCCTAAGTGGAAATGCAGCTAGTTGTGGCTTTTCAACAAATTATTGGCATGCTTTGCATTTGGAAACCCAATCCTGAGTGTCTGAAAATATGGAGGGCCAATAATATCTCCCTCTGAGGATCTTATGTGTGGTGACCATTGCTGAGAAATGTCCACCACAAGCTTGATCATGATATGCCTTGAGCAACTTTTCTTGTTGCTCCTTATCTACACACCTGAGGAAACAACCATCTAGGCCTCTCTTGTAAAGTGCATGATTCCATATCACAAACTTGGCTACCTTTAGCTTCAGTTTCCTTATTTTTTTGTAATCAAGATGAGGAGGGCATTCTCCATAGATGAGATATTAAGCAATGTCAGCATATCACTCATCAATAGTGGTGACAAAGAGCTCCTGTGGACTGTCTCTTGAACATGTTGAGCAAACACTATATTTTTCTCCCTGCTGAGCCTTGAGAGATTCATCTTCATTAATCATCTTGCACAAACCATTTCCTCTTACTATATTAGAGGGTTTAATCTCCAAGTCATATTCTTGGGTCTTTACAATCCAACTTTTTCTGTTAGCCCCAGGATCTTGTTGAGTTAAAATGGACTTGATTGCACTTCCAGGGACCATCACCACTGTATGGGAATTGAGAATGTAGAATATAAAACTTTTAACAGCTTTGACCACTGCGTAGGCATGTTTCTCCAATTAGCTGTACTTTAGCTCATGATTTTTCAAAGGAAAACTCATGAAAGGAATGGGTGCTTCCAAACCTTCATCATTTTTCTAAACAAGGACAACAGAGAGTGTATGTTCTGATGTATAGCAATACACGATGAAATCCTTGTTGAAATCTAGAGATACAAGAATTGGAGCTTTGGCAATGGCTTTCTTGATCTCCTAAAATGTTGTTTTTCCTTCCTTATTCCACTTGAAACCTACTTGATGCTTCATCATGGAAGTTATATGCTTAGTCAGTTCAGAAAACTCAAGCACAAAATGACGAAGGAAGTTTACCTTTCCAAAGAATGAATGAACTCCCTTCTTGTTGGTTGGTAAGGTTATAGTGCTTGGATAGCTCTGACCCTCTCAGGATCAATGTGTGCTCCATGTTTGTTCACAATGTGTCCCAAAAACTTACCTTCTGTGACTCCAAAAATGCACTTCTTTGGATTTAGAGAAATGCCATGTTTCCTACACCTTGCAAGGACTTGCTCCAAATGACACCTATGATCTCCCCTCCTCTTTGAAAAAACCATGAGGTCATCAAGGTAAATGACAATGTAATGTTTCAAATCTTTGAAGGCCAAGTCCATTACGCTCTGGAAAGTGGCTCCAGCATTGATCAAGCTAAAAGGCATTTTGTTGTAGGCAAAAGTGCCCCAAGGTGTTGTGAAGGTTGTTTTGTTGCAATCCTCTTCTGCCACCTTGATTTGGTTGTAGCCTTAGAATCCATCAAGCAAAGAGATCATTTCAGATCCAGTGAATGCTTGCAAAGTATGATCCATGATTGGAAGAGGGTAGTTGTCCTTGACAGATTCCTGATTCAGATTTCGGAAGTCTACAAAAATCCTTATTTCCTCATTCTTCTTCCTTACTGGCACAATGTTAGCCACCCATGTTGAATGGTGGATGGGGAAGATGATTCTAGCATTGAGCATCTTTTTCACCTCTTCTTTGATAGCATCGAAAATATTTGGATTGTAGGGCCTTTGTTTTTTCCTGAAGGGCTTAGCTCCTTGCTTCAAAGGAATGGAGTGATGCATTTCCTTTGGCTGAAAAGATTTGAGTTCATCGTAGGAATAGGCCAGGACATCTGAGTACTTTTTTAGCAAAGAAAACAAACTTTCTCTTCTCTTCTGGTGAGAAGCATTTGCCAATGTTAACCATCCTTGGATTCTCTGAAGTGCCAATGTTTTCTTGATCAAAATCAGATGGACACCGAGAAGACTATTTTTCTTTCTCTTGGATGAACCTATCATGCTTGTCAAAGAGGTCTTCCAAAGAAAATAGGCCTTTGGGGATTTTGTTTCCTTTCAGTTTGATTACTCCCTCTTCATCAATTCCCTCGATTCCTCCCTTCTCTTCTTTGGGGACTAATTCACGGTGTGGGTTTTCAATTCCTTCAAAGAAAAGATTATTGAAGTTATCCCTTTGTTCTAAGAAGGCTAGGATCTGATTGTCATCATTGAAGACCTACCAGTGATTTGCATTGTCTAGTACGCTGGGTCTGAACACCATCTCAATGCTCACTTTATCCCTGCCAAAAGAAGGATGAGGTGTTACTAAGGAAGCTGACACTGCTAGAGAATCAGCCTTTTCATTTTGCTCCCTAGGGATAACTTCAATGGAGAATGCATCAAAGGATTCAATGCAGTCCCACGCTCTTTTTCTGTAGTGCCTGAGTCTAGGGTTTTTCATTTGATATTGCCTGCAGACCTGCTTTACCACAACCTCAACATCACCTTTGCATCTCAACTTCTTGATTCCCATGTCCTCTGTTGTATTCATTCCTAAGAGTAATGCTTCATACTCTGTTGTATTATTTGTATTTTCAAATTGCAACTTGTAGGCAAAAGGATATACCTCATTGGAGGGAGAGTATAATACTACACCAGCTCCTGAACCTACTCTGGAATGACTGCCATCAAACTCCATTGTCCAGATTCGGTCTTCTTCTTCCTCCATGAGAAGTGGCAATTCATCTTCCTTCTGTGATGTAAGGAGGTAATTTCCAAGCCCACAATATTGAAAAAGGATATCATCTCTTGGATCATCATACTTCCTTACTGTGAACTTCATTTTTTTGATTGGCAGCAGCTTCTTCATTTCTCCTTTCACTGGGATAGTTGCAGACGACCAATCCATTTTGATTTCTCCACCTAGATCTCTACAAAAACTTCTACTCAACAACATACCAAAAGATGCTGGGATGTTTGCCACCAAAATGGTCAGGAGTATCTTCTTGTCAGGGTAATCAGCTAGTGCAACCTAAGCATCCTTAATCCTTCCTACCAATGGAACTTGTTTGGATTCCATTGAGTAGCATGTGCCATTTACCCGGGTCAAAGTGAGGCCAAGAGCATTTGCAACCTTTACTGGCATCACATTATATGAGGCTCCAGAATGTATAATGCAATTGTTCAGTTGGAAACCTTTAATGAGAAGTGACAGGTAAAAAGGCTCAACTCTGTTGGTGGTGGAGGCAATGAGGGCTAGCATGTTTTGAGAAGATGGTGTGGATGGTGTGGGAAGTAAGCCTTTAGAATTAGAGATTGGGGATGTAGAGTTACCACCCCAGACTGCCTTGATGAATCTATCAAATTGGGCAGGATGTGTTTGTAGGTATTCAATTTCAGAGAGTTGGACTTTGGTTTTGCTAGCATGCTCTACAAAGTCAAATGAAGTTATGGTAGATGAGGAAGAGTTTCCAGCAGTGGATGAGGACTTAAATGGCAAATGTGTCATTACTTTTGGTGTTGGGTTCTCCATTTCAAATGTAGCAATTGGCTTAGAAGGAGATGGGGGTGTAGCCTTTGTGAAATTTAGATGTTCTTGTAGAACCATCATTTAGAAGAGAATTTCTCTTAACAACTTTTGAGATGGGAGAAGAATCAGATAACTTACTTGGCACAACAACGTGATCCTTGACAACTAGTGAATCTGATTTCTCTCTAGCTGATTCCATGGAAAGTGGTAATGGTGATTCCATGCTAATGATCTTGTTTAGTGGAGGCTTTGAAGAGCTATCTTCTTTGTTCTTTCTAATCTTAGTTGCAACTGCTGAGGCTGGAACACCATTCTTGGATTGTGCACGAGTGTAAATAGCACATGAAAAACTTGGAGCTTCTTCATCACCTTCCTCCTCATCATCAACATATTCAATCAAGCCATTGTGCATGATAACCTCTTCGATTTCAAGATAGTTTTCATAGTCATCCATGCTTTCTTCTTCAGTTTCCTCAATGTCTATTCCTTCTTCTAATTCCCTAGTTTCACAGATGGCGTTGACTGGTGGTGCTTTAAGAGCAAGCCTACGAGGAGGTGGAGCAATTCTTGGTCTATCAGGAGGATTTGGTCTCCTTGGAGCATTCGTCATTGTGATTTGTGATAGCTGCTTCTTCAAAGCAACTAGGTCATTTTCCATTTTTTGAAACATTGGATCAGTGGTGACTGAATTTGAAATGTGACCTTTTTTATTCCCATTTGGTCCTTTCACTTTTCTAGAAAGAATTAAATCATCATCAGTATCAATTGCAAAGTCTTGAACTTCCCTCAATGTTCTTGGTTGGACTCTTCTGAGGAAGAAACCAACTTCTGATGGCAAAGCATTGATGAAGAACCTTTTCAAGTTGTTTTCAGGGGGTACCACATCTTCTAGGATCCTTCTTGTCAACTTATCATACCTTGCTGCAAAATATCTCATTGATTCGGAGGTCTCCTTCTTCATCTGAACCAATTGGACCAGCAGATCCTGACAATCTTTTGTGCTCTTGAACCTATGTTCAAATGCACTTCTTATATCTTCCCAACTTGTGACATATCTTGGGGGAAACATGTAGAACCATTCAACAACTTTTCCTTGGAGTGACTCCATAAAGAACCTGACTGAAACATCTTCATTTTCAACTCCCAACACTCCACAAGCTGTGATGAATGTTACTACATGTTCTTCAGGGAGCAGAGAACCACCCCCTCTTAATTTCGAGAAGTTTTTTCTCGAGCCTCTCGGTAGCTCATAGAGTGGTTGAGAAAGAGCCAGTGGACCAGTGTTTCCTCCCCATGGTACATTAGACCTACGGGCTTTACGATCTTGTTCACGCTCATGATATCGTTCCCCCATTCTGTGTCTGTTTCTATCTTCCATACTTGCTAAGGATGCGGCTTCTGATGCTGCTCTTTCGTCTGCCTCAACTTGAAGTCTCTCGATTTATTCGAGTTGAGATCTTATTTCTTCGTCGGGTCTTGTTTCTCTTTCTCAAGCTTCTTCTTTGGTCTTCACGTCAATGAAGTCTACAAGGTTCTTGTTTATGTATGAAAATTCACCGTACAAAGGATTAACAACACTCAGGTTCCCAACATGACCGGCTGCTTGAAAAGGTAGCCTCTGGATTCTGAGTAGCTCTTGTTTCCTTTGAAGTTCCTCAAAAATGGGATCAGTTTGTCCTCCTTGTCTCTGTTGCTCGGTGAATTTTCTATCCACCAGCTTGAAAATCTATGCTCTTCTTTGCGGTGCTAGGATTTGACTTTGCCTCTCCAATTCAGTAGCGCCTTCTTATTCAAGGTCTAGAATTCTCGTGGCAATGAAGTAGTGATTGTCACTTTGTCTATTATGCTAGATAACTTCCCTCAAATATGAAGCAACGTCTTCTTGGATGTGGATGAGAAATTCATATCTTTCAACAAGAGGGTTTCCCGGAATAGCCATGATTTGAATCCATGTGGCTCATATAGCCATTCAAATTCCAGAAATTTTTCTCTTTTTTGAATTTTGAATTTTTCGATCTTGCGGTCACATTCAGGCGTAGATGCTGCTAAATTTGCCCCACGGTGGGCGCCAAAACCTATTGGTAAGAAAATTTGTCTTGTGGAAAAATTGATGGGTTTCAAGCCAACGCTATGGGAATCTAAGTCCCTCTACTTGAACGGTGCAGCTTCCGTAGGTGCATGCATGAAAGATGGGTTTTAATGGTGGCCTTTCGATCAGAGATCCAGCAGGGGCACTCCACTGAACCTATTGCAAAGCTAGCAATGTCTCGCTAGAGAAGAAAATTTGTCTTGGAAAGGGGAAGGGGAGTAGAAATGGACGTAGGAGAAAACTAATGTTGTGAGTAGAATATCACATGCCCACACACATTAATTAGAAATTTCGTTTACATGCATTTATAGTTAGAAGAAAAACAAATCCACTGGAGAAGCTACAAGACCGAATGAAATTCATTAGTCACAAGGTACCAATTAGTCCCTCAATCAAAGAGGTGAAAATTCCTTCTTGTATTATTGAAGCTAAAGCAGAATTTGTACAGATCTTTGAGAATAGAGGAAAATATAAGGAGAAGGGAAAATAGAAGAAGTATGACGTTTTCTCTCTTTTCTAGGTACAGAGCACTCTGGTCTTTTTGAAATCAATCGCCTGCCCCCGGAATGGCTCGGAGGAGCCATTCTATCTCATGCCAAAATGGTTACAACTTTACAAATCATTTACGCCTCTTCAAATTCCTCCATTGCAAAAAAATGCTCATGGCGAGTTAAAAAACAGATCTTGCAACGCGAACGTTACATTTGATTTGCCGGTTTGAATACAAACCGTTTGATTTTCTCTTATAACTTTGAAATCAAGTTGTCCACGTGGTAGGAAGAGATTGGAGCGGGTACGGGGGAAAGCCCTTTGCATTTTGCATTTTTTTAGAGATTTGGCAATTTGGAACAAATTGGCCCGCACCCCCGCTTCAACTTTTTAACTTAGGCACTTGGCATGTTTTCATTAGAAATGGGGTCGTAGCTCTTTTCTCAACATTTTAACCTTTTTTTGGAAAACGGCTCAAAAATTCAAATTCCTCCGCAAACCCGTTGCTCTGATTGAACTCTTGACACGTGGAATCCTTTGATTGGAAATGGGGGTTACAGCCCTTTTCTCAACATTTTAACCTTTTTTGGAAAAAAGGCTCAAAACTCAAAGTTCTCCACCGTTCCGCTCTCCTACTTTGACTTTTCAACGGTGGGATTCACCTTTGAATTTTTCCCTGTGGGCTTCAACTTTGACTTTTTCCCTTTATAGCCTGATCGGGGCTATGGGTCACTTTTTAACTTTTCACTTTTTTACAAAGAGGCTAAAAAAAAAATTCTCTGCCGACCCGCTTCCAATTAGGTATGTCCACGTACCTGTGGATGATGGGGCCAAAATTTGACGAGGAAGAAAACGCCCGTTGTTTCCGACAGTGGGAAAAATACACAGAGGAAGAGAACTTCACCATTTTGAGTCCAATTTTTTAATTTCCTTCGCGAGTTGGAGGCATGGAGGTAACACAATGATTTGACGACCCAAGCCCTAGAACAAATGAACAATTTCGATCAAAAAAGAGATTGTAAAGAGGATATTACGTACACAAACCGGGAGATGGAGAACTTCTCAAATCTAGCAAAACAGAGATTTAAATAGCACTAGGGCACAAATTTTTCTATTTCTTCGAACTTTCAAATTGGCTTAAATATTTTAGGAGGGTGAGAGATTAAAATTTCGAACTTACTTTGGAAAACAAAAAGTAGTTTTTGGGAGACAACAAGGTTTAGGGATCATGGTTGAGGGTTTAGGGATCATGGTTGAGGGTTTAGGGTTTAGGGTTGAGGGTTTATGTTTGAGGGTTGAGGGTTCAGGGTTTTGGCTTAGGGCTTAGGGCCTAGGGTTTAGAGTTTAGGGTTTAGGGCATAGGGCTCAAGGTTTAGGGTTTATATGTCTATCTTTCATCGTGTATCTTTTTTTGGGGTCATCGAAATTGAAAAAAAGTATACTAGTACAAACTAGGCCTAATTCTATACATATTAAAATATATATAATGTTCTATATTTTTTGAGGTAGTTAGGGGGGGCACGGTTGGAGCTCCATTATTTTTCAAAACATAAAATTTTTGTACTAGAAAAATCATAAAAAATAAATATTTACTGAAAAAATCTAAAAAAAATTCTAGCACAAACTAGATGCTCCTAGCTATTTTTCTACCAAAGGGTTTTCAAAACTACTAAATGGTGCTCAAAAAATGGTGGGGGGCACAAAAGTCACCATGTCATGTTTTTAACAAAAATATGAGCACTTGTTGGTATTTTAGTTATTTGACCCACTTAAACTTATCCATTTTCAATAAAATTTAGTAGCTTAGAAACTAAACTCAAAATGCTACAATTCATGTTCACACAACATCTTCCAATTTTGAGTGTAACTATTTCAAAAAACTCATACAAGTTGAATTTTTTTATTTTTCAGAAAAATGCGTCCACTTTAGACCCCCTTTTGGCCCCCCAACTTGATGCACTTACCCCATGTGTCTTTTACATTGCATTTTTACACATACATACATATATATTTGACTACTTGATCGTTTTCTCCTTGCAGCACCATATGAGAAACAAACAGTCAAATGGGGGAAACAACAACAACGACAACATCAACAACAATATCTTGTGGAAACACGCACCATACTAACCATGTAGGTACATTACACACACCGACAACTACACACTCGTTTCCACCCTAGGTTCACTCTCATCATTTTTTTTGCACTTTTTCATCTTTAGTTTCCATGCTCCATCATCTTTTTTTCATTCCACGCTTTGTCTAGTCCTTCAGCGTGTTTCTACATCACTCTACATGGATTATTAGGTACACATCCCTATCTACTTTATGTTACCAAGCTTTCCACTCACCAACATAAAGTGGGGGAAAATTCAGACACAAAATCATGCACTCTAGACATTATTTTGTCTCAATCTTATACTACTATTCATATGGTTTTTGAGTGAAGAAAGTACTAATTAACCCCTGTCTTTTTTCCATCTTACTTTATTTTCTTTCGTCATTCTCAACCTATTACACCCGCATGTCCAATCAGATTTTGTTGTTTCACATTATTTTAGCTTTGACTGGGGCGCCCATGGATGCTTTGGTCCCACCAGCAACGCCCCGATCCTTTTTGAACTTCCCCGCCACTTTTTGGGCACTTTCTAGCCATTTTAACTTTTATCTTTTGGTGGTCGGCTATTTCGGGGTTAATTATGAAATTAGAACAAGAGAACCATATAAATATAAAGTTATGCGACTATAATGAAAGACCAAGAACTAGTCACTACTATCATCCACCTAGGGTTGTATTCATCAAAGGCATTTGGAGATCATTTGCATATATTTAGCTCCAGCACAAGGTACAAGGTTGGTTTATCTACATCACACAAGCATATGAGGGGATTCTATTTCATTCCATCCACCATTCTACTACATTTTTACATCTAGTTATTTCTCGCTACTTTACAAAGTGCGATTGACACAAGTACACCGAGGGCACATGATTCACACACACACCATAACTACATTTGGGTCTAGAATGTAGTGCAACGCTTAATTAGTAAGTCCACTGTTGTGGCATCTGAGGTCAGTTCGTCATATTTATTTGAATTCTTCTTTTTGTAGGGTTTTGACACTTTTTGTTGTCTTTTACAGGTCTTCTACTCATCTTGGATTATCAACGACATTCGGCATGGTGCAACAAATCTGATACGACACACAACAAAGGTTTCAAACCACTTACAGGACCTGTGATACTTAGTTTCGGAACTTTCACACAAACCAGAGCGCCCATACTGTAGACCAAGGTTCCTATAGGTGCCCTAGTCCCTCTCTAGGCGTCCCAGTCCAAAGAATTAGTCTAGATCTGTCCTTTTTAGGACCTTTGCACAATCGTTCCTACTTCCAAATTATTTTGTTTATTATGTGACACAGTCTAGCGAGATCCTCTAATCAGCTGAGTCACTTCCTCACTCTTCTTGCATATTAGGGTTTCTATTTGCATTAGCTTAGTTGCTTGGGTCATTTACCGCATTTATTTATTGTATTTACATGTTGTTCTAGATTAGGTTAACTATTATTATTCCACATTTTAGTTAATTTTTAGTTAATCAACAACCATGAATATAGAATTCAAATTATAGATCCATTGACACCTTTATATTTATGGGATATATAAGGTCAATCAATATTCATTAGCAAATATAGAAATAAACACTCCTAAATTGATATATTCATCATATAGATCGAACCAAACAATTGGCTAGAAAAGGAAAACGAATAACCAAAGCTTATTAAAGTACATAACATGGCGGATGAACACAACATGACTTCCTTAGTAGGCCAAAAAGATGGTTCTAGCATCTATAGACACTAGAAAATGCACCTTGCGCATATGGTATCTTATTCAAAAATATAAAAAATCATAAAACATAAAAAACCCCAAAAAATCAAATAATCCCACAAAAGTAGATAAAAAATATAAAACCCCACAAAATAGGGATAAAAGACACCTCACCACTCATTTACTAACCCTCACCCACTCACATTTAATTCTATCCACCCCACACACCCATGTGCATGCCCAATGCACTATGGACCCTATCATTGCATCCATATGTGTCTCATTCCCCTATCACTCACCCCCCATCATTCCAATCCCCGACTCTTGGTGCAGTAAGGCTATATAGAGGTTTTCTTTCTCTCTTGTTCGTATATATGTGTTTACAAGTCTTAAATAAGTAAAAAGAAAGGATAGATACAACTTGCTGCAACATTGTTTCTACACAGGTGAGAATCACAACTGTGATTGGCTTGCGATCTCCATGTGATTTTTAGTGAATCGCAATTATAATTGTCATCCAATTTGAGTCAGGTATAATTTTCATTTTTATTTACGTTTTTGTCATTTCAATCAATAAAATGTCTTTTATCTCCTTAAAAGGTTTAGGGATCTGACTGAGGCATGTCTCCTAACCACCACAAACAACTAACATTTTCAAGTGGTCTTGTGTGTAGGTTTAGATTCAAAATTGGATGAGTTTTACCTACTTTATTCAATGAAAGAAACTACAATTGTCCCTCTCTTCACAATGGCATCATAAGCCCATTTTGTTTTAGTAACATTGATTTAGAGTGTTCATGTTAACCAATCCATCTTGCAGGTGATCCAAATATAGGCATACAACATCTAGCACAAATTTGTGAGAACTATGATAACAAACTCTTACTTTGGGTATCTGGTGTAGGGGCACCTTGTGGGTAATGCAATCTTGCATCAACAAATTATAATTTCATCTTTCAAATTTCGTGATTAGAGTTACTTATGGCTCTTTGGACCTATTTTCATGCCTATGGGAAACATAACAAAATATAGGTGGCCAACTTGGAGTGTGTTTCAAGTCAAAAAATAAGCCTAGTCATGTTTGGAGGGTGTCATTAATCTATTGGTACTCACAAATCACAAAAATAACTCGCCTTCCTATCAACCTCACAATAATGCTTGGTGAGGAGTATTTGTTTTAGCATGCAGAGGTTGGAACTCATCAAGCCACTTGAACAAAAAGTACTTATGCAATTTTTCTAGGTTTGGTATGGAGAGGATGTGGCAAAAAGTGTTTGGCAAAAGAGCGAGTTGGTTAGTGTTAAAGGGAGAGTTTGTTGGTTGTTACAAACACTTAATAATCAACCAACACTTACAAGAGGGAGCTAAAAACACCTTTAGAATATTCTTCTTGTTGTTTGATAGCTAGGAGAGACTAAGTGATGGTCATGACTGTAGGAAAATGCACAAAGGTTAGTGTGTCGATTAAAGTAAGAGAAATAGTGGTTGTCAAAAAAGATGAAAAAGAGATGTTTCGACCATCTAAAGGTTAGATCAACTAGAGCACTTTCAAAAGACTTGAAAACCGTGTTTGATGTGGGTTTATCAAGTATAGGGAGAAGGGAAAACCATTCTAGAAGAGGTCCTCTTCATTAGTAAAATTTTTAGCTCTTAAAATCTACGTAGCTATCTGATAAAAGATCAAAAATAAGTGTTTGATTGTTGTAATGCAAGGGGATTTTCCAATTTTACTGTAGGTTCATTAGTCCCTGCAAAGGCAATGTTGTATTCATAATTACTATCTTAGGTTTAATCAATGATAAGATGCAAATGACATTATTTCTACAACTATAAAATTTAGGATTTTAGATTTGTAGAATATACTCCGCAGCGTCTTGATACAATTTTTTTCACTTATTAATACCATCAAAGGAAACATCAATGTATATTGCTAATTATGATGTAATATACAACATCAAATTTCTATATGATTTATTATAACATTACATATCCACTTAATTTTAAAAAAAATCTCACCAAATAACACTTTCAACAATTTAATATCAACTTTTTACCCAAAAAAAAAAGAACCATCTTAAGTTCATGTAGTCTAAACAATAATTTAGCATATAATTTGTTTATAAAGACATAATATAGTATATAATATAATTTGTATATAAATCCATATTCTCAATTTTGTTTTGTTTTTCATTTTCTATAGTTGAAACACTTTATTTTACTTAATGCTTAGGCAAGGTAAAGGCTATTTTACATTTGGTTCATAGTGCAATTGTTAATTCTTTGGACTAGTCTCTTTACAACTTTCTTATTTTACAATGTTGTAGGCCCAAAGATATTGCTTCAAGAAGATAGAGTTTAATGCAAGAGTTATTGTGTGATTTGAGAACTCTTTATATGCCTTTGAAAAGATATATAAACTACATTTCAATGAAAATATACCAATGTTTGTTCCACATCCTCATTGGTATATTTTCATTGAAATGAAGTTTATATGTCTTTTCAAAGGCATATAAAGAGTTCTCAAATCACACAATAACTTCAAAAACAAATATATTATATATTATAAACAAATATGTACCAAAATACATCAAAAACTTCTTTTAAAGTACTCATAGAGTATAGCCGTTCGAAACTTCAGGTAATTTCTATGTTGTATGTTTTTTAGTAAAAAAGTTTGTTAAATGGTAGATCTTCCAAAATTTGTGCAAAGTTCACTCTTGAAATTTTTATTATATTGTTGTATGCAGTTATATTGGCTTCACCAAAACTATTAATTTTTCCCCTTAGTTCAATAACTTGTCATGTAGCCCTTTAGGCGTTTTGATATAGCCCACATGGCGTATTTTGTTTTATTGTTGCCCTCATAGCGTTTTGTGGGACCTTGGGTTTTCCGGTCGCCTCTGCTAATGTAACTCTCTTTATTTTGATTTAATATAAAGGGCAGTTCCAATTTTTTTTTAAAAACAACTTGTCATGTGTCATATTCTTTCTTTTGTAAAGTTTTTGATCAAAAAATTGTGAGAATATTCTACTTTACTTTATCCAAGAATATTCCATTATATTTTCCCTTACAATAGCTTTGATTAAAAAATAAATTGCTTCTTTAACTTGAATGAGTAGATTGTAAATGCATATACGGTTGAACTACAGTGTTTACAGAAGCCTAGACTGTTCAGGGTATGTCATCATATTGTCCCATTTATGGGTATCTATGTTGCTACCATTGTTGCAACTTACCTATTGTCCTCTATTGTCCATCAAAGTTTCTCTCCCAAATATTTTGTATTCCGGTATGTGTGAATCATATAATACATGAATTGTTTGACAAAAATCTTGAAATACAACTAATTCATTGTTTGTACAAAGCTTTTATCCCTTTACCCATTTATTTTCACAAGGGTAACATAGTATTTAATATTTCACCTCTTAAATATTTCTTGTAATTATAAATGCACAGGGATTTAGCAACGTAACAAACGAGATGACGACTAATTAAATTTATTAAATTTGACAGTACAACTTACAAAATAAATAAATAAAATGGCCGTCTTGCCCATTTTGGAGGCAAAACCAACTAAACAACAGCTAAATATTTTTGAGGATGACTGATTAAGCTCTAAGCAGGGGAAACGAAGTGAATTTTCCAGTCTCTTTCTTACTCTTCCCTGCATGTCATAGACACCAAAATAAACTATTGAAGACTCTGTTTTGAATAAAAACACAAGTTTAAACCTAAAGCTCACAACAAAATTGTTTGAAATATCCATAGAATGCAACTTGAACTTGCTTGCAGAAGTTCGCAATTTTTTAAAAATGTTTTATAGATTTGCAAAAAATATTGGAAGCTTGTTCGCCCAAGAAAATGTTTTGTATCTATATTTTGTTTTAAAATGTTTTATGGATTTGCAAAAAATATTGGTAGCTTGTTCTCCCAAGAAAATGTTGTGTCTAGATTTTGCATAAAAATCTCTCTGAACGCACAAGATTACATCTGTGAAAACTTCAGACAATTTGAGCTGACAACAAAATTGACTAAAAACACACTACAATCAAACTACAACTAACTAGAAACACACTACAATTACAAATTATTATACAAATTCCCTACACACATCTCACAAAACATCACCTTCCCCAATATTTGCCATATCATGGCCTTGTTATATTCGAGACTTCTGGATTTTAAGTTATTTAGGTACCATGGTCCATTGACACACTGGTAACAAACTACTCTCAAAACCTTAATTTAATTATATAAAGCTAAACCCTACATCCAAAACAAGAAATCCCAAAGGTCCTGATTCTAGCATCATCTGCCATAATTTCTTGCAGACTTCATAGCATCCTTCCCGTTTTCTGTTAAGACTCGGTATATATTTTGTATTGATGAAAATTACAGTGAATGCATTGTACTACCATGGGAAACAAACACATACTTGAAACTGGTCTTTCCTCGGCAAGAAAAACCACCCTCCATGGCTGAAAATAGACTTTTCTGAATTTTAAGTAAGCACATGTGTGCGTTAAATAGAACACACAACTCAATGGCAAGTTACTTTGAGAGGTTAATGGTGAGGCTTCTTCACAATGAGAACAGGACATTTTGCATGGTGTGCACAGTAGTCACTAACACTTCCCAAAAGAGCCCTGTAAAAAGAAAGTTTGTCATCATCTGACTGAATACCCACTTTAAACCACAGGGCTACAAGTAAATATCGGCGGTTTGACTAAACACAGCAGAGCAGGAACATACATACCTTTTGATAGGCCCATAACCATGACTCCCAACAACAAGCATATCTGTCTCAGACTTCTTGGCTGCCTCACAGAGACTCTCTCTTGCATCTCCTGATACAATTTTCTCCTCCACTTTGACCTGAAAACACCAAACAAACTACTTCATATACCCATTGAACTAAATTCATGCCAAGCATCCATTGTTAAGTGGAACTTTCCCCATTCGAAACTAGTTGTTTGGTAACGTAAACTTTATGCTCAGCATTAGATATTCTATGGAGGGGGAAAAAAGAGAGAAGGAAGTTGTGGATCTTTTGGAGACACAAGAATGGTCATTTGGACCATCCATAGACACATATTTTCAGACACTGCACCTTCAAAGGTCAGAGGCAATTTTGGAGGCCTTTAAAACATCACTTGGCTGCAATTTGTAGATCATATAAAGAGTCAAGACTCTTCCATAAAGAACTTGTAATAGAAAGAAAGAACTAGAGAGAGAAATCATAAAAACATCACAAATGACCAAAATAGTTCAATGGATTCAATAATACATGTTGCAATAGATAGCAAGAGGGTAAAAGGAACCTTATTAGAAGATGGTACAAAAAAAAAAAAACAATATAAAGAAAGAACAGGTAAACCCAGAATTATTCTAGTGGCAATTAGCCAACAGGGATGGAACCCCGAGTATGAAGACCCACTAGCTAATAGATAAATGAGAGGGCAACGGTGTTGAATATCAGAGTCTGAGGTTGGCGGGTATGATTCAGCTCAGAGGCTGGACAAAACTGGCTAAGCCTAACAGATAAATGAGATGGAAACACCGTCATACTTCAAAAGCCGAGGTATGACCCAGTTCAGAGGCTGGACTAAAAATTGGCAAAGGGTAAAAAATAGATATATTTGGTTCTAAGTGGAAATTGAGAAAACCTATTTGAGCAAGGATTCACCTTTAGATCAAATGTCCCAGCTTACTTCAACCTGGAAACTGTGTATTTAAGAGGAGCAGGATATATAACATGCAAACTGGACCACACCACCGTTACAGGTCTACTCGGAATGCACTTGCAATAAGATCTCTCCAAGACCATTCTAGAAAATACTTGTAATAGCCATTTGGAGTCTAGAAGTTATGACCTGTAAGGAAACTAAAACAAAAATTAAAAAACCCTTTTTAACAGAAAAAAAGAAGTTTTAATTGGGCCAAATCAAAGTTGCAGATCAAAAGGCATCTCTTGCATCAAATTCGTGTGCCTTGGTCTGTTGAGGCACAACTTCTAACATAGTCAAGTTCTCCAAAATCTAGGTTTGCAGGTCCTCTAGATAGGTGCTCACTGCATATTTTGGATAAGTGTAACTTCAGAATGTCTCAAGCCTTGAATTTTCTCTTTCAAGATGCATAGATTGCATTACCAAGTGTGGTTTTGCCTTCGCCTGCACCAGCTATTCCATAAATAATAGCCACTGCTACTGCTGGGTTTTTTCAAGGTAGCAACTTTCATACAAAGCATTTTATATAGTGGACCTCAACAGTGGAAAAAACAATGGTTGTAATAGACCTTTTGGCTTTTATTCCATGTTTGAGTCCACCATATAAAATGCTTCGTACAGAAGTTTCTGTCTTGTAACCTAATATGCACTCCATTTGAAAAAAACACTTTCATTTGCTTACCAAGCATCTTGTGCATCTCATCCACTTGTGAACAAAGTTCTTTGAAGAGTTGTTTGTATTTGAAATCATGATAAAGAACACCTAGTTTGCATTTTAGAAAAATTTAAGTCCAAGGGGATCTGACTATATTAGGAACTCCAACTTTTCATAGAACATTTGGTTCATTGAATTGAACATTCCACCAGAAATGAACAGATTTTCTGTTTCAGTTATGAACAGACTTTCAGGTGTGTATGCAGATCTTCATGGACGTTTAAGTAAGAACCTCATATGGCCAAAGCTACATGCACCTTTTCGTTTGAATCAGAAGAAATGAAAACTATTCTTTCCTAATACAACATAAGATTGTTCCTTCCACTTCCAAGCCAACAGTTACCTTCAATTTTCCATGCATTTCATATTTCAAGCCAGTAATACTCGAGTTGCTCAATTGTTGTGGGCCTTTGGCCAGATTGTATATGGAGTTCAGAAGCTCCAAGCATTTCTTTTTAGACTTGATTGACTCCATATCTAAAATGGCTGCCACCAATCAGGAAGGTAGCAAGTTTTATAAAGAGTGTTTTATACAATGGACCTCAAACATGGAGAAAAAATGGTCAATGAGCTTGAACATCCCCCGTAGAGGACTCTGATATATCACTCTTATTCATGTTGAAGCCTAATTGGGGGGGAGCCTTTCAAGAGGGGGGTGGGGGTGGGGAGCACCACTAACCTTAACCTTATGTGGATGGTGGCGGGGTTTGAATACTCTTACTACAAGTTGGACTAACAACTCACCCAGGCCCCTTCCACACGGTTTAACATTTTTATAAGGTGGATTGAAAAAATGGAAAAATACAGTAAATCTCTGTCAACACCACATTTCACAACCTCGAGTGCAATACAAATAGGGAGTTTGTACTCTTGGCTCCACTTTGGAAGCCCCTATGCTTTTACCACTTGATCGCTTCCATCACACTACTTGAATTATTTTTCCAGTGATTACTTACAATCTCTGAATCACCATCATCAGTTTGCAATGGCTTGTGGGGATGGCCTATGTAGTCACACAAACCATGCTTTTAAACACCAGCTTAGAAACAAATTTGTTAGTAAAATCTTAGCAACTCTATTGTTAATTGAGGAGAGTCATCACCAGGTGGAGAAGATTGAGGGGAAGAGGGGGAGAGCTGTTTATGTCAGCCCGTTATTTTTTTTGGCCATTTTGTACTATCCGTTGATCCTTATCTCCTCCATTCACCCCTTGAAAGAGGTGAAAGTGGGTAAAAATGTTATCTAGTCTAAAAATCTTTGCAGTGTGAATTGCCAATAGCACAGTTAACTAGTAGTTGGAAGCCTTGGTGCCAGCACACCTTATGGAGAGTGGCAATGACTCACTTCAATGGCCGGCACAAAAACACTGTTCAAATGAGTTTCTCTAGCCACATGCATTGTCATATTCTATATAATCAAAGAACATGATGCTTTAAAAACACTCATTTAAAAAGATTTCCTCAAGCTATGTAAGAGATATGAGATCCTAGGCATTTATGCGAATACTTGGTCCTTTTATGGTATACCGATGTAGGCTTGTTGTGAACATAATTTCATACCAACAGTATTGTGGATCGTCTCTTCAAACCACTTGCAAAGAGCCATGGACAGATGGGGTTATATCATAACTCACCTGACTTCCACTGCAGATTTCCCTAGACTTCTTCATAATACTCTTTGCATTCCGGTCTTCATACTTCTCCAAATACATAATCACCTCAGGTGTGAGCACAAATCCTGCTTAAACCATCCCCAACAATCAAAACCATTCAAATTCTTCAAAAAATAAATTATAATTACAAGAGTCTAACAATGGTTTTTAAGTATAGAAGTGTTCTAAACTCGATGATACATTGCAGTGATGTACACAAAGTCTGATGACACCCACAGTTAAAACCATTCAAATTCAATCAAAGAAACTTGTAACATAAATTTACATGAGGTTTTAAAGCCGAAACTGAAAGATAGTCTAAACTCTATCAGTCCTGTACACAAAATCGCATTCAGAAACAAAACCAATCTAGCAAATTCAATTGAAAAAACACATATAACAAAATCTACTAGAGAGTGCATCCAAGTGATCTGCAAACAAATGACACCCAAAATCAAAACCATTTTAACAAATTCAATGAAAAATAGTACACTACCTAAAGTAAAAGATGGCTTCTCAACTTCAGTATTGCACAAATACATTAAAGAAAAAAACGTAATAGATGACTTCTTAAGATGTTTTATACCTTAATTTACCCAAAAAAATCTGTGCAAGAATCTTTCAATGGACCATTTACGATTAAAGACTGCAGCTATTTTTACAGATAGTTCCAATCAAGTACTTAAATCAAATAGTTGATTCCTCAATGCTATGAATAGCTTGGAATCCAACTCAAAAATTCCTACACAGGATGGTTTTCTAATTATCTTCAATTGTGGAATCCTTAAATTGGTGAGTTATATTTTACACTCTGATCACACTAATGATGATGGGTGAGTTTCAATTTTCAGAAGAAAAAAATAAAAATAAAGACATGCTCTACTAAAACAACTGTGGGTTTGAATTCGTTGATATACCAGGGCCAGCAGCACCTCCATAGGTCACAGGACGACGCTTGACATGGCAGAGAATGAGTGTATCGCTACCAGTCGGCCGTAGATTCTCCACAACCCATTTCAATGAATACATACTGTGTTCACTTTCATCCACTGCAACCATGACTCTTCTTCCTTTAACACCCTCCATCATAAAACGCCTTATAATTAAATGATTTCGTTAGTCTGGCAGTATTGTGGTTATATAGATTGTGGTGATATAGGTTGTTTTCAGACCCACAGAAATGTAGAAACTTCTCTATAGAAACTTTCTGTGGGAAGTATGCGTTTTTCATTCAAAAGGATTTTGAGATTTGTAGGGTCCGTAGGGTTTCATTTTTCAATTAGTAAGTCACAATTTGATTTGGGTGGTAAAACATGTGTTTAGATTGAGGTAAAGTTTAAGTAAGCAAATATTATTATCTCACAATTAATCAATTATTATGTTAAGACTATATTATATTGAGGTTTATACATTTCCATGGACTAAATCAAATAATTAATGTGAGATTAATTTTTTAATTAAATATGAACCTTTAAAATTGTAGACGCAATTCCAAAATACACAAATAAACATATCTCGCTTGAATAATACAACATATATTTAAAAGAAATTTAAAAAACTAAAAAAATGAGTAGTTTCCATGCACTCTTTAGACTAAAAGAGCTTTACACTTTTGTTTTGATGAAGTCCACTTCAAAAATAGAAATTAATAGAGAATTGGTCAAAGTTGGGAGATGTGGTAGGGTTTCGTGTTTTGTACTACTATCATCACTAAGTGTTTGACCCATGTCATACTGCCCTCTGCAAGATTTATTTCACATGCATTTGCAATAATTTTGGTTTTTCAAGCAACCATGCCTTTGGACGACCCTTTTATAATGGCCTCTCACTCACATATTCTAGTTGTAGAAACTGCAACAAATTATGATGTCACCTCCAGGGAAGCAACAAAGGAAATTTGTGCCTAAAGTATTCCACAAGGTAATAATTCTACCCCAATTATTTTTTTACTAGTTTAGGAATTTAACAGTGTTTGTCAGTGGCTTAAACAATTTTGCATGATAGGTTATTTTGTTGGGAAGATTCCCTCCAAAAGCATGCTAAACTCTTGGGTTCAAACATTTTGGACTCAATTTGGCATAAAGTTGGAATTGGTCCAAAATATGACCAAGGGGTTCTTTTTGTTCCATTTTTCCGACCCTACCAATGTTGTCATGATTCTACACAAATCCTCGACATGGTATGTCTGAAGTTCATTACTTGTGGTGTCCCCTTGGACTCGTGAGTTTGTAGTTTAAGAACATAGGACTCCTAAGGACCTAGTTTGGGTAGAGTTCCTCAACCTTCCCATGCATTGTCATCATTTTTAGACCTTATTGTTTACTCGATATGTCAGTCATAATGAAAGAACCCCGTAATTTTTAGCCTAGTTGACCACATAGACGTGTCTGCGTCAAATTCAACTTATCATGCAACCTCACATAAACCATTGACATATAAGTGGGTGAATCTTGTTATACGCAAAAGGTTGTTTACATTAACCTTCCCAACACCTATTTTAGATGTCAATATGTGGATCACAAGATTTGAGGCTGCCCTTTGTTGGCGATGCGAAACAAAGTTTTTTCAAAACCGACTACTAAACCCCCTCATACTATTAGCGAAGATGGTTGGACCACTATTGGTTGAAAAAACAACGACAATAAATCCCTTGTCGTCAAACCTACTTCGGGGTTTCCCAAAGTTGTTAAGTCACAAAATAGCCCATTACTAATTGTCCAAAGTCTTGCTAAGTCCCTTAGGGTAGCCATTTCCATGTCCTCTTTGGGTTTAACCTCAATTTTGAAGGAGATACCCCAAGCAACTGCATCACAACCTCCAAATCTCTCTTTGGCGTCTGATTAGTTAATTGGTTTTCATTATATTGTACAAGATCATGGTGATTTCACATTTATCTATGTTCTTCCAGGTTTTCCCTATAAAAAAAGAACAAGACGTTGTTGGAGTCTTCCTCGGCACCTTGAGGAAGGTGAGTTTGCACCTCAAACCAAAAAGAAAGCCCAATCTAGTAAATTTTTGCTTTCTAACCAACAACAATTTTTGCAAAATAGTTATGAAGCCCTCTCAGGGTTGAACTCAGAGGATATAGCTCTTGATGCTAGTTTTCATTGAATTGCTTCTCGTGGAATGTTATGGGTCTTATAGAATCCATTCACAAATACACAGTGTAAGAATCTTAGAAGTGATTTCCAGAGATGGACATTCTTTATCTACAAGAGTTAAGGTGGCAAGTTTTCTACTATCTACAATCATTAAAGTTAAATGGCAATATAATTTAGCTCTAACTAGTAATCATGAGCATGGCCATGGAGGTATTGCAAATTTTATCGCCCCTAAATGGAAGCCCCATTATGTTACTCGTGGATGCGACCCAACAAATCATGTCCTCTAGATTTTATTTAAGATTGATAATCACTTCTTTGGAGTGATTAATGTTTATGCATCTAATGACTCGAATGAAATGATGACACTCTGGTGATGGATTGCAGACAAGCTCCCAGATGCCCATTGGGTATTATGTGGTGATTTTAACTTGTTCAAGTTGGGAATTGACAAGATTGGTCGTCTACCCATACATTTGATAACTGGCGAAAGGGCACCTTATATGTACATGTGCAATAAATTTGGGTTTTACGACCCCAATGCTTCATGTCATTTTGAGTTGGTTATGTGACACACTTGGTCTAATTTCCGCCAAGGATCTAATAGAATAAATAAATGTTTAGATTGTGTTATGCTTTCAGTGGAGCCTTTTTTCTCGTTTTCAGCGGGTTTTAATTTTTGATGGAATTCTTGCCATATATGTTCCTCTTCAATCATTTCTCAATTTTTGATTGCAATCTTTAAGGTTGTAATAAAGTGATGATTGTGTCTAATGTTTTTCTACATATTCAAGTGCAAGTGCAGAGGTGGAACTAGAGATGGATCACATCTAGACCCTATTGGACCATTGGGAAAATTACCCTTTTACCATTGCTCATGTTTCGCCACCCCTACTATTCGAAATCACTCACCATGTGGTGAGGTTGTCGGAGCAGTTAATCTCACCATCATTCTTATATCTCCCCTGAATGGGGCTCACCACCTCACCACCACTATTCTCCACAAACACAACGTGGGGGTTGGGGCTCACTTCCTCCTCACCATCACAACTCGATTCCACCTCATATAGATAGGAAGTTCCCTCGGTCGACTTTAGGAATTTCATCTCCTCCATCCACAAACTAGTGCAAACCTGCGCTGTTCCCACATCCCTAATCCTCACATCATCCATTATCATTTCCTATTCTTCCACTTCTTCCACACTAGTTTCACTGGCACAATTTTTTTCTTCTCTTCCATCACTCTCTTCAAGGATCTGCCTCTTCTTGATTTATCCTCAAGCGACTCTTTCTTCTCCATATTCCACTCCTATTTCCATCATGTGATCCTCTCTCATTTCTTTTGTTTCTCTTTCTTCTACTCTTCCCATGGCTATTTTATCAACCTCTTCTCCATTGGTTTTAGCATTCACCGCCTCTCTTGGTGCTACTCCCATGAACACATCTCCACAATGGAAATTAGTTTCCTCTTCTATTCCATCTTGGTTGGTAAGCCAAACCCCCAAGAAGAGGAAGAAACCAATACTTCTGGAGGTGTTTGATTTCATATCATTGAATCCAACCCCCTCTTGCACCTCAAAGAAGCCTAAAACAATTTCTCACATCACAATTGATCAATTAGGAGAAAGGTTTGTTGAGATTGCCATGCTTGCTATGGATAAAAGAAAGGATAATATAACAACCATTGATTATCATATAACCATAGTTGATTTGGGGAAAGCTACTATGGAGGGAGTACAACAAGATCTATAGGTGGTCGTAGACAATTTGTTTGGTAAACTAAAGAATGCCAAATCTACCAAAGGTGAACTGAAAGAAAAAGTAGAGTAATTGACTACTCTATTATTTAAGAACACTAAGACGACTTCGATCACCACTCTCATGAAAACCAACTTTGATGCATCATCTATCATGGTGGTCGAGAATATAGGGAAACGAGGTTGAGATGTTAATGATTGGATTGATAGACTCCTCAAAGATGGTTAGGGACTCATTGATCAGGCAGTCAATCTCCACAATGATATTGAGAGTTAGAAGGAAACAATTGGGAAAATGAGTGATGTATTGGAAGAAGAATGAAACAACTGGGAACTCACACTGGAGGCCCTAAATGAGTTCAAAAAGGTATATGTTGATACCTTGATGCAAGAAAAATTGACCGAGGAAAGGGGTAGGTACTACGAATTCTATGAGGCCTTTGAATTCTGGGTAAGAATATTGCATGAGGCTAGTGAAAAAATCTAGAAGGAACAATGAGAAGGAATAGATGCCACCAATGAAATTAGTGATGAGTTTTCCATGATACATTTCCAATTCTTGTACGAAGATATGAATGTATTACTAGCTAGCGATATCTTTGCCAAGTTCAAGGACTTGTTTGAAAAGGACTCAAAAGAAGAGAAAATATTCGATTTGCAATCAAGTGATAAGTTGGTTTTATATCAAAATGTTTTGAACAATTTAGAGAAAACCCTCAAGAAGCTTCAAATACTCCCAAGGAAACTAGTTAGCGTAATCGACACATGTGATGTGCTCAACCGATATTCATGTGGACCGAATGAGAAAAAATTGTAAGAGATGATACAAAGGTTCAATGAGTATCGAGATAGAGAAGTTGGTCAAGAGACAAAGAAAAATATGGTTGATGTTTTTTGTATTTTTCCCTTTTTTCTTCAAGCATATAAAATTTCAAGATGCTTGGACATATTTTGGATTAACATGTAAATTGACATGGTCATTCTTCACAATAACCAGACAATGGGATTTTAATAGGTAAATTTAATATTTACTATTTTTAGATTGGGAATTAGTCAAGGAATGTAAGCACTCCTCTTTTCTCTCTTTATTCTCTCTACAAATGTAACAATGCTCATAACATTGAGGATTGTTGATCAAAGAATACTTGTTAGAGATCACACAAGAAGTCCATGCGGGAGAGAAGGCCAGGATCAAGGGCGTGGAGGGACAGGAAGAATCCACGTGCGGAGGGTAAGTTCAGCTTTCGGGACTTAGCCGATTTTGAGCATGAAGACCTATTTTTAGAAGATGGCATGTAGAGCACATAAACGAGGCAGAGACGTGCACGCCACACATTGTCTATCTTTAGAGGATCGGATCGAAGCATTTTGCATGGAGACGAGCTAAGAATAGGATTGTCACTTCAGTTAACTGTAAGAGGTCTATAGATAGCACACTTGCATGTGTGGCTATGCCTATAAACGGCGCGTGGCTATTAGTAGCATGTGGCCTATTTTTGGAATAGATAAGCGGTGAAGGGAAATTCCCCACCCTATATATATGATGTGAATCACATAGTAGTTGATATATATATATAGGTATATGCATAGCGTAAGAGGTAAGCATAAAGAGATATGTGCATATGACTGGATTACTGTATCAGATCCATGCGTGCATCGGTATAGATTTCCATTATTGTAAGGAGCTTCTGTGTTTATTAATAGATGGAAGATATTGGTTGAATCTAAGTGTCATTCCTATGTGTAATTGAGTAGTGCATGTTCTTGATTCAATCATGATTATTGTTTAAGCTTGTTCTTTTCTAGATCTGAATATGGCATGCATTGTAGAATGATGGATTAGTTATGGATCTATATGTTTCTTCCTTCATCACGCTAACATCCTGCTACAGCAACTCTAAAGAGGGACCTGGTACCTTTACGCGCTTCAGGTGAGCACTCAGTCTAGGATGAGTGATGTGTCAGCACGTCTAGGGTGTTATCTGGTAAATTCTAGGCTGCATCATTGGTTCCGTTTCCGGGACCTCTTTTTCAGTTGTTTTCAGGATGGTTTGCGATGAAGACGTACCGGTTAACTCTAGCAAGTATTGAGGAGTGGATACATGATTTG
This sequence comes from Taxus chinensis, assembly GCA_019776745.2. Lineage (NCBI taxonomy): Eukaryota > Viridiplantae > Streptophyta > Pinopsida > Cupressales > Taxaceae > Taxus > Taxus chinensis. The sequence goes on from CM034152.1 coordinate 29,075,329, forward strand.
GAGGAAGAATATGCATGGTGGTTCAGCATTGGATCTGAGTTTAACGTACATGCACTTGGGTAGAACATAATCTGTATGATAGCTTATATGAGATATTTTTCACCATCTTTCCAGTAGAATTATACAAGTGGCTGATTGCTTATGCATCTAAGTGGAATTGGAGGTATCACACACTTTTTTGGACACAGGAATAATTTCAGACCCCTTATGATGTTGATCTGATATGGACTTGCACTGTGGATACGTGGTTTCTTGGTGTTCTAAATAGTTATATTCTGGAATATTCAATTTTGACGTATTCTTTCCCGGAGGTAGTTGAATTCCAGTTTTTGCGGTATCCAAGAGGAGCATATCTGCAAGGTATTCCACTGGCGATCAAGATCTTGATGGTAACTTTGAACCTGGAGAGTAAACCGATGGCTAACTAAACCTCACCACACGCGAGGGTAGGAACAGGTTTGGTGAAAGATGGTAGACCTAGTGGCAGAAAGGCAGAGAGAGGAAAGGTGACTTAAGTATAATGCAGTGCGCGAGAGGGAGATAGAGAAGTAGCGTACCGTTGCAGAAAGTATGGCGTTGAGGAGAGAGATGGCTCGTGAAGGATTTGAAGCTCACGTAGAAGACGTGGAGCCAGAGCATCAGGAACTCCCCCATCTTGGAAAGCATGACAAAGATCCCCCCTTGGCTTCACATAGAAGTGCACCAATAAAGACTACCTGGGTCGTGGGCGCGCATCTTAATCCACCTGGTGACCTAGCCCTTGCGCTTGGTTTTCTAGTATCTAGTACGACAAGTAACCAGCAAGCTAACTTGGGAAGTAGGAGAGCAGGAGTAAGTCAAGAAGTAAGCACATCAATGGCAGGTTAGACGACTTCATTATTTGGAGGAACATTTTTAGGTGCATCATCCACATAGAATGTAAGCGCGCAAAATGTTGGATTCACCTCTGGAAGTGGAACTACCTCACAGACTGTAGGGGTTTAGTATAGTACTACTATCAGAGCACAGGGGAGTACATCTATAGGTCATATTCCAACTACAGGTGGAGGATCAGGAGGCATAAGTGGTTCTAGTTCTGGTGGATCTGGTGGCTTTGGAGGTAGAGGAAACATAGGAGGTTCTGGATCAGGTGGTCAAGGCCTGCAGTAACCACAAAATATCTATATGGAGATGTCTCTTTGTCTCCCAGAGTATAGAGGTATAGAGGATGTTGCCAAACATGTGCATATGTGTGAAATCTTATGGCGCGTGAAAGGGATCACAACTTCTGAGTGTAAGGCAAGTCAATTCGCTACTACCTTGCAGGGATGAGCACACAGCTAGTATAGGAAGTTTGACCCTGATCAAACTTGCATGGATTATGTAGCATTGAAGGATGCTTTCTTAAAAGAGTTCTATATCCCAGAGTTTGAGCAGAAGAGTATCAGCGCGCTCAAAGATATCAAACAAGGCACTACTGAGAGTGTATGTGAGTATGATGCCCATTTTAAAACACTCCTATCTAAGATTTCTTATGATATTCATGCAAGCCAACATGCACAATGGTTCATTGGTGGATTGATTACACCATTCAGAAGAGTGTTGTCACATAAGACATACACTTATCCACGCAAAGCATTGGAGGCAGCCTTACATGCTGAGGAAGTTGGGAGCATTGACAATGGTGTTAGTCCATTCTTAGAGGCACAAATTGCAGCCATGGCAAAGCAGCTAGAAAAGTTATTGAAAAATTCAGCTCATGAAACATGCTTAGGGATTTGGTGTACTGATTGTGAAGTGGAAGGTCACACCAAGGATAGTTGCCCTCGCAGATCTATACGTTCATTGTTGTTAGACTGTGAAATATGTCATTTGAATCATGATGCTAGCCATTGTCCTTTGTTACAGCACGTGATAAGGAAGAATGTATCCTTCTTTTGCAAGATTTGTAGGTCCACAACCCATGATACTGAGGATTTTCGATTGATTGGTCAGATCCATGATGCTATAGACATTGGGGTATGACAGACAAGTGTAACAGATAACTCTAAGAACAAGAATGAGCACCAGGATCAGGATCATAATCAACCGCGCTATGACAGGAATGAGGGCCGTTTTGAAGGAGGTCATGGAAGAGGATGTGGATATCGAGGTGGATATGGAGGATGAGGCCGTGGTGGAGGAAGAAGTGAGTTTCCTCATGGAACGTGTTATACATGCAGATCCCCTGATCATTATAGGTGTGAATGTCCCCAGAATGTTACATGTTCTTTCTGCAGAAAGAATCATAGCTATGAGGAGTGCTTGGACTTATATGAGCATCTATGTAAACAACATAAGCAGGAAAACAAAGGCGTAAGGATGGTTAGCATCCAACGTGTAGAGGAAAATCAGTGGATGCCCAAGATAGCACCAAAACCTGAGGCATTAACAATGAAGATTACTACACGAGCTGAAGCGGCACGCGCAAGAGAGGCATTGCACCAGAATCCTACAATCACTAAGGAGGAGGTTCTGCATCCAAGGTACCCAGATCCTGCCCATCAGAAGGAAGTCTATCAAGAGACCATGGAGGTCCTCAGAAATCTTCAAGGTGAAATACAATGTTTAAAAGAGTAGTCCAGAAAGATGGAACAAAAGAAAGAAGCAGGGAAGGTCCCCTATGATATTGATGACATCAGAGAGGTGTGTAAAATGTTGTGCCAGGAGAATATTATTCCATTATTAGGGAATTGGTAGAAGGGGAACATTCCACGCGAAAGCACTGAGAATGAATGACAGATCTTGCATGCCAATCTTCTCCCTGATAGCATTGACTATGATAAAGAGATCACTCTAAATGTTGTTGTGGATGGATGGTTATTGAGAAATATATTGATTGATACAGGTACGGAAGTGAATGTGCTTACATTAGATGCATGGGTACAAATGGGGAGGCCTCCATTGCAGCCATCATCTAATGTGTTGTTTATGGAAAACCGGACTAAGGCCACTCCCATAGGAGTTTTGAAGGATGCATCTATAACCATACAAGGGGCCAAATTCACTGGGGATTTTGAGGTATTAGCACTTGCAGAAGCAGACAGTTTTCTAGCCTTGCTTGGATGCCCTTGGTGTTATGCGAATAATGTTGACTTGAGATTCAATAAGGGGTATATCAGCTTTGAGAACAAGGAGGAAAGGGTTGTGATACCTTTGACAGATGGGAAGTCTACACCATATGTTGAGCCTCTAAGTGAGGAGGACTTAAACAGAATCTATGTATGCACTATTCAGGACCCAGAGGTCAATGAGCCATCAAAGGAAGGCATCCTACAGTGGGAGGATTCTCACTCTATTAGTGATACTACGAGTATTGCTTGTGACAATTGGGCTCATGGTACATATGAACTAGTAGGGCACAAGGTAAAAAGCGTTGTTGCATGCAAGAATGGAATTTGTTCTTTTTTACGGATAGGTAGCATAGTACCTTGGTATACAGGAGCAAAAGATATTCATGTATTCTTACAAGCCATGGAGGCACAGTGGATAGACCAGGTCAGGAGAAGATACATGTTAGCATATATCTTACGCGGGACAACAACGTGCTGGTGGGTAGTTCATAGAGATAATCTTATGGAGTGGAATGAGATCAGAATCGCCCTATCTACCAGGTTTGTAAGAAGCAATGCACCTACGCAAATTTACACTTATAATGGTGATCAACTTGTTCAACACCACATTCAACAGTGTGAGAGACTTTGGACATAGCAGGACAGGAAGCATTACCACCTTCACTCTGGGTGCATAAATTGTATTCCACTCTACAAGGGTGCACACGCGCTTGGTATGTATACGCAGAACTACATCGAGAGACTGGAAACTGGAAAAATTTGACTACAGGAATGATCCAGACCTTTGACTACTTTTCTTCCCAACCTCCAGTAGAAGAAGCATTAAAATTTGTCAAGTGCTTAACTATGGGAGATAGTGCAAAGGAAGAAGAGCATATTCAGGAATTATTTGGTGAGACAGAGTCCGGAGCGCATTTTGAAAAGGAAGAAGAAATGGACTCCATACTACTTGAACGCACTTGCCTTGAGAAAGAGAAAGGAAAGATGGTTTACATCGTGGATGATGAGGAAGTTGAGAACCTGGATATTGAACATTCACAAGGGGTGCGAGGTCTTGGACAGTACAGACAAGGATACGCATGCCTATCATGAACCCATGAAGACAAAGAAGGTGAATATAGGTTCGGAGAAAAAGCCAAAGGAGGTCATAATTGGAGACTATTGGTCAGAATTGGAAGTGGAAAAGATCATTGAGTTACTCAGGGATTATCAGGACTTATTCCCTCGAGGGTATCATGAACTTAAAGGCATGCATGAATCACTTGGGGAAATGAAGATAAAACTTAAGGAAGGTGCACATCTAGTGTGAAAGAGACCTTATAGAATGAATCCTAATTTGCGCGAAAAGGTAAAAGAAGAAATTGATAAAATGTTGAAGTCTGGAATCATTCGACCTTTGGATGAGTCAGAATGGGTTAGTCCTATGGTGATCAGTATAAAAAAGGATGGTAGAATTTAAATTTGTGTTGATTACAGGGAGCTAAATGTAGCATGTGTCATAGATCCCTTTCCTACACCATTCACTAAGGAAATACTGGAAGGAGTAGCAGGGCGCGAAATCTATTCCTTTACAAATGGGTTTTTCGGGTATCATCAGGTTCGAATTGCCCAAGAGGATCAGGAAAAGAAAACTTTTACTACTGAATGGGGCAGCTTTGCTTATACTATGATGCCTTTTGGATTGAAAAGCGTGCCTATTGTATTCTTGCACATAGTTGTTCAGGCATTCAAATATTTTATTCATAACTTCTTACAGGTCTACCTCGATGATTGGATAGTATATGGGCTTGTTAAGGATCATTGTGACAATCTATGCTTAATGTTTGAACGATGCAGGTAGTTGAGTATCTCTCTGAACATCAAAAAGTGCATATTTGCTACACCTTTTGGAATATTGTTGGGACACATAATCTGCAAGGAAGGTTTGTTGGTTGATCCAGCTAAGGTTGCAGTCATTCTAGGCCTGGAAGCACCTACCAGTCAAAGTGAGGTGCGTGGATTTTTGGGTCACACAGGATATTATCAGAAGTTCATCAAAGGGTATGCCAAATTTGCTACACCCTTGGAAGAATTACTAAAAGGGAAAGGTACATTTTATTGGGGAGAACCGCAGCAACACACGTTTGAGATATTAAAGGAGAAACTTACTACCACGCCCATTCTGCGCTTTCCCTCATGGGATAAACCATTTCATGTGCATGTGGATGCCTCTAGCATGACCATTGGTGTTGTGTTAGCTCAACCTGGTGAAGGTATTGTCGATCATCCTATCTGCTTTGCTAGTAGGAAGATGACTCCTGCTGAACAAAATTATACAACTACAGAGCGCGAAGCTTTGTCAATGATCTATGCATTGCACAAGTTTCGACATTATTTTCTAGCTACACCATTTGTATTCTATATGGATCACATGGCATTGAAATACTTGGTAAACAAGCTTGTCTTACAGGGGCACATATGCAGATGGGTACTCTTATTTCAAGAGTTTGACTTCACAGTTGTGGTGAAGCCAGGGAAAATTAACTCTGGACCGGACCACTTGTCTAAAATTCACTCAGGAGAAGAAGCACAAAAAATTGAAGAAACCATGCCAGATGCATAGTTATATAGGTTACAACACGTGCCATCATAATTAAAAGACATTGTTTTCTTTCTATGGACTGGTATGACACCAGAAGGAATGAAGGCATTAGAAAAGAAATAGCTTGCTATACGCACGACACCATTTATGTTAATCAGTGGTGACCTCTACAAGTTAGGAAGAGATGAAGTATTACACTGTTGTGTATTAGAGCATGAGTGCAAGGATATTATGGAAGAATCCCATGGTGGTATTACAGGAGGCCATTATGCAGGTGATGCAACTTCCTGAAAGATCCTACTTGCTGGATTATGGTGGGAGACACTGTATAAAGATTGTAAAGCGTATTGCAAAGCATGTGACTATTGTCAACGTCTAGGTAAACCAGGGCAAAGAGATGAAATGCCACTGAGACCTATTATCAGTGCATAGCCATTTGAGAAATGGGCCATTGATTTTGTAGGACCTATTTCGCCAGCCGCACGCAAGACTGGATCGCGCTATATCATTGCTTGTATAGATTATCTCACAAGGTGGGCAAAAGAAACACCTACGAAGGATTGTACATTGGCTACAATCGCTAGGTTTCTATGGAAGAATGTTCTTACAAGATATGGATGCCCTTTAAGCTTGGAAAGTGATAGGGGTACACACTTTTTGAATGAGATGATCAGGATCATATTAGATGAGTTTATGGTTGCACACCATAAAACTATACCCTATCATCCTTAGGAAAATGGAACTGCTGAGGATTTCAACAAGATTTTGAGCCAGAATTTGACAAAAAATTGTGATGTTGGAAGAAAGGATTGGGATGATAAAGTGTCAGTTGTTCTTTGGGCATATAGAACAACTTATAAGAGATTGAACAAAGCCACACCATTTCAATTGGTGTTTGGCACAGAATCCATTCTCCCTATAGAATTTATGTTACCTTCTTTGCACATTGCGTGCGCTGGAGGTCTAGCTGATGAGCAGGCTTTAGAAGAGCGTATTGAGAAGATGATTCAACTGGATGAGCGATGAGCCATAACACGATGGAGTCAGAAGCAGGAAAAGGCCAGGCAGAAAGCATGGCATGATAGAAACATAAGGGATAAGAAGTTTGAGATTGGACAAATGGTGTTTTTGTATGACTCTAAGTTCTTGCGCCATCTAGGCAAACTTAAATTACATTGGTTGGGGCCGTATGTCATCACATACATACTTGAATAAGGTGCTTACCAGTTAGAAGAACTTGATGGAACAAGGCTACCTGGTTACTTTAATGGGAGTAGGCTGAAGCCCTACTATAAATAAGTCTTCTTGGTGTTTGTAATAAGGTAGTATTGCCATTTAGATTAGGTTTTCAATTATGTATTTCCTTAATGTATTTCCTTCATTGTCGTTATGCTTTGTCAATTTAGTTGTTGTTCTTGTGTAATAAGCGCGCTTGTGCGCATGAAGCTAATTACTATGTGAAGAATGTTTATGTGTAGAGGACTGCACATACTTTTAGTGTGGGGATGGTTGTATTTATCCAAGTAAAAGACTGTGGGAATTGAAAGGTGAAAGGAATAAGCTGCTATGGGTGTGCTTTAAGTCAAAAGAAGATTGCTTCTCAAAAGTGACCAAGGATGGAGATGAATGAAAGGACAGTATAACGTGAGGTAAGAAGAGGCCATGATAACTACCAGGAGAAGGTACAGTGATGAGGTACTCAGGCATAAGGGCGTGCGCTGAAGAGAAGTCTATGACCAGAGGGTAGGAAGATGTGCTAGAAGGTTATAGCTGGGGTGTAAAGATGTACCACGTGGAATGAACAAATTTGGTCAATGAATGAGAGGATATTTGGTAGGTGAAGGAGCAATAAATGCATCAAAATTTGAAAAACTATATAAGGATGGGATGTGAATTCATTTTTACCATTGCAACTAAGAGTATTTGAGGGAAGATCTAAGTGCGAAGAGCCACATGATCAGGTTAAGGTGCGACGGGTCTGAAACCAAGCGTGATAAACATATCTGTGCAAAAAGAAGCTTGTGTCCCCGGTGGTGAAGGGTTTGAGCGAAGCAAGGAGACAGAGAAGAGTTAGGGCACAAAGTTTCCACCTAGGGCATGATTGAATTGAGCTAGGGTTTGATTCACAAATTGTAGAGTTAAAGAGAAGACGATTGCAAGGTAAAAATTACACCCAAGAAGGCAGCTGCAGCAGGAGAAAAAGGAAAGAAGAAGGTGGTCATCGAGGAGGAAGAGATGGCACCTGAAAGCAATTTTTCAGAAATGCAATATCCAGAAGGAGTCATTGTCGGCCAGAAATGGGATTCACATATCATAAAGAGAAAAGTAAGCGAATACAATCACAATACCTCAGAGAATAAGAAGGATCTCGATTCCTTGCTCACTACAAGGATGAACAAATGTATGGCAGATGACATGCCGGTTTATGATGATGCAGGCAAGAAGCTTATGAAGAAAATTGGGGTCTACCAATTATATGAGCTTCCATATTTCGGGAATTATGAGCCCTTGTACCAGTGGCTCATGAGCAGAGTGCATGAGGACTTCTTCTACTTTGCAGGATGTAGAGTTAGAATCTCATCCGCACTTATCTCAATGGTGATAGGTTTGAAGGCCACAGGAGAGGATATAAAGAATGATCTCACAGATAAATCCGTGATCTTAAAGACCAGACAAGAGTTGGGGTACCTGAAGGGTCCACACGGTATGGATATAAACAAATTGAATAACTGTCTGGTTGTACAAGTAGCAACACACCTTGTTACAATGTTGAATGATCAGGAGCAACTTGGTCACAGGTAAATACTATGTGGTTACACGTTGTGCGTAAGATGTCAGAAGGAGTAGTCTAAAATATTGCAGGCTACATTGTAGAACAAATAGTAGAGGAAGCGTGCACAGGAGGGAAGATCAGCTTTGGGGCTGTTCTCCTATCACTAGTATTCATGGAAATTGGAGTACTAGACAAGCTAAAGGAAAAGGTATGGGGATACCCCATGGAGAATAAGTCACCAGCTAAAAGGTTCAGCAAGTACCTATGTAAAGGGTCCATGACAGATTACGTCAAGCAAAGGGTGGAGAAATGATATGACAGGCTCCGCGCGACATTTGGAGAAGAGTGGCGCATCCCGAAGGACCTACCATCAGTAGTGTGGAAACAAGTCTAGTTTGTTATATATCAACATTTCTGCATCATGCGCTTCCCAATGAGAGATGGAGTCTGGAGCCCTTGGTGTAAATTGCCTTACGCATTCACTGCAAGGTATTTCCAAGCATCTGTTCACAGATTCATAGACATGCGCCGACTGGTATTCAATGCAGATAAGGTAGACTGTGACTACCACACGTTGAGGGAGAAGTACGTGTATCCAGGAAGAAATGCCTATGTTGAGAGGCTCATTTTGGAGGTGTTGAATACTAAGCCAATAAGTCTAGCTGTAGCAGATATAGGGGCAACATTAGTGTATCTTTAGCTGAAGCCCAAGATGGAGAGAAATAAGTATGTGGAGAATGAATTTGCGCTCTCAGGGCCACCGAAGGGTAAGCACACAATGGAAAACATACCAGTGCAAAGGCCCACATAAACTGTTGAAGTAGAGGATGAAGAAGAGGAGCGTGAAGATAGTGGAGGCTTGGAGCGCAGAAGAAAACAACCATATGATAGAGAAGAGTCACAGCGCGTGACCACTCCACCTCAGGGACAGGACGAAGAGGAAGATACAAAGGTTGAGTAGTAGGAGCAAAGATTTAAGAAAGTATTCAGACGCACAAGGACTCAAGTTAGAACCCCACAAACGGTAAGGAAATCACCTCGTCTCTCTCCACACAAGGAGACCACTAAGCCAAAGAGAAGAAGACAATTGAAGTTGGATGAAGAAGTGGAGGAATCAGAGGAGAGTGAGCGTACATCTCCTACCCCACTCAAGGAAGAAGATGAGCAACAAAATGAGGAAGAGAAAAAAGATGAAGAGATGAAGGACGAAGAAGAAAGAGGGAAGGAAACCTCCGGATCCGCGCATGCGACTGCTCAAGGTGTAACGGACAAACTCCTAACCTTGAAGCTACAATTCCCAAGGGTCATAGATTGAAGAGGATGAGTGGGGAACACAATGCACCACTCATGGGCTATGCAGAGGACACTGGAAAAATCATCCACGCCTGTTTCTAAAGCACTGTAGAACAAAATGATTTATTTGGCTGGGAATTAATGGATGGGGATATGGTGACCGTTCGCACTAGAAAACAACTCTCATGGTCAATGCACACCCACATGGATGAGCCTAATTTTGATGTATGTGAGGAGTCATGCGTGTCAAGACAAATGAAGAAGACACCTCAAGTTAGGCGCATAACAGTTAAACCTATTGTTATGTCAGATGAACATGTTAGCAATGCGCTGGTAGAGGTTTCTACTGAGGTTGCAAGAAGAAACATGGAAAAGGCTGCAACAATCAAAGCGTTGTGCGAGGAGTTGAAGATGAAGGATGTAATGATAACACGCCTGACCCAAGAGAAGGACTTGGAGCAGAAAAAGAATAGTGCGTTAATTGGCATGCCAGGGGCCGTTGGAGATCATGTGATGAAAGCGCACCCGCATCTAAAATCTAAGGTACTAGAACAATTCCCCTCGGCAATGCATTATGTTAGAGATTTGGTGGACTTGGTATTGGAAGAGGACACAATCAGAATGACAAAACCAAAGAATCTGTCTGAAGAGGCGGAAAGGGCTAAGGCTGCAGTAGTCAGAAAGATTGCATCATACGAAGGCCTACTGCAAGCGCTCCAAGAAGATTTGAAAAAGGCAGATCATGCCTTAAATATATGCACAACTCTAGAGGCACTGATCAAGGTAAAGACTTTGGAAGAAGATAATGCAGTCCAGAAGGCTATGAAGGATGATACCTTGGGCCATGCAGAACGGTTAACACTTGTAAAGCAAAAGCGCGAGGCCTTAACAGTAGCACAAGAGCCACACAAGGAAAGATTATATGAGCTTGGGAAACTCATCACACAAAAGATAGATGCGCTGGAAGGAAAAAATACTACAATGTCCAACATTATGTTGGTATTGTAAAATGAAAAAGGTGAAGTTACCCAAGATGAACTGGAGTCTATTATTGTGGACAAACTAGAGCAGGCAAAAAAATCATTCACTGAGTGGCAGGCCTTGGAGGTAGAAATAAAGGAGGAGTATCCAGAATTGATCCTTTAAACTGATATAGAGGAGGCTACCTCATAAAACATTCTTTACTCATCTACATTCTTTCTTATTCTTTACATTCAACATTCCTTACTTTAGTTTTGGAGATACCCATTATCGGGACAACAATGAGATTAGTGTGGGGTAATGTTGATCAGAGAATACTTGTTAGAGATCACACAAGAAGTCTGCACATGAGAGAAGGCTAGGATCAAGGGCGTGGATGGACAGGAAGAATCTGCGCACGGAGGGCACGTTCAACTTTCAGGACTTAGCTGATTTTGAGCATGAAGACCTATTTTTAGAAGATGGTGTGTAGCACACATAAACAAGGAAGAGACGTGTGTGCTATGCATTGTCTATCTTTAGAGGATCGGATCGAAGCGTTTTGCATGGAGATGAGCTAAGAATAGGATTGTCACTTTAGTTAACTGTAAGAGGTCTATAGATAGCACACTTGCATGTGTGGCTATGCCTATAAACGACGCGTGGCTATTAGTAGCATGCGGCCTATTTTTCGAATAGATAAGTGGTGAAGGGAAAGTCCCCACCCTATATATATGATGTAAATCACATAGTAGTAGTATATATATATATATGCAGAGCATAAGAGGTAAACATAAAGAGATATGTGCATATGACTGGATTACAATATTAGATCCATGCGTGCATCAGTATAGATTGTCATTATTGTAAGGAGCTTCTGTGTTTATTAATAGATGGAAGATATTGGCTGGATCTAAGTGTCATTCCTATGTGTAATTGAGTAGTGCATTTTCTTGATTCAATCATGATTATTGTTTAAGCTTGTTCTTTTCTAGATCTGAATATGGCATGCATTGTAGAATGATGGATTTGTTATGGATCTATATGTTTCTTCCTTCATCATGCTAACATCCTGCTAAAACAACTCTAAAGAGGGACCTGGTACCTTTGCATACTTCAGGTGAGTGCTCAGTCTAGGCTGAGTGATGTGCTAGCACGTCTAGGGTGTTATCTAGTAAATTCTAGGCAGCATCAAGGATCTTTTAGCTCTCAAGATTTTGGAGGGATTATTGTTGAATCATTTTCTGGAATTTTGGAGAGAAAAGGAAAAACTTTGTATTTTTATTTTCTAGCTATGAGGGAATAAAGAGACATACTTTCAAACTATAAGTTGAGGCTATTCTCGTTTTAATGTTATTGTTCTTATGTTCAATGCATTTTTATTCCTAGTGATTCCATATTATTGAGATGTAGGATTAATCTAATTTATTGTTATTCTACTTCATTTGTGTGAGTAAACTTGGATATGTGTTTTCTTGTAGAAAGCACAAGCACTTTCATCTTTTCTTCGTACTTTATCATTCCCATTCCAACAAATCTCCTAAAACTACCTCCTTCAATTTTCTCATTCCTTTCTTAAAAATAAACAACATCTACTAGGATGAGATCCCATCCCCTAAAGTTAAAATAGTGTAAATATTATGGATATTATTTCTTGCTTCATAGATTAGCAATAAACAAGGTGCCTCTCTTTATCCAAGGAGAGACTTTTTCCTGCATGTTATGGATGAACACCTTATTTTGTCTCTAAAAAAAATCCAACCAACATCATTGCAATTACCCGAGCTTAAAATTGAAAAGGGAGCCTACAACGTGCTACAAGAAGCAAACAATTTGGTTGGGTTTTAAACCTTCAACCTATTGGATTTTCCCCTTTTAAAATTTTTTTGGCCCCTTTTAAAGCCATCTTGCACTCATGTGAATAATGCAAGTGAGATTAAGACGATAAAGTGGATCAAATATAGCATATATTATTTGGATAGGAATAATATGAGCCATGGAATTGGTGTAGGACATGCATGTATTTAATCCCCACTTTTTTATTTCCAAGTTATCTTTCATGTCTTCACCTTATCTAGCAAATCAAACGCCATGCAATTGAAATCTTTAACACGAAAAAAATAATAATATAAAAATAGGAAAACCCATTTTATGGTAGTCACCATGCTCCCACCACCAGAAAACTCTAGGGGCATACTGATAAGGGTTGTCCCTTCTGCCACTCAAAGTATAGACAACACTCATAGATGAAAGACATGGGTGTCATTTCTTCCTTGGTTACAAACAAGGAACAAGGTATGTGGTATTTGGGTTCGTAGGGCTAAATTGTTAAAGTGTGGAAGATGTTAGATTTCAAATGTGTGGAATCCATTCAAGATCTACACAACATCGTCATTTCTGATGCCATAAGGCTTGCCAGTTTTCTTTTCATTTGTTTCACCCACTGTGCGGTTAAAGTGTGGAGGAGGCTCAAAACCACCCAATACCATGTTGTCACATTCATATGTCTAATGGGGAAAAGTATCGTAAGTTTTAATTAGAGATGGTTAGTTGCACATCTCCTTTCTTGTAAATGCTCGAGCTTAAAACTAAAAATGGGGGCTACAAAGTGCAACAAGAAAGAAACATTATAGTTGGGTTCGAACCTATAACATATTGGATTTTCCCCATTTTCTATTTTAACCCCTTTAAGCACAAATTGCACTCACATGAATAATGAAAACAAGATGGAGACGAAAACGAGTAGCACAAATAACATCTATTATTTTTCCAGGAATAATCAGGGACATGAAATAAGTGTGAGGCATGCAAATATTTAATACCCACCATTTATTTGTAACTTTCCATTCATGTCTTTGTCTATCTAGCAAATTAAACATTGTTCAAGGTGACCTCCAAGCTCAAAAATACTAAAACCAATATGAAGATATGGAACAAGGATATTTTTGGAAACATCTTCCTCCAAAAAAGTAGAATAGCAGAGGATTTTAGAGTTCTTGAAGAAAATGTGGAACAAGGGGGTGAAATTTTGAGGATAAAGCGAAAGAGAAGAGCTTTCTCTTTGACTATCACAATATTCTGCATAGGGAAGAGGTGTATTGGAAACAAAAATCGAGAATCATCTAGCTAAAGAAGGGGGACCGAAACACCAAATTATTCCATACTTCTGCGACTATTAAAGCCAATAAACTTTGCATTCAAGAATTCAAGAAAGAGAATGGGGATTTGGTCATTGAGGACAAAGAAATAGCTTCCACCATTATTTCCTTTTTCAAAAACCTCTTTGCGGAGGATCTTCTCAATCACAAGGTCACCAGAGAAGAGATTCTGAATATTTTCGAGCCTTCTATCATTCAAATTGAAAATATGGAGCTTATTGCTATCCCTTCCAAAGAAGAGATCAAAGGTATTTTGGATGCCATGGAAGGTGACAAAAGTCTGAGTCCGGACATGTTTCCAAATTTTTTCTTCTAACTCTATTGGGATATTGTCAAGACTGATGTCATTGATGTTGTCCAATAATTTTTCCGTTTAGACTGTATTCTCAAACAAATCAACCATACTTTTCTAGCTCTCATAACTAAAAAGCTTGGAGCTAAGGATATCGATGATTTTAGACCCATAAGCATGTGTAACACCATTTATAAGATCCTGTCCAATTTATTAGCTTTCATCATAAGATAGACTCTTAGTAATTTCATTTCTCCCAACCAAGGGGCCTTTGTGCCAGGAAGACAAATTTTGGACAACATATTAACAATTCATGAAACCATTCATTCTGTGGAACATTCAGGCAAGGAAACTATGATTTTGAAGCTGGACATGTAAAAGTCTTGCGCTAGGGTTTCTTGGGACTTATTTTATTCCCTTTTATCTAGATTGGGATATCATCCACATTTTATTAAAATGATTCAACCTGTACAAAAGATCTAAGTTTCTCGGTTATCATCAATGAGAAACCTAATGATTTCTTCAAATCTGAAAGGGGCATGAGACAAGGGGATCATTTATCCCCCTTTTGTATATAATTGTGGTTGAAACCTTGAGCAGGTTATGCATCAAATCCTAGAGAGAGGGAATCATGGAAGGGGTCAAAGTTGCTCATGGAGTGGAGAACCAATTCCTGCAGCAGTTCGTTGATGATACAGTTCTTCTAGGACAAGTTGATGTTCAAAAAGCCAAGACAATTAAAGGTATCACCAATAATTATGAAAAAGATACCAGACAAAAAATAAACTTTAGAAAAATTTCTTGCTACTTCATGAATTTTGATGAAGATCAACAATATAGACTGACTACTATCCTGGAATGCAACATCAAAAAGATCCCAAACTTGTATTTGGGAGTGCCTTGATGTGGGAGAAAACTTGAGGAAGGTGGATGGAATAAAATAATTGAGAGATTCCATAAGAACTTGGCTTCATGGAAAGGATCCTTACTCTCTCAAGTAGATAAAGCTCAGCTCCTTCAGAGTAGTTTGTAAGGCATATCGATCTACATCATGTCCATTTTCATTCTCCAAAACAGAGTCAAGAAAGCCATTGAAGGTATTCATAAATGTTTCCTTTGGACTGGATCAGAGGATAAAAATAGAATTCCTCTGGTTTCCTGGGAAAAGGATACTCAACCCAAAGACATGGGTGGCTTGGGGATAAAGAACATTCAATTTATGAACCATGCCCTCATTGCTAAGGTGGGATGGAGACTTCACAAAGAGGAAGGCATCTGGGTGAAAATTATGAAGGTGAAATAGTTGCTTCCCTTTGGTGGAACTTTGGATTTCTTCAGTGATTTGGAGCTTCCTAGAGGATTTATTTTCTAGAACAACTTGTGTCAAACATGGAAGTTGCTTATCAAAGGGTGTAAATGGAACCTTGGAGACAGGTCTTAGATCAAATTCTGGGAGGATCCTTGGATAGAGGATGTTGCTCTCAAATTGTTAGGACCGTGGAGTGAGCTCTGGCATGTCCTTTCTATTGAGCGGGGAGCTCTGGTTTGCAATTACTGGGACAATGACCAAAGATGGATTCATATTCTCCCTCCCTTTTTCTATCATGGTGATATCCAACCTTTTCATGATTTAAATAGTAAACTTAAAGACATCTACATTCCACCGGACAATTTTTAGGACGAGCTCATATGGAGAAGCATGGATACTGCGGATTACGAAGTCAAATCGAGTTACTTGTCAAATTTTGAAAAATTTGAATGAAGCCCTTTTTGGAGGAAGGTCTGGAACAAGTTTCTCATCCCCAAGATCAATATCTTTTTCTGGGAAGTTATAAAAGGTAAGATCCTTACTGTGGATAGACTTGGACGCAGGGTAATGATCATCATAAACAAATGTGGTTTATGCAAGGACAAGGAAAAATCCATTAGTCCCCTATTCTTGAAATGCCCTTTCTCATATCAAGTTTTTGCAGAGATCCTCTACATTTTCAAAATTCAATTGGTCCTTCCGGGAGACGTGGCCCTCCTACCCGAGTAGTGGAGCTTCAACTTTAAGAACGATACGGTCAATAAAATTTGGAAACTAGCTCTACCACGTCTTGTGGGGTATATGGATTGAACACAACAATAGGATCTTTAGGAACAAATCGGTGAGGCTGTGCAAGGTTGTTGATAAAATAACGTAGGATTTGAAGGACAATGCATGACTTATTAAATCCAAACAGGTTCGCGCTAGCCTTGAGTGGGAGGATGACATTCTCAAAGGTCTGGACATTGAATTCTCTAGCACAAGTAAGAGCAGGGTGAAACAAGATGTTAAATGGAATAAACTTCCTGAAGGAAGTTTCAAGATCAAATTTGATGGCTCATACCGTGTTAAGGATAAAGTGGCTGGTTGTGGTGGTCTTATTTGGGACCATAGCGGGAGATGCTTAGGAGCCTATGCGGGACCCATCGGAAATCATTCTAACAACATGGCTGAAGCTAGAGCTATTTTATGGGGTGTTAAGATGGGTAAAAACTTAGGGATTAAAAATATAATCATTGAAGGTGATTTGATGTGCATTATAAATGCCCTCAAAGATAACAGTAAATGTGGATGGAAACTAAATCATTTGATAACAGAGGCACATGCCATGTTTGCATCATTTGAACAGGTAGCCATTCAACACACCTATCGTGATGAGAACAAGGCAACGGATGCGTTGGCCGAGAAAGGTACTGCCATGGTGGATTTGGTGATGTGGATTGGTACACGTATCCCTTGGGGACAAGTTAATAAACTCATAAATGAAGACTCAAAGTGGGAGGCTACGTTATGATGACACCCTTAGTTCGCATGCTTGGGGTTGTGAAAGGACTTTTCCTTTTTGGAAAACCATCCTTTCTTATTTCACTTATTTTTTCTCCATTTTCTTTTAGTTGAGTTCTGGTGTTTGTGTGAAAAGCATCAACTTGTTTGCTAGCTTCATGGGGGGCGACAGGGTGCGTACTGAACCATCTACCTTTCTTCACCTCAAAAACATTGTGGCTTTGTGGAAATTATTGCACAAAGGCGGTCTCACTAGATACATTTGTCGACTCAAAGGTAATGATCCTGCCCTTTCTGTCGATTTTGTGATTGCCTAGAAGGGTGGTGGTTTTGTTTTTAGAGGGGTTCATATTGACATATCTCAGAATTCCATAGTTGGGATCAATGGGTTAAAAACTGATGGCCTACATTTTTTAAAGACATATCTTGAAAGAAACATGAAATTGTTACTTTCTTTGAAGTTGGGGAAAACATTATTGGCTATGAAAATGGTATTGCTTGCACCTTCTTGCCGGATAGATGGGCTAATGTCTTCGTGGTTATTATGAAATATCTGACTCTTGAAGGAAAATTCTAAAAAATATTTACTCATCACCTCTCCATCCTTAATTTTCTCTGCTGTGACAAGACTATGAGTTTAGCGTTTTTCCTCCATAGGTCGTTCCTCTCGACTATTGAGGATTTCAAGAAGAAGAAGGTGGATATCCCCCTTCACCAAGGCCTCATTCTTCTTCTGGTCCAAAGAAGAAAACCTAGCACCCCTAATCAAGGCAAGGACCAGGATTCTGACCAAGAAACCCTTGCTTCACGCCTCAATAAAATCAAGAAGAATAAAAAATGTATTGATCCCGATGAGGGTATTGTGGACGTTTTGTGTAATCTCAAGAAGGGGATTATGAATTTGGGGGAAATTTCTAGCAAGAGGGACCAGGAGTTTGTTGACTGAGAGGCCAGATTAATGATGGCCGAGTCCAAAACTGATACCATTCTCAATGTCAACAAAAACCTCATACTGGAGCTGAAAGATTTTAATCAAAGGATTGAAACCCAAAACAGAGCCATCAGGGGGATTCAAGAAGATTATGTTATGTAAGAGCAATGGATTTGTCTGCTTCAAAACCAGGTTGCTTCTAAGGAGGCCAAAAACAACATAAAACTAAGTTTGAGTTCTTTTGACAGTGATGAGATTGATACAGGTGACAACTCGGGTATGGTCGCGACCGATAATCAGGGTAAGTTTCAGGAGGAGGATAATGCTGGCACTCAAACTGAGGAACAAGAGGTCAAATGCCCGAAGATATTTATTATCAAATTGGTTGGTTCGAAAGATGGTGGTCCAAGTTCCATGACCCGAAGTAGGGACAATGAGAACTAATTGCGGGCTTTTTGCAACCCTTATCTTTTCTGTTGTTTTTTCTTGTGGTCTTGGTTTAGTTACCTACAAAAAATTGTTGTTAATATGCAAAATGTTTAGTTTGGCTCTGTTTTGTGGGGGCCTGGTTGTCAAGATTCTTTGACTCCACCTCCTTCGTTTCGTTGGTGTTTTTTGCTTGAAAACTTGCTTCTCTTTTGTATGGGGTTTTTTGGGTCCCCGTTTAAAACCAAACTTTATTTATCTTATCTAAAAAAATTAAACATCGTCTAATTTAAATCCTTGATGTCGATGGTTGTTGGCAAACAACGCCTTCAAGACTGTTGATGAGGGAAACCTTATATGTTAACTTGACAGTTATAGAGAAACCCTAATAGAAAATGTGTATGAACTCATTGACCTAGGATGTTAGATCCACTCCACATTTACTTGTCCCTAAAGTGTCCCATGAAATGATCAAGCAAATTCCCCTTACATTTACATGTATTATGACTACCCAAAAAACATAAGGGCTAAATTGCAAACAACGATTGACAACAACAATTTTGATTGACCACTCTTTGCATTTCGAGATATTTCCAAAATATGTTGCCTCAATGACTTTCACATCGAACACCCTTTCTCCTCAAATGCTTTACAAAAATTACATGTGGTTGTAGGAGAGTTGAGTTTCACATGGGCTATTCATAGTGCTTTCACCACCCTTGGACTTCTCCTCCCTCAAACCCATTCTTGATCGCCCCTCTTCCTCTCCTAGTGTAATTGCTAGTAAAATAGACATAATGTAATTGTTAATGAATGTTTAAGAAATTTTGACTTTTGAAACTTAAGTTAATACTATGTGAAAAGGCCTTTTGCAAGTATATTATATTTTGAAGAGGATATAAACTTTTTGACATGTAATTAACATTTTATTATGGTGCTAACTTTTTATGAATGTGTGATGTACACATATTTTGTTAGAGGGCCACTAGTTGTGTTTATAAATTTGTAATTTTTGTTGTCTTTTCCCAAACAATAATAGGTCCCACAAATATTTTTTTGTAAGTAACTTATTGAAGTATTGGACAATAATTCTTACAAGCTCTAATAAATAAAGTTGATTTATTATTGTCATATAAGTCTTTTTTATGGTGACAAGATCTACAATATTGACTCTAATTATTTTTCCATAATTTTATTCATAAATTTATGTTATTATAAAATTAATTTTTCATTAAATATATCACAACACTTAATTAATAGATATTAGTCAAACAAAAGACTACTAAAAATATATATATAATGTAATGAATAGGTAATATATTCATATACATACATTAGTGACAAATTTATTGTAATGATAATAAATGACAGCCATGCACATTATTTAGAAAATCAACCCCACACCGAAACGAAAGGTTTATTTACATCTTTACAATCCCACACCGAAAGCAAGGAACCTTTTAACCTTCCTGTGTAGACCAGGGTATGAAAATGTTACTTTATTTTTGCTACCAAAGGAGATATATGATCAGTAAAACGCATAATTCGATGGGTTATTCTGCATGGTCAATGATGATGAGGCTTCTTCACGATCAGAACAGGGCATTTTGCATGATGTGCACAGTAGTCACTGACACTCCCTAGAAAAGACCTGTGAAAACAATGTTTGTCTTGTTATCATCTTCCTGATCACCCACTCCAAGCTTAGAGATTACAAGATCAAATCTGTTTCACATAACTTAGAAGAGAAGGAAAAGATGCATACCTTTTTATAGTGCCATAGCCATGACTCCCAATAACAAGGAAATCTGCTTCAAACTTCTGGACTGCCTCACAGAGACTCTCTCTTGCATCTCCTTTTACAATCTCCTCCTCCACTTTGACCTAACAGAACAAAATATACAACTTCATACATACAATAATCTAAATGAATGCTAGTGGAATTTGCCTATCCTTTGACTAATTGTTATGTAACATAGATTTCAAATCTTTCTGATTAACATGTGATCTGGTGTTAAAAAAGTTATAGATCTTTTGATGACGGATAGAGCTCCTATATTTGGTTTTTATGACAAATAATAAGATATATGACATGAACAATCCACACTCCAGCGTCCAGACCACAAACAGGCCAATTGGCTTATCTTGCACGCACAAACCACATGGGACCCATGCTCTGCACCAATAATAAAATCAGAATACACGGAAGAGGCTAGTAGCCAAGTGGTAGAGTGGCGTACATGCTACTGGGAAATGAGGTCTCAGGTTTGAGTCCTACCTGTTCTATATGGAAAATATGTGGTTTCAGACCCTAACTATGTGGTTTCAGACCCTAACTACAAGTCCCAAGCAAAGAGTGTGGGTTAAGGGAGCTGTTGGGAAAGTTCTGTACTAGAGATATGTTTGTTTGTAAAGGTGAGTTTATTAGGAAAGAGTATTTTAACCAAGAGGAAGCTCAGAACTGTACTTAAGAAGAGGGGTGCATAATTTAGCATGCAGGCTGTTACACCATGGATTTGCACTATTTCCTTGATGTAAATTAGAATGTCTATATATCCTTCTCCCCATTTTAGCCATTGCTACCACTCTGATGTTATTCTATCTGGTTCTTACTGAATAATTCTTCAAAGTAATTAAAGGACACTCTTCTTGAGTTCTAATTACCAAGTTCATCTTGCAATGGCCATGACTTATGAATTCCACCAAGCCATGCTTTTGAACACCGACTCAGGAATATAATTCCAGGGAAAAAAAGCTTTTAATTGAAGGAAGTTTATACAGAACAAGAATAGAGATGTGTGTTTCAGTCTTGTTGCTAGCGAGTTGTACTACTTATTTAGTCTTTACCCCTTCTACCACTTCTCCTTAACATGTCTCATTGTGAAAACACGCTACCTGGTTTCTTTTCTTATATCTATGCAGTGTTAATTTCGCAGAGCATGATTAGCATGTAGTTGGTTTTGCTACTCTCCCACAGGTGGATATACACCTATTCTCTACATACCAGATCCCAGGAGGAATCATCCCAGCCCTGCTAAAAGTAAAGGCCCAATAGTCTCTCCTGACAACATGATTTTTCCCGCTCAATTGGGCCTCGGCTCAAAGGGTGACATCACCTTAATCCATTGGAAGGCAGCTATAGGGCAATCAGTGTTTGGTTTGTGTTGTTTTCTATAGCATTTTATACTACTAAATCTTTAAAAAATAGCTCCACCCATCAAAGGATAAGGGATCCTAGCCATATAAGCCACTTAGCCCTACTGTGAGTCACCTATGTTCTAACGAGACAGTTCACAATCTATAATAAGTGGATATACACGGGTCCCAAACAAATGATTCCCATGACCCTGTAAACACTTCACATCACAGGAGGAATCAACCCAGCCATGCAAATAGTAAAAGCCCAATTGTCTCCCCCCTGCAAATCCCGAGTGGGTATTGGCTCAGAGAATAGATCTTGCTACCACACAGAATTCTCTATATCCATGAATGAATAGGCTACATAATGAATGAAACAAAGCTACTTCATAACACACTCACCTGGCTTCCACTGCAAATTTCCCTGGCCTTGTTCATAACATCCTCCGCAATTCTGTCTACATACTTCTCCAAAGACAGGGACACCTCAGGTGTGAGCAGAAAACCTGATTACACCAATACCCACAATGGAAAATTCAAATTTAATCAAGAAAGAAGCATAAAACAATTAACACCCACATCAAAACCAATTCAAATTTAAATTTAAAAATCCAAAACAGTTTACGGCTACGACGAAATTAAAATAATCCAGATTCAATTCCAAAACAGAGAGCACAAAAATTATACACCCACAATCAAAACCAGTTGAAATCAATGAGCATATACTAAGAAAAGAAGAAAGAACGGGGTTGATGTTGTTCACGTACCCGGTCCTCCAAGGCCTTCATAAGCCGCAGGAAGGCGCTTTGCATGACACAGAATCAGCGTATCGGCAGAACTGAGCTGCAAATTATCCACAGCCCATTTCAATGCATGCATACTCTGCTCACTCACATCCACTGCAACCAAAACTCTTCTTCCCTTAACACCCTCCATCATAAGAATGCTTGCTTACACTTAATTGACTTGAATCTACAGAGTCTCCCCTGTACAATTTTTGAAGGTATAATGAAGGTAGGTATTCGGGTTATATATGGATTCATGTAGACCACAGGAATGTAGAAACTTCTCCAGTATTCCAATTCCGGGGTATTTGAGGTTTTCCATCGGCTTTGAACTTCTGTCTGATAGGTTGTTCGAGCAAATGATGGAGAGGTTGCGTGTCTCTTCAATGCGGAATAGTAGGAGATCGAGCAGTACGCTCCAACTCAATATCACACATTAAAACTTCAAGTTCCAAACTGTTTATCGAATTTAAAGATTCTTCCTCTCAATACGGGAGGAAAGCTCCTTTTTAAGGTTTGTCATCCAGCCTTCTATAGGATAACTTGGGTGAGAGAGGGTTGAGGGTCGTTATCTTTTTATTCTAAACTGTGTAGGAATGGATCTAAATAATTAGACCTATGTTAATCTAATTTCGTTGTGAAATGAGTTGTTTTAGTTAGAAATTTAGTGTGTGTTCAATCATGAATTCTGAATTTACAGTATGGTTCATTTGTTTAAACATCTTTTAAATATTTTTGTTGTTGTTACAACCAAGAATGTACCAGTGGAAAATTTAGCATGTGGCAAACCAAAATTCTTGAATTTCATCTCGTTCCATGTTTTTATTCTCACATCTTCTATTGACTATTTAACTCTCTATTTCCTTCTAAGTATATCTCATCAATATATCTAGGCATTGATTCATAATATACTACTTAATTACATGAAGTCAACACGATGGTCCGACACAATATACTGCTTGATTCATAATATGCCACTAAACATTACCAATAATCTCCACAATAACATTGTCCATGATTGAAATGATGGATCCGATTTGTATCTCTCAGAGCAATTTCTCTTGTAACAATCTCGAAGATAAGCTCAATTTTTCTTGCAACAATCTTGAAGAAAAGATTGGTTGTCGTGTGGTAGTCACCACATACGTGAAAGTTTTAAACAACTCTAATAGTTGTTCCAAGGAATGTGTTCAACAACCCAAATACAATCACCAACTTTTTCACTATGTTGGCAAAGTATTACTTCCTTCTCCTCATCCCCCCCTTCATTTAGTGTACGTCTTCTATGTGGCATATACCCTGCTCCCTTCATCTCCCAAGACAATTCTCCAAATTTGCATATATTTCTTGTGCGTGTCATTGTCTTGTACACAAAATAACATGTGTACTATTTTATGGACATCAATCCAACTACATCCAACTATATTTTTAACTCATCCATCTTCCATCAATATTCTTACCTTTTGAACATCACCCCATTTTCCCAATATCGACCCTATTTGTTTATGTCATCTACAAGCTCCCAAAAAACACACCCACATAATCACATTGGATTATTGTTCCCACCTGATATTGCACCCTTTGTTGACGCTGAACTTAGCACCTCAGTGAAACATACAACGACCTTCAAAGTGTGGGACAATAGTGCTTTTAAGGTCAATCTCCAGAGAAGGTTGGTTCCTTCTATTCTAGTTGACAACTACTAATATAAGTGACACTACAAAATACTACTATCTAGTTCTATCCCGAGCTTTCTAAGGGACCGGGATTCAGAAGAATGAAAAACTAAAAAAAAAGAAAGGTGATGCACCAAACTAAAATAGGGTTTTTGTTTGGCTCTGAGAGACATAAATATAACTTAGCATGTGAAGTTCCAAAATGATGCGCACATAAACTCTAGATAGAATGATCACAATAAGTTTGAAATATTGTAAGAGGACTGAAACATTCACATCAGACACACATGCATTTGAAGGAAAGAGATCATACTTGCAAAAACTATCACGACTTAGTCATTCACGATTCCATAGAGCTAAGGTGTGTGGAAACTTTACAAACATGTTACAGAGGTCTGTGAGCATAAGCTAAATGTTCAAAAGGGTAGAGTTCTAAAACGTAGTGGAAAAAGACCCTGTTCTTATGCCCATAGAACTATATTTATAAAAATTGGAGAAGGAAGAAGAGAAAATGAAATTGCGCCCAACAATGAATAAAATTAACCGCTTTACCAACCAATAAGGACCAATCAACATTCAATTTTGTAGACCAAGTATAGATGCTTAAGGTTGCTCGAATCACACTCTACGAGACTGTCTGGAACAAAGTGTAGTGTCATTCAAGATTTAATGTTGGTTGTTGGGGTGGATGATTGCTCAAACTGAGTTGGGCGTGACTTTGTTTCATTCCGTGGATTTTTTAATGATCCGTAACCTTAAATCTGCCTCTTGTGGCTTTTAGCACTGTTTGGCATTCTTTAGATGATCTATGGTTTTATTCTTTTCCTTCACCTTTGATATGTAATTTCCTACTTTCTCTGCAACTTTGATTTGCATTCCACGAAGTTTTTGTTTCTTCATTTCACGGTTCATATTATTTCGTAGAGTCATTTGCTTTTTCGTTGCTTTTACCTTACATCGCAGATCCTTTGTCCCACGGATTTTACTTTTTACCCTAGACTCTTCTGTTTTGCTTTTCTCTATGGTATTTCAGACTTGCGCGGGTTTAATTTTCCTCACGGACTCCTCCTTCATCCCATGACATTTTTCTTTTCTGCGCTTCACTCCTTTCTTTTGCTTTCACGGCCTTATGCGGTTGTTCTTTTTTTTTTTGCAGTGTATACCTTTGCAGATTTTCTCCTTTGTTTCATAAATTTTCTAATTTATGTGGTACACTATTTATTTAATCCGCAACACACTATATTCCTTCAATTTGTGTCTTTTACTTTTTGAAATCGTTTAAGTCTAGAATTGAAATCAAATAATTCAAATAGGCAAGAGTGTTTATTGGACAACAATTTGGTGATTTTCAACGGACATTTGTTCATTAGATGAAATGATTAGTAGCTTGACGTATCCATTGGGCATGGAGTTAGTATATAAATTTAAGAATTAATCCTGAAAGTATTTAGAAATCTATCATAAACTATGCCAAAGACATTTAACTTCTATAATACTTAGAACTTTCTAATCTGAGCCGTGGTTTTATGTTTTTCACGACACACCACTTCTTTACTCTGCAGGTTCTCCATTCCTCACCACAGATTTTAATTTCTCTTTGTATCCTTTCTGCCCTGTAAGAATTACAAATGAGAGCAACAACCTGTGCAACACAACAATTATTCAAGGAAGACCACCAAAAAGGATTAAGGAAGGGCATCTCAATTAGTGATCACAAAATAAGAAACAATAGAAGGGACCCCCTAAAAAGAAAGCAACGACAAAAGGAAACATGAGGACAATTAAAAAATATTATGTACAAGATGCAATCAAACCCACTCAATAAGAAGGTTTAAGATAGATCCCATTGAATGGGATTTGGAGTGCCTCACCATCGAGTTTTGACAACTCAAATGAATTGGATTTCTCACAAGATGTGATAATGTATGGCCCACTCCAAAGTCATCAAACTTGGAGTTTCGTCTTGGCTTAGATCTGTCTGCATCCCACTTTAAAATTAGGTCCCCTTTTATAAAGGCCTACATTCTATCCTTCTAATCAAATTGCTTCTTTGTTAACTTTTGATGTTCTTCTAATTTGGTCATGGAATACTGCCTTAATTTTTCTAGCTCAATCAAATATGTCATTCTAATAGTGATTTTATCTTCATCTTTCAATTCCAACTGATGAATGATCTATAATGAAGGCAATTCAAGAGATACGGGAATTCTATTCCCTCTTACATAGACAAAAATAAAATGAGAGTTACCTATCACTCTCTTGTATGTGATTTTGTTATCCCAAAGAGTGGTTTGACCTTTGTATGCCACTGCCTTTGGTTCATCTCCATAGTCCTCTTCATTATATTGATTAGGTTCTTGTTCGTAGACTGAGCAGGGCTATTACCCAGGGGATAATAGCCAGAGGAAGTTTTTAGGAAAACACCATGTTTGAGAGCCCAATCAAAATTTCTAAACCCTGAGAAAGCCTTGGTGTTATTAGAAATTATAGTTCAACAAACTCCAAACCTTGTTACAATATCCTCCAAGAATTTAAGATGGTTGATTCAGTTGCCTCTTTAAGAGCTATAACATCTATCCACTTGGTGAAGTAATCAATTTCTGTCAGGACCCATTTATGACACGTGTTGGATGTAGGATTCACCATGCCAATGAAGTCAAGACCCCGTTGAGAGAAATGTTGATTTTCTTGAATTGGGTGTAGTGAAAAGGCCACCATCTTCTTCTTTCAAGTAAAAAGGGCACATTCTTTTCATTTTATGATCCATTTATGTGAATCCACAAATAATGTGGGCATAATACGTGATCTTATCTAACTTTCTACCAAATGGATTTACAAAAAATTAATAGAACTAAAAAATGTGGGGGTGCAAATGTTATTATTTCCAATAATGATAAACTTTATGATATTTTGGTTGAATGGCATTTCTGCATGTTTCGACTAAGGGATTATCAAGTTGAACCAAATTGTGATTCCCCTATATGTCTCTCTGGTCATCATGATTGATTTTACAGTCCTCTTTATTGGTGCCCATCCCACATCTCAATCCCTAGGGGTTGAGATTGGGTTTTGTGATTTCCGTCGCTGGTGTTTTGTCCTTTGTGACACTCTGTTAGTTCCATCACTGGGGTTTTTTTCCCTACAAGATTCACTGTTATCATCTTTGTTGTTTATGTCCTTCATGGCTCGCGTTTTTTCCTTTATCTGTCCATTGGTCCCATTCCTGTCAGTTTTTGTTTTCTATTGTGATCCATGTGGCGAGTATTTCTTTTGTGCCTTGACTGCATTTATTTTTCCTTCATGGAAGAAGGATTGTGATTACTCTGGATGGAGCCCTCTAAAGTATACTCTTTTGAGAAAGGAGAGTCCTCCCGCTTATCATTTCGAGATGCTATTCGTGGACCCTGTGATTAGTCTTTTTCCTTCACTCCTGATGCGAATCGTCCATTCCGATTAATAAAAGAAGATTCCAGGAAAACTCGAGCAGGTTGTATGAAAGCTGCAGATGGTACTCCGGTTATAAAAATTACGGCATTAGACATTTAAGAAAATATTAGAGAACTAGAAGATAGAGCTCTTATATTTCATTTTCCGGGGTTTACACCATCTTTGTATGCTTTCAAGGAGTGGGCTCGTAAAACATTGAATATTTCACGTCAGTATACTGTTTCTATCTATCCTAACAGTTATTTCTTGGTTTTTTTTTTCTGAATTATACTGAAAAGGAATGTATCTTCCAAGGGGGTCCATGGTTTTTTGGGAGAGAGGATATGTTCATGAAATCATGACAACCTTTATTCAAAGCTGAAGAGGAACTCCCATCAGTTGTTCCTGTCTGGATTCGGCTTTTTGGATTACCCGGTGAATTTTGGAATCCAGTGGTTTTCCAGGATATTGGAAATTATATAGGTAAATTTGTTAGAGCAAAAAAATCTTCTATCAGAATGAGGAAAATGGTCTATGTTTGGATGTGTGTATACATAGACATGAATCAACCTTTTCCTGCTAAAAATCTGTTGGAAGTTGGGGAAGATAAATGGAAACAATAGATTAATTATGAGGACATTCCTTTTCAGATATAGACTGTGTCATGAATATGGCCACCTTGTCAAATATTTTCCGCAGTGGATAAAATAACATAATAAGGAACCACATAGTTCTAAGGATTTTGTGAGTCTACCAAAAAGAAAGACATTTAAAGAAAAAACACAAGAAAATTGTAGCATAATAATAAAAACATATTTGTAGTCTTACAATAGAAGAAACAGAGGAAGACATGGAAGCAGGGTTCATTTTTAGACCCCGTTCCCAATTTTTTTATAGAATGGGCGGCGAATCAGATGAAAAATCCATTCACATTGTAGGTGAAATTGCGAAAATGAGTTTCACGATGACGACGAAAGAAAGTCATTTTCCAAAAAATGGTGGATTGCGGTTTTTTTTCACTAAAATTCCAAACGACAATACCAAAAACAATGTTTGAGTTACCAGCCAGTAACACTCACCAATGTTGTCGGTTGATAAGACCTCAAAGTGTTGGCAATCGGTAACACTAGTTACCGACCGGCAACACTTTTTAGTGTTACCGGCCGACAACACTTTTCAGTGTTACCGACTGACAAAAATTTCAAGTCTTATCGGCTGACAAAAAATTTAAGTGTTGTCGAATGGTAACACTGGTTGGTGTTGTTGGCTGGTAATACTAAAATGTGTTGTTGGTCGGTAAAAATATGTGGTGTTGTCAGCCGGTAACGTGTGTTTAACATTGCTGGTCGGTAACACAAGTTAGTGTTGCTGGCCGATAACGTGTGCTTAACATTGTCGGACGATAACACTGAAGTATGTTTGACATTTAATGTGATACATGCAACATGTGTTTCTCATTTAATGCACTTTCCTCTCCTATATATATAGCCATCCCCATTCATTTTGTCTCATTTTCACCTGTAGGTTTCTACGAGAGAGGTTTTCAGAGAGTTCCAGGTTTCTCATCCGCTTTCAGTCTTCTACTATTAGGGTTGAACTCTATCATCAAGATTTAAGGTGAACTTGAAGGAACATTTGTCATCATATACATGTATCTTAATCTGTAATTTGCAAACCACTTCTTTTTTCAATCAATCAAGTTTGAACGTTCAAGAATAATGGCCCTTAGTAAAAAAACCATTAAACCGACTCCCTATGTTTACCGAAACATTTTATATCCCTAGTTGCTGCAACTGATCAAATACCCTAAAATATTTAGCCAATCCGGTTGAATTGTTAACTCAGGGTTCTATGTTCTTATTTACATGCCCCAGTATCAGACATGACACACATTACTAAATAATCTAATGTAATTGTATAATCATTCTGATGGCACATTCATAGTTCAATTACCCTCCCATGAATTTATCATCAAAATAGCACCTGAAGACATTCATTTCACACACTGGAATGCTGTTAGATGGCATTTCACTCGCATAACTCTACTGGGCTTGAGGGTTCTGGTGACAAAAAACAATTGATGTCTCTGAGTCTGATGACTAAGTGGCTCAAGAGTCAAGACCAGAAAAAAGGATACGTGTTTTTTTGGATTCGTCGCGCTCGGCTCGGTCCCATAGCCATGAGAGAAGTAGAACGTGCTATGTAGCTTCTTCTATCCAACAAAAAAATCAAGGTTTTAAGTTTTACATACTACACAATGATCAATCATTTAAATTTTGTTTAATTATTTTACAGAGTAATGATATTGATAATATGAATATCTACTTTTCTACAATGTCATATTTCTAATTTCATTAATATTATCCTAATGTGAATCCTTTTCTAGCATATCTGCATCACCTCGGAGAGAGTCTGCTCATGTTATAGCATACACCACATACCTACCTGAGGGCCAGATAGAGCACAAAGAGATTCAGTCTGCTACAGTAACCGATCCACGCGTTTCAAATTCAGGTACAATGTAACTAAAAAATAACGACTTAAAATTTATTTATATTAGTGTTTTGAATTTCTTTTACG
This sequence comes from Taxus chinensis, assembly GCA_019776745.2. Taxonomy (NCBI): domain Eukaryota; kingdom Viridiplantae; phylum Streptophyta; class Pinopsida; order Cupressales; family Taxaceae; genus Taxus; species Taxus chinensis. Next base: position 29,105,252 of record CM034152.1, read on the forward strand.
AATTTCTCAACATATTTTAATTGTTTCATAAAATTAAAGATTTTCTGACGCCGTAACAGGCCCTGTGCTACCACCACCTTTCCACCCATTTCCACACCAAGAGTTTGTTGACTACAAACAACATTCACAGCATAAGAAATTCTTACTGTTCACTTGTTTTTCTTTTAATTTCATTTTTTTAACATATTGATTATTGATACTGGTAGTTAAATCTTATATTGTTAAAGTATATATGCTTGCAGATATTTTGCAATCTGAAATTCATCCTTCGGCCACGCCCACTGCCACCACCTATGCTTCGAATCCATCTCAGCACAAAAGGAGTGCATCAGTTCTTATCCGACCTCCCCTTATTCCTCTGTCATCTACTTATGGTAGGGAAAAAAGGCTTATGCTCCCTAACATTGCAATGGCTATGAGCAAGGGAACTCAAAATATGAAAATATTTGATTTCCATAGTTTTAATGTTGAGGGCGTGTAGAGTGCCAAAGGCACTTCTGTTCTAAACAATATATAAATGGATGAGGAGTTTCTTGGGTTGGACAACTATTTTTAGATGCAAGCGTCATGGAGGAATGCTGAGGATTTGATGCAATTTTTTCATAAGAAAATTCCATAGCCGACAGGCTCTTCAAATTCTCCTTCCCCAACTGCGGAGGGAACATATGATGATGCAAAGACAAACTTTTCACTTGAGATCCTTGTGTCAGATAATGCTACAACCCTTGTCATGGAAAATTTCATTCCTGACCTCAAGGAGATGAAGATGTGGGAGATCAGAGTGAAAACTATGATAAAATAAATTAATGATAGATACCATAATTTTGAAAACATAGAACAACTATTTTCATTGGTTAAAAATCAACCATTGGTGATTGATAGTATTCTTGCTCAAGCACAAAAAGGAAATGCAGTCACCGATAAATGTCTACAACAAGGATGAAGTTTTGACAATAATGTTGAATAGATTGGCTAATTTGAATTCTGAGATGTATTCATACTACAACAAGTGGAATTGTGACAAGAATCTTGTCACTATTGCTAATGTAGAGAAAGACTTGGCCGTGGTAAGTTATAATTTTTTTTTGTATATTGTTACATATATATAGTTATTCTTTATCTTATTCCAAATAATAATTATGTGTTTTTTAATTGCATCCAAAATACCAGACTTTTAGAATAGAGGTGCAGTTGCTGGAGGAGCACCTGAGAAAAGCGAAAGAGAGTGTCAAAGGGGTTATTGGTTTTAAAGAACAACTTTTTCTGCTAAACAAGGAGAACAATAATTTGCGAGAGGATTATCAAGGAACATCAAATGGATTTGGAAATTCTTATGAAGAAAAAAAATGATGAGGATCCTTTTATCCTTTCAGCAGGAGATGTAGCTAGGGAAGACAGAAAATTTGGAAAACATTAAGGCTGCAGAAAAGGAATTAATAGAGTCTGGTGCAATCTGTGATAGTGAGAAAGTTGGTGTTGTTGTTGAATCTAGTCAAGGACAAGGGTCCACTTAACTTAAATTAATTTTTTTTATCGATGTTATTATTGATGCATTGAGTATTTTACTGTGACAAATACAATTTTAAAACATTATCTTTATGAGAAATTGTTGATCTTTTTATTTTGAGATCTCATGTGAAATTGTTTATTATCTTTATGTGAAACAATTGATAAATATTACACATGGATTCTGGAATTTAGTTTCAAATATGTTTTTGAAAATTTGATTATTCCTAATAATCATGAAGTTATATAACATATATGGATTATAATATTTTTGCAAACAATTGTGCTTGTGGAATTGTGTTAGTGATATTGGATTAAAATTGGAATTTGAAAACATTATCTTTATGTGAAATTGTTATTCGTTGATCTGTTTATTTATGTCATGGGTGTTGTCGAATGAAAACTCTAGTCGTTTATTTTTTCAAGCTTCTACAATATTAGAATAGTACACATTGATTCAGATTAGGGAATCTGGATTTACATTCTTCAATTTAGTTTCAAAAAATTTATGAACTCGATAATTAAAACGTTTGTCTTGAAATTTACATGTGCATGTTGCTATCAAACTTTATATTTGTCAATTGAGTCTTGAATCCCTATTCTTGATTCCTCATGTAAAGATTTTCTCCAATAATGATAGATCAAGTGATGCATTCATAGATTGTCATGTTTTTTTATTAATCCTAATAATCACGACGTTGTTTCTTGTATATCATATATGGATTATAATTTATAAGATATTTACCAACAATTGTGCATGTGGAATTAAAAGTGAGAAATCAGCTAATGAACATACTTTATTAGTAACGAACTTTAATATTATTACATCATCCAATTTACATATTGCACAAATATGAACTATCTACCATTTTTTATCTTCAAAGTTCAAACATTATTAAATATATATAAGGGATTAAACAATTTCCAGACATAATATGCACAATATATGTGAATGAAAAATATCAAATAATAATTTATATTTCAGAAAATGAATACAATCAATTGTTTGGTAACTGGAACAACTCTATCTTGGATGGTCCTTCATCACTTCTTATATATGGCGCAGTTTCTTGTCTAGTAGATTTCAAGTCAATTTCACCATTATTAGAGACTTCATTATTCGCTAACTGATCAAAAACTCTGCGGTTTTCCAGACATGTCCATGTAGCAAGATCTCTTTCATACGGAAATGTGTCCACCCTATATCTTGCAACATAGATTCTCAAACAAGTTTCCAAATTCTTGTCTAATCTGTTGCAAAGTTTTGATTTGAAAAACGAAAGTGCACTAAATACCCTTTCATCTTCAATAAACCCAAGAATCATTGTCTGTATGAGCTCATATAGTTTGAAGTATTCACTAATAGTTTCTCTCAGAATTCTGCTCTGATACATCTTTCTCTGCAATAGTGTGACAACTCCCATTTCTGTTGGGTCAGCTATAAGCTTATATTGATCAGACATTGTAAATCCAAAATGTTGTGACTGGGATATGAGTAATTTTCTGTCCAATATACCATTTAATTCCCCTCCATCAACATGTGAAGATTTGCAAAACTGTTCCATAAGTGCAGCCATGGATTTCATGAAGTTAGTATTTCTTTGTTCTTCATCAATCATCGGGTTCCAGAAAATGGGATTTACAACTCCCATTGCCTCCAGCAGATCAATTTTTTTAAAACACTCTCCAATCTCAGAAGATAATGTTTCATATATTTTCATCATCTTTTTATGTACATCAGAAACTACAACATCAAAAAGACAGCTCGTGACAGGTACTTCCTCAAGTTCAGAACCTGTTACATAAGGATCTTTGTATAAAGTGTGCATTTTAATATTTTTCCCATCAACAAAAATACAAAGATGACCATTGATATTGAACTTTAAATATTTGTTAGGATCTTTGGTGTCTTTCAAAACCTTGAAGCTACTAAAAACTAGGTTTTGAATCTAATCATGGGTGATATACAAGGTATCTAAAATCATAGATACTTGTCTTTTTAATTTTAGAAAATCAGCAATGTATATGGACCGTTCCTGAGCATGTTTCACCAAGTTGTTTATTTCCTTCAGCATTGGAAAAATACCACATAAAGTTAATAAAGTCTATATATCAGTCAAGTGATACAACAAATCTTTAGCCTTGTCCACTTGTCTTCGATGTTTGAACATATACCCTGCTAAGGACTTGTATTCCTCAAAAATCCTGCAAGTTGGTTCATACAATGATATCCATCTCATGTCAACATCTTTTAGCATTTTTTACCATTTTTTATTCCAACAAAAAATCTTTGAAACTCCAGAAATATTTTAGGATTGCTTGACATATATGAATGCAAGTCCCGTATCAGCTCCTCCACCTTAGCAACATTATCAAAGTTACTTACAATCTTGTATGCCAAATTCATTCGGTGAGCCATACAGTGAATAGGTATCATGTAAGGGGCTACTCTTATTTGCAGATGGATAAAAATTCTAGTTTTGTGACCTTGCATGATAGATGCGCCATCAAATCCTACACAAATCATCTTTGCAGAGATGGAATGATCATCCATACAACTATTTCCTTGAGATTTTTAATAACAAGTTTTCACATGTTCTTAGCATTGCAGTTCTCTACCATTTTGTGCATATTTAGTAGATGATTTCCCCTAAAATGGTTACTAAAACTGAAAGTGTAGACATGCATGCACACCCAAGATGTATTATCTACTACAGTGACCTCATCAATCGACAAAGCAATAAAATTTGCATTTTTTACCTTCTCTCTCAAATCAGTGATTTCTATTTCTCCCATACACTTTTCCATCTCCCATGCACTGGTATCTGACCAGTGCGTTGTTGGAATATTTGGAAATCCATTAGATTGATACAATGTATTATAATCAATCGGATCTGAAATTGGTCTGCCATTTATCAAAATGTGAAATATTGTTCTGAATTGAATGAATTTTTCCTGAAGACTTACATTTGTAGCTTTTACAAATCTTGCCTTTATAGTTTCACCTTTCTCAACAAGGCCCTGAAGATGTTTATGATGATTATCATATTCTACAACATATCTCATATGAAAACAATCCTCCTCAATTTTCCATCTAGTTGTTTTTATAACTGTTCCATCATCTTGCTTTTTTGACTTGTATATCTTCCCACAATGCTTCTCTATTGTATCCAACTTCAATTGCATTTTGTGGTCTCTTCCAAGTTTCCAAACACACATAGTACATCTACATTATGTAGGAGTATCATTATTTTTCTCAGGTTCAACAGGTTCAATGAATGGATATTTTGTTGACCATTCAAATTTATAAGTTCTTCCTATAGTCCACTTCCCACTCTTATATTTTTGATGTGAATTTCTGGAATGTTTATCAGAAGTGTGATTTGGATGGGAAATGGGATTATCAGTACTATCAATTTGAATTGGATTACTTTGGTGATTGGAAATTTCATCTGGACTAAGGTCACTGCTAGGGTTTTCTGCATTTGAGAGAAATTGGTTTGCTTACAGCTTGTCCAAGTAAATTAAAAAATTAAAGTAACAATATCATAGTAGAAATTGGTTTGCTTACCTGTCACCACTAGGGTTACTTCTGGCTGACTGAAATATTTGGAAATGTCCATACTGCATTTTATTTTTTGTTGAAGTTAATTTCTTTTCTCATTTGTTACAGGAGCCATCGAAAGGATGATTTTGAAGTCTGCACATGTGAGAAAAACATAGAACTTTCAAATATCGATGGAAAACATGAACAAATCTTTACCCAAACACAAGCCTTAGCCAACACAACTTAAGAATGAAAAATGAAAATAAAATCGAGCACTCGAATGAAAAGGAATATGCAAGATGACTGCAGAACATAGAGCCAACAATCGATAATACAGATACATATGTTACCTGCCGAAAACATATATATCTGTTACTGACCAGAAACATATATATCTATTACCAGTCGGCAACAACTATATATGTTACTGGTCAATGACAACATATATATTTCAGATAGACATCGGTTGGTAAATACAACTGTTGTCGATAACACATATATCTATTACTAACCGACAACATATATATCTGTTACCGGTGACAATAGTATATATGTTACCGGTCGGTAAATAGATACATCTTGTTACCATCTGGTAACACATATATATGTTACCGGTCGGAAACAGATACCAGATAGTATATATCTATTACGGTCGGTAACATATATATCTGTTTCTCAGTTGCTAACTATATACCTGTTACCAGTCTTAGACTATGTACACCTGTTACCGCTCGGTAATAGATATGTTTGTTTCCATCCTATAACACTGATACATGTTACTGGCCAGTAACTCTTGCACATTTGTCTTGTTGACATAAAATAACCTTGCCAGTCTACAGACAGAGTTGTATTTTTTTCTTACCTCTTGAGTCTCTCACTTTTTCCTGAATCCTTCGGTTTGTGGTCTTATACTTTCAGATTATTCACACCCTTATAATGTAAAAAAATAGGACTATACTATGGCGAATAAATCATATATATATTAGAATGTTATAACATGAAGGAAAATTTACTAACTTTAGTCGGCCCTTGGTGGAAATACCTAGGTGAAATTATATTCAAATTTTTTTAGGTCCCATAAAATTTTGGTGAATGCGTGCTACCGTATGGTAGTACAAAATTCACCAAATTCAAAAATCAAAATCCCTTATATTCACCTTTTCACGAATATTCATCCCTATTGAGAACCACCTTCTAGAGAGTGAACCCTTAGTAATTCAAAAAGAAAATTAGAAAAAGTTACGTATGGACTCTAATTTGAGAGCAAGAAGAAAATCTAACCAACTTTGTATTCAAAAAATAGGGTAGTAATTAATTGGTAATGGTAAAGTAGGGGATTTGACTACAATTTTTGAACAAACCCCACAATGAATTTGATCACTTGGAATGTTCGAGGGCTAAAAGGTAGCCCCTCTAAAGTTAATGAAGTAAAGCGTATTGTTAACCAACATCACCCCCACATGATATTTCTTCAGGAGACTAAATCATCTATAGATTTTATGGCAGCAGTGACTCCTAACATTCAGAAAAAATCTTCAAGTTATCTCTTTAAGTTCACAGGGATCCTTCGGAGGCATGGCAAGCATATGGGATGCTCAAAAATTTTAATATATAGAATATGAATGACATCAGGGTTTTCTGTATATGGTGGTTGGATATGTTCTTGAAAACCAGATTACTTTATTATTGAACATCTATGCTCTGGTTTAGGTGGAAGAAAAAATAGCTCAGTGGAATATTATTTATGATATTATTGTAGCTCATTTTGGAATACCAGTGATTATAGGGGGAGTTTTCAATACAATTTTATTCTCTCATGAGAAATAGGGAGGGAATTCTACCCTCGATGCCTTTATTGTTAACATGTTGGATTTTATACAAAAGATGAATTTGGTTGATATTCAAACCCAAAATGGACTACTGACATGGTCCAAAAAAAGAGTGGGTGAGCATTGTATATTGGAAAGGTTGGATAAAATTTTAATTTCAGAAGAATGGTTAGAAAGTAGCATTATTCCGATTGCTAACGTTCTAGACAATTTAGGATCTGATCATTAATCGGTTCTATTAGAATTGGGAAAATCAAAACTGTTCATAGATCCCTTTAGATTTCAATTGATGTGGTTGAGAGACGAACATATTCCTTCTTTAATTGAGAATTGGTGGAAGGAGGATCAACCTAGGTTCAGTACCAAAATGTTTTGCTTCACCAGAAGATTATAACATGTTACCAACCAGCTCAAGAAGTGGAATAAATATGATTTTGGGAATGTCCATGGGAAAAAACTCAAAATATTGGAAAATTTACAGGAGGTATCTCATCAAGTAAGAATGCAAGGTTACTCAAAAGAATTGCAAAACTAAGGAAATCTTTCTTAAGCAAGAGCTGACAGGAATGGGAAATAAGAGAAGAAATCTTTTGGAAACAAAAGTCCAGGATTAAATGGCTGAAAGAGGGAGATAAAAACACCTCTTTTTTCCATAAATCTCTCTTAGCTCACCTTTCTCATAACCACATTGCTTACTTGGAAAAGGGAGATGGCACTCAGGGCTATTTCATAAGATGATATTCAGCAATTAGCAACTCGGTACTTTTCTGGGATCTTTACTGCTACTAATCTGGATGGAAATTCTCAACAACAACTGCTTAATATCATTCCTACTTTGGTTAGTGAGGAGGAAAATACTTTTCTTTTGTAGCTGATTTCAGAAAAGGAACTCCAAACAATTCTATGGTCTATGGAAAAAGGGAAAACACCATGACCTGATGGTTTTCCAATAGAATTCTATCAAGAATTTTGGGACATTATCAAACATGATCTATTACAAGTAGTGGAAGAATGCAAACAAGCGAAGACTATTCTCAAAGTCATTAATCAAACCTATATTGCTTTGGTTCCAAAGAAAGAAGAGGCTTCCACCCTTGCGGAATATCGCCCCATTGCTTTAGGCAACATGCTCTATAAAATAATTACCAAAGTCATAGCTGAAAGGCTGAAAACTATCATTTATAAAGTAATATCTCTGGAACAAGGGGGCTTTGTACCTTGTAGACAAATCTACGATGATATTGTTCTGGCTCAAGAAGCCCTCCACTCCATGGACATTAAAAAAAACCAGCTATGTTTTTTAGACTAGTTTTTCTAAATCTTGTGATAAGGTAAGTTGGTCTCTCCTTATGGATGTCCTCTTATGGTTTTATTTTTCCCTCATTGGGTTTAAGTGGATACACACATGTATTTCTTTGGTTTCTTATTAAATTTTGATTAATGGAGCTCCTACAGCTAGATTTTCTGCAGCTCGAGGTATAAGACAGGGAGGTCCTTTATCTCCATTTCTTTTCATAATAGTTGTTGAATCTTTTGGTAGACTGTTTTCTAGAACAAGAATCCAGAAGAAGTTGAGGGGTATCAAATTGGCTACACAGGTGGACCCTTTGTCCCATTTGCAATTTGTAGACGACTCTTCCATCATGGGGGGAAGCATATTTGAAATAAGCTAATCAAATCTAGCAATAACTTGGAGCTATTTTCAAAGGTCACTGGTCAAGATATAAAAAAGTAAAAATCAAAATAAATCTTTTTCCATTGCTCCCCTAGGTTGGAACAAGATATTTTGGTGAAATTAGGATTTCAGAAAGGCACGTTACCTCTAAAATACTTGGGTGCCCTATTAGATTCTAAAAGCTTAACTGACTGGAGTTGGCTATCTACAAAGATCCTTCATAAATTTAGTAGTTGGACTCATAGATGGTTAACTTCTAGGGGACAAATAATTCTAATTAAATGTCACGCTACAAGCTATTCCTGTCTATTTTGCTTCTCTTTTGAATATTCTTGCAAAACTTTTACATCAACTTGATTCCATTAGTCAAAAATTCTTATGGACAAAAACTCAATAGGTTCAGAAATGGACATCTTGTGAAATGGAAAAATTTATGTTTGCCAAAAAAAGAGGGGGGATTGGGTTTCAAATCCAATGTGCAGAATAATAAAGCTTTGGCTACAAAGTTATACTAGAGATTGCTGCAAAATCCGAATTAGCTATGGGACATTAATATCATAGCAAATTATGCAGGAAGGAATGTTGCCGCAAGAACTAATACAAAATTCTTTACCTTCTTAGGCATTCTCCAATTATATCAATCCTCAAAATAGATGCAGAAATCATGAAAAAAACATTTTTTTTGAAAAATTAGGAAAGGTGATCAGGCTAACTTTTGTACTTACTCATGGGATGGACACCCACCTTTGATTGAACAATATATGGATTTTAGAAATATTATGGATGTTATTCATAATAAAGGAAAGGATAAGGTGAACCATTATATACAATCATCATCTCAAAGGATTGAATGGATATCTCCATCTTTATGGCAGGTCAACTTGTCTAATGGTCAAATTCACTTTTTACAAACCCTCCTGCAAAACATGATACTTACTATCACCTATGAACCTGATACCCTTTCATGGGGAAAATTTTCGGAAGGAAATTACTCTACAGCTGAAGGATATAGTGCTCTGATAGTTAATCAACCACACCCTTAGAAGGACATCTTCGTTGATATTTGGAAACGTACTTTGTGGCCTAAAGTTAGATTCTTTATCTGACTTTTATTCTATGGGATAATTCTTACTGGAGACAATTTGATGAAATGAGGGATGGTTGGACTCTTTTGGTGTCATTTATGTAAAGAAGCATATGAAACTCTGATCCACCTTTTCCTTCAGTGCCCTTTTGTTATGTCTTTATGGAATATCTTAGTTGATTGGCTATCTGTTACTTGGAACTCCTATATGAATCTGGTGGATACTATTAGAGGTTGGAAACACTCAGTCACTGATACTCGGAACTTTAACAAAGCGATATGGATTGCTATCTCTATTATTTTATGGAACATATGGAAAGAGAGAAATAGACATATCTTCAAATATGAAAGTAGAGACAGTTGGTATGTCAAAAAACTAACTTTAAGCAATATTGTGGAAACTGTGGTGCATAATTTGAAAATTCCCTCTCCAGCACTGGGAATTTGGAAAGTTTTATTACAAAAAATTAATCTTGGGGATAGAAAATTACAAACTAATTCTTTCCCTAAACATATGATTCCCTTTGTTTTGAGAAAATGGAAACCACCTCTGTTTGGATTTGTTAAATTAAATACTGATGGAGCAGTGAGAGACAATTCAGGTTTAGCCATTATGGGAGGGATAACACATGATTCTTTGGAAGCTTCCCTCTTCTTCTTCTCTCATCAATTAGGACACTGCACCAATAATGTGGCTGAAATATTGGCTATGCAACGAGATCTTCTGGAGGAAACTAAATTAGGATGTCTGAGTATTATAGTTGAATATGATTCAAAGGTTATTGTTAACCTTTTTTCAACCGAAGAGCAACATACTTCCAATAATTGTCTAATGACCAGAATACAAGATAATATTAAGGTTATAGCTAGACAATTTCATACCATCATATATCAACATGTGCCCAAAGATAAGAATAAAGTGCAAGATGATTTAGCGAACTGGGGGTTGGACCATAATAATCTAATCAAATTTGGCCAGTTACCTTTGACATGGCGTCTAGAGAAGCAGAAAAAAATTGAAAATATCCTTCACTTGCAATCTCTGGATGGATAAATTGCATAGTTTCTCTTTCTTTTCTTTAATTTATGGTTGGAATTCCAAGGCTAAATCTTGGAGTATGAGTAGAATAGCTTGGAATTGTAATTTCAAAATTATATTTTTATTAATATAATTTCTGGTGGTTTTTTTTTTAAATTATGGGGGTGCACACGAAACAATATGTTATATTTTTGAGATAAAGACATGTCCACTTTATGTGCACAACACATTTGACCCTCTTATTCTGCACCATTTTTTTAAAAGTAGTTTAGCAACAAGATTTTGAGCAAGTAACGATACTTGTTCTTATCAAATTGTTAAGTTTTGATCATATTCATGTCAAATTATTAATTGAATCTCAATTTTTGTTGATTTCAAGAAAAAAGTGGCCACTTTGGACCCCCTTTGGGTCCCTCATTTCCATGCACTTACCTACCACTAATTATAAGCAATGAAAACTATAGACAAATCATAAGTAAGTAAATAAACACATAACAAACCTCAATTGCATCCTTCTTGCAAATGTCAAGAAGATTTTGAAGCACTTGGACTTTTAGAATCTTAAGATTTGAATGATTGTGGGTTATTGTTCAAATATAGGATTGAAAATGGTACAAGAAGAAGTACACAAGGATGTAGGTGGAAATTTTAGCAGAATTTGGCTACAATTTTTTAAAAGCTTCAGGGATGGATTACAAAGGAATGACATGATTTTTATAGTTGAGGATGAGGCCATGAGAAATAGATCTTAGTTTGAATGGGCTCTAGGATAATAATTTTAATTACCTAAAATAAAAAGTAGACTTAGTCTGTGTAATTGCAGCTTTGAAGGGGAAATGATTATTTGGTTGGTAGAAGTTACATCCGGTAAGGTGGTTGTACGTGCAATTTCATTGTCCCCACATTTCTAGGATTCTAGAAGTGTAGTTGATTGGAATAGTGAAGTGGAATCCAAGTGGAGTCTAAGTGGTAGTTAACTAGGAAAATAGGTGTATTTTCCCAATTAAGTAACTAATTTAATTAGCTACAAAGTGCAAGACAATTAATTAACCATTTATTTAATAAATGATAATTAACTCAGGTAAAATGTGTTTGGGAATAATTTAATCAATCCCAAAAGGTTAATGTAGATGAACTAATTAATTAAATTAATCAATCATACCGGATGTGAATAACAGAGGACAAGTTGGGAACATGTATGTGAATTTGGGGTGTCTACATTTTCCCCTCTTTAAAGTGTTATTATGTATTAATACCATTTTAAAGATAGTAGACATATGCAAATCAGTGAATGAAAGATAAGAAAAATGGTAGATATTTAGATTTTCCTCGGTGAAGCATTTAGATGCCCCAACGAGTAGGATAGTAAGGGAATGCCCCCTCAAGCGGGTTGGTGATGCAACATAGTGATATATAGCCACTTGATAGGAAGAAGACAAAGGATTTGAACAAGGATGGGAAGGATTGTGCTCGTAGCATGAGCATCATTTAGAGAATGAAATTTAGAGCAACCTTATTTTTCTGTTGCAAAGTATAGTTGTCACCATGATTATGAAAGAATCATGATGCGTAACCTAGATGCACGTAAAAAAACACACACAACAAAGAAAAGATAAAAATAAAATAAACCCAACATATGCCATAAAAGTATGCACCATTGTTGGGTTGAAAAAGTGGCTAAGTACAAGCGACGTGTGGAGGTTAAAAACCATGCGCAAAAGGGCACACATGAATCATAAAGAGGTTTTAAAATGAAAGGAATGCATGGGAATATGCGTGAATATAATAAAATATAACAAATATAAGTTAGTGTGTGAAGGTACGTGCAGGAGTTGGAAAGACAACAGAGTGTGAAGGTCCGCACACAGAGGTAGAGTAAAGGAGTCAACATGATTCCAAAATGGGCTAAAAATAGAGAAAATTAGAGTTGGCGTGGTGGGAAAGATAAGTCTAGAAAAAGAATAAACAAGGATAAAGAACATGCGAGATGGACAAGAAATGTGCATGGACATAGCTAATTATTGGACACGGGCATGGATAAGACCAAACTATTTATAGTGTAGATTGGAGATTAAAGAAGGAGTTCAAGGGCATACAGTCTATAATTAGGAAGTCTATTGTTATAACTAAAACATTTAAGCAATGAAGGAAAAGTTCCCACCTTATATATATGTGTCATATTACTTTGCATTTTAAAAAGAGGATGAATGTTTTGTTAATACCTAGGGATTTGTGTTAGTAAGTAGAGGTCTGTGTGTATGAGTGCGAGATGCACATAGTATGTGAAGACTTGTGTTTGTAATGGGTAACCTTGTATGGATTTCCAAGGTTAGAAGGGATGTGTGTGATATAATTGGAGTACAGATCATGTTGTTAATTGTTTATATTGATGAATGAATGATCAAAGCTCTTATTTTTGGCCTCAGTGTTGTGATATACCTAGTTTATCTTCTATCTTATGTTGTGCAATGGTTTATACTAACTATACATCTTGTATGATTTAATAAAGAGGGAATTTGTAGGTTACATGTGCTTTAGGTGACCACTTGGACATATGTCTAAGTGAAGTGTCATCACGCTCGACCATTGGTGTTGGTAAATAAAGACTAAATTTTAGTTTTGTTTCTGTGACCTCTTTTATCTTCAATCCTCAAGATGAGACATTAACATGGTGTTCCGGTTGACTTTTGAGAATATTGAGTGTTGGGTACATGACAGTCAGGATGAGTTTGCTCATAGGTATAACACTGGAAGTATTTTTAATACATGCAAAAGGGTCGAAGATAATTTGTATGATTCATTATATGAGACATTCTTCAATTTCTTTTCAAAATATTTATAGATTGGTTAAAACCTTATGCACGTAATTGAAGGAGCCATTTGGGAAGAAAAAAATCTTAGAATCAGGACAAATACCAAACACTCTCTGATTTGGATGAATTGTGGACAGGAGCTATAGACCATTGTTGGGAAGGAGTGATACATAGTTATACCTTAGAATACATGATTTTAATGTACTTGTGCCCAAAGGAAGTAGAGTTCCAGTTCTTTAATGAGCCAAGGGGATCACATCTATGTGTGTTACCTTTAGCCATGAAGATGATGATGATTGAATTGGGAATGGAAAATTTACCCATGACTGGCTAAAATTTTTCCGCATGGATACGTGAGAGATATAAGTTGAGGAGGTGCTAAAAATGAGAGGAATGAGGTCGGGTGGAAGTGATGATAACCATGTAGAAGGTGAGGGACCGCAGGACCATGTTTCTTAAATATTGGAGAAGCACACTAGAAGGAACCCCTCGGCATTTTATGAGAGAAAGTATGATGAAATATTAAGAACCATTGACATGAATATTACCCACCCCGGATCCCTATCCCCTGTGCATGGTGTTCATAATATGGAAGTTGTTATAGAATATCATCACAATGATGGGGAAGAAATGGGTAATCGAGGATCACCATATTGGGTTAGAGATATAGGTAGACATGTTTTAGTATCATCACAAGAGGTGCATCAGATCAAGGCAACACATATGGTAACACACAAATATCTCATAGTCAGACAATAAAGTTTTTTTGGGAATAGTTCAATAGGCACAACGACAAGGAAAAAAAATGACACTTTACTTAATGAAAGTAATCCCATTGGAGGAATATCAAGATAGAAATTTGGTGCACATATCAGTTCCACTACAGCCGCATAGAACAAATCTTTTTCAGGACCATCATTGGTTTCAACAACAGGAGGCTTGAGAGGCTTTAGTCATCCCTTGAGCGGAGGTAACCCTAGTGGAGGTTTGAGGTCTAGATCCATTTCACCCCCACGTAATCCAGGATAAGGGAGTAAACCACAACAATAACAAGCCCCTTCAGATATTCTTTGAGATGTCTCGTCATTTACCAAAGTACCGAGGTATGGGATGCAACAAAGCATGTGCATAAGTTCAAAATTTTATGGAGAGCTAAGGGGATAACAACTTCATATATGAAGGTAAGTTAGTTCGTGACCACATTACAGGTCCGCGTGCACAGTTGGTATGGAAAGTATGACCCTCACTAGACAGTGGTGGACTACGATGTATCGTGTTCCACATTCTTGGTTGAATTTCACATCCTAGAGTTTGAGCAGTAGATCATTAGTGCACTCAAGTACATAAAGTAATACTTTTCTACAAGTGTTAGAGAGTATAATGTGAGATTTAAAACTTTATTATCTAAAATCTCTTATGATATCCACTAGAGCTAGCATGTACAATGGTTTGTGAGAGGATTATTAACACCATTCTAGAGAGATTTATCACACAAAAAATTCACCAACCCGTACGAAGCTTTGGAAGACACTTTACGAGAGAAGCTGTAGGGAGTGTGGATATTAGAGTGAGCCCATTCCTTGAGGCCCAGAATGCAGAAATGGCACTCAATTGGAAAATTTATCTACCAATTTAGTGCATAAAATGGGCAGTGGAATTTGGTGCATAGAATGTGATGTGGAAGGACATACAAAGGATATTTGTCTATGCAGGAATGTGTGTGTGCTACTCACAACTTGTGATATTTTCCACAAGAATCATGATGTCCACAAATATCCACTTTTCCAATGTGCTAAAGAAGAATAATGTTTCCTTGTATTTCAATATTTGTGATATGTGCACACACAAAACAACCAATTTCTATCTGATTGATTATATCCATGAAGCGTATGAGACTTGGGTATGCCAGACTAGCACAAAAAGCAACTCGTAAGTGTATGATGGACATAATAATGATAGGTGCAATAACAGAAATGAAGGCTTCAAAGGTGGATATTGTGGAAGAGGCCATGGTGGTTAGGGAGGTAGATTCACTTGGGGTACATGTTTTACATGTGGATCTCTAGACCACTACCAATGTGAATGTCCAAAAAACCAAACTTGCATATATTGTGGGAAGCCACATAAGGTGGAGGATTACTCGAATTTATACATCAACATGTGCATAAATAAGAAGGATAAATTTGCATCCATGATTCAGGTTGAGCATGCTAAGAAAGGAAAGTGGACACCCAAGATGATAGCTGAAGCAGATCTGTAACCATTGTTGGTTACTACACACGTAGAAGCAACACATGCATGTAGGTAGGGAAATTTGAAACCAATCATCAAGGGAGAAGAGGTTGTGTACCCAAAAAAGTACCCAGATGTAGGACAAAACAAAGAGGTATTCTTAGAGACAATGGGCATCATTAGAGATCTTCAGGGGGAGATACAACATCTTAAGGAATAAGCATACGAAAGAGAACGTGCACAAAATTTAATGTTCTCATACTTGATGCTTGGAACTAGATAGGGAAGACACCATTACAACCATATTTAAATGTGTTGTATATGGAAAATAACACAAGGGTCATGCCCATTGGAGTGTTGAAGAATGCCACATTCACCATTTAGGGAGAAAATTTCAAAGGTGACTTTGAAGTCTTGGAGCTAGTTGAAGCAGACAACTTCCCAGCACTACTAGGTCATCCTTGATGTTATACCAACAATGAAAACTTGTGCTTTAACAATTTTCATGTGATATTTGAGAAAAATGAGGAGCGCATTGTGATCCTAATGGATAACATAAAGAATATGCCTTATATAGAGCCAATAAGTGGAGAAGACCTTAACCAGATATACCCACATACGGTGTGCGACCTAGAAAATGTTAATCCATTAAAGGAAGGCATGCTTTAGTGGGGAGAGGTGTAGTCCATTAGCGACACTACAAGTGTTGCATAGAAACTGGGCTTATGGTACTTACGATATGGTTGTTTTTGAGTTTCAAGGAAGAGTAAAAAGAGTGATTCGGTCACGACTAGTTAAATGGATGGGAAATACCAACTTGGTTAGATATAACAAGGAAGAGAAGCCTGGATCCTTCTTACGCATGATGGAGCTGAAGATACAAAATGAGGGGGATAGAAGGAATATGCTGGTTTACTCACTAAGGGGAATAATAACACGTTGGTGGGCCGCACATAAAGATAGCTTACTCAGATGGTGCGAGATACAAATTTCTTTCTTAACATAGTTTTTTAGGAATAACCTCCCTTCACTGATACATGATTATGATGGAAATAATTCTCTCATGACACATATTTAGAACTGTGAAAGGGATTGGATGTAAGGTAAAGACACGTTGGAACCATCACTATGGGTGAAAAATTTATATTCTACATTATGCGGATGTGTGTGAGCATGGTATGTACACATGGAGTTGAGATAAGAAACAATTAATTGGCATGACCTGACTGCAAGTATCGTTTATACATTTTATTATTTTTATAATAAACCTCTATAAATGAAGTTCTATGGATAATGAAGCACATCAATTTAGGTCATAACGTGAAGGTAAAAGAGATTGTAACTCAGTCGTAAGGTGATATTCTATTGGCTAAGCGTGCAAATGTTTGCAACTGAATGACTTCTGATGAGAAAATCATGGGGTGTGCATGGAAGGAAAAGGAGAAGGGGAAGATCATCTATCTCATTAATGGTGAAGATGTCGAGGACTTGAACATAGAATAGACAGAAGGTGGATGTGAAGTATTGGAATCTTCAGATGAACAAGTGTGTGCATATCATGTTCCTTTAAAAACAAAGAAAGTTAATAATGTAACGGATGACACACCCAAGGAGGCAATAATTGGTGACTATTGGTATGAGGGTGAGGTTACAAAAATAATCAAACTTTTGTGTGATTTTCAATATCTATTCCCATGGAGATATCATGAGTTAAAAGGTGTTCATCTATCTTTGGATGAGATGAAGATCAAGCTCAAGGATGGCACATGACCAATTTGTAAGATTCCTTAATGGATGGATCCTAATCTGTGGGTCAAGGTAAAGGATGAAATTGACAAGATGTTGAAGGCATGCATTATTGAACCAATAGAAGATTTGGATTGGATGAACCCAATGGTTATCAACATCAAGAAGGATGGGAGGATTAGAATATGTATTGACTACAAAGTTTTAAATTCTTCATGTGTTATTGATCTCTTCCCCACTCTCATTATTGAGGAAATACTAGAGGGTTTCGCGGGGTACAAGATCTATTATTTCATTGATGGATTCTTAGGATACCATCATGTTAGGATTGGAAGTGGAGATCAGGAGAAGACAACGTTTACAATTGAATGGGGATGCTTTTCCTACACTGTTATGCCTTTGGATTGAAGAATGTGCCAACAGTATTCTTGCACATTGTCGTATAGGAATTTCAAAAATTCATACATAAGTTCCTTCAAGTGTATTTGGATGATTGGACGATGTATGGATTGGTTAAGGATAATTGTGATTGTCTATGACTAATGTTTGAAAGATGTAAGCTACTTAGCATATCCTTAAACATTAAGAAGTGTATCTTTGTAACACCATTTGGTACTTTACTTGGTCACATCATCTGTAGAGAAGGCTTGTTAGTAGATCCCACTAATATTTCAATTATATTGGGATTTGAGGAACCAACCAATCAAAGCGAAGTGCATGGATTCCTTGGACATACTGGATACTATAGGAAATTCATTAAGGGTTATGCTAAGATTTTTGCACCACTAGATGAATTATTGAAGGAAAAAGGAAAGTTCTATTAGAAGGATGCGCAACAACATGTATTTGAGATTATGAAAGAGAAGATCACAACCACACCCATCTTACACTTCCCTTCTTGGAATCTACCATTTCATGTCCATTTGGATACCTTTGGAACAACCATTGGAGTGGTATTGGCCCAAGCAGTGGAAGGAAATGTATATCATCCTATATATTTTGCAAACATGAAGTTGACAATGGATGAAAAAAATTACAAAACTACAGAGCGCAAAGTGTTGTCCATTGTATACATGCTTCACAAGTTCAGATAATATTTACTAGAAACATCATTTATATTTTACACTGATCATATGACACTTAAGTATTTGGTTAATAAACCAGTTTTGTAAGGGCACACCTGTCGTTAGATACTCTTGTTCTAGGAGTTTGAGTTTTTCGTCATAGTCAATCTTGGAAAAAGAAATTTGGGATCAGACCACTTATCACATATAAACTTTGGCAAGGGACATAAAAACCATAAAATAAATCTGTTATATATGAATCTATTCTGTTTATACCGCACACTAGTTGATTTGAAGGACATTGCAATATTCTTACACACAATAGTTGCACTTAAGGGAATGAAGACATTAGAGAAGAAGTAACTCACCATTCACACAAAACCCTACTAGTTAGTTGGAAGAGACCTATACAAGATGGATAGAGACAAACTTTTACATAGGTATGTTTTGAAGCATGAGCACAAAACCATCATGGAGGAAGAACATTTCTGGATAATAGGAGGACATTATATAAGAGAAGCTACAACACGTAAGATATTACTTGCAGGATTATGGTGGGAGGAACTTTACAAATATACTAAGGCCTTTTTGAAATCCTACGATGATTGTCAAAGAATAGGGAAACTGAGACATTGTGATGAAATTTTGATGCAACCTTTAACAAACACAAAGCCTTTTGAGAAGTGAGAAATTAAATCGGTCGGTCCAATTACACTAGTTACATGCATGACAGGCGCATGATACATCATCACATGCACAAATTATTTAACAAGGTAGGAAGAAGTAGTGTCCAAAAAGGATTGCACTACAACTAGAACAATACAATTTTTATGGGATAACATCATTAGTTGGTATGGCTATCCATTGAACCTTACCAGTGATAGAGGTACTCATTTCTTGAATGAGACAATTCAAATATTATTGGTAGAATTTATGATATCCAATTATAAGAGTACCCCCTATCACCCATAAGCCAATGATACGTTAGAGGCATTCAATAAGATCTTGGGACATACATTGAAAATAATTTGTGAAGTCCATAGAAAGGATTGGGATGAAAAAGTATTAGTTGTACTATAGGCATACCAAACTACTTACAAGAGGTTGAATAAGACCACACCCTTTTAATTAGTGTTTGGCACAGAGGAAAATTTTCCCATGGAATTCATGTTACCCTCTCTATGTATTATGCACGCAGGAGGACTTGTTGATGAGTGATTATGCTAAAATGTAATATCCTATCCTAATCTAAGGCAAGTTTGGAGTAAATAAATAAGCAATGGAATAACTAAAATACACCCAAGCAAGCTAAACAATAAAATGTATAAAACCTAATGTGCAAAGAGGGTTGAAAGAACCTTAGCTGATTCAAAGATGTTCCAGGATTGTGTCACAATAGAGACTGACTGAGCAGGAGGAGGAAACCAATGCACATGAGCCCAAGAAAATGTAGATTTGGAGGATTTTACTAGATTGGGGCACCTGGGGAAGGATAGGGGTGCTTGTGGGTGCCCTAGTCTAAATTATGGGCACCCTGGTCAGAAACCTAAATTTTCAAGGTCATAAGATGTCTGTATTCCTTTGCTTCTTATCGTGTGTATGCCTTTACACTTCACCAGATGTCGCCGTAAACCTGAAATAGAATAATCAACTGTAAAACCCCAGACAAAACATCAAAACCCTAAAAAAATAAAGATGCATATGAAGGGGTTAGACTATTCTCAACTGTCAAATTGATGGACTGATCACTGAGCATTGCACTACATCTTAGACCCAATGTAGTTCTAGGTGTGGGTGTATCTGTGAGAAAGTAACTAGATGTATAATTTAATAAATGTTTCTCTTGTGCTAGTCATAATTTATGAAGTAGTGAGAAAGTAACTAGATGTATAATTTAATAAATGTGTGCATGGAAACAATAGACTACCCTCCTATGAAGTGTGATGTAGATGAACAAAAAATTGTACTTTGTGATGGAGCTAGATGGATGTAAATGTAGCCTTTGATAGATGCAAACTTAGGTGGTGGTAGCTAGTGCTTAATGTTTAGTCCCTTATTATGATCACACAATTTAATATTTATATGATTCCTTCACTTGAACTTCGTAATTAACCCCGAAAAGGCCGACTACCAAAAATATAAGATGCTCAAAAGGATAGAAAGGACCCAAAAAATGAGAGTAAAGTGTAAAGAGGATAGGGGAACCCAAAGGGGATGAGGGTGCCTGGTGTTGGTGTCCTGACTAGGCACTCAAGTCCAGAAAAGGTGAAACTGAAGTATGAAAAGAAATATCAGGATAATAAAGGTGTAAGACCAAAATTAACAATAGAAATCAATGAAAGATGGCCAAATACATGGGTTGATAACTACTCTTTTTGCTTAGGAACCATATAAATAGTAGTATGTGATCGAGACTAAATAACGACTCAAAGTGTGTGATTTTGTGTCTACATTTTCCCCCACTTTATGTTGGTGAGAAGAATGTTTTGGTAACATAAATTAGATAGATATGCATACCTGATATCTATGTAGATCGATGTAGAAATCTGAAGTGCCGAGGGACTAGACAAAGCGTGGAGTGATAAAAAAGGTGGAGTGTGGAGACTAAAGATGTAAAAAGTGTAAACAAGGTGATGAGAGTGAACCTAGGACAGAAGCACACTTGTGAATGCTAATGTGTGTGATGTACGTACATGTTAGTGTGACATTGTTGTTGATGTCGACTGATTTCTTCCCATACAGATGGACCTGCAAAGATAATATGATCAAGTAGTCCAATACGCATGTATATGTGTAAAAATGTATGTAAAGACGCATGTATGTATGTAAAAATCATGTAATTAAAGTATAAAAAATGAAAATGGAATGTGTGCACTTGATCTGTGATGAGAAAAAGGGTGTAGAAAGGATCCTGTAAATGTTGATGAAATGCGAGTTTTTTGGGCAATCTCATGCCACTAGCCAAAGAAGTGTAGGGAGGAAAGTTTGATTTATCCTCCAACTCGTAAATGCTTCCCGAAACTGAAGAGATCTCTATACTACCCATTTTTTGGGTGATTCAATGCTAACGTAATGGAAGAAGTGTAGGGAGAAGCTACCCGGTGTTGTCCTCTAACTTTTAACTTATTTCCGTTGTATAAAATGCCACTGCAACTTGTGTGTACACATGTATGTGTTAAGGACAATATGCCCTATTAAATCCATTGTGTATAGAGTTTTGTAGACTACGCTGAACCCACCGAATGTGTAACTTACTGGGTCATGGACAAAAACTAAAAAACTAAATGTATGGGTACCATGATGTATTGTGTGTAAACCCAAATGATGCCCCCCTCTTTGGGGGTGCATGCGACGTTGCTCTAGGAGGATGTGGCCCCAAAATAGGACTAACCGTTGTAACTGAAAAATATGCCCTACAGGGGGAGGAGGGGATGTGGGTTGTAGAAACCAAGACACACGTAAACAAAGTGGTTAGAAACAAGTGTTAGTAGGAACAACCATGCATGTAGAAGACAAGTGTAAACTACACAACCAATTTGTAAGAAAATAATGTAAACAAAAAATAAGACAAAATAGACCATGAAGAGTGGGTTGTAATTATGGGACATCACTCACGATGTCACAATACAATCAAGGCTAATGAATCTAAAAGCATACAAGTGTGCACATAAGACAAAGGGAAAAGCCCACAAACAATAACAAACAATAACAGACAATATAAAAAATAAGTGCGGAAGAAAATATCCCTGCATAGAAAATGTTGGATATGAAGCACCTGTTAGCATGTTAGAAAGATAAAACATATGTCAAAGCATGTGTAAACCAATAAAGTAGTGTGTTATAAAAAAATGAAACAATAGCACCTGTAGTGTACAAATGTGGATGCCCCTAGGAACTACTATGGATCTGGTGCCAAGCATTTTTGCTATGTGTAATGGACCTTTAGAGTCTAAGGTCACAACTAGAAATAAGGTGAATGCGCATGTGTGTATGATAAAGATAATGACATACAAGCTATCTATCTAGCATGTGTAATAAAGTGAACATGTACAAGTAAATGCAATCAAGAGTAAATGTAACCAAAATATGCAGTATGTTGTGGATGGATGGAATGGAATGCAAAGTGAATGATAGGAGCCATGTGTCCCACGAGTGAATGGAGTTGTATGTAGTGAGGTTAATTTTTTTAATCCCCCTCAACATTCAAGAATGAACCATAAATGAGAGTTTTTCATCCGGAAATGGTTGAACTATGTGTTGTGTGTAGGGCGCTATGGTGCATGTGTAGTGATGACCTGCAACATAGAGATTAATTGTGTGTGAAACTATAGCCTAAGTGTATATCACGATAAAATGATCGAAGGAGTGATGATTTATCCTAAAGCATATTTATCACTAAATGATGATCAAGGATAGGTGATGATGCATATGCCAGATGATGTAAGTGATGATGTAGCCTACGGTGTTTATCACTACAAGATGAGTAGAAAGAGTGGTGATGTAGCCTAAAGCATATACCAGTAAATGTCGTTAGAGGAAGTGATGATGTAGCCTACGACATATATCACTATGGATCCATGAGACTAGAGTCACTTGATAATGAGTGTTGGCATGGTAAGTAATGTGTGAGTTGTGGTGATGGTCTCATGTGATGTGTATACCCTGTACAGTCTAATGTATGTACCAGTGTGTAATTAGAGTGCGTAGATGAGATAGTGATGTGCACATGCATAGTAAATTAGATGTGTAAGAATGTGTAATATGGGTAATATGTATGGTGATGAGAAATCATCATGTGATGTGAAATGTGTAGTGCCTAATGTGCAGTGTGTGAGGTTCATGTGTATAACATGCCCTCAACAGTCAAGTGTGAACCGAAGCACAAGAGTGCGTCATCGGGTAACAACGATGTATATGTGTATCAAGATGTATGAGTAAGGTGAGTATAAGACACATGTCAAAGCTAGGGGGATATAGATGTAATTCCACCCAAGTGTGTAATGGTGAGTGAAATATCCTATGAAAGAAAAGGATGATTGTACACTACTCGATGATTGTGGTGACAAAAGCGTGTGATCATGCTCTAGGAGTGGTGGTATAATAGATAAATGCCGTGCATGTGAGTGAAGCCTATGTGCATGCAAGGGATGAGTATATGATGTATACCGCGGTGTAAAAAAATGTGTATGAGATGGATACCTACGTATAGCAAAACACGATGGTGATGGAAATCTATGTGGAATAAACGAGGTGGTGCACTGTGCCTAGATGTAGTAATTGTCCTAGGAATGAGCCTATATTTATTTGTTAGACTAGCAGAATGATGAGATTGTGTAGGTTGTATGTGAGTAGGTGAACTAGGAGTAGATGGTGCTTTGGGTTCTATGAGCCATGGCATACTAGATGAAGCAGAGGATGCATTGACAAACGTGGGAGGAGAATGCGACCATGGGGTAGATGGAGGTAGACCATCAATAGAAATGAATTGATTATTGTGAATGAATTTTAGATGTAAATGATTCATGGAGATGATAGATTTAGACCTGCAGATCCAATTGAGACCTAGGACCATGTCACACTTGTCAATTGCTTGTCTGAAAAGGAAAGGTGCATGCATAATGAGAGGACCAACCGTAACGTGGAGTTTGATAAAGTCATATAAATTGTTCATCATGTATGAAATTTGTGATAGCGGACAACAAATAGTGATGATAAGTGGAATATAATATGCACTGATAAGCCATGAAAAAGCAACCTTGGTGTTACTGATAGGAATAGATCTGAAAGAGGCACTAATATGTAAGTGATTATAAGAGAATGTGGCATGATAATCATGATCAGAGAAAGAGATAACTAGTGCAGTAATGTCAACATTAGCGATTTAGAAATCAAGGGCCCCCGATGTAGGAGGAGGCACTACGTGATATGTATGAATAACTGATGAATCAACAATTTTCTTGTCATTTTTTGGAAGTGAGTTATTAAATATTTTGAGCCTACCATTTTTATTGACTGGTGCATAGTTTGTAGGCTCTGGAAACTTAATCTTGTTGTTATCAATAAGATATTGAATAACGATGCAAAGTTTGAGATACATGTTGGTAGAGTGTCCCACACATCCGTGATAGTCGTATCGAAATTTCTCATTGTAATTTCTTCCTTTTGGTCATGATGTGTCTAATTAAAGTGGTGGAGGAAGCGTGATAAGATTTATCTTAAGAAGCTATTGTAATATAAGATGTGGGGCAATAGGGAATTTGGTGAATGTATGCTGAGGTGGTGGTGACTGAAGCTCTTTGGTAGTAGATACTGTGCTAACTTTATGTCAATTGGTTTAGTTGTGGATGGTTTGAATGCTGACTTACTTTGAAACCATGCAAATGATGATGCTTGTTCCTGATACTTAAGCTTGCCAATGGATAAAAGATTAGGTTCGTGAAGCTTAAGAGTATGACATAGTTGGTTGAATGAGGGAGATGTATTGAAGAAAAAACTTTTTTGAAGGGATGGTATGATCCATAGGGATCAAAAATGACTCTAATTCGTTAAAATAGTCAACACGAAGAAGGAAAATAAATATACAGAGGTTCTGTCTTTATAATAACATTACTGCCACTCTGTGCAGAGCGACAGTTTACCAACTAGGGAAGCGTTCCTTGGACCACTAGTCTGCATTGGGCGGCAGTCCTAGCTCTTTTGGACAGAAAATAAAATATGAAATGAACAACCTCATAATTTTAAAGGTTGTTCTTATCTCTTCTCCTCCATGACCTTTCCCATTCTTCAGTGCATGAGAAAACATGAGGAAGGCTACAAATATATGTTTGTAGAGGAGAATAGGATCATCGAAGCATGAAAGCAAGTGAGAAAGAAGTTCTTAGTGCTGGAATTGTGTTTTGTAGAAGAAAGGAGTGTTGGGATAGAGCAAGCGAGTAATTGGGAGGAAGTGTGAGATATTATCTACTTCTCCTTCATACTTATTTTAATTTCTATACTTATTGTTTTGAAACTGGCCAATAAAAGTGGGAAGAAAGAGAAATTGCCCTTCCTGACTGTTTTTTCCTCCTTTAGAGGTTTTCAAGATAAAACTTGTTGGTGTTTGTGAGTTTATATTCTTTCGTTTCCTACAATTGTTGATTCTAAGCATAAGCAAAATTCATTCACTAGCTATCTCTGTCATTTTCTAATCGGAAGTAGAACAACATTGTTTAATTTATGATTATGTGGATAATTCCAAAGTTGAAGAGTTTATAGATCATTTGGTATCAGAGCTAACAAGTATCTAGGACTGTGGTATTCGTTCTTGGATTTTTATGACAGTGACGAGATATAAAGGCGAAGAGGGCTTTTTGTTAGCATAATTTAGCATAGGCATATTTATTGCATTTGTCTTTTTATTTAATAATGTGCAACATGTGCACTCTAGTCTAGTGACATTGCATTCAATATTGTTATGTTTGGATAACATTCAATATTAGTATTAGTAGTAATTACATGTGCATGTGAGATGGGTCTTATCATCTCGTAGTTGGGTGTTTGATAGGGTGTGTCATGTTTATCCATATGAGGCTTTCTAATATCTATAAATATTATAGCTCTTGCATTGTTATGTAATCTGATTTCATGATCAATAATATTTGTGAGGCTTCTGTCCCTCTTTGGTCATTAGAATCTAATTCGATTATATCATTTGGTATCAGAGCTATACCATTGTTATCAGCTTTACCTTCCGATCCAAAAATTTCTACAAAGAAGTTGAAACAAAGAACTTGGGGACAAATGGAGGAAGATAAATTGGTTTGTATAATCGATATGTTGGAAACCATGATGTATAGGATGTTTAGAAGGCAAGAAGAACTTGCAGATTTGTAGAAGACAAATTCTGTCAAGCAAGACTCCATGGAATCAGTGGTTTGAGGCTTAGCTGAAAAGTTTGGCATAGGGAAGAGCCACCATGAGGAAGATTATGGGGGATAGCATGAAGAAGAGACTTTAAAGGAAAGAGAAAAGGTAAAATCTGACCATACTCATTTTAAAGTTGAGATTAAAAGCTTTGAAGGACAAGTAGATGCAAATTTTCTTGATAAATGGTTAAAATAGTTAGAAGTCTAATTTAGCATCCATAATGTCACTGAGGCATAGAGGATCACCTTTGCATGTCTCAAAATGGAGGGACACGCTCTAGTTTGGTGGGAAACCCATCTAACCACTTGTGAAAATAAGAAGCATCCTATTGTGAAATCTTGGCAAGAATTTAAAGAATTACTTAGAGCTAACTTCTATTCTATTGGCCACAAGACTTACCAAATGATTAAATGGCAGTATTTTAGACAAGGCATTGGTCAAAGTATGTAGGACTATACTACAGAGTTTTGGAGGCAGGCCATGTTGCTAAACATGGACTTGGAGGATGAGGATATTCTGACTAAGTACTTGG
This sequence comes from Taxus chinensis, assembly GCA_019776745.2. Taxonomy (NCBI): domain Eukaryota; kingdom Viridiplantae; phylum Streptophyta; class Pinopsida; order Cupressales; family Taxaceae; genus Taxus; species Taxus chinensis. Next base: position 29,132,224 of record CM034152.1, read on the forward strand.
GAGTACTTCACACTCACCTTTGAAGAAAATTCATCTCCACAAATCCCAAAGATCTCAATGAGGCGTGTGTGTAGGCATACTACATAGATGATGAAAAGAAGCAAGGAGAAGCAGATCCAAGGGCAAAGTAGTCAAAAAATCAGTTGAAAAAAGAGTATGGGAAAACAAGTAACAAGGGTAAGTGGAAAGTGAAAGGTAAACAAGTGGCCACTATAAATACTTGTAAAGATCCCAATAATTTTTTCAAGAACTGTGATATCAATGGTCATATTGATGCTACATGTTGGAATTTGCATCCAGAGTTACATACGAAGAATTGAACCAAGGACTCAAAGAAGTCCATGACAGCTGTGAAAATAGAAGGGGAGGTGGAAATCGAAGATGAATTTGATGTAGACGAAAGGATTGGATGCACAACCACCAACATGGACAACCAGAAATAGGAGACGAGTAAACTATTCCATATCAAAATCCAAATCAAGAGAACTAAGGTAAATGATTTGGTTGATACCGGTTCTCAGTCTAACTTGATTTCTAAAGTAGTTGTAAAGAAGCTTGGTCTTGAGACTTACGACCATCCACACCCTTATCCTTTGGGTTGGGTGAATAAGGGTGTTAAAATTTAGGTAACAAGAAGATATAAAGTCAAGTTTGGGATAAATTCCCAGTATATTGATGTTTTGGAAGCTGACATTATTCCAATTGATGATTTTGATGTTGTATTCGAGAGTCCTTACTTGTATACTAGGGATGCTATATTTATGAGAAGGGAAAAACCAGTATAGATGGGTCAAGGATGGGACCAGCTACAACATCCGGGCACACTAGCGTAAGACACGTGCTACTATGGTGAGTGCTAACCAAGCAAAATGACTTATTCAAGAAAATCATAATTAGTTTTGTTTACTTTTGTTAAAGGATAAACAAGATGGGGTAGAAGTTTCAGATATTTCTAACCAGGGAAAGCATGATTTGGATAGTATTATTCAGTATTTTTAGGAAGTATTTCAGGGTCCCAGTGGGTTATCAACAAAACATGAAGTAGAGTATGAGATTCGGCTATTGCCAGAGTCCCCTGTACCGAACATCAGGTTGTATAAGCAATACTTACTTGAGAGTATTGAAGTAAACAAAAAAATCCAGGAAACTACTAGACCAAGGGGTGTTTACGGTTCGAGCACCTCACCATGCAGTTCACCTATTGTGATGGTGCCAAAGAAGGATGATTCTTGGAAAAATGTGCATCGACTACTGCACTTTGAACACAATCACCATAAAGAACAAATATCTACTTCCCCACATAGATGATCTCTTTCGACCAGCTTCAACATGCCAAATTCTTCACGAAGTTGGATCTCAAGTCAGGTTATCACCAAGTCATAATGAAGGAGGAGGATATATGAAATAATGCCTTCAAGACAAAACATGGTTTGTATGAATGGTTTGTACTTCCTTTTAGGTTATGCAATGCACGCGCTACATTTATGAGATTACTAAATGATGTATTGTAGGATTTCATAGATTCACGTGTCATTGTATATCTAGATGATATCTTTATTTTTAGTGCCACATGGGAAGAACATCTAACTCATTTACAACAAGTCTGGAAAGTTCTTAGGGAGAGACAACTACTTTATGATATGAAGAAATGTGAAATTTTCCAAATAGTCACTTGTCTATCTTGGGCACATGGTTGGAGGAGGAGAGCTACGAGCAGATCCAAAGAAGGTGGAAGCCATCACTAATTGGCCAACACTAATAGGAGCCATAGAGACTAGGAGTTTTGTGGGAGCTCTAGTACTTTCTCTTCCTAGTTTTCAACAACCTTTTGAAGTAGAGACAAATGCTAGTGATTATGCTATGGGCGAAGTGTTTCTTCAAGGAGGTAAACCCGTATGCTATCATTCTGAAACTTTAACTTCAGTAGTTAAAGGATATTCAATATATGATAAGGAAATGTATGAACTAGTTCAGGGAAATTAAAAAATGGAAGCATTATTTGTTGGGTAAAGAAACTATTGTGCACACTAACCACAAACCTCTCCAGTATTTGTAAGCACAGTCTAAATTACAGCAGGAAAGACACTACAAATGGATGGGGTTCCTTCAGCAGTTCCATCTGGTGATCAAATACAAGAAGGGTAGTACAAACTTGGTGGCAGACATGTTGTCTAGGCCACCCACATAGGAGAAGTTTTCCTGTTTGGCCACTATCTCTTAGATCGAGCCCTTCATGAAGGAATCTTACAGAGAGGCATATACCTAGGACAGATACTTTGGGGTGACATTTCAGCAGTTGTAGTCCTAAGGGATAGAAAGGTCGAGGATTGAATATTTTTATCTCAAGGACGAGATGCTCTACCAATGGGGGAAGCTTTGTGTGCCTAAAGAAGAAAGACTTTGATTGATGAGGGAAGTACATACCTTGAAAGTAGCAGGACATTTCAGTGTTGATAAGACCCTAGCCCACTTGCAAAGGTATGTGTATTGGCCCAATATGCAAGAAGAAGTATCAAAATTTATACGTGGATGTAAACTTTGTTGTACTAGTAAGCCTAAGACTAGGAAGGAGGGTTTGTATATGCCTTTTCTAGTACCTACTCGTCCATGGGAGGACATTTCTATGGATTTTATAGGAGGATTACCTATGTCTAAACATGGCCATGACTATCTCTATGTTGTTGTTGATAGATTCAGTAAGATGTGTATTCTTATGGCATGTAAAAATACTGTAAAATCACATGAGGTAGAAGATATTTTCTTTGCTAATGTATGGGTGCATTTTGGTTTGCTAAAGTCTATTGTTTCTAACAGGGATTCCAGGTTCTTGGGGAAGTTTTGGACTACTTTGTGGGACAAGATGGATACTAGGTTATAGAGGAGCAAAAATTTCCATCCATAGACAGATGGATAGACATAGGTGGTGAACAACACTTTGGTACAATTGATTAGAGGGTATAACAACAAATACCCAATGGCTTGGGATGATTCCTTAGCCTACATTCAACATTCCTATAACCGGGAAGTACACACATCCACTATGAAGTCACTGTTTGAAGCATGCTTGGGATATCTACCTAAAAATCTACTGGACATAGCAGTTGGAAAATAGGATGAGGAGGAGGCATGTGACATAGACGTGACTAGAGAAAACAAATTCATTTAGAGGATCCGGAAAATCCATCTCAAAGTCAAAGAACAACTAGAGAAATCTCAAGAAAAGTACAAAGATAGGCATGATCAACATAGGAGGGAACATAAGCTTCATGTTGGAGATAGAGTTTGGCTTTACTTGAGTAAGGAGAGACTAAAAATTCAACCACGGAAGCTCAAGCCACTACGATATGGGACCTTCACCATATTGGAGCAGGTTGGAGAAAATGCCTTTTGGCTTGATTTACCGTCATTTATGAGGATGTACTCTGTAGTAAATTGTGAGAAATTACACCTATATGAGCCATCCATGCTAGATGAAAATGAAGGACTACAATTTCTACCTTCCATTGTGGATTACGTCTTGGAATCATGAGGCGAATTGGATGAGGATGTAGTGCTACAACAAAAGGTCAGAGTGACTAGGAGAGGTCTGTAGGAGTCTTGGAAGATTGGACTAAAAGGAAAGACACCAAGGCAGGCCCGGTGGTACTCGAAGGAGCAAGTGAGGGAATTATTTCCTCATCTACTCCCCCACTAAGATTTTTTGGGAAAAAAGTCATCCTAAGTAGGAGAGGTGTGATCCATAGGGATCCAAAAGTACTCTACTTCGTTAGATCAGTTAGCACAAAGAAGGAAAATAAATATACGGAGGTTCTTTCTTTATAGTAAAAGGACTGCCGCCTGTGTAGAGTGGTGGTTACAGAACCACTGCCGAACTAGGGTGGTGGGCCTGGGACCAACGGTCTGTATTGGGTGACGGTACTGGCTCGTTTAGACAAAAAATAAAATATGAAATGAACAACCTCAGAATTTGAAAGGTTATTCATGTCTCTTCTCCTCCATGACCTTTCCCATTCTCTAGTGCATGGGAGGACATGAGGAAGACTATACATATATGTTTGTAGAGGAGAATGGGTTCATCAGAGCATGAAAACAAGTGAGCAAGAAGTTCTTAGTGCTATAACTGTGTTTTGTAGAAGAAAGGAGTGTTAGGATAGAGAAAGCAAGTAATTGGGAGGAAGTGTGAGATATTATCTACTTCTCTTTCATACTTATTTTAATTTTTGTACTTATTGATTTGAATTGGCCAATAAAAGTGGGAAGAAAGAGAAATTTCCCTTCCTGAATGGTTTTTCCTCCTTTGTAGGTTTCCAGGATAAAACTTGTTGGTGTTTGTGAGTTTATAATCTTTCCTTTCATATAATTGTTGATTCTAAGCATAAGCAAAATTCATTCACTAGCTATCTCTGTCATTTTCTAATCGGAAGTAGAACAACAATGTTTAATTTGTGATTCTGTGAATAATTCCAAAGTTAAAGAGTTTACAGATCATGGTAGGAGACTCTAAATGAAGAAATATAGAAGCTCAGAGTCAGCAAACACATTAGACATATTAACTAAGTTGTGTTTGTATCGTAAAACATAGTTCTCTTTGTGTTCATTAGATCCTTGTTTTAGTTGTGTGAGTTGATAATAAGAGATATTGGAGATGATGTTTCTAGAGAATTGAGTTAGAAAATCATCATCCAGATATGTAAAATATGTTACTGAGTGAACAGGTAGGTCATATAACCAACGCATCACATAATCATGAAGACTATGAGGAAATAGCTTAGCTAGGAGAATGTGATCATTTGAGAAATCTAGACAAGCCACATGGAATGCTTGGAGATGCTCTTATGGGTCACCATGGCCATTGAAAGTAGGTAGTTTAGGAATGATGAAATTTTGTGGAAGAAAATAAGTGGGTATAGTGGGTGCAAATGGAATATGCAATAATAGATTGGAATCCAAAGACGGAGACACATGAGAAGTAGCCTTTCGTAATTGATGAATTTGATCCTGAAGGTAATGATAAAGGGAGGATAGATCTTGAGTTCCATCGGAAGCATTATGCCATGCATGAGAAACAAGAGGTGGGGTATAGTGATTAGTAGGATTAGGGAAAGAAACGAGAATGGTGGAAATAGGTGGAAGAGTAAAATAAAGTGGTTGAGTAGCAACGATGGAGGGAATGACGGCATAAGCATTAAGCTCAAAAATATTTGTAGGTTCTTCATGAGTAGCATATAAAATCATGTCTAGATCTTAGGGATGCTCAGGGATATGATCATTGAGGGATTTAAGATGGGTTTTAGAAAATTCTTCAGAATATTGAGCTATAGCAATAAGAGAAAAAAATCCCTAAGTGGAAGGTGGTGTCAAGCGTGGGGTTCACCAAAATGATTATGCTAAAATGTAATATCCTATCCTAATCTAATGCAAGTTTGCAGTAAATAAATAAGAAATGGAATAACTAAAATACACCCAAACAAGCTAAGAAATAAAATGTATAAACCCTAACATGTAAAGAGGGTTGGAAGAGCCTTAGCTGATATTAGATGTCGTGAGACTGTGTTGCAATAGAGACCGACTAAACATGAGGAGTAAACTATCACACAAGATCCTGAGAAAATGCATATCTAGATGATTTTACTAGATTGGGGTGCTTGGGGAAGGATAAGGGCACCAGTGGGTACCCTGGCGTGAATTCTGGGTGCCATAGTCTGCACAGATGGTTGGAACCCATAATTTTCAGGGTCCTAAGATGTCTGCACTCCTTTTCTTCTTGTTGCGTATATGCCACTGCACTTCGCAAGAGGTTGCCATAAACCCATAATAGAATAATTACCTATAAAACCCCATAAAAATGTCAAAACCCTAAAAAATAAATATGTATATGAAGGGGCTAGACTGTGATCAATTACCAAATTGATGGACTTATCACTGAGAGCTGTACTACATCTCAGACCCAATGCAGTTCTAGGTGTGTATGTGTGTGTAATTATGCCCTGGATTACTCTTATGTCAGTCATAATTTATAAAGTAGAGATCAAGTAACTAGATGTAGAATGTAATAAATTTGTGCATGGAAATAATAGACTCCCCTCCTATGAAGTGTGATGCATATGAACTAGCCTTTGTGCCTTGTGATGGAGCTAGATAGATGTAAATATAGTTATAGATGCCTTTGATGGATGCAACCTTAGGTGGTGGTAGCTAGTACTTAGTTCTTGGTCCCTTATTATGATCACATAAATTTATATTTATATGATTCCTTCACTTGAACTTTGTAATTAACCCCGAAAAGGGAAACTACCAAAAATATAAGATGCTCAAATGGCTAGAAAGGACCCAAAAAGTGAGAGTAAAGTGTAAAGAGGATGTTAGGTAATAACGGATAAAATATGCGGAATAATCCCTCACAGAATTGCAACAGTAGAAACTAATATGCAGAAATTATTACAGATCTCAAATAAAATTTCAGAATAAAATAACACAACACAAAGAGACAGTATTTAACGTGGTTCACCCAATTTGGGCTACGTCCACCAAGAATCACTTGCTCAGATTTTATTACAAGCCACCGCTCTCTCAATACAATGCCCAGATCCGTTTGGAGCTATGCTCAACAAACTCTACAGAATTCACAGCCGAATTCAAAACACATCTGCAATATATTTGCTTGTACATCTATCATATGCATAAGACCATATAAATAGACAACTGCTTAAGCAGTTTTATAAAACCATGGGTATCAAAACCATGGGAAAAACCCGTCCCATAAATCTATGGGTTAAAAAACTCACCCAAATGAGAAAAGCATGTTTCCTGATATTTCGGGTGTAATTTTTCGAGGCCAAAAAATTTACGCCTAAATTTTTTTTTTTGGGGGCTGTGCCCCCGAACCCCTGCTACCAAGGGCTGCTGCCCCCAGACCCCCGCTCGGGGCTTGGCCCGACACCGAACCCCGGCGAGGATACATGAAAAGTGTACAATACTATTAGTGTACAGTCTTCAACACTTTCACACATGAAAACATGCTCCACAACCTAACAATCTCCCACTTGGAGACTAGTTTTCCTCTGAGCAAGCTTCTCAACCCTTCACTAGTTTCTGTGAAGACCAACCAAAGCTGAACACAACTTCAATTTTTCCCTTGTGATCACCTTGGTCATCATGTCTGCAGGATTCTGACTTGTATGAATCTTCTCTAACTTCAACTTCTCTTCCTCCAAAGCTGTCCTGATGAAATGGTACCTTAACTGTATATGCTTTGTCCTAGAGTGGAAAGCAGAGTTCTTAGCTAGGTGTATAGCACTTTGAATATCACTATGCAACTTACATTCCTCCTGCTTATGCCCCAACTCCTTAAGCAATTGTTGTAACCAAATCATCTCTTTGCTTTCCTATGTGGCAGAAACATACTCAGCCTCTGTGGTTGACAAAGCCACCAGCTTCTGCAGTCTTGAAATCCAACTCACTGCTGTCCCACCTACAATGTAAATATAACCTGTCGTGCTCCTCCTGCTGTCTACATCTCCAGCCATATCTGAATCTACATAACCACGTAAAGTGGTGTTTGATCCATTGTAGCACAAAATTGTCCCCATGGTCCCTCTCAAATACCGAAGGATCCACTTTACTTCTTGCCAATGCTCTTTACCTGGATCACTCATAAATCTACTCATAGCTCTCATTGCATGGGCAATATCAGGCCTAGTGCGTACCATGACATACATCAAACTGCCAACTACTGATGAGTAAGGTACCTTGGACATTTGGTTTCTTTCCTGCTTTGTCTGTAACACTCTGATTTTGTATGTTAACTTGGTAAATGTTTTACATACTGTTATAGCTGCTGAAATGAAAGCAAACATGTTAAGATATGTTTTGATCTTAAGAGAATGTGTTGCTAATTTGGATTCTTGCATACTGTGATTTATTGCATGGGACAGCAGTATTGTACTTGTGTGTTTGCTGATGTGACGACAAATTGTCGTATACTTGCTAAACTCTCTTTGCTGATTGACAACATACCTTGAATCAATTTCATTGATCCAAGTATGCTGAGGTCCTCTTGTGATTTCTGTGTCGATTCACACTTGAACCGAGATTGTTATGAACAATGCCTGATTGCAGGTGTGAACAGCTAGCACGTAGATGCCAACGACAGGGGTTCGATTCTTGAACCCTGTAGAACTTGGGACCTCGTGAGGCAAGAAATGCCTGGACACGGGTGGCCTTAGCACGTAATCTAAGGGACGGAACGTCCTGCTCTGCATTAACGTGAATGTTAGTAGGGAGGCTGGATGGAAGTTGTTAGTGTTAGTGGTTAGTGTGAATTAAACCTAAGCTAATCCTAAGTCCTAACATGCCTAATCCTAAGTGGATTTTTAAATTATAAAAATAAAAATAAACAGGGGAAAATAACCTAAGCCCTAATAACCTAAGGCTAAACTAAGACCTAGGTTGAATACTATATGCAACCTAAACTAATCCTAATCTAAGGGGTGCGCAGACCCTTGGAGGAAAGGGATAAGGATGGGAAGAAGGCATTCATTGGCATTTAATAAAACAGTCCATACGTGGACAGCGCCAGTTTTGGCGGGGCAGGTAGGAATTAGTGGCATCTATTTAGAAATAGAGCCAAATTCAGTTTGCATGGAAATTGTGAAATTTAAAAGCTCGCCAACTCAAGTGGCGGTGGCATGGGAAGTAAGGAAAAAAAAGGCAGAGCCTTTAATTGCATTAATTGTTCTTGGTCCTCGCGACCAGCTCGCCTTGGAAACTGCATGAGGGAATTTGATTTTTCATTGTTTCGATTTGGTTTTGGCCAAAGTTGCTCTGCATTTGGTTTTTTGGCCTGGTTCAGTCGAACCAGCTCTTGGCATTTGACATTTTTCGTGGAGATTTCGAGGCTGTTGCTAAGCCTGAAGGAGAAAGAAGTGTGGGGAGTTTGTGCTGTCGCTGTAGAAGGAAAAACGCGGCAAACGAATCCTTCTTCGAGTTCAGGAAAAGGGATTTCAGGCATGTTAAGCCCTTCTCTTTAAAAATCTTTGCTTTGATTAAGTGTTTCATTAAAACAACCCTGCTCTTGGGTTTGGATTGTATGATTGCTGTTGAATCGATTTGATTTGGATTTTGTTGGTTCTTGCTTTCTTTCTTTGGAAATGATAAGAAAAATGGCTTCTGGTTGCTCGGCCTTGATGCGTTTTTGCACGAATCGAGTTAGAATGTGAATTACTGTAGTGATTGTTGACTGTATTGTGGAATAAAATAGACATTTTCTTCTCTGTACATGCTATATGAATTGGAACAGGTTGTGTAATCGTTCCTTATAGTGTAATCGTTTCTTTTCTGTTGTGCTTGGGGAATGCCTTTGCAAGTAAAGAGGAAATGGAAATACAGTCATGTTATGTTGTTATGATTTGGATTTCCTTCATACTTGCTGTCATTTTTGGAAATGATGGGGTAAAGTTGTTTCCTTGCTGTTGTGATTAATCTGTCCTTACATTTTGATTGGTTGGAAACACTTCCACGACGTGCTGGTTTGTTGACAATAATGGAAAATTTGTCTTGTGTATCAAGGGTCTGTACATGTTATTTGAGTTCTTCTCACTACCGAAACTATCGTTCTTTCGTTGACAAACGGGAATGAGGGAAACGATAGTTGCTTGTAGTTGTCTCTTATTGAAATTTTTATGGAAACAGATTCTCTTCCTTCTACTGCCTTGAATTTCAATGGAAATGGCATTTGGGTTTTCTTGGGTATTTGAACTCGAATTGAATGACGTAATAGCAATATTTCCATTGCTGTGCCTTTTCTTGTTTAAGAAATGAGCGAATACGTTTTGGTATCCGTGAAAATAGGAAAAAAAAAAGTAGACTGTTTTTCCTTCTGAAGTTATTGATGGATTATGTTTTCTCCTTGCTGTGAGAATAGGTTGGTTTTATGGTGTTTTAACGATGCTGTTCGGTCTTCCTGTTCGGACTGTATACACAAATACAAATTGGTTTGTATTCAGTGCAGTGAATGATTATATTTCCTTATGCTGTGAAGGAAAGTTGATTCCATGGCGTCTTGTGGTTGAGGTTTGACCTTCTGATTTGAATTGTCTTGTGAATGCGAACTTGACTTGGATTTCTGTTTTAATAAATGGAAAGTGTGGGAATTAGCTTGTTTTCTGAGTCTGCCTTGACTGTACCAAGCTTACGCAATTAACACCCTAAACGGGTTTGTCTTTATAGAGGTATCGATATATGAATGTTATATTTTGAGTTCTGTACCTCATTAAGAAAATGGAGAATGTTGTTTTGGAGTTAACGGTTGATCGAGATAGAATTCGAATTGGATATTCATTGTTGTGGCATGTTGGATTGAAACTGTACAGGCTATGTGAGTTGCTTTTCAATGAGAATGAATGTTTTGTTATCTTCATAAGTTGAGCTGTCATGCTAAGATAAACACGATTTGAGTGTTTTTATTTTATTCGGAACAAATGATTGTTTCTTAGTGAAATTAAAGGGAAATGAATTCGTCTTCTGTTTACTGTTCTGACTTGGTGAAATTCATAGTCAATGTGAATATTGGATTTGCTGTAGGTAACAGCAATGAATAATATGTTGTTTGAACGGGATACGTTCATAGGATTAAGTAATCATGCGACTTATTGACTGCATGATTGGAATACTGTTTGTCTGTTTAGCATACAGTGAAAGAAATATAGTTTCTTTTAGTATGATAAAAATATGGTTTGCATCCTTGTACTGTTTAATCTTGGATGAACATAATGTTGTACTAACCTGTTTCAGATTTTCATATGAGTCTGATTCAAATGAAGTATGGATATGGATGATGAATTCTTCCCTGTTTTCATTTTAAGCGGATTATAAATGAAATTATTCTTGCTGCCGGAAAGTGAATTCCGAATGGATTTTGTAAGTTTCACTCTGAACTGTTATCTTGATTTGTCTTTCGTTTGGATTCCACTGTTAGGACAGTCATGTGGAAAGAAATAGAGATATGAATGAATGACTTGGAAAAATGATCTTTTCTTCTTTCATTCAGTTGGAAATCTGGAATTCATGATTAATGAATTTTTATAGTGCTTAGATGGGAGCAACTATATGCATTGCTGATTCGTTTTCTTGTCTGTACTTGATTGCTTTGAATTTAATACACGAATTGGAAGGAAAGTAATGAGTTACATTTCAGTTAGTTTCATCCTTTGCATTTATTATTAATGAAAGGCGTGGAAAGGATAACAATATGTTTAAAATTATGTGGAAACAGGACAGCAGTCTTATTGCTGATTGTGATAATATTTTGATAGTTCAGTTGTTATGCTGATCTTTCTTTTGTGCCTATTTTGTGATTGATGTTTAACTGTCGTTTCATAAAAGCAGGGTTCTTTTATTGAGACAGTTAGTTGAAGCACCTTATTTTAAGGATAAGTGCTTAATATGCTCAGTTCATTGAACTGACCCGTGCAAATCATTTTGCAGATGGAATTTGATTAGAATGAAGACATGGTTGTTTTCTGATGCTTCTTGATTAATAAAGGATGAATTTTAATTGTTGCTTTATTTCCTCTTCGAGGAATTGTGAAAAGAAGAAAATATATTCTTCTGTCCATGAGTTGTATGGATGTTTTGTATAAACTATGCCCAATCAGCTGGATTGGCAAATGTACAGATTATGACTTGAAATATTGAATACAATTACAAGTGTGATATTTTCAATAGTTATATCAGTTTGATTTTGTTGTCTAATCTGGAAATATAATGTTATTTCTTGATTTGGAATTGTTATTTGTCCTTGGATGGATGCTAAATGGAAACTGATATCTATTCTTACCTAAACGCAACTTTTAAGTTGAAAAATGCAATTAGTTCATACTTGGGTAAAGATGAATTTTTAATTGACATTAAAAAGGATTAAGAAGAATATGATTCCATAATCGGAAGGTATTCATGATTAGCTTAGGAGCTAAGGAATATCAATTAACTCCGGAGTAATCGAACTTCACTTTCGAACTCCATTAATGATCCCGTTTGGTAAATTCAGAATAATGGATATAGGATAAGTATATCCGTAACTAATGGACCTTAACCAAATAACGTTAAGGAGAACAAATGAATACTGTTCTTGGGAATTAGACCTCGTTTAAATGATGTCTAATAAGTTAAAATTCTGAATTTAGTTGCAGTTGAGAAAATCTTGGTTAAGTTTAATAGGTTAAACTTATCACGTCCATCGGAATGGACTGCTTAATCCAATGATTAAGAAGTGAACCAAGTAAGGAAATGCAGCCCTTCGACATGAAGGAGAAGATGCATTGCAAGACAATGGACGGATTTAGTCCCTCTTAGACCTATACAACTGTAATGGAAACGAGGATCAAGAGATCAGCGTGGATGCTGAAAGTTGATTTTAATTATTAAAATCATATCCGAAGCACTTGAGCAGGATGTGTATTCTCGATGGGAGAATTCCGTAGGACATTGGCATACACCAGCTACAGCAAGGTGTCTCCATGAAGACGGGGTCTTCATTATGACACACTGTTGCAGCTGACATATTGCAATGCCCTCCTGAATTAAAACATTTAGAATACATAGGCTGAATGTGTAACTCTTAGCAGGGGATAGAGTATGATCAGATATACGGAGTGACTCCGGAATACTAAAGATAATTAGACACACGGAGTCGTGGGGTAATGACACCGTATGTCTGCGTATCTTTAGTTATCAGGAGTGCCTTCTTATATTCGTTCATATTCTAATTGGTTAAATTGAAAGTTTAAAACTGACCTTAAACGAAAAGGACTGGTAGGAACCAGGAAAGACCATTCTAGATAACAGGTGAAGTGAGGTGAAGGACGTATTCCGTAGATGTGTATCACATCCAGGAATATGATCATGCAAAGCATGTGAAAATATTTGGCCAAAGTATTGCAATTGCTGGTTGTGTTGTCCTTATCACTTAATTTAAGATGCAGGATGTCAGATGAATATCAGTAACAGATATTCAGATAGTCTTCTTAAATGGATCACTTCGATAACCGGAATTGGTTATGAGAACATGTATATAGAATATACCATGCATAAACAAACATGAAGGATCGGTTGTTGCCGAGTCATGAACATGAAGGATCGGTTGTTGCTGAGTCATGAAATGAAGGATCGTTGAAACTCCGAGCCATGAAAATGGAAGATCGGTAGTTCCTCGAGTCATTTACAGCAGCATATAGAATCTGTTATAATATTGAATGGCATTGAATGTGTGTTCCATATTGTAAATATGTGAACAGGGAACATTCGTTTTAAAAAGAAATTGTGTGATCCAAACTGTGTTGTTTGGGCAGAGAACAATTATTAAAACTTGAACGTGTGTTTGAATTTTATAATTCATAACAGTGAACGTCATCAAAAAAAAAAAAAAAAAAATTTCCCTTGTTCTGGTATTTTGAAATGAGGATGTTACACTGTCATGGGACACTGCTCCTTTGATAACTTGAAATGGCCTGCCAAAGGAGTCCCAACCGGTTTAGCATCCTGCATGTTAAACCTGTCTAATACCTTCTTAATGTACTCTTCCTGAGATAAAGTCAACTTCCGTTCCTTCTTATCCCGAGTTATCCTCATACCAAGGATTTGTCTAGCTGCCCCCAAATCCTTCATATCAAAGGATTCACTTAGCTGTTTCTTGAGTCCTTTTATTTCCTGCATGTTTTTACCTTGTTTCTGTGCAAACCCCTTGACCACCAACCGGGCCTTATATCTTTTCTTTCCTCCTTCTTCATCTTTAACTCTGTACACCCACTTGTTCTGCAATGCTCTTTTGCCTTCCGGTAGCTTCACCAAATCCCAAGTCTGGTTCTCCATGAGAGACTTATGCTCCTCATCCATGGATTGCTCCCACTTCTTACTGGCATCTACCTGCATTGCTTCATCAAAGCTCTCTGGCTCTCCACTATCAGTGAGTAATAAATAATAAAGAGAAGGAGAAAACCGTTCAGGTTCTTTTCTTACCCTAGAAGACCTCCTCACTGTAGGAGTTTGGGGTTCCTGTTGAGTAGGTTCCTGAACTGATTCATGGGTCACTTTCCCATCTGGAAGATCCTCTACCACTGCATATTCTTTCTTGGATTCTTCCCTATTTTCCTGCAACTGTTGCTTATACATGACTTTCTCATTAAATACCAAATCCCTAGACCGAATGATTTTCTTGTCCTTAATACTCCAACATTTAAACCCAAAGTCATCACCACCATAACCAATGAAAGTACATTTTTTTGATTTAGCCTCTAGCTTGGTCCTATCGTCCTTGTCTATATGAACAAACACTTCACATCAAAAGACTCTAAGAAATGAATAATCAACTTTCTTACCATACCATGCCTCCTCAGGTATGCCTCCATCCAAGGCACTTGAGGGTCCTCTGTTTATCAAGTACACAGCTGTGCTCACCGCTTCTGCCAAAAAAGAAAGAGGCAGTCCTGCATGTAATCTCATGCTCCTAGCACGTTCCATTATTGTTCTGTTCATCCTTTCTGATACCCCATTCTGCTGCGGAGTTTCTGGAACTGTCTTTTACCCGCGGATTCCATTCTTAGAACAGTAATCATCAAATTCATTGCTGCAATACTCCCCTCCATTATCTGACCTGAGACATTTTAGCTTAAGACCTGTTTCATTCTCTACCAAGGCTTTCCATTTAACAAAAGTGTCAAATACATCATATTTGTTTCTAATACAATAAACCCAAACTTTCCTTGTTGCATCATCAATAAAAGTAACATAATAACTTGAACCCCCAAGAGATGATACCTGAGTCGGTCCCCACACATCAGAATGTACCGGCTCTAACTTACTCTCTTTCTTCATAGGTCCAACCTTGAGAAACCTTACTCACTTCTGTTTCCCATATATGCAGTTCTCACAGAAATCCAAACTTGTTTCTGTATATCTAGGTAAATTATTCTTTATGATGTTCATGCCCTTATGGCTCATATGACCAAGCCTATAGTGCCATAATGTTGTATCTGCATTTGAAGCCACAAGATTACAATCATTAGTACTATTAGTGGTTAAATACAAGGTTCCAACCTGCTTACCTCTTGCCACCACAAGAGCACCCTTGGTAACCTTCCAAGAGTCTGCTGTAAATATCACAGTACAACCATCACTTCCCAACTGCCCTGCCGATATCAAATTTCGTCTTAATGTAGGCACATGTTTGACATTCTTCAATAGCCAAGTATTCCCATTCTGCATCTTAACCTGAACAGAACCTTTTCCAACTATGCTGCAAGGCTCATCATCACCAAGAAAAACATGCCCAAAATCTCCTTGAACATAATCAACAAAATAATGCCTATGTGGAGAAGCATGGAAAGAAGCCCCTGAATCTAAAACCCAAGATTCAATAATATTGTGTAAAGAAAGAATCAAAGCATCCTGACATACATTACCCGTTGCCACATTTGCCTCATTGTTTTCTTCTTGTTGTTTCTTCTTATCCCGAATCTCCCAACAGTCCTTCTTTGCATGCCCAGGCTTTCCACAATTCCAACATACAATCTTGTTCTTGGATTTTGACCTTGCCCGATCTTTTGATTTTCCACGGTTTCCTCTATTCTTTTGTCTCCCTCTAGTTTCCACTGTCAAAGCATTCCCTGAAGTAGAAGATTCCCCAGAGCTTTTTCTTCGCATTTCCTCGCTTAGAATCACCCCTACAACATCCTCAAACTTCAACTTCAAGTTAGCTAGAACCGAGTTACTTACCGCCATTACCAGGCTATTCCAACTCTCAGGTAAAGAGCACAAAATTAATAAAGCCCTAACTTCTTCATCAAATTCTATTGTAACCGAAGATAGCATATTCACTACCGTATTGAAATCATTTAAATGATCTGCTACTGAACTATTCTCAGACATCTTCATATTAAACAACTTTTTCATTAAAAATATCTTATTAGAGGCAGAGGGTTTTTCATACAACTTCCCTAATGCATCCATTAGATCTTTTGTAGTCTTTTCCTTTGAAACATTAAATAATACCGAAGATGCAAGACTCATCCGGATTGTTCCAAGTGCCTTCCGATCCAACAAATCCCATTCCACATCTGTCATACTCGAGGGTTTGTTCACCTTCTCAGACAATGGAGTATAAAGATCCTTCTGATAAAGGTAATCTTCCATCTGCATCTTCCAAAGACTGAAATTCTGCCAGTTGAATTTATCAACCCTAGATCTTCCTTCATTTGCCATAGCTCCCACTCAAGATAAAAACTTTCCCTGTGATTCAACACTTTAGCAAACCAAACCAAGCTCTGATACCAATTGTTAGGAAATAAGGGATAAAATATGCAGAATAATCCCTCACAGAATCACAACAGTAGAAACTAATATGCAGAAATTATTACAGATCTCAAATAAAATTACAGAATAAAATAACACAACACAAAGAGACAGTATTTAACGTGGTTCACCCAATTTGGGCTACGTCCACCAAGAATCACTTGCTCAGATTTTATTACAAGCCACCGCTCTCTCAATACAATACCCAGATCCGTTTGGAGCTATGCTCAACAAACTCTACAGAATTCACAGCCAAATTCAAAACACATCTACAATATATTTGCTTGTACATCTATCATATGCATAAGACCATATAAATAGACAACTACTTAAGTAGTTTTACAAAACCGTGGGTATCAAAACCATGGGCAAAACCCGTCCCATAAACCTATGGGTCAAAAAACTCACCCAAATGAGAAAAGCATGTTTCCTGATATTTCGGGTGTAATTTTTCGAGGCCAAAAAATTTACGCATAAATTTTTTTTTTCGGGGGTAGCACCTCCGAACCCCTGTTACTAGGGGCTGCCACCCCTGGACCCTCGCTCGGGGCCCGGCCCGGCCCTGAACCCCAGCAAAGATACATGAAAAGTGTACAGTACTCTTAGTGTACAGTCTTCAACACTTTCACACATGAAAACAAGCTCCACAACCTAACAGAGGAAAGGGATGCCTAGAGGGGATGAGGGCGCCTAGTGTTGACATCCTAGCTGGGAGCTCCAGTCTAAAAAAGGTGAAATGAAAGTATGAAAAGATAGACTGGGCCAATAAAGGTGCAAGACCGAAAGTAGCAATATAAAGCAATGAAAGATGGCTAAAAACATGGGTTAATCAATAATCCTCTTGCTTAGGAACCACATAAATAGTAGTATGTAATTGAGACTAAATAATGACTCAATGTACATGATTTTGTGTCTACAATGAGAAGGTTGTAGAAGAGTGCATTAAAAACTCATGCAATTAGATGATGGACACGTAATTGCACGATGGAGTCAGAAAATAGAAAAATTAAGACAAAAGGCTTGACATGACAAGAATATTAAGAACAATTCTTTTTTGGTTGATGGGATGGTTATTTTGGATGAATTTAAGTTTGCGTGCAACCCAAGAAAGATCAAGTTCATTGGTTTAGACCATTTAAAGTAACAAAGCTACTAGAATCTAGTGTATGTTAGTTACATGCGCTGGATGTTACATTGTTTCCCGGTTACCTTTATGGGAGTAGGATGAAACCCTACTATAAATAAGCTTCCATTTTATGTTTGTAATAAGGTTGTATTTCCATTTAGATTAGGTTTCCCTTTTACTTTAGTTTAGTTTTGTTGTAATAGGAAAATTTGTGTGCATGGGCTGATCAATATGTTTTAGAATGATGCGCAGAGGAACACACATGCTTTTAGTGTGGGGTAAGCAGGTCAAGGTGCACACGCAATGGATTTTTAAGGTACATGAGGAAAGTGTTCCCTTGGTTGGATGGATAAAGTGTGCATATTATTAAAGTTGGAGGAATTAGTCACGTAAAAACCTGATGAATGGAGCAACACACAATGTATTGTGAGGGAGGTAACATGGATAAAAAATACTTGGTAAGTGGCTCATAGGAAGAATAGGTGGAGTACATGAAGGTGCATGCAAAAGGATCTGTAGCCTGAGAAGTTGTTACAAATCATAAGGTTATGGACTTCCATGCACGGAAGGAGCTTCCCGGGTGAGAAAAAGGTGGGAAAATGTAAGAGATAGAGGGAAATATAAAATTGGTGGTAGGTGAGTGCAATTAATGTGGTCAAAAATTAAAATCCTATAAAATGGCGATGAAGCATAGTAATTTTTACCTTGCTATTAAGAACTAGTGCACAAAAGAGCTCTTATGAACTAGATAACAAGTGAGAACAGAGTGAACCAAAGTCATGACAAAGAGACCGAACATAAAACCTTTAAAATGGAGAAATAACTCCTTGTGAGAAGATGTAGCTGTGAAGTGGAAAGATTTGAAGGGAGAATTACAGAGATAATATTGTAGAACTAGGGTTACAATTTTTTTAGGGTTAGTGGAAAAAATTGATTCACAATTTGAGTTAGGGCACAAGGTTGAAGTATCAAAGTGATGAGCACAAATTGAGATGGAGTCAGAAGATGGAAAAATTAAGACCAAAGGCTTGACATGAAAAAAATATTAAGAACAAGTATTTTTTGGTCAATGGGATGGTGATTTTGTATGACTCTAAGTTTACACGCCATGCAAGAAATCTCAAAGTGCATTGGTTTGGACCATTTAAAGTAAAAAAATATACTAGAATTTGATGCATATCAGTTACAAACGTTGGATGGTACAATGTTTTCTAGTTACTTTAATGGGAGTATATTGAAGCCCTACCATAAATAAGATTCCATTTTATGTTTGTAATAAAGCAATATTTCCATTTAGATTAGGATTCCATTTTAGTTTAGTTTTGTTCTATGTTGTCATGTGTTTTTGCAATGGAAAAATTCAACATGAAAATTTGACAACTTTATCCTACCATCCAAATTTTTGCTTGTAAGACCTACTAAGCATGTCTCCATACCGTTTTTCCCTTTGTGTCAATCCTATCATATCCTTCTAAGTTCTCATATGTGTTTTATTAACCTTTCCCATGTGTTTTAAATTTAAAATCAAGATCATGGAGTCCTTTTGATGCAGTAATTTCCAAGGAAGAATCTTTGGTGAGCCTAAAAGGGATATGTTTAGCCTTTCCAGGACTGACACAGTCCCAGGAAAAAATTGAAGGCTCAAATTCATCAGGAGTTATTAATAAGGAGATAAGAACATTGGAAAAGTGTTATAGGAGGATTTAGGATAGATTTAGAGGTTTAAGGACAGGTTCAGCGAAAGCACGTTTTTGAAGGTGACGGAGCTTTCAGTTCAGTGATTATGAGATCTCTATAATGAGTTGGAGTTGAAACAAGATATCAGTGAAAATGTGATTCAATGTTATAAATGATGCTGAATTCAAGTTTTTCACAAGACATGGGAAATTCTTCCCACAATCTGTTTTCAGCATATATAGCTTGCGGTCTTGAGTAAAAAGGATATTTTGAGGAGGTTTCAAGAATAATAAGATCATTCAACCCATCCCATTAATCTCAAAATTCTTTTTTAGTTAGATTCATATAAAGAAGTGCCTAAAAATACCTCTGTATGCTCCATAAACTTTGTTGTCAAGCTTCTCTCCAAGGTATGCTTTTAGGACTTCGCCAAATTTGAAGGAGGACACGTGTTATCACCAGGTGATGGCAGAAATTTTTATCCCAACTTTACCATGCCCTTGGGATAGTTGGGACACAAAAATTCACCCAATCCCAACATATCCCCCTGGATCATCATGTGACCCCGATGAAGCACAATCTTGCTAGCTAAGCCTCTTTGCACTCTTTCTCAGCTCTCTGTGTCATCAAATAAAAATGTGTCAGTTTTTCTCACTAGGTGAAGGTGCATTTTCCTACACTAACTATCCCATCCTCTTGGGACACATAAAATTTTCCCAAGCCTATACCTTTTCCAGGTCCTCCATATGACCCAATTTCAGCCCTTGGGAGTTTTTCAAGTGACTTTTCTTTCTCTTCTTTGTTGACCAATCTCTATCCGCCACTTGTCAAGATGAGAAGAGGGAAAATTTTACTTCACAAAATTTCACATTCCCTTGGGAAAATTGGAACACAAGAATTCACCCAAGCCCAAGAATATTAAAAAATCCAATATTTGTCAAATTTTAAATTGTCGTGTTGCTTTTCCTTGTGTGTTCGAGAAAACTGTTGCCGGAGGAAAGTTATAAAATACATTTCCCTCCTCCATTCCTCCATTTTTTTCTTCATTCCTCCATGATACACTACTTCAAATCACCCAAAACCTTTCTTTTTCTATAGACACCATTCCCGTTTTTTTTCTAGATTGACTCCATAGCCAAAAACATGAAAAAATCATATCTCCCAACCTGGTAATCAAAATTGGATGAGATTTTCACCATCTCTTTGTCCTTGGAGCCTAAAATAAGTAAGAAAAATAAGAACCAGAGGTGTCCCTAATTTTTAATGGAAGGAAACCCTATATTTATTCCCTAGCTCCCTCTTTTTCAATTTCCCGCCATTCCGACGGACGGTTCGAGCTATATTTTGAGCACGACATCCAAAAGAAAAAAGTATTCCAGATAAGCTAATTTTTCTTCAATCAGAGGTGTGTAAGAAAAGTTTATAAAAATAGTAAGTATGTGGTACTCATACTTACTATAAATATAAAATTTCATATAAAATCAAAACCTTTCAAAAATACAAATTCTGAAAACAATCGAGATAAAAAATTAGACAATACGGGCCGAAAAGGGAAAAAGATACAAAAAGTAGAAAAGTAAAAAATCAACTTTCTAAAAAATAAAGTGTGTGAAAATGGAAAAAAACATTAGTGAAATTCTCCAAGCATGTTGGGGGTTCTGAAAAACTAATTCCAAGACAAAAAATCAACATTTCCAAAAATAGCAGCTCTTAGATCCCAGAGGCTAAAAATATAAAGTCTTCATTTTGAGTGTAGAAAGTTATAGAGGGATTCGTTTTAACTCATATTTCTAATTTTTTGACTATTCACAGGGTTATGGGATGTTATCATATCTTGAATATAGAAATTAAGCCTCCATATGGGTCTTGGAAGAAACATCTTGATTCCAATTGTGTCCAAAAGAAAGGCATCACATTGCATAACACATCAAGTAAAATCTAGGAACATTTTGCAGTCAAAATAGACAAGATAGTTGTCAAGAACTCAATGGATTCACTGAATAGTATGGTCAACATAGCTCAATGGTCAAGTTGTATCCACCATCATATCTTAGGGACACGAGTGATTTGAGCTCAGTGAGTTGATTCGAGCTCGGTGAGATGGGTAAGTCAGTAAAGTAGGTGATTTGAAATGGTTGAGTCTATTGAGGTAGCTAAGAAAAGTGAGTTAAGAGTGATCTAGAAAGGAGGTCACACCTCTCAAAGTAGTAAAATCATAGTTTACAACCTTGCAACACAATGTGTGGAACTTGAATGCAAGTATCAAGAGGTTTGAGCATCGTGAACGACAATTGTGAAAGCCCGAGGGATAAAAGAGTGATCCTAACTCTCAATGTGAAATAAAGAATGCATCATCATCTTGAGATCAATTTGGGAGGTATCAAAATAATGTTTTTAGACAATCATTTAATAGTCTAAGGTGTCAGTTCTTCATGCCAAAGGAGGTGATTGTGACCATTGTCAGTAGGTCCTTCATCTAAGGAAACAATCTTCATCAAAAGAGCGAAGCGGAATGAAAAATTACTTTGTCTCCATCTGAGTAGTTCTTTTTCTCTTTTTTTCTCTCTCTTCCCTCCCCTCCCTCTCTTCCTTCATGTCCTATTTCTTCCTTAAGGGGGTTTGCACTTTCATTTTGTCTTATTCATGTTTTGTCTTATGTGACTATAGTTGATAATGCAATACGTCACCCTCAATTAATGAAAAGGGGGCTTAACTTTTATTCCTAGGAATACGAAGAGTCACATGTCATAAAAGACATATGAAAGGTCATGTGGGGGGTAGGTGAAGAGTCTTTCTGAAATATATTTATTGTAATGACTTCCCCATTCTTAAGGGTTGTCACTTTTATGAGTTCTAAGTAGATAACTATCAAGAATAAACAAAGATATAACAAGTTATTCTATTTCTCTCCGTGTTTTTCTCTTTCACTTACATTGTACATCTTTGTAAGTATTCCAATAAAGAAATGAGTTTCTAATTTTCTAGATGAGTAAATAAGTGATATTTTGTGTTCATGGTTTTAACTTGTCTTGATATTGCTAAGAAAAGTTGATATTCTTCCTAAATTGTGTATGTGATATTTCTGATTAATATTTGCAAGAATATGAGTTTTCCTACTTGAAATATTAATCCCTCTCCTAATTTATCACTCCCATTTCCACACCTACCTTATAAATTCATCCCTTGCAAGAAATTGTAAGCACTTTCCACAAGTGTAGTGAAATGTGCCTGTTGGCTCCCAGGCCCCAAGGCCATTAACACATTTACATTTTTGTTCACACACAATAATGAATCTTCCCCATTTAAGAGACAAAAATAGTCCAAGAGATTTGGAGGAAATTAACCAATTCGTCACATCAACTAATTTTATCTCCAACAATTGTTGGATCCCACCGTGGGGCAGATTTATCATTTCTATACCCATATACGAAACAAATCAAAATTAAAAAATAAAATATTCAAAAAACCATAAAAAATAATAATAATGGAATTTCATTGTTGAAAGAATCATTGTTGATTCCTATAAGCAACCCTTCATAATCCACAATGTCCTTTCAAATTCTCATTGCAATATTTTCCCAAAACTAGATGAAAGAAGATATACAAGGATTAATAGGTTGAGAGGAATTTTTGATCCCATGTTCAAGGATTTGCAAAACCCACAAGATCAAATAAGAGATAATTCATATTTCATCTCTTAAACCTCATCCCTATTCGGGTCTTCAAGTGGTACCCATGGAAATCCTATTCAAACCCTATTGATATTCCTCCCGCAAATCCCCTCGATTCCCCCATATTTCAACAATCGTTGAACATTAAATTCCCTAGTGAAGAAGAACAAGAACAAAAAGAGGAATTGGGAGAAGAATTTGTAGAAGCAGAAATGGAAGTAGAAGCTCAAGCTGAAGAAATAATGGAAGAAAAATCCCAAACCATTGTTCCATGGGGAAAGAATACAGGTCCACTTACTCTTGCACATCCTCTTCATAATCTACCAACAAGTTCCCACAAGAACTTTCTGAAGTTCAAATGTGACGACACACAATTTCCCGAAGAACACATCTTTACCTTCATAACCTCATGTGGAATTATTGGAATCAAACATGAAGATGTTGATGTGAGATTGTTTGTGGAATATATTCAAGACAAAGCAACGGAATGGTTCTATCTCAAGTTAGCTCGATCCATCACCTATTGGGATGACATAAAAACCAATTTTGAGGATAGATTCAAATTTAAAGAGGAATGCCAAGACTTCCTAGTACAACTAGTACAAATGAAACTATGAGATACTTTGTGGCCCATTTCAACTGGTTACTCCACAGAATACCGAAAGATGCTTCACCATCCAAAGACAATGTCAAGATATTCTTCATCAATGCACAACCTTCTGAAATTGGATTCATCTTAGGAAGAGTGCATCCTCATACTCTCGAGCTTTTCCAAAAGGATACAATTGAGATTGAAGATAATTTAATCTTTCCTGGAAAAAATCAAGAACCCTTCAAGGAAGGATAAGGCCCAATATCCAAAAGATGAGAGAACTGATCCATTGTTGGAGAAACTAGAAAATGAATTGACAATGTTGAAGAGGGAGGTTTCTCAATGATCATTCCATCAAAGTAATAATGGAAACTAGATTGCAGGAATACCCCAGAAGATTTCCCTGGAGGCTCCACCTATCAATGCAAGTTTTAGAACTCAAGAAATCAAAGAAGGACTTGAAAAAGTGAGTGAGGAGAGTGATTTTCTAGAGATTGAAGAAGTGGATAATGATGTATAAATCAGAATATGTGAAGATACATGAGTTGAATAAGATGATGAAAAATATACACCTAGTTTCTCACGTGTGGTATTCACCTGTTATCAGTCTAAAAAAGAAGCTTCTTCCTCCCATGATGCAAAAAAGAAGAAGATTAAAGACCCTCTTATGGTGACTCTACAGAAAAAATCAAGGATCTTGACTCCCATCCTCCATAAAGTCTAAATTAGAGAAAACAGACCCCGTGACAAGTAAGAGGTCACTTGCTTCTCCAAGTAATTCTTCTCATGCTCCTTATAACTCTAACTCTACTCCTTCAAAATCTATTCCTTCAAGGATATCTAATGTACCTTCAAAATAATCCTCCATTCCCAAAACCTCAACTCCTAGCTCTAAGCCTATCTTAACTTTAAAAACAATATCTCCATCCTCCCTATCCACATCTGCCCCTTTTGATATCATAGAACATGTGAAAAAATATAAAGTGTAGATTTCTGAATATGAGTATTTGTGGACTCATCCGAAACAATTTGAGAAGCTTTTCCATCATATCAAGGGTATTAGTTCAAAACCTGATACTGTGAATCCTAATTCTAAAGGATTACTACCAACCCAATCTACATACCATTCATAGAACATGCTTACTATGAGTGCATCAAATATGAATAAGATTGATCCTTTCTATGTCTCCCTTGTACTTGGAGGATACAAATTGAGTAACTACATAATAGATTTAGGTACCTCTGATAATGTAATGCCCATAAATGTTGTCAACTAACTCAAACTCAACTTGACTTAGGATAGTGGCTTTTATTACTCTATGGATTCAAAATAAGTCCCACTCACAGTGAAGGTCAAGGATGTACAGGGGCCCTCTCCGAATTATCAGAAAAGAATGTATCATTAACTATCTTTGTAGCATACATTCTAGCTTTATTTGGAATGTTTTTAAGTAGAATATTTTTCCAAAACTTTGGAGGAAATATTCATATAAATTGGTATTTTGTAACCATTCTGGTTAAGGGAGATATGGAAAATTTTCTTCCAACAAAAAAATATGAGATATATAGTGCAAAATTCAGGAGAACCAAGAGCTATCATATTATAACAAGATAGTGGGAAGACAAATTATTTCATAAAAAATGAAGATGAGGATGAGATTCCTATCCTAATAGGACCAATCATACCTTTAAAAATAGGTATTGATCTTGAATAAATATGGAGGAACCTTCAATTGCAAGAGGACAAGTTTCCAGATGAGGAAAACCAGGAAGAAGATGAAGTGGTTCTTGATGAGTTCCAAACTGAGAAATCAACTAATGTATTTTCCCATCAAGAGGAGGTGTTCTCATTCCCATTCTAAGATGAATATTCTCTAGATTATGTCATCCATGAAAAATAGAATCCAAATTGCAATGAGCCTTTGAAGGGTTTGAAGGAAGAATATTTGGAAGAAATGTTAAGAATTGCAAAAGAAACAAAAGATCCTCATATCAGTATTGAACTCCTAATGCAAGCCATGGATTTGTAAGACATGTGTGAATTTAATTCCAAATTCTCAACCAATTTGAAAATTGGTCATGATTAAATAAAAAAGGGTCAAATATTTGATGTCCCTTTTGAGCAAATGATTGATGGATGTGTCGAAGAAATTGAAGTCTTCATTTTCCCATTTAAAGAAGAAGATTCCATCTATGATGAAGAAGTTGAAGCAAAGAATTTTAGGTCCTACGAAGATGATAATTCCCACCAAAAGTAAGTAGCGGAATTCCATGAGCTCCTGGAGGATGAAAAAATTCCTCCAAGTGGTTTCCTTGAATTTCAAAATGAATATTCTTCAAATGAATGTAAAGGTGAGATTTTGGAAATTTCAAAGGAGTCTATGCAAGGAATCTTGAAAGCTACAGAAGGTACAAAAAATCTTGAGCTAAGTCTCGACCTCTTGATGCATGCTATGGCCATAGAAGATAGGTATGAAGTTATGTCTGATTATTCACTCAATTTCCAAACACCTCATAATGAAATAGAACAAAAAGATGAATTCAAGGCCTCCATCGAATTTGTTTTCAATAAATATGAAAGAGGGAAAAAATAAAATGCAGGATATTCAAGTAATTTGAACAAAAATAGGCCTTGGGGCAATGATGAGATGCTAAATGAAAAATCAGCAATGTGGGTGAATACAGAAGGAAATTTACACTCTGAAAATGATTTCGAGGAAAATAGACTTTCTGAGCAAAGCTACAAGTACCAAAAGCTCATGTAGGATCATTCCTCCAAAGTATACAAGAAGTCATGAAAGAACCTGGCTTTCATAAGCAGTTGAGGAAAGGAGGCTAATTTCCTGAACCAATCAATGGCTTCACAGAACATCATCACTTAGTGTTAGTCTACGCACCCAAAATTAAATGTGCTATATTGTCAGAAAACGGTTACAAAATTCCCCAATGATGATTTAGTTCCTTTCAAGAAGGCATTCGAGATCCAATTCCTAGTCGCAGTGTATATTTGTGGCTTAGAAATCTTTACTTATCCTTCCCGTTCTTTCTTCTGGCTTCCCGCTCTTTCTGCGCATGTTTTGGCCTTTAGTGCTAGGACCGTCACCCTACTTGGGCAGTGGTCCCAAAACCACCGCCCAAGATAGGATGGCGGTCTTGAAACCACCACCTTGCGCAGGGCGGAAGTCCTGCCCACTTTTTCTAGATTCTTCACACATTTTTTAAACATGTGACGGTTCACTTAATTTTTCTTTTTGCATGCATTCGTGATCTGAATTGTATAAAATTAGATTTGATTTCTTGGCTCTCCTTGGCTCTCCTTCCTCCATTCTTGTATTCAAGCAAAGGGGCCTGAGAATTTTGTGTATCTTCTACAACGATCTTGCTAGGAATTGCATAACCAAGCTTTGGTCTCTTGTGCTATCTCTCTTCTACCTGCATTACATCCAGAATGCCATCAAGATGCCATAGATGGAGTGCCATCCTCCTACCGCTATTCTTGCATTCCCAATATCTTTGACTCACATGAATAATTAGAGAAAGAAAGGAAGATACTGAGGGGACAAATATAGACATAACTAGATTTTCCAAAGCTCTTACTTGTCCAGGTTGGAGTTGTATGTTTGTTTTCCTTATGTGTTGAATTGTCAATTTCATATCAAATAGAGTATAGAATCATTCATTTCAAATAGAGTAGAGAATCATTCATTTCAAATAGAGTAGATAATCATTTGTTTCAGTAAGTTTTGCCTTTCAACATTACCAGGGAAGTTGTGAGGAACAATAGCCCCTTTTAGGGTCATAAGTTATTCTTCACTTCTGAGTTAGGGTTTGGAGGATTTTTGCCAGATTAGGTTTTTTAATTTAGATTAGATTCATAAATTTGCACAAGTAGCTAGATACATCTGGTTGATTACTTGTCTTTAGTTTTTTAATTAGATTAGAACGCTTTGCCTAAAAATTAGAAAATAACAAAAATATTTCCTTTGATAGATTATCTTATTTTATTGCTTTGATCTAAAATATTGTGAAAAACCCCAAAAACATAGATTAGATCTCTTTCAGTAATTAGTTTGACTATTAAAATTCATTTTATTCCACTTTGTATGACCATCAACAGTCCACAACAGGAAAAGACATACAGTTGTGATCCATTGGTCCCACAACCCAATGGGCCAGAATTGATAACTAACATTTATACCAGCTTACGTTTAACAATCTTACACACACCTGCAACTTTTGCTGAGAGGATAAAACAACTCAATACACTAAATATAGCTGATAATCAAGCCTATGATTATTAGAATACTCCTGGAAATAGGGTTTGATTACGCACATGACCATCTAAGGGCCACAACCCCCACGAGTCTTTAGTTATAATCCTCACGTCCCAAAACCCAACGGGCCTGCCAGTTAGTTAGACATTGACACTAGCTTACACACATTAGTATTAAGATATTCACCACTTCCACTAGATATTATTACACAACTTTCCTTACTGAACATAGTAGTTGATCAGGCTAAGAATTTCTTGACCAGAGCAGAAAATCACCCGTAAATACCTGCGGCTTCATTGTGCCTCTTGTTATTACTTCCATGACCTTGTTTGGAAATCTATACAAGGCACCCATAGTTCATTTTCCGTGTGTTCAAAAACCAGAGAAAATAATCTCGACCGAGCTCAACATTGATTAGAGTCTACGAGAAACCATTATTTCATACAAAACCATCACACCACTTCAGGTTAGGAGAGAATTCTTTGCTTTAGAATCGTAGATCCTGAAATTGCATGTTGAAGATATAATATTTCCCAATTAGCTTGATCCCTATCACCACACTCACATTCACAATTATTGCACACCAGCTATCTCACCATGACCTTGGGAGGTCAGGTGCGAAGAAGGTCACGTGTTGATTTTTTGTCGTATAAATTGGTGAACCCGACGTGAAGAGCTAGTCTCTAAATGTTTTCACTTTCTTCATCCATCCTTTATTCCATGGGTATTATTATACCCCAAAATATGTTGGGATACGATGAGTACAGTCAGTCCATCCTGGGGTTTGAAATGTACCATTACCAATCAAGTATACCACAACAATCACCTTCACTTTCAACATGGGCAGACAACCGCTCATCTGCTCAATAACCTCTACTTCAGGGAACCAATGTTTGTTCCTCTGTACGTATTAAGGAACTTGACCAATCACTCAGAACTATCCCCTCAAACAATCAAGTTCAAATAACATGACATTCACTGGTGAAGCAAGTTCATCTCATTGGGTATTGTTTCGACAACCCATTAGCATGCAATCCGATCAACTCCCCCATCTAGATGAGGAGTATTTGGCACGATATACTAGAAGTGAAAAAAACTTCCAGAACATGAACCAATATTTCGATAGGTTACAAGGAAAAGGTGATGTTATGCTTCAAAACAATAACGATACCCCGCCACCAACTGAGAATACTGCCAATGAGGGGTGGCAACATTGTGAATAATTCATAGCAGGATATCATACTCCTCAACAACCTCCGAGGGTTCAAAAAAAGGTACCTAAGCAAGGCACCACGCCGTTAATGGATGATGTCATTTGAGCTTTGGTAGAAAAAGTGAAAGAGTTAGAGATTTCCCAAAAATGTAGAATTCATATGTTGGGAAAGCTTGAACTCCGTCCTACCCGCAGAATTACGGGAAAATACCTACTACACAGAATTCTCTAGTTTACATGAATATTCACAACCCTGGAGATCTGCTTACGGGGACAAGCACCTTGGGTATTCCCCCTAAGCCACTTATGGATATCTGGAATAGATACCATCCGGAAGTGTGTTCTCAAATGCCATACTAGCTGGAAATACAACGTTCCCTGGCTTCGTGCCTTCGATTCCATATCAAGGTAATCAACCCCCTATGTACACATGTATTCTAAATTTCCATCGGGGGACATGTATACCTACCTGGGTCCATATGGAAAACCACAGGGGGTACCATACGCCCCACCAAATGTCTATGCTATCCCATTTAAGCAATTGGTGCAACCTCCACCTCCCCAATAGGGGTCTTAAATGATGGAAACATATGCAATGAGGACCTATTTTGAATACCTCAAGGAACCCCTAGATTTATCCATTCAAACAGTCGTGCTCTTGATACCCTTGCCTGATCTTCTGAAGTTCAAAGGGGAGGGTGATCCTAATGCCCACATCAAGGCTTATGCAATGGCCATTCGAGAGCTACTCCCATGGGATGCAGTCGTTGTGGAAATTTTCCCTAAGAAACTAGAAAGTATTTCTCTTGACTAGTACTATAGGATACCGAAGGCTTAAATACACTTGTTCAAGCAACTCGTATCAGATTTTATCAAAGCTTTTGATATGAACAAGATTTTGAGAACAAGAATAAGGGAATTCCTTCATATTAAGAAAGAACACAATGAGTCTATAGCTCACTTTATTCAAAGGTGGCAAAAAGTTCTCTACTCCTCCGCGAGCACTCCAAACATGGATCAAAAAGAACTTTGCGATTTGTTCCTTCACTCTCTCAATAGAGAGATGAAGGAAGAGGTTCAAAAGTTCCCACTAAGGAGATATGAAGAGGTGCTAGAGGGTGATCTTTGGAATGATAAAGCAGCCATTAACAGTGGTCCTAATACCTATGGAGCAAATGGGAAGTTAGTCACTCCCGATCAAAATAATCTCGGTCACTCTAAAAACACAAACAACAATCAAGGACTAAAGGTCCTTAATAAGAATCATGGAGTCACGACTAACAGTGTGACTAACCAGCCCAAAAATCCTAATGTTGTTAATCCTACCCATACAAGTGCTATAAATAATAAAAACAATAACGGTAATAATTAGAGAAACAACAATTTATGACCTTCAATAAATGTTGTGGATTTTAATTGTCCCCAACAATAGCAACAACCACAACAATAGAGGAAAATGCCGACCCCGAGCCCTAGTCAATACCCTAACCAATTCTAGAACCAAGGGAAAGGGTTCTAAAATGTTAATTATAACAATCAAAAACAAAAAAATAACCATAGTTTTGGACAAAAAAAAAGAACAAAGCAAAGGCCTTGGGATTACGATCTTGACTTATACTGTGGTTTCCATAGGGTTCACAGGCATGACACAAGAACTTTTCGTGATTGTAACAAGTTTTTGCAGTGTTTTCCAGAAGACCAAAGATAGTTATTTGTTGACATGTTTTTGGAAAACCCAACTGTACCCAGTCAAAATGCTTACATGGGACCAGTGCCTCTACAAAACACACCATTAGGGATTATAAACGATCCTCTCCCCATGCGTCCAAAGGACGGTAGATTAGATCCCAATAGTTCAAGTAAAGGTATTGTAATAGAGACTCATGATCATGAAGCCTCAACTTTGTCAAACCCATAGGTGGCTCCTCCTTTGGATGGTCACCAACAAACGAAGATCATGGGATTGGTAGAGTTAGACGTCGAACCCCAAATTAATTCTACTACAAGAACTAAGGATTATTCTTCGTAGCCAATCCCGATTTATCTGGTTATGTCAGAAAATGCTCATGATGCATTAAGCAAGTCAATAGGGGCTTATGATATAATCAATGATCTAACCAAGACCTTTTCACACATTTCCTTCTTGGATCTACTGAATAATTCCCCTGCTCATCGAGCTTCTTTATTAGAAGCGTCAGGTCTCAACCATTTGATTAACATTACCCCTTCGCTAGAGGCACAGAAAAATCAGATAGACTTCGACGTTAGTCTTCTAGGGCCGCCTGAGAGAGATATTGGGTTTGTGTTTGACATCAGTAAGATGCCCACGGATGCTGAGAAAGCTCGTAGGGGTGACCCGAATTTGTTTCTGCAAGTTTGGATTTACAATAACTATGTAAAATGTGAAATGATTGATGATGGGGCAGGAGTTAACATAGTCACCTTCTCTTTTCTTCAGAAGTTAGGGTATGGGGAGACCAAATGCTCCTGGACACGAAACACACTGAGAGGTTACGATAGCCTCAAGGAAATGTCGATCGGAACCATAGTATTATCGGTTACTCTCGGGCCCAAGACAATAATAACTGATTTTTATATTATAGATCAAGAAACCAACTATAATATGATCCTCGGGCGTCCTTGGATCCACTTCATGAAGGAAATCCCCTCCACTGTATTCCAGGAGGTTAGATTCCTGAATTTAGGGAAATTCTTTATGGCACAAGGTGATCCAAAATACTTTGATATACATTTTTCCAACTTAAAGAAAAGGCCAAGGGTCTATTCTAAGTTCAAGCTTCCTACAAATCAGTTAAATAAACCCACAAGCACATTACCAGAAGAAAAACTAGTTCCTACAACGGAGTTAGAAGTCACGGGTTTGATTGAGGGTATTCTAACGGTCAAGGATAAAATTTTTATTATAGAGACAGTATCGCTAGGAACCACAACAAATATTTTTGAGCTATTAGAGAAGGATTTTCCTATCCTCCTCCCCTTTGATTCCATGGGTATGGGACATGCCTTGGGACTCGGTTCCCTTCCAATAGATGAGGTTTGCATGGTTGAGGTAACCAAGGTAAAGGGGGAAGGTACAAAGGAGTACTCAACTTCCATCTTTCCGAGTAGTTATTGGACTCTCCATTTGGATGGAACCAAGTGTCGTTTTGGCACTGGGGCAAGCGCGATCCTTAATTCACCTGAAGGAAAGATTCTACCTTTTTATTTCAAGTTGAATTTCAAATGCACAAACAATGGGGCTGAATATGAGGCTCTCCTATTAGGTCTCATTGTAGCTAAGACAATGGGAATCCTCAATATTAGGGTGTTGGGTGATTCACAACTAGTCACAAATCAGATATATGAAGTATATGAGACTAGAGCTAAGCATCTGCAACTTTACAAAAAAACAATGCTAGGTCTGATAAAAGGGTTCAAATTCATCTCAATTGAAGCAGTTCCATGCGACTATAACCTTATTATAGATTCTATAGAAAATTTTTCTTAACGCTTTACCCTAACTAGTCACCTGGAAGATGTCAACTTCACGGTTTCAGTTCGTGCCGAACCCTTGATTCGTAAAGCACCAATGACCCCAATGTTGACATACGTAGAAACCGAGAGTTATCCTGATAGTTCAGAGCATATTAATAGTGATGAATCGACTTTAAGTTATCTAAACACTTTGGCAGAACTACATGTTACCTATCATGAGATAGAGCTTTCCTTAATTTCACGTTCCTCTTCTTATTTTGGGAATCCCATGATCGAATCCTTCCCTAGAAGGGGTCTTGAGATTTACGAGGTATAAGAAGAAGGGGATTTAGAGTTACCTCCGGCCCCACTTGACTTTGAGGAGAGAAAAACCTCCTTAATTGAGGGAATGATTGATACAAACATTGGAATAGAGGAAGAACCAAATATTTTTAAACTAGGATCCTCTTTAACTCCAGAGGAGGTGGAAATACATACCCAGATCCTCAAATAGCATCAAAAGGATTTCACGTTTAGTTACAAAGAAATGAAGGGAATTACACCACATATCACGGTGCACAATCTTGTCACCAAACTAGATGCAAATTTGATTAAGCAAAACTTGAGACCCATGAAGCCAAAAGTGGCCCTCATGGTGAAAGAAGAAGTAGTGAAACTTCTCCAGGTGGGATTCATCAAGCCAATCGATTATTCACAATGGGTATCTAATGTCGTCCCCATTCTAAAAAAGAATGGAAAGATCCATATTTACATAGAATTTTGAGACATTAACAAATCTTGCCCCAAAGATGATTTCCCATTACCACCCATCGTTGTTATCATTGATGTAACAACTGGATTTGAATTTTTGTCTCTCATGGATGGGTTTTCAGGATATAATTAAATCAAAATATCTGAAGAGGATCAAGCTAAAACTACATTTATAACTCCTTGGGGAACCTACTGTTATTCTGTCATGCCATTCAGTCTTAAGAATGCTGGCGCTACATACCAATGAGAAATGACATACGTATTCCATGATCTTATTCATAATATTGTGGAATCCTATGTGGATGACCTATTGACCAAGGTCAGGAAGCACCGCGATCACCCAAATGTGCTTCGTATCATCCTTTTCCACTTAATCAAGTATGGTGTCACATTAAATATGGAGAAATGTGTATTTGGCGTGACATGAGGCAAGCTTTTGGGTTATATTATATCTTGACGAGGGATTGATGTTAACCCAGACAAAATCTCATCCAATCAACAATTTGTTGAAAAAGGATTATAACATTGATTGGACAGAAGAATGCAATGAGGCCTTCGAGGTAGTTAAACAATTCCTATTGTCCCCTCCCACGTTAATGCCACCTAGATCAGATCGCCCTTTGATCTTTTATTCACAAGCTACAGATGTTTCGCTAGCTTACATGTTGGCTTAAGAGAATGATGATAAACAAGAACGTGCAGTTTAATTCATTAGTCAGACTTTACTTGATTATGAGACATGCTACACATAGGCAGAAAAGGAATTCCTTTTCATAGTTTTTGCAACAAAGCATTTAAGGCATTATATGCTCAATCAAGAAACAAGGGTTATTGTTAAGATAAACCACTTGCGAACATTCCTCATGTAAGGATCCTTGTCTAAAAAGGTCAGGCGCTTCATAACACTAATGGGCAAGTTTGAACTGACATTTGTAAATCAGAAATTCGTTAAGGGAAAAATCATTGTAGATTGGTTGGCTAACAATCCATTAGATGGGGGTGACTTGGTAGATCTATAATTTTCCAATGAGTGCGTATACTTTGTCGAAACCAGGCCCCCTATCTCTATATGTCATTGGTATACTGACATTGTCAATTTCATCATGGACCACACATACCCAAAAGGGGTAACATAGTAACAAAGAAGGTGATTACATGTCATTGCTACTAAGTACGTTATTTTAGAGCAAGTGCTCTATTATAGAGCCTTTGACGGAATTTTGTTGAGATGTGTTGAGGCCAAAGAATCTAAAAATATTATTTATGAGTCACATAGTGGGGTATGTGGAGGTCACTTTAGCGGCCATGCTATTGCTTGGGTGATACATTGGATGGGATATTTTTGGCCCATTCTAGAACATGATGCAATAGTGTTTATGTGTAGATGTCACAAATATCAAGAGTTCTCCCATGAGATCCACATATCGGTACAAGCTTTGCAACCAATCATAACCGCATGGCCATTTTCCACGTGGGGCCTGGATTTGATAGGGAAGTTTTCTCCCTCGTCAATGGATGGCCATAACTTCATAATCACAGCCAAAAAATACTTTACTAAGTGGGTAGAAGCCATGCCCCTTACCACCGTACCTGGCTCTGTAATCACTAAGTTCATCCTAAACCAGATCATTTATAGGTATGGGGTGCCACAAGTCATTATTGCTGATAATGGCACATCTTTCAAAAATGACGAGGTGCGTGAGTTGTGTACAAATTTCAAAATAATTCATCACATGACTTCTCTCTACTATCCTCAGGTTAATGGATAAGCTAAGGCTACAAATAAGACGTTAAAGGCCATCCTTCTCAAAACAGTTAAGGAGAATAAATGAGATTGGAACCTAAAGCTTTTTCCAGCCTTGTGGGCCTACCAAACATCAGTTAGAACACCAACAGGGGCATTCCCCTTCTCTTTAGTGTTTGGTGTTGAGGTAATTATCCTGCTTGAGGTAGAAATACCTAGTCTCTAGATTTCACTACATGGGATCCTGGGGGAGGAGGGTTATCGAGTAGCATGACTCTCCCAGTTAGAAAGTCTCGACAAGGCTAGACTTAATGCCGAACAACAACACACAATTTTACGCTGACCGGATGGCTCGGTAATACAATAATAAGGTTTAAGAACGTGAGATCTATGAAGGATACTTGGTATTAAGAATTGACAGTCAGATAGACAAAAATACCGGTGAGGGAAGGAAATTCAGACCTAGGTGGTTAGGTCTGTATCGAGTAGTAGAAGACTATCAAAATGGGGCATTTCACTTGTGTACACTAGAAGGTGAGGATTTTAGTGAATTCGTGAACTCTCTTCACCTAAAGAGGTATTACGCATGATCCAACAACATTTTCATATGTACATTACTGCATCTACATTGCATTTTCATCTACCTGTTCATTTTGTAAAATTCATGATCAAGGGATTTATTCTTAGGGAAACTCCTAAAAAACTTCTGAAAACATTGGCAAAACATTCAAATCATATCTCTTCAAATATTCATAGTATCATCAATTATTTCTGAATCATCTCATCAGTTCAAGCAAGATAAGACAAAGTTTTGACCGTGATCATACCAAGGCCTGCATACTTGGTTATGCTTATAGTTTCTTTCTAGGTTAGGTGTCTTTGCCTATAGTCTGTTCTAGAAGCTTCATGGTGTTACATATATCCCATGAAAATATCTTTGGAAATAGAACATACTAATTTTTTTTTGTCTAAATAAGTAAGTCAAATGTAAATCCATAGAAATTTTTTTATTTTACACATTTCTTTGCCCTACCAACCTTCGGTGTTGAGCTTGCATATCTTACTGGCAATGTAGGGTTGGGAAAGGAGAGAAAATCCCTTATTCACCTATTCCTTTTCCTTGGTGACGAGCCCATGCTTCCTTTTGGTAGCATGGGGCAAGGAGTAGGGGGTCTCATTGATAAACTTGAAAGTTACAAATAATTCATCGAAATGTTGTGAGTTCTTAAATAAAAAACAAAGTGAGTTAGATGTCTAAAATTCTAAAAGAGATTAAAACCCCAAACCCAGATTTTGTCAACCAAGTAGCCATCTACGGATCCAAGTCTAGATAAACTACAAAGAAATTCACATTCTAAGCTATGAGGTAACTTGAGTAGGGTGAGGTTGTAGTGTCTCAATTTGGTCATGTCAAACCATTATCTTTCCCTCATCATTACCATTTAAAAAATTTCATAACTTGTGCCCTTCCTAGCTCTCAATGATAAGCCCTCACATCTTACTGGATGCATGGAGTTAGGAGCAAGGAAAGTTCATTATTCTTATCATATCATTTTGTCACCACGTTTTTCCAAGAAAATATGAGGTATCGAAGGTTGCTTAAGGAAACTAAAATTTAAACATCACATTGTGTTTGCATCATCATATATCAACATTATGAAATACAAAAAGAAATCATTATGTTATCATTTGACATCCATTGCATACATTCTAAAACGCATAGAAAAGTAGAAATTCTAAATATCTAGAGTACATATGAGAGATAAGCTAAAATGAAGTCAACTTAGATACGTTGGAATACCTAGCCAAAAATAAAATTCTGTATATATCATGGTGAAACAAGTTTGAATACAATGTCACCATGTACTAGGTATGGTCAAAACGCTCACAATGAGCCCGAAACATTAAAAAAAATCATATAAATGACCGAAAGAATGTCATCAAAGCAATAAAAATGGCCCCATGTCCTATCAGTCTCTATGAGATCCCTCGGATGGCACTCGACCATGCCTAGGGCTCCTATTGTGGCTACGACGATGCTCAGAGTGAACATAATGATGTGAGTGCTCATGGTGGCATCCGCTGCCTGTGGCCTTGCTGCGAGAATAACTATTGATCAGAGAACCCTTGACAGAAATCACACAAGAATTCTACATGGGAAATCACCTTAGGTTTAAGGGCACGAAGGGACAGGAAGAACCCGCGCACGGAGGGAAAGTTCAGCATTCAGGAATTAGCCGATTTTGAGAAGGAAGACCTATTTTTAGAAGAAGGCATGCGGAACACACCAACGATGCAGAGATGTGTGTGTCACATATTGTTTATCTTTAGAGGATCAGATCAAGCGTTTTGCATGGAGATGAGATAAGAATAGGATTGTCACTTCAGTTAACTGTAAGAGGTCTATAGATAACACACTTGCATGTGTGGCTATGACTATAAACGACATGTGGCTATTAATAGCACGTGGCCTATTTTTGGAATAAATAAGTGGTGAAGGGAAAGTCCCCATCCTATATATATGATAAGAATCACATAGTAGTAAGGTGTGTGATAGAGAGATATATGACAAGATTAATGTATCAGATCCATATGCGCATTGGTATAGAATGCCATTATTGTAAGGAGCTTCTGTGTTTATTAATAGATGGAAGTTATTGGTTGAACCTAAGTGTCATTCCTATGTGTAATCAAAAAGTGCACATTCTTGACTCAATCATGATTACTGTTTAATCTTGTTCTTTCATAAATCTAAATATGGTATGCATTGTAGAATGATGGATTAGTTATGAAACTATATGTTTCTTTCTTCATCACGCAAATCTTGCTACAACAACCCTAAAGAGGGACCTGGTACCTTTACACGCTTCAAGTGAGCACTTAGCCTAGGCTGAGTGATGTGCCAATACGTCTAGGGAGTTATCTGGTAAATTCTAGACTACATCATTGGTTTCGTTGCCGAGACCTCTTTTTTAGTTGTTTTCAGGATGGTTCGCGATGAAGACATACCAGTTAACTCTAGAAAGTATTGAGGAGTGGATACATGATCTAGAGGAAGAATATGCACGACGGTTCAGTGGTGGATCTGAGTTTAACACACACACTTGGGTAGAAAATAATTTGTATGACAACCTATACAAGAGCATTTTCGCTATCTTTCTAGTAGAACTATACGAGTGGCTTACTGCTTATGCATCTAAACATAATTGGAGGTATTGCGCACTTGTCTAGACACAGGAAGAATTTCAGGCCCTTTATGATGCTGATCTAATCTAGACTCACATTGTGGATACGTGGTTTCATGGTGTTCTAAACAATTATATTCTGGAATATTCAATTTCGACGTATTCTTACCCGGAGGTAGCTGAATTCCAATTTTTGCAGTATCCAAGAGGAGTATATCTGCAAGGTATTCCACTGGCAATCAAGATCTTGATGGTAACTTTGAACTTGGAGAGTAAACCAATGGCTAACTAAACTTCACCACGCGTGAGGGCAAGAACAGGTTTCGTGAAAGATGGCAGACCTAGTGGAAAAGAGGCAAAGGGAGGAGAGGTGGCTTAAGTATAATGAGGCATGTGAGAGGGAAATAGAGAAGCAACGTTTTGTTGTAGAAATTATGGTGTTTAGGAGAGAGATGGATCATGAAGGATTTATAGCTCACGTAGAAGACATGGAGCCATAGCATTAGGAACTCCTCATCTTGGAAAACATGACAGAGATCCCCCCTTGGCCTCCCACATAAGTGCACCAGCAGAGAGTACTTGGGCCACAGGAGCGCATCTTAATCCACCTAGTGACCTAGCCCTTGCGCTTGGTTTTCAAGTATCTAGCAGGACAAGTAACCAACAAGCTAACTTGGGAAGTAGGAGAACATGAGTAAGTCAGGGAGCAAGTACATTAATGGCAGGAAAAATGGCTTCAATGATATTTGGAGGAACATTCTTAGGCGCATCATCCGCATAGAACATGAGCGCACAGAATGTCAGATTCACCTCTGGAAGTGGAACTACCTCACAAACTGTAGGGGTTCAGTATAGTACTACTATCAGAGCACATGGGATTACATCTATAGGTCCTATTAGAGCTAATGGTGGAGGATCAAGAGGTATAGGTGGTTCTAGTTCCAGTGGATCTGGTGGTTCTTGAGGTAGAGGAAACAAAGGAGGTTCTCGATTAGGTGGTCAAGGTTTGTAACAACTACAAAAAATTTATATGGAGATGTCTCTTCATCTTCCAGAGTATAGAGGTAAAGAATATGTTGTCGAACAAGTGCATATGTGTGAGATCTCGAGGCGCACTAAAGGGATAATGGTTTCTGAGTGAAAGGAAAGTCAATTTACTACTATATTATATGGACGTGCACACAGCTGGTATGGGAAGTTTGACCTTGATCAAACTTGCATGGATTATGTAGCCTTGAAGAATACTTTCTTGAAAGAGTTCCATATCCCTGAGTTTGAGAAAAAGAGTATTAGTGTGCTCAAGGATATCAAGCAAGGCACTACTGAGAGTGTACGTGAGTATGATTCCCATTTTAAGACACTTCTATCTAAGCTATATTATGATATTCATGCAAGCCAACATGCACAATGGTTCGTTGGTGGATTGATTACACCATTCAGAAGAGCACTGTCACATAAGACATACACTAACCCGTGCAAAGCACTGGAAGAAGCTTTGCGTGCTGAGATAGTTAGGAACATTGACACTAGCATTAGTATATTCTTAGAGGCATATATTGCAGCTATGGCCAAACAGTTAGAGAAGCTATCAGTGAATTCAACTCATAAAACACACTCAAGAATTTGGTGTATAGATTGTGAAGTAGAAGATCACACCAAGGATAGTTGTCCACGCAAAATAGTATGTTCATTACTGTTGGATTGTGAGATCTATTATTTGAATCATGATGCTAGTCATTATCCTTTGTTACAACATGCGATAAGGAAGAATGTATCCAACTTTTGCAAAATTTCTAGGTCCATGACCCATGATACTGAGGATTTTTGGTTGATTGGTCAGATCCAGGATGCTATAGACATTGGGGTACAACAGACAAGTGTAACAGATAATTCTAAGGGTAAGAATGAGCACCAGGATTGGGATCATAATCAAACATGCTATGATAGGAATGAGGAGCATTTTGAAGGAGGTCATGGAAGAGGACATGGATATCATGGTGGATATGGAGGACGAGGCCATGGTGGAAGAAGAAGTGAGTTTCCTCAAGGAACATGCTAAACATGTAGATCCCTTGATCATTATAGGCGCAAATGTCCTCAAGATGTTACATGTTCTTTTTGCAAAAAAGAATTAGAGCTATGAGGAGTGCCCAAACTTATATGAGCATATAAGTAAACAACATAAGTAGGAGAAAAAAGGCATAGGGATGGTTAGGATCGGGCATGTAGAGGAAAATCAGAGGATGCCCAAGATAGCACTAGAACCTGAGGCCTTAACTATAAAGATTACCACATGCACTGAAGTGACACACAAGAGAGGCATCGTACCAGAAGCCTACGATCACCAAGGAGGAGGTTTTACATGCAAGGTACCCAGATCCTGGCTCATCAAAAGGAGGTTTATCAGGATACCATGGAAGTGCTAAGGAATATTTAGGGTGAAATACAATACTTAAAGGAGCAGAAGAAAGCATCAGAGACAATCCAAACTGATATCAATGATCTGAGAGAAGTATGTAAAATTTTGTGCCAGGAGAACATCATCCCACTATTAGGAAGTTGGTTAAAAGGGAACACTCCGCGCACAAGTATTGAGATAGGACGATGAATCCTGCATGAAAATATTCCCCCTGATAGCATTGACTATGAAAAAGAAATTACTCTGAATGTTGTTGTTGGATGGATGGCTATTGAGCAATATTTTGATAGATACATGTGCGGAAGTAAATGTGCTTACATTAGATGCATGGGTACAAATGGGGAGGCCTCCATTGCAGCCATCATCTAATGTGTTTTTTATGGCAAACCGAACTAAGGCCACTCCCATAGGAGTTTTGAAGGATGCATCTATAACTATATAAGGGGCCAAGTTCACTGGGGATTTTGAGGTATTAGCACTTGCAGAAGTAGATAAGTTTTCTAGCCTTACTTGGATGCCCTTGGTGTTATGCGAATAATGCTGACTTGAGATTCAATAAGGGG
Organism: Taxus chinensis; assembly: GCA_019776745.2. Classification (NCBI taxonomy): domain Eukaryota; kingdom Viridiplantae; phylum Streptophyta; class Pinopsida; order Cupressales; family Taxaceae; genus Taxus; species Taxus chinensis. Next base: position 29,173,277 of record CM034152.1, read on the forward strand.
TATATCAACTTTGAGAACAAGGAGGAAAGGGTTGTGATACCTTTGACAGATGGGAAGTCTACACCATATGTTGAGCCTCTAAGTGAGGAGGACTTAAACAGAATCTATGTCCACACTTTTCAGGATCCAGAGGTCAATGAGCCATCAAAGGAAGGCATCCTACAGTGGGAGGATTCTCATTCTATCAGTGATACTATGAGTATTGCTTGTGACAATTGGGCTCATGGTACATATGAACTAGTAGGACACGAGATGAAAAATGTGGTTGTGCGCAAGAAGGGACTTCATTCTATTCGATGGATAGGTGGCGCAGTACCTTGGTATATAGGAGCAGAAGATCTTCCTGTATTTTTGGAAGCCATGGAGGCATAGTGCATATACCAAGTCAGGAGAAGAGACATGTTAGCATATGTCTTATGCGGGATATCAAAGCACTGGTGGGTAGTTCATAGAGATAATCTTATGGAGTGGAAGGAGATTAGAAGTGCCCTATCTACCAGGTTTATAAGAATCAATGCACCTACGTAGATCTACACTTATCATGGTGATCAACCTTCTCAACATCACATTCAGTAGTGTGAGAGACTCTGGATAGTGGGATAGGAAGCATTACCACCTTCACTCTAGGTGCATAGATTGTATTCTACTCTACAAGGATGTGCACACACCTAGTATGTATATGCAAAACTACATCAAGAGACTGGGAATTGGTAGAATTTGACTACAGGAATGATCCAGACCTTTGACTATTTTTCTTCCCAACCTCCAATAGAAGAGGCATTAAATTTTTTCAAGTGGTTAACCATGGGAGATAGTGTAAAGGCTGAGGAACTCATACATGAATTAATGGGAGAGATAGAATTAGGCACGTGTTTTGAAGAAGAAGGAGAAGACCCCATATTGCTTGATTGTGCTTGTCTTAAGAAAGAAAAAGGTAAGATGGTGTACATCATGGATGATGAGGAAGTTGAAAATTTGGATATTGACCATTCACAAGGGGGTGCTCAAGGTCTTAGATAGTGAAAATAAGGATACACATGCATACCATGAACCAATGAAGACCAAAAAGGTCAATATAGGATTGGAGGCTGAGCCTAAGGAGGTCATAATTGGAGACTACTGGTCAAACTTGGAGGTGGCAAAGATCATTGAGTTACTCAGGGATTATCAGGACTTATTCCCTCAAGGGTATCATGAACTTAAAGGTGTGCATGAATCACTTGGGGAAATGAAGATAAAGCTTAAGGAAGGTGCATGCCCCATGAGAAAGAGACCTTACAGAATGAATCCTAATTTGCATGAAAAGGTAAAAGAAGAAATTGATAAAATGTTGAAATCTGGAATTATCAAGCCCCTTGATGAGTCAGAATGGGTTAGTCCAATGGTGATCAGTATCAAGAAGGATGGACGAATTAGAATATGTGTGGACTACATGGAGCTAAATGCTGCCTGTGTAACAGACCCATTCCCTATGCCATTTATGGAGGAAATACTAGAGGGAGTTGTAGGGTGTGAGATATATTCCTTCACAGATGGGTTTTCTGGGTATCATCAGGTTAGGATTGCTTAGGAGGACCAAGAAAATACTACATTTACTACTGAATGGGGCAGTTTTGCCTATACTGTGATGCCTTTTGGATTGAAAAATGTGCCTTTTGTATTCTCGCATATAGTTGTTCAAGCATTCAAATATTTTATTCACATTTTTTTACATGTTTATCTAGATGATTGGACAGTATATGGGCTTGTGAAAGATCATTGTGACAATCTGTGCTTAATGTTTGAACGATGCATAAAATTGAGTATCTCTTTAAACATCAAGAAGTGCATATTTGCTACACCTTTTGGAATATTTTTAGGGCATATAATCTACAAGGAAGGGTTTTTGGTTGATCCAACTAAGGTTGCAGTCATTCTAGGCCTGGAAGCGCCTACCAGTCAAAGTGAGGTGCATGGATTTTTGGGTCATACAGGATACTATCAAAAGTTCATCAAAGGGTATGCTAAAAATATTGCACCCTTGGAAGAATTACTAAAAGGGAAAGGTACATTTTATTAGGGAGAACTGCAGCAATGCGCGTTTGAGATATTAAAAGAGAGACTTACTACCACACCCATTCTACATTTTCCCTCATGGGATAAACCATTTCATGTGCATGTGGATGCTTCTAGCATGGCCATTGGCACTGTGTTAGCTCAACCTGGCGAAGGTATTATAGATCATCCAATTTGTTTTGCTAGTAGGAAGTTGACTCCTGTTGAAAGGAATTATACAACTACAGAGCATGAAGCTTTGTCAATGATCTATGCATTACACAAGTTTCAATAGTACTTGTTAGCAACACCATTTTTGTTTTATACAGATCACATGACATTAAAGTATTTGGTGAACAAACCAGTCTTACAAGGGTGCATATGCAGATGGGTACTCCTATTTCAAGAGTTTGACTTCACAGTTGTGGTGAAGCCAGGGAAAAGTAATTCTAGACCAGACCACTTGTCTAGAATTCACTCAGGAGAAGAAGCACAAAAAATTGAAGAAACCATGCCAGATGCATAGTTATATAGGTTACAATGCGTGCCCATGGAATTAGAAGACATTGCTGTCTTTCTACGAACTGGTATGACACCAGAAGGAATGAAGGCATTAGAAAAGAAACAACTTGCTATACACATGACACCATTTATGTTAATCAGTGGTGACCTCTACAAGTTAGGCAGAGATGAAGTATTATGCCATTGTGTATTAGAGCATGAGCGCAAGGATATTATGGAAGAAGCCCATGGTGGTATTGCATAGGAGGCCATTATGCAGGTGATGTGACTTCCATAAGATCCTACTCACTAGATTATGGTGGGAGACATTGTATAAAGAATGTAAAGAATATTGTAAGGTGTGTGATCATTGTCAGCACCTAGGAAAACTAGGAAAAGATGAAATGCCTTTGAAACCAATTACTAGTGTTGAACCATTTGAGAAATGGGAAATTGACTTTGTAGGACCTATTTCACCAGCTGTGCGTGTAGGACTGGGTCACACTATATCATTACTTACATAGATTATCTCACACGGTGGGTAGAAGCAACACCTACGAAGGATTGTATAATAGCTACAACTAGGTTTCTATGGGAGAATGTTCTTACAAGATATGGATGTCCTTTAAGCTTGACAAGTGATAGGGGTACACAATTTTTGAATGAGACAATCGAGATCCTATTAGATGAGTTTATAGTTGCACACCATAAAACTACACCCTATCATCCTCAGGAAAATGGAATTACTGAGGCATTCAACAAGATTTTGAGCCAAACTTTGACAAAATTTTGTGATGTTGGGAGAAAGGATTGGGATGATAAAGTTTCATCTGTTCTTTGGGCATATTGAACAACTTATAAGAGATTGAACAAAGCCACACCGTTTTAGTTGGTGTTTGGTGCAGAAGCCATTCTCCCTATATAATTTATGTTACCTTCTTCATGCATTGCACAAGCTGGAGGTCTAGCTAATGAATAGGATTTAGAAGAGTGTATAGAGAATATGATTCAACTGGATGAGCGAACGAGCCATAGCACGATGGATTCAGAAGTAGGAAAAAGCTAGGTAGAAAGCATAGCATGACAGAAACATAAGGGATAAGAAGTTTGAGATTGGACAAATGGTACTTCTTTATGACTCTAAGTTCTTGCACCATCCAGGCAAGCTCAAAGTACATTGGTTGGGGTTGTATGTCATCACTTACATACTTGAATCAGGTGCTTTCCAGTTAGAAGCACTTGATGGAACATGGCTACCTGGTTACTTCAACGGGAGTAGGTTGAAGCCCTACTATAAATAAGTCTTCTTGGTGTTTGTAATAAGGTAGTATTTCCATTTAGATTAGGTTTTCAATTATGTATTTCCTTAATGTATTTCCTTCATTGTCGTTATGCTTTGTCAATTTAGTTATTTTTCTTGTGTAATAAGTGTGCTTGTATGCATGAAGCTAATTACTATGTGAAGAATGTTTATGTGTAGAGGACTGCACATACTTTTAGTGTGGGGTGGTTTTTTATAGCTAGGTACAAGACAGTGGGAATTGAAAGGATAAAGGAATAAAATGCTATGGGTGTGCTTTAAGTCAAAAGAAGATTGCTTCTCAAAAGTGACCAAGGATGGAGATGAAAGAAGGAACAATATAACGCGAGGCAAGCGGAGGCCATGATAACTACCAAGAGAAGGTACAGTGACGAGGTACTCGGGCACAAGGGCATGCTCACTAAAGAGAAGTCTATGACTAGAGGGTAGGAAGGCACACTAGAAGGTTATAGCTGGGGCGCGAAGATGTACCGCGCGGAACGAAAGAACTTGGTCAATGAATGAGGGGATATTTGGTAGGTGAAGGAGAAATAAATGCATCAAAATTTGAAAAATATATATAAGGATGGGATGCAAATTCATTTTTACCATTGTGATTAAGAGTATTTAAAAGGAGCCAAGTGTGAAGAGCCGAGTGATCGTTTTAAGGTGCGAGAGGTGTGTAACTAGTCATGACAAAGATATCTATGTGCAGAAGAAGCTTGTGTCCCCGATGGTGAAGGGTTTGAACAAAGTGAGGTGACAGAGATGAGTTAGGGGCATGTAATTTCACCTAGGGCACACTGAATCAAACTAAGGTTTGCTTCACACATAGACAGGAATTTGAATGGAAAGGATCTACAAAGGATTGCAAGGTAAAAATGGCACCCAAGAAGGTAGTTGCAATAGGATTAAAGGGAAAGAAGAAGGTGGTTGTTGAGGAGGAAGAAATGGCTCTAGAAAGCAATGAGGTCTAGAGATCAATGAAGGATGAAACATTGGGCTGAACATAAATATTTTCAATTGTTAAGCAGAAGAGCGAGGCCCTAGCAGCAGGACAAGATTTGCATAAGACTCGTCTAGAAGAGCTCGGGAAGCTCATTGCGCAGAAGATGGATCTTCTAGAAGGAAGAATGACATCAATGTCCAGTGTTGTGTTGGTTCTGTAGAATGAAAAAGGAGAGATTGCGAGGGATGAGTTGGAATCCATTACTGTGGACATTCTAGAGAAAGCAGAACAAACACTCACTGAATGACAGACCTTGGAGGCCAAAATAAAATAGGAGTATCTAGAGTTGCTCCTTCAAACTGATATAGAGGATGCTGCCTCTTAAAACATTCTTTATTCATCTACATTCTTTATTATTCTTTCCATTAATGTTATTTACTGAAATTTTTGAAAATACCCATTGTCGGGGTGACAATGAGATTAGTGTGGGGTAATGTTGATTAGAGAACACTTGACAGAACTCACACAAGAAGTCCACACGGGAAAGCACCAGGTTTAAGGGAACGAATGGACAGGAAGAAGCACACGCATGGAGGGAAATTTCAGCATTCAGGACTTAGCCTGATTTTGAGCATGAAGACCTATTTTTAGAAGATGGCGTGCGGAACACACCAACGATGTAGAGACGTTCACGCCACACATTATTTATCTTTAGAGGATTAGATCAAGAATTTTACATGGAGATGAGCTAAGAATAGGATTGTCACTTCAGTTAACTATAAGAGGTCTATAGATAGCACACTTGCATGTGTGGCTATGCCTATAAATGATGCATGGCTATTAATAGCATGAAACCTATTTCTGGAATAGATAAGTGGTGAAGGGAAAGTCCCCACCCTATATATATGATAAGAATCACATAGTAGTAATGTGTGTGATAGAGAGATATACGATGGGATTAATGTATCATATCCATACGCGCATTCGTATAGAATGCCATTATTGTAAGGAGATTTTTTGTTTGTTAATAGATGGAAGTTATTGGCTGAACCTAAGTGTCATTCTTGTGTGTAATCAAGTAGTGCATGTTCTTGAATCAATCATGATTACTATTTAAGCTTGTTCTTTCATAAATCTAAATATGGTATGCATTGTAGAATGATGGATTAGTTATGGAACTATATGTTTATTTCTTCATCACACTAGCATCCTACTACAACAACCCTAAAGAGGGACCTAGTACGTTTGCATGCTTTGGGTGAGAGCTCAGTCTAGGCTGAGTGATGTGCCAGTGTGTGTAGGGAGTTATCAGGTAAATTCTAGGTTGCATCAATGGCTCCATCTCATCAAGCACTTAATAGTTTCATACCCAGACACCTAGGTATAGAGGGAAGTTAGTATCTCCGCTACCTTCCACATAGGGGAAAATATGTCAGTGTGTCTTCCTGCGGCTAACGGATTACCCGAATCAGCAGTCATCTCAGCTTGGGTCTTCCCCAAGGGGATCGAAATAGTATTTACACATACCTGACAGATGAGCTCTCACCACTCATGTGTCATCGCTACAAGAATAAAGAAGCAATAAGTTAGGAAAACAAAAGGAAAGAAAGAGATACAATTCAACATTCCTAACCAAAAAGAAAAAGAAGAGAGAGTATTAAAAACTACTCGGGTTTCCAAGCATCCAAGTAAGATCAGTAGTTGCTACTGCCAGTGCTGTTGGTGGCTGCGGGGCTTCCCCAAAGCTGGAAGTGAATCACTATCCTATGAAGGACTCATCATCCCCCTCCCCACCGTAAGGAATTTTCGACTCGGAGACTAAGGTCTCAATCTCGGCACTGGGCTCTGTATTTGCTTCTCTTAGCATCTCCTGAGTGTCATGCCACTTAGGGTCACTCTCCTCCTCCTCCGCATGAGCTACGTCACTAGTACCAAATCCAAATCCCTCATCCTTTGTGTCCTCTCCAATTGAATCCTCCTCTGTCTCATCCCAGTATCCTCCTTAGAGTCAGAGTCTATATCAATAGGCTAATCCTACTCCCCACTATGAGCAGGAGCGGCTGCAATCTGAAGTAAGGGTGCTCGAGGGGCACCAGCTTCCTGGTGAGCATGGGACACCCATCTAACTTCAATGGGAACACCCGAAACAATCGTTGTCCAACCAGGATCCCCTCTAGGGCCCTTCCAAGCATCCTAAATGGTCTTATAAAATGGAGCGACATGAGGGAGCATATCAATGTATGGAAGGTTAAACTCCTAGGGGACCTGATCAAACGGGTGGACCTCAAGTCTCCTTTCTCTTTCAACCAGCTGACCTATCGAAGAGCAAGCTACTATGGTGGTCACCTCCACTCCCCATATCCCTTCCATGTCCTGGTAGGGTGTACCAGTCATGTCTGTCATATTCAGGGAAGCCACTAGCTAATGTGGCATCCTAAGTACTGACATACTTATCCATCTAGTTGACCGAACAGTCCTTGGATCTGACACTAGTACTCCCCTACCATAGGGGATGAAACGCTCGTAAACCTAACTCATAACAAGAGTGGGATGGCTCAATGACTGTCCCTACAATCTGAATACCCTGTATAAAGCATGGTAGGTAGTCCCCAAGATATTTGTGCCCTAGGAATATTTACAACCGTGCCCCTCAATTTGCGTAATGATAGGAGCCCAACACTATAAAAGGGTGTCACCGCCCTTGTCCCCAAAAAATAGGGAGGACAAGATGCCCATGATGGCTTTGTGTATAACAGGAATAGGAGCATGAAAATGGAACAAACCTTCATTCCCTTCTTCGAGCCAGATGATACAATGATGTCTCCCATATAAGTGCCCCACTACATCATCACGGTCCTGGGCCCCATTATCTCCAATGTCAGTCTCCTCCCAAGTATTGGGATCCCAAGAATATAATATACATCCTCTAAGGTGATAGTCCACTCACTTTGAACACCTAGGAATCAGACAGTGTTCCGGTCTGCATCCCAATAGGAGAATAAGTTACATAGAATGTGAATAGCAGGAGCAACGTGGGGAACCCGTGAAATCCTCCAAATACCAGCCCTCTAAAGAAGATCCTTCTCATCCTATGTTAGCTGGTCCAGGATACTAGGGATCCAATCAAACTCCCTCTCCCGACTCCATCTGATGTAATCCTCCTTCTGCATTCACCAAAACATGTAAATAACATATACCAAATAAATAAATGCTAAGAAAGAATATTTTTGATGAAATAAAAAGATGCCCCATGTGCGATTTTCCAAACACACATTTTACCCCCCTAAAGACTCATTTAAGACAAAAAAAATTGAAAATGATTCCCCCTAGGTGAAATTTTCAACATTTTTATGTTTAGGGTATAAAAATACCAAATTGAAAATAACCAACCTTTGACCATATTGGTTGATCTCCCACATGTGGAGGCATGGTCACAATCTTTTCACAGTCGTATCGACTATACTCTCGTTAAAAATGATCACTGTAGGTCCAGAGCTTCGAATTCACCAAACCAAATAGCACAAATGAATTGAAATGTGAGTCATTTCAATATATATATATATATATATATATATGTTATTTTAACCTCATTTTGAGTGTATGAGTTCACAAGGCTGGAGCGTTGGCGCAGGTATATTTCTATATCCCCACACAGATGGTAATACTTTTGTTGTTTTGATCTAGTGTTTATTTTTCAATATTTTATCTATCTGTACTGGAGTTTTCTTTTCCTCTTGCAGGCAGTGAGAGTTTGGGAAACGAGATTTTGATACATGGGCATGTCAGGTATAGCTTCTAACTCCCCATTTTTGGATTGACATACTCAGACTCTATGTTTTACGCCATTTTATGGCTAAGACACTTCTCCGAGCGGGCAATATGTATGCACCTAAAATTACATGTGCTACATTGTCAGAAAATGGTTACAAAAGTCCCCAATGATGATTTAGTTCCTTTCAAGAAGGTGTTTGAGCTCCAATTCCCAGCCATAGTGTATATTTTTTTCCTAGACATCTTTACTTAGCCTTCTTGCTCTTTCTTCTGGCTTCCCGCTCTTTCTGCACATGTTTTGGCCTTCAATGCGAGGACCGTCACCCTGTTTGGGCGGCAGTTCCGAAACCGCTGCCCAAGATAGGGTGACAGTCCTGAAACTGCCGCCTTGCACAAGGTGGAAGTCCTGCCCACTTTTCCAGATTCTTCACACGTGTTTTAAACATGTGACATGTCACTTAAATTTTCTTTTTGCATGCATTCGTGAGCCGAATTATATAAAATTAGCTTTGATTGCTTGGCTCTCTTTCCTCCTATTTTTAAATAGATTTAACTGGTTGGAACTTCTCCTTCTTACCTTGTGCATGAAGGAACCTCCCATCCTCCATTCCTATATATTCCATTCTTGTATTCAAGAAAAAGGGCCTAAGAATTTTGTGTATCTTGCATTGTATTTCTACTACGATCTTTCTAGGAATTACATAGCTAAGATGTGATCCCTTGTACTATCTCTCTTCTACCTGCATTGCATCTAGACTACCATCAAGTTACCATTGCTCAAGAACCATCCTCCTACCGTTGTTCTTGCATTCCCAATCTCTTGGACTCACATGAACACTTGGAGAAAGAAAGGAACATACTGAGGGGACAGATAGAGACATAATTAGATTTTCCAAAGCTCTTGCTTGTCCAGGTTGGAGTTGTATGTTTATATTCCTTATGTGTTGAATTGTCAATTTCATATCAAATAGAGTAGAGAATCATTCATTTCAAATAGAGTAGAGAATCGTTCATATCAAATAGAGTAGAGAATCATTCATTTCAGTAAGTTTTTCCTTTCAACGTTTTCAGGGAAGTTGTGAGGAACAATAGCCCCTTTCAGGGTCATGAGTTGTTCTTCACTTCTGAGGTAGGGTTTGGAGTATTTTTATCAGATTAGGTTGTTTGATTTAGATCAGATTCATACATTTGCACAAGTAGCTAGCTACATCCAGTTGATTTCTTTTCTTTAGTTTGTTTATTAGATTAGAACGCTTTTCCTAAAAATTAGAAAACAACAAAAATATTTCCTTTGATAGATTAGCTTGTTTTATTGCTTTGATCCAAAATATTGTGAAAAATCCCAAAAACATAGATTAGATCTCTTTCCATAATTAGTTTGCTTATTAAAAGTCATTTTATTCCACTTTGTAAGACGATCAACGGTCCACAACAGGAAAAGACATACAGTTGAGATCCAGTGGTCCCACAACCCAATGGGCCATAATTGATAACTGACATTGTTACCAACTTATGTTTAATAGTCTTACGCACACCTGTAACTTTTTCTGAGAGGATAGAATAACTCAATACACTAAATATAGCTAGTAATCAAGCCTTCGATTATTGGACTGCTCCTGGCAACAGGGTTTGATTACGTGCATGACCATCTAAGGGTCACAACCCCCACAAGTCTTTGGTTGTGATCCTTAGGTCCCACAACCAAATGGGCCTACCAGTCAATTGGAAATTGACACTAGATTATGCACATTAGTATTTAGATCTTCACCACTTCCACCAGATATTATCACACAACTTACCTTACTGAACATAGCATTCGATCAGGCTAAAAATTTCTGGACCAGACCGGAAAATCACCCGTAAATACATGCGGCTTCATCGTGCCTCTCATTCTTATTTCCATGACCTTGAATGGAAATCTATATGAGGCACCCACAGGTCATTTTCTGCGTTTTCAAAAACCATTGAACAGAATCTTGGCCAAGCTCAACATTGATTGGAGTCTACAAGCGGCCATTATTTTAGACTGAACCATCACACCACTTCAGGTTAGGAGAGCATTCTTTGCTTTAGACTCGTAGATCCCAACATTACGTGTTGAAGATATAAGATTGCCTAATTAGCTTGATCCCCATCACCACATTCACATTCACAATCATTCCACACCGGCTGTCTTGGCACGACCTCGGGAGGTTGGGTACAAAGAAGGTCACATGTTGATTTTCTGTCGTACAGCTACCCCTTTCAAGGTAACTTCTGAAAAGAGAAAAGTACTACTGTGAAAGCATGTTATCCCCCACATGTACCATAGGTGATTCAGGATAGGAATTTTCCTTTCCCGTTGTGTGTGTTTTTCCCTTTTAGTGTGGTGTGTTTCCCCTTTTTTTTGTGTATGTGTGATTTATCCTTTCAGTCTATCTTTGCATATATGAGACTCTATAATCCAATGGATAAGGCACTGGTCCATGTTGCGTATTGATATTTTATATTTCCTACTTACCCTGTCCTCACTTTTTTTATCTAGAATAAGTCCCCAAGTGAGATCCAACTATTGTAATTTGTTTTTGTAAGGGAAAAATTCAACATGAAAACATGACAACTTTACCATACCATCAAATTTTTTTTTGTAAGCCCTGCTAAGCATGTCTTTGGACCATTTTTTCTTGAGTCGGGGCTATCCTATCCTTCCAAGTGCTCATCTGTGTTGTAAAAACCTTTCCCATGTGTTTGAAATTGAAAATAAAGATCATGGAGTTCTTCCGAGGTAGTAATTTCTAAGGAAAATTCTTTGGTGAGCTTAGAAGGGATATGTTTAGCCTTTCCAGGACCAGTGCACAACCCCATGAGAAAATTGAAGGCTCAAATTCATCAGGATGTGGTATTAAGAAGGTAAGAACATTATGCAAGTGGTTTAGGAATGTTTATAAAATATTTAGAGGTTTAGGGACAAGCTCAATGAAAGGGGTTTTTTGAAGGTGAAGGATCTTTCAGTTCAAAAGAGCACCCGAGCTTCAGGAAGTGATTTTGGGAAATCCATAATGAATTGGAGGTCAAACAAGATATCAGTGGAGATTTAATTTAGTGTTATAAATGATGAAAGTTTCATGTTTTTCAAAAGACACATATAATTCTTCCCATAGTCTATTTTCAACAGGAACAACTTGTAGTCCTGAGAAAATAAACTGTTTTTGAGGGGGTTTCAGGAAGAATCATAACATGGGACCCATTCCATTATTCTAAAAATTATGTTTTTAGTAAAATTCATATAAATAAGTTCCCTAAAATATCTCCATATTCTCTATAAAATTTTTCATCAAGATTCTCTCCAAGGTACACTTTCGAGACTTTGCCAAATTTGAAGGTGGACACGTGTCATCACCTGGTGATGGCACAATTTTTTGTCCAAAATGTTCTATCCACTTGGGCCAATTGTGACATTGGCCCAAGATAACCCCTGGATCATCATGTGACCCCAAAAAAGCCCAATCTTTCTAGGTAAGCCCCTTTTCACTCCTTCTCAGCCCTCCTGTCGTCAAATCAAAATGAGCCACTTGTCCACACCAGGTGAGGGAGAATTTTATTGAACCAAATGTCTCGTCACCTTGGGATAGTTGGGAAACAAAAATGTTCCCAATCCTAGCCCTTTCCCAGGTCCTCCACGTGACCTAGCTTTATCCCCTAGGAGCTTTTCGAGTGATTTTTCTTTCTCCTTCGCTGTCCAATCTCCGTCTGCCACTTATCAAGATGAGAGGAGGGCACATTTTCTTGCACCAATCGTCTCATCCACTTGGAAAAGTTTGGACACAAAAATGTTCCCAAGCCCAAGGAAATTAAAAAATCCACCATGATTTAGTGTTACAAATCACCCAAAACCTTGCTTTTTCTACAGACACCATGCTCATTTTTTGCCAAATTGAATCCATAGCCAAAAACATGAAAAAATCATATCTCCTAACCTAGTAATCAAAATCAGAAGATATTTTCATCATCTCTCTCTCCCAAAAATTTGCAAGAAGAAATAAACTAAAGAACCTGAGGTTTTCCTGATTTTTAATGGCAACAAACCCTAGATTTTTTCCCTAGCTCCCTGATTTTCAATTTCACTTCATTCCAATGGACGTTTCAAGCTAGATTTTTAGCATGACATCTAGAAGACAAACCTATTCCACATAAGTTTATTTTTCGTCAATCCAAGGAGTAGACAACCAGATTCTAAAAAAGTAAGTACCTGTACTCATACTTATTATAAATAGAAACTTTCATATAAAAGAAAAACCTTTCAAAACAACAAACTCTGAAAATGACCAAGAAGGCAAATTAGATAATCCACGCCAAAAAAGTAAAAAAAAGGAAAAAAAGGAAAAATCAACTTTCTAAAAATAGAAAGTGTGTGAAAATGGAACAAAACATTTGTGAAATGTTCTAAGCATGTCGGGGGCTCCAAAAAAATGATTCTAAGACAAAAATCAACATTTCCCAAAATAGCAGCTCCTGGATCCTAGATGCTAAAAATAGAAAGTATTCATTTTAAGTGCATAAAAAAATAGAGGGCTTCATTTTCACTAATATTTCCACTTTTTGGAATATTCACAGGGTTATGGGGTATTCTCATAGCTTGAAAAAGTAAATGAATCCTCCATATGGGTCTTGGAAGCAACATGTTGAGCCCAACTGTGTCCAAAAGTAAGGAAGAGCATCACAAAGAACAAAAAGTAAAATCCAAGAACATTGTGCTATCAAAAGAGATGATAAATTTGGAGAGAAATCAATGGATACACTAGATAGGAAGTCAATATAGCTCATTGGTCAATTTGGATCCATCATTATCTCTCAGGGCGACGAGTGATTTGATTTGAGCTTGACAAGTTGGGTAAAATGATGAAGTAGGTGATTTTAAATGGTTAAGTTGATTGCGCTAGGTAAGAAAAGTGAGCTAGGAAGGAGCTCACACCTCTTAGAGGAGTAAAAGTACAGTTTTCAACCTTGTAGCAAAGTGTATAAAACATGGATGTAAGTATTAAGAGGTTTGAGCCTTGTGAACACAATCATGAAATCCTGAGGGATAAAAGAGTGATCCTCACTCTCAATGTGAAATCATGAACGCATCAACATCTCGATTTCATTTTGGGAGGTCTTGAATTTTTTTAGAAACTCATTCGGTGGTCTAAGGTGTTGGTGGTTAATGCCAAAGGAGGTGATTGTGACCATTGTCAGTAGGTCCTTCATCATAGGGAGCAATCTTCATCAACATAGCGAAGTAGAATTAACAAGGGATTTATCTCAATTTGAGTAGTTCTCTCTCTCTTATTTTCTCTCTCTTCCTTCATGTCATATTCATTCCTTAGGGGGGTTCACACTTTCATTGTGTCTTTTTCATGTTTTGTCTTATGTGACTATAGTTGATAATGCAATAAGTCACCCTCAATTAATGAAAAGGGGACTTAATTTTTATTCCTAGGAATACGAAGAGTCACATGTCATCAAAGACAAATAAAAGGTCATGTGGGGGTAATCAAAGAGTCTTTCTGAAATCTATATATTGTAATGACTTCCCCATTCTTAAGGGTTGTGAATTTTCTGAGTTCTAAGTATATATCTACCAAGAATAAACAAAGAGATAGAAAGGGCTTCTATTTATCTCTATGTTTTCCTATTTCCCTTGCATTATAAAACTTTTTGAGAATGTCAATAAAGAAAGGAGTTTATAATTTTCTAGATGAGTAAATAAGTGATACTTTGTGTTCAAGGTTTTAACTTGTCTTGATATTTCTAAGCGGGGTTACTATTCTTCCTAAATTGTATATGTGATATTTTTTATTAATCTTTACAAGAATATGAGTTTTCCTACTTACAATATTAATACCTCTCCTAATTTCTCACTCATGTTTCCCAACCTACCTTGCAAATTCCTCCCTTATAAGAAATTGCAAGTATTTTCCACAGGTGCAGTGGAGCGTGCTTGTTAGATCCCTGACCCCCAAGTTCAAAAATAAATTTACATTTTTGTACAAAAAAAATAATGGAGCTTCCCCATTAAAGCAAAGGGAACTATTCCTAGAGCATTGGCATAAATACACCAATTTGTCATATCGAAATTTTTCTTGCCAACATTATACTAAGTAAATTTGTTTGCATGAGATGATCAATATGTTTTAGAATGATACGTATAAGACCACACATGATTTTAGTGTGGGGTAAGTAGGTTAGGGTCCACACACGATGGAAAATTTTGAAGGCATGAGAGGAAAGTGTTCATGTGGTTTGTTGGATAAGGTATGCATATGTTTAAAGTTAGAGAAATTACTCACATAAAAACTTGATGAATGGAGCAATGTGCAGTGTAATGTGAGGGAGGTGGCACGGAGGAAAACTACTTGGTAAGTGGTGCATAGGAAGAATAGGTGCGACACAGGAAGGTGTGTGCAAAGGGATCTGCAGACTAAAAATTAGTTACATGCCAAAAGGTTATGGACGACCACACACAGAGGAAGCATCCTAGGTAAGGAAAAAGGGGGAAAATAAGAGAAATAGAGGGATAACTAAAATTGGTAGTAGGTGAGTGTAATTGATGTGGTCAAAAATTAAAAATCTAGAAAAGGGTGGTGAATCATAGTCATTTTTACCTTTCTATTAAGAAATAGCATGTAAAAGAGCTCTTCCAAACCAACGAACAAGTGAGAGTAGAGTGCGAATCAAAGACATGGTAAAGATACATAGCATAAAACCTTCAAAACGAAGACATAACTCCTTGTGAGAAGTTTTAGTTGTGAAGTGGAAAGATTTAAAGGGAGAGTTGCAGCGATAAGGTTTCAGAACTAGGATTACGTAGAAATTTTATAGGGTTAGTGGCACAGAGATTCATAATTTGAGTTAGGGCATAAGGTTGAAGTATTAAAGTGATGAGCACAGATCGAGAAAAAAAACAAAGTTTTTTCGGCACCTAGGGCATAAAATTCATGAATTCACGTGTTAGAATAGTTGCATGAGAATTTTACAAGGGAAAAATGGCACCAAAGACAGTACCAAAACCCAAGAAGTCCATGGAAGAATCTCCCGATGAATGGTTTTCTGAAATGCAATATCCACATGAGGTGATTTTCTGAAAATCATGGGTGTCAAAATTATGAAGATTCAATATTAGTGAGTATAACCACCATGTGCAAGGACACAAGAAAAATACAAAGAATGATGTATTAAAGTAAATGATCCAAATAACGGTGGAAGGGAAGATAATTTTTGATGAAAAGGTGCACAATACCTTGGAAGGGGTTGAATTAATATAACTATATGAATTACCCTTTTTTGGTAAGCTTGTGCTCCTATACCAATGACTAATGTTGTGAATTCATGAAGATTGCTTCTAATTCATAGGTAGGAGGATGCAATTAACTGCAAAAATAATTAGGAGAGTAATTAGGTTATGAGATACTGGAGAATAAATAGAACTTGACCTGCACAATGAGGAAGAGATAGAAGAAAAAACCTTAAAATTACATTATAAAATGGGAATTCACACCTTCAACATCAAAAACATTGTTGAACTAGGAACGAGAGTGGTAGTGTGCCTTGTAAGTTACAAATTGGGTGTCTTTGAAAGATGGATAGAGGTGAATAAGAAGTTTTTTCATATTGCACACAAGATAGTGTACAAAACTCAATACAATATCACCTTGTTCATAGCTAAGGCCATTATATATGAAGCAAATGCCCAAACAAAGAAAGGAGATAAATTCACATGGGGATCGATTCAATTTTTAATCATTTTTTTAGAGATAGGGGTTACAGATGGCCCTCTTAATAATATATGGGAGCATTTGATTAAGAAGAAGTCTCTGACACAATGGTTCTCCAAGTATACTTATGATTACATAATATCCAATCCATATAAGGTGCACCTAAAAATGGTATAAAAGAATGTATGATGCCTTTGAGAATGAGTGGCATGTGCCTAGGGAGTTGCCTTTAGTATTGACTGGGTAGGAAAAGTTTTTCATAATGCAACACTTTAGCCTTGGTAGATTTCAATTGAGAAATGGGGAGATGAGACCATGGTGTAAAATACTATTTGAATTCACTTCAAAGTATTTCAAAGGAGTGGTGAACAAGATAAAGGATGTGTAATAATTGAATTTTAATGCAGAAAGGGTAGATTCAGACTACCATACATTGCACAAGATATATGGTTATGAATCAAAGGAACCATATGTTGAAACCATGGAATCATATAACATGGACATGAACCCTACATTGACCTTGGAAGTTGGCATGGAGGCTTATAAGGTCCACGTTTATCAATGAATGAAGCTCAAGGATGGAAAATTTGTCGAAATGCATGAAATTGACCTTCAAAAACCACCAAAAAGAACAATGATGAAGATTCCTAAGTGTAGGCATGAGAAAAATCCTCTAGAAGAGGAAGAAGAAGAAGATGAGGAAAAATCTGCACTTGATCATAACATAAGGAAGAAAACACAAAGAAGGTTCCAAGAATAAAGCACCTCACACACCCCTCAATTATCTCCAAAAAAATATGTGCACATACCTAGTCTAAAAGAGGACAAGGAATTAGAACATACTAAACATAAAGAGAAACATCAAGAGGATATGAAGAAAGAATAAGAATAAAATATCCAAGATGAAGAACATAATGTGAGGAGTGTGAGGAAGAGAATGTGGAAGAGCACGAAGAATAACATGGAGAATTGCATGATGAGGAAGAAGCCCACGAGAAAGGAAGTGGAGATGGGCAAGGAACTGGTGAAGAAACAAGACATGCACAACATATTGTGTAGAGACACTGCAAAGCAAGTGTGCAGGAGGAAGGAGGCCAAGATAGACTCTTGGTACCACCTCAGATGTTATACATTGATGATTTGACAAATCTTCTAAGGGCTAGGTTTCATAGCTCGGTACCCATCTAAGACCTATTGTTTTGGGTTATGTTTTAGAAGGCTAAATCACATCCACGCACCAGAAAATATTTTCCTGGGAATTAAAAATAGACATGGAGGAAACTGAGTTCAAGGTTAAGGATTATATATTTGAATTACATGGCAAGAAAGTTTTGATGAAGGTCTATAAAGTGGTTGAATCAACTTAGTTATTTGATGAGTAGGCATGTTATGCCTTGAATTAAATGTCCACCAAATAAGGAAGAAATAAAATTGACCAAAGGGTTGTAATGAAAATGATGCAGAAGGATATAGAGCCAAAGGAAAGGAAGAATCAACAATTGGTAGAAGAGTTGAGTGACACATAAAATTAACACCGCTAATCCATGTGTCCACGTCGGCTAACACCCCTTCATTATCACATCACTATCATAATATGTGTTAAATCCTTATCCTAAGTCTTATTTCTCCCCATTATATTTACTCCCCATAAATATCATTCTATAGTTGTAAAATCCTATTTTATCCTCTCCTAAACCACCAAAAACCACTTAGAAACCAGAATCAAATAAAAAAACAAAATCAACAACTTCTCAACCATGTCATAACCTCGTTAACCCGCATAACCCATTTCCAACACACACCCTTTGTCAAAACAAACAAAAACCTTGATTTGGGAAGTAGTTTCAACCTTCTTCCCTCAAATTCCAGATCACCAGTGATTCTGCCAATCATTGACAATTCTCTCTATTTTTTTTCAGTCTTATATAAATGAGTTGTGGGCCTTCATTTCAGGTTAGCTAGGAAATTACCTCATGCTGATCGCTCTTGGAGACCTTACGTTGCATCTTATCTGTACTGTATATTTTTCACAATGCCTAAGAGCATCCTAGCAATATAGAAGACATAAAATATCTCTTCCTCTACATTTGGAGGCCATTCAAACATCCAAAAATCAAATTCAACAATATTCTAGCGTTTACAACCTCCCTATCTCAGGTAACATCATCTCCTAGACTTCATCTATCGACTTAGATAAGGTAATTACCTCACCTCTTAAATTATTATCTCATTTATTTGTCATTTACAAACATATATCTACCTTATTTTGTGAGCTTGCACATTTCTACAACAATCACCAATGATCGGCCCTAATTGCCCGCAATTTACCTTAATCATCGGTGATCTCTGTCTGTCTCATGATCTTCCCCTCAAGCCTACTTTTCACACATCTAGATTTCATCACCTATTATTACTCTACCTTTGTAGGTGCTTGTCAAACCCTATCAAGCTCCCTTGATCCATTTGTATAACTTTATCAGTTATCTTAATCATACTTATCACTTAGCTTGCCTTTGTGAGCACATGTTTATCTACATCCTTGCTCCTTTAATCCATTTTGTGATTCCTAGACTCCTTTTGGATCAGGTATCACCATCAGACCATCATATAGCCATAGAACACATCAGTCCCTTTGCGTTTACATTTTTGGTTATATCTTCTACTTTATTATTTCATCTCATCATTATCAGATTAATTTCTTGAATGCGGATTGACATCCTTACAAAGAAGTCCATTAACTTCTTAGAACTAGCCTTTTCCATGAAATCCACCATATATCTATCTAATCCCATATTTTTTCTGAGTGTTTTTGCATTGTAGATATCCCATCCCGTTGGAAATAATTTGTTCGCATGCTTGGATCCGTAGACAATGATCATCCACTAACTTCAACATTCATCCTCACATGTATTGGTAAACCCCACCGTCTTCTGAGGTCGGTTTTGTTTTTGTTATTTCACTTCATTAATTTAAAGTAGAAAATCAAAAACTTCTCTAAATAGAAAAAAGAAGGAGGTGGTAGGGGTATACAACAAGGAAACTGATATTAACAATAACATGGCACGCATGTGACCAAAGGTTGTAGTGCAGAGTAGAAAAGACCATAACACAAAAATGGAATATCTAGAAGAAATAATACATCTACTATTAATGAATGTGAATAATGGGAAAAGGCCTATGAAAGAATAAATGGCTAGTTTAAATAAAGATAAGGTAGAATAAAAGCTAGAAGAATATAAAAAACTTGGTATAGAGTCTAAGGAAGCCACTTGGTAGGATGAGAATATTTTTTGCTAACTTCTAGGAGATATCAATGATCTTAAACATGCGCACTGCAGAGGATGAGGCATAAGTAAAGAAAATTTAGGCCTCCTTGTTGAAAAAATAAGCTGAGCGTGAGAATTTTTTTCAAGAAATTAGCAACAAAAAGTAAGTAACAAAAGATAAGTGTGACAAGATTGAGGAAAGGCTTGGCAAAATCCAAGTGATGGCGATGCATGAGGTAGATAATTTAGAGGGCGTCACTTCAGAGTGGGATTTCATACTAAAGGAGATGCTGGATAAGGCTAATGGGTTGAACCCAAAGGAAATTTAAGAAATTGTTGAGGCAGTCTCAGAAAAAGTGTCCATTGAGTTAGAAGAGTGGAAGTAAATAGAAAATGGGATTAGCCTAAATTTTTAAGAACTCCTGACATCACAATAGCCAAGATTTAGATGTGTGTAAAAAAAACATTGTTTATTATTAAATTCATTGGGTTATTGCTTATATTACTTCATTCTTTCAAGTATTATTTTAGACTATGCTTTGATTCTTTATATTTCATAGGATAGATAATAGTCCTAGTGTGGGGTAATGTTAGGCTGAAAAAGTGGCTAAGTACAAGCCACATGCGGGGGTTTAAGGTCTTGCACATAAGTGTGCACGTGAATCATAAATAAGTGTCAAAAGGAAAGGAACTCGTGGGAGTACATGTAAGGATAGGAAAATAAAACAATTATAATTTAGTTCGTGAAGGTGTGCGCTGGAGTTGGAAAGATAATAGGGTGCAAAGGCCCGCTCATAGAGGTAGAGTAAAGGAGTTAGTAGGATTCCATAATGGGATAAAAATAGAGAAAAGTAGAGTTGGCGTGGTAGGAAAGATAAGTCTAGAAATAGAATCAGTGAGGATAAAATTCATGTGGTATGGACAAGAACTATGCATTGATAGAGCTAATTCTATGACATGCGCATGGATAAGACCAAGATATTTATAACATGAATTAGAGAGTAAAACAAGAGTTTAAGGGCATGAAGTCTATAATTATAAAGTATATTGTTAGAAATAATGAATGTAAGAGGTGAAGGAACATTTCCCACCTTATATATATGTGTAACATTACTTTGTATTAAAAAAAGAGGATGAATGTTTTTTTGCTATCTGTTAGAGTAGGTATTTACCTTAGCTCATGTTCACTTAGGTACTTTATTTACCTTTATTGTATTTATCCTCAGCCACTTATGTGTGTGGATATTTCTTTTATCTCATTTAGATATTAGGATATATTATCTAGTTGTTAGGTATTATTGTTATCCCAAATTCACCCCTCGAGGTAAATTGGATAACTCACATGATTTCTTCAGGCTGAGCAAGTAGAAATGGTCCAAGGCCCAAAAAATCAGGTTTTTTGGACTCCCCTTGCCTTCCTCTAACTTCCCTATCCAAGAAAAAATCAAAGAAGTTAGAATAAATTGCAAAAAATCCAAAAAATTGGCTTGAGATAGTGTATTGCGGGTAATTCAAGTTTTTTGGGCCCAGACCGCACAAGTACGTGCGAGACAGTTGGGACCCGAAAACCTGAAATGGCCGCATTTTTTTGTTGTGCGGTGAAGTCAGAAGTTATTTACCCATGTAGTATGCGGGAAATTGGGACATGTGGAACCTGTAGAGCTGAAATGTCCGGTTTACATGTAAATCAGGTAAGTCAGATATTTTTGGTCCAAGCCACACAGGTACGTGCGGAATAGCCGGGACCCACATAGTCAATTTTGCCGATTTTGGAAAGGCTTGTGGGTGAAGCGGCGGTCAATGACATGTACATGTGGGACATGAGTTTAATGAGGATCTGATTTTTCTATAGAAGGAGGCCTATGGGTGGATCATAGGTTTTTTTCTGGGACATTCGGAACACAAGAGCCCGATATAGCCGAAACGCCCGCATACAAGGGAAAACACTACAAATCAGACCCTGAACTTCAAATGACCATAACTTTTGACCCCGGAATCCAATTTTCACAAAATTGGACTTTCTAGAATGGGTACGACGTCCTCTACCTCAATTTTTTTGATGAGGGTAGATATATAAACATAAATAAACATCTTCAGCTCTAGTCAATTAGAAACCCAGTCCTGTCAAATGATAGAAATGCTTGGCAAACCCAAAATAGCTGCCCGCACTCAGAAGGCCATAACTTTTGCATTTCTCAATGAAAACTTGCAAAATTGGTACATTTGGAATTGTGTTTCCGAGCCTGATGCACAAAAATCATGAAAACTAGAATTTGATGAAGAATCGATGGTGTTTTTTCAGAAAACATGCCTAGGTTTAGAACAATGTTTTATTTGGTAGTTGGGATGCATTCAATGGAGAATGGGCTGACATTTCTCACTGCTGCAAGTCATGGGACAATATGGGGAGCCTTTTGCAAGCAAAAAAACATCATTTCACTTCATTTACTACATCTTGCAAGTGGTTGAAAGACATATTTCGAGATTTTCAATTTCCCTCTCTCTCTCATCTTGGAAATCTATAAATAAGAGTGTTGGGCTCATTGTAAAGGAGGATATTTTTTTTTTCGTGTAGAAAAACTTTGTCAGAATTATTTTGTGAAGCCAATGTGCTGCCCTTGTAGTGGACTCCTTGCATGGTGATCCAAGCCCTTATCTTGTAATATATTGAACTATGCATACATATGAAACAATATATGCAAGTTTGTGGATGTATCTTCCCTTAATGTGTTTGTTTGCATTCCTCTTCCCATTTCAATCTCATTACATATATATTGTGTCTATCTTATGCTGTTGCAGAGATCCATTGTCATTTTGTGTGCATGAAATATTATGTGAATGCAGTTGCTAGATTGTGGAGAGCTGTTATCACCCCTTCTAGTATGCACTTTACTTTTACTTTTCACATATTGGAAGACTATTCTCACTCTCCTTTTCTGGTGTATCACCACTTAGTTTAGGATTTGTTTTCATGCACTCTCTCTTCCTAGCTCCTTGCAAATTTAGATTAGGATAGATAGTTCTATATGCATTAGATTAGATTGTGGCAGGTAGTTTAGGAGTAAGAACCAACTTTCTCTGGAGGTCTATCTCAAGTAGCGAGTCCCACAACTTAGAGATGGTACCCATGTTATCTAATCACACTGTGAGCTCAATCACACACACTTGTAAAAACCATTGGGTGTTGTCATTCGGAGATAACAATAGTTATTTCCTTGATATATGGTATTGAATAGATCCTTGATGTCTAGTTCTCTCCTAAATCTATGGACTTAACTATTTCTTTGATGACTAGTTATTTCCTTGATTTATGGCTTGATCTATGACTTTGACTGGTTCTTAGATTGTTATTCATTGCCTATATAAGTAAGGCCCATTCTCATTGTATTTCATTGAGTTCCATAATAATATATGTTATTGTTGCTCATTT
Organism: Taxus chinensis; assembly: GCA_019776745.2. Lineage (NCBI taxonomy): Eukaryota > Viridiplantae > Streptophyta > Pinopsida > Cupressales > Taxaceae > Taxus > Taxus chinensis. Next base: position 29,196,261 of record CM034152.1, read on the forward strand.
GTTTGCAAAGGTTTTATGTAAAGTTATTCTGGTGAATTGCTTTCATCTTATAGATCGTGGTATTTGATTAGCGTCTTTGTTCTTGGCTTGGTACAATATAGTTATTGTTCCTTTTACTATCTAGGGATCTGAGTTAGAAAGTATAATTCTATTCGTATGAGTGCATGATGCACATAGTATGTGAAGAATTTTGTTTGTAATGGGAAACCTTATATGGATTTTCAAGGTTAGAAGAGATGCATGTGGTATAATTGGAGTACAAATCCTGTTGCTAATTTTTTACATTGTTGAATGAATGATCAAAGCTCTTATTGTTGGCATCTTTGTTAAGATATACCTAGTCTATCTTCTTTTATCTTATGTTACATGATGTTTTATACTAACTATACATCTTGCATGATCTAACAAAGAGGGACCTAGTAGGTTGCGCGCACTTCAGGTGAGTGATTAGACATCTATCTAAGTGAAGTTATGTCACTTCTGACTATTGGTGCTGATAAATAAAGACTACAAGTATGGCTATGAAGAAGACAAGATGATAAAAAAAGATGGGTAATTGGTCCAAAAAGAAAACATCAACAACGTAACCAAAATTTAAAAAGAAGACAGTTAAATATACCGATAATGCGTGCCAAAATGATGATTAAGTAGATCTAAATGACCCCAAGCACTAAACTTATGAAATTCATCGGGATATGATCAAACTAAAGAGCAGAGTGATGCTTAGAGATTCCTAATGAAACTCTTGTTGGATCTGCATTGAATAATGATATGAAAGTTGAAAAGGATCATTGCCTCCATGTAATAAACTTATAAATTGTAGGAAAGGTAGAATGCAAGCCTAAATTTCCCCAGGTGAAGTTATACTGTGAAGGAAAAACAATTGATTTTACTTACCCCAAATAGAGTTATTAACATGCAAAGGGAAGAAAGTGATAGTAGTAAGATTAGAACGATCACTAAGGTAGTAGATAAAAGGTATAAATTTATCAAGATTTTGTTATACTGTTGAAATTTTTCATGTGTTTTCCAATTATAGGATTTTTGTGATGATTTTGAATGTTTGTTCAAATATATGTGTGTGTGTGTGTGTGTGTGTGTGTGTGTGTGTGTGTGTGTGTGTGATTTTTTTAAGAATATTTGAATATATGATTTTTTTAATGGTTTTACAAAGGTTTTAGATAAAATTGATGCAAAGCAAGAGGATAAGTGTTTTTTTTACACCTTATTTGTTACGGATAAACGATGTTGTTAAAATCATAAAACAATCATGCCAAATAAACCCATTATGAATAGGAAGGAACCACACCAAAGTTATATGTGAACTAAGATGCTAGAGAATTTTCACTTGCAATTAGTCTACAACGATAATGTACACCAAAATAACAAACTAATAGAAGTCACAAATCATCATCACAATGTTGACAAACCGCACACATATTATAACACAATTTGATACAACAACAATGTCTAATGACACTCATAATGTGTTCCACATTGAAGAATTATACAGAATATGAATGCTCCCTGAGTGAAATAGCTTAGAACGCCAAAAGATTGGATCGGGCCAAAGAGTAGAGTGATGCTTAGATACTCCAAAAATATATCTTGTCGAATCCCATTGAAGTTTGATCTATATTAGAATTAAAATCTGAAACCCAAGTGTGCCCCAACCAAAGTTATATTGTGAAAGAAGTAAACGATTGATTTTCTCGAACATAGATATACACTGCACGGGAAATAAAATTGATTATCGAAAGATGATCTAGAACGATCATAAGGAGCATTTTGTCAAATGGCCATATTGTTGTAAATGTGTTATTTAATTTTTGAAAGTTGGTCAAATGAATCTCTAACTATTTTTGATTTTCCCAGTTTTATACTATTTTTTATTTTTGAAACATATTTGAATGTTTTTGAATTTTTGAAACATATTTGAATGCTTTTGTATATGTGAATATATTTGATTTTTTTTGGATTTTAAACATATTTAAGTGTTTTTGGTATTTTTGAACATATTTAATTTTTTTTAATTTTTGAACATATCTGAATGTTTTTGAATTTTAAAACATATTTGAATGTTTTTTTATTTTGAAACATATTTGAATGTTTTTTTTTTTTTGAAACATATTTGAATGTTTTTTTGAAATACATTTTAATGTTTTTGTGTTTTCAAAACATATTTGAATTTTTTTTTATTTTTGACTCGGTAAAAGGTTGCACTGTCTGAAATCATAGTCAAATAATTATAAGCATTTCATTCCATTGGAATAATGTAGATTATGTAATGATAGGATTTCTTACACTCCACTTGTGCGACTCCACACAACTAGGCAGATGTGAGGGCTCATCACAAAGAGCCAAGAAGAACCTGAAAACTCAGGTGAACGAGTGCCATATGAAGGACATAAAGATGATAGATTGAAGACACGAGGTGTAATAATGATCCATATGGATTTTGAAGGTTCTTCCAAAGGGAATATCATTCTTTCAAGATTGGGGTGTATTCAATTGTCCATGAGAGGGAAGTAACTCTTCTCAAAGCAAGTTCTTTCTGGCTACCCCCTGGTTCTAGTAGATGCGAATGAAGCTTCATAGCTCTTCTACATGGCACTTAAACTTACCCTATATGGCCTACTGATTTCTCCAAGATCTGTATACAAGGGGATTCTCAAACCATCATTCTTTCCATTTACATAGGGAAAATCTATTGGCATGTAGTCATTTAATATCTTTATGTTTCTAAAGGATTTAATCATTGGTTTTCTTTCTTTGATGATTGGTCAATTCTACTATCTTACCCCATGAGAACAACCAAGCTACAGATAAGGAATCACCAATTATGGGGTTATAAAAATGAGGAAGTTATCATTAGTAAGGATCATCTTCCTCCATTCCTAGTCTCACACTACTACTAAGAAGTATGGGCTCATCACCAAATACTGTAAAACATGATATATATATATTCGTATTTTATATTGATTTTTACTTGTATGTTGATATTTTTCTTGTTGGGAGGAACATTATGACCCCAAGTCTTAGCCGCATGTGACTAGTAGGATGCAAGGGTTCAACACTGTAGAATAATATGGACGGTCAAAAGGTATAGGTAAAGAAGTTATTTCTCTTAAAGAGAGAACACATTTGAAAGGAGGAGTTTCCATCAGTAAGATTTGAGAAAAAAACCATAGGTAAAAATATATAAAATGGTAGGAACCATAACAAGGATGAGACACAAAATTCCCAAATAGGAATAAGATTAACCTATGTCATATAGGTGAAGAGTGTGAAGATATGATAATTTTATGATTAAGATATTTGCTAATGGATGAAACAATTAAAATTGTTTTTTAAATGAGTTAGGTGTGCAAATGGCCTTCCCTAGTATGAAGAGAACCCATGGAAGAAGATGTTTTTGCTTTTACATTTTTAATGTTCAAATAGTGATTTAATGAGGGGTTAGATATGGATTTTATTCTCTTTTTATACTTTTTAATTTTTTTTAGTTTTTCGTTAACGAGGATTTACAATGGACTCATCAGGAGAGAGGTCCATGTTTATGAACATTGAATGGTCCTAATTTTTGAGACTTGGGTGGAAGAGGTATAAGTCAATGAAGTGAATCAACAAATTCAAGGAGTCATGAGTTACGAGACTTGGGTGGAATAGATCCAAGTCAAAGGAGGGGATCAAAATATTTTATAAGTCCTGAAGTATGAGACTTGGGCAGACAAGATCCAAGTCAAAGGAGTAGCCAGAAGGATTTTCAATGTATCAATGATTGAAGTAGTATTTATTTAAGAGACTTAGACAAATGAAATCCAATTCAATGGATGGAATCCAAAGATTCTATAAGTCCTAAAGTATGAGACTTGGGTGAAAGAGATCCATGTCAAAGGGGAGAATCAAAAGATTCGATAAGTGGGTAAGTGCAACAAGTTGGCGGACAAAAAAGGGGTCATAAGTGGATGTCATATTGCAAATAACAACATAATATCAACTTGTAGGGATTATTAGCAATGCATACACTCAAAATTAGAAAAAATTATATTAATCTGAATCATAGAATTTGGAATCCAGTTTCTAAACTACTATTTTTTTAAAAAAATTGGACAAGTTTAGCTATATTAAACACTCAAAATTCAATGACTTGGTATTTTTTTTAAAAAACGCCTATAAGATTATAGTCCATTCGCCCGTGATTTGGATGACCAAAAATTGATATATATATATTTCCTTTGGTGAGAAGTTAGATGCCACTATCTATCTTGGGATATATTTTATTTTGTATTTTTTTTAGCAATATTTTCTTTTTTTATGATTTTTTATGTGAAAGTGGTCTTAAAACATAAAGAAAACAGAGCACTTTCCGTTTGCCCGCCATAACTTCATCAAAAAATATTAAAATCAAATAATGTTTTTTGAACATGTATATAATTTCACCACGGTTGGGATGATATAAGTTTTATCACATTTTGACAAGTGAAACAAAATTTTCAGTCTTAAAGGTAGACATAAACATTCACAGGAAAAAGTGTCTTAAAGACCTACTATTAGTAAAAAATTATAAAATGATATTTATCCTATTATATTCAATTTAAAAGAAATATTTATACAAAGCTAACAGTCTACCCTACGTGATGGTACCATTTTTATGACATATTTTTAACTTTTCGGCATGGTTCAAGTCTGCGGAAGACTAAATTTGATGTTTTGATGTTTTTGATGTAAAATTTAGGATTTGATGTCCACTTAATTGTCCCCCAACTTGTTGCACTTACCCAAGTCTTGAAGTACAAGACTTGGGAGGACAAATTCCAAGTCAACAGATGTATGATTGGATAAATATTTGATGAGACTGAAATAACTAAGAGATGTTAGAGGTAATTTTTTGATGCACAAAATATGTTGAAATTCATATTCACCCGTGAGTGGAAGAATGTGAGGAAAGAAGGATTGATATCTTGATGTACATCCTAAAGTGGAACAACCAGATTTTCATAGGAAAAAAATTAATAATTCTTCTTGATATTCCGAATCTTCATATTACATACAGATTATTATATAGGAATTATATTTCCTATAATATAGGAAACTACTCACCTAATTTATACAAGTTGTTTTAACAACTCGTAACAACTCTAAAACTAATACAATACAAATAACATTGCTCACACATTAATATAATGGAGCACTAATATAATTATTTCCTAACATTCCCCCCCTTAGTGTGAACATGGGAAAAACCTGCCTTTGTATTGCAACGTGCTGCTACGTAGCATGCTCATGATCTGGATGGTTTCAAGGACAATACCAACAACCTCTGGATGGTTTTCCAAGTGGTTAACCAACAACCACACAACAGATGGTTTTTGAGGAAAATACCAACAACCTCTGGATAGGTTTTCTGGATAACTAACAACCACGATATCATGATGATGCAGTAGTATCAACAACTCTCATCACCATCTCACTGCAGGGAATAACATAGGAAATTCGACTGAAATTTGTTGCTCATACATACATAGAAAAAGCTGACATACTGGAAATGGAACATTGGATCATGTTCCCCCCCCCTCAATGTGAAATTTCCACTTATTGAAAACAAGATCAATGCAAACTGAGGCACACCACACTGGAAGCACTAAAATCAAACTGCACACACACATGTCACCAAAGCTAATATGCGGCCCCGTCGTTGGCAACTGACGAGAGGTCGCTGAATGACCTCCTGCCTCCGATATTCTACTACTTACTTAGCGGATATGGAAATGAGGCTCATTTACAAACTACTAGGTGTCGGTTTCCACCGAAAATGCACCCCCCCCACTTGGACGTTGCATACAAGCGATAATGTGTCCAATAGTTGAAATGCGGGCAAAAATTTTTATTTTTTATTTTTCAAACTTTGGAAGACGACACTTTTTACAATAGCATTGACCCACAATGAATTTTTACTCTACCACTTTTGACAACAACTCACAAATTTGACGACACTTTTTGAGACTCTGAATACCACGATACGACCTTAACAAACCTAAAATCACCTATTTAAAGTTTATGATTCTTAACTTCAACAATAAAAATGACATTTACAAAGACAAAGGACTATTTAAAAAATTGACACCATAGTGATATAATGATTTTAATTTATAGACTGGACAGCAAATGATTACAACTTACAATATTATAACAACTCTACTTTATACTTGGTATAATAATTTGGGACCTATACACTTATTGAACATAACAAATTGACTTAATAAATGGTTCGAAAGTCTTTCTAAAGACTATTTTCACCAAATATGAGAGACATGAAAACTAAACAAATAAAATGAAATTACTATAATGACTCGACCCAAAGCTAATGGACTTACAATATGGATTTTTTTTCTTTTTATCTCTTGCATAGATGTCGATGCCTGTGCAGTTGTGAAGCTCGCATGTTTAATTTCTTGACAATGGCGTTTTGATTAAATCCTCACGCATCTTCGTTATTGTTGAATGTATATTGAACATGTCGGCCACCGATCTGTTGTGCAATCACCTCCCAGGAGTGTCTTCCAAATGTAGATAGAAAAAATCAATGCATGAATATAAATCTGCTCGAGAATAGCATTGAGATATAATAAACGACAACCTGCGGAATGAAGGAGAAATTCCAAATATCATCTGCGCGTTTCGACCCTTGTGACTGAAGGAGAAAACAGTAATGTTCGTCGCTCCTGAAATATTCAAGTCTAGACTGGTAAAGTTCAGCACTCCAAACATTAACAAAAACATAGAGTAGAAGAGGCTTTATACGTGCACCCCACAAAGTATTGACTCTTTTTTTTTCTTCGTGCTTGAAATAAAACTCACGAAATATATATATGGCTACACATCCACGAGAAGATAAAAAACCACATGGAGTTTAGGATAGAGTACGATGCATAGAAAATAGAAGACAAATGTGATAACAGGAAATACGGATTCGACAGAAACACAGGAACAGTTGCGTTCTCCTTTGGATCTACCAGCATGGATCTACAGGAACAGTTGCGTGCACAGGTCGCATGGTCATACAAATGGTTTGATAGGACTACACACAAATCAGATCATGAATTCAGAGACTCTCATCTTGGATTGAACAACTCTGATACCAAATAAAGTGGAACAACAATATTTTCATAGGAAACAAATTAATAATTCTTCTTGATATTCCGTCAATCTTCATATTACATACAGATTATTATATAGGAATTATATTTCCTATAATATAGGAAACTACTCACCTAATTTACACAAGCTGTTTTAACAACTCGTAACAACTCTAAAACTAATACAATACAAATAACATTGCTCACACATTAATATAATGGAGCACTATAATTATTTCCTAACACATCCAAGGCTCCTTATAGGCCATAGAGAGAGAGAGAGAGAGAGAGCATCCTATCCTTTCCTAGGAGACATGGAGGGAGAGAGAGAATCTAATCCTATCCTAACAATTCCAAGGAGATAATGAGAGAGAGAGAATGAAAATGAGTAAATCCTACACTAAGGGGGTGATAGCACCAAGAGAAAGGGTGTTGGACAATTCTCAATGCATGAAAATGGAGAAAGATGAGCATAGAGAGGATGGAAAAACATCACAAACCAAATTACATAAAAAACACCATTCTATTAAGCACAACAACATTCAAACATGTAATGAGAGCAAGAAAATGCACAATATACCTGCAATCATGTAGAAAGGAAAGAGAAAGCAATGGAAACTAATGTAAGGATAGAGAAATAATCAAAAACATCAATTTTATTACTCCAATAATTTGCACAATACATCATTATAGAGGAAAGAGGAAATATTTCCCATTACAAGGCTTAAAATGGAGGCGTGGGGCTCCAAAAAATATCCCACATCAGAGAAGAAGCGGGAGATCATTTCAAAAGTGTCCAAATACTTTACAATAAACCCTCCCTTTACAATATATATATCTTTTTAGTTAGTGAGAGAGGAGAAGAGAAATCTAGATTTTTAGGCATGCCTGCTACACATCATGGGGACCCTGTAAATGCCCATTCCCCTTATACCATAGCTTGTTGTAGAAGAAAAATACCCCATGCTTCATTAATTCATTTTTTTAATTTTATTAAATTCATGCTTTAATAGCTCCTAAGAAGGAATTTGGGTTTTCTGGGGGGATCCAAAGGGTAAAAAATGCATAGGAAGAGGATTGGGGGTGATGTGGTTGGCCATCTCACTGCCAACTTGGTGAGATGACCCCCTGTCTACATGCCTGATGAGCTATTCACGTTTCAACTCCGACGCCTAAAATCAGCTTACCCTCTGAGCTCTGAAACCAATCTGTTGAGCTCTTCAAAATTTTCCTCACCACGTCCTTCAAACTCCACATCTGATGCCGCACTAATTCTGACCTCCGCGTTGACCTCGGTGATCTCTTTAGACTTCAGAGTATACACTGAATCTTGAAGTTCCAAACTGAATCAACCTCCAACCCCAAAGTCCAACACGTGCCAACTCTGAAACCCGACATGACGAGCTAATTCCGCACTCCAAAACAAACCCATCTCGAACTCCGATACATCCTCGTGAGAAAATTGGATATCAGAATCTGCACACTTTGGGCATCCAACTCATCGTTGCATGTAAAGTGCCTCCTGATCTCTGAGTTCTGAAAACGCCGAACTCTGATGCATCACCAATCAACTCACCCATACCTCATTAACATGGCTCACCAGATGAACTAAACCATTACACCTAATCCTGGGCTAACTAAGATAGTTTGGTGAGCCAAATTTGATTGCGCCACACCATTTGGTGATGATCTGACCCTTGAGTCGCTCCCAATTTGCTCTCCACACCACAAGACTAACTCATGAGGCCACTATGCCGTTTCCAACATTGAGCTCGAGGTGATATAACCTACTCGCTGAGACCTCCTCTCTACAAAAAAACCTTGCCCATAACTCACTAAGATACTGAGGAAATTGGGCCACCACCCAAACCAACTCGACTACCATGCATAGCTCGTTGAGCTGTATTTCAGCTTGCCCAATAGCTCATCGAACTATTTTGAGCCCCATGGCCATTTTTGGCATTTTTTCCATATTTTCTCAAACTTTTCAAACCAAGGGGCCATATGAGGTGCAATGAAACACCTTGAGGATATTTTTTCAATTTTTCCCATTTTATCCCCCTTCGGATTGAATGTGGAACCCGGGGGCTTGTTTTTTGACCCTGGCCAAGCTCTAAACCTATGAAATCCAGAAGAGGAAAAAATTCATTGAACAATCCCGAACTTCCCAAAAACATTGTAAATTATTCCAAAACCCCATATTCATCCTTGAAGGCCTTGTCAACTTCCCAAGTCCACTTCCCTCCCAGTTATCCATTTTTACCTAGGGGTAGAAATGGATAACAATTTGGTGACTCACGAGGACATCTGCCTACTAGATGAGTTGACCTCATTTTTGTACCCTTCATAGAATAGGAAAATCCCATGCACATTGGCCTATCACCCAGCGGGAACTGGGCACTCACCTGAGGCATGTGCAGGTAAAAAGTCTCTCCTTTATGTGATTTTTGTGAGAATGCATCATCTTAGAACAAACAATCAAATGCAAGACAAAAAATAACTAAACCACATTCTTATGAACTTAGGAAGAGTTGTCATCTCATTGTATGCAGGTAAGAGAAATAACAAGCAACACATGGAGATGATTTATACAGAAAGGAAATGCATAAGTATTGAACACATATGATTTATAACGAAGCATTATATTCATACTATCAAAGTTAATAACCCACATTACATCCCTTGAGGTCATAACAGATCCTCATATAATTATGCAGAGCCAAATCATGCATCAAAGCTATATTATGCTCATCATATTACAAAGAAGAATGAGAACCCATCCCCTTCTATATGTTATCACTCACAGAGCTCTCCTAATCCCTAGCCATAACACCCTCCATTCTATTTTCTACAGGGATTCACCTCTCTTCAACTATATCCTTTTCTTCTACCAGGTGCTTGTATATATAGCCTTAGCACCCACCGCCATGCCTTCCAGAAGTTACAGATCGGTCACCAAGTGTCGAAGTGGTCCTCCATGGGAGCATGCCTTCACAAACCCAAGCTCTCCACTCTGCATGATGATGCTCTTCTAGAACCCTCCATCACATGCCTGGAATATTCCCTTCTTGATCCCACAGTCACCAGGCTGGCACCTTATCCACAAGGGTCATGATTTTCTCATGTGCTTCCTGGGGTGCCGAATATGGCTAAGTACAAAACCCATTTTTCCTTGTGTGCCTTCAACCCATGCTCCCTTCTTTAGACTAGGTCACGTGCCCACATGCACCTTCTTATACTTAGCTGATATTTTGGGGCCCAACATCACCCCACACTATGCTATTCTCCATCCTCGGAAACACTCTTCAATAAAGGAAATAAAGAATGGTGGATCCTTACAAATGGTTGAATGGAAGAATAAGGAATGAAGAAATGGGGGAAAGAATGAGAGAATGGGGAACTTGTTTACTTCTGGAGGAGGAGAGGGAAATCCTTTCTTAAATCAACTTCTAATTTTCCCCAAGTTTCAACCTTGCTCTGAGCCTGCTGACAGAAATCCCCCACTAGGGTGTTCACTTCTTCAAAATTCAGCTCCTCTCCCTTAGCGCTCATTATCTCCACAATATCCTCCAGTTTCTTGCCCAAATATTCAAACGCATCCATCCTCCGAGTGATTTGAGGGTACAATTCCTTCAGCTGGTTCTTGATTGAGCCCCACAAGGTCTCAATGGCCTCTGATTTATTTTCCACTTTGGCTAAGATTTTGTCTCACTCATCCCTCTTCCCCTTGTTCTTTTCCTCGAACCCCTTGATTTCCACTTCATGGGTGGCAACTAGGATACTTGCCACTCTATCTCTATCTACATACAGTTGTCATAGGAAGCTCAACAACTTGCGCAGCTTTTACATCGAAGAGGATATTGTTGTACTGAGTAACAATATCCACCACCTTCATATTATTTTATTTTTCTTGGCATGCCAATGCCTCCTCCACTGATTCTAGGGCAAGTGGTCACCTCTCCATGGTGAGTATGTGGGTCAAGTCCTCTAGGCATTACAAGGATGATCCATACTTTTGCGCGGGTGGTGTTAAGTCTGGATGCTTTAGGAAAATGGCATCCGTGATCATCTCTATCTTATTGTATGCCTTGCACACTCTTTCCTTTTCATCTTTCAACTCACACCTTAACTGAGCACTGATTAGCTCTTCCTACTTCAAGTCCTTGGTCTTTTCAATGAGCTCTTCTTCCTTTTTCTCCAGCTCTGCCTCTAGGAACTTTACCCTGTCATTTCTCCCAAAGAGCCTGGCTTCAACCTCAACTGAGACTTTGTTGAGTGTGTTGCAGATATGTTCATCTGACAGCCTCTGAGCATTCACCAAGGGGTTTATCCCTTTTTTTTTTGGTACTTGCATCAATGCCCCTTGGCTTACTTCAAATTTTAGCTCATCAATGTGGGACTCAAATGCCCATGACAACATTTTCCTCATCTGAGGGTATGCACCTTCCTCATCAAATGAAGTCATAGCTAAAATTTGTTCCATTGGAATGGTGCTCTAGAAGCACGTGTGCAACACTTTGTTCAGATCATCAATGTAGCCCATTCCTTGAACTTGTGATGCTTCTGCACTCTTCCTCCTTGTGCGTGTGGCCTTTGGAAAGCTAACAACCAAACTGGGATCTCCTCCCATGCTGCCATATTATTTTTCTATGCTTTCCTCCTCAACTTCCTTCATCACCACATCCATGCTGCGTTCCACTTCTTGTTCCACCAGGTCCTTGATGATTTTTTCCACTTATTTCTCTGGCCTCATCTACCTGTTCCTTCGTGAGGCTTGGGGTCCTTTTTCCTTTTGTAACTTCTTCCCCACCTACCCCCTTGCCTTGGGTTTCAGCTTCTTCTTCATCCTCCTTCTCCTCATCTCCTTCGTTATACTCCTCATCTATTTCTTCTTCAGAATCATGTATTTCATAGATAGGATGGTCTTCACCTCCTGGTTCATCTTCATCATCATCATCTCTATTGTCGATGTAGGCATCTAGACTCTCCGTCTCTTCTGAATCAACCTCATCCATCACCTTCTGCTTCTTCCTTACTAGGGATTCCAGTATAGGAGATTCTTCTTTTTCTTTTCCCTTGGTAGGTGATCTCTTCCTTGGTGATTCCTCCTGAGTGAGGGGTTATTCATGCTCTGACACCTCTTCTTCTAGAGTCCTTTCTTTGACTAGAGACTTCTTCCTCCATGCGTAAGTACTAGGCTTAGCACTTGTCTCCGGTGCACTTACCATCTGTGTAGTTTGAACACTTGGTGCCTTCTGCACCTCTTCTCTTTCTCTCTTTCTAGGCATGACCTTCTTCCTTCCTGTAGGATCTTTAGGGATGGAGACATCATTCTCCAAGTAAGTTCCTTTTTCAAACTTTGGCCTTATGCAAAGGTATATCCTTGTTGCATCCCTTCCAGTGATTGGCAGTGTTACAGGCTTCATCATTTGTATCTCATGGGAGACATATCTCTCCATGTACGTGCACTTCTTTGGGTAGACTAGCTTCTGGCACAGCTCATGGTGGTCTGCATCTACCTCACTAAGGTTGAACCTTAGTCTCTTGGCCTCCTTGAACTGATTAACTCTGGCTTGGAAGTATAATGCGGTGAAGGAGAAGGGTAGTTTGCACCACAGACTCATGTTCTCATCTGTCAACCTAAATCTACCAATGCAGAAGTGTTGGTACACTAAAAATTCTACCTCTCCATTCATGAGCATGGGAAACTACTATGGGATTCTCCACTCAGCCCTGAATATGTCACGCATTCACTTATACCACTTCTCCAGGTGTGCCTTGTGAGTGGTCGTCATGGTTTCACAAGTGTATTTTACAAATCTCTTTGCGGGTGAGGGATCCTCTTCTGGATATTCCCAAACAAATTTTTCTGGCCCATCGGGCACTCCAATCTCTGAAAACACAATGGTGAGGAGGATGTTACCAAAGAGTATCTTCTCTCCCTCCTATGTGCTACTTATAATTTCATCCACGATGAAAGTAGACAAGTTGTAGATGGTCCCTTCTGATATCTTCCGGCATACGTTCAGCCATGCCTTATTTACTTGTGTCCACCTTTCCTGGTCATTGAGTTTGGTGACTAAGCACGGCCATCCTCATCACTGGGTCTAGTATTTCTGAGATGTCAAAGTATCTCAAACCCTTTTTGTAGTCATACATGGCTACAGTCTCCTTGATAGCCTCTTTGTCACTTAGATCATCATCAATGTTATCTCCTTCACAATTGAGGCCTGTGAACTTGGATATCAGTTGTGGTGTGATGCGCATCTTTACCCTATGAAATAAAAATGATCTTCATGCACACGTGACATCAGCCACTGGTAAAGGCACTCAGGTTTTCCAAAGTAGGGAAACTCGTACAATTGCAACAACCCAGCCTTTTCTAGTTTGACCTTCACCTCATCATTGTAAATGGGCATTCCATCTGGCATCCTATTGTTGGTTGGGTGAACCAACTCCAAGGCCATTTCCTTCTCCGTTGTGCTCATGTGATGATTATAATCACTTACGACCATCTTCTGTAGGTGTGACTCCCATTCTTTTCCTAGCAATACCCCATCTGGGTACTACATTTCCACGTACCATTCTTTGTTGGTGCTCGCGATGACAGTGATTTGTTTTCCCTTGCCCTTGCCCTTTTTTTTCTTTGGTGAAATGGTTTATTTCCTTGGTTCCATTCTTCTAGTAAGTGCTAACACTTAAATCCTCTTCCCCTTGCTCACTCTACCTACTCTGTTCAAACCCAAAGCTCAACCTTGCAAAGAAACCCTTCTAACTTGTGCCCTAGCCTAGCCAAACCCTAACTGGAAAAATCCTTCCACAAGATGATGCTTCTTCAACAACTTCCCACGCTTGTGTACTCCTTCCACACTGGTTCACAGATCTACTCTAGATGCATTCTCAAATTTCTTGGATTATCCTTTCTTCACACAAATCTCTCTCTGGATGCCCTAGTTTGCAAGAGATTATTCTTCTTCATAATCGCAAGGTAACAAATGACTTGCTTGACCTTGTATTTATAGTTTTTCCTTCTTTCCAACATTAAATGCTATATCACCTACCACTGTACTTTAACATTAAATGTGGATTTTTCCACTAAGTCTGATTTTAAGTGCCCTTACCTACGTGCCACATCCTGCATGCAAAACCCTTTACAACCTTCTAGCATGTAAAAATCCAACCCGACCAAAGACTCTTACGTGCGTGTCTACAGTGCCGAAGGCACTTCTTCTGTCCTTTACCCAATTTTTTCCCTCGCCTACCTCATGTTGTTCCTGCGCTCTTCATCCTTTCTATACGTGGTTTCTGCAAAGGCTTTTTGGCACAGACCATTTTCATCCACCTCTTTTCTACGTGCTTCTTACTCCTTACGCACTTTGTATCCATCAACCGGGCCATTTACCACAACTTCTACTACCAGTTCAATCTTGTATTACAGGCCTATACTTCACATCACTCCACCCCACACTAAAATAGATGTGTGGTCCTCTGCACATACACAACCTTGGAAAAATAATGTGGTTACTGATGCACAAGGTGCAAAACAAAACAAAAGAGAGGAACAAGCAACGAGAAAGGGAAACACAAGAAAAGAAAAAGCATAAAGGAAATTCTAGACTAATTGGCAACACTGCCTTATTTACAAACACCAAGAAGACTTATTTATAGTAGGGCTTCAGCCTACTCCCATTGAAGTGACCTTGGTAACCTCATCCCATCAAGCTTGTAACTAGCAAGCGCCTAAATCAAGAATGTATGAGATGATGTAAGGTCCCAACCAATGGAATTTCAACTTCCCAGGATGGCACAGATACTTGGAATCATACAATAATACCAGCTGCCCAACTTCAAACTTCTTGTTCTTGATATGATGATCATGCCATGCTTTTTGTCTTGCTTTTTCTGTCTTCTGACTCCATCTAGCAAGTGATCACCTTTCATCCAACTGCATCAACTTATCAATTCTTTCTTCCAGTGCTTTCTCATCAGCTAATCCTCCCACGTGTGCTATATGCAGTGATGGTAACATGAATTCCACTGGTAAAATAGCCTCCATGCCAAACACCAATTGAAATGGTGTGGCCTTGTTCAACCTTTTATAGGTTGTCCTGTATGCCCATAGAATGGCTGATACCTTATCATCCCAATCCTGTCTTCAACGTCACAGATCTTAGTTAATGTATGACTTAGTATCTTGTTAAATGCCTCAACAGTTCCATTTGCTTGAGGGTGATATGGGGTAGTCTTATGATGGGCCACCATAAATTCTGCTAACAGAATCCTGACTATTTCATTGAGAAAGTGTGTACCCCTATCACTTGTTAAACTTAAAGATTATGTTCTCCCATAAAAATATAGCAGTTGTTGCTGCAGTGCAATCCTTTATAGGTGTTGCCTCTACCCACCATGTCAAGTAATCAGTGCAAGTGATGATATAGTGTGAACCAGTCCTTCGCATGGCTGGTGCAATTGGTCCTACAAAGTTGATTTCCCATTTCTCAAATGGTTCAGTGCTGGCTATTGGTCGCAAGGGAATTTCATCTCTCTTTCTAGGTTTTCCAAGGTGCTGGAAATGGTCACAGGCCTTGCAAAACTCAATGTAATCCTTGTAGATGGTTTCCCACCAAAGCCCTGCTAATAAAATCTTCCATGCGGTAGTGTTTCCTACATAGTGTCCTCCTGCAATCCCACCATGTGCTTCTTCCATAATGGCTATGCACTCATGTTCCAATATGCATTGGCACAAAACCTTGTCATGACCTAACTTATACAGGTCTCCACTAATCAACATGTAGGGTGTGGTGCGTATTGCCAACTACTTTCTCTCCAGAGCCTTCATCCCTTATGATGCCACACCTATTTTTAAAAACAATGTGATATCTTTAAAGTCTGAGGGCGCACGCCACAATCTAAACAATTACACGTCTGGCATGGTATCCTCAATGCTTTGTGCATCCTCTCCTGAATCAATCCTTGATAAGTGGTCAGGCCCTGAATTTCTCTTTCCTGGCTTCACCACCACTGTGAATTCAAACTCCTGAAATAGAAGGACCCAACGACATATGCACCCTTGCAGAATGGGTTTGTTGACTAAGTATTTCAATGCCATGTGGTCTGTGTAGAATATGAAGGGTGTTGCCAATAGATACTGCCTGAACTTATGCAACGCATAGATCATTGACAATGCTTCATGCTCAGTAGTTGTGTAATTTTGTTCTATTGGTGTCAACTTCCTACTTGCAAAGCTCAAGGGATGATCAATAATTCCCTCACCAGGTTGTGCTAGCACTACTCCCATAGTTGTCCATGAGGCATTGACATGCACATGGAAAGGATTTTCCCAAGAAGGAAAATGTAATATGGGCACCGTGACAAGCCTTTCCTTTAAAGTGTCAAATGCCTTCTGTTGCACCTCTCCCTAATGAAAGGCACTTTTGTGTTTCAAAAATTCTTCTAAGGGTGCGGTGATCTTGGCATACCCCTTGATGAACTTCCTGTAATACCCCATGTGTCCAAGGAATCCATGCACTGTGCTTTGACTAGTAGGCTCCCCTAATCCTACAATAACTACAACTTTGGTAGGATCCACTAGTAAGCCATCTTTGCATATAATGTGTCCTAACAGGGTTCCAAATGGAGTGGCAAAGACACATTTCTTAATGTTGAGGGATATCCTCAATTGCTGACATCTCTCAAACATCAGTCTTAAGTTGTCACAATGGTCTTTCACCAGTCCATACACAGTCCAGTCATCTAGATAAACTTGAAGAAACTTATGGATGAAGTCCTGGAATGCCTGTACCACAATGCATGAGAACACAGAAGGCACATTATTCAATCCAAAGGGCATAACCATGTAGGAAAAACTTCCCCATTCAGTGGTGAAATTTTTCTTTCTCTGGTCTTCCCTTACAATCCTGACTTGGTGGTATCCTGAGAATCCATCCGTGAAAGAGTAGACTTCGCACTAGGCTACTCCCTACAGAATTTCTTCAGTTAAAGGGGGTTAGAAAGGGATCGGTGACACATACTGCATTCAAATCCCTGTAGTCAATGCAAATTCTTATCCTACCATCCTTCTTAATACTGATAACCATCAGGCTTATCCATTCTGAACTCTTCCACTACCTCAATGATACCAGATGCTATCATTTTGTCTATCTCTTCCTTAACCCATACGTGTAAATTTGGATTCATCTGATAAGGCCTCTTCTGAATCAGGGTGCACACCTTCCTTCAACTTGATCTTCATTTCCCCAAGGAATGGTGGATTCCTTTGAGTTCATGGTACCCATGAGGGAACAAATCTTGGAACTCGTGCAACAGATCAATGATCTTTGAAACTTATTTTTCTGACCAATAGTCACCGATGATAGCCTCCTTAGGTTCTACCTCCATCCCAATGTTAACCTTCTTCATCTTCAAGGGCTCATGGTAGGTGCATTCTTGCTCATCAACATTGTCTATGACCTCATGCATACCCTCCAAATGATTAACATCCAACATCTCCATCTCTTCTCCATCTATTACATAGACCATTTTTCCCTTTTCTTTTTCCATACATGCATGCTCAAAATGTACTTCCTCTGATTCTTCTTCATTGAGGTGCATCTCCAGATAAGGTTCACCTATCAATTCTAGTAGCCTATCCTCTACCATAGCACTATCTCCCATTGTAAGGTGCTTGATCATTTGCAATGCCTTATCCACTGATGGTTTGGTACTCCTATATTCGAAATCTTGAATGAGATCAGCCGCCAACTCTTGCCAATTACCCATCTGACGATGCATCTCCGAATGAACATACCAAGCATGCACAACCTTGTAAGGTGGAATACAACTTATGTACCCATAACGAAGGTGAAAATGCTTCTACACTTCCCATCCAAGCCTCCTCGCATGCTTGGATATGCAATGAAGAGGTCTCTTTTCCATGGTAGTCTTGTATAACCATGGGTACATTACTCCTGGAGAACCTTATAGAAAACATGATTCTAACCTCGTGCCACTCTAGGAGGTTCTCCTGATGTGTAGCCCACCAGTGCACTGCAGTCCCGAGTAGGTTATAGCTGAGCATTCCTCTTCTTTTATCCTCATTTCTCCACTGAGCTTCCATTTCCTGCAAGAAAATTTCAGGGTATGCCCCTCCAGAGTAACTTGGAAACTTATTTCCTCCTAGGCACTTGACTGAGCATGCCTTTGTCACCCTTGTTACATGTCCTTTTAATTTTCACCCAATTAACTCATAAGTTCCATGCACCCAATTTTCGCATGCCACACTAGTGGTATCACTTAAGGACTAAGCATCCTCAAACTAGATAACTCCCTCCGTGGGGTGAATTATCTCAGGATCTCTGATGGAGCACACATAGATTCTATCAAGGAATTCTTCTCCCAATGGCTCCATATAGGGCACTGACTTCCCATCTATCAAAGGGATGATCACCCTTTCTTCCTTGTTCTCAAAGTTGATATACCCTTTGTTAAACCTTAGGTAGACATTTTTCTTGCAACACCATGAGTGCCCAAGCAACACTGGAAAGTTGTCTACCTTCGGTGAGAGCCAAGAATTCAAAGTCTCCAGTGAACTTGGCCCCTTGAATGGTGATAACTGCATCCTTCAGGACTCTAATGGGCATTTCCTTAGTCTTGTTTGCCATATACAACACATTTGAAGATGGCTGCAACGTGGGCCTTCCCATCTGATGCCAGGCATCTAAGGTAAGAACATTCACCTCTGCTCCCATGTTGATGAGGATATTGCTCAGAAGCCACCCATCAACAACTGCATTCAAAGTAATCTCCTTGTCATATTCAAGGCTATGAGGAGGAAGGTTTACATGAAAAACCTGTCTTTCATGCTCTACTTCGGTGCATGGTACCTTCCATCTCAACCATTCTCCCAGCAAGGGAATAATATTCTCTTGCCTTAACATTTTACATACTTCCTTGACCTCATCCAGGTCATTCCTTGGAACCTCGTTATCCTTCTGTTGCTCCACCTACCTCAATTTCTCCTTGAGACATTGGATCTCCCCTTGTAAACTTTGAATCATGTCCATAATATCCTAGTACACTTCTTTCTAACGGGTAGGGTCCGGGTACTTTCCATGTACTACTTCCTCTCTTGAAACTAGTGTCCTTGGTCTTGGCATCTCCCTGGTGCACGTGGCCTCTACTTGTGTCGTCACCAGTACAGGTTCTAGCTCTAACTCACATGCCACTCTTGGCATCCATTGTGAATCGACCTTCTTGACGCTCACCATAGCAGTGCCCTTGTCTTTCTAGTGCTGCTAGTTCATATGTTCATAAAGTTCTAGACACTCTTCATACTTGTGCTTCTTTCCCACACCATGAGCATTGTAACAGATCAGGACACTCACATTTATAATGCTCTGTAGATCCATAATTATAACATGTTCCCCACGGGAACTCACTTCTCCCTTTGTTGCGGTTACCGTGACCATGAAATCCTCAGGGAAAACCTCTTCCACATGCCCCTCCATCTGCGTTCCCTTCATAACGTTGATCATCATCCGTAGAACTACTTGCAAGGCTAGTTTGGCACACACTCAGATCAATAACATCATGGATCTAATCAATTAGTCTGTAATCCTTGGTATTATGGGTTGTAGAGGTGCATATCTTGTAGTAGAAAGAAACATTCTTGCAGATTGTGGGTTGGAGTAGAGGGCATCTACTTACATCATGATCCCTGTGGTAGATCTTGTAGTCTACTTCCATAGTGCACACCAAATTTTGAGGGAAACTATCCTTTGCATGTCCCTCCACTTCACAGTCTATACACCAAATCCCACTACGAACCTCATGCACTGAGTTTGTAGACAACTTCTCCAACTGCTTGGCCATTGCAACAATTTGGGCCTCCAGAAATAGACTAACACCAATATCAACACTCCCAACAGCTTCAGTGCACAAGGCATCTTCTAATGCCTCATGGGGGTCAGTGAAAGTCTTGTGTGACAGATCCTTCTAAATGGTGTTATCAATCCTCTGAAAAACCCTTGAGCATGTTGAGAAGGATGAATGTCATAGGAGAGATTTGACAAGAGAGTCTTGAAACGTGCATCATACTCCCACACACTCTCTGCCATTCCCTGTTGGATCTCCTTCAGAGTGTTGATGCTCTTCTGCTCAAACTCTAGAATATGGAACTCTGTAAGGAAAATGTTCTTCAACGTGGTGTAGTCTACCACCATCTCATGGGGGTCATACTTCCTATACCAACTATGTGCGTGCCCTTGTAATGTTGTTACAAATTGGCTTGCCTTCTACTCCTGGATAATGATCTCCTTCATGTGCCATAGTAACTCACACTTGTGCACATGCTCTGCAGCATATTCAATACCCCTATAGTATGGTAAGTGCAAAGAAATATTGAAAAAAAAATGGGGAGGTTGCTGGGGTCCTTATCCTCTTGATCTAGAGCCTTAGTTCCCTCTGGTGTTTCCTCCTCCACTAGATCCACTAGATCCACCAGGTCCTATTCCTCTCAACCCACCAAATCCACCTCCTGTAGTTGGAAAAGGTCATGAAGTGGTCGTGCCAAGGGTTCCCAACATCCCACTGAACTACGTGCTGATGTTCTTTGATATTGTCCCACTACCAGTTGTGTACCCCGCACCACTCCCAAACGTGATGCCAAAAGCTTGTGTACTTGCACCTTGTCCAAATATTCCTAAAAATACATGAATGGATTGTGTAACCATTGATGTTCTGAATGAGAAATTATATCTCCTGGGTGCCGATCAGTTACTCCCACCGATACCAACTGGGTTAACAATACTTTTCCCTTAATCTAGAAAACCAAGCACCAAGGATTGGTCACCAGGTGGGTTCAGATGTGTGCCAACAGGTCTTCTTTCTCCATGTAACGAAATATCATCAGAAGTTAAAGGGGATTCTCTCCTGTGCTTACAAAGATGGGGTAGCACATAATGCTTAGATTCCACATCCTCTGCATGAATCTCATCTCCTTCCCATAATGTCTTCCTCTATAGATCCATCACACTTGCAACCTCGTGTTATCTAGTCATCTCCCTTTCACGAGCTTCACTATACTTGATTCATCTTTCCTCCCTTTCCTTTTCAGCCGTAATGTCTCCCATCTTCCTCTACCCTATCTTCCTCTCCCAGTGCTAAGAGAAGCTTAGATGGCCATGGGGAATGCTTTTAAACTCAATGTAATGACCAAGATATTCATAGATAGGTGAATAGAACGTAAAAATTATCCTCTAGGCTCCCTCAGAAACTCAAACTCAACAACTTCTGGGCAAGAATACATTGAAATGGCGTATTATAAAGTATAATTAGTCAGCACACTCTTCAACTAGTGATCAATAGCATGCATCAAAATCAGATATGCATCTTGTCACCTCTGATAGCCATCTTGGGTCCACATGCACGTGATCTATAATACCAACTTGATCTAGATGTGTAGGCTAAAATCCATTCATATAGTTCTACAGGGAACCAACAAAAGAGTTTCTCATATAGCTCATGGTATATGTTCTATTCTACCCATCTATGCACATTGAACTCAGATCCAGTGTTGAATCTTTGAGAAAACTCATCCTCCGTGCTCTTGAACCATGTTTCAACACTTTCTAAGGTTAGGTGATTTGTCATCCCACATCGAATATGCATGCCATTTCTCACAACAACTTCTAAAAGAGGTCTTGGTAACATAACCAAAATATAGTAATTTTTTTACCCTTCACAGAACAGGAAAATCCCATGCATGCTGGCCTATCACCTAGCGGGTGCATTGGGTGTTCATCTGAGGAATGCACGGGTGTCGAGTCTCTCCTTTATGTGAGTTTTGTGAGAATGCATCATCTTAGAATAGACAATCAAATGCAGGACAGAAAAGAACTAAACCACATTCTTATGAACTTAGGAAGAGTTGTCATCTCATTGTATTCAGGTAAGATAAAAAACAAGCAACACATGGAGATGATTTATGTAGAAAGGAAATACATAAGTATTGAGCACAAATGATTTATAACAAAGCATTATATTCATACTATCAAAGTTAATAACCCACATTACATTCCTTGAGGTCATAACAAATCCTCATATAATTATGCAGAGCCAAATCATGCATCAGAGCTATATTATGCTCATCATATTACAAAGAAGAAAGAGAACCCACCCCCTTCTATATGATATCACTCATAGATATCTCCTAATCCCTAGCCATAACACCCTCCATTCTATTTTTTGTAGGGCTTTTCCTCCCTTCAACTATATCCTTTTCTTCTACCAAGTGCTTGTATATATAGCCTTAGCACCCACTGCCATGCCTTCCAAAAGTTATAGATCGGTTGTCAAGTGTCGAAGTGCTCCTCCATGGAAGCATGCCTTTCTAGAGATAAGCTCTCCATTCTTTGCAATGATGTATTCTGGAAGCTTCCATCACATGCCTAGGATATTCCCTTTTTTATCCATAGTTCTCAGGCTGGCACCTTATCCACAAGGGTCACCATTTTGCCTTGCACACAAGCACCGTGTGTTCTTCAAAATCCTGCTAGAATATTTTTTCGTACGCATCTTCATCCCATGTGAACTAGGTCCTGCACGCCCACACACCTTCTTGTACTTAGCTGATATTTTGGGGTGCAACAGTGCTACTCAAACCTGGAGTTCATTGTTGCTCACTTTTTTAATCTCTTGTAAGAAAATCTTCTAAATAAGGTTTATGCAAGTAGAAAATTGTTTTGAATATGGATTTCCTTCTCTTTCCTTATGCAAATATGATTTTATGGCATGAAGACTGGACCTTTGAACCTACCCCAAAATTTGTTTTCTTGCCAAGTGTGAAACATAAATTAAATGATGATTTCTTAGAAAGGGTGAAGCATTGTAGATCTTGGAAGCATATGCTGATTTGGGAAATAATTGGGGCTGCTATTAAAACCAACTTTCCTCATTTTTTACGATGCGTGGAACACTACTAAGGATGAAGCTACTCACAAATTCATAAGATTTTCAAATGAATAAGGTACAATGAGTGAGAAGGGATAAATTGAGATTGATCTTCTGCTCAAAACTTAAGGGAACCTTGAATGTGTTGAGAGTGGGGTTCTTACTAAGGATGAGGACCTACAAGGTTCCATGAGACCTGCCATTTGTAATACAATAAGTTGCCCCTGAAATTGACTCTCTGATTTTTCAAGAGGCATGAGAAGCTCAATTATGACTAATCTGAAGGGGAAATAGAATGAAAACACTCAAATTTGTCCCTAAATCTGATTTTAGTTACTTTGTATTTGAAATTTCTTGAGGATTACAAATATTCATTGTAGCTATTCCCCGAAGTCATACTAAAATTTTCAAGAGCAACAATGAAACACTAAAACTATGTAAAAAAAGGAAGATCATACATGCCCCAAGTGGGACATGGTGAGTGTGCACAAGCACTTCTTCTACTGAAATCAAACCTACCTACTCTACTCTAACTAGAGGAGTGAGAAACTCAAACAAATCCTACCACTGGTAAGGATAATTAGCTAAAAATTTGACCTGGAGTTGATTTTCCATCTTAAAATCTAAAGTATCAGCAACATACAAGAAAAATACCTCCTAAAGGTGATTTTCATTAGATTCCTAGAGGTGTTGGAGCCGATCCTTAATATTTTGAATCTCATCCTCATCCTCAGAAGTAAGCATGGTTGGTTGTGACTTCTCATTTAGCTGTAATGAAGCCAAATACTTGATTGGGCATTGTTCGATCTATGAATCTCTCCAAATTCCAACTCTAAGAATGAAGTCTTCTTGCAGAAATTTCTGGGAAAAGTGATTGTTTGTCAGTTGATTGGGACCTTTTCGTGCTTCTATAAATAACTAATTCTCAACATTGATGATTGATATGGGAGTGACATCCTTATTTACTTCTTCCTCCTTATCCAGTGTGAAACTTGAAAGATCAAACTCTTCCAACTTTGATTCAAGAGGACTGTTGTGAGCAGCAGAAACTTCTTGAATTCTCTTGTTTATAGCAAGAGGATCTCTATGTTGATGTTGAAGGATAGGTGATGGGGTAGAAAAGATGACACATTCCATAGGATATTATCCATCAAGGCAATCCTCTAAATCTGATAAGCACTCAACCTCTTCGTCCTTCTGTTGTGTCAAGGATTATTCTTCCTCAATGACATCTTTTGGATTTATAACTAGTTCACCATGGTTCTCTTCCTCCTTAAACATAAAATTTAAGAGCTCAAACTCATCCAAAAATTCATATTTTTGGGAGGATGAAGTGTGAGGAGGATTTGAAATCCCTTGTATGGCTTGCTCTACATCCAAGACCTCTGAATCTATCTTGCTCTCCTCCAAAATATGAATCTCTTTGTGGTTGGTTACAACATTTGACAATGTCCTTCATTGACTAATGCAACCCTCCAGAAGTGCAACAAACTCTTGACATATAGGACAATGAGGATCACTACATTTTTTGGAGACACTTTGCAAACTTGGGAGATTCTCTTCCTTTACTTGCACATGCCCCTCTTCTTGTGGATTTGGAGCAGAATTTTCTTCCTTTAATGATTCTACAAGATAGTGAAAATCAGCAACCTCTGAGAAAATAGTGTCACCATGAATACTGCATTTGGAACATGAGGAATGTTGATCATGATCTACTTGTTCTTGCTTTGCTTCTACTACAAAATCAGTTTGTACCTCCTGTTCTTGAACCTAAACCTCTACTGAAGGTTTAGTCATCAATGGAATTTGAGCAATGTTGAACCTTGCAGCCCATTCTTTCAAGTTTCTTGCAATCTCCCCCTTGCTAAGCTCCTTAATCTTCTCCCCTACTTGGCTAATTTTTTGATCTTGTTTCTCCCAAAATGGATTTGGGAATGCTAGAGGATAGTTGGGTTAGGAATCAAATGATTTTTTAATTGTTTGAGGTGGTGGAAGAGGTACAATTTCCTATTTTGGAGGGTATGGAGTTTTATAATAAAAAGGGACAGGAGATAGGAAGTGGGATGGAAGGGAAGAAGATGAAGAAATGAAATTCATAATGGGGGTAGTAGGTAATAATATAGGAAAGTGAGGTTTAGGTTGATATGGTATATGTTGGGAAATGGGGAAAGGACTGTGAGATGCTAATGCAATGGTTTCCCATTGACATTTTTGAATAACATTAGACTCATAAGCCTCTATCTCCTTAATCAACTTTGCAAGTTGTGGTGATATTTCAACCATGAAACCAAGCTTCTAATGAGGGATGTAGTTTCTTGGCATAGGGAGAACCCATGGATAAGGGGCCATGAAACTAATCCTAAATGCTTTCAATTGAGATGTAGCCCCGATTTGCACCATACTTTCCTCCATCCTTTAAACCTTCATCTGCAGCTCAACATCTCCAAGTGTAGGATGGCCTCCATAATCTGCATACTCTTTCCTTTGAACTATTGTATAGTTTGGTGGATGGCCAAAATGACTTGTATCTTGCTCATGGGACTATGCACACTGCTGATTTTCATCATAATACTTATTTGGAGGTGGTGTGTAATATCATGGGGATGAATTTTGAAAATTTGAAAGTGGGTTGAAATGGATTTACTACTGCAAATGAAAATTCCATGATGGGAATGATGTCATGGCTGCAAAACTTCATGGATGGAAAGAAAAATGGGTGGATATGGATGGAAAATGTCTGCAACTTAGAAAATGGTTTGTTTGGGATCAATGGAGCCATAAGTTATGCTTGGATATGCCTCCAAAGGCTGAGATTTCATCAAGTTCACAACAACTTATGAAATGAAATGAATACTAGAATACACACCTGGGAAAGATCCTAAATTCAATGTGCTCCCACCAGGCATACTAGAACTATTATCACCAACTTAAAACACCCTATGATTTCCTGTCATATGTGTGTGAGGTAGTTGGTGTAATTAGGTAACATTGTACCATCTCTCAAGTTGTGGGACCTTCTACGTGAGATAGATCTCTAGAGAAATTTGGTTCTTCTACTCGATCCTAGCACTATACTACTCCTAAATGAAATAAAAACACCTATCTAATCCTATCCTAACAATTCTAAGGAGAGAGAGAGAGAGAAAGAGAGAGAGCATGAAAATGAAGAAATCCTACACTAAGGGGGTGATATCACCAAGAGAAGGGGTGTTGGACAGTTCTCAATGCATGGAATGGAGAAATATGAGCATGGAGAGGATGGGAAAGCATCACAAACCAAATTACATACAAAACACCATTCCATTAAGCACAACAACATTCAAGCATGTAATGAGAGAAATAAAATGCACATTATACCTACATGAATGAAGAAAGGAAAGAGAAAGCAATGTAAACTAATGAAAGGATAGAGAAATAATCACAAACATTAGTTTTATTACTTCAATAATTTGCACAATACATCATTGTAGACGAAAGAGGAAATATTTTCCATTACAAGGCTTAAAATGGAGGCTTGGGGCTCCAAAAACTATCCCACATCTGAGAAGAAGAGAGAGATAATTTCAAAAGTGTCTAGCTCCTTTACAATAAACCCTCCCTTTACAATATATAGAAATTTTTAGTGAGTGAGGGAGGAGAAGAGAAATCTATACTTTTAGGCATGCCTACTACACATCATGGGGGCCCTAGAAATTCCCATTCCCCCTTATAAAATAACTTGTTGTAAAATTAAAAAAACCCATGCTTCATTAATTCATTTTTTTTTAATTTTATTAAATTCATGGTTAAATAGCTCTTAGGAATGCATTTGGGTTTTCTGGGGGGATCCACAGGGTCAAAAATGCATAGGAAGAGGCATGGGGGTGATGTGGTTTGCCAGCTCACTACCAACTCGGTGAGATGGCTTCTCGTTTGCATGCCCGACAAGCTATTAATGTTTCAACCCTGACCCCCGAAATTGGCTCACCCTTCGAGCTCTGAAACCAATCCGTAGAGCTCCTAGAAATTCACCTTGCCATGTCCTTTGAACTCTGCATCCGATGCAACGTTGAATCCAACCTCCACGTTGATGCTAACAAGATCTTCAAACTTTGGAGTTCACACCCATACTAATTCAACTCCATGCACCACATCTTTGAGTTCCTAACCGACTCAACCTCCAAAATCCAAAATGACACAACCTCTGACCCTAAACTCTGACACTCGTCAACTCTGAAACCCAACACCAATAGCTAACTCTGCACTCCAAAATAACCCCTTCCCGAACTATAAAATGTCCTCGTAAGAAACTTGGATTTTAGAATCCACGCACTTTGGGCATCTAACTCGCCACTACATGAACTATGATGCATCACTGATCAACTCACCCATACCTTGCTAACATAGCTCGCCCATTGAGATAAACCCCTGCGCTTACTCCCAGGCCTGCCAAGATAGCTCAATGAGCCAACTATGATCTCACCACATTGTTTGGTGATGAGCTAACCCCCTTTTCACTCCCAACTCACTCTCTAAGCCATAGAACTAACTCGTCAGGTTGTTGTGCCATTTCCAATGCCGAGATTGAGGTGATCTAACCTACTTGCCGTGACCTCCTCTTTGGAACCTGAACCTTGAGCATAGCTCACTGAGTTATGTAGGATCTCGTCCCACCCCCAAACAAACTCAACCACCTTACACAACTCACCAAGTTGTATTTTAGCTCACCCAATAGCTCACCGAGCTGTTTTGAGCTCCATGGCCATTTTTAGAATTTTCTCAATTTTTGCTAGATTTTTTCTATATTTTCTTAGACCTTTCAAACTAGGGGGCCATATGAGGTGCAATGAGATGCCTCGAGGCTAAATTTTCAAAATTTCCCATTTTATCCCCTTTTGGACTAAATGTGGGACCCGAGGGCCTATTTTCTGACCCTAGCCAAGCTCTAAACCTCTAAAACCCAGAAGAAGAATTAATTCATTGAATGATCCCAAACTTCCCAAAAGCATTGTAAATTCTTCAAAAACATGAAATCTTCCTGAAAACCCCATATTCATCTTTGAAGGCCTTGTCAACTACCCAATTCCACTTCTCTCCTAGTTTTCCATTTTTACCTAGGGGAAAAATAGATAACAAAACTAATAGAAGAAAATCCAAAGAAGAGATTGATTGGTTCTGATTTAGAGATACTTGAACTTTGTCATCTTGATCTTGTTAATTTGTATTATGTACATGATTTGGGAAAATGTTCAAATCTTCGTGAGAATTTATGATAGTTGATGTGTCTTTGGTTTTGATATCTTCGTCATTAATTTCTATTTTAATGACTTCGTCATTAATTAATTCTTAGACATAGTGGCAGAGTGATACAAACATATCTATAGAGTGGCCATCAATGCAATTAAAATCACAATATGTACTAGTTTTGTACCAATATGGATTAGGTTCCCCTTCAAAAAAAGGTTTTTAAACTGGATATATTATCATTTTATCCTTTGTTAATTGATGAAAGACACTAGAGAGACTCTCTCTGAGGGGTGTAAACTGATGTTTAACTTTGTGTGGAGTAGTGTCTTCACTAGGTTGTATGATTGGATTTTTTGTTGATTGTTCATTAAGGTGTGAATCCACATGAGAGATTTGTTTTTTCATCTCAGTAATTTTTTTGAGTAAGTCATTGTTTGATGTTTTGTGTGAATCCATCATATTTGAAAGAGGGGAGGAACAAAGGAAGGTGTGATAGAATAATCAACCCTTAGCAAAGTGAATGCTAAGATGGAAGAGTGAGAAGATGAATATGGGTTACTCGACCCTTTACAAAGTGAATATTAAGATGTAAGAGAGAGAGAGAGAAGATCTAATATGGGTTACTTAACCCTTTATAAAGTGAATGTAAAGATGGAAGAGAAAGAAGATGTAATATTTGATAACTTGACCCTCAAAAAAATGAATTTTAAGGAGGAGGAGAAATGGTTAGTTTCCTAACTCTTAGTAAAACGAGTGTTAAGATAGAAGGGATAAAAAGGGATCAGATGTGCTTGCTTATTTAACAAAAATAAATGTTAAAAGAGAAGAGACTTAATAAGGTTAGTTTTCTCAACTCTTAACAAAATGAGTTCTAATAGAGACTAAAATATTTGAAAGGTCAACTCATAACAAGATGAGTGTTAAGAGAAATGAAAGGGTGTGACTTCTCAACCCTTAACAAAATGAGTATTGTTAAGGTAGAAGAGGAGATTTAAAATTTAGATTGGAGGACTCTTTTAAAAATGAGTGCTAAGAGAGATGGAAAGGTTGGAAAGGTTTCTCCACCCTTTACAAGGTGAATGTAAAGATAGAAGAGGTGAAAGAGGCTAGCTTGCTCAACTCATAACAAAATGAGTGTTAAAAGAGAAGACTTGAAAAAAAGATGAAAACACTTGACTCTTAATAAAATGAGTATTAAAAGAGGAGACTAAATAATGTAAGGGTAGTAATCGAATAACAAAAAATGTGAATGTTGAAATATAGAGGTGAAGAGATGATGATGAAAATCTAAATCTCACAAAAGTGAATATAAGATACGAAGGAAAAGTAATTGATTAAGGATCTAAGATTACAGAAAAGTGAATTATTTAAAAGAGAGGAGTGAAGAAATGAAGGTGTCAAAAATTCAACAAAGTGTATGTTAAATTTGATGACGTAAGATGGTGGAATGTTTAAATTTTGATAATGCACATGTTAAACTTAAGACTTAGGAAAATGATAGATTAACATGATCGTGATGGCGTTTAACCATGATAAAGAGTATCACGATACCAAGACTTATATGAAGAAGTGATTGTGATTAAGTTAAGATACAAATGTCTAAAAATCAAGACTTATACTTATTTACAAAGTGACAAGGTGGATGAGAGAGAAAATGTGTATGAAAAAAGTGGAATAAAAAACTTTGTAACATGTGAAAAAGATGATGTTGATGATGATCCTTACAGATAAATCATCAGAGTCGTAGGAAACCTTGGGTTAGTGGGATGTGCACCCTAAGGTGACCTCTAGATTTTAAAGAAGTTGGATCTTCTCTACTGAGTGAGGTAGGGTTAGAAGAAAGCATAAAATAACTTAAAAACAAGGTGATGTGCCAAACTAGAATCAGAAAGATATAGAATACTCAAAGAAATTATCCAAGATAGTCTAAGAGCTATTCGACATAGTCTACTATTCTGATAACATAGATGTTTAAGGAGTCGGGGTGGTTGATTCATAGATGGTGAACAAATAGAGAATTTCAAAGGGCATTAAACATGATGAATTTCATGATTCATTAGAACTACTTATAACTAAGGAAAATATATTCAAGACATAAAAATCAATTTGCACAAAATAAGAACTCTTTATTCATAGAGAAAATGATACATAAGGCCCTCAAGGCACATATTACACTTTTCTACTATAACAGAGGCTCACTAAGGCTAGACTCTTGCAGAACTCCTTCCTTCCCCTTCTTCTTTTCTTCTCCTATATATCTCTCTTATTCTGAAACTTCTTCCTCCTTTAAAGACCCGTTTTCTCTGCTTCTCGAAGCTCCTACTTTTTCTCTCTTTTAATTTGATAGGACTTTCACTCTTATCTTTTTGGATCCTACCCCAATATTTTAAATACAGAGCTACCACTGTTAGTATTTATTTTGAATGTTTGATATTATGATCCAAAATAAATATTTCAATCATTTATAGGAATATGTGCATCTACTTCTACTTCGTTCTTGCTGTCAATTCTCTGGAGAACTTCTTCTGACACGTGGAGGAATTTTTCTTATTTATGGGGGTCTTTACCTAGTATTATACTAAAAGTGCGCCAGATAGACATGTGGAGGAATTTTTCTTACTTCTATTGTGCTTTGAATTTTTAACCTATTGGGAGTGATTTAATTGATCCCTGGACACGTGGAGAGCCTGTGTGAGTTTGGGAACCTAGCTTAGAATTTTGCCCTTGAAGTTGCATCGACGAGACATGTGGAGGGCCTTCGCGATCCTTTCCATACTTCATTGATTTGGGATTTAAATGAACAAAATAAGTGAGAGTTGGGGAACAAAATATGCTCAATAAAAGAGTCTAAACAAAAGAAAGTAATAAGGGATTTTGTGCCTACCATGGAAGAATCTGAGATCCCCTGCTTTTCAAAAATAAAAAATGTGGCCTACAGTATGCCACTTAGAGATTTTGTAAAGAATCCTGGTATTTGAGCCATTCGTGCTTCGTTGGGTAGGTCCTTCTTTGAAAGGCTTGGAATGCTCGGTCTAGTTCAATTATATCCTCGTGGGAGAAACCCTAGAGGCTTTACATTACCATGTACAAGCAAAACTATAAATGTATGATGGGATTGATGATGGCCTCCACCTCGGAAACACTGGAGTCCTCCTTCAAAGACTGAAGGACAGTCTTGTCCTGGCACTTGGTGATCAAGAGTTGTTGGATTTTGTCCTTTGATAGGACAGTAGAATCATCTGGGAAGGTAGAGGGGAAACCTAGCTGCACCAATTCATTGGTATTATACTTCCTTTCCTTTATTCCTTGGTGGAGTTGTACCAAGATATTTTGGAATTCGATAGAAGCTTTGTTGCATCTCAAAATCTCATTTATCTTCACAGC
Organism: Taxus chinensis; assembly: GCA_019776745.2. Taxonomy (NCBI): domain Eukaryota; kingdom Viridiplantae; phylum Streptophyta; class Pinopsida; order Cupressales; family Taxaceae; genus Taxus; species Taxus chinensis. Next base: position 29,227,958 of record CM034152.1, read on the forward strand.
AATCAACCGCCTGTCAGTGATCCCTACATTTTGAAGAGTGGGGTCTGAAGCATCATAGAGTTTCTGAATCAGAAGATTCAACTCATGGACCTTGGCAGATAGGGTGTTCCTAATGGTGGAGACTGCATTCTCTACCTTGGAGCATAATTCTTGTGCATCGGACATAAATCTGAGTGTCAGAGCCAGATTTAAAGTAGTGGTGGCAATCCTATCCCAACAGGAGGCATACAATCCCTGTATTAATGTTACAATCCATGCCTTCTGGGATTTTTTCCTCAATTTTTTTTTTCAAGTACTTGACGGTATCTTTAGAAGAATTTATCTTGGCTTGAAGACTACCCTTTTCTTATGAGAGTGAATTGACCAAGTCCTTGGATGTAGCAAGTTTATATGCTAGAGTTTTTTCCTCTTCTTGAGAGGTTGTGAGGGCTTGCTTGGTTAATGTATCCTTCAACTCCTTCTTGAGCTGATCTACCTCTCTGTCCTTGGCTTTGATCTCAGCCATATGGCCTGCTGCTGTGGCCTCTACTTTTCAAAGGCTTGATTGCACCTCTTAATATGATTGCTAAGTTTCAAGTAGTTTGTAGTGACTACTACCATTGTTTGATTCATCAACTTGACCCTATCCTAATGTTTCACATGGAATGTTTCAGCTTTTGGGAATAGAGTTGCTTCTATCCTTTCATTCTTTTGAGAAACAGATAAGGGTTAGGGCCAAGAATACCTGTTATGTCGAGAGGGTTGCGCGTACCGTAGAGAGAGAGATCAGATCGACTACTGCCTTTTTTATTGGAAGGACTACCTACAATAAGAATACAAGACCAACAGATTTTAATTAGACAAGAAATGAGGGAACAGGAAATATAAAATTTCCTTTCAAAGGTGGTCATGCTAATATGCAAATAAGCTAGTCCAATTACAATTTGTTTATCTTGTTAGAACAATAGAGAAAGGGCTGGTCTTGGTAGAATCACCGTGACCGACGCCGGTCAGTGACAAACCTACCCGGTTGATTAAACCGAATATCGGTCAGGGTGAAGGCTGCATCTGTTATATGATAGTTATGGTGTTTATAAGGCTGGTAGAATGCTTGGAGGTGATGGAGAAGACTCAGAGGGTATGGGGGCTGTTCTTGGAGCAAAATAGAGGTAAAGGAATGTAAGTTAGGTGGAGAGTGTTCAGGTAGTGGATCTGGGGGTAGACTACTATGATTGATCCAAGAAATATTATTAAAAGTCATATAAGACTTACTACCTGATGAAAATGCAGGTTCTGGGACTGCGATGGAGAAGACAGGGCTTGGATCTGACAATCCAAGATGAGCTATCTCCTCTCCTGATGCTTGGATGAGTGTCATGGGCTCATTCAGTTGCAGTCTTGGGCTTATGTCCTTCTCTGCCAACTCCTCTCTTTCCTTCACTCTTTGTTCAGCCAAGGCGGTCTTAGCGAATTCCTTCTTGGTTGGGAGAGATAATTTCAAAAACTCAGAGGAAGAAGCTAGTTTTGTAGACCATCCCTCCCATTTCAAGTGGAAAACCCAGGTAGGGAAATCCATATGGAACAGTAATTGGTGATTGAGACATTGTGGATACTAAGACACTAAGGTGACAAAGAAGGGGGTGTGATTACACGGGCTTGGATATCTAAGGGACAAGGTGAGTGATGGTCAAGGAGCTCTATTGATGGTCATATAAATACCATACCTACTTGGTTGATAGAGCTTCCATCTGATTCTTATTATTTTTTTCCCTCCTTTGATCTCGGGTGGTCTTAGTGAATTCTTCTTGGCTCAAAAACTCGGAGGAAGAAGAGACCACAAGTGTAGGTGGAAATCCATATGGCACAGTAATTTGTGATTGAGACGATGTGGCTACTAGGGATGAAGAAGGGGGTTTTATTACACGGGGGGAGAAACTTGGGATGGTGGTAGAGAACTGCGGAAGTAAGGGAGCACCAGGCGGAGGAAGAGGCTATGATGGAGTGACCGATAGAGGGGGATTTCTCGAAGGGAAAAGTGGAGGTGGAGGCGCTATTGATAGAGAAATCCTAGGTGAAGGTGGAGGAGAACCAAAGGTCATGATTGGCTTTGACCTCTTGTGAGGTGGGATTGAAGGTGATTCCTCTTCCGTTACTGATTTTGAGGGGTTGGGCGAGGGCAACTATTACGCCCTTAACCTATTGCTTGTATTAGGATATGAGTAGCCAACTTGTGGCTTACCATATCATTTTATTATATAATTTATACTTTCTCATGCTTAGTAGGTAAGCCTTGGTGATGGCCATAACATATGAATAGTATATAGAGGGGATTGTAGGTAGTAGTTCATGATCATTGGAGCATTTGAGCTTTATTTTATGGTTTGGAGGTTGCCCCCTCAAAGTGGAAAAGCTATTATAATTGCATATTGAGATCATTATTTTGAAATATTGTGTTATTTTTTGTTCTATTTCTTCTCATAATATTAATTATACAAGTAATTTCATTACAAGTGGTATCAGAGTTGCGATCTAGGCTAAAAGTTGGGTGAAAACCCTATTTTTTTATTTCTACCATATGTTGTGAACAAAAGAGAATTGGTGGGAGAAATTTTTACCAGAGTTTTGAAACGTGTCAAGTAAGGTTCCCTTAAAATTTAATGGTTGTTTGATTTAGTTTATAAACGTTATTACAAATTTGGGATTTTTCCTAAAATCGATCCTTAGGGTGCAAATTGTGGAATTTTTTCAAGTTCTTTACATTTTCGGAAAGAGAAAAAACAAATAGTTGGGGTTTATTCTTTATGTTTTTTTATATTTTTCCTAAATATTATCAAAATCTAAAACCCTAAAATTTGACCTTGATCCCTACATCCTACTATTTTGGGCATCATGGTGGGGCCTTCCACAAGAGGCAAAAGTATCCCATCACTCTAGGTAAAACACCATAAAAGGATGAGATAGTAGTGGAGGAGTTGGAGATAGAAGATATAACTACAGATTCCTCATGATTAGGTTTTACTTCGATGGACCATAAAGTAAGCCAACTTGAGTTTAACCTGAGAGACCTCGAATCTCGGGTGGCCAACAAAGAAGATGTGGACATGATTGGACAGAGATTGGAGGAGTTCATGTAAAAATTTAGGATGCATATGATGGGTAATCATACTTATATCCATCAAGGTGGATCCTTAGGTCCAAATAATAGACACATGAGTCAGGGTGGATCTTCTAGCAAGCCCAATCCAAATAGGAGCACTCTGTAGGCTCGTAATATGTTTCCAAAAGTGGAGATGCACAAGTTCGATGGAAAGGATCCACTCAATTGGATCAAACAAATGGATAATTTATTTGAACTACATCATATTCCATCAGGATAAAAGGTAACCATGGCATCTTTTTATCTGGAACCTGACCAATTCGTTTGGTATCGATCGTTATGTGCTCAGAGGTAGAAGAGTGGTCTCAATGTTACATGGTTAGTCTTCACTAAAGAGTTGCAATTACACTACAGTTCTAGTGTGGCAGATAATTACTTTAGCCAATTAGCAAAGTTGAGATAGATAGGATCTATTAAGGATTATATTCATCAATTCCAAAATCTTTCTTTGCAGGTGGAAAATATTACTAAAGAGAATCTGAATATCCTATTTCTTAGGGGTCTTAAGGATCACATTGAGCATGAGGTGCGTATTTTTAATCCTCATAAGGTTTTTGATTCTATGATTATGGAAATAATGGTAGAGGATAATTTTGTTTCAAGTAGGAGACCACATTTCACTTATACTAGAGATCACAACACCTTGGCCCCAACACTGCCTCGCCCAATTAGATTGACACCTCAACAAATTAAAGAAAAAAGAGAAAAAGGGTTATGTTTTAACTGTGACAGTAAATTTGGACCCAGACATACATGTGCTGAAAAGAAGTTGTTCTACATTGATGGGCCTAGTGAAGATGAAGAGAAGGATAAAGATGCAGAGTGAGAGGTCTTGGTCAATCCAGAGGAGGAATCAGGAGATCCCCAACTAACGATATCATGCCATGCAATTTCAGCTCCTGAATTTCAAGTAATGATTTCTAATGGAGGTAACGTTACTTGTTATGGAAAATTCCATAACATTAAGCTTTCCATGGGATATTACATACTAAATAGTCCCATGTATTCCATTTCTATGGGAGGATCAAACATTCTGTTAGGGGTTCAATGGCTTGCCACTTTGGGAACCATTGAGATGAACTTCCAAGACTTGTTCATGTGATTTCACTCTGAAGGAAGGACTTTTGAGCTAAGAGGCTTAAGAGCAAAGTCTCCATAGATAGTAAGTTCTCATCAGATGCACAAAATGCTAAAAAAGGGTGCATGTGGATTTGTGACATAATTCTTTTCATTGGAGGCTCATCATTCTAAGGAAATTATACCATTGGATATATAAGTAGTATTGGATGCACACTCTGTTGTATTTGAAATTATACCAAAGGGCTTACCTCCAAAGAGATATCATGATCATGTTATTTAGTTAGTACCAAGGAGCCAACCGCCTAACATTAGACCTTATATACCCATGTGTGTAAAAGAGTGAAATCGAGAAGATTGTACAAGAGATGTTGGAAACAGGAATCATCCATCATAGTCAGAGTGCTTATTCTTATCCAGTAGTGATGGTACGGAAGAAAGATGACATGTGGTGCATGCATCCTGATTATAGGGAGCTTAATAAGTACACAATCAAAGATAAGTTTCCTATTCCTATAATTGATGATTTGCTTGATGAGTTGTATGGTGTTTTTATTTTAAAAAGCTTGATCTTCATTCGAGATACCACCATAATCAGAATCAAGGATGAGGATGTTCATAAAACCACCCTTTCAGACACACACGAAGGCCATTATGAATTCCTGGTAATTCCTTTTGGAATCACAAATGCACCTTCTACGATTCAAATTTTGATGAATTATGTTTTTAAGTCAAGCCTGTGGAAGTTTGTTTTAGTATTTTTTGATGATATATTAATTTATAGCAAAAAATGGGAGGAACATTTGCATCATGTAAATAAGGTTTTGGAAACCCTTGAGCAACATAAAATTTATGCAAATCCCTCTAAGTGTTCTTTTTTACTCAAGGAGATTGAATATTTAGGTCACATTTTCTCTCATGAAGGGGTTAAAGTGGATCCTAATAAGATCGAAATCCAGATGATGGAGTGGAAGGTTCCAAAAACCCTAAAGAGTCTATGAGGGTTTTTGGGGCTTACATGTTATTACTGAAAATTTGTAAGGCATTATGGAATAATAACAACACCTCTCACAAATTTATTAAATAAGGACTCCCTCTATTGGAGTGAGGATGCAACCAAATAATTTGAGCAACTAAAGGAGGCCATGTACACCACCCTAGTCTTAGGTACTCCAGATTTTTCCAAAATAGTCATTGTTGAATGTGATGCATCAGGGGTGGGTATAGGGGTAGTTCTCATGCAAGATGGATGCCCTATTGATTTTTTGAGCCATCAATTCAAAGCCCACTTATGAGAAGAAAATGCTATCCATACTTCATACAATAAGGAAATGGAGACCATATATCATAGGAAGACACTTTAAAGTGAAGACAAATCATGATAGTCTAAAATACTTATTGGAGCAGCATTTATCATCTGAAGAACAACAAAAATGGGTCTCAAAGATGTTAGGATTATGATTTTTGAGTGATTATCTATAAGAAAGGGAAGGAGAATGTAGTTGTGGATGCTCTGTCGAGGATAGATGACTCAACTACAACATTGTTATGTGTCATATCCATATTACAGGAAGATTGGATAGATGAGGCAAGCTCTGAATGGAGAAATGACCCAACCACACAAAACCTCATTCATAATCTCCAGAATGATCCAATTATGTCTCGAAAATTTTGTATTGAAAGGGGATGGTTTTAATGGTATATAATATAGATTTATACGTATGTAAGAACTCCTCTCTTAAAAAATATGATTCTATCTGAGCTTCACTCTTCTCCAGTAGGGGGGCACTCTGGATTATTGAAGACTTATCATCAAGTGAAAAAAAATTTCTTCTAGGAAGGGCTCAAAGGAGATGTCCAAAAATTTGTGGCAGAATGCATGGTTTTTCACCAAAATAAGGGTGGAACAGTTTGATCCCTAGGTCTTCTACAACATCTATCTATTCCTAGCTAGCGGTGGGAAGAGATTTCCATGGACTTTATCATAGGATTTCCTAAATCTGAAGGAAAAAATGTCATCATGGTTGTGGTGGATAGACTCACCAAATATGCTCATTTTTGTGCCTTGTCACACCCATTTGTTGTAAGCATGGTAACAATAGCCTTCATGGACACAATTCAAAAGCTTCATGGGACACCAAAGATTATGATAAGTGATCGAGACCCTATATTTACTAGTAATTTTTGGACTGATTTATTCTCATGTTTGGGTACTCAGTTAGCTTGTAGCTCTTCTTATCATCCCCAGTCTAATGGGAAAAAAGAAGTTTTAAATAAGTGTTTGGAGGGATATATTTGTTGCTTCACGTTAGATAAACAAGCAAGATGGGTCTAATGGTTTCCACTTGCAGAATGGTGGTATACCACTTCCTTCTATACTTCATCTAAAATGTCTCCTTTTTTGGCACTCTATGGATACCATCCACCATCCATCACATCATCATTTTGAGGACAACCATGGGTTAGAGTAGTCGAAGAACACATTCAATATCAACAAGAGGTCCTCTCTAGTCTCAAGGAGAACTTGGCCATAACACAAAACCGCATGAAGAAACGGGTTGATCAACATCACATGGAAAGACATTTTGAAGTTGATGATTGGGTTTTTGTGCAGTTACAACCATATAAGTGAATGTCTTTGAAACAACAACAAAAGGATAAAAAAATTCACCGAAGTATTATGGCCCCTATCAAGTATTGCAGAAGATTAGTACTGTAGCATAAAAATTAGAACTTCCAAAGTCAACTAGAATACATCCATTCTTTCATGTTTCTTACCTGAAGAAAGTAATTGGACAGAGAGTATCATCCCAAAAAATGTTACCTGAGCTCGATGAGGAGGGGAGAGTCATCTTGGAACTTGAATGCATCCTTCAAATATGCACTAAAAGATTGAGGACACAGGTTATTACTAAGTACTTGATCAAGTGGAAGAATATGGAAAATGAAGATGGAACATGCGAAGATATGACATTCCTGCAGAAACACCTAGAGCTTCTCAACATTGGGGACAATGTTGCTTTGAAGGGGAAGGTCATGTTACGCCCTTAACCTATTACTTGTATTAGGATATGAGTAGCTGACTTGTGGCTTACCATATCATTTTATTATATCATTTATACTTTCTCATGCTTAGTAGGTCGGCCTTGGTGATGGCCATAACATATGAATAGTATATATAGCAGATTGTAGGTACTAGTTCATGATCATTGGAGCATTTGAGCCTTATTTTATGGTTTAGAGGTTTTGAGATCATTTATTCTAAAATATTGTGTTATTTTTTGTTCTATTGCTGCTCATAGTTTGAATTATACAAGTAATTTCATTACAACAACACTGGAGTGGAACTCTGAAAAGTAGTGGTAGGTCAAGTCGATGCTAACATTTGGTGTTGTGGAATCTTAGTCATTTCTACAGTTGATCTAAGAGACTACGTAGAAGTGAGAAAAATGGTTTCCTCGCTGTTAGGATCAGATTTATGTTTCGAGTGCAACTTATTTTCCCATAGCTCATCACTGGAGACATCCTCAAAGTTCTGTGTAGTCTGGCCAATTTGCTTCCTATATTTCCAGAAGGCTTCAATTTTTTTGGAGCTATAGTCCTTCCTCTTTAGGGCTGATTGGAGTCCTTTTCCAATTATCAGAGTAGTTTAAAATTTGTGTTTGACCTGGTGGAAGGAATCCCAACCCAGAGTTGGGATCTCCATGAGTTCAAAAAATATATCAGTCGACTCAGTTTGGGGGCTCCATCGTGAATCAAAAAATGGCCTCAACTCATGCTTACATGAGTCATAGATTTTATTGGTAACAAAACTAGTAGACATGCTTCCATCTGGGTCGTACCTCCATGAATCCTTGATAAGGGTAAAGCCATAGAAGGCTAACTTCTATGAGAGGCAGTGGTCCTCTCACCTTTTAAGTATGCTAACCCCTCCCCTACTAAAGGGGAGTTCATAGAGCGCTTTCTTTATTCAGGTCGAGCTGAATTTAATGTCCAGGAGGGTGATCATCCTGGTGACTTTGAGACCCACAAACTGTGGCATAAGATCCCTTGGGAGCCTGAAGGATTTACCCTTGAATCCATGAACCCGAATCATGGAATGCCCTCTGGTGAAGAAGTAGTCACATGGGTGTTTTGAGTATGAGAGGATAGACCATGCATAGTCATTAATCATGTGATTGATCCCTTTAGGATTAATTTATAGCATAAGGGGATCCACAAAAGCATTGAAAAATTCATATACGTCTGATGTACGAGACAATATATGGGTCCATGCAGATACCAAAATAATCTTTTGGGGATTTACCTCCCCATCCCAAAAGGTCAAAGTCATATTGACTGAAATATTGAGCATTTAAGTACAGGATGAGGTGAAAGAGAAAAGATGAATACCTGAAGGTGGATGCCATCGATAAATAGTCAATCTACTCACAAGTTGACCCCGCGATGAACTCTGTGAAGTCAAATTTATATGTTTGTTTCTAGCTGACAGTCCTCATCTGGAACAGGGTTGTTATCTGCCAATCCTCAACACCTTTATCAAAGTCTAGTCCAAAATTAAAATCCAACATAGAGCAGGCATCCTGAGTGTTAGCCATGAGGGATTTTAAGGGAATAGGGAAGCTTGAAATTCCTGAACCACTGGCTTTCGATTGTCTCAACTCTCTGTTAAGGAATGAGGCCTTAGTTTGTCATTGGTCCCATATGTTTTGAAGCTTGGTCACATTATAGAAGTTGGTCATTTGGTCATAGATTAGGGCCAACATGTCCCTAATAAATTTTGGTGTAATTACCATAGCCAAATTTCAGCCTTGTATTATATGGTTCACTGAGTTGAAACAGGACGTGCACATTTGTATGAGCTCTGGGAATGGGTGTGTGAGAGGAACCATATATTAGGTGAGATTTGTGCTCCAGATTCTAGAGATGGATGACTCGTAATCTCCCAGGATGTTGAACCTAGTGAATTTTGCTTCTCTTAAAGCTTTAGGCCTTTTGTTGAGACTTGGGTTTAATATGTTGTCGGTTGGGTTGTTGACTATAGAAGGGTCATTGTACTGAGACATTGGATTAGGGAATTTTATCTGAGGTCACAAAGGTCAGGGGGAAGGGGTTTCCCCGTGTAATATTTTTATGTCTAAATAGAACTGGAGGTGGCCATGGTGTCTCTCTGAATTTATAAAGGACTATGGAGGCTTCAATACTTGTTGATTAATTCAGAAAACTCTAACACTTTGGAATGACCTTGCCAAACAACTCAAGATGCCTTTGATAGCCACTTATACTTAGGGAATAAAATCTCACACATACTCAAGGTCACTTCTTATAATGTTCCCTTTGAGTGGGAGACCCAAGGCGCCAAACTTAGTGCCTTTTGATAGATTTTGTATTGATTGTGGTTCTACTCATTAAGAAATGGGACTTTACTCTTGATGGTGACTTTAATTTCTTGAGAAATAAGCATGTGGGTTTCCCTTGAAATTCAAAAGAGACATGGACAGAGGCGGTGGGAAATGTGACGAAGAAGCCTGAAAATAAAGGAGAAGGGACAAACCAAAAACTAAAAAGAAAGGAAAAAAATATGTACATAAGGTACCCCTCAAAGACACCAATATGAAGGGCTTCAAGTGAATCCCATTCATTGGAATAACTAAGGGATCTCCTGCCATGGTTTCAAGTTCAAAAGAGTTATGCTACTTATATGTATTGATTATGAAAGGACCAGTCCACAGGGGATCAAAATTTTGATGATTCCCTAGCTTGGCTGTTCTTATATCCCATTTTAAGATGGTGGTCCCGACTTGGAAATTCAGCTCTGATGTTTTCTGATCGAACCACGTCTTGAATGTTTGTTGGCGATTGATCATAGACTCATGGGAAAGTTCACACTTCTCCTAGAGCTCCACCAGCTCAGCAAGCCTTACTTACATTACTCTAGTTTCCTCTATCTCAGACCCTTTCAAAAGTTGTAATGCATGGATTTCCAAATAAATTAGCATCACAACACTTTTACCATAGACTATTTCATATGGTGAAGCTTTCAGGATCTATTTTGGAGTGATCTGATCGGACCATAAGGTTGTTTTAATATGCTCATGCCATATCCTTTTATGATCATGTCCCATTATTTTGATGAGTCTTATCATATTCTTATTAGTAGACTCTGATGATAAATATCTAGATTTGCATAAATAAATTAAGCAACAATTAATTAAAATAAACACATGAAATTAAAACTACAGAAGATAGAAACCAAATGTAAATAGAATGGAGCAATTTCTATTGAATATGAGAGGACATTTTATACAATTTCTTTCTCCTAAAATCATGGAGTCAAGTCTTATCATTTTATCCCCATATCTCTCCTTTATTCCCTAGTCTTACTCTCAAACCCAAGATATTCTCACACATTTCTATCTCTATGAGTTGTACATGAAAAATAATTGTGCACACTCATATATTATTTTATAAATATTAAAAACTATTACTACCAAAGAACCCAAACCACTCCTAAGTGTTCACACTATGAACAATATTTTGGTAACATAATCTGCCAGACCATTACCCTATGGGTAATAGTTAGAGGATGACATTAGATATATCCCATGCTTGACCTCGAAATTGGATACCTTAGCCCCTAAGAAAGCTTTGGCATTGTCAGATATAATAGTTTGGGGTGGATCAAAGCATGTAGTGATATCTTGCAAGAGTCCTAGGATCACACTTTCAGTGGACTCCTTAAGTGGAACGGCCTCCGTCCATCGAGTTAAATAATTAGTTGCTGTGAGGATCCACTAGTGTCTGACACTTGAAGTTTGGTCAACCATTCCAATGAAATCGAGACCCCATTGTGTGAAGGGTTCTTCAACTAGGATGGGATTGAGGGGCAATGTCGCGTTTCTTCAGAAACCTACGTAAACTTGGCAAACCTTGCATTTGTTCATTTCCGCTTGACTATTAGTGAACAGGCTTGGCCAGAAGTATCCCGTTTGAAATATTTTTATGTCCGTGGCTTGGGCCAAAAAGTGACTATCCAAATTGTCGTGGTGTGATTCCCGTAAAACTCTCTTGGCCTCCTCATCCTCTAGGAATCTTAACATTAATCCATTGAAATTACTCTTAAAAAGGAAGTTATAAATCATGGTGAAATGAGTCCCTTGTTTTCTATAATATCTTCTCTTTTTAAAAGTGATATGACATGGGTACCTTCCAGTTTGCATAAAAAAATTCTGTTGGAGACCCAGCTGCATGAATCATCTTCCTGGAGATAGAGTATCTGGTCATGCTCCCTGTCGATCATGGGCACAAAGTCTTGGATGCAGACCTATATCATATATTGACATAGACCTCTTCCTCTTACAAGATTTTTGGGTTTCACCTCGACATCCTATTCGAGGTTCTTAGTGATCTAATTTGATCTTTTCTCAGTTATCTCACCCTCCATGATATATTCTTTTACATTGGGGTGAGCCACCATGATCCAAATTTTATTGTGAGTGACTAGGTGCCTAAATTTTTTTAGGTCTTTCACTATGGCATAGGCCTATCTCTCCACAAAATTGTATCTTATCTCATAATCATGGAGAGTCTTTTAAAAGAAGGTGATTGGGTGTTCCTCCATTTACAATTATCCTTTTTGTGTTAACACAGATGCAATTTTTTGTTGACCTTCGTATACATACATAATAAAATATTTTGATAAGTCAGAGATGTGGAGCACAGGGGCTGATCCAGAGCACGGGGGTTGATGCAATAGCTCCCTTTTTATCAATTCAAAGGACATAAGACCTTCATCGGTCTATTTGAAACCTAGGAATTTTTTTTATCATGATAGTGATCGGGCGGATCATTCCCACAAAATCTGATATGAACTTATCGAAAAAGTTGATCTTTCCTAGAAATATTGAACAACCTTCTTGTTAACTAGTAGGGGAAGCTCTAAAATGGCCCTAAATCTCTCAGGATGAATAGAGACTCCCTCCTTTGACATGATATGTCCCAGGAAATTTCCTTAAGGAATTTCAAAGATACATTTCTTTGGGTTCAGAGAGATCCCAAACTTTTGACATTTTTTTGAACACGACCTCTAAGGCATCAAAATGGTTTGTCTATTATTTTAGTAAATACCATCAGGTCATCAAGGTATATGAGGATTACCTTGTTTATTAATGCCCCGAACGTGATATCCATTTCTCTTTGAAAAGTAGCCCCTTCATTGGTGAGCCCAAAAGGCATCTTTGTGTAGGCAAAGGTTCCCCATTTATTTGTGAAAGTAGTCTTGTGTTGATCTCTTTTGACGAGCCAGATTTGGTTATACCCTGAAAAGCCATCAAATAGAGAAAACATCTTAGAGCCTATAACCATCTGTAATATTTGTTCCATAGACGGCAAGGGATAATGGTCTTTTAGGGAGGCCTTGTTCAGATCTTTGAAGTCCACAATGATCCTTGCAGATAAACCGTCAGATTTGTAGGAAACCTTAAGTTAGTGGGATGTGCACCCTAAGGTGACCTCCAAATTTTAAAGAAGCTGGATCCTCTACTGAGTGAATTAGGGTTAGAATAAATCATAAAATAACTTAAAAATAAGGCGATGCACCAAACTAGAATAAGGAAGATACAAAATACTTAAAGAAATTATCCAGGATAGTCTAAGAGTTGTTCGACATAGTCTACTATTCTGATAACATAAATGTTTAAGGAGCCAGGGTGGTTGATTCATAGATGGTGAATGAATAGATAATTTCTAAGGGCATCAAGCACAATGAATTTATTGATTCATTTAGAACTACGTATAACTAAGGAAAAGAGATTCAAGACATAAAAATCAATTTGCACAGAATAAGAACTCTTTATTCATAGAGAAAATGATACATAAGGCCCTCAAGGCACAAATTAAACTTTTCTGCTATAACAAAGGCTCACTGAGGCTAGACTCTTGTAGAATTCCTTCCTTCCCATCCTTTTCTTCTCCTATATATTTCCCTTGTTCTGAAACTTATGCCTCCTTTTAAAGACCCATTTTCTCTACTTATCGAAGCTCCTTATTTTTCTCTCTCATAATTTGATAGGACTTCTGCTCTTATAGTTTTGGCTCCTTCCCCAATATTTTGAATACAGAGCTACCACTGTCAGTATTTAATTCAAATGTTTGATATTCTGATCCGGGATAAATAATTTGATCATTTATAGGAATATGTGCATCTACTTCTACTTCGGTCTTGCTACCAAATCTATGGATATCTTATTCTGACACGTGGAGGAATTTTACTTTTTTAGGGGGGGTCTTTTCCTAGTATTATTCTGAAAGTTCACCAGATAAAAATGTGGAGGAATTTCACTTGCTTCTATTGTTCTTTGAAATTTCAACCTATTGGGAGCAACTTAATCGATCCTTAGAAACGTGGAGAAATTACGCGAGTTTGGGAACCTGGCTTAGAATTTTTCCCTTGAATTTGCGCCAATGAGACACATAGAGGGCCTTCATGAGCCTTTCCATACTTAGTCGATTTGGGATTTGAATGAACAAAAGAAGCAAGAGTCGAGGAACAAAATATGCTTAATAAAAGAGTCTAAACAAAAGAAATTAATCAAATGAGAGTACCATTTATGGAAGGAGGGCCTCTAACTTAAATTGTCTTGGTCAAGGTGTGTCTTCCTAGAAAATAGTTCTCTCCCGAAATTACAACAATCTATTTGAAAGAGTTTGTTACTATTGCTATTTTCTAGCTTTACTTTACCCCATGATACGATAATCTAGATTTTACTCCACTCAAAGGATCAAGATGGACTCACTACTATGTATATCTATGACTCTATCCTCTCATAAAGGCACACTATTAATTTAGGTGGGGGTACATGTTTCGTCATCCAATTCACTCAAGGCACTGACTACTTTGGTGTTCTTGTGGTACTCCTCATAAAGAAACCTAGAAACTCATTGCGTAACCTTTAGGTAATTTGGTTGTTTTGAATAACCTCATTTAGAGATGGTCCTATAAACAATGGTTAGAAATTTTCCTGAGTACCACATGAACCCCAAAATAGACTAAGGTTAAACCTAAGTTTAATTTAACCTAATGAAGACCCTGTTAAAATATGAAAACACCTAAAATCTTTATTTTGTTAACAAATGGGAGTGGGGAAGAGTTCAAGCTCGGCTAGAGGTGTGGGGAGGTGAGTTACAGAGGGAGAGGATCGGATCAAGAGTGGTACATGGGATCAAACTTGGGCTTGAGTTTACAAGGGGCTCATGATCCAGTTTTGGGAGATGAAACCAAGTTGTGGTGCAGGTCGAGGGTGGATCAGTGGTGGCGCGGTGGCTATGATGGGAGGGAGCTCTGTGTGGTTTAAAAAAGATAGAGGGGAGATCAGAAGTGGTTTGTGAGTTAAAGGGTATGCGCGGCAGTGATACAATGGTAACGCAAGGGTATGTGCAGGAGCTCAATAGATGAGGTATGTATGCTTAGCATGTGGGGTTTAAATGGTGAAAACAAGGGGATCTGAGCTCAATGGTGACTCAATGGGGTATCAATGGTGGATGGTGTGGGTTCAATTAGATCTTAGTAGAAAAGAAGAGGGAGCTTGGTAGCCATGATGGAAACAGAGTTTGGGGTATGCGTAGATGCATTGATGGGTAAGTCAAGGAGACAATGTACAGATAGGGATAGGGGTCTGTGGGAGGTAGTGGATCCGGATCAATTCAGTAGTGTAGAGAAGACGTGGATTCTGGGGGAGTTGAGCTCAGCCAAGTTGGGGCCGAGCTGGGTAGTGTAAGAAAGTGAGGAAAATGGGGAGAGGTGAGGGGGGGGAGGGGGTAGCTTAGGGATGGGTTGTTGGGAACTCAGTCAAGGTGTAAACTTATGAGGGAAATGGATAGGAGCTCATCTTAGCCGAGTTGGGGCTGAGCTAGGTAGGGAGTTAGGTAGGGAGATGGGGATCGATATGGGCAGGGGAGAGTTGGGGTGTGTACAAGAATGTAGAGTGGGGGAGCTCATATCGAGGGAGCTGAGTGAGGAGTTAGGATGGAGAGTTGAAGCAAGAAGCTAGGAAGTAGCTCGATAGAGATAGGCGAGCTCGGTAGGATAGCTATGAGAGTAATAGGAGATTGTTAGGGGCTACTAGGAGAGTAATAGGAGCTCAGTAGGGGATAACTTTGAACAATATTCCAAGTTTATCAGGTGTTTCTAAATACAAATGTAACCAAAACCACTATTGTATGCAGAGGAAAAACACCTATATTCTAGGATATTTTTGATGATTGTTTTAAAAATTTGATTTTTTTGTTTCTATATTTTCTACCCTAACCAAAACAAAAAAATTAAGGAAACAAAGAAACATATTTTTTATGATTTGTAGAAATTACGATTTCAAAAAATACTAAAAACCTGCAATATGCAAAAGAAACACTAGAACAACAAAAAAAAACACATCAAACAACAAAAACACAAAAGTAATCCAAATAAAACATGTTTAAAAAAATGTTAGTAAAGATTAAAAATATGTATTGAATGAAATGTGAAACATAAATAAATGAAGTGTGGGTAGGTCCCACCGGGTGTTCCAGAATGTAAACAATGAAAACTATAGAAAAATTAGAAGTAAGAAAATAAACATAGATTAAACCTCAACTTCAGCCTTCTTGCAAAACTCAAGAATATTGTGAAGCACTTAGACTTGTAGAAAAGTAAGCTTTGAATTATTATGGGTGCTCTTGATTAATTCTCCAAATGTAGGATTACAAATGCTATGAGTAGAAGCACACAAGGATGCAGGTGGAAAATTTGGCAGAAGTTGGATAAAATTTTCTAAAAGCTTATAGGGGTGGATTACAAAGGAATGACCTACTTTTTATAGATTAGGGTGAGGCCATGAGAAGTGGATCTTAGTTTGAATGGGCTCCAATATAATAATTGTAATTACCTGAAATAGCAAATAAACTTAGTATTTGTAATTACAACTTTGAAGGTGCAAAGCTTATTTGGTTAGTAGAAGTTACATCTGGGAAGGTAGTTTGATACAGGAGCATCTAATGCATAGACATGTTTTGAGCTGATTTTAGTTTCTTGGGTTTCTTAGGTATGTGGGAGGTGATTTTTCCCTCCATTAGTTTTAATTCCAAGTTTTTAAAAGTGTAATAATTTTTAAAAAATACAACCTATTTGTTTAAATCCAAAGGCCAAATTGGTAAAATTTGAATTAGATAAGTGTGGCATCATCATCAATATATGGGATAAGCTAGTCAGGCTTAATTAGGGGAGTTGGTAATCTATTTTATTGGTCTTATTGTGCAGTTGAGATATAGTTGGGTCAATATGCTTGATTTGTGGAGTAAATCATGCCAGTGTTAAATTTAGTTAATCGACTCACAGATATGTGCATAAATATAGACAGTGTGATGTAATCAGATAGATAGGGGTGTAGTGATTTTTCTCATGCAAATAGAAGGAATACAGAGATGTTAATAAGAACTGTGTAATTTTTTATTGATTTATACCAACTCGTGATACTCTGTTCGTGCATACATCAAAATTTGCAACAATTAATGATAATTTGGGTGATTGTAATTTAATATATCGAGAAGGATCTTGGAGAAGATAATTTCAACTCTACACAATGGTTGTACATGCAATTTCATTGCCCCCACCTTTCTATTATTCTACAAGTGTAGTTGACTGGAATAGGGAATTGGAATCCAAGTGGAGTCCAAATGGTAGTTGACTAGGAAAATAGGTGTATTTTCCCAATTAAGTAACTAATTTAATTAGCTTCAAAGTGCAAGATAATTAATTAACCATTTATTTAATAAATGCTAATTAACTTAGCTAAAATGTGTTGGGGACTAATTTAATTAATCCCAATAGGTGAATATACATGAACTAATTAATTTAATTAATCAATCATATGGGATGTGAATTTGGGTTGTTTACATGAATCCCTCCCTTTCCCCTATTATCCTTCATCTATTGAGGTGTGTAGAGTAATTGAGGAGATATATTAAAAAAATGTAGAAAATCTATAAAAAAAAATAGGTAAATTTAGGTTTTATCCCATATTTTAAAAAATCAAGGAAACCCTAGAGTTTTTTAAAAAGTAGGACTAAAATATAGGATTTATAGATAATTCGGGTTTAATAGATATGAAGGAAATTATAGGATTTAAAAAAAATTAGAGTTTATATAAATATTTTGATAGCATATTTCACTTTTAAAAAATCAAAGTTCATCATAGAAGGAAAAATCTAGTTGATACTTTTGAATTTATTTTTGCAACAACAATAATGCCGAAATAAAAATTGAAACCATTAATAGCTTGACATTTATGTAAAATAAAATATGGGCAATCAAATCACATCCTACATTGTCTCAAAAAAGTATCCCACTCTTAAGATTTTCATAGTTGTAGCTCTTAGGGAGAAATGATAAGCGAAGAAGCCATTGTGGAACTCCACAAGAACATTTTCCACATGTTCTCATTTAATAAACCTCAACAACACTCCATCAAAATTATTTCTACAAGATATCCATTATTAATGCATAAGGAATCGATTGAATCCTAAACTTATACCTCTTGGTTTTATTCAAACTAAAAGGATACACACCAGTGGACAAGAATATTTCTATGTCATTTATCCAACTACTGCTATGAGATCTATTTATCCCTTAATGTTTTTCACGTTCCTTATATTATTTGAAGACACAAAAATATTCTTGATCATCAATAACATCTATATAAAGATGATCACACACCACTACCTCTGACCAAATTTGTATCCTTGATAGTTACATCATATTCAATAATTTTTGCTACCCATCTAGCCCTCTTCACACTAATATCAGCTCCTATGATGAACTCTCTAACACTAGAATGGGAGACCAACACCTTTATGTGGTTGTTTGCAAGCGTATACTTGAATTTTTGAGATATCTAATGATGGAAAACACTTATTTTTCCACATGGATGAACCTCAATTCATAATCCTTCATTTCTGGCTCAAGAAGGAAATTGGTTGTTACAAATCTTTTTCATTTCACTAAGTTAAAACAAAAACAACAATAATTTCATCTCCATAAGCATAGAGAAAAAATTCTTTCTTGAAATTTGGGTTGATGATGCTAGTGTAGGATTTATTTTCCTCACTTTATTTGCATTATCCTACTCAGGATATTCCACCTCACTTGGATTTTTCCTACAGTTATGGGATATGTTTGCTTAGGTGTACACTTGACTACACTATTCTAGGTGTTGGTTACCACTTGACTACACTATTCTAGGTGTTAGTCACCACTTGACTACACCATTCTAGTTGTTGGTTACCACTATTCTAGGTAGATATTGTCATGATTCTAGGAGCATGTTACACATTCATCTCCTATATGCACATCTCTTGCATTATTCTATTTGATTATATTGAGTTGGGGCCATTTCTATGTTATTACAATTATCTCTCTTATATTTTTGTAATTTTCAGTCTTGTATGCTTGTATTGTTTTGTCTTAGAACAATTCACATCGCGCATCATTTAACCATACCAAAAATTCTGTTTTGGTCCCCCTGAAGAAGTCTGATGACGTTCAAAATGGCCTAAAACTCCCTTTCAAAAAATCAAGTTTTTCTTGAACTTAGCCATTTTTCAGCTTCTTCCTTCGGCACAGTTTTTCACGTGTCAACAATCCTAAAAATGCACTTTTTAAAACTATGCGCAAGGATTTTCATGTTAACGTACCAAAATGTGCACCCCTTAGAAAGCCCTTTGGCGCTAGAAATGTCATGTCAACATCATAAAATGTGCACTAAGTATGTGCGCTTAGGCGCTGGAAATATTGTGTTGACATCCAAAAATGCGCGCTTAGGCGCAAGAAATGTTGTGTCGACATCAAAATTTTTTTGCTAAGGCACACTTTTCCTTGTGTCGACACTCCCAAAGGTGCGCCAAAAGAAGTTGGTGAAGTAATAAATGCCAGATTTTCTATAAATATGCGCCCGACACCTGTCATTTTCACGAATTGAAAATTGTGAAAAGTGTTTTCTCTGTGCCTGTCAGCTATCCTTGTCACCCCCACGTACCATTTTTTGAGCTTGTGGACCCCAACGTCATCCTTCGTCTTTTATAAATCTGGGTAAGTGGCTCCTCTCCTGGTTGTTTTTTTGTCTTGTTTGTATTAGGTATTAGGGTTGTCATAAAGATAAAATTTAATGAAACATGCCTAACGCAATCTATAAACCAGCTGAAGCCATTTTCTCTCTCCCTCTAGATCTGTAAATCTGGGAGACCCTTGCCTCCGAAGAAACTAAAAACTCATCTTTTCCTACCTGTTGCCTTGCCAAAACAAACCCTCTCTTTACCATCTGAGATATCCAAAAGAGAGAGAAAAAGAAATCAAGAAAAATGAGCCAAACTGTTAACTGAGTAAAATCATGGCGCACTGTCCTTCCTTGCAACATCTTCCCAAATTGTGCCTTGGTGAACTTCCCCATTTTGTAAAATAACTTTAACCTGTGCCCAGTTGAAAGAGAACTTAGAAGTTTTTCCTAAGACGCATGTGCCACTTGTGTAACATCAACATTGGATGTTGTGTAATGCAAATCCGTGCCACACATTTTTCCCTTGGCGCATTGTTTCTTCTTGCAACATCTCTCAAAGTTGTGCCCTTACACACTCTAAACCCATGCAACACAAATGTTTTCAGTGCCCAGCCAAATCAGATTTTTCCTAAGGCATAGGTGCAACTTCTTTAACCACTAAATAACATGTTGCATGTTGTAAACCCGCACCCTGCGCTTTATCCTTGGTGTTGTAACTTCTCATGTTACACCTCCCAAGATTGTACCCTTTCTAAGCTTGGCGCAACTTTTCTTTTATAAACATTGAGTGCATTTTTACTCATGTCAACACCCCAGAAAGTGTGCCCAGCAATTTTAAGCCTCTGCAGCATGCTATGAACCTGCCTTGCGCCCTAAGCCTTATAATTGCTAGTTCTTCATTCTGCAAGCTTTCATTATGAATAACATGACGGTTGACATGGCTCTTCTATGTTGGACCTCCCCGATTCTTCTTGCAGAACAACACCATCCATCCTTGAGCTCACACATGTCTTCATCAAGCAAGAAACCAACTAAGTCTAAAGCTAAAGCTAAGCAGTCGGAACAAGAGATGAAGTATAAGTATCAGAAAATTCAGGATGCCTGACTCATATGCAGAGTGCAACCTCGACATTAGAGACTCCGAGCTAGGTCATATTGACATGGATGACTTCTGGGTGAGGACCAACCAGGCAAGTAGTGGCCCGTGGATGAACAAATTAGTGGGCAGTGGATTGCACTTTGCAGCTGGGCTGCCAGTAAGTGCCGTAAATAACAAGTTCATCATGTTGGTTGCTCAGTGTTATAACAAGGACACTAGATGTGTCGAAAACAAAGAGCAAAAGATGATCATCGACCTCATGGCTCGTCACTTTGAACTGACCCTGGGCATTCCTCATCACAGGCAATATGTAGAAATAAGTCTAGAAGACTGCAAGAAGGCCTGGGATGATAATGAGGATAAATGCATGTAGATGATGAATGAGCTTTATCTAAAAAACAAGAAGTCGGTGAGCAGATGGCCACAAACCATCCACCGTAGTGACTTCAATGAAGAGTTGAGTGATACAATCACCTTCTTAAATAGAGTATTTGGGCTCCCTGATGCCCATTATTTCCACAAATGGATGTTGAGGTACCTAGAGACCATGAGCAAGAATGCTCCTGATCAGCACTTCGGCTGGGGTGAGATCATCAGTGACACCATCTCCTAGCAGCTTCAATAAGTTCTAACAGCTGGGAAGTTCTACATGAATTCCTACGTTGTATACGCTGCTGCATCAACAAGGGATTTCACAGGATTAGCTCGAAATGGGGTATGGCCCCAAGTCAAAATATATGAGTTCTACCCAGAGCTAAAGCTCGAGGCCAGCATCTCCCAGTTCTCCAAAATTAATGATGCCTTCTTCTATGAGGTAATCTACTTGCTGAGACCAAACATGAGACACAGTCGGACCAGCCC
Organism: Taxus chinensis; assembly: GCA_019776745.2. Classification (NCBI taxonomy): domain Eukaryota; kingdom Viridiplantae; phylum Streptophyta; class Pinopsida; order Cupressales; family Taxaceae; genus Taxus; species Taxus chinensis. The sequence goes on from CM034152.1 coordinate 29,249,214, forward strand.
GAGTGTGATTTCCGCTACAAAGAAATGGGGAGCGTTGTTCACACAATTCCCCACATTCACATACCTTAGAGCTGTGAATTTCGAGGATGAACCAGTGAAGCTGCCAAGGTATGCAGGGCAAAAACTGATCCTCTTAGAGTTGTCAAGGTAACTAATCACTTATCATGAGAAGTGCATGAAGAGAAAGAAAGGAGGAACTCCATTCCCCCTTATAGTTGGCCGATACACCTGCACCACACTTGCCAAAGCACAGGAGATGTATGCTGAGCTAGAGTTGCTAAATTTGAAGCACAACTTCCCAGCAAGGCCGACCTTCGACTACCAGAGTTTCCTCCCAAAGGAAAAAATTGATCCCATCCATGTTCCTGAGATTGAGGACATTTGGATTGACCTGACACATGAGATAGACATCAGGTGAAAGGATCACTCCCAACTGGCTCTGGAGGAAATCATCTACTATGGCATAGCCATCGTATTAAAGGAATTCCAAGAGACTGATCAAGAAATTGATCAGGTTTACCTCGACACAGATGGGAACGATTAGCCATTTGTGGAGATTGATAGGGTCAAGGCACCGAAAACCATTCAGGAAAGGGTTAAGCCCATGTTGCACTACACCAAACATTGGTGCAAATAGAATGGTCTCACCTACCTCAGAGTAGATTTCACTACTTCTCCTTCAGGTAGAGCACCTCCAAGACCGGCCCATGTGCCGAAAGGAAAAGGAAAAGACAAGGAGGGTGAATCAAGAAAACAAGAAGAAGCTCCTGAAGGCCTTCCTTCTACTTCTAAGAAGCAAATAGTTGACCTGGTGTCTCTAGGTAAAGAAGAAGAAACAACAGAGGTTTCAATGGATACATCCACTCAGGATGTTGTCACAACTACAACTGCCGAGGTACCCAGTGTTCCTTCTTCCATTTCTTCTCCTCCTCCTGTCATTCAAGCATCTATTCCTATGGATGTGTCTTCTCCCCTTCCTTCCTCCCTTCCATCTCCCACCTCTTCCATCTTCTCCTCTCTCACGGATCTGTCACCCAGTATTCCCTCCATCCAATTGCAGATCCCTTCCATTTCCATGTCCTTCTCTTCCCCTGTAGTAACTCCAGGCCCCACAAGTAGTGGTGCATTGGACTCCTTGTCAATGCCACCACCGAGTGTTTCAACACACTTCCCTGAGGCCTCTACAGTTGCTCCCCCTTTCACTCCCATTTCTTCTTCTATTTCCTCTACTCCCACTCCCATAAGTCCTAGTTGGATTTCTGACCATCTGGGCCAACATAAGAGAAAGGTTCCCATCACACCCATGGACTTCTCTGTCATTCCGAAGAAGGGACCCAAGAAGCAGAAAGCAATAACTCACTTTTCAAAAAGCACTTCGGGGGAGAGAGTCATGGAGATTGCTTACCCAGACCCCACCAAGGAAAAGAAGGATCTGTCTCCCACAGACTTCACAGTGACTCAAGTCACAATGGGGACCTCATCTGAAAGCCTACAAGGGGAAGCCTTGTCTACAGTGGATGCTCTCTGCAAAAAGCTCCAAGAAGCAAAAGAGGAGAAGAGAATACTCAAGGAACAAAACAAACATCTCCTCCAAGCATTGTAGAAAATGGGCAACGCTCCTCCTGTGACTGCCGCTGAACCCATTGAAGTTCTCAGTCAGGATAAAATAAATGAATATGTTAAGATTGGTAAACAAGGTGTAGCAGTATCATCCTGGATTGAGTGAATCCTCAGAGATAGTGAAGAAATGATTAGGAAATTCATAGTGCTCTACTAGGATTTAGCTCAAGTAAATAAGAAGCTACAAGCAGTAGCAGGTTCTCTCTCCGAGAAGTTAGATAATGCTAGGTTGCAACATGAAATGTTCCAAGCAATGGCTAACTTCTCAGTTGACGACCTATTGAAGGTTCAGCGTCATCGATCACCCGTGGGCACATAATAAAGCTCTCATTGCATTAGATTACTGGGTTGATCAGATGGAATATATCCTGGAGAGAATTGATAAAATAAAAGATGAAGCCCTGGATGCACAATACAACATGGAGCAGATAGTTACAAAAATGTCTCCAGGGATGCTCAGTGAATCATACAACTTGAGGGAAGCAAATGATACATTCTAGGTCTTCAAGGCTATAGTCACTCAAGGTTTGGCACCAGAGGTCACTTTTGACCGAGAGTCAATCAATAACCTCTTGGCCTGCCATGATTTCATTGGCTTCTTGATCGATGCATGCGAGGAGTTCACCGGGTTACCTGACAAGCTCAAGAATGAGAAAGAAACTTGTGAAGTCATTGGCAACCATTTCAAAGGTCCAGATCATGATCAACTTCAAGCGATGATCAACAAGTTTATGGAATATCGAGCACAGTGTCACATCACCTCTCCTGATCAAAAGCAGGACACCAAGTTTGAGCAAAGAGATGATGAGGAGTAGTTTCTCCTCTTGTGTATGCTTTGATCATTTTTGTAAAATATTTAAAAAGCTTGTTGGCATTTATGATGACATCATCCATGTTGCACCATGGGATGTTGCCATCCAAAAACTTGCCCAAAGTCAACTTTTGAATTTTTAGATATTTTGTAAATATCTTGTAAGATATTTTGTGGTTGGTTTGCTTTTGTCTTCTTTCCTCTTCTCCTTCTATAAATACTGGAATACTTGTTGTATTCCAGGTGGACATTTTTTGTATGAAAAGAGAAGTGAGGAGAGAAAGACTTTGTGCTTTCTTGTAACAGAAGAAATATTAATACATATATTCAGACTTTGTGCTTAATGTGTGTGTTATTTGCATCAGATCTTTCTAGAGTTAGATCTATGTTTTTATTCTGTTGGATTCATTCCTATTATTGTCATATGTTCATCAGTATTGCTTTATTTGTTTATGCAAGTAAGTTTGGCTCTGTTTACTACCAGCCCAAAGCATAAACCTTCTGACCTTTCTGTCTTGGAATTCATTTATTTTCTTCCTTCAGATCTACCCTCCTCCATTCCTTCCCTCCTACCTTTCTGTTTGTAGTTGGAACTACCTCTACTGGGATGAGATCCCAAACCCCCCTGAAGTTAGAATAGTGTAGATTTGCATAGATTCCTGCTTGATAGATTAGCAATAAACCAGTTTCGCTTTGTTGTCTCAAAGAGGGGCTATGCCCTGCACACTGTTGGCCTGTTTCCCCATGACCTGCCTAACCGACAGATTTTTAGACCAATAGTTTTTGGTGACTCTATTGGGGATCAAACTAAGGAAATAACTAAAAAACTATAAAAATCACTACCAGATTGCAAATTTTAACTCTTTGTTAAAAATTAATTTTTTTGCAGAAGTGATCAAAACTGAAAATTTCCTTATACAAATCCATAGATCTGGACTAGATAGGAGCTTTTAGTTCGCTGAGTTTTTACAAAAACTTGTATATTTTAGTAGATCTAAGATTCTGACATTTCATGATATTTTCAAAACCTTGCAAAATTCAGGTCAAAGATCTGAAAATCAGCTTTACTAAATTAACCCACTTTTTATCCTTATTAATCTTTGTCAGAAAACTGCAATCGGTTGTTATTAAAAGAGGGTAAAATTAAATATTAAAAAAGTACATGCTACTGATTTTTGCCAGAAAAATCAGAAAATCAGCAAGTATAAAACAAAAAGATTGTTGTAAATCTGCTCTTGATTGTTACAGATCTGAATGGGTACACTAGTAGATGAACCATTTACTTGTAGCAGAAGAGCTCATGGGGAAGTTGATCCAATTTTTGATCTACTTCGAAGGCACAATTTCAGTATCACTCCAGCATGATTCACATCTCTGAACTCAGCGGATCGATCAGCAAGAAGTGCCTCACCTCCACGAAAGAGCCAGATTTCACAGGGTGCCTCGACATCGACTTGCAGTGCTCTTTTGCTAAGTGGAACCACACTCCCTGCTCATGTTCTTTTTCCCACTTTTCAAATGGCAGTTAATCTACCTGTACCATGGGGAAATGCCATGGGTCCTCTAGCACTGCCGCATCCAGTACACCCCCTCCCCAGCAGAAATCGCAAGAATTTCCAAAATTTGATGGGAGCGGAAATCAAAGCATAGACATGCATATAGCTACATTTATTATGTCATGTAGTATTTTGGACGTGACTCATGAGACGTATCGGTACATCTCTTTCTTGAGACCTTGCAAGGGCCTGCATCAGAATGGTTCCAGCATTTACTAGCTGGATCCATCACCAGTTGGGCCACATTACAGACTGCATTTGAAGACAGATACAAGCCTTCAGAAGACACATTCATGTTATTGTCGTGAATCACTCACATGAAGAAGGAGGCCAATGAAACCATGCATGATTTTATCACCCGATTCAATTCACTGATCAACCGTGTGCCTCTTGCCATGATGCCAACATTAGAGAATCAAAAGTGTTTCTTCTTAAAATCCATGAGTTTGAAAGTAAGTTTCTTACTTTTACAGGAACAGATACCCACCTTGGTCCTTGCTTAGGCTATGGCCATTCGGATAGAAGATAACCTCCTTATATTTGGTGAGTTAAGATGAGAGCCATCAAAATCAAAGGCTTCAACTTCTTCTCAGGCTACTTCATCAGATCCTAGCATTCCAGAATATGGCAAATGACTTGCTCTCATTAAAGAAGCAATTGGCTCAAACATCATCTACTACTCCATACCGGGATATCCCACGGAGGAACTTCACTCCCAACAATGCCCCCCAAAGGCCACGTTTACCTGCTGCTTCTCCAAGGTTAGCAATTGAAGCCCCTCTAGTTAATGCTTTGGTTGAAATCGAAGAAGATGATCCAAATTATGAAGAACCTTTGTCGCAAGGTGAAGATGATCAAGATGTCGGTGAACCGACTGGCGACTCTACTATTGGGTATATGGAATTTGAAGATGAGGAATCTGATGAAGAAGAGGGTACCCAAGGGTATGCGAGTGGACAATCATACGTAGTTTTCACTCACTCGCAAGGAAAAGAAGCAAATATTGCTGCTAAAAAACAAAAGGAAAAGGTTGTGGTAACTCCACCTCCAACGATCGCTAAAAGAGGTAATCCCCTTCCTACTCAACCTCCTATTAAACCTTTTGTAAAGAAATATTTTCCTCCTGTTTCTCCTCCAATTCAGCCTTCCTCCATTCCCATAAAGACCAGTAATCCCCCTCCACAAATGTGAAATGAAGGACTCATTCCTTCATTAGCACAACCCTTGGTCACATTCGATATAATTGATCATGCCAAAAAGACCAAGATCCAAATGTCTAAAGTTGAGTATCTTCAATCCAACCCAGAGCAGCTTGTAAGATTAACTAAGTATATCCAAAGTCAGGCTGTTGTCCCTCCTCCCATTTCCCCAAAAGGAATTCTTCCCACTCCTCCTACGTCTCACGTAAACGTTGCCTCGACTTTTGCATCAGGGAAAATTGAACCTTTTTACCTATCTCTCCTGATCAATGGTCATAAACTAAGTAACTGTATAATTGATTCTGGAGCTTCTGATAATGTTATGCCAGCAAAGGTCACCCATGCTTTGGGCCTCACACTTACTAAACCTTTTGGCAAATGCTACTCCATGGAAACCAAGCAGGTACCATTGATTGGTCAGATCAAGGATGCACAGTTCACATTCACAGCATTTCCTGAGAAAAGGGTAAAAATGACTATTCTCGTAGCTGATATTCCAGCAGCATACGAGATATTGCTAGGGAGGAGCTTCTGTAAAGAAGTTGGTGGGGAAATTCATATGGACTGGTCCAAAGCCAGGATTCTGTCAAAGGGGTGATGTAGATGTTGGAACCAGAATCACAAAAGAAATATCTAGTCACCAATTCTGATGACCCCAAGGCTCAGATTCTTTTCGAATCATCAGGGATGGGAAATTATTTCTTGTCCACCGACTCAGATAGAATGGATGTTCTCATCCAAAAAGAAGATCTCAACAAAGTATGGACATTACAGTTTGATGGCAGTTGCGCAACAAGTGGATGCGGTGCTGGGGCTATTCTAATATCTCCTGAAGAGGAGATTTTCCCTTTTTCTTTCAAATTGTAGTTCTTCAATACGAATAATACTGCCAAGTATGAATCCTTGTTACTTGGCATGCAAGCTGCAAAAGAGAAGGGAATCAAGAATCTAAAAGTGCAAGGTGATGCTGAGCTAATTGTCAATCAGGTAAAAGGGATATACCAAGTAAAGAATGACCGGCTCAGACACTACCGCAATGCAGTATGGGATAACATCGAAGAGTTTGACACTTTCTCAATCAAAGTAGTTCCATGAGCTCAAAATGACATGGTTGATTCATTGGCCATCTCAGCCTCTCTCATGCTCCCTCACCTAGGGTTAAAAACAGATACATATACCATTGAAGTGGTTTTTCACCCAAGTGTGCCAGATAATTCACAACACTGGCAAGTGTTCAATGATGACAACCAACTTATCACCTTTTTGGAGAAAGCTGACAATTTCAAAGAACTTCATTTCGATGGATCAACTTCTATGTGTCGTGAGTCTCTCACCGGTCAAGCACATGAATCTAAAAAAGAAACAGTGATACAACTCAAAGGAAATAAGATTCCAAAAGGTTTGGTTTCCTTAGAATGATTATTTGATAATCATGACCATTTTGTTCAAGAAAAAGTGACAGGATGATCCTTCCTCTTCTCAGAAACTGAATCCGTCAATCTGGGTACTGTGGAACATCCTCGTTCCATGAATATCAGGAAGTGTTGTACGCCCGAGGAAAAGTGAAAATTCGTTAAGTTGCTAAAAAAAGTACATGGATGTGTTAGCATGGTCTTATGCTGATCTAAAGTCTTTCAAGCCAAAGGACATTCGGCACGACATTCCACTCAAGGATGATGTCAAGCCTTTTCATCAAAAGCAAAGGCATTACAACCCCAAAATCTCAGGTACCATCCAGGCTGAAATTCAGAAGATGTTGGATGCAAGAATTATTTTTCCAATTCATCACAGTACCTGGGTTGTAAATATTGTGCCTGTGTGGAAGAAGAATGGTGAGATACGCATATGCGTGGACTTTCGCAACTTGAACCAGTCATCCTTAAAAGATAACTATCCACTGCCAATAATGGATCAAGTGCTACAGGTAGTAACCGGTTCAGAAATGTTGTCTATGCTTGACGGTTTTTTCAGGTTACAATCAAATTCAAGTCACGCCTGAAGATCAGTTCAAAACAACATTCACCACTCCTTGGGGTACCTTCACCTACAACAGAATGCCATTCGGTTTGATCAATGCCGGTGCTACCTTCCAATGAGCAATGGACTTTGCATTCAAAGGTATGATGGGAAAAGTCATCGTAGTTTACCTAGATGACCTGACCGTGTTCTCCAAGAGATGAAGTGATCACTGCGATCATTTGGAACAAGTCTTGATCAGATGCCGAGAGCATGGAATTTCACTAAATCCCAAGAAGTCAGTTTTTGGGGTCACCGAAGGAAAGCTGCTAGGACATGTCGTCAGCAGAGAAGGAACTAAGATAGATGTCGAAAGGGTCAAGGCTATTCAGAGCCTTACTTTTCCTACAAGAAAGACTGGTGTTCACTCTTTCTTCGGAAAGGTAAATTTTCTTAGACGCTTTGTTCCTGATTTTGCTGAGAAGACTCGTCATATATCTAATATGATGAAAGGGTCCCAAACATTCCGATGGAGTGAGGAAGGTAGGACATCATTCGAAGACATAAAAACCTCCGTTGCTCATGTCCCTGTTCTGGTGTGCCCTGACTTCAGCAAAGACTTCATTATGTACAGTTATGCGTCTGCACATACTGTATCAGCTATCTTGATGCAAAAGAACTCCGAAGATATTGAATCCCCGATTGCTTTCATGAGCTCTCCTCTTAAGCCTCATGAACTGAAGATGTCACAATTGGAAAAGCATGCCTTTTCCATGGTAAAAGCAGTCAAAAGTTTCCGCTACTATATTTTGAATTCTCATACAGTAGTGTTGGTTCCTGACATGGCTGTTAAGTCTATCCTGACTCAACAGGAGTTAGGGAGCTTACGAGGGAATTGGATCACAAAGGTCCAAGAATATGATCTAGACATCAGACCAACCAAGTTAGTAAGAGGTAAAGGCCTGTGTCAGCTAATGGCTGAAAATAAAGACTCAGAGGTACCTGAAGAGAAAGCTGATCATGTTGATGGAGAACAAAATGAACTGGAGAAAGTAGATTCTTTGCCCATGGTTCTGTTTGTCATAACCAACGATGAATGGTATTCTGACATCACATTCTTTCTCACCTATGGTGAGTGCCCAACTCACCTAACCACAAAGGAAAAGTGAACGGTGAAGCTCAGAGCCGCAAGATATGTCATATGGGATGATGGATTGTACAAACGTGGAATTGACGACATTTTTCTACGATGTGTTGATAAGCCACAACAGGTAAAATTGTTGGAGAGTTTTCATGACTCAACCTATGGTGGTCACTTCTCCTCATCAGTGACAACACATAAAATCATTCAGGCCAGGTACTACTGGCCGACGCTATTTCAAGATGCAGCCACCTGGGTAGCAAAATGTGAACTTTGCCAACAGTTCGTTGGCAAACCAAAGCTGGTTGCATTTCCCCTCAGGCCCGTCATCATCGATGAACCATTCAGACAATGGGGAATTGATTTCATTGGAGCACTCAATCCTCAATCGAGTGTTGGACATAGTTATGTCCTAACAACAATGGATTACTTCACAAAATGGGTGGAGGCCATACCTGTCAAGCATGCCACTTCTGAAGTTGTTTACAACTTCATCAAGGAAAATATTATTGTGAGATTTGGCATTCCACACAAAATCATTGCTGACAATGCTTCCAACTTCTCTTCATGGGAAGTTATTGGTTTTTTTATGGATACAAAATAACCTTGGCTCATGCTTCTGATTATTATCCTCAAGGAAATGGTCAGGCAGAATCTAGCAACAAGAACCTGGTGACTATCATACAGAAGCTAGTTGATGAAAACCAGTGGTCCTGGCACAAATCATTATATGATGCTTTGTGGGCAGATCGTATCACTCCAAAGAGGTCTCTCGGCATGTCACCTTTCCAGGTGTTATATGGAATCGATGCTGAAATCCCTATCTTTGCAGAACTTCCTGCTCTGCACTTGGCTCGAGCAATTGAAGATGAAACTTTTCAGAATTCTCTTGAAAAGAGGATTATGTACCTGACGGAACTTGAAGAAAAGTGAGTGAAAGTGGTCGACAAGATCACTGAACATCATAATCAAGTTAAGAGACTGTTCGACAAGAAAGCTAAGCAGAGAGATTTCCAAGTGGGAGATCTTGTTCTCCTGTGGGACAAATGAAGAGAACCAAAAGGTATGCATGGGAAGTTTGACTCCCTTTAGAGAGGGCCATACAAGATCAAGCAGCTCAATGGAGAGAATAGTTTCTATCTCTCATATCTGGATGGAACCAAGCTCCTGCTTCCCTATAGCGGGCAGCACCTGAATATTTTCAGGAAGTAGAGCTTGCTCTCTTCTTTGTACAGTTTTCTTTTTTTGTTGTGTGTTTGCTTTCTGTTTGTTGTGTGTTCCCTTTCTTTCCCTTTTTGGTCACCCTTGTTTTTGACTCTCTGTAACCCAATGGATAGGCACATGAAAATCTGGGATTCTCTACCCTTAAGTTTCACTCAAAGATAGTCCCAGAAAGAGCCAGCTGTTATCCTGCAAAATTGACAAGGGAAATTTGCAGGTAACCATACCAAAAATTCTATTTTGGTCCCCCTAAAGAAGTCTAATGATGTTCAAAATGGCCTAAAACTCCCTTTTGAAAAATCAAGTTTTTCTAAAACTTAGCCATTTATCAGCTTCTTCCTTCGGCGCAGAATTCTTCGTGTCAACATCCAAGGAAGTTGTGCCCCTTTTAAAACAAGGTGCAAGAATTCCTTGTGTCGACATACCAAAATGTGCCCCTTAGAAATCCCTGGCGCTTGGTGTCAACATCTCATGCGCTAAGTATGTCAACATCATGAAAATGTTGTGTTAACACCTTTGGTGCTTAGGCACTGGAATGTGTGTTGACATCATGAAATGTGCTAACATGGAAATTTGTGCTAAGGCACACTTTTTGTCGTGTCAACGCTCTGAAAGTCATGCCAAAAGAATTTGGTGAAGTAATAAATGCCAGTTTTTCTATAAATATGCACCTGACACCTATCATTTTCATGAATTAAAAATTGTGAAAAGTGTTTTCTCTACACCTGTCAGCCATCCTTGTCACCCCCGCGTGCCATTTTTTGAGCTTGTGGACCCCAACGTCGTCCTTCATCTTTTATAAATCTGGGTAAGTGGCTCCTCTCCTGGTTGTTGTTTTTGTCTTGTTTGTATTAGGTATTAGGGTTGGTGTATAAAGATAAAATTTAAAAGAAACACACCTAACGCAATCTATCAAACCAGCTGAAGCCATTTTCTCTCTCCTTCCAGATCTACAAATCTGGGAGACCCCTGCCTCTGAAGAAACTAAAAACTCATCTTTTCCTACCTGTTGCCTTGCCAAAACAAACCCTCTCTTTACCATCTGAGATATCCAAAAGAGAGAGAAAGAGAAATCAAGAAAAATGAGCCAAACTGTTAACTGAGTAAAATCATGGCGCACTATCCTTCCTTGCAACATCTTCCCAAATTGCACCTTGGCACACTTCCCCCTTTTGCAACATAACCTTAACCCTGCCCAGTTGAAAGAGCACTTAGCAGTTTTTCCTAAGGTGCAGGTGCCACTTGTGCAACATCAACATTGGATGTTGTGTACTGTAAATCCGTGCCACACGTTTTTCCCTTGGCGCGTTGTTTCTTCTTGCAACATCTCTCAAAGTTACACCTTGGCGCACTCTAAACCCATGCAACACAAACTTTTTTAGCCCAGCCAAAGCAGATTTTTCCTAAGGCCCTGGTGCAACTTCTTTAACATCACTACATAACATGTTGCATGTTGTAAACCCGCTGCCCTGCGCTTTACCCTTTGGTGCTGAAACTTTTCATGTTACACCTCTCCAAATTGCACCCTTTCTAACTTGGTGCAACTTTTCTCATATCAACATGGCGCAGCTTTTTTCATGTCGACATCTTCAGAAAGTGCGCCCAACATTTTTAAGCCTCTGCAGCATGTTGTGAACCTGTTGCCTTGTGCCCTAAGCCTTATAATTCCTAGTTCTTCATTCTGCAAGCTTTCATTATGAATTACATGATGGTTGACATGGATCTTCTGTGTTGGACCTCCCTGATTCCTCTTGCAGAACAACAACATCCATCCTTGAGCTCACACATGTCTTCATCAAGCAAGAAACCAACTAAAGTCTAAAGCTAAAGCTAAGCAGTCGGAACAAGAGATGAAGTATAAGTATCAAAAAGTCAGGATGCCTGACTCATATGCAAAGTGCAGCCTCGACATCAGAGACTCTGAGCTAGGTCATATTGACATGGATGACTTTTGGGTGAGGACCAACCAGGAAAGCAGTGGCCTGTGGATGAACAAATTAGTGGGTAGTGGATTACACTTTGCAGCTGGGCTGCTAGTAAGTGCCGTAAATAACGAGTTCATCATGTTGGTTGCTCGGTGTTATAACAAGGACACTAGATGTGTCGAAGACAAAGAACAAAAGATGATCATCGACCTCACAACTCGTCACTTTGAACTGACCCTGGGCATTCCTCATCACAGGAAATATGTAGAAATAAGTCTAGAAGACTGCAAGAAGGCCTGGGACGATAATGAGGATAAATGCATGCAGATGATGAATGAGCTTTATCTAAAGAACAAGAAGTTGGTGAGCAGATGGCCACAAACCATCCACCGTAGTGACTTCAATGAAGAGTTGAGTGATACAATCACCTTCTTAAATAGAGTATTTGGGCTCCCTGATGCCCATTATTTCCACAAATGGATGCTGAGGTACCTGGAGACCATGAGCAAGAATGCACCTGATCAACATTTTGGCTGGGGTGAAATCATCAGTGACACCATCTCCCAGCAGCTTCAACAAGTTCTAACAACTGGGAAGTTCTACATGAATTCCTATGTTGTATACACTGCTGCATCAGCAAGAGATTTCATAGGGTTAGCTCGTAATGGGGTATGGCCCCAAGTAAAGATATATGAGTTCTACCTAGAGCTAAAGCTCGAGGCCAACATCTCCCAGTTCTCTAAAATTAATGATGCCTTCTTCTATGAGGTAATCTACTTGCTGAGACCAAACATGAGACACGGTCAGACCAGCCCAAGTGTGATTGCTGCTACAAAGAAATGGGGAGCATTGTTCACACAATTCCCCACATTCACATACCTCAGAGCTGTGAATTTTGAGGGTGAACCAACAAAGCTGCCAAGATATGCAGGGCCAAAACTGATCCTGTTAGAATTGTTCAAGGCAACTAATCACTTATCATGAGAAGTGCATGAAGAGAAAGAAAGGTGGAACTCCATTCCCCCTTACAGTTGGCCGATACACCTGCCCCACACTTGCCAAAGCACGGGAGATGTATGTTGAGCTAGAATTGCTAAATTTGAAGCACAACTTCCCAGCAAGGCCGACCTTCGACTGCCGGAGTTTCCTCCCAAAGGCAAAAATTGATCCCATCCATGTTCTTGAGATCAAGGACATTTGGATTGACCTGACACATGAGATAGACATCAGGTGAAAGGATCACTCCTGACTGGCTCTGGAGGAGATCATCCACTATGGTGTAGCCATCGTCCCAAAGGAATTCCAAGAGACTGATCAAGAAATTGATCAGGTTTACCTTGACACAGATGGGGATGATTGGCCATTCACAGAGATCAACAAAGCCAAATCACCAAAAACCATTCAAGAAAGGGTTAAGCCCACATTGTAATGCACTGAACATTGGTGCAAATAGAATGGTCTCACCTACCTCAGAGTATATTTCACTACTTCTCCTTTAGGAAGAGCACCTCCAAGACTGGCCCATGTGCCAAAAGGAAAAGGAAAAGACAAGGAGGGTGAATCAAGCAAACAAGAAGAAGCTCCTGAAGGCCTTCCTTCTACTTCTGAGAAGCAAATAGTTGACCTGGTGTCTCCAGGTAAAGAAGAAGAAACAACAGAGGTTTCAACAGATACATCCACTCAGAATGTTGTCACAACTACAACTTCCAAGGTACCCAGCATTCCTTCTTCTATTTCTTCTCCTCCTCCTATCATTTAAGCATCTATTCCTATGGATGTGTCTTCTCCCCTTCCTTCCTCCCTTCCATCTCCCACCTCTTCCATCTTCTCCTCTCTCATGGATCTGTCACCCAGTATTCCCTCCATCCAATTGCAGATCCCTTCCGTTTCCATGTCCTTCTCTTCCCTTGTAGTAACTCTTTACAGGCCCCACAAGTAGCGTCCTATGCATTGGACTCCTTGTCAATGCCACCACTTCGAGTGTTTCAACACCAAGGAAAAGGAGGACTTCCCTGAGGCCTCTGGTGCAGTTTCTGCCCCCCTTTCACTCCTGAGGCCTTTATTTCTTCTTCTATTTCCTCTACTACCACTCCCTTAAGTCCTAGTTGGATTTATGACCACCTGACTCAACATAAGAGAAAGGTTCCCATCGCACCCATGGACTTCTCCATCATTCTGAAGAAGGGACCTAAGAAGCAGAAAGTGATAACTCACTTTTCTAAGAGCACTTCAGGGGAGAGAGTCATGGAGATTGCTTACCCAGATCCCACCAAGGAAAAGAAGGATCTATCTCCCACAGACTTCATAGTGACTCAAGTCACAATGGGGACCTCATCTGAAAGCCTTCAAGGGGAATCCTTGTCTGCTAGTGGATGCTCTCTTCAAGAAGTTCCAAGAATCAAAAGAGGAGAAGAGAATACTCGAGGAACAAAACAAACATCTCCTCCAAGCATTGCAGAAAATGGGCAATGCTCCTACTGTAACTGTCGCCGAACCCATTGAAGTTTTCAGTTAGGATAAAATAAATGAATATATTAAGATTGGTGAACAAGGCGCAACAGTATCATCCTGGATCGAGCGGATCCTCAGAGATGGTCATGAAATGATTGGGAAATTCACAGCACTTTATCAGAATATAACCCAAGCAAATAAGGAGCTACAAGCAGTAGCAGGTTCCCTCTCTGAGGAGTTGGATAACGCCAGGTTGCAACATGAAACATTTCAAGCTATGGTTAACTACCCAGTTGATGATCTATTGAAGGTCAGCGTGTCATCAATCACCTATGCGTGCACATAATAAAGATCTCATCGTTGCTTTAAATTACCAAGTTGATCATATGAAATATATCTTGGAGATAATTGATAAAATCAAAGATGAAGCTCTAGATGCACAATACAACATGGAGCAGACTGTTACGAAAATGTCTCCAGGGATGCTCAGTGAATCGTACAACTTGAGGGAAGCAAATGATACATTCAAGTGCTTCAAGGCTATAGTCACTCAAGGTTTGGCACCAGAGGTCACTTTTGACTGAGAGTCAATCAATAACCTCTTGGCTTGCCACAATTGCATTGGCTTCTTGATCGATGCATGCGAGGAGTTCGGCCGGGTTACCTGAACAAGCTCAAGAATGAGAAAGAAACTTGTGAAGTCATTGGACAACCATTTCAAAGGTCCAGATCACAATCAACTTCAAGCGATGATCAACAAGTTTATGGAATATCGAGCGCAGTGTCACATCGAATCTCCTGATCAGAAGCAAGACACTAAGTTTGAGCAAAGAGATGATGAGGAGTAGTTTCTCCTCTTGTGTATGCTTTGATCATTTTTGTAAAATATTTAAAAAGCTTGTTGGCATTTATGATGACATCATCCATGTTGCACCATGGGATGTTGTCATCCAAAAACTTGCCCAAAGTCAACTTTTGACTTTTTAGATATTTTGTAAATATCTTGTAAAATATTTTGTAAATAGTGGTTGGTTTGCTTTTGTATTCTTCCCTCTTTCTCCTTCTATAAATACTGGAATACTTGTTGTATTCCAGGTGGACATTTTTTGTATGAAAGGAGAAGTGAGGAGAGAAATACTTTTGTGCTTTCTTGTAACAGAAGAAATATTAATACATGTATTCAGACTTTGTGCTCCATATGTGTGTTATTTGCATCAAGATCTTTCTTAAGTTAGATCTATGTTTTTATTCTGTTGGATTCATTCTTACTATTGTCATTTGTTCATCAGTATTGCTTTAATTGTTTATGCAAGTAAGTTTGGCTCTGTTTACTACCAGCCCAAAGCATACACCTTATGACCTTTCTGTCTTGGAATTCATTTCTTTTCTTCCTTATGATCTACCCTCCTTTTGTTCCTTCCCTCCTACCTTTTTGTTCGTTGTTGGAACTACATCTACTGGGATGAGATCCCAAACCCCCTGAAGTTAGAATAGTGTAGATTTGCACAAATTCCTGCTTGATAGATTAGCAATAAACTAGTTTCACTTTGTTGTCTCAAAGAGGGGCTATGCCTTGCACACTGTTGGCCTGTTTCCCCACGACCTGCCTAACCAACAGTTTTTCGGACCAACAGTTCAGAATTGCAAAGGGTGTGTTTCTGATCAAAATGTGTTTCAGACTTGTGACAGAGTTTCCAAAAATCCACACACACATTACAAATATGGATTTAATCACTATTTTTTGAGTCCCGTGGTAGTGTTGTTTACTACACTTAGAACTGAAAAAATTTCAAGATTGTAGTGAATAGCTTCTTGATCCAATGTGGTCACAGGGAGAGTGAAGGGATTAGCCTTGGGTTCATCAAAATACTCATCCTTCTTTTTATAAAATCATATTTTAGTAAAAAAAGTGCATTTCAAATTTAGTACAAATTCATTTAAAATAGGGCTTATTTATGGGAAATAGTTATTGTAAAACTTTTGATTGGTAGCTCGATATTAAGTCCTATTTTTTAAAAAAAGTTAAATATTTTCATTTCCCAAAGCATTGGACTTATTTATATTGTAAAACGCACTAAGTTATAAAGTTCCAAAACTGTGGGGGGGGGGGTTATATAGTTTCCAGGGGGTTTACATTGTGTTCCCTCTCTCGTTTGGAACTTCATTCTTTCTGCACATTTCCTTGTTTTCAATAATAACTACCATAAATTTTCTTTCTAAATTAATGGATCTAAGTACAATTAACCCACTTACACATTTTAAATACCATGAATGGAAATAAAAAATGACCATTGCAATTAGGATTAATGGGTTTTACCATATCACAATGGGGTTAGAACCAAAGACTAGTGCAAATGCAGACAAAGTAAAGTGATTTATGTGATGAATACTTTGGTATTTTGTGTCTTTCCATTACTCATGAACTCCTATTTCATATAGAGTGAACCAAATATCCCAACGAGTTGTGGAAAACCTTAGAAAATTTATTTGGAAAAATTAACAGTAAGAGGGGTCATGAGCTAGAAATATAACTTATCACCTTAAGTCCGAGAAACTTTGACACCTTGGAATATTTATTTACCAAGATCAAGTCCTTATTCTTTTCAGTTAAAAGAATGTGGAATAGAAAATATGGATGAACAACTTATTATTTCAGTACTTTCCAAACTAGGTCATGACTACTCTATCTTTGTTTCTACATTTTATGCTACAAAGAGGGCTCTTAGAGCCACATGGTCTATTTCATCCTTGGAAGAATTCATTACTGATTTGAATAAGGAGTAAGAAAATTTAATTCAAATGGGTACCTTGAAGTCATACAAACCTCAAGCCCTCATTTCTGGAAATGGGAAAAAAAAATCTTCTAGTAACCAAGAGAAGAAGCAAAAGAGTAAGGATCCAGAAAAGAAGAAAGAGCAGAAATCCACTACCTCTTCCAAGTCTATAACTAAAACCTCTAGTTCAAATGGGAATCCTAATAAGGAAAAGGTTAAGTGTGCATATTGCAAAAAAATTGGGTATGATGAGCACAAATGTATGCATAAGTATATTGACCACCTCAGTCATCTCCTTGAGAAGAACAACATAGGGGTCCTTGAATCTATCGAACAATATTCATCAACCCAAGAATCTACTAAGGAAAAAGAAAAAGATAAAGAGAAAAATAAGGGAAAAAAACTATTTTTAGTTTTATCCTCATCAACTCCTTCATGGGTTATCGACTCGGGTGCTTCACACCACATGGGTTCATCACAAGTTGAGTTTTCTTCCTTAGAGCCCTGCAACATGTCCTCCATCATTTTGGGTGATGATACTCTAGCAAAAATTTCAGGGAGAGGGTTTTTTGAACTCACAGGTGGAACATTAAAAACATTTCTTACTATACCTTCACTTTCAACTAATCTCTTGTCAGTTTATCAGATGACTCATTTAGGGAAGGGCATGAGAGTCTTATTTGATATAGATTTAGTTGAGATCATGGAGTTGCATAACGGAACTATAGTAGCAGTGGGAAGGGTATATCACCATGCTAGGTTGTATACATTCTCACATATTTCACCTAATGTTTCTCCAACTGTATTACTCACACACTTAGATGGATTTAGAAGATTATGATATGAGTGGTTTGGCCATCTTAGCTACTGCTAATTTGTGTAAATCAGTTAGCATGAAATGGTTACATGATTTCCTAGAGTTTGTTTCTCAAAGGGAATTTTTGAGGGTTGTTCTCTTGGAAAACACCCTGAAGAGAAATTTCACAAGGAAAATCTTCAAAACCTTTAAAGTTGATTCACAGTGATGTCACAAGGGTTTTCCCCCCACATTTATTTCAGTAGATCTAAATATGTTCTCACCTTCATAGATGAATTTCTAGATATACATGGGTCTACTTCCTTAGACAAAAATATGAAGTGTTCGATTAATTTCGGGACTTTAAGGCACTTGCTGAGAATTAATCTGGGAAAAGCATCAAATTTATTCAAACAGATAATGGGGGGAGTATGTTAGCAACTTATTTGATCAGTTTGCACCATAGAGGGTATTGATCTATAACGGATACTTCCTTACACTCCCCCAAAAAATGCTGTTGAAGAACACAAAAATAGTTCCTTGAAAGAGATGACAAACTGTATGATCCACTCTAAATATTTGACTCCGCATTTTTGGGAAGAAGCCATCAATTTTGCCTATTATATACAAAGCTAGGTTCCCCAAAAATATTTAGAAGGTATAACTCCCTTTGAATCTTGGCACAATAGGAAACCAAAAGTTAAACACTTCAGGTTCTTCAGATCACCAGAGATGGCACACATTCCCAAAAAGAAATACAAGGAAATGGAGCCTTAATCCAAAACTTACATATTTAATGGGTATCCCAAGGGGGTCAAGGGATATATACGTATCATGGTTGTTCATTGAGAAAAGTATTAAGTTTCAGAAGAGTCCCACTGAATCTTTACTTGATGCTTCTCCATATACTTTGACGTCACTCAATTTTGATGAGAAGTCTAAGGATTCAGATCATCCACAACAGGTTCTTGAGGGAACTTATTCTACTTCTGACAGTGAGCAAAGTAATGAGGAGCCATCCTCATCTACTTCTAGCCATACTTTAGAGGATGAGGATTTGACACATGACTCACCCACTTCAGGCCATCTTTGGGCTAGAAATACACTTCTGAGTGCAGGAACTTGGGCAAGGGATCCATATGATGACAACCGTACTTGGGAAGAATACCAGAGTAGGCCACATCCCTTCTATGCTTCAGTGACAGATGCACAGAAATTTTGAGAGGCATTAGAAATACCTGACTGGGATAGTTCTATGAATGAGGAATATAATTCCTTAATCCATACTCACACATGTGATTTGAATTTACTTCCTAGGGGAAGGAATATGGTTCGATGTTGATGGATATATTAGACAAAATTCAAAATAGATGGGTTAGTTGATAAGTAAAAGGCTCGATTAGTAGCCAAGGGTTTTTCACAGGTAGCTGACATAGAACACTCAGAGAACTTTTCACCCATAGCCAAAATGAATTCAATTAAAATCACACTTGCTTTATCCGTAGCACTAGGTTGAAGTGTGCACCAGATGGATGTGAAGAGTGCTTTTCTTCACAAAGACCCAGAGGAGGAGATCTACATCAACAACCACCAAGGTTTGTTTATGATTCATCGTTAGTTTGCAGACTTATGAAATCCATATATGGCCTCAAATAGGCCCCTAGGGCTTAGTATTCCAAGATGGATTCCTTCCTCCTAGATTATAGTTTCACACGGTGTCGTTCAGATCCTAATGTGTATCTATTGTGATGGGATGATTCATTACTGATAATGGTACTTTATGTTGATGACTTTTTTATCATTGGGAGTACTTCATCAGCTATCTTATTAATGAAGACATCTCTTCATGATATATTTTCTATGAATGACTTGGGTCTACTGCACTACTTCCTTGGCATCGAGATCATATAGACTGATTTAGGGATTTAACTTACACAACCCAAGTACTCTCTCGATCTTTTGGATCCATTTCACATGGATTAATGCAAGCCATCTCCGACTGCTTTCTTATCTGGAGTCAATCTTGAGGCTGATTGTTCCGCATCTTTGGCTGATGCTACTTTGTATCGACAACTTGTTGGTAACCTTATTTATTTGACTCACACTAGACCTGATATCTTTTATGTCATTGGTATTGTTTCGAGGTTTATGAAGGAACCCCATGAGATGCATTGGAAAGAAGATAAGAAGATTTTTCACTATATTCAGGGTTCATGTAGATATGGGATTCACTACAGGGTTGGTTCAGACATTGACTTGGTTGGCTACACAAATTCAGATTGGGCTAGCAACACTGAGTGTCATAAGTCCACTTCAGGTTATAGTTTTTCATTGGGTTTTGGTCCCATCAATTGGTTGAGAAAGAAGTAGAATGCTATTTCTTTATCATCCATAGAGGAAGAGTACATGGGATCTATCAACGTAACTATTGAGTCCATTTGGCTTCAGGGGATTATTTTTTAGCTTGGTATCTAGATCAGGCATCCTAGAGTCATCTTTTGTGACAAATAGAGCACCATCTAGATATGCAAGAATTCAGTTCTTTATCAGAGGAACAAACATATTGAGATTCACACACACTTCATTTAGGAGCTCATTCATGAGTAGGTCATCGATTTGATATTTTGTCAGTCTTCAGAGTAGGTTGCTAACACCTTCACCAAATCATTCACAGAGAGAAATTTCATTCATATATGATCTCTTCTTAGGGTATGATCTACATCAGTAACTACATCATCTTCAGGGGGGTCTTCTAGCCTCTTCAGTTCTTCATGTCTCTCTTTTGAGGGGACTGGGTTTTCTCCTTTTACTCAATCTTATGAGAGATTGCATTATACGTGGGTACCTCATCCGACCTTGTTATCGGGACCCACTTTCATTTTTCACTGCTCACCTAAGTTTTTTTTATGGAAGGGTGTTAATGTAGGATTTATTTTCCTCTCTTTATTTGTATTATCCTACTTGGGATATTCCACCCCACTTGGAGTTTCCATACACTTATGGGATATGCTTTCTTAGGTGTACACTTGAATACTCTATTCTAGGTGTTAGTTACCACTTGAATACACTATTCTAGGTGTTAGTCACCACTTAAATACACCATTCTAGCTATTGGTTACCACTATTCTAGGTGGATATTTCCAATGATTCTAGGAGGAGGTTACACATTCACCTCCTATATGTACATCTCTTGCATTATTCTATTTGATCATATTGAGTTGGAGCTATTTCTGTGTTATTACAATTATCTCTCTTGTATTTTTGTAATTTTTAGTCTTGTATGCTTACATTGTTTTATCTTGGAAAAATTCACGTCTCGCATTGTTCACCTGTGCATTTTTCAAACCAATAAATCTGTGGCGCTTCTCTGCTAAATGAGAGTGGGTACTTGATAAATTTCTTCCTTGATCTTATCAAATTTATCCTTTCCTTCCATACTCCACTTGAAAGAAACATATTTCTTAAGCATCAAGGTATTATGCTTAGCTAATCATATAAAGTTAGGAATGAACTTCCTAAAAAAATTGATCTTGCAAAGGAAATATTTTAATGCTTTCTTATGAGATGGTAATGAAATGGGGAGAATGGATGAGATCCTTTCCAAGTCTATAACAATGCATTATTTTGAAAATAAGTGACCCAAGATTTTTGCTTGAGGGAAAAAATGGATTCTTTTGTGTAGTGACACCCCAAACTCTCTACACCTTTCAAATATTTTCTCAAGATGTTTCATGTGATCTTCACCAACTTTTGATAAAATTGTGATTCCATCCAAGTAAATGAGAACGTAATACTTTATGAATCACTTTAAAGTAATATTCGTGGCCCTATGAAAGGTAGCACCAACATTTTTTAAACCAAATGAAATTTTATCATAGGCATATGTTCCCTATTTGGTTGTGAAAGTTATCTTGTACTTATCTTCTTCCTTAACCTTGATTTGATTATAGCCATAATAACCATCCAAAAGTGATAACCTTTCAACCCTTACTAATATTTGTAAGATTTATTCCATGTAGGTAAAATGATAGTGATTCTTGACGAAGTATTGTTTTAGGTCCCTAAATTCCATGCAAATTCATATTTCCCCATTCTTATTCCTTATATGGACTAAGATTGCTACCTATGAAGAATATTTAATAGGAAATATTTCTCTAGCTTCTATAAAATTAGATAATTCTTTTCTCGTGAGGGAATCAGTTTTTGGGTTTACCCATCTTTGCTTATGTCTAATGGGCTTAGCATCTAGGTCAATATATATAGTATGATAGGAAATATTTGTGTCAAAACACCTAAGGTCTTCATAATTCCATGAGAATACACCATTATAATTTTGACATAAAGAGATGAAATCTTGTTGTTCTTCTGCACCCATATACCTTTCCTAAAATTAGCTCTTTTTCTTGTGCAATGATGACCTTTTTATAATATTCTTCCTTCACCTCCATTTTTGTATTATCTCCTTTGAACTCATCGTCTAGGCTGAATATTTCTTCTAGTGTCACTAGTCCACTAGGTAGCCTATTTTTCTTCAACTAAATAATATGGTCACCATAGATTTCTTGCAACCTTGATTGTATCTCTAATGAAACTTCTACCCCATTTTGGATGAAATGAACTATTTTCTCATCACTTTCATAGAATTTCCAACTTTCTTAATTATCAGGGATGGATAATCTAACTACCATCTTGACATATTGCTCATTTCCTTGGATGTTATATCTGATTCACCATTTTTCTTCTTTGCACCACTTGTAGATTGATAACATCAAATTTTTCCATGAGATCTAATACTCTATGCTTATAGGATTTTAGAATCTTGTTCTTTTGTTGTCATGATAAAGGTGTAGCATGAAAAATAAAATAAAAATCCATGACAAACTAAGCCACATTTGAAAATCCTTCTCCCGATCAATGTAAACTTGTCATTCAACTAATTCAGTCATTGTGTTACCCTCATGATGTCTAGGAGGAATGTGATAATGTTATTTTAAAGTGTTTTTCATGTATAGAGGATATTATTCAAGTTCATTCATGAATATTTCTGGATTCAAGTGAAGACAAGTGCTTCTGGAGGCTCCAAAAGGGTTATTTTTGGCCTTTTTACATCTGGTGAGCACCCTCTAGGAACGTAAAAGGAAAATATAAATCATAAATAGATGTGTGTGGAAGAGATATGAAATCATATGAGTCATTTTAGGAAATTTTTGGAAGAAAAATCAGGTTTAGGAACAAGTTATGTAATATCAGGCTACTTGTAGCATGGTATAAGGAAATGAAAGCAGTGAAAAAGCTAGTTGGATTGTTTTGAATGTTTCAAGAGCCTTAGGATGATTTTTAAATAAATAATATATTCATTGGAAATATAATAATTCCTAATTTATGGTATAAATTTTCTAGGAGATTCTAAAGAGCATATTTTCATATTTTCATAGTGCAGATCAAGACCTTTAATCCTGGTGCACATTCAACTGAAGATTATGGGAGTTACCAAGGATATTTAAAAGATCTTATTAAAATTAAAAATTGAATATAAAATATAACCTTATACATGTTCCATATATTGAGTTTAGAAAAAATGAAAATTTATCTTTGGTGGCAATTTGACTTTCCAAGAACCACTGATGACCAGATTTGAAAATGGGGATGAATTGAAAAAGGAGGTAGAATAAAGGTACTTAAAGTTGTGTAAATGTATTAATTTGGTATTTTATACTAAAAATAAAATAGTTTTTTCCCTTGGAAGTATATCCCTAGCTTCGATGGTGATAAAATAGAATCAGATGGCTATGTACTTGGATGGCTATTTTGGGCAGTGTTTGGTGAAGACATGCTTCCAAAAGGTGAAAATGTGCACTTTGACATACCCATGATATCCATTTTTCCATTTTACCAAAGTCAAAGGGGACATGGGTGAAACAATAATTTTCCACCATGGTGAGAGGTTCATGTTTTGAAGTTGTGTAACTTAAATTGTCACTTGAGGTGTTAGAAAGGTGTCTTCCACTCACAACTCAAACTTGGCCCCATACTCATGATGGGAAGACCCTATGCAAACTTATGAGGGCTTGATGACATTTTTATGATTTTAAAAGGGACATGGGGGACAAAAAAGTGCACCACCATGGAGGAGGTGGAGTTTTTTTCTCTTAAATCACATCTTTGGGTGTTATAACATGTTTTCAACCTCACCTTTCAAATTTGGAACATTTTCATGATGAGGCTACCCATACATTTTTCATCCCTTTTTACCCTTTAAATATGGTAATGGAACATGAGGGGTTCTAATAATGCACCACCACATGGAGGAGGGAGACTTTGCGTCACTTAATACCTTCAACTTGCTCACTAGGAAATACTTTGTCAACTTTCACAACATGCATGTTTTGGCCAAATCTTCATGAAGCTTCCCCCCTTGACACATTTTCACACCCTCTGATGTCACTTTTTCCCTTAATAAAATTTTTAGGGGAAATAGGTACATATGAAACCCATTTAGTAAATTTTAACCCCAATCTCTCATGTCATTTAACCTGGGTTAAGACAGAACGGTGAAGAATGAGTTAAGGTGTGAGTTAGCTAGGTTAGTAAGGGGAGGTGAGTAGAATGCAAATAATTATCCTTTTTTAAATACAATTTTCATATTTTTCTTCCCTCCATTTATTCTAGTGTGTTGTTATGTTGCCAAAATTTCTAGGGCCCCTTCATTGAAAATCAAATTTTTTCTCATAACTCCTTAATCCTTGCTCAATTTTCCATGAAATTTTCCTGTATCTTGCATTATAAACATGCCTTGATGATTAATAAAACATCATTTCCATTTATTTTCTACATTTTTTACAGCATCTATTTGAATACTCAAGAAAACAAAATTCCTTTTCAAATCCTAAGAGTTGCTCGGTGATTGACAACTCCTGAAAATGGGAACATAAAACCACATTGAAAAACGTAATCCAACAAAGTAATTTTGAGCTCAATCAGAAATCTAGAAATGAACACTCCTATTTTTAGTAAGTTAGCACAATATCCCTACTAAAAATAGTAAGTGTTGAAGACAAATAAACAACAAGTTTTAAACCTGGAGGTGTAATATCCAAATTTTGGAACTCAAGAAACTTTAAAACTTTGAAAATTGGGAAAGTTGGATAAAAATAGAATCTGAGTTTGAGTGTGACTTACTAAAAAATAAGTATCTGGATCAAGCTCAAATTTCACATAAACCTTCATCTCCTCATTTAGATCTTTAGTCTAAAAATGTTTGATCATCTTATCTTTCCTTGATTTCATGAATGTTCATAAAACACATGACATCAAAGAAAAGAACCATGATTGATGTAGATGTAGGTTCATCACATTTGGGAAAGAGAAGGACAAAATATGGTGATGATTTTGAATTATCTCCTTCTTTGAATGTATATAACAGATATAAGGTTGGATAACATCCTGCTGAACAACTTGATCTAGGTGAGACTAATCATTTACATCCTCTTAATCATCTGATAGATCAGGTGTTCCTACAGAAGCACTTGAATCATCTCATCTCATTCATGTTTTAGTCTCTCACTAAGCACCTGAGATGTCCTAGTTTCCTTTCCACATCTTGCCGAGTATTTTTCATGGGTAAAATGACTTACTTGGAGAAGAATTGAGGACATTACAATCAAGTAGTGACACATCACTTCAAGGCTATCTCAAAATACATGAGGACCATGAAGAGAAAGAAAACTGCACAATAAACTTAATATTTTACACCAAGGCATTCATATGATCAATATGTTGAGGTGGCACATATCCGAAAGTAAAAAATCACATGGTATAAGTGACACCTGATTATTATGTACTTATGAAGGTCTCGTTGGTTCAAGCATACATATGAAGGTGATGCTCACTTGTTCAAGGAGACTTCAACTTGATCTTGGCACAAAATGATGAACATAAATGAATAATTGATAAATTGGATGAACATGTAAAAAATATCAGTGTTCACATCAAACCTTTCCTAGATCCCGGTTCAACAGATCCTCTTACTGTAGAAGGAATTCATCCAATCAGTGGATTTGACCTTGAAGTGATAAAAAAACACAAGGGTATATGATACAGGGGAAGGATAATGAGAGATGGATCAAGAAGATCATAGAGAAAGGGATGACATTATTTCCAAAGGTCCTCTCTCTAATATATTATATTCTCACTGATTTTTTAGAAGTGAAGAAATAAAGGGAGAAGATTAAAAGAGAAAATATTCACTTGGATGAGGTGCTCCCACTTGTGTATGAGATGAGCTCCCTTGATTCTCACAACCTCATGAAAAAAATGTGTTCACATCAGCTACCCAAAATTTATCTCGAGTATGGTTTGGATCCACATAATGAATGTGAGATATGGTATGATCAAACATGTAATCTATGAACTTGACTCTAGTGGAAAAAATTCTTTTAAGATTTTGAATGAGGTCTATAATTATGTTTAGATACTTGAGTTCCCTCCACTCACTGAGAATTCATCATAAAATAACTCATTGTTTCCCTCCAAGATTTGGTCAAGAAAGAGGTAGGTGATCCTCATTCCTTTCAATGAAGATACCTTAGAGTCCCTTGTCAACATCAGAGGATCCATTTATAACATTGAAAGAGATCACAAAGAATGGTCTAATCAATGCAAGGATATCAATTATGTTTCAAGGACATGACTCGAGGTGTTAAGCCACATTTTCATTCCTAAAGAAGACACAAGGTGGCAGGTTTGTGGTAGCCTAAGTTCAATAAAGGAATTCAAAGGATAAGAGGTCATTATGGAAAATCTCCCTCAAGGATCATGAATCATCAAGTTATCCGTCATACAAGGTTTCATCTTCCATCAGAGCATTCAACTCCCTTCTTCTCCTCTCTTCATTATTTCTCTTCTTCTCTCCCCTTTCTAATTATTCATTATATGTATTCATGGTATTTCATCTTATTCACTTAAGTGACTCTCTAATGTTGCATTATAAATGTTCCTTTTGATTTATAAAAAAGGGGAATTATTTCCTCACTTCCTAGGAATATGAAAATTCACAAGTGTAATAAGAACTTGAAATGTCATGTGGGGGGTAGATGAAAGGAAAATTTACAATGTTATAAATTAGAATGGCTTCTCCATTCCAAGAGAGCTTGAATGTTAGTTTTTTTGTAGCAATTATGGATTGTTGTATGTTGTTGAGATTTGTATCACCACTACACAAGAAATAAGATTTACATTTCTTCCATTTCCTTTTCTTATTCTTTCATCTATTCTCTCTCTATTCTATGGTAACTTTAACCAAGAAGGTCTCATTTTTCAAGCATGTATAGTAATATTGAATAACCAAGAAGGAACTTTATGTCCTTGATTGATGAATCTAAAGAACTTGTGTGTCTCTAGTTTGTAAGTCTTACTAATTGATTACATTGTTTCTTTCCTCTAATTGAAAATGGACATAATCTAGTTATTGTGTGTGAACTGTGCAAGTTCATGCTCACAATAATAACTACCTCTTTCCTAATTTCTCTCCTTTATCCATCACCACCATAGATTTATCCCTCGATACCCCATACAATTAACTTTGCCACAAGTTCAGTGAGGTTTTCCTTTGTGATCCCCAACCTATTTGGCCACCCCACATAATTAGGATAGTTTACATTTAATAATGGGAAACTATCCATACCTAAGAATGAGGGGCTTAGCCCCATGACCATTGGTGGAAACTCATAATGATCTGTAAACTAAAATTTGGAATTATCCATAGAATCACAAATTAAAGACTATTGTTTTACTTTCTATCAGAAAATGACAAAGATAACTAGTGAATGAATTTTTCTTGTTCTTAGAATCAACAATTGTGGGAAAGGAAAGAATATAAACTCACAAAAACCAACAAGTTTTATCATGGAAACCTCTAGAGGAGGAAAAACCAGTCGAGAAGGGAAATTTATCTTTCTTCCCTCTTTTATTGGTCAATTCAAACAATAAGTACAGAAATTACAATAAGTATGAAAGAGAAGTAGATAATATCTCACACTTCCTCCCAATTACTTGTTTTCTCTGTCTCAACACTCCTTTCTTCTAAAAAACACAATTCCAGCACTAAGAACTTCTTTCTCACTTACTTTCATGCTTCGATGATCTTATTCTCTTCTACAAACATGTATTTATAACCTTTCTCATGTCCTCCCATGCACTGGAGAATGGGAAAGGTCATGGAGGAGAAGAGACACAGACAACCTTTCAAATTCTAGGGTTGTTCATTTCATATTTTTGTTTTTCTGTCCGAAAGAGCCAGGACCACTGCCTAATGTAGACCGGTGGTCCCAAGAATGCCACTCAAGATGGGTAGTGGTTCTGTAACTTCCACTCTGTACATAGTGGCGGTTATGTTATTTTTAAGATAGAACCTCCGTATATTTATTTTCCTTCTTCATGCTGACTGATTTGATGAAGGATAGTCATTTTAAATCCCTATGGATCACACCTCCCATGCTTAGAAGGATTTTGGTCCCACAAAATCTTAGTGGGGGAGTAGATTAGGAAATAATTCCCTCACTTGCTCCTTTGAGTACCACTAGGCATGCCTTGGTGTCTTTCCTTTCAGTTCAACCTACCAAGATTCCTATGGACCTCTCTTGGTCTCTCTAACCTTATGCTGTAACACTACATCCTCTACCAATTCACCTCGTGAGTCAAAGATGCAATCCTCAATGGAAGGTAGAAAATGTAGTCCTTCATCTTCATCTAACATGGATGGCTCATATAGGTGTAAGTTCTCATAGTTTACTACAAATTACATCCTCATAAATGATGGTAAATCAAGTCGAAAGGCATTTTATCCAACCTGATCCAATATGGTGAAGGGTCCATATCGTAGTGGCTTGAGCTTCCATGCTTAACCTTGAAGTCTCTCGTTGCTCAAGTAAAGTCAAAATCTATATCCAACATGAAGCTTATGTTCCCTCCTATGTTGATCGTGTCTATATTTTTACTTGGCTTGAGATTTTTCTAGTTGTTATTTGACTTTGAGATGGATTTACCAGATCCTCTCAATGAATTTTTTTTCTCTATTCACCTCTGTGTCTCATGTCTCCTCCTCATCCTACTGCCTAACTGCTATGTCCAGCATGGGATTTGTAGGTAGATATCCCAAGCATGATTCAAACGGTGACTTCATAGTGGACGTGTGTACTTCCCAATTATAGGAATGTTGAATGTAGGCTAAGGAATCATCCCAAGTCCTTGGGTATTTGATATTATACCCTCTGATCAATTGTACCAAAGTTTTGTACACCACCTCTATTTGTCCATCTATATGTGGATGAAAATTTGTGCTCCTTTGTAAGTTGGTATCCCTCTTGTCCCAAAAAGTAGTCCAAAACTTCCCCAAGAACCTAGAATCCCTGTCAGAAATAATAGAATTTGGCAAACCAAAATGCACCCATACATTAGCAAAGAAAAGATCTGATGCCTCATGTGCTTTTACTATCTTTTTACATGCCATAAGAATACACATCTTACTGAATCTATCAACAACAACATAAAGATAGTCATGGCCATGTTTAGACATAGGCAATACTCCTACAAAATCCATAGAAATGTCCTCCCATGAATGAGTAGGTACTGGAAAAGGCATATACAAACCCTCCTTACTAGTCTTAGGCTTGCTGGTACAACAAATTTTACATCCACGTATAAATTTTGATACTTATTCTTGCATATTGGGTCAATACATGTACCTTTACAAGTGGGATAGGGTCTTACCAACACCGAAATGTCTTGCTACTTTTGAGGTATGTTCTTCCCTCATCAATAGAAATATTTCTTCTTTAGGTAGGAAAAGCTTCCCCTATCAGTAGAGAAGCTCATCCTTGAGATAACAATATTTAATCTCTATCCTTTCAGTCCCTTGGGACTGCAACTACTGAAATGTCACCCCAAAGTCTTTTTCCTAGGCATATGCCTCTTCGTAAGCTTCCTTCATGAAGGGATCGATCTCAGAGATAGTGACCAAACAGGAAAACTTCTCCTGTGTGGGTGGCCTAGACAACATGCCTGCCACCAAATTTGTACTACCCTTCTTGTATTTGATCACTAGATGGAATTGGTGAAGGAACCACATCCATTTGTAGTGCCTTTCCTGCTGCAATTTGGACTATGCTTGAAAATACTTGAGAGGTTTTTGGTCAGTGTGCACAATATTTTCTTTACCCAAAAAATAATGCTTCCATTTTTTAATTTCCTAAACTAGTGCATACATTTCCTTATCATATAATGAATATCTTTTAACTCCTGAAGTGAAAGTTTCATAATGATAGCATACGGGTTTACCTCCTTAAAGTAATACTGTGCCCATAGCGTAATCACTAGCATTTGTCTCTACTTCAAAAGGCTTATGAAAACTAGGATGAGCAAGTACTAGAGCATGAATAATCTTGTATTTCAATAACTCAATGTATTTGTCTTGTTCCTTACCCCAGCCAAAACCCTTACTCTTTGTGACCATTGTGTGTAGAGGTGGTGCAGTCGCGGAGAAGTCTGGAATGAACTTCCACATGTACTGTACTGCTCCCACAAAACTCCTAGTCTTTGTGGCTCATGTTGGTGTTGGCCAATTAGTGATGGCTTCCACCTTCTTTGGATCCACTCATAGCTCTCCTCCTCCAACCACATGCCCAAGACAGACAAGTGAATGTTTGGAAAATTCACATTTCTTCATATTACAAAGCAGTTATTTCTCCCTGAGAACTTGCAAGACTTGTTGTTAATGAATTATATATTCTTCCCATGAAGCACTAAAAATCAACATATTTTCTAGATATACAATGACACATGAATCTATGAAATCCTGAAATACATCATTCATCAATCTCATAAATGTAGTGGGTGCATTGCATAACCCAAAAGGAAGTACTAACCATTCATACAAACCATGTTTTGTCTTGAAGGCAGTCTTCCATATATCCTCCTCCTTCATTCTGACTTGGTGATAACCTGACTTGAGATCCAACTTTCTAAAGAATTTGGTTTGTTGAAGCTGGTCCAAGAGATCATCTATGTAGGGAAGTGGATATTTGTTCTTTATGGTGATCTTGTTCAAAGCATGGTAGTCGATGCACATTCTCCAAGAACCATCCTTTTTTGGCACCATCATAATAGGAAAACTACATGGTAAGGTGCTCAGATGTATCACCCCTTGGTTTAGTAGTTCCTGGAGTTGTTTCTTTACTTCAGTACTCTTAAGCAAGGTTTTCCTATACAACCCGATGTTCAGTAGAGGGGACTCTAGCAATAGCTAAATCTCATGCTCTACTTCCCGTTTTGGTGGTAACCCACTGGGAGGCTAAAATACTTCCTAAAAATACTGAATAATACTATCCAAATCATGCTTTCCCTGGTTAGAAATATCTGAAACTTCTACCCCATCTTGTTTATCCTTTAACAATAGTAAACAAAATTGATTATGATTTACTTGAATAAGTCATTTTTCTTGGTTAGCACTCACCATAGTAACCCATGTCTTACACTGGTAATATACAAGGACTCCCGAATACAACATCAAAAGCATCAAGTGGAATAACGTCAACTTCCAAAACATCAATATACTGGGAATTTATCGCAAACTTGACCTTACATCTTCTTGTTACCTAAATTTCAACACCCTTATTCACCCAACTCAAAGGATAAGGGTGTGGATGATCACAAGTCTCAAGACCAAGCTTCTTTACAATTGCTTTAGAAACCAAGTTAGACTGAGAATTAGTATCAACCAAAGAATTTACCTTAGTTCTCTTGATATGGATTTTGATCTAGAATAGTCTACTCATCTCCTCTTCCAAGTTGTCCATGTTGGTGGCCGTGCATCCAATCCTTTCATCTAGATCAGATTCATCTTCGATTTCCACCTCCCCTTCTATTTTTACAACTGTCATGGACTTCTTTGAGTCCTTGGTTTGGTTCTTTGGATGTAAATCTAGATGTAACTTCCAACATGTAGTGTCAATATGACCATTGATATCACTGTTCTTGCAAATATTCTTGGGATCTTTACAAGTATTTAAAGTAGTGGCAGCTTTTTTACCTTTGACTTTCCACTTACCCTTGTTACTTGTTTGCCCATACTCTTTTTCTTGTTGATTTTTCAACTTCTTTTCCCTTTGCTATGCTTATGCTTGATTCTTTTCATCATCTATGTAGTATGCCTGCACACATGCCTCATTGAGATATTTGGGCTTTGTGGAGATGAATTTTCTTCAATGGTGAGTGTGAAGTCCTACTAAGTACTTAGTCAGAATATCCTCATCCTCTAAGTCCATGTTTAGAATCATGGTCTGCCTTCAAAACTTTGTAGTATAGTCCTACACACTTTGACCACTGCCTTGTCTAAAATACTTCCATTTAATCATTTGGTCAGTCTTGTGCCCAATAGGATAGAAATTAGATCTAAGTAATTCTTTAAATTCTTGCCAATATTTCACAATAGGATGCTTCTTCTTTTCACAAGTGGTTAGATGGGTTTCCCACAAAACCAGAGTGTTTCCCTCCATTTTGAGACATGCAAAGGTGATCCTCTATGCCTCAGTGACATTATGGATGCTAAATTAGACTTCTAAATGTTTTAATCATTTATCAAGAAAATTTTCATCTACTTTTCCATCAAAGATTTTAATATCAACTTTAAAAGGAGTATGACCAGATTTTACCTTTTCTTTTGCATTTGAAGTCTCTTCTTCATGCTCTTCCCCATAATCTTCCTCATGGTTTCTCTTTCCTATGCCAAAATTTTCAGTTAAGCCTCAAACCACCGATTCCATCGATTCTTGCTTGATAGAAGCTATCTTCTGCAAATCTGCAAGCTCTTCTTGCCTTCTAAAAAACATCCTATCCATCATGGTCTCCAACATCTCGATTCTACGGACCAAGTTATTTTCCTCCATTTGTCCCTGAATTCTCTACTTCCACTTCCTTGTAGAAATTTCTAGATCGCAAGGTAAATCCTCTTCGCCTTTAGATCTTATCCCTGTCATACAAATCCAAGAATGAATACCACAGTACTGGATACTTGTTAGCTCTGATACCAAAATGATCTGTAAACTCTTCAACTTTTGAATTATCCATAAAATCACAAATTAAAGACTATTGTTCTACTTTCTATTAGAAAATGACAGAGATAGCAAGTGAATGAATTTTGCTTGTGCCTAGAATCAACAATTTCAGGAAAGGAAAGAATATAAAATCACACACACCAATAAGTTTTATCTTGGAAACCTTCAGAGAAGGAAAAACCATTCGGGAAGGGAAATTTATCTTTCTCCCCTCTTTTATTATCTAATTCAAACAATAAGTACAAAAATTACAATAAGTATGAAAGAGAAGTAGATAATATCTCATACTTCCTCCCAATTAATTGCTTGCTCTGTCTCAACACTCCTTTCTTCTACAAAACACAATTCCAACACTAAGAACTTATTTCTCACTTGCTTTCATGCTTCGATGATATTATTCTCTTCTACAAACATGTATTTATAGCCTTTCTCATGTCCTCTCGTGCACTAGAGAATTGGAAAGGTCATGGAGGAGAAGAGACATAGAAAACCTTTCAAATTATGGGGCTATTCATTTCATATTTTTATTTTCTATTCAAAAGATCTGGGACCGCCACCCAATGCAAACCGACGGTCCCAAGACCGCCGCTCAGGCTAGGTGGCGGTTATGTAACCGCCAATCTACACAGAGCAGTGGTCCTGTTACTATAAAGATAGAACCTTTGTATATTTATTTTCCTTCTTCATTCTGACTGATCTAATGAAGTAGATTCATTTCGGATCCTTATGGATCACATAATTTTCAACACAACAAATTATTTCACCAACTATTTTTTCGCGACTCCACTGGGAGATATATTCCCTTATGCACCCATGAATATCTCTATAAAATACAAAAAGTACATATTCTAAAAATAAAACAAAAAAGTAGGTTTCAAATTAAAATCAGATTTTTAATGTGAATCTATCAATGAATGAATCCATGTCACATTCATTTCCCGCATCATAATGAAAAAGTTTTGAGATTGGTGTTCGGCACTAATGAGTGATAAAAAATAAAAAGAAGAATATGTCCACCCTAATCTAAATTTTTTTTATCAACCATCATTTTGGACCATCTCTTACAAAAGTAAATATTCTACTGTAGCAAAGAGGTATCTTAATTCAAACAAAAAACTACAATAAATTAAGGGAAAGAAGGTTCATACAGTTTCTCTAGTAGTCATGAAAATAATGTATAGAATGGAAAAAATTGTTTTTTTTTTAAGACCCTGTCATCAAGTCTTGGTGGCTCTAATTCAAGTGGACTACTGATAGAAGAAATAAAATGGGAATTACACCTGCTAATGATTAGGAATCCAAGAACTTGATGAGGAATATTCATAAGTGATATGAAATGTTATATGAAGGGCATAATGGTGAAGAATCTGTTGAAGGTAATATTTTCAACTTCACATAAGTGAACAAGAAACTCAAAGCCCTATCTTTTATATCTTCCTTTGGAGGATTTTATTGTATATGGAGATGAATAAACATAAGACTTGAAAAGAGAGTTTGTGTAAAGGATTTTGAGTGTGGAAGAAGGAAATTTTGATCCCAAAAACTACCATGAAATTTTGAATTATGCATAGGCCATGAAAAAAAAGGTATGAGCATCTTGAAGCACTTCATAATGTTGAGGAAGAAGAAAATCCTCTTTCAAAAGAAGATCATGATTTGTGTCTGTATTATGAGGTGTTTATCCCTGAAATATTCTTGTGCACTTCTCAAGAATGCTTTTTCCTTAGACCTTCAAATGAGAGTCAAATAAACACCTTGGAGGATGATGAAGAAAACACAATAGTTGAATCTCCATTCAAAAATTCATTTTGGATCTAAGCACAACCCATTGGAGAAAAAATGGATACGAGAGACAAAGATTCTTATTCTATGATAGAGGATCTAATGCTTGATAAGGACTCCAACAACCATGAGGATGTTCAAGAAACCAATCCTCCATCCAAAAATTAGATTCTTCAAGAGGATGAATTTGAGGTAATCATGGATAGTTTCCTTTCCAATTTTGAATCTTCACTTGATGCACAAATTCACAACGATGAAATGGAGAAAAGGGAAGAATCCAATTTTCCTCTTGAAATAATCATGGAGTAATAAATAGAGCATGATATCCTTGAGGATCTGATTTTCTATAAGGATTATAATGCTAATCATCATAGAAATTATGGACTTTTCCCACCCCTTTGCAAAGAAGAAGACTCTAGAGAAGGTGTTAAAGGTGGAAAAGATAATTTTACTCATGTTATAACATTTTATTCTTTCTCATATGATGAAGATGATTCAATACATCTTGAATTGAAAGGTGTACCCTTCCCAATTAGTTTGGATATCTTCTCCCTGTTTGAAAATGATAAATTCTAGGTATTCCCAAACTTGCAAGAAGGTAACTCATGGATGGAAATAAGTATGTATTATAAAGAGGAGAATTTTTCAAATGAATTTTGGCCATGTGTAGATCATATTTCCAACCATATCCTTGAGGATAAATGTGAAGAATTTTCAAATGAATATGATGATGAGTATATGGAAGATTTTAAAGAGAAATCCCTGCAAGAAATCTTGAAGATTACAAAATAAATTGAATACCCTCTACTTAGTCTTGATATTTTAACCTAAGCCATGGAGTTATAAGATAAGAATCTTGAAGATTATGGAAGAAATTGAAGACCCTCTACTTAGTTTTGATATTTTGACCCGAGTGTAGACACCAAATTTGGGTCTTACAACACCCTGTACCCCGCATATCACCTTGCAACCTAACCATACCTCACCACCTAAACCTTACACACTTAATTATTTATTAATTACCATATAATTAATAAATCCACATCTCCACCCCTGTCACCTCACCTTGCCACCTCATCATGATCTAGCCCTAACCCTAAACCAACTTAATTCAGACCTATGACTTGGTCCAAACTCACACCCATGACTCATCACCCCTCACCCGCATCAAAACAAACCTAATAATAACTTGACCAAGCCCACAACTGATCCCTCGAGAGAAAAGGAGGGAAAGTTCACTATTTTACTAAAAATAGCCAACTTTGACCTAACCGACATTGGTCATTACGTAACCGCCATCGGTTCCCTGTAAATGACCTTCCCCAGCCAAAAAAAAAGGATCTGGAATTCATTTAGGGAGTAAAAAGAGAAGTGAAACAAGCAGAAGAGGTTGCAGAGAAGAGCATCGAGCCGAAGACTGCAACTGAGAAACTAGATCACTGTCACCCTCGTTTAAGCATTGGAAAAGACTAAGGATAGCTTCATCAGCTCGCTTTCCAATACCGGATCATCCCAACTAAGCCTTACTGTCGCCATCACATTCCTTAGACCTGTATCTTCATCAGGAACTAGTAAGTAGTATCTTGCATGTTTCGAAAATACCATTTCTTGCACTTTTAATTCATAATACAACTGACATCTATTCAAAGCCCCTAAATCATTTCCCCTACCGATATCGGTTATCTTCTACCGGTACCAGTGTTATAACCGCAGTCGGTTACTCAGTGACTGACATCGGTCACTGTCAACCATATCAAAACCAACCTTTCCTCTATTGCTTTTTAACGAGATACCTAAATTATGGTTTTGCAATAGCTTCTTTATTACCATTTGCATTAATTCGTATTAAAAGGGGAACTGACCACCTTTGAAAGGAAGTATAATATTTCCTTGGCCCAAGGCAGTTCCCTCACTTGTTGTCTAACTAAAATCTAGTAGTCTTCTATTCTTATTTATAGGTAGTCCTTCCCAGAAAAAAAGGAGTTCTCCACAATTGTTCTGATCTCTCTACGATACACGCACACCTTCCCAACACTCAACAGGTATTCCTCCTAGCCCTAACCCCTTATCTGTTTCTCAAGAGAATGAAAGGATAGAAGCAACTCTATTTCGGAATGGAAACATTCGGTGTGAAACACCGAGCCATGGAATTACAAGATAAGTTTTCTGTAGGTTGTTTTTCTCCTCTTGATACACATGTTTGATAATAGAGTAGAACAAACAAGTAATCTCAATGTTGTCTTCAAAGCTCTGGAGGATGAGTATGAATGTGAAGGAGAGTCTTCCCCTTCCCCATTTTGTGAAGAAGGATATGAATGGAAAGGAAAGGATATTCTTGAATCTCTTATGAATGTTTTCAGTCATGAAGTCAACACCTTTTCCATTGAAAATAATATCAAGGTCAATGTTGATCTAATATGTATTGAAGATAGTTGTTCATAAGAACATAATGAGAGCCTCAAAGGAGATTTTGAATGCGAGGAGAATCATTTTTTTTACTACTTCTAATTGCCCCAATGATCCTTGGAATGATTTCATGCTATAAAATTCACCAAGTAATGGTGAATACCTTGAGGATAAAATCAAATATTCCATTCTTGAAAACGTGGAGTAGTGGTTTCTTATAGTCACAATACATCTAATGGAGGTTTAAAAAGGTAAGAACTTCCACCATGTTACAAAGTGATAATTGGATGAAAGAATATTTTCCATACATTATCAATATGAAGATGTAATCTTTGTATTTATCCTTCTTCTCAAACCATGCAAAGCCATCACAAGAGCATGACATGATCAGATAATGATCTTCAAGCTTCAAAGGTTTGAATTCAGCCCATTGTTCCATGACGGTACATACTTATCCAAACTTGTTTTTGGGTATGTGTACATTCCTCCCCCACCTATGTAAATTTTTCTCCCTTGTAACATATTTTCCATTTCTGATGTGTGTGTTTTTTCATCTTTTGGTGTGTTTCCATTTCGTTGGTGTATTTGTGTGGTTGTGTTTGTGGTGAAGAAATGACTCTATAAGCCCAATGGATAAGGCACTCATCCATGTAGTGTCTTGAGATTTTGGAGTTCATGTTTTTCATGTCCTCACCATGTTTGATCCAGAATAAATACCTAGAAAGGGCCAAATATTTTCATGCTAAAGGTGTATGATGAAAAACTCAAAACATTTGCCATGACTACCTAAGCCACATTTGAAAATTCTTCTCTCAGTCAATGTAAACATGTCCTCCGACCAACCCAATCATTTTTTTACCCTCGTAATGGCTAGGAGGAATTCTCTAATTCATTTTTCAAGTGTGTTTGGTGTTCAGGGGATTTCATTCAAGTTTATTCATGAATTTATCTGGATTCAAGTGAAGACAAGGTCTTCTGAAGGCTCCAAAAGGGTTATTTTTGCCTTTTTACACTCGGTGAAAACCCTACGTGAATGTACATGGAGAGAATAAATCATAAAACAGGTGTGTGGAATATATATCTAATCATCTAAGGAAGTTTAGGAAATTTATATAGGAAAAATAAGGTTTAGGAACAAGTTATGTAATATCGAGCTATTTGTAGCATGGTATAAGGAAATGAAAGCAGTGAAAAAGATAGTTGGCTTGTTCTGAATGTTTCATTTGGAAAGCAATCATATATTCATCAGAAATATAATATTTCCTACTTCACGGTGCAAAAGGTTTCAAGGGATTCTATTTAGCATATTTTCAAAACTTATCCCAATAGTGTAAGAACTTCGATCCTGGTGTAGATTCAAGTGAAGATTATGGGAGTTCCAAGGAAATTTTGGAGATAATTCAAAGAAAAATTTGAATAAAATCTAACCCTCTACATGTTCCATGTATTGAGTTGTGAAAAATGCATATTTTCTTCCGGTGGTAGTTAAACTTTCCACGAACCGCTTGTGGCCAAATTTG
This sequence comes from Taxus chinensis, assembly GCA_019776745.2. Taxonomy (NCBI): domain Eukaryota; kingdom Viridiplantae; phylum Streptophyta; class Pinopsida; order Cupressales; family Taxaceae; genus Taxus; species Taxus chinensis. The sequence continues at coordinate 29,287,479 of CM034152.1, forward strand.
AAAATGGGCCTGAATATAAAAAATGAGGAAGAACCATGTCCTAAAAATTGTGGAAATTGATTCCTTGGGGTTTTTACACTCAAAATAATACAATAATTTCTCTTGTAATTCTATTCCTATCTCCGGTGGTGAGAAAATGGACTCAGTGGCTATTTTCGGGAAGTGTTTGGTGAAGGAAGGCGTCCAACAATGGAAAATGCACACTTTGAAACCCATGATGTCACTTTTTACCTTTTACCTAATTCAAATATAACATTTGGGACAAAATAATATGCCACCATGGTGAGAGGTTCATGTTTTGAATTTGTGTCACTTAAATTGTCATTTGAGGTGTTAGAAAGGTGTCTTCCACTCATAACTTAAAATTTTCCCCTTCCTCATGATGGGAAGACCATATGTGCACTTATGAGGGCTTGATGTCCATTTTTACCCTTTCCAAAGGGACATGGGGGACACAAAATTGTGCCACCATGGAGGAGGAAGAGTTTTTGTGACTTAAATCACATCTTTGGGTGTGAGAACATGTTTTTAACCTCACCTTTCAAAGATGGCCCCTTCCTCATGATGAGGCTACCCATTGTGAATTTTTCAACCCATGCTGTCCCCTTTGTCCCTTAATAAATTTGGTAAGGTACATGATGGGGTCTAATACCCATTTATTAAGTATGGCAATGGTGGAGGGAGCCTTTGTGTCACTTAGTTGGATAAAGGGTTGACCAACACTTTTCATCTTGTATTTCTTTGTATGTGTCTTGCATTAAGCTCAATCTACCACATGAATGCATGTTTATAAAGAATAAAAATATATGTTATTTATCAAATTCATAGTGACAAGTACCATGTGTAATGTAAAATCTAACAAATAAATATAAATGTACAAATCATGATTTTCTATTTTTGTAAATATATGAATTTGTGATAGGAGCAACATTCCCCCCAAGTGAATTTGAATGAGTATGCATGAGATGAGGTTAATTTATAAATGACCCATTATCAGTCAAGAGTGAACCATACAACACGAGTGTGTCATCGGGATATTTTTTGAATTGTGCACTAGATAGATATGATCGATGAAGCATAGAGCGTAGATAGTGAGTGAGTGTGGTGAGGTTTATTTCATATTGCGACCCTCAGAAATTGATTATGAGCCATGGAACTAGAGTGTATCATATGGAAGTGTGTTGTGATGAAAGTGCATTAGATAAATGTGTTGTGAATGTGCCAAATATATTATGGTGTACGACGTGAGGTTCATGAATGTAGTAAAACCTCAACAATCAAGTGTGAATCATAGTAGAAGAGTGCATCATCGGGTAATGAAGATAAAAATGTATCAAGATGTGCAAGATACATGTCAAAGACTAGATGCGAAGTAATAAGTGAAATAGTAGAATTGTAAGACACCTAATGATGTTATAAGGGGGAGGAATGAGCATGATTCCCCCCAAATGTGCAATGGTGAGTATGTTATCTGATAAATGTAAAAGACGAGGGTACTCCACCTGATGCTTGCTGAGATAAAGGTGTGTGACAATGCTCTAAGATCGACGGTGTGTATGATAAATGATTTGTTGGTTAATGAGACCTATGTAATTGAGATCTAGATAGTGATGGAAACCTTTGTAAAGGAGAGCGTGGGGGTGATGAACACCTATGGGAAGGAGAGTGTGGAGGTGATGAAAAGTAGAGCACAGAGACAATGAACACGTATGTGATGAAAATCAAGAAGGTGATGTATTCCTATGTGAAGGAACTGCCTAAGGGTTGGTCCTAGAACAATGAGATGGACTAGAATACCTGTGAGACCAATTAGGTCATGTGTGAGCAAGTGAGTTAGGAGAAAATTGTGCTTTAGATTGGAGAGGTCACAGGGACCTAGATGCTCTAGTGAGTACAATGACAATATAAATACGAGGTTGCGGCCATGGTGTGCATGGTAGGACACCATTGATAGTAATTAATTTCATGTTGCCAATTAACTTTAGACACAAGTTATTCATGGAAATGATAGTATGCGTTGCACGGAGCCAGGTAAAACCTAATAGCATGTCACATCCTTTGACAGAAAGTGGCATGAGAAAAGGAATAAGCATGGTAAGAGGACCAACTATGACTGGAAGCTTGACATAACTGTATGATTTAGGCACTAGATATGAAATATCCAATAGCAGATAGACGATAACAACAATAAGTGGAATAGAGCACACACGTAGAGAAGATGAAGAGATGATCATGGTATTGTTAATAACATAAGCTCTAATAGAATAATTAATATGTAATTTGTTAGAAGATAATGATGCATGATAGTCATGATCATATAATGCAATTAATGGGGGAGGTGCCTCATCGTGAGAAACCAAACAATCAAGATCCCCCAATGTAATAAGAGGCACTACGTGATATGTATGATTGGGTGAAGAGACAGCCACTTGCTTGTCATGTTTATGAAGAGGATTGTTGAAGATATTGAGATTTTGATTTTCATTGACTAACATAAATGTTGTAGGCTTGAGAAGATCAATTTCATTATTATCGATAAGATCTTGAATAATATTTCAAAGTTTGAAACATCGATCTATACCAAATTCATTGATGATAGTCGCATCTAAAAATTTCATTGTAATTGTGACATTTTGGACGAGATAGGTCCATATTGAGTGGAGGAGGAAGTGTAATAATGTTTCTCTCAACTAGTTATGGCAATAGAATATGCGGAGCACAAGGTAATTTAGTAAAGGTACACTTAGGTGGTTTCCATTCAAGCTTTTTAGGATTAGATGCAGTGTTGATAATAGCTTTAGCTTCAGTATGTTTTGTAGATGGCTTGAAAATTCATTTACTTTGAAAGTGTGTAGAAGATGAAGCCTTCTCATGATACTTAAGATTTCTTATAGATAATAGTTTAGTTTCACGTAGCTTAAGAGTATGACATAAATGATCAAATTATGGAGGTTTTTTGAAGATAACACTCTCGTGGAGTGGCGGTAATAGACTTTGGATGAATAAATATTAAATTTCAGACTCTGCAAGCACATTAGACATCTTATCTAAGTTTTTCTTATATTGCAAGACATAATCCACTATATGCTCATTAGATTATTTTTTAAGTTACGCGAGTTGAGCATAGGATATCTTAGAGCTGATATTAATAGAAAAATGAGTGATAAAAACATCAAATAAATGTGTAAAACATGTTACTGAGTGGATAGGTAGATCATAGAACCAACATATTGCATAATATTGAATACTATGAGGTAAGATATTTTCTAGTAGAGTGTGATCATCCATATAATCTAGATGTGCTACATGAAATGCTCAAAGATACTCTTGAGGTCTCCATGGCCTTTGAAAACGGGCAGCTTGGGAGTGACAAATTTAAGAGGAATTACATAAGAAGAAATGGCGGGTACGAAAGGAGTATGAAGTAGTAATGTGGAATCCAAAGATGGGGGTGCACAAGAAGTGTCCAAATGAAGTGGATGAATTTGAGTTTGCAAATCTTGATATAAAGAAGTTAAATCAATTTTATTTGAAGAAGCACCAGGTTGTGCATTAGAAGCATTAGGTTGAATTTTAGGAGTGCTAGTAGTGGGAACAAAAGTAGGAATATGAAGGTGTTTGGTGGAGGCCATGGCAGCCAAGGAAGAACTGACAAGAGGTGTCGAAGCAACATCACAAGATTTTTTAGAAGTAATCAAAACATGAATAATATGGGGAAGATGGGAAGGATTATCACGCAAAGCTTGATAAATTTTTTTGATCTTTTCTAATTGTTCTTAATAAACATTTGTGTCTTCATCATATGAGTGCTCACTACCAGTTGCTTAAATTTTTTCAAGATGTAATTTTTGAGAGTTAATGAATGGATTATCAATTTCAACCATTGATTTAGAATCCCTATGGAAAGATAGAGGAAGCTCGAGATGCTAGAAAGACTCGAAACAACCACTATAGATGACAGGCATAATAAGAAAACCCTATAAATAAGGTTAGAATAGAGCAAAAAGTTCACTAAATGATTAAGAAAATATTTGGGAGAATAAATGCTAAATCTTAATTAAGTTACATCACAATCATATATCAATGAAGTACATATTTCACACAAGAATGTAAGCTAATAAATTTAAAACCCTAATTGCAAGAGGTGTGGACACCTAAAACATGCGTACACTTAGCATTTCATCTGATCCAATCAATTAACGACACTTCGTTAATTCCCCATACTTCACTCCATTCTCGGATGCCCATGCACGACACCTTCTCGGTCGTATTCCTCCTATAATAAGCTTATTTGGCTAATATCTCTCTTATTAGCTAAATATTCCTCCTTTCGACCATTTAGAACCTCCCTAGTTCTCTCTAGACCACTTCTATTGGCTTCGTAGGCTATCTATTAGTCGTAATTGGTTATCTAGACCCCTCCCAACTCTCAATGAGTCTCTAATCACTTGCTAATCAAAATTTAACTAGCCTAAACCCTAGTTAACTAGCCTAAACCAAACTTAGCTAAGCCTAGAGCATGTTTATCCTAATCTAATCTAAAAGTGCTTTTTGAGCTTTAGTCCCACATGCACCCAAATTCTAATCTCTCCCAAGTGGAAAACTATAAATAGAAGGCTAAGCCTACCCATTCAAACTTACAACTTTACATAACACAAAACCAAAACAAGCCTAATAAAGCTTGGATCTCATTTGTATTAGTTTTAAGCTAATTATACATTTGATATAAAGCTTCCCTTCCTCCATTGTTGAGTTAACACCTCCATTTGCATCCTTAAATCCAAGTTTTGAGTAATATGGAGAGAACCATTGGCCTTGAAGCCATTAATGGTGAGACTCCATTCTTGAAATCTTGAGAACCATAAACAACTAATCACACTTTTGATTGTTAAGTTAATATTCTTAGGTTTAATGTCTTAAATTAAGTGATCTAAAGAGTATAGAGTAGATATATCATGTTAGTTTTTGATGTTTTTTGTCAAAGTTATAATGCTTGCATGTTAGTTTCCCTTGTTTATCTCTTATCTCATGGTGCATGGATGAGTTAGCAAAACTTTGAGGTTCTTTAGCCTCATTCCATAACTTTTGCAACTTTCCATAACATACATTTGGCAGGCCCGGTGGGAGATGAAGTCCATCCTCCATTAATGGAGTCTTTTTAAGCTATTTATTTTTAGTTTTCTAACCACTTTCATGTTTTTCTAGGATAAATACCTTGTTATTTAAATAATTTCATTTTTTAAGTAGGCTAAATCATCCTTAATCATGTATATTTTTTGGGTTTGAGCTAGAAATAGGCTTCTTTGGCTAACCTTTAACCTGTTTGCTTTTGAAAATTTTCAAATTCCATGATTTTTGTAGATTTTACAGGGGGTGCACATAGGTTTCATTCTGGGTGCATCCCCGTTGAAACAGGTGTGCACATGTCAGTATTGGGGCGCGTCTGCATCAAACTGTATTCACCACCAATCTTCTAGAGGCCATAACTTTTGCTCCCAAGCTCGAAACGACTCTGTTTTTGTTGCATTGGAAAGGTATTGAAGAGAACTACACAATGAAATCATAAAATTAGGATTTTTACTTAAAGAAACTTATGGTTTATATTATCAGGTAAATAGTCATTTTCTAACATAACTTAAAGTCTAAAAAATTGTTTTATTGGCCATTATAAACACTTTGAAAGGTTTTGTGACACTAATCAGCTGTTTGCAGGGTTATTTTGGTCTTGTTTTTTACTTAGTTAAGTGTTTCATTTCTTAGTTGATAGAGGTTTTTTGAAGTGATTCTGCTCTTCCCTCACACCTTCTAGGTGATCTTGGGAACCGAAAACACTTTCAAAAACCTCTTATTGCTTTCAAAAACACTTACTTTACGCTTCCTAATGGATGAAAATTTCAAAAATGGTTAAAATGAACTCAAAAGTTTTAAAAAAAACACTTAATGTATTTTCCATAAACTTGTTTTAATTGAGTTTTCACGTTGCGTATGCTCTTCCTTCATGCATTTTGGTGATCTTAGGAATCAAAGGCAACATGTAAAATCTCTTTTGATATCCTGATATTTTGTGGAAAACTACTAATCTTGGTATGTAGGGCCAAAATCGCATCTCAAAGAAAGAGGTGTCAAGACAAAACAACAGAACTCACTAATACACGTGTTTTCATATGCAGGTTGCCAAATGGTATGCTACTTAAAACCACATTTAAGTTAAAAAGATAAAAAAAAACACCATTCCACATCACATTGTATTGCAGGTTTCGGAAAAGGGTACATCCCTATCTTCTCAACTGGAACATAACCCCTTTGGCATAACACCTTAAGCTACAATAATGGGGGTAGTTCTATGAACCCTAAAGTTATACACCGCTGAGTAACCTCGTGGATGAAACAGGAAGCGCTCTACTTACCCACTTGACTAGTTTTACACTTATGAGTTAGCATTACATAAGTTATCCATGTGGGGACCCCAGTAAAGAGTACAACTGAATGCACTAGTTGCTTACTGTACTATCAGAAGGGGGTAAAGTAAATCCGAGATACTCCCAAGATAGTCAGGGTGACTATTTGGGTAAATCAAGCTCGCTTAAGATGACTTATGACACTTAGTTGAGAGATCTTGTTAAGGAAGCCATTCCGTCAAGGAGCCCACTTTACTAGTACATTATCGCATCTTGGCCATCACGAAGTGATAACTTGTTTGGATTCAAAGCCTTGTTTTTCGAAGATGGTAACGAATCCATTTAAGTTAGATCTTAGTTCCTATCTCATCACAAATTTTACAACATTGTTACTTATCTTGGTTTTCTTTCTCACCTTTGGATGAGGTGAAACTCTGCCCAAGTAACGCTTAGTTTATTTCCATCTTTTGATCTACACCTTTGCATTCTTGTCTTCCCATTTGGGACAAGAGAAGGCATCTTTCGGGAGTGTTGTCATAGATAGTGTTCACCACTTTTTTCTCTATTTACTCTCATCCATGTTTGCAGCTGAGTTGTTAAACGTCTAAAGTGTGCGAATATGTCCTTATATCTTTGATGACCACTTGATCTTCATTTCAAGATCATCGTCATAGTTAGGATTGATTCATCATTTTATCTCCCTTTGATGTGTTACCTTGTTCGCATTGTCTCGACAAAATTAAGATACTTATGTCATGTTTCTCATAAACATGATCTAAGTGTCTGCATTGTGGCGTTACACTACCCACATTTAGCACATCCTTAGTATACTTTGACTTAGTTTTGACTTCAAACATTGTCCAAAATATTGAAGAGTCTCACTTACGTTGTTTGTCATCATTTCGATACCATTTTGACACTAATATCTTGCTTCTTCGTGAAGCTTGATTAATGTGTCTAATTGGTGTGGTTATGTAGCTTACATGTGTAAACCTCGCTCTTTAACATTTAGGCCTTGTTGGTTGTTGAAATTTTCGTTCTATCCTTTGATTGGGAGTCATACTTACACTTTTTTAATACTTATGCCTTGTTAATTTTGAACTTGACTTAAGCATTAACATTTTATTGATCATCTTTGTGTCAAAATGTCATTGAGACACACATTTGCATAGGGAGTATTTCCTTATTGATTGGCTTTGTGTTTTACACTTGCATGATTGTTCCTTGTGATCATTCATCTAAAAAACTTGTTTAATAAGACAAATCCTTTTTGATCTCATCGAGATTGCATCATCACAATGTATATTTTCCTTAGACCTTCTTCAAAAAATCACACACGCATCTCCATACTTACAAAATTTCTAATTGGATGTCATTATGCTTACATGGAATCGATATGGAGCATTCTTCCCTTTGAAGGAGTTCCATTACAATATTTAGGTCTATAAATTTGTGCTTGAACGATGCCAACAATGACTGACTATCACGCGGTCCCTCATACATATGACAATGCAGAACCTAGGTTTAGGAATTCAAATCAAAATATTCCCATTACAACTAAACCTCATTTGGTTCTTCATGATAGAGGGCCCATTTAGGTACTTTGTTCCCCACCTTCAGCTCATAGTTGGTGGTATGGTGTGGATGCTTCTGATCCAAATTATTATTCAGGTTCCCCCACTCTTCTTCTGATTCAAATCCAAATTACTCGGATTCCCACTCTTCTTCTGAAGATTCTGGTCCCAACTATTGTTCAGATACCCCTAGATCAAATCTCAAATCATGGTCCTCCATTTCTTCGTAGGACCTTTATTCCAAATCACCTCAACGATGTCTTCCTCCTTTGAAGACTCATGTGACTCCAAGTTTCATTGATCAAACATCTAATCTGGTTCTTAAGTCACGGTCTTCCCTTTCTTTGCAGGACCTCCTTCATCAATCGTCTCAACGACCTCTTCCTCTGTCGAAGAGTTCCATGACTTGGATTCCCTCTAGTCAATCATCTAATTCTACTCCTACATTGTAACTTAATGGATGGCTATGTGATCTTATTTTCTCTCCCACCTTAGATCATCTTCTAGAAAAACGATCTAAGTCCAAATCTAAAATGTCCATTCATGAGACGCTTGCCTCCAATATTACTTCCTCTCTTGATTCATCTTCTTCTATCAGTCCAAATCACATGTCTCTTCAGCCCTTGAGCCCTTTTAACCATATCGTCCTATTTCCTCAATCATCTTCTAGAGATCAATGTCTGCAACCACGTCGAACCATTACAACAAATCCATGTGCTAAAATATCTTATCAAAGCACTATCAAAACTCTTCGTGGGAGTGATAAGGTTAGGCCTTCCCCTGGTCTACATCATTGACTATCTTCATATTATTTTGTCAATCAATCTTCCCCTCTTGTCAAACTTGTTTCTTCTAGTCAACCTCCTATGGCCAAAGAAAAACAACCTCTACTGATTGATTTCTCCCAGAATGAAGAAAAAATCAGAGTACATGAAGATATCTCTCTAGAGGATTGTAAACAAGGATTATTTCTATAACTCGATACGCTCGTATATTGGGGAGAAGAAATTGATCCCTTTCAAAAAAACATAAAGGAAAAGCCTAAGGTCATGGAACTTGATTCTTCTTCTATTCCATCTTCACCTTCTTCTGAGCATGATGAGATGTCGGGCTCTAACATTGAGCCATGGCCTATCTTCTCATTACCAAATAATTTATTATCTATTACCATTCCTCAATCAAAATCTCTCCTTGGGTCACCGCTGAGTAGCCCATCGTCTTCTTCTATCCTGGGTCCACATCCTAGTAGCCCTCCATTTTCTACTTGTGGGTCACCTCTTGGTAGCCTATTACCTTCTATTTTTGGACCACGTCCTAGTAGCCCTTCATCCTATTCTATCTATGGGACCCCTCCCGATAGTCCCTCCTCATCTATACTTGGGCCACGCCCTAGGAGCCCTTCGTCATCTTCTACTATTCTTGGGCCATGTCCTTGTAGCCCAATTTCTTCCATCTTACGGCCATATCTTGGTAGGCCTTCATCATCTTCTATTAGTGGCTCACCTCCTCGTAGCCCATCCTCTTCGATTCTTGGACCGTATCCTTTTCATCCATCCATATTTCTTCTATCAATGGTTGTGGCAAACCCGCAGTCATTTCTCACATCAGTTCTAAACGTCAATGTTCTCTATCTTCTCCTTCTCGGGATCAGACAAGTCACGCGTTAGCTTATAAGAAACCCAAATAGTTTCTTAATCAAGATCATGTCAAAACTTCTGAGAGCCCCAAAGATCCTAACAAATCAAAGGATCTTAAGGTTAAAAATCTAATGTGATTCAAGAATGCACACCAACGTAACCATCAAGTATGGTGCAAAGTGCATAAACCTATGGACAAGGAACTCAAGATACCGCATACAAAATCTATGTTTCAAGATAAATCGCATTCATTTGTTGAGTATGAGATCACCACGATCATCGAGATTAGAGAAAATATTACACTTGATAAGCAAACATGCCTAGTCTCCCTTATCAAAGAAGTCACAAACATCGTTGTTGGATCTTACTGCGCAGAGTGACTTTGTTGGTCCCACCTTTCCAAAAACTATCAAAAATCTAAAAATTAAAACAATTCAAAAATACAAAAAACATTGAGAAAACATTAAAAAATCAAAGGTACAAAGATCAAACATTGCAATCAGGTATTGCGTACACATGGATGTTTCTTTCTTCCCTTTCTTATCATTCCTTTTGCTACAGGAGTCTTCTTGCCATTTTCATCCCTTCAGTGATATTATGGTTAGATTTTTTCACAAGCAGTTTTCTAATTTATATCTATGGTATCTTTTTGACCCTGGTCTTTTATCACCTTGGTAAATTAAAGAATGACTAACCTCTTAGAGATCCTATCACTATCAACATCTAATAAACTTGTTGCGAAGAAATTTTGGACATATTTGTTGACACTATCCAATGTCATCATCACAATCACTTCCACCTCCTTCCATCAATCCATTTGTGGTTCTTAACCCCTTGTCAAACAAGAGAGCTGAAATAAGTTTTCAGAAAGAAAAAAAGAATCAAAATCAATCAAAAATCAAAATTTAAAATCTAAAATCAAAATCAAATTGATATATAACTCTCTCTTGGGGTATTTCCAATAATCTCTATCGGGGCTATGGACGCATGACTGGTAGTAGAGAAATGTTGTGATTAGAATCAAATACATCTCCGTCGGGGCTATGGACGCCTAGCTGGCAGCGGAGCAATGTACGACTATCCTTCCACCCTGCATTCACAAATCAACTATCACCTATCAAAATAAATCATTCCTACACATTGGTTAGGGTCTCTTCACTTGTTGTCTATTAAATATTCCCTTCAAGAGGTAATTAAATTCCACGTACACACACTGGATCTCTATGAGTAAGCAGGTTTAGTATGTTACCAAGTGTCTTTTTTTGGACCTTGTTTAGACTCTCACTCTAGTCCATATCTTGTCTCACGATTTGTGCCTTTGGCTAATCACTTCTTCATCGTGAGGCTTCTAAGCTACATTTATAACATTCACATCATTCTTCTACTTTGTTCAGAACATCCATGTGTATAGCATTACTTTTTTGGCCATGTTTTTGGATACCTTTGTCACCTTTCACACAAAAATCTTCTCCTTCCTTTCTATCATGTGCTTTTAGGCCAACTCATTCTGGGGGAATTCTTGCTTCTTCCCAACACTTCATTGGTTTATGTTCATCATCATGTTGAACCTATCCATAATGGCCTTGGGTCCCACTTCTACCTGTGAAGAGTTTTCCTTTGAATACTCCCACCTAATCGTTGGGGAATTTTTGCATCTTCACCTTTCTCGTATGCACGTCACCTTATGCCCTTGTACATCCCATCTATCATTGGGGGCATCCATGCTTCCTCGTCTTCCTATACATAGTTTTAGAAAACTTTCAAAATCATCAAAACATTCAAATATGTTAGAAAAATCACAAAAACATTCAAATATGTTTCAAGAAACATCAAAAATAGTATAAATCATCCTACAAAACGTCGCTCTTTTGTTCTCACTTGTTCATGTGCATGACTCACGGATCATCTTGATCTACCTCCATCAACAAAAGCTAAGCTGCTTACTTCATCTATACTCTGGGGCACAATGTGTTATCTGGTATTGTTTCGTAGTGCACATTACTTTTTCGTAGGACTGAAGTGTCCTCTGATATTCCCCTTGCATGTATCCTTGCTTGGGGCACCATCGTCAACCCTTTTCATTAATTCGCATAGGTTAGAACTGAAGCTTGATAACAAAAACATTACATTATGTTTCTCTATTAGGTTTGGCTTGTTTACTTTCTCGTATTTCATTGCATTTTGTATGTTGCATGGAGTTAGGCATCTTTTACTTTCTCGTATTGCATTACATTTTGTATGTTGCATGGAGTTGGTGCTTTTAGAAATGGACATTTGTTTGTATATGGCTTTTCATGTCATACTACACTTTTGTTCATTATTTTTAATAAGGACTGATGATGAAGATCACTTAGCAATATGATGAAAAATAAAGTTGTTTAAAAGGCACTGGATGGATGTTAGCTCATTCCCTCTTCCTCATACTCCTTTTTCTTCTATATCCCTTTTCTTATTCTTCACATTATTCTTTCTTTTGTTCTCTTTTTATCATCTTTTCGATCGTTGATCGAGTTCTTCTATCACCCCATCGACAATCAAGGGGGCATCCTCCATTCTACTCATTTTTCTTCTATCCCTTCAAAAATTTCTACTTGTTTATGCTTGTCTACTTTCTTTGAAGTGATGTTACTTACGCCACCCGAAAGAGGGGAAAATTTAGACACCTAAAATATGCTTACACTTAGCATTTCATCTAATCCAGCCAATTAATGATACTTCGTTAATTCCCCATACCTCACTCCATTCTCAGATGCCCATGCACGACACCTTCTCGGTCGTATTCCTCCTATAATAAGCTTATTTGGGTAATATCTCTCTTATTAGCTAAACATTCCTCCTTTTGACCATTCAGAACCTCCCTAGTTCTCTCTAGACCACTTCTCTTGGCTTTGTAGGCTATCTATCAGTCACAATTGGTTATATAGACCCCTCCCAACTCTCAATGAGTCTCTAATCACTTGCTAATCAATTTTAACTAGCCTAAACCCTAGTTAACTAGCCTAAACCAAGCTTAACTAAGCCTAAAGCATGTTTATCTTAATCTAATCTAAAAGTGATTTTTGAGCTTTAGTCCCACATGCACCCAAATTCCAATCTCTCCCAAGTGGAAAACTATAAATACAAGGCTAAGCCTACCCATTCAAACTTACAACTTTACATAACACAAAACCAAAACAAGCCTAAGAAAGCTTGGATCTCATTTGTATTAGCTTTAAGCTAATTAGACATTTGATCTAAAGCTTCCCTTCCTCCATTGTTGAGCTAACACCTCCATTTGCATCCTTAAACCAAGTTTTGAGTAATATGGAGAGAACCATTGGCCTTGAAGCCATTAATGGTGAGACTCCATTCTTGAAAGCTTGAGAACCATAAACAACTAATCACACCTTTGATTGCTAAGTTGATCTTTTTAGGTTCAATTTCTTAATTAAGTAATCTAAAGAGTAGAGAGTAGTATATATGCTAGGTTTTAATGTTTTTGTCAAAGTTATGATGCTTGCATGTTAGTTTCCCTTGTTTATCTCTTATCTCATGGTGCATAGTTGAGTTAGCAAATATTTGAGGTTATTTAGCCTCATTCCACAACTTTTGCAACTTTCCATTGCATACAAAAAGATATGAGATACTTAGTTGATTTTATAATAATCTCAAAGTTGTGATGAGCTGGAGAAATTATGGAACGGGAAGGAAGACTATCACAACCAAGCTGAGAAAATTATACGAGCATTAGAAATGTTGGGAATGGGACTCATGGGTGCCGTAGACCACTGCTGGGTGCTCGTGACTACTCATAACTTTGGAAAATTATTTTTATAGTTTCACTTCTATATTGATGCCCTTCGTTGTTGATCACTTGTATGTCGCACTAATACCGCAAGATTTTCTTGTAACCTGTAAAGAGAAAGAGCACCTGTAAAACCCCAAAACACATCTAATCCTAAAAATAAAAATATGGAAATGGGGATTCGGACTGACCCCAGTGGTCACCCGACTAAGTGAAATTACGATCCAGGAACTACACTACATTTTAGACTCCGTGTAGTTTTGTGTGTGTGTCTATGTATAATCGTGCCCTAGGTGGCTCTTATGTAAGATTCACTTGATAGCGAGCAATAGCTAGATGTAGCAAATGTAACTAGGTGTGTGCATGGAAAAATGAACTTCCCCTCCTATGAAGTGTATGTAGAAGAATGTAGTCTCTTGTCCCTTTAATTGATGTTAGATGGATGCTTTGATGCTCTTAAAATTCCTTTAGATGCAATCTTAGGTGATAGTAGTAGATGTTTAGTGCTTGTTCCTTTATTATGGTCACATAGCTTTGTATTTATATGTTGGAGAGAACCTTGAGGATGAGGTTTTTGGATATCCCAGAGGACTTTCTGGGAATTTCCTTATATTATTTTGACTTCAAACATCCTTTTGAGAATAATGGTATGGTTTCCATGATCTAATTCATCTGGAAACTCCCTAAAAATATCCTTTTTTCTTGGAGTTGTGGAGTGTGCTTGCCTAAAACAGACTGTGGAGAGATGTTTTTTGGTCTTTAAGAAAATGAAAGAACCATCATTTAGAGAATTTAATAATATTTCCAAAGGTATATTTTTTTACCTCAAAATATTTACAGAGCTCTCGGAATCATCTTCCAAATCTCGAGCACCATTTGGAACTACAAGCTCCTTCACCTTCAAAACCCACTTACACTAAACTTGTCCATAAACCTTAAAATATTCCCTAAATCTTCCTAAATCACTTGCAATATCATATTATCTCCTCAATACCACTTCCCAATGAATTTGGGCCTTTAACTCTACTTCGGAGGGTGCACACCTATCTCAGAAAGGCTAAAAATAACTATTTATAAGTCACTAAATAATTTATCTTGAGAAACAATGCATCATAAGAACTTAATGAGATTGTTTACATAATTCAAACACATAGATAAGGTTCTTACAAAACATATGAGCACTCGAAGGATTGGGATAACCCTGAAATAGAGGGGGGAACTGATCCAGTGGAGTTCTTAGAAGGGTTGATAAGTAAAAAATTTGACACTAGGGTAAAGTTGTCATGTTTTCAATATGAATTTTGCCCTTGCAAAACACATGAAAAAAAAATACACTACATCTGATGTGAATATATCACCCTCTTACATGTTTCATGTTCCTTCATTTGTTTGTATCCATCCCACATGCATCTTCGCAATCTTGACCCCAAGGTTTACATCTATGTAATTTGGATCTTGGAAAGTTCCACCTCCTTTTTGGTGCTATCACCACCCCTTTATCTTAGGATTTACCCTTTCTTGCATCTATCTCTCTCAAACAAGTCCCTTGGAATTATCACGGTAGGAAATAGTTGGAGTAGTTTTATCATTAAAATTAGGTTATTTTGTGTAGGTTTTCCAAATCCACGTAGTGAGGAATTCATCCTTCTCCAGAGGTCTATCTCAAGCCAAAAGTCCAACACTTGGAGACAGTCCCATGTTGCCTCAAAATTTTGGATCTTTCATGATTCATAGTAGGGTGCAATTTTAAGCCCCAATAGTTTTGGCATGCCTATTGGGAAAATATTTTAAGGTCTCTAACTTCATTTAACTAAGTTTGATTTTTTCTTGGTGATATTTTACTGTTTCACTTGATTATTAGATCATTTCTTTGAAGTGTTGATGAAACAGATACGGTAACAGGCGTAGGAGGAATACCTGTTCAAATGTTGGTTGATGGGTTGTTGCATGTGTATGACTCCCGAATCCACAGCTGATTGTGATAACTTCCTTTTGGCTAGGAGGAACTACCTGTAATAAAATCAAGACAACTATGAAAGAATTAAACAATATGTGCAGTGAACTACCGGGCATATGCTAGATCTGGGAAGTGTGATACTTCCTAGATGGCTGTAAATTCACTATTTTAAACAATTTAATGTGGTAAACAAAGTAAATCCTATTGTAATTTGAAATGATTTAGGTATCTCACTTAAAACACTAAGAAAATAGATCTAATCTAGTAGGCTAGGCTAGAATAGGATCCAAAGGTCCGGTGACTAGTTCTGGGTTCTACGGGTCTATTAAAGGTCTCAGGAGGATGAGGGTGAAGTGAAATTTGGTGGGTAGGTCACTGTTTTAGGTTGTATGGGAAAATACAGAGACCAATTTCGGTCAAGTGTGACCGATGGTGGTTAGGTGTAACTGGTGCCGGTTACTGTGGAAATATGGGATTGCCATAGAACAAGATTTGGGTCTCCTTTGTGATTACACAAAGGACTTTTTTTGGTCGAGATGAGGTATTGGGTGACTGGGGTAGGATTTGGAGAGGTTTTAATGGGTATATGGTGGTGGAAGTGTTGGAGGAGGTGTTTCACTCGGAATGTTTCGTTCCTTTTAGAAACAGATAAGGGTTGGGGCTAGGAGGAATACCTGTAGAATGTCGAGATGGTGTGCGCGTACCGTAGAAAAAGATCAGGCTGACTGCGAAGAACTCCTTTTTGTCTTGGAAGGACTACCTGCAAAATAAGAACACAAGACCACAAGATTTTAATTAGATAATAAATGAGGAAACTGCCTTGGGCCCAGGAAATATAAAACTTCCTTTCGAAGGTGGTCAGTTCCCCTGCTAATATGAATTAACACAAAAGACTATAAGATATTAATTAAATTGCTTTGTTGAACTGGGTAGGGGAAAGGCTGGTTATTGGTTATAGTCAGTATAACCGATGCCGGTTACTGATAACCGATGGCGGTTACTGATGACCGATATCGGTAGAGTCTAGGATCTGAAGGTTAGTTGTTTTGTGGGGTGGTGGTGTTATTTGGTAGTTGTGTTATTTGTAGGGCTGTATATAGGTGATATTAGGAAATAGGGTGATGAGAGGTAGATGAATGACAGTTAGATGCAATGATACGTTGGGTAGTAGATCCAAGAATGGATTTGTGGGGACATATGATTTAAAAAGTTGAAGAAATGTTATTAAAGAGGACATGCAAGAAGTAACTTACTGATTATTCGCGGAGGTACAGGTCCAAGAGCTCTGATGGCAAAAGCAGAACTGAGGTAGGATGGTCTAGCACACAGTAGATCAAATCAGCTGAGTATCACAGGGCTCTGGTATCTAGTTGCAGTCCTTGGCTTACTCTCCTTGTCTCTTCACTTGTCTCTGCTTGGTCAAGTGAAGATATGGACTCTCTTGATCACTCCCAAATGATCTCTGTTGATTCAAAAATCCTTCGACCTTGATCCAAAAATGAAATTCCGATCCTTTGTTTTTGGTTTGGGGAGCCCATTTACAGGGAACCGATGGTAGTTACATAACCGACAGCGGTCGAGTAGGAACCGGCATCGGTAAGGAAAAAGTAGGCTATTTTTAGTAAAACAGCCCACCTTCCCTGCTTTTCTCCTGAGAGATTAGTTGCGGGCTTGGTCAAGTGACTAGAAGGTCGGTTTTGGGTGCGAGAAAGGGGTCACTAGTCATGGGTGTAGGTATAGACCAAGTTTTAGGTCTGAATTAGGTTAGTTTAGGATTAGGGCTAGGTCATGATGAGGTGGCAAAATGAGGTGGTAGGTGAGGTGATGGGGATTTATCAATTACAAGGCAATTAATAAATAATTGTGTAAGGTTTATGTAATGAGGTTAGGTTACGAAATGGGATGTGGGTCACAAGGGGTCGTAAGACACGAATTTGGTGTCTACATTAGCCCCTTATTGTCATGTAGCTTGTGTTGTAAAGCTGCGCGGACAATAATATGAAGTGGTTTCTCTTGTTAAGGATATAGGTAATCCCCCTCAAATCTAGCACAGATTGAGCGAACGGGAAATCAAGGATAGGGTTGATAAAGGGTGAATGTTGTAGAGGGGATGGTAAGGTGGTGGGGTAGGTCCAAGGAAGCAGACGCATGTTGAAATGCAATCGTACGACTAGGGTACATGATTTGACGAGCAAACCAGCAGTGCATAGGTAAAGGTCGATAGTTTATCCAAACAAGGGTGATATAATCTTGGTATCCAAGGCATATGAAGTAGCTCTAGGGTATATAACAGGTAAGGTACATGAATGTTTAGGCATGTTCAGAAGTACCAAATGGTTGGTTTGGTTGAGATAAACGTCACGGTCTAGGTCTAGGAAAAGTTGGTCGACAGATCAAGTCAAGGACCCTAATCATGCTAAAACACAAACAGGTGAGCTTGATTGAATAAAAGGTACTATAGGATGGGTGGATAAAAGTGTAAAATGTTGATTTTAGGTAAGGTATTGAGGTGGTACGACCATGGGTAGGGCCAGGTTGTTGGGTTGCGGCCTTGGCTCGGGTCGGGGGGGTAGGTTGAGGCTTTGGGTCGGGCCAAGTTGTTGGGTGGCGGCTTTGGGTCGGGCCAAGATGGGTTGGTTGGCGGCTTTGGGTCGGGTTGGATGGGTAGGGTGATGCCTTGGGTCGGGCCAAATGGGTAGGTTGAGGCCTTGGGTCGGGCCAAATGGGTAGGGCGAGGCCTTGGGTCGGGCCAAATGGCTAGGGCGAGGCCTTGGGTCGGGCCAAATGGGTAGGGTGAGGCCTTGGGTCGGGCCAAATGGGTAGGGCGAGGCCTTGGGTCGGGCCGAATGGGTAGGGCGAGGCCTTGGGTCGGGCCAAATAGGTAGGTTGAGGCCTTGGGTCAGGCCAAATAGGTAGGTTGAGGCCTTGGGTCAGGCCGAATGGGTAGGGCGAGGCCTTGGGTCGGGCCGAATAGGTAAACAAATGGTGTTCAGCAAAAGTGGATATAGGCGATATGTGGTTAAAAAGGGGCAAATGGTAAATAAGGGAAAAAAAATTGGTGGAAATTTGGCAGAAAAACTGATGTCGATTCTACCTGACCGATATCAGTTAAGGGACCGATAGCGGTTCATTAGGGCAAAATGAAACCGATATCAGTTAAGGGTGAAAAACCTATAAAAAGAAAAATATGGCTTGTCATTATCACTTTTGTTATTTGAAAACCAAATTGATTTGTTTGACGTGGGGAGTTGAGATTGGAGGTTTTATTGAGTGAGTTGGAGCTATTTTGCTAGAGGAGTGAGTTATTTGTGGGCCCGAGTGAGGAGGAGGTAGCAGTTGATTGGTCGGGGACCCTGCAGATCAAAATTGGAGCTATGGCACAGGTAGGAGGAGCAGGAGGGGCTGGACCAGCTGGACCACCACCACCCATCCCACCACGACGACATGTCGTCGTTCGGGTAGGTTCAAAATTCTTTATTTTGTGCATTTGAATGGTATTAATCTAAATTGCGGGGTTTGTGTAGGAATTTACATGTTTTAGGAAATAATGAGTAAATGGACGTAATTTGAAAAACAAAGAGGATAGATGGGTAAAATAGGGCAAGGTGGCTAGGTGGGGAGGTTTTTAGGGTGTTTGGGTGGGTAGATAAGTAGAAAAATGCAAAAATGTGGGTGGGGGGGCCGCGCAGGGGTTCGGCTCTGGGAAATGACAGGGACTGATGTCGGTCGCTAAGCGACCGGCATCGGTCACAAAATTTTAGGGGCTGGGTTCTGTGTGGTTGATCGGCGTCTGTCGGTGGTTGACCAGCGTCGGTGGGAAGAGGGTCGTGGTCGGTTATTCGGGACCGATATCAGTCCGAAGTGTTTGTGTTGTTTTGTTTTGGTTTGTTTTGTTTGTTTGTTGCTGTGGCTTGTGTGGGTTTATTGGGGGTTTGTGTCGGTTTGTTTTGTTTTGGGGTTGGGTGGGTTTGGGTTTGGGTTGGGCTTGTTTTGTGTTGGTGTGTTTTGGGGTGTGGGTGGGGTTTGTTTTGGGTGGGGTGGGTTTGGTTTTGGGTTGGTTTGTTTTGGGTAGATTTTGGGCTTTGGGTCGGGTAGTGGTTTGGGTTGGGTTGGGCTTGTTTTGTGTTGGTGTGTTTTGGGGTGTGGGTGGGGTTTGTTTTGGGTGGGGTGGGTTTGGTTTTGGGTTGGTTTGTTTTGGGTAGATTTTGGGCTTTGGGTCGGGTAGTGGTTTGGGTTGGGTTGGTATGGGTTTGGGTTGGTATGGGTTTGGAGGTGGGTTGTATGGGCTTTGGGGTCGGGTTGGTATGGGTTATAGTGGAAAAGGTAGGTGACTAGAGGGGGGGGGTTAGAGAGTCGGGGTGTGGTCGGGGGGATAAAAAGGGAGTATAGAGGGTAAAGTAGATGATGTGATAAAGATTTGGTCTAAGGTTGTGGGTTGGTTTTGTAGGCACGTCAGCAGTTGATGATGCAGGATAGGGTGCCCCTGTTGTTGGTGCAGATGCGGCCACACGTATTTGTGGCTCATTGGGCGATCATGCGCGAGGTGGGACTCGGTGGAGTCCAGCGATACTGAGCTATTGATAGAGATCACAGCCTGATGGTCGCCCTCATCGAGAGATGGGATCCGGCAACCAATGTGTTCCATCTCTCAACCAGAGAGATAACCATCATATTGGAGGATGTGTATCGCATCCTTCGACTGCCGATCGAGGGAGAGGCAGTGTTCTAGTTAGATTCAGAGATGGTGATGGACAGCATCCTGCAGGTTTTTGGAGATGCAGCTGCGCTACTTACCTATCACAACACGAGTAACGGGTATGGTGACATGTACTGTGCGTACCGACATGAGACACGACTGGCCGTGTTGATGATGATTGGGATCACCTGCTTCACCCTCCTAGACTCAGAGGGAGGCCATTTTCCACTGGCATTGATGGGGGTGCTGCTTGAGATGGTGGAGGAGCATACTTGCTATGCATGGGTAACAGTGTATCTGGTGCAGCTATACAGAGAGCTCTGGGGTTATCGCCAGTTGTAGCGATTTGGTATTTGTTTGAATTTTTTACTTCACTGTTGGGCATATGAGCACATCATATGCATCAGACCAGTAGGGTTACCCCAGCAGCCAGGGCCACAGGTTATATATAGATACGGCTTTCAGAGGTGGTTGGGAGTCGTGGGGCAGCCACGAACAGTGCTTGTGGGGAGAGACGTTGCCTACTACAGGAATTTGTTAGAGGGCCTGACAGTGGTAGATATCGTATGGAGACCTTACAGAGGTCATCACCCACACAGAGGAGGTCGAGTACAGTTACGCTGGATCTAGTACACTTTCTGGATAGCAGGACGGAAGCCGGGAGAGTACGAGAGGATATCCCTAGAGAGGGTACGCAGGCAGATGGCGCTGCGACAGGACGAGCCACCTCCCTTACCTCAGTACAGGAGGGATGATGTAGAGGCCCCACTGCCTGCACCACAGCCCTTGGATCCAGATTGGGTTGCTGAGAGGCCAGCAGATGACACAGTAGATGATGTTGGTTGTACAGGAGCATACATGGTGTGGTGGGCTGGTCAGAGAGCGGTGAGGGTAGCACAGCCCGCACAGCCAGACTTGGCAGTTGTGACGGTAGAGAGAGATAAGCTCAGGGGTTAGGTGCAGCTCTTACAGGGGCAGCTTGCTGCAGCGCAGGCACAGATAGGGGTCTTACAGGGGCAGCTAGCCCAGGCTCAGGTACAGGCACAGGCAGTAGCACCACTAGCAGCACAGCCACAGGTGCAGGTACAGGTACAGGCAGCAGTACCAGCAGCAGCACAGCCACAGCCCCAGGCATAGGTACAGATACCACCGCCAGTAGCGGCACAGCCACAGGCACCACCAGCACAGGCACAGGGGGTACTGGCAGTAGGAGTTCGGGGACCAGCCCCAGTACCGACGGTGGCACGGGATAGATACATGGAGGCGAGAGCAGAGGCCTGGTACTATCAGGATGTTCTTGATAGTACCGGAGCTGAGTATTAGCCATATGCGGCACACCGAGCGGAGACCTCACGTAGTCAGAGATCGCAGGGAGGTGCAGCCACAGCCGGCGTGTCTGTTACAGGCAGGAGGCGAGAGGCGCCACAGGGACTAGCAGGGAGAGGTGCCGAGGGCGGTGGGGAGAGCTGAGGGATCCCTGCATTGTTTTTGTATTTGTATATTGGATATGGGCACCGGTCTGCGAACTGGTTATGTTTATAGAGGCCTGCGTGCCTACATATTACTCATTTATTCATTCATTCATTTATTGTATACCGGCCTGCGAGCCGATTACGGGTTGTACAGTTGGTACCGGCCTGCGAGCCGAGTATATTTTTGATATGAGGGACCGGCCTGTGAGCCGAGTCGAGATTATTGATAGTTATTGCGGCCTGCGTGCTGGCTTTGTTGGATTATGAGATCACAGAGGCCCCAATGTAGGGCACAGTGTATATTTGAAAACTTGTATATATATATAGAGATGATGTTGTGATCCACATGTTGTGTTCAAAATGTTTTTAATTATTTTGTCGATGGTTTATGATATAGAATGTATGATGAGTTTAATTGACATGTTGATATATGGATGATGTGTTATATGATGAAATGTTGCATGTTTTGGTGCTGGTTTTGGGACATTGTTATATATGTATCTGATGAGTTGGATCCAAATGATGTATAGATAGATAGTTTTTTGTTTTGTTTTGGTATCCTTAGTTGATGACTTGTTTGTTTTTGTAAAATAGATGATGTTAATGAAATTGTAATGATATGTGTGGTGGATGGACAAATATGGATAATGGTGATGAGATGCAGGAAAAGAGGCGGGTGCGACAAAAATTAGGTAAAAAAACAAAGAAAAGAACCATGTTTCAAAAAGGCAGGTGTATAACCGATATCGGTTAGATAACCGACGGCGGTAGTTAGTAGACCGATATCGGTTACATAACCGATACCAGTTATTTAGGTATGAGCTTTTCTAAAAATAAAAAAGCTAGGGTGGCAACTTAAGTTCTAATTTTGAGAGCCATGTAAGAAGTTAAATACGCGAACGCGACGCTTTTTGACGACTGAGACAGGTAATTGCATGAGAAATTTGAGTGATAAGGAGAAAAGAGACAGGGAAAGTGAATGTGTTCTGAGATTTAGAAGGCAGAAAGACGAATTTGAAAAGGGTGGTGATCATGGCAGAACGAGGAGAAGCATCCAGTAGGCAGGGACGAGAGGGAAGACAAGGGCCACCTCAAGCTATTACAACTCCAGAGGTAAACGTTTTGGTTGTGATTTGATTTATGCATGTTTTGTGAATAAGATGGGGGAGAGTATGTGGGTAGATATGAGAAATAAAAGATGATAACAAGGGTTATAAATGAGGTGAGTGTTACGTGATAGGTAATCAAGGGTGTCGGGTATGTCTGTGTATACAGAGAGGAATAAACGAGCAATTTATTGTCGTAGGTGGTTGTTTTAGGCAAGGTGTATGAAATTAACAGTGACCGATATCGGTTAGGGATAACCGGTATCGGTTACTCAACCGGTACCGGTTAGCTGTAAACGATACCGGTTGCTGTAGGAATTTCCAGAATTTGAGAAAAAACCCGGGGGGATTTGAGGAATTGAATGGTTTTTTGTTATTTGGATGTATGTAGGCAGAGGCAGGGTTGAGGATGAATGATAGTGTACCAGTGTTGTTGTCACGAATCCAAGCGGATGTAACGCCAGCTGAATGGACATTGATAAATCGTTTGGGGTTAAGTGGAATCCGCTATTATTCACGAATCACACGTAACCATGCTATGTTACAGGCGTTGATTGAGAGATGGAATCCAGAGAAGAATACGTTCTATCTGCCAATAGGGGAGATGACAGTAACATTGGAAGATGTGTTCCGTATTTTGAGACTCCCTATTACAGGAGAACCAGTATATCAGGCATTACCTAGCGCGGCGCGGGGAGCGATAACAGCAGTATTTGGTCCATACGCACGAGATTTAACACAGCGAGGTTTGTCATTTACGTATGGGATAATGTATGCAGCACATCCTGAGGAGACAAGGTTAGCAGTAATATTAATGATAGCGGTAGGGTATTATGCATTACCGAGGGCCGAAGGGGGAAGATTTCCAAAGGCATTGATGTGTGTTATCTGGGAGATGATAGAAAGGGACGTGACTTTTGCATTTGCACCTGCATATTTGGCAGAGCTATACAGGGGTCTATGGGCTTGTAGGCGAAATCACAGGACGACGCTGGATTGTTCATACTTATTACACTGTTGGGCCTATGAGCACATTGTTTGTGTGCGACCAATACGCTGACCCCTCCAGTCAGGAGAGACCGGAGTACAGAGGTTGGGATTCAGACGATGGGTCCAGACAGAACAAGAGGCAAGATCCCAGGCCGTGACGGATGACTTTGAGTATTACAGGTAGGTATGGGAGAGGGTGACGATTGCGGATATCTGTTGGAGGCCTTACGGGAATTATATGGTAACAGAGAACATAGCTGAGGAATTGAGGGGTGTAGAGCGATTGAGATGGATCGCGGGGCACAGGCCAGGTGAATATGAGAGGATTCCTATAGATCGCGTGCGGTGACAATTTGGATTTGTGCAGGATATACCCCAGGCTTATAGACCCTATATGAGGATCGATGCAGAGGCAGTATTCTCACCTCCCCAGCCAACACCCCCAGAAGGGCCTGAAGAGGTAGTAGCCGATCGTAGGGTAATGGATGTAGGAACGACAGAGGCCTATAGATTATGGTGGGTAGCATAACTGTGAGGTGTACGTGATCGTCCTGACATAGCGGTGATTACAGCAGAGAGGGATCGTCTGCAGCGTTTGGTTCAGCAGCTCCAAACGTAGGTGAATGAGACAAGAGGATTGTTAGTGGTTGCGGAGTCACAGGCGGAGAGACTAGAGGTTGGATTCCTCCATGTGAGAGGACGTATTCATATGCTACAGGAGAGATTGGTAGATCAGTGGGCGGTACCAATAGCCGTAGTAACTTTGAGTAAAGAGAGGCCTGGCGAGAGGAATCGACGATCACGATCATCACCTAGTTCGGGATGAGGCGTGAGGGTCTAAATAAATGTTAGCAAGGTATAAGAATAAATAAGAGTACCGACCTGCGTGTCGATGATAGAGAAGATGTATTTGTTTAACATCTAAATAAAACGAGATATGTGTGTTGATTTGAGTTATAATAATAAGAATGTTTTCGTTTTGATTTTCAGTTTTTTGAAAAAAGGATAAAGAGGAATGTGATTAAATAGAAATACACAAAAATATTTATATTTACCACACATGATAGGTTATGGTAGGGGATGGTCGAGCTAACCTTGGGAGACCCCATGTCTCCGAAGTGCTGCCTACATAGCCCATTGCACAAAGCAAGGAGGGGCCTCAGATTGATGTAGTTCTCCCTTAGAATCAGGGAGAGGCGAATTCAGGCAATTTGGTACGGTTTAGGCAATTGGTTGGTTGGTAAGAATATTGATATTAATGTTGGTAAGGTAAGGTTGTTGGTGTCGGTAATGAATTGGCGATGTTGTAAAAGGTATAAGGGAAGCGAAAGTGAGCCTACCCAAGTAGAAGGGAACCATGTCCTGATTAAGATCAACACACAATCCTAGATGCGAGGCAAAGCGGAAAGAGTGCTCCGTAGGTGAAAAGAGCTAAACAAACCACACAACGTAGAACGAGCTTGAAGCCCTAGGTACCGTGCATAGACGAGAAGTCAATATGTGAAAAGAGTTGTATGATCACAATATATCGGGTGTACGTTACGTCCCTTGAGTTGAAACAAATGGTGAGGTGAGGTGGATGATATAGCTGAGGTACAGGAACTTGTTACAAAGTGAGTGTTCTGATGAAAGAGAACCTACCCTAAATAGACAAGTCCATGACCCAAAAAGTTCTTTTTGAATGAGGCTTTTATTTGACTGAATGTAGACTGATCGATGCGGGAAGTCTACAAGGGATATTGATTGTACTATTCTTGAGGTCTTCACGAAGCTGATCAATGCGAGAAGCTTCTGATAAAGGCTGACCGTGTATAGCTGTCCTTCGAGGGAGTAGTCTATTATAGTAGCAGATATGATTTTAATGCATAGCTGTCCTTCGGGGGAGCAGTCTATTGATAATAGCAGCAATAGTTCGGCACATAGCTGTCCTTCGAGGGAGTAGTCTATATTTAATTTAGATGACTAGATGTTCTTTTGGCATGAAGCATCTAGTTTAGTAGGAAGTTTGACTCAAGAAAATCCCATAAGAATACGGCTTATTTTAATACTTTGAAGTCATGGACTAGACTAAAAAGGGGAAGGCATCGTTTAGGTGAGGTGAGAATCAAACTATGTGAGCTTGATTTTCATTATGAGGTGTAGGAAACGAAGTGCATGTAGCGGTAAATGAGCTCAAGGGACGAGCGGCAGGTAGATAAGAAGTGATATAACACTAAATTCAACAGTAGAATGGTCGAAGATGCAAGGCATTAAGGGGTTCAGGCTTAGGTTTACCATTAAGCGAAGCTAAACGATAAGTTCCTGATCCATAGGTGTGAGTGATTATATAAGGCCCAATCCAATTGGGAGCAAATTTTCCACGTTTGCTCTTTTCTAGTTTGGTGACATGTTGATTCTCTTTGAGGACAAGATCACCAACCTTAAAGGTACGCTCATGAAGTCGCTTATCATAAGCACGCTTGATGCATTTTTGATAGATTTGAAGGTGGTCAAGAGCCGTAAGACGACGCTCGTCAAGAAGCTCTAATTGGGCTAACCGCTCTTGGCGGAAATCATCGTTGGTGAGAATATCCTGAAGAGATATTCTGAGGGAGGGTATTTGTATTTCGAGAGGCAAGACAACCTCAGTACCATATACTAAAGAAAAAGGTGTGGCATTAGTGGAGGTACGAATGCTATTACAATAAGCCCAAAGGGCAAAGGGGATGTGATCATGCCAACTATCCCCTTCCGGACTCATTATCCAACTTTCATGAGGATTTTGGTTAGGGTTTTACTCTAGAATTTAATTCAGCCTGACCATATGGCCTGTGCCCATAGTACGGTGACGAGAAGATTAAATATTTCATTACCGAAGTTGTTACAAAGCATCTTGTAATCAACTTATCCACCCCAAATATTATTCCATTATCTGTGTATCACGGCGATGAGGAATCTTCCAAAACGACGGGATATTTTCCCGTGGTCGGTTAATGAACTCTTACAATTTTTTCGATCATTTTTGGTTGAGATGAGTGGAATAGCTTTTCCACCCATTTTGTGCCGACCCATATTCGGTTGGCTGCCGATTATCCATCGGTGACAGCGCCGATTATAGGGCGCATGAGCCTCACCAGCTAAGGTCTAAACCCCATTGTGAAGAAAGAGCGGACCGAAGAGATCTCGAAGCGACCTGTAGCGGATGGCTAGGAGTATGTTGAAGGTTACTGGATACAGAGTGTGGAGATGAGATACAGGGTGTGAGAAAGAGAGATCTTGATAAGGATCAATTGTCTCAGATGTAGGATAGGTCCTGTAGAGAGCAAGTCCATAAGACGGAGCACCGTTACTCTGTCCAA
The DNA here is from genome assembly GCA_019776745.2 of Taxus chinensis. Classification (NCBI taxonomy): domain Eukaryota; kingdom Viridiplantae; phylum Streptophyta; class Pinopsida; order Cupressales; family Taxaceae; genus Taxus; species Taxus chinensis. The sequence goes on from CM034152.1 coordinate 29,314,431, forward strand.
GAGAGATCAGCATCGTAGACCAGCATCTATCATCTGGTGACTCTGATCCATGTGGGGCGCCAAGATTCGGCCCATCCAGGAAAGCCACATCTCATGCCGTATGAACCCCCGAAGTCGTTGGATTGGGAGAGGGGCTGATTGACTGATCTATCTCCAGTTGAGGCAAAGCTTATCCAGTCGACGCCGAATCTTGTCCAGTCGACGCCGATCCTCCTCAATCTGACGCCGTATTGAACCCAGTCAAAGCCGATTGGATCTGGGAGACGGGGCTAAAAGTATATAGGTAAGGCAAATCTAGCATTTATTGGGAAAGTTCCAATCTGTTTTCTGTACTTTCTGTCTGCTGTTTAGATTCTTATTACTGCAATGCAGAAGATCTAGCTTTTTATTTACATCTTTTATCATGTATGCTTCTTTTCTTAATTGAAAACGTGGACTTGACATCCGCCGAGGAAGCTTATCGCTTCTCGGACCCGCTTCTCGGGCAGTCCACTTAAATATCTTTTAACGTGGTCTTTTTCTGTCAAGCATCGGTGTTTTGCAGGTTATTCGGATCTATTGTGAGAATTGCTCGTGTGCGCCCATCTTGTCTACATCGGCTTCCTCATCATGACGTCTAGATCTAATCCATCAGGTATCTATTTTATTGGAGGTTTTTCAGGGTTTTTGTGTTTAGTTTGGTGCATTAACTTGGACAGGTAACAAGTGCAAAATTCTTGATCTACATTCTGGCACGCCTGGTGGGACCTAACCAAAGTCCCTTATTGGTAAGTTCATCTCTTTTCTAGTTTTGAACTTTGTCCCTTTTCTTCACTGATTCCTATCAGTCCTACTTTGAGCATATCCATTTCATCATTTCAGTCTTGCTCTTTTAGGCGAAATCGTTATCGGTTCCTTGTAAATTTTCCTAGTTTCCTTAAAAATAGAGATTTCCGTTTCACCATTATCTGGATATATCTTTCTGGGTTTTTGTTTGCTGTTTGCTTAACCTCTTCTTGCGGAGCACTTTGCTTGTTCGAGGGATTGTTCGAGGGGAAGAGCATCAACAACGCGCTTTTTGAAGTCCACACACCTTAGAGAGCTAAATCTACAGGTATTCCTCTTTTACGGTGTTTTCTCCTTTTTAGGATTTCTTTTGTCGGTTGCCTATCACATCCAAACACTTCATTTTCGGTGCTTAAAAAGAACTTAATCGCATTTGGGAAAGAATCTGTTTGACTTGTCTTCATCGAAATCAAACACTTCGTTTTTAAGTGCTTAAAACGAACTTTTTTCTTTGTCATTGCTGCATGCTTTTCATCTAGTTTTAATTAGGCTGGAAAATTGATCAAAATCGGTAGTGACACTATTTGATTTTTATTTTCACCCTTGCACACAAAGCCAAAATCACTAGGTATAAAGCATTTAAACAAAATTCCTTCCCTGGCCTCGCCTACTTAGAAGTGATATCCAAGAGGAAGAGCCTACGCGGTACTCGGGCCACGCTATAAATTCACGGAAGATTTTGGTATATATTGGCAAAGCACCCGACTCCCTTATCGCAGCGGTGTGTGAAGTGCGGGGGTAGGCCCCTATATCAAGCCACATACCGGTCTTTTACTGAAGTGCCTTCGGGAATTCTCACCAAACATTACCCAAACCATCCTTAGTTTGGTTATCTGAGTAGTTCCTGTTCTAAAAAGCCTTCCCTAACATTTTCTTTTCTTAAAAGCATTAAAATTTAAAGGAGATAATCACTTGCGCTGCTTGAATTATCTGTGCATTAGTTAGGTCACTTTTCTTGTCTGTGTGTTTATGACGGTTTATCACCCGATCACAATCTAGAAGAATGGCTCAACTAGTTCCTTCTTCCTCGAAATCACCACCAGCGTGGATGTTTCGGCACCCCCCTCCAATCTTCCTCGGGACCCGCTGTTAGTTGGTTCCCCGTCTATGGTCATATAAACCTTTCCATCAAACCAAAGCATTTGGGTTATCCATCACATCCAGCTTCACCTAGTCCCTATCGGATGATATCATCTGGCTCGGAGTATGTTCCTCGCGGGGATCCTGAATTTCATGCATTCCTCGATCGATAATGACCGATAGCCCTCATGGACTACCTAGTACACAAGTCGATTCTTGAATATCTCATCAAGGACCTCACCAATCCAACAAGTGTACGATTATCCTCGTGGATCATCCCAAGCCTTTGTAGAGTCAGTTTGCACCATCTCTATTCCCTCGAGCCACGGAGAAGGGCGAGGGCCCTATGCCTCCCTTTTCTCTTCCACCTTCCATATCGACTAATTCCCAAATAGTCTTACCTATCCCTAACACCGCAGTTACCTCGAATATTCCCACCACCTACTTCTGAGAGGTCTTCTGCCCTTGCTATAATGAATGCGTCTGCACACCCGCATTTTGCCAATAATTCATCTATGCCCTCCATTGTAGTCCCAAGGTCAGTACCTCTTCATGAGCCAACCCCCTCCGAATAGTCAGCTGGATCCTACTTCTCGTCCTCTAGGGGGTCATTTCGACTCCAATATTCTAGCAACTGTTACCTTCGCCCATCAAGCTAACATCGGCACCCTTAATACCTAACCCGGCAGTAGAAGGCCCCTTTCAGGTCTTGTTCCCCAACATGTCCAATCCAACCAACACCCATATTCCTCAATGGTCAGTTCCCGATCCAATCAACAAACATAGGAGTCCACCAATCACAAGCTCCATCCGTCATCCAACCTTCAATTTGCTCAACCACTTATTATCTCACAGCTTGCCTATATGCAAGCTACCTCACAGCAAATACCCCACCCGGTGTCACCCAGAACACCTGGTTATTCCTCTTATCATCCTATCCATCAACAGATGAATTCCCCATTGACACCTCAACAACATCCACCACTTGCTTCTTATGTAGGACATACCAATGTACCGCCTCCTCAATCGGATGTGGTTCAAATTCTCTTCAAGAAAATCACAGACTTGGAAGCCTCCACAAAAGGGGCTCGTCCCTCATACTCCTTTGAAGAAGTGTGTAATGAACCCATTCACCCTTCAGTGGCTTTTAAGCCTTATCCTCCCCAATGGGAACTTCCTAAATTTTCAAAATTCCATAGTCGGGAAGACCCTCAACAACATCTGCGAGCATTCAAACATGCTTGCTATCTCATAGTCCAAGATCAGGAGCTCATGCTCCGTACCTTTCCTATGTCTCTAGCAGGTCCTGCTTTAGACTGGTACAATAACATCCCTCAACATTCTTTGTTTTCCTTCTCTCAATTGGCCCAGATGTTTGTTGAAAACTTTTCAATAAATATCGCACATAAGATCTCGATCACAGATCTTTATAACATTCGCCAATTCGATGATGAGTCTATTGCAGACTTTGTCGCTCGTTGGAGAGGGATAATCAACCAATTGTCTTTCTCCCTTCCTCAATCCCAACAAATCAAGTTGTTTACTCGATCTTGTGCTAATCACATTTCTTCCACTTTAAGGATCCAAACCTTTCATACCTTTGAGGAAGCCTTCACGATGGCACGCAAACTTGAATCTCGCGCCATTGAGCAAGGGAAGCTAAAACTTCGCTCTAAATCCAAACCAGATTTTTCTCGGTTTACCAAACCAAATTCTTCTCCTTCTAAAGACAAAAATCAAGGATCCACCAACGCCATCATATTAAAAGCATCACGAGCCGATAATACTTCTAATCAAACACCACGAAGAGACCCTTCATCTGCTCGAAAAGGGGCTTCATCATCTCGATCCTTCGCTCCATTGGGGGAATCATATGCCTCTATCTTAGAAAAAATGTTGGAAGTTCGCATGATCGAACTTCCCCCCATTAGGGATATTGATGAAAGCCGAGAGCGCCCATTCTGGTATAGGGAAAATGATTTCTGTCATTATCACAGAACCAAAGGTCATGACATCGAACGATGTCAGACTTTCAAAAATCTTGTCCAGAAATTCATTGATAAAGGCGAGCTCATTCTGGATAACCCAAATGCTCCCCCAAATCAGGCACTTGATGTTTTTAAACAACCTTTTCCCAATCATGCCCCAAACCATAATGCTTCAGAATCTCAAAAATCAAACACTCACACTATCAACTTCATCTCTACTGAAGAATCTTCTTCTGAAACCAAGCCATCTGCAAACACATCAATCGAATCAGAACCTCCTTCCACTTCATCAATCACTGGAATTCCACCATCTTCAGATGGCCCGGTCTTTGAATATTCCTACATTACTAAGCACGGAGTCATCTTTTTCCGCTCCTTTGTCTGACCTTCCATCCATACCCGAGACAGTGTCATCCTCATCTGTCTCATCTTCAGACATTCTTTCAATACTCGAGGCAATTACATCCCTTCGAGTTTCCACTACAGGCACATCCACTTCTGTTGCTCCCATTCCCGCTGCAACTATGCCCTTGGTAAATGTACCTATAATTGTGCCAACTTCGACGGAAGCATCTTCGATTTTGACTCTTCCTATCTCTTTTCCTACAGTAGTTTCACCCATGATTACTGCATCAGAAGTAGTCCCTTCGCAAGGAACTGCTTCTTCATCACCCCCTTCTTCCATCACCAATGTTACTTCGTCTATTAAAGAAAAATCAAAAGAAGTAGCACCAACACCTATACACTTGGTTCCGGAACCTAAACCGAGACAACCAAAATCTAACGTTACAACATCAGTACCTCCCCATTTGTTTCCCCCAAAAAGGTTACAATCACCTTATGCCGTTGAAGTTGTCACCATCAAGACTCTTGGTGCTCTTCCACAAAAATCTCTCTCTACGCCTCATAAACGATTGGATTTGCCCACTGAGAAGGCGTTTTCTTCTACACACTTATCAAAGCCATCGTCTTCTTCTACAACACATTCTTCACCAATACCCCGGAAAATAGACTTACCTACTAAAAAGACGTCACCTCTTCTATCAGGATCATCATCTTCATTACCAAAAACCAAGACACCCTATATTCCTCCAATTTCACCTACTTTGGGAGCTTCTTCCTCTTCTAAACCGACATTATCTAAATCATCAGTAAATTCGACCAAGAAACCCCCTTTGTCTCCAAAGACCGCAAAATTTGTCACATATCCATCATCTTCAAAATCTATTTTAGGGGCTCCTCCTCCACCAAAGTCAATCATGTCTCACTTACTCCCATCTCAAGTGCCCAAGACTGCTCCTCCAAATGTCCAAACAAATAAGAGGATCCCTAATAAAAATGTTAAACCTAACATGCAAGTTCTTTTACCTCGGCAGTCGGTTAATGTAAAAGAACCATCTCCATCATCTCTATCCCCATCTTCGTCTACCGGATTCTACACCGAAATCCTTCATCAACTTATCCAATCTTCATCCATAACCCTTCCTCCGATTAAACCTTATAACCCTAAAGGAGTGAAACCTACCTGGTTTAACTCTGATCTGATTTGTGCTTACCACCGTACTCCGGGTCATGATACTGAGGGATGTAAAGCTCTTCAAGCCGTTGTCAAGAACCTTCTGGAAGAAAGTGACCTTTTGCTGGAGGGGGAGGAACAAGTACCTCTTGTCATCTTAGCCCCATCTGAGCCCCAACCATCCACTCAGACCTCTAGTGGTTCCACTCCACTTGATCTTCCACCTTCTCAAATTGACACAATCCATATCGCCACTAGAACCCAACACTATGATAACCCATCTTCATCTTCAGCATCTCGACCACGGGTTGTCATTTCTGCAGCCCCTGAAGGCGTTTCTCCTTCCTCATCAGCACCACGACCCAGGGTCTCTATTCGTGCTGCACCTCGGGCTCAAGTTCCCGTATCCGTTGAGGAGAGTGTTATGAAACAACTCACCCAGGCTCCGGTCAAAATGTCTCTTTTTGACCTCATCCAATCCTCTCCACAACATCGCCAGGCTCTAATTGATAATCTGCGTCGCATCGCAGTGAATTCCGATGAGCCCCAGCCCTTCGAGTTGGTTGTTGGATTGAATGGACCATCAACCGCCATTTCTTTTGAAGATTCGGAAATTCCTCCTCTTTCTTCAGAGGATTTGGAGGCTCCCCTCTTTATCACAGTCCAAATCAATAACACTACCTTAAAACGTGTCATGATCGATAGTGGAGCTGCACTCAACGTCATCTCCTCGCACACGTTTGAGCAACTTAAGTTACCAAAGAATGTAGTGTCTCCCCCGCCTTTCGCCCTTCGATCATTTAACGATCAGCTAGCAGTCACTTTAGGAACTGTGGTCTTACCCATTCGAGTAGGTAAGAAGCTGCTTCATGAACTCTTCTACATTGTCGAAGGAAAGTTCCACTATAACATGATCCTCGGATGCTCCTGGATTCGCGCAATGCATTGTGTCCCATCCACCCTCCATCGATGCTTAAAATATCAATATGAGGGCAAAATATATACTCATCCAGGAGATCCTTTTCCTTCCGCACAATGCGACATGACCACAAGATCTGCCCCTTTAAAAGAAAATCCATGTTCTCCTGACGGGGCCTCATCTTCTTCTATACCTGCAACCAAACTACCGGATTTACAAAATCTAGAAGAGACATTGCAGCGTTTCTCACTAGGAGAGCTTCCTCTCTTTTCTTTTGATGCCCATCTCAAACCTAATGAGTATGGTAGACCAGACAAACAACCTGAATATCAACCAGGTCTCGGTCGCATCGTCACCATTGGTCTGCCCAATCAACAGACCAATTTCATCTACGGTGGTCTTGATACGCCTCATTATCGCCCGGATTCTCCTCCTAGAGCCAAACCTTACCTAACAGGGTTTGATTATCTACAGAATCCCACGTTTGCAAAAACTTATCTATATCGATGCGCGTGGAAAGGTTTTGGCCTCGGAAAATATGAACAAGGTATACATGACCTCAAGTCCATTCCTACTCTCATGCCACATCAGAAATTTGGTTTAGGATTTAAACCTCTTTCAAAGGCCACTGTCACTATTCTTGATGAGCCTCTTCCTACTGAAGAACCACCTTCCCCCACTAAATCAGAAGCATCACTTGATGTGGACGATGACATTTCCATCCCACCTAACTTTTTTTTTTGATCAATACCATTTCCTTAGGGCCGTTAGTCTATGAGACTAACAATCGGTCCGCTTCTATACCATTAATCTTCCCTGAAATAGTTGGAGACGACTCTCCTACTATCAACACTATCCACTGTGCGGATGACGATTCTGTCCTCACCTATCTAGGGGCAGAGGATTCATATCTTCCCAAGACTATTCCTTCTGACACGTCTACCCTTCTCAACGAAGCCACTATCGACCTTAATATAGGGACTTCTGAAGACCCTCGCATCATTAAGGTCGGCCAATCCCTTAATCCACAGGAATTAGGGGACTTTACCGCTTTTCTTTCCAAACATCGTCAAGCCTTTGCTTGGTCATACGAGGATATGCCAGGACTCGATCCCGATATTGTGGTCCACAATATCGTTACCCTTCCCAACATCAAACCAGTTAAGCAAAAATTACGTAAAATGCACCCTAGAGTAGCCCTTCTTGTTAAAGAAGAGTTACAGCGCTTGCTCTCGGCTAACTTCATCCAACCCATCGATTATCCACAATGGGTGTCCAATGTAGTACCAGTAACTAAGGCTACTGGGAAAATTTGAATTTGTACCGACTTCCGGGATCTTAATCTTGCCTGTCCAAAAGATGATTTTCCTCTTCCTAATATCGACCAACTCGTAGATTTAACTGCGGGTCATGAGATGCTTTCTCTTATGGATGGTTTCTCTGGATATAATCAAATCCTCATCGCACCAGAAGACCAACATAAGACTTCCTTCATAACCCCTTGGGGGACCTTTTGTTATCGTGTCATGCCTTTTGGCCTTAAGAACGCAGGAGCAACCTATCAACGAGCAATGACATACATCTTCCATGATCTCTTACACAAAACTGTGGAGGATTATGTTGACGATCTCCTCGGCAAGTCCAAGCGTCGTCAGGATCATCTTTTCATCCTTGCACCTCTCTTTGAGAGGCTTATCCGCTTCTGTCTTCGTCTAAATCCAGCTAAGTGCGTGTTTGGCGTTCTCACTGGTAAACTTTTAGGTTTTATCATTTCCATCAGGGGTATTGAAGTCGACCCCGCAAAAATAAAAGCTATCCTTGAGATGCCTCCCCCTTCTAACTTGAAGCAACTCCGCAGTCTCCAAGGACGTCTTCAGTCAGTGCGTCGTTTTATCTCCCAATTGTCGGACCGTTGTCAACCTTTTCACCATCTTCTCCGTAAGAATGTTCATTTTGAATGGGATGAGCATTGCCAAAAGGCCTTTGATGATCTCAAAGCTTATCTTCTTTCTCCACCCGTGCTTACACCTCCACGCGAGGGGGAGCCTTTCTATCTTTATATCTCTGTGACTGACCATGCTCTGGGAGCCATGATCTCGCATCGGGACACTTGTGGTAAAGAACAAGCTGTCTATTACATCAGTCGCACCCTCCATGAGTATGAAACACGTTACTCCGAAGCTGAAAAACTATGTTGCGCTCTCTTCTTTGCAACTTCTAAGCTTCGTCATTATCTCCTTAATCACAAAACTTACATTGTCACAAGTGTCAATCCCCTCAAGACAATCCATGCAAAACCTTATCACAATGATCGCATCACTCGTTGGCTTATGCTCATGACTGAGTTTGACCTCGAGTTTATCCCGCAAAAGGCTATCAAGGGTCAGGTTATTGCAGATCAATTAGCAGATGCTCCTCTTCCGGACACTCAAGACCCCCTTGCTCAATTCCCCGATGAGTATATCCAACAAATTGATTTTGGTCTATCTCCATTTAAAGTAAAGCTCTTCTTTGATGGATCCAAATGCCAGCAAGGGGGAGGTGCGGGTTTCGTGATGATTCCTCCTTGGGGTACGCCTATCCCAGTTGCACACAAATTGAACTTTGAGTGCACCAATAATGTGGCTGAGTATGAAGCTCTTGTCTTAGGTCTTCAAAATGCCATTAATCTCGGCGCTCGTCATATTGACATCTTTGGTGATTCTGAACTCATCGTTAATCAAGTCACGGGTGTCTATCAATGCAAGAATGATATCCTTCAAAAATATCGTGACATCGTTCTTGCTCAACTCCAATCTTTCGATAAATTCACCATCCAAGCCATTCCTCGCACTGCAAATCGATTCGCGGATACCATGGCCTCATTAGCCTCACTTATCCCGCCTTTTACCGAAGACTCGCGTCTTTATGTGGCTGTGCAACGATTAGATCAACCATCTCATCTTGGGCAACTAACGTCAATCAATGCTGTCACAACCCATACTCAGGATGAGTGGTATCAACAGATAGTTGATTATCTATCTCATTCGGTGCTTCCTCCAGATCTGACTTCCAATGGTAGAAGATCTTTTGTCCAACGCGCCAACCGCTATACTATCCTAGGCGGGATTCTTTACAAACGCGGCTTTGATGGTATTTTGCTTCGATGCCTCAAAACCCATGAATCATCTAAAGCTATCCAGGAGGTCCATGACGGTATCTGTGGTGGACATTTTAGTGGCTTAGCTGTAGCCAAGCGCATCTTACGTTTGGGATATTATTGGCCTTCTCTTAATCGAGATTGTTGTGAATACACTAAGAAATGCGTCAAGTGTCAGCAACATTCCAATCTCACGCACATCCCTAGTCAGGCTTTGCAACCTGCGGCGGATTTGTGGCCTTTTTCGCAGTGGGGTCTTGATCTTATTGGTCTCATCAATCCCCGTTCTTCACAACGTCATCATTCTATCATTACTGCCACTGAGTACTTTACTAAGTGGGTAGAAGCTATCCCTCTTTCTTCAACAAAGGCTAAACCCATAGTTGATTTCGTCTATCAACACATCATTTGTCGCTTTGGCGTTCCACACAAGCTAATCACAGATAATGGTAAGTCCTTCAAGAACGCCGATTTGCAAAATCTCTGCAACGCTTTCAATATCAAGCTCAGTTTTTCTTCTCCATACTATCCTCAAGCTAATGGTCAGGCCGAAGCTTCCAATAAAACTTTGCGTAATATCCTCGCAAAGGTAACTAGTCGAGCTGGTAGGGATTGGCATTTACATATCCCTTTCGCTCTCTGGGCTTATCGGACTAGCATTCGTACTCCTACTGGTGCTACTCCCTTCTCTCTCGTCTATGGGTCTGAGGCTGTCCTTCCCTTGGAAGTCCAAATCCCATCTCTCCGTGTTTCTCTCAGAGAATTTGTCTCCGATGAGGATTATCGTCAAAATCGTCTAGCACAACTTGAATTATTAGATGAGCGGCGTCTTAACGCTCTTGAGCATCATCAAGTCTATCTTGAGCATGTCAAACGTGCTTACAACAAGCACTTGCAACACCGTGACTTCAAAATTGGTGACCTTGTTCTTAAGGAAAATCAAAATGTCACTACACTCGAAAGGAGTCAACGTGGTAAGTTTGCTCCCAACTGGATGGGCCCCTACATTATCACTCATAAATATGGGTCTGGGGCTTATCGTTTATCTTCCATGGATGGTGTACCTGAAGCGGAACCTCTTAATGCCTTGCATCTACGGCCCTTCTACTGTTAAAATCTATCTTACACAAATCTAGTCGCAACTCAGATCTTCCATCTGTTAACCAGTCATCTACTTTCGTGGTGATTTGAAATTGTGTGGCTCTCCGCCTATTGCCTCGTTTACCTTAAATATGAGTATCGCGGCTCTACTCATTGCACGTTTCTTTTGGATATGTTCCTCCTCATGGTAGGAATACCTTAATCACCACTTCATCTGTCCCAAGTACTTATCTTAATCGGATCTGCTCGGGGCATGAGTACATGTTCTTCTATGTTCTCCTCCCCTTCATCTGATCTATCTAGGTCTAAACTCAGCTTCTTCCAAAAAATTTCAAAAAAAAAGAAAAAAGAAAAGAAAAGAAGAAGAAGATGCTATCCAAAAGATAGACTGATCCCTTGAAGGACAGCTATCCATATATATTATTAAGTGAATCAAAAAGAACATAGACCATACCCTCGAAGGATGGCTATCATTAAAATTCAAAATACAGACCGCTCCCTTGAAGGACGGCTGTTTCTCAAAGAAATACTCAAGGCTTCTTGTAATCAATCAGCCTTCCAGTTAGTTTATACACTTTTTAGCATCACTGAAAGACTTCCCGCATCGATCAGTCTTTCCATATCAAGCAAACTTCCCGCATTGATCAGTTTGCTTTTCTGCCAAAATCATGAAGCTGAGATTTAAGACCTTTTGTCGATCATATGGAGAATCCTATTTTCCTATTATGGACATGTATCCTGTCCCTTGTAAATTCCGACAAGATACTTACTTTTCTTTCCATTTCTATCCTAGATCTGGTTTGCGACTAGTTAGTGTCAGGTTTATTTTAATCTTATATAGGGCCTTGTATGCTTGGTCTTTCGGTTTCCTATCTGGATTTTATCTATGGTCGGTTGGAAGTCCAACTTATCATTTTTCTTCTTCTCCGAGTATCTTCTCTTCTAAGTCACGGTTGTTTCCATTTATATCTTTGGCTCTCGCAAAGAGTATTCCCCATTTCTTTGTCTTGCATCCTGTTAAATTGACATTTCACATGTTAATTCAATCAAAATTTATCTTCTATCAAAATTCCTCTTATCTATCAAAACATCTATCTTTATTCATTTCTCATTAAAATTACATCTATCTATACATCAAACACATCTATCTATTTGTCCATAAAAATATTTAAAATATGTACATCTAAGGTACATTATATCTAATCTATATATTAATCACATCCATCAATCTATCCACCAAAATTTACATCCAAGGTACATTATATCTATCCATATCTAATCCAAACATCAAACACATGTACATCCAAGTTACATCACATCCATCTATCAAAATTATATCCACATATCAATCTATCTAATCACATCTATTTCTATCATCTATCAGTCTATATTATCCACATCACATATATTTCTATCATCTATCATCTATCTATCCAATCACATCTATTTTATCCACATATCAATCTATCTAATCACATCTATTTCTATCATCTATCAGTCTATATCTATTCAATCACATCTATTTCTATCCTCTATCAGTCCATATCTATCCCATCACATCAAATCATATTTATTTATATCCTCTACATCTATGTCTATCCAATCACATCTATTCATCATCTATCGGTCTATTTAGGTCAGCACCGATTAGTCTGATCGACGCCGATTTGCCGTATCTTCTTGCCATAGTGTTGATGCTTGGCTTATCTATCTGATCATTGTTGTGTGCTGAATTTTGCCTTTTAGCACATATTTTCGATATCACCATCTATTTCGAGTTTGTTCCCTTTGCGTGGAGCACTCGCTTTTTGTTTGGCCGCTTAGAGTTACGCGGGTCTGTAGGCACTAACGTCGTCTGATTTATGGACCGTCTAGTTGTCCCTACCAATGTGTCTCTCTCTAGATGCTGACTATTTTGCAGTTCTCCTTACACTCATGGGTCTGTAGGCACTAACGTCGTCTCATGAGGAGACCGGCTAGTTTTCCCTACCAATGTGAGTTCCTTAGGTTGCTGCCTTTTTGTTTATTTTTATGCGTCATCAATGATCAGATCTACTCCAGACATCCGACTGGGGCATCCTGCATTTTTCATCTACCTTTTTCAAACTTGGGATCGTCTGTTCTATCATCCATCCCATCCCTAGTTTGAGGGGGATCACATCATCACAAATTCTTCCCTTCTTCCATCCCTTTGTTTTTGTCTCATAACCTTGCTTACCGCAAGTTACTTGACAAAAAGGGGCAAAATGTAGACACTTAAAATTGGTTACTCAATTTAGTGTCCCTCTCATCCGTTTACTTGCTTAGGTAACCTGGGGCACGTTTTACGTCACCAACTATCCCCTTGGGATATTATCCAATTTGTGATTTAATCACTTATTCCAAATTTAATTCACCCCATCATATCTTGCCCATGAGTGATTAAATATTAAATATTTAATTACGCTTCTCCCCATGCATCTTAATCACTTATCCACCCCAAATTTATTCTATCCATGTATCACATCTATTTTTAATCTTCCCTAAGCGGGATATTTTCCCGTAGTCGGGATAAGTCTTATCTTTTTCGATCATTTTTGGCCACCTCGGGAGTCTTTTCCGCGATCGGCGCCGACCCATATGGTCGGCGCCGATTTTCTAGGAGCGGCGCCGATTATAAAAGCAAGTCCAGAACTCAGTTCTAAGGCCAGAAGGACCGAAAAAGAGACCACGAACGGGAAAAAGAGTGAACAGAGCGAGAGCAAAAGAGACAGATCGTGAAAGAGACACAGGTTGTGAGAAAGAGAGATCTTTTTAGCATCAATTGTATCAAATTAGGGCAGATCCTGTCCGAATCAATCCCTGAGAGGAGCACCGTTACTCTGTCCCTGTCACATCAGCATCGCACACCACCATCTATCATCTGGTGACTCTGTTCCAGTGTCTCGCCAACTTCGGCCCATCCAGCAGACCACATTCACCTTATAATTCCCGAATCTTATCGCACAGTCCCTGATTGATCGATCTACCCCCAGTCGACGCCGATCCGTCTCAATCAACGCCGATCTTATTCAGTTGACGCCGATCCATCTCAATCAACGCCGATTCTACCCAGTCGACGCCGATTTCCCTGCAGATAGGTAAAAGGACACAGGTAACACAAATCCGGCATTATTTCATAGTTCCCTGTTTTCTGTACTTTCTGTCTGCTGTTTAGATTCTGTCTTATTACTGCAATCAGAAGATCTAGATTTTTACTTACATCTTTTATCATGTATGCTTCTTTTCTTAATTGAAAACGTGGACTGACATCCGCCGAGGAAGCTTATCGCTTCCCGGTCCCGCTTCTTGGGCAGTCCACCTAAATATCTTTTAACGTGGTCTTTTTCTGTCAAGCATCGGTGTTTTGCAGGTTACTCGGATCTATTGTGTGAATTGCTCGTGTGCGCCCGTCTTATCTACATCGGCTTCCTCATCCGTCTACATCTTCATCAGGTATCAATTTCATTGAGGTTTTTCAGGGTTTTTGTGTTTAGTTTGGTGCATTAACTTGGACAGGTAACAAGCATGAAATCCTTGATCTACAAAAGGTGTGGCATTAGTAGAGGTACGAATGCTAGTACGATAAGCCCAAAGGGCAAAGGGAATGTGATCGTGCCAATTTCTTCCGGATTCATTGACAACTTTCATGAGGATTTTGGTTAGGGTTTTATTAGAGGATTCGGTTTGTCCATTTGCTTGTGGATAGTAGGGTGATGAGAAGCTAAGATGCCAAAGTTGTCGCAAAGGTCTTGCAACAACTTGTTTTTGAAAGATTTTCCATTATCTGTTATCAGGCGATGAGGAACACCAAAACGACAAATAATGTGGTGGTTAATGAACTCTACAATTTTTTCTTTTTTAGTTGAAATGAGTGGAATAGCCTCCACCCATTTTGTGTAATATTCGGTTGTTGTGATAATCCATCGGTGACGTTGCGAAGAGGATGGATGAATCTCACCAATAAGGTCTAAACCCCATTGTGAGAAAGGCCAAAGATCTTGTGCAACCTGCAGCGGATGGCTAGGAGTATGTTGAAGGTTAGCATGTTGTTGACACATAACACAATGCTTAACATATTCGTAGCAGTCATTATTGAGAGTAGGCCAATAATAACCAAGGCGAAGGATTCATTTGGCCACGGCAAGGCCACTAAAATACCCGCCACAAATACCGTCATGTACTTGTTGGATGGTATGGGTGACCTCCGCACCGGTGAGACATCGAAGGAGGATGCCATCAAAGCCACGTTTATAAAGGAGTCCCCCCATAACTACATAACGAGAAACGCGTTTAAGAAAAGCGCGTTTACCAGTACTAGTAAGGTCAGATGGGAGAACAGAGGTTGTAAGGTAGTCATGAAATTGGTGATACCAAGTATCCTGTGAATTAGCATACACAGTATTTATCATACAAACTACCGGGGTTGAGTAGGATGGGGCAAAAATTTGTTGGACCACGATGAATAATTTAGAGTCAGTTGATGAAGCTGGAATTTGCGAGGCTAAGCAAGCCATAGTATCCGCAAATTTGTTAGTGGAGCGGGGAATGGTTTGGATAGAATAGTGAGTAAATAAGGCTAAAAGTGAGTCCACGTAGTATTTGTACTTTTGAAGTTCCTCATTTTTACATTGGTAGATGCCCATAACTTGATTGACTACCAATTGAGAGTCGCCAAAAATATTGATAGATTTGATACCTAAGTGTATCGCAACTTAGAGACCCAGAACAAGGGCCTCGTATTCCGCTGTATTATTGGTGTAGGGGAAATCAAGCCGGAATGAAAGAGGCATAGGTTCAGCGTCAAGAGGGATGAGAACAACGTCGGCTCCTCCGCCGCGCTGGCATTTAGATCCATCGAAGAAGAGGGTCATTTGATACGACTCTTCCTCGAGTGAAAGAGTGGCGATGAGTTCGTCGGGGAATGTAAAATTGGTAAATTGTTCCCCAGGTAAAGGGGCTTCCGCAAGTTGGTCTGCGATGGTTTGTCCTTTGATTGATTTCTGGTGGACGAACTCAAGGTCGAGGTTGGCGAGGAGCATGAGCCATCGGGTGATGCGTTGGTTTAGATGAGGTTTGGCATACATGTAATGGATGGGGTCCGTGTTGGTGATGATGAAAGTTTTGTGATTCAGAAGGTAGTGTCGGAGTTTGGTAGCCACGAATGATAGGGCTAGGCACAACCTTTCTACATGTGTATACCTAGTCTCATAGTCCACCAAAGTACGACTTATATAATAAACGGCTTGTTCTCGATTTTCAGAGTCACGATGTGCAAGCATGGCCCCTACAGCGTGGTTAGTGGCGGAAAGGTAAAGGTAGAAAGGGTGGTCGTCTTGAGGTGGGATAAGCACGGGTGGCTGTAAGAGATAAGTTTTGAGAGCTTCAAAGGCTTGGTGGCACTCTTTGCTCCATTGAAAATCAATGTCCTTCTTAAGGAGGTGATGGAAAGGTTGACATCGATCCGAGAGTTGGGAGATGAAACGTCGGATAGATTGAAGCTTACCTTGTAAACTACGCAATTCTGTGAGATTAGTAGGTGGGGGCATTTCTAGAATAGCTTTGACTTTAGATGGGTCAACCTCAATGCCACGCAAAGAGACGATAAAGCCAAGAAGTTTTCCCGAAAGGACACCAAAGACACATTTCTTTGGTTGAAGGTGGACAGAATATTGTAACAGGCGATCAAAGATAATGGTTAAAACATCGAGATGTTCACTGCGATGTTTAGACTTTCCAAGAAGATCGTCGACGTAATCTTCAAGGATTGTGTGCATAATGTCATGAAAAATGTAGGTCATAGCCCGCTGATAGGTGGCACCAGCATTCTTAAGGCCGAATGGCATTACACGGTAACAGAAGGTTCCCCAAGGAGTTATGAAGGTAGTTTTGTGTTGATCGGCAGGGGCAACCAAAATTTGGTTGTATCCTGAAAAGCCATCCATGAGAGAAAGCATTTCATGACCCGCAGTGAGATCAACAAGTTGATCAATGCTTGGTAGGGGGAAGTCATCCTTAGGGCAAGCGAGGTTAAGATCCCGGAAATCCGTGCATATCCGAAGTCCCCCCATCGCTTTAGTGACAGGTACGATGTTAGAAATCCATTGAGGATAGTCAATAGGCAGAATGAAGGAAACAGAAAGGAGTCATTGGAGCTCCTCTTTGACCAAGAGGGCAATGCATGGATGCATTTTTCTCAATTTCTGTTTAATTGGCTTGGAATCGGGTTTCAGTGTAATGTTATGGACAGCAATGTCAGGATCAATTCCTAGCATGTCATCGTAGGACCAAGCGAAAGCTTGGTTGCGAGCACGGAGGAAAGTAGTAAAGGTGACTTGTTCTGATGCGTTAAGGGATTGTCTGATCTTCACAATGTGAGGATCCTCCTCCGTGTGGATGTTGATTTCTATAGTAGACTCGTTCAGCATGGTTTGGGTTTCAGATGGTAAGGCTCGTTGAATATAAGAGTCATCCGCGCCAAGGTAAGTGAGGATGGAGCCATCATCCTAGCACTCAACAACATTAATTGAAGGGGAGTCCTCTTCAATCATGTCTGGATATAGAAGGGGAATAGAAGAGGGGTGCTCATTATCGCGTTGATAAGTGAGGGGACCTAGGAAGATAGCATTTATGAAAAAAAAAAGTTAGGAGGGATAGATTCAGGATCTATCGACTCTGTGGGAGACGAAGGCAAAATGGGTGATGATGGTTTGGTAGGGGTAACGTCATTGTCTTCTAGAAGACAACTGACGCGAGGTTCCGTCGATGTAAGTGTTTCCGAAAATCCGAGACCACTACGATCATTATGTTTGCGTGTGGTGATGGGGATGAGCGTATGTCGGCCTTGTTCATAAAGACCAAAACCAAAGCCTTTCCAAGCACAGCGAGTCAAGAAGGTGAGGGCGAAGCGACGATTTGTCAGGTATTGAAAATCAGATTGGAAGGGAACCACACCAAGAGGAGGTTTAGGGGTAATGGAGGATACGTCAACACCCCCATACGTTAGGTTGGTGCGGCAATGGGGTGGTCCGTAAGAGATTACCTCCCCCACGCGACGGTCGTAGGTGGGATGTGCATGTAATTGTCCGTACTCCTGCGGGGTAGGGAAAGAACTAACGTTATATAGGTGGTACTCCCCCAGCGTAAGGCGTTGAAAAACATCTACTAAGGGGTCGGAGGTTGGGATGTTAGCTGCGGGAAGGGAAGTGGTTTTTGCGACGGTGGTTTCATCAGTTGAAGGCGTAGGCGCGGTTGAGGTGGATGGTTGAGGTACATTTGAAGAGGATGGTTGGGTTGAATGTATGGGTGTCTTGATTGGTATAAGCACATCGTTAGGGCGGTATAACATATTGCAGGTTTTAAAGGGGGGAGGATCAGCTTTTACGGTGTAGGACTTCCCCTCGTACTCAAATTTTATGCATCTATGTAATGTTGAGGGAACGCATCCCATAGCCCGGATCCAAGGACGACCCAGCAATATATTATATTGGAACTCTCCCTCAAGGACATAGAAGAGTTCGGGTAAAGTACGTGGTCCTACCCGAATGTTGAGGATCACGGTGCCTAAGGTAGAGGTAATAGCATCATTGAATGATCGCAACATGATGGGGTTGGCGCACATGCAACTGGAAGGGATATTCATTTGTTGGAAGGCTTTTGAAGAGATGATGTTTAGGCTAGCGCCCCCGTCAATCATAACACGACGTACCCGAATGTCCCGAACGTACGCTGAGATAAAAAGAGCAGGGTCAGGATCTTCGGTACCAAAGTCGATAATTTCATCTTCAGAGAAACTGACTGCAGCAGCTTGTGGTACAGAGACGGAAGTGGTTGGGGCGGTGGGTTGTTTGGTGAGAGAGGCAACGTGATTGGGTGTCAGAATGGAGGCAACGGGAAGGGTTTCATTAGGTAAGACCTCGATCCCCTGAAGAATTTCAACGAGAGCTTGTCGATGAGATTCAGAAGTCTGAATGAGATCATATAGTGTCATTTTTACGGGTGATTGGTGAAGCTGTTTAATCATGGCTCGATGGGCAGCTCCATTAGAGACGGGGTAAGCGGGTCCACGAATAACCACTTTGGGTGGTGGTGCAATCGGGATGCTGGATGGAGAAGGAGAGGACGCAGGTGTGCTTTCTTTCACTTTCTCATTGTTTTTCTACGCTCGAGTAGCAACACTAATCATATTAATCTCATAGACCGGAGATGAAGAAGATGATTGGGATAAATCATGGTCTTCAAGAGGTGGGGTTGTAATAATGACAGATCTTGGTGAGGCGGGGACAGATGGTATAGGAGAGGGAATGGAAACTAAAGGTCTCTCCCTTCGTAAGTTGTCTTTCTTAACCTTTCTATCTGGGAGAGGTGACTGACGAAGGATGGTTTTTAAAGCTTTGCATCCCTCCACATCATGTCCTGGTGTGCGGTGATAAGCGCAGATCTTAGACTCATCATAACCTATAGGTCGAGGTTTAGACGGGTCATAAGGTCTAAGTGGGGGTAGGGAAATGGTCGCATTCTCTACTAGCATAGCAAGGATTTTGGCATAAGATCCTTTGAGTGGGTCAAAATCAGAAGAGGATGAGGGTATTGATTGCGTGGGTTTTGGTAATGTTTGGGCGTGGTTGGTTTGTATGGGTGGTGGTTTAGCCGAGGGGTGTTGATACGTGTTTTTCACTAAACGTGGTTTCTTTGGTGCAGAAGCTATATTGGATGATGAGGCCACAGATGGTGTGGTATCAGAAAACAACCACGGGGAAATAGGAGTGACCGAAAACAAATCTTTTGATGATGGAATTTGTTTAGGGTTGATAGGTGGACAGGATACGTGGAGTGACGGTGTTGCTATACCCCTGGGATCTCTGTATGTGTGCAGAAGGCGTAGGTCGCTTTAAAGGAAACGCAGGAGGTATGATATATTGATGTAGGGTAGAGGGATGGGGTCCCAATATGGAAGGTAGGTGTGACGATGATGGTTTCAGTTGTGATAGAGGCATAGGTTGAGGAGATTGAGTCTGTCTCTTAATGGGGTGGACGGCTTTATTTTTAGATAAATCAAGCCGCTTAGGTGGGTGTGTTAGACTGGGTATGGGTAAGGTCCCAAGCGTAGGGGAAGATTTGGCTAAGTTAATAGAAGTGGACGGGGCATTTGGTAGAGGTGAGAGGGGTGAAGGTGAGAACATGGGCATTTTAAGCTTCTGTAAACACTTCGGGTATATGGTGGAGGCCTCAGGATCGGTCATTTGCATTTGAGTAGAATATGGCGTACTCAAACGTTCCCATAGGGCCTGTCTATCTTCTGTGGAATGACAGTCCTCACGTGTGAATGTGAACTTTTGTACGGAAGAAAGGTGGGTTGTGATTCCGGTCCACTGTGGGTGTGATACAGGGGGTAAACGAGGCACTGTATCAATAGATGTCAAGAGGTCGACCGGTTGTTGAAAAGATTTAGGTGATGAAGGACTAATAGGCAGGAGGGCATGTTCGAGAGGATCCGTCATGATTAAAGAATTTGGTGGTGTCGGTGCAAGAGATTCCTCGTCTAAGGATGTCAAAAGGAGTGGCGTACCTTCCTCTTGTGCAGCAAGAGGGGTAGAAGGGGAAATCTGGGAAATAGATAGGTTAGATAACATCCGTTCGCAATCTTGTAGGGATGTGGTATAAGAAGACTCATCGATGGGAAGAGAAGTCTGGGCAGTTAACTCCTTTATGGGTAAAGGAATGATTTCACTTTGGTTCGATGGAGGTAAAGGAGGTTCGGGCTCCTGTGTTAGTGAAGAGGCTTGATTCAAAATTTTCTCGATAGAGGCTTTGGGCTGGGTATCAAAGACTGCATGGATCTCATGAACACTCTCCTCGGCTAAGATATCCTGGTTTACGTTGCTGTTGGAAGAGTGATTCGGGAATGGTTTGTTAAAGATTTTCAAATTTCGGTTGGCAGGGGCATTAGGATTATCGAGGGTTATATCCCCTGCGTCAACCATTTCCTGTACTATGTTTTTCAACATCTTGCAGTTCTCATGACTGTGTCCCTTCACGCGGTGGAAGTTACAGAAGTCATTTTCTTTGTACCAGGAAGGTATGGCGCGAGTGGAATCAAACCCGGAATGAGGTTTAACAGGAGGTAATGTAATGGCTCCTGCTTTGAGCAATTTTTCCAATATCACACCATATGTTTCTCCCAAGGGAGTGTAGTTGATGGGCTCGGCTTTGTACTTATAGGTGGTTTTTGGTGGAGTATTGGACGGCGCTTGAGATTTGACCATCACCGCGTGGACAGCTCCTTTTGATTTAGAAGAAGTGGACGCGTGAGGAGTGGTGGTATTTGGTTTATTGGTAGAATCAGGAGTTCGGAAATTGGGGTTTTTGTTGCGCAACCATAATTTCTCTTCTTCTAAGGCTCGAATCTCTAGTTTCCGAGCCATGGTAAAGGCTTCATCGAATGTACGGAAAGTTTGAATTTTGAGGGTAGGGGAGATGTGCTTAGCGCAAGCCCGCGTAAACAGTTCGATAAGTTCGGTTTGAGGCAAGGCATACGTAAGTTGGTTGATAAGGCCCCGCCATCGTCCAACGAAATCTGCGATAGATTCGTCCTCAAATTGTCAGATGGCATAGAGGTCGGTGATAGATACTTTCTTGGCAATGTTAATGGAGAAATGATCCAAGAAAGATTGGGCTAGTTGGTTAAAAGAGAAGATTGAGTGCTGGGTTAAAGCACTGTACCACTCCAAGGCAGGTCCTGATAAGGACATGGGAAAGGTGCGGAGTAACAAGGCATCATCATGGGCAATCAAATAACAAGCATGTCTAAATGATCGCAAGTGTTGTTGAGGGTCCTCTTTACTGTTAAAACGGGTAAATTTTGGTAACTCCCATTGAGGAGGATATGAATGAAGGGGGACAGAAGGGTGAATGGGCTCCCGAAAAACTTGCTCGTATGTCAAGGCGCTACGAATTCCTGAAACAGAAGCCTCCAGGTTTTGCATTTTGTCCATCATTTGTTTAATTAGATCAGTAGTTGGATGAGATGATGGTGTGGTTGTGGTAAACGGAGGCAAATTGGGCCAAGGACCACCGCTAGACCCTAGTGGGGTTAAGTGTTGATAAGGTGTGGAGGATGAATATGTTGAGGCAATCGAATAGGGATGTCCCATATAGGATGTTGAGGTCACTGGATACGTGTATGGGAATGAAAAGGTAGGCGGAGCTTGAGAAGGAAAGCTCGTGTGGATAGGTGGCAAAGAGCAAGTCATGAACGGAGCAGTCTGCAAGAGAGATGAGGTAGGGGCAGTCGGCGGTAATGATATGTGGGGTCCGAGGTTAACCAACAGAAAGCCAATCTGGGTCGTATGAACCTCTGAAGCCGTCGGATTGGGAGACGGGGCTAGAGATGCAGGAAGCAAGGCGGTATTATCAGGCGGAGTGGGAGCTAAATGAGCAGCTATACTAATAGGCATACCAACAAGGAGCTGACCATCAGGCGTACGGTCAGGGGTATGAGACAAATAGTATTGTACAGCGCTAGAATTAGCATCCAGAAACTTGGCGAAGTCCTTATCTCCCACAGGAATTTTAGGAACCTCGCTGGTATCCGTAGGATTCCCCACAGAATGTGAAGGGGGTGATTCAGGCAAAGAAACAGAGCAAGCGTGTGAAACCATGGCGGCGGCTTGCTTTCGAGTGATAACAACCATGGACAGGAGTTCACAGTAGGGTTTCAATCTGTCAGGAACAGAAACAAACTCAGACTGGTAAAATTGGTTGGTTGCTGGTTTGTCAGGAATTGGAAAAGAGAATAACCGATATCGGTCTAGTAACCGATGTCGGTTACACTATAGCCGACGTCGGTCAGGTAACCGATGTTGGTGTAAGAAGTCTGGGCTAACAAGATATAAAAAGGCTGCTAATTTGATTTTTAACAACGTTTAGTATACTTGTCCAATTATTGATCACAGAAGACAGAGTATGAGAAAGAAAACAGAACTAAAAACAAGCAAGATGCACACACAAATCCAGAGATTAACCCTAGAGTTAATTTTAATTATCGTGGGCTTATGCCTTTAGACGTAGAATGATGTCAGAATCCTAAACAAGAGACTTAGGGGAAATTTCAAGTTGTTTTGGCTTATAAGGTTACCTCAATCGGGCGGAGGAATACCGCGGAAAAGGGGGGATGTTTGAGCTGTTGTGTTAATTGTGAAGTGATTCGGTATGTGTTGTGCAGTGAATGTAAGATTAATTTCCTGTCAATACTGTGGATATCACCCCCACGTGTACGACCTGTTACTTAATCTACGTTCACTAGAATTGAAAAACAACAAGCAGGAATGCAATGCACGTGTTTTAAACCCAAATCGAAAATTATGTTCGATGAAGCAAGAGAGATGACTTTCACTAATGCGAAACTAGGAAAGCAAGACAAATTCTTTACGAAATATATAACAAAAGCAGCAACAGCAAGTATGCTTCCTAAAATGAAAATAAGCAAGAGAAACAGAAACCCAAGATGGGTCCCACCGGGCGTGCCAAAATGTTTCACTCGGAATGTTTCGTTCCTTTTAGAAACAGATAAGGGTTGGGGCTAGGAGGAATACCTGTAGAATGTCGAGATGGTGTGCGCGTACCGTAGAAAAAGATCAGGCTGACTGCGAAGAACTCCTTTTTGTCTTGGAAGGACTACCTGCAAAATAAGAACACAAGACCACAAGATTTTAATTAGATAATAAATGAGGAAACTGCCTTGGGCCCAGGAAATATAAAACTTCCTTTCGAAGGTGGTCAGTTCCCCTACTAATATGAATTAACACAAAAGACTATAAGATATTAATTAAATTGCTTTGTTGAACTGGGTAGGGGAAAGGCTGGTTATTGGTTATAGTCAGTATAACCGATGCCGGTTACTGATAACCGATGGCGGTTACTGATGACCGATATCGGTAGAGTCTAGGATCTGAAGGTTAGTTGTTTTGTGGGGTGGTGGTGTTATTTGGTAGTTGTGTTATTTATAGGGCTGTATATAGGTGATATTAGGAAATAGGGTGATGAGAGGTAGATGAATGACAGTTAGATGCAATGATACATTGGGTAGTGGATCCAAGAATGGATTTGTGGGGACATATGATTTAAAGAGTCGAAGAAATGTTATTAAAGAGGACATGCAAGAAGTAACTTACTGATTATTCGCGGAGATGCAGGTCCAAGAGCTCTGATGGCAAAGGCAGAACTGAGGTAGGATGGTCTGGCACACAGCAGATCAAATCAGCTGAGTATAACAGGGCTCTGGTATCCAGTTGCAGTCCTTGGCTTACTCTCCTTGTCTCTTCACTTGTCTCTGCTCGGTCAAGTGAAGATCTGGACTCTCTTGATCGCTCCCAATGATCTCTATTGATTCAAAATCCTTCGACCTTCATCCAAAAATGAAATTCCGATCCTTTGTTTTTGGTTTGGGGAGGCCATTTACAGGGAACCGATGGCGGTTACGTAACCGACGGCGGTCGAGTAGGAACCGGCATCGGTAAGGAAAAAGTAGGCTATTTTTAGTAAAATAGCCCACCTTCCCTGCTTTTCTCCCGAGAGATTAGTTGCGGGCTTGGTCAAGTGACTAGAAGGTCAGTTTTGGGTGCGAGAAAGGGGTCATTAGTCATGGGTGTAGGTATAGACCAAGTTTTAGGTCTTAATTAGGTTAGTTTAGGATTAGGGCTAGGTCATGATGAGGTGGCAAAATGAGGTGGTAGGTGAGGTGATGGGGATTTAT
This sequence comes from Taxus chinensis, assembly GCA_019776745.2. Classification (NCBI taxonomy): domain Eukaryota; kingdom Viridiplantae; phylum Streptophyta; class Pinopsida; order Cupressales; family Taxaceae; genus Taxus; species Taxus chinensis. The sequence continues at coordinate 29,338,770 of CM034152.1, forward strand.
CAATTACAAGGTAATCAATAAATAATTGTGTAAGGTTTAGGTAATGAGGTTAGGTTGCGAAATGGGATGTGGGTCACAAGGGGTCATAAGACAAGAATTTGGTGTCTACAGGAGGTCAATAGGTGGCTAGGTAAATTATAGATGATAAAATAATGATGAAATGAAATAAACTAGAGAAGTATGATGTTATACTTACTTGGATTCTAGTCTTGGATGCCTATGAGTGAGGGATGGAGGTGATGATGAGAGGTTTTGAAGGCTAAAAATGATCACCAACTAAAGGAAAGTTTCTGCATGGGCTGCATGTAAATTCCTCTTTGCTTGATTAGATCAGATCATTGCTAGGATATTTGTGCAGGAAAAGATGCTTGATCTCCTTCCTTACATGCGTGTTCCCGCTGGAATTCGCTAATGTTCGCAAAATTTTCCAATAGTTTTCGAAACTTCTTCCAACCTTGAGAATAAGGTTGTTTTGGGGTTAAAAGGGTAACCGACGGCGGTTCTAGATTAACCGGTGATGGTTAGGGGTAACCAACGTCAGTCAAGGCAGGATTTCTTAGGTTTACTAAACTAGGGAGATCCTCTTGATTTTCTTAGATCTCATGTCGTTAATCCATATATTAGACTGGAAGCCTCTTGTAAGCATGTGGGAATGTGGTTAGAGAGAATGTAGGCATTGATTTTTAGGGTTTGGGTAACTCTCAGTTAGTTATGGAAACTTACTAAGAATAGGTCTTAGATTGATTTGGCTTGGTGAGGTGTCTAAGTGAACTATATGTGTAGATATTATTTAAATTAAGATATTTAAATAATAAATATAGTGAGGATAATGAATTAATTTAATTTAATTAATATTAGTGGGGTGAAGGGGGCCATGGCTAGTGAATGTGATGAAGGGTGCTTATTTTTCGAAGGACCAAAGGGGAGTGTGACCTAATTTTAGTGTCTACATTTTGCCCCTTTTTGTTACGTAGCTTGTATTGGTAAGCAATGCTAACAAAAATAAGATGTGGTTGCCCAATGTGTGGGTGAAGGTGATCCCCCTCAAACCAAGAACTGACAAGGCAGAAGGTAGAATCGGTGAGTGGCTTGATAAAAAAGGTGAATGTGAGGAAAAGGTAGGTGGGCACAGGGGAAAAAAGGATGAAAGATCTACTCGAGCAATTCTAGGTAATGGTTTGGGTCAAAGGTAGGAACAGTCAAATGCACGCACACGTATAAACTGTAGCATGCTACCGATTTGAAGAGAAGGTAAACTCTATATCATCTAAGGTTGATAGGTTTACCAAACAAGGTTGAATTGATTCTAGTATCCAAGGTATAGGATATGGTCAGAAAACACAACGTAGGTTGGGTGTAGGAACATTTAGGCATGTTCCAGTAAACCAAAGGTAAGGTCAGGATAAACAGTCACGGCAATAGGCTAGGTAAGGTCATTAGGTCAACAACACAGGTAACAGTGCAGTAAGGTATAGCGAACACATGAGATCTAAGGTCACTAGCGATGGGCCAGGTCCAAATATCAAGGTCACGACATGGGTAAGGCCAAGGTAGGGGTAAAATAATGAGTCCCCAAAGGAGGACTAAGGGAGGTAGTAAATGATTTTGTCAAGAAAGGTGAGGTAAATGGGTACGGTAACAGTGGGGTAAGGTAAATGAAGGAAGTAGGGGTAGGGTAAAAGGGTTAAATTTGAGAGTAATGTGTAGGTGAGGGTGACCGATTCCGGTCATGGATAACCATCATTGGTATATGATAAACTGATGATGGTTAGGTAGGGCACGTGATCGATCCTGGTCAAAGGTAACCAATGTCGGTTAGGTCGGGTTTGTTATAAAAACAAAAAATCCACATTTTTTGTTATTTTGTGAAGTGAGAAAATGAAAAAAAAGAGAGAAAAGAGAGAAAAGTGTCCAAACAAAATGAGAAAGTGAGCTGGTAGTGTGATTGATGAGTGATTGGTTGGTGAGCAACGGGTCCATAGGATCAAGGTGAGAGATTCGATTGGTTAGAGGTTGTGGGTATCAATTTGGTGATGGTGGAGGCCAAAGAGGGATCGGGCGGCCCACCAGCATAGCGACCAGACATGCCACCAAGACGGAGGCAGCATGATGAGGTAAGCACCCTCCTCTACGTTGTTGATTTGTTAGATTAGAGATTATTTTAGTGTTGGGTTAAGGTTTTTTTTGGTTTTCATTTTGGTGGGTGGGCACAAATTAAATTTGGGAATGGGGGGAATATGGGGTAAAAGGAGGTATAGAGAGGGTAATAAAGGGGATAGGGGAGGTGGGTGGAGGTCCAAGGGTAGGTTAGGTCATTTTAGGTGGGGTAAAAGGGGCAGGGGGAGGTTTTTTTTAGAAAGGGGGGTTTGGGGAAGTCGCAGGTTTTTCCACGACAGTGACCGACATCGGTCAAGGTTGGCCGATGTTAGTTAGGTGGAACTGGTATCAGTCACTAAATAGGTGACTGATGTCAGTTAAGGGGTAACCATGGTCGGTAAGGGTGAACCAGCATTAGTCACCAAACAGGTGACCAGTGTTGGTTAAAGGGTGACTGGGGTCGGTTAGGATGAACTAGTATTGGTCGGATTATTGGGCACAAGGGTCTAAAAGTGGTGTGGGCTAGGTAGTTGAGATGGGTAGGGTGAAAATAGGGTATAGGAAAATGATAATGGTTAAATATGGATGATACATGTAAATCAATGTTTTGTTTGTATTGGATGTAGGGGAGAGTGTAGCTATATATGCGGGACAGGGTTCCACCTCTACTCGTGACAGTGCACAGCGCAGTGACCCCGACGAAGCTACATCATGTGGAGGTAGTTAGGTTAAGTGGGGTTTTTCGCTATAGACATGTATCCCGGTAGCCCAGTTTGATGGTCGCGCTCATCGATAGATGGGACTCCATGACCAACACGTTCCACCTGCTGACGGGTGAGATTACTATCATCATGGAGGACCTGTTACGAATTCTTCGGTTACCCATATTGGTTGCCCAGGTTTATTCTATCTCCTCTGAGGCCTTAGACTATTTTTGGAGAGGGGATGGCCGATCTAAGATTCCATAGCGCCAATTTGAGCTATGGAGAGATGTACCTAGCCCATTCAGAGGAGACGAGGCTAATGGTTTTGTTGATGGAGGCAGTGTGCTGCTATGCACTGCCAGATGCAGAGGGTGGATGCTTTCCCCAATCACTGATGGAGGTACTCCATGACATGATGGTGCATGAGACCTTATTTTCCTGGGCACCAGCATTCTTGGTGCAACTGTACAGGGAGTTGTGGGCATATGGGTGGTTGCATAGGTTTAACATGTGTTGTACATTTATACTACACTGTTGGGCCTACAAGCACATATTTTTTTTGTGTCCTATAGGGATGCCGTGAGTAGATGCATTCCCACCTAGATTTGTGTGGGTGGGATACATGAGATGGGTTCCAGTGATAGGAGAGTGGAGATCTGATAGGCCGACACATGATGTGGCCCATTTCCGGCAGTTATGGGATGGGTTGTCCGGAGTGGACATTATATGGAGGCCATATGTGAGATTCCCCTCATATAGGCATATACATGAGGAGCTAGCTGAGCTCTAGATAGAGAGATGGATACAGGGTCGCCATGTCAGGGAGGACGAGATGATCCTGATAGACAGAGTCTGACGGTAGTTCAGGTTAGTACAGGACATACTTCCACCCTTCCCACAGTATCAGAGAGATGATGTGGAGAGGCCCTTACCTCTACCACAGCCCATAATGCCCACAGGGAAGGAGGAGAAGCCAGTGGACCGACGGATAGATGACGCTGGGTGTATAGATAGGTACAGGAAATGGTGGGAGGGTCAGTTATGAGCCATACCACCCAAACTGGGGCAGCCAGATCTAGCTACCATTACAGTGCAAAGAGACACCCTACAGGGGTAGGTATCTATGATAATTACCTAGTTGGGTATACTGTAGACACAACTGGAGGGTTCTAAGGCAGAGGTAGTAGAGCTAAACATACAGGTGGCGAGTCTGCAGGCCCAGATGGTGGATGGAGGAGATGGAAATGGTTAGGAGGGGGATTGTCAGGTGGCAACCTTACAGGCTCAGGTGGTAGGTTTACAGGGCCAATTGGCCACATCCCAGGCATAGATTGGGGTCTTATAGGCCCAGATACAGGCACAGGGGTAGGGGGCACCACCACAGGCACCGGGAGTAGGTCCCAGTTCACAGGAAGGCATGGGGCATGGTTTCGAAGGGAAGGTACAGGGGCCACGACCTATGGGACCACCACATATTGTGCCTGTATCTAGGTTACAGGATGCCATAGGTGAGGTGAGATACTATCAGGACCAGCTGATGGTGGCTGGGATAGATTTCATATCCTATGCCGAGTACAGGGCACAATAGGTGTCTAGTGAGAGGACGAGATCCCGCACTCATATTCTGGAGAGCACAGGGGGTTAGTGAGCTTTGAGGCTTGATTAGGAAGAGGCTACCAGTGCACAGATACCAACTCTAGTTGAGGTGCTAATAGGGACACATGAGGCTGAGGGTACAGGTGATACTGAGATGGAGGACATCTGCTGAGATGTTTGATATGGTGCCTGGTTTTTGATGTATGATAGTTTTGTGATATATACCAGCCTGTGTGCCGAGAGATATTTATAGTTTTGATCACACATCGGCCTACGTGCTGATGACAGTGAGGATGTATGAGATATTTTTGTATATTTCAAGCATATACCGGCCTACGTGCTGAAGAGATACTGTATTGATTCATTATTTTATTATATATATGAGACCGGCTTACGTGCCGATGACATTTTGTATTATTTATCGGCCTGCGTGCTGACGATTTTGATATGATGGACATGATGAGATAGCCATGTATATTTGAGATACACATTGATTTATATATGATGAGATACATGCTATGATTTGATTTGCTGATGTGTTTATGAGATATGAATTTGTTGATTTATTATTTTGATATGGATGGAAAGTAGGTGAGTTAGACATGACGGAGTCAAGTTAGTTTAGGTATGGATTGAGTCAGGTCAGTTTAGGCATGGATTGAGTCAGTTCATAGGCATGGATCGAGTCAGGTTATAGGCATGGTTTCAGTCAGGTTATAGGCATGGTTTGAGTCAGGTTATAGGCATGGTTGGAATCATGTTATAGGCATGGTTAGAGTCATGTTATAGGCATGCATCAAGTCATGTTATAGGCATGGTTGGAGTTAGGTTATAGGCATGGTTCAAGTCAAAAGTAGGTGAAGTGGTGATTCATTTTTTTATGCAATGAATGATAACATGGGTCATATGTGAGATGTGTTATAATCTATGCATAGTGATGATAGAGAAATGGTAGGCGTAATAAATGTATGTTGTGATAATGTTTAAAATATGAAACAATTTGTTATGTATGTGGTGTAATTTCCAATTTTGGGTATAAAAGGGAAACTAAGTGAGGTGTGATGTAATGTGAGGAACATGGAAGATGAATTGTTTAGGGTAGAGTATGACCGAGCTAACCTCCAAGGGCCCCATGCCCTCGGAGTCTTGCCTACATAGTCCCGACGAAAAGGGACCTCAAGCTGATGTAGTTCTCCCTGTTATCTCCATTTTGAGTTCACGACAAAATGATTAGATAACCCCTACGAAATTTTTGAAGTTGATTTTGCATTATGGCCTCTTTTAGAGAAATTCGGGTTTTCGGGTTTTTCCGACAACTCGACATGAGTTTTAACATGCTTTGTGTCGCCTGTTCCTCGATACCCGAAGTCCACTTCATATTGAGAAAATTGGGTTTTCGGACCTCCGGCGCATCGGAACATGCCTGATTCAAAACATGTTTTGTGTCACCTGTTCCCCGATACCCGAAGTCTGATTTAGTCCTTTGTATCATGTTTTTGGAGCTATGAAGCATCTAAACATCTCATGCTTTATGTCTTGTGTTTCCTGAAACCTGAAACCCGAATTGCACTAAGCCCCCTTGTGTCGGGTTTTCGAACCTCTCTAACATGCTGACATGGCATTCATGCTGAGTTGTCGGTGAGTTGGCACGTGCCGAGCTGAAGTGTATTAATTACAATTTTTCTTATAAATACGTGGATTTCCACGTCATTTTTACTGAACGTATTTTTAACTCGTGGATTTTTCGTACATGCTCTTTCAACCTCGAAACCCGAAAGCTCGCCTGTGCCTGATTGAATCGCCATTTTTCGATCTTCCCTTTCTTTGGTTGAAGGTATTTCTCTCTCCACTCTTTGTTCCTAGTTTTTATGGATTGATTGCGCGTGAATTCTTCCCATTTTCTTGTTGGGTTTTGAAAGATTTTTATTCTTCTTCTTTCTGGAGTTGTTTTGAAAAAAGGGGTATAGGTTTTAGGGTCTATCTCTTCTAAATTACCACTTGGTGCTATTTCCTCAAAGTTTTATTATGTGCCTGGTACATGAATGGTTAAAAGGAGATTGCATGTTTTAAATTCGACGAAAAACCCTGTTTTTCTCTTCTCAGGTATTGAAGGCTGTTGTGCAATGTCGAAGACCTGAAGTATATTGAAGGCTTGGCGTGCCGGAATTTCCAGAGTTCCCGGCATCAACACAAGTGTCAGGATTTCTTCCGTTTCTGACATCATCGGCAGTGTCGGGCTTTCCCAAAGTTTTGACATTATCAAACGTGCCAGACTTTCTAGAGTTTCCGACATTCTCAGCGCATCGGGTTTTTAGGATTTTCCGACATCATCTTCGCCAGTGTCAGACTCTTCCGTTCTTCTGGCATATCCAGCAGGTCGGGATTCTCACAGTGAGCAACATCTCCTAAGCTTCGAAGATTTCTTCCTTCGACGTCCTTCATGTCGGACCCTGGTCCATCTCAGGAAAAGACTGAGAAGTCAGGCAGAATGAAATATAAGTTTAAAAAGTTGGAATCTCCATCGTATATTGATTGCAACTATGACATCCAAGACACCGAACTCGGAAATATAGACATTGAATATTTCTGGAGTAGGGTGAGGAGTTCCTCCCAAACTCCATGGATGAAAACTATAGCCGATAGTGGCTTACCTCTCACAGCGGGTTTTCCCATGTCCGCTCAGTGTCCAGAATTCATCTTGGCTTGTGCATCCAGTTATGACTCGGTGTCTCGTTCTGTGAGAAGTCAATCAGGTGAAGTAGTGATCAAATTGGATGGAGGTTACTTTGATGATCTCCTAAAACTGCCCAATTTTGACGAGTATGGAGAGTTGGACATCAAGTCAGCTCAGAAAGCCTGGGACAACGATCAGGAAGACTACATCAAACATGTGAACAAGAAGTTCCTGATCAAGGCCAAACTAGTTGTGTCCAGATTTCCAAGGATTATCCCCAGGAGTGATTTCATCCAAGAAATAAATGACATCATCACCCTGCTGAGTCGGGTTTTTGGTTTGCCCGAATTGAATGTATTTCAAGGATGGATGTATCAATTTATGATCACCATCAAGAAGAATCAGTAGGGGATCAACTGGGGTACTCTCATCAGCAATGAGATTGATTCCCAAATGACAACGGTCTTGTCAACTGGGAAATTTTATATGTCTTCATATGTCACATACGTAGCAGCTGGGATGAGGAACTATCCCAGGCTGGATACCAAGGGAAGCAGAACAGAGAACCAGGTGTATCAATACTTCCCTTAATTGAAAAAGAATGGGTCCAAAGACCATTTCAGGAGGGTGAATGATGCCTTCTTCTATGAAAATATCTACAGGATAAACCCTGAGCTGAGGAAGACAAGAGTCTCAGATGAGGCTTGGGCTGAAGTTTCTAAATGGGGATGTATCTTCTTACAATTCAAGAAGTTTACATATCTTCGGGTGGTCATGTACTCGGGAGATCCTTTTTGCCTGCCCCGATATCCAGGGGATAGACTGATATTGATGGAGTTGGTTAGGCAGCTGTTGGATTTCCATAAATTCCAACAAAGCAAACATAAGGCTGTTGTATCCTTCCTAATTTCTATTGGGAGTTATACTTGCTCAACAGTAGTGAAAGCCAAAAATGTTGTCCACGAACTTCAGGACAAATTGAAAAAGCATATGAAGCCTCGAGACTGTTTTGACATCCGAGGAGTGCTCAGAGCATATGGAACCCAGCATCTGCACAGGCCAAACATAGAAGATATTTGGGTGGATCTGCGTAATGAGGTTGCTATTTACAGAAAGGATAATAGCAGATTGAATATTGCTGAGATTCAAACACTGGAGCTTGCTGATTTACCAGAGGGTATGGGTGACAATGAAAGTGTTTTGGATCTTTCCTATGATGGACTAAAGGAGGATCAATATGTTTTCCCACCTATTGATTGGTCAGCCAGAGAAAAATCCTCTATTACAGATAGGTCGGCTCTAATCCTTGCTCACACCAAAGCATGGCTCTCCTCTTGGGGAATGAATTTTAAAGATGATAAGTTTTCAAAGTTGGCTGCTTCAGAGGCGGGGCCCTCCAAAAAGGAAAAGGACAGAAAATCTTCTAGGGAGCCTATAAAGGTCAAGATTGTCAAAAAGAGGAAAGAAAGAGAAATCTCTTCAATTGTTTCTCCAGTAGAAACGGTGAATGTGCCAAAATCACCAACACCACCAAAAATAGGAGAAATTAATTTGGAAGGAGGAAGCCAGCTTCTGGTTCCACCATTTGTTGATTGCTCAACTGAAGAGACCTTATCTCTTGCATCTAAGGCTTTGGAGTCTGGATCTGTGCCTCTTTCCTCACAACAACTCCTACCTCCTTATTCTCCATCAACTTCTTTAGTAATGGCCAGTATTTTCTCTGGACTTTCACCCCTCTCTGCTGGTACCCAAGTGATCACCAACACGCCCCCTCCTGTGCCTCTTTTTATTGGATCTACTACCACGTTGGTAACTATTCCTCCTCCACTAGTAGAATCTTCTCCCCTTGAGGGTATGGTACCAGCTTCTGCAACCATGGCAACTCCCTCTGATACGCCGCAATGGCTACTCGAGAAAACTCTAAGGAAGAGGAAGGTGATTGTGCCCCTACCAGCCTTTGATTTCAGCTCACTCAAGGCTCCTACTGCGAAATCAGCCAAGAAACCCAAAACAGTTTCAAGGGTTTTGGTGGATGCTTCAGGAGATAAGTTCGCAGAGATTACCACTCCCTCGGCTGACAAAACTAGAGAGGATATAACAGCCTCTGATTATCAGGTAACCAGGGTGGCTCTAGGGAAAGTGACAGCAGAAGGGGTGCAACAAGATGCATGGGATTCCATAAACGTGTTGTGCCAAAAGTTAAAAGAAACAAAGGACAGCAGAGATGAGCTTAAGGAAAAAGTGGAGCAGTTGACAGAGGTTTTGATTAAACTCTCAAAACCCCTTGAATCCATACCACCTTCTTCTGTTTCTGTCGGATTCGATTTCTCATCAGTACCTACGATTGAGAAGATTGCTAAAAAAGGAAGGGTGGTTGATGAATGGATCCAAAGGTTGCTCCAACAGGGGAAGGAAGTAGTTCAAGATGTGGTGAAAGTTCATCAGTCCTTGGGAGACATTTAGAAGGATGGAGAGAAGATGGATGAAGAATTCTCTCAGGAAATTGGACATCTTGATTTGAATTTTGAAGCTCTCCAGGTGTTAAAGCAAATACCAGCACATCTCTTGGTGGAAGAAGGTATTCTCCCACATACAGATAAGCATTTCCAGCTGACCAAGGCCATCAGGTTCAGAATAAAGATTCTCAAGCTTGCAGTAAGTTGAGAGAATCAAGGGATAAATTGATTGATGGGAAAAGTGATCTGGAAGAAGAATTGCTGAAGATTTGTCCAAAGGTGTCAGTTGGGAACTCAGGTATCCTATCAGCAGATGATCTCTTCAAGAAAATCCAAGATTCTGTTCAGCATGAACCAATAAGCAGATTTGGCCTTGAGATCATTGATCGGTTGGTAAGGGTTGAACATTCTTTGGAGGCCTTAAGAAAGCTCAGCAAAGGATTGAAAAAGCTTCCCGGCAATGCCAGCGATATTCATGAGACCTGTGAAATTTGGAATGATCATTCCACTGCGCCTGATGAGAACGAAATGCAAGGCATAATTCGGAAGTTCCAGGAATTTCAGAGAAAACAGTCTCAACTGGAGGAAGAAAAAGAGGAAGGAGAAAAGGATGATGATTTAGATTGAGTCCCAACGTTTCATGTCATTTCAATCTTGAAATTGACATGTCTTTTTCATTTCTGTTTCGTCACATTTTTGAATCATATTTTGACTTGATCTCCTACGTGAGAATCAAGCAAAACAGAACTCTTGTTAAAATGCTATTTTTTAGGATCTACACTATTTTATCTCTACTTCTTTTATTATAAATAAGGGATGCTTATGCATTCCAAAGGGTCGAGATTTTTTGGAATATTTAGGGGCTATTAGAAAGAAGAAAAACTTTGTGTTTTCGTTCAATCATTTTGAAGAATAGGAGTCGATATTATTTTACAGACTTTGTGTTGTGGAATATATCTTACTTAAGACAGTGTTCTTGTGTTCATGATCTTAAGCTATTCTTTGCATAGCATCTTAGTGTTTCTGATTATTTCAGACATTATATTTGTGATCTAAAGCTCGTATGATTATTTCGTGCTCTGTGTTTACTCGAAAGAAAATACGTTTCTCTCATTTCCTTTCTATTGTGCTTCTTTCATTGTAACAATTTCTAACCCAGTTCATTTACGAAAAAAATATCCTTGAATCGTGTGAATGTGGATTTCGGGATTCCATCCCACCCCCAATGGTTAGATTAGTGTGAATACTGTATATATCGTTTTTACTGTGTTTTAGATTAGTAATAAGCAGGTAGCCTCACCTGTCTTTGAGGAGGGATTTAATCCCATATACTGTGGTTGAACCTCATATTTTGGTTTGACAAAATATCCAACCAACACTCCCATGAGCTAGGGAAGAATATGAGGGGTTATGAAAATGAGTTGGTAGGTTTTTTGGCATGGTGCGGGTTTAGGTTTGTTAGGTTTGGGTAGATTATAGGTAAAATGATGTAGGTGAGGGTGATTGTGAAAAAAGAAGGATATTACCCCAAAATTAAGCGTCAAGGACCAAGTCCTGTATAAGGGAATCAAAATGTAAACAAAGACGGTTCAAAAGATAAGAGGGGGAAATAAAGCCACCTGATTGGGTAGGATCATACCAAGTAGACCAGACCTTGGCAGAAGTGATGAACGTAAGACCCTGAAGACATTGCATAATTGACTGTTCTATGGTGAAAAGTAATCGCATGATCACCAAATGTCTAAGTTCCAAGAAGTCCCTTGAGGTAGTAGGAAATGAGAATGGGCATGGTTTGAAGGGTGAAAAGTGGGTAATTTTGTATATGGTATAGGTAGCATGTGTTTCGAGCAAGAGAACCTAGCTCACAATGGGCAAGTCCATGACAAAAAGGGTGAGTGTTTTGAATTATAATTGAGATAGACTGATCGATGTGGGAAGTCTATATGGGATGAATAAAATTTAACTCCTTGAGGTCTTCGTGAAGCTGATCGATGCGGGAAGCTTCAGTTTCTCTAGTGTTTTTTTTTTTTTTTTTTTTTATGTAGAGCTTTACATAGCTATCCTTCTAGGGAGAAGTATTTTTATAACAGCAATTTGTTGAGAGGAAGATGTCCTTTTGAGGGAGTCATCATATTTTTAGTAGAAGTTTGACTCAAGGAGTTTGGTCCCATGTGAGGTCTTTGAAGTCATGGACAAGACCAAGGTGGAGAATAAGACTCTTGTTCAAAGGCAAGGTGAAACGACCATGGGATCTACTCTAAAGGTAGACAAAAATTATCCATGAGAATCATGCTATGTGTAGCACTGTGGTACATATATTCAAGAGAATATAACGAGTGATGGGTACTCACATGATTCTTGTTTAATCTTTAGTGAGGTATATGAAGTGAATAGCACTCAAGGGACGAGTATGGAAAGAGACAAAAGGTGAGGTAGGACGACAAGTCAATGATATAATGTTCGAAGATGCAAGCCATTAAGGGGCTTAGGTTCGGGTTTACCATCAAGAGAAGATAAATGATAAGCACCTGATCCATAGGTATGAGTCACAATGTATGGTCCAAGCCAATTAGGAGAAAATTTGCCCCGTTTACTTTTTTCTACTTTAGTTACATGTTGATTTTCTTTCAGGACAAGGTCACTGACTTGGAAGGTTCGTTCATGGACACGTTTGTCGTAGGCACGTTTGATACATTTTTGGTAAACTAGACGGTGATCCAGAGCGTTAAGACGACATTCATCTAATAACTCTATATGTGCTAAACGGTCTTGATGAAAGTCATCATCATTAAGTATGTCATGGAGAGAGATGTAAAGTGAGGGAATCTGGACTTCGAGAGGCATGACTACCTTTGTACCATAGACAGAGAAAATGGTGTGGCCACAGTGGAAGTGCAAATACTAGTGCGGTATGCCCATAGGACAAAAGGAATGTGCGTATGCCAATCCTTCCTAGTATCATCAACCACTTTCATAAGAATTTTGTTGAGGGTTTTGTTAGTGGATTTGGCTTAGCCGTTGGTTTGTGGGTAATAAGGTGATGAGAAACTAAGCTGAATGTTGAAGGCATCACAAAGTTTTTGCAATGTTTTGTTTTTGAATTGTTTTCCATTGTCAGTGATGAGGCGATGCGGAACACCAAAGTGACAAATGATGTGATGATTGATAAACTCACATATTTTCTCAGCTTTCGTGGAAATGAGTCATATGGCTTCCACCAATTTTTTATAGTATTCGGTAGTAGTGATGATCCATTGATGGCACTGGGAAGAATGGGGATTGATTTCTTTGACAAGATCCAAACCCCATTGAGAGAAGGGTCAAAGGTCTTAAGTGACTTGTAAGGCATGACTGGGTGTATGGTGAAGATTAGAATGTTAGTGGCATTTTACAAAATGTTTGACGTAATCCTAACAATCATGGTTAAGGGTCGGCCAATAATAGCCTAGGCGAAGAATACGCTTAGTAACAGCAAGGCCACTGAAGTGACCTCTACATATGTCGTCATGAACCTCCTTAATGGTATTAGGAATTTCAAAACTTATGAGGCATCGTAAGAGAATACCATCAAAGCCCCACTTATAGAGGAGTCCCCCCAAGATGATGTAACAAGAGATATTTTTAAGGAAGGTGCGTTGTCTGTTACGGGTGATATCAGGAGGTAAGATGGAGAGAGAAAGGTAGTTGAAGTATTGATTATACCAAAGGTCAATCAGGTAAGGGGTAGTAGCTCCTATCGAGTAAAAATTGTGAGGTAAATAAGATGGTGATTGGAGTCATTGTACGGTGACAAAGATTTGAGAATCGATGGGCAAAGTAGGTATTTGGGAAGCTAAGTAGGCCATGGTATCTGTAAATTTGTTGGCTGAACGTGAGATGGTTTGAAGGGTGTAACGATCAAAGGTGGTCAAAAGTATGTCTACATGATGTTTATACTTTTGAAGTATCTCATTACGATATTGGTACATGCCATTGACTTGGTTTATGACCGATTGAGAATCACCAAATATGTTGATTGATTTGACATCCAGGGCATAGGTGGCTTGGAGACCTAGTACGAGCGCTTTGTATTCGGAAATATTATTGGTGCATTCAAAATCTAGCTTGAAAGACAAAGGTATGGGTTCACCATCAAGAATGAGGATAATACTAGCTCCACCCCCACACTGACACTTAGAACCATCAAAGAAGTGTGTCATTTGGTAAGGGGGTTCATCCAGGGAGAGGGTAGCAATTGACTCATCTAGAAAGTCAAAATTAGAGGGTTGATCCCCGGAAATAGGTGTGTCGACCAATTGGTCAGTGATAGCTTGGCCCTTGATGAACTTTTGATGAATGAATTTGAGGTCAAGATCAGCCAAAAGCATAAGCCATCGTGTGCAACACTAATTTTGATAAGGTTTGGCGTACATGAAGTGTAAGGGGTCGATGTTGGTCATTACATAAGTTTTGTGGTTGAGTAGGTAGTGACAGAGTTTGGTGGCATCGAAAACTAAGACTAAGTAAAGTTTTTCGGGATGGTTGTATTGGGTTTCGTATTCTAAAATAGTACAAATTGTGTAATAAACCACCTACTCCCTGTGTTGTTCATCGTGATGAGCGAGCATGGCTCCCAAGGAATGATTAGTAGCTGATATGTATAGGTAGAAAGGTTGATCATCTTTAGGTGGAATGAGTACGAGTGGTTGGAGAAGGTATTGCTTTAGGGCCTCAAAATCCTTATGGTAGTCATCATCCCATTTAAAGGAGACATCCTTCTTGAGAAGATGATGAAATGGTTGACATCGACCTGATAATTGTGAAATGAAATGGTGAATAGACTACAACTTGCCTTGCAGGCTACGGAGTTGTTGAAGGTTAGTAGGTGAAGGCATTTCAAGAATGGAATTGACTTTAGCAGGGTCAACTTCTATACCATGGAGGGTAACGATAAATCCCAGGAGCTTTCCTGAGAGAACCGCAAAGGCGCACTTCTTAGGTTGAAGGTGGACGTAATATTTAATGAGACGGTCAAAGATGGTTTTAAGAACGGTTAGGTGCTTAGAGTGGCATTTAGATTTGGAAAGAAGGTCATCCACGTAATCTTCCAATATACGATGCATGATATCATGGAAGATATAAGTCATAGCCCACTGATATGTGGCTCCAGTGTTTTTAAGGCCAAAAGGCATGACTCGATAGCAGAAGGCCCCCTAAGGGGTGATGAACGAGGTCTTGTGTTGATCTTTTGGGGCAAGCAAGATTTGATTATAACCCGAGAATCCATCCATGAGTGACAATATCTCGTGGCCAGCAATAAGGTCAACCAGCTAGTTAATACCAGGTAAGGGAATGTCATCTTTCAGGCAGGCTAGGTTGAGGTCACTGAAGTCTGTGTAAATACAGAGTCCCCCTGTCGCCTTAGTGATAGGGACAATGTTAGCAATCCAATGAGGATAATAAATGGGTAATATGAAGGAAACAGAAAGAAGGGGCTGAAGTTCTTCTTTGACGAGAAGAGTAATGCGAGGGTGCATTTTCCTCAGCTTTTGTTTGATGGGTTTGGCATTAGGAACCATGACAATATTATGGACCACTATGGTGGGGTCAATACCAGGAATGTCTGCATAAGACCAAACGAAAGCGTGGTTATGAGCCCTGAGAAAATAAGTGATGACTTCCTGATCAGTAGCATATAAAGATTGTCCAATCTTTAGGATGTGTGGGTTGTCTTGAGTATGAATGTTGATCTCAATAGTCGATTCATTCAACATGGTTTGTGTCTCAGAGGGTAATGACTGATGAATATATGATTCTTCTACACCAAGGTAGGTGAGTATGGATTCATCATCATGACATTAATTGAAGGTGTATCATCATTGATCATTTCAGGATACAGGAAGGGAAGAGTGGAAGGGGCCTCGCCCTCATGTTGATAAGTTAGAAGCCCCAAGGAAATGTTGTTTATGAAAAAAAAAGTTAGGATGGATAGATTCAGGATCCATCGACTCCGTCAGTGAAGGTGGTGATGAAAGTGGAGTGGGTGAAGAAGGTGGAGAAGAGCTAGTGTCCTTAATTAGTTCAATGCGGGCCTGTTTGGTAGGTGGTTTGGAAAATATGATACCACTACAGTCATTATATTTGTGGGTGGTACATGGAATAATGGTTTTGCAGCCTTGCTCATAAAATCCAAAACCAAAACCCTTCCACGCACATTGGTGTGGGTAAAATGGCGATTGGTAAGTGATTGGAAGTTAACGGAAAATGGTGGGTTTGTGGTGGTGATTCGGGTGTGTAAGTGGTAGTATCAAGTCCCCCATATGTCAGACTAGTATGAAGGTGAGGAGGACCATAGAGGAGGTGTTCTCAGATGTGGTGATCATAGCGAGGGTGTTGGTGAAGACTTTCATACTCTTGTGGAGTAAGGAGTGTGTTGACACTATATAAGTGGTATTCCCCCAGAGTGAGGCATTGAAAAACACCTTCCAAGGGATTAGTGGTTGGTATGTAGGTAGCTGGTATGGATAATGTGTTAGAGGTTGATGCAGAGGTGGATTTAATGGATTGGAAATCTGATGGGTTAGTTATGGAGGTTATGGTAGTAGTAGGAATGGAGGAGGTATGTGGGGTAGAAGTAGCGGTTGTATCAGTAGGTGGAGGTGTAGGTGAAGCGGTAGTGGTTACGGAGATAGATGGCTTAATAGGTATGAGCACATAACTGGGTCAGTAAAGCACGTTGCATGTTTTGAAAGGTGAGGGGTCAGCTGGAATGGTATAATTGTGTCCTTCATGTTCAAACTTTACACAACGATGCAAAGTGGAAGGAACGCAACCCATGACACGAATCCAGGGTCTGCCAAGCAACAAGTTATACTGGAATTCCCCTTCCAAAATGGAAAAAAATTCTAGAATGGTGTGGGGGCCCACGCGAACATGAAGGATGATACTGCCTAGTGTAGAGCTGATAGCATCATTGAATGAACGCAACATGACCAGATGTTTATGCATGTAATTTTCAGGCATGCGCATTTGAGTGAATGTATGGGATGAAATGATGTTAATGCTAGCACCCCCATCAATCATCACACGGTGTACCCGTATGTCATTGACGTGGATAGAGATGAAGAGGGCGGGGTCTGGGTCATCATTTTGGTGTGGTGTAATCTCTTCCTTTGAGAAGCTAAGGGAGGCCACTTGGTGAATAGGGTGAGGTGAAGATTAAGGTGGTAATTTGGTGATAGAGGCTACATGATGGGGTTTGATAATGGAGGCTACAGATGTAGGGTCATTGGGGAAAACCTCAATAGATTGAAGAACCTCCATGAGAGCTTGATGATGGGATTCCAAGGTTTAGATGAGGTCATATAAGGACATTTTGAGGGGAGACTGGTGTAATTGTTTAAGCATAGTGCGATGTGTGGCGCCATTAGAAATGGGGTACGTGGGGCCGCGGATAGTGATTTTAGGTATGGGTGCAGATGGTATGTTGGGTATAGGATTGGTTGGTGGGTCAGTTGCCTTTTCTTTACCCTTATCCTTCTGAGCACGTGTAGTGATGTAAATCATGTTGATCTAAGGGGAGTTGGAAAACAGAGAAGGTGTAGGGTGAGTGGTATAACGACACGATGGGAAAAAACCTACCGAAGGATAAAAACCCTATGAGGTGAGTTGGGAACAACATTTGGTTGGTGGCATGGAAATTTCTCTGATGTGAATCATGTTAATTTAAAATTTTGGGGGTTTCTCTAGGAGTTGTGAGGGTGGTGGTTGTGGTTGTTGAATGGGCAGTGTGGGAATGGGTGTTGGTGAAGTAGGATCCTTGTTGAGAAGGTCTTCCTCGTCAAAGTTGGCCTCTAGAGGACACAACTGGATAAGGATGGTTTTCAATGCCTTGTAGTTTTCCACATTGTGCCCTGGCACACGATGGTATGCACAGATTTTAGTATCATCAAACCCTTTTGGGTTGGGTTTGAGGGGTTAGTGAGGTCTGAGTGGCGGTAATGTGATGACAAAAGTCTCAAGGAGGTTGGTTAAAATTTTGGCATAGGACCCCACTAGTGGATCACAATGGGAAGTGAACATGGGTTTTGGTGTAGGTGTGGTTGATTGTCAAGAAATGGTCTTTGGAAGAGGAGGAGCGGGTTGAGCTATAAGTTTGGGTGTTGGCATGGTTTTGGGTGTCGTTCGTACTTATTTAGGTAGAGGTATAGTAGATGGATAGGTAGGAGGGTGTGTGGTTGTTTTGACTACCTTATTGTGGGGTAGTGGAGTTTTTTGTTGGATTAAACCTTCTTGGGTAAAGGTGATGTGGGTGTATGAGGTCTAGACTTCGTACACCCACGAGGATAATAGAGGTGATGTGAAGGTAGATGATGCGGGTCGTGCTTGGGGTGTGAGAGACAGTGATTGAAGTGTAGTGGGTAGTGAAGCAATAACTGAGGGTATTGGAGGTATGGGTGGTAAAGATATTACAAAAGTGGCCTCTGCATCTACGTTGAGACAGGAAGCAAAAGGTGTCCCCATAGTAAGGCTATATCCACATAATCTAAGTGATTAGAAAAACATGAGAATGACACGTCTGTAGGTGGAGTTGATGAGGACATAATGGAAATTCCCGTAAAATGTGTCTTAGAGATGGGAAATCAGCTAGCTTTAGCTTCCGTGGGTAAGAGAGCCGAAAGTAGGTCTACAGGATTTTTGGTAGCGGATGGAGAATGCTCACCAAGAGGCAAAGGTATCTTAATTGGGTTTATGGTAGGTGTAGAAGGTGATGGAAGCTCCTCTGCAAGTGGAGGAATGGATAGGTGCTCCTCTGTGGGTGGAGGAGGTAATGGGTGCTCCTCTATGGGTGGAGGAGGTACTATGGGTAAAAGTTCTCTAAGTGGTGAAGCCAGGGGTGAGATGGTCTCAATGTTAGCAGAAAACTCCTCCGTAGGTGATGAAGGAGATGAAAGATGTTCCTCTGTGGGTGAAGGAATAGGGGAGGTTGGTTCTGATGTGAAAGGAGGATTTTGGGCAAGGATTTCATCTATGGAAGGAATGTGAGGTAATTGGGAGGTGACAGGTACATCATTAAAGATAGCGTGAACCTCGCGGGTATAGGTATCATGAGTTGAGGTCTCACCAGTTTGATCAGACAAAGGGGCATGGTTGGGAAATGGTTTCTTGAAGATGTGTAGGTTTTGGTTGGTAGGTGCATTAGGATTATCCACGGTTAACTCACCTTTCTCGAGCATTTCTTGGACAATATTTTTGAAAGTGATGCAGTTTTCGTCACTATGACCCTTTACTCGATGATAGTTACAGAAGTCATGTTCTTTATACCATGTGGGCATGGGGAAAACAGGGTAAAAATCAATGTGTGGTTTTATGGGTGGAAGAGTGATGGCTCTAACTTTGATAAGCTTTTATAAAATAGAAGAGTAAGGTTCCCCAATTGGGGTGTATTTCCGCTGCTCTCGTCTGAATTGAAAAGTTTGGACAGGTGAGAGATTAGATGAGGGGGTAGCCTGATTTGATGGATGAGATGGGCTAGCTTTGAGTACCACTGCATTAGTGGTGCCCTTAGCCTTTGAATAATTGGTTTGTGGTTTGGAAGAAGAAGAGGTATCATTCGACTTGAATGCTGAATTCTTATTGCATAATTGGATTTTCTTCTCTTCGATGGCCTGAATCTCTAACTTTTGTGCCATAGTGAAGGCTTCATCAAATGTTTGGAAGGTTTGGAACTATAAGGTTGGTGAGATATGTCTAGCACAAGTCCATGTGAAAAGCCTGATGAGTTCTGTTTGTGGCAGTTGGAAGGTGAGTTGGTTGATCAAGCTATGCCAGCGAGTGACAAAATCTATGATAGATTCATCCTCATACTGACACGTGGAGTATAGTTCAGTCATGGTAACCTTCTTGATGATATTGATAGAGAAATGATCCAAGAAGGCTTGGGCTACCTGATTGAATGAGAATATGGAGTGTTTAGGTAACCCACTATACCAATTTAATGCAGGTCTAGTCAGAGACATGGGAAAGGTTCTCAAGAGCAAGGCATCATCGTGAGCAATCAGATAACACCCATGTTTGAACAACTGCAAATGCTGCTGTGGGTCTTATTTGTTATTAAAATGATTGAATTTATGCATTTACCAATGCACGGGGTATGAGCGGATAGGAATTGATGGGTGGATGGACTCGTTGCAAATCTCATCGTAGGTGAGAGTCTTGCGGGAGCCAGAAACTGATGCCTCCAATGTCTGCATCTTGTCCAACATCAATTTAATTAGATCATTGGTGGGTTGTGATGATTGGGTGCCTCCTATAGCATGAGAGGGTTGGTTTTTGCCATATAACAGGGGTGACACTCTAGTGTATGGGGCTGCCATGTAGGTTGATTGAGAAGAAGGCAGTGAAACAAGGGGTACGTACCTAGTGTGTATAATGGATGAAACAGGAGGTTGTTGATAGTATGTATATGGGGGTGGAAGGTTCATGGTAACCCTAGTGGAAATAGGGGTTAACAATTAAGGAATGGAAAGTACCACATTCTGAAAAGGGGTAGGGGTCACCGACACTAGAGGTGGTAGTGTAGCTACGGGTATGTGTAAGACATTAGGGGTGGATGAGGTTTCATTTTGGATAGTTGTCGAGGGTATGGTGGATGTGGCGGGTGTAACGGAGGTGGTAGATGTGGCAGTCATAGCGGCTATAGGACCTAGCTACGAAATGATTGGGGGTAAGGTAGATGTTGGCAACATAGATCTAGATGGGGCTGATGCAGGAGTGGGAGTGAGAGTTGGGGGGTAGATATGGACATGCCATATATCAATTGACTTGAGGCATCTCGAGTGGATGAGTGGGAAAGGTAAAATGACAAGGCAGTAGGGTTTTGGTCAAGGATCATGTGAACTCCTCATCTTCAGTAGCGATAGTGATAGGTTGGATGGGATCCATGGCTGGTGATAAAATGGAAGGTGGTGAAGGACTAGGTGGGAGTGGTTGACAACTAGTGTTAAATACAAGTGTGCTTGCTTGTCTTCGGGTTAGCACCATGTGAACTAGTATTGATCGGGTAGGGCTGCTTCTCTGTAAATGACACAGAAAATAGTAGGAACAGGTGAATCTGGCGGTAAAAAGGGAATTAGGTACCAAATGGTGGTTGGAATGTGAAAAAGGATAACCGATGCCGGTTAGGGAAAACTGACGCCGGTCGGGGGTAACCGCTGCCAGTCACTATAGAAAATGGTCAGTGAGTGAAAAACTAGGTAGAAGGTCAAATCTGACAGGTATGCCAAATCTAATGGTTATTTACAATGTCAATGAGAATGATGGTAGTGACAGGGACTGTGAAAAGTGGAAGAAAATAAATAAAATTTCCTTTTGGGTAGGTTAACAAAATTTTGATGACAATGTAGAAAACATGAAGAAATGGTTCTTTTTAATTACACCAAAAGAAAAGTTTCCTTTATAGCAAATAGAAAGAAAAGGTGGGTTACCAAGGAAGAAAATTAATGTGTATGCTTTTCAGAAGGGAAACAAACACATGATTTTTCCTAGGAATGAATGAAATGTAAGGAACCCTGGATGGGTCCCACCGGGGGTGCCAAAATGTTTCACCTGATTCTTAGATCGTTTATTTGAAGTGTTGATGAAATAGATAGGGTAACAGGCATAGGAGGAATACCTGTTCAAATGCTAGTTGATGGGTTGTTACGCGCGTATGGTTCCTAAATCCACAACTGATCGTGAGAAACTCCTTTTGGCTAGGAGGAACTACCTGTAATAAAAGCAAGACCACCAGAAGGAATTAAACAATATATGTAGTGAACTGCCTAGCGTATGCTAGATCTGGGAAGTGTGACACTTCCTAGATGGCTGTTAGTCCACTGTTTTAAACAATTTAATGCGGTAAACAAAGTAAATCCTATTGTAATTCAAAATTATTTAGGTATCTCACTTAAAACACAATAAGAAAATACATCTAATCTAACAGGATAGGCTAGAATAGGATCCAAAGGTCTGATGACTAGTTCTAGGTTCTGCGGGTCTGATAGAGGTCTCAGGCAGATCACAGGTGGATGAGGCTGAAGTGCAATAAATAAGAATGGGTAGGTCACTATTCTTGTTTTTAAACCCAAATGCAAAGACCGATGTCAGTCAATTGGATGACACGACGTAAGATGAAGAGCAAGAGGGATGCTCGGTTCACTGTGGACAATGCTGGGAATGTCACATGAAGAAGCTTTGGATCTCCTTTGTAATTACACCAAAAGAAAAGTTTCCTTTATAGTCAGGATAGAAAGGAGAGGTGAATTACCAGGGAAGAAAATTAGTGTGTATGCTTTTTAGAAGGGTATATGGAGGTAGAAGTGTTGGAGGAGGTCAATAGGTGGCTAGGTAAACAATAGAAGATAAAATAATGACGAAATGAAATAAACCAGAGAAGTGTGATGTTATACTTACTTGGATTCTGGTC
Organism: Taxus chinensis; assembly: GCA_019776745.2. Classification (NCBI taxonomy): domain Eukaryota; kingdom Viridiplantae; phylum Streptophyta; class Pinopsida; order Cupressales; family Taxaceae; genus Taxus; species Taxus chinensis. The sequence goes on from CM034152.1 coordinate 29,360,742, forward strand.
TTGGATGCCTGTGAGTGAGGGATGGAGGTGCTGATGAGGTTTTGAAGGATGTAGGTGATCACCAACTGAAGGAAATATTTTGCATGGGCTACATGTAAATTCCTCTTTGCTTGATTAGATCAGATCATTGTTGGGATGGCTGTGTAGGAAAAGATGCTTGATCTCCTTCCTTGCATGTATGTTCCCGTTGGAATTTGCTAATGTTTGCCAACTTTTCCAATAATTTTCTAACCTTCTACCAACATTGAGAATAAGGTTGTTTTGGGGTTAAAAGGGTAACCGACGGCGGTTCCAGCTTAACCGGCGACGGTTAGGGGTAACCGGCATTGGTCAAGGCGGGATTTCCTAGGTTTACTAAACTAGTGAGATCCTCTTGATTTTCTTGGATCTCATGTCATTAACCCACATATTAGACTTGGATCCTCTTGTAAGCATGTGAGAATGTGGTTAGAGGGAATGTAGGCATTGATTTTTAGGGTTTGGGTAAGTCTCAGTTAGTTATGGCAACTTACTAAGAATAGGTCTTAGGTTAAGTTGGCTTTGTGAGGTGTCTAAGTGAACTGTATGTGTAGATATTATTTAAATTAAGATATTTAAATAATAAATATAGTGAGGATAATGAATTAATTAAATTAAATTAATTAAATTAATATTAGTGGGGTGAAGGGGGCCATGGCTAGTGAATGTGATGAAGGGTTCTTATTTGTCGAGGGACTAAAGGGTAGTGTGACCTAATTTTAGTGTCTACATTGACCTTAGGATGTATTTCTTCAACACATCTAGTGACTCCCATGTTCAAATATACTAATTAAGTAGCTCAATGCCCTTTTCATGAGAAGAATACAAACAAGGAAAAGTGTAGAAATTAGTGAGCCTTTTGAATATTTACATTTTTTGAGTAGATATATTATTGTTCCAAGGAGAATACACTCATTGGAACAAGGTGCAATTGAAGGCACAATTGAAGGCATGGAATGATAGGAAATAAAATGTGCACGAGAACAGTTTGGTTTGGAATAGCCGTTTTTATAGATACAGACTATTTTTGGAGATAGTGTGCGGAGCACACATCGGGATGGAGACTTGTGTGACAGACAAATGGTATTTTGGGAATGAGCGAATGATAAGCACCATGCATGGTTGTAGTTAATAATAGGATTACCTCTTCTAGTTAACTATAGGACATCTATTATTATCACACTTGCATGTGTGTATGTTATTATAAAGGTGCATGGCTATTAACAACATGCGACCTATTTTGAGAAGTGCGTAGGCAATGAAGGGAAAGTCCCCACCTCTATAAGTATGTATTGAACTATGTAATTTAGAGAGATACTGGTGTGTAAGTTATTGTAGAGTTATGCTACTGGATCTGATGCGCGCATGATTTATGGACATACTTTATAATGTAATAATCTTCTGTGTTTTATAGTATTTAATGAAATAAATGATATTGGTTGGATAATGGTGTTAGACATAACTGAAATAGGTTCATGTATGGTTAATATCACTATAGTTATTGTTTAATTCATGATTCTCTAAGATCTAGATTTGAATTATGCACTTTGAAAATTTTATGTTTATTTATGGATCTGAATATGGCTTATCTTCATCACACTAACATCATGCACAAACAAATCTAAAGAGGGACCTGGTACCTTTACATGCTTCGAGTGAGCACTCAGCTCAGGCTAGGTGATGTGCTAGCGCATCTAGGTTTTACACACTAGATTTTAGGCTACATCATTGGTCCTGGTTTGTTAGGAGATATAGCTAAGGTTATATTTATTTTGGGCCTAGAGGATCCTACCAGTCAAAGTGAGGTGTGTGGATTCTTGAGCCACATAGGGTATTACAGAGAATTTATCACAAGGAGATGCAAATATTTCTACACCCCTGGAAGAGTTACTAAAAGGAAAAGTGACATTCTATTGGGGAGAACCGCAGCAGCATGCATTTGAGGCATTGAAGGAGAGACTTACTACAATGTCAATTTTATGTTTTCCCTTATGGAACCAACCATTTCATGTACATGTGGATGCCTCTGGCACAATCTATTGGTGCATTGTGTTAGCTCAGCCTAGAGAAGGTAGTATAGATCATCCTACCTATTTTTCTAGTAGAAATTTGACTCCTGCACAACAAAATTATACAACCACATAGTGTGAGGCCTTATTAATGATCTATGCGCTGCATAAATTTAGACTAGTATTTGCTATCAATACCCTTTGTATTTTATATTGATCACAAGACATTAAAGTACTTGGTAAATAATCCCATTTTACAGGGGCACATATGTTGATGGGTGCACCTATTCTAGGAATTTGACTTTACAGACGTAGTGAAACTAGGTGAAAGCAATTCTAGGCCCAGACCACTTGTCAAGAATTCAATCCTAGGGGAAGATGCACATACAATTGAAGATACAATGTCGAGATGCACATTTTTATAAGTTGCATCATGCTACCTTCATAATTAGAGGACATTGTTGTCTTTTTATGTATAGGTATGGCACCAGTAGGAATGAAAGAATTACAGAAGAAATAAACTTAGAGTTCACACTGGCACCTTTAATGTTGTTTAGTGGTGACTTATACAAAATAGGTCAAGATGAATTATTGTGTCGATATGTACTAGAACATGAAGTGTATAGAATATGATCGTGGTGGTATTGCATGGTGGGGCACTATGCAGGTGATGCCACTGCAAACAAGATTCTACTCATTGGATTATGGTGTGAGACCCTGTACAAGGATTGTAAAGAGTATTGTAAGGCGTGTGATCATTTTTAGTGCCTTGGAAAACTTTTGCAAAGGATATTAAATTCCTTTGAGTTCATATTGCTAATGCAGAGCCATTTGAGAAATGGGTTATAGACTTTATGGGTCCTTTTTCCCTAGTCGCACATAAAACTCAGATCATACCACATCATCACTTGCACATATTATCTTACAAGGTGGGAAGAAGCAGACGCCTACAAAGGATTATATAGCAGCTACAACAACTATGTTCTTTTGGGAAAATATTCTCACTATGTATGGATGTCCGCTGAGCTTGACAAGTGATAGGGGCACACACTTCTTGAATGATACAATCAAGGTATTGTTGAATGAAGTTTATGGTTGCACACCACAAGACTACTCCTTATCACCCTCAAGAAAATGGGACTGCTGAGAATTTCAACATGATATCGATCCAAACCTTCACAAAAAATTTGTGATGTTGGAATGAAATATTGCTATGATAAAGTTTCTTTTTTATACTCTGGGCATATAGAACAACCTATAAGAGGTTGATTAAGGCCACACCCTTTTCAGTTGGTGTTCAGAACGTAAAAGTAGTTCTTCCAATGGAATTCATGTTACCATCATTGCATATTGTGTACACATGTGGAGGAGATCTAGTTGATGAATAGGCATTAGAAGAAAGAATTGACAAGTTAATATAGTTGGATGAGAGGCACACCATAGCATGTTGGAGTCAGGAGTAGGAAAAGGCCATAGATAGAAGGCATGGCATGATAGACACATTAGAGAACACCAAGCTTGAGGTTGGATGGATGGTACTTCTTTATGATTCCAAGTTTATGTGCCATCCATAAAAAATTAAGGTACATTGGTTAGAGACCGTATGTTATTACTCACATACTTGAATCAGGTCACTTGTCAGCTAGATGTTCTTAATGGCATATGGTTACCTGGTTAATTCAATGGTATTATGATGAAGCCCTACTATAAATAAGTCTTCTTGGTGTTCATACTAAGGTAGTATTGAAATTTAGTATAGATTTCCGGTTCTGTATTTCTCTAATGCATTTCCTTCTTCATCGCTATGCTTTTTCAATTTAGTTTGGTATTTTTGTGTAATAAGCGTGTTTGCGCACTGGAAGTTAATTGTAATCTAAAGTATTTTTATGTGCATAGTACTACACATACCCTTAGTGTGGGGTGTTTTTTATTTTTTATTCAAAAATGCATACACATAAGAATATATTGTTACAAGTGATATTTAAAGTATGGAAAGGAGCTACTAGAAAGAAGATTGATCCTTGAGAAGACCATAGTTGGAAATAAATAAATGAACAGTATAATGTGAGGTAAGTTGCATGGCCATGGAAACTACCAGGGGAAGGCGTAGTGGTGAGTTACTTTCAGTGCATGGATGCTGCACAGAAGAGAGGTCTATAGCTAGAAGGTAGGAAGGTGCATGCTAGAAGGTTATAGTTGGGGCGTGAACGTGTACTGCACGTGAAAATTGGGAAAATGGTCAATTAATGAGAAGATTAGTGGTAGGTGAAGGAGCAATAAATGTACTAAATTTTTTAAATCTATATAAGGACGTGACGTGGGTTCATTTTTACCTTTGCGATCACAAAAATTTGAGCAAAATAAGTGTAACCGAGCTAAGAAAAACATGTTGAGGTGCTGGAGATCTGTGAAACCAGACGTGCAGAGCATATTTGTGCACAAAAGTAGTCTTGTGTCCCCATTGGTGAAGGGTTTGAGCATAGTATAAGCATTAAGAAGGAGATATGGCACATGGTTTTCAGCTAGGACATTCAGTTTCAATCTATGGTTTGAGCTTACTCGACATAGAATGACAAAAGGAAATATTTTTACAATAACAGTGAAGAAAGCACCTGCTAGCAGGTACGGAGGGGAAGAAAAAGGTGGAAGTTGAGGTCAAAGTTACTCTCGAGAGAAATTTTTCAGAGATGAAGTATCCAGAGGGAGTTATAGTTTGATAAGATTGGGATTCCCACATCCGCAGATGTAAAATAAGTGATTACAACCACCACACCATCTGAAAACAATGGAGACTTAGATGCGTTGTTGAATAAGAAGACTAACAAGCACATGGTAGATGATATGCCAGTGTATGATGATGTTGGGGAGAAGTTTCTTAAGAAGGTAGGAGTTTATCAGCTATATGAACTCTCATATTTTAGAAAACCAGAAGTTTTATACCAATGGCTTATGATCAGAGTCCATGAGCACTTTTTCTATTTTCTTAGACAAAGGGTAAGGATCATAGCAGCCTCTGATTGCTACAGTGACAAGATTTAAGGGCATAGGGACATATATTATGAGTGATATGACTGATAAGGAAACTATTACAGCCATAAGAAAGGAGTTGGGATACTCTAAGGGTCCACGTGGAATGGAAATATACAAATTAAGAAAGTATCATGTGGTGCAGGTAGTTGTGCACCTTGCTCATTAAGTTGAATGATCAATAGAAGGTGGTCACAAGTAAATACCCATGTGGCTACACATTGCAAATAAAATGACAGAGGGAGAAATATACAATCTTGGATGGATACATTTTAGAAACTAATACTGAGGAAGCATGCATAGGTGAGAAAATAATTTTTGGCACTATCCTCTTATCTCTTATGTTTGTATAACTTGGAGTGCCCGATGGGCCAAAGAACAAAATTTGGGAATACCCTGCGGAGAAAAATTCCCTCACACAGAGGTTAAATAAATACTTATGTGAAGGAACAATGAATGGCCCATTCAAGTAAAGGGAAAAACTATGGTATGACCGACTTCATGTGGCATTTGATGAGGAATGGAATATTCCAAATGATCTACCCTCGGTAGTGGGTAAGGTAGTACAGTTCATGGTGTATCAGCATTTCTACATCGTGTGGTTTGTAATGAAGGATGGTAACATGTATTATATGGTGCAAACTTCCCTATGCCTTCACAATGCGCTACTTCCAGGACTCATTTTAAAGGTTTAATGATGCGCGTCAACTGAACTTCAACACAGACAAGGTAGGTTGTGACTACCATACTCTCTATAAAAACATATGTTTATCCTGGTCGGTCTTCCTACATTGAGAGGCTCATTTCAGATGATATAAATAAAAATCTAGTAAGTTTAGCTATTAGGGATTAGTGGATCTATGCTCATCTAACTTCACCTCAAGCCTAGGCTAGAGAATAATAAGTATGTGGAGAATGAGTTCATGCTTACCAGGGCCACCTAAGGGAAAACACATGGTTGAGAATGTGGAAGCTCCAAAGGCTATGCCGCGACCATAGAGATATACAAGGAAGAAGAACATGAGGATATTACGGAGGCTTGGACCATAGAGGTTGAAGGTAGCCCATAGACAAAGTGGATAGTGAGCACACAGATACTCCACCATAGGCATAAGAAGGAGAAGAGGAATTGGGATGTGGATGCAGTCCTTAAAGAGCACCTAGGTTTAAGAAGGTATTTAGAAGAACCAAGAACCCAAGGCATGCAGGAACATTACATCCTATAGGAAGATCACCTCAACTCTCCCTTTAGAAAGAAGCACCTAGAGAAGAAGAGAAGAATAAAGCATGAAGCTTAATGAGGAAGCGGAGGATTTTGAATAAAGCGTACCTAGAACCCTAGTTCAACCATAGGATGTGGAGGATCTCCAAGATGAAGAAATGAGAGATAAAAAAGGAGGGGTGAAAGAAGCAGAAGAGACTATGTGTAAGTAGACCAATGCACTAGTTACAACTCAGATAGGAGAAGGGCCAACTCCATACCTTGGTGCTCAAGTTTTTGTTGGGGCCAAGGAACAAGGAGAAGTGAGGAATATGTTGTACCAAGTATGGGCTACGCTTGAGGACGCAAGTAAACATTGTTTGCACCCAGTTTCAAAGCACAGTGGACCTTAAGGAATTATATGGATGGGAGCTGATGGATCAAGATATGGCCACTACATGTGCAAGTAAATATTTATCCTGGTCCATACAAACTCATATGGATGAACCAAATTTTTATGTATGCAAGGAGTCATGTGTATCAAGAAGAGTAAAGAAGGCACCACAGAGTAGGAACATGACCATAAATCCCAATCTTATGTCAGATGAGTAGGTAAACAATGCATTAGTTAAGGTATCAGTTGAGGTGGTGTGGAAAAATATTGATCAGGTTGCCACCATTAGAGCACTGATGGAGGATAAAAAGGACAAAATTGAAGAGATAGAGCAGTTAAAGGTGGAGAAGGAAAAATAACGCGCAAAGAATGAGGCCTTTATTGACATGGCTAAATAAATTGGTGATTATATTCTGAAGGCCGGGCCTCATCTAGAACCAAAGGTACCTGAAATGCTTCCTTCTGTTATGCATTATGTTTGTACTTTGGTTGATTTGGTGCTAGAAGATGAACCACTTTGAATGCTTGAACCAAAAGATGTTGAACAAGAAGTAGAGAGAGAAAGGACCTCTATGATTAGAAAAAATTCAACTTACGAGGCATTGCTCCAAACTTTAAAAGATGAGCTAAAGAAATCAGACCAAGCTCTAAAATTGTGTGCAACACTAGAGGCAGTGATAAGGACCAGAACTCTGGTAGAAGATAATGAATTTCTGGAAGAAATGAAAGATGAGACTTTAGGGCGCACAAAGAGATTGGCACTAGTAAAAAAATTGTGAAGCCCTTCCAATACTCAAGATCCACATAAGGAGAGGATAGATGAGATAGGGAAGATCATAGCGCAGAAGATGGATCTTCTGGAAGGAATGATGTCTGATATGGCCAATGTTGTCTAGGTACTACAAAATGAGAAGGAAAATATTACTTAGGATGATTTGTATGCCATTTCCACAGACATTCCAGAAAAGACAAGGACAATGCTAGATGACTAGAAAACACTGGAGGCATAAATCAAACATGAATATCTAGAGTTGATCCTCCCAGTTGAAGAAGAGGATGTTGCAGAGAAAAGGTTCAATATTTTGTACAGTGATTCTTTAATTCTCTCAGTTCTTATTCTTTATTATTTGGGAACATAAAAAAGAACCCCCATTGTCGGGATGACAATGTACTTTAGTGTAGGGTAATGTTGATTAGACATAATATTGTTTTAAGGAGAAGACACACAAAGAATACACGTATAGGAACAAGGAGCATTTGAAGGCGTGGAATGTTAGGAAATGAAACAAGAAAAATAATGGTTTGGTTTGGACTTAGCCATTTTTATGGATACATGATATTTTTGGAGATAGCGTTCAGAGCACACATCGGGATGGAGACTTGTGTGACAGGTAAATGGTATTTTGGGAGCAAGCAGCTGATGAGCACAATGCATGGTTGTAGTTAATAAAAAGATTACTTCTTCCAGTTAACTATAGGACATCTATTATTAGCGCACTTACATGTGTGTATGTTATTGTAAAGGCGCATGGCTATTAAAAGCATGCAACATATTTTGAGAAGTGCGTTAGGTAGTGAAGGGAAAGTCCCCACCTCTATAAGTATGTATTGAACTATGTAGTTTAGAGAGAGACTAGTGTGTAAGCTATTACAAAGTTATGTTGATGGATCTGATGCGTGCATGACTTATGGGCATACTTTATAATGTAATAAGCTTTTGTGTTTTACATTATTTAATGAAATATATGATATTAGTTGGATAATGGCGTTAGACATAACTGAAATTGTTTCATGTATGGTTAATGTCATTATAGTTATTGTTTAATTCATGATTATCTAAGATCTAGATTTGGATTATGCACTGTGGAATGTTTATGTTTATTTATGGATCTGAATATGGCTTATCTTCATCACACTAACATCCTACATAAGCAACTCTAAAGAGGGGTCTGGTACCTTTGTGTGCTTTGGGTGAGCACTCAGCTCAAGCTGGGTGATGTGCCAACATGCCTAGGTTTTACATAGTAGATTATAGGTTGCATCACCATTTATCACCAAAGATAAGTATAATAGGTAGAGTAGTTCAAAGATCACTGTATCGTCCCAATAGAACTCTTTCCACTCCTCCTGGTAGGAATTTTTCCTATCATCTAGGTTTTTAAGAACCACTTCATTCATGGAAAAAAAAAATCTACCCTTTTTCAACTTTAATGGTGGTATTCCCTTGGCTCTAAATGACCAACATGATATACCAATGTCTAATCTAATAAGTATTCCTTTCTTCACTAGTGAAAAACTTACCGCCCCAGCTGATTATATTTAAGATACCTCTAATGTGTGTTCATTTCATCTGGTTATAAAAGATGATGTTGCAGTTAGGATTCTTGTTTATTCACTTAAAGTTAAAGCACTTCAATGGTATATAATCTTGAGACCTTACATTCAAATTTGGGATGAACTTGTTACTACTCTCTATCAGTAATTTGAGGAGAAATCAAACAACATATGCTTGCTAAAGTAGCTTACTACAATAAAGCGAGATTTGAATGAGCTCATGGCGGACTTCAATTTTAGATTCCAGTGAACATGGGATAGACTTCTATAGTTACTAATACCAACCCCAAAACTTGTATTTTTATAATTTCTTAGATATTTGAATTATGATATAGCAGTAATGATTTATTCTATGGGTGTTATTCAATTACAAAATGCATATGCAATAGCCATTTGGGCTAAAAATTGTTTAAACCAAACAAGAAAAATATCCCATAGATTACATATGCCCTTGTTTCCTGAATTACCTAAAATTTCTCATCCTTCCATTGCTCTTGTTCCCCAACCATCTACTTCATCTTCTATATCCACATCTAGTTCCTCCATGAAACAAGAAGAAATTAAAAGTCTTGGTGTTCATCTTAAAAATGAAACAAATGAGATTGTATCCCTCAAAATACATCAATCTCAAGCTCCAAATAATTTTCTGAAACCTCTTTAGGGATATCCGTAGCAAGGCTTTCAATATCCTAAACAAATATTTCCATAGAATTACCCTCCAATAAAAATACCAAATCCAAACTCGCAGCCTTTTCCTCCTCCTAGATTAAGTAAAGCTATTATTCCATTTCAAAATAATATGGCTGAAAGTTTTGAATGGTGTTATCCTTGTGATCAACTACATAATCAATGTGTGTCAGGTTGGAATAAAATCCTTACGAGAGAAACCTATCATGGTGCAAACTTTATTCTTCTCACAAGAAATAATTGTAGATCCTTTAACAAGAAATACAAATTGGGTTCAAGAGTCTACCCATGAACCCAACTTAATACTCTTCAAACCTGAATAATTTTGTGTAGTTAATCAAGTCATGGGTATCTTAAATGGGCCACAAATCCATGTGGCGAATAACACAAGATCTGATAATAAACAAGTAGATTTGAGATCACCTTCTCCTATTTATACTAATCCATGTGACACACCCAATCAATATGAGGAATTAAATAGAAATGTAGCTTCATCTAGTTTTTGTGGGTCATTTAGTAGTCGTAGAGTGAACAAGTTCTATGAAACATACTGACACAACACCAAAGATCTGTGAGGCATGAAAAATCTGATTATTAGAGAGCTTCCATGGATGGGACAGAGAAGCAAATAACACATCACTCCTTCATTGCAGAAGCTACGAGTATTCATGTCAACATTATGGAGTAGATGAAAATAACAAATCTGAATGTTACAATGTGGGATGCCCTATCAATCCCATCTCAAAGGGATTTAGTTCAAAAATATTTGAATCAACTTCAACCTCTGGAACCTTCCATGAATAAATCAAATATCGCAGTTAACATGTGGCATCCAAAAGAGGAACAAGTAAGTTAAATTTTCAAGCCACCTCCTTTCTACATCTCTCTCATAATTGAAAATCACAGTTTTCACAATTGCATGATATACTTGGGTACTAGTACCTCATTCATGCCAAATAAAATTACAGACATCTTAAGGATTGAGTATAATCCAACTTTGCATGCTTACCCAAGCCTAAAAATAATGCAAGACATTTTTGTGATTGACTTTCCACCATTGTTTACCCTTTGCATCTCCAAAGATTTCACATCTAAGGTGAGTAGATATCTTTCCTTAAATTGGCCTCATATGTTGTTGAGGACAAGGTATGTGACCAGATTTATGATTAAGGTTGAACCTATTTTATCTTATCATGTGGAATTTTATAAACCAAGTCATGTTAAAGAAAATTTCATGATCCAAGAAGAAACATGTAATGACCATGAACCAACTGAAACCAACCGCATTCATCAATTGCAATTCTTGATCTTATGTTGGATGAATGAGACAAAGAGCACTATGAATTTGATCCTTATGATACAACTATGGAAACTATTCTAGGCCCTTGTTGCATCCATGAAGAGAAATTCACTATCCCCATGCCACACAAGAAAGAAGAGAATGATGTTTTTGGACTATAGAAGTTATATTTTGATGGTTCTAGAAGCATGAAATGGGGTTGGGGCAGGTGTAGTTCTTACCTCCCCAATGGATAAAAAAACTTTTTTTCTCACAAGCTACAATTTTCATGCTCCAACAATGTAGTATATTATGAGGCATCATTCCATGTTTTTTTTATCGTGAAAAAGAAATAAATCAAATATTTTTAGATATTTGGGGACACCAAATTGGTCATTCACTAGTTCATAGGTAGATGTGTGGCTAAGAAAAAGATTTTGAGAGCTAACAAGAACACTTTGTGGGGTCTCCTTGAAATTTTTGAGTTTATCAACCTTTAGGTGGTGCCAAGGAGATTGAATAAAGGAGCAGATCAAATGGATACCATTTTTTCTTAGCTTTATCCCGCAGAATATGTTATCTAAGGAAAACAAATTTTCAAGTTGGTTGTAAGACCATCAATTCCAGTTAATGATATTTTTAGACACCCCAATTTCAAACCTCTCCTAAATAAATTAATTTTCCCTTTCCATTTCCCATAAAAACCCATGAGAAATTAATGGACATCATTCAATTAATAAAACCTTGTCAATTTCTAATCAATCATCCTCACATGTCAAATATTCCCCATGTCCCCTCACTTGCGAATTAAATATTCAATTTTAATTCATGTACATTCTTCATGTCCCCCACTCACTTAATCCTGATTAATTTTCCAAATCATTATCAAGCAAACCCTCCGAATTAATCCAACTTTTAAGCTATAAATAAAGCTTTGATCCCCCCTCTTCAACAACAAACAAAAATCATGTCTGAGCTCTTGCATTATTTTTGCATAGAGCATCCTTTCCATCTAGTCCTAATGTTCACATAATCCTAATTTTCCCATCCATAAATCCATCATCATCACATCCTTTGGTGCAAATTTTGTGAATCGATCGTCATCGCAACGAAGGTATTACTCAATTCAGAGAAAGTAATTATATTTCAAGCAATCCAGGCCCATCAAAGTCATTTCCCATTATGAGGTTTTCGAAGGAGACACACAAAAGGAGGTATAAGTTAGTTTAAATACTTTCTTATTATCAGTTATTTCTAGAGATCACATTCTACATCTATAAGCAACTGTTAGACGAGACAACAAAGAAAATAAATTTTATTATTATTTTTAGATGTTTTTCAAAATTTTACACGAATATATAAATATTAGAACAACAAAAAAACATAAATTTTTGATGTCATGTAAGTTTTTTATTCTTATTTTGAGTGCTCCCAACACCTACACAATATAGAATGAATCAACAACAACAACAAAAACAAACTAGACATATGTATTAGACACACAATAATGTGTATGCAAGCATTAATACATGTTGAATATCTGCACGAAAATATTAATAATTTTATAAACAAAAAGAAACGATTGATGAATGGATTTAATTAAGGATTTTCATGATGGGATATGTGTCACATCCATTGCTACTATAACCTTCATAAACACCAGAAAACAAAAGCATTCCCTACAGTGTAAATGTTAACCAAAGGATGTCATATGGTATTGAAAATGAAATGATAATAGAAAATAATAGTGAGTAAATAATGGATAAAATGACTAATTATGAAACCAAAGGTAAAAAATCATGGGTAAGTCCCACCAGGTGTGCCATAATGTGAGCTCTATAAATCACCTATAATAAGAAAGTACTGAAATTGAACTTATACCTCCTTTCATGTGTCTCCTTCACAAACCTCGGAATGGGAAATGACTTGGACGGGACCAAACTGCTTGAAATGTAGGTGTTTTCTCCAACGTGAGCTAGAACTTCGATGTGACGATGATCGATTCAAAAAAATTTCACCAAGGGATGTGAGGATGTTATATTTATGGATGGGAAAGTGGGATTAAGTGAACATTAGGACTAGAAGGAAAAGATGCTATGTGTAGTAAGAATGCAAGAGATCTTAAAGGATTTTTGCTTGTTGTTGAAGAGGGGGGATTAAGGCTCTATTTATAGCCTAAAAGTTGGATTAATTTAGAGGTTTTGGTTAATCATGATATGGAAAAGAAAGCAGGATTAAGTGAGCAGGGTACATGAAGAATGGACAAGAATCAAACTTGAATACTTAATTCGTAAGTGGGGGGACATAAGGAATATTTGACATGTGAGTAGGATTAATTATAAATTGACAAGGTTTTACTAATTGACTGATGTCAATTAATTTATCATGTGTTTTTATGGGAAATGGAATGGGGAAATTAATTGATTTAGGAGAGGTGTGAAATTGGGGTGTCCACATTTCATTACATTTTTTGTACGTTATGACATCCTTTGGATAAATTTTACACTATGGGAAGTGCTTTTTCTCTGTGATGTCTTATGGTTTTTGTGCAAGTTATAGTGGTGATGAATGCAACTTCTATCTTATCATGAACCTCCATGATGAAAAAAATTTATTTTTCACTCCCTTTTTGTTTCACATCTTACTAATCCTTTCGTGTTGATGTTCAACGTCTATTAATGCTTGCATACATATTATAGTGTGTCTCATATTTATGTCTAGTTTTTTCTTGTGATTTTTCTCACTTTAGTCTATCTCATGTAGGTATCGGGAGCACCCAAAACAAGAATCAATGACTAACTCATAACAAATTTCTGTTTTGTTGTTCTAATTTTATGTAATCATGCAGGTATCCTAAAAACATATGAAAATTTAAAAAATGTTTTTCTTGATAGTTTTTTAACAAAAAATAGCTATAAAATTCAAACCAAAATTTCTTGCTTTTAGTCTAACACTTGCTTCCAATTTGTTTTATTTCAAAGTTATAAGTATAGAAAAAACTTAGTGTTTTTTCTGCTATATTTAGCGGTTTACTTAGTTATAACTAATATATGTTTTTAAGCTTGTGTTAATTTTGTAGTCTATACTAATTTGGGGAGGGGGGGTTATTCTCCATTTCCTGGTTATACAAATGCACATTCCTATATTTTTAAGGGATTATTTTCTTTTGGGTAAACCTGTAAATACAACACAAATTAAAAAAATCATATTTATTTATTTATTTTTTGAAGAATCCTAAGCTACCCACCCCCTAACCTAGCTTACTAGCTCAGTTGACAGCTCGATAAGCTTCTCGTTGAGCTACCCTACCTTGCATTCTACCTCACTTAACTCTCCTATACCTACCCCCTGACCTAGCCCTACACAACCCTTCCCTGTGAGCTCCCCTGACTCACCCAAACCCTAACTACCCTAAGCCCGCTTCCCCAATCCCGATCCATCCTAATTTCTACCCACAGCCCCTACGGTATCAACTCTCCAACCACTCTACATTCTTCCCTCATCATCCACACGACCCTCCCCACTCAGCCACGAAAACCTTGAGCCTTCCACACCAACACACAGACCCCTCAAATCTCTTCCCAATGACCCCCATCCCTAGAACACGTTAAAAAAAACATCCCTGCCCCCGGTTACTTGGTTGCTTCACTGCACAATCATGCCCCATACACTGAAGCCTCCGTTGGACATTCAAATCCCACCTTGGTCATACTCTGTGAGCCTCTCCTACTCGTCCTAACACCCATCTCTCACATGTTTCCACTCAGCCACATTGATCCCATCCCTGCAACACAATCCCAAACTTCCCTAGCTCTACAAAGCCTCCTTTCCGCCCAAGTTCTAAATTCAAAAGAGTCAAGCTACGTCACTTTCAAACCTCTCATACCACTTTTAGGTTTTGTATATAATTTTTTAGGGTTTTTCGAGGCCCTTCCCCTTAATTTGTTATTCACCGTAGTATTTAAAACTTGGGATATATGCTCCTTTTACCATAATCTCTTTAAACACTTTTTATTAATTAATTTAGTTAATTATTAAGGCTTCGTTTGTTTAACTAGTCAATTAGATTATTATTTTACTAGTTAATTCATTTAATTAGGATTTTTTTTATTTTGAGGCTTAATTAGTTTTAAATCATTACTTATATTATTTTCATGCCATAAGTTTGTATAAATGCATTAAGTATTTTAAACTAGATCGGACCCCTTTTCTTTTAATATATTGTCATTTTTGGGTCAATCGTCAAACTTGTTAATATAGGCCTTTTGCGAATCAAAATCATTTCAAAAAAATCTCAATACAAAACTCACTAGGCCTTTTTTGAAACAAAAATTTCTTAATTAATTAGCTTAATTATTTTTATTACTTCTCTAATTAGTCTATTTTCAAACAAAATTACGACCTTTAAATTGCCTTTATCATATTTTCAGCCACATAAACTAATTGTGTTAATTGATCTTGTAGGGCTCTTAGAAACTTTGATTGATTTCCTCTACCGTCAAATACTTTTTATCAAAAATATACTCGCTTAAGACCCATTTCACTTGTTTTTTCCAACACTTCGTCAATCGCAAAATTTGTGAATCTAGGGCTCTTGGATATTTCTGACGATTTGTCTCTTTTTAACCATTTCTTTATCATTTAATCACTTTATGCCATCGACTAATGCTTTTTGGTGAATTTTGTAAATGTGTTTTTGTCATTTTTACCCTTTTTGTGAATCTAATTGCAACACTTCATGTGTATACTCTTCTCTCATAATTGTTACAAGCAATCTTGAGAATCAGAAACATGACTATGTTTTTTTTATCACTTTCTCTTTATCTACCTCGATAAACTACTAACAACTATTTGCAGGACTCCTTGGTTAAAAGCACATTACAAAACTCAAATTGATATCTTATGTTCACAAATTCATCCATCACAGTTCACTTAATAAAATCACCGCATTTTACTAGATTTGGTTTCATTTTCTTGATCATTGCTAGATTTTAGTTGCATTTCTAATAATTTATGTTTCGATCATGACTGTGTATGCTCTTTTCAAGTTCCTTCAAGCGATCTAGAAAATTAAAAAACTGCCATGATCATTTTCTAATGCTTCTACTGTAGTATAACTACTAATATGTTTTTATGCAGGACCACATAGCTCATAATTTGTTTTCCAAAAAAAAATCTTAAAACTTCCCGCAAAATTACTTCATTCAAAGAACAATTGTTGAAACTCCTAAAAACCCAAAATAATCACACTCAAGTATGTTATCATTTTTTGCTAGTAATTTTATTTCAACCTAGAACAAAAATTTTTGTTAATCACCAATCATCATTTGTCTTTACATGTAGCAGAAGTGGATTTCATCACCACCTATGCTACATCAGTGATGTGGAATTCATCACCACACACCATTAGCATTTGCATTTTCATTACACATTGAGACCCAGTCTCAAAAAAATGTTCAGTAGATACCTCACCTATGGTCCCCGCTTATAATTAATGTTGTCGTGATTGAGAATACTGCGAGTAATGTCTAAATGGTTGTAACAACAAAATCTAGGCATCATCCATATAAATATTTGGGGAGTAATAAGGACACCATAAACATTTCCATCCCCCATCACCTTTCACCTTTTCAGAAAGTCTAACTTGGATTTGGTGATTCACTCTGAAGTAGGTTAGCAAGAATTAGTGAGTCTCCTCTAGTATCCTAAGGGTTCCCCGTACCACTTCTGTCCCCATCCATATTTGGGTATATTAGGACTATGACATATCAGAGGATGCATCTATTTGGAGTGATAAGAGCCTGCATCCTCCCATTTCGCAATATATTGCTTATTTCATGATCTACAAAACAATGATTATTCCCTACAGATCTTCCTTGTGAGCCAAAATGTCATATAAACATAATTACTTACTTCTTGTAAACAAGTTAGTTTATCATTTTATATATCATTAAACATAGATGTTACAAATGTGTTTGTTGTATATTTCAAGTCCTAATTGTGTTCCACAAAGCATTTCAAAACCACCTCAATATCAAACAAATGATTGAATAAATAGTACAACAAAAAACATTGCATTGATTAGCTAAGCAACAAATTCGTAATAGCTTATTTAAGCTATGTCAACCCTATATTGAGTGAATGTTTTGAGATCGCTCTTTATGTCATCAATTGTCAAGATTGTTTAAGCTCCCTCTGCAAACAAATCCCTCATAGCTTGTTTTGATCTATATTCAACTAATACTGAGTGAATTATTTGAGCTCACTTTGTATGTCATTAATTGTATAACTTATTTAAAATACATCACAACTGAATCCCTCATATCTTGTTTTTAAGCTATATCTGAATAATATCAAGTGACTTGTTTGAGATAACTCCGTATGTCACCAATTGTTGAGTTTATTTAAACTACATCCAACACAAATCCCCCTCATAGCTTGTTTAGAGCCATATCACTCCCATATTGAGTTAACTTGTTGGAGTTCACTCTTTCCATCAACACTTAGTAGCTTATTCAAGCCAAATATAAAACAAACCCATACTAGCTTACGCTAAATCATATTTAACCAAACCCCATTAGCTTATTTTAAGCTTAATATGACACATACCTATCTATTCATGGTATTTACATGATGTCAAAGAGACCCTTTGACTGGCCATTTGGACCATGAAAATGATGATGAAGAGGTTATGCAACCTGAAATCATTCAAGAAGAATACGATCAAGTAGATAAACTATTAGAACTAAAAAAAAATGAGTGCCTACTTCACATCCTAGCCATGGGAGTGAATCTACCACCCGATTTTGGGACTGAAAACTTAACCAAAATTATAGAAAATGGTGAATCAAGTCACCACAATGCAACAAAAAATGACCCAAATAATTCCTAAAATGAATAATTATTCACCAAAATCCAAGAGTTGACAAAAAAACTTGTGCAAGTGACTTCTAGTGTTGAAAATTCACATGATCACAATCTAGAGCAACATACTAATGATGTCCTTGATACCCCATCACATGAATCTCCATTCACATAACAATGGAACAATATGAAAGAAATCATTCAAGGGTTTAAAAAATAGTTGAACTAGTTCAATTTTGAAGAACTCTTCCCCTATCCATTTGGCAAAGAAATGTTACACCCAAAATTCCCTCCATCCTTTAAAACTACCAAGTTTTATAAATACAAAGGAAAGGGATATCCATAAGAGTGTTAGGAAAACATATCTCTAGTGCTCACATTGATAATATTTATATCTTGGTGAATGTGAGTTTATAAGTAAGTAAAATAGTAAATAATAATTACTAGGGTAATTATTATTTAGTAAGTTAGTGATTTGTTATTTAGTTGTTATATTAAAACAAATAATAACAAATATATTGTTATGTGAGTTTCAACAAACTCACGCATAATTATTTGAGAGGTTATAGCTCTCCTTATTTTTGTAGAGTTATTACCTATATATGTGGGTGTATGTATTAAGATATTTTAAGATGAAAAGAATATGAATTATTGTTGTGTGTTAATTATTTGTAAATTATTTCTTCCTGTGATTCTTCTGCAACTCCATTTGGAGCCTCCTCCACATTTGGTACCAGAGCTAGTACGGCTCTGTAAATATATCCATGAAGGGGAATATCTGTTGTAAGTTATGGTTATCCCACTTATGTGAGTTTTTAAATTGTCTATGAGAATGAGAGCTTAGTATTTAGTTTTTTTGTTAGAAATATTTAGAGAAGCATAAAAACTACTATATTATAGATTATTTGTGTGGGATTTGACTGGTAAATAGTGTACACAGATAAAATAAAAGAGACAAAGGATTGATCTTTTTTTATATTCAAATTTGGCATCATCCTTCTTCAAATTTGGTGATTCAGATTACATCCAATAGGTTTGATTGTAATTCGTAAGCTGCTGATTCTAGAAAATATTTTTTATGTTGGCGTCTACCTCAGGAAGTAATCCAAATTTGAACAACTTTAAACATGGATCTGGTAATATCTAATGAATTTTATAGGAATCACCAACGATTCTAGACCTATAACACAATCATCAGTGATTAGGGAAAATTACCAGTGATTTTTATGAATCTCTAGTGATTCCTTATAAATCTCTAGTTATTCATAAAACCACTAGAAATATCTTAAAACCAGTTTTCTAATGCATTTTTTCAGTTTGTAAAATGGAGCTCTGGTTCTCAAGTTATAGTCAAAATATCAGAGGTTGGTTTTTGTCAGATTTAGAGATTTTTCATCATAAATATTTGCATCATGAGCCTCAAATATAAATTGTACTAATTTAACAACATGAATCTAGAGGATAGAGGTATAGGAGGATGGAGGATAAGAAACTTCCTCTCTTTAGTCGCCAATGATGGGGCCACATGAAGGTTTGGTGACATGTGTGCTTCTAGTTTGTGTTTTGTGCTTTCCACTATGTTTTTAAAAGTGTCAATTTCAGTGTTCCTATTTGAAGTTTTCCTATTTTTAATAAGTGGAAATTTTACATTGAGGGGGGAATATTATCCAATGTTCCATTTCCATTATGTCATCTTTTTCATTTTATGTATGAGCAAAATAATTTAGCATATTTTCCTATGTTGTTCCCTGCAGTGAGATAGTGATGAGATCTCGTGCTACTCTTGCAACATCATGATATTGTGGTTATTGAATCCAATGGAAAACCATCTATAGTTTTGGTTGTTAGTAATCCACTAGAAAAACTATATATAGTTGTGGTTGTTAGTAATCCACTGGGAACACTATCTTTAGTGTAGTTGTTGGTTAACCACTTGGAAAACCATCCAGAGGTTGTTGGTATTGTCCTAGAAACCATCCAAATCATTAATAAACCATGAAGCAACACATTGTAGTACAAGGCATGTTTTCCCCATGTTTGCACTAAGTGAGGGAATGTTAGGAAAACATATCTCTAGTGCTCACATTGATAAGTTATATATTTTAGTGAATGTGAGTTTGTAAAAAAAGTAAAATAGTAAATAATAATTACTAGGGCAATTATTATTTAGTAAGTTAGTAATTTGTTATTTAGTTTTTATGTTAAAACAACTAATAACAAATATATTAATATGTGAGTTTTAACAAACTCACGTATAATTATTTGAGAGGTTAGATCTACCTCCTTATTTTTAGGAGATCTATTACCTATATATGTGGGTGTATGCATTAAGATATTTTAAGATGAAAAGAATACGAATTATTATTGTGTGTTAACTATTTATAAATTATTTCTTCTTCATGTGATTCTTCTGAAAATCCATTTGGATCCTCCTCCACAGAGAGCATGTAAATTATTTATTTATGCAATGTCAATAAGTAGCTTACCATGATGAATATTTTTTATGGTTGTTTCCTAAGAGGTTAGGAAGACAGGCCTTAGATTGGTTCCTCCATCTTCCAAAAGGGTTTGTCATGAATTTTGCAGATTTATCAAATAAATTTGTTAAACATTTCTCCTTTAACTTAGACTCTAAGGTAACCATGTTCGACCCTTGCAATACCAAGAAAAGGAAAAACAAAAACTTTACATCCTTTCTAGAATGTTGGCAAGGGATCACAAGTAGATTCCCTTGCTCTATGTCAAAAATAAAATTGGTCAACATCTTGATCCCAAACCTCAATGCGGAATTATAATTTCACACACAGATGCATTGTTTAACTAATTTCAAAGAATTTATTGAAAAAGGGACACAAATTAATAAATCCATCATTTCTAAGGTCTTACTTAAAACACCCTTTAGGGACTAACCCCCTAGGGATGCCCCTCAAAATCAAGACAAAACCAAATTCTTCAATCAAAATAGAAATGTATTCAATGATGGAGTTACCGATTCTTAGCACATTCATAATATCCAAAATAGTCAACCCAAAACTAATAAACCAAACAAACAACCAATTTTCATTCCTAATAAGGAGTCTTCTCCTCAAGACCTCAGGTGATTACAGTTCACTACACTTAGAGACAACTTATCTAATGTCTTTTTACACTTGGAAAATTCCAATATGATCACATAACCCATTGTAAAACCCTTTGAAGAAGGTCATCCCAAACCAAAATGGTATAAAGGCAATGAATATTGTGAATACAATCGCATTAAGGGCCATCATATCGATCGATGCATGCAACTCTACCATTATGTATAAGACTTGATTGAATGCGGAGATATAGAAGTTGATAATACCTTTGATACCAAAACCCCCAATGAAAAACTAAACGTTTTCAAAAATCCCTTCCCTAAACATGACAACAATTCAATGGACAAGATTCAATCATCTAACAATATTAAGTATGACTTGGTCATCTCAACTATAAATTATGATCAAGATCTATTGATGGCAAATCATAGCACCCCTAAATGTTTACAAATCGATGGGTTGAGACTCTCAGTGCAATTGCATAACATGGAGCTTTTCCCAAGTGTGGGACCTTGCGAAATTGGAAAATCTCTCCGGATGAAGGCCGGTTCCTATTCCTCTGTTCAGATGCACACATAAAAATGCAGAGGGTTTACTCAAAAACCTAATCTAACTTGCCAAGGAGACAGGGGTAAGAAGATGCATAAAAATAAAACCTAAACTAACAAAGGTGATGCACCGAGGAATGAAGAACACATGTCTTGCCAATAAACACAAACCAATAAAATGTAATGCAAGATCATGCACAGATAACCAAATTGCAGTGAAAGATTAGAAGGATGCAAAATGAACATAGAGAGGGTTGAGAATCATCCACAGACATGCATTATTTTCTCCAAAGATTGATACAATACACTACAAAATGCCAAGAGGCAAAGTTGCATTGTAGTTTTAGATGGGAGGTTTGAACTCCACAAAATCCACCTACAACAAGAGGAGAAGGGAGGGAAAAAACAAGAATGTCCAACCTTTATAAAGAAGCCCCTCCTTACAATTTATAGGAAGAATGAGAGAGGGAAGAGAGAGAGGAATTCCAAACCTACCCCAACCACCTCCAGATTACATTTAATTCATCTCATTATGATGGTAGGTGAGAACCCTAGCAAAATTAAAAAGTGGAAAACTGTATTTTGCATTTTTAAGAACTTGTTCCCACCCAATTAAAGATATCCAGTCATAGTTGGATAGAGGACCTCGTAAGATTTCTGAAAATTCCAACCTTGCGTGAATTCGAGCCCCTTGTGAAAAGTTATGGCCGTCTGAATATCTGGTTCAGGGTCTACTTCCTGTCAGCGCTCAGAATGTTGTGCCTCCTGAAGGTGTGCCATAGGTGCATCCATATTTGTGTCAACATCCTCTTACATGCGCCAAAGGCACATCCATATTTACATCAACACTCTTTGACGTGCGCCACTTACCTGCGCCTTGGGCGCAAATTTTCCCTTGTCGACACTCCGTGTTGTGCACCCTTTACCTGCGCCTTGGCACATCCATATTTGTGTCAACATCCTCTTACATGCGCTAAAGGCGCATCCATATTTTCATCAACACTCTTTGACGTGCGCCACTTACCTGCACCTTGGGCGCGAATTTTCCCTTGTCGACACACCGTGTTGTGCGCCCTTTACCTGCGCCTTGGGCGCAAATTTTCCCTTGTCGACACTCCGTGTTGTGTGCCCTTTACCTGTGCCTTGGTGCATCCATTTTCATCGGGCTTTGAGTTTCTTTGATTTCCATATTCTTCTACTTGCCTATATCTACCCGGGGGGAAAGATATATACAAGATCTAGTGGCTACAATAGAGATAAAATCTGACTATGTGGTAAACACTAGATAGAAAAAGTTTGGATCCCTACTAAAAATAAATCTACTGCTTCTTCTCCTATACCACCTCCTCATCTGACCTCTAATTCTATAACAACTTCTACTTTCCATCCTACACCTTCGCCCAATTCATTAAACATCATCAAATACTTGGACAAAAATACAAAGCAAATTTTTATCATGGAACTACTAAAATATTTTTTTGCATTACAACATATTCTTACACAAACATTGAATGAATCATGTTTCCCGCATTACAATGTATTCTTACATAGGAATTACAAATATTTCAAAACTAAATTCTATCTTATCATTTGATATCGCTGACCTTCTTAACCCCAACCTTACTAACAATCAATCCTTATACATAGAATATTTTATCACCCATCACAAGATTAAGCATGTAATATTCAACAATGGAGAAAAATTGAATATTTACTCCATGAAACTACTATGATGTCTTGGTTAAATTGAAGAAAACTTACAAAATGATATCATAACCATTTGTAGATATGATAATAATGAAAGACAGTCCCCAAAAACAATCATGTTGCCACTTATGGTTGGACCAGTCACCTTAGACACACTATGTTATGTGGTAGACTTAGAATTTCCATACAACATTCTCCTCAATTGACCATGAATTCATGCCATGAAAGTTGTTCCATCCACATACCACCAATTTATTGAATTCTCCACTTGGATAAGGAATTCACATTGCATGCTGACACCTAACCCTTTGAGTATTCAAAACTCCTCAAAAAATGATATAAAAATGCCAACTATTGTTCATCGGCAGAAAAATCCACTCCATCACGTATCATCCATTTCTCTAACAACAGGCGTATTGATCCAAATACGCTTCCCAAACATATTCCAAAATCATGCAAGATTCATTCTCATGACTTTACTGATCAACCACCATATTCTAGTCAACCATCATCTATTAATCAATCCTCCTCTACTAATTAATCAATCCTCCTCCTCTAACCAATCATCTTCTTTGCCTAATAAACATTCCTCATCTAACATTACCTCTTATGTTAAAATAACACCTCCCTCTATTAATCAAACTTATTCCTCTAATTTTCCATCCTCTTCTTATAACCCTTTCTCCCATATTTTAAAACCACTAAACTACCTTTTATGCCATGTGAGACACCTACTAGCTCGTTAACGCATACGTTCAAAATCATCAATAAGAGTTGCGGTGAGTACCAATTCCAAAACATTAGAATTAATTTTACATCAGTAAATCCCTACAAAACTATGGAAAACCTAATACCTCCAATATAAGAACCCCTCCCACTTACAACATGGGTTAGACAGTTTGGAAGAAGTTTAGTTATCTTAATGAATAACACATACCAAGTTCCTTGGGATCTTGGTTATACAATGAAAAAATCGCTTCCTGTTATGAGTCCGTCAATTTACCAAATCTCATCAAATAATGAAAAACATGTTATGGAAGGGTAAATGAATAAGTAAGAATGAACAAAGTCACTTAGATCTGGTAAATTATGTTAAAAATCCCAGTAAACATGTCCTTGGTTTCAATATATTTAATGCAACTCTTGTATTAGTCTCAAGTAGTGACGACAATACCAATTCTGACAATGCAGTAATAACTACACACAACCTCTTCGAAAATCTTGCTGAAAAAGAATATCCACTTTGAACATTTTTCTAGTATCATCTTTGATTTCAAACTTCTTCACCTAAACCTCATTGATGACAACCAATTACATCATGTGGACATGGATATGTTTCAAAATGTTGAGGTCATTGAAGAGTTCCTATGAACTTGTGATTCAAATCCCCTCTTAGATCATAAGAAATGGTTCAATATTGACCTTGATGAATTTTCTTACTTTGGTTAAGAATTAGAATATTCCAATCCCCGAGCTTGTGAAACCTTAAACAAGAAGTGGAAGAATAGTATTTCTCATAACAACAACCTCACCACCACACTATCCCAAAAACATTTCAGTAAAAAAGACCAAAATAACAAACAAAAACCATGCACTTCCCCCAATAAAAACTCATCAGAAACACCTGAAACTGATGATTTACATAAACCAATAGCATATTTTTCAGAAAAGGTTACATCCAAAATGTTGGTTGAGGAAAATAAAGATATTAACATCGGTACACCCGAACAACCAAATATTTTAAAACTCAGCATTATTTTGTTCGACCAAGAATGTATAGAGTTCACAATGCTCCTTATAGAATTTCAAGATATTTTTGAATGGACCTACAAAGATATGCCAAGCTTAGACTTATCCCTTGTAATACATTTGGGAACAAAGCCTGTCAAACAAAAATTACGTAAAATGCATGCCAAAGTAGCATTACTTATCAAAGATGAACTCCAAAAACTATTAGAGGTAGAATTTATAAGACCAATCGACTACTCTGAATGGATATCAAGCATAGTTCTTGTAGACAAGAAAACTCCAGCATTAGGGTATGCACGGATTTCTAAGATATTAACAAATATTTTCTACAAGATGACTTTCCCCGTCCAAACATAGACATGATTATCAACTCCGCGGCAGGCCATGAAATGCTCTCCCTAATGAACGTATTTTCTGGATATAACCAAATATGCATCACTGAATAATATCAACAAAAAATAACATTTACTATGCCACGGGGAACCTTCTGTTAAAAGGTCATGCCTTTTGGGCTAAAAAATGTAGGTGCCACATATCAATGAGCTATGATGGTTATATTTCATGATATGTTACATGATATCATTGAAGACTATGTCAATGATATACTATCCAAATCCAAAACACATATAGGTCATCTAGGTGTGCTGAGATGTATCTTTCAAAGGATTTTTGAGCATAAAATTTTACATAATCCAAAGAAATGTGTATTCCATGCAACCTCTGGAAAATTATTAGGATTCATCATCTCCCGGAGAGGTATAGCAGTTGATCCCAAAAAGGTCAAAGCCGTCATGGAAATGCCTCATCTCCATAATCTAAAATAACTATGTAGTCTTTAAGGAAAAATATAATCCATTCAATGTTTCATATCACAATTAGGTAATAAGTGTCATCATTTCAATCAATTGCTTAATTCTAATGGAATCAAGATTTCCAAGAATCTTTTTCCAAACTAAAATAATACCTCTCTATTCCATCTATCCTTATGTCACCATCCTCAGATAAACCCACAGTTCTTTATACCTCTGCCACTGAATATGCCATAGGATCTTTATTAGCACAACACAATGATCAAGAAAAGAACATGTTGTTTATTACCTTATTCAAACAATCATTGAGCATGAGGTAAGGTACTCCTAAATCAAAAAAGTATGTTTGGTGGTCACTTTCACATTCCATAAATTGTGCCATTGTCTACTCAATCACACAACCAAACTTATCACTAAGGTATATCCCCTTAAGTATATCTTGTCTAGGCCCATTCTCATGTGCAAAATGTCTAGTTAGGTCATCATCCTTAGTGAATTTGACATCAAATGTTTTCCTTAGAGAGAAATAAAAGGAAAATCCCTCGCAGATCAACTTTCCATGGCACCTCTTCCTATATTGGAACCTCTTTGTTTCACATTACCTAATGAATATCTTTTATACATAGACATAATGCCATCCTTAACTTTATTCTTTGATGGATCTTGTAACCTCCATGGATCAGGAGCTGGTATTTTGCTTATCACACCTGGTGGACATATCATTCCCAAATCATTTCACCTATCATTCCTGTGTACTAACAATATCACAGAGTATGAAGCTCTCATCACTGGATTAAACCTCTCTATATCGTGGAACCTTAAGGAGTTGGTCATATTTGGTGACTCATTATTTATCATTAAACAAATTACAATAGAATACCCGGTCAAAGATGAAAAAATTATCCCATATAAATGTATGGTAGATAGCCTTTGAGGTTATTTCCATTTGATTAGTTTTGACCAAGTCCCTAGAATTTGTAATAAGTCTACAAATTTATGGAAACTATTGGATCTTTATTAGAAATTGCATCAAATCAACCCTAGGAGAAATTTCTCGTAGAATATCTCTTAACACCTACATATAATCTACTTGAAAATACCATGGTGTGTAAAATAGTGGGTCCTAAAAACCCTTGGTACCATGATATTTACACTTTCATCCATGACAAAGTGTTCCATACCAACATGAAACCTAGTCATAGACGCGCTTTAGCACAACGTGCCTCTTGTTTTACCATTTTAGCAGACACTCTCTATAGAAGAGGTTACAATGACACCCTACTCCAATGTCTTAATAAAGAGGATGCCTATAGTGTTTTAACTGAATTCCACTCGGGTATTTGTGGCAAGCACACAAATGGCATGGCTCTAGCTAAGAACATCTTATGTGCTGGGTAATATTGGCCCACCATGTAGAATGATGTATGCCTTTTTATCAAATGATGTCAGGTTTGTAAAAAACACAGAAACATTATCCATGCACCTTCTAAATCATTACAGCCAATCAAAAAACCTTGTCCCTTATCTCAATGGGGGCTTTATCTCATCGTTAAAATTAGACCAACGTAACTTGATGGACATAATTTCATCAGTACCGCTACTGATTATTTCACCAAGTGGGTAGAGGTTATGCCTCTCACCTATGTTACCGAAATCCAAATATCAAAGTTCATTTTTAATAATATCATCTATCAATTTGGCATTCCATCCTCCATTTTCATTGACAATGTAAAATACTTTAAAAACCATCTCGTCAGGGACCAAGCTAATAATTTCCACATCAAAACGAAATGGTCTACTCCATATTAAGGTAATGGCCAAGCAAAAATTTTTGATAAAACTTTAAAATCCATCATGGAAAAAATTATTGACACACATGGATGAAATTATCACACCCAAATTTATCCTACTCTTTGGGATTACCACACATCTTACCACAAGCCTGTGGGAGCCACCCCATTCTCCCTTGTTTATGGTTGCGAATCTATTTTACTTGTTGAGGTTGAACTCCTATCCTTAAAAATATCCCTTAAAGATGTAATCAATTAATATGAATATTGACAGTCATGTATTAACAAACTTAAACTTCTTGATAAAAGATGACTTATTGCATTCAATCATCTTTAGGGCTATCAAAATTGACTACAACAAAGCTACCATAAAAATGCAAGAACTAGAGAGTTAGATGTTGGTGAGCTCGTTCTCAAATAAAATCAAAAAAATATCACAAAAGAGCGATAAAAATAAGGGAAATTTTAACCTAAATGGTTAGGGCCCTATGTAATCACAGCAAAATTTGGCTCTAAAGCCTATAAATTGGCCATTGAATATGGTCAAGAACTTGACAAACCAATGAATGCAATACATCTAAAGAAATTCTATTACTGAGGTGCTCTCTATTCCGAGAGAAGCCACATGTAGATTCCTCATGTTTGACTCATCTCTAAATAATTTGAAATTATTCATTCCATTGGAATATATTCCCATTATAAAAATCACATCTTCATATCTATAGACACCTATAAGTACGCCCAAGCAATTTAAATACTTAAATTGCGCTAAGTATCCCTTTTCTCACAAATTGACGACATATCATCAAAAGCACTCATTTTCCCTCATCATCATTTATTAATTACACTAAGCTAATTAATTAAGTTGCCTATCCAACAAATACCCTAATTAACGACCTTCCATTAATAAATCACCCCTTCTACCTAGGCTAATTAATTATTATTAATTAATTAGCTTTCCCTTCCATTTAGCCAATAAATCAATATTTAATTGATTTAATCCCCTTATAATAGCCTAAATCGTACTAATATTCCTCTAATTATCTTCTATAAGCTTACATCTAACTATTAGTTAATCACCTTTGATTAATTAAAACGCCCCCCAACTCCCATGACTTGCTAAGCATAAATTAAACCCTTCTAAAGTAAGGTTACCTTTAATAAAGCAACATTATCCATTCCTAATCATGTTTTACCTTTATCCCACATTCATGAGAATGTGTTGAATCCTTTATTCTTTGGGCTATATAAAGAGCCCTCCACCTACCTTTTTACTTACACCTAAACTCCTTAAGAGAGCAAATGCAAAGCATATAGCAAAGAGACTAAGAGCTTGCACCTTTTTTTCTTGAGAGTTCATCATCTTGAAGAGTTAAGCCTCTTTCTTAAAGTTTTTGGGTCATATGGGAGGTGTCAAAAGGGTCTTGTAGCCCAACTTTGATTAGTCCCCATTCCTAGGTTCTTGGAACATTAAGGACAACTATTTTTGATAGCCATGGAACCTACCTAGGTTCCTTAATTTATATGTTGTTAGAGAATAGAGGATATTTAGGTGCTTAACATAGTTAATTTCATAGTTTTCTATTGATAAATGTTAGCATCTAATCCTTGATTAATTATTATCATGATGGTGTTTATAATGTTGTTTAATTCTTGCTAATTAAGACTATTTAGGTGTTAATCTTTTTTTACATTAGCATTAGTTTAAAAACAACACTTGCACACATTTGACACGCCCGGTGGGACTTACTCTATTGTCCTTTGCACTTAATTTTAAGTTTTTGTAGTTAAGTTTCATTTTTGGTTACTAACCCTCTTTTACACATGTTGATCTAACTTGTTTTTCTTAACTTGTTTTGTTGAGTTTGCATGTGTTGAGTCTTACTTGTAGGTATAAAGGAGGTGAAGTGTTGTCAAAATTAGAATTGATGGGAAAATTTCAAGTTTTCTCCATGTTTTCATTTTTAGAGTTTACTTTTTCAACATTCTACGTGCTAGTTTTGTCAATTTCTTGAAAATTTTAAATTCTTGACCATGTAGGTTAGCGTTTGATAGTGTTGAGTCTTATATTTACATATTAATGTGGTGGGTTGCTGTCAAAATTTAATCTTGGTGAGAAAATTTCAATATTTCATCATGTTTTCATTTTTAGAGCTTACTTTTTCATCATTCTACATGCTAGTTTTGTCAATTTCTTGAAAATTTTAAATTCTTGAGCATGTATGTTAATGTTTGATAGCATTGAGTCTTCTATTCATATATTGATGTCATGGGTTGTTGTAAAAATTGAATTTTGGTTGGAAAAATTTGCCCATTTTGTAGATTAAGAGACGTTTTTTTTTAATATTTTTTGAATGCATGTCAAGTGCATAACCGTGAGCATAAGAGCATATGCATAACCCATCTTCCGAAGGCCATAACTTTTGCTCCCAAACTCGAAATGAATCCATTTTTTTTGCGTTGGAAAGGTATTGAAGTTAAATATTTAATGAAAACATAAATTTTGGATTTATACTTACAAAAATTGAAATTTTTTTTGTTAGTTTAAAACTGGTCATTTTCTAACATGTCTAATGTTTTGATGAATGTTGTATTTCTATGCTTCCTCAATTTAGACAAAAGCGTATGTATGATCTTATCTTACACCTTTTGGTGATCTTGAGAATCAAAAACAACTTTTATCTATATATTTTTAACATTGGGATTAAACTTGGAAATTTGATTATTCATTTTTCTTAAGGGAATGAACCTTTTACAAAGCAGTTTTCAATGGTCCTTTGATTTGAAGTTTTCCATTTCTATATAGTTGGGATAAAGTTTGTGTATGATATTCTCTTGCACCTTAGGGTGATCTTGAGAATCAAAAGAAACTTTAGTTTTCATTTTATAACATTTTGTAAATTGGAAACTTCATCTTTCACTTTTGGTTTAAGGGAATGAACCTTTTACAAAGCATTTTTCAATAGTCCTTTGATTTGAAGTTTTCCATTTCTATATAGTTGGGATAAAGTTTGTGTATGATCTTTTCTTGAACCTTAGGGTGATCTTGAGAATCAAAAACAACTTTAGTCTTCATTTTATAATATTTGGTAAATTAGAAACTTCATCTTTCACTTTTGGTTTAGGGGAATGAACATTTATCAAGAATTTTGTATGGTTCATTGATTGAAAATATTTTCTTTACTTTTTAGCTGGATTATTTGTTGTGTATGCTCTTCTCTTGCATCCTTGGATGATGTTGAGAATCAAAATTAACTCTTAATCCTCTTTTAAATAATGTGATTTTCTTGGATAACTACTAACGCTTGAGTGCAGGACCTAAAAACGTTGGTCAAAGAAATGAGGAATCAAAATGAAATCAAAAAATAGCTAATACAGTTGTTATACAGGTTGCCAAAAAGGTGTTCAAGCAAACCACATTTTAATTAAACAACATAAAAACAACAAAATATTCAAAACAATGTACTGCAGGTTTTGGAAAAGGGTACGTCCCTCTCTGTTCAACTGGAACATAACCCCTTTGGCATAACGCCTTAAGCTACAACAATAGAGGTGGTTCCAGGAACCCCAAAGTAGTCCACGCAAGAGGGAACCTTGTGGATGAAATGGGAAGTTCTCCTCACTACCTACTTGACTAGTGATTCCTTTGTGAGATAGCGTTACAGCTTGTCTATTGTGGCAAGCCACAGTGATAGTACACAATAGACGCACTAGTTGCCTACTATTCTTGAAGGGGGTAAAGTGAAGCCGAGATACTCCCAAACTAGTTAGTGCGACTTTTTGGGTAAATCACGTCTCGCTTTGTGGCAACTTTATAACACCTAGGGCGAGAGAACCACCTAAGAGAATATACTTTGGCCAGGAGCCCACTTTGACCATTTTAAAACAGTGTTGAGTTGTGAACCTTCTTTTTGAGAAATGTGTGCCGTATTACTTTGGCCTAGTTTTTTACTTGCCTTAGGGTGAGGCGAAACTCTGCCAAAGTGAGGCTAGCATTTTTTATTATTTTTCTTGATTTATTTCCTTCATATTCTTTTGACACTTTGTTGATCAAAAGAGGTGTGATTACCTTTGTGTTTCCATTCGACTGTTTCTCTCACTTTTACGTCCGTTTATGCCCATCCATGTTTGCGGCTTGGTTAGTTAAACGTCTAAAGTGAGCGGAGGCATTTTCACGTCATTTGGTAGCCATGGTGATCTTGATACCCACGTCAAGATCGTCATTGTAGTTAGGCGTGGTTCATCACCGTGGACTTCCATAGAGGAGTTAGCTTGTTTGTCTCGTATCATTACAATTTCGATATTTACGTCTTGTTTCTTGTAAACTCAACATAAATACCTATATTGTACGGTTACGCTGCACACATTTTTAACTATTCCTAGCTATACTTTGAGATTTTTAGTTCGGTTCTATTATTACCTTGATTTTAAAGAGTGCTAGGTGTTACCATTTGTGCGTGTTATATCAATAACACCTCGATATCAATACTTCACTTTCTAGGAAAGTGGGTTAACATGTCTTAGTGATATTGTTGTGTCATTCACGAATTGTAATTGGCACTTTTTGAGATATAGGTCTTAATCGAGTTTGAGCTCACTCATCGTATATCTTGATTAGGAGATCACATTGACTTCTTATATTTACTTATGTTTTGTTCATTTCCTTGAACTTGGCATAAGTGAAAACATATTGTTGATCATCTTGCCATGCAAACTACTTTTTGAAACGTAGTCTAGGAAGTACTTCCTTTGATCAAGTTTTAATACCAAAACACCTGTATCACGGGTGATTTATCACTCTATCATATTGGTATTCTCACATTGTTTGACATATTCATACTCTTGGCAATTTCATTTTGCATTTCTCTTAGGGGTAGTTCACTAAGATTTTCACATATCTACAACTCACCCTAGTGAAACTATCACGAAAACATGGCTCCCAAAACACGTCTAGGGTTGAAGAAACAAACATATGAGGAACAACAAGTGCATGCTTTGGAGACCTCTAACAGACAAGGGTCAAACCCCTTCATTGGACACGACTTAGGGCCACTATTTTATGTAGAAAAGGAAACCGAAGAGATGGTCGATCATAGTGGAAATGAATTAGAATCACCACACGCAGACTTTGATTTTGACTCCACTCTGCTAGATGAGTTTCTCCTTAGAAACAAAGATAGAGTTTTGGCACGGGTTGTGGAATTAGGGGCCAAATTGCCCACCGAGAATGAACCAATATTACCTACAAATGACACTACTAAGGAAGAACACCCCCTTATTAATATGGAAGATATTTTAACAGGCGGACATGATTCCACTTCTTACGCAGAAAATGATAAAGTGGTAGGGCATAGAATACCCCTCATCAAAGTACCATAGGAATAAACAAGATAGAACATGAGACAGGGGAAGAACCTCCACAATACGAAGAGAAAGAACCTTTAGAAGAAGAAGACACAAACCAAGTCACAATCCAACAACAACTCAGTAACCTAAGCCGACAACTAGCTTTGCTTACTTTCCAGGTACAGAAAGACACAACCAAGAACATTCAAAAGTCAAGGCCTAAGTTTAGGATCCATGAACTCCATCGAGAAAACTAAGGAGGAGGAGACACAGGGTATCATCGTGTACACATCCCCGCTTCTCCCACTAGAGAACAATTGCTCGCATAAGAAGTGCAATCTATGAAAGCAACGCTTGCAAGCATACAAGAAAGCAATATAGGGAGTATTAGGAAATACCAATACGAAGAACTATGCCCCTATCCTTTTGACAAGACAATGACCCTTCAACCCTTTCCAAAGAAATTTGATATGCCAAAGTTTGACAAATACAAAGGAAAGGGAGACCCAAGGGATCATGTTAAAGATTTCTACATGGCATGTCAAGAGGTGTCTTATAGTGATAATTACCTCATCAGACTTTTTCCTAAGAGTCTCGGAGGTCAAGCATTGGAATGGTTTACGTGCTTACCACGAGGATTAATTTTCACCTGGCCAGAATTGACAGAAAATTTTCGTGTGTCATTTCTCGTATAACATAGAGAGTGATGTCACCATGGCGGACTAGTGTGGTGCACCAAACAACGCCCAAATGAGACCTTCGCTAGCTTCCTCCAACGATGGAGAGGGATAGCAAGTCGCTTCCCTTGTGCTTTCCTTGAAAAGCAGCTGGTCAGTATTTTCGTCCCCAATCTCAACCCAGATATCAGATTTCCACCTCCAAATGCATTGTGTCTGTACTTTTGAGGAGGTTATTGAAAAAGGGATTCAAATAGAAAAGGCTCTCATTGCTAAAGGCACCCTTAAAAACCAATCTAAAAACAACCAAAGTGTCAAACCCACGGAAAATCCCAAGATCTTAAACAAAAAAAAAACGTGGTGGGAGACGAAATCACTGATTCCAAACACGTTCAAACGGTCCAAATTGGTCAACCTTTTAAACTGACCAAGGGTCCAATTCAACCACCACCAAAACGATGAACATTCACCTCTCTCAATGAACCAGTTGTTCAGTCATACTAAAACAGTTGGATGCGGCCCACATGATGACCTATCCTACAACACAACCATTTGACGACAACGCTCCCAAACCTTAATGGTATAAGGAGCATGAATACTATGCAAAATGCATCACGTTAAAGGTCATAAAACAAACAAATGTCTGTGCGACTTCGCCACTATATTCAAGACCTCATTGACAACGAGGAGATAGAGGTGGATAACCCTGGCCATATGCAAACACTTAACGAGAAAGTGGGGATTTATAAGGAACCATTCCCCAAGCATGATAAGTCGGAAAAGACAAATCCAGATCGGGGAGAGTCATCCCAAACCTATAAAGCCGCGAATTACTTATATACCAAAAGAGATAACAATCATTACGATTCGCTTATCGGATGTATTCACTCCCCTACTGACCATGTCAATACCATCTGGATCAAGGGAAAGGACTGCACTATGGTAACAAGGCATGCCTGCCTCGTGATTCTAGAACCCTCTCTGTTGACCTCGTAAACTGGTAAATATAACCTTTTAGAACAACTTGAGAGGACACCTGCTAAGATCTCGATCTTAGATCTTCTCAAGATATCTAATGTGCATAAGGACATTTTGTATCAAACTCTTCAGGGGTCGGGAGTTCCTTTAGAAGTCGATCCTACGTACCTTCAAGCCGTGGTGGCAAATATTGCACCAAGTGAGCATCTCACTTTTAACCATAGGGAGGTCCCTACCGAGAATCCTAAACATAATCTTCCCTTATACATTGAGGTAGTTGTCACCCGCAGGAAAATCAAACGGGTGCTTGTGGATAATGGATCTGGATTGAACATCTTCACGCTTAAATTAGTCAAATAATTGGGACATACGGATGTAGATCTTGATTCCCATATCATCACTATCACCGCATACGACAACGTGGAAAGAGAGTCAGCAAGCACCATTACGCTGCCCATGGAGGTGGGCCCCACTTGCCATCAGACGAAGTTTCACGTCCTAGACTTGGAACTTCCATATAATATGCTTCTAGGCTGACCATGGATCCATGCCATGCAGGCCGTGCCATCAACATTTCATCAATGCATCAAGATGAAGCATGAGGGACATACGGTAACAATACCAGGAGACTCAGAGCCCTTTGCTCATTGTAGAGCTCTCAATAGCTTTACACGAAATGGTACATACACATGTCCCTCCGTGGATATGGCCATTCCTTTTCAGTTTAAGGCTATGGAATCCCGGCTGGATTCAGATTCTCTTAGGTCTTGCGCTCATGGGGCGTCCACTTCCACATCTCCATTTGATTCATGGGAGATGAAAATTATGGAATATGGCTATGGGGAGTATAATGTACAACAAGCGCTCTTGGTTTCTAACCTCTCCTTGTCACCCAAGACTAGAGGTCGACCCAACTACCACTTCAGGAGACCTAGAGAGGAACACACTATTGGGTTGTTCCTACCTGGAGGCTTGTTAGCTGAGGAAAAATTGCTTGATCCACCTACTACTTGGGTCCCTGAGGACACTCAGCCATCTTGTTATCAAACCCCAGAATATGAAAAATCTAGTAGAATGATGTACTCCATGGGCTACAAAGGCCTAGGATGTGGGAGGAATGAACAAGGACAAAGAGAACCAATCCCTCTTCCACATTTCAAAATAGAAAGATATGGCATTGGGATTCGCCCTTATGGAGCACACCCCAACGATCAAGATGTGACTTGTTCTGAGCATGAGGATAGCTCTGAGTACCTAGACAGTGATACAGATTCCCATTGTAGCCTATATGAGGATCTGGCCTCCACAAACCTTTTCATGAACAATGCTATCCTGACCATAACCCTCACCGAACTGACCCTTGACCTTGTGTAC
Organism: Taxus chinensis; assembly: GCA_019776745.2. Taxonomy (NCBI): domain Eukaryota; kingdom Viridiplantae; phylum Streptophyta; class Pinopsida; order Cupressales; family Taxaceae; genus Taxus; species Taxus chinensis. The sequence goes on from CM034152.1 coordinate 29,396,610, forward strand.
CCTTCCCTTGTTGAATGGGACCAACAACATCACGTGCCACTAGATTTATTCGAGAATGATGAGGCTATTGCAGAGTTCATGGGCATAAGGGATACAATTCCCATTGGAGATCACAAGAAGGGTTTCTTTATCGACTTAGACACCTGCGCCTACTTCGGCGAGGAGGCTGAACTTCGTGGTCAGCAAAATTTAAAGAAAAGCAAGGGCAAGAGTTCTAAAGAAAAGCCTCGGCAAAAATCAAAGTCCAAGTCACACAGTGAAAACCTCTTTGAGGCACTGGCTGACAAACAAATAAGAAAATCAAAGGAAAAACAAAGTTACCACGCCAAGGATGAAAATCTCGTACAGACATCCTTGGATGAAGATCTCAACCTACCTCCCGATCCTACGCATATGGAGGATTTATCAAAATTGTTAGTCGAAGAAACCATTGATGTTCAACATTGGTACTGAAGAAGATCCCAAGATAGTAAAATTAGGGGCATCACTCTTCAGCTAGAGAACAAAAGACGTTCACTATGTTGTTGCGAGAGTTCATTGATGTGTTTGCATGATCTTACCAAGACATGCCCGGCCTAGATCTGACTTTGGTCATGCATGCAGACACTAATCCTATCAAACATAAACTCGGAAAGCTACATCCAAGAGTGGCCTTATTGGTAAAGGAAGTGTTGGAAAGGTTGCTTGTAGCACGTTTCATCTGACCAATTGACTATTCTAAATGGATATCAAACATTGTTCCTGTCTAGAAGAAACTTGTCAGTATCTGAATCTGTACGGATTTTAGAGACATCAATAAGGCTTTCCCTAAAGATGAACTTTCCATTGCCCAACATTGATATGATTTTTGACTCAACAGTAAGATATGAAATGCTATCACTCATGGATGGATTTTCAGGTTATAATCAGATTAAAATCGCTGAGGAGGACCAACACAAAAGAGATTTCACAGCTCCTTAGGGAACCTTCTGCTATCAGGTGATGCCATTTGGCCTTAAGAATGTGGGAGAAACTTATTAGCGGGATATGAAAGTAATATTTCATGATATGATTCATGACATCATGGAAGACTACGTAGACGACATCCTGGGAAAGTCCAAAATAAGAGAGGATCATCGTATCATTTTACGGCGTATCTTTGAACGCCTGCGTGAATACAAAGTCAGGTTGAATACAAAGAAGTGTGTCTTTGGTGTGCTATCTGGGAAACTATTAGGCTTCATCATTGTGTCAAGATGAAGTATTAAGGTAAACCCAGCTAAAGTGTCTGCCATCATAGAAATGCCTCCACCTCTGAATATCAATTGCGTAGCTTGTAAGGGAAAATTCAAGCCATTCGTCACTTTATCTCCTAGCTAGAAGATATATGTCACTCATTCTCTCATTTGCTTAAGAAGGAAGTCACTTTCATCTGGGGACCTGAGCAATAGAAACCCTTTGCTTTGCTTAAATAGTACTTGGCTAAATCCACCTGTCCTCAAGCCTCCTACTCTAGGAGAACCACTTTTGCTCTATATTTCCACTACGCAATACACTATTGGTGCACTGCTCACCCAATACGACCTTATCCATAAAGAGAAATCAGTGTACTATCTGATTTACACCCTCATCACCTATGAACTTAATTATCCTCATATTGAAAAGACTTGCTTGGCTATTGTTTTTCCCTTTCAGAAAATTCACCATTACCTACTAAATACTAAGACCAAGCTCATATCCAAGGTCGACCCACTCAAGTATTTGTTGTCTAAACCTTCCCTCACAGGTAGAATGGCTAATTGGATCATTCTAATCAGTGAATTTGATATAGAATTTTTCCATCAAAAATTAGTTAAAGGACAAGTACTTGCTGACCATTTAGCGGAAAAGTGAGGGTAAGAGTTCTAAAGCATAGAAGCCTTTCGGCAAAAATCTTCCAAGTCCATCTTTGCACTACATTAAAGAACCTCTTTGAGGCATATGGCTGACAGATACAAATTTATGAAAATCTTTTACGTTTCATGGTTCAAAGTGACCACGTCAGTGGATCCTTAATACTCCTTCAGAGACATCCTATACCACAAAGATTTCCGCCTACCTTCCCGATGCTACCCGTATGGAGGATTTATCGGACTATGTTAGTTAAAGAAACCATTGATGTCAATATTGGTACAGGGAAGAAGCTAGCCATCAAGATAGTAAATCTTCAACATGTTAATCACTTGTAGGTGATTCAAAGCTAATCATCAGACATTCATTATGTTACTGTGATGAGTTTATTGTTATGTGTTCGACATGGTCATACCTTACAAGAAGTTGGTGGAAACTCTGAAGGAGTATTTTGTGCACATTACCTTTGAGCAGATCCTAACAGCATAGAATAGTGCACGACAGATGCCACTGGAAATGGTGGGATCTATGCTTCGTAAGCTGCTAGGGAACAGATGCACCCAATAGTGGCCATTGTTAGTTAGAAGATCTACACCATCCCGCAGTTTATGACATGCATGCAGGATTCTTTCCAAGCTTGTGAGGTTGATTGGTCCCTATTCCCCGAATGGATATCGAACCCATTGTTCACCTGTCTTAAGGACAGAAACCTATTCCCTATCCGATATATGCACAGATTTTAGGGACATCAAGCAAATCTTGCCCCTACCAGATGAGCTTTCCGTTGCACTCAACATTGAGGATGATTGTTGACTCAACCGTCAAGGCTATGATGGGAATCTGCTATCATTGTCTGGATGTGATTTTCAGAGTCAATCCAGGTCAAATTAAAGATCGTACACGAAGGAGTATACGAAGCACAAAACAATTTTCACATGGTCCTTGGGGCTAACCTTCTGTTATTAGAGTGACGCCACTATTGGCCTTACCATGGAAACTGCATTGTTGCAACTTATGTCAGAAATTGTGTTCTTTGCCGTGACATTAATGGAAATTTCATCATGTGATCCATCACAATCATTGCAACCACTCACGTACCCCATGGACATTCTCTAAATGGAGACTTGATCCAAAAAAAGAGAGGAGCTTAATCCTATCATCATCTGCGGCGTATCTTTGACTGCCTGCGTGAGCTACAGAAGTCAGATTGAATCCAAATGGGTGGATGTGTCTGCCGGTGTAACCTATGTCACAGGAGCACATACTTCTGGGCTTCATCATGTGTCGAAACATTATTTTATTGATATGGTAGATCCCCGTTAGCCAGTGTCTACAGATCACTAGAAATGCCTCCATCTAAGAATACAAGAAACTGTGAAAGGTCTTTTGCAATGGTTCCAAATTCAGATTGCCATGGTCCACTGCCATATCTCCCAGCTTGCAGGTTAAATGGTCAAGCTCATTCAACAAACAAGACTTTGCTTAAGGATAATGGACAGGATGGATTAGCCATAAACTGGTTGAAAGCAGTGTACTATCTGAGACAAAGAGCTCAACGCAAGGATGAACTTAATCTATGCTCAAATTGAAAAGGCTTGCTTGGCCGATGTTTTTACCTTTTAAAAACTTCAACCATTACCTGCTAAATACTAAGACCTACGCTCATATCCAATAGTCGACCCACTCAAGTAATTGTTGTCCAAACCCGCCCTCACAGGTAGAATGGCTAATTGGATCATTCAACTCAGTGAGTTTGATATAGAATTTTTCCATCAAAACATCAGTTAAAGGACAAGTAAAATTGGGGGCATCACTCTCAACTCGAGTGAGGGTAAGACGTTCTACTATGAAAAGCCTACGAGAGTTCATTGAAGTCCAAGTCACACAGTGAAAACCTCTTTGAGGCACTGGCTGACATGCAAATAAGAAAATCAAAGGATCTAAACTTTTGTCATGCACAACCTGGATGAAAATCTCGTAGAGACTAAGCCTTGGATCAAGATCTCAACCTAACTCCCGATCCTACGCGTATGGAGGATCTATCAAAGTGGCCTAGTTGGTCAAGGAAACCATTGATGTCAATAGGTTGCTTCCAAAGTAGGATTCATCCGACCAGATAGTGACTATTCTGAATGGAGCATCTAACATTATCGTCCTAGAGAACAAGAAGACCTGTCAGTATGCTACTGTGAGAGTCTATTGATGTGTTCACATGGTCTTACAAAGACATGTCTGGCTTAGATCCAGGCTTTGGTCGTGCACAACCTGGTTGTGCACGCATGACAATAAGCCTATCAAATAGAAGCTCTGAACAGATTGACCCAAGAGTGGCCTATTGACTCAACAACAAGAGTATGGAAAGTTTGCTATTGCAGCAGTATTCATCAGGCCAATTGATTATTCTGAATGGATATCAATCATTGTTCCTGTCCAGAAATTACCTATCGGTATCCGAATCTGCACAGATTTTAGGGACATCAATAAAGCTTGCCCTAAAGATGAATTTCCATTGCCCAACATTGACATGATTGTTGACTCAACCATAGGGTACGAAATGCTATCACTCATGGATGGATTTTCGGGTTATAATCAAATTAAGATCGTTGAGGAAGACCAACACAAAACAACTTTCACAACTCCTTGGGGCACCTTCTGTTATCAGGTGACGCCATTTGGCCTTAAGAATGCAGGAGCAACTTATCAACGGGCCGTGACAGTAATATTTCATCGATATGATTCATGACATCATAGAAGACTACATAGATGACATCCTGAGGAAAGTCCAAAACAAGAGAGGATCATCCTATCATTTTGCGGCATATATTTGAATGCCTACGTGAATACAAAGTTAGGATTGAATCCAAAGAAGTGTGTTTCTTCGGTGTGCTATTCTAGGAAACTATTAGGCTTCATCGTGTTCAAGACGATGTATTGAGGTAGACTCCCGCTAAAGTGTCTGCCATCACAGAAATTCCTCCAAATGCCTCCATCTAAGAATATCAATCAACTACGTAGCTTGTAAGGGAAAATTCAATCCATTCACTGCACTTTATCTCCCAACTTGCAGATAAATGTCACTCATTCACCCATTTTCTTAAGAAGGACATCACTTTCCTTTGGGGACCCGAGCAACAGCAACCCTTTTCTTTGCTTAAACAATGCTTGGCTAATCCACCTGTCCTCATGCCTCCTACTTCTAAAAGAACCACTTTTGCCTCTATATTTCCACTACGCAATATGCTATTGGTGCACTGCTCACCCAATACAACCTTAGCCATATAGAGAAAGAAGTGTACTATCTGATTCACACCCTCATCACTTATGAACTTAATTATGCTCAAATTGAAAAGGCTTGATTGGCCATTGTAATTACCTTTCAAAAAATTTTCCATTACATGCTAAATACTAAGACCAAGCTCATATCCAAGGTTGACCCACTCAAGTATTTGTTGTCCAAAACCCACCCTCACAGGTAGAAATGGATAATTAGATCATTCTACTCAGTGATTTTGATATAGATTTTGTCCATCAAAAATTAGTTAAAGGACAAGTACTTGCCGACCTGCTAATGGAAGCACCTTTGCAAAGCACAAAACCTTTAAGTCTAGATCTGCCAGATGCATCTTTGCTCTACATTGAAGAATATGTCGTATGGCAGATACATTTTAATAGATCTTTAACATTTCATGGTTCAGGTGTAGGAGTGTTCCCTATTACTTCTTCGGGTGATCCTATACCACAGGCTTTCCGCCTTGGCCTTCCCTTGCATGAAGCAACATTGTGGAATATAAAGCACTCATTGTAAGGATGAAGCTAGCCATCAAGTGGAATATGCAACAAGTTAAGGTTGCAGGTGATTCATAGCTAATAATCAAATAGGTTAATGATGAGTATAAAGTTAAGGATGAAATGCTCATACCTTACAAAAAGTTAGTGGAAAATCTAAAGGAGTATTTTGTGTGCATCACCTTTGAGAAGATCCCAAGAGCACAGAATAGATCGGCAGATGCCATGACAACAGTGAGATCTATGCTTCGTATTCTACTAGGGAATAATGATATGCCATTTTTTTTAGAAAATCTACACCATCCTGCATATGACGTGTTGGAATCTTGCTTGGCTTGTGAGGTTTTTGGTCCCTATTCCCCATGGTACGAACCCATCTTCACCTATATTAAGGATAGCACATTCCCTCCCAATATCTCCTGTTCTGAAAAGTAAAGCCTGATTCACCAGATATCCTGTTACACCCTTTTAATAGGTACACTTTATCTTCATGGCTATGACGGGAATCTGTTATGTTTTCTGGTTGTGACGGAGTCAATCCAGGCAATTAAAGAAGTACACGAAGGAGTATGTGGAGCACATAAAAATGGAATCATCTTGGCTAAGAAACTGTTAAGAGTAGGTTACCATTGGCCCACCATGGAAAATGATTGTTGTAATTATGTTAGAAAATGCATGCTTTGCCAAAAGTATGGAAATTTCATCCATGCTCCATCGCAACCATTGTAACCAATCACTACCCCATGTCCATTCTCCAAGTGGGGACTTGATCTAATAGGTAAGCTTACTCCTACCTTATCTGATGGTCATACACATATCATCACAGCTACATAATACTTTACAAAATGGGTGGAGGCTGTCCCTTTAAACTATGTCACAGGAGCACATATTTCTAAATTCATCATGAATCACATTATTTGCCGATATGGTATCCCTGCAGCCATTATCACAGATAATGGAAATTCATTTAAGAACAAAACTATGAAAGGTCTTTGTTAACAGTTCCAAATCATATTGAAATGGTCCACGCCATATTACCCTCAGGGTAATAGACAAGCTGAGGCAACAAACAAGACTATGGTAAGGATAATGGAGAATATGGTTAGCAAAACCAATCGAAACTGACACCTACAAATCCACCCAGCCCTCTGGGCCTACCAAAAATCAATTGGCACTACTACGAGTGCAATGCCATATTCCCTAGTGTTCGGGATATAATCTATCATCCCTTAAGAGATCGAACTCCCATCCCTACGAATTTCTCTTCGGGACTATTTGGATAAGGATGAAGATTATCGAGTGGCAAGATTGGATGAGTTAGAGCTCCTGAATGAGAGGCGCATTCGCGCTCTTAATCACCTGAAGGTATATCAACACAGAAGCTCCCACAACTAAAACAAGAGAATCATCCCTCGCCAGTTTGAGGTGGGTGATTTAGTTATGAAGGAGAACCAGTTCAACACCGGAGCAGAGAGAGAAAAGAAAGGGAAGTTCAAACCACACTGGTTAGAGACCCTATGTCATAGTTGCCAAGTATGACACCGGGGCATACAAACTGGCTCATCCCAATGGTGATGAGCTCCGAGAGCCAATGAACGCCATGCATCTTAATAAGTTCTATGCTTAAACATGGCACAAAAATTAAAAAATACAAAAACATCCAAAAAAAATTATAAAAAGAAAAAGAGAAAACAGGTCATCCACTAGTTAAAACCATGCAATTGTGGCACTTTGGACAAGTCCTTGGGTGAAAACCAGTTTCTGGAACCTCTGGAGGATTCATTGTTCACAAGCATTTTATATTAGAAGGGTAGTTATCTTTAGCCTGGACCTGGTTCTACCTTCAAGTTTCCTTGTGCACACCATCTTGTCCAGCCTTGATCTAGCTTTGTCTTCTTCTATTCGTCTGTAAGGGACATGATCTTTCATTATTTCCCATCTTTTGCTGGGGGAAACTCAACGACTTCACCTTCTTGTTCATAAGTGTGTGGTTTCTGCCCTTGTATGTTCCCCACCTAACGCTGGGGGCATCCATGCTTTCTTGGTTACCTGCACATAGCTTTGGAAAAATGTTAAAACCACAAAAACAATATAAAATTGTTTAGAGAAAAACACAAAAACAATATAAAATTGTTTCAAGAAAAACACAAAAACAATAGAACATTGTTTCGAGAAAACACAAAAAATAATAGAAAATTGTTTCAAGAAAAACACAAAAACAATAGAATATTGTTTCGAGAAAACATAAAAACAATAGAAAATTGTTTCGAGAAAACACAAAAACAATAGACAATTGTTTCGAGAAAACACAAAAACAATATAAAATTGTTTCGAGAAAAAACAAAAAACAATAGAAAATTGTTTTGAGAAAAACACAAAAACAATAGAACTTTGTTTTGAGAAAACACAAAAATAATAGAACATTGTTTTGAGAAAACAGAAAAATAATAGAAAATTGTTTCACAAAACACAAAAACAATATAAAATTGTTTCACAAAAACCTAAACAATAGAAAATCAGTTTATGAAAACATATCTTACAAAAACTTTTAGTTTCATTGTCTTATTTTCTTGCTTTGCTTGTTGCTTGTATAGTGTTTTGCGTGTTTATTTTTGAGTTGTTTATTGCTTGGGTGCACTTTGTCATAGTTTATCTTTTCTTTCTTAGAATAGATTCATTCTTGTTTGTGCATATTGTAGTGGGTTTCGAAATGCTAGTGTGTTAATTCTTTATTTATTTCTTAATACATTTGGTTGTGTTTTGTTACTTGTTAATAAGGCATGGTGATTCATGGTGTATTGCATTAATTCCTGGTGTTCTTTGTAGCATTTGGCTTTGTTTCTTGCATGTGCTCTATTTTGTTATCATTCACATCACGATTACCATCACTATCATTACATCTAGCATCATCTATACATCATATATAAACAAAAATGCTGAAGTTTTACATCATGCATGTATGCTACGCTAATCATCACATATCATATCATCAATGGGGACAAGAGGGGTTGTGCATAGTAAAAAATATGTCCCCCCCGCACCAATATCATCATATCATCCCGTCCATATACATCAAAATAAAACTTGAAAACAAGATTTGATATTGTTTATAGATCTATCATTTATAATCTACAGCACACCTCAAACGATCACGTGTGATCACCATCTCTCAAGTGTCAGAGCCTCATGGTAGGTTTTCTAAACTGAGCAGTTAAAATGAACTGATTGTGATGTTTTTACCCCCCCTGGGGGGGTATATTAACCTTTTTTTCACTGATCGGACGGCCGGGACACCCGTTTAGCTTGTCGTTTTCTCCTCTGTTCGCTGTGTAATAATTATTTTTAATTAAATAATTATTTTTCTCTTATTTTTCACCGTATTGGGGCATTTTTTGTCCAATACCCCTTTCTTCTCCCCCGGACAATTTTATTGCTCCTTAGCGATTTTTATTCTTCTTCACACCCTCGTAAATAATGATTTTTCAAATAATTATTTTTTCTTAATTTTTCCACTAAACAAGGACAGTGTTTGTTGTTTGTTTCTCTTTTCTTCCACCTAGGGCACTTTATGTTGCCCCTAGGCCCTTATTTTTCTTCTTCTCCTTTCTTCTATTGTTTATCGTACGGTTTAGAAAGCCAAAATAATACAAACATTTACTATATCAAAAAAATCCAAAAACAAGGCAAAAATTTTCCAAAAAATTCCTAAAAAGTAAAACACGCTAAAAAATGGTAACTTGTTTCTTATGGCTGAAACTTGTGTCTTACGCATGGTATTTTTATCCATATCCAGTTGGTTTTTCTCACATCTTCCCCAATTAATATGACTCATGGATCACTGGAATCACAACCATTAAAAAAGGCTAGCTACTTGTTTCATTTGTACTCTGGGGCACTTTTGGTTACCTAGTGTTGTTTCATTGTGCACAAACACTTTTTATGGACCCCGTGTCCATTTTCATTTCCCCTTGCATGTATCCTTGCTTGGGGCATCATTTTTTAACCGTTTTCGTCAATCATGAACTTGTGGCTCTCTCCAGCACTGATAACAAAACATTTGTACAACTGTCTTGACCATTGTTGGGTTGGATATGTGCGTTCGTACTTGTTTTCCCTATAAGATGAGCTTGTTTCCTTCTCATATTGCATTGCATTTTTGTATGTTGTGTGGAGTTGATATTTTCAGCAATGGAAAATTGTTCGTATTATGGATTTTCATGTCATTCTACATTTGTCGTATGCTTATATTTTACATAAGGACCGATGATGTAGTTCTTATGGCAATATGATGACATCCAAATTGTTTCAAACAAATACGCAGATAGAGGCTAAGATCTTCTCCCCCCTCATCCATATTTCTTCTGCACCACTTCCCTTTCACCCCTAATTCTTCCTCTCATCAAGGCATCCTTCCTCATCCCCCTTCTTCTGCCTATATCTCACCTTTTCCGATCGTCGATCAGCTTCTTCCATCACCCCATCAACACTCGAGGGGGCATCTCTCCCTCCTACTAATTTTTCTTCTATCCCTTCAAAATATCTTCTATTCTGCTATCTTTGAAGTGGAATCACTTACGCCACCCCAAAGAGGGGAAAATGTAGACATCTATAATTACGCCCAAGTAATTTAAATACTTAAATTGTGTTAATTATCCCCTTTCTCACAAATCGATGACATATCGTCAAAAGCATTCATTTTCCCTCATATCATCATTAATTAATTACACTAAGCTAATTAAGTTTCCTATCCAAAAAATACCCTAATTAATGACCTTCCGTTAATAAATCACCCCTTCTACCTAGACTAATTAATTATTATTAATTAATTAGCTTTCCTTTCATTTAACCAATAAATCAATATTTAATTTATTTAATCCGCTTATAATAGCCTAAATCGTACTAATATTCCTTTAATTATATTCTATAAGATTACATCTACCTATTAGTTAATCACCTTTGATTAATTAAAACACCCCCCAACTCCCATGACTTACTAAGCATAAATTAAACCCTTCTAAAGTAAGTTTACCTTTAATAAAGAAACCTTATCCATTCCTAATCATGTTTTACCTTTATCCCACATTCATGAGAATGTGTTGAATCCTTTATCCTTTGGGCTATATAAAGATCCCTCCACCTATCTTTTTACTTACACCTAAACTTCTTAAGAGATAAAATTCAAAGCATATAGCAAAGAGACTAAGAGCTTACACTTTGTCCTCTTGAGAGTTCATCATCTTGAAGAGTCTAAGCCTCTTTCTTAAAATGCTTGGGTCATATGGGAGGTGTCAAAATGGTCTTGTAGCCCAACTTTGATTAGCCCCCATTCCTAGGTTCTTGGAACATTAAGGAAAACTATTTTTGATAGCCATGGAACCTACCTAGGTTCCTTCATTTATATGTTGTTAGAGAATTGAGGATATTTAGGTGCTTAACATAGTTAATTTCATAGTTTTGTATTGATAAATGTTAGCATCTAATCCTTGATTGATTCTTATCATGATGGTGTTTATAATGTTGTTTAATTCTTGCTAATTAAGACTATTTAGGTGTTAGTCTTTGTTTACATTAGCATTAGTTTAAAAACAACACTTGCACACAATATCCATCATCACGAGAAAAATTTTAATATAAATCCTGTTAAGTATTGTGTATCTCATACTTCTTATAATTTATCCCATTTTCAGCTACTTTCACCTATGGTCATATCTATAAGCTTCTTGATGGTAATACATCCCCTTCAAAAAAAGTTCTCTTTTACAAAAAATCTCTAAAATTATTCACCTAGTTCGTTTGACCACCCCTCTCAGTCTTCGGTGTTGAACCCTCACACCCTACTAGTCGTGTGGGGCTAAGATTGGGGCAGATGTTCCTTCCTAAATAAAAATCACTATAATATAAGTCAATCAATCAAATAACTTATGAATAATTAACTTTCACACCTTTTGTCCTTCACAGTTGTTGGTGTGTGTCCCACACTTCTTATTAGTGGTGTCAGATTGGGAATGGAAGAAGGTGAACTTACTTTTCTACATCTTATCTTTGATGATGAACCCTTTCCTCTTACTGGTGGTACGAGGAAAAGCATAGATGGTCATTCATAAATTAAAAATCAAAATAAAAAAATTAATACTCGCTTACATTTTCTCTTCGGTGATGAACTCTTGCCTCTTACTAGTGACATGGGGCAAGGCATAGGGGGTCACTACAAAAATACACAACCTTATAAATTTTAAAGTGCTTATAATTATAAAATCCAAAAGAAATAATTTAAATTCCTGAGTGAAGAGAGAACTACCCCTTCACCTAAATCTTACCATTCAGTAGGCCACATAACGGTCTAGTCTAGTAAGTGACCTATAAAGTGTAATTCATTTCGAACTTGGTTTAGTAACCTTAGGAGGACTTGAGTCAAATTTTCCCATATGGATCATTGTTAGCATTTGTCTCTATAGTCATTATATACATTTTGTTTCCTTCTTGAATCTCAGTGATGAGCCCTCACATCTTACTAGTTACATGGAGTCAAGAATGGAGTTGGACTTATTTTCATCATGTCATCACCAAAATATCCTGCCAAAGGAGGGAACAATTTAATATTATTCACAACATGAGCTTCCTCAAGGAATATTGTACATATGGATGATACCCTGGCTTATTACCTCTGATAGGAAGTCTCCCATTAATGTATTATCCAAATCTCAAAAATCCAAAAACATTTGAAAAATTCTAAAAATATCAAAAACATTTGAAAAATCTCAACAAATACAAAAACATTTGAAAACTTTTAAAATCCCAAAAACATTCAAAAAATCACAAAATCCTTAAAAAATACAAAATAAAATCCAAACAATCAAAAACTCGCCAATCAACCCAATTAAAACTTTGAACTCATTTCCCTAATAAATTTTCCAGCCACTATACGAATTTAACACCCAAATCATTTATCCCTCGCATGAATCCTTGTTTGGGGTAAAATGTTGGCTCTCATTGATTCCTTGTTTGAGGAAGATGAACCAATCCATTATGAATCATTGTATCCTTACTTGGGGGTACATCTAATCAGCCACCATTGTGGAATACATCAGGGACATGTTTGAAACTTCTCATGTTACATTTTTAGTTACAAGTTTATTATTTTTTTATCATGTGTATTGATATATTATAGTGGCAACTTGATTTTATGTATCCTTGTGTTCCCTCTAATATGATTATGATGTATATCACTACTTCTCGTATATGACTGCATATCGTACATGGGAATCATATCTTTTTTATGGCCTCTATCTATGCTCTCTTGTATATTACAGTCTAGTCGTCATTATCTATCATATCATGATGCATTTTGTTATGTGTTATATTAAAATTAATATTATTTCATCATATGAGTATCTTCCTACATGATCGACCACTTACTTTGCACCACATATATTCCCCCTTACTAATACATTTTCCATTTTGGGAATCCTACTTGATTATCACTACAGTTTATGAATCCTACCTGAGGATTTTTCTCAAGAAGCATTATCTATTCTACAAATCCTCATCCCCCACCATGGTCAACCTGTATTTTATCCATTCATCCTCCCTCCTCATTTCTACTTGCCTTCCATTTATGCACACCTTGTACTTCTCACCATTCATGTCCCCTTTCACCACTCTTTGTTTTTCCCTTCCATTTATTCCGCTTTCAGATTGACAATCTTACTTAATCATTCATACAGTGTGGGACTCTTATTTGAGGTGACACTCTTCCTAAGATCCTCTTGCTGTAGAAAATCCTCCATCGTTTCCTCTTTCATTAGAAAACAATCACCACCATAAACATATTTTCACTCCTCCTCTTCAGCTTGAATCATCACTCCCAATGCATGAGCATCCTATCTGAGGATTCCTTTCACAATCCTTATTCCTCACTACATATCTTCCTCCATCCATTCATCTTACACTCCTTTGTTTCCTTACTTCCTTGTTATTGCCACCTCTCACCCCTCATTCCATAATTGCATACACCATTTCCCCTTTTCTCATTATCCTTAGTATTCATATTCTATTTGGTAATATTACTTACACATTCTCATAGTATGGAAAATTTACTTGAGGGTTCCCCTTCAGTCCATCTTGTCATATAATCTTCCCCCATATCCTTCAATCACTTACTTCTTCCCATCATTCTTCTTCTTCGGCTTGGCAATATTACTTAAGAGTCCCCCTTAAGGATGATTTATTTTCTTGCACTTCACCATCCATACATGTTCCCTCCGTACAATTTTCTCTCCCCTCGTCGTCACCATCTGTTCCAACCAGCTATTCTATCCCCATGTACACTCAATTGTTGTCTCTTTTTTCCATTCCTCATCATTTTCAGTTTGACAATCTTACTTAACCATTTGTGCGGCATGGTGATCTTACTTAAGAGTCCCTTTTTAGGGTGATTTGTCATCTTGCACTCCCCCATCACTAAAAATTATCACCCTTCACTTTTTCTATACAATCCCCATCATCACATCCTCTCACCACCTCTTCCATTCTTTCCAACTTCACCTCCTGTTTTCCCACTCTTCATCTCCATCATCCCAATCTTAGCAATCTTACTTAATCACTTCCATCGCATGATTGTTTTACATAAGGGTTCCCCTTAAGATAGACTTTTCATCCAAGACTATGAATTATGCTCACTGATCATTCCTTCCATTAATTTTTACTTCCTCTCGGTCCCCCCTATCAACCAATTTTCCTCCTACCATTACCCTTTCATAACCTATCATATCACATAGTACGTCCACCATATTCAACTTGCAACCATGTTCCTTTCCCCCAATTTCCCCTCCTCATTCTACCTTTATTCATCCCACTCTCTGCCACTCTTTCCATGTATAATTTCTTTACCTTCATATCATTCATCCTCATCCTCCGTATCCTCTCTTCACCTTCATCTTGTCACAAATCATCCCTCACCCTTTCTTTACTCTTTCCATTCCATCTTCTCTAATTCTCCCACATATCCACCCATATTTCCCTCACCATTATTGGTGATCCCCCTCTAACATTATTTCATCTTCATCTTCCATCGCCCATAATAACTCTCATATTTTGCACTAATAATTATTGTTGGTAGACCCCTAAAGGTCACTCATCATCCTTCTCCATTTCCCTTTTCACTCTATTTGTCCTTCTTTGTGTTTTCTCCACTATTTTCCCCTTCATTCACCAACAATAATTATTGTTGGTCTTCCCCAAATGTTATTTCACTGGAATTACCTCTTCTACCCCCCATTATCTCTTTCCTCCCCTCCCTTTTCTCCACCCCCACTCTTTCTTTTCATTTCTTCCCCACATCTCCATCTTCCCTTTTCCCTTGTCAATATCTTTACAATCTTCATCATACATCCTTTGTGTATTTTTTCATAATCCTCATCTCATGCATCTCCACGGATTTTCCACTCCATGTCATTCCTCCCCTCTTTCTTCTCACTACATTTCTAATGATACCCAGTCTCACCTGAATATCCTTATTCTTGATTCCCTTCCTTCTGCACCATTTCCTATCTTGTCCTCTCCTCTTCCCCACTCTTCATTCTTGTCTCCCTTTATATTTATATATTTTTCCTCTTTTGCCCTCATTTTTTCTTCTTACTTCCCCATTATTATTGTTGGGTCTCAAAATATTGGCTAAGTACCAAAGGGCATGTGAGTGCGCAGGTCCAATAAGAAGAAATATGTATGGGGAAAAGTGTGCAAGACAAGGGTTTAAGAAGGGTTTGGGAGAAACCAAGGTGTGCGCACAAGGAAATACATAGGATCTAAAGACTTAGCCATATTCAAAGTTCTGAAGGCACTTGAGGAAAAACATGACCCGACTAGACATGCCGAGTGGATAAGGTGCCATCATAGAGACTTGGTGGTCAAGGAAAGAATATTCCCTCCATGGAATATTCCTAAGAAGACAGCATTACAGAAAGTGGAGAGCCTGGAACAAAATAATTATGCACCATTGAAGGACCACATGGACAGTTGGCATCTAATCTACTCCTGAGAAAAGGCATTGTGGTGGGTGTTGGTGCTATAATGAGAGATGCTCGGGTAGAAGAACACACATCGAGAGATACACAACAAGAGATATAGATAGAGGAAGACATAGATGGAGGACATATGGTATGAGGAGAGAAAAGATCTATAGAAAATACTAGGAGACCTTAGGAATTGGGGTTATCCTTAGAGGACTATAGGAATGTTATCATGTCTAAGGGATGGGTCTATAAAATTTTTATAATAAAGAAAGCTTAGCTAGGACCTCTGATATATGGGTTGGATCACTATCTTGATACATTTGGTCTATTACGACCCTTTTGACTATAATGTGGTTGTTGAGACTATGATCAATATGAATGTATGGCTATGTTATGAATATCTGGTTCTGGGGTGCAAACCCTAGTATTATTTCCTTATATTTTATGGTAGATTTGTTATTTGTATTTCATGTCATGATGTTTCTCTTGTTATTAAATGCTTGGGTATAAGGATATGATAGCTCATGTTGTGATTTTACATGAATATTCACTTCTCTGCAGCTAATCCTCTAAAAATGGCAATATATTCTCACAATGCTCACATAAAGGAGGGGCTCGGCACCCATTGGGTGATAGGCCATTGTGCATGGGGTTAGAAGTTAGTAGATGGGTAAAACTAACTACATCTTGGTTCCATTATCGGGACCTATTTTTGAAGTTATTGTGAGAATGATGCATGATGACAGAGCTCTTGACCTAGGACTGTGTCGAAGCATGGTTTAAGAGCATGGAGGATGAGTTTTCTCAGAGATTTAGTACTAGACCTAAGTTTGATGCATGCAAATGGGTAGAAAATCATCTATATTATGAGCTATATGAGACCTTTTTTTTTGTTTTCTAGTAGAGTTGTATGAATGGCTTTCAGCATATGCATCGAGATCATGTTGGTACTATAGATCTCATGTGTGGACCCAAGATGAATATCAAAGGCTACAGGATGTTGATCTGACTTGGACGCATGTCGTTGATCATTGGTGGAAGAGAGTGTTGACCAATTATACCCTAGAATATGTTATTTGATGCAGGGGTAATTTAGATCTGTCTTTCTCTACAATACTCAAGAGCTTGAACTTTCCCTATTACTCCATCCACCCCTGCTAGAGGATAATTAATTGATGTTCATGCAACATCATCTATTTGTTCTTATCTCCTTGAGGTAGCAATGAGACCTAGTGCATGTTACTTCTTTGCACCATCTTGACTAAACTCCTAAAATTACAACATTTAGAATTTCATGAATACCCAGAAGGTCTGATAAGATTAATTGTATCTCATTTCCCCATAAAACCTTGCTCCTAAAGTTTCATGGCTTAAAGTTTTGTCTAACTCCCTCCATCTCATTGTTTTCTTGTTTCTTCTTCTTGAGAAACTAACTTGTTTGGGACAGTCCTAAATCCTTCATAAATTTTCTGGGTCTTTGTTTTAGGACTCCAAATTTTTACACAAGGTCTATATATTCTATAAACCTCTCCACACAAAATTTCAGATCTTTAGCATTCATCTAGCTCCTTAAATAAAGCATTTACCAGTCTGGTTTCTGAATCTTAACATTTAGATCAGCCACAGTCATGTTTTACACAAAATGAAGGCAATATCATTAAATATTTCTCCTTATAAGTAATCAAACATATTATTCATACCTTGATAGGTGTATTTCATCCCTCATGCATTGGCTCTTGACTCCATTTCTCTAATTTAGCTTTTGAAACCTCTTACTATGACTTGAGACAGTCATACAAACCCTACACAGTCAGTCTTTATATGCAATAAGGGTAATTGCTTCATTGATTCACCCCTATGATCATTCAAATACATAAAAAATACATGGATCCACCTTTGATAACAATCTAAGCTCGTGCTTCATCTAATTATGAACCAAAACTTGACTGTTTGCCTTCAAATATGTGCATTGTACATTCATTGTTTAACTGAAAAATACAGTCATGTATATCTCGAGCGACACAAACCCATTCTATTTGAAATTTGGATAGATGCTATATCTTATCAGGACAGAGATTATGTGAAATTTTCAAGAAATTTCACCGATTCAATAAAAATTTATCCCAAGCCCTAGTTCAGGCCCGAGAGGCAACAATTTGCTATAAAATTCAAACTATACATTTTCAAAACATACAAAATTTACCAATGTGATCCAAATCACCTGTAGAGTCTCTTCCATACTGATAATCAAGAGAATTACATCATTTGAAGGTCATGGAGGGTTTCTGACCTTGCTGTCCTGCCAGGGTTCTTGTACACAGTCCACTGAAACAAGCTATTTCATGCATTCCAGAGTATAATATCTTCATTCCAAACATCATACACACGTTGTTACTCATTGTTCCATCCTCCTAAAACCTTGAGAACCCCCTGTCCTCTTCATCTCCATCGAATCACCTATGAAATAGGTATTCATTAGCTAAGAATAGACCCTCTAAAGCTCCTAAACTGACTCCTAAGCCAACTCACACTCCTAGGAAGACTCAACCATCTTCTCAACATAGAAATCCTGTGTATATCACCTTAATACTCTCCTATAATCCGTAAAAGGAAGCTATTACATGATGTCAAGGCTTAAAAAGACCTTAATTAGCCTATATTACTCCTTAAATGCCAAGTCTAGTCACCTTACCAACTTCTTACAAGCATATATTCATTTTTACAACATATTTAACTCTAACACACCTATAGACAACATGTATCATGGTCTTGTATGACCTTATTATGTCTTGTTCCTGATGCTCCTGCATCAGAGTGCCCTTGAGAGAAATAATTTGAGCTCCTGCTCAAATGGTTCTTCTTCTTTCTTGTCTTCCAATTCTTCCTTATTGAATTTGCTGGTATAGTTTGTCTCCTCCATCCGCTCTTGCATTTCCTCTCCTCAATTCTACTCTTTTTGCTTGCTCCTTGCTTCATCTTCCTCTTCATGGTCTTTGTCTTCAATTCTGCCTCTTGTTGGTCTTCTATCTCCTTCACTAAGTATGTTAGCTCTAGTTTGTGTTCATAACAACATGTAGTTACAGCTCCTTGATCATTGCTAAGAATGTTCTCATAAGACTTGATAGTCTTCTCCACCTGCTCTGTCAATAATACTCTTTCTCTTTCATTTTTGGCGTTTTGATAAGCTTGCTTCACCTTAGGAATGAAGTGAAGGTCTGCAATGCAAAAATCTACCTCCTCAGCCTGTTTTGAAGGTTCATATGCCTCCTCAACTACAATCTGATTCTCTTCTACCACCTCTTCACTTGTATTATCTTTATCTCTATCTACATGAGTATCCTTGTCTTGATATATAACTTCCTCTAATGCTTTTAGTTCTTCTTTTAGTTGTTCCATGCTTATGTATTCAAAATCATACTTTGGTGCTTCTCTACTTTTAAGTGCCTCAATTTCATCATCACACGTGTCTTCTATATCTTCTTGTTCCTCTTGTCTCATGAACTTTCTCATTGAATCATACACTTGATTCATCTCTTTGTCTGCCAAACCTGCATTCACAATATTAACAACACCATTAGAAGTAAAGGGTTGAGGACATGAAGCCTCTTGAATGTCTACAGAGTGCTCTTCTTCTCCATTTCTTTTTGTTTTTTCATTGACCATTTTCAACTTGGTCATTTTCATTCTTTCTCTCTCTTGATCTGCTTCCTCCTTCTCTAGTTCCTCTTTCCTTAATTGTTTCATTTCTTGCAACTTTTCATGCTGCTCTATCCTTGGCAACACCTCTTCTCTCTCCTTCTTCTCAACTGTTCTCCTTCTTCTCTCAATTTCCTGATTTCTCTTTGTTTTTGCTGTCATTCTCTTCATCAAATCTTCTAGTATCTTCATTTCATCTTCCAAGTTAGCTCCATCAACTTCTCTTTCATCTTCATCATATATAGGACCTGTTTTGTCTTCATCCTTCTTTGAACTCTGACCTTCCTGATTGTACTCAGCTCTTGCTTCACCATCTTTTGAGGACCTTCCACTTTCCATTACTTCATGTTTGATGACTTTGTACTGCTGCTCCTTGAATCTCTTAGCTTTCCATACCTTGTTCTGGATGACCTTAGGTTGATAAACCATTTGTTTTTCATGTTTTCTTCTCCATTCATGAGTTAGGCCGTGTTTGTACTTATTTCTACTCTCTTGTGCACCTACATACTGGACTGATTTTATCTTGTAAACTGAATTTTCCTCCATACCTTGCCTTGGTTCTTCATGACTGAGCTCTAGTTTGATGGTCTCTTCCTTGGTCTCTACCTTCTCCTCTTTGTCCTTAGTTTTCTCAAGCCATTTAGGCATCACATAACCATGCTTGATCTCTTTGGGTAGCATAGACTTCTGATGACCTGCTGATTTATCTTCATTCTCTATTTCCTTTAGCCTTCTAGGCATTGCATGATCACACACATCTTCTTGTGTTAACCTATTATCATTATCTTGCTCTATGTCTTCTTTAATGTCAGAAACATCGCTGTCATAAATCTGATCATCATTTTCAGTCATCATACTTACTTGTTCAATGGCTTTTAGCTTGCCTATATCCTCCTTAATGGTTTCTTGTCTGGCTTTACTCTCTTCCTGGACTTCTTCTTCACTTGGGATGCTATCCAATGCATCATAATACTCCATGTTCTCTATCATGCCTCCCTTTTCATCATGGAAGTCTTCATTCTTTTCATATCCCTCTTCAAGCTGGTCCTTGTAGCTGTCTTGTTCATTTCTCTTCATGGGTGCTTGGCTTACCCCATCCTTCATATTTCTCAAGCTCTTAAGCTTAACCTGCATCAACAAGTTCTTCATACCTGCAAACATAAACACAAGCTTAGATATAAAAACAAGAGACCATAGTGTCTCCATGAGTGCTCCTTTCCTTAGCACCTTCCTCTCATTATCCTTTCCTTCCTTAAGTGCTTGTCTTGGCACTTTCTCTTCTTTCTTGTTCTCTACAATGAGAACTTCTTTCACCTCTTCTTGTTTCTCATTTGGAAACTCTTCTTTCTTCCTCAAGGCATCCTTTCTGAGCCTTCTATCTCTTTTCACCAATGACCTCACAGGCCATTTCATCTTCCCTCTCAATACTAGGCCACTCTTCTTCCTGCAACTGTAACCACATGGTGGTCACTTTCTCCAAATCTCTCTTCACTTCATCTATTTCTTTTTGAAGTGCCAATCTTCCTCTCATCTTCTCCTCTTTCCTCTTTTTCTCTTTCTTTTCTTGTTCCTTTTGATAGCTTAGTAACTTAACCAATTCACACACTGCTCCTACCTCCATGACTGAGTCAATCAAAAAATTTACAATATGGAGTTATCTGAAAATTATAGAAATAAATAGCTTGAAAACATGTGTTTGTTACCTTGAACTCCGTGGTATTGGATCTACCTTTTGTTTCCTGTTATGGCTGTCCTTTGATCTCCTAACCTTGCTCTGATACCAAATTGATGCAGGGGTCATTTAGATCTGTCTTTCTCTACAATACTCAAGAGCTTGAACTTTCCCTATTACTCCATCCACCCCTGATAGAGGATCATTAATTGATGTTCATGCAACATCATCTATTTTTTCTTATCTCCTTGAGGTAGCAATGAGACCTAGTGCATGTTACTTCTTTGCACCATCTTGACTAAACTCCTAAAATTACAACATTTAGAATTTCATGAATACCCAGAAGGTCTGATAAGATTAATTGGCTCTCATTTCCCCATAAAACCTTGCTCCTAAAGTTTCATGGCTTAAAGTTTTGTCTAACTCCCTCCATCTCATTGTTTTCTTGTTTCTTCTTCTTGAGAAACTAACTTGTTTGGGACAGTCCTAAATCCTTCATAAATTTTCTGAGTCTTTGTTTTAGGACTCCAAATTTTTACACAAGGTCTGTACATGCTATAAACCTCTCCACACAAAATTTCAGATCTTTAACATTCATCTAGCTCCTTAAATCAAGCATTTACCAGTCTGGTTTCTGAATCTTAACATTTAGATCAGCCACAGTCATGTTTTACACAAAATGAAGGCAATATCATTAAATATTTCTCCTTATAAGTAATCAAACATATTATTCATACCTTGATAGGTGTATTTCATCCCTCATGCATTGGATCTTGACTCCATTTCTCTAATTTAGCTTTTGAAACCTCTTACTATGACTTGAGACAGTCATACAAACCCTGCACAGTCAGTCTTTATATGCAATAAGGGTAATTGCTTCATTGATTCACCCCTATGATCATTCAAATACATAAAAAATACATGGATCCACCTTTGATAACAATCTAAGCTCGTGCTTCATCTAATTATGAACCAAAAATTGACTGTTTGCCTTCAAATATGTGCATTGTACATTCATTGTTTAACTGAAAAATACAGTCATGTATATCTCGAGCGACACAAACCCATTCTATTTGAAATTTGGACAGATGCTATATCTTATCAGGACAGAGATTATGTGAAATTTTCAAGCAATTTCACTGATACAATAAAAATTTATCCCAAGCCCTAGTTCAGGCCCGAGAGGCAACAATTTGCTATAACATACAAACTATGCATTTTCAAAACATACAAAAATTACCAATGTGATCCAAATCACCTGTAGAATCTCTTCATGCTAATAATCAAGATATTTACATCGTTTGAAGGTCATGGAGGGTTTCTATCTTGCTGTCTTGCCAGGGTTCTTGTGCACAGTCCATTGAAACAAGCTATTTCATGCATTCCAGAGTATAATATCTTCTTTCAAACATCATACACATGTTGTTACTCATTGTTCCATCCTCTAAAACCTTGAGAACCCCCTGTCCTCTTCATGTCCATCGAATCACCTATGAAATAGGTATTCATTAGCTAAGAATAGACCCTCTAAAGCTCCTAAACTGACTCCTAAGCCAACTCACACTCCTAGGAAGACTCAACCATCTTCTCAACATAGAAATCCTGTGTATATCACCTTAATACTCTCCTATAATCCGTACAAGGAAGCTATTACATGATGTCAAGGCTTAAAAAGACCTTAATTAGCCTATATTACTCCTTAAATGCCAAGTCTAGTCACCTTACCAACTTCTTACAAGCATATATTCATTTTTACAACATATTTAACTCTAACACACCTATAGACAACATGTATCATGGTCTTATATGACCTTATTATGTGTTGTTCCCTGATGCTCCTGCATCAGAGTGCCCTTGAGAGAAATAATTTGAGCTCCTGCTCAAATGGTTCTTCTTCTTTCTTGTCTTCCAATTCTTCATTATTGACTTTGCTGGTATAGTTTGTCTCCTCCATCTGCTCTTGCATTTCCTCTCCTCAATTCTACTCTTTTTGCTTGCTCCTTGCTTCATCTTCCTCTTCATGGTCTTTGTCTTCAATTCTGCCTCTTGTTGGTCTTCTATCTCCTTCACCAAGTATGTTAACTCTGGTTTGTGTTCATAACAGCATGTAGCTACAGCTCCTTGATCATTGCTAAGAATGTTCTCATAAGACTTAATAGTCTTCTCCACCTGCTCTGTCAATAATACTCTTTCTCTTTCATTTTTGGCGTTTTGATAAGCTTGCTTCACCTTAGGAATGAAGTGAAGGTCTGCAATGCAAAAATCTACCTCCTCAGCCTGTTTTGAAGGTTCATATGCCTCCTCAACTGCAATCTGATTCTCTTCTACCACCTCTTCACTTGTCTTATCTTTATCTCTATCTACATGAGTATCCTTGTCTTGATATATGACTTCCTCTAATGCTTTTAGTTCTTCTTTCAGCTGTTCCATGCTTATGTATTCAAAATCATACTTTGGTGCTTCTCTACCTTTAAATGCCTCAATTTCATCATCACATGTGTCTTCTATATCTTCCTGTTCCTCTTGTCTCATGAACTTTCTCATTGAATCATACACTTGATTCATCTCTTTGTCTGCCAAACCTGCATTCACAATATTAACAACACCATTAGAAGTAAAGGGTTGAGGACATGAAGCCTCTTGAATGTCTACAGAGTGCTCTTCTTCTCCATTTCTTTTTGTTTTTTCATTGACCATTTTCAACTTGGTCATTTTCATTCTTTCTCTCTCTTGATCTGCTTCCTCCTCTGGTTCCTCTTTCCTTAATTGTTTCATTTCTTGCAACTTTTCATGCTGCTCTATCCTTGGCAACACCTCTTCTCTCTCCTTCTTCTCACCTGTTCTCCTTCTTCTCTCAATTTCCTGATTTCTCTCTATTTTCGCTGTCATTCTCTTCATCAACTCTTCTAGTATCTTCATTTCTTCTTCCGAGTCAGCTCTATCAACTTCTCTTTCATCTTCATCATATATAGGACCTGTTTTTCCTTCATCCTTCTCTGAACTCTGACTTCCCTGACTGTACTCAGCTCTTGCTTCACCATCTTTTGAAGACCTTCCACTTTCCATTACTTCATGTTTGATGACTTTGTACTGCTGCTCCTTGAAGCTCTTAGCTTTCCATACCTTGTTCTGGATGACCTTAGGTTGATAAACCATTTGTTTTTCATGTTTTCTTCTCCATTCATGAGTTAGGTCGTGTTTGTACTTATTTCTACTCTCTTGTGCACCTGCATACTGGACTGATTTTATCTTGTAAACTGAATTTTCCTCCATACCTTGCCTTGGTTCTTCATGACTGAGCTCCAGTTTGATGGTCTCTTTCTTGGACTCTGCCTTCTCCTCTTTGTCCTTAGTTTTCTCAAGCCATTTAGGCATCACATAATTATGCTTGATCTCTTTGGGTAGCATATACTTCTGATGACCTGCTGATTTATCTTCATTCTCTATTTCCTTGAGCCTTCTAGGCATTACATGATCACACACATCTTCTTGTGTTAACCTCTTATCATTATCTTGCTCTAGGTCTTCTTTAATGTCAGAAACATCACTGTCATAAATCTGATCATCATATTCAGTCATCATACTTACTTGTTCAATGGCTTTTAGCTTGCCTATATCCTCCTTAATGGCTTCTTGTCTGGCTTTACTCTCTTCCTGGACTTCTTCTTCACTTGGGATGCTATCCAATGCATCATAATACTCCATGTTCTCTGTCATGCTTCCCTTGTCATCATGGAAGTCTTCATTCTTTTCATATCCCTCTTCAAGCTGGTCCTTGCAGCTGTCTTGTTCATTTCTCTTCATGGGTGCTTGGCTTACCCCATCCTTCATATTTCTCAAGCTCTTAAGCTTAACCCGCATCAACAAGTTCTTCATACCTGTAAACATAAACACAAGCTTAGATATAAAAACAAGAGACCATAGTGTCTCCATGAGTGCTCCTTTCCTTAGCACCTTCCTCTCATTATCCTTTCCTTCCTTAAGTGCTTGTTCTGGCACTTTTTCTTCTTTCTTGTTCTCTACAATGAGAACTTCTTTCACCTCTTCTTGTTGCTCATTTGGAAACTCTTCTTTCTTCCTCAAGGCATCCTTTCTGAGCCTTCTATCTCTTTTCACCAATGACCTCACAGGCCATTTCATCTTCCCTCTCAATACTAGGCCACTCTTCTTCTGATGGCTCTCTTCTTCCTGCAACTGTAACCACATGGTGGTCACTTTCTCCAAATCTCTCTTCACTTCATCTATTTCTTTTTGAAGTGTCAATCTTCCTCTCATCTTCTCCTCTTTCCTCTTTTTCTCTTTCTTTTCTTGTTCCTTTTGATAGCTTAGGAACTTAACCAATTCACACACTGCTCCTACCTCCATGACTGATTCACTCACAAACTTTACAATATGGAGTTCTCTGAAAATTATAGAAATAAATAGCTTGAAAACATGTGTTTGTTACCTTGAACTCCTTGGTATTGGATCTACCTTTTGTTTCCTGTTATGGCTGTCCTTTGATCTCCTATCCTTGCTCTGATACCAAATTGATGCAGGGGTCATTTACCATCTGTCTTTCTCTACAATACATCAAGAGCTTGAACCTACTCTAATACTCCAACCAACCCCTGCTTGAGGATCACCATTTACATGTTTTATGCCCCTTGGTTCTATGGAGGCCTAATGCATGTATTTGTATGAAAGAAAAACCCTTAAAGGACTTCCTTGAGGTCAGCAGATGAGACCTAAGGTGCATGTCACTTTTGTGCACCATCTAGACTACAACTCCTAAATAGATATGTAATGCATCCTAGTTCATATACATGACTGTCCCAAGATACAAAATCTATTGATAAGGTATCTAGCATATGTTACCTTTCTGATATTTCTTACCATAACACTTTACTCCCAATGGAGTTCTTCTTTACTACAGTGCAAGCTCTAAATCTTAATTGATCTGAACATCCCAACAAACTCAATGTTTTCTTGTTTCTTTCTTCTATGAGATGCTCAAGCATCTGTTACTAGTGTGACAGTCCTAAACTCCTTCCATCAAATTTTCTGGGTCTTTGTTTTAGGACTCCAAATTTTTACACAAGTTGGTTCCCAGGGCATACCAACAGCTATACAGACCTCTCCTTCACAAAATGGTTGAGGTATTCATGCAGTTCCATATAGCTCCTTAGAATGAGGCATTTATCACCTCCCTTGTATGTTTTTGAATGACTTATACATGCCCTAGAACCCCTACACAGTCCATGTTTTACTCCAAATCACTGGTAGATTATCTCTCTAGAATCATGGAACACATTAATAAGTACTCAGGATAGTCATCCAACTTCCATGCATATACTTAACTCTAGGTGTTTTTGAAATTCCCTTTCACTATCTTATTGTGGACTAACATAGTCCTAGACTCCATGTACAGTCTAATTATAGCTAGAGGGAAGGAACCTCTATACCTATGACTTCCAATGTCATTCATATCCAACAAAATACCTGGATACAGTACCCTCCCATTCCTTATCAGTGGATTTTCATCATATTGTATCTATCTCCTTCATTGTTTACAGTCCTCATATGATCATTGCCAAATACAGTCAAAAATACCTGTGCAATCCACCTTTTATATACTAATCTAAGGTCGATAACTTCATGCATTCAATTACCTGAGATCATGCAAATACATCCCATATATCCCTATTTTGCATCTTCAATCATATGTGCATTGTACATTCATTGTTTAACTGAAAAATACAGTCATGTTGTATCTCGAATACACAGTCACCTATAGCTTGAACGACACAAGATCATTCTATTTGAAATTTGGACAGGTGCTTTAGATCATATCAATGACAGAGATATATGTAAAATTTTCAGGTGATTCTCATCCAATGGAATGAAAAATTTATACGAAGCCCTAGTTCAGGCCCGAGAGGCAATAATTTGCTATAAAATTCAAACTATACATTTTCAAAACATACAAAATTTACCAATGTGATCCAAATCACCTGTAGAATCTCTTCCATACTGATAATCAAGAGATTTACATCATTTGAAGGTCATGGAGGGTTTCTGACCTTGCTGTCCTGCCAGGGTTCTTGTACACAGTCCACTGAAACAAGCTATTTCATGCATTCCAGAGTATAATATCTTCTTTAAAACATCATACACATGTTGTTACTCATTGTTCCATCCTCTAAAACCTTGAGAACCCCCTGTCCTCTTCATGTCCATCGAATCACCTATGAAATAGGTATTCATTAGCTAAGAATAGACCCTCTAAAGCTCCTAAACTGACTCCTAAGCCAACTCACACTCCTAGGAAGACTCAACCATCTTCTCAACATAGAAATCCTATGTATATCACCTTAATACTCTCCTATAATCCATACAAGGAAGCTATTACATGATGTCAAGGCTTAAAAAGACCTTAATTAGCCTATATTACTCCTTAAATGCCAAGTCTAGTCACCTTACCAACTTCTTACAAGCATATATTCATTTTTACAACATATTTAACTCTAACACACCTATAGACAACATGTATCATGGTCTTGTATGACCTTATTATGTCTTGTTTCTTGATGCTCCTACATCATTATTTCTATGTATTCTTGTCCTGAGGTTTCTGAGTTTGAGTTCTTAAAGGAACCTAGAGGATCATTTTTGCATGTTATCCCTTTAGCCATAAAAATCTTGCTCATTACACTAAGTTTGGAAGCATTCCCTATTGTTGTCTAATCTTCTCTGAGTGATGGGCGAGGAAGCTAGGGTGGAGGAAGATGACAGAAATTACGGCTAAAAAAGAGAGAGAGGAGAGACGACTCAAGTATAGTAAAGCACGTGAAAGGGAGCTGACTAGATGACATGAGGTTGTGGGAGTGATGGATTTATGGAAGAAAATATCACAGGAAGGAATTGAGGTTCGTGCAGAGGACGTCGAGCCTAAGCAATCTGTGTTACCCCATCTCAACAAATGTGGAAGAGAGATCCCTTAAGCTTTTGATGAGACTTCATCACTTAGAGAAAGGAGAGTCGTCGACGTGCATATGAACCCGCCTGGTGACCAAAACCTCGCGCTTAGTATTCCAAATCAAGAGATAAGTATTGCTAACACATTTGGTATCAATGGGAGTGAACAATCAGCATATAGGAGATATAATTTCTCATTTGATACAACTATGGTTGCACAATAATTTCTTGTGTTTGGAGGAATATTTTTTGGAATGACATTTGGGAAAAGTGTGAGTACGCAAAGCTTGGGATATCGCATCTAGGAGTGGCATGGGACACACATCTGGTATAACTGTAATATCACAGACTATTGGCACACATTTCAGTAGGACGTTGGGAATTCTAGGCATGACCACTTCATGCCCTTTACTGGCTACAAGAGGTGGATCTAGTGGTATAGGAGTTAGAGGACCTGGTGGACCTGGAAGAGTTAGAGGATCTAGTGGTTTAGGAGGGAGAGGACCTAGTGGACCTAGTGGATCTGGTAGTGGAGGAAACACAGGAGGGATTCAAGGTTCTAGGTTAGGCAGAAAAGGACCTCAACAGCCTCAACAAGTATTTTTTGAGATGTCCTTGCACCTACAAGACTGCAAAGGTGTTGAGGATGCTACAGAGTATGTAAACAAGTGTGAACTATTATGGTGCACGAAGGGGATCACTACCTCGGAGAAGAAGGAAAGTCAGTTTGCAACAATGTTGCAAGGATGTGTGCATAGTTGGTACTGGAAGTATGACCCCCATCAGACAGTTGTAGATTACACCATGTTGCGGAATGCCTTCTTAGCTGAATTTCATATCCCTAAGTTTAAACAGAAAAGCATCAGCATGCTAAAGGAGATATAACAAGGAATGGCAAAGAGTGTGTGGGAATATGATGTGTGTTTTAACACTCTCTTATCAAAGTTATCCTATGATATTCACCCATCTCAGCATGCTCAGTGGTTTTTTGGAGAAATGATAACACTGTTTAGGAGAGTGATTTCACACAAACCCGTGTAAGGCCTTGAAGGTTGCCCTACATGTTGAGGCTGTCAAAAGCATGGATACCAGTGTTATCCCCTTCCTTGAGGCTCAGATTGTTGTAAAGGAGAAGAAGCAGGAGAAACTATCTACAAACTCGGAAAATGAGACTCGCAGTGGTCTATGGTGCACAAATTGTGATATAGAGGGTCATACAAAGGATAGTTTCCCTAGAAGATCAGTACGCACCATGACAGTGGACTGTGAAATTTTCCATGGAGATCATGATGTGAGTAGATGCCCACTTCTACAGCGCATGAAATATAAAAATGTGTCTTCCTATTGCAATATCTACACCTTTACTACCTAGGACACCAAGGATTGTATATTGATTGACCAGATACATGATGTCATTGATATTGGTGTGTGTCAGACCAACCTCACAAAAAAATCCAAGGACAATGGTCATCACTTTCGAGGGGGCATAGATGGAGGGTCGTGTGGAAGAGGATTCTGAGGAGGATTTCGTGGTCTTAACAACTATGGAGGAGGAAGAAGTGTGTTCCCGTGTGGAACCTATTACAACTATGGATCTACGGAACACTATAAACGTGAATGCCATGATCTTCTATAATGCTCTTGGTGAGGAAAGAAGCATAAGTATGATGAGTTCCTAGAACTATTTAAACATATGATCTAGCACAAACCGAAAGGAAAAGGCATCGGGATGGTAAACATGAGGAAGTTTGATTCATAATGGATGTCATGAGTGGTACACAAGTTAGAACTAGAGCATGTACTAGTTACGATGTGAGATGAGGTTACACGCGGAAGGGATATACCAAAGAAAAGACTGAGGTGGCACATGGAAATTATCCAGATCCTACTCATCAAAAATAAGTGTATCAAGAAACCATATAGGTGATTCGAAGCCTACAAGGAGAGATCCAGTGCCTGAAAGACCAGTCAAGATAGTTAGAGAAAAGGAGGAATTTTGAGGCTCCACAGAAGGATCTAGATGAGGTTAGAGAAGTATGTAAGATGTTTAGCCAAGATAATGTCATCCCCTTGTTAGGAGAGTGGTTATAGGAGAAAGTATCATGCGCTAGAGAAGGGCACGAGAAGAAGGTTTTGCATGTCAACCTTCCTCCCCATAACCTTTATTATGACAAGGAGATTACCTTGAATGTTGTTGTAGATGGGTGGATTTTGAGCAATATTTTTATTAAAATGGGTGCGGAAGTCAATGTTCTCACTCTAGATGCATGGCATCAAATGGGAAGGACCCCATTACATCTATCTTCTAATGTGTTGTATATGGATAACAAGATAAAAGAAATGCCCATTGGTGTCTTGAAGGATGTTGCTATCACTATCCAATGGGAAAATGTTCACTGGGGATTTCGAAGTCTTGGTGCTAGCCAAGGCAAAAAACTTTCTAGCATTACTTGGGCACCCTTGGTGTTATAAGAATAATGTTGAACTAAGGTTAAATAAGGGATACATAAGTTTTGAAAACAAGGAGGAGCGGGTCATCATCCCTTTAACCAATGGAAAATCAACACCATATACTGAGCCCTTGGGAGAAGAAGTTCTCAACAGGATCTATGTGCGCTCTATCTGGAACCCTGAGGTGATTCACCCTACAAAGGGAATTATTCAGTTTGAATATGCTAAGTCCATGAGTGATATAACTAGTATGGTGTGTGAAAATTGGGCACACAGGACATATGAGTTAATTGGGCACCAATTAAGAGGCTCTGTGACAAGGCTAACAAAGGAATGCTCATTCAAGTGTTTGGAAGGGAAGAAGTTGACAAGTTACTCTGAAGGGGCCAACCCTGATGATTTCTTATGGGAAATGGAGGCTCAGTGGAAAAATGAGATTAAAAGAAGAGGTATACTCAGCTATAAATTTGTTTCACACAGAATTTTGTTCCAAAATAGAGTTATTTCTATCTTTTCATTCTCTTGAGAAACAGATAAGGGTTAGGGCTAGGAGGAATACCTGTTGAGTGTTGGGAAGGTGTGCGTATACCGTAGAGAGATCAAAATGATTGTGAAGAGATCCTTTTTGTCTGGGAAGGACTACCTATAAATAAGAATGCAAGACCACTAGATTTTTGTTAAACAATAAGTGAGGGAACTGCCTTGGGCCCAGGAAATATTAGACTTCCTTTCGAAGGTAGTCATTTCCCTTTTAATACAAATTAATGCAAATGATAATAAAGAAGCTATTGCGAAATCATGATTTAGGTACCTTGTTACTAAAAGCAATAGAGACTAAACTACCAATAATAAAATGTCATGCTGTTTGTTTGGTCACTGGTTATTGATACGTTCAGATCAAGTTACAGGGATAGACAAGGCTGGATATGAGATTGTTTGGAGGTAAATATGTGAAAGGTTGGTTTTTAGTATAAGTCACATTGACCGACTCTGATCACTGGATAACCGACCGCGGTTACAAAACCAATACCGGTAGGGGATAACCGATATCGGTAGAGGCAATGATTTAGGGGATTTTAAATGGAGGTTGGTTGTAAGGTGGTTATGGGGTTTAGAAGGTTGGTAGATGGTTGAGGGGAGTAGTAGGGTGATAGAGAAGACTTGAAGAGTGAGAAAGTTGTCTCTGGGGCAATATAGAGATGGATGAGTGAAGGTTAGGTGCAGGGTGCTTCCGGGTGGTAGATCCAGGAGTGAGCTTATAATCACTATGAATCAAAAGTTCACAAAGTAGTGTCTAGAAGCATACAAGGTAATAAAAGAGACTACTTACTAGTTTCTGATGTGGATGCAGGTCCAAGGAATGTAGTGGCAAAGGCCAGCCTCAATTGGGATGATCCGGCAATCGGAAGTGAGCTAATGAAGCTATCCTCTGACTCTCCCAATGTTTGGATGAGTGTGACAGTGATCTGGTTGCTCAGTTACAGTCTTGGGCTCAATACTCCTCTCTACAACCACTTCTCTCTCTCTCTCACTTGTCTCTCTCTTGCAAATGAATTTGGATCCTTTGGTTTTGGTTGGGGGAGGTCATTTATAGGGAACCGATGGTGGTTACCTAATCGACACTGGTCGAGTAGGGACCGATGTCAGTTAGGTCAAAGTTGGCTATTTTTAGTAAAATAGCCAACTTTCCCTCCTTTTCTCCCGAGGGGTCAGTTGTGGGCTTGGTCAAGTCATTATTATGTTTGTTTTGGTGCGGGTGAGGGGTGATGAGTCATGGGTGTGGGTATGGACCAAGTTATAGGTCTTAATTAGGTTATTTTAGGGTTAGGGCTAGGTCATGGTGAGGTGGCGAGGTGAGGTGGCAGCGTTGGATATGTGGATTTATTAATTATAAGGTAATTAATAAATAATTAAGTGTGTAAGGTTTAGGTGGTGAGGTAGGGTTAGGTTGCGAAACAAGATGTGGGGCACAGGGCATCGTAAGACCCAAATTTGGTGTCTACATTTGCCCCTTGTTGTCATGTAGCTTGTCTTGTAAAGCTGCACTGACAATAATAAGAAGTGGTTTCCCTAGTTAAGGGTATAGGTAATCCCCCTCAAATCTATCACAGATTGAGGTGACGTGAAATTAGGGATAGGGTTGATAAAGGGTGAATGATGATGAGATGATGTTAAGATGGTGGGGTAAGTTCAAGGAAGCAGACGCACGTTGAAATGTAGTAGTGTGACTAGGGTACATGATATGAAGAGAAAACAAGCAATTCATAGGCAAAGGTTGATAGTTTATCCAAACAAGGTTGATATAATCCTATCATCCAAGGCATAGGAAGTAGCTCCAGGGGATATAACGGGTAAGGTACCAAAACATTTAGGCATGTTCGGTAGTACCAAATGGTTGGTTTGGTTGAGATAAACGTCACGGTCTCGGTCTAGGCAAAGCTGGTCGGCCGATCAATTTAAGTATCCTAGTCATGCTAAAACACGAATAGGTGAGCTCGATTGAACAAACAACTACATGATGGGTGGATAGAATCGTAATTTATGGGCCTCGGTCGAGGTACTTAATTGGTGCGGCCTTAGGTTGGGACGATCGATTGGGTGCGGCCTTGGGTTAGGCCGATTGGTTGGTTGTGGCCTTGGGTCGGGCTGATTGAGTGGTTGCGGCCTTGGGTCAGGCCGATTGGTTGGTTGCAGCCTTGGGTCGGGCCAATTTGTTGGTTGCGGCCTTGGGTCGGGATGATTGATTGGTTGCGGCCTTGGGGCAGAGCTGATGGGTTGGTTGCATCCTTGGGTCGGGCCAATTGATTGGTTACGGCCTTGGGTCAGGCTGATTGGTTGGTTAGGGCCTTGGGGTGGAGCCGATGGGTTGGTTGCAGCCTTGGGTCAGGGTGATTGGTGAGTTGTGGCCTTAGGTCAGGGTGAGTGGTGAGTTGCAGCCTTTGGTTGGGCCAATTGATTGGTTGCGGCCTTAGGTCGGGCCGATGAATTCAAAATAAGGCTATTTAGCAAAGCTGGGGGTAGGTGATGTGGTGAAAAATAGAGATTGATGGATAAGGGCAGGAGTTAGGTTAAAATAAGCAGGTAACTGATATCGAAAATATTTATATTTTTAAGGAAAACACAACACATGATAGGTTATGGTAGGGGATGGTCGACCTAACCTTGGGAGACCCCATGTCTCCTAAGTGTTTCCTACATAGCCCATTACACAAAGCAAGGAGGGGCCTCAGACCGATGTAGTTGTCCCTTAGGATCAGGGAGAGGTGAATTTAGGCAATTTGGTTGTGGTTAGGCAATTTTTTGGTTGGTAAAAGTTTGATGTTGGTAGGGTAATGTTGTTGGTGTTGGTGTGGGTATAGGTGAAGCGAGGGTTAACTTACCCAAGCATATGAAACCATGTCCTGATTAAGGTCAACACATAATCCTAGATTCGGGTAAAAGAGGCAAAAGTGTCCCATAGTTGGAAAGAGCTAAAAAAACCATGTATTATCGTAGGATGAGCTTGAATCCCTAGGTACCATGCATAGGCAAGAAGTCGATAGGTGAAAAGAGTTGTATAATCACAATATATCAGATATACGTCACGTCCCTTGAGTTTTTTTTTTTTGAAGAATGGTGAGGTGAGGTTGATGGTATAGCTGGGGTGTAGAGAACTTGTTATAAGGTGATTATTCTGATGAAAGAGAACCAAACCTAAATAGACAATTGCATGACTCAAAAGTGCTTTTGAATACTACTTTTATTTTTCTGGATATAGACTGATCGATGCGAGAAGTCTATATGGGATATGAATTTTGTTGTTCTTGAGGTCTTCACAAAACTGATTAATGCGAGAAGCTTCTGATAGAGGCTGACTTTGTATAGCTGTCCTTCAAGGGAGTAGTCTACTTATAGTAGTAGATGCAGCTTTGCACATAGCTGTCCTTCGAGGGAGCAGTCTAGTTTATAGCTTAGAGGTCTAGATGTCCGTTTGGCATGAAGCATCTAGTTTTGTAGGAAGTTTGACTCAAGAATATCCCATAATTATATAATTGAGAACTTTTTATTTTGATACTTTTAGGTCATGGACCAGACTAAAAAGGGGAAGGCATCTTTAAATGGAGGTGATGATCAAACCACGTGAGTTTGATTCTACTTTGAGATGCATGAAACAAGGTGTATGAGGTGGTAAATGAGCTCAAGGGACGAGCGCAAGGTAGATAAGAAGTGATGTAACACTAAATTCAATAGTAGAATGGTTGGAGATGCAAGACATTAAGGGGTTCAGGCTCAGGTTTACCATTAAGCGAAGCTAAACAATAAGTACCTGATCCATAAGTGTGAGTGATAATGTAAGGCCCAATCTAATTAGGAGTAAATTTTCCACGTTTGCTCTTTTCTAGTTTGGTTACATGTTGATTTTCTTTGAGGACAAGATCACCAATCTTAAAGGTACGCTCATGAATTTGCTTATCATAAGCACGCTTGATGCGCTTTTGATAAATTTGAAGGTGGTCAAGAGCTATAAGACGACGCTCTATCGACTCTGGGTTTATTGACTCCGTGGGTGAAGATGGCAAAATGGGTGATGATGGTTTGAAAGGGGTGACTTTGTCGTCTTCCTGGATATAGTTGACATGAGGTTTCTTTGGTGTAGGTGGTTCAAAAAATCCAAGACCACTACGATCATTGTGTTTGCGTGTAGTCATGGGAATGATCATATGTCGGCCTTGTTCATAAAGACCGAAACCAAAACCTTTCCAAGCACAGTGAGTCAGGAAGGTGAGGGAAAAACGATGGTTGGTTATATATTGAAAATCATATTGGAAGGGAACCACACCAAGGGGAGGTTCAGGGGTGACAGAGGATGTGTCGACACCCCCAGATGTTAGGTTGGTGCGGCAATTAGGTGGTCTGTAGGAGATCACCTCCCCCACATGACGGTTGTAGGTAGGATGCGCATGTAACTATCCATACTCTTGTGGGGTATGGAAGGTGCTAACGTTGTATAGGTGGTACTCCCCCAGCATAAGGCGTTGAAAAACACCTATCAAGGGATCCGAGGTTGGGATGTTGTCCACGGGGAAGGAAGAGGTATTCGTGTTGGTGGTTTCATTAGTCAAAGGTGTGGGTGCGGCTAAGGTGGATGGTTGAGGCGTGGTTGAAGTAGATGGTTGGGTCGGATCAATGAGTGCCTTGATTGGTACAAGCACATCATTAGGGTGATATAACATATTACAGGTTTTGAAGGGGGAAGCGTCAACTGCGACGGTGTATGACTTCCCCTCATACTCAAATTTTATGCATCTATGTAAGGTGGAGGGAACGCATCCCATAGCTCGGATCCAAGGGCGGCCTAACAACATGTTGTATTGGAACTCTCCCTCAAGGACATAGAAGAGTTTGGGCAAGGTATGTGGCCCTACACGAATCTTAAGGATCACGATGCCTAGGGTAGAAGTAATAGCGTCGTTGAATGAACTCAACATGGTGGGGTTGGCACACATGTAGCTAGGAGGGATATTCATCTGTTGGAAGGATTTGGAAGAGATGATGTTTAGGCTAGTGCCCTCATTGATCATAACACGACATACTTGGATGTCTTGGATGTAAGCCAAGATGAAAAGAGCGGGGTTAGGATCTTCTACTCCAAAGATGACAATTTCTTCTTCGGAAAAACTGACAGCAGTGGCTTGCTATACAGGGACAGAGGCGGTTGTGGAGGTAGGTTGTTTGGTGAGAGAAGTGACGTGGTTGGGTGTTAAGATGGAGGCGACGGGAAGGGTTTCATTGGGTAGGACCTCTATCCCTTGGAGGATCTCAATTAGAGATTTCTGATGAGATTTAGATGTTTGAATGAGATCATAGAGTGTCATTTTTACAGGAGATTGGTGAAGTTGTTTGATCATGGTGCAATGGGAAACTCCATTAGATACTGGATAGGCAGGTCCACGAATAACCACTTTAGGTGGTGGTGCGATCGGGATGGCGGAAGGAGAAAGAGAGGCCGCAGGTGTGCTCTCTTTATCTTTTCCATTATTTTTCTGACCCCGAGTAGCAATGCTAATCATGTTGATCTCGTGAATACGAGATGAGGAAGATGGCAGGGATAAGTCATTGTTCTCGAGAGGCAGGGTTACAATGATGATAGATTTTTGCGAGGTGGGGACAGGTGGTATAGGAGAAGGGATCGAAGCTAAGGGATTTTCCCTCCGTAAGTTGTCTTTATTAGATTTTCCATCTGAGATAGGCAACTGGCGAAGGATGGCTTTCAAAGCTTTGTATCCTTCTACATTGTGTCCTGGTGTGCGGTGGTAGGCACAGATTTTAGATTCATCATAACCTATAGGTTGAGGTTTATATGGATCATAGGGTCTTAGTGGGGGTAGGGAAATGGTCGCATCCCCTACCAACATATCAAGGATCTTGGCGTAAGATCCTTTGAGCGGGTCAAATTCAGATGAAGATGAGGCTATTGATTGAGTGGGTGAGATTATTGATTGTTTTGGTAATGGTTGGGTACCAGTGGTTCGTATGGGTGGTGGTTTAGGCAAGGGATTTTGATGATTGGGTTTAACCAGGCGTGGCTTCTTCTGCGTAGAATTCATGTTTAGCTGGTTAGATGATGAGGCCACAGATGACGTGGTGGCAGGAAACAACCACGGGGAAAGAGGAGAAACAGAAAACAAGTCCTTTGATGATCAAGTTTGCTTAGGGTTGGTAGGTAGGTAGGATACTTGGGGCGACGGTGTTGAGACACCCGTGGATTTCTATATGGGTGCAGAAGGTGTAGGTTGTGTTAAAGAAGATGTGGGAGGCATGGTGTATTGAGGCAAAGGTGGAGGGGTGAGGCCCCAATATAGAAGGTAGGTGTGACGGCGAGGGTTGAAACTGTACTGGTGTGATCGGGGGTGAGGGTTTTAGTTGTGGCGGAGGCATAGATTGGACTCGAGGATATTGGGTCTGTCTCCTAGGTGGATTGACGGCTTTATTTTTGGATAAATCTAACCGTTTAGGTGGGTGCGTCAGGCTGGGTATTGGTGAAGTCCCAAGCATAGAGGAAGGTTTGGTTAGGTTGATAGAGGTGGATGAGGTATTCGGTAGAGATGAGGGGGGTGAAGGTGAGGACATAGGCATTTTGAGCTTTTGTAAAAACTTCGGGCATATGGTAGAGGTGTTTGGATTAGTCATCTACATTTGAGTAGAGCATTGTGTACTCAAACATTCCCATAAGACTCATCTATCTTCTGAGGGATGACAATCTTCACGTGTGGACAGGAATTTTTGTATGGAAGAGAAGTGGGCTGTGATTCCGGTCCACTGTGGGTGTGATACCGGGGGTGAATGAGGCATTGTATCAATGGGTGTTAAGAGGTCAACCGGTTGTTGGAAAGATTTAGACGATGAAGAACTGATAGGGAGGAGGGAATGTTCTAGAGGATCCATCATGGTTAAGGAGTTTGGTGATGTAAGATCGAGGGGTTTCTCCTCTAAGGATGACAGAAAAAGTGGCGATCCTTCTTCTTTTGCAGCAAGAGTGGTGGAAGGAGATGTTTGGGAAATAGATAGGTTGGATAACATCCGCTCACAGTCTTGCAGGGATGTGGTGTAAGAAGGCTCTTCTGTGAGAAGATAACTTTTTGTGGTTGATTCCTTTATGGGTAAAGGAATAGTGGGGCTTTCCTCTTATCCTAATGAAGGAGAAGGGGGCGAGGACCCCTGTGTTGGTGAAGAGGCTCGATTCAGAATTTCCTCGATGTAAGCCCTTGGTTGGGAGTTGAAAACCGCATGGATCTAATGCACACTCTTCTCCTTGGCTGAGGTTTCTTGGTTTGTGTTACTGTTAGATGAATGGTTTGGAAATGGTTTGTTGAAGATTTTTAAATTTTTATTAGCAGGGGCATTAGGATTATCGAGGGTTATATCCCCTGCATCAACCATTTCCTGCACTATGTTTTTTAACATCTTGCAATTTTCGTGGCTATGTCCCTTCACGCGATGGAAGTTACATAAGTCATTTTATTTATACCAAGAAGGTATAGTGCGAGCAGAATCAAACCTGGAGTGAGGTTTAACAGGAGGCAAGGTGATAGCTCCTGCTTTAAGCAATTTGTCCAAGATCACATCATAAGTTTCTCCCAAGGGAGTGTACTTGATGGGCTCGGCTTTATACTTATAGGTGGATTTCAGCTAGGTATTAGATGGTGCTTGAGATTTGACCATCACCACATGTACAGCTCCTTTTTATTTTGAAGCAGCCAATGCATGAGAGTTGGTGGTGTTGGGTTTGTTGGTGGAGTCTTGGATTCAGAAATTTGAGTTTTTGTTGCTCAACTTCAATTTCTCCTCCTCTAAGGCTCGAATCTCTAGTTTCTGAGCCATAGTAAAGGCCTCATCAAAGGTGTGCAAAGTTTGAATTTGGAGGGTGGGAGAAATGTGTTTAGCGCAGGCCCGCGTAAAGAGTTTGATGAGCTCGGACTAAGTTAAGGAATAACTAAGTTGGTTGATGAGGCCCCGCCATCATCCAACGAAATCTGCGTTAGACTCGTCTTCAAATTTTTGGATGGCATAGAGGTCAATAAGGGATACTTTCTTGGAAATATTGATGGAAAAGTGATCCAAGAAAGATTGGGCTAACTGGTTAAAGGAGAAGATTGAATGCTGGGCTAAAGCACTATACCACTCTAAGGTAGGGCCTGATAAGAACATGGGGAAGGTACGGAGTAGTAAGGCATCGTCATGAGCAATCAGATAACAAGCATGTCTAAACGATCGCAAGTTTTGTTGA
This sequence comes from Taxus chinensis, assembly GCA_019776745.2. NCBI lineage: Eukaryota > Viridiplantae > Streptophyta > Pinopsida > Cupressales > Taxaceae > Taxus > Taxus chinensis. The sequence goes on from CM034152.1 coordinate 29,435,818, forward strand.
GGGTCCTCCTTACTACTAAAGCGAGTAAATTTCGGTAATTCCCATTGAGGAGGATATGTATGAAGGGGGAAAAAAGGATGAATAGGCTCCCGACAAACTTTCTCGTATGTCAGGGTGTTACGACTTCCTGAAAAAAAAGCCTCAAGATTTTGCATCTTGTCCATCATCTGTTTGATTAAATCACTCGTTGGGTTAGATGATGGTGTTTTCGTCATAAATAGAGGAGGATTGGGCCAAGAGCCGCTACTAGACAATGGTGGGGTTGAATGTTGATAAGGTAACGATGATGAATATGTTGGGGCGGCCAAGTAAGGGTGTCCTATATAAGATGTTGAGGCCACCGGATGATTCTGTGGAAATGAAAAGGTGGGCGGAGCCTGAGAGGGAAAGCTCGTGTGAATAGATGGTAGAGATCGAGTTATGAAAGAGGCAATATGCGGGAGAGATGAGGTAGGGGTAGTGGACGGTAGTGATATGTGGGGCCCTAGATTAACCAAAGAAAGGCCAATTGGTGCAGTATGAACCACTGTAGCCACTGAGCTGGGAGACGGGGCTAAGGATGAAGACGGTGAGGTAGAATTATTAGGTGGGGAAGGGGCTAAGTGAGTGGCTATACTAATAGGCATACCAAAGAATAGCTGACCGTCGAGTGTACGGTCAGGGGTATGAGACAAATAATACTGTACGGTGCTAGGATTAACATCCAAAAATTTGGCAAAGTCTGGATCTCCTACAGGGATCTTGGGAAAAGCACTGGTGTCTGTAGGATTCCCCATACGATGCGAAGGGGGTGACTCAGGAAAATACACAGAAAAAGCATGTGAAACCATGGTTGCGGCTTGTTGCTGGGTGATAAAAACCATGGACAAGAGGATACAGTAGGGAATTAGTTAATCAGGAACAAAAATAACAACAAAATGTTGGAGTTGGTAGGTTGTTGGTTTGTCAGGAACTGTGAAACACAGTAACTAATATCGGTCTGGTAACCAATGTCAGTCAGATGGTAGCCGGTGTCGGTCATTGTAACCGGTGTCGGTAGAAGAGGACCAGTGTCGGTAACTGTGAAGGCAAAGAGAGAATGTAAGAGGCTACTGGTTTGGGGATAACAAGGATTAGTATACCCACCAAACTGTCTGAATTGATCACTGAGACAGGGTATAACAGAGAAACAGAACTGAAAGAAAAAAAAAAACAAGATACACAAGCAAATCAAGAGACTAACCCTAGGATTAGTTTTAATCACTTTGGGCTTATGCCTTAGGCACAATATGATGTCAATCCTGAACAAAAGACCTAAGGGAGATGTCAAGTTTGTTTTGGCTTGTAATACTACCTCAATCAGGTGGAGGAATACCGCGGGAAGGGGGGATGTTTGAGATGTTGTGTAGATTATGATGTGATTTGGTATGTGTTGTGCAGTGAGACTAAGATTAATTTCTCATCAATACCGTGGATATCACCCCCAAGTGTATGACCTATTACTTAATCTATGTTCACTAGAATTAAAAACAACAATCAAGAATGTGATGCACGTGTTTTAAACCCAAATCGAAAATGATATTTGATGAAGCAAAGAAAGAGACGTTAAGAAGATGAATTTCACTAATGCAAAGATGTGAAAGAAAGAAAATTTATTTTACCAAAATGACAAAATATTTTGTGAATATTTAGAAGAAAGAAAAAGAAAGTGTGCTCCCTATATGAAAACAAGCAAGAAAGAAAGAAACCCGAGAAGGGTCCCACCGGGCGTGCCAAAATGTTTCGCACAGAATTTTGTTCCAGAATAGAATTATTTCTATCTTTTCATTCTCTTGAGAAACAGATAAGGGTTAGGGCTAGGAGGAATACCTGTTGAGTGTTGGGAAGGTGTGCGTGTACCGTAGAGAGATCAGACCGATTGTGAAGAGCTCCTTTTTGTCCGAGAAGGACTACCTGTAAATAAGAATGCAAGACAACCAGATTTTCGTTAAACAATAAGTGAGGGAATTGCCTTGGGCCCAGGAAATATTAGACTTCCTTTCGAAGGTGGTCAGTTCCCTTTTAATACAAATTAATTCAAATGATAATAAAGAAGCTATTGAGAAATCACGATTTAGGTACCTCGTTACTAAAAGCAATAGAGACTAAACTATCAATAATAAAATGTCATGTTGTTTGTTTGGTCACTGGTTATTGATACGTTCAAATCAAGTTACAGGGATAGACAAGGCTGGATATGAGATTTTTTGGAGGTAAATAGGTGAAAGGTTGGTTTTTGGTATAAGTCACAGTGACCGACGCTGGTCACTGGTTAACCGACCGCGGTTACAAAACCGATACCGGTAGGGGATAACCGATATCGGTAGGGGCAATGATTTAGGGGCTTTTAAATGGAGGTTGGTTGTAAGGTGGTTATGGGATTTAGAAGGTTGGTATATGGTTGAGGGGAGTAGTAGGGTGATAGAGAAGACTCAGAGAGTGAGAAATTTGTCTCTGGGGCAATATAGAGATGGATGAATGAAGGTTAGGTGCAGGGGGTTGCCGGGTGGTAGATCTAGGAGTGAGCTTATAATCACTATGAATCAAAAGTTCACAAAGTAGTGTTTAGAAGCATACAAGGTAATAAAAGAGACTACTTAGTAGTTTTTGATGTGGATGCAGGTCCAAGGAATGCAGTGGCGAAGGCCAGGCTCAGTTGGGATGATCCGGCAATCAGAAGTGAGCTGATGAAGCTATCCTCTGACTCTCCCAATGTTTGGATGAGTGTGAAAGTGATCTGGTTGCTCAGTTATAGTATTGGGCTCAATACTCCTCTCTGTAATCTCTTCACTCTCTCTCTCTCACTTTTCTCTCTCTTGCAAATGAATTTGGATCCTTGCAAATGAATTTAGATCCTTTGGTTTTGGTTGGGGGAGGTCATTTACAGGGAACCGATGGTGGTTACCTAATCGACGCCGGTCGAGTAGGGACCGATGTTGTTTAGGTCAAAGTTGGCTATTTTTAGTAAAATAGCCAACTTTCCCTCCTTTTCTCCCGAGGAATCAGTTGTGGGCTTGGTCAAGTCATTATTAGGTTCATTTTGGTGTGGGTGAGGGGTGATGAGTCATGGGTGTGGGTCTAGACTAAGTTATAGGTATTAATTAGGTTAGTTTAGGGTTAGGGCTAAGTCATGGTGAGGTGGCGAGGTGAGGTGGCAGGGTTGGAGATGTGGATTTATTAATTATAAGGTAATTAATAAATAATTAAGTGTGTAAGGTTTAGGTGGTGAGGTAGGGTTAGGTTGCGAGACGAGATGTGGGGCACATGGTGTCGTAAGACCCAAATTTGGTGTCTACAAACTTACTTGGGACCACAGTGTGTTGGTGGGTGACACACTGTGATAGCATTATAGAGTGGTGTGAGGTAAGAATCATTCTCTATTAGGTTATCCCAAAGAAATGCACCCACTACAATACAAGACTACCACAGGAAGGAACCCACCTCGTATCATGCCCAATCATGTGACAAAGCCTGGATGGAAGGTGCAGAGGCCTTTCCACCTTCTTTATGGGTGCATAAGTTATATTCCACCTTACAAGGTTCCACGTGCATGTGGTATATTCACTCTGAGATGTGCCGTCATATAGGAAATTGGAAGGAGTTGATAGCCGATCTCCTTCAAGCTTTCCAATATCATAGTACTAAACCATCGGTGGATATGGTGTTGTAGGTTGTTAAGCACCTAACGATGGGAGATAGTGCCATGGTAGAAGATAGAATACTAGAATTATTGGGTGAACCTAGTTTAGAACCACACTTTGATGAAAAAGAGTCAGAAGAGATGTAACTTAAGCGCACATACCTGGAGAAAGAGAAAGGAAATATGGTCTATGTGATAGATGATGAAGAGATGGATAGTTTGGATGTTAACCATACTGAAGGTATGCACAAAGTTGTTAATAGTGCTGATGAGAAAATGTGCACATACCATGAACCCCTGAAAACAAAGAATGTTAACATTGGTTTAGAGGCTAAACCTAAGGATGCCACTATTGGATACGATTTGTCGGAGAAGGAGGTCTCGAAGATCATTGATCTATTGCGCAAGTTTTAGGATTTATTTCCATGTGGGTACCATGATCTTAAAGGCATTCACCACTCCTTAGGGGAGATGAAAATCAAGTTGAAATAAGGTGCATGCCCGATCTGAAAGAGGCCTTATCGAATAAATCTAAATCTTCGCGTCAAGATTAAGGAGGATATAGACAAAATGATCACTTCAGGCATCATTGAATTTGTGGACTAATTAGAATGGATAAGCCCCATGGTCATCAATATTAAAAAGGATGGAAGGATAAGGATTTGTGTTGACTACATGGATTTAAATGTGGTATGTGTAATTGATCCTTTTCCAACCCCTTTTATCAAGGAGATCTTGGAAGCAGTGGCCGGGTACAAAATCTATTCCTTCAGGGATAGATTCTCAAGATACCATCAAGTTAGAATTGCTAAAGAAGACCAAGAGAAGAAATTTTTTTCCACTCAATAGGGAATTTTTTCCTATACGTTCATGCCTTTTAGACTGAATAACGCGCCCATTGTGTTTTCACGCATAGTGGTCCATGCATTTCATGATTTTAACCATAAGCTCCTTCATGTCTACCTTGATGACTAGATGGCGTATGGACTAGTGAAAGACCATTGTGACAATTTGAGGATGATGTTTAAGAGATGTCAGTAGTTGAGGATATCCCTCAACATTCATAAATGTTTTTTTACTACTCCATTTGGGACTTTGTTGGGGCACATTATATGTAAGGAAGGTTTGTTGGTGGATATCGCCAAGGTTGTTGTTATTATGGGGTTATGGGAGCCTACTAGTCAAAGTGCAGTGCACAGATTCCTTGGGCATATAGGGTACTACCAGAATTTTATCAAGGGGTATGTAAATATCGTCACACCATTAGAGAATTTATTAAAAAAAAAGAGTGCCTTTCATCGGGGAGAAGCGCAACAGACGACGTTTGACACTTTGAAGGATAAACTTGTCACTGCACCAATAATATGGTTTCCCTCTTAGGATAAACCTTTCCACGTGCATGTTCATGCCTCAGGGATGGTCATTGGAGCAATCCTAGCACAACCTGGAGAATGGATTTTTGATCACCCCTTTGCTTTGTAAGTAGGAAGTTGACACCAACAAAACAGAACTACACCACTACTAAGTGCGAAACATGTTCGATGATCTACGTGATGCATAAGTTTAGGCAATATTTGTTGGCAACACCCTTCATATTTTACATAGATCACATGGCCTTGAAGTAATTGGTGAACAAGCCCATTTTGCAAGGGGGCATATGTTGATGGGTCCTATTGTTGTAGGAATTTGAGTTTACTGTTGTTGTGAAACCATGAAAGAGTAACTCAAGGATTGACCATTTGTCAAGAATTGACTCAAGGGAGGATGTGCAAAGCATTGAGGATTTTATGCCAGATGCACAACTATTTAGGTTGTGGCATGCACCCTCTGACTTAGAAGATATTTATGTGTTTCTCAAAATGGGTGTGGCACCAAAAGGAATGAAAAATTTGGAAAGGAAACAGTTAGCTATACGCGTCGTGCCCTACATGCTAATTAGTGGAGACTTATACAAGTTAGGATGTGATGAAGTTATGTGTTGATGTGTTTTAGAACATGAGTGTGTTGTAATCATGGAGGAAGCACATGGTGAGATTACAGGAGGAAACTATGCAAGGAATGCCACCGCGCGGAAGATTCTCTTGGCAAGGCTTTGGTGGGAAAGTATATACCAAGATTACATTGACTTTCGTAAGGCTTGTGACCATTTCCAATGCCTTGGAAAACCAGGAAAAAGGGATGAAATTCCCTTGAGGCTGATAGGTAGCCCAGAACCATTTGAAAATTTGGTAATTTATTTTGTAGGACCAGTTTCACCCTCCATGCGAAGGACTGGCTCATGTTATATCATCACTTGCACTGATTACTTAACAAGGTGGGTGGAGGTAGCACCTAAAAGGGATTACACAATGGAAACAACTGCTATATTCTTATGGGAGAACATAATCAACATGTATGGATGTCCTTTAAGCTTGACTAGTGACAGGGCTACACATGTTTTGAATAAAATAGTCAAGATTTTTTTAGCAGAGTTAATGGTGGCCCATCATAAGACTACCCCATATCACCAACAAGCTAATGGAACTCTTGAGGCATTTAACAAAATTCTAAGTCACACGCTAACAAAATTTTACGATGTGGGAAGACAAGATTGCAACGACAAGGTATCAGTCATTTTATGGGCATACATGACAACCTACAAGAGATTTAACAAGGCCACACTATTTTAGTTGGTATTTGGCATGGAGGTTGTTTTTCAGTTGAATTTATGCTACCATTGATGTGTATTACACGTGCAGGAGGTTTAACTAATGAACAAGCAATTCAAGAGCACATGGAGAGATTAATTCAGTTGGATGAAAGGTGATCACTTGTGAGATAGATTAAGAAGACTAAAAAGGCACGACATAAAGCATGACATGATTTCCATATTTAAAAAAAAACAATGTGAGGTTGGGCAGATGGTTTTTTTATATGATTCCAAGTTTCTGAGCCATCCTGGGAAACTAAACGTCCATTGGTTAGGGCCATATATCATCTCATACATCATTGATTTAGGAACTTTCTAGTTACAAGAACTTGATGGAACACGATTACTAGGCCATTTCAATGGGAGTAGGTTAAAGCCGTACTATAAATAAATTTTCATTGTGTTTGTAAATAAGACAATATTTCCATTTATCCTAGGATTTCCTTATGTTTCCCTTTATTGTTGCTTGTTCCTTTCTTGTTGGGTTGTTGTTTTGTGTGCCTTATGCACCGATAACCACTTGTTATTTTCAAAAGGTTGTGTATGCGCAAAGCACCGCACATCTATTTTTGTGTGGGGTGGAGTAATATGGAGTAAAATGGAGGTTGGTAGTGGAAATTTTACTTCGATGGCCCAGATTGAAGGATGAAAAGCACATAGTGTGGAAGAGTGCGCATGGAAAAGGTGGACATAATGAATTTTAATTTTAGGATAGCTTTACGAAGACTACGTACAAAGGATGAGAAGCATAGGAATAAAATAAGGTAGGAAAGGGAAAAAATTAGGTTGACAGAAGAAGTGCCTTTAGTGCTATAAGCACACGCATAAATATATTTGGTTAGTAAGGATTTTTGCGTGCCATAAGGTTGTAGATATTTTTCCCACAGAATTGGGTGCGGGGATAAGAGCGCTTAAGGGTGGGCTTTAGTGGAAAAGGTCACCTTTATTGCAAAAGTACATTGGTAGGTGGCATAACATTTACTACAGGAGATGAGAAAAAATCTATAAGTAGAAGGTCGAGATACATTGTTATTACCTTACATTTGTGATAAAGAAGAACTCTTGTGAACTAGGGCATCCTTGAGAAGTTGCGCGAAAGGAGATTATAAAGATCTAAGTGCGTGACTAGTGTGATTTGCAAACCAAGGTGGTAAAAAAGTTACATGGGTGTAGAGGAGAGGGTGGTTGGAATTTTTGAAACCTATAAGAAACTACGACATCCAATGGAAGGAAGGATTTTTCCAAGGTTAGAGTTCTGCAGCTAGAGCATGGGAGTAAGGGGAATTTTTCACAAAGGAAGCCAAATATTTGAGAAGAGAAAGGAAAAGGAGCAAGGAGGAGTTTTTAGTAACTTGATAAGGAGATGACACCAAAGAAGGAAACCATTTCACCAAAGAAGGGCAAGGGAAAAGGGAAACAAGTGGTTTCCACCAGTTTCAATGTGGAGTGGTATGTGGAGATGAAATACCCAAATGGCATGTTACTCGGAAAGGAATGGGTATCCCATGTAAGGAAGATGGTAGTAAGAGATTATAACCATCACATAAGCACCACCGAGAAAGAGATGGCATTGGAACTGGTTCACCTGACAAACAAAAGGACACCAAAAGGGATGACAATCTATGATGATGAAGTGAAGGTAAAATTGGTGAAGGCTGGGTTGCTACAACTTTATGAGTTGTGCTACTTTGGAAAACCTGAGAAAATTTACTAATGGTTGATGTCACATGTGTACAAGGACAACTTCTACTTCTCCAGTCGGAGGATTTGCATAACCCCTCAACTAATCTCTAAGTTTACCGGCCTTGTTTGTGAAGGGGAGCCACTAGATGATGACTTGGAGGAAAAGGAGGCCATTAAGGAGAGAGTCCAGGATTATGATTACAAATAGGGCTTGCGTTGTTTTGATATCTCATATATATCTGACCCAATGATGAGGATGGCCGTGCACTTGGTATCCAAGTTGAATGGATAAGAAATGTGGACACAAATAAACAAGGCTTGCTTGAATTTGTACTAAATTTTTTTGGAAGGAACCATCTATAACCTATCCACCTTCATTGCAAAAGAAATCATCAGTGCCATGCACGAATGAGAGAAGATCATGTTTGGAAATGTCCTCCTCACCATCATCTTCTCATAATTTGGAGTGCCTGATGGTCCTAAGAATTTTGTATGGGAATATCTAGATGAAGACCCTTCCCCTACAAATAAATTTTAAAAATACACTTGTGATACCATGGCAGCCGCCTATAATGCGTGCCTAGAGAAATGGTACAAGAGGATGTGTGATGCATTCAGGATGAATTGAGGATACCCAAACAATTATCAATGCTAATGTAGGGAGAATCTGATTTTGCTGTATACCAGCATTTTTACATTGAGATTCACATTGATAGATGGGACCAGGAGCCCATGGTGTAAACTACCTTTCTCCTTCACCACACAATATTTCCAAGTAGGGGTCAATCACTTCAAGGAGGTCAAAATACTAAGGTTCGAACTCAGCGAGGTGGATCAGACCACCGTGACCTACAAAGGAAGCTGGTATACCCTAAGAAGTGTGCTTATGTGGAGAATTATGTCTCCCATGAGGTGCACATGACAAAACTTGTGACGCTTCTAATTGCTGGAAGGACCACAACAAGGGTATACCTGCAGATCAATCCAAAGCATGAGAAGGGTTCCTACTTGGAGAATGATGTATCCATCCCACAAGATCCCACCGGGAAGATGAAAGCCACACCAAGAAAGAGGGAAAGAGAAGAGGTGCTAAAGAATAAAGCACCAAGTGTGCAAACAACACAATCTGTGGGTGTGCAGGAGTCAGGCGCGAAGCCAAGTACATATGCACAGAGGAAAAATTCCCCCATTAAGGAAAAGGATAAATCACCTAAGGAAGATGTGTCAAAGTAAGAATAGAATCCTACACAAGAAGAATAGCCAAGGAAGGAATCACCAGCTGAATAAGAAGAGAAGGAAGAGTCTCCTATACTGGAATCACCAGTTAGGAAGAGGCAGAAGGTAGTAGAGAAGGAAGAATCATAAGGAATGGAGAACCTGGAGGCCTATAGAGGCAAGAGAGATGATGCCAAGCATGAAGAGGCTTAGTACCACCCTGTGTATGATGTGCACGACTCCGAGGATGAGGGAAATGAAGAAAAGGATGGAGAAGGGGAACGTGCTCAAGTAAAAGGGGAGAGTGAGGAAGTGAATACAAAGGATCAAAGGACCCCAAAACTCACCAAGGAGTAAATAGAAGAGGCCATAGAAAGAGAAGTAGAGAGAATAGTAAATTATTTGGTGGAGTAGGAGGTGGAGCGTAACACTGAAAAGGTGCTCAAGGAGATAGAGGAGGAAAGCGTAGGAAAATAGTATGGGAACATGGGCGGAGATCCCAACTTAGCAGTAAGATTTTTAAAGGCAGCACACATAGGAACAAGGAATGATTTATATCAATGATCCAAGTAAGGTACTGCAAGTGCGCTTCTAGAGTACCATGCCCACAGATCAACTCCTTGCATGGTCTTCATTCAAAGAAGAAGGTGCATACCCATGAAAAAGGAAGATATTATCCTGGGTGTTTGAGTCCCATGTTGATTAACCTGAGTTTGAATTCAGAAAAGGGGCGTTGATGAAGGTACCAGAGACCAAGGGAGTGAACCCCCTGATAAATGCTCAACAATTATTTGATGATCAAGTTTTCAATACCCTCAACAAGGTATCTTTGGAAGGAATGACAAGGTAAGGTTCCTAGAGGAAGAACTTAAGAATAAGGAGGAACTCATTTAGAAGAGAAATATCCGAAGTAGGAAGAGCTGATCAATGTACAATTAAGGCATGGACTAAGGGAGGAGAAGGAGAAGTTTTTTGAGGTATACAATAATATTGAAATGATCACAGACACCATCACTTTGAAACACCCAGACCTAGCACCGCCTGAGTAGAAATACAAGTCAACCTTACAATGCTTGGAATACTTAACCTATATCCTTTCCGTGGAGAGGTGACCACTTGCTCTAGAATCAGTAGAAGAGGCATTGGCACACCAAAAGGAGGAAGAGAAGTTGAAGATTGAGGAGACAATGACACTATATTCTGAGCTCCTTGTTGTTGTACAAACTGTTGCACGTATTCATGAGGTCATGTATGATAACTACACTGACAGAGACAAGGTATCAAGCATACTAGTTACTACACATGAGGTGGGTCTAAAGGAATACCAAGAGAAGAATAAGGGGAATAGGGTAGAGTGGGATAAGATCCTAGCCAAGGTTGAAAATAATATAGAGGTAATCAAAACCTTGCGATGTTTGATCAAGAACCAGCTTAAGGATCTGTATCCCTAGATCACCCATAGAATGGATGCGCTAGATAACCTTAGCAAGAAGCTCAAATGGATTGTAGATATGCTAAACATGAAGGGTGGTGAACTAATTTTTGAGGAGGTAAGCGCTCTAGTGGGTGACCTACCCCAGCAGGTGTACGGTGAAGTGGATGCTTGGGAAGAGATCGAGACGACAATAAGGAAGAAGTTCCCACTCCTATTATAAGATCTTCAATTATTTCATTTCTTATATTCTTCATTCTTCCATTCTTTAAATCTTCATTCAAATTTTCCAAATCCCACCATTCATTATTCTTTGAAGGAGCAATATGTTTCCGAGGATGGAGAACAAGCTTAGTGTGGGGTGATGTTGGGTCTCAAAATATTGGCTAAGTACTAGAGGGCATGTGAGCGCATGGGTCCAATAGGAAGAAAGGCGTGTGGGGAAAAGCACACAGGATAAGGGTTTAAGAAGGTTTTGGGCGAAACCAGGGCGCGCGTAAGGCAATACATAAGGTCTAAAGACTTTTCCATATTCAGTGTTCTAAAGGCACTTGAGGAAAAATGTGACCTCACTAGGCATGCCAAGTGGATAAGGTGCTAGCCTGGAGACTTGGTGGTCAAGGAAAGAATATTCCATACATGGAATATTCCTTGGAAGACATCATTGCATAAAATGGAGATCCCGGAACACAATACGCATGCACCATTGAAGGACCACATGGACACTTGGAATCTGATCTACTCCTGAGAAAAGGTATGATGCTGGGTGTTGGTGTTATAAAGAGATATGCTTGGGTAGAAGAACACACACCGAGAGATACACACCAAGAGATATAGACACATGAAGAAATAGATGGAGGACATATAGTATGAGGAGAGCGAAGCTCTACAGAAAATACTAGGAGGCCCTGGGAGTTGGGGTTCTCCTTAGAGTATTGTAGGAATGTTATCATGTCTAAAGGATGGGTCTATAAATTTTTTGTAATAAAGAAATCTTAGCTAGGACCTCTGATATATGGGCTAGATCCATATCTTGATACATTTAGTCTATTACGAACCTTTTGAATGTAATGTGGTTGTTGATACTATGATCAATATGAATGTATGGCTCTGTTATGAATATTTGGTTCAGGGGTGCAAACCCTAGTGTTATTTCCTTATATTTTATGGCAGATCTATTCTTTGTATTTCATGTCATTATGTTTCTCTTGTTATTAAATTCTTGGGTATAAGGATATGATAACTCATGTTGTGCTTTTACATGAATATTCACTTCTCTGCAACTAATCCTCTAACAATGGCAAGATCTTCTAACAATGCTCACGTAAAGGAGGGGCTCAGTGATGCCCACAGGTGCCTTAAGTGAGAATCCAGTGCCGGTTGGGTGATAGGCAGGTGCACATGGGGTTAGAAGTTAGTAGATAGGTAAAATTACTACAGTTACCATGTATCTTTCTCATTATCCAATATTTTTTATCCCTTCATCCTCCACATGCATCTCTATCCAGTCTGTCACATATTCTCTACCTTGGTCTTCCCCATGATGACTTGGTTCCTTTAATCTTCTCCCCATATCCAATCTGTCATCTCTTCTTCCCCCATCATTTTCACCTTCCTCCTCCACTCCCCTTATTTTCTCTACCACATCTACCATTTTCATTCATTTTGTACCAATTTATCTTCCTTTCTACGATCTTCTCCACATCTTCGTGGTCTCTTATAGTTTCTTTTTTTTCTTTTCTCTGTTATATAATCCTTTCCATATTATTTAAATTCTTCATCTTCCATCACCTTTTTTTCCCATAATTTCATTCCCTTTTTCTCATCCATACCTATTCATTGTATCTTTTATATTCCACTACCTTCATTTTGCACCTCTCTCTCCCTTTTTTATGATTTCACCCTCTGTTATGTCCTCTTCACTCATCTCATCTCATCTTCTTCTTGTTTTTCCTTCCTCATTCCCTTCTTCTCCTATTATACTTCTCTCTTATTCTCTTCCACCTATTTCATTCCCTTTTTCTCCTCCATCTCTATCCGCTCTGTTCCATACCCTTGTCTCCTTCACCTCTAATTTTTCCTTTCGCATTCTTCACCTACCCATAATCAACCATTACTCCTATCCATTCATTTTTTATCTCTTTCCACTCTCACTCATTATGTCCTTCAACACATATTCACACATAGAATTTAAGTCCGATTAAAATATTTCCCCATTTGTGCACTATAGTTGCTTTATTCTCTTACACCCCATTCTCATCCTCCTCTCCACAACATTCACCCATCCTCTTTTTGATAGATATATCATATCTTCCATTCTCATTAGCCCTCTCGAGGGGGAATCATCACATTTGTCCTTAATCACATATTCTCATGGTGTTTTTTTCTTAGTGGATACCATAATAGTCATCACCTACCACCTTCTATTCTCACAAATAAGCGTTTACTCTAATTTTTTCTTAGCAAAAATATATTGAATTCTTCCCCTATTCTCACAAGAAAAAGTTTGTTATACTTTTTTCTTAGAGAATGCTTTCTCTTTTCTTCCTCTAATAGCTTATTATTGAAGGAAAACCTTCCTTAATAAGAATCTCTTCAAAACATTAAATCTCATTGCTTGGGGCATTTTCATCCATCTCGTCTTATTTTAAAGGACACTACTGTTGTAGTACCATTCCAAAGAGGGGAAAATGTAGACACCCCAATTTCACACCTCTCCTAAATCAATTAATTTTCCCATTCCATTTTCTATACAAAACCATTATAAATTAATTGACATTATTCAATTAATAAAACATTGTCAATTTATAATTAATCCTCCTCACATGTCAAATATTCACCATGTCCCCCCACTTGTGAATTAAATATTCAAGTTTAACTCCTTTCCATTCTTCATGTCCCCCACTCACTTAATCCTCCTTAATTTTCCAAATCATGATTAACCAAAACCTCCAAATTAATCCAAATTTCATGCTATAAATAGATCATTGACCCCCCTCTTTAAAAACAATCAAAAATCATGTCAGAGATCTTGCATTCTTGTTGCACATAGCATCCTTTCCATCTAGTCCTAATGTTTTCATAAGCCCAATTTTCCCATCCATAAATACATCATCCTCACATCCCTTGGTGAAAATTTTGTCAATCAATTTTTGTCACAATGAACGTCTTGCTCACATTAGAGAAATCACCTACATTTCAAGTAGTCCGGGCCCGTCCAAGTAATTTCCCATTCCAAGGATCTCGAAGGAGACACACCAAAGGAGTTATAAGTTCAATTTTAGTACTTTCTTATTATCGGTGATTTCTAGAGCCTATAAGGTCAACTAGTAAGTTTTTTATAATGATGAGTAGATTTTCCAATTCATTCAAAATGAAGTCAAATTATTTTCCAACATGCGATCACACTTAAAAGAGACCTATAGTGATCAAATCATTTAGCTACAGAGAAACAATATTCCCAAAGGATTAATCACCCTTGAAGGCATTTTCAACTCTGATGATGAGATCAAAGGGGAAAACATAATGTTGTCTATGGGTCAATAGGATTACAAGCCAATCACCATCACTTAAGAAAAAGACATTTTGCATGGAAAGGTATGTAATGCTAATGAAGAATATAATTTTTTTCACTCTGTTAGAAATTTTGCAATGTTTTTTCATGGAGCTATGAGGATCTAAAAGTCTTTGACCCCAACATTCCTCAACATACTATTGATCTTGATCCCGTGGCTAAACCAGATAGAAAAAATTAAAGCCCTATGAACCCTAGGAGTAAGCCACTCATGAGGAAATAGTTATCCAAACTCATTTAATAAAAAATCATATTCCCAATCAAATATTCCTCTTGGGTGGCCAATTTGGTTCTAGTTATAAACAAGAATGGAGAAATCAGGCTCTGTGTGGATTTTAAAGACTTGAATAAAGCCTCCCTAAAATATCATCATCATTTTCTTTATGTGGAACAAATCCTTCAAACAATCGCTATATTTGAGAAGTTATTTATGTTTGATGGCTATTCAGGCTTCAATCAGATAAATATTAGAAAGGAGGATTGGTATAAAGCCACATTCACAACCAAGTGGGAAACATACGCATATCAAAAAAATGCCTTTTTGTTTATCAAATGAGGGTGCCACTTTCTAAAGAGCAATGGATATTTATTTCCATTAGATCATCAATCATTTCATCCTTTTCTACTTGGATGATATCATGGTCTTCTCAAAATAGGGAAAACAACACATGGAGCATCTGGAGAATGTTTTTGAGAAATGCATATTATTTCGAGTTTCATTAAACCCCAAGAAGTAATTTTTTCAATTCTGCAGGGTAAGTTATTGGGCCATGATGTTTCAAAGGATGGAATTGTAATTTACCAAAAAAGAGTCTCTATTATTCTTTCTCTATCATTTCCAACTCACAAAACATCACTCCAATATTTCCTTGGAAAGATGAATTTTGTTAGGAAATTTATTCCTAACTTTGCAAGACTAATTAGGCATATCACCCTGATGTTGAGGAAAGACACTACTTTTAAGTGGACCGTGGAAGTGAGATAAATCTTCACTGATATCAAATTTGCAATAGCTTGAGCACCAACACTCATCAATGCAAACATCACATTAGATTTCATCCTTTCTATTTATGGTAAAGATCTTAGAATAGCCATAGTTGTCACTCATAAGAACGATGAAGACTTACATCATCATTGTTGGGGTTAGCACAAGGTTATAACGATAATATATCATAACTAAGCATACATGAAATAAAAGTAGATATTCTACCAGAAGAAATATACAAAATAAAATATATAAATCAACACCAGATTTAACATGTTCAACCAATGTGGGATACATCGACCAAGAAACAAACCAATCTATTATCCAAAGCTTTTAGAATATATACAATGAATATTTACAATCTTTCACACCTCTCAGATGTACAATATTTTCTTTCTCTTAACCTTCTCCTTATTCTCCAAGAATTCTCTCTCTCATAATTATTCTCAAAATAATAATCAATTCTTACAATCCTTACTTCTAAACCCTAGCTTTCATGTGTTTATAGGCATATACAAACTTAGGGAACTTAGCCATGTAATTACAATCAATAGATCTACTTTAATGCTTGTTTTCCTCTCAAAATTTCCCCTCTCTTTTGAAAGTAAAAAATTGCAAATTTTGAGTTGACACCCTTTAGTGATGTTCTAGTGAAGTGAAAAGTTGAGGAGATAGTAAAAATTCATGTTTTTTGGAGTCATTTTGGTGATTTGTGGGTATGTTGGGAATTTTTGTCCCTCATGTCCCAAGTCTGTCGGGCTTTCTATTCCCTGATCGGCCGCATTCCCCAAAAATATTTCAACTTTCAGTTTTTTCAGAACTTTTCGGTCCGTATGTTTTAAGTTCGTCTGGGATTTATGTTCCCCGATCACCCGCATCGGCCGGATCAGGTCCTTCACGTACTTTTGTCCCATCTGTCCCAAAAGTGTATGTGCCTTATGTCCCTGATTTTTTCCCACATCGCGCACGTCAGTCGAATCACGTCTTCGCATCCCTCGCATTTCCAAGTTTCTGGACTGCCTGTGCTCTTTTGGCCTGCATTACCCGCATCGCCTATGTCGGCCGGATCACGTCTTCACATCCCTCATGTCCCAAATGTACCAAAGACCATCTGGGCTAGTTTTTTCTGCTCTTCCCGATTCTTATCTTTTTGAGTCAGTGTAATATGAATTTAATGCACATTCAATGACCTTCTCTCTCCTAAATGACTATTTAATGGGACTATCCTCTATGCATTTGACACACTGCTCACTTGCCATCATTTGCTCGAATCCCTACAATTAAAATCATTTGCTCGTGCTCCCATTCCTTTTGCATTTTTCATTGCGAATTCAATCCTTGAAGGCTGTTTCTCTGTACACTAGGAACATGAAGATTAAATTTCAAGGTCAAGAATAGGTTTCACCTCTTGAGTCCTCTGTTCCCGATATGGGGGATAGTGAGGTTCAACACCTGGATTTTGGGTATTTTTGGAACAGATTAACTAGCCCTAATCCTTCCCCCACGGCATAAATGATCAATGACAATGGTCTTGCATATGCAGTGGGCTTCCCTATCTCTATTTAATGTGCCGACACCGTGCTCGCATGTGGGGCTCATTTTAACTCGAACACCAAAGAATTGTCTAATGTGCATGGGGAGATGATTACTAAACTGGATGCTACTGCCATTACTGTTTTTTCCATTACTGCTGCTCTATGGATTCCAAAAGTTGAAGACTCCATTTTTATCACTCAGGCTCAAGCTCAGACTCTATTTGAGTAGGACAGTGATAAATATAAGGTGAGGATAGAAAAATCATGGTTGAAGAACCCTAAGAAGGGAGCGTCCCAACTTTCTAAGGCATTATTTAGGGCCGATTTGAATGAAGAGATATCTGATTTCATCATCTTGCTAGCTTGTGTCATGGGATTTCCCTCTACCAATGAGTTTCACTTCTATATGTGCCCTCTCATCAACATCATCTGCAAAGGTAGTCAGAACATAAATTGGGTAGAAATCATTTGCATGAATTTGACCAAGCAATTAGCTAATGTGTAGTAGACTAAGAATTTCTATATGAATTCTTATCTCATGTATTCCTTAACAGCATCTTGACAGTGGTTTGGATTCACATACATGGAGGGCCAGAAGGATGAACCCATTTATGCATACTTCCCTCAATTCACTCTTGAAACTAGCAACCACAACTTTAGGAGGGTTAATGATGCCTTTACCATGTATATTGTAAGGCTCTTAGAAGGTGATACTGCTAGGAGATTTTCTTGATAAGACCATGAACCTAATAGCAAAGTATGGAGCTTTCTACATTTAGTTCAGAAGGTTTTCATATATCAGGTTGGCTAGTTATGAAAACACCTCTCAAGCTCCCCATGTTTTGTAATGACAAGATGGCTTTGATTGAAGTGTGCAGGCAATTGGATAAATTACATAGAACCTGCAGGGACAAGAAAATCTCTAGTCTGCATTTCCCTATTTCCTTGGGTAACTATACATGTAAAACAACCTTGGATGCTCAAAATATAGAAAGGGCCCTTGCTCCCATCACTGTCCACTTTTTTAGGCCTAGGACCTGTTTTGATTTGAAGAAGTTCGTTGAGAAAAAACCTCAGAATAAATTATCATCACATGGTCAGATGCTGAGGACTATTGGGCCGATTGTGCAGATGACTTTGAAGCAAGGCGGACGCACTATGGCAGATTCTCTCTGCAGCTGATAAAGGAGTTCAATCTCTACCATTTTCTTGAAGTAGTATCCCCAGGATGATAATGAATACTGGTTGTCTTATGAATATGAGACATTAATCAAGCATACTCCTTTAGGAGGATCTAGACTGGTACCAAGAAGGAGAAGGATGACTTGGTATGATATTTTGGCCCCTATCCTTGTAAGAAACAAGGTTTAGTTTGATAGAAAGGTTTAAGACCTTAGGAAGAATCAAAGTGGGTATTCTTCCAAAGATACTTCAATACCTAGGAAGGAATCACATACCTCCTAGCACGGAGGTATCTGCTCAAACTCATTTTGCTTCCTCAATTAAGGAACCTGAAACATCTACTCCCTCTTCTTCTACTCAAGTGTGCCAAAAGAATATAAAAGAGGTTAAATAAGAGATAATTGAGGAAGAACCCCTTTCAGGGCATTCAGAATTACCTTCAGGGCTAGAGAACATTATTTTTCTCAGTGAAACTGATGATGGTGAAGTACCAAACCCTACAGGAACTTCAGAAGTTACAATAGAGAAAGAGAAGGAAGTTCCTAGCATTGAACCTCCAAGTACCACTGATTCCTCTACTCAAGAAGCTTCAGATGCCTCCCTCACATCTCTACTAGAAGAAACAGTGGTGAATACTTTAAGTGCCATGAGCTCGTTTTCTCTTGGACCTCTTGTTCCTTCTTCTTCCTCCTCTACTTTTGCATGGGTGCAACCCCTGGTTGATAGTAGGAAAAGGAAACCTTCTTCCCATTCGGCAGGACCAAAATTTGATGTTGTGGCAGCCTTGTTAGGCAATACTCCTCCCCCTCTAGCAAAGAGATCCAAAGAAACTTCAAGAATAGTGACATATGCTCAGGGCCAACAATTTCTAGAGGTTGCAAAGCCTAAGGTTGATAAGGCAGAGCAAGATCTATTAGCCTCTGACCTGGAGCTTTCTAGGATTCCAATGGGAGAATCTACCCTTGAGAGTGAGGTGCATAACCTCCAGCAAATAGTAACCAAGGTTACTGAGAGAGTGGAGAATGGTAAATAGACTATAGAATAGTTTGAAGAACAAAATCAAGTTCTTTCTAGCTTCATCAAATCATTATTGACTAAAGATAAAGTTTTGGATCTTTCTCCACTAACTGTCGTTCCACCTCCTATGATTCTCAATTAGGATGAGGTTCAGCGTATCAAGGATATACACAGGTATTCCACTTATGGAAGGGCTATGGAAGCCATGGTTGATGACATGATCATTGCAGGCTTGAATTTCATTGTAAAATCCTTCAAACTCAATGAAAAGGAGGCCAACCTGCAACAAAAAATATCCTCCTATATTGGAACCATGGACAAAGAACTGAAGCTTTGTAGTAGTTGCATCATAGATCTTCACCTGATGGAACAGGCTAATGAAAATATATTGATGGCCAATAAATTTTTTGATGATGCCAAGGACAACTTGTCAAGGTCATGAGGTTTCAGTGTTGAATGGAAAATAAATTTTTTGGAAGAAGCCTTGGAAGGATTGAGAAACAGTTGACAGAAGGGAGAATCCTTCAATACTTGTGTTGTGTCTTCCTTCAAAGATATTCACTGTCATCTTCATGATGAAAATTCAAGTGTTCCTTTCTCTCTTCAAGAGATTGAAACTCAGTTTGGGGCATTTGTTAAAAAAACCTGTTCAAGGAGGAATTGATTACCAAAGAGAATATAAAGGAGATTTTCTCTCTTCAATCTACTATTGAAGAGGCTAATAAAGAATACCTTGAACATACCAAGTGTGACAAGGACATGGAGAAATTTCTAGGCACTTGGTATCAAGCCACTGCCAACACATCAGTCCCACGAGGCAGGGAGATATCTGAAGCATTGAAAAAATTTAGGCAACATATTCTCAATTCAGTGGGCCCTCCTCAGCAATAAGCGGCTGTTTTCTCTTCTAGTTTCTCCTCTCCTTCTTTTTCTGAAATTGAGCTCATTGTAAACTAATTAAGGATCTTGTGTCAAGCACTTCCTTAATTAACATTTTAGTTAAAAGAAACGGTTACCAAGTGTAACCAATTTGTAAGCTATATAATGAGCTCTCTACGCCATTTTCAAGGGTGAGAACGCTGTTTATTTTTTAAAGTGTAAAGGAGTTAAAAAATCTATCAATACAAGAAGATATCTCTTTTTATTTCCATCTGATCTTGTTCTTTCATTGCTATTTGTTAAAAGTTATTGGATCATTAGTCTATTTTACTTCAAGAATCTTTGTATTCTTGTGGATGTCGTCTCTGGAACTTTGTGTCTATGAAATAACATCTTATGGTTTTAAATGCAAATGATTTTGTTCTATACGATTCCCTTATGGCATGAGTAAGGAATTATTTTGTTATCTATATTTCCCAAGAGTGTTATTCTTCCCCCTCCCATTCCTTAATTCTTCTATCTTTTCGTATTGATGATCTGTTATATCAAACACTTTCATGATATTAGAATTCCTCACCAAAACTACACGTTGTACATTTGTAAATAGGTTTTTTCCTTTAATAAGGGAACCTCTCCCATTAAAGGGGAAGGATTTTATTTCCCCTAACTATTACTTTTAATAAAGTCCTTATTTGAAAACCAATAGTTAAAATTAGATCTAATTCCCACGAGTTAAATAAAACACCCGCACACAGGTAACTGACACCGGTTAGCCCTAACTGATGTTTGTTCCTACTTTCTTGACCCATATTGTTCATAGGTGACCGATGCCGGTCCCTCCATAACTGATGTCGATTATTTTGTTTTCCTCCAAGTTTAATATAACATGCTAATCTGAAGTAATTGAGCTCCACAACTCAACAATCTCCCACTTGGAGATAAATTAATGTACTATACCTATACAACATCATTCTTGGATCCTTTCCTTAGCTTTGTTTCTTCCTATTCAAGTATCAAACTCAAAGACCAACAGAAGTGGAGTGTAGCTCCAACTTCTCTGTTTCTAATGGCTTCGTTAGCATATCTACATGGTTTTTATTCATATGAATATCCTCCAGTTTTAGTTTCCCATCCTCCAATACCTTTCACATGAAGTGATACCTCAACTGAATGTGTTTTGTTCTAGAATGAAACGTTGAGTCCTTTTCGAAATGAATTGCACTCTGACTGTCACTGAACAATTTTAAAGCATCTTTCTCCTTTCCCAACTCTTTCATGAGCCCGATCATCCATATCATCTCTTTTCTATCCTCTATAGCTACAACATACTCTGCCACTATAGTAGACAAAGTGACAAACTTATGCAATCTTGAAATCCAGCTAGCTATCATCCCACCTACTGTGAAAATATATCCAGTATTACTCCTTCTACCATCTAGATCTCCAGCCATATCTGAATCAACATAGCCACATAAAGTAATATCTGAACCTCCATAGCATAACTACATGCTATATTTCCCTCTCAAATACCTGAGAATCCATTAGACTAGTTTCCAATGCTCTTTACTTGGATTGGCCATAAATCTACTCATAACTCCCACTTCCTATGCAATGTCTTGTCTGGTACAAACCATAGCATACATGAGACTCCCAACTGTTGAAGCATATGGTACTCATGTCATGTATTTGACCTCCTCATGTGATGAAGGAAACTGATCCTTGCTCAATTTGAAGTTTCCAGCCATATGTGTATTCATCGATTTTGAATCTTGCATGTTAAATGTTTCCAACACCTTATTGATATAGGCCTCCTAATACAAATACAATTTCTTGTTCTTCCTATCTCTGTGTATTTACATGTCAAGGATTATTTTTTCTTCTCCTAAATCCTTCATAGCAAATGTGTGTGCTATATTTCCCTTAAGCTCACCAATGTCCTGCATACTAGATCCTATAATAAGCATATCATCCACATACCATAAAAAAATAATATAGCTCCCATTTTCAAGCTTCTTAAAATAAACACAATGGTTAGATTCACATCTCAAGTAACCATGAGCATGCATGAAACTATCAAATCTCATTTACCATTACCTTGGAGCTTGTTTGAGCCCTTATAGGACTCTTTTTTAACTTGCACATTAATTTCTCCTTACCCTTGACTTCATACCGAAGCGGTTGCTGCATATAAATCTCTTCATCCAAATCACCATGAAGGGAAACCGTCTTCGCATCTAGTTTCTCTAAATGCAAATAATCTACTGTAACTATACTCAATACATTACGATATGGAATTTATTTTAACAATAAGAGAAAATATTTCACCAAATTCAATACATATTTTTTGTGTAAATTCCCTTTACTACTAGCCTTGCCTTGTACCTTTTCTTATCCACCCTCTTCTTCCTTGATCTTGTAAACTCAACTTGTTTTACAATTTCCTCTTACTTGCTGGTAACTTAACCAAATCCCAACTCTAGGTTTTGTTCCAAGGAGTCCATCTCCTCATCCATGTCATGCTCCTGCTGCATATGGGTCTTATCCTACATTACTTCTTCAAAAATTTATGGTTTACCATTATCAGTCAATAATAAATTATATAGATAAGGTGTAAATATTTCTAGAGGTTTACTTACCCTTTGTAACCTTCTCACAGAATTTTAGGGTATCGGAGGCTCATTATGGACCTCCTAGACATTTGTTTCCGATTCTGAAAGTGACCGATGCCGGTCACCTATAACTGATGTCGATTCTACTAACTAATGTTGGTTTGGCTCTTCTGTAACTGATACCGGTTTAGCTGACCGATAACAGTCAGGGGTCAACTGACACCGGATACTGTGTAACCCTGTCGGTATTATTTTTATATCTGAGAGTTCATTTTCATTCACAAACTTCTCAACTAGTTCATCCTTGGGTACCAAAATTTGATCCTTGTACATTCTCTTTTCATTCCATTCAATGTCATGACTCCTAATAATTTTAGAATTCTCTAAATCCCAAAAATGGAATCTGAAATCAACAGATCCATAACTAATGAAAGTGCATCTCTTGGATTTTGCATCCAACTTTTTCCTATTTTCCTAATCAATATGAATAAAATATTTTGAACTTAAAAAATTAAGAAAAGAAAGATCTACCTCTTTTCCGGTCCAAGATTCCTCTGTTATTCCTCCATCTAGTGAACTTGAAGGCCCACAGTTAATCAAATAAACCATTGTATCAACTGCTTCTGCCTAAAACAACAAGGGAAATCCAACATGTATCCTCATACTTCTAGTATGTTCCATGAGTGTCTTTTTCATTCTTTTTGTAATGTAATTCTCTTGTGGTGTTCTTGGAACCGTCCTTTCTCTACATATTCCATTCACTAAACAATAATAATTGAAAGCCTTGCTAAAGTATACACCACCATTATCAGATCTAAGGCACTTTAAATTTGAATTTGATTCATTCTCAACAAGGTATTTCCATCTTTTAAAAGTATCAAAACATCAAACTTATGTTTAATACAATAAACCCATTCCTTTCTTGTAGCATCATCAATGAAAGTAACATAATATTGGGATCCTCCATGAGAATCTACCTGGGCTGGTCTCCACACATCTGAGTATACAAGCTCTAATTTCTACTCCTTCTTAGTTGCCCCAACTTTAAGAAATCTCCCTCTCCTTTCCAAGATATAATGCTCACACAAATCAAGATCTAAATCTTTCAAATCTGATAACTTACCCTTAGCCTTTAAGATCTACATTCCTTTTTGACTCATATGAACCAACCGATTATGCCACATGCATGCATCTGAATCTGAAGTAGATAACACATAAAAGGAATCAATAACATAGGTAGATAAATATAATGTTCCTACCTTCTTGCCTCTTGCCACAACAAAGGCACCCTTGGTGACTTTCCAAGAGTCTGTTATGAATGTAATCATGCAACCAGCTTCACCTAGTTACCCTGTAGAAATAAGATTTCTCTTGAGGCTTGGCACATGCCTCACATCTTTTAATACCCATGTATTTCCATTCTACAATTTTAGATGAACTTCCCCTTTACCAATGATAATGCAAGGATCATCATCACCCAAATAAACATGTCCAAAATTTCCATTGACATATTTTCTAAAATAACCCTTATTAGGGGTTGCATGGAAAGAAGCTTTTGAATCTAAAACCCATGATTCTATTCTATTATCCAAAGAAATAATAAGAGCATCTTACATTACCTCTGCTGCAATATTTTTCTCTTTATTTGACACTTTATCTTTGTATGGGTGTTGGTTCTCTTTATCCTCTGAAAAATAATATTTCTTTGCATTTCCTTTCTTTCCACATTTCCAACAGGTAATTCCCTTACCTTTGGATTTGGATCTTCCATCCCTTAACTTTTATTTCCCATTATTCTTACTCTTAGATCTCTCCTTCTTCCTGCCTCTAATTTCTAACTTTAAATCATTCCCAGATGATGATTCCTCTGTAATTTTCCTATGAATTTCTTCTTTCAAGATTATACCAACCACATCATCAAACTTCAAAATATTATTAGCAAATGTTGTATTACTAAAATCCATTACCAAGTTATCCCAACTATCAGGTAAAGAACATAAGAATAAAAGTTCTTTCACTTTATAATCAAATAGAATATCAACCGATTTTAACTTATTTACAATAGATCGTAAATCATTAAAATGACTAGATGCAGATCCACCTTCATGCATCTTAGAACTAAATAGTTTCTTCATCAAATAAACTTTATTTGAAGCACTAGTTTTTTCATATAAATTAGCAAGATATTTCATTAACTCTACCATATATTTCACTTTTGTAGTATTAGAAGACATCGATGTTGTCAGGATAAATCTTATAGATCCCAAAGCCTTTCTATCAAGAATTTTCCATTCTTCATTAGTCATCTTTGTAGGTCTGGAATTTTCATCCAATAGTAAGTACAAATCTCTTTGATACAGATAATCCTCAATCTGTATCTTCCATAATTAATAATTTTGGTCGTAAAACTTCTCTACCTTGTAATTGTTTTCTTCTTCCATTGTTGTAGCTCCCACTCAATCAGAAAACCCTCTGTGAGTAAATTTTTCAACACACAAAACCCTCAAATAAATTTATGATACCGGTTGTTGGGGTTAGCACAAGGTTGTATAGATAATATATTAGAACTAAGCATACATGTAATAAAAAAGGATATTCTACCAGAAGAAATATACAAAACAAGAGATATAAATCAACACTAGATTTAATGTGGTTCACCCAGTGTGGGCTGCTCCACCAAGAAACAATCTAATCTATTATCCAAATATTTCAGAAGATATACAATGAATATTTATAATCTTCCACACCTCTCAGATGTAGAATACTTTCTCTCTTAAGCTTCTCCTTCTTCTCCAAGAATTCTCTCTCTCAAAATTATTCTCACAATAATCACCAATTATTATAATCCTTACTTCTAAACCCTAGCTTTCATGCTTATATAGGCATATACAAACTTAGGGAGCTTATCCATGTAATTACAATCAATATATATGATTTAATGCTAAACTTAGATATGATTCCCATGAGTTAAATAAAACACTCACGCACATGTAACTGATGTCGGTTAGCCCTAACCAATGTCAATTCCTACTTTCCTGACTGATTCCAGTCCCTCCGTAACTGATGCTGGTTATTGTGATTTCTTGCAAGTTTAATATAACATGCTAATTTGAAGTCATTGAACTCCACAACTCAACATATGTGATCTTCTTTACCCAAACATTTAAATACTTCAAGCTCAGGTATAAACATTTTAAAAAGAACATTTTTTCCATCTTGCGGGATCTTAAAAAATTCAAACCCATGCTAGCCACCAACTTCATCAAATTTTGAGTCTCTGATGTGAAATTGAAAGCTTATCTAATCTAAATATGCAATAATTACATTATAGAGTTGTACAAAGTAAGAAAGGACAATGTTGCATAATGAAGATACAAAACTACAGAGGATAATATAATAAACACAATATATTATTGATTGAATAATTCTGGAGAAAGTTACAATGAGATAGCTTACAATATATAGGATAATGATCTCCATAATACAAGGATTCAAATCCAATTTTCAATCCCACAATATACTCTCTTATCTCTCCTAGAATCACTCCCAAACCCGTCAATCTCTCACACACCTCTCGAATAGCTACATGAGAATTTTTAATCAATAAACTGACAACTAATATAATTTATTCTATATTATTAATAATGAGTTGTTTCATAACATATATTAATAATATTACAATATTTTATTTTCCTCACACAAATATGATATTAATATCTTACTAATTGTAGACACAAAATCATACACTTCGAGTCATTATTTAGTCTTGGTCACATACTACTATTTGCATGATTCATAAGTAAGAAAAGTACTAATCAACCCATATCTTTGCTCACATTTCTTTGCTTTATGCTTCTATTTTCAGTCTTGCACTCTTACTCGCTCAGTCTGTATTTTCACCTTCTGGCATTTTTCATTCTAGACACTAGCGCCCAGAAAGGATGCCAGCACTAGGTGCTCACATTCCCTCTGGGCGCCCTTTTCCTCTTTGTACTTTGGTCACACTTTTTGAATCCTTTCTATCCATTTGATCATCTTATCTTTTTGGTAGTCAGCCTTTTAGGGGTTAATTATGGAATTCAAGTGAAGGAATCATATAAATATAAAGTTATGTGATCATAATAAGGGACAAAGCACTAAGAATATACTATCTTCACTTAAGGTTGCATCCATAAATGGAATATATAACTCCATTTGCACCCATCTAGCTCCATCACAAATGACAAAAGGCTAATTCATCTACATCAAACTTCATAGGAGGGGAGTCTATTGTTTCCATGCACACATTATTTACATTATACATTTAGTTACTTGCTTGCTACTTCACGTGCGATTGGCACAAGAGAAACCTAAGGCATAATTCTGCACACACATACCTAGAAATACATTGGGTCTAAGATGTAGTGCAATGTTTAGTGATAAGTCCATTAATTGGGAAATTGAGGATAGTCCGAACCCTTTATATACATATTTATTTTTTAGGGTTTTGATTCTTTGCTTGGGGTTTTGTAGGTGATTTATGTATTGCATGTTAATAGTGACATCTAGAAAATTTCAGTGACATACACGCGACAAGAAGTGAAAAAGTGCAGACACCTAGTGACCATATGTGAGCCAAGTTCCGACTATTTATGTAAACTAGGGCACCCAAAACTTAGACCAGGGTGCCCACGGGCACCCCCACCCCTCTCTAGGAGCCCCATTCTAGCCAAATCATTCAAATATGCAAATTTCAGATATTTTACGTGGTGGTTTTTTATCCCTGTTCAACCGATCTCTACTACGACACAGTCCAACAACTTGTGGAAATCAGCTAAGGCTCTTCTAACCCTCTTTACACATTAGGGTTTCATAGTTTCTATCTTAGTTTGCTTGGGTATTATTTTAGTATTTCATTATTCATTTATTTACTGCAAACTTTCATTAGATTAGGATATTATAATACATTTTAGCTTAAACATTTTAGTGAAACCCACGTGTGATCGGTCATTTGGATCCTTCTTTAACACATCATCTTTTCTATCATGGCTCTTAGATTTACTCAAGTTTCCTTGTATGATTTAATTCAAATACATCCTACTTGCTAAGTTGTTCTAAAAAAATCCCTAGACACTATGTATCTCCCTAGAAATACAACATTGCATCAAGTGAGTGCTATTTTAGATTGGTTATTTGAAGACCCCATTCTTTGTGATCCTCCATCTAATCAATCCATGTTGGACTCAAATCAAGCTCTTCACTCTTTATTTCAAACCAAATTTCAAGCTATGAAATCCATGATTACATCTCTCAAATATGAAATCAAACATCTTAAGGATGCATCTCAGGCTCATGTTTATTCTCCTTCTACATCTCATCTTCATTCTATGTCTTCTACTTGTGTTCATATCAGTGAACCTCAAGTAATACCATTACTAGAGCCTCTCACCTTTGATCACAATACCAAGCAACATGACATTATTACTGAGCTCCTTAATCATCAATTGATCACTTTACCATCTACTCAAGGTTATCCTCCTTATTGGCTTACAAAATATCAAGGTCCCACATATTGCAATTATCATCAAATCAATGGACATAATGGCAATGATTGTTATGCTTTATAATGACAAATCAAGCATCTTGAGCATCAAGGCTTTATATCATTTACTGCACAACATTATAATATGTTCCCATATCAAATGCTAAATCTCATCGGGTTCCTAAATCTGATTTGTCTATGTCTAATGAGAGTCGTGCCATCATTTCTAAGGAAATTCAAGAGCCGCCTAAACAACCACATCTCAAAATCAATATAGCACCTCCTACTAAATCATCTATTGTATTACTAAGTCAAACTAAGAAACCTCCTCTTAAATTTGGTATAAATCCTCCTCCTCCATTAAAGGTATTTACGATATTTCCAAGTCAAGATCAACAACCACCTCCTATAATTAAACTTTTAATTCCACCTTATACTCCAGAAAATTCCTATGTTGATGATAAGGACTCGGATGAAGCTTACAATGTCAATGAACCATTTGATTTCAATCCTAGCAATGTGGTTGACTTTGATTCTAATGATGGTCACACATATTTACCACTTCAACATCTCATCAACTTTGTTAAGGAAACTACTCCCCACATTGATCCATTTAGTGTATTTTGACTAGATCTCCATTGCTTACATGCTTGGGAGGCATCATAAATTCCCCCCTTTCTTTCATTGCTATCAAATTTCTATATCATCTCATGCACTTGACGCTTCGTGCTTAATTAATACTCTAAGAATTATTACAAACCTCTTGATACATTTGTATCATCATTACCCTATGACATACTCTTGTTCTTTGGTTCACACTTGACTTTTGAGGGCATCCTATACACATAAACCTCACACACTGCACAGTAGACACTACACAACACACAACTTGACACTTATTACACTTTTATACATACACATCATCTTACTATTTCATCCTACATCTCACATGAGATTGTCTTACATATATTATGCACCTACACATCTTACATTACATACTATGCATCCTACATTACACACTACACATTACATTATACATGATGATTTCTCATCACCACATTTATTACACATTTTTACTCATCTACTTACACGTGTTGCACTTACTACCCGATGACGCACTCTAGTCTCACGATCCATACTAGACTGTTGAGGGTATACAAATCAAATGGACCAAATCACACTTACACATTCAATCATTCACTTTGTTTATCATGTGACATTCCTCCATTAGTGATACATGTTATAGGATCCATCATCACTTCTTCTATCATCCATTAGTGATATACACCATAGGATAAATCATCACTTCTCCTAGCATCCTTTAGTGATATACTCTTTACACCAAATCATCACTTCTTTTGTTATCTTGTTGTGATATACGCTTTAGGATAAATCATCACACGCCTCACACCTCATTTCTAGGTCACATATCATCACTACGCATTCATCACATCTCACTACGCACAACACATAGTTATACCATTTCTTGATGATGCAGTCTTGTTTAGGGTTCATTCTTGACAATTGAGGGGCATAATAAATGAACCTCACTGCATACAATTTCATTCACTCGGGGGGCACGTGGCTCCTATCATTCACACTACATTCCATTCCATCCATCCAAAACATATTGCATATCTTGGTTACATTTACTCTTCCATGCATTTACTTGTACATGTTCACTTTATTACACATGTTAGATAGATATCTTGTATGTCATTTATCTTTATCATACACACATGCACATTCACTTTCTTTCTAGTTGTGATCGCAGATTATACAGGACCATTACATGCATGTAAGATGCTTGGCGTAGTACCTTGTACTAGTCCCACAACGGCTCCTGGGGGCATCCACTTTCACAAATTACAGGTGTTATTGTTTCATTTTGGTTCATAACACACTACTTTATCACATTATACATGCTTTGACATACATTTTATCCTTCTAACATGCTAATGGGTGTTTCATGTGTAGAATTTGTTATGTAGGGCTACTTGTTTCCATGGTTATCTGTTACATTGTTTATAATTACTTGTCATTGTTTTCCATTGTATGCAAGATTTTCCATTTGTCTTGTGTGCACACTTATATGTCTTTGGATTTGTCACCCTTGATTGTCCTATAACATCATGAGTGATGTCCCATTTTTGTAACCCACTCTTCATGGTCTATATTGCCTTCTTGGGTGTTTACATTATCTACTTACGCATTGTCTTCATAGCTTACACTTATCTTCTACATGCATGCTTGTTTGTACTAAACCTTGTTTCCTAGCCACTTATTTGTGTGTTCCTTGGTCTCTACCAAGCACATACCCTCCCCCCTACAGGGTACAGTTTTAGCGGTTGGTCCTCTTTTAGGTCGTATACTTCTAAAACAACGTCGGGCACCATATAGGTGAATCAGTCACCCCATACAGAGTATACACAACATAGAATAGTACCGATATAGCATAGTTCAGGGCTTAGAATTAGAATTGGTTCCTTAGTAAAAGTGATGCCTTTCCTGGAACACCTATAACAAGGGGTAGTTATACAATGATTTGGTTCAGAATAGTCTACAGAACTCATACACAAAATTTTACAAGGAAAGTTGTCCTTAGCACATGCAATGGTACACATAATCTACAGTGTTGTTTTATTTTAGGGAGAAGTTAAAGGTTAGAGGATAACAACATACCTTCCTCTCTACACTACATCTATTATGGCATTGGATCACTCGAAAAACCAAAGAGTATAAAGATCTCTACAGTTTTGGGAAGCGGTTAAAGGTTGGAGGATAAATCAGACTTTTCTCCTATACTTATTTGGCTAGTGGTGTGAGATCGCCCAAAAAAATCACACTTCATTGACATTTACAGGATCCTTTCTACACTCTTTTCTCATCACGGATCAGGTACACATGTTCCTTTTTCACATTTTCAACATTTTCTTTTAGATACTTCCTTACATGATTTTTACACACACTTACACACACTTTTATCATATACATGAGTATTTGACTACTTGATCATCTTCTCTTTTGAAAGTCTGTCCGTATGGGAAGCAATAAATTAATAACATCAACATCAACAACAGGTACATCAACACATAGCATTTACACAATGTTTCCACCCAGGTATGTTTCATCACCTTTTTACATTTTTGCATCTTTAGTCTCCATGCTCTATCTTTTTATCACTCCACACTTTTTTCTAGTCCCTCAACACTCTTTCTACATCAATCTACATGGATATCAAGTACGCATATCTATCTAATTTATGTTACTAAGAGTTCTTCTCACCAACATAAAGTGGGGGAAAATGTAGACACAAAATCACACACTTTGATTCATTATATAGTCTCAATCACATACTACTATTTGCATGATTCCCAAGTAAGAAAAGTACTAATTAACCCATGTCTTTGACCATCATTTATTTTTTTATGCTTCTATTTTTAGTCTTGCACTCTTACTCACTCAGTTTGTATTTTCACCTTTCGGCATTTTTCATTATAGACACTACCACCTCAGGCAATGCATCAGTGTCAGGTGACCCCATCCCCTTTGGGTTCCCTTATCCTCTTTGTAATTTGGTCACACTTTTTAGGTCCTTTCTAGCCGTTTGAGCATCTTATATTTTTGGTAGTCGGTCTTTTTGCAGTTAATTACAAAATTCAAGAAAAGCAATCATATAGATATAAAGTTATGCAATCATAATAAGGGACCAAAAACTAAGCATATCTATCACCACTTAAGGTTGCATCCATCAAAGGAATCTATACCTCTATTTTCATCCATCTAGCTCCATCACAAGGGATAAAAGGTTGGTTCATCTGCATCATACTTCATAGGAGGGGATTCTATTTCTTCCATGCACACATTATTTACATTCTACATCTAGTTACTTACCACTACTTCACGTGTGACTACCACAAGAGCAACCTAGGGCACAATTCTGCACACACACACCTAGAACTATATTGGGTCTGAGATGTAGCGCAGTGCTTGGTGATAAGTCCATCAATTTGGTAGCTGAGGATAGTCTAACCCTTTCATATGCATATTTATTTGTTAGGGTTTTGATCTTTGTTTGGGGTTTTACATGTAATTTATCCATTGCAGGTTTACAACGACATCCAATGAAGTTTAGTGACATACACATGACAAGAATCAAAGAAGTGCAGACACCTAGTAACCATATCGAAACCATGTTCTAACCATTTCTGCAGACAAGGGCACCCAGAAATCAAACTAGGGCGCCCACGAGCACCCCATCCATCTAAATAACCCATATGTGTCAAACTTTCTATAGATTTTGCTTCTATGGTGGGTTTTTATCTCTGTTCAACCGGTCTCCAATGTGACACAGTCCAACAACCTCTATCAATTAGTTAAATATCTTCTAACCCTCTTTGCACATTATGGTTTCATATTTTCTATCTTAGTTTTCTTTGGTATTATTTCATTATTCATTTATTTACTACAAAATTACATTAGATTAGGCTATTATATTACATTTTATCTTAATCACTAACTTACTAATGTAAAATATGAATATTACATTTAACTATTACAAACAATAATGTGAACACTAATCCAAGGATAATTCCTAACATTCCCCCATTTAGTGTGAAGATGGATGAGTTTTGTCTAGTACTTTCTCATGTTCTACAAAATAATTATTTTTAAAGAGTACCATCAACTCTAACAAGTTTTCTAGTGGAACCATTAACCACTCTATATGTGATTTTCTAAGAGATTCACAAACTCTCAAATTTTTTTTCTAGTGGACCACCAACCACTCCATAACAGGGTACATGTTTCCCCACTCACATTTTTACATTCAAGGGAAAATACAAGAAATATCACTCACGCAGAAGGTCACTTATTACAATAATTGAACATGAATTATCCATTTGTTCTTAATTTCATATAATGGAAATTAAACACACAAAACATAACTAAAAAATCATGGCCACCAAAGTAGTATTGTGGCCTTGTTGATGGTGTCTGACGAGAGGTTACTAAAACACCTCCTTCCTATGTTGCCTCTGTCTTTCATTTCATGTTGCTTTAGTTACTCAACAAATTTGAAATTGGAGCTTAGTTTGAAAATACGCCCTCAATGTAAAATAGAAAGCTTGAAAATTTACTGAAAATACAGAAAAAAAAAAACTTACTTTCAAGTTTACCACAGTTGTTGACGACGACCAGAGTGAATCGCTAGTGACTGGAAACAGAATTTTTGGTGATTAGTAGAGTCACTAGTGACTGGAGTAAATCATCGATGACTAGAAATAAGATTGTAGGTAATTCACAGAGTCTATCAATCCACAGGAAGAGTCATCGGTGATCAGTAGAATTGATGGTGATCCCTATGTCACGAACCTAGAATTCAGAAAACAGTGACCAAAACTTAAAAATTCTCAAATCTACATCCTAGAGGCCATGGTATTGTCGTGTAACAAATCTCATAGATAAAGGTTGGCCTGCTCTGATACCAGATGATGTGAAATTGAAATCTTATCTAATCTAAATATGCAACAATTATATTATAGAATTATACAACTAAAGAAAAGACAATGTTACAAAATGAAGATACAAAATTACAAAGGATAATATAATAAACACAATATATTATTGATTGAATAATTCTGGAATAAATTACATGGTGAAAGAGCTTACAATAAATAAGAGAATGATATCCTTAATATAAGGAATAAACTCCAGTCTTCAATCACATAATATACTCTCTTATCTTTCCTAGAATCACTCCCAAACCCATCAATCTCTTGCACAACTCTCAAATAGCTATGTGAGTTCTTTATTCAATAAAATCATGACTAATACAATTTATCCTATATTATTAATAACGAGTTGTTTCATAACTCATCTTAATAATATTACATTATTTTATTTTCCTCACATAAATATGATATTAATATCAAAATATTAATATCTTACTAACTTACTAATGTAATATATGAATATTACATTTAACTATTACAAAAAATGATGTGAGAACTAATCCAAGAATTATCTCTAACAGTCACACACCC
This sequence comes from Taxus chinensis, assembly GCA_019776745.2. Classification (NCBI taxonomy): domain Eukaryota; kingdom Viridiplantae; phylum Streptophyta; class Pinopsida; order Cupressales; family Taxaceae; genus Taxus; species Taxus chinensis. Next base: position 29,469,841 of record CM034152.1, read on the forward strand.
CAGTGTGAGATATTTCATTATGGGAGCGGAAATCAGTGAGAAGAGATTTGGATGGGTAACCAAAATAATGGAGTTCTATGTGACCATAAAGGCCACAAAGTTGGTGATAGGTAGAGAATTATGTGAACAAATTTCTTTCGATACTTAGGATAATCAAGAAAATTATTTCTTCACAGAAGAGGAGAAGGAAAAATCCATTGTAGATCTAAGAGACATGGGTGATAATCAATAGGAAAACCCACACAACATAGGCAACCCATGTGAAAAGGGAAATTTGTCTATCCATGACAGTTGGATGAAAAACATAGAAAATTTTCTAGGAACTAGTGGCTATCGTCTTGGTTTGAACAAGACAAGAAGAAGACACCTCAGGTTACAATCAATTCCTTATTTATTAATAGGTGAAATTATTTTCAAAAGGTATATTGATGGTGTCTTGCTAAGGTGCATTGATGAAGAACAAGTGGATAAGGTCTTGGTGGAATTACATGATGGTTTCTCTTACAGGAATTTCTCAGCCTATGATTCAGCAATAAAAATCCTTAAAGCATAATACTTTTGTCCCACTCTATTAGTGGATGCACATCAATGGTTCATAAAATGCAAATAATGTGCTTTCTTCACTGGTAAGAAGAAAATGGTGGTCTTACACCTTCAATATTTTTAAGAGGAACCATTTTCTCAATGGGGACTTGACTTTATAGGCATGATTAACCCTCTTTTAAGTGCAGGTCATAAATGGGTCTTGATGGTAATAGATAACTTCACTTGATGGACCGAGGCCATACCACTCAAGGAGGCTACTGAATCAATCATCCTTGATTTCTTGGAAGACATTGTAAACATGTTTAGGATTCCATAAACTATAATTTTTTGATAATGCTAAGGCATTTTTAGGATCCAATGTCTCAGGTTGGGCCCTTAGAAATGGATTTTACTTGAATACCTCCTCAAATTACTACCTGCATGATAATGTTTTGTTGGAATCAACTAATAAGAACCTGACCATGATCATGAAGTGAACATTACATATCAATCAAAGACAATGACACACTAAAGTAAAGAATGATCTTTGGGCTAATAGGGTCACTCCAAAGCAAGTAATTGGTAATTTTCCATTTGTCTTTGTATATGATAGAGAAGCTAGGATCCCATTATCAATTGAACTACCTTCTTTGGAGATAACTCAGCAATTGGAATTCGAGGGAGCAGATCAAAGAGAGATAAGAATGGTAGAATTGGTTAAAATTGAAGAACTAAGGTATACTACCATGGATATGTTAGAGAATCAAAAAATATCTACCAAGCGGTGGTTTGACAAGAAAGCTAAGCCACATATTTTCAAGGCATGTGACTTAGTCCTCAAGTGGGACACGAATAAAGCTAAACCTGGGCAGAATTCCAAGTTTTGATGTACTTTGGAGTGGGCCATAAATTATCACTTCTTGCAAAGATAACAACTCATTTGAGTTTTCCAATCTTGATGGAGAGGTATTTCAAATCCCAGTCAATGGGATTCATCTCAAACACTCCCATTAAGATGTTCCATTACATCTTGTATATAATTGTGTTGTGTTGTTGGAGGTCCCCTCATTTTGTTGTATATTGATCATTGATTGAGTTATTTTTCCTCAATCCTTGTGGTGATATTTTCATTTGTAAAAAGTGTTATGCACTCTCTCCATGTTTCACTTAAAACATGTATGATCTTATGTTTTATACATAAGTTCTGGAGCCACTTGTATACACCTAATTTTTCACTTTTCATCTTTCATACTTGTTACAAAAATTTCCTTTATGAAAATAAGGGTCACTAATGTATCTATTTCTAGAGCGGGTGCCTTAAGGGACCTGCCAAGAATGGGGAATGGTTATTCACGTAACCATTATGGGTTAGAGACAATACATAGAGAGAGTTTCATTATTGGGTCTTGGAAATAGTTTTCCTTGCATTAGTTATCCTTGTCCTCCTAGATTTCATGTACATCACATTCACAACTCCTTGTTTGTATCTCACCACTTTACACCTTATTTATCCATATCTATGATCTATGACACATTACCTCTTTTCCCTACTCTTGGATGATGCCATCGCCTGTGGGTGATGGTGTCGGTATTATATTTTATTGTGGATGAATTCATCACCCACGGGAAATGGAATCCTATATATACATGTCACACATTTTACATTCATAAGAAAAGGAAGCCAAATCAATCAAACTGCCATTTACTCTACTCTTTTGCACTATCTTTACATATAATTTCCTAGATCTTAGTTCATCTTGCATATTTCTTATATTGGATTGGATACTCTTCTTCTTGGATGGTTGTTTACACTATTAGGTCACATATAGTGAGTCTAGGACAAAAACATTGCTCCCCTTCTCTACCTAGTAGTGATTCTCTATTGGTGTGTTACTTCTCTAGAGAGATATAGATGTATCAGTGACCACACTACATGTACAAAGTGAGTGCTATAATAAATTTTGGATATATAAGTTCATTTCCTTATCTTATTGTGCTTTGTTGGCTTAGTATTATACATGTTTGGATGTTTTTTAGCATAGTACTCTTATCCATTATCAACTCATTAACTATCATCACTTTCATTTCAGTCACATCATACATACTTGTTTCATTTATTTTTGATCCATACCTCTCCGTACCCTACTACCGATATCTCAGTAGGGTTCCTTCCTCTATCTTGATCATGGGCCTTGGAAACCCTAGGTTGACCTAGTGTATGGATTGCTACCCTATAGATATGTGACCCTAGCACTCATTGTATCCCCTTTAAGTATATCCCCCGTATATCGATGCATGCGTATTTCCTACTCATTTCTTTGACACCCTTGTGGAAAGAATGATTTAGAAGTGTAAGATATTGAGAAACATTTTTGGCCCACATACATTTTTGGTGAACCCGACATGAATCCTAAAAACCTTATGATTGAGAAAAACTCTTTAAAAGCACACATATTCAATTTTGACTTCATTTAAACACCTAAAAAACCAATAAACCTCAAAAACCTATATGCACAGACACCATCACCCTTGGGTGATCCTATCTATTTTTGTTTTCTCATATATGAACACCTTTATTCCCTTTGCAGACTTGTTTGCACAGCTGATCTTGTCTATCATCCTAGATTTGTTTCCAGACTCCTTCATCTGTTGTCTAGTTTTTTATGTATTGATGATTGTGTTTGTAGCCTTAACTTTTAGACCTTTTCTCAGTCATATTAACACTCCATCATAGAGTATCTAGGCCTGGGGTACTCTGACTCTTTTGTGTAGAATTTTCTTGAGACATATCATCTTGAAGTTGAGTTTCCCTTTTGGATAGACTATTACATCGTAGGAGCACCTAAAAAGAAGCCTTCTACCTGTCACAATGGCCCACCTAAGGATGAAGAAGAATAAAAATAGAATGATGATAATTTTGACCATCCTCTTAAGATTCAGAAATTTTCATCTCAGTTTCCTTAATACAAAGGAGAATCAGATGAAATGCTTAGCAAACACCTTCTCGATTTTTTCTCTAAAAAAATTGACCATAGGAAAAAAAGAGGAGAAAGTTACTGAAGTAGGCTCATTTGAACATGCATCCAATTTTAACCCTACCAACCTCATTCTCAAACTCATTAAAAAAATGAGCCAATAGAAATACGATACGATGACTCAGTTTCTCGAAATGCAAGCCAACATATCTCAGTTAGTCAACTTCCCTCTAACGGGATCTTGGGGCACCACGCCCCCACATTTTCCAAATGGGCCTAATGGGGTGCTCATCACCCGACCCCCTAGATAAAACAAATTCTTGAGAGAATTCCTTCAAGAGCCTTTAACACCTTATATCGCTATAAGGATATTGGTGGTATTGCTCCATCTATCTCTTATGATGGGTCTATTGATCCCAACCTTCATATCAAGGCCTTTAGAATTATTTACAAGGAGTGGATTATTGGTGTGTGTATGTGTCAATTCATCTTGTGGCATTGTCCGCATCACATGGTGAGTCATCTCACATAGGTGAGGTCATAGGTCTTAGGTGTCTTAGGGGGTATGACATATTATGTCATAGATTTCATCATAGGCGTTAGTGTGCGTCATTGCGTCATACAGGAGTTAATTTCCATTTCAAGAGTGTAACTCCTCTTCTCCACTTAAGGAGGTATGATTATCATTAATTAGGGGTCACATAACACCCCTATTTGTACCCTTTTTCTTTAGATATATGAGCAGATGAGCAAGACCTTTTCTTTGCATCCACATTTCATGGTTGAATGTTTGTTTCCTCATGTAACTTCATCACACTGTCGTTCAAATGCAACTCAGTTTATGTGTGTGTTATCCTACATTATGCTCATTTTTATTTCTTTGTCATGGTATTAGAGAAATTTCTTGGGATTCACACTACTCTTCATTTTCCATTGTCTACTACTATCGATTTTGTGTTTTCACTTGTTTTATGTGCAAAATTCATAATTTTTATTCCATTTGTGTGTTATTTGCATTGATTTGGTTTTATTCAGGTTCACATCTTGTTCATATTTTTATGGTTGTGCTTAGTTTGTTTTTTTCTGGTGTTTACAGGTTGCAGACTCTTGATGCATGTTCAAGAGTTCATTACAGGTTTAGTGTGTAAAATTTGAGGTTTTAGTGCACTTTTTGGGGTGTTTGAAGGTTGTTTTAGGGCCCAACTTGGCCCCTTCTCACCAAACTAGCAACAGAGTTGTCCCATCTCCCCCTCATTCCCTCTGCAGCTTGCCTACCTTATTCACTTCCTTTGACCCGTTCAGGCTGATCTCACCTTATTGTCAAACCTCTACATATGGAATTTGTGTGCCCTCTCTACGTGTTGGTTGCATTGTTATGTTTAGTGTGTCATGCTATCTCACTTGTTTTGTATTCAGAATGTTTTCCATGTTGTGTTCTTTTGCATTGTTGCGTCAAGCTCTACATTGACTATTGTGTCAATTCATGTTTGCATTATGTGAAGTTTCCTCATTTTGCATGCATGAATTGGTTTTCCTTGGCCTATTCATGAAGTGTGCTTCCCTTATCCCTTGCATTTTTCCATGGATCTATGTGTTTGAGATCCCACTTCTTCACTACCCCTACTACATTCATTGTTTTCATGTTCAAGATCCCTACCTCTACACTACATTCAACTGTCAGATCCGTAGTTCACTCGGCTCTCCACCCATGGCGTTTTCCCTCTACTCATTGGGTATCTTGTTGGCTCACCCCTTGGGCTCATCAACCAACTCTGTTGCTCGACCCACCTTCTATTGCATGTAGGTCTCCCACCAACCCCATTGTTCAATGGTCAACTTGTTAGCTTGTCATGTGGACTCTTAACCAACTTGGGGCACAACTTAGCCCATCCAACACATGGCCTTTTTCTATCTTGGTAACCAACACCTAACCAGCTTTCCTCCACTCTACATCTCAACCTGCCTTATGACTCATTACCAACTCGTCACTAGCTCCCTTCATGCATTGTTCGACGTCCACCAGGTTCAAATCTCCTTGCCACCTATATATACATCTAGCTCAGTCTCCACATGGTGCACCTTCCGGCTCATGCATCACCCAACTCATTAGACTAACTTGCACACAAATCACTCCCATATCCCATCCAACTCACCCTTGGTATCGTCAGGAATCTCACCCCCTCCTCCATGCAACTTACCTCACCATCTTTCCATCTAACTCACCGAGTTGAGTTGGATCACCCTTGATCCTAGGTGCTTCTCTCATCCCTCTTTTTGGATTTTAATAATTTTTTTCCTTTTTATAACTATAGTAAACCTAATTAAGGGAAAATTAATCAAAATTCATCTTTAAGGGGGTAGTACTATTTCTTGGCTTCATTATAGGGTTATTGGGCTTTTGTGGGCCAATTTTTGGCTCATCATCATTGTAATGCTCTTCTTCGCTTATGGGCTATTGACTACATTTTTCACATCCTTGCGGAAAAATAGCCCCTCTTTTGATATATAAGACACCTCCTCTCACATTAAACACTATTTTTTTCCCTTGTTCTAGCTTACGCCCTTTTGTGCTTGTTTACATGTTATTCCTCTACTTCCAACTAAGACTTATTGTAACCTCCACTCTTGCATGATTTGTCTCCTACTGTAAGGTGAGTAGTCAACTATCCCACATCACACAAATATGCCTTATTGTGATAAACACACTACTTATAAAGTGTTACAAACATGGGGTTATCATTTTTATTCGGTTTCATATTGCATGAAAATGCATTCTCCGCTGAGTTCGACGTCTTACAACCTTATGTGTTTTCTTGAACCCTTATTTTCTTACATTCTCTACCACAAAGGATGATTTTTTTAGACTTGATCATTGTAGGATTGCTTCTCATCATCCAACACTTCTTCTTGTTAGAGAGAACTAAAAATTCTGGTTTGCCTCTATGGAACGTTACTTTACTCACGAGGGCCTTTATCCCTTTCTATATGAGCAAGTTCTTGCACCCAATTCTCCTTATAATCTTGAAGAATATATTTATGTGTGTGAATATGTTATTGGTCACTTGATGTTACAGATATTCAGACCTCTCCACCTTTATGTGGTGCACTAAGATCCTCCTCACACTATCTGGAGCATATTTCAGTCCTTATTTAGAGACCCTTTCGATACTGTCGTTGTTGCTTCTCCTACTAATATAGTTTTCTCCTCTTCCTCTTCATGTGATTACAGTTCTGCTAACATAGAATCATTTGTTTCTATCCATGATGATGAGGATTCTAGCTCTAATGAAGATATTACTACTAAGGACTCTTATCCTCCTCTCGACAACCTTCCAGAGAATGTTGACATTCCTCCCTTCCCATCAGACATCGGGTAGTCTTGTTCCTATCCTCATACCATCATTAAATTTTCCTCCCTTCCACTTCCAATGTGTGAGGTCCTTTCCACTCCTCCTTCATGAATTAATGATATATACATGTTAAACACCGCTCCTCTATTTTTTGAGCCACCCTTTTAGGACAATTATCTACTAGACCTTTGTCATCTCTTCACAGTGCCTACTTATGATGTAGTACAAGGAGTTTCTCATTCTTCTACATGTGTTTTAGAGTATTCCTTTATCTCCTTTGTTGGGAGTTCCCCTTCTAGGACTCTTATCACTTCTAATTTTTTCGAGACCATCATTGATCCACCCTTTTTTTTGGGTCCTCTTTCTATTGTTTTGGGGGTTGTTTCATTACCTTCACCTCACTTGGAAATCCTTTCGTCAGATGTTCCTCTCTTTCACACACTGACAATTCTATACTTGTGGCATGACCTTCAGTCCTTTTGCACTCATTTTCTAAAACTATGTCACAATTTTATTGGACCAGATTTGTAGTTCTTTGTACTGCTTCCTTTGATTTCCTTCACAAAATGGGTGGACTTCTAGTAATCCATTTCTATCCTTCCCAATGGTAGGAACATTGTTTGATGCATTTGGATCTTCTTCAGTCTATAGACTAAGGACCACGTCATCGAAACTCTTCTTTGAGACTTCCTAGAGTTGCAGAGTTCATATCCAGCTACACCTTCACATCTTTTGTAGTTCCTCTTATCTCCTTCCTCTCCTATATTTTTCTTCTTCCAAAGAGATTAAGGTTTGTACATGGGTACCTTATGAGGCCTCTAGTTGCATTTAGCACCATATATTTCTAGTATTGATATTGGTGGCATTTCTCCATCTATCTCTTGCAATGGGTCTATTGATCCCACCCTTCATATCAATGCCTTTAGAAATATTTACAAGGGGTGGATAAAAAATACTTCATATGTTGCCACCAAACTCCTAGTAAAGACACTCAGTGGAGATGCTTTGGATCGGTACCATACTTTGCCTCCTAATTTTATAGTTGAGATAGATTCCCTAATGACATCATTAGTGAGAAAATTCCAATATCTTGATCTACCTTAAAACAACATCAACACTTTCATCAATTTTCAACGTTTTAAAAATGAATCAGCACAAGCTTTCATTAAGCATTGGAAGACTCTATCTAAATGGGAAGATCATAACATGCCTTCAAAGTGTTCTTTTTGGGTATAAGAAGTGGAATACTTGGGTCATATTTACTCTCTTGGAGGTGTTAAAATGGACCCTCGCAAGATCAATACCATGGTGTAATGGAAAGTCCCAAGAACCCTCAAGCAATTATGAGGTTTCTTAGGTCTCACAGGGTACTATCATAAATTTGGAAAGAACTATGGAAATATAATAGTTCGACTCACAATATTATTGAAGAAAGACTCCTTTCACTAAAATGAGGAAGCTTCTATGGAATTTGAAAAATTAAAGGCGACAATGTACACCACCCTAATATTGGCAACCCCATATTTCTCGAATACCTTCATAGTTGAATCTGATGCTTCAGGAAATGGGATCAGGGTAGCATTCATGCAAGGACATCCCTTAGCATTTGAGAGAAGGAAAATAAAAGGAAAGAACTTATTGAATCCCACATATGTGAAGGAAAATATAGCAATCTTACATGCAGTCAAACAATGGAGACCATACTTTATCGGTAGACACTTCAAGGTAAAAAATGATCATAATAGTTTGAAATAATTCTTGGATTAATTTATATCTTCAAAAGAGAAATAAAAATGGGTCACAAAGATGTTGGGTTATGACTCTGATATTATTTATAAGAAAGGGAAGGAAAATGTGGTCATTGATGCACTATATAGGAAGGGTGATACCACAAAAGCATTCTTATGTTCCTTCTCTATACTAAAGGAAGATTGGGTAGATCAAGCAAAGGAAAAATGACAGAGAGATGTAGAGACCTAAACTCTCATTCATAATCTACAGAAAGTTTCAACCATATCCAAAAATTTATATGGAAGGATGATACATTGTGGTAAGAGGATAGGTTGTATTTATGTAATAATTATACACTTAAACACCATGTTCTTTTAGAGATCCATTCTTCTCCACTAGGTGGCCATTCTGGGTTCTTAAAAAATTATCATAGAGTTAAACAAGATTTATTTTGGGAGGGTTTGAAAGGAGATGTTCAAAAAAAATTGGTAGAATGTCTAGTGTGTCAATGTAATAATGATGAGGACCATTAAGAAGTTGGGTCTCCTAAAACCCTTTTCTATTCCTAGTGAGATATGGGAAGAGGTATCTATGGACTTCATCAGAAGATCACCTAAATCATAAGAGAAAAGTGTCATCATGGTCGTAGTGGATAGACTTACCAATTATGCTCATTTTTTTGTTATGTCTCATCCTTTCACATCTGGTACAGTTTCCATCTCTTGTATGGACACAATTCAAAAGCTCCATGACATGCCAAAAATTATAGTAAATGATTGTGATATGATATTTATGAGAAATTTTTGGACTAATGTGTTCTCTTGTTTGAGTACCCAATTGGCCAAGAGTTCATCTTATCATCCCCAATCAGATGGGAAAACTGAGGTGGTAAATAAATGTTTGGATGGGTATCTTTAATGTTTTACTTCAAATAAAAAAGAACATTGGGTGAAATGCTTTCCACTTGCAGAATGGTGGTATAATGCTTCATCCAAAATGTCTCAATTTCTAGCATTTTACGGGTACCATCCTCCATCACTCATCTCTAGATTGAAGGTCAAACCTAAGGGAAGATTTATCAAAGATCACATTCAACACCAGTACAAGATACTCTCTATTCTTAGAGAGACTTTGGTAATGACACAAAACCGCATGAAGCAACAGGATGATCAATACCATAGTGAGAGACACTTTGAAGTGGAATACTTTTTTTTTACAGTTACATCCATATAAGTAGTTTTCCTTAAAACAATAGAAGAAGGATAATAATCTTGTACCTAAATACTATGGTCCTTACCAAGTGTTTCAGGAAATTGGTAGTGTATCATATAAGTTAGAGATCTCTCAAAGAAGTAAAATACATCCATTCTTCCATGTTTCTTACTTGAAGAAAGTCATTGGGTAGAAAATTTCAACCCAATCAGTCCTTTCTGAACTGGATGAGGAAGGAAGGATCATATTGGAACCTGAAGGTATTCTTCAGAAATGCACCAAAATATTGAGGACCAAAGTCATTACCAAGCATTTGATCGAGTGGAAGAATATGAATATTGAGGAAGCAACATGGGAAGATGAGGTATTTGTGCAGCAAAATCCAATGCTGACAAACATTGGGGACAATGTTGCTTTGAAGAGGAGGGATTTGCTATGTCCTTAGTCCTATAGATTATAGTGGATATGTAGTGCCCCGACTTATGGCTTATATAATCTCTCTTCTTGTCATATGTTATTAATTTATGCTTCCATATGTTTAGTATATCAGCCTTGGCATTTTCCATAGCATAGGAATGGTATATATAGGTAGTAGTAAGGATTAATTAATCATCATACAAAACACTTTGAAAAGAACGATAACGAGATCGTACCAAGCCAAGAACACATATGCTAATCAAACATCACACTCAATAAGATGAAAGTAATTCGCCAGAATAACTTTACATAAACCTTTGCATACAAATGAGTAGCAATATCATATAATATTATGGAACTCAATGCAATAAATTGAGAATGGGGCTTACTTAAATAGGCAAGGAATAACAATCTAAGAACCAGTCAAGGTCGTAAATCAAGCCATAAATCAAGGAAATAATTAGTCATCAAATAACTAGTCAAGACCATAGATTTAGGAGAGAACTAGACATCAAGGATCTAGTCAATACCATAGATCAAGGAAAGAACTATTCAATACTATAGATCAAGGAAAGAACTATACCTAACAACTAGATAATATCTCCTAATATCTAAATAAGATAAAAGAAATATCCACACACATAAGTGGGTGAGGATAAATACAATAAAGGTAAATAAATTACCTAGGTGAACATGAGCTAAAGAAAATACTTACTCTAACACCCCCTCCTCAAGTGAAGCTAGGGGCCAAAATAGAAGTGGCATGTCCATAGTATGAGTCTCTGGCAACTAGGCATGATGAGGTACTCATGTATAATAATTGGAAAAAAATGAGACACCGCAAGGTACCCAAAACCAGTAACAACAAAGTAAAGAGAGTAAAGACCCACTCCAAGGTATCCCAAGAAGCTCAGCCCAAAAAACTCATACAATGCTGAAGAATTTTAGTGTGCATTGTGGTTTGAATCCACTGCTCAATCACAAAACTCAAAAACAATTGACACTGGGCTCCACCAAAATAGCTCCATACAAGGAGACTGTCAATGGAGTGATGTCGAAAGTGATAAAAAAAAACACCAAACATAATTCGATCAATTGTTTCAAATAGGTGTGCCATGATCCAAGAACAAAAACCAAAGCAACAAGGCAAGAACACAAAATCCAAAGTGTCACGATCCAATAAAATCCAAGGTAACAAGAAAAGTACATGAAACACAAAGAATCAGTATCAACACCACACCATCCCATACTGCTGAATGGGTGGAGGGATGCTACAAATCTATATGAGTTGTCAAAAAAAAACTACCGAACATTGCAAATCTGTATGAGTTGTCAAAACAAATACTCGAAACACTGACAAACTAACTCTGGAATGCACCAAAATATATCCCACATAAGAGATACTTGTGAGCATGTCAAAAGTGTCGAAAATATAGATACAAAATCTCTCAACAAACAAGAGAGATACGCTATACCTACTAAAGAAAAATACTTAAAATAAGGAGCATCACAATACAAAAGGTATAGAAAGTGGAGAAAGAGGCCAAATGGTGGAGGAGGCATGCCTGTAGAGTCCTCTCAATGATTTCCTATGTCGCCTGCCACGAGTGATCAGATATCCACCCCAAATCAACACGGATGCATGAAAAAGATGCCTACATATGACTTGGTGCAAAATGCACAATGGGTGCATGTAAAAGAACATCAGAATGTGTGTCAGGTTGATCATGGATAACAGCTGAAATCTCAGGTTTCTCAATCCTGAATGAAGGTGTAGAACTCATGTGTTGCTCATGATCCTCAGAAAGATTTGAGCGAACAAAAAAAGGAGCTCTGTCAATGTGTGATCCCAATGAAGTATCTGCTCGAAAACCAATGTCATGACGAGAATTCCACTTAACATGTGGAATAGAGGAAACAATACCATGTGAATGTCTGTCAATGACTTTGCTAGTGAGACCCATAGAACAGAGCATGCGAGATTTAAATGCAGTGGTATGCTTCTCAAAAAAGTCATGCAGCTGAGTAGAAGTAGGATACACAACATGTGGTACTGTAATAGGCACAGATGTGGAAGAGCATGTAGTAACAAGCTTCATAGGTGTATGAGCATCAAGAGTAGGAATAGACTCAAAGACTGGACAGATCAATGTCATTGGGTTCAAGAGCAATAGATGCAAGTGGACTAGGAGCATGGATATGGTTGTCCACAATATGATGGTGATGTTGTAGGCTAGCAAGTTTGTTCTGTAGGAGAGTGTATTATTGTATCCTTATCGTGAATGAGTGATTGTAGAAGATAATTTCACTTCTTGAGCGATCTATTTTCTTCTAAAAATTTTACAATATCCTCTTGAAGTCCACATACTTTAAAGAAAAGTATACCATTCTCAGAATCCATGGTAGATACAAAATGTAACTCCCAAAAATTTTAGGACGTCTGGCTTAGCCGAAATTGCAACCACAATTGATTACAACACTCCTCCATATTTGGCACTTTATAATTATAGTACAAGTCTAAAAATAAATATTCCAATGGAAAGAACACGAAAAAACAAGCACTTTTATAAAAATCGATACTCACAACCGAGTTACCGATCAAAAGTTACAAGCTTTTTAGTATTTTTCTCTGTTATTTATTTTAGTTGCCACTAAAACAAAATAAATTGTTGTTGCCTTCACCACACAATTAAAATTAAAGGGGGCTCAAGTTAAGCACCTACTAGTAGGAATCACAAGCTTTAAGCCCTCATATGACCATACCATATGACCAAGGGCTAAGGATTTTAATGGGCAAAACCACCACTGAGAGTTATAAAACTATCTTGTGGTTTTGTAACCTTAAAAAACCCTATAGCTTCTAGATTCCTTAATTTTTGCATACGAACTCAAAATCAGATGCCATATATTTAAAGTGTGTATTTTTTTCAAGAGGAACCCATGTTGGAAGCACAAGGGACTAAGAGTGGGGGGTGAATCATTCCATTAAAACTTTATTCTATTTGAATACATCATTCATTTTATATTGCAAAATACAAACATTACAGATCAAGGATGTCAACAGCATATCTCCTGTTTACTGATACCATGAAAGGAACAATACACTAGATCAAGTAGCAAAAGAGTACACAAGAACACAATATGTTAAGTGGAAACACCACGATCAAAGGGAAGATAAACCCACTGAAATTTTCCAGATATAACTTTACATAAATGATATTGTGACCCCAAAATGAGGCAAGCAATATCATATAGGTTATTATAGAACTCAACTGCAACCACATTGAGAATGAATGGTCTTGCTTACAATATTCGACTCACAGGAACTGATAGTGATCTAAGAACCAGCTCACAACCTCTTCAGATCAAGCCATAACCCTCAAGGAAATAACTAGTTCATCTCCAGAACTAGCTCAATCTCTCATAGATTTAGGAGAGAACTAGACATTAAGGATCTAGTCCTTACACATATGATCAAGGAAAGAACTTAGTCATGTACTCATAGATCAAGGAAAGAACTTTATACCTAACACCCTAGATAATATCTCCTAATATCTAACTTAAGATAAAAGCAAATATCCCACATGCACATACAGTGGGTGAGGATAAATGGCACATGGGTAAGTTGGGGGGCTAAAAGGGGGTCTTAAGTGGACGTATTTTTCTAAAAAACAACTTCAACTTGTATGAGTTTTTTGAAATAGTTACACTCAAAATTAGAATATGTTGTAGAAATATGAATCGTAGAATTTTGAGTCTAGTTTCTAAGCTACTAAATTTTATTGAAAATGGATAAGTTTAAGTGGATTAAACAACTAAAATACCAACAGATGCTCCTATTTTTGTTAAAAAAACATAATAGAGTGACTTTCATGACCCCCACCATTGTTTGAGCACCATTCAGTATTTTTGAAAACCCTTTGGTAGAAAGATAGCTAGGAGCATCTAGTTTGTGCTCCATTTTTTTAGATTTTTTTTAGCGAATATTTTTTTATTTATGATTTTTCTAGTACAAAAATTTTATGTTTTGAAAAATAACGGAGCTCCGACCGTGCCCCCCCCCCCCCTAACTACCTCAAAAAATATCAAAAATTAGAATTTTTTTTTTAATATGTATAGAATTATGCCTAGTTTGGGCTAGTATATTTTTAAAAAAAATTTGATCACCCAAAAAAAATTACACCGTGAAAGATAGACATATTTACACTTCAAAAAATAGCTATAAAAATGCATAGTTAGAAAATAAATAATATGGAAACCTTATATTAGTCAAAATTTTTGAAAAGTTATATTTTTAGAAAGAAGAGACTCTTACTCTACGTCGTGCTATAAGTTTTTTAAAATGGATCGATTGTTTTATTTTTATTTATCATAAAAGAAGTGGCATTTTTACATTTTCTTGTAAAAACACATTATTTGTTGTGTTTGTGCAGGTCCATGCCTCAGGCTTGGGGATCCAAACCGGATCCAAAGCCTTAAGGCATGGCTTGGGAAAAGAGAAAATTCAAAACACGTACGCATTATAATCCGTACGCGTTGTGTAGTATAAACATTATATATGCTTTTGACATGCTTCTATTTACATAAATAAATGTTTAAGTATAAGCAATAACAAAATATAAATAATAATAAATGATTATTATTATTTATATTTTATTATTTCTTATACTTTAAATTTATTTATGTAAATATAAGAAATTAGGGTCACTCTGCACTTTATGGAATTAGTCTCACAGCTCCATGAGTCATGGTTTAGGAGATAGTTTTTTAAAGTATAATTTGGTCAGTACATAGGTAATTTTCAGGATTTCAACATTCAACCTAAATCTTTTAGCGTTTAACTTCTACAATTAAAACCCTAAACCATAGGCCATAAACCTAAACACTAATCTGTAAACCTTGAGCACTAAACCCTAAACCTTTAACCATGATCCCTAAACCCTAAACCCTAAACCTTAAACATTCAGCCCTTACCTGTGAGCCCTAAACCCTGAGCCTAACCCCTAAACCTTGAGCCTTAAGCCTTAAACCCTAAACCATGAACCATGAACTGTGAGCCCTAAATTCTAAACCCTAAACTGTGAATAGTAAAAACTAAATCATAAACCCTAAACCCTAACCCCTAAACCATAAACCTTAAACACTCAATCTTAAACCCTAAACCCTAAGCCTTGAACCCTACACCCTTATCCCTGAGCCCTAAAATCTAAATCCTAAACCCTAGACCATATACCCTAAGCCCCTCTAAACCCTAAACCCTAAACCCTAAACCCTAAACCCTGAACCCTAAACCATAAACCCTAAACCTTAATCCCTAAACATTAAATCCTAAACCCTTAACCATAAACCCTAAAACCTGAACTGTAAACCATAAACCCTTATCCCTAAACACTAAATCCTTAACCCTAAACCCTAAACCCTAAACAATAAATCCTTAACCTTGATCCATAAACCCTAACCATAAACACTAAACCCTAAAACCTAAACCTAAAACCTAAACCATGAACCTTGAACCCTGAACCCTAAACCCTAAACCTTAAACCCTGAACTATGAGCCCTAAACCCTAAACCCCAAACCATATTTCATCAATATTTCTTAGTCTCATGCCTAGAACCATCATTGAGTCTTCTTATAGAACTACCTTGTTTATGAGAGGTGGGACAAGTAACTAAATGGATATGACATCTACCTTGTGCCTTGTAATGCATATATTACACATCTCTTCCAAACTTGTTTCTCCCCACATATACTTGCACTTGAATGTAAATTTATTCACACTCTGAAAAACAAATTTCACATTTCTCATATTTCCATGTACAGTATTGTGCAAGCCAAGATGACCCATTAGAAGATTGAAAAAATAACCATCACAACAAAAAAATTAATCTTAAAGGAAACAAAAGAAACATAGAGAATATATCAATGTAGAGGTGTAGGATCATAATTGAATTTCCTACAGTATCCTCTCCTCCGGAGAAAGATAAAGTTCTTGTTTTATTAGAATGGATAGTAAATTTTACAGAACTTCCTGAAGTGTTCAAAATAAGCATAGAAACAGGGGAATGGCTAAGAACACTAAGGGGTTATCAATCACCTAGTAAATATTTCTTGTTTAGTTCTAAATGGGAGTTACCTGGCCTATGACTTAGTGACCTTCCATTCATTGATAATTCCTTATATGATAAACCCATGGATGTTTTCAAAATCCCTTGAACAAAAAGATAGGGGTAGTCATCAATCCTAGTGAAGGGTGTGATGTGATTTCCAAGCAACTTGAAATTCATATAGATTTAGAGGTCATAACATGAATTTACAAATATCTCTATCATTATAAATGGAAGCCAAGTAACAGTGTCTCCCTGTACATCCAAGGATTGAGGACTACTGGGGTCTTTGGAAGGATTAGGAAGTTAGGAATATGACATTTCCCTCCTTCAAAATATCAACAGATGAAAGACATCAAATTTTGATGACTCTCTTTAAATGTTTTGCCTACAAATTCGATGAACCCTAAACTTTGTGACCTAAACCCTTAACCCTCAACCATGAGACATAAACCCTAAACTATAAACCCTAAACCCTAAAACAAAAATAATAAATCCTAAAACCTAAACACTAAATACCAAACCCTAAACCCATAACCCTAAACCCTTGACCCTAGACTCTAGACCCTGAGCCCTGAGCCCTGAGCCCTAAATACTAAATCCAAAGCCCCGAGCTCTAACCCCCAAACCTTAAACCAGTAACTCTGAATCCCTAACCTTAAGCCATAAAACATGAACCATGAACCCTAAACCCTAATCCTTAATCCCTAAACCATAAACCATAAACCTTAAGCCTTGAACCCTACACCCTAATCCTTGAGCCCTAAACCCTAAACATTAAACCTTGAGCCCTAAAACCTAAATCTAGAGCCCTAATCTCTAATCCCTAAACCTTAAACCCGTAACTCTGAACCCTAAAACCTGAGTTGTAAACCTTAAACCATGCACCCTAAGCCCTGAGCCTTGAGCCCTAAACCGTAAACCCTAAACCTTAAGGCCTAACTGTTAAATCCTAAAGGTACCTAAACCCTAAACCCTAAAAAACTAAATCATAAACCCTAAAACCTGACCTCTAAAACCTAAACTCTAAACCCCAAGCACTAAATCCTAAACCCTAAACCCTAAGCCTTAAACCCTAAACCCTAAACCCTAAGCCCTAAACACTAAACCCTAAACCCTAAAACAAAAATAATAAACCTTAAACTATGAATACTAAAACTTGAACCCTAAACCCTAAACCTTAAACCCTGAGCCCTGAGCTGTAAACCATAAACACTAAATCCATAACCCTAAGCTCTAACCCCTAAACCTCATATATTTATAGTCGGTCTCATGAGTGAGTTCATTTTTTGAATATCTTAGGACCATATTTCCTAGTCTTATGCCTAGAACCATCATTAAGTATGCTTTTACAACTACCTTATTTATGAGCTCGGTGGGCATTTCCCTCCTTCAAAATATCAACAGATGAAAGACATCAAATTTTGATGAATCTCTTTGAGTTTTGTTCCTATGAAGTCAATGAACTCTTTTTTAGTTTAATACTCTCTGTCAATACTAATAAGAATGGGTAAGACACAAAAAATTATAGTGAGTGAAATAGTTCACATACAATGGGCATTTCCCTCCTTTAAAATATTAATAGATGAAATGCATCAAATTGTGATGACTCCCTTGAATTTTATGCCTACAAAGTAGATTAACATTTTTTATTTGAATACTTGTTATCTTGATACTTATAAAAATGGGTAAGACATAGAACATTATTGTGACTAAATGGGTGAGCCTAATCCATGAGCCTTAAATCCTGAACCCTAAACCCTAACCACTAACGCCTAAACCTTAAACCTCGAGCCTTAAACCCTAAACCCTGAACCTTTTGCCCTAAACCCTGAACCCTGACCTTTAAACCTTAAACCCTAACTCCTAAACCCTAAACTATAAACCCTACATCCTCAACCCTAAACCTTAAACCTTGAGCCCTAAACCCTAAACCCTATACCATAAACCCTAAGCCCTAAACTCTAAGCCCTAAATCCTAAAACCTAAACCCTGACCCCTAAACCCTAAACCTTAAGCCCTAAACCCTAAACCCTAGGCCCTAAGCCATAATCCCTAAGCCAAAACCCTAAACCTTGAACCCTTAAACATAAACCCTCAACCCTAAACCCTAAAAACTAAACCCTGAGCCCTAAACCATGAACCCTCAACTCTCAACCCTAAACCCTAAACCCTCAACCCTGATCCCTAAACTCTAAACCCTAAACCCTAAACCCTAACCTTTAAACCTCTAACCCTAACTCCTAAACCCTAAACCATAAACCCTAAATCCTAAACCCTAACTCCTAAACCCTAAAATGTAAACCCTAAATCCTCAACCCTAAACCCTAAACCCTAAACCATAAACCCTAAATCCTAAACCCCAAAACATAAACCCTAACCACTAAACCCTAAACCTTGAGCCTTAAACCCTAAACCCTAAGCCCTGAACCCTAGGTCCTAAGCCATAAGCCCTAAACCAAAACTCTAAACCTTGAACCCTCAAACATAAACCCTCAACCCTAAACCCTAAAAATTAAACCCTAAACCCTAAACCCTAAACCCTTAACTCTCAACCCTAAACCCTAAACCCTCAACCTTGATCCCTAAACCCTAAACCCTAAACCTTGATCCATAAACGCTAAACTCTCAACCCTTGACCCCTAAACCCTAAACCTTGAACCTTGATCCCTAAACCCTAACCCTCAACCCTTAACCCTGAACCATAAACCCTGAACTCTAAACCATAAACCATAAACCCTAAACCATGAACCCTAAGCCCTGAACCCTAAACCCTAAAATCTGAACTACGAGCCTTAAACACTAAACCTTAAACCCTAAACTCTAAACCTTGAGTCATAAACCCTTAGCCCTAAACCTTAAACCCCGAGCCCTAAACCCTAAACCCTAAATCATGAACCCTCACCCAAAGGAAAGTCCTAAAAAGATCATTCAGTGTGTTTCATTGTGTAAGGAATAGTGTTTAACGTGATTGATCGACTCATTTAGTTTTGATGTGAGACTACTTACTTTTGAAGGCCTAAAAAGGCATTTTTGGCCATTTTTTAGTTAATTGAACACTCTTAAAAACAAGCTAAAATGAGCTAGTCATCTCACCGAGTTATCAAGGACCATTATTTGTGAAGTATTAAGGCATCATTTGTCTCCATAAGAGACATATGAGAAAAATCATGTATGAGAATCATGAATTTGATTCCATGAAAGGATGATTTTAGAGCTAGGAAAGGTGTGAGGGGATGATATTTATATGGTAGGCACCATGTTTTTAAGAATGAGCAATCATCTGAGTTCACTTGATGCAATTCACTTGGTAATATTCATAACAACTCATTCAACACATAGTAGTGTTATCCCACATTAAGGAGGAGGCACATTACAATCACCTCATTTTTTCCATAGGATAGGAGTCTCATTCTGGGAAAAATCCTCTATCTACAAAGTGAGGATCTCTTTTTAGTAAGAAGTAGACAAGCATCATAGAGTTAATTCATGGTCACTAAAGTGAATTATAGACCAAATTTAAAAACTACTACCAATTCAAGACAATGGTAGCACCAAAATCAATTTTAGAAGGTAAAAAAACCTAAAAATGACTATATGCTTTCCTAAAATAAAGACCGACTAAAATATATATGCCCTAAAAGTTTTAGGTCATTTGCTGAAATCCTAAAAATGAGTAAGTACTGATCAGATTAGATTTTGAAAAACTATCTTCTAGATTACAAATGTTGGAGCTACGAGACCACTTCCATAAGGTGCAGAGTGACCCTAATTTCTTATATTTACTAAAATAAATTTAAAGTATAACATTTATTTTTGTAAGTATAAACCACCAAAACACATATGCATGGTCCATACTACACAAAACGTGTACACGTTTTGACTTCTTTAAAACGCATACGTGTTAAAGGTTCGGTGATTACAAAGTCAAACAAATTAAAACGAGAGCGCGTTTTAGCAAAAAGCGTATGAGTTTCATCTTTTTTCAGGTTTTTGTCTACTTTTTGGCCCCCCAACTTCATGCACTTACCCTCATATAACATGTTTACATACCAATATCAACTCTAAAACACACCCGAGTCATTCATGACCAAGTAGGTTAGTCACCCCTATTAAAAAATTCTAGGCACTTAGAGGGGGAGGTAAATCAGTGCTCTCTCAAACTTTTGAAGTAGTTTACAGTTCTTCAATCATCTAAAATTAAATTATCTTAACCATGATTAAGCATGAATATTCAACCATGAGAGAGAGAGAGATAAAAAAAACACACATGCACACATAAGGAGATAATATTTAATGTGGGAAACCCTTCAAGGGAAAAACATCCACTGAAACTAAATAACTAGCCTGGAAAATTTGTCCAATAAATTTACAATGACTTCAGTTTGAGCATCAACTCAACATGGAGTTGAAACTCCAAAATTCAACCAAACACCCACCAGGTATTTAGCAAGATACTCCTTGCATGGAAGTACTAACTCCTACATTCATTCAAGCACCCACTAACATTTTGTAAGCTTAAACTTACAAGGAAGCTTCAAATCCCTTACTATTGAGAACCTACTCAATAAATTTTTATCACTTTTCTTGTGTTGTCTCTTTTAACAAATTGTGATCACTTTTCATCTCTTTTTTTGTCTACTCTCTCTGACTCATCTCTCTTCTCATCATCTAATCAGGATTCCAAGTTTCAACATACACTTCTCCTCTCACACACACATACTATGATCATGCTCTTATCATCTTCAAACTTCTCCTCTCTTAAGTATACATACTACTGCACCACTTTAAATCATGGTGACATTCACACACACTTAGTTTTTCATGTTTTCATTGACCTACAACAACATGGCCATTAACACTAGTTCTTGATGCTAATAGATAAAATATTAAAAAAGCTTGTAACTTTTGATCGGTAACTTGGTTTTGAGTGTCATTTTTTACAAAACTGATTGTTTTTTCATGCTCTTTCCATTGTAAATATGTATTTTGAGACTTGCACTATAATTACAAAGTTTCAAATATGGAAGGGAGTGTTGTAATCAATTGTGGACACAATTTCAGCTGAGCCCGACGTCCTAAATTCTTGGGAGTTGCAGTTTGTACCTATCATGGATTCTAAGAATGATATGTTTTTCTCCGAAGTATGTGGACTTCAAGAGGATATTGTAAAATTTGTGGAAGAAAATAGATCACTCAAGAATTAAAATTTTCTTCTACAATCACTCATTCACGATAAAGGATACAATAATACACTTCCTGTAAAATAAACTTGCTAGCCTACAACATCACCAGTTATATTATGGACAACCATATCCATGCTCCTAGTCCACTTGCAGTTGTTGCTTTTGTACCCACTGACATTGATCTACCAGTCTTTGAGCTTGAACCTGCTTTTTATGCTTTTAAACATGTGAGGCTTGTTACTGTATGCTCTTCCACATCTGTGCCTATTACAATACCACATGTTGTGTATTCTATTTCTGCTCAGTTGCATGGCTTTTTTTAGAAGCATACTACTGCATTCAATTATCACATGCTCTGTTCTATGGGTCTCACTAGCAGAGTCATTAGCAGACATTCACATGGTATATGTTTCCTTTATTCCACATGTTAAGTGGAATTCTCATCATGACATTAGTTTTTCGAGCAGATACGTCATTGGGGATCACACATTGACAGAGCTCCTTTTTTATTTGCTTGACTCTTTCTGAGGATCATGAGAAACACATGAGTTCTGCACCTTCACTCAGGCCTGAGAAACCTGAGATTTTAGTTGTTAAACATGATCAACCCTAATACACATTCTGATGTTCTTTTGCATGCACCCATTGTGCATTTTACATCAAGTCATATGCAGACATCTTCTTCATCCATTCGTGTTTATTTGGGGGTGATATCTGATCATTTCGTGGGCGGCGACATAGACATTCGTTGAGAGGACTCTACAGGAATGGCACCTCCACCATTTGGCCTCTTGCTCCACTTTCTCTACCTTCTGCATTGTTATGCTTCTTGTTTTGAGTATTTTTATTTAGCAGGTGTAGTATATCTCTCTTGTTTGTTGAGAGGTTTTGTATCTATATTTTCAACACTTTTGGCATGTTGACAGTCTCTCTTGTGGGGGAGCTATTATGGTGGAGCCCAGTGGTAGTTTTTCAGTGTTCGAGTAATTTTTTTGACAACTCATACGGATTTGTAGCGTCACTCCACCCATTCGAGTAGTATGGAGAGGGTGTGGTATTGATCTTGCTTCTTCAGGTTTTGTGTCCTTTCCTTGTTACCTTGGCTTTTCTTGGATCATAACACTCTAAATTTTGTGTCCTTGCCTTGTTGCTTTGGTTTGTATTCTTGGATTGTGGCACACCTATTTACAACAGTTGATCGAATTATGTTTGGTACTTTTTTTTACACTTTCAACATCACTCCATTGACAGTCTCCTTGTATAGAGCTATTTTGGTGAAACCCTAGTGTCAGTTGTTTTTGAGTTTTGTGATTGAGCAGTGGATTTAGACCACAGTGCACACCAAACTTCTTCAACATTGTATGATTTTTTTGAGCTAAGATTCTTGGGATGCCTTAGAGTTGGTTTCTACTCTCTTTACTTTGTTGTCATTGGTTTTGGGTACCTTGCGGTGTCCCTTTTTCTCAGCTTATTGTACATGAGTACCTCATCAGGCCTAGTTACTAGGACTCATACTGTGGACATGCCACTTCTATTTTGGCCCCTAGCTTTCACTTGAGAGGGGATATTAAAGTAGGTATTTACATTAGCTCATGTTCACCTAGGTACTTTATTTACCTTTATTGTATTTATCTTCACCCACTTATGTGTGTGGATATTTCTTTTAGCTTATTTAGATATTAGGAGATATTATCTAATTGTTAGGTATAGTTCTTTCTTTGATCTATGGTATTGACTAGTTTTTTTCTTGATCTATGGTATTGACTAGATCATTGATGTCTAGTTCTCTCATAAATCTATGGTCTTGACTAGTTCTTTGATGACTAGTTATTTCATTTATTCATGGTTTGATCTATGACCTTGACTGGTTCTTAGATGGTTATTCCTTACCTATTTAAGCAAGGTTCACTCTCAATGTATTGCATTGAGTTCCATAATAATATATGATATTGCTTCTCATTTATTTGCAAAGGTTTTATGTAAATTTATTCTAGCGAATTTCTTTCATCTTATAGATCGTTGTGTTTGATTAGCATCTGTGTTCTTGGCTTGGTACGATTTGGTTATCATTCCTTTCAAAAATAACAAACCTTCAAGGATGTAAAGTAGCTCTACTTAACTTTCTCAATAAGTCAGGTTTGAATCATTTGTCTTACCACACTAAGACACTTTCTCTTTCCAAGTAATGAGATTTTGTAGGTTATATAACACCAACACCAAGTATGTATGCTCTGTTGGAACATAATGATTAAGTGGTCTGACCAACCCTTAATGTATATGGGTCCATCACTAATATATAGGTTAATATTTAATAATATGAAATATTTATATTTCTATTATTAAATATGTTAACCTAGGTATATACTTTAGGTTAAATATTTAATATCATGAAATGATTATATTTCTAATATTAAATATTATAAACCTAGGTGTATGTGTCAACCATTTTAGGTTGAAAAGGTGGGTCGGGAGACATACCCGATCACCTTATATAAAAAGGACTTTAGGTCCGCATTTGATATATTCGAGAAATATATCCCCTGTGTTATTTATTTCCTATAAGTATTTCTTTATGTACTTATGTTATGATATAATCTTTATTTAAATATTTAAACTTAACTTATAAGCCTAAGTTTAAATCATATTTAAACTTAACTTATAAATCTAGGCATATATAGTTTTAAAAAAAAACCGAAGTTTGAATCATATTTTATGTATATGGTTAGTTTAAACCACTTAAAATATAAATTTTATTAAATTTGGTTTATATATGTTTTTAAAAAAACTAAGTACTACATTTTTTAGTAAGAGGTCTGTATTTATTGTTTGGCTATGAAGGGAGTACTTTTAAATCTTAATACTTTTTAAATAAAACCTCACATGTGTCCCCTAACCATTTATATTATCCATGTAAAGGGGGCTGGGCCCCATTCATTTATATCTTATAGTTTATAAAAACTATATAAATAAATTTATTTAAAGGTTTTCTTTTATATAAGAGTGGGAGTGGAGAATAAAATGAGATAATATCTTAGGTATAAATAGAGAATTTTTAAAAAAATACTAGTTTATTGGTGGCCCATATGAAGTGTGGTAAATATTTATTAAAATATTGGTAGTTATTGCCACATAAAAGTTTTAAAGTTTTTAGCTTGCAGGAATTATATAAAATATTTTGCAATATTTCCATAGTTTTAAATATGTGCGGTAAGGTAAAATTTAGAGTAATAATGAAGGGAGGAGACAATGTTTATGAAAATAGGGATTTCAATTTATTTCATTGGTCTAGTAAAATTACTTGTTCCCTCTGTAAAATATGTACGTTAATCTATACTCTCATAAATCTGCTTACACCTGGTAAAATTCTTGTAACCTGGTCTATGTCTTTTAAATCCCTTTAATAAGGGTTATGTGTTTTTATATAAAAATAATATACTGTAATTTATAATTTTTTATGAATTATATGTTATTTTTTATTTACATTCTATAAACTATATATATTTTTTTATTTAAAAAGTATATATACTTTTACATTGTAAATTATAATAGTTTATTATAATGTATTAAAATATAACCTCCCTAATATTATACAGAAGAAGAAATTATGGAATTTCACATTCTGGAAATACACAAGTTTTGGATTCTTTAAATTTGACAGTCAAATGACCATCACAATAGATCAAACATAAGACAATATGACGGTCATTTAGATGTCAAATTTAAGCTCGTATGTTCCAGGAAACTTTCACTATGTTAAAATTGATGGTCAATTAACCGTCACAACAGACCAAAAAATAAGTCATTATGATGGTCATTTAGACGTCAAATTTAAGTTGGCTGGATTTGTGTCTATATTAATTTTTTTCCTGAAATTTTAAGTTGTTATGCATTCTTAAGGGTCTCTTCTTCACTTCTATATGGTCGGAAATATTTTTATATAAATTTGGGGTATAATGCAGAGCTCTTTCTATTGCGAAATATTATTTTGATCATGGGAGGGTTAATTAGTATGCATTGTAATGACAAAAATTAGTTATGATCAAATAGTTTCTTTAGATCTGATTCTATTAAAAGTGTTGTTTTTATTATCGATAAATATGTATATAACATCTGTGGTACATTGTATATTATAATTGGGTGTTTTTTACAAGTATAGGAAAATAATAGCGTCTAGCTATTTCTCTCTTGACAAAACCCAGATCTTGAATGAAGCCAACTACAACATTTGGGTCAAAACAGAATTTATGGCGAGAAAACTCTGAATGATTATTTTTAGATCTAAGGTTACTCCCATCGGTCGTCAAGCAACTATAGATAACATGAATATATTCTTGTAATGAATGCAGGAGGCTCTTTCTATGATTCTACGCAATGTGAACGATGAGTACCTTCTATACATTGGTAATATTGAATATCCAAAGAGGTATGGACACAACTAAAATTCATGCATGAGGGATACTTAGTATATCAAGGATAGTAATGAGAGTATAATAACTGAAGGAATTTAAAGAAATGGTCTGTATATTTTTATGATTTCTCTTATGTATCTTATTTTATATCTCAAAGTTTGAATAATTCAAAACTATGACATGAAAGGTTAGAACACACAACTAAAATTCATGCATGAGGGATACTTAGTATATTAAGGATAGTAATGAGAGTTTAATAACTGAAGAAATTCAAAGAAATGGTCTGTATATTTTTATGATTTCTCTTCTGCATCTTGTTTTATATCTCAAAGTTTTGAATAATTCAAAACTATGACATGAAAGGTTAGAACATGTTAATTATCGAAGCTTATATGAAATGTCTAGATATAATCTAGTGAAAGGTTTACTTACATTTTCTTCTCTCTTGAAGTTACTTCATTAAATGCTTCGAAATGATGGGTTTTGATTTTGATTTAGTAAATGGTCATGATGATGTTTTTAAAACTCTTATCTTCCTAGATAATAAATTAAATTGGGTTCAATCTATATTAGAAATTTCAAATCCTATTAACCTTTGGAAAATGACCATAAGTCATCATATGTACCATGCATTAATTATCTTGTATGAACCTGAGCTGTAAAGTATTATAGGGTCTAGATGGATATACAAAGTCAAATATAATGTTGATGGTAGTATTAACAAATATAAAACTAGACTTGTTGCTAAAGGTTTCACTCATAAACCTGGTATTGATTATGTTGAGACATTTTCTGTAGTTAAAATGAGTACTGCTATGGCCTTATTTGTAATTGCCACTCAATTTGGGTGGGAAATCCACCAAATGGATAAGAAAAGTACTTTTTTGAATTGTGATTTAAAAGAAGAACTTTACATGTTTCAACCTAAAGGATTTGAAGAAGCTAGTAAAGAAAACTATGTTTGTAAGTTGAGAAATCTTTGTATGATTTAAAACAAGCTCTTAGAGCTTGGTATGCGAAAATTGTTTCCTTCATGAAATTGTTAGGTTTTGTTAATTTTTCTTCTAACAATGATATATTCCTTAAGCAATAAGGCTTGCATATTATCAGTACATGTATATATGTTGATAATTTTCTTATGTCTTGTGATAATTCTAATTTAATTCATAGGATTAAAAAGAAATTGAAGCAATATTTTTTAATGAATGAGTTTGGTCTCTCACATCATGTTATTTGTATGACTATATTTCATTTTATTGTTATTTTTCAAAACACAATATGCAGCCATTGTATTGAAAAATATTTCTTATGATTGATTTTAAACCATTTTCTACTTCAATGGAAGTTGGAATAAATATTGATCTTAAATCTGTAAATGAAAAAGGTTGATCATATTTTATATACGTTGTTAGTTGATAGTTTGATTTATCTAACTATAACTAGATCATATATTTCCTATACAGTAGGAATTACTTCAAGTTTTATGCAGGAACCTTTTTTAGAGATCATTGGAATCTTGCAAAAAGAATTTTTAGATATTTGAAAGGAACAATCAATTATGGGTTACATTATACTAGGAATGAAAATTTTATCTTATATGGATTTTTGTGATTCTAACCATACTGATGTTGTATTATAACATATATTGGATATGTGTTTAAGTTTTTTGGTGTAGGAACCATTACTTGGAATAAAAAAATACAATCAATAGTCTTCATTTCTTCTACTGAGGAAAAGAAGTACAATGGAAGAAGTAAAGAATCCATGTGGCTATAATGACTATTTGTAGAAATACACATGGAAGCTAAAGGTAGTATTTATCTTATATGTGGTGGTCAGAGTTGTATTACTCTTGATTAATAATCCAGCTCAACATCAAAGGATTAAGAACATTGAGATACATATACACTTCACCCGTAAGAAGGTGCAAAATGATGAGATAAATCTCAAATTCATGTTGACTGAAGAGCAGGTTGTTGACATCTTCACAAAGTCTCAGAGTGCTGCAAAGTTTTGTCACTTTCGTGAAAAGATTGGATTCTCAGAGTTTCCATTGGGGCGGAGTGTGCATGACAATGTCACCTCCTAATGGAACTTGGTTTTTGTAAAAATACCTTCGGGAATTTGTAAAAGACCTTCGAGAAAGTGTAAAAAAGACCTTCGGGCAAGTGTAAAAATACCTTCATGCATGTTTACCTCATCAACTTCTTTTTTAGAAAAAGTTATTGAAATATCTTAAAGGTGGTCTTCAGTAAACTCTTTAGTGCTATTGAATTTACTAATAAACATCTAGTACCAACATATTGTTAAGGAGGTTCTTGGTTGTAAAAGACTCCTATATGCTTGGATTCAATAACCTTTTATAAGAACCTGTGAGAACATGTAAAACTCACAAATCATACTTATCCACTAATCATGGGATGATATTTGGGATTCCAAATCTTTTTTTACTAAAAGTTAAATTGATTATGATGAAGGTGTTATAATTCCTTCAACTGATATGCTAGCCTAAAACCTTTATGGTTTAAGGATTGTAAATCTTGTAGTGTACCACAGGTAAGTAATCTGTTGGCATATGTTATGTTATCCCACTTAATATTAAGGGGGAGTGTTGGAATATAATGATTAAGTGGTCTAGCTAACCCTTAATGTATATGGGTCCATCACTAATATATAGGTTAATATTTAATAATATGAAATATTTCTATTTCTATTATTAAATATGCTAACGTAGGTATATATTTTAGGTTAAATATTTAATATCATGAAATGATTATATTTATAATATTAAATATTATAAACCTAGGTGAATGTGTCAACCATTTTAGGTTGAAAAGGTGGGTCAGGAGACATACTCGATCACCTTATATAAAAAGGACTTTAGGTCCTCATTTGATATATTCGAGAAATATAAAAAAGGTGTGCAAATCAAGTGATTTGGTTTTACCCTTGGTAAATAGGGTTTTAAAGGAGGAGGTGATCTTACTAGATGTAAAATAAGTTCTCTAAAGTAAAAGGTTATTTTCAAAGTGGCTTTTACCCTATTGAGGTTTTCCACTATAAATAATGTGTCACCTGTGTTATTTATTTCCTTTAAGTATTTCTTTATTTACTTATGTTAAGATGTAATATTTATTTAAATATTTATCGTAACATTATGTAATATGTAAGTTGATTAAATCCATATTTATTAGAATCCTCAAATTCTAACATGCTCATCTGGTTCTCAAGTAAATGCTTATCTCAACAAGGATCACTTATACTTCACATGTATGGTTTTAGGCCTGATTATCATTTAATGGTAGCAGGGATATTTTGAAAAAGAAAACACCAAATATGCAAATATAATTTCTAAAAGATCTTGATAAAATGAAGTGCACATCACCATCATCCTTGCACAACTGGATATTCACCTTGGAACCAAATAACTAGGAATGTATACCCAAAACTTGCAAAATCAGGGAAAAATCTGTATTGTACTTGCATACTTGATGATCAAAAATTCCATCAACTTAGATTAGGAGGAATTCCCTATAGCTCTGAGTGGTTTTATCAGCTTGTGCAACTAATTTTATGCCCTTGAGAAGCATTTTTCTCCTATCGTTGTAAAATAGGTGTTTGGAGAGGGTGTGATCACTGGTAGAAAAATGAAGAGAACTTTTTGTTCCTCAACCATTTCTCCTAAAAAAAAATTAAAAAGTTCAGTCTTGGAGTGATATTCAAAAAATCCTCTTATAATATATCTAAATAAGGCTTGTCAATTTTTCTTGAGTGCTAAGAATTTAAGGTGCTCAGTTTACATTTTTCAAAAACCTGGTTTTGGTAAAACTTGGATAACTTGCACAAAACACCTTGTTAGGTCCTCAAATTTTGGCCACACCTTCAAAAATCCTTCCTCCGTGATTTAAAATGACCAATTTTCTTAGTTAACTCTAAAAATATTTTTCCTATCTCATTTATGCATAAATTATTCACTATTTCTAAGAAAGTGTGTTATATAGACCTATATAAGTGCTCAAATCACCTCCTTAGTTACTTATGAAGCCCTTTACACCTCATATACCAAAATATTGTGCTCATGCCATGTTTTTTTTGCATCATCATACCTTGGCTCATCATCCTCTCTTTCCTACTGGGCTTGTCTACACTAAAAATCCTCAGAATGACCAACTACATGCCCTATAATCCTAATTCTTAACCTGATAATCCTCCTATGCATGTTATGGCATCTCATACTACTCCAACCATGCTTTACATGATTTTAATCAATCCATTTCTCATGTTTCCATGCCAACATGTTTGACCTGGGACTAGGATTAAGCCTAGAGCTACCTAACTCTTCATGAATTTGACCATGTGGGCTTGTTATAGACTCAATTCCACCTCACACACATCTCATGGACCACAATTGACCTTACTAAACTTCACAAAACCTTAGGAGGACACAATCACACAACTTATTTACTTGACAATGCACCTAGACCATGCATAAATACATGACATCATGACTTAACACGTCATGAAGACACATGGATAGCTTGGGAAGACACCTGAAATCCTTGGACATCCTATGACATCACTAGACACTTGACATCAATGACAACACACTACTATGACATCCAATAATCTCCCCCTTTTCATTGATGGTAACTACCACCAATAAGACCTACACCTACAAGACCTCTTTCTCATGTTTATTGGTTCACTCTCCCCATTTGACATCTATGACAAAGGAAATTGAATACTTGACATGAAAGTAATGAAAAACAAAGACAACATTGAGTGTAGGTAGAATTACTTGTTCACAGGATCCCCTTATGACAATATTATTTCTCCTTGGCTCTAACGAGAAGAAAATGGGATTCATGGACCTATCTTGGGCATTGAAATAGATCTCCCTATGATTGTGCTTGTCTTAATAGTGACTCTCAAACCATTCTAGACTTGTTCTTTCAAGAAATTATTTGCAAACCAAATTTTTTTTCCTTCATGCTCTATTTTCTCAGTGTTTAGCACTTATGCATGCTTTGAGATGATACATTTTTTATTATACCAAGCCCCACCTAGACTTTAGCTTCTTCCTTTGAAGAAACTTAGAATGATTTACCACCTTACCTTGCATAACTTCTTGGTTTATCATTATATTCATCTTGGCATTAAATTGATCTAGGAGTCCATGTAGCATATTTTTAGTGCATTTTTTACTGAGTTTTGATATCCTTTAGGAGAAAAAATATCTCATGTTACATTCTTTCAATATTTTAATTGGATCTAATCCACCTTCAACTACTTGAGAGCACAAAGTTTGAGAGTTTAAACATGATTATCATATCAGGAGAAGATTCACAAGTTTTATCAAGGTCCTAAATTTTTCTTGCAGTGATTTCAACAACATTTAGCATGAATTTTTGAAAATCAGCTCAATCTCCATCATCATGCCTAGACCACTAGATTTTCTTTGCCATATGCTATGTCATAACTACATGAACATATAATTTAACTCCAATGTTGTGACTGAGCATTAACTACACCATTCAAGCTTTAAAATTGAGCATCACTTACTCAACTGTGGGATTGAAAAGAGAGAACCTGTGTTTTGTTAGGTACCATCATATAACATTCTAACCTTTAGTCATAATTCCCTCTACTATCTCCAATGTTATTTTATACTTAATTCCACCTATTTAAGCATGATGAGAAGATTTCCATGCCTTACAGACTATCTTCATAACTATAACAATGATTTTCATCATTATGCATCTTTGTTATCGTATAATGAGGGAGCTTAGAGGGTATGTTTTAGAGTCTTGATGTCTATTCATATTATTTTAGCCTTTCATTAGATATCATTCTTCATTATAGAGCCCTGAAGCTTAGAGATACCTCCTTGTCACACTAAGTTCTTGCTTGAGACAACGCTAAAGATCTTCAAAAAATAGTTGTAGTGAATTGACATAGTTTCCTCTATCTTATCCCTTTCAAATATATTAGGTGTTGCAAAAATTTTGAAACACAACAAACCTTTAAACAACTCAAATGATAAACTAGACACTATGTACCTAACTTTTCCTTGGCATAAATCTTCATTCTTTGTCAGAAATAAGCATATTATATATTGTTTTATCTTAATCTTTTCAAGGGTTGTCATAAGTTATTATCCATGTAGATTACTTGCAACATGAAATAATGAACATTTAATTTCATTTTAAACTCCTTTTTACTTATATTCCACTGCTCATCATCCCTTGGGCTCAACAAATTATTGAGATAGATCTATTCTCATTCAAATTGTTCCTTTTAGGCTACTAGCCTTGCCAAAACCCAATTTTAAGCATAAATTTTAA
Organism: Taxus chinensis; assembly: GCA_019776745.2. Classification (NCBI taxonomy): domain Eukaryota; kingdom Viridiplantae; phylum Streptophyta; class Pinopsida; order Cupressales; family Taxaceae; genus Taxus; species Taxus chinensis. Next base: position 29,502,095 of record CM034152.1, read on the forward strand.
ATGAAAGATTCACCAACCAAATTTTTTATCTTTTTGAATACCCATTTAGGCCAAAATACTCTATGCAAAGATCCAAGGTAGGTTTATTTGGAATTTTTTTTCAGATTTTCATTTCTTCCAGCTCTAATTAGGTATTTTCCACCATCTACAGTCATCTAGGAGGACTGCCACAATTTGGGAGAGTTATAATGGATTTTAAGTCTTAAAATATCTAAAAAATATGCAAGGACTAGTCTAATATCATTTGTCTAAGATTTCACCTTCAAATTCCATCGTTGAGGTCTTCAAAAGTCAAACCCTTGTCAAACCCAAAGGGTTTCTGAGTGTAACCAGAAGAAGAAAAAATCACTATATCCTGAAGATAAATTTTTTTCAAGCTCTAAAACTTATTCTTGAGGTCTGTTATGATCTTATCAGTATTAATTCTTTACATTAGGTCAAGATAAACTCCAAACTATGAGGTTGACCATACACATGCACTTCTCTGCTTTGATCATTTAGGTGTCCTGATTAACATTTATTACTTGATTTGAATATTTATTGATGGATTGAGATTCACCTACTTCTTTTACCTTTGCATGAATGTAGTCACAAAATCATCCACTTTAGAGATTATTTAGCTCGATCTCATACTACTCTTTAGAAGGTTCTTGAGTGAAGGAATTACTAATTAATCCCATATTTTTGGCCATCTTATTTTACCTTTTATTTAGTCCTTCCTACACATTTTTTTATACATGTCCACTTTGTTTCAGTACTTTCCCATCATTTTAGCCAAAACTAAGGAGTGCCCAAGTCCCACTACGAGGTGCACCTCGATCCTTCTTCTATTTTCCGCATCACTTTTTGGGTTCTTTCTAGCCATTTTTCATCCTTTTTTTTTTTTCCTAGTTGTCCATGTCAGGGATCAATTACGAAATTAGATCAAGAGAACCCTATAAATATAACAGTTGTGAGACCATAATGAGGGACTTAGCGTCACTCTACTACTATCACCTTCGTCTAAGAGTTGTATCCATTTGCATCACTTGGTATCCACATAGTTACATGCATCAAGGCTAGGAAATCTTCATCAACACACACTTCATAGAGGGAGGGATTCTATTCTATTCCATGCACACATGCTATTAACATTTTCTACATTCAGTTATTGTATTTCTACTTCACATGGTGTGATTGGCACAAGAGAACCTAGGGCACAGCATTTACACACACACCAAAACTACATTTGGGTTCAAAATGTAATGTAATGCTTAGTTTATTAAGCCCACTGTTGTGGCAACTAAGGCTCAATCTGACCCATTCATTTGCATTTTATTATTTTTATGGATTTTAATACTTCCTTTTTGTCTCTTGTGCAGGTATGCATTTCATCTTACATTATTCAATACATTTCGCGTGCAATTCAAACAAATCCCAGTACGATAAATAGCGAAGGTTAGAGGTCATCTTTCGACCTTGAAAGAATCAATTTCTGAGATTTTTGAGAGACCAAGGGCAACTTATTCTTTGCATATTGAGGGTGCCCAAGAGTGCTTCAATACCTTCCTATTCGAACTCTAGTTCTGCTCATATATCCCAGATCCACACTTTTTAGAGACCTTTATGCAGTCTATTCCAACTTTTAGAATTTCTAATCAAACTTGCGACATTCTGTGACGATCATCTACAGTCAGATGAGTTTTTTCCTTACTCTCTCCTTGCACATTAAGGTTTCATTTCTACTAGTTTAATTATTTAATTACTCCATATTTGTGTTAGTGCATTTATTTACAGCATTTATGTCCTCCTAGATTAGATTAACTATCACTATACTTCCTCCTAAGTTAATTTTAGTTAATAATTTTGGTGATCCTGACTCTTCCTACACACTCTTCCAATCCCCCATTCTCATTATGCTTCCTTCACCATGGATATCTCCATTCATAAAGTTTTACTTCTTCACCCTGAATTACGAGTGAAAATTATTAGTCTTTTACTCGTGCTACTCGTATACCTAGCACAACACTCATCTAGACATAGTCTAATAATAAATTTGCAAATGCTATTCTCTCAACATAGTCACTTTCCCATCTACTCCTCATAATTATTGTGTTTCTTTTGACAATGATCCACCATTTTATATTATATTCTCTTGTTTTCATAATGTCGTTGTTAAGAGAACTTTAATTGACAACGGATCTGTGATTAATTTGTGTACCATGCCATTTCTCGATGTTTTAGGTCTCACTGCTCGTGACATTAGTCCCTCTAGTATTTAATTGTGTGTTTATGATGGTTCCACTAGTCCACGTTTCAGTCACATCACATTACCCATCATTGTTGGTCCTAAGACTATCCACACAATATTTTTGTCATTGATTTCCCATTTTCTTATAACTGTCTACTTGGTCGACCATGGCTTCATGCCATGTGAGCTATCGCGTGTACTTTCCATAATTGTGTTAAGTTCTTAGATGAGGGCATGGAGTATAGAGTTTTTCATGACTGTGATCCATTTCAGTATTGTGACTAGGCTCCAAAGACTAGTATTCCTATTCCATGCATTACCACTTATTTTCGTGAAAATGTGTGACAGGAAAATTGGAAGTTTCCTAGTATGACAACAATACCCATGTGCCGAATTTTTCATGTTTTATCATTCTTAGGAACCCCAGGTCAAATCCATCAGTCTGATCATCCCCTATTTGATGTCAAATTAATCCCCTAGGTGATGTAGAAAATTTTATTCATTCCCCCTAGGAGATTTTAGGGAGTTCTAAAAAGATGCTATCTTTTGGTAGTATTGGGAAGGGCTATCGCTGGCCTTCTAAGGACTGGAACAACCCCCTTGGAGTAGAACGAAAGGGAAAAATTTTACATGGAGGTGAATAGAATACCTTAGAAAATAATGGAAATTATTTTGGAAGTTTTGGGGAAGCTTTTAAAGACTTGGAGCAGTATGAGTGAAAACAAGGTTCATAAGCCTAGGCCTTTCACATGCCTAAAATAAGTGTTGGGATTTAGAAGATTCTTTCTAGGAGATCTGATTGGAGTTATAAGTAAAATGAAAAATCTATGGAAAGAGGATTCTAATACCTACATGATGGTGAAATCATATTTTTCACAAAACCTTGGTGCATAGGGTTTGCAGGTAGTTTTTCTCAGGCCCAAGTGGAGTCTCAAATCATAAATCCAATTTTTAATGAATAATATGGATGAATAAATACATGATACCCCTATCATTGCATTCAAAATTCCATTTCCAGTCAGGATCATATATAGTTTCATCAATAAATTCCACCAGGAGCTCAAGTTATCATCGTTCCAAGTTGCCCTCTCAAAGGCAGTTCAGGAGTTAGTCAATTTTCGGGAGGACACGTGTCATCACTAGGAGCCTATAGGGATTTCATGTCCATGAAATCCCTAAGGTTAGGTAAATAAAAAAAATAAAAATACATCCAAACCCTATGGGGAGTTTTTTAGTCATCCATGTGACCGACTTTCAGCCCTAGTGCTTTAAAGTAGTTTTGCTCACATTAATTCCCTCCCGTCGGATCACTGCCACATGTTACCGTATTGCTCATCATGGAAATTAATTTCAGTCAAATCCTTAAGGTTAGGGACATTAGGGGTAAAAAATTGCACAAAATTCCAGCTCAAAAATTTTATTTTATTTCTAACTATGGGCTCCTTCTTACTACTTCTCACTGTCATATGAAAAGTTGTAGAGAACGCCTCACTCCACCATTTCCAAAGCTTGAACAAGATCCATCACAACATATTATCCTTCACTCCATTATGGCACACCATTATAAGAATAATAATTGATCGAGATAAGAAAAATAAATAGAGAACCAAGAAGAACAATGGAAATCCCCATTGTTGTAAAACAAAGATTTGAAGATATCTTGCAAACCGGTGCACGGATTGATAAAATGTATGTTGTTGAGTTATTATCTCATGAAGTGCATTAAAAAATAAAATCAAAGACCTCCAATTTGTATCAGTGGAATGTAGCTCACATAGAAGAACTTCTCACTTCCAGCTCCACGAAGAACAAAGTTCAATCATCTATCAAACGAGTCATCGCATTGAAGTAAAATTTCACGTGAAGCACTAGAAGAAAAAACCTATCGCAATTGGAATCTTATTCTATAAAAAAATGGAGACAAAAACGAGACCTAAAAATTTCAAGCTCCATTAACGGCTGCCATGACATAGTAGTGGAAAAAATTAGCAAGCTACTGTACGATGGAAAAGTGACAAGCGAGCATGGGAATCTACAAGTAACTCTTCCTTGCACCTAACCTCCCGAGGTCGTGCCAAGACAGCCAGTGAGGATGGAATATATGTGGGGTGCAGAAAAAATAGTTAGGGAATCTTATGTCTTTGACGTGGACTAATGGAATTTGTGATTCTAAGGCAAAGAAGGCCCTTCTAACCTGAAACTGGCATGATAGATCATTCGGCGAGGATGACTTCTCGAAGGCTCCAATCAATATCAAGCTCTGGCATGATCCTATCTATAGGTTGTCAAATACGTGGAAGATAACCTATGGGTGCTTCATATGATATTCCCCAATAGGGTCAGGAAAATGGATGATGGATATATAGTGGATTCTATGGGCAATTCTCCTGGTCCTAGTCCAAAAATCCTTAGCTTGATTAGTTGCTACGTCTAGTGGAGGATAGTTGTGTGATAATGATGGGCAGAAGTGGAGAGGATCTAAATACTAGTGTGTGTAAACCAGCATCAACGTTTGGTTGACCTGTGGGCCCATTGGGTTGTAGGACCTGTGGGTCACAACCGTAGGTTCATGGTTGTTGCGGACCTCCTATGGTCATGTACATAATTAATCCCTGATCCATAATATCCATTAGTCATATGCCTTTTTGGCCTCTATGTTTAGAGCTAAAAGCTACGTGCAATCTTCTCAGAGTACCTTATAGGCGTTCTGACAACTTGAATTCTTAAGCCAATGTCTATGTCAATGAGAATGTCCTCATGTGTCTTGGTTGTGGGACCAAAGGATCACAACCAAACGTTTTCTCTCTTTCAAGACCTTCTACAGTCATGCGGATATTTGTCTAGGGTAATTTGTAGTTTGGCTGATTTGACGAAAATGTATGTGTTTTTTTGTCTTCTATATTTAATACTCTCAGTTGTGCGTTAATTTCTTGTAGGTCTGTTTTTGCTCGGAAGATATGAATTCTGATATTTTGGTCTATGTCAGTTATTATTATAACAAGATTGGGCTGAGGCACTATTGGTTCAAATACGTATTTCTCATGGGCTCCTTAGGTCCCGTGATTTTCATACAAAAGGAACAATATAAATCTAATTAAAGAAATGTAAACTAATTATGCATAGTATATCCACAACATATATAAATTCTCTATTTTTGTATTTTTGATAGAATTTTTTAATAGAATTAAGATAACAACTATTTAATAGAATCTAAAAGAGTAATTATTTAATATCTAGAAAATGACAACTAAGATAATAATATAATTTTAAACAAACAAAGTAGTCAAAGGATAGCTACTTGTCTGTGCAGTTGTGAATCTATTCTAAATAACGAAATAACTGATCTTATTTATTTGAAAGACCCCCGATCTTACCTCAGAAGTAAGGAATGAATCATAGTTTCTTAGAATACTATCAATCCCCCACAACTTCTCCTGACAATATCAAAAGTGAAATTAACTAAAATGAAATGATTTACTACTCTATTTGATATGTTTTAACTAGAATTTTGATAGCTTGAACCTAGATTTTACAGAGCAATGGCGAATTCTGATTATGTGTGGCTTTATCCCCTCAGTGTGGTCTCCTTGTTCCTTCGTTCTTATGTGAATCCAGAAAAGCGTGCAATGCTAGCATCAACAGGAGTAGGTATTGGAACAATGGTAGCTTTGGATGTAGATAGAATACAATGCGATTAGGAGAGGGATAGTGCAAGAGAACAGAGCTTGGCTTATGCAATTCCTAGTGGGATTTATTGCAAGTCATGCAACACAAAACATCCAGAACCTGAAACTATCGTTCTTGATGAACAAAACCTGTAACTCTAATGGCTTCAGACTGAAAATGAAACTATCCTATCTCAATTGATTGTATGAAATAATAATAACACTAGAACAAGAAGATCATGTGGCTTCTAAACAACAGAACAAGACTAGCTATGCATGTAACAAATGAAAACTATTGAATTCCTGAAGCAAGAACTGAAAGATTAAACTATTGAAATGAGAAGATGAGAGGCAGGTTAATTTTTTGAGGGGGCAATTTGCTTGTAATCAAACTAGCTATTTATAGAATTCCCATTCACCCCAAGGTAACTCAAACTAGGACTCTTTTACTATAAACAATGAAGAAACATTATTCCAGGGAACCAAAATCATGAATACAAGAAAAAATGGATGAGAAAGCTGGTAAAAGTTAAAAATTTACGTGAGTCGTGTTAAAAGAAGTGTGCTGGAAAATACATGAAGGACCGCCGCCCTGAGCAGGGGGTTGGTTACAGGACCACCGCCTAGGCAGGGCGGCGGTTTCATCACTGAAGACAAAAATGCAAAGGAAAAGAGGGGAAAAGAGAAAAACAAAGCACGCAGAGGCTAAGTGGGGCATGCGGGATGTTAACGTACACTTGGAGAGATTTTTCGGATATCAAACACCTTGCGAGGAGACCTGTATCATCATTGGGGCATGTGTAACATCGTTCTGGCAGCGCAGTACCCTTACAATTTTGGGTACATACATATTACCCCCTCGGAGAAGCATTTTATCCATGAAGAGGTGTAAAATGGTGGGTCCGAGTATGGCTGTCCCAAAATGGGAAATTAGAAATTATACCTAACATGTCCGTGTGTCGAAATGACACCATCCAAAATTCTCGTTACCTGCAAAATGAAAAGAAGACTCAAGTGCAAATAGATAAAATAAGCCGAAAAATAAATACTAAAATAATATGAAGTGAGGACTTACCATTTGCGCGGGGATAAGAACTTACCTCCGTCGATGCTCCAAATCTGTGAAAAGGGGCATCCAAGATGAGTCAAAATGCTATATATATATATATATATATATATATATATAAATGGGCCCATTTTCCTATTCATTTGCGTGTGTTAATTTGATTGATTTTGAGCTCTGGGACCCACGGTGATGGTTTTTGACGAGAGTATAGTTGAAACATTCATGACGAGATAGTGATCATGCCTCCACGAGCGGAAAATTGACCTGCGAGATCTCAGGTTAGTTCTTCTTGATTTAACGTTTTTATACCTAAAATGTAAAAATGATGAAATCTTCGCCATGGGGGGGTAATTTTTTAAATTTCTACTTTTAAATGTGTCTTTAGGGGGGACGCATAATGGGTAGGCTCTCATTTTAGTCAAAATGGTCATTTTTTGTGTTTTTGATCATTTTTTAGGGCACGTGACCCGTTTGAAAATGCGAGACACGACCACTGCCCTGAGCAAGGCGGCGGTTACAGGACCGCCTCCCTTCAAAGCGGTGGTTGCGGAACCGCAGCCCTGCTCAGGGCGGTGGTCTTTTACAGAACGCTAAAATAACATTGTTTTGAACCCATTTTTGCATTTTTAGTATTCTTATATGTTTTAATGATATTTCCCAAAGTGCAATTTGTGGCATTAACTCACTCCTTTTGTGTACATGTTTTTGTGTGTTTTACAGAAGAAGGAAGAGTACATCAGATGGCAGCCGTGAGAGAGAGTGTGATTGGCTTCTAGCAGTGTTGGATGCACTTTCTTAGGCCAAGCAGGATACTCTTCAGAGGGCCAGCAAATTATGTATATCATGGGTTCATCATGTCGCACCTTCTAGTCACATACTGTGTGACCTGTTTTCATATTAGGATGCTGATCAGAACATTTTCTGATTTCCAGGGGTCAGGGGTGAGTGGACTATCACCAGGGAGGATTTCTACCGTATCTTGGGAGTCCCATGATTATTGGGAGATGACTCAAACTTGAGATAGTGAGGTCACGGGCTCAAATAGCTCAGTGGGCTAACATATATGGGAGACGTAATTGTCTCCACTGGTTCAAAGAAGGGGGTGAGGGTCCATTTTATTCCTAGCTTACCCATCCCCTTGATTTGTCAGGACACTATGGGGATCCTTGTCTTGATATTGATCGGGGACAATGTAGGGGACACCTTACTCTACTGTTGGTCCCCTATTATTACACAGATTGAGGCACATGGCCAGATTTATGCCTGGGGAGCCGATATACTTGGGACCACCTACCACGAACTAAACAGGTTGGTCCACTTACAGGGAAAATATTTGAGCCATCTGACCTTGGTTATGAGTTGGGTCTACAAGTGTATCATCCCCCTATGGGAGAGGCGTAGAGGTGGCAGATCTCGGAGCCGTGAGGGAAACCAAATGGACAGAGATGTCGGTACTTAGAGAACCTCACCCAACCAGTTGCTTCCCTGACTACTGATGATATGGAGGCCACACCTTATCAGGCCATGGCAGGGTTGTGGGGCAAGGAGACCCTCACTTTGATTTTCTACTCTACTACAGGGCAGCTTGTGGGTAGGACGAGGAAGGTAGAGACACACCCTTTTGATCGAGTGCCTCAGCAGTTTGGCCTTTCCTACGTTGGTATGCTTCCCCCAGTGATGCCAGTGTTTAGATCAGTTCGGGAGGCTAGGGGAGGTCCTAGAGGCCGGGGTTGGATTATTGTTACTCCTGGCATACCTATTGCAACTAGGCGGGTGGTACGTGCCTGAGAGAGAGTCGGTGCTCCTCAGGCACCTTTACTTCAGATTACCGCTGGTCCTGCCCATAGCAGTGATGACCCTATTGACATAAACTCTGAGTCTGAGGAGTTCACAAGGGGAGAGATGGAGGAGGAGACCAAGGACATGGAGGTCAGTGATTCAGGTGGAGAGGAGGATATCAATCCCGAGTGGCATGACACTCAGGAGATCTTGCAGGCCGAGAGGGCAGAGCAGAGTGCAAAGAGGGTGACTCTAGTCTTAGAGGAGTTGCCTTCTCAGGATCTAGGCAGGGAGGATGAGTCCATAGTAGGACGCTATGTTTCCCCAGATGCAGGAGGAGGACATCAGTCAGTGGTAGCATCTATGGCAGGCGCTGATCCTAGGGATCCCGGCACCTGGTACAGTGGTAAGAGGCATAGCCTCTACCCATTTGGTAAAATATTCAGTGGCCGTGATTATGAAGTTATGGCCATCCATTGATGAGGGAGAGAAATTCCCTATCAAATCTAGGCCCCATGTAGAAAAGGGACATGGAGTCGCGATTGGTTGTAGAGCTTGTGTCGACATGTGAATCTTATGGGAAAATTCTTGGCATTTATGGCATCTACATATGAACTCTACTGCATCGTGTTCGAGAGTGGGCCAAAAATATCCCATTCGATATATTTTGTGAGTGGTGGCATGACCACCGAAGTGGCCTCTACATATTCCACTGTGATATTCGTAGAGAATCTTCTTGGATTGTTCTGTTTCAACACACCTTAGAAGCATTCCATCGAAAGCTTTACGATAGAGCACTTGTTCTATAATAACGTATTTAGCTACAATAATGTGTAACCACCTTCTTTTTTGTGGTGTAGCACCTTCTAGATACGTATGGTCCATGATAAAATTGATAATATCAATATACCAAGGACATTCAGAGATGGGAGGTCTAGTTTCGATGTAATATATGAATTCATTAGGAAAATCTAGATCTACTAGATCGCCTCCATCTAACGGGTTTTCGGCTAACCAATATGTAATGATTTGTCCCTTAACGGACTTTTGGTTTACAAAAGTTAATTCAAATTCACCCATTAAGGTTATAAAGTGTCCAGCCTTTTTAGACAAAGATCCTTGCGTGAGGAAAGTTTGTAAATGGTCTGTTTTTAAAATGACCCTTGTTTCTTGATTTAGTATGTAATGTCTTAAGTGTTTGGTTACAAATACTATGGCAAGGAATTCTTGTTCTGCCTACGTATAACGTGTTTCATAATCAAGTAATGTTCGGCTAATAAAATAGACTGCACGTTCTCATTTATCATCATCTTCTTGAGCCAACATGTAGGCTAGTGAGACATCCGTAGCCCGTGAATATAAGATCAAAGGATGATCTGGTCTGGGTGGCATTAACGTGGGAAGAGACAGTAAGAAGCGTTTAAATACTTTGAAGGCCTCATGGCATTCCTTTTTCCAAATAATGCAGCAATCCTTTTTCAACAAATTGTTGATCGGATGTACAGCAAAACTTAAGTCCAGAATGAATCTCCAGATTGTACCAAGCTTTCCAAGAAACGATCTAATGCCAGATTCATCTGATGGTGGGATCATATCAAGAATAGCTCTGATTTTGGCTAGGTCTACATTGATCCCTCATGATGATATAATTGTAGACACCAAATTTGTGTCTTACGACACCCTGTGCCCCGCATCTCATTTCGTAACCTAACCTCACCACCTAAACCTTACACAATTATCTATTAATTACCTTATAATTAATAAATCCACATCTCCAAACCTACCACCTCATTTCGCCACCTCATCATGACCTATCCCTAACCCTAAACTAACCTAATTAAGACCTATAACTTGGTCTACATCCACACCCATGACTAATTACTCCTCACCCGCACCAAAACCAACCTAATAATGACTTAACCAAGCCCACAACTAATCCCTCGGGAGAAAAGGAGGGAAAGTTGGCTATTTTACTAAAAATAGCCCACTTTGACTTAACCGACATCGGTTCCTACTCGACCGCCGTTGGTTACGTAAATGCCATCGGTTCCCTGTAAATGACCTCCCCCAACCAAAAACAAAGGATCCAAATTCATTTGAAAGATCTGGAATTCACTTGGCAAGACAGAGACAAGTGAAGAAAAGAGAAGAGTTTACAGAGAAGGACATCAAGCCCAAGATTGCAACTGAGTAACCAGAGCACAACGACACTCATCCAAGCATTGGGAGAGAAGATAGCTCACTTTTGATTATCAGATCATCCCACCTAAGCCTTTCCTTCGTCATCATAGTCCTTGGACCTATATCTTCATCAGGAACTAGTAAGTAGTGTCCTGTACGTTTTTAAATACCATTTCTTGAACTTCTGATGCATAGTAATTATAAGCTCACGCCTAGATCTACTACCCAATAGCACCCTACATATAAATTTCATTCCTCTACCCTTACATTGCCCCAAGAACAGCTCCCATACTCTCTGAGTCTTCTCCATTACCCTATTGCCTACCCCTAATCATTTACCAACCTTATAAACACCATAACCACCTTACAGCCAACCTTCATTGAAAGTCCCTAAATCACTGCCCCTACCGATATCGGTTATCAGCAACTAGTACCGGTGTTATAACCGCAGTCGGTTATACAGTGATCGGCATCAGTCACTATGACTCCAACCAAAACCAGCCTTTCCTCTATTACTTTTTAACGAGGTAACTAAACTGTAATTTCACAATAACTTCTTTGTTATCATTTGTGTTAATTTTTATTAAAAAGGGAACTGACCACCTTCGAAAGGAAGTCTAATATTTCCTGGGCCCAAGGTAGTTCCCTCATTTATTGTCTAACTAAAATCTGGTGGTCTTGTATTCTTACTTGTAGGTAGTCCTTCCCAGACAAAAAGGAGTTCTTCGCAATTGGTCTGATCTCTCTCTATGGTACGCGCACACCCTCCCAACACTCAACAGGTATTCCTCCTAGCCCTAACCTTTATTTTTTTCTCAAGAGAATGAAAGGATAGAAGCAACTCTATTCTAAGAACAGAAACATTCTGTGCGAAATAATAATGTAGCCTAGGAGTTTCCCTCCTGTCACACCAAATACGCATTTTTCTGGGTTTAGTGTGACTCCATATTTGATCAAACATGAAATAATGATGTGGAGCACTTCCAGGTGATCACAGTGCTTACTGGCCTTGGCCAACAAGTCGTCTACATAGGATTCCACGATTTTATGAATAAGATTGTGAAATATGTATGTCATTGCCCGCTGGTATGTGGCACCAACGTTCTTGAGACCAAATGGCATAACAGCGTAGTAATAAGTTCCCCAAGGAGTTATAAACGTGGTTTTGGCTTGGTCTTGTTCAAATATTCTGATTTGATTGTATCCCGAGAACCCATCCATAAGAGACAAAAGCTCAAATCTAGCTGTTGCGTCAACAATGACGTCAATGGATGGTAACAGGAAGTCGTCCTTGGGACACACCTTGTTAATGTCTCGGAAGTCTATGCAGATGTGTATCTTCCCATTCTTTTTTAGAATGGGGATGATATTAGATATCCACTAAGAGTAATCGACCGATTTGATGAATCCTACATGGAGAAGTTTCATTACTTCTTCCTTCACCATGAGAGCTACCTTGGGTTTCATTGGTCTCGATTTTTGTTTAATTGGCTTTGCATCTGATTTGGTGACGAGGTTATGTACCACGATGTTTGGTGTAATTCCCATCATTTATTTATAGTTAAATGCCAAAGCCTTTGTATGTTCTTTGAGGATTCGAGTGTGTATTTCTATTTCTTCTGGAGTTAACGAAGATCCTAGTTTCAATATATTTGGTTCTTCCTCTGTTCCAATGTTAATATCAATCGTTTCTTCGATTAAAGAAGCGTTACCTTCTTAAAACTCAGGCGGGACTGGAGGTATTTCTATATCTTCTCCATTCTCTACCGTGTATATGTTGAGTTCCTTTTGTGGGGGAAGCTCTACCATGGGATTTCCAAAGTAAGAAGGCGAATGTGGGCTAAAGGACAAATCTACCATGTGATGGGTGAGATGTAACTCTGCATAGGCATTTAGGTAATCAAGAATGTCTTTATCACTGTCAACGTGACCTAAGATAGTAGATGTATTTTCAGCTATGTGCATGAGAAGAGGGTTTGTTGACATTTTATTTACTAACAGTTTAGTGCGAAGTGATACCATGAAACGGGTGTCCTCTAACTCACTGTTTGGAGTGAAACGTGAAGTTGGGGTTGCTATCCAATCTGCAAGAAGGTTTTGTTCTCACGGGATTGCTTCAATTGATATGAAGTTAAATCCTTTGCTCAAATCTTATACTGTTATTTTGTAGAGCTGTAAATGTTCAGCTCTAGTCTCATACACCTCAGAGACTTGGTTTGCTACTAATTGAGAGTCTCCTAACACTCTGATTTCATTAACATCAAGCCTTTTAGCTATGATGAGGTCAAGGAGGAGGGCTTCATACTCAGCGCCATTGTTTGTACATTCAAAATTTAATTTAAAGGTGAATGGTAGGATCTTTCCCTCGGGAGAAGTAAAGATCACACCTACCCCAGCCCCATAACGACATCTAGATCCATCAAAGTGGAGAGTCCAATGTTTATTTGGGAAGATGAATGTTGGGACATTCATTACATCAATTTCTTCTGCTTTGGTTACTTCTACCATGCATAGTTCCTCTACTGGAAGAGAACCAACTCCTAGGGTACATACCATACCTGTGGAATAAAACGGTACGAAAATTGGTAGATCTTGTTCTAGCAACTCAACAATTTTTGTAGTAGTTCCTAATGACACTGTTTCTACAATGTTAGCTTCATCCTTGAGGGCTGGGATGCTCTTGACTAGGTTCGTAATCCCTAGTTTTGTTGTAAGTATTAATTTTTCTTCTGGTTTTGAGTTGGTTGGTTTGTTTAGTTGGTTTGTTGGGAGTTCAAACTCAGAGTGAATGTATGTCCTTTTCTTTAGGTCTGCTAGGTATATATTGAATGGTTTCGGATCACCTTTTTCTACGAATATCTTCCTAAGTGCAAGAATCTTATTTCCTGAAATAACGTAGAAGGGATTGCCTTCATACGATGTATCCATGGTCGGTCGAGGATCATATTATAGTTGGTTTCTCGATCTATAATATAAAACTCAGTGAGGATTGTTTTGGGTCCTAAGGTGACCGGTAGTATTATAGTTCCAATCAAAGTGGCTTTAAGGCTATCATAGCCTCTTAGTGTATTCTGAGTTGTGGAACAATTTGTCTCTCCATACCCTATATTTTTAAGGAAAGAGAACGGGACTATGTTAACTACTTCCCCATCATCAACCATTGTGCATTTAATGTAATTGTTATAAACCCACTCTTGTAAATGTAAGCCTGGATCACCTCTACGTGTAATCTCAGTGTATGTTGGCATTTATCTTATGTCGAATATAAACTCGGTATCCCTATTCGACTGCCCCAGAGGGTGAATATCAAATTCTATATCATTTACCTGTGTTTTGAGAGGAGTGATGTTAATTTAATGACCTAAACCTAATGCTTCTAAAAGAGCAGCCCTGTGGGCAGGAGAATTCTTCAGCAAGTCCAAAAAGGAGATGTGAGAGAAAGTCTTTGTTAGGTCATTAATTAAATCATAGGCACCTACGGGTTTTACTAATTTTTGTTGAATGTTATCTAGCTCTAGTGGGTAACTTGGATTTGGATGAGAGGAATACTCTCATGTCCTTGTTATGGCTTCCACGTGTAGCTCAGTGTCTAACTCCACTAAATCGACTATCTTGGTTTGTGGCTGACTTCCTAATTGCGGTGCGACAGGTGGATTTAGTGAGGTCGAGGCTTCATGATCATTGTTTCCTGTCATTACACCCTTGTTCATCCCATTTGGATTTAATTTGTTGTTATTGTGATTTAGGAGCGAATCATTGAAGATCTTGAGGGGTGCGTTTTGAGGGGAGACCACCCCTGTGAAATTATTTGGCGCAGGTGATGCAGGATCTGCTAAGAACATATCTATGAAAAGTTGTCTTTGTTCCTTTGGAAAACATTGCATGAATTTATTGTAGTCACGACAAGTCCTAGTGTCATGGCCTCAAATTTTGTGGAAACCACAATATGAGTTGGGATTGTAATTCCTAGGTTTTTGGTTTGGCATGTGTTGTGGTCCAAAACTCTAATTAAATCGTTGACTATTAAGATTAAAGTTTTGTGTTTGTTGCCTTTGGTTTTGATATCCAGTTGAGTTTTGACTTGGACCCTGTGTCTGGATCTGCCGTTGTTGTTTTTTTTGTGGACGATTAAAATCCACCACATTGATTATTGGGGTAAAATCATTGTTTCGTTGATTGCTAACCAGCGGTGGAGCATTTACAACATTTTCCTTTTTTGCTTGGTCAGTTACTCCATCTGTTGTGACCCCACAGTTTTTGTTAAGGATTTTAGGTCCTTGATTGGTGTTTGTGGTAGTAGGATAAGTCGTAGTATTTTGGTTGGGGATGATTAACCTCCCATTTGTTCCATATGCCTTGCGGCCGCTATCTATTGCAACTTGATCTATTCAGAGGGTGCTCTCAAGCACTTCATTGTAAGTTCTTAGTGGGAACTTCTGGACTTCTTCCTTTATCTCTCTGCTGAGAGAATGAAGGAATAAATTTCATAGTTCCATCTGATCCATATTTGGAGCACTTGCTAAAGAATAGAGGACTGTACACCATCTTTGGATGAAATGAGCAACATATTCATCGTGTTCTTGTTTAATATGTAAGAATCCCCTAATTCTTGTTCTCAACAATTTGTTCATGTCGAACACCTTGATGAATTTTGAAACGAGTTGTTTAAATGAATGGATGGAGGCTTTAGGTATTCTGTAATACCAATCGAGGGCAATGCCCTCTAAATTTTTGGGAAATATTTTAGCAACTCCATCCCATGGGAGTAGTTCTCGAATGGTTGTGGCATAGGCCTTAATATGTGCATTCGGATCTCCCTCCCCTTTGTACTTGGGCAAATCGGGAAGAGGTCTTGGAAGCATGACGCTTCATATAGTGAAGTCTAAGGGATCCTTCAAATATTCTGAATAAGTTCCCATTACATAGGTTTCGACCACTGATGGTGTTTGCTGAGGGGGGCGAGGTGGAATGGGTTGTTGATATAGTGTAGCATATGTATTTACAGGGGCATAAGGAAATCCCTGTGGTTGAGCGAACATTTCGGGAGAAGAAAACATATCTCCTTGTGGTGACTTGTAATACATGTTTAAATATAGAGGAGCATTGTTCAGAAATGGATTGTTTTTGTTTATCTTATTTTGTTAGGCATCACATTTTCACACTCGAGGGGTGTTAGAGAACGCAATTCTAGTTGGAGATGGATGTGGATACTGAGGAGGAATGCCTAGCCTGCCTATACATTTTGACAATCTATCCTTTGACTAGGATGATGTGAAAGATTTTATTTTTATTAGTTTACTCCTACATTTGGCTTGAATGGTAGGGATGAATTTCCATTTGGCTTGAGCAAGTTCCAATCCTCTAACTTTCTCAACTGAAGGAAACCATTTGTTTGAAAATTACCTCGTTTGGGGGAGATAATGGAGATATATGGGGAGTGGTATTTTGGAGTGATAAGGGGTGTTGAATATATGGCAGACGATACCCAGGTATGAATAAATCAGTGCCTTGCATAGAGCTTTTGACTGCGCAAAAAAGGGATTTTCATCCTATTCTTACCAGGAATTAGAAGCATGGTGTTTTCTTAGTAAATTTCCCTCGGGTTGTGTTGTGTAAACCTCCTTTATGTGATAAACCATAGTCTTAAGAATGTTGATTCACTCCTTGCATAACGTGTTAATTCTTCATCATGTAAAAATGGATGTGGATCTAACTCTTTCCCACTGGGCTTGGGGGGGACTAAGCATGCCACGTTGATCTCATTGAAGTGGCATGTAATGATTCAAAATGAGTGTCATGGTGGTCGAACCTAAAGCTCATTCTAGTTATTGCGTTTTGAGTGAGGTGATCCAACTCCTCTACTGGTTGGAGCTGGATGGAGCTATATTTTGTCCTTTGCAGGTCGTAGATTTTGCATTGTAACATAAATTACATGGTTGGACAAAATTTGGCATAGTTGTCTCCACATGCTCAAATGCGAGGGATTTTATGGCTATGCTATTCTTAGTATGACTTTCCTTCTATGTTAATCTATGACCTAAGATATGTCTGAACAATTTCCATGGAATGGACTATTACAATAATTAATTGCAGTCTATGAAATTCTTAATTAAGAATTAATAGTTGTTTTAAGAATTGCATTTGGTTGCATGTTATAAATTGGAATTGTTAATATTATTTAAAAAGTATGATTATTGTAAGATATATGTTACTTCTCACTTCGGGTTCACCAATGTCTTATTTGAAGTGAAAGCTGATGTGAATATTTGGCTAAAATAAATTTGGTAGATGAGTTAGAAACAGTCTGAAATCTGAAAACTGTTGTAGTTCACCAATTTTATCCTTCATGGAATCAGTGACAATGTTTGAATGTTCATTGTAAAATCTCAAATAGTCACTTTTACTTGTACCCGAAACAGTCCCGTAGGTCAAAGCTGATATATTTTTGTGGGGATGGAATATACGTGGGTGCATAGACAAACTAGTTAGGCTATCTTATATCTTTAGACGCGCACTAATGGAATCTGCTAAATCTAAGGCCAAGAAGGCCCTCCTAACATAAAATGGCGTGATAGATAATTCGAGCAAGGATGAATTGCTCGAAGGCTCCAATCAATATTGAGCTCTAGCATGATCCGATCAATAGGTTGTGGGATATGTGGAAGATAACCTATGGGTGCTTCGTAGATATTCCCCGACAAGGTCATGAAAAATGGATGATGGATGTATGGTGGATTCTATGGGTGATTCTCTGGTCTAGTCCAAAAATCCTTAGCTTGATTAGCTGCTATGTCTAGTGAGGATAGTTGTGCGATAATGATTGGTGGAAGTGGAGAGGATCTAAATACTAATGTACGTAAACCAGCATCAACGTCTGATTTTCCTGTGGGCCCGTTTGGTTGTGGGACCTTTGGATCACAACCGTAGGTTCATGGTCGTTCTGGGCCTTCTATGGTCATGTGCAGAATCAATCCCTAATCCCTAATATCCAGTAGTCGTATGCCTTTTCAGCCTCTATGTTTAGAGATAAAAGTTGCGTAATCTTCTCAGAGTACCTTACAGGTGTTCTGGCAACTTTAATTCTTAAGCTAGTGTCTATGTCAATGAGGATGTCTCCTGCATCTGGCTGTGGGACCAAAGGATCACAACCGAACGTTTTCTCTTTTTCAAACCCTTCTACAGTCATGCAAATATTTATTAGGGCAATCTGTAGTTTGGCTGGTTTGACCAAAACGTATGCGCTTTGTCGTCTTCTATGTTTAATCCTCTTAACTGTGAGATGATTTCTTGTAGGTCTATTGTTGTTCGAAAGACCTGAATTCTGATATTTTGGTCTATGTCAGTTATTGCTGCAACAAGATTGGGTTGAGGCATGATTGGCTCAAATACATATTCTTTGGGCTCCCTAGGTCCCGTGATTTTCATATAAAAGGAACAATATAAATCTAACTAAAGAAAAGTAAACTAATTATGTAAAGTATATCCACAACATATATAAATTCTCTATTTTGTATTTTTGATAGAATATTTAATAGAATTAAGATAACAACTATTTAATATAATTGAAAGAGTAATTATTTAATATCTAGAAAATGACAACTAAGCTAATAACAGAATTTAAAACAAACAAGGTAGCCGAGTATAGCTACCTGCCTGTGTAGTTGTGAATCTATTTTGAATAACCAAATAACTGACCTAATCTATTTGAAAGACCCCCAATATTACCTCAGAAGTGAGGAATGAATCATAGTTTCTCATAAACTATTAATCCCCACAGCTTCCCCGGCAATATCCAAAGTGAGATTAACTGAAATGAAATGATTCACTTCTCTATTTGATGTGTTTTAACTAGAACTTTGATAGCTTAAACCTAGATTTTGCATAATAGTGGCGAATCCAAGTGTGTGTGGCTTTGTCCCCTTAGTGTGGTCTCCTCATTCTTTCATGCTCACGTGAATCCAGAAAAGCATGTAAAGTTAGCATCAACAGAAATAGGTATTGGAACAATGGAAGCTTTGGATGAAGACTGAATACAATGCGAGTAGGAGAGGGATAGTGCAAGAAAACAGAGCTTGGATTATGTAATTCCTAGAAGGATTTATTGTGATTCATGCAACACAAAACATCCGAAACCTGAAACTATCCTTCTTGACGAATAAAACCTATAACTCTAATGGATTTAGATTGAAAATGAAACTATCCTACCTTAATTGATTGTATGAAACAATAATGACACTAAACAAGAAGATCATGTGGCTTCTAAATAGTAAAATAAGACTAACTATGCATGCAACAAATGAAAACTATTGAATTCCTAAGCAAGAACTAAAAGACTAAACTATTGAAATGAGAGGATGAGAGGCAGTTTTGAGGGGCGTCATTTGCTTGTAATCAAACCAGCTATTTATAGAATTCCCATTCACCCAAAGGTAACTCTAACTAGGACTCTTTTATTATAAACAATGGAGAAACACTATTCTAGGGAACCAAAATAATAAATACAAGCAAAAATGGATGAGAAAGCTGGTAAAAGTTGAAAATTTAGGTGAGTCGCGTTAAAAGAAGTGTACTGGAAAACGCATGAAGGACTGCCGCCCTGAGTAGGGGGCGGTTACAGGACTGCCGCCCTGACTGGGCGGTGGTTACGAGACCGCTGCCCAGGCAGGGTGGTGGTTTCATCACTGAAGACAAAAATGTAAAGGAAAAGAGGGGAAAAGAGAAAAACAAAGCACGCGGAGGCTAAGCAGGGCATGCGGGATGTTAACACCTTGAGAGCTTTTTCAGATCCTGAACACCTTGCGAGGAGACCTGTATCATCATTGGGGCATGTGTAACATCGTTCAAGAAGCGCAGTACCCTTACAATTTTGGGTATGTACAGATACCTCAACTGAATGTGTTTCATTCTTGAATGAAACGTTGAGTTATTTTCCATATGAATTACACTCTGACTATCACTTAATAGTTTACAATTAATTTTCTCCTTTCGCAACTCTTCCATGAACCTACTCATCTGTATCATTTCCTTACTAGCCTCTGCAGCTACAACATACTCTACCTCTATAGTAGAAAAAGCTGCAACCTTTTGCAACCTTGAAATCTAGCTAACTGTCGTCCCACCTACTATGAAAATATATCTAGTAGTACTCCTTCTACCATCTTGATCTCTAGCCATATTCAAATCAACATATCCACATAATGAAATATCTGAACCTCCATAGCATAACTGCATGCTAGATGTTCCTTTCAAATACCTAAGTATCCATTGGACTACTTTCCAATGCTCTTTAACTAGATTGGCCATATATTTACTCAGTGTACAATGTCTGGTCTGGTACAAACCATGACATACATGAGACTCGCAACTGCTAAAGCATATGACACTCGTGTCATGTATTTTACCTCCTCATGTGATCATGGACACTGATATTTTCTCAATTTGAAGTGTCTAGCCATAGGTTTGCTAACAAGTTTTTCATTCTCTATATTAAACCTTTCCAACACCTTGTAGATATAATCCTCCTAAGACAAATGCAATTTCTTTTTTTTCCTGTCCTTGTGTATTTGCATGTCAAGGATTATTTTTACAGCTCCTAAATTCTTCATAGCAAATGTGTGAGCTAGTTTTCTCTTAAGATCACTAATTTCTTGCATACTAGATCCTGCAATGAGCATATCATCCACATACAGTAACAAAATAACATAGCTCCCATTTTCAAGCCTCTTGAAATAAACACAATGGTTAGATTCACATCTCAAGTAACCATGCTCTTGCATAAAACTATCAAACCTCATATATCATTGCCTTGGAGCTTGTTTGAGCCCATATAGGCTATTTTTCAACCTACACACTAATTTCTCCTTACCTTTGATTTCATACCCAAGTGGTTGCTGCATATAAATATCTTCATCCAAATCACCATGAAGAAAAGTCATCTTCACATCTAGTTTCTCTAAATGCAAATCTTCTACTGCATCTAAGCTCAATACAGTACGAATAGAAGTCATCTTAACAACAGGAAAAAATATTTCACCAAAGTGAATACCTACTTTCTGTGCAAATCCATTTACTACAAGCCTTTCCTTGTATCTTTTCTGTCCACCATCTTCTTCCTTGATCATGTAAACCCACTTGTTCTACAATATTCTCTTACCTACTGGAAACTTAACCAAATCCCAAGTTTGGTTCTATTCCAAGGAGTCCATCTCCTCATCCATTCCATGCTCCCACTGAATGTGGGTCTTATCCTGCATTGCTTCTTCAAAGCTCTCTGATTCACCATTATAAGTCAATAATAAATAAAATAGAGAAGGTTTAAATCTTTCTGAAATTTTACTTACCCTTTGTGACCTTCTCACAGGAGTTTGAGGTACCAAAGGCTCAATCTGGACCTCGTGGACATTCCTATCCAAATATGACAGTGACCGATGCCAGTGACCTCTAACCGATGTTAGTTTTTCTAACCAATTTCGGTTTGGATCCTCTGTAACCGATACCGGTTTTTCTAGTCAGTGTCAGTCAGGGGTCAACTGACATCAGTTACTATGTAACCCTATTGGTAATTCTTTTAAATCTGAGAGTTCATTTTCATTCACAAAATTCTCAACCGGTTCATTCTTGGGTACCAAAATTTGATCCCTGTATATTCTCTTTTCATTCCATTCAACATCATGTCTCCTAATAATTGTAGAATTCTCTAAATCCCAAAAAAGGAAACTGAAATCACCAGATCCATAACCAATGAAATTGCATCTCTTGTATTTTGCATCCAACTTTTTCCTATTTTCCTTATCAACATGCACAAAATCTTCTGAACCAAAAACTTTAAGAAAAGAAAGATCTACCTCTTTTTCAGTCCAAGCTTCCTCTAGTATTCCTCCATCTAGTGAACTTAAAGGCCCACGGTTAATCAAATAAACTGATGTATCAATTACTTCTACCCAAAACTGTAAGGGCAATCTAGAATGTATTCTCATATTTTTAGCACGTTCCATGATTGTCCTTTTATTCTTTCTACAATACCATTCTCCTGTGGTGTTCTTGGAACCATTATTTCTCTACGTATTCCATTAACTGAACAATAATCATTGAAATCCTTGCTACAATATTAACCACCATTGTCAAATCTAAGGCACTTTAACTTAGAATTTCATTCATTATCAACAAGGGCTTTCCATCTTTTAAAAGTCTCAAAAACATCATATTTACGTTTAATATAATAAACTCATACCTTTCTTATAGCATCATCAATGAAAGTAACATAATACTAGGATCCTCCATGAGAATCTACCTAAGATGGTCCCCACACATCTCAGTGTACAAGCTCCAATTTTGTCTCCTTCTTAGTTGCCCCAACTTTGAGAAATATCACTCTCTTTTTCTTTCAAAAGATACAATGCTCACAAAAATCAAGATCTAAATCTTTTAAATCCAATAACTTACCCTTAGCCTTTAAGATTTACATTCCTTTTTACTCATATGACCCAACCGATTATGCCACATGCATACATCTGAATCTAAAGTAGATAATGTAGAAAAGGAATCAGTGATATAGGTAGATAAATATAACATTCCTATCTTCTTACCTCTTGCCACAATAAAAGCACCCTTGGTGACTTTCGAAGAGTCTCCTACAAAAGTAACCACGCAACCAGATTCACCTAGTTGCCCTACATAAATAAGATTCCTCCTAAGGCTTGGCACATTCCTCGCATCTGTTAATACCCATGTATTTCCATTCTACAGTTTTAGATGAACTTCCCCTTTAATACTGCAAGGTTCATCATCACCCAAATAAACATGCCTAAAATTGCCCTAGACATAATTTCTGAAATAACCCTTATTAGGGATTGCATGGAAAGAAGCTCCCGAATCTAAAACCTATGATTCAATTCTATTATCTAAAGAAATAATAAGAGCATCTTGCATTACCTCTGATGTAACAAGATTTACTTCTTTACCTTTTTCTGGTTGATAGTTCTCTTTGTCCTTTGACCAACAATCTCTCTTTGCATGTCCTTTCTTTCCACATTTCCAACAAGTAATTCCCTTACTTCTAGATTTAGATCTGTTATCCCTTGACTTTGATTTCTCGTTACTATTACTCTTGGATCTCTCCTTCTTCCTGCCCCTGCTTTCTACATTCAAAGCATTTTCAGATGATGATTCCTCTGTAATCTTCCTGCGAATTTCTTCATTCAAGATTATACTAACCACATAATCAAACTTCAAAATATTATTAGCATATTTTGTGTTACTAACAACCATTACCAAGTTATCCCAACAATCAAGCAAAGAACATAAGAATAAAAGTTATCTTACTTCATCATAAAATGGTATTGCAACCAATTTTAACTAATTTACAATAGATCATAAATCATTCAAATGACTAGATGGAGATCCACCTTCATGCATCTTAGAACTAAATAGTTTCTTCATCAAATAAAATTTATTTGAAGCACTAGGTTTTTCATATAAATTAGCAAGAGATTTCATTAACTCTACCATAGAAGCTGCTTCTGTAATATTGGAAGTCACAGATGATGTCAAGCTCAATCTTATACATCCCAAAGTCTTTCTATCAAGAATCTTCCATTCTTCATCAGTCATCTTCGTAGGTCTAGACTTCTCATCCAACGATAAATATAAATGTCTTTAATACAAATAATCCTCAATTTGCATCTTCCATAATTGATAATTACAACCGTCAAATTTCTCTACCTTGTATTTGTTTTCTTCTGCCATTGTTGTATCTCCCACTCAATTAGAAAACCCTCTGTGAGTAAATATGTCAACACACAAAACCCTCAAACAAAGCTCTGATACCAGTTGTTGGGGTTAGAACACCGGTTCTACAGATAATATATCATATCTAAGCATACATGCAAATAAAATTGGATATTCTACCAGAAGAAATATACAAACAAGAGACATAAATCAACACCATATTTAACGTGATTCACCCAATGTGGGATACGTCCACTAAGAAACAAGCTAATCTATTATCCAAAGCTTTGAAAAGTCATACAATGAAAATTTATAATCTTCCACACCTCTTAGATGTATATTACTTTATTTCTCTAAAGATTTTTCTTCATCACCAAGAATTCTCTCTCACCCACCTTTTTAAGTTCTTTCTAATTCTTGTTAATTATCCTTACTTCTAAACCCTAGATTTTATGCTTATATAGTCATTTTTAGACCTAGGGCACTTAGCCATGCAATTATAATCAATAGATATATTTTAATGCTAAAAATAGATCTAATTCCCGAGAGTTAATTAAAACATCCTAGCACATGTAACCGATGTCGGTTATCCCTAACCGATGTCGGTTCCTTCCTTATCTAACTGATGCCGGTCTTGGGTGACCAATGATGGTTCTCCCTTAACCAATGACGGTTACTTTATTTTCCAGCAAGTTTCCATTGCATGCTAAATTGAAGTAAATGAGCTCCACAACTCAATAATATTATCTCTCGCATTCATAATGTAATTGTTAAGAAAACTTTAATTGACAATGGATCTGAGCTTAATTTGTGTACCATGCCATTTCTCGAAGTTTTAGGTCTCACTACTCGTGACATTAATCCCTCTATTATTTCACTGTGTGCTTATGATGGTTCAACTCATCCATGTTTTGGTCACATCCTATTACCCATCACTGTTGGTCTTAAGAGTGTCTACATGGTATTTTTCATCATTGATTTCCCAGTTGCTTATAATTGTTTACTTGGCTAACCATGGCTTCATGTCATGCAAGTTTTCGCATCTAATGTCTATAACTGTGTTAATTTCTTACATGAGGGCATGGAGTATATTATTTTTGGCGACCATGATCCATTTCAGTATTGTGACCAGGATACAAACACTATTATTCCTATTCCATGCATTAATACTAAAAATGACCCCCAACCTATGGACGAACTACTGATTTACCACCACTTGATGGTGTTATTTGTTTGCTAGATGTTGTCCCTTCTACGCCACTTACTAAAGCTGATATTATCCCATATCAACGACTTGTCCCATCCATGGACATCACTCTACCATCTACATCCTCATCATCCGTTCACCCACCATTCACTTGCACACTTTTCATACATGGTTCATATTGGGCACATTTCATTAGAGCCTATTTAACCAAAAATCATATGTATGCACGACTTTTTAGCTCACTTAGCTTTTTATATTGTCTATATTCACCCACCACCATATCACCCTCATTTATATCATGGGTTGGTCCATGTTATAGTTACCTATGAGATTCGTGTATTTCATCTTGATGTTTTTCTTGTATGCACTCCTACTACTGCCCCACTCACATTAGAATAATTCTGGCTTGATTATATTAAAGGCACCCTAGATCTGGATCATACAGATATATCCTTTACTATGTCTTTTAGACACATTATCATCTACAATAGTTATTTCCTAGGGTATACACATAACCTCATTCATTGGTACACACATGGTTTCCCATTCCCTCCATTCACCTATGAGGAGTATGTTATGGGAATGTATCGCTTACATCTCATTGGATCATTACATGATTAACCTAATACTATAGATTACTAAGTTACTAATGTGTATCCATTTAATTTTGACCTAGAGGATGATGATATCCTCGACAATTTTACATATTTTATCGAGACACTACCACACGGGGCATAACACCTAACACATTCCCCCCTCTCATTCATACACATACATCATCCCTCTGTTATCTTTGCATATTTCTATCTACATTTTCATCACACGTTTTGGGCACCCTCATTACCCTATGATGCACTCTTGTGCTTCGGTTCACACTTGACTGTTGAGAGATTATCATTACATTGAACCCCATACACTGCACTATAGGCACTACACATTTACAGTTTATCACACACATTGTGCATCATACACCATCCATTCTACACTTAGTCTATATGTTACATTATACTACATTCTCATCATGCACATATTATTCATTCTACATATTACAAATGCCATTAGGCTATTTCAAACGGCACATTTAAACATCATCTATATTCTACATACTACGTTAGTCTACGTTATCTATGAGCCTAGCTTTATATTTTATCCATACATTCTACATTATCACACATTACATTTCATATTATACTCATTACATGTTACACACCTTACATCTCCTACATTTTATTATACATACCACACATTTACATACCCTATTCATCATTTGGTCATTTATACTATGTTGTCTTATATGCACTGGACTCACCACCCTATGACGTACTTTAGTTCCTCAGTTCATACTTGATTACCAAGGTTTTACAAATCAAATGGACATTACACTCACCATGCAACATTCTTAGGCTAGTGACATACGCTTTAGGCTAAATCGTCACTCACTCTAATTTCATCTAGTAGTGGTATACGCTTTAGCCTAGATCACCACTTCCACCATATCATCTTGTGATGGTATAAACCATAGGTTACATCACCACGCATCATTTCATCCAATAGTGATATATGCTTAGGGCTAAATAATCACTCATATTTTTATCTTCTAGTGATAAATCATCACCCATCTGTTAATCATATAGTGATATACGTTTTGGCCAAATCATCACTCATCCATTCAATAAGTCATGATATAAACTTCAGCTATAGGGTTCACACACATCCTTTCTACATGTTACATTTCATCTCTGCACATACACCTTCATCATAGTGCGCTAGACACAACAAATACTACTCGACCATTTCCTGATGATGCACTCTCGTTTACGGTTCATTCTTGACTGCTGAGGGGGAAAAAATGAACCTCATTGCATACACTTCCATCCAATCAGGGGGCATGTGGCTCCTATCATTCAATCTTGCATTCCATTCCATCCATCCACAACATACCACATTTTCTTGGGGGCATTTTCTCTTGTTTATTATCTTTTTGCATGATCACTTTACTACACATGTTAGATTGATTTCTTATATTTTATTATCTATATCATCCACACATGCTTTCTCATGCCTTTATTTAGTATGATTACACATAGAACATTCCTACATGTAGTATGGATGTTTTCCTTCTACCCTTCCTATACCGGTCACTGGGGGCATCCACATTCGCCTCATCCAGGTGTTATTGTTTCATTTTGTACTTAGCATCTTACATTACTTGATCATATATGCTTTGACATATTGGTCATTACTCTAACATAATAACGGGTGTTCCATGTGAAACACTTTTTTTGCAGGATTATATGTGTCTATGACTCCTTATTTACTTGTGTGTACTTGTTTGTTATTGTTTTCCATTGTATGCGGGCTTTGCCCTATGTTTGTGTCCACACTTATTTTTTGTTTGTGGCCATGAAGGTCTTACGTGTCTTGCGACATCATGAGTGATGTCCCATGTTTACAACCCACTTTGTGTGGCTTACTTTTTTCTCGCGTGTTCACATTTACTACATTTTCTGTGTAGCTTACACATCTTTTCTATATGCATGCATTGTTTTCTTTACACTTGTCTTTGGCTAGCCTTATTTTTTTTACGTGACTTGGTTTCTACCAAGAAATTTCTAGGGTACATAGTTCAGAGTGTGGTTGGTCCTCTTTTGGGGTCACATTCTCCTATTAGCGATGTCACATCCACCCCCAAAGATGGGGGCATCATTTGGGTGTTTATATACTAACATAGCGCAACTACACCATTTCATTAAAATGTACTTTATGCCCTTGGCATTGTGGTTTTACATACAGTGAGTGGGTTCAAACCATTCTACGAACCCCATACATAGCGAATTTTACATGACATGGTTTCCTTAGAATTTTTGGGAAGTAGTTACATGCTTAGGGATTCTAGTGGGTGTGCCTCTCTACACTACTTCAGCCAATGGCATCAGATCACCAAAAAAACAAAGATGTTATAGAGATCTCTTAACATATTTCAGCAAAATTGGTTAGATCTTGGAGGACACATAGCATTTCCTCCCTACACTTCTTCAGTCAGGGTGGCATGAGATCATCCAAAAAAATCAAAATCACAGTAGTATAGGATATCCTTCTACACCATTTCTCTCAACATGGATCAGGTGCACATGTTCCATTTACATTTTCATTTAGTGTATTTTATATTTGCGTATTTTACACATTTCTATGCACATCTGTATTTTACATAGCATTTTTACATACATACATATTTGACTACTTGATCATTTTCTCCTTATAGGTCTAGCCGTATGAGAAATAAGCAGTCAAATTGGGGGTAACAACAACAACAATGACAACATTGACAACAACATTCCACGACAACACATGATTTACTAACCATGCAGGTACACTACACACTGCAACAACTACACATGCATTCTGCCCTAGGTTCACTCTCATCACTTTTTATTTGTACATTTTTCATCTTTAGATTCCACGCTCCTCCATCTTATTTTTTTCATTCCATACTTGAGTCTATTCCTTCGGCACATTTCTACTACACTCTCCATGGATATCAGGTACGCACTTCTATCTACTTTATGTTACCGAGATTTCAGCTCACCAACATAAAGTGGGGGAAAATGTAGTCACAAAATCATGCACTTTAGGTATTATTTAGCTCAGTATCATACTACTGTTTAGAAGGTTCTTGAGTGAAGAAAGTATTAATTAATCCCATATTTTTTTCCATATTATTTTACCTTTAATTTCATCCTTCCCGCACATTTTTATATACATGCCCAGTCTATTTTTACACTTTCCCATCATTTTAGCGTAAACTGGGGCACCTATGCTTGTACTGGGGCACCCAGGGGTGCCCCAATCCTTTTTCTACTTTCCCACCACTTTTTTGGTTCTTTCTACCTGTTTCTCATCCTCATCTTTTTCCTAGTTGGCCATGTTGAGGTTAATTAAGAAATTATATCAAGAGAACCCTATAAATATAAATTTATGAGACCATAATAAGGGTCCTAACGTCATCTACTACTATCTCTCCATCTAAGAGTTACATCCATTGCATCACTTGCATCCACATTGTTCCATGCATCAAGGTTAGGAGATCTACATCAACACACACTTCATAGGGGGAGGGATTTTATTCTATTTCATGCACACATGCTATTACATTTTCTACATTTATTTATTTCTCACTACTTCACATAGTGTGAATGGAACAAGAGCACCTAGGGGATGACATGCATACACACACCATAACTACATTTGGGTCCAAAATGTAGTACAACGTTTATTTTAGTAATCCCGCTATTATGGCAACTGAGGTCATTCAGACCCATTCATTTGTATCTTTTATTTTTAGGGTTTTGATACTTCCTTTGCCTTTTGTAGGTCTTCATTTCATCTTCCATTATTTGATACATTCGGCACATTTTAGCAAACCCAGTGCGATAGAGATCGAAGATCACAAGTCATCTTCCAACCCTAAAATAATCAAGTTCTCTACTTTTTCATATACTAGGGGGCCTATTCCTGCATACCAGTGTGCCCCACTACCCTCCTGGGTGCTCCAATTTGCTCAGATTTTCCAGATCCACCCTTTTCAAGACCTCTATGTAGTTATTCCTGCTTCTGGAATTTTCAATCAGACCTGCGACACTCTGCAATAGTCATCTATATCAATTGAGTTCTTTCCTCACTTTATTCTTGAACATTATGGTTTCATTTCTATTAGTTTAATTATTTAATTACTTCATATTGTTTTAGTGCATTTATTTACAATTGTTATGTCCTCCTAGATTAGATTAACTATTACTATACTTCTCCTAGTTTAGTTAATTTTAGTTAATCATTGAAATAGATGAATTTTCTTCAAATCTCCACTCAATATTATGTTATAGTTTGATGGTCTCAATATTTTGTATGTTGGTTCAAGGGTATTATACATGTAGGTGTTATTGTAACTTTGTTTATAAGTTAGGGATACTTCTCTTTGTTATTCAATCAAGGATTCAACCTTTGCAGTATGACCAGTTACAACATAATGACTTCCACTCCTCATGGTCATGGCATTAATGAGTTATTCTTATAAGTGGCCTCATTTCTAGTTCATGTTTCTTGTTCATGGATTCATCATAATTCAGTATGAGACATTATCCATTTCCCACATACTTTATGCTACTCTATGGTAATACCATTCACTATTTTATTGGTGTTGACTTGAATTTCTCGAGGATTCAACTATGTGAAAATATTCTTCAAATAATCTTCATGGGGAATAATAGGCTTGATGCATATCATTCATGTCTCTAGGGTTACGACTTCATTACTAGAAATATGTACATTCATAAGAGTACTTGAAGAGCATTATTTAAACTGTCACTTTTTGAGACCATCTTCACTTCATGACAAATTCAACCATGACAGATGTTTACACCTACTATTCAAGTCTTTTTACTTGGACACAACCACGGGACTTTTCTTCACACTTTTTCATTTTCTTGATAACCTTCATGCATATTATTCAAGACAACTCTTTGATGATACCCATGACATTTCTTGGGGCTTGATGTACACCATGAATTTGTGGGTGAAATTAAAAACACATACCATGGACACTCTTGACATACTTAAAAAAATTAACAACCTTGAATTAGAATTAGACAAGGGAAGTCATTCTTAACAACTTTGTACTTATTACAAACCATATTGCATTCTTTTGAGATCCTCTATTACCTTTATACAACCTAAGAGGGATGACTCATACATGACTCATGTTTGGAAACATTAAGTAAGGAAATCACAAACCTTGCAACCTATTTTAGAACATTTTCTATGCATGAACATACAAGAAGAACCTTTAAGTACCTTGTTTTGATTCAAACATGCATAAAGACCTTGTTAGGTGGGCTGAAAAAATATACCTTGAACTATTTTCTCAAACTCATTATGGAGAAGAATTTTTTGGTAGCTACAAGATGATAAGATGCTTTCAAAAACTCATCATGCTTCCTTCAAGTGATACCTACCTTATAGAATCCTAGAGAAGGTATTTCATGCTCCTGGGAGCACTGGAACAACATGAAGTCCTCAAAGGAATCCAATGACACCATCTTCCTTTCTCTCTTGTAAATTTGTTTGGTGATTCCTTTAGATGTATGTATGGGAACGATGATCTCCTAAGTTTTGTTTATCAAGCACATATGTTTCTCTTTATACATTGGCTTATCATTAACTAGAGAAGACATACCTCTTATAAGTTTTGATGGATGATTAGTATTTATGGTCTTGAATGATCCAAATTCCTCCTTCTTAACTTTGTCTATGAAATCTTTCACCTTAATTGAGCTTGAATCTTCATTTACTAGTTCTTATTCTTCTTTGGTTGTTTATATAGGAGTGAGATTTACTTTATCCTTTCTCTTGTAGATAAACTTCCTCTTATTACAGTGTCTTGGAAAGTAGCTAGTTTTATTTCACTTAAAGCATACAAGACGACTCTTGTCTCTAGGTTTCCCCTTTATCCAATCTTGCTTCATAAGCTCTTCAAGACATAATTTGGCTATGGGACCCATCTCATGAAAGTTGTAAAAAACTCTATTCTTTTCATATATAGTCATATTAACTCTCCATGGGTGTTATTTGTCTATATTTCTCATATATTCCCTAGCTCTATGTCCAAAAACATGACATGAAAAAAAAACTCCATGGAACTTACTTGAGAATTTCCTTACATTTGGTTACCTAAAGGTCTTCTTGTGTTCTTTGATGTCATTCTTGATCACAGAATGTCCTTGACATGAGACATGGATTTAATCACCCTTCAATTCATTTTTCCTTACTTTTTTATATTTCCTCCCTTAGAGTCTTCAACTCTACACTTATTTTATAACATTCATCAACCTTGGCTTTGATAGTTGCTTAGCATGGCTCATGACTAGACTCGTGCTTCAATTCATTTTTATTTTCTTCACTTTTGAAAACCAAACCTGATATGTCACTAGGATGTCTTTGTTTTCTTATAAATTCATCAAGATTGCTTGAACTTTCCTCAATTCTTTGATATATCATCATTTTATTTATTTTTTGTTCTAGCTCATCATTTATGGTCTTCAATTATTATTCATGTTTGAAGAAAGATTTTTATTTTTATTTCAGTTATTTTGACACATTCTCAACAAATGATGTCATCTCATTGAATTCTTGGCCATGATTGGCTTCCAAAATAAAAAAGAAAAATCTGCAATTTTTTTTTAAAAATAAGCAAGAGAAAAATAATCAGAAGAAAGAAAAATCTATGCTTATGCAAACTGTGTTTCATGCACAAGATGAAGGACAACAATGGTATATTGATAATGGATGTTCAAGGCACATGACTAGGAACAAGAAACAATTTATCACCTTGAAGGAAATAAGTACAGGCACAGTAAAATTTGAGATAATTCCACAACATGAATAGCTAGAAAAGGAACCCTTAGCCTTGATAATGGAAAAACAAAAACAGAAGATGTATTGTATGTTGAAAGTATAAAGAATAATCTTCTCAGTGCTAGTCAGATGTGTGATCAAGGATACACTATCACATTTTATGTGCAGGGTTTTGATATTAGGAAGTTAGATTCAAGAAAACTAATTACAAATGCACACAAAAGAACTAATAATAGTTATGTGCTTAGTGAGATAAAGGGAGAAAAATGCTACATGGGATAGTCATAAGAAATCTAACTATGACATAGAAGAATGGGCTATATGAAATTTGATAATTTAGTAAACATCATAACCAAACAAGCCATAAGATATATGCCCAAAAATATAAAACCTTCAAACACTCTTTGCAAGTAGTGTCAACATGGGAAACATATAAGGGTACGCTTCAGGTCAAAGGAGTACTCTACAAAAAATCCACTGGAACTTGTTCATATAAATCTTTGTGGGCCTACTAGAACAAAAAATTTCCAAGGTGAGAGCTACTTTATGTTTTTTTATAGATGATTACATTGTAATGACATGGGTCACTATCTTGAGAGAAAAATCAAAGGCATTTGAGAATTTTAAAGCCTTTGTTGAAAATGAAATAGATTTAAAAATCAAGTGCTGAAGATCTGATCAGGGAGGTGAGTTTACCTCAAACAAATTTGAATATTTTTGTGAGCATCATGGAATAAAGAGGCGCTTCTCTGCTGCAAGGACTCCATGAAAGAATGGAGTTGTAGAAAGGAAAAATCGAACCGTATAAGAAATGGCTAGAGAAATTCTAAATTAACCTAAGCTATCAGACACTTTTTGGAGATAAGTTGTTGGCACAACAGTTTACATTCTGAACAGAGGGTAAATCAGAGTAAATAATAGTAAAATGCCTTATGAGTTATGGAAGGGAAGACCTATAACTCTTAAATACTTCAAAGTTCTCGGAAGTAATTGTTACATAAAAAGAGATGATGAAGAATTGGGAAAGTTTGGTTCCAGATCTAATGAAGGAATTTTCCTTGGATATTCTTCAAGAAGAAAATCCTATAGATGCTATTAAAAAATCTGCACAAAATTGCTAAAAGTACAAATGTGAAAGTGGATGAAATAAAATACCACAAGGGAACAGCAGAAGAAATTGTCTACACAAAATAAGAAAGAAACAAAAAGGAATATGAAGAAGAAAGATACAAAGACATCGTCTAGATCAGTTTAGAAGAATCATCCAAAGAATCAAATCATTGGTGATAAGGATGTTGAAGTACAGACAAGAAGAATATTAGCAACTACATCTAAACATGCAAATTTGTCCTTGTTATCTAAAATAGAACCTAATAATGTTGCTGAAGTAAGTGAAGAAAAACATTGGATTGGTGCTATGGAAGAAGAGTTGAGTTATATTGAAAAAAATGAGACTTGGGAACTTTTTGTAAGACCAAACTACTAAAACATATTTGACACCAAGTGGGTTTTTCTGAAGTAAGTGAAGAAAAACATTGGATTGTTGTTTGGTGTGTAAAGGGTATACACAAGTATAAGGTATTGAATTTGAAGATACATTTTCTCCTATTGCACATGGAAGAAGAGTTGAGTTATATTGAAAAAAATGAGACTTGGTAACTTGTTGTAAGACCAAAATACAAAAACATATTTGACACCAAGTGGGTTTTTCGAGACAAGTTGAATGAAGATGGTCAAGTTGCAAAAGGAATTTGAAATGCTCATGTTTAGTGAAAGAAACAAAGCAAGGTTGGTGTGTAAAGGGTATACACAAGTATAAGGTATTGAATTTGAAGATACATTTTCTCCTATTGCACATTAGAAGCCATTAGAATGTTTTTGGCATTTGCATGCTATAAATTTTTTGAGTATATTGGATGAATAAGAAGCAGACTTATATTCCTTAATGGATGTCAAATCAACATTTCTAAATGGGAATTTGGAAGAATAAGTCTAGGGAACTTTTCACCATGAATATCAACCAAATACTCAGCTGGAAAATTATTTATTAACCAAAAGGATTTATTTTATCACATGATACGGATTGTGTGTACAAATTGAAGAAAGATATTTATTGACTGGAATAATCCCCCACAACATGGTACTTGAGATTGGACAAGTATTCACAAAAACATGGTTTTAAGAAGGGTATTGCGGATAACAATCTTTACATCAAAACTAAAGGTGAGAATAGGCTAATTGTTGTTGTTTATGTTGATGATACCATTTCTCCATCAAAACTTGTCAAAAACTGTTTTCAACATATTCAAAGCATTATATTAAGTTTTAGAATCATTAAGCATTCATATTTTCTATTCTTTTGTATCTCTATCAAATATCCTTTCATATGTATACCAACTGAGTTTTATTTCATAGAACTGATATCAATGTTGGTTCATCATTTTTCACCTTAGATACTACCTTTCTTATATATTCATCTAGTACTCTTCTCACTTTTTCAATCTTAAGTTTGAGTTATATTCTTCATCAAC
This sequence comes from Taxus chinensis, assembly GCA_019776745.2. Classification (NCBI taxonomy): domain Eukaryota; kingdom Viridiplantae; phylum Streptophyta; class Pinopsida; order Cupressales; family Taxaceae; genus Taxus; species Taxus chinensis. Next base: position 29,536,887 of record CM034152.1, read on the forward strand.
AAAGCTTGTTAATGTGTGACAAAAACTAGTTGTCAACGTGTCTACAAGCTACTTGATCCTTGCTGATCTCTATCAAGATATCACTGTCACGTGTCAAAAAATCTATTTTTCATAGATTACCTTACTTATATATTCATCTACAAAGCTCTTTGACTTTTAACAAAGCTTGTGCCTTCCTGTCGCACATAAGCAAGCTTTACTACAATTCCTTGTTATCGCTTCGAAAAAAAATTGAGTTATCTCAAAAATATTTTGGAGACATATTTTCACCATCTCACCTTCTCACCTTTTTTATCTATCTTTAGACTATTCATGGAGTTTTGAACAAGACTGGCCTTTCAAATCCCCAACTCTTTGGTGTTATTATCCCTTTAACCTTGTTTATTGTGCTATGGTCATGAATAGACTCTCCACATTCCCATTCAAGATAAGAAAGGAGACACAAAAGGTTGTAACTGTTTAGTGAATTTTGGGCTTCAAAGTGGAGGCAAAAACTTTAAAACAAAAATGTCTTAGAGCCTTGCAATTTCTTGAAGAAAAATTCATCCATATTTTCAACTATGACAGTGACCCTGCACATAGTTAATAAATTTGACCATTTACTATAAAAAAAAATTCTTTCAAGTCAGAGAAACCATCTCCCCAAGTTCCTTGATTCATCTATCAACCTTTGGAAGATTGACATGAAGCTTTGATTCATTTTTCACACCAATTTTCCATTTGGAGAGCAACACTGGTTCTGCACAGTACTAGAGAATGAACTCATGAAGATATTTTAGAGAATAAAACAAATTTCAACCCAATTAAAGACCATTAAAGAATCAATTGAGCTCATTCTATAATGCCTAAATTGTTTCATGAGATTCTAGAGTGATAAAGTGAAGAAATTTAGACAAAAAAATTATTAAGACCACTTTTCTAGTTCTGCAATAGTTTGGCGAAGGAACACATAAAAATTATTAAGGAATTCATTCTTGCCATTCTATGAATATAAAACCTTTTTAATATTTCTCGTACCATGAAGCCAAAGGAATATACATGTTTCTAGAAATTTTGGCTAGGTGAAACTAAGGATTCGATCAAACTTCCTTTATAAACCCTAGAATTAGGATTTCCTAGACTGTGAAGACCTGAGCCTCTTCAAAAATTGATTTCACCTTCAATTTTGGATGGAATTTGAAAATTCCAATTGCTAAGGTTGTGTTGAACAAATCTATGTATCTTTCAATCAATTTACAAGATTAAAAACTTCCCAATAGCTTCCAGAAAACAAAATATGTAATATATAGTGAACACAAACCATGACAGTGCTATCTAGACAAAGAGAAGATGATTCTAGGTCTAAAATGGTGTATAGTGAGGTTTGAGTGAATAATTTAGAGTTCTCAGAAAATATTAGAATAGTCACCAGCACATTTGAGAGTAATGTTTTGCCTTTGAATGTAAAATATGTCTTTTACACAATCATACTTGGTTCTTACCAACATCAACTTTTGATCTTATTTGCTTCTCCAAAGTTTCAAGTCTGATCCAATAGATTTGAAGGAGGATATAATGATAATTAGAACAAATGAACAATTCCATCGTCTTGAAAACAATAAAATAAAATGAAAATACCATATTCCAACATCTCCAAGCATTTACATGTTTGAACTTCTTCAAATTTGCTCTTAGACTTCACTGGTAAAATGTGCAGGGATCAAAAGATGACTGTTCTAGCACTTGGAAAACAAGGAGACCTAGGAAAAAACCCTAACCAACCCTATGAATGCACTTCCAACATACTTAATAACCCTTCACAGTTGATTGTCTCACATCATGGCTTGAATATGTCACTTACATCTCACTGAGGGGCCTTGAGAGGAGAAAAATATACTTGAGGAGAATAAATAACATTATCTATCTTGAATTCATCTCTAGAAAACCTTTATAAACTTGAAACAACATCACACAAGTGTTTAGCAGGAAAAAAAACTCATTTTACTTCCACTACTTTAGAACATGCTTGGAAGAGAGAGAAACATTGATAAAAGAGAGTTCATAACTTCCTTAATTCTTGTCCATTTTACCTAAAAAAAATTGCAATACCTCAAGCTTGGAGTCCTCCCAAAAAATTCCCTCTATGATTTATCTGAATAAGGCAATATTTTTTTTCTTGGGAGCTAAGAAGCTAGACAACTTATTTTGCAATTCTCAAAGAACCAATTTTAGAAAAATTAGCATAACTTTAACATACCTTTTCAAAACTTGATGAAATTTGGAATGAAGGACTAAAACCCACCCCTCTACATGATCTATGAGCTCATTTTTTATAAATATGCATGCAATATTCAATCCTATCTCATTTTCATCAGACTACACTGTAAGTTATCAAGGCCAACTTTGGTTAATTTTTGAAATCTACCTCTAGGAGCTAAAATACACCTTGATGATGCTATAAAATGCCCTAAAACATTCCTATGCTGATACCATTCTTATATGACATTTACCAACCTCTTACACCTCATCAGACTCTAGAAATAGACCGAAATGGGCTAGTTTCAACTGTAACTTCCACCAAATGACCTAGAACACACTGTAAGAGCTCTTTCCCATGCTAAAAACATCTTAGCCAAGCATACCAACCATGTCCATGATTCCACTGGACTTCTGCCTTGCTAGCCAATCTTGAAGCACATTGAAACCATCATGAATGACCAATCAGCCTTCATGCCTATGACTTTGCTTCACTTCACCACTCATTGTTTTTCCATAAATGCCACTTGACATCAATGACAACACCAATGACCAATTTTCAATAGGATATTGTTGGAATAATTTTCATTGATGTCAATGATAGCTTCAAATTTTATCTAAAGTTTCTTTTGTTGCTTTGAAGTCTAACCAGAGAACTTTAGAGTCTAACTAGCTTGCTTCAGATTCTGTCTGAAGTTTTTTCTATTGCTTCAGAGACTAACCAGAGAGATTTGGATTATGACCAGATTAATTTGGATTTTTTCCAAAGTATGTTCTATTGCTTTGGATTCTAACTAGAATGCTTTATATTTTGTCTAAAATCTGTGGCTAGGCTTGGTCTAAGACCAAAAAAAAATTCTGACTGTTGTAATGCATTTCTAATATTGGTGAATCAGTTTTATGTACACGTTTTTCCAATCTTCATCTTGTTTGGATGCCAAAATTAAGAGAGTGCACACATGAGGAAATGAAATCCTTCACCAAGTCATTATGTGGAATGGAATTTAACATGGAGATACTCCACCCCCTGTGAAGAGTGAATCTTTTTCTATTGTTATCCTTGTTGCCAGCCCTAGGTGAATTTCCCTAAGGTAGAGAATTTGGTTGATCAATTGAGATATATTACTTACCCTATTTATCATTGAGTAATGCATATTTACCAATTTTAAGGTGAAGTGACCTAATTTGTGGAGTGTAGTCATGTAATCATGCACTTTGAGTCAATATATAGTCTCGATCTCATACTACTATTCATATGGTTTTTGAGTGAAGAAAATACTAATTAATCCATGTCCTTTGGATTTTTTACTTTTTTTTTTTTCTGTTGTCACTTATGATCCTCCAACCACACTAGCCCAATCTGTTTTTTCATTTTGTGTTATTCCTATTCTTGATTGGGACACCCAGGCAGGATTGGGGTGCCTCAGGTACCCTGGTCCCCTCTGGGCACTTTCTAACCATTTAAGCTTTCCATATTTTTAGCGATTGGACTTTTCGAGGCTAATTATGAAATTAGAACAAGAGAACCATATAAATATAAAGTTATGAGACCATAATGAGGGACTAGGCACTAACAATATACTATCACCATCTAGAGTTACATCCATAAAAAACACCTAAAGTTACATTTGCATCTATCTAGCTCCATCACAAAGCCCATAAGGCTAGTTCATATGCATCAAACTTCATAGGAAGAGAGTCTATTGTTTCCATGGAAACATTTACTACATTCTACATCTAGTTATTCCTTGCTACTTCACAAAGTGCAACTGACACAAGAGCAACCTAGGGCACAATTTACACACACACACACACACACACACACACCTAGAACTACATTGGGTTTGAGATGTAGCGCATTTCTCAATTAGTAAGTCCACCATAGTGTCCATTGAGGAAAATTTGACCCCTTCATATGCATCTTTCTTATTTTAGGGTTTTGATGATTTGTCTAGGGTTTTGTAGGTGATTCCTTATTACAGATCTTATAGCGACATCTGACGTAGTTTAGCGAAATTAGTGCGACAAGAAGAAAGTATAGGTGAAAATCCAATGACACCTCCAAGGATGGTTTTAGACCATTTCCACATAACAAGGCGGCAAGATCTTAGACCAGGGTGCCCACGGGTGCCCCTATCCATTTCCATGCACCCCAGTCATGTCAGAGAGCTCATATATGTGTTTTCTTGGGCTTCTGTATGATCATTTCATCCTCTTGTTTACCTAGTTTACACTATGACATAGTGTAGAACCTTCATCAAATCAGTTAAGGATTTCCTAAGCCCTATTTCACATTAGGGTTTTACATTTCTACTTACTCAGTTACTTGGGTCACTTTCTTTGTTTACTTAGCTATTATTTACTACTTTGCATAACATTAGATTAGACTATCATTTTATATTTTAGTTTGATCATTTTAGTGAACCCATACTCAACCTTCACTCTCTTAGGGTCCTCATTCTTTGTTTATCATTCTAAAGTATAGTCATCATGAGTATCTCAATCAATGATTAATTGCTTGCACATCTTGATGTAAATCACAGAGTCCAATATCTTCTTGCTACTACTCACATTCATGTTGATATACATCCTGAATCAGTCTATCAAAATTTTGTAGATGTATTTTTGCAACACATGACATTCAAATCTAATCTTCTCGTTGATCTTAACAATTTTGACAATGATCCACCCTTGCATATCATGATTCATATCTATAATGTGGGTGTCAAGCATACTCTAATTGATAACAAATACAAAATTAATCTTTTTCCTATGTCATTCCTTGAAAATATAGGTGTTTCCACTCATGATGTTATTCCATCATCTCTCTCACTTTGTTCATATGATGGTTTAGTTCACCCATGCGTAGGTCACATTTTTCTTCCTATCATTGTAGGGACAAACAATCTCAACACAGTACTATTTGTTATTGAATTTGCAGTCTCATATAACTATTTTCTCTAGAGACCATGGATTCATGAAATGAAATCCATTTCCTCTACTATCCATCATTGTGTCAAATTCATACATGAAGGTTTTGAATATACTGTATTGTGTTACCGTGATGCTTACAAATATTGTGACCAAGATCCTAATACTACTCTTCCTATTCCACGCACTGATACTACAGATGACACTCAACCAATGGAAGAACTACCTCATTTACCACCACTTGAGGGTGTTATTTGTGTCATTGATGTGGTTCCTTCCACTCCACTTCCTCCCCTTGCTACTACTACTACTACTATGGTCATTTATAAGGGATCTCTCTACACATCAGATGTTGCTTTACTTCCTCCACCTTCTTGCATGCCATCTTCATCACTGTGACCTCCCTTCACATACACACTTTTTATGAATGATTCATATTGGGAACATATTCCATTTGATCCTAATTGGAACAACACTATATGTTCACATGATGACTTGGGTAGACTTGGATTCACATTTGAAGATGTTTTTCCTATGATGCATAATACTCATTTGTATTATGGATTCATCACTATTACTACAACTTATGGTCTACATGTATTCCATCTCATAGTATACCTCCCGCGTATACCTCCATCTACTCCACTCATATTAGGGAAATATTGGATTACATATATATGAGGCACATTAGACCATGATCATATGGATATATCATTTCCCATGCCTTTTGGCCATGTGTTCATTTGTAATAGTTCTTTTCTTGGCTATACAAAAAAATATCACTCGCTAGTATGCGCATGGGTGTCCCTTACCACCTTTTACTATTGAGGAATATGCTATGGACATGTATCATTTACACCTCCATGGATCATTACATGACCAACCCAATACTCTCACTTATAAGGTTTCCTATGCATAACCCTATAGATTTGTCCTTGAAAATGATGATCTCTTATATGACATTAAATGATGGATTCTTCATCTTGCACACTTAGGGGGCATAACAATCATACAATCCCCCCCATCCTAGCATCACCATACATCTCATACTCACATTTACACACATCCACATTCTAACATTAGCATAGCCATCTACATTACATACATCGTCATTACCCTATGACACACTCTTGTGCTTTCGTTCACACTTGACTGTTGAGGGAATTCTATACACATGAACCTGTAGACAAAAATATTACACATTAGAAAATATTTAGCCAGGTCTTATACTACTATTTAGAAGGTTCTCAAGTGTATAAAGTACTAATTAATCCCACCTTTTTGCCACCTTTTTCTTATCTTTTATTTCACCTTTCCCGTGTCATTTCCAATACTTATACACCCATTTTCTAACTTCCCCAAGTTTCTATCCCAAAATTAGGGTGCCCCAGGCTATACTGGGGCACCCCAAGGTGCCCTGGTCCCACCCAAGGTGCCTCGGTCTGCCCACAACCGCTTTCACTCCTTTTTGGGTCCTTTCTAGCCATTGGTCATCCTTATCTTCTTCTCAGTTGGCCTTGTCGGCATTAATTATGAAATTAAACTTGAGATCCCTATAAATATAAAGTTATAAGACCATAATAAGGGTCCTAGGTCTTGGAATCCTATCACTACTATCATTGCATCTAAGGCTACATCTATTACATCACTTGCATCCACATAGTACCATACATTCAAGCTAGGATGTCTGCATCACACATATTCTTAGAGGAGGTATTTTATTCATTCTATTCTACTATCTACATCTTTTATAACTACTATAGCTCGTTATTTCACAAAGTGTAATTGTCACGAGAGAACCTAGGGCACAACATACGCACACTCATAAAAACTACATCAGGGTACGTAATGTAGTGCAGCACTCAGCGATATGTCCACCGGTTTGGTGGCTAAGGTCAATCCGACCCCTTTTTATTCTTCTTATGCAAGGCATCACCTAGTTCATCCGATGAATCTAGCATGACAGAGAGAGAGTAATCAGAGACACTTAACAACCATGTCAAATTAGGGTTTTGAGAATTTACACTGTTATGAGTTCCTAGACTACAGACCAGGGTGCCCCGAGGCTCCTCAGTACACTCATAGGTGACTATGGCATCTCATACAACCCAAATTTTCCCTTTGTAGGGCCCCTGAGTGTTCATCTGCACTGCTGAGTTCCAGTTCTACAACTACCAGAACCTACGACAATCACGATCAATCAACTAAGTCATTTCCATTTTCCCTCTTGCATATTAGGGTTTGATTTCACTAGAGTAGTTTGTTTACATTTATTTCATATTGTTTTAGTTCATTTACAATGTTATAGTCCTATTTAGATTAACACTAGAACCCTAAATACCCCAATTAGGACCTCTTTATTTTTGTTATAATTTTGGTGAACCCAACTATACTTTCTACCACCTTCTAGATATTTTTCATTCCATCATGATGAATATCTCTATCACTGAATACCTGCTTACCCACGCTGATTTTCTTCATCGCGTCCAAACCCTTTTTGATACTACCAATGTTTCTGCTGACATGCATCTAGAATCCTTGTATGACACATTTTCCAAGGCATTTTCTCAACATATAGCATTCCAGGGAAATTCTCCTACTGATATTCACCCTTTTGAAAATGACCCACCACTTTACATAATGTCCTGCATCTACAATGTTGTTTTCAAGCATACTCTTATTGATAATGGCTCTGAGCTTAATCTATGCCCCATGTCCTTTCTCCAAGCCATAGGTTTGTCTTCTTGTGACATTAGCCCTTCTTCCATTTCACTTTGTGCTTATGATGGTTCTATTCGTCCATGCCTAGGTCACCTTACTTTGACTTTAACTGTAGGTCCTAAAACTCTCCCCACCATTTTCTTCATTATTGATTTCCCTGTCTCATATAATTACTTATTAGATAGACCATGGCTCCACACCATGCAAGACGTTCTCTCTACCATCCATCGCTGCATCAAATTATTACATAATCATGTTGAGTATACCGTCTTCCAAGATCATGATCCATTCCAATATTGTGTCCATGACCCTCATACTAGTATACTTATTCCTCAGATTAACACCACCGATGAATCTTAGCCTTTGGACGATCAACCAAATTTACCGCCAATTGAGGGATCTATTTGTTTATTAGATGCAATTCCCCCTACATCACCCATTCCCACCGCCCTAGTTCCAAATGTGCCACCACCTCACTCTGTGAACACTATCTTTCCATTTCCGTTAGTATCACCCACGCACCCACCCTTCACGTGTACCCTCTTTATCCATGAATCATTATGGGACCATGTGTCATTTGATCCCACATGTGATGAAACCATCTATTCTCCTACTGGTCTAGCTCACCTTGGCTTTACCTTTGATAGCCTTCAACCTTCTACTCATGCCTCTCATCTCTATTATGGTTTTTTCACCATCACTGGCACTTATCATTTGCATGTTTTTGATCTCCTCATTTATCTACTGCGTACCTCTTGTTCTTCGCTACTCACATTAGGGGACTCCTAGCTTACTTACATCGGAGGTAAATTAGACCCTAGTCACACTGACATCTCATTCCTCATGCCCTTTGGCCACATTTTCATTTTCAACAGTTCCTTTCTTGGTCATTCACCCAACCTCACTTGATGGTACACACACGGTTATCCACATCCTCCATTTACTAATGAAGAATATGCCATGGGAATGTATCATTTATCTCTCACTAGCTCATTACGTGATCAACCTCATACTATAGCCTTCCAAGTTTCTACTTTCAATCCATTTGACTTTGACCCAGAGGATGATGATCTCCTTAATGAGTTCACATAGCCACTTCTCACATTACTATTGGGGGGCATATCACCTGACATACTCCTCGCCACTCATTTCACATACTTGTCCCCCTTTATGTCCTACACTTCATCTCTATCACTTATTGGAGTCACCTTTCTACCTGTCCCATCACATATTATCACACCCTCATTATTAGGTGACGTACCTAGTGCTTTGATTCACACTGGACTATTGAGGGATTACTACTACACTAAACCCCACACACTACACTACCAGACCTATACATATACATTCTACATCATCCTATACATACCTCACCTACTAGACATTTCTACATCATTTATATCATACACGCTACACTAGTTGTCATATCATTTGCATCTAGCCTTGTATCTATGTCTTACATTCCATATCTACGCTAGCTCACATTATACATGGGGATAGCTTTAAATTCTACCAACACTATATATTCATATCATCCTACTTTCTACATTCTACCACGCATCAGCACACTCTATTCACCATTCGGTTAACTACACTGCATTGTTCTATACACTTCACCCACCACCCTATGATGCACTTTAGTTCCTTGATCCATACTCAACTACCGAGGGTTTAATAATCAAATGGACGTTATATACATACGACATGTCATACCACATTCATCAGACTAGTGACCAACGCTCTAGGCTATATTATCACCCATACTCATCATCATATCATGTAGTGGTATACACCTTAGATTAAATCACCAATCCTTTCCCCATTCTACATTATCTTCTTACAACCTATCATCACATATTCTATTACCTTGTTCTAATTCAGTCTATTACATCATCATTTCTCCTCCTCATCCATTTTTGGTATATGCTTTAGGTTAAATCACCACCCTCGCCTTATTCATCACATAGTGATATATGCTTAATGCTAAAATCACAACCTTCCATTACCCACCACCTACTCATATATGCTTCATACACCCTCATCACCCATCTCATAGTAACATATGCTAGAGGTTAGATCGTCACCTTATTATGCCATCTTATAATGATATACGCTTAGGGCTAAATCATCACTCACCTATTCAACAAGTCGTGGTATACATTTAGGCTATAGGGTCCATGTAAATATTTTTATACATCTCATCCTCATCCACTCATTCTATAGTGATATACACTTAGGGATAAATCATCACTCACACATTCTATGAGTCGTGGTATACACTTAGGCTATAAGGTCCCCACACACCTTTCTATATGACGTATTCCCATCCAATCCTTCTATAGTGATATACACGTAGGGGTAAATCATCACTCTTTCGATCAAAAAATTTGTGATATACACTTTGTCTATAGGGTTCACACACATATTCTCCCCATGTCACATCACATCACCACTCCCCATACACATTCATCACGACAGGCTAGACATAACCAACACTACTTGATTGTTTCCTGACGATGCACTCTTTTTCATGGTTCATTCTTGACTACTGAGGGGGAAAACAAAATGAGCCTCATTACATACATTTCCATACACTCAGGGAGGCACATTTCCCCTATCATTCCATCTTGTATTCCATTTCATCCATCCACAATATACTACATTGTCTTGGTAGCATTACTTTTTCTTACTAGTGTTTTGCATGCTCATTCTATTACACATGTTAGCTTGCTTTCCTATATGTCATTATCATACACATATGCACATTCATGCCTTTGTTTAGTGTGATAACAGATACATGACATTTAAACATGGAATGGATGCTCACCTTCTACCCTTACTATACAGGTTGATGGGGGCATCCACATTTCATCTCATATAGGTGTTGTTGTTTCATTTTGTAGTTAACATATTTTACTACTTTTTCATACACTCTTTGACATATCGGATATCACTGTGACATGCTATGGGTGTTCCATGTGTAGCACTTGTTATGTAGGATGACATGTTTCCATGAATCCATGTTTATTTTTACTTGTCTACTTTTTTTGCTATTGTTTTCCGGATTTTCCCTTTGCTTGTATGTACACTTGACTGTTGTTTGCAGCCATGATGGCCTTGCATGTCTTGTGACATCTTGAGTGATGTCCCATGTTTTAAACTCACTTTGTGTGGTATACTAGTTTTCTTACATGTTTACACTATTGTACTTGGAAGTTTTTCTACATTGTCTGCATCTGTTACACTTATTTACATGCATGTGCTCAAACTAACACTTGTATTGGATATTCATCCCCTTTTTTTGTGCACCTTGTTATCTACCAAGCACTTTCCTTTTTCCCCTACAAGGCAGAGTTCTACAGATCAGAGTGTGGTTGGTCCTCTTTTGGGGCCGCATTCTTCTTCTAGGGTCATCGCATGTGCCCCCAAAGAGGGGGGACATCATTGAGGGTTTCTACTAAAACAAAGTATCTACACCAGTTAACACACAACGAGTGAGTTCAAACCAGTCTACGAACTTCATACACATCATACTTCATAGGACATGTTATCCTTCGAGAATTCTGTAGAGTGGTTATAGGCTCAAGGGTTACAGTGGGTGGCCTCTCTACACTTCTTTGTCCAGTGGCGTAGGATCACCCAAAAAACCAATGCAGTAAAAAGATCTCTTCAAAAAATTTCAACACAAGCAGTTAGAGTTGGAGGACACTGAGCATTTCCTCCCTACACTTCTTCAACCAGGGTGGCATGAGATCACCCAAAAAACTTGCGACACTATAGGATATCCTTATACACCCTTTTTCTCGACATGGATCAGGTGCACATGTTCCATTTTTCCATTTACACTTTCTATTTTAGCATACTTTACATTTGCATAATTTACACATCATTTTTACATACATACATATTTGACTACTTTATCACTTTCTCCTTGTAGGTCCACCGTATAAGAAACAAGTAGTCAAATTGGGGGCAGCAACAAAAAAAAAAGTGACAATGACAACACACCACGATGATACTTGCCATACTAACCACGCAGGTACACTACACACATGCAACAACTACACATGCATTCTGTCATAGGTTCACTCTCAACACTTTTATTCACATATTTCATCTTTAGAATCCATGCTCCTCCACATATTTCTTTTAGTCATTCCATGCTTGAGTCTAGTCCATCGACACATCTTCTTATACACTCTACATGGTTAATCAAGTACACATATCTATCTACTTTATGTTACCAAGATTTCCACTCACCAACATAAAGTGGGGGCAAATGTAGACACAAATATTGCACTTTAGAAAATATTTAGCCCGGTCTTATACTACTATTTAGAAGGTTCTCAAGTGTATAAAGTACTAATTAATCCCACCTTTTGGCGACCTTTTTCTTATCTTTTATTTCGTCTTTCCTGCATCATTTCTAATAATTATCACCCCATTTTCTAACTTCCCAAAGTTTCTAGCCCAAAATCAGGGTGCCCCAGGGGGTGCCTCGGTCTGTGCACAACCTCTTTTGATCCTTTTTGGGGCACTTCTAGCCATTGGTCATCCTAATATTTTTCTCAGTCAACCTTGTAGGGATTAATTACAAAATTAAACTTGAGAGCCCTATAAATATAAAGCTATAAGACCATAATAAAGGCCCTAGGTCTTGGCATCCTATCACTACTATCACTCCATCCAAGGTTACATTTATTGCAGCACTTACATCCACATAGTACCATCCATTCAAGCTAGGAAGTTTGTATCACACACATTCTTAGAGGAGGGGGATTTTTTCATTCTATTCTATTATCTACATCTTCTATAACTACTATAACTCTCTATTTCACAATGTGCAACTGACACGAGAGCACTTAGGGCACGACATACACACACTCACTAGAACTACATCAAGGTCCATAATGTAGTGTAACACTCAATGATAATTCCACCATTTTGGTAGCTGAGGTCATTCCGATCCCTTCTTCTTCTTCTTGTGCAGGGTGTCATCCAGTTCATCTGATGAATCCAACGTGATAGACATAGAGTATTCAAAGACACTTAGGGACCGTGCCAAATTAGGGTTTTGAGCATTGACATAATTTTGAGCACCCAAATTGTAGACCAGGGCACCCCAGTACACTCCCAAGTTCCTGTGTCATCTTAGATAACCTAGATCTACCCTTTACAGGGCCCCTAAGTGTTTGTCTACACTACCAAGTTCCAGTTCCATATCTGCGACAACCTGCGACAATCACCATCAATTAACTAAGTCATTTCCCTTTTCCCTCTTGTATATTAGGGTTTGATTTCACTTAGAATGGTTTTTTACATTTATTTCATACTGCTTTAGTTCATTTATAGTGTTTTAGTCCTCCTATTTAGATTAACACTAGAACCCTAAATAACCCATTTATGACCTCTTTATTTACATTAATCAGAACTTCACACATTACACATTAGGCATCGCATATCATCACATGAACCTACAATATATACATATTACTCACTCCATCATAGGATATAGGCGTTGCAAGTCTACATACATTCTAAATTTACATTCTACATTTTATCTTACATGCATAATACACATACTACACATGACTCACACACTACACCATAGCTATCACATGTTGCACATTTATCACACATCACCTTACATTCAATTTTACATCTGTTATGATATATGTCTTAGGGCATGGACACATCATACATTACATCCTATTCTATAACATATATTGTGCATTTTACATATTCACCTGTACTTGTTGCACTCCCTACCTGATGACGCACTCTAGTCTTACAGTCCATACTAGACTGTTCAGGGTACACATCAAAAATGGACCACATCATGCTCACATGTTCATAATTCGATCTTCTCATGAGAAATTCCTAGGATTATTGATATATGCCTTAGGATATAGGGTCACTTCTTCTAGCATTATCTCGTGATAGGTTATATCTTCACTTTCACTTACATTGTTTAATGATATATGCTTTAGGATATATCACCACCTCCTTTCCACTCATCTTTTCGTTATATCTACTTATGTTATAGGATCATGCACAGTTCATCTCTATGTCGCATATCATCACATCGCGCTAAACACAACATATAGTTTGACCATTTTGCGATGACGCACTCTCATTTTTGGTTCATTCTTAACTACTGAGGGGGCATACGAAATGAACCTCACAATGACACACTCTCATTTTTGGTTCATTATAAACTACTGATGGGGCATACTAAATGAACCTCACTGTATATAACTCCATTCACTCGGGGGTAACGTGGCTCCTATAATCCATTTTGCATTCCATTCCATCCATCCACAACATACTGCATGCTATGGTTACATTTACTCTTGCTCATACTTGTTTTTACATGTTCACTTTACTACACATATTAGATCTCTTGTATGTCATTATCTTTACCATACACACATGCGCGTTCACTTACTTTTCTAGTTGTGATTGCAGATAAAAATCTTATACATGCATAACCAATGCTTCACACACTACCTATTGGGGGCATCCACATCCGTATATTACAGGTGCTATTGTTTCATTTTTTACTTAGCACTTTCCATTATTAGGTTATACATGTTTTGACATACTTTTTATTTTTATAACATGTTAACATGTGCATCATGTGCAACATTTGTTATGCAGCGATATTTGCTTCCATACTTATGTTTTGTTGCTTTTTTCTTATTATTAGTTGCGGGAATTTCCCTTTTCTGTGTGTGCACACTTTTTTGTTTGTGGCCATGATGACCCTAAGTGTCATGCGACATCGTGAGTGGTGTCCCATGTTTGCAACCTACTTTGTGTGGGCTATGATTTTTTTCTTGGGTGTTTACATTATTTTCTCATGTTTTAGCTTATACATTGTTTTTTTGGCTTATATTTGTTCTCTAAATGCATGGTTATTATTACTAACACTTGTTTTCTAGACACATGTTTGTGTTTTCCTTGGTATTTACCAATCACATTCCCTCCCCTCTGTAGGGAAAAATTTTAGTTCACGCAGTCGGTCCTCTTTTGGGGCCACATTCTCCTATTCGTAATGTCGCATGTACCCCCAAAGAAGGTGGGAATCATTTGGGGTTTACACATGGTACCATTGCATTTCAGTCTATAATCTTAATCCATGGTACAATTTAGTTTATATCGAGTGGGTTCAGACTAGTCTATGAACCCCATACACAACGACTTTTACAGGGTAGATTTTCCTTATTATTCTTGGGATCGGTTATAGGTTGGAGGATATAATAGAATTTACTCCCTACACTACTTTTTCCAGTGACGTCGGATCACCCAAAAAACTAGACAGTACAGAAATATCTTCACTAATCTCAGGGAAAGAATTACAGGTTGCAGAATAACACAACTTTCTCCCTACACTTCTTCAGCGACACTAGCATGAGATCACCCAAAAAACTTGTACGTCATCGACATTTATAGGATATCCTTTCTACACCCTTTGTCTCATCACGGATCAGGTGCACATGTTCCTTTTTCATTATCATTTCATATTATTTCTACATATTTCTTTACATAGCATTTTTACACATATACATGTGTATTTGACTACTTGATCATATCCTCTTTTGTAAGCTCTTCCGTATGGGAAGAAAGAAGTCAACAATAACAATCACATAGTGAGTAAATCACACATGATACTAACCATGTAAGTATACTATAGACATTGGCATTTACACACGCGCTTCCTCCCTAGGTTCACTCTCATCACTTTTTACACTTTTACATCTTTAGTCTCCACGCTCCATATTTTTTTCACTCCATGCTTTCTCTATTCCTTCGGCACATTTCTACACCACTCTACATGGATTATCATGTACGTATCTATATCTACTTTATGTTACTGAGCTTTCCACTCACCAACATAAAGTGGGGGCAAGTGTAGTCACTAAATCACACACTTGGAGTCAATATTTAGTCTTGGTCTCATACTACTATTCATATGGTTTTTAAGTGAATAAATTACTAATTAACCCATGTCCTTTGGCCAGTTTACTTTTCTTTCTTTTTTCACTTCTAATACTCCAACCATACTTGCCCAGTTTTTTTGTCATCCTGTGTTATTCCTATTCTTGACTGGGGCGCCCCAGGCGCCCTAGTTCCCTCTAGGCACCCTGATCCTCTTTGTACTTTACTTCCATATTTTTAGTGGTCGACATTTTCATGGATGATTAAGAAATTAGAATAAGAGAACCATATATTTATAAATTTATGAGACCATAATGAGGGACCAAGCACTAATAATCTACTATCACCATTTAGAGTTGTATCCATCAAAGACACCTAAAGCTACATTTGCATCCATCTAGATCCATCGCAAATCACGTAAGGATGTTTCATCTACATCACACTTCATAGGAGAGGTTTTTATTGTTTCCACGCACAAATTTACTACATTTTACATCTAGTTATTGCTCGTTACTTTATAAAGTGCGACTGACACAAGAACAACCTAGGGCGCAATTTTCACACACACACACACACACACACACACACACACACACACACACACACACACACACACACACACACACACACACGCACACACGCACACACGCACACACGCACACACGCACACACGCACACACGCACACGCACACGCACACGCACACGCACACGCACACGCACACGCACACGCACACGCACACACGCACGCACGCATGCACACAAACACCTAGAACTACATTGGGTATGAGATGTAGTGAAACACTTTTTTAATAAGTTCACCATTGTGGCCATTGAGGATAGTCTGACCCCTTTATACGCATCTTTCATTTTTTATGGTTTTGATGCTTTGTCTGGGGTTTTATAGGTGATTCCTTATTACAGGTATTACAACGACATCTGGCACAATTCAACGAAATTATTGCAATAAGAATAAATTATAGTCAAACACCTAGCAACACCTCAAAGGAGGGTTTTATACCATTTCCACATACCAGGGTGCCCACGGGCACCCCTATCCCTTTTCAGGTGCCCTAGTCGAGTCTGAGAGCTCAGATTTGTGTTTTCTCAGGATTTCGTATGACTGTTTCCTCCTCCTGTTCACATGGTCTTCACTATGACACAGTCTCACACTTTTGTTGAATAATTTATGGATTTCCAGACCCCTTTTGCATGTTAGGTTTTTACATTTCTACTTAGTTACTTGGGTCACTTTCTTTGTTTATTTAGTTGTTATTTACTGATTTTCATAGCATTAGATTAGGATATCATTTTATATTTTATTTTAATCAAGAGAAAGATGTGTGAGAGGATGCATGAGAGAGAAGAAACAATGAACCACTGAGTGAATTTTTTTAGAACAAAAAGTATATAGCTAATGAACTAAAAGTATGCAACCAATGCACAATAAGTATGTAGCTAGTACGCAGTAAGAACGCAACAAATACACAACATGTGTGAAGTGGTGAGGGAAGCCAAAGGTACTTAGTTACAAAAATTTTATCTAACTAGGGAAGGCTAAAGGTAATTAAGCAATGACACATTATAATCATTAAGGAGTGTTGGTGGTTATTTTACTTTGGTGTTTTATATTCAAATTCTAGTCCTTTCAAGTTGTTTTCATGCCTAGGAAAATAAAGAGACAAGTAAGAATATATAAATATTGTTGAAGTTGAAAAGGCAACAAAATAGGGAACTAGTAGATATAAAAATTAGGTAATCTATTTTAAAAATACATAGAAAATAAGGTTGACGTCTATGTTGAAAGAGTGATGTTGCAAAAGAAGAAATAAGAAAAGATTATTCATAATAGATAGTTGAAAAATGTACATCATAGTAGAGAAGAAGGGAAAATGATTTTTTGAAAGATATATTTAGCAAAATTATTGAATGGTATCCAAAAAGAAGCAGAACTTCCTTCATCCGGCTGAAGAAACAACTACAGAAGGTGGAAAATCATATTATTGAGGTTAGTGCCTCAAAAAATTGGGGATTGGTGTCTACAGTGAGTTGGAGCTCACAAAAATTTGGCTGAGTAAGTTCTCAGATTTAGGGATTTTATTTTCTAGTAGTTTGGTGCCTACAAACAAGTGTAAAGCTTTTAATTTGGGCTGGATTTGGATGGTGGATCCAAGAAGTATTATTATATGGTTTTTCTCGAGAGAGGGTTTTCCACGTAAATTTACTTTTGATTTGTGTTATGGTGTCTTGAATGGTTTTGCATATTTTAATTGTTGATGTAAATTTTAATAACTAAAATTTATTCATATACTAATTCACCCCCTCTCATTATAAGCGTTTGTTTAAAACACATGCCCTACAACAAATTCCTGGATGTGGTTCCTTCTAAAATTTCACCTACTTCCCGTGCTCAATGCAATGATCCTCTCTCCCGCAAGGAGCTTCATGTAACCCTATTTTTACATGGATAATTATAAATCTCTAGGGATGGATGGTTTCCCTTGTGAATTTTATAAATCTACCTGGTAATTCATTTGACCATATATATTGGTTATTTACAATGAAGACCTTACAATCAATTCAATTGGTTTTATTATCGATAAGGGAAATATTAAATTCATACCCAAGATTGGTGACTTTGAGTTCATCTCTAGTTGGCGACCCATTAATCTTCTGAATGTGTCTTATAAAATATTTTTGGCTCTACATGTTCATATTATCCTCCCAACGATCATTCAACCTGAGCAGATTGGGTTTATCAAATGAAGATACATTCTAGATCATTTTTTATTGTTTGGGAAGGAATGGAATGAACATGCATCACTTAACAATGTACCCTCTTCCTTAAGATGGATTTTGAAAAATCCTACGATCGAATTGAGTGGCCTTTCATTTTGGCTATGTTCAAATCCTTAGGTTTTGGTCCCTTTTTCTTGCGAGTTGTCCAAAACTTGTTATTAAACACCTCTACTATTTTGACCATTAATAAATGTTATTCTGAGTCTGTTGGTCTATATAAATATATTTGAAAAGGTTTCCCTTGTCACCCGCTATTTTTGTGCTTACAATTGACGGTTTGGGTTATCCTTTAGCCCATCAATCTTCTCAAAGGTGGATTAGAGGGATTTATCTCCCTGGTCACTCTTCCCAACTCATCAATGGACATTTTGTCAATGAATCCTTTCTTATAATTGTGGAAAATGAGAATTATATGATGTAAGCTATGGAATGTATTGATATTTTCTATAAAGCTTCAAGTAACAATCTCCAATGGTCCAAACCCCTTGCCTTCTATCAGAGCTCGTGGCCTATATCCAATTGGTTGAATAATTTTTTCTTGGAAATGGATTTTTATTGGGGACCAATTCAAATTCCTAGGCATTTCCTTCACATTCTATAACACTTCTAACAAACTCTAGAAGTATGTTCTTGACAGGACTGAAATAAACCTTTCTTTTTAGATTTTCAAACCCCTTTCCTTGTTGGGAAATTTGTAGGCTCACACTAAAGATTTGGCTACACCCATGTGTATTATTCTTCTTGTTGGTGCCCTTCTAAAGCTTCCTATGAAAAATGGAATAAACTACTCTAGGATTTTTTGTCGGCTAATACCAATCAAACTTGAGGTTTCCACCATATCGCCTAGGAAGTTTTTTTTTCTTCCACACAAAAAAGGTGGTATGGGAATTATTGATGTGTATATAAAAAGTATTTCCCTTTGTGCCAAGTGGGTTGTTAAGTCTGTTAAAGGTTAGGAAACTTGGAAGATTATACTCCATCACTATATTTTTATCGTCAATCCTTATGGGAAAAATGTTGGAATAATATAGGTTTTCAAACCCTTCTGGTTACAATGGATCCAATCCAAATTATTGGTTTTTCATTTCCAAAAGCATTTGGAAATTATTTGAGACTATTAAACCCTTCCTCAAATATATTGGCGATAGATTTTACACATGCCTTTTTTTCAACAACCAAAACCTTTGGTGGTATCTGGTGGTTACTCAAGATTATCTACCTCTAGTTGAGGTCCCTGGGATTAAATATCTTTGAATCTTTTGCAAAGGCATCTCCATTATCCAAGATTTAGTAACTTTTAGAGATTAGACTCCTTGGTCTGACTGAAAGTGAAAGTTTCAGTTTCTTAATTCAAATTTACCTTCAATTCTCAATATTCAAGAGCTCATTATTGATGTTATGATGCATAAATTTGGATTGAAACCCTTGTCCAAAATATCATCCCATGCTATTTTTAACAACCCATCCAAGTTTTAGACTTAGGCAGCTCTGGATTGAAGACCCGTGGAATGAAGAAGTTGAAGACACAATGTTTCACATAAATTATAAGGTTGTAAGCCACAAAACAAAGAGGTTAAAAGGTTAGTGTTTCTGAAATTGGTGAAAAGCTTAGTTCTTTGTGCCATGGAAAATATAACATTATGTGAAATTGGAAAAAATGGAATTCCACGGAGTTGGTTAGTTCAACGCAAAAAAACATGTAGTCCACTCAAGAGAAGTTGTGGTGTAAGAAAAAGTGTCATGAGACATTGCAAGGTAAAGGAAATAAAATTCAATCCAACTAAGGTTAGAATTTGTGGAACAAAGAACTATGTGTTCCACATGTTCTCAAAATATATCATTCCATAGATTTCAAAAGTCAAAAAACAAGGGGATATGATTGCAAGTAAAAGATAATGCATAACAAGGAGAAATACCTTCGCAACATAGTGGAAGAAGAAGGCCAAGTTTGGGAAAATTATAAAGTAGTGGAATAGAGAAAATTAACATCACACAGACATCATAAAACAATGTTTCATGTGGGGTTGGAAAATATGTGAAATAAAATTAAAAAACACACATAAAAGCAAAAGCCATGAAAAAAGGTAGGAACATCATAAATCCACATAAGACATGATCAAGGTCATGGATCATCTAAGGTATGTGAAACATAATAAAGCCACGCCTGTCCCATTTCAACAGTGTGAACCATTCCCAACCACCAACATTAAATCTTGCACTAAGAGTTCCATATTTTCAGACAATTTGGATGATGTGCAAGTAGAGAAATGACTTCCATATATGTCCTGTGAAAGCTATGGCACCCATACATATCTGCAAGTAATACATATTGATCGGTCCTTGGCAGTAGTGGGTGGTTGGTCCTCTTCAAATCAACACCTCTTCTCTCTTTCCCTCTCTTCTCTTCTTTTCTATATATGTAACTTGTTTTCATGGAAAATGATCCTCTTTCCATTTTGTAAAGTTACCATGCTAAAATTTTAATTTAACTTTAAGTTGTAGACCTTTTTTTAGATTTTGTAATGTATCCAATGCCTTCTAAGTGACTGTAACATACTATTAATCCTGATAAGAAATAATAAACATTGAATGTGGCTCGTATCTACCATTTTTCTCAAATTATTACTTTCTTTCCTCTTTGTTCTTTCTATTTTATGTTGTGTATGGACTGTATTTACATTAATTTCATTTCACTATGTCATATATGTAGGGATTTAGGTTGATGGAGTTGTAAAACTGCACCATGTCCAATATCTTCCATCTCAGTCTTGTGTAATCCTTTCTTGCTTCCCTGAAATTAAGGAAAGACAGACCCCCTTTCTCTAGTGCTATCACCACTCTTTTTAGTTTCCCTTTTATGCATTCCTTCTCCCTTTCCCCCACATTTCAATAATATAATCTAACTTAGGATTAGTTTAGCATTACTAATATAGGTAAAGGAAGTTGAACTTGTTTGGAGGTTGATTTCATATAGTCAAGTCCCACATTGAGAGATCATCTCATGATTCACTGAGGTTTTGAATCTCTAGATTCAATAGGAATGCAACTTCAGGTGATAATAGTTTTGGCATACCCGATGGGACATTGAGCAATAAATAGCTTATTTTTTATTTAATACACTAATATTGGTGTGTGTTTCAGTGGTATTTTATATTTAGAGGAAATGAGAAACACACCTGGATAAGCCTAACTTCAAATCTACTACTTTTAATAGTCAAGTGTTTCAGTTTCATGAGAAGAGTGCATACAAGAAAAATCACAACAAGAGGGGAGCCTTTTGAATACCTGTAACTTTCACCAAGGAGAAAAGCAAGACCTATACAAAGACTTCTATCCCCACCACCTATGGTTCACTCAACTCCCTCTTTTGGTAGTCCTTTCTCTCATCTTCATAGGATCATGAGACCCATTCCCATCATGGCCCTTCAAATAAATCAACCTTTTGTTACTTTCAATGGTGGCATCCCCATGACTCTGAATGCCTAACATGATATCCTAGTTTCTTCCCTAAAAATCATCCCACTATTTATAGGATAAAATTCAACCTCACCTCCTAAGCACATCTTGGATGCTGCTAATGTATTTTCAGTCCACCTTATCATTGAAGATGATGTAGCAGTCAGTACCCTAGCCTAATATTTTAAAGGAAAAAAATTAAAATGGTATAAAATTTTGTTGCCATCTTCTATTCATACATGGGACGAGCTCAAGGGGAAGCTTTGCAAAAATTTTAAGGACAAGAATGATCACCTATAGCTCATAGAGAAACTTACCACTATTAAAAGAGCCCCTCATGAAATCATGATGGATTTTATTTTCATATTTCAAAATACTTGGGATGAAATCTAATGGTTGGTAAGACCTACCCCTGAATATGCCTTCTTGTATTATTTAAGAGAACTAAATAGTGATATTTGTAGACACAAAATCATGCACTTTAGACATTATTTATTCCCAATCTCATACTACTATTCATATGGTTTAGGAGTGAAGAAATTACTAATTAACCCTTATCTTTTAGTCATTTTTCTTTTCTTTTTGTCATCATTTCTGACCTTCAGCACATACTTTCCCAGTCTTTTTGTCATTTTTCATCATTTTAGTCTTGACTGGGGCCCCTAGGCTTGTACTGGGGCACCGAAAGGCGCACTGGTCCCAATCAGGACACTTTGATTTTTTTCCCTCTTTCCTACCACTTTTTGGGCACTTTCTAGTCATTTGAACATTTCATATTTCTTGCGGTCATCCTTTTCGGGGTTAATTATGAATTTAGAACAAGATAACCATATAAATATAGAGTTATGAAACCATAATGAGGGACCAAACACTAGTCACTACTATCATCCACCTAGATTTGCATCCATCTAAGGCATCTAGAGCTCATTTGCATTCATCTAGCTCCATCACAAGGTAAAAGGTTGGTTCATCGGCATCACACTACATAGCAAGGAAGTTTATTCTATTCCATCCACCACTCTATTACATTTTTATACACATAGCTATAGCTCTTTACTTCACAAAGTGTGACTGGTACAAGATAACCTAGGGCATGATTTCACACACTTACACATAGAACTACATCGGGTCTAAGATGTAGTGCAACAATTAGTTAGTAAATCCACCATTGTGGCAACTAAGGACAGTCCAACCCATTCATATGAATTCTTTATTTTGTAGGGTTTGATGCTTGTTTTGGGGTTTTGCATGTCTTCCCTTCATCACTAACTACCAGATACATCCAATGCAGTTCATATACATTAGTGTGATAGACAACAAGGGATTTTACATCACCTTACAACCCAAAAAATCTGGTTTTTGGACCTCCTGCATAGACTAGGGTGCCCATAATGTAGGTTAGGGTGCCCACAAGCACCCTTATCCTCTCCCAAGTGCCCCAATCCACTAAAATTTCCCAGATCTGCAAGTTTTTGGACCTCGGCATAGTCGTTCCCTCATCCTGTTTCTTCAATCATCTCTACAACACAGTCCATCAAGTTCACCGAATCAACTAAGCTCCTCCTAAACCTTATTTACATATTAGGGTTTCTATTTTCATTAGCCTAGTTTCTTGGGCCACTTTTTATATTTGTTTACTAGTTTTATTTATTGTTATTTACTATTGTTCCTATTTAAATTAACTACTATTATCCCAAATTTTAGTTAATCATTTTGGTGAAACCGTACTCCATCTTCATGCCTATAGGATCCTCACTCTTTTTCATCCTAAAGCCTAGACATCATGAACATATCAATCACTGATTATTTACTTGCACATCCTGATGTAAGTTATAGAGTCCAACATCTTCTAGCTACTACCCACATTCATGCTGACATGCATCCTGAATCAGTGTATCAAAATTTTGTAGATGCATTTTCTCAACACCTATCATTCAAATCTAATCTTCCTGCTGATTTAAACACTTTTGATAATGACCCACCCTTGCATATTATGATTCACATTCTCAATAAGGGTATTAAGCACACTTAAATTGATCTAATGGGTTGGAACTCAGCCTATGTCCCATGTCATTCCTTCATCACCTCGGCCTTTCAGCTCATGGCGTTAGTCCATCTTTTTTTCACTGTGTACTTATGATGGTTATGTTCATCCATGTGTTAGTCACATTACACTACCTATCACTATAGGGCCCAAAACTATCCCCATTGTGTTTTTTTCATTGATTTCCTAGTCACCTATAATTGTTTACTAGGTAGGTCATGGCTTCATGCAATGCAAGCCATCGCATCTATTGTGCATCATTGTGTTAAATTCCTCCATGAAGGAATTGAATATACTATTCTTTCGTGACTGCGACCCATTCTAATATTGTGTTCATGATCCTAATACTAGTTTTCCTATTCCACGTATTGATACTACAAATGATCCTCAACCTATGGACAATCCACCTCACTTGCCACCACTTGAAGGTGCCATTTGTGTGATAGATGTAGTTTCTTCTATGCCACCTACTACTACTACTACTACTATGATTCCTTATTAGGGGCATGTCCAGTCTATGGACGTCACTCTATCACCTACACCTTCAAATGTACTGCCTCCATTATTATGACCACCATTTACTTGCATACTTTTTATGAATGACTCATATTGGGAACATATTCCATTTGATCCTACTTGTGATGAAACCATTTTCTCACATGATGGTCTAGCTCGACTTGGTTTTACTTTTGAGGACCTCTATCCTCCTACTCATGCTCCTCATCTATACTATGGCTTTTTCATTATTATTGTTACTTATGGCTTGCATGTCTTCCATCTTACAGTCTATCTATCATGCATTCCTCGCTCTTCTTCACTCATATTAGGGCAATCATTTCTTGATTACATTGAAAGCACTCTTGATCCTGATCATACAGACATATCTTTTCCCATGCCCTTTGGTCATGTCTTTATTTGGAATAGTTATTTTCTTGGCTATTCGTAAAATCTCACTCATTGGTATGCTCACGGTTGTCCACTTCCTCCATTCACTGATGAGGAATATGCCATGGGTATGTATAATTTACACCTCAATGGATCATTACATGATCAACCAGACACTATTTCTTATCAAGTCTCTAATGCTTATCCATATGACTTTGACCCTGAAACTAATGATCTCTTAGATGATATTACATGATTGATTCTTCACCTTCCACACTTGGGGGGAATTACATACACACAGCCCCCCAATCTAGCAACATCATACATCATAACATAACATAATTCTAGCATACACATCTCGCATCCTCATCCCATTGTGTGTGCTCATCACACTCATACCAGTATCGTCATTACCCGATGACACACTCTTGTGCTTCAGTTCACACTTGACTATTGAGGGATACATACTACACATGAACCCCACACACTACACCACACTACATACTATGTCTACTCACATATCACACATCTTACATCACACATTCTATAGTTACTCTACATCATTAAACACCTACACGTTATACATAGTACTAGTATTCATCACACATGTGCTCACACTTACTATCTAGCCTTGCATACTACTCATCTCACCTTATACTTTTAGTCTACATACACATATCTACATTACATATGTACTACATCCTACATTAGTCAGTGGACGCATCATATTTGTATTCATCATACATACATCTACACTAGGGTTGATTACATAATGTGTATTTCATCTTATGCAACATTACCCATTTCATTCATTACATGGTCGTTCTATACTCCTAATATAGGCTACATACATTGACTATCTCTACATCTTACGTATTATGCACATTTTTCAATCCTCAGGACTATATCCACATCTTACATATCTATATATTGCAATTATGTCACAGCATTCATGTTTTAACACTTCTATACACCATCCTTATATTCGCCATATTAACCTTCTATTGTTTATAGGGTTAGAAACTCATACTACTCAACCTACATACTACAAACTATGTAACACACATATTTACACTAGTTGGCTAATTCCACACATTATCATTACATATTATTCATTGCATGTGTCACACATTACATAACAGATCATATGGTCATCTATTAACATCATACAAGTTATATAAAATTTTACTGCATGCTAAACTCACTACCCTATGACACACTCTAGTCCCTTAATCCATACTCCACTACTGAGTGTTTACCAATCAAATGGACCTTATCATACTTACACATTCATCATTTGACTTTCTATCATGTGATATTACTAGGTTAGTGACATACTACTTTAGGATAAATGATCATCTATTCATTCTACCATCTGTAGTGGTATACACTGTTAGGATAAATCACCACTCCTTTTTACATTATCATTAATTATTCTAATCATCATGTATTAATATATGAGGTATGGCTAAATAATCACTCATTCGATCATTTTTTAATGATATATGCATTTGGATCCATAAGGTTCATGACACATTTCATCTCTAGGTCCCATCTCATCATCAGATACGGATACATATTCATCACAGTCACATTAAATATAACACACCATTCGACCATTTCCCGATGAGACACTCTAGTTTTACAGTTCACTCTTGACAGATGAGGGAGAAAACCAAATGAAGCTCACTACATACATTTCCATTCAATCGGAGGTCATACAAATCCTATCATTCCATCTTTCATTCCATTCCACCCATCCACAACATATTGTATATCTTGGTTGCTTTTATTCTTGCTTGTACATTTACTTGTATATGGTCCTCTATATTACACATACTAGTTAGATAAATTGTATTGACATTTATCTATACCCTAAAAACATCGTGTGTTCACATGTCATTTTCTCAATTATGATCACATAGATACGGGTATCTTACATGCCATAGCGTGGATGTCTTGCCTTCTACCCACTCCTACATCAATCGTTAGGGGAATCCGCATTCATCTCTCACATGTGTTATTGTTTCATTATTTACTTATCACTCTTATATTACATTAGTTATAAACACTAGTTGACATATTTTTTATCTTTCTAATATGCTAATGGGTGCTTCATGTGCATCACATGTTTTACAGGAATACTTACTTGTTTGTTATGATTATTTGTCTATTTGTTTTCTATTGTATGTGGGAATTTCTCATTTTTTTAGTGTGTAAACTTGTTTGTTGTATGCAGCCATGATGTCCTTTCATGTATTACAACATCGTGAGTGATATCACATGTTTACAACTTGCTTTGTGTGAACTTAGTTTATCTACTTGCGTGTTTACATTAGTATATTACTTAGTTTCTTATACACTACTTGTGTACATTACACATTTTCTTATACATGCATGCTTGGTTAGTACTAACTCTTGTCTTCGGATAAGCCTTTTGTTTGTGTGTGCCTCAGTTTCTACCAAGAATTTTCCTTTCCTCTTGCAGGGACAGAGTTACTAGAGTTCAAGCAATTGGTCCTCTTTTGGGGATGCATTTTCTTATCTAGGGACGTCGCATGCATCCCTTAAAGATGGGGTAATCATTTGGGATTTTACATACTATACAACACTTCTATACTGGTATAGTCAGTTCAATTTCTTCCTATGGAATTGTGGGTACAATCAGTTCAGTTTCCTCCCTTGGCATTGTGGGTACATTTAAGTTTTGTTTCTACCCTTGGCATTATGGGTATATTTCAGTTCAATTTCCACCCTTAGCATGATGGTGTTATACAAAAAGTATGTTCAGAACAGTCTGTGAACCCTTTATATAGCATATTTTAGAGGACATGGTTGTCCTTAGAATTATGGGGAGCAGTTAGAGGATTAGAGGTTACAACAGACTGTGCCTCGCAACACTACTTTATGCTAGTGGTATTGGATCTCCCAAAAATTTAAGAAGTATAGAGATGTATTCACATATGATTTAGGGAAGCAGTTAAAGGATAGACAATATAATGATAATTACTCCCTATACTTCTTCAGATTATGGCATCGGATCACCCAAATAACCTAGGATAGGATATCCTCTTTCTACACCCTTTCTCTCATCACAGATCAGGTGTACATGTTCCATTTTTCCATTTGCATATTTTACATTTACATACTCTTACATGTGTCTTTTACTTGTATTTTTACATATATACATGTGTAGTTGACTTCTTGATCATATTCTTCTTGCAAGTCTGACTGTATGAGAAGCAACTAGTCAACAACAATTATAACAATGGGGGAAACAAAAACAACATTTAGCGGTAGCACACACCATACTAACCATGTAAGTACATCACAAACATTAGCAACTGCATGTATGTTTCTAACCTAAGTTCACTCTCTTCACCTTTTTGTGCATTTTCATCTTTAATTTCCATGCTTCATCATCTTTTTGTCATTCCACACTTTGTCTAGTCCTTTGGCGTGTTTTCTACTACAATCATCATGGAAATTAGGTACAAATATCTATCTACTTTATGTTACTAATATTTCCACTCACCAACATAAATTGGGGGAAAATGTAGACACAAAATCATGCACTTTAGACATTATTTAGTCTCGATCTCATACTATTATTCATATGATTTTGGAGTGAAGAAAGTACTAATTAACCCCCATCTTTGGGCCATTTTTATTTACTTTATGTCGTCATTTCTGACCTTCAACACATACTTTCCCAGTCTATTTTCATCGTATTCCATCATTTTATCCTTGTCTAGGGCACCCAGGATAGTATTGGGGCGCTGATAGGCACCCTGGTCCCAGTCGAGGTGCCCTGATCCTGATTAACTAAAATCTAGAATATGTGTAGTTAATATAACTAGGGAAAACAAAAAATACAAATAATAAAATGATGTAAATAAAATCTAAATAAATATATAAAGTGACCCAAATAACTAAGAAAATGGAAATGTAAAACCTATAGTGTAAGGACAGTTAGAAAGAACTAAGTTGATTTGATGAGCTCACTAGACTGTGTCGTAGAGGTGACTGGAGAAACATGAGGAGGAAGTCACTGTTTCTAGGTCCAACAAATCACAGATCTGAGTTCTTTCATTGGACTAGGGCACCTGGAAGAGGATCAAGGCACCTATGGGTGCCCTAGTCTGAGTTTTAGGCACCTTGGTCTGTGCAGAAGGTCCAAAAACTAGATTTATAGGATTAGATAATGATGCAAAACCATCATTTTTTTGTTGTAAGTAATTTGTTGTACTCGGCCATATGTCATATGAGTCAATGATGAATAGAAGACCTGTAAAACCCTAAAATAATCATCAAACCCTAAAAAATAAAAATGCATATGAAGGGGTTAGACTATCCTCAGCCCCACAATGGTGGAATTACTAAGTAAGTGCTACACTACATCTCAAAACCGATGTAGTTCTATGTACAAATGTGTGCAATCATTCCCTAGGTGCTCTTGTCCTAGTCACACTTTTTGAAAGTATCAAAAAATAACTGTATGTAGAAAATGTAATAGAATGGTGAATGGAATAGAATAAATTTCCTTCCTATGCTTGTGTTATGTAGATGAACCAGCCTTGTTCCTTGTGATTGAGCCACATAGATGCAAATGAGCTCTAGATGCCTTAGTCCCTCATTATGATCTTGTAACTTTATATTTATATGGTTATCTTGTTCTAATTTCATAATTAAACCTGAAAAGGCCAACCACAATAAATTTAAAGTGTTCAAATGGCTAGAAATTTCCCAAAAAGTGTCAGGAAAGAAGGAAAAGGATCAGGGCATTCCAATTGGGACCAGGGCACTCGTCGGTGCCCCAGTACCATCCTGGGTGCCCCAGTCAAGGCTAAAATGATGGGAAATGATGGAGACAGACTAGGAAACTAGGTTCCAAAGGTCAGAAATGAAAATAGAAAAACAAAGTAAAATGGCCAAAAGATGGGGTTAATTATTAATTTCTTCACTCAAAAACCATATGAATAGTAGTATGAGACTATGACTAAATAATGTCTAAAGTGCATGATTTTTTGTCTACTTTTTCCCCCACATTATGTTTGTGAGCATAAATCTTGGTAACATAAAGTAGATAGAGATGCATACCTGATGTCCATGAAGATTGTAGTAGAAAACGTGCCAAAGGACTAGACAAAACATGGAATGAAAAAAATATAGTGGAGCGTGGAAACTAAATATGAAAAAGAGAAAATAAGTGATGAGAGTGAACCTAGGGTGGAAACACATGTGTATTTACTGATGTGTATGATGTACCTGCGTGGTTAGTATAGTGTGTGTTGTCACAAAATGTTGTTGTTGCCCCCATTATTGTTGTTATTGTTGACTGTTTGTTTCTCATATGGGCGGACCTATAAGGAGAATCGATCAATTATTCAAATACGAATGTATATATGTGTAAAAATGCATGTATGCATATGTTAAAAACATGTAAAATATGAAAATGAAAAATGGAACATGAGCACCTGATCCATGTCGAGAGAAAGAGTGTAGAAGAGGATATCCTCTGCTGGGTTTTTTAGGAAATCTGATGTCATAGGCCGAAGAAGTATAAGGAGGAATTCTATTGTATCCTCCAACGTTTAACTACTTCCCTAAATCATATGTGAATATATCTTTGTACTGCCTAGTTTTTTGGGTGATTTGACGTCACTAGCTAAAGTAGTGTAGGGAGGTGCACCCATTATAACCATCAAGCCTCTAACTACTCCCCAAAATTCTAAGGACACCATGTCCTATAAAATCCACTATTAATAAGGTTTGTAGACTGGTCTGAACCCAATCGATGTATAACCCACAATGCCAAGGGAGGAAACTGAAATGAACTATATCCACAATTCCAAGGGTGGAAAAATGAACTGATTGTACCGGTATAGAGCTATATGTAGTATGTAAACCCCTAATGATTCCCCCCTCTTTGGGGGTGCATAAAACATCATTGATAGGAGAATGCAACCCCAAAAGAGGACCAATCATATGAACTATGTAACTCTATAAAGTGCTTGGTCTAAACCAAGGCATGCACACACTAGTGGCTAGCCAAAGAAAAGTGTTATTACAAACAAGCATGCATGTATAAGAAAATGTGTAATGTACGCAAACCATGTATAAGCTACCAAACAATATAGTAATGTAAAAACGTAAGAAGACAAAGTAAGTTGCACCAAGTGTGCTACAAACATGGGACATCACTCACAATGTCGCAAGACACGCAAGGCCATCATGGCCGCATATAACAAACAAGTGTGCACACAAAACATAGGGCAAGACCCGCATATAATAGCAATAAAAAAACAAGTAAAAACAATAGATAACCATGGAAGAAATTAATCCTATAAAATAAATGTTGTACATGAAGTACCTGTTAGCATGTTAGAAAAATAACCAATATGTCAAAAGCATGTATAACCATGTAATATAGAGTGCTAAGTATAAACTGAAACAATAACGAATGTGGATGCCCCCAGCGACCAATGTAGGATGGGTATAAGGTGAGCATCTGTATTGCATGCAAAAGACCTGTATCTGTAATCACAACTAACCACAGGCTTGAACGAACATGTGTATATGGTATAGATAAATGGCATACAAGAGATATAACTAGAATGTGTAATAAGACGACCACATACAAGCAAATGTGAACAAGAATAAAATCAATCAAGTAATTCAACATACAATGGATGGGTGGAATGGAATGCAAGATGGAATGATAGGATCCACATGCCCCCCAAGTGAATGGAAATGTATGTAGTGAGGTTCATTTGGTTAATAAACCATCGGCAGTCGAGTATGGACCAAGGAACTAAAGTGTGTCAAAGGATAGTGAGTGCAACAAGTAGAATTCGATGCAGCATGTGTGGTGATAATAAATGGCCATATGATGTTTATAAATGTGCAATATATTATGAATAGTATGTAATGCAATGTGTGTAGTAAGACTAATAATGTAGAGATGTGTGCTATGTAGTATGTATAATGAGTAGGATGTGATGCTAGACTCATAGATAATATGTGGAACATGTGTAGTTAATCTAACTAGGGACATCAATAAAATAATGTAAATAACAACTAAATAAATATAAAAAGTGACCCAAGTAACTAAGAAAATAGAAATGTAAAACCCTAGAGTGTAAGGAGAGTTAGAAAGAAGTTGGCTGATTTGATGAGCTCATTGGGCTGTGTCGTAGAGGTGACTGGAGAAACAGGAGGAGGAAATTATTGTGCCTAGGTCCAAAAAATCACAAATTTGAGTTGTTTCGCTTGATTGGGGAACCTGGGAGAGGATCAGGGTGCGTGTGGGTGCCCTAGTCTAAGTTTTGGGCACCCTAGTCTATGTAGAAGGTCCAAAAACTAGATTTACAAGGCCAAATAATTATACAAAACCATCATTTTCTGTTGCATGTAATTTGTTGTACTTGGTCGTATGTCATCGGTAGTCAATGATGAATGGAAGACTTGCAAAACCCCAAAACAGGCACCAAATCCTAAAAAATAAAAATACATATGAATGGGTGATACTATCCTCAATTTCCACAATGATGGACTTACTAACTGAGTGTTGCACTACATCTCAGACCTGATGTAGTTCTATGTGCAAGTGTGTGCAATCATGCCTTGGGTGATCTTATGTCAGTCGCACTTTTTGAAAGTAGCGAGAAATAACTATGTGTATAAAATGTATAGAATGGTTGATGGAATAGAATAAAATTCCCTCATATGCTTGTCTGATGCAGATGAACCAACCTTGTGCCTTGTGATGGAGCTAGATGGATGAAAATGAGCTCTAGATGCCTTAGATGGATGCAACTCTAGGTGGATGATAGTAATGACTAGTGATTAGTCCCTATTATGATCTCATAAATTTATATTTATATGGTTCTCTTGTTCTAATTTCATAATTAACCTTGAAAAGGCCAACCACAAGAAATATGAAGTGTTTAAATGGCTAGGAAGTGCCCAAAAAGAGGTAGGAAAGAAGGAAAAGGATCAGGGTGCCCTGACTGGGACTAGGGTGCTCATCGGTACTCTAGTACTAGCATGGGCATCCCAATCAAGGTTAAAATGATGAGAAAGGATGGAGGTAAACTGGTAAAGTATGTGCTGAAGGTCAGAAATGACGATAGAAAAGTAATGTAAAATGACCAAAAGATGGGGGTTAATTAGTACTTTCTTCACTCAAAAACCATATGAATAGTAGTATGATACTAGGACTAAATAATGTCTAAAGTGCATGATTTTGTGTCTATAGATCCTTTTCCCTCTTTCCCGCCACTTTTTGGGCACTTTCTAGTTGTTTGAACATTTCATATTTCTTGTGGTCAGCCTTTTCGGGGTTAATTACGAAATTAGAACAAGAGAACCGTATAAATATAAAGTTATGAGATCATAATGAGGGACCAATCACTAGTCATTACTATAATCCACCTAGAGTTGCATCCATCTAAGGAATCTAGAGCTCATTTTCATCCATCTAGCTCCATCACAAGGCACAAGGTTGGATCATCTACATCACACAAGTATAGGAGGGAAGTTTATTCTATTCCATCCACCATTCTATTACATTTTTCTACACATAGCTACAGCTCGCTACTTCACAAAGTGCATCTGACATAAGAGCACCCATAGCATGATTGAACACACTTGCACATAGAACTATATTAGGTCTGAGATGTAGATGTTTAGTTAGTAAGTCCACCATTGTGGTAGTTGAGGATAATCCAACCCCTTCATATACATTTTTATTTTTTAGGGTTTGATGTTTGTTTTGGGGTTTTGCAATTCTTCCCTTCATCACTGACTACCAATGACATGCAATGCAATTCAGATACATTAGTGTGATAGGTAGCGAGGGCTTTGCATTGCCTTTCAATCCTCCAAATCTGGTTTTTGGACCTCCTGCACAGCCCAAGGTGCCCAAAACGCAAACTAGGGCACCCACAGGTGCCCTGACTCTCTCCCAGGTGCCCCAATCCACTCAGATTGCCCAGATATACAATTTTTTGGACATTGGCATAGTCATTTCCTCCTCCTATTTCTCCATTCATCTTTGTGACACAGTCCAATAAGTTCACCGAATCAACTAAGCTCCTTCCAACCCTTCTTTGCATATTAGGGTTTGTATTTTCATTAGCCTAGTTGTTTGGGTCACTTTTTATATTATTTACTATTTTTATTTACTGTTATTTACTTTTGTTCCTAGTTAGATTAACTACCATTATTCCACATTTTAGTTAATCAATATGTAGTACTGATTCAATTTATGGGTGTCAGAACACTTTCTGATGCTTTTGAGGTGGCCATTAGTGGAAAATATGGTCTCATACAAGTTGGAAAGATCGTACCAAGGCCTCCCATGCCTATATTTCAAGTAATAACATAATATATTCCACTTCAAATACCTATAATAGTGCATATTGGAGTGTCAATCAGTCAACTTGTAAGCCAAATCAATGCTACCCCAAGTACATCTAATGACTTGCAAGAGGTAAAGAGTCTTCTTAAAACTTTTTCCAATGAATTAGTAACTCTTAAAAGACAAAAAACACAAAATTATCAGCCTTATAAGTCACCTTTTCAACCTTCGTATTGATGAGCCCATTAATTAGATGAATGATGACATCATTTATATTTCCCCTTGTTTGAATTTTAATGCATTTTATAATTTTTTCTTAATTTAAAGTAAAGATTATATGCATTTTGTTGGATTAGTGTCTAAATTAGTTCTATCGTGAAGTTTTAACTAAAAATCATCAAAAAAAACCCAGTTTTGTGTGTTTAGATTGAAGAAAGAATAAGTTTGACCAAGATGCAGAGTTTTGGGCTCGTAAGTCTAAAAACTATCAAGCTTCAAAGGTGTCTCATCTCGCTTCAGAGTCTCTTTATAATGCTTCAAATTCTCTTTTGAATGCTTTGGATTCTCTTTAGAATGCTTTAGAGTCTCTTCCGAATGCTTTGGAGTCTAACATTTGGCTTTAGTATCTGAGTGAAAATTTTAGCATCTTGTCAGCTAATAACAACAAACTGGGAAATGTGATATTTTTCTAGCCTGGAACATGCATCCAATATAGAAAAACACACACCAAAATAAGGAACCATCGATTTTAGAATAGATCATGTAATTTTTTGTTAATTGATTTCCTTAATCCTCTCCACTATTTCATCCTGGAATATGGAGATGATTTGTAATCTCTATGTACCAACTATCTAAATAAGGATTCTTATTCTAGTTTTGTAGGCATAAGTTGAGGAAGATGATTATATAATACACCCTCACCGAGTGTGATAATTTAGAAATAAAATATTTACTATTATAATTCCACTATATGATCTAAATTTTTTGGAATCAATAAAAATTTCTACTTTGGTGAATTAGTGTTAAATTATCATTTTGATCAATGAGAGAGTCAGGGTCCACTCACCCCGAGACCCGAAACTTTTGTTTTTTTTGTATCAGCCAGTTTTTGTTAAATTATTAATTTGTATGTTTGCATTTATCTATTTACTTCCTATAAATTTTATCACCATTCACTCACTCCTTCATGATAGTAAATTTATAGTAGTTTAGCTCATATAGTCAATCACAATTTCTTTACATCTATTACTTTTAGAAATTTTAAATGTTTTAAGTTGTGTGAAATTTTCTTCTAGAAGATTTCTATTCTTTTAATTTCAACGCTTCAATTTGATTCAAGTAAGTATGCTTTCCTTTAAAATCCTTGTGATTTTTAATTTTCAATAATTTCAATTTCCATCAAAGTTGTGTGAGTATTTAAATTCTATAAGATAACTAGTTTCATTCAATTCAAATAGTTTATGCAATATTTATTATAACATAGCCTAAATTTCAACTTTAGAAACTAAGATTTAGAAAAACCCCCAAACAAAGGAATATCTCCAAACAATGGTTAATTTCCCAAAAATACCTTATTACATATTACCTTTGGACACTACCCCTAGTTATAATGACATCAACTAAATTGATTAAATGATGAACCGACAATGAGGCTCATCATTTTTTACACCATTTCCGGGGATAATAGTGTCAATAAGAATAATTCAATTGACAATTGTCATAATAATTTACTTGGTAAAAGAAATATATGAGTAGACCTAGATATTAAAAGGGTAGATTCATACCAAAAGGTTCTCAACCACAAACTGATTAGTCTTGGGATCAATTTGCACACTTAGAAGAAGAATTAGACTTATCGATTCAAGAGGACACAAACTTTGATTTACCACAACCTTCTAATTATTCTACTAAAGTAGGGCCTTCATATCTAAGAAAATATAGATTAGAAGATCTAGTTAATATGAGTTATCAAACTCAGGGATAATAGCCTTCCAGTCACATTGGGTATTTCACTTGAAAGGAAATTTTTATACAAAGTTAATCAGGAAATAATTGAAGATAAAAAAACCAAGAGTCGAACATAACCCACGTAATGCAAAATTTATTTTACCACAGAGGACATTTACCTATCCTATTGTTATCGATGAGGAAGTTGATATTCCCATGAAAACATATCCCCAAATGTATTGCCTACATTTTGGGGCATAACCTTTGAATATCCAAATCATTTCCTTTTTGAATTCAAAGTAATTTGTTAAACATATGATTATAAAAATGAAACCAAAAGTTGAAACTCTTTCCTTCTACACTTAAGGATTCAACCATGAGATGGTTCATGAGTTTAGCAACTAACTCCATTCACTCTTGGGCCAAAATGAAGGATTTTTTTGGATAAGTATCATTATTATTGCAAGGGAAGAGATAGGAAAGAATAATTTTTCTAGTTCAATAAAAATAAAGATGAAAATTTGGTATATTACTTGGATAGATTCCTCTTTCTTCATATAAAATGTGGTCATCCTTTGAGTGAATATTTAACCAAACAATTTTTTAAAAAGGAATGGATGAGGATTCAAGGGAATATATGAATCTAATGGGAGGAGGATATTTGAATCACCTAACCTTCCATCAAATTTAACAAGTTTGTAGAATTACTCTATAACAAGGGGAGATCCTAGGAAAAGGAGAGTTAAGAAAACCAATCATGATGTGAAGAGATTAATGGAAGAAATTTTTAACTTCAAGACATATATTTTGGTACACTTGAACACCAATCTAGATGGTATGTAAGAAAAATAAAAATCAAATTACTAAACCACTAGCAATGTATTGCCCAAGATGTAGGAAAAAACACACCCTTAAATATTTTCCTCTAGATAAAACTGAAATATGTAGGATATGTGAAAAAGATCATGTAATGAAGGATTTTTGGCTCATACCAGACCTCAAAAACTATATCAAACAAATACCCACAAAGGAACTCATTTTTGTACAAAAGTAGGGTAATCAACCTTCTCAAACATCACCACAATTCATGACAAGAAACAATCCTAATCCATGGATGATGTCATGGGATTCAAATATATATCCTCTAACTGGAACATCAATTCCATGGGATCCATATCAATGGGAATCCCAGCCATGGATGCATAATCAATATCAATTTTGGACACCTTAACCATGGATGCCCTCAACCTTACCACCAGTTCTAAAATAATCCACCATGGACACAATATCCTAACCATCCTATTAGTTATACACAACAAAGAAGATTTACACCACAAAAAATATAAATACACCCAATAAGCATTAATGATACCTCATGTTGTTCAACATCAAATAAAAAATCTAGTAGTCCAACCATAGATGCTGACATAACCCTATGGAAAATCTAAAGAATAGGAAAACAACCACTATCTTTGGAGCTAAACAAGAATCTATGGGAGTAAATTCCATTGATTATAAGGAAATATAGTTAAGGTCATGAAAAATTGTGGATAAACTACCGATTTTTATCACAAAAATACCCAATGAGAAGCCAACACTTGATAAAGGGAAGGAAAATGAATATGTGGAGAAAAAAACAAACCTTAGGAACAACCCATAGTCTCTCCACCAGCTCCTTTTCTTGAGAGACTCAAGGGAAATCATTAATAAAGAGTATGATTTTATTAGGGAAATAAAGAAATTGAAGATTAAGATACCATTGTTACAAGCCATTAAAGAAATAAGTAAATAGGTTGATAAAAAAATATGTATCAAAACCCCAGGAAGAAAAAAACAATATCCCAAAACCATGCCTGTATATAGAAAATTGACGGACCTGTTTTCAAGGAAGTTATTGCTTCCTAAGTATGGTGACCCTAGAAGTCTGATTTATTACCATAAAAATTGGGAAAATAGAGATACCAAAAGTATTAATCGACCTAGGTTTAGCTATTAATCTCATGACAACAAACACTTTGAAAAACTACCTTTACATGGGACTACAATCCACTTCTACCATTTTACAAATGACAGATCAATCTATTTCTAAACCTAAAGGATTGATAGAATATGTTTTGGTAATATTCTAATCATAGGAATACCCCTGTAAAATTTATGATCTTTCAACTAAAACAAAAGACAAGGATACCCCATCATTTTAGGAAGACCATAGTTAGCTACTATTATAACTTTAATAGATTGCAGATGTAGAGACATAACTATATCAAATGGAATGCATAAATTTTTTTTTTCCTCATTTTCACCAGCAATTTTTTTTTATAGATATTAAAGAATACATTTGGGTTGATGATTATGAGTTATCCAATTTTAACTTATCTTCTTTGGCTCTGATTTTAGTTAAAAATCACATTGCAAAGATTGAGGAGGAATCAACAAGAATATTGGAGATGGATAATAATGCTTCAAAGTATTCTCAGGTTACTTTAGAGTCTCCTCAAGTTTCTTCAAAGTCTCCTTAGGTTGCTTTAGAGTCTGCCTAAGGTTGCTTTGGAGTCTTCCCAGGTTTCTTCAAAGTCTCCTCAAATTCCTTTGGAATCTCCCCAGGTTGCTTTAGAGTCCTCCTCAAATTGCTTCAGAGTCTATTACAAAACCTTCCTATTTGAATTCAGGATCAATAAATAAAATTTTATGAGATAACAGTATTTGATGAAAAGTGTGAATCAATCCCTTTTTAACTATATTTGTGGAAATGGGAAGATTTAGATCAAAATATTTCTACCACAATTTTCATTTGTCCTTTAACAATTCTAATACCAAAAGGAAATCCATCTTTTGATGACATGAATGCATTCCATAGAATATTACCTCATGAATGTCCATTAAGTTTCATTATTGAATGAATTTAAAATTATTAACTTAGTCTATCCAGGCATGAAATAGATTTCCCTTTAACTAGGAAAATAAGTTAATATCAATAGTTGGCTAACGAATGATGAAGAGTACCAAACTTTTTCATGTACTGAGAAACCATACTAAATATTTTTCTTGGGAGTACAGTGATATGAAAGGAATTCATCCTAGCATTTGTACTCATCACATCTACACAAAAAATGTTAAACCATTCAGACAACCATAAAGAAGGATAAACCCAACACTAAGAGACATGGTTAAAACATAAATAGAAAAGCTATTACAAGTTGGATTTGTTTATCTCATATTAGACATTCAATGGGTCTCACCACTTGTAATAATACCTAAGAAAAATGGGAAGTGAAGAATTTGTGTTGACTATGAAGAGCTTAAAAAATCCACATTGAGAGACTATTTTTCCTTACCATTATTGACCAAGTCCTAAATAATATAACAAGAAAGAAATTTGTCTCCTTTCCAGATGGGTTTATGAAGAGCATAACACCAGTTTATACAATGAATACACAGAAATAATACAGCATATATTATTGATTTTCTATATATTATTCATACGGGATCTCTTACAAATATATAGGAATAAGTCATTCCTATAAAATAGGAATCTGATATAACAATACTCCTATTCACGTGAGTTGTTAAAACTCATTTACCCGTATTTGTTATAAGTTGTTTTATATAACAGCTATATAACAAAATACTAACATATTTACAAACACAATATTACATGATAATAATTACTAACGTAATTATTATTTACCAATGGAGCACTAATAGATTATATTTCCTAACATTCCCCCCCTTAGTGCGAACATGGGGAAAACCTGCCTTTGTACTTGCACCTGCTCATGATCTGGTGATTTTCACAGGATGATCACAAACCTCAGGGATGGTTTTGCAAACGGTTGACCACAAACCGAGAATGGTGGTTTTGCAATTGGTTTACCACAAACCACAAAGTGATGGTTTTGCAAATGGATTACCAACAACCAAGAATGGTGGTTTTGCTATTGGTTTACCACAAACCACAAATGAAGGTTTTCAAGTGGTTTACCTACAACCACATCATGATATGCAAAGTAATATTCTCAGCCCTCGTCACATCTCACTGCGGGGAATAACATAGGAAATTCTGCTGAAATCTGTTGCTCATACATACATAGAAAAAGCTGACATACTGGAAATGGAACATTGGATCATGTTCCCCCCCTCAATGTGAAATTTCCACTTATTCAATCACGAACACTGCAAACAGGAACATTGATACTGGAACTATGACAAGAAGCACACGACACAAGCTGAAAGCAAATACACCATAAAAATGTCACCAAACCATTTGTGCGGCCTCGTCGTTGGCGACTGACGAGAGGTCATTGAATGACCTCCAACCTTCGATGCCTCCTGCCTCCGGTTTCATGCTGCTAGCTCAGCTGGATTTGATCATGGAGCTCAAATGCATATCAGAGGACGTCAGATTCCACCGATAGTGCGTCCAGTTGAAATGCAGGGAAATTTTTTTATTTATTTTGACAATTTTCCTAATAATCACCTAAATGAAAAAAAATGACACAAATATATTTTTGACACCTTGACTCTGACTATTACAATGACACAAATTTTGACGACTCACTATAAGACTAGACACACAAATTTTGACTAATCTTGACAATGACAAGACACAAATAATATAATCTAGACTATCTAACACAAAAGACTACAAGAGGATATACAAACATTGTTAATATTAAACTTTGACAACATGACTCTTAATTTTTAACTACAACAATAAGACGATATACATGTTGACAATGACCCAAAAAAAAACATTGACAAAGATTAATATAACTAAAACTTTATTGAGAAAATTACACTTTAAAACTGCATGTTATGAGCATCAATTAAAACTTATTGACAATCTATTCTTAAGACTCAAAGATAATGAAAATTTTAGCGCAGACTAATTCTTATAAGGATTAGGGACAAAAATACCTACGATGAATTTAACTCCACTATAAAAAAACAACTTAACAATATGACTTATGAATGGCGATGGACACGTTGTATGGAGGTGTTTTGGTGATGGCAAGTGAAACCGTGGATTGCAACCTGGTAGCGATACACTGCAAATGGGCGAAGTTAGAGTTAGCAGCACGTCTGACTAGATGGACAACTGAATTA
Source organism: Taxus chinensis (assembly GCA_019776745.2). Classification (NCBI taxonomy): domain Eukaryota; kingdom Viridiplantae; phylum Streptophyta; class Pinopsida; order Cupressales; family Taxaceae; genus Taxus; species Taxus chinensis. The sequence goes on from CM034152.1 coordinate 29,578,313, forward strand.
GAATCTCCAATAGACATTTCTTCTTCACATGCATATCTGGCATGAATTTTGACAAGACTTTTTCAAAACTTTCGAAATCTTTTTCTTTTTAGCGAATACATAAGAGATGAATGCATTTGAAGTAGATATTAGTCTGCAAGAGCAATACACACACTGTAATATTTCCACTATGTCAGGGTGAAATTATATCACATCTTCCTCTATTCGAATGAAAGTGAACTCAATGAATCAGATCACAGACCAGAACACAGCTTTATACTGAACTGGATCTTCACGACTTGAATCAAGTAGAATGTACACGAGATAAATTGCAACGAATTACTTGGCTGACACACGGATTACAGCTGTAGGATTTTACCACGCCAATAGAATACAAACGCCAGAGTATATGTCTGTTATAAATGAGTCACTCCCATTTTAAGTGCGTTACAGCTTTTGGCTCGGATCAGATATTAATGCTGTCTGGAAAAGCAAGTCTGTTCACTTTCAATCAAAATGTCAAAATCAGCACAAATTCAGATAGGATATCCAGATAGGTCAGGTGCTGTTGATCAGCAAGGCTTTGGCTGTGTCTCACAAATCCATCGAGGATCCAGTTATAGACGGGCTGCTACAAAATATGAAAGATGTTCCGAGTTCTTGTGGAGACCACATTTTGAAACTCTTTCTTTCTCACCGTAGCTGCGAGTTGATTCCCAAAATGACAGAGTTCTTCAACCTCTCCGAAGAAAATAAGTCAATTTCAGAGGATACAGATCATGGATATGGCGAGGAGTCCCAGGATCAACCGAATACTTAAACAAATCTTCTCTATTGTGGGTAAAAGGTGCTATACATTCTGCGATGCAGGAAAAGACTCAGTTACCATTGAAGATATCACCAAGGATTCAACGCTGCCACAAGCTATAAACGACTCTCATGCATCCTTGCTCAAAGAATGGAGATCGCACTTCTGGAAGAGGCATTTCTGGATCTCAAGCGCTCTGGTACCAAATGAAGAGCATAACACCAGTTTATACAATGAATACACAGAAATAATACAGCATATATTATTGATTTTCTATATATTATTCATACGGGATCTCTTACAAATATATAGGAATAAGTCATTCCTATAAAGTAGGAATCTGATATAACAATACTCCTATTCACGTGAGTTGTTAAAACTCATTTACCCGTATTTGTTATAAGTTGTTTTATATAACAACTATATAACAAAATACTAACATATTTACAAACACAATATTACATGATAATAATTACTAACGTAATTATTATTTACCAATGGAGCACTAATAGATTATATTTCCTAATAGTTTAGTGGTTATAATCAGATAAGAGTGGCTTCAAAATATCAAGATAAAACAGCATTCACTTTCCCTTAGGGGACATTTGCATATAGGGTGTTACCCTTTAGCTTATGCAATGCACTAACTACTTTTCAAAGAGATGTCTTGGCCATATTTTCTGATTTAATTAATGACTATGTAGAAGTATATATGGATGATTTTACAAAGTATGGGAACTATTTTGAAGAGGCTTTGGCTAATATAGACAAATTATTAATAAGGTATGAACAACAAAACTTATCTTTTAGTAATGAGAAGTGTTTCATGATGATGGATGAGGGGATAGTCCTTGGGCATCGTATTTTATCCCAAGGTATAAAAGTAGATCAAAAGAAGATTTAAGTAATATTTAATATGCCTATGCCCAAAAATCAAATAGATATTATAAGATTTCTTGGACATGAAAGGTATTATATGCGCTTCATCAAGGATTTTAGTAAAATTACTGCTCCGCTATTTTCTTTTCTAGTGAAATATTGTGAGTTCATTTGGGATGAGAAATGTCAAGAATCCTTTGAACTAATCAAAGAAAAAGTAACTTCAGCCCCAATATTAAGAGGACCTAATTGGAAAGATCCCTTCCACATTCATATTTATGCCTCTAACACTACTATAGGGGCAGTATTACAACAAAAGGATGAACATAATAAGATGTATGTTATTTATTATATTATAAAAAACCTTACTCCCATGGAAAGGAACTACACTACTACTACTAAAAACAATTCTTAGTTGTTTTTCGTCATTATATTATAGGGTATAATACATTTGTGTATACTGATCATGTAGGTATCAGGTAATTAATGAACAAACCAGTAGTGGGAAGTAAGGTTATTAGGTGGTTACTATTGTTACAAGAATTTGATAATACCATTATTGATAACCCAGGAAAATCTAACTTGGTTGTTGATTTCTTGGCAAGGTTAGAAACACCCGGAGAGGAGGTCCTTGTTGATGATAATTTCCCTGATGAGAAAGTGTTTTTCATATCTATAAGTTCACCATGGATTGTTGATATTGTAAACTATTTGGCAACAAGGAAATTTCTTGAAAATTTCATTAGTAAATAGAATAAACAATTGATTAGAGAAAGTGCTACTTTAAATGGGTAGATGGTACTTTATTTAAATGTGGATCTGACTTGGTGTTACGTAGGTGTATTCGAGAAGATGAGGTTTATGATATCATTAGATCCTGTCATGATGAACCACCAGGGGGCATTATTCATAAAAAAAACAGTTCATAAAATTCTTGGGGCCAGATACTATTGGGCTTCTCTTCAAAAAAGTGTGAAGAAATATGTTTGACATTGTGATGCATGTCAGAGGATGGGAAAACCCACCTTATCCAGTTTATTTTGATGAGAAATGTACATGGTAGACTATAAAAAAGGTTTTGGTAATAGATTTGTGGAGAAAAATACCATTCTCAAGCTATATATTTCAAGTTTTTGAGTGTGGTGATTAAGAAATTTTTTAATTAAGTGGATGAATAAAATGTTAAATCTAAATATGTAATAGCGCTATGAATATAAACAACTAAGTATAGAATTTGACCCAAGTAAACAAGCGATTAAATATTAAAACCCTAGTTACAAAGGAGAAATAAAAAGACTTAGTTGATTCACAAATTATCTTGGACTGTGCCGAAGTGACGAGCTGATGAACATAGGGAAAATTTTTGTACTGAGCCTTAGAAAATTATAGGAGTTTCAGGATTGACGGGACTAGGGCATCCATGCAGGTTAGAGGGCGCCTGGGGTGTTAGAGACCTTCCTGGGTGTCTGTGACTTCTCAGAAGCTCAGAAAACCAGATTCATAGGGTTGTAAGATGTTTGTTGTCATTTTTATTTGGTCACTTACATGTCACACTAAGCTCGGAGATGTCACATATAACCCACAATGAAGATATGACCTGTAAAACCTCAAAACACATCAAATCCCAAAAAGAAAATAATGTAAATGAGGGGTGAGACTATCCTCAATTATCACACAATGAACTTATGATCGAGCATTGCACTACATCTCAAACACAATGTAGTTCTATGTGTGTGTGTGTGTGAAGAGATTTTGCCCTAGGTGTTTCTTGTGTGTGTTTCACTTGGATAGTGAGCAATAACTAGATGTATAAATGTAAATAGATGTGTGGATGTCAAAATTGAACTCCCCTCCTATGAAGTGTATGTATAAATATAGTCCCTTTCCCTTGAATAGACGTTAGATGGATGCTTGAATGATCTTTAGATTCGTAGATGCTTAGAGCTTGTTCATTTATTATGATCACATAACTTTATATTTTTATGATTCCCTTGGTTGAATTTTGTAATTAATCACTAAAAGGTCGACTAGTAAGAAAATAATATGCCCAAATGGATAGAAAGGATCCAAAAGATGTGAGCTAAGTACAAAGAGGTCGGGGGCACCTAGGCATTGACGTCTTGGTTAGGCGCTAGTGTCCAAGGTGAGAAATGTTGGAGTATGAAAAAATATATTGGGATGGAAGGAGTGTAAGACCAGCAGAGGAAAAAAATAACAAGTAAATGTGGCCAAAAACAATGATCAATTAGTATTTTTCTCGCTTAGGAATCATATGAATAGTAGCATGTAATCAGGACAAGATAGATACCCAAAGTGCATGATTTAGAGTCTAAATGTGGAAAACAAAATAAACTTTGTGGAAATTTGTTTCAAGTGATTTAATTTCACTTGGATGATTGAATAGGAGCAATTCTCTATCATAACAAATTGTAGTATGTGTAAGAGCATTTATTGACCCTGTATGACTAGTAAATGTCACATTTGGAAGCTTGTAAAAGATTTTCAAGACTAAAATTTGTTACTGAAGGTATAAGAATTTCATACAAACTTTGTATAAACCTTTAGAAGCTTTAAAAATTTAAATTTGTCTCAAAAACAATAAAATTATCCTTCTTGGCCTATGTATAAACCCTGCTTATTTTTTTTTAAATTAAGGGCTGAAATTGAAACTATAGAGCCAAATAAATGTATTCCAACTGATTTTAATGGTTTAATGTCCTCTGGAACATGTTGGAGGTTTTGAATCCATTAAAACCTATCTTAGGACCTTAAGAGAACTAATATAAACCAACATGGTCTATTTGAAGAGATTCAATTGGGGGTTAAGTCTGATATTTAGTATGAAGCTATAACTCAATAATTGTTGAGTTGTGAAGCTTAATTGCTTCATTGACATGATTTTACAGACTTGTTGGAATACATAGTAACTGGCGTCGGTCATCCATGGACCAGTATCGGTCAGGCAAGGAGGAATTGACATCAGTTAGTACTAACTGACATCGGTTGCCTATGTGTGACTATTATAATTAAGTTGTGGGAATTAGATATATCTTTAGTTGTAAAGTGAATCTAATGGTTGTAATTACATAGCTAAAGTTCCCTAAGATTTTAAATACATATATAAGCATAAATATAGGGTTTAGAAGATAGATTCAATTGAGAATTAAGAGAAGTTCCTTTTAAGAGAAAAGAGAAATTTGTAGAGAAGAAAGTACATGACATCCAAGAAGGTGTGGAAGATTGAAAATATTCATTGTATTTCCTCTGTGATAATAAATCGGTTGTTTCTTGGTGGATGTAGCCCACACTGGGTGAACCACGTTAAATCTTATGTATTGTTTCTTCCTATTTATTTTCGTATTGATTGATTTTATGATTAGATCTGATTAATATATTTGTACAACCGGTGTGCTAACCCCAACAACTGGTATAAAATAATCTTTGTTTGAGGGTTGTGTGTGTTGATATATTTACTCACAGAGGCATTTATGATTAAGTGGGAGAAAAGCAATGGGAGAAGAAGACAAATTCATAGTAGATAAATTTGACGGTCATGACTATCTATTATGTAAGATGCAAGTGGAGGATTATCTGTATCAGAAAGATTTATAATTACCATTGGATGAGAAGGCAAGACCTATAAAGATGACTGATGAAGAATGAAAAATTATTAATAGAAAGGCTTTAAGATCTATAAGATTGAGTTTGACAGCATCTGTGGCTTTGAATATTACCGAAGTAGGATCTACGGTAGAGCTAACTAAATCTTTAGCAAATCTATATGAAAAACATAGTGCTTTAAATAAAGTTTATTTGATGAAAAAATTGTTTAATTTAAAGATGCAAGAAGGAGGATCTGCATCAATTCATTTGAATGATTTCCGGTCTATTGTAAATCAATTAAAATCACTTAGTATTCCATTTGAGGATGAAGTGAAAGCACTTTTATTACTATGCTCTTTGCTAGATAGTTGGGATAACTTGGTGCTGGTTGTTAGTAATACAATGTCTGATACTAATGTTTTAAAGTTTGATGATGTGGTTAGTATATCCTGAATGAAGAAATACGTAGGAAAAGTACAGGATAATCATCTTGGGAATTATTTGAATGTAGAAAGCAAGGGAAGGAAGAAGGAGAGATCCAAGAGAAATAATAATGGGAAATCAAAGTCTAAGAATAGCATATCTAAATCCAGAGGTAGATGTATAATCTGCTAGAATTGTGGAAAGAAAGGTCATGCAAAGAAGGATTGTTGGTTCAAGGAAAACACAGAGAATGTACATGAGAAAGGTAAAGAGGAAAATATTGTTACAAAAGAGGTAATGAAAAATTCCCTAATTCTCTCCTTGGATAATAAAATTAAGTCATGGGTTTTAGATTCAAGAGCTTCTTTCCATGTAACCCCTAATAAAGGTTATTTCAGAAATTATGTTCAGGCTAATTTTGGGAATTTTTATTTAGGAGATGATGAACCATGCATTATTACTGGTAGAGGTGAAGTTCGTTTTAAATTGCAGAATGGAAATACATGGATATTGAAATATGTGAGTCATGTTCTAAGCCTCAAAATAAATCTAATTTTTGCATGACAATTGTGTGAAATTGGTTGCATGATGACACTCACAGCGAAATCTTGGAAAGTTACCAAGGGAACTCTTGTTGTAGCAAGAGGTAAGAAGGTAGGATAATTGTATTTTTCTACCTATATTACTGATTCCTTTTTTGTTCTATCTAATTTAGATTCAGATACAAGCATGTGACACAATCGGCTAGGCCATATGAGTGAAAAGGGAACACATATCCTAAAAGAAAATGATAAGTTATCATATTTGAAATGTGTAGATCTTTATTTCTATGAGCATTGTATGTTTGGGAAGCAGAAGAGCATGAGATCTCTCAAAGTTGGGGGAAAAAATAAGAAACATAAATTAGATCTTTTACACTCAAATGTGTAGAGACCATCCCAGGTAGCTTCTCATGGAGGATCCCAATAGTATGTTACTTTCATTGATGATGCCACAAGAAAGGTATGGGTTTATTGTATAAATCGTAAATTTGATGTTTTTGAAACTTTTACAAGATGGAAAGTCCTTATTGAAAATGAATCGAATTCAAAGTTAAAGTGCCTTAAATATGAAAATGGTGGTGAGTACTACAGTAAGGCTTTCAATGATTATTGTTCAGTAAATGGAATACCCAGAGAAATGACAGTTCCTAGAACACCACAGTAGAATGGTGTTGCAGAGAGAATGAACAGGACAATCATGGAATGAGCTAGAAGTATTATGATACATGTTGGATTGCCCTTACAATTTTGGGTGGAAATAGTAGACACGGTGGTTTATTTGATTAACTGTGGACCTTCAAGTGCATTGAATGATGGAATACCATAAGAAGATTAGACTGGTAAAGAGTGTTAGGTTGTGGAGCCTATTTTCATGTGTGAAAATGTTGAATATTGTACACTAAGAGTACTGTACAATTTCCACAGTTGTCTCCCTAGGGTTTGGGACCGAGCCAGGCCGGGCCTCGAGTGGGGTATAGGAAAAAAAATTGCCCTTAAAACGTGTCTGATATACCTGGAAACATGATTTTCTCATATAGGCAGAATTTTTGACCCATAGGTTTATGGGACGGTTTTGGCCCGTGGTTTTAATACCCATGGTTTTGGCCCATGGTTTTAATACCCATGGTTTTGTAAAACTACTTAAGCAGTTGTCTAGTTATGTGGTTTTATGCATATGGTAGGATGAGGATGTAATATTGCAGATGTGTTTTGAATTCGGGTGTGAATTCTGTAGAGTTTGTTGAGCATAGCTCCAAACATATCTAGGTATTATATTGAGAGAGTGGTGGCTTGTAATAAAATCTGAGCAAGTGATTCTTGGTGGGCATAGCCCAAATTGGGTGAACCACGATAAATATTGTCTCTTTGTGTTGTGTTATTTTATTCTGCACTTTTATTTGAGATCTGTAATTTTTTCTACATATTAGTTTCTACTGTTGTGATTCTATGAGGGATTATTCCACATATTTTATCCATTATTCCCTAACAATTGGTATCAGAGCTTGGTTTGGTTTGCTGAAGTGTTGAATCACATGGAAAATTTTATTTTAAGTAGGAGCTATGATAGATGATGGAAGATCGAGGGTTGATAAATTCAACGGACATAATTTCAATCTTTGGAAGATGTAGATGGAAGATTACCTTTATCAAAATGATCTTTATATTTCATTTTCTAAGAAGGTGAACAAACCCTCGAGCATGATGGATGCAAAATGGGATATGCTGGATAGGAAGGCACTTGGGACAATCCAGTTGTGTCTTGCATCTTCGGTATTATTTAATGTTTCAAAAGAAAAGACTAAAAAATAACTGATGGATGCATTAGGGAAGTTGTATGAAAAACCCTCTGCCTCTAATAAGATATTTTTAATGAAAAAGTTGTTTAATATGAAGATGTCTGAGAATGGTTCAGTAGCAGATCATTTAAATGATTTTAATACGGTTGTAAATATGCTAGCCTCGGTTACAATATAATTTGATGAAGAAGTTAGGGCTTTATTAATTTTTTGCTATTTACCTAAGAGTTGGAATAGCCTGGTAATGGCGGTAAGCAACTAGGTTCTAGCTAACTCAAAGTTGAATTTTGAGGATGTTGTAGGGGTGATTCTAAGTGAGGAAATATGAAGAAAAAGGTTTGGGGAATCTTCTACTTCAGGGAATGCTTTGACAGTGGAAACTAGAGGGAGACAGAATAATAGAGGAAGCCGTGGAAAATCAAAGGATCGGGCAAGGTCAAAATCCAAAAGCAAGTAGTATGTTGGCACTGTGGAAAGTCTGGGCATGCAAAGAAGGATTGTTGGGAACTTCGGGACAAGAAGAAACAACAAGAAGAAAACAAGGAGGCAAATGTGGCAACGGGTAATGTATGTCAGGATGCTTTGATTCTTTCTTTACACAATATTACTAAATCTTGGGTTTTAGATTTGGGGGCTTCTTTCCATGCTACTCCACATAGGAATTATTTTATTGATTATGTTCAAGGAGATTTTGGGCATGTTTTTCTTGGTGATGATGAGCCTTGCAGCATAGTTAGAAAAGGTTATGTTCGGTTTAAGATGTAGAATGGGAATACTTGGGTATTAAAGGATGTCAGACATGTGCCTACATTAAGATGAAATTTGATATCAGTAGGGAAGTTGGGAAGTGATGGTTGTAGTGTGATATTTACAGAAGACTCTTGGAAGGTTACCAAGGGTTCTCTTGTGGTGGAAAGAGGTAAGAAGGTTGGAACCTTGTATTTAACCACTTATAGCACTAATGTTTGTAATCTTGTGGCTTCAGAAGTAGATACAACATTGTGGCACTATAGGCTCGGTCATATGAGCCATAAGGGCATGGAGATCATAAAGAAGGAATTTCCTGGATATACAAAAATAGGTTTGGAGTTATGTGAGGATTGCATATATGGGAAATAGAAGCGAGTAAGGTTTCTCAAGGTTGGACCTACAAAGAAAGAGAGTAAGTTAGAGCTAGTGCATTCTGATGTATGGGGTCAGCTCAGGTATCATCTCTTGGTGGTTCAAGTTATTATGTTACTTTTATTGATGATGCAACAAGGAAAGTTTGGGTTTATTGTATTAGAAACAAATCTGATGTATTTGACACTTTTGTTAAATGGAAAGCCTTGGTAGAGAATGAAACATGTCTTAAGCTCAAATGTCTCAGGTCAGATAATGGAGGGAAGTATTGCAGTAATGAATTTGATTATTATTGTTCTAAGAATGGAATCCACAAGAAAAAGATGGTTCCAAGAACTCCACAACAGAATGGGGTGTCATAAAGAATGAACAGAACAATAATGGAACGTGTTAGGAGCATGAGGTTTCATGCAGGACTACCTCTCTCCTTTTAGGCAAAAGCAGTGAGCACAGCTGTGTACTTGATAAACAAAGGACCCTCAATTTCCTTGGATGGAGGCATACCTGAGGAGGCTTGGTATGGTAATAAATTTGATTATTCATTTCTTAGAGTCTTTAGATGTGAGGTGTTTGTCCATATAGAAAAAGATGATAGGACCAAGCTAGAGGCTAAATCAGAAAAATGTACTTTCATTGGTTATGGTGGTGATGACTTCAGATATAAATGTTGGAGTATCAATGAAAAGAAAATCATTCAATATAGGGACGTGGTCTTTAATGAGAAAGTCATGTATAAGAAGCAGTTGTAGAAAAATAGGGAATAATCCAAGAAAGAATATACAGTGGTAGAGGATATTTCTTATGGGAAAGTGACACATAAATCAGTTCAGGAACCTCCTCAACAGGAACCCCAAACTCCTATATTGAGGAGGTCTTCTAGGGTAAGAAGAGAACCTGAACATTTTTCTCCTTCTCTTTATTATTTATTACTCACTAACAATGGAGAGCCAGAGAGCTTTGATGAAGCAATGCAGGTAGATTCTAAGAAGAAGTGGGAGCAAGCCATGGATGAGGAGCATCAGGCTCTCATGGAGAACCAAACATGTGATTTGGTGAAGCTACCAGAAGGTAAAAGAGAATTACATAACAAGTGGGTGTTCAGAGTCAAAGAGGAAGAAGGAGGTAAGAAAATATACAAGGCCCAGTTGGTGGTCAAGGGATTTACACAGAAAAAAGGTATAGATTTTGATGAGATTTTTTCTCCTGTAGTAAAAATGACTTCTATTAGAACTGTTCTAGGAATAGTTGCAGCAGAATACTTGCACTTAGAACAGCTTGATGTAAAGACTACATTTCTCCATGGTGATTTGGAGGAGGATCTATAAATGCAACAGCCAGAGGGGCTATGAGGTCAAAGATAAAGAGGAGATGGTGTGTAAACTTAAGAAGAGCTTGTATGGCTTGAAACAAGCTCCACGTCCATGGTATAAGAAATTTGATAGCTTCGTGATGGAGCAGGCTATATTAGATGTCAATATGACCATTGCATGTATACAAAGAAATTTTAGGATGGTAGTTATATTATCATGTGTATGTATGTGGATGACATGTTGGTTTCAGGTAAAAACATGCAGGAAATAAAAGTACTCAAGAAGCAGCTAACTGAATCCTTTACTATGAAGGATTTAGGGGCAGCCAAAAAAATCCTTGGTATGAGGATATCTCGGGATAGGAAGGAATGGAAGCTGACTTTATCTCAAGAAGAGTACATTAATAAGGTCTTGGAGAGGTTTAATATGCAGGATGCTAAACTGGTTGGGACTCCTTTAGCATGCCGTTTCAAGTTATCAAAGGAGCAGAGTCCCAAGACAGAGCAGGACAAAAACCAGATGTCCAAGGTACCTTACTCATCAGCGATTGGTAGTTTTATTTATGCCATGGTGTGCACTAGGTCTAATATTTCCCATGCAGTGGGAGTGTTGAGTATATTTATGAGTGATCCAGGTAGAGATCACTGACAGATAGTAAAGTGGATCCTTCGGTATTTGAGAGGGACTATGCGAATAGTTTTGTGCTATAGTGGATCAGACACCACTTTGTGTGGTTATGTAGATTCATATATGGCTGGAGATGTAGAAAATAGGAGGACCACGACAGGTTATGTTTACACTGTAGGTGGTACAACAGTAAGTTAGATTTCACGACTACAAAAGTTGGTGGCTTTGTCAACCACGGAGGCTGAGTATGTTGCTGCCATAGAGGAAAGCAAAGAAATGATTTAGTTACAGAAATTTCTTGAGGAGTTGGGGCATAAGCAGGAGGAAGGAAAGTTGCATAGTGATAGTCATAGTGCTATACACCTATCTAAGAACTCTACTTTCCACTCTAGGATGAAGCATATACAGTTAAGGTACCATTTCATCAGGACAACTTTGGAGGAAGAGAATTTGAAGCTAGAGAAGATTCATACCAATCAAAATCCTGGAGACATGATGACCAATGTGGTCACAAGGGAAAAGTTTAAGTTTTGTTCAGCTTTGGTTGGTCTTCATGGAAACTAGTGAAGGGTTGAGAAGCTTGCTCAGAGGAAAACTAGTCTCCAAGTGGGAGATTATTAGGTTGTGGAGCCTATTTTCATTTGTGAAAATGTTGAATACTATACACTAAGAGTATTGTACACTTTCCATAGTTGTCTCGCCAGAGTTCGGGACTAGGCTGGGCCCCGAGCAGGGGTCTGTGGGCGGCAACCCCCGAAAAACAATTTTTGGCCTTAAAACATGCCCGATATACCGAGAAACGAGATTTTCTCATATGGGTAGGATTTTTGACCCATAGATTTATGGGATGGTTTTGGCCCATGGTTTTAATACCCATACCCAAAGTTTTATGCATATGGTGGGATGAGGATGTAACACTACATATGTGTTTTGAATTCAGGTGTGAATTCTGTAGAGTTTGTTGAGCATAGCTCCAAATAGATCTGGGCATTGTATTGAGAGAGAGGTGGCTTGTAATAAAATCTGAGCAAGTGATTCTTGGTGGACGTAGCCCAAATTGGGTGAACCACGTTAAATATTGTCTCTTAGTGTTGTGTTATTTTATTCTACACTTTTATTTGAGATCTGTAATATTTTCTGCATATTAGTTTCTACTATTGTGATTCTGTGAGGGATTATTCCACATATTTTATTCCTTTTTCCCTAATAAAGAGGTAGATATTTATTTTCTTAGAGTATTTGACTCAGAATATTTTGTGCCTATTGATAAGGAAAATAGAAAGAAAATGGATGTGAAATCCAAAATATGTACTTTCATTGGTTATGAATCTAGTGATTTCATATTTTGGTTTTGGGATTTAAAAGGTTATAAGATAATTAGGAGTCATGACATTGATTGGAATGAAAATAAAATGTATAGGGATCAAGTTTTGGTACCTAAAGGTGAACCGGTGGAGAATTTTGTGGATGAAAATGAACTCTCGGATTTAAAATTAACACCTACAGGCTTACACAATAACCAACATCGGTCCCCTATACCAACTTCAGTTACAGAAGATCCAAACTGATGTCGGTTAGCCGAACCAACATCAGCAGAAGGTGATCGGCATCGGTCACTATCAGAAGTAGCTAAAAAATTATAAGAAGAGTAGATTGAGCCTCCAGCACTCCAAATCTTAGTGAGAAAGTCATAAATGGTAAGTAGACCCCCAGAAATATTTTCACCTTCCTTGTCTTATTTATTATTGACTGATAGAAGTGAACTAGAAAGATTTGAAGAATCAATATAGGATAAAACCCACAAGCAGTAGGAGCATAACATGGATGAGGAGAGGGAATCCTTGGAGCATAACTAGACATGGAATTTAGTTAAGTTACCAACAGGTAAAAGAGCATTGCAGAACAAGTGGATTTACATGATCAAGGAAAAAGACGGTGGACATAAGAGATACAAGGAAAGGCTTGTAGTAAAAGGATTTGCATAGAAAGTAGATATTAACTTTGGTGAAGTTTGTTCTCCTGTTATTAAGATGACTTCTATATGTATTTTATTGAGTTTAGTTGTAGTAGAGGATTTGCATTTAGAGCAAATTGATGTCAAGGTGGCATTTCTTCATGGTGATTTAGAGGAAGATATTTATATGAATCAACCGCTTGGGTATGGAGTCAAGGGTAAGGAGAAACTTGTTTACAGATTGAAAAAGAGCCTATATGGGCTCAAGCAAGCTCCAAGGAAATGGTATATGAGGTTTGATAGTTTTGTGCATGAACATGGTTATTTTAGATGTGAGTCTGACCATTGTGTTTGTTTCAAGATGCCTAGAAATGGGAGCTATATTATTTTTTTACTGTATGTGGATGATATTCTTATTGTAGGATCTAGTATGCAGGACATTGGTGAGCTTAAAGAAAAGCTATCTCACACATTTGTAAAAGAGGACTTGTGATATGCAAAGAGAATCCTTGGCATGTAAATTCACAGAGATAGGAAAAATAGGAAGTTGTATTTGTCTCAGGAGCATTATATCAATAAGGTTTTGGAAAGGTTTAATTTGCACAATTCAAAACTTGTAAGTACACCTATGACTAGACACTTCAAATTAAGAAAATATTGGTGTCTTACATCACATGAGGAGGTTAAGTACATGGCACGAGTTCCATATGCTTCAGCAGTTGGGAGCTTGATGTATGTTATGGTTTGTACCAGACCAAACATTGCACAGGAAGTGGGAGTTACGAGTATATTTATAGCTAATCTAGGTAAAGAGCATTGGAAAATAGTCCAATGGATCCTCAAGTATTTGAGAGGGACATCTGACATGAATTTATGCTATGGAGGGTTAGATATTTATTTACGTGCCTAAATGGATTCAGACATGGCTGGTGGTTTGGATGGGAGGAGCAGCACCACTGAATATGTTTTCATATTAGTTGGCACGACAATTAGCTATATTTCTAGATTGTAGAAGGTTGTGGCCATGTCTACTACAGAGGTTGAGTATGTTGCAGCTACATAAGCTAGCAAGGAGATGATATGGATGAGCATGTTCATGGAAGAGTTGGGAAAGAAGCAAGATGATTGCATATTGTACAGTGATAGTCAAAATGTGATTCATCTGGAAAATAACTCAACTTTTCATTCTAGAACGAAACACATTCAATTGAGATATCACTTCATATGGTAGGTATTGGAGGATGGACAACTGAAGTTGGAAAAAATTCATACAAAGGAAAATCATGTGGATATGCTAACGAAGTCGTTGGAAAAGGAGAAGTTGGAGCTACACTCCAATTTTGTTGGTCTTCGAGTTTGAGACTTGAGGAAGGAGAAATAGACCAAGGAAAGGATCAGAGGAAGGAGTTATATGGTACAGTGTAGCAATTTATCTCCAAGTGGGAGATTGTTTAAGTTGTGGAGCTTAATTTCTTCACAAACATGTTTTCACAGACTTGTTGGAATACACACTAATCGGTATCAGTCACCCATGGACTGGTATTGGTCAGGCAAGGAGGAACTGACATCGGTTAGGGCTAACCGACATCGGTTTCTTGTGCGTGACTATTATAATTAAGTTGTGGGAATTAGATCTATCTTTAGTTGTAAAGTGAATCTAATGGTTGTAATTGCATAGCTAAAGTGCCCTAAAATTGTAGATGTATATATAAACATAAAGCTAGGGTTTAGAAGAGGGATTTAAATTGAGAATTAAGAGAAGTTTCCTTTTGAGAGAAAAGATAAATTTGTAGAGAAGAAATTACATGACATCCAAGAAGATGTGGAAGATTACAAATCTTCATTGTATTTCCTTTGTGTTGATAAATTGATTGTTTCTTGGTGGACATAGCCCATACTAGGTGAACCACATTAATTATTGTATATTGTTTCTTCTTATTTATTTCTGTAGTGATTGCTTTTATGCTTAGATCCGATTAATATATTTTTACAACCAGTGTGCTAACCCCAACAATAATGGGTACTCAAAAGGAAAATAGTTTTTCCTAAAGCCCAATGAGTCTCTCTGAACAATAAGGTTTGTATGAAATTAGGGAAAATATGAAGAAGGGATAGGTAGGAAAGGAAAACCAAAGTTTCATTTGTATTTCTTGTGTTTCCAAGCCTAGTATAGGTATGACAACATGAAAACATGATGCAAACATGATGCAAACATGAGTCTTACTGAATATATTAGGGATTTCATCCTTTGGAATAAATAACTTAAGCTAAAAAAAAATTTGGGAGAACTATACCTAATACAAGTAACTTAGTCTTGAGGGTACACAGAAGAAATTTTAGGTGTTTAAGCTTAAAAATTTGGTGGTTGTTTTGAGTAAGGCACTCCCCATATGCATCAGTAGTACAAAATACAAGTGTTTACACAAAAAAATAAGATTTGTCTTAGTATACACATAACCATATCAAACACACTGCCAATAGTGGATAAGGAGAGGAGGATGGCCTCAAAAGGAGTGGATATTCTCCCATTGCCTTTGGAATGGTCCAATAATCACGACTCTTATCTCAATCATCTCTCCACATTGTACCAAAAAACATGATAAATCAAAAGTATCAATTGATTCTTCTTGTCCAATTTCAACTAATGTGATTTTGATTTTCTTTTAAAGTTTCCTTGGATCTATCTCTTGATCAGGAAATTGGAAATATTATCTTTCTCAGAATCTTCCTCTAGAATTTCACCCTCATGGGCATCAAATCCAAATATGAGTTGGGTTGAATGGGGGCTTGTTGTTGTTTCTTGACCTTCTTTGACGCTATTGAATTTGAGCACATGTTTTTCATTACTTTAATATATGGCATTTACAATACTATTATCTCCCTGTGCAAACCATTTGTGTAAACCTCTTTAAAGTCACAACTTGTTCCTATGCACAGGAACCCTATAAACATCCCTTACGCAACATTAATGTATTGAAGGCCCCTTCCTTATCTTTGGATAAATCGGATTCTAATATTTTTACTGGAAAATGGAGCTCTTATATCTGCAATTTAGATGCCTTTTCTACAAACAAATCCTACTTATTTGTTGTCGCGCAAATGTGCAACAGGGAAATTGTAAGTTTCCAAGCACGACAACTATACCCAAGTGTCAAATTTTTCGTGTTTTATCATTCCTAGGCACCCAGGAAAAATTTGATAGTCTGGTCACCCCCTATTTGATGTCAAATTGGTCCCCTAGGTGATTTAGGAAAGTCTATCCATTCCCCCTAGGTGATTTTAGGGAGTTCTAAAAAGATGATATCTTCTAGCAGTGTTGGGAAGGGCTATCACTGGCCTTCCCAGCACTTGATCAACCACCCTGGAGTGGAATGGAAGGGAAAAATTCAACATGGAGGTGAATTTAAGACCTTAGAACATCATGGAAATAATTTTGGAAGGTTTAGGGAAGTTTTGAAATATTTGGAGCAGTCTGAGTGAAAACAGGGTTCACAAGCCTAGGCAGTACATAGGCCTAAAACAGTTGTTGGGCTTCAGAAGAAGATTATGGGAGCTCCAGATGGAGTTATAAGTAAAACAAAACATCACCAAAAATAGTATTCCAAGACCTACATGATGGTGAAATAATATTTTTCACAACACCTTGGCGCATAATATTTGCAGGTAGTTTTTATCAGGAACAAGTGGAGTCTCAAATCAAAAATCATATTTTTTAGGGATCCGATGGATGAATAAAGACATGATACCCACACCATTGGATTTAAAAGTAAATTTATAGTCAGGATCATATAAAAAAATTTCCAAAACATTCCATTGGGAGCTCAAGTTATCACTATCACAAGTTCAGGACTTAGCCAAATTTTTGGAAGGACACGTGTCAGCTCCAGGAGCCTGGCGGGATTTTATGTCCCTGACATCCCTCAAGGTCAAGGACATCAAGGTTGGAAAATTGTTCCCATCCCCCTTGAATCCCTCTCAGCCCCCATATGACCTCTTGGACCCTCATGAGACCTCCAGACTTGAACAGTTCAGCCCCCAGGTGCATTTTTGGAGCATCCATTCCCTGTCGTTGGATCAAGCGCCACATGTCAGCTCCAAGACCACCGTGGAAACTGATGTCCCTTATTTCCTTGAGGTGAGGGACATAAGACCTTGAAAAATTTTCCCATCCCCTATGGGGAGTCATTTGGACACCCACGTGACTGACTTTCAACTCCCAGGTGCATTTTTGGAGCATCCATTCCCTGTCGTCGGATCTGGTGCCACGTGTCAGCTCCAGGACCACCATGGAAACTGATGTCCCTTATTTCCCTGAGGTGGGGGAAATAATACATGGAAAAATGCACCCAGCCCCTATGGGGAGTCATTTGGACACCCGCGTGACCGACTTTCAGCTCCCAGGTGCATTTTTCAAGTAAATCCCCTGTCGTCGGATTGCTACACTCTTAACCTATTGCTTGTATTAGAATATCAGTAGCCGACTTGTGGCTTACCATATGATTTTATTATATCATTTATACTTTCTCATGCTTAATAGGTCAGCCTGGGTGATGGCCATAACATATGAATAGTATATATAGAGGATTGTAGGTAGTAGTTCATTATCATTTGAGCATTTGAGTCTTATTATATGGTTTGGAGGTTGCCCCCTCGAAGTGGCAAAGCTATTACAATTTCATATTGAGATCATTATTCTGAAATATTGTGTTATTTGGTGTCATATTTCTTCTCATAATCTGAATTATACTAGTAATTTCATTACAAGTGGTATCAGAGCTGCGATCTGGGCCAAAATTAGGGAAAAAACCCTAATTTTTGGTTTCTACTAATATATTTCAAACCAGAGTGAATTTTTGGGAGATATTTTTAACCAAAGTTGTGAAAAATTTCAAGTAAGGTTCCCTGAAACTTTCATAACTCTTTTGATTTATTTTACACAAGTTATTACAAATTTAGGGTTTTTCATACAATCACTCCCTAGGGTGTAAATTGTAGAATTTTTTCAAGTATCTTTACATTTTCGGAAAGATCTGAAAAAATTAGTATTAATATCTTCTCTATGTTTTTTTCTTGTTCAGCTGAATTTGTATCGAAACCCTAAACCCTAAGGTTTGATATCATTGTGGGGCCTTCCACAAGAGCAAAAAAATAATCCTGTTTACTCCAGGTAAAACCCCAGATAAAGATGTGGAATAGTGATTGAAGAGATGGATTCATAAGGGATAAATATAGATTCCTCAGCACTAGGGTTTACTTCAGTTGATCATAAGGTGAGCCAACTTGAGTATGAGCTACAAAATCTACAATCTGAGATGGCCTCTAAAGGAGACATAGCCCAAATCATTCATCGGTTGGATGATATCATACAACATGTCCAGGGTAAATAGTATGGCCCAAATCCATCTCATATCAACCAAAGAGGATATTCAGTTCAAAATCATGGACAAAATAACCATGTTGGATCACTTTTCCAACCCAATCAGAATGCCAACTTATTCACAACCAAGGAACCATAGATGCTGAAAGTAGATATGCCGCAAATTTGATGGTAAAGATCCCCTAAATTGGAGAAATAAAATGGAGAATTTTTTTGAGCTAAATCAAACACCATCAGGAAAAAAGGTAACATTGCGCATCCCTATATCTTGAACCAGACCAATTCATTTGGTATCGATGGTTATGTGCTTAGAGGTAGAAGAATAGTCTCGAGTGTAACTTGGACAGTTGTTTACTAAGGAGTTTTGCAATTGCACTATAGTTCCAGTGTTTTCAGAGAAATACTTTAGTAAATTAGTAAAGTTATGACAAACATGATCAGCCAAAGATTATGTGCATCAATTCCCAGAACCTATCCTTAAGGGTGGAGGATATACTAGAAGAGAATCTGAATGACCTATTTCTTGGGGGGTCTTAAGGACCACATTGAGCATGAGGGTATGTATGTTTAATCCATCTCAAGCTTTTTGATTCTATTATCATGGCACGTCCAAGTAGAGGAAAAAATTCTTTGTAGTAGGATGCCCACCTTTCATTAACACCAAAGACCGTAGTATCTCTTCCCCTTCATTTTCTAGGCCAATTAGACTGACTCCTCAACAAATGGAAGAAAAGAGAACAAAAGGATTATGTTTTAAACTATTGATAGCAAATATGGACTGGGACACAAATGTGTCTAAAGAAGAAGTTGTTCTATATTGATAGAAGGTAATGAGGATGATGAGGATGCTGAAATTATAGGAGAGGTCTGAGGAACTAGTAGAAGAGGAAGTAGAGGATCACCAACCTATAATTTCTTGCCATGCTTTTTACTGAGTATTAGTACTCCCTCAAACACTCAAGATTATTGACTATCTCAAAAAATAGGAAGGTGACAGTGTTGATTGACTCGGGGAGTACTCATAAATTCATAAATAGTAAGTTATCTGCCTCACCTCAATTGCTTTATTCACCCAACTCCAGAAATGCAAATTGTGATTGTGGATGATGGGATAGTCAAGTGCATAGGAAAATTCCATAGTATCAAGCCTTTCCATGGGAGAATACATGTTAGAATCACCTATGTTTTCTATTTTTATACGAAGGGGAAGATATTGTGTTGGGTGTCCAATGGCTAACAACCTTAGCGTACTATAGAGATGAATTTCCAAGAATTGTTCATGTGATTTCATTCAGATGGAAGGATAATACATTTGAATAGGATGGTAGTTAAGACTCCCACAGATTATTAGCTCTCATTAGATGCAGAAGGTTCTCAGAAAATGAGTAGATGGATTTATAGCAAAGTTATTTTCCATAGAAGTACAAAATACAGAGTCTTCAATGCCAACCTGATCTTCAGAAGATTGTTGTTGCTCACTCATCTATTTTTGATGCAATTCCCAAAGGGACTACCACCAGTTAGGGATCATGATCAAGCCATTCAATTGATTCTAGGGAGCCAAACACCTAACATTTAGACCATATAGATACCCATATTCCTAGAAAAGTGAGATCAAGAAAATGGTTTAGGAAATGTTGAAGGCAGGTATCATCAAGCCTAGCTAGAGTGCATATTCTTCACCATTGGGTCATGGTATGTAAGAAGGATGAAACATGGAGGATGTGTCCAGATTACCTAGAACTCTAAAAAGTACACCATCAAAGATAATTTTTCCTATTCTATTAATTGATGATTTATTTGATGATTTACAAGGGTGCTATTTTATTTCACAAAATTAGATCTTCGTTCGATGGTACCATCAAATTAGAATAAAAGAGGAAGATGTTCATAAAATCGGCTTTTAGGACTCATGAGGGCCATTATGAGTTTTTGGTAATGAATTTTGGTCTTACAAATGTGCCTTCAACCTTTCAAAGCTTGATGACCACTATTTTCAGGCCATTTTTAAAGGAAAATTGTATTATTTTTTCTTTGATGACATGTTGATTTATAGTAAGACATGGGAAGAACAATTACAACATGTAAAATAAAGTGTTGGAAGTTTTGGAGAAGACATACTATCTATGAAAATCCATCTAAATTGTTATTTTTGGTGTACAAGAGGTAGAGTACTTGGGTCACATTGTATCCCATGAAGGTGTCAAAGTTGATCCTCAGAAGATCAAAGCCTATGGTGGAATGGCCAAGGCCCCGAAAATCTCAAAAATCTTCATGGGTTCCTTGGACTAATTTGGTACTACAGAAGATTTTGTGTGGGGGATATGGTAGAATAACAACCCCACTCACTACATTGCTAAAGAAGGATTCCTTCCATTGAAAAGACTTAGCCACTAAATCCTTTGAGAAGCTAAAGGAAGCCTTGTGCAGTATCCCTAGTTTTGGCTACTCCCAACTTCTCAAAAACCTTCATTATTGAATGTGACCGCTTTAGGATTAGGATTGGGAGCAGTTCTAATGCAAAAATTAAGACCAATTGCATTTGAGAGTCACTAATTCAAAGGAAAATATCTACTTAAACCCTATCTGCGAGAAAGAAATGATGGCTATTCTTCATGAAGTCAAGTAATGGAGGCCATATCTCATGGGTAGACACTTCAAGGTAAAAACTGATCATGATAGTCTCAAATACTTTTTGGAGAAAAGGTTATCATCTAAGGAACAGCAAAAGTGGGTAAACAAAAAATGTTGTGTGTTATGATTTTGAAATCATATACAAAAAGGGTAAAGAAAATGTAGTAGCTGATGCATTATGCAGAAGTGATACATCCGCAGATGCCTTACTATGTGGAATGTCCATGTTGACAGCTGATTGGGTGGATGAAGCAAGATTAGAATGGGATCAAGACAAGGATAAACAATCTCTAATATAGAATATAAAACAAGGATCTATGACATCTAACAAATTTGAGTGGAAAGGTAATGCCCTATGGTATAAGGACATGTTATACATGAGTAAATATTCTGAGTTGAAGTATAAGATTTCTTGTAAAGCTATATGCCTTGCACCTGTTAGCAGGACACTCTGGGTTTTTGAAGACATATCATAGAATAAAAAGAGAATTATTTTTGGAATGAATCAAGGGGGATGTAAAAAAGTTTGTATCAGAGTTTTTATTTTTCCAATAGAACAAAGGGGAAATAATTAATGACTTCAGGTCTGTTGTAACCCTTACTGAATCCTAGCCAGAGATGGGAGGAGGTCTCCATGGATTTCATCACCGGATTGCCTTGTTCAGAGGGTAAGAATTTTATTTTTGTGATTGTGGATAGGCTCACAATTTTATTCCCATTTTTGTGCCCCTATCACATCCATTTGCAGCTAGGTACAGTGCGTACACCTATTGTTTTTGGAGACAGTTCAAAGGCTACATGGAACCCCAAAGATAATTGTAAGTGATCGTGATCCAATTTTCACAAGTAATTTTTTGGATGATAATTATTTTCATGTTTAGGTACTTAGCTCAGCTCATAGTTCATCTTAATCATCCTCAAACTGATGGGAAAAATAGAAGTGGTCATTAAATGCTTATAGGGGTATCTATGTTGTTTTGTATCAGATAAGCAGGAAAGATGGATTAAAAGGCTACCACTTTTAGAATGGTGGGTATAACACATATTTTCATACCTCTTCTCAAATGACCCCATTTTTAGAATTATATGGTTACCATCCACCTTCTATCACTTCCTCCTTGAGGGTGCAAACTAATGTCAGAGATGTTGAGGAACACATTCAACATCAACAACAGGTTTTGGCTAGTTTGAAGGAGAATTTAGCATTAGCACAAAACAGGATGAAACAATAAGCAGATCAACATCGTAGTGAAAGACATTTTGAAATTGGTGACTGGGTTTTTATATGTATCCATCCTTACAAATAGATGTCTCTAAAGGAACAGAAAAAGGAAAAAAAACTTACACCTAAATAATATGGCCCTTATCAGGTTCTACAAAAAATTGGCAGTGTTTCTTATAAACTAGAGTTGCCTCCATCTTCACACATACATCCAGTATTCCATGTTTCATGCCCGAAGAAGGTTATTGGAAAGAAATTTGAAGCCTAGAAAGAGTTACCAGAACTTGACGAGGAAGGAAGAATCATTTTGGAGTTAGAGAAGATTTTGTAAACACGTACTAAGAGGCTGAGAACCAGAGACATAAGGAATATTTGATCAAGTGGAAGAATCTGAGCATTGAAGATGCAACATGAGAGGATGAAGGTTTTCTTTAGCAACATCTAGGATTATTCAACGTTGAGGACAACGTTGGTTTAAAGGAGAAGGACATGTTATGCCCTTAACCTATTTCTTGTATTAGGATATGAGTAGCCAACTTGTGGTTTACCATATCATTTTATTATATCATTTATACTTTCTCAAGCTTAATAGGTCAGCCTGGGTGATGGCCATAACATATGAATACGTATATATAGGGGATTGTAGGTAGTATTTCATTATCATTTGAGCATTTGAGTCTTATTATATGGTTTGGAGGTTTTTCCCTCAAAGTGGCAAAGCTACTATAATTACATATTGAGATCATTATTATGAAAATATCATGTGTGATTTGGTGTTCATATTGCTGCTCATAAACTAAATTACACTAGTAATTTCATTACAGATCTGGTGCCAAATGTCAGCTCCAGGACCATCATGGAAACTTATATCCCTTATGACCCTAAGGTGGGGGACATCAAACATGAAAAAATGTGCCCAGCCCCTATGGGGAGTCATTTGGACACCCACATGACAAATTTTCAGCCCCCAGGTGCATTTTTAAAGCAAATCCCCTACCGCCGGATCGAGGACACATGGCATCACCTTGACCACCATGGAAATTGATTCCCCTCACATCCCTAAGGTCAGGGACATCAGGGAGATAAAAATTTTACCAAGCCCCTCCATTTGCATGTTTTGAAAATTTCAAATCCGGCACTTAGCCATTTCTTTCCCCTCATTTCTCCTTCACAACTTCTCTCCATGCCATGGCCATGTTCTTGATTGTCCAGACACCCAGTCCACCATTGTTGATCTAAACCAGCTTCATCATGATCACCAAACTATCCACATCATGAATACATAGAAAATATGCAGGCCTCAGATAAAAATGGAGTGGAATGACGAAGAACGAAGAGAAAATGGAGATTTTTCACCAGATAACTACAAAGCCACCCAATCAAAAACTCATCATATCTTACAAAGTACAAGTCAGATCGAGATGTCATCTTTTTCAGAATTTCATATTTTGTAAGAAAATCAAGATGCAACAAACAAGAGGTCAAATGGTGCCCAGAATCATTTTCTCCAACAAAAATCCCACTTCATGCACCGGCTCACATTCATCAGATTTCCCATCATTTCGGCAATAAGAGTGAGCTAAAAACTTGCACATGAGCTCTAAATGAAAAACCTATCGCAATGCAGTGGTTTTCATCTCAAACGGAGACAAAAAATAGACCTGTAAATTTCAAGCTCCATTAATGGCTGCCATGGCAGCTTCGTGCCTGAAGCCACTACTAGGTCAAAATTTAAAAAATTGTTTCCAATCATTCTAGACGGAAAAACTATGTGAAATTCGGAGGGTGTGATCGTAACAACAAGACTAGTCCAAAAATTATGTTCCATCTAAAATCGAGCACTAGAAACACACTTTCTAAAAATAGTAAGTTTTCCTATATAGACTTGCTATGTTTGGAAAGTCATCATCAAAAGAAGCTGAGACAAAGGCAACAGGAATTGAAGATCATGAGGAAGTTAGAATGAGTGTTTAGAGTAGAAAACAGTGAAAATGACCACTTACTAAAAATAGTAAGTCCCTTATATGGGTGCTTGACTAAAAATAGTAAGTCACCCCAAGAAGTAGGTGAGGCAAGGGTACTATGAACAAGATCGAATAAGGGAGTTCATTACATCACAATGGTCAAGAAGAAGCAAGAATCATCCCTTACTTAAAATAGTAATTATCTCATCTAGGCATTTACTAAAAATAGTAAGTCACACTCAAAGGGCAGTTTTGGCACAATGGGACATTCAGAACTTCGTCGCATCAGATCTTTCCATCAGCGAGGATCATCATACTTCATCTGGGACAACATCTCCTCTTCTTCTTCATCTTCTTTCTCTCTCTCTTCTCTTCTCATACAACACTCCCTCTCCTCAATGTTATATTTTTGCATTGAGGGTTACACTTTTAATATGACTTAAGTGACTTTAGAAATATAATGTAACTTTAAGTCACCTTGCTATTATAAAAGGGACTTAAATATTTAAAGTGGAATATGAACAGTCTTAAGTCATATTAAGGTATTTGAAAGGTCATGAAGAAGATGAGGAGTCAATTCTATTCTATAAATTGTAAAGCCATTCCCATTTCAAAGGTGTTGGTGATTGATTTTATAAACTCAAGAGTGCATTTTACCTAGAGAAAGAAAAGGAGATAGCCAATTTTCTTCTACTTTACCCCCTTCCCAATTTCCTCCATTCCTTCACTATGTACAAATTTTGTTTGAGAAATTAATACAAGAAGAAAGAGTTTCTAGCTTTCTTTGACTAAGATATTTCTTGATACTTTGTGTTCATCAAATTTCATTTGGTGTTAATGATGTTTACAAAGTTGTTTCTCTCGTAAATGCATGTGATGATACTTCTAAATAGTATGTGCAGGAATCTAATTTCCTACCTGCAGCATTAATTCTCCTACCTCAATTTTCACTCCCTTTCCCACTTTCAAAAAAAGTCTTCCCTAGCAAGAGATTGCGAGATTTTCCGCAGGGTCAGTGATGTACCCTTGTTAGATCCCTGGTTGAATGGCCACCACATAAATCCACCTTTTCATGTGCATGCATATACGGAAGATGCACCAGTTAAGTAGAGGGACTTAGATTCCTAGAGTGTTGGCAAGAAATCCATAATTTTTTCCACCTGACAAATTTTCTCGCCAACATTTTTCTTTGACAATTTGCAAGAGCTTTCATTACAATAAATAAAAAACCTCTTCTCAATTTATTTCTTCATCGCAAGTTGAGGCATAAAATCGATCTGGTACCAAATGAAATTTGGTATAGATTTTTATAAGATAATATAATACTAAAATTCTTGCAATATCATTCATCCGGAGCTCATACAATATAGAAGCTAATACAACTCCTATTTACAAAGAGGTTAACTAACTAAATAATATCATTACCTCCTATTTTGGTGAGTTGGGCGAACAACCACAACCTCAAGTATAACAATATATATATATATATATATATATATATGAGTTGTTATCATAGATAATATAATATATTTAAATTAGAATGTTCATATTAATAACAATAATATGCCTAATAGAGCATGGTCTTCATTGTTTGGTGGATTTAAGAATGTCTTCATCTTTTAAGAGATCCACATACTATACAAACATTTAAAACCTTGTTGTAAAAAATAAATGGTCTTATTTTATCATAGATAATATAATATATTTAAATTAGAATGTTCATATTAATAACAATAATATTCCTAATAGAGCATGGTCTTCATTGTTTGGTGGATTGAAGAATGACTTCATCTTTTAAGAGATCCACATACTATACAAACATTTAAAACCTTGTTGTAAAAAATAAATGGTCTTATTTTTCACACACTAGCCAATGACGTCTCCAATTTGAATCCCATCTCCTTCATAAAGTTATAGTGGTTCTACACCCCTGAGAGAGAGAGAGAGAGAGAGAGAGAGAGAGACCATGTTAAAAGAGAGAAAAATATCAGCATGCTCAAAAGTAATATCCAACACTCTCTCAAAGGGATCTTTCCAGTATCTCTATCAGGGATATGGACTCATGATTAGCAATAAAGCAATGTTACAACTAAAATTAAATGTATCTCCATCAGGGCTATGGACACATGGTTGGTAGTGGAGAAATGCATGGCTTTTAATTACATTTCATTCATTGTCATCGATAACTACTATTTATAATACATGCCCACACATTGGCTATCATGTCTACATCTATTGCTTCTTAATGTTTTTTCCTCAAACAATAATTTACTCACATAACACACATTGGATCTCGATAGAATGAAGGGCTAGTATGTCACCTGGTAATTGCTAAGATTTATTCAAATTTCTATTTTTCTCCATGCTTTTCTCACACACGTTCATGTCCTTCCTTGAGTCCTGATGTACCTATAAACATTGTGTCATATTCTCACCACATCAATAAACATGTTCATGCTTACCATCTCATATTGTATATACCATGACATTGCACATTCGTAGTCACATGACTCTTCCAGAATTTTAAAAAAAAATAGAAAAATAGAAAAAATCATTATTAAGAAGTAAATAATAATAATATACGAGATGATCTCTGATGATCATCCATAGTCCAATATATCCCACACTATTTCCAAAATCATAATTTTTATCAAATGCAATTGATTCCCACATATTTGTTTTTCGTATCACTGGAAAGGTCACAATTAACCTCTATAAAAATAAAAAGCTGAGATTGGTTGGAAAATAACATGGTACAATTAATTGTTCATCTATTACACCCATTACAAAATTTATGTTCAAAGAAACCCTACTATTCTTTAAAATGTAATGATGACAACATAATTGATATCAAATTTTACTAATAAAATGGTCTTTCATTCACTTTTCTATTGTGAATACAATTGCATGTGTTATTATTCTTGTCTTATATGTGTCACCACTCACATTTTTTCTTCCCTACATTTTCATGTTCTCTCCATTTTACTATATTTCATATATCATAATGGGCATATTGTTTATGCATATATCATTAAGGAGTCTTGATCTTCTATATCCTTGTGTTCCCTATTTTATGCTATTCATCTACCTCCCATATTTCATATATCATAGCTTATCTCCTGTCTATACATATTACAGGGGCATCTTGATCCTCTCTGTCATATTTTTGTTTATCCTATGATTTTTTAATCTATAAATTATATGTTTTGAATCAATCATCCATGCATATTATAGAAAGGCCATTGTGATCTCTCATATCATAGTTCGTCCTTTCATATGCTATATTAAAATAAATATGCTCTTACATTGAATACATATTCATGCATGATCAACACCTTGCTTTGCAACATCCTTCTTCCATCTATCCCTTCTCATGTCATTTTTTATTAAACGTAATCTCACCATCTTTGACCCACATTCAAATCTTACTTGCTCATCCTCACAACATACAAATCTTGTTTGAGCATACTCCTTAAGGTGGATTTGTTATCCTTTCCCTTCACATCCACCACCATTGCCAACTTTTCCTTTGACCATTCCTCCCCACTAATCATGTTTCCAAGCCATCCATATAGCCATAGCTTGCTCTACCTTACCTTCATTTACATCCATCATCATATCCTCCCACATCATATGTACACTCTTTTCACCATCCCATTTTTCATTACAATTATCTCTCTATCTACAATTAGTTTGAGAATCTTATTTGACTATACATGCAACATGTGAATCTTATTCGAGGTAATAAATTGAGATAATACCTTCATGCTACACATCTTCCTCCACCCTTGTATCAATCCCATCAACAAAAAAAAAACACCAACATCACCCCATCATGCATACTCAGTTTGGGAATCTTACTTGATCGCCCACTTAACATGAGAATCTTACTTGAGGTTACCCCTTGAGCTAAGCCTTCTTATATGCATATCTTCCTCCATCCACACATCCTACACTCCATTTGCCTCATCCTTCCTTGTAATCATCTCCTCCAACCCACCCTTAAGTCACTACCATCATCCCATCATTCTCTCACATCCTCCATCATCATATTTCATCTCCTAACATGGAAATCTTACTTAATCACTCCCAAGGCATGAAAATATCACTTAAGGATTCTCCTTGAGAAAATCTTGTCATTTTGTACTTCCCCCTCTACCCCCTTTTCCTCTCTTCATTTTATTGTTCCTTCCTCCTAATGTCCCCTCCCAAAAAACCCTTCAACCACCACCTACCTCCCATCATCCTATCAAATCACAGTTCATGTGTACACTTTTTCAGCTTGGCAATCTTACTTAATCACTCTTACAACATGGAAATCTTACTTAAGTACTTTCCTTTAGAAAATCTTGTAATTATACACTTCACCCCTCTATCATCCTCCCATATTTCAACCCTTCTTATCCTTATTTACTTATCCCCCTCTTCCCCAAACATACTTCCATCCTCATCTTTGATCTCAGCCTTTGCTCTATTTCCCCTTCCCCACATGCCCTCTTATCTAGATCTCTTGGATCATACACCATCTCTCTGTCACACATCCTAACCTTTGTACTTTTCTATTCCCTTCCTCATTCTCCACCTCACCCTCTTCTAGCCTCAATTCATTTGTAATATATTTACTGTATTCATCGTCCTTTTTATTTGTCTCATAACTCCATTTTCTTTTTCGTCTTTCTCCACTATTCTCCTATCCTCATCTCTAGCTTCCCCATCTATCGTTATCTACATGTGTCCCTTCCCCTTACCCTAAAAGGCCTATTTACATTCCTTATGCTTCCCCGATCAGCCACACCATCAATTATCCTCTCTTCATCACCATGATTCAAGATTCCATTCCTTTGTCATTTCCTCTCATTTTCTCCATCTTTTTTCTCCTCTCATCTTCCACGTGCTTCTCCATGTGGTTTGTTCCATATTCCTATGCATCATAAATGCAACACTTACCTTTATTCCATGTTTTTTCTTTTTCATGTTTCTTTCCTTTTACTATCCTTCCATCTTCACATTTTTCCTCTCCCAACCTTTCATGTGCCCTTGTCCCTAAACCTTTTATTTCCATCATTCCCTTTAGACTATTTTCCATCTTCTAACACCACATTGAACCTTTCTATTATGGTAACTATATTGTACCCCCTTCTATGCATTTCCATTTTATATGTTTCATATACAACCTAGATTATCACCCATATCTCTTTCTTTATTATTCTCACCTAAACTTCCATCTTAACCTTTTTCATTTTCCAGTCTTTTATGTGTCCTTGTCCCTCAATATTTTATTTCCATTATTTCCTTTAAAATGGTCTCCTTCTTTTGAAACCACCCTGATCAGGTTGATCCTTTCCTTAATGGTGACCAAATTTTACCCCCTTATATGCATCTCTATTTGTTGTTCCATATGTAGCCTAAATAATCGCCCATATCTGTTTCTTTCATGTTATCACCTAAACTTCCATTTTCATCTTTTCCCCACTCTTAACATCAATGTCAATCTTCATTATTCATCTCCTCACCTCACCCATCCTACATTCACATTTTCATCATTGACCAATAGTATACACTCCTTCCTTACCCTATCCATCTCCATTTAAGTCCCTCAACACATCATCGCTATCACTATTCCTATTCCTCCCATATTTTTCTCACCTCACATCCAAACCAATTGAATACATTCCCCTTTTGATCACAAAACCTAGTACATTCACTACCTTTCCATTATCTTCCTTGTCAACTAGGCTTATGTATCTTGTGTCCTCTTAATCTTAATCTCATATTTTCAAGAGACATGTCATTTCTTCCATCCTCATCATCCCTCTCGATGGGGAATCATCATATTCACATTTAGTCACTCTATCCATTGTGTTTCATTTTAGAGGATACCATAAAATTCACCATCAATCACTTTCTATTCTCAAAAGTTAAAGTTTTGTTCTACTTTTTGCTTAGATAATACACTTTTCTTCATTCAATCACTTTTCAAACACAGTTTATTTCAAATTTTACCTTGAGAATAATCCTTACAATCACCTTTCATATGCATATGATTGGGGAAACATTGTCATTGCTTTCACTCATCATGCCTTTGCCAAGTTTCATTTTCTATCATTTATCAACCACCACTTTTTGTCTTGCATTATGCTGGGAAAATTTGCGACTCCAAAACATGTCACTTGAGGGGGATATCACATCAAACCTTTATCCTAAAATCTTGTGTGAATTGACTCAACAATATCCACTTTGTGAAATCAATCTATCGATCCTTTCACAAACTCTGACTTAAGTGGCCCATCGATCACATTTCCAGGTTCATGTCTATCCAGTCAACCATCTAAGCCCATGTGTTTGGAAACCATTGTCATATGGTTGAATGACCCCCATCTCATCTTCATTTTTTGTGTTGCATCTTGCCTGGTCCAACATGTAGCCCAAAAGGGGGAAAATGTAGACACTCAAAAATGCACCTTGCACATGAGGTCTCATAAATCCAAAAATACAAATAATAATATAACACCACATTAATTAATTAAATTCTACATCCCATAAAATCCATGAGTACTTAACATCTAGTTAATTGATGTTAATCAACTAATTAACCTCCATTATCACTTAATCAAATCCTCCATATCACCTTTCCACATCACTTGCCACATAAAAGCTCCACTAATCCCCACCATCAAAATAAAATATTATGATTTATCCTTGTGTCCCCCACCATCAGAATAAAATATTTTGATTTATCCTCACTACCACAGTAAAATATTTTGATTTATCCTCGTGTACCCCACCATTAGAATAAAATATTTTGATTTATCATCCACTACCCCCCACTATCAGAATAAAATATTTTGATTTATCCTTGTGTACCCCACCATTAGAATAAAATATTTTGATTTACCATCCACTACCCCCCACTATCAGAATAAAATATTTTGATCTATTCTCGTTCGTCCAATATCATAATAAAATATTATGATTAAATCTCCCATTATCTTCCATGATCGAATAAAATAATAAGGTCATTTTCCCACTAGCCCTCCACTTCTAATGTGCTTGTACTATTCATGCACTATTCCAACACTATTTATGTACTATTCACCCATTATCTCTAAAACACGATTAATTATCCTCCCCTAATTAATCCCAATCCGAAAACCTACAAATACAACCCCCCAACACATATGAAGAATTAGGAGAATGCCTACATTATGATCGTAATTTCCTAGATTTCCATCTTGTTTGCATTTTGCTTGGTTTTGTAGGTTATTGGAGAGGAGAAGGCAGATCTCACCCATGGCTAAGTTCTAACTACAACTACTTCAAATCAGCAAGCACACAAACCATGAACCATGGCTTGGTCCCCTTGGGCCCCGAAAAAGTATACCATTTCATTTTAGTTATTTCATTGTATATTTTTATGTTCATTTTATCAACCTTGAAAAGGTCTAGGGACCTAACTGAGGCAGATCCCCTAATCACAAAAAAATAAGAAATATGTTTTTGAGTGTTTTTATGCAGATTTCAAATTTAGATATGAGAGATTTATCCCACTTTAATCATTGCAAGAATCCATCATTTTCCTTCACATCTTCAACAACTATAGCATAAGCCCATTTATTTATGTAGCATTGATTCATAAATTTTATAATCTAACGCATCTTGCATGTGATCCAAATCAAGGCATATAATTTGAAATTGTTGTACACATACATGTTGTACACATATATGAAGTTAGGGTCTCAATTACAAGTCCCCTTCCCCTAGTTACCACATTCATAATATTATAATAGTTGCAGGACAAGTTAAAATCATCAAAATAAAAGTGGCAATGTACCCATTAGATGTCTCATAAGGATAACATGATTTCTCAGTCTCAGATTTATCAAATTGTGTGTGGAGGTATACATGCACTATCTTCTTTTGGAACTTCTAATATCGTTTAATTCATTATTTGAAAATAGGGGATCTTGATAGATTTTAAATAGCTTCAACATCAAGTAAAATTATCTCATACCACTTCCTTCTCCAAAATTCCCCCTAACAATTCATCTTTCATTCATGGCCATTACGAATCCGGTATCAAATTTCTCAACTAGGCATGGGAAAATACATGCGGCGCTAGTCATCTTTATGTTAACAAGCTAATTTATCTAAGTTCAAATCTCATTTGGTATGTCTATGCTTACCAATCTTTTAAAAATCGGTAAAAAGGTTTCTAAAAATACTAAAAAATTAGTATTTATGCCTCGCTAAACAACCTTATTTAGTTTCTAAGCGCGCGGAGTTATGTTTAGAGGAAAATTGATCTGAGTTAAAATTCTATTAAACATTTACATGCCTAATAAGATTATTAAAAATAATCAAAGGAATTCTAAAAAATATACAAAATCATTACTTATAACTTACATAAGAACTTGAACTATCCTTGCCTTCGCATATATTTCTCCGAACGTGTCTTCTATGAAGAAAACCCTGTTAGAAAATGGCAAATTCCGGCAGGCTCTTTCCCAATGACACAATTTCGGTGGCCGTTGCGAACCATGTTTCTTCAAATTACTGCACACTAATTTGCCAACACTTAACCGCAAATATTCCTGCCGACGGTTTTGGGGAGCTGCAGATTCTGGCATAAACGAGATTGATTTTTTAAATGTCAAATATACTTTTTTCTCAATTGTAAATAGTTGGACCGTTTCTTGCAGCATTAGACACATAGCAGCTTTGAAAGGAACGCAGATGACAGTAAGAATTTGGCCCATTTTAATTGCTTTGTTTTATTCAATTTACCATTCTTCCACTAGACGTGAATTTAAATGTTTGACCATATAAATATAACTCATACATTTAAGTTTATTGAGTTTCCATTAAAATTAGATGTTTATAGGCTTTGTTTTAAGAATTAGGTTTATTTTATTTATTCATATTTGTTTTTAACAAATTAATCTTTGTAATTAAAAATATTCTTTGGAATTGTGAATTTTTAATATAGAGTGAGTCTTTTATAATCTTTGAGCAATGTATAAATATACCACTTTTTATGCTTAATATAATTGGGAATTGAAATCAGTCTTATCATACCTATGTCTTTTAACAAAGTTATAATTCTTTTTTTTTTTTAAATTATGAGTAGTGCACTCATTGGGCACTAAATTACATAGATTGTCGACATCTCTGCTCATACTTCGGAGGAAGTATATAGCTGATTTACAATTACGAGTAAGCGTATAACTAAATTAGTGATCACCTTTAGCCTAAGCAACTACGAGTAAGGGGCATCCATGCCGTCAAAGTCACCTAGGGCACGATCTTGGCCTTAACCGTTTTGTCTCTCTAGGTCGGTATCTCCAGGGCTTGCACTCAGCGAGACTGGATCCCTAGTGGGCTATATCAAAGCCAAACAACTTCACCATTGAACCAAGGGCCCTTCGATGTAATAATTCATTTTGAATTCTAACCAACGTCATCTCTTGCTAATAATTAATAACCAAATTTATATAAAATTCGAATTTAATTCCATTTTTAAATTCAAGTGTCTTATTTTAAATATTAATAGGCACAACAACAATTGCCACATATTTTCAATTTTACTAATCAAACTATAACCTCTTTAATCAAATGAATAATATTTAATACATATTTATATCGTAATAAGGGCAAGACGTTGCTCCTTGATAATATAACATATGCGGAATTTTATTGTATACTCGCAAAGTATTCAATAGAATGACTAGCCCAAATGTCTTCTCGTAGAACATTATAATAGAAGTTTAAAGAAAACATGGGATTCTTGAAGAGGGATTGACACTTCCTTACCAAATGTAATGAACAAAAGTCTAATCCAATAACTTCACCCTTGTTATCATTCTTCGCGCTTGTGTTGAATTGAGACAACCAAATGTGGTGTCGTGGAATTTCATTCAATAGACTCTCCCCCAAACATCCAAGGCATAAAAATTTAATATAGAAAAATACACCTTCTTTTATGACATGTCAAGGGAGAATGTTATGCATCTATAATATAAATCAATATAAGGAGCCTATAGGATCTTATGTTGTACTACATTGTTCACTCCTCCCCATTCCACAACCTTAAAACAATTTAAAACAGCATACATTTCACCACAAATTGCAACTCCAACAAACTTAATATTGTTATCCTTTGAGGCGTAATTTACAACTGATGTGCATGGGAAAATACATGCGGTGCTAGTCATCTTAATGTTAACAAACTAATTTATCTAAGTTCAATTCTCATTTAGTATGTCTATGCTTACCAATCTTCCAAAAATCAATAAAAAGGTTTCTAAAAATAATAAAAAATCAATACTTATACCTCGCTAAACAACCTTATTCAGTTTCTAAGAAAATTGATCTAAGTTAAAATTCTATTAAACATTTATATGTCTAAATAAGATTATTATAAATGATCAAAGTAATTCTAAAAAATATACAAAATCATTACTTATAACTTACATAAGAACTTCAACTCTCCTTGCCTTCTTATATATTTGGAGATCTGGTCGAGGTTGCCACATTAACCTCAACTAATACTATTGGGTCATGGCATTTAAATCTCCTTTTAAATGAGAGTGTAAACTTCACATAGTGAGAAGGCCCCATATTTTGTTTTCATATTTTATCAAGATGTTCTGTGATGATCCGCCCCCACAATATGTATAAATTACTTCACAACGCTTTCTCATTAGTACTTGCCGCGCAGGATACTATTGTTTCTGCCTTGAGCTATTAATTTGCATGGGGTTGCGTGTAAAATACTCTTTACCTATATTTTGCCTTAGATTTTTGGAAATTATTGATACTCTAAACATTTTTGTTGCCAATGATTGGTGGAATTTTATTGCTCATTGCCAAACGTCATTCCTTTCTCAGCCCCTGATATCACCCGAATTTTAAAAGTTTTATTTGCTTGTTACAAATTGACATGTACTAACTGTTGATGCAGGCGTAAGCCAAGTGGATTATTGCATTGACGACAATTGTTGCGGAAAGGCTGGAACAGGAGGTTTTTGAACTCTGCTGCAATGTTTAAGACAGAAGAAAAATATGTCCATTCCATGAAGAGCTGAAGATGCCTCAACATTTGCGGATGTTTATAAGAAATAGATATTTCGGATGACCTGAATTTGACAGACACACAGGCGAGTTTTTCAACTATTTTCATTTTACTTAGTTTGATAAAATTTTGCATATTCAGGAAATGCTTATATGATTATTCAATTTTTTTTTTATTCGGCAGAGGTATTACAGTGTGAGTTTGAACTGCAAGGGGCGTTTTACTTATCCCTATTTGTAAGATATTTTATTTATGCAAACGTTTAGTTTTAATTGTATTTGAAAAGACCACTTTTTGCTCTTCCAAAGGCTTATCTTTTTTGTTTTTCATGTTCAACAGATTCCATACATGAGACCCAATCATCACTCTCTTATCTCTCTGAGTCTGATATTATTTATTTATATCTGTGAATTCCATATGAGCCACATTTACAGGGATGAAAATGCTAAGGCAGCGTGCTATTTGATGTAGTATGGTAGTTGGATTATTCCACCATATTTTTCCATAACCGGGATGCATTACTTCAGTCATCTTTTAGTTCAGGATACATAGCTTCCTCAATACCCCCATTCTTATTCTTATTTTCAGATTCAGTTTGCCCCAGTTGAGGGCTTGTTTCTTCTCTCCCACTCTTAAGAAATTGGTATGTCGATTCCAGGCCTCACAAGCCTCTGTTCATAACCAACACTTATGGAAAGGGTTATATACGGTAAAGGAGTGGGAACACTTTTCCATCACTCAGCGTTGCAAAAAACTTTTCATCTCCGCAACTAGGTAAATGAGAAATTTGCTATTTCTGATCTAAAGACATGAATGAGTAAATTAATATTTGTGATCCCCTCTATGTATCTTCGATTAGGGAAATTATCAGACCTGTTAACTTCTTTGTGCCTGCTCTTTTGGGCTCTAGTGCATTCAATTCTTCTTGAGAAGGAATTTTCTGATTGTCTTCAACATTCTGTTAAAGACCTAGCTATTAATGACTGGGTTTCAGACTTGGTGGAATTAGGGTATCAGTTCAGTCTCCTTGCCAAAACTATTACATGGAATTGCTGGAGGAATATGTGCCTCCTGATTCTGTTGATACCGGAATTTATCACAATGTACAGCTAACACTTCATTTAAGCAACAAATTGTTTTTTATATAATGCCATATTTGTAGCTTATAGAGGACATCGACATTCTCATGAACCAATGACCTTGTTTCACAAAATGCAACCTGCAGAAGTCCAAGTTGATCAGTTCACCTTTGCTAGCATGCTCTCAATATATGCCAAAGGAGCTTTGAAACAGGGGAATAAACATCCACAACAAGATAATGGAGAAGGGATTTTTTGTTAGATGTTGCAGTTGCAGGTGCCCTGGTAGATGTGTATGCAAAATGTGGATACATGTAAAAGACATGTGAACTGTTAGACAAAATGTCCTTATCAAACCCTTGTCATTCACATCAATTTTGATCTGGAGGTGTTCAGATGATACTAAAAATTTTCTCATGTCTCATCAAATATTATTTCACATGTTCTGCATAATTTTAAGCTAAACACTAAAGATATATTTATGTTGATCTAGAGGTATCCAGACGATACTACTTATAAACTTACATTACCAAATGTTATATCACTAATACTAATTGGACATCATACATTTTACATTTTTTAGAGAATCACTTCAAAGGCAAGAATTATTGGCCAGATATGAGATTTGACGCCTGCCATGTTGCTGTCCGGCATTCATTTCTTCTGCAAATTTGATCCTTCTCTCTCATTAGAATCACATACTACTTTCCATGTTGATGAATAATTTGCAGAAGAGGTAAATTGTAGAGAATCTAGCATTGCATCTACATCTAATGATCTAGTACATCAACAAGACAAGATAGCAACAGGTCTTCAAAAAGATAATTCGTTGTTATTCTCTATTGTTGAGACCTAGAGAGGGTGGAAATCATTATAGTATCCTTGCATTGCATTAAGCAATTCGGGTGCATAAAAAATTGTCTCTCCAAATCCATATTAGTTGTCCTCTGACCTTGAAAAAACTGTGAATTATAACACAGAAAATATGGTAGGAAGTGTGAAATCGTCAAGAAATGCATCTGAACTAGAAAAATCTTCCAATCTTCAGAAGCAAATGAGTCATCAGATCATGCCCGTAAATAATTTACAATTAATAGAAACTCTAGGTTTGCAGGAAATGAGTTATTGATTCCACAAATGACTTTTTTGTTGCCATTAATAATATACCAATGAAGGGTGTCAGGCACATTCATATACTTGAGAATTTTATGGAAATGACTGCTTGTTCTCAGGAACTTGCAAGTAACAACACCTTGTGCCTAAGTCTTAGCCATCACGCTAATGTTAAGAAGAAAAGGAAATTGAGTCCTTCCCAAAAATGACAAACATCAGGTTTAGCATCATACTCTCCATAGCCTGATTTCAACTCAAAATATTGCTTCAAGAGACACAGTTTTGCTGAAAAAGTAGTTGTTCGTCAAAATATGAATATCTTAGAGAGTAAAGATATGCAAGGATCAAAAAGGTTTTCAACACAGGAAATGCCATTGGAGTTGAATGCAAATAATGCAACTAATTCATCAGTTGAATTTTGAAAGTAAGAACATTGTTTGATAACAGTGAAACCATTAACTTAGGACTCAGTACCCCAACATATAATGCATGAGAAATAACTTATGTGAAAAAGGCATCTCAAAGAATGTCATCATCAGATTCAAACTAGGGCAAGTTCTTAGTGTTGTCTACTTCATCTGACCCAACTACTCAAGGTGTTATCGTAAAGTGGCTAAAACTACAACACAATGCAAAGCCTTCATTGATATTATTCTATTTAGGCAATAATTTTGTTAACATTAAATGTTTAATTCATATCATTTCCCGTAATTATTTTTCCTTTTATTATGCAGAATTTGTTTCTCTTGTCTGTTGTATTTGAGGCTTAATCTTTGGCATGGTTTAGTCAAAATTCCTTCTAGAAACATCTTCATTGAGGGAAGCAAAAGATAATAGTCTAGCAAAATTGTTTCATCATGTCATGAAATAGGT
This sequence comes from Taxus chinensis, assembly GCA_019776745.2. Taxonomy (NCBI): domain Eukaryota; kingdom Viridiplantae; phylum Streptophyta; class Pinopsida; order Cupressales; family Taxaceae; genus Taxus; species Taxus chinensis. Next base: position 29,616,689 of record CM034152.1, read on the forward strand.
CTTGTATCAATGCACAGTTTGAAACCACTGAGATAGGAAAAAGGAAAATTACACGAAACAAGGATATGCTTCTAAGAAGATAGGTAACTTCATATTGCTTTGCTGCAGGTTGGACTGTAGTTAGAAAATTACATTGCCTTACCATTGACTCACTATATGTTAATGTAAAAGGAATAAAAGCTATTATTAATGTAAGTATACATAATTGAAATCATTGTCTCGCGGCAGGTACTATAGCTGCACCGCAGCCCTTGTTTAAGTTATAATCAAGTGCCTTAATCGTATGCTTTCTTAATATGGAGTACTTCAATGTGTAAATTCCACCATTTGGGTCATGATTGTTAGGATTTTGACTCTTTGTGCAATAAGTCAAGTAGAAGAAAGTTATTCTAAAGTGTAATCTAAATAATGTATAAAAATGGCACACAAGGTAGATATAGATTTCACCTGGAAAAAACCTTTAGAGTAAAACAACTTAATAGAGTATTCGTGTTCTAAAGTATTAACTTAAACTAGCTTATAAATATAATTGAAAAGCTTTAAGGCTTTGTAACAATCATACATTAGTCCATATATATTAATATAAAAAAACTATATGATTTTTAGAGATCCTTGAAGACTTTCTATTGTATTTTTAAGTTGGTTTAAGAGCAACATTTTTGTGTTATATTTTTAAATATGAAATGGTTTTCCCAAGTGGAATCCCATGGTTATGTCTTGTGTGACATTTTTATGATTGTCTGGATTACAATTTGATATAAATTTTTTTTGTTTTACTCTAAGAAGGACCAAAATCTCAATATTAGGTATTAGATCTTGGTTAGAGCTCAATGACAGTTGTTTTTTAGTTTATGTAAGGTTGCATGTTTAGAGGCGTACATGACTCGAGATACCCTTAATTGGGGAAAATGAAGTGTTGTGGCTAAATATTTTGCTCGATATATGTATGAGGTACACCAAGAAATGAAGGATAAGTTAAAGAAGAACACCATGAGATGCAAGGGGCATGTTGACCTCAAGAAAAGATTTTAGGGGTCCGTAGTTAAAGAGCTAGTTTTGGCTCATTTATGAAAGAAGAGATTCCCAAGAGGAAGAAAAGGAAAATTGAAGAGGAAGAAACTTGGACTGTGCATGGTTTTGAGGAAATTTAAATGAATGCATATGATATGGAGCTCCGAAATGGGATTGATATTTCTTTGGAATTCAAAATTAATTATTTGTACACATACCGTGATGCACAAACCAATGAAGAAGGTGTATGTTAAGATTCTCTAATGTTTTATTGGGTACAACATTTGTTTGAGAAGGTAATAGAAGACATGGAAATTGTGAATGTTTCCAAAATTATTAAAAAGGAAAGAGGGAAGGAGTACACAAAGTATTTGTTGAAGTGGAAGGATAAGGGATTTTAAGAGGTAACATGAATTGATGCATATGAGGTCGCTAAACTTGAAATTTCAATTAAAAAATCTCACGGAATGCTCATGAGCAAGAGCTCGTGGTATATTTCATTTACCTGACAAGTATAATAGAAGAACATCCACATCTATGAGAAATCTTGTACCACCCAAAAATTGAGTGTGTTTGTGGTGCGAGTGCTCATCTTGCGACATTATGATGTGGTGGAGATAATCAAACAAGGCCAAATTCACCCCAAAACTCAATGACCTCATAAAAGCCTTGAGCGAGTGGTTTGAGTCATCTGCTATGGTTTTATAAACGTTTTCAACAATATATGGAGAAACCAACAATTTACACATGAAATGGCTAAAAAAATATTGGTTTACATTAACCAATGGTTATGCAACTACCAAGTTGCATAAAGTAGCAATTTCACCCATGGTCTTTGTGCATGCAAATTAATAGCCCAAAACAAGAGTTGCCAAAATTTTGAGCATTTCCAAGCATCTTGGGAAGGAAAAGAGGTACTGCGGACTATCAAAATGTTAGAGGGGTCAAGAAAGGATAAAGAAGAGGTAGCTTCAGTTGTGGGAAAGAATTAGAAATCAAAGCAAGTAACGAGGAAGAAAGGATAGAGTTCAACTACACCAAAGAGAGTGAACTTTCAAGAAAGGTGTAAGTTTTGTCCAAGTCTAGTATAGAGCAATAATATTCCATCAAAGGGACTCTTTTTATGCTCATATTCACATGTTTGAATCAATAAAACAAGTGTGTGTGTGTGTGTGTGTGTGTGTGGAAAACTAGTTGGATTTCAATAAAAAGTGAAAAATTGGATTTCGGTTAGATGTGTCCCTTAGAGCGTATGTGAGTGCATGTAGACTAAGAAGGTGGCCATTAGCTTGACCCCCTCATCCTATCTACATCACACTCCTCAATGAATCCCTACTTAAATGATTAATAGTTTTAATTGCATGCATGTTATTTTTAGAAGAACAAAAAAGCTTTGAGGACTTTGAATTCCAAGTTATTGAAAATGAAATTCTTAACTATTCTAGGAAGTCATTCAATTTGTGCTTGAAATCTAATGACTGGTAAGCTTGATCCCTTGTAATATGTAAGAATACAGAACATAGAATTTCATTCTTGAATACTTGGGTTTGGCTTGATAGAAACTTATTATGATAATTCTTACATTGATATTTGGGCATACTTGCATTGCTATAGATTAGTTTGATTTGGGATTGATATCAACTTATTAAAATAAATAACATAAGACTTCAAAAATAAGATTTGAAAACTTATATCAAATCCTTCATTGAAGTTGATACATGCACTTAGTCGTGCTTTCCAACAACAATTTTGTAAAAGATAGTGTGTAAGCTTACTTACGTAAAAAAAATTCTTAGAGTAGCCCTTGATGTATCTTCAATTGTAATTTTGTTCTACAATGTTTCGTAGTTAAATGTCGAGTGCCTTATGGCAAGATGGAGAAACTAGAAATCTATAGCACGTGCACACACACACGCGCACACACACATGCTTATACAAATGCACACTCACACACACAAACACATGCACACAGTGTGCACACGTACACGTAGACACCCACGTACACACACTCACACGCATATGCACATGCACGCACGCACGCACACACATGCATGCACCCACTCATGCACACTAACACACACACGTACACGCATACACCAACACACATAAACACACGCACATGCACATGTTCATACACTCACACATTGTTTAACCCTAACTTAAATTTTCACGTCAATTTAATTAGGTGTAGGATATATTAGAGTTGATTATTGATCTAACAAAGATGATACAATATAAGCTAAAGTTAAGCTATGAATTCACAGGAACCAAAGGTTAGAAAAGAGATAAAGTTGCATAATGATAAAAAGAGGTGAAGCATCAAAACTGAGACATGGTTTAAATTCGACCCAAGAGACATAGAATAGTTGCATAAGCAATAATCTTGAAAGAAACACAAAGATCAAAGATCACAAGGAATGAAACTTAATGTTAAAACAAGAAGGTAAACATCCATAACAAACAAAGAAAATTTGAAAGGCAAACAACCACAGATGATTACATTAAAAGCATCTCATTTGATTACAGAGCAAAGGTTCAAAATCCTGTGCAAAATGCATATTGTAGAGGTCTACAGACATGAAAATGGAAGAATCCTAGGTTAGAACTCCAAATTCGACATAAGAGAACCCTTTTTTCGTGCTAAGGCACTTACATTTATACAATGTTGGAATGAAAGAAGGGAAGAAAGATAGGGAAAAAGACGGTTGAGCCGGGATTGGCCACCTCTCAAATTTGCATTGAACAAGTATGGGTGCCTATGATCGATCCTTTGATTTTTCTAACGGTACGTGTATGGACACCTCCAACTTCAGCTACTAATTCTAGCACGATTCTTGAGCCCAACACATGCCATCAGATTGTACAGAGTGGCGCCATTAAATTTTGGCAATCGAGCCACCTGAAACTACATTTCTAATGTCGGGACTTTTTTTACCTTTTTCACCCATATATGTCAACCAAATTGTGGGTTTCTTAATGCCAACGTGAAGTTCTCGACGAGACCTCTCCAATGAGACTATTTTTTTGTAATTTGGAGAAGCATAGACAAAGTAATGGCCAATCTAATTTTAGGTGCTTTGGAAGAACACAACATAGCAATATAAATATTTTGTGACACGTGACATATTATGATTGGTGGTTGGGATTTCCTATGTGTTATTTCCCTTTCCCTACGTGTTTGCAACCTTTCTTGTTGCGCAGACCCGAAACTCAATTAAATCTAACATTGTGCGGAATTGAAGTCCGCAAAATGATTTTCCTTAAAGGAGTGTCAGAATCTCAACACATGTCCTATTTTTTTGCCCTTGATCTTGAGCTTGTCCTCCCTACGGCACAATGGCACACGCATAGTCCTTTGTGGCCACAATTCTCATCTCGGACTGCTCCTTTAGGGGCATCAATGAAGAAACGATTGACGTGGCAGACGAAGACCCCTCAGCCCTAAGAAATCGGAAATATTTTTTACAATGTATTATTCTATTTTCGCACTAATTTACATATCAAAATAAAATAATATACTTATTTCATTATATCATATCCACCTCAAATGATTCTCCCATTGTTATCTCCTTGATACATAAAATATTTGAATCAAACCTTCTAGATATATGTTAAAATATCTTCCCAAATTTGTCACCTCTCAAAAATTATAAAACTAAACTAATCCATCAAAGTTAGAATATTAAAAAGTGTTATGATTCTACCAATGTTAGGAATAACTAACCCTTTGTAAACCATGAAGAGACCATCCTATCTATCCACATATAAATGTCTTTTGGAGTAGTAATACGAGTCCCTTTGGCTACTATGAAAAAGGAAATGCCCGACATTACTGTTAGAAATTGTTTTCTATTTGATACTATGGGGATATCTCATTAACCATTTCATTATTAACTTTTTAAAATAACACCAATACTATGTTGTACAATTTCCAATATCAACTCTCAACCCCAAAATATTGGTATGAATGGGCCGACTATAGTATATTGGTGTTGATGCTGACCCACACATCCAAAAGCCTTTGAAGAAAATTTTAAAAAAAAAATTCTTGCTTTGGGTATTCTTGTTCAATTAAGAAAATAATGATTTATGATGTCCTAAGCTTACTCAACACAAGATTTCATGCATGTTCAACTCCAATGTAAAAACAAAATGGTAACAAAAATGAGAAACATGGTATATTAAGAATAAATTTCGATACATTTTCTAAGAGTTGCGTCAAAACCGCTCATGTGTTTCGTATTCTGAATAGAAGTTACTAGAAAGAAGCTTGTGTTAGGTTGTTTGTTGAAAAAAGATTGTAAACATGGTGCTCGATATGAAAAACCTTCTTCACAAGGTTGAACATTAGAGTTGCCAACACACATTGAGGCATCCTTCTTGTATTTTCAAGTGACAAATCTTGAGTCGTAAGTGGTGTAATCTGGCAAAGGGTAGAGATAATTTTGTTTTTAAACACATGCAAGTTGAATTTAAGGACCATTTCTCGATATGATTAGTTATGCCTCCTACTTCTTGGCAATTGGGTTCTTGATTATGCTTTCAAGTGGGACTGTTAGCAAGTGAGCCGAGGGAACAACTCGGCTTGAAGCTCTCCTTCGCACAAGAGCATTGACTCAATGGCCTAGACATCCACAACTCAAACAACAACATTGATTGATTTTGTTGATGCTCTATTGTCTCTTAATAGAGAGGATAAGCTAGACAACAAAGATGAGTTGGAGGGCATGGCAGGGAAGGGAAAATGTGTGGACTTATATATATGTGAGCTTCTTGTTTGCAGGTGATGGGGAAGCAAACTCTGTGAAACCTTTGAAGGTGAGGAGGATGTGGATGTCAAAGTCAATGACTTGAATCTCACCCCCTTAGGCACGAGTCATCGCAATCCGTCGATGCCTACGAAGAGCTTGGATTTGGAATCAGGTATAACATTTCAACGGTATTGCCTCCTCTATTATGTTTGTGCATTGTGTGAATGGTTATGCGTTCTGTAGGATTTGGTTAAGGTCATATAGTTGTCTTGTTAAGGTCCTCCAATTGTCTTGGTTAAGGTCCTCAAGTTATCTTGTGAAATAACGCTCAACTATTTTGTGTATCGTTGTTGGCAAAGAGCATTGCTATCAATATCACTACACTACTTGTGTCGTCTATCAGATATCTTCCAGGTAAGCCAAAACGTACACTACAATTACGCATCGCATTGTGCCACCATCAATGCTAAGAGTGCATACTTTGTCCATCCCGCTTGAACAAGACTGCATCAACATGGGGGTTTCTGCCAAGAGCTCCTATAACAACAGGTCTTCTCAAATCAAATCCATGAAGCAATTTAATTGTTTCTTTTGTTTTAATAACAAGCCACATAACAACTTTTTGAATTTATGTCGTGAGCCCGCCTCTCCACCTAAGACACCGACATGGGTGATGGAATGTTCTCGACCTCTCTACCTTCCACCTTTGGGTGTTGCATCATTGTACACATGTTTTTTCCTTCTAAATCTTTCATCAATGTTGAAGATTCAATTTTGTAATTATTACTCTATGATTTGTGCTTATGTAATAACCAAAACTTTTTTTTATTAATTGTGTGTGAGGAGTTAATGTCCTCTATATTCCAATGTATGGGCATATATTTTATTTATAATATTTTAAGTTATTGAATTTGCGTTCAAACCTAACAATGAATAGTGGTCCACATGGGAATAATATATCAAACGATTGAATAGAAAAAATATGAATAGAATGTTAGAAAATAACATGTAATGAATCAATTGATAAATTCCTCATAATATTTATGAGAATACCCATACACTTGGTCCTCTCTCATGTTCTTTCACTACTCCCTCGTACTGCAAAGCTCCATAACGCTGAAAGTTCAAAAAAAATAGGTGTAAGATTATACACATGACAATGCTTCAAATTTAAAGTTTGTTATTACCCTGGAATGTTGAGGAGGCAATGTCAAATACAAATCCACAGGAAAACTATTGTCGGCGATATTTGTTGTTGCGTACGCAAGTGTGGAGTATGGCTAAAGATAATGATCTATACAGATGGCACAAAACCACTTGACCTACCATGTTTTGTGGTTATCAAATTCAACTACTACATCAACTTAAGATGGGCTACACATATGTCTCAGAAGAAAGTAGAGTTTCACATTCCTTCCCCCAACATTTTCCCCCACCCTTAGACTTCTCCTTCAATCGCCTTCTTTGCCGCCCCTCTTCCTTCTACAATGTTTCACTTCTTCAAGTTTGAATTCTTCAACACATCCCTTTTGGCATTTCCATAGCACCACTTGCATACGATTGCTAGTTTTACAAGTAATAACAGTGATTTTGAGTGGTGTAGAGACAAATACGCTTGGACTAATTAAGAGTGAAAGTTTGGGACATCTACGTTCATAGTTGCAAGTTGCATGTGGTATCAACTTTTACATGTTATTCCTAGCATAAGACAATCTCCATCGCATATTTTCAAAATTGGTTAGTGACACCTTCAATAACATTCTTTTCTTTTCTTTCAAACATTTAAAGTCATGGCATGCCAAGCTTTTTAGGCCATTTTACGGTTTTATACTCTTAAAGACTGCATGTAACCCAAATTCTATTCATCACGATTAAATTAAATGGTATAGAGTATGGACTGCATGAATCACACAAAAGTAGTCCATACATGAACCAATTTATTTCATGTAGTTCCCATGAATTCATATCGTTTGCCTCCACCTTATTGCTTCATGTTGCATATGGTTCAAAATGTCCTTATCTTTTCAAAGAAGGGTGCAAGCGGGGGAAGAAGATGAACATTGGGCATTTGGCTCCAACAATATAGAAACAGGTTCAATCCTAAGAACATAGAAACTACCAGTCTCTTAGATGTATCTGCAATTAAATTTGATAGACATGGCATGATAATTTTTTTTGCCAAAAATATTTCTTTTAGACGAGTCACACCCTGTCCAAAATTGGCATTATTTTGAATTTGCACACACTTAACAATTGTAAGCTCAACAGGTGGGGAAAACCTGAGATGGGTATACGAAGGCAATTAGCCATGAGATGAAAATCACAATGTTGTTGAACTGTAATCCTCGGGTATCTGTTGTTTGTCCATGTAAAGCAATGTCAACTACCAACATTGTTGCCTTCTTCAGTGCAACAAATCAAAATATATTCTACCACTTAAATAACACCTTAAAAAGTCAATTAGTGATGAGATAAAGATCCCGATGTTGGTGCAAACTGTAATCCTCGGGATTGCGCTGCTTGCATAAGTAAAGCCACATCAGCTACTGCTATTGCTTCCTCCTGCAAAGCAACAAGTCAAAGTATCTTCTACCATTTAGATAACCTTAAAGTCAATTTGTAAAGAAATAAACCAAATTAAATGTTTACCAAAACCTTTTTATGAGTTCATTCTTATAGAAAATTAGATCTCGACCCATTAAGGTCCAAGTTTGCATGTAACAATCATCTGACATCGACTTACAAAATGCTAATCAGAATTTAAGGCCACAAATATTCTAGATCCTAACAAGTGTGCACACAAAGACATCAATTAAGGTAAAATGTATTTTGTAAATATTGGTCTATGGAGATTATCAAGCAAAATTTGTTTCTATCCCTTTTAGGCCTTTAGCCATTCAAAATTCAGTCCAAGAAGAAAATGGTAGCAATACGTACAAATTCACCATAGTAACTAGTTTGGTAAAATCAGTCAACTTGACTGGGCAAGTAGGATAATATGTACATTTGAGATTTTGGGCCATTGATTAATATATTTTTCTCTCATCAAAATCCAAAAACTGAAAATCTATGCATGATAATTATTTTAAATTTCCAGGGTAACATCAGTTTTCAGCAGAAGCTTACAGAATGATAACTGTCTTTGTCTTGGACACCGCACAGTATTTATTGCCCGTACTATGAGGTAACAAGTTAAAAGAAATCCGACAGTTCGCATCACAAATAGCTGCCATGGTTAAAATTTTCAACGTTACATGAAGAATAAAACCATATGAATCAAGGTTGAAAGAAAAATAAAAAGGCGATTCAAGGTAGCAGGATTTATAAATGACAAGCACTTTATAATCCCAAAAATTGAGTTGCACAACCATATATTCTAGCCATTTTCCTAAAAGATGTTAAACTAAGACATCCATAAACATGAGAGAAACTCAGAAACTTAACTACAAACAGTGTTGTAACATTCTCTTGTTGTTCTGCGTTGACTATCATAAGTCCACTGCGTAGAAGCAAAAGGGCAAAAAGCTGTGGCAAAAAGAGACAGAAGGTTGATTTCATGAACTAGACAAACTAAAGGATACTTATTTTTTGTTCATTTCAGGCATATATGGCAACTCGATTTGAAAACCCAAGCAAAATTTTTAAAAGAGTGAAGGAGTCAAACATGGTTGATTCATTAAGCATTGTGACTATGTGCAAGAAAATCCAAGCATTCTGAAGTAGGATATTATGCATACAGTTAAAGCAGCAGACCGGCAACATGCTACCACACTTGCATTGGAGACAGTATATTCACTAAATTCATCTTCTAAAAACTGGCGCTCTGCTGCTGCTATTGCTAATAGGCGAGAATCATTGAGATCCATAACTTCTCCGGACATACGCCAGCTTCTCCTGTTAGAACATGAATAGGAGTTAAATAAGTGATACTTATGTAAACACGTGCACCCACGCTCAGAGGCCATTTTACTTGTAACTTTTAAGTCCATCACAAAAGGCCAAATCAGTATCCTTAAAGATAATTATAAGCTTGTTACTCTGCAAATATTCAAATTTCATGAAGAACATAATACTCACCTCTCCTGGTCTCACAACAAAAATTAGTTCATGCACCAGGTGCAATTTGTAAGGAGCTACAATCTACTATCAAGCCATTATCAGGAAGTAAAACCTTGAATAAAAGCAAAGTTTGCATTTAGATTAAAAATTTACCTGATATCAATGGAGACTTCATCAGCTTGAATTTGCTGAGGTGAAGTGTAACCTGGCCGGTATGGCTGAATTTCACAAGCATGAGTATATACTTCTTTGTTAATCATAATTTTCCACTATAATATAGCAATCCACAACTCAAATAGATACTAACACACTCATTGGACGAATAAGCAAATGGAGATTGTGAAAAGGAAAAAACATACTTCTGCCACTTTCTCATAGTGCCCGAAAAGGAAGCAAATAATGCACAAAAGGTAAGTATACATCATGAAAACACATATTATCTGAGCATCTAAAAACCGTCCTAGTATTGGTTTTTATAAGACTAGTTTTTGACAGCATGCATATGGTCATTTCTAGAGAATAAAACTTCTTACTCATGGATATGGATCCTTAATGAAAAGATTGAACCAGATTCAGCAAGGCACCCACTTTCATTAGTTATATGCTTATTGACACGATATTTCTTACATGCGAAGCAGAAAGTAATCTCAAATAGCAGTAGCAGATCCACTTGAATGCAAAAATAAGAACAGATCCAAAGATAGTGATCCAAAAGGGCCAAATGAATTGATATAACGGGAATATAAATACTACCCACTTCAAGGGGGCAACCCCCAAGAAGAACAACAAAGAAATGGAGAAGAGAATTCAACTTGTGATGGTTTAAAAGATAATATCTACTCTCATTTATAGACATAATTAGGTAGGGCCAACACCAAGGTCCTAATTAGATTGGCCTATCAGAATTAAGAACCATCTAGAAACTAATAAAATAAAAGATAAAGGTTATGCTTGCCACAAGTTGGATACTCGATAACCTTAGTACACTGATGACGATAGAACATTATGAACATAACATACCCTCCCCTTCAAAAAAGTACTACCCTAGACGCTAATTTTTTTTTAATGCCTCTGCATGAATCTCTCATCTTCCCAAATTGCATCTTCCAATGGCAGATTCTTCCATTTAATCAAAAATACCAAAATGGATCAGTTGCACATTTGCTTAATCGTCTTCTCTATGACCTCTTCTGGTTCCATAATGAATTTCTGTTCTTCAAATTGCCTCACTTTGGTGCCAATCTGTTTGTTGTTTCATTCTCTTTTCAGCTATAATCTATTTTTCCTTGAGGGTTTGGAGAATATCTTCTAGGAATTAAAGATGATCCTCAAACACACGAACTTCGGGATAACCCTACAAATAAGTGTGTGGGGTAGCCATAAAGGGCCTCAGATGTAGTCATCTTTGTTGAAGTAAACAATGTAGTGTTATACCACCATTATGTCATCGAATGCCATTTGGACCATTGTGATTGCTAGTATAAAGTAAAGCTACAGAGACATCCCTCAGCCATTCATTCACAGTTTGTCTGTCCATTTGATTGTGGATGGTAAGAAGAGTTGTGTGCTGGTTTTATGCCCCATGCAACAAATAGGCACTTCCAAAAAATGCTAGTGAATATGGTATCTGTATCACTCACAATGATTTTGGGAATGTTGTGGAGATTTTGTACCTTGTCCATAAATAATTTTGCAACCATACTAGCTTGAAATGGAGTCCACGAATACCTGATTCTATCTACTACCAGCAAAAGCAAATCCAAGTTTTTTTTTGTAATTTTGTAAACCCTGTAGTGAAATCCATTGGCATTTCCTCCCAACATTGTGTTGAGAGAGCTAACAGTTGTAAGAGACCTTGACTAAGACACATTTATGATTCAAGCTGATAATCCCACATAGAGAATTTGATGTGATACCGTCAACTACCTGGAACTACCACAATATACTTTCTCGCCATTGGCTATCATGACCTAAAAAGTAGAAAATGGATACACAAGGCAGTTGACTTCATTTGCTAACCTCTTGTCGATGAAGTTGTGTACTACCTGTATCTATCAAAATTGTGATCTTTTGTTTTTTGATATACACCATGATTTTGACAATTTTGGATGTGCTTGTCCCATACAATGCACGTAGAGAGATAGTGGCAACTTCCTCTTCTTTTGTTTGCTCTCGCTCTTGGTCCAAAACTAGTTCCTCTACAACTACCTCCCCTTCTTCCAACACCTCATTTTGAATAATTATTAGGGTTTTCTCGCCATTGGCACACTTATGCCCCCTAGACCAGTTGTCACAATGCCAACACAATTCTTTTTCTCTCCTCTGCCTCCTATTGAGGATAGAGCCTGGTGATTTGTATTGGGTTGACAATATTAGGGAAGTTTCTATCTCTCCATTGCAACTTGTGGCAAATTTCTGAATCCCTGGGAGAGCTTGGTGATTTGTCTCCACTGATCGGAGGGTTGATCCTGAGTGAATCTCCTAGTACTCTAAGATCGTGCTTAACCTGATCATTAATCCCATTGATGTATGTTTCAAGTCAATGATAGTCTGTGAATTCACTTGTCCTCGCGGACAATCTCAGATCTCTGTTTTATATTTTGTTATCAACTACGTTCATCTTACATTTATCAATTGTCCAAAGCAATCTACATTACATGCCTGCTCTTAGTATAAAGATAATTCTTTAGTGAAGGTATGCCAATCCTGAAATTCTCCATTCTTTTCCTGATTGCGTTCAGGTTCCAATAAGAATGAAGCAATGTCAGCCATTTTATCATGTGGTATATTATGTAGCTGAAAATATAGTTCCATGAGGCCTAGCCAAGAAGTTATCTCCATCCTATAAAACTTGTGGGGCTCGACTTTGTGAAGATTGAATCTTTTCCCTTGGAGAATTGCCCCATTCCTTGATTCAAAAAGTTCTGGTTGTATCCCCCCATGCAACTAGGGAGTTGTAGCTAGAGATTGTTGATTGTATAGTGCTAACAAATGCTGAAAGAAAATATATAGTTGAGTGGAATGTTGAATCCCTAATCACAGGGGCACATTTCCAAAAGCTTGAGTACACCCTTGCATATTGGATGGAGTATTGGTTCCATGCTGTCGTTGAGATTGGTTAATCCTGTGCTTTCTCCCATAGGTAGAAAAGTTGAGAAACCCATAGGGCCACTGTTGGTGAGGTTATGATTACAAGGGTGAAGTTGACACTGCTGAACTAGATGCTTGTTGTAGGAACTAGCTAGGTCACCTTAAGAATGAAGAGACTAAGCTTTAGATAGAACATACAAATATTGCGAAAATAAACATGTGTAATGGAGCCCGTAGGCAATATAATGGAGCATGTGGACAAAATACTTAATAATGACAAATTGAATCTGCAATCAGTTTGGATGTGTATATATATAAATCCAATGCAATAAATTTGCAAATAAGGGGGCCAACCTACTTCAACTTTTGCATTGGAATTTGCAAATAAGGGCCTCGACCTGTCCCAAATAATTTAGGGTACATAGACTATTTACAAAGAGGGCCCAAAAGGATTGAAAAAATAGAAATTGAGAGAGAAGCGTCAGAAGGTCCCACTCAAGATTACATAAGCTCCAACATCCCCCCTTAACCTTGACTAGGAACTAAATTATTGAGATTGATGGAGGTTTGTCCTTAGAAGGAGAACCCTGAAGTCCAAGTGACACACAAATATGAAGAAAGGTGTTCTTAGAAGGTGCCTTGGTGAATATATTTGATAGCTATGACTGTGAAGACAAATGCTGGAAACAAAGATTCCTAAAGAATCTCCAGTGATCTTAATCCCCAAGGAATAGTGAAAAATACAAATGTCACACAAGCCAAAGGATACATGAAACTTGCCCTTTGATTCACAAATTAGAGATGACATATCCCCTATAATGAGCATATTGTCCAAAAAAAGAACAATGATGTAATGTCTCCTTATCAGAATTAATTGATTCTGGATACCTGAAGCGTATTCTTTTTAATTTCCGTAGGCTAAGGGGAATTAAAAAGGAAAGTAAATTAATTTAAGTGGTTTAAGGGTATTTTTATATTTTATTTGGAAAAAGGACACTTGAATTACATTTTAATGCAAAAAACGAAAGTGAAATAAAATAAAGAACTTCTATTTTTGGGGGCGCCAAAGATAGAATAATAATTAAATAAAGCATTCTATTTTTGGGGGCGCCAAAGATAGAATGGGTTCCATGAGCATCAAGATCCTAGTTTTAGAATGGAGCGAGGATAAAACAAATTTATATCGTTTATTCCTATTTTTAAGATGGGGGTGCCAACATGGGAGAGAGGATATCAACAATTTTATATTATTATTCCTATTTTTAGGAGGGGGGCGCCAACTTTGGAGAGGGCCTTGGAAGTTATAAATGCATATTTGGGGTTTATTATTCAAACATCTTGGAAATTTATCAACTATTTTCTTTGTCTGCAAGTAGCTTTTGCTTCTGCAATCAGTAATAGAGGATAAAATCCCTCATTTGCATACAAGTCTGAGGACGGAAACCCTCACATATGAGCTTGGCAATTCCATCCAGTGGGGTTGCAGTGACCATTCAAAGTACAAGTGTTCATCTAGTTCAGCTACGGCACACTTTTTAGGCTTGATTCTAGCATCCAAAACAAGTACAACTATGGCTTCAGTAGTTGGGGGTAGATTTCAATCAAATCAATTTGCATGCTCATCTCTTCCATCTATCTTTCTATTTAGTTCATCAATTGTGAGATAATAATTATATTTAAACACTCTAGTATTTCTTTTATTGTAACTGAATTGAAATCAATAAATAGAAGTTGTTTTTGGCAAGATCCAGAGGTTGTTTTTGAGGAAAAGATGAACAATTTCTTGCCAACTTGTGGATCAAATAGAGAAGGAATCATAACAATGTTTATTCTATAGTTACCAAATCCGACTGGATATTGCCAAAAAATCCGGTCGGATTTGGATTTTTCAGCGGACCTGGATAAATTTGGTCCGTGTCGGCCCTAATTTAGGGAAAAAAATAATAATTTTTAAAAAATTCTGTAGTTTTTTGGAAAAAATAGTCAACTATCAACCTTATATATTAAAAATATAACATTTTACAATTACATTATTAAAGTTTTTCATTGTATTTGTCAAATTTTCATATTTGTAAAATTCAGACTCATATATATTTCGGACCGGACTTTTTCCGAATATTTTCAAGAATTCTGGATCTTTTGGATTTTGTTGCCCTCCCGAACGGAATCCGGATTTCTGGACCTGGTAACTAGGGTTTACTCAAGCAAAATTGTTACAATGGGAAGAAAATATAGATCCCATTCAAGAGGTGTTGGTAAAACAATAGAAAAGTGCAAACTTGAGGCCCCCATAATCCTTGACCAGTATCAAGGGGTGCCTGATTATCTTAAATATGAAGTTTCTTTTTATGATTACTTGGAGTAACTCAAAATGAGGAATCCACAATAAAAGAGGAGTTGTGTGAATACATAAGAGGGTTGAAGAAGAAAGAAGAACAATTAGTGCTACAAGAAATTGGGAGGAAGCAACCCATGAAGGAATCTACCATATAAGAGGAAGTTGAAAAGGATGTTCTTGTTCAAGAAGCACCCATCAATCTCCCAAAGATTGTTTGTGCCATACGAAGGGGGTTTGCAGAATAGCTGTAAAAATAAAAGTGAGGAAGGGGGGGAAAAGACATCACGTGTTGGATGCAACGAGCTCAAGATGGAAGAAGATGCACCAAATCATGAACAATCCTTCGAACTTCCAAAGGGTAAGCCATTGATTGATTTTCAGAGTAGCATTATAGGATTGAATATGCATTGGAGGATGAACATTTTGATTAACACTAATTCAGGAGTCTTAAGTCCCAAAGATGGAAGTGTTGGGGGTATCTCAACAACTCCTATTCTAGACACAGGAAGGTGAACACTTTGATTACAACCTAAGGTATAAGAATATTTCAGATCTATTGTTGCTCCTTATTATGTCATTTCAAGATAGGGTGAAGGATACAACTTGCAACATAAAACACGCACCATGAGGAAAATGACTCAGCACATACTAATGTTGGCATTGAGCTTGCTGAAAATTTCAGATCAGCAACTAATGATAAGTAGTTTGGGTAGCAGTTTGGACATCAACAATTTTTTGGACAACGGCAGTTTGCACAATCATTTATGCTGGCATCACATGAAACATTGAGGGTTGGGAATTGCAAAATTACCTAAAGTGGATTTGGGATCCCGGCTTGCAATTGCTTGAGGGCAAGCAATTCTGGGAAGGGCTAGACCTGTTAATGTCCACTTTTTCAGAATTAATTGATTCTAGATAACCGAAGCCTATTCTTTTTAATTTTCCATAGGCTAAGGGGAATTAAAGAGGAAAATTAATTAATTTAAGTGGTCCAATGGTTATTTTTATATTTTATTTGAAAAAAGGACACTTGAATTATATTTTAATCCAAAAAGCAAAAGTAGAATAAAATAATAAAAAAAATAAAGATCTATTTTTGGAGGCACCAAAGATAGAATAATAATTAAATAAAACACTCTATTATGGGGTGTCAAAGATCAAATGGGCTGCATGAGCATCAAGATCCTATTTTAGGATGGGGAGAGGATAAAACAATTTTATATTGTTTATTCTTATTTTTAGGATGGGGTGCCAACATGGGAGAGGGGATAAAGCAATTTTTTATTGTTATTTCGATATTTTTAGGAGGGGGGCGCCAACTTTGGAGAGGGGACTTGGAAATTATAAATGCAGATTTGGGGTTTATTATTCAAACATCTTCGAAATTTATCAACTACTTCTATGTCTGCGAGTAGCTTTCTGCTTCTGCATTAGCAATAGAGGACAAAATCCCTCATTTGCATACAAGTTTGAGGATAAAACCCTCACATCTGAGCTTGGCAATTCCATTTAGGGGTTGCAATGACAATTCAGGGTGTAAAAGTTCCATCAGTTCAGCTCCAGACAATTGTATATAGACACTGGTATTTTTATCGTAACTGGGACATTACATATTTGATAGCTATGAATGTGAAGACAAATGTTGGAAACAAAGATTCCTACGGAATCTTGAGTGATCTTGATCCCCAAGGAATAGTGAAAAATATGAATGTCACACAAGTCAAAGGATACATGAAACTTGCCCTTTGATTCACGAATTAGAGATGGCATGTCCCCTCTAATAAGCATATTGTCCAAAAAAAGAACAACGATCAAGATGTGATTATGATAAAAAACATAGAGATCATAATCTCCCTCACATCAAACAAATCCTTCTAAGATGAATAAGTTGTTGATTTTTTTTCATACCACACTTAATGGGCTTGCTTAAGCCTAAAAAGAGATTTCTTGAGTCAACAAACAAGAAGAGGATCAGACTGTTCCTAAAAACCTGTAGGTTGTTCCATGTAAATCTCTTCTTGTCAATATCCACGAAGAAAAGCAGACATCCATCTGGTCAACCTCCAATTTGAAGGAAACAACAACAGAAAGCATTATACAGTGTTAATGTGAACCACATGAACAAAAGTCTCATTGCAGTCAACTCTTTTTTTGAGGAAATCCTTAAACAAAAATGGCTGCCCCATGCTTCTCAATTTGACCAAGGAATTCAAAATGAGGTCGGCCTCAAATCCAAAAAACTCAAAAAACAAACCCACCATTTTTTTTTGTGAGATTTCTGAAATTGTAAGAATATGAGAAAAAATAAAAAATTGTGGCAAATGGTGCGAATTTATGAAAAAAACTCTAAAATCTCTAAATCGGCCAAAAACGATCACAGAAAGCTTAATATTGGACTATAGCTTCTTATACGAATCCCCAACATCCCTAAGAAATCACAAAAATATTTGCAAGGTTTGCAAGATATACACGATTTATGAAAATTAAGGTTTCTACCAAAAATAAGGTCAAAAGAAGCCGAATACTCACAACAGATGAATGATGATCGACGATGCCTTGAAAGATAGTCATGCCTGCTCTTATACCATGGAGGAATATTTAGATTGGTCATCTTAGGAACAAAAAAACAGCTTTAGACAAGACATAAATATTGTGAAAAGAAAAAGCATGTAATGGAGCTCGTATGCAAATTATAATGGAGCACGTAGGCAATAATAATGGAACCCGTAAAAAAAATACTTCATAACAAATGAATGGAATTGGCATGAGATTGGATGTGATATATACACACCCAATACATTGGATTTGCAAATTAGGGTATCAACCTGCCTTAACCAATACATAGCCTATTCACAAAGCAGGACCAAGAGGAGCGGAAAAATAGAAATCAAGAGAGAACCGTTAAAAGATCCAAGTAGAGATTTCAGAAGCTCCAACACTCGTTGGATTTAGGCAATGCGAGAATCAACGCAATTTTCCAATTTAGTGTTTAATGAGATTGTATAAGGCACAATCACCTTCTTGTGGATAAAATTGAACACCTCTTCACATCCTATGGGAATTAGTTCAGTTATTTGTTGTAGTGTGCAATAATCAGGGAGCTCTCCACTACTTGCAGTGCCACTAAAAGTAGAATTGGTTCCATAAGAAATTGGAGATGAGGAAGACAGTTGATTTTTGGGTTAGTTTCGTAGCTCTAAATTTTTGAATTCCCAAGGGTGGAAAGTATACAATTGCAGTAGATTAGGGTTTGAAAACAAAAAATGAGCATTACCGGGGAGTCGGGGACCTATACAAAATCTCTTAGAATATTTGAATCTGATTGTATAAGTCTCCGACAAGGGCTGACGTGGACTTGAAAACCACAGAAGGTTAGGGAGGCTCAAAAATTTGGTTATCATACCATTGCAATCAGTGTGAAGAGGAATCAAACTACTGCTATCTCCATCAAGTACCCAAAACCCCAAAAAACAACTACCCAGAGTGTCTTGGTCAAATTAGATACCTCAGATTCTTCCTGTTTTGAAAGATATTCAAGACTGAGTTTTCTGCTATGATTTGATGACAACAAAACTGTGACAAATCTAACTACTTTCTCGACACCGAAAATACATACAAGTAATGCACAAAAAATATTGGCCGAAAAAAATGGTAACAAAAAAATATTTTCCTTTAATAATGCCTTTCCTTCCTCCTCATACTAAAATTTTCGCTACCCTAATTGCCCCACTTCAATTGTACCGTGTCTTTGTCCTCACGCTACAGACTTTGCAGTTGAATTTGGTCCTCGAATATTTCTTGGATGTGAAGAAGAAAGTAAACATATATAGCAGTATCAAATCCACTTGAATGCGAAAATAAGAACAGATCCAAACATAGTGATGCAAACAAAGCCAATTGAATTGACATAACAAGGACATAAATATTAGCCACTTCAAGGGGACGACCTCCAGAATGCAAAATAATAAAGAAATGAAAAGGAGAATTTGACATATGATGATTTAGAAGAGAATATTTACCCCTATTTACAAACACTAGGTGGCCTATCTAAATTAAGAAAAATCTACAAACTAAGAGAAGAAAATACATGTTGTGCACGTCACAATTTAGTTACTCAATATCTTAATACACTTAATATCTTCACTTTAAAAAGTTACTAATATTTTTCTTAGGCTGTATAATATTGTCTTCTCTAAAATTTACTTATATATGTATATTTATTTTAAGCTGCCTCCAAGTACCCATCTATTTTTCGAAAAATGGCATACCCATCCCCACCATCTTGTCTCTTCATACCAATACCTGTGCCCGTCTCCTGGTAACTACGATATAGAGCTTGTATGTAAGAGTGCCTTACCAATGTGTTTGACAGGTCACCTACTTTCATTAATGTATTTCTTGTATTTAAGTCTACTTGAATGGAATAAAGATGACAAAGGTTTCCAGACATATAGCTCTCCAGAAACAGAAGAAAAGTATAGTCGGCCATGAAGAAAGAGGCATTTTCTGTATAACACCACCGTACATAATTGACCTAAAGAAGATTATTATACACCTTATCAGAGACAAGTTTGTCAAATTAAGAAGAATAGTGAAATAGCCTTCAGAAAATTACTAGACTTTCATACGAAATCATGCGTGAGAGTGACACTTGAAAAGTCATTTCTTAGTTTGATAACAAACAGTTGAAATAGGCTGCAAACAAATTACTAGTAACAAAAAAGTAGCACTGATTCCCATTTATTAGGAAAAACCACAACTTGCTTGACATTCCTCAAATTTATGTTGATTTATCAGCTAGTTTGAAGTGATTACTATCATTATAATCTACACCAAAGCATTTTAAGAAGATACTATCACATCACATAGCATTACAAAATGCATAGAAATGCCCATTCAATAAACTTAAAAAATAAGCCTGCAAAAACAGACTTAAAAAAACAAAATGAGGGCCAATGACCATACAGAGGACTAAACTTCAAGAAGTACAGCAGAATCTAGGCATATACATATAAGGATGAGTTTATACATTGCATATGACATTACATATAGACAGGTTTCTGTGTATCCATTGTACTTTAGTCCCCTGTATTGTCATGCTAAAAGGGGTTCAGCTTCAGAATCTGAAATCAAAAATGCGCTTAACTCAAATGTCCCATTCAATTCTTAGAATTAACTTAGGAGAACAGTCACCTGATGACATATCTCACAAGTAGTATCTCCTTTCTCGTTGCACCATCGTTGTACACATTTTCTATGCACATACTGCCAGAAAAGAAAAGAAAAATAACCCAATTGGACCAATCATCTTGATACAGTAAATTTTAGACGTGCAGAAATATGGTAAAGGCAAGCCCATGTAAATGCAACTTTCAAAAACCAAATAGACCACTTGTCTAAATCCAATAAAAAAATTTAACCTAGATTTAGCAGTGATAAGCACAAGTATTTACAGAGCTGTAAAACACAAACGAAAAACTAGGGAATTCTACATTCAAAAACCAATTAGACCACCTGTCCTGATGCGGTAAACTTGGCATATACCCAAATATGATAGTCACAAATCCAAATAAATACAATGCTGAAAAGTTAAAACCCCAAATATGAAAATGGAGTATTGTACCTTCAGAAATCAAACAAACCACTTGTCCTAATGTAATTAACTTTTACTTGCCCAATTTTTGCAGAGACAATCATATCCACAAACAATGCTACAAACCCGAAATATGAAATGAGAGATTTCTACCTTCAAGAAGCAACATAGTAGCAACTTTCGTACTGAGAGTAGTAAACGGTGCACACAAAATGTGGAAAAAAAATGGTTAATAGAAAAATTACGGTAAATTGTATATATAAAAAATATGGTAATTTTAATAATTAAACACAACTATACAATAAATTTGATAAAATAAATACAAAGGAGGCCAGATTTATCATGGAGAAACCCAATGTGGAAAAAAATCCTGTGGGTAAATTTTTTTTTCTTCCCTTCCACTATGTAATTATCCAAAAATCCAAAGTATTTCCAATAATTGGCCTTGAAGAAGGATTCACACTCTTTATAATTTTATTTTATTGTTCCCAACTTCCCAATAAATAGTAAACTCACTCATAATGAAAAACAAGAAATAATTCCCCAACTTCTCCTATTTTATCACACTAGAATTCACTCAAAATCATTTCATAGAATGAAAAATTGAACTTATATTTATAGTTTCTTTGCCTAAGGATGCATGAAAAGATGAATCAAACCATTTTGGAATCTCAAAAATTTGTAACTGTTGAGATCATGAATTCTAGAGTCATCGTGGAATAGGACTATCGTTAAACACAGATTGGAATGTTAAACACAGATTGGAGGTTGCACAACCACCACAATAGTTGCGCAATAGTTAGTCTATGAAGAGTAGTGGTTACGTAATTGCTGAGGGAGTTGCATAACCGTCACCTGAAAAGTTACCCATAAAGAAAAACAATGGCTTAAATTTTCATTTGAAGGTGTCTAGATCACCCCTAGCCTGACTAGACCATCTCCAAAAGAAGGAATATGCTGAGAATTTGTATTGTAAATATTAAATATGGAGGATACATATAAATGGGTATTTTTAGATCCATTTTTTAGATCAACAATCCTATTTTTGATGTTTTACAATGAATTCTTTAACATTTTTTACGTATACCTTCAATTTTTCCTAAAGGGTTGCACCGATGAGCCGAGTGGCAAGATGAGTTTTTAATGAAAATGAGCCAAAAAAATTAGGTCATGAATATAATTTAATTTGATATTTTGGTAGGCTCCTAAATATTTCCGAGGTGTCTGAAACCTTTTGATAAAGTTCCACCTAATAGAAGGACTCTTGTGCATTGCACCTGATGGACAATTTTCCAAAGAAATACACTTGCTCCAAAATTATTCCTTGAATTATAAACACCCATAAATTAGGTTATTTCATACTTTTCCACATTCCTAGTGATGATAATCTCTTAGAAATTCATGAGGCTCAATGAAACCAATTTCGAGAACGGTGACTCATGCAATTGTTTGGAACATGCATATTTCCCAAAGTGCATACAATGCCCAAAAAGACCCAAGTATGGAAATGGGCTTAACTTTTTCCTAAATTAAATTATCTCCACATAATATTCATAAAATGCCTTACAAAACTTCAATTATCTCTTGTAAAACTTCCAAATTATTCTAATGTTCCATGTAATCTTATAGAGGATGTTCACAAATGACAAACAAACCAAAAATAACCCTTTTAAAGCCTCTGGGAGCAATGTTCTTTCTTAGATCTCAGTAACTTTAAGGTACTTTGGCAAATTCATCCTTTGTACCTTCTGTCCTTGGACAAGACAAAGGGGTTTAGGTCTCCTTGTTACACCCCCACTAGGGGTCTAACCCATTAGGGCTAGGGGGTATATAATCTTTTTCGTAAAAGGATTGTTTCTAGTTGTCCATCTATCAGTGAGAGATGGTTTTCCTTCTATAGAAAGGAGAGGGAGGGTCTCATATCTCCTCCCACTACTTGGGAGATTATGGTTTCATATTCTATTTGAATCCTTGTTGGAGGTGCTTTTCACCATACTAATTCACTATCGATCACCCAGGAGTATTTATCCTACTTCGGTGAATCACTTGAGGATGCAAGAGGCTTCTCTAGTATCATGGAGTTCGAGGGCATCTAATCTATTATTACACTTGTTTTCCAAAGTCAATTGATCAATAGTTAGCCCTATCTCATCCAGTTCCAAAAAACCACCAGTCATTTATGTCTATGCTACAACTATATAGAGATTCTAGAGATTCGGCTCCCCTCCCTATCTATATGGAAATGGTCGGTATCTCATCGGCCCTTTCTCTCCAGATAATAGAATATCTCAATATATCTACTAGGAACGCCAATGAAACATGAAGAATCTCTATAGTATAGTCGGGACTATATAGAGATAGGGCCCCAATGGCATACTAAACTATAGAATAGGTTCGGGTCAAATAAAAAATTATTTAAAAAAACCTTTTCTGAAAAATACATAATTTTCTTAGACTTATGTTGATGTTCTCACCCTATCGGCTATGAAATATTACACCATAATGTCGGCACTCCCACTCATATAGAGATAGAGGTTATCAAGTGCCAATGATTTTCTCTATACTCTAGATAGTTCAAAGAGGGGGGGTGGGGGGAACCCCCCCTTATGCGCTATCCACCTATCTACATTCACTAGTATTCTACGGTTCCCTCCTTCTGAAGGGTGTCCCCTGTTAGCCCCAGGAGGGAATACCGGTATTTACTAATACCCTTTTTGGTCTTGGTGCCCCCTAGTACCCCCCGGAGGGAGGACTTCAAATCCCTTATTAAATCTATTGGAAAGGGGAATTCACATCCCCTTACAAAATAGCCAAAAACAAAGCTAGGTAAACTTCTCAACACATGAAACACACTTGAAAATCATGTTAGCGCATTCCTATTAACCATAATGAGGGTGAAACAATTGAAATGATGGTTAGAGGAAAGGTTTACATTTCAGGAAAGGGAATTTCAAGCATGGGTTTAGTTATCATGACCAAAATTTTAAGTTTTGCATGATAAACATTTGGCATGAAAACAATCAAAAAAATCAACCACTTTTTCCTCTCCCTTAATGGGAGTTATCATTAATTCAAGAATTAATTTTTATATTTTGAAAAAAATGTACCTTCTTGAATTGATTCTAATAGTTTCCAATATTCGTTAAGAATTTCTTAGTTTCTAATGTGTAGCAAAAAGTCATCTTGCATGTTTTGCAATATAATCAACATTGTTTCCTACACTTTTTGTTGAAATGTGGAAACATTTTTTTTTTTATTGTCTTCCCATTGGTTCCTTTTTTGTACCATTCATGAATTTCCAAGGATTTCATTTAATGAATTCTACTATTTTGGTTGATTTTGGATTCACTCTCATTACATGAAATAAATCGCCAAAACTCAAAAAATAACAAGGTTTAATGACACGTGCGTCAACCACGTTGAGATGTATGGGTACAAACAGGTCCAAGATACTCCTCTTCTAGAGAAAGATAAAATATACATACAAGTTGAAAACTAGACAAGAGAGATGTTAGATAATAATTTGATGAGTTTCTTAGCAAAGGCCAATCTGAGGAACCAAAGGACTTCATTTAATGAGTGTCAACTCATTTTTTAGACAATTAAGTTGAATATAATGATGGATTACAAATAATGTCAAAGGATCTAGATAGAGGAACTTATTTTATGCCCTCAATGATAGATTGGGGAGGTTTGAAAATGTTCTCTCAGTAACGGTTGGCCTCATCAATTTGTTTGAGGAGGAATTATAATTTATTGGTGATATGTTTTTGATACATAGTCTTAGTTCATAGTGGATATCTGATTTCTCCCAAGACAAATGGATGTCACATGATTGGTAAGTCAAATATGGTGTCTGGTTCATGCCCTTCACCTGGAATGGTCATATATAGATAGAGGACACTTGGAACACTCAAGTATTAACATAAAACAAATTATAAAATGGATGGAAAACATGTGATATGTGATTGAATGATTTATAAGTAGGAATCGCTAGTGATTTAGGAAGGTCAACGGATATTCAAGGGAATTGCTAGCGATTTAAGGGAATCACTACCAATTCAAGGGAGTTACTAGCAATTCAATGGAATCATTGTCTATTACTGTGAAATTTACTGGTTTGAATATAATGAAGATTTCTACTTTGAGTGTATGATTAAATGATTGAATTTATTGCTAAAAATTATGCGTACATAAAAATGAGATGTAAATAGGGAATAATACCTTGTTTATAACACAAAATGCAGACGATGAATGTTACAAAGAGTTCTTGCGATGGCGTGATCTCTCCAAGGGCTTAATGTGGCTCCACAAGGTGTTAAGATGTCATGAATGACGTTGTATAATTATTTAGAAGGTTCAAGTTTTGATATAGTGGTTGGAGATCCCATCCAAGAAATCTAGTGGGTTTATATATAATCATCGACAATTTTGGGAGTTGTTGGATATCCAAGAAAGTGGGGATAAATCACTTAAAAGTGGTTGAAACCACCTTCAAATGGGTGTTTATGAGGTCGGGGAAAAAATTATTAAGATTGCGTTAGGGAGGTTGGGATGTTATCGAGGTTTAGGAGAGTGTGAGTGAACATTTATGGGATTAAATGGATATTATGGAGGTAGAATTTGACTTAGGAATGTTATATAGTGATTCATATGTTGGCCATTGTGTGTTGGTGTTGTCATTTATGTCAATTCCATTGATGGAAAAAAAATTCATGAGGTCAAGAATGGTCCTAAAGGTGTGTTAAAGGTGTTAATGAGTCATCATGGCTAGTTCATGGGTTGTATGGTTGAGTTAGGTCATTCTAGGCCTATTTCTAGTCCTAGAGCATGCAGAATGAGTTGGAGGTATGATTTTTTGAGTTTATTAGTCCTATAAAATCATGGTATAATCATGGTTGTATTGTATATAAAGGTGTATGGTGAGTTTCAGGTTAGTACTCAGAGGTACAGTGCATGTTTGATGGTCTTTGGGAAAATAAGAAGGTGAAGAAGCTAGGAAAAGATAACACAGGTAAGTGAGATTCATTGGATAAATTTTCAGACATATTTGAGATATATGGTGAGAATTTAAATTTATATGATGATATCATGATGCTTCATGACAAGTTTTAGGTCAAAATTCTAAATGAATTCCAAGATATGTTAGTTTTAGAAAAACTCAAGGTTTTCTAGAGTGTGATTTTGAGGTAAAAGTTGACACCTTTCTAATGATCACTATGAATTGTGTGCTTTTCATGGGAAAAAATAGGTTTTGGGGGATGTTTTTTCCATGGAATTAAGAAGTTTTTAGAAAAAATAATGAGGTGGTTTGATCGTCAAGTTTTTTTTATGAACGATTGTTAAGAAGAAAAATTGCTTTGAAACCCTAGTTAAACCCTAGCTCAATAGTGACTTGAAGGAGATTGAGTATAATGAGTATGTTTTGGTTTATTTTTAAAAAAATATTATTATAGGTTGTAGAGGACTCCTCCAGATTTGATAATGAGGTATTTTAGATAGTTCTTGTGACAAGTATGTGGGCCCCCACTAAAAAAAGAGTTACTTTCGAAAGAATTTCTAGTTTGTAAAGTTTATCCATTGAACCTAATGTATAAATCACCATTGGTATAGAATCCTGGGAGTTTTATTACATTTCCAGGATAGTTTTAGATCATGGTTGAAGTCCTAATATGAAAATTATGCCCTATCTTTGAAGACTGGTCTTTGGGGTTGAAAAGGTAGTTCTGATCAAATTTCAGAGATTGGCTTGGTTGAAGGCCTTCCACTATGAGTTGGAAGGAAATGTAAGATGTTATGAAAGTAGATATCAGATATTGATTTCCAATGTTATATGGTTTGTATCTTGATGATGATAATTTTATAGGTGTTCCCAACTCATTTTTGAAAAAGAGGTTGGTAGTTATTCAGGGTCTAATTTTCCTGAAAGATTGAGTTGATCCACGAGAATAGTTGATCCATATCAGTTTGAGCTAAATTTGGAGGTATTCCACTTAGATTTAGGTATTGAAAGTGAAGAAAGGGTGGAGTTGAGTTCCTATAAATTAGAATTGGGCAAGTCATATTTGGTGAATGGTATATTGGTTGAGTCTTGCATGTATGGATTTTTCATATTATACTCAATTGGTGTGATATATAGGAAGGTAATTCTAGGAATTGAAGACATAGTGGGTTTGCATGATGGTCTTGGCCATACTTCATGATGATTCCTGGATGATTGTTTTGAGATGATTATGAGATTTTTGAGTGTGTGCTAGAGAATTATATATGATTTTGAAAGATTATTATGGAGCCTTGAAAAAGTCATATT
Source organism: Taxus chinensis (assembly GCA_019776745.2). Lineage (NCBI taxonomy): Eukaryota > Viridiplantae > Streptophyta > Pinopsida > Cupressales > Taxaceae > Taxus > Taxus chinensis. The sequence goes on from CM034152.1 coordinate 29,643,841, forward strand.
TTACAAGACCTTGGAGAATGTTGGGGATTTGAATAGAGTGCTTGAGAGTTTTTTGTTTTGAACCTTATGGGGGTTTGAGTTCTTGGAGCTTGTTACATGATGCATATTGAACCCTGCTCGACCTATTGTGTATCCTTTGTATGTATTTTATATGATGTTAATTCTTTTATTTTTGAGTTAGGGTGACCAACATACTTGATTCATGGTACTTACCTTCCTTATGAGGTTTTTAGATCTTGAGATTGGTATATAAGCATGTTAAATGAGTTCATTTGTGACTAGTGTTGTGCAATGAGGGAAAAGTGAGACCTATAGAGGAGTTGAAGAAAAAGTGTTAAGGGGTTAAGAAAATGAGATATGAATATACCTATGAAAAAATCTTAATGATTATTGAAGAGCATATGTGCAAGGAAAGTTAATACAGTCATCAAGTCATGAAGATTCAGAGAGATTGAGTGAGTTTGGAGAGAGCTTGTTTGGATGAGGGTTTGGTGTGTTTGAAGAGTTTTTGAATTTTGGAACACAATCAGATGTGAGTAAAAATATTTTTAGTGGTCATTACTTTTGTAAATATTTTTTATGATGATTCATATTCATAGGAGTTCATTTTTGTGGGATTAATGCCTCAATAAAGGTTTAAGGGTTGGTGCTCCTTGTAGGGTTGATGCCTCCACTAAAGAAATCTCGGTTGGATGTGTAATATTCATGCTTCACTAAGTCTCTTTGATTTGAGTAATATAAGAAATAATTTTTAGTGGGTTTTCTTCCCGTTTGAGGGTTTCCCACTTACAATCTTAGTGTCTATGTGTACTCTCTTATTCATTCTCTTGTGAATAGTTAATACACATTAAATAAACTCACATATGGTTGATGGCTTCAATGTTATCATGAATGATGAATGTATGATGAATGGAAATGAAATGAAATTTTTATAGGATTGATTCACCCCCTCCTCTCAGTCCATTTTCCTTTCAATAATTGGTATCATAGTTGGTCCTTGTGAAGAAAGTTTAATCACTTGAAGGAGATCCTCTTGAAGCACAAACAATGGGTAAATATTCAGATGTTGAAGCTATTTTAAGGAAGAAGTATGATGTTTCTGAGTCCTTGATTCATAGTCTACAAGATCAAATCATTTGCATGGAGATAGAATATATTGTATGGTCAAACAATCAAAGAGATGGAATCACAAGTGGAAAGTGTATCAAAAACCCTAAAGGCTAAAGAAGGAGAGTGTAATAGATATGAGGATGAATTGAGATCCTTAAAATCATACGAGTTAGAGTAGGTACATAGCATGTTAAAGATCTATGATAAGGTTGGAGAAAATCGCAAAATCCCGAGATGATATGTTGAATAACCAAAGAGTAGCAAATGACAAATTTTTCTTAGGCTACAAAGGAAGGCAAGTGGAGATTGATGAAGAAGTTGGACCAAACACTCAATCAGACATCAAGGTTGACAAGAAGCACTGATTAAGGTAAGGTATAACATTGTTAGAAAACCTAATGCTACATGAGGTATGGTGTTACTTTTTCAATTTTTATTACTATGTCATGTCATTATTTTGGTCATAGAGCTAGAGATTGCAAAAGAAGGTCTCCTAGGAAGGGTGAAAGTTTCTTCAAATGTGAATGCTACTCATGTTGTGAGTATAGTAACAAGGCTAAGGATTGTGTCTGGAATTTAAGTGTATATGAGTTAAGAGGCAAGAAGAACGATGTGCAATACAATTTTCAGAAACAGGGTCATATTACAAGACATTGTTATCAAGGTAAAAATTTTAGGTTCAACAGCAGGTTTCAAGATAAAAATGGAAGATTATTCAAGGAAAAAAATCACTCCCATGAACTGAGTCTAAGACTGTTATATCAGATCCTAATGATTAAGAATATGGTTGATCAAGACAAATAAGGTCAAGAGAATTGATTTTCAGTTTAATATGTAGTGTATGTGGGTTGAAGAGTCAAGGTAAGATAAGAAGGATGCTTTGAAAATTATAGGTGCTCAATATGAAGTATGATCAAATGAAGTTTTTCAAAGAGGGGACTAGTTCAAACAATATAAAAGACAAGTTCATCAAGTCCAAATCAGACCAAGGAGTGTAAGACAAGTTGAAGAAACTAGGCTTTTGGGACACATTGAGAGTGATAAGGTAAAGGTTGTGATCTATACATAAAATATGTGTTTAGTATTTCTTGTTATTGATAGGTGGATGAGTTTGTACTTCATTAAAACCTACTTATCATGTTATCATTCATGAGAATTCTATTGATTTGATATTTGAATATTGTGTTTTTGAGCCCTTGATAAAGTATGGGTAAGTCCTGTCATGTCTCAAAAGTGTGGTCACAGTCAAAAGTGTGTTGTGAACTTTTCCAAGTTGTGAAGGTCCTGTTTGAATAATCAAGCAAGAGAATTGTTTCTATCACCTAGAGAAAATGGTCTCCTTTTGTCTCTAAATTTGTCACGGTCTAGTCAAATGGTAAATATATCATGATGTTGTTAGGCATTGTGTCATAAGGTCTTATGCTCAGGACTTGACTATATTATAAATGTATTCTTAGTAGCATGTGCCCTTGAATCATCCAAAATTTGCATTCCTATCCTATAGAAGTTTTGATAGAGGTATGAGACTCTCAAATAATGAGTTGTATAGAGTGAGTCTTTGTAGTCATGATTTCATCAGTTTTAAGTTGATCAAAGTGTTTGAGAGATTTGTGTCATAATATGTCTATGTCTCCTTTAGAAGTTAGTATTACCATGTCTTGTGAAGTATTGTCACTAAGTGCATCATGACTACCAGAGCCTAAATCGGTGTCTAAAGACCTTGTGTGGTGTGAGGGAATCAATTAAGAATAAAGCTTTCAGATGTTTCAGAAAGAGTATAAGTCTATGTGTGCAATTGTGAGCTTGAAAATACATGATATGTGAGTTCTAAGGTTGGATGAAGGTAATAAGGATTATTCAAAGGGTCATAGTGATACCCTAGCCATAAAAGAAGCATCAATGGATATCTTGAAGTGGTCAAGATGAAGCTACAATCATGTGAATTTTGAAGAATTTTCATTCAAGTTCCAGGATATGTTGATACAACTCATAAAATGACAAAGTGCCTTGATCTTTTAATAAGCCTTTGCAGTTACTCTATGATCTCAAAATAATGAATTTGAAGGTATGAAAAAGATAAAGAGTTGAAAATATATTTCATTATGCATCATTGTTCTTTGTTTGAGGCTAATAAAGTGCTCTGATTATGTATGTATGTATTGAGGATCAAGAACTACTAGTATACAATCCTAAGGTGAATATAGTATCAAGGAATTGTTAGGAATGCTCTCTATCCCGTGGGAAGATAATGTGGTATCAAAGCACTTTATTCAAGACTTACATATGAGGTTAACAATGTTGGGACACAAGTGTCCTATCAGGATTCCTTCTTTGAATATATTAAAATTGTAGAGTTGTATTTAGATAAAGGCATGATATCAGTCAGAGTATGAGTTTGCACATATTATATGAAAATCCAAGATTTGTGAATGTGATTCAAATTCTGCAAACTAGAAGTTTGTGAATTTGTGTATTGCTCAAGGTTGATTCTAAGTCTGTGCTTAAGGTTGATAGTTTAATCTAAGATGCTTTGAGTTGGCTCAAAACTGAGAATGGTGTTATAAATCATAACTGTTGAGTTTCATCTTGTATCTTTAGAAGACAATGATCTATGATGTAGTTTCAAGTGGTCTGTGCAAGAACATCAAAAATCCAAGAAGGAAGTCAAAGTTTTATGTTAGGGAATAGCATCCAATCTAAGAATCAAATGTATGCTTATCAAAATATTATCATTAACTATTGATAGTCATGTGTTAGTGGTGTTTAAATTTAATACTTCATCAAGAGTGTGAGCTTACCAAGAAGTTCAAGAGCATGTTTCTCAGGGGAAGCTAGGTCTAAAGAAATGTTGAAGATGCAAGAGTGGTATGTCTCAGTCAGATCAAGAAGGTTATGTTCTTAAAGAATATTGATGTAAGGTTTCAAGGATAGATTTCACAGAATGAAAAAGTCTGAGACTATTTTAAGAAGGTTGAATCTGTGGTCTGTGGCAGAGTAATGGTTTCAATGCAATTATGAATGTAGGGGGAGCTTGTCAAATCTCTATTAGGTGTTAATTGTATGAAAACATGTTGACCAACAAGCCCAAGAAGGTTGACAGTGTTGTTGAAGGTCTATAAACTCTGTCAAGTTATAGATTGCTCTAAAAGTGCAAGGTATCCAAGCACCCATGAGATCAAATTGAAGTTATAATTTGGTATGTGTTTTTCTTCCCATTATTCTAAGAATGTAATTGAACAAATAAGTTCAAGGTACAGATGAAGAGAAATATCAGGTATGGTTTCTTATGATCCTATTGATGCATAAGTCTATTCTACTTATTTGAATATCCCAAGGTTTGAGTTTGTACATTTATAGCTTGATGCTGGTGAGGAGGGTATGAGGTTTGATGACTTGAATAATATAAGAGAGCTACAAGTGTTTTCTAAGAAGTCATAAAATGTATATTGAGATTTGTGTCTCTTTGAAAAGTGTGTTATCAGGCTTGAAGCGTAAGAAGCTCAATTGAACAAGTAAAGGTTAATGGTCTTATAGCCTTGGCTTCTCTTAAGTATTAAGAGATGATCTGCTAATGATCAGAATCTTGATTAAGATCTAAAGCTTGTTTATATGGATCAAAAGAAGTGTGTATGATTTGAGAAGATGTCGCATATCAAAGCATGTGCTTGGAACACTTGTGAAAGGACTATAACCTGATAGCTGATGAAAGGTCTTGAAGTGGAAGGAATGTCCTAAAGGGTAGAAAGTAGGCTTGAAAAACATGAAGTTATAGAAAATATTGCATTCCATGTATGACTTTGTTTTGAATGTCTCTAGATGTTATGTCTCAAATCTTAATCTATGAGTATGGTGTATCTTATGAGATTATGCTCCATTGAAAGATGTATAAAGTAACGCAAAGTAAAAACATGAATGTCAAGAGTAATATATGAGTCTTTCAGTGGATATGCATTGTTTCAAGACTGTGTATGGACATTTTTAGATCTGTAGTAGTGAATTCAATAGGGATGAGGGAAGTTAGGATGGTTGCAAGGCTACAATGGCCTAAATCAGTGATTTGAACCATAATGAAGGGTTTAGAAAACAGTTGTCCAGGGGGAGTCGATTTTGGTTGTGATGTACTCTAAAAGCAATATAGCACATGCATAGAATACTGGATAGGTGCTTCAGGACTGTGATTGTAGACAAAAAATCACGCACTTTAGGTAATTATCTAGTCTTGATTACATACTACTATTCATATGATTCCTAAGTAAGAAAAGTACTAACTAACCCATGTCTTTGTCCACCTTTCTTTGCTTTATGTTGCTACTTTCAGTATTGCACCCTTACTTTCTCAGTCTTCCTTTTTACTCTTTGGCATTTGTTATCCTAGACACTAGCACCCAACCAAGACACCAACGCCAAGCACCCTCGTCCCCTCTGGGTTCCCCTGTCCTCTTTGTACTTTACTCACACTTTTTGGGCCATTTCTAGCCGTTTGAGCATCTTATCTTTTTGGTAGTCAGAATTTTTAGGGTTAATTACAAAATTCAAGTAAGGGAATCATATAAATATAAAGTTATGTGATCATAATAAAGGACCAAACAATAACCACTATCTATCACCACCTAAGGTTGCATCCATCTAGGCATTTAAGAGATCCATTACATCCATCTAGCTCCATCACACGGGACACAAGGGTTGGTTTTCTGCATCACACTTTATAGGAGGGAAGTTAATTTTATTCCATGCACACATTTATTACATTCTACATCTAGTTACTTGCTCGCTATCCAAGTGCGACACACACAAGAATAATCTAGGGCACAATTTCACACACAAACATAAAGAACTACATTGGGTTTGATATGTAGTGCAATGCTCAGTCATAATTTCACCATTGTGATAGCTAAGGACAATTTGACCCCTCATTCTACATTTTTAATTTTTGGGATTTGATTTCTATTTGAGGGTTTTCCAGGTTCATTCTTCATTGCAGGTTTATAACAACCTCGACAATCTTGGTGTGACCTCGAAGTGATCAAAGGTGACTAAAGGCGGACATCTTGTGACACCTTAGAGGAGGGTTTCTAAGCATTTCCACATACCCAAGCACCTAGAATCAAGACCAAGGCACATGTTTGTGCCCCTATCCCTCTCCAGGTGCCCCATTCCAACTTGTTACTCCAGTTCTACATTTTCTAGGGTTTTTGTATGATGTTTATTCTTCTCTATTTAGTCAGTCAGAGCTTTAATCTAGACTAGACTTTACTGCAAATCAACTAAGGCTTCTTACCCTCTCTTTGTACTTAGGGTTTTCACTCTATTTCTTAGTTGCTTTGGGTATAATTTTTGTATTTCATTCTTATTCATTTTTTGTTATTATAGCATTCATATTAGGATCATATATTTACATTTTAGCTTAATCAATGATAATGTTTGTGACATCCCTCAATGATGATTACTTAAGGTATGAGATCTTGAACTTGCACAAACAGTTAGAGTATGATGGAATATTGAAAGGGGGAACACTTAGAGGTTTTACATGATTGGGGTGATTATATGGCAAAGGAAAATTTTGGGAAAATAGGACTAAATATGTACTTTAGGGCTCTTAGTCCTAAATAGTGATATGATAGAGATGGAGGCAGATCTAACGGTTTTGGCATGATTTTCAGCGGTACAAGACTAGATGGTGATGTATTGTAAAGATTAGGACTAAGTGTGGTGGTTATATTCTCAAGGGGAGTTTCTTTTCAGGTACACGTATCTTTGTATACCACTGCAGAAGACAAGAAAAATAGAGCCTAGACAAAGGGGAAGCTAGTAAATCAAGTAAGTCAGTGTATTATTTTCCATTATGTATTATTATTGAGAATTTTCCTTTTCTCATGTCTAGTTGTCAGTACATCCTTTTTCATAGATGTAAAAGGGGGAGAGTGTCATTATAAACATGGAAAATGGACATATAGGTGTTTGGTTTTGTTGGTTTCCATAAATGACAAAGGGGGAGATTGTTGGCCATTGTGTCTAGGTGTTATCATTGATGTCAAAGAAATTGATGGCAATAGGTGTGTAGGTGTCACATGAGTCTCAATGAGGTGTTATTCATAGTCAAACATGAAGGTTGATTAGTAGTGTAATGTTTTGGTGATGTTTTATGAGGTCCTCGAGCATGGCCTAGAGTGTATGGTCATAGTATGATCCCTCCTAAGTTGGTTGAAGGATTTCATGAGGTCAAGAAAGGTCAAATAGGTGTTTTAAAGGTTTCTAATAGTCTGTGTGAGGTCTCTGTGGTTAGGTCATGGGTTGTGTGGCTTGAGTCAGGTCATTCTAGGCCTATTCCTAGTCCTAGAACACAAAGAATGAGTTCGAGGTATGAGTTTTGGAGCTAATCAATCATATCCAAGCATGGGAAAGGTTATGTGACATGATATATAAGGTGTATGATGAGTTTCAAGACTATACTAAGAGGTTTATTGATGTTTCATGGTCCTTGGGAAGCAAGAAGGTGAAACAAGCTAGGAAAACACAAGTCACTATGGATAGAGATTTTTAGACATATTTGAGCTATATTGTGATTTTTTTTTTATTTATAGGATGTTGTCATGATGATTCATGAAAAGTTTTAGGTCAAAATGCTGAAGGAATTGCAGAACTTAATTTGAGCTATATTGTGAGTTTTTTTATTAATTTTTTGGTAAAACTTAATTTTGAAGAAGGCAAAACTAGCATGAATTGGCAACTTCCGATGCTCGTTGTGGACTGTGTGATTTGCATGAGACCTAGAGGTTTTGGTAGATGTTTTTCCATTGAGATAAGAGTGTTTTGAAAAAATAATGAGGTGGTTTGATTTTCAAGTTTTATGAACGATCGTTACGAAGGTAAAGTGGTTTGAAACCCTAGTTAAACCCTAGCTCAATAACGACTAAGAGAAAATTGATTGTACTAATCCATAACTGATTTGTATTTCAAAAGTGATGATTGGAGATTATAGAGGAATCCTCCATATTTCAAATGAGGTATTTTAGAGTTCATTACAGTATGTGGGCCATACACAAAAAGGCTTGTTTCTGAAGAATTTCAATTTGTGACAAAGTTGTCCATTGAACCTAATATTGAAATCACCATTTATGGAATTCTGGGAGTTTTATTACATATCCATGATAGTTTTAGGTCATTTTTGAGGTCCTAATATGCAAAGTATGCCCTATCTTTGAAGACTAGTCTTTGGGGTTGAAAACATAGTTTTGAGCAGTTTCAAAGATTGGTTTATTTGAAGGCCTTCCACTATGAGTGGGAAGGAAATTTAAGATGTTATGGAAATTATACTTAGAGAATTTTATGTTAAGAAATAAGGGATAAAATATGTGGAATAATCCCTCACAGAATCGTAACAATAGAAACTAATATGCAGAAAATATTACAGATCTTAAATAAAATTGCAAAATAAAATAACACAACACAAAGAGACAATATTTAACATGGTTCACCCAATTTGGGCTACGTCCACCAAGAATCACTTGCTTACATTTTATTACAAGCCACCACTCTCTCAATACAATACCCAGATCTGTTTGGATCTATGCTCAACAAACTCTATAGAATTCACACCCGAATTCAAAACACATCTGCAATGTTACATTAATCCTACCATATGCATAAAACCATATAAGTAGACAACTACTTAAGTAGTTTTACAAAACCATGGGTATCAAAACCATGGGCAAAAACCGTCCAATAAACCTATGGGTCAAAATCCTGCCCATATGATAAAATCACATTTCTTGGTATATCGGGCACATTTTAAGGCCAATTTTTTTTTTCTCGGGGGCTGCAACCTTGAACCCTGGCAAGACAACTGTGGAAAGTGTACAGTACTCTTAGTGTACATTATTCAACACTTTATCACATGAAAATAGGCTCCATAACCTAACATTTTACAAAGGTATATGGTTTTTTATTGATGAGGTTTTTTGAACGGTGAACCATCTCATTTTTTACTGGAAACCAGTTTGGAGTAGTTATAGAGATTAACTTGTTTGGAGGTCTTCCACTGGAGTTGGATGAAAAAGTGAGTTATTCTAGAAAGTAAATTTAAAGAGATTTACAATGGTATATGACTTGATCCTTAATGACGATTTTTTCTATATTAACTCATTCATTCTTCTAGACTGGTTTTCTAGGCATTGAAGACCCAATGGGGTTTGCTTGTCTCTTGGCATACTTCATGATGTTTGGAGCTATTTCAGATGTTCCTAAGATTTTGGAAGGTGTGTAAAGGATTTCCTAGAGTCACATGATGGTTTTAGAGCCTTGAAAAAGTAGTTTTAATACCTTGGAACTTTTAAGGAATTCGTTAGAGCTTAGAGAGTGATTATGGGCTTATGTGTGTGTCTTGGAGCTTGTTGGAGATGTATTAACCCTTGTCAAACCTTGTGGTCTCTTGGAATGATTGTATATGATGTGATTCTTATGTTTTTTATTTGGAGTTGTTTAATGTCATAGTAATGTGTTGTCATTGATTCCAAGTGTCTAGTGATGTCATAAGATGTCTAATGGGTTAGGTGTCTTCCCAAGTTGTCCAGGTGTCTTCATGATATTTCAAGTCATGATGTAATGTATTCAGGCATGGTCTAGGTGCATGGTCAAACAAGAAAGTTATGTGAATTTTTTCTACCAAGGTTTTATGAATATTTCATAAGGTCAAATGTGGTCCATGAGATGTGTGTGAGGTGGTATTGAGTCTACAACAAGCCAACATGGTCAAATTCATGAAGAGTTGGGTAGCTCCATGATTAATCCTAGTCCCAGGTCAAGCAAGTTGGCATGGAAACATGATAAATGGATTAAGGAAAATCATGGAAAGCATTTTTGGAGAAGTATTATCTAGAATAACATGTATAGGAGGAGTATCAAATTAAGAATCAAGATTATAGGGCATGGAGTTGGTCATTTTGAGGCTTTTTAGTGCAGACAAGCCCAATAGGCAAGAGAGGATGATGAGCCAAGGTATGATGATGTAAACCAATCATGTAATTAGCACAATATTATGGTCCATGAGGTTTACATGGATTCACAAGTAACTAAGGAGGTTAATTGAGCACTTATATAGGTCTATATAACACACTTCCTCAAAACTAGTGAACAAATACTACAAAAAATGAGATAGGGAAGAGATTTATAGAGTGAAATATGACAAATTTTCCACTAGAAATCATGGAGGAAGGATTTATGAAGGTGTGATCAAAATTTTAGGACCTAAGAAGGTGTTTTGTGCAAGTTATTCAAGTTTTACCAAAACCAGGTTTTTAAAAATCCAAACTGAGAACCTTAACTTCTTAGCACTCAAGAAAAATTGACAAGCATTTTTTAGATAAATCATGAGATTAGTTTTTTAAGGATAACTCAAATATTGAACTTTTACAAAAAAAATTAGGACAACTGGCAGAGGAACAAAAAAAATCTCTTCATTTTTCTACAAGTGATCAACCCTCTCCAAACACCTATTTTGCAGCAATAGAAGAAAAATGCTTCTTAAGGGCATAAAATAAGTTGTGCAAGCTGATACAACAACTCATAACTATATGGAATTCCTCATAATCCAATTTTATGGCATTTTTTTATCATCAATTATGTAATTACAGTACGAATTTTTCTTTGATTTTACAACTTTTGGGTATACAGTCCTAGTTAGTTGGTTCCAAGGTGAATCTCCAGTTGTGTAAGCATGAAGACGATGTGTACTTGATGTTATCAAGAAGTTTCATACACTCTCTTTGAATATTTTGTGGTTTATTTTTCAAAAATATCCCTTCTACTGTTAAGGGATAATTGGGCTAAAACTATACTTGTGAAGTATAAGTGATCCTTGTTTAGATAATTATTTACTTGAACACTAGATGAGCATACATGGTTGGTGTTGGTGCTATACAACCTACTCAAGCTAATTAATTGGATAGAGAAAGTTTCTTGGTGTGGTAAGACAAATGATCCAAGCCTGAGTTATTGAGACAGTCAAGTAGACCTATTGTACATCCTTGAAGGTCTGTTATTTCTTCACAAAGCTTATACAAAGAATGATATATCATGAAGTAGAGGTCCTCCTTGAGTTTTTCATGCAGAAATTGATCATGAAAATATCTACAAGTGGTTAGATTCAAATGAAATCAAAACTGGTTCTTGATGCTCATAAGTCTGCCTGAGTGACTGTGTTGCAAAACATGCAAGGTTGAGCCATTGGCCTTAGAGTTAATCAAAGTATGATCCTGAGAAAGTGTGTAACATCATTAATTATCCTTGAAAGATGTATTGATTTCATGATCATCTAAAAAAGTGTGAGACTTTCTCAAAATTTGAAGATGAAGATTTGTACCTATAAAAATATGAATACCTTACTTCAATGCATGAGTTAAGAAGGAAATAGTTGTACTCTGCTATGTCTTGTGTATAATATTGTCTACAGGTCACAAAGTATCCTCCTCAATATTTACATCAGTTGAAGATTTTCTCCTTGCAATGTGTCAAACACATTCTTAACTGAGAACTGAGATTATCATGTTTGTGCATCCAAAGAATGTTGTGAATGGATGAAGAAGAAACTTCAAGGTGTTTTTGTGATGAATCTTAAGTACATATTAGTGATGTAGACCTCCTTAGTACCTATAAAAGCATGGCAAGAGATTGGATTCAAAAATTCATTCACTCATCAAGTTCAAAATTGCATTCTCTTATGTGTTCACCTAGAACTCACAAATGAGTGCTCCAAAGAAGTGTGAAGAAAAAATGGTGAAAACAAGGAAGGTAAAGGAGTTATAAGGAATTTTCAAAGGTCTTCTAACATTTATTCATGATGAGAACACTTGGAGGATTTATATTTTAGCTACGAGACAACAACTACTTATTGGAATAATAAGACAAGAGATGGAAAAATGTTACAAAACAGTGGTCAGAGGTCTGAATGTAATTCTAACAGTTATGGAAGATTGTCAAATAGTTTAAGAGGATCCATCCTTCATCATTTGAAATCAAAGAATCTTATAAGAGCCTACAAAATATGAAAGCATAATTGATACATATTAGATGTAAAATGACAAATTGTGAGCCAATTTTAAATGAAGTACCTTTCATCTCCTTGTACATATGGGAAAGTGGGTTATTTGAAGATTATTTGAAATTTAAAGGTCAAAGGTCATGTTGATAAGTTATTATTGTTTATGAAAGCTCATTTTTAAGCATGTAAATGTTGTTGTAGCCAAGGAGAGAAGCTAATGCATGTTGAAATTAAACATAAAAGAACTAGATGATATGGAGAGCTAATCATGCATGAATAGGTGGTGAAGGGGATTTAGTGTTGATGGACATGTTGTTGTAGGTGGATAAAAACATATAAAAAAAGTGTGTGTGAACGTCTCCATGATTGAAAGTGGTGTAACAATATGTATACTTAAGAGAGGAGAAGTTTTAAGACAAGAAGAACATGATCATAGTGTGTCTATGAGAGAGAGAGGGGAAGTGTATGATGAAGCTTGAAAGCCTGATTAGATGATGAGAAGATAGATGAATCAGAGATAGTATATAAGAAAAGGAGCTGAGAAGTGATCACAATCTATATTAAGAGACAACACAAGCAAAGTGATCAAAAATTGTTGTGAAGAAGACTGCGTATTTGCTAATAATGGTGTCTATCTTCTCATTCTGCCTAAGAGATTCTATAAAACCATTTTGAAAAAATCATGTTATATGACCATAGTTATTGCATTTTTGACATTTCATATCATTCTCATTGTAATTTAATAAAGGAGAAACAAATTGTAATTTCTATTTGAAGACCCATAAAAAATTTCATTCTTATTCCAACTAAAATTCCTTGTATGAGTTATAAAATATACTCCTTTATGACCAAAATGATTACATAAAAAACAATATCCAAAGAAGCAGTTATGAAACTTGGTCATGTAATGTCGTCTCGAAGGAAATCAGCTTCTGCATTTATCTTAATCATCTTTTGGAAAAGTATTGATATTCTTAGGAGCATGCATTTCATTCTTTTGTGTACCTTTAGCTTTTCTAGGACCTTTTAAAGCATCTGCATAGCTCTTTGACTTGTCTGCATTTTTCTTCTTTGGTGGATCTTTGAGATCTTCTTTTGCAATCTTATGGTTTTATACATATCCAATACTAGTTTTGATAAATGGTGACCTTTGTTTATTGATAATGATATCTAAGACTTTAGATCTCTTCTATAGCTTGATGTATCTATTCAACTTAGTAGCTGTTTTCTGAAGTTCCTTTCTTAAGGAGACAATTTCATATTTTAGTCTTTCACTATTTTCTTCTTTTTTTCAACTAGATTCTCACATCTTCCTCTATTTTCTTTGCTTTTTCAATCTGAATTTTTTGGTTAATAACCATTTTTTCTTATTCTTGTAGATTTTTTTAATATTTGTGTTTCCAGAGAAAACTTTTCTTCTTCATATTTTTGAAATTGTAATTTGAGTTTCAAATCCTTTTTCTTGAGTGCCTTTAATTCACCCAAAGCATGTATGAGTTCCTCTTCAAGATCTACATCTCCTTCATCTTCAACGTCTTCTTTTTCTTCTAGAGTGTCTTTACTTGTAGAGGCATTATTTTTTATTTTGATAGCCATGAACAAAAGTTCTTCTTTGGCACTATTTGATATACCTTTATCACTTTCCTCAGCTAATCTATTATCCCTTTTGGAGTAGAGGATTTTATTTTTCTTTCCAAACCTTTTCTTATATTCATTTTGTTTGAATCTCCTCTTGTTTTGAGGTTTTCTTTCCTTCTTACTCCCATCATAATTTTCTTCATCATCGTTATCATCCTTATGTGGGAATTTGGTAGAAAATTTTCCTATTTTACCACAATTGAAACACTTGAAAGGTAGCTCAACTTTATATTTTTTGGATCCCTTTTTAATATTTTTGATAAACAAGGCCTCTTCCTCATTTTGTTCATCGCTTGATTTAGACTCTTTACTTTTCTCTTTCTTTGAAGCTTTAAAATCCACTTCTCTTTTTTGATGGTTTCTTTTATTCTGTCCTCATTTCATAGGCTGTGATAATTCCATGTAACTCATCCATCTCCAGCTATTCTAAGTCTTTATTTCTTCAATAACATAAACTTTTGCATCAAATATTAAATGCAAGGATCCGAGTACATTTTGAACTATTGTGGATTCTTCAATTTTTCACCAAGCCCTTTCATGATATTAACAATCTTATCCACACATAGAAGATATCTTGTAACATTTTCTTCATATTTCATTTTTAATCTTTCAAACTGTCTCCTATGAGTCTAGAGCTTTGCCTTTTTTCCTTTATTGTCACTTTCATAAATATTCTAAAGTTTATCCTAGATTTTATTTGTTGAAGTGCAATGAATTGCCTTGACAAATCATGCTTCTAATAAGCCACACAAAGTTACATTCATAGCTTTGGCATTATTCTCACTGGCCTTCTTTCCAAATGTATCCATTGCTGGAGTTTGTGGCATTACATATCCAATTACTACTACTTTCTAGATATCAAAAATAAGAGACATTATATGTGTTTGCATCCTTATGCTCCAGAATGCATAGTTTATTCCATCAAATAATGGATCCTTGTTTGTGGAGAAACCTTCTTGAACTTGATGAGTATCCATGTGTGTTTTTTAGAACAACCTTCCCGTAGTTAGACTATTTCAAAGGAGTTTTCTCTGATACCAATTGTTAAACACACACTTATACTGAGACGGGGGTGAATCAGTATAAGATAAACTTATATTTATTAAAAATTACATCCACAATTATAAATTACAAAACCATTAAAAACAACATAACATAGAGGAACAAAAAATTTATGTGTAAAACCCTCTCTCAGGAAAAACCATAAAATAAGACTGTTTGGATCCACCGTCCAAATCCAACTCAAATTAAATGATTTACACTTGTTTATAGGAATCAACCTATTAGATACACAAATCCCCAAAGCCGAGCACCAACTCAACCAAATTTTTGTGAGCTCCAACTCACTGGAGACACCAATACCCAAATTTTGTGAGGCACCAACCCCAACAATATGATCTTCCACCTTCTGTAGTTTATTCTTCAACTGGATGAAGGAAATTCTACTTCTTCTTCACTACTTGATGAGTTGATTAAATCCATGTTATAAAAAACTCATCCTCTGTACTTTTTCTAAGCCATTGGGACTATGTCCTTATATTTCCCAATTATATTGTTGAACATTATCATCATAACCTGAACTCATGACATGAATACAGATTAATATAGTTATGACTAATTATCTTTATTTTATGGTATTTTGAGTATGTATTTATTCTTATGGTTGCAATAAGTTGTTTGGATGATGATTTGTGTGATGCTATTCTTATTTGTGAGCAACTTGTTATATGTAACAACCTGTATGCAGCAAAGAACCCATTCACAATAACTCATATGTAGCTAAAGGGAGTCAACTATAACCAAAGGACCTATCTGCAACAACCCATCCACAACCAAATAAGATCACCTACAATAAGGAACCATGATTGAAAATATCTCTTGGAATGTGAAGGACGACACTCTAAGTCTGTATGTGTCATGGAAGAGGTAGTTAAAAAATTAAACATGAGAATCTAAGATAACTCAACTTTAGATCTGATTATTTGTTGCAAACTAAATGAGGAACTGATTAATTGAATTCATGATTTGAGAACTGATTGATTGAACTGGTTGGTTATTTAAGTTATGTGTTTGACATATAAACACCTGCTAATTAATTCAGTTACATGCATCGAATCTCCAAATGATATGTTTGAGATCTTTCAATTGATTTATTTGAACTCCTAGTCAAACTCTGCTTCTCACGTTTTTCTACAAACAAGGAGTATAAGAGAAAGAGATCAGTACTGAAAATGTATGATGGATGTAGTAGAGATATAGATAGAGAATTAGAGAGTAGAGGATACGCAGGTAAAGAAGTTTCTTTGTTCCTAAATGTAGTCTTCATGCCAATTCAATAAAGAATATGAGTTCTGATCAATAAATTTTAGTTACAAGCCTTAGGAGGGATTAACACCCAAGGCAAGAACCACTTGTGGTTTGCTAAACCCCTCCATAGTTTTGTTGCTCTGTTTCATTGCATGAGTAGATAAGCAAGAAATTTGTTCCTTTATATATATCCTGAATTTACAATCTTTGAGTTAGATATAGTGTTAGAAGCCATTTACTTTCATTCTGATTAGTTTGTTTCCAAGCATTGTTATTTCAAGCATTGTTGTGACAATAATTTCTTTCCATACCTCCTGAAATATTTTAACCATGCATACAACATTGGAATTATTGAAAGTTTATGTCCCTTGGTTTGATGATTAAATGGCTGTGGATTAGTGAACAACATATTAATTTCTATAAGTTAATTTGTGCTATCATTTTTGACACCATTACTCAGGGATACTACCAAGTTATAAGGTTTTTGAGATGTTTTTCATTTCTAGGAATAGTTTAGGTTTTAGAAAATTTCACCTCCAACCAACCCCCACTAATTTCTGTCGATTGAGTTGAGCTATTTGATGCATACACTGTCCAAGAGATACCCATGGTAGATTCTTACCTAATATGCAAGTAACACATATTTCTATATCTGATTCTAAAGAATATATACTTTCCTATGTACAAGGTTTGTTGTTAGAAGATCCCTTTACAAGTGAAATTTTTGAAGTTGATCCTGATCATCTAGACATGGCAGAAGAAATAAACTAAAATGTTGAAGACATGCCAACTACCTTTGAGTTTCCCATTTCCAACAATGATGAGCATGTTGCTATGAAGAATATTTCTCCATCAACCCTTCCAAACTTCCATAGATCTATAATTGAATACCCAGACAACTTTTTGTTTAAATTTTACATTCTATGTAGGAGCTATGATTATACTATAGATGCACATAAAGTGAAGCTATTCCCTGCTACACTCAAGAATGTAACCTTGAGATGGTTCATGGGTTTAGGTAGAGATGTTGTTACCACCTAGGCATAGATAAAGGAGAATTTTCTCACTAATTACCAGGACTATTGTAGACCAAGTAGCAGAGGAGGTGATGAAATATTCAAGATGGCATAAAAAGAGGATGAGCCACTATAAGACTATTTAGAAAGATTCTTGTTCTACGTTTAGAAGACAAAGCATACAAGACTACCTCTTGAATCTCTTAAATTACTCTTTTTGAAGGGAATCAGTGAGGAGGACATGGATGCTATAGATCTGATAGGAGCTAGAGACATTTTGAAAGCTACCTTTAATGAGATTTGTGAAGCCTACATGAATTAATTCAAAGACACTATGAAGAGAATAAGAAATGTAATATCAAGGGGTGGATCAACTACTAAAACAATTGGGGACATATACAAGTTAGAGATAGTTAACATGTTCAAGAAAATGAAGCAGGAGATTGTCAATGACATAGACACTCAACTGGATGCTTTGCATGCCAAGAAGAAAAGAGAAGATGTAGAGGAAATAATTATAGAGTTATGTCATGCATACAAAAGAAAGAAATCTGATTGCAGATGTATAGGATTGGCCATCATTGCACAAGAAAGGGAAGTTAAACCTAAATTAAAGATGTTAGAGAAAAAGGATGGGAAAGTTTTTTATGTTGCTCAAAGGAAACCGTGGCCACCAAGACAAGGAGGTATGTCACAAAATCCTATGCCATCATTTCATAATTGGGCTAGTAATCCATATATGCAACCCCCACCTTGGGCTAATCCATGTCAAGGCTGACATCCATACCCTATCCAATACTAGCCACAATGACAACCTCAATTTTTACGCCAATAACAATGACAACAAACCCCTCAATCATGGTAGTAGCCTTGTGTTAGGAATATTAATGTTGACCTGGGTAATAATATTTACATTTGGTAAATATTTAGTAATTGTAAATGAGTTATATTAAACTCATATATTTAAGTTATATTGGTTTGGTGTAATATTTTTGTGTATAACAACAATAGTTCAAATATAGATTGTCAAGATATATTATTGTAACAATATACCATCAAGAAAGATTATTGTGAGAGAATAGTGGATATTGCATCTCCCTAATTATAGGAAATCCTTTTCCTATATATTTGTAATCATCTCTGAATTTTTTGACATAGTGAGAATATATAAAACTATATTATATTGTGTAGAAAATAATCATGTTCTGATTTGAGCTTTCATGATCAACTGATTTGAGCTCTATATTTGGTATCATAGCAGTCTATTCTCGCATGCCTATGATGGAATAAAAAATCATTGAGGGGCAACTAGTGTTCTTTATTGTCCCGTCTATGAGGTATTCATATTATTGTCTTGGTATCTTTTACTACTAGTTCAATAGATTGTGCGTGTGGATATTTTTGTATCTAGATAAATTCTTGAGTGCACACCATGATGCATGGGATTATTCATAAAAACATTGTGAGAAAGATGGACACATGTATTGTTAAAAATTTAATCATTGCATTTTAAGTTCATGATCGGTGTACTTGAGAAATCTGAAAATAATTCAATCCTCTTCGACATCAATCCTACCAATGTTTTATAGACCTACATTATCCTTCATAAAACATCATTTGGAAGCTATTTAATGATTAGCAGATTCAACATGAACTTTTAAGTTTGTTAAGGATTGTCAGGTGACAACAATTTGAACTAGATGCCTTACGAGCTTGCTTAGAGTGGTGTCCCCTCTTATTTGTGCATACAACTGTATGGTGGAAATATTGAAGGATTTCCTCCCTTGGTTTGAGATTAAAGGGAACTGTGAATTATGAGGAAGCAACATATTGAATGTGTCTCTCAAGTTGAATACCTTTCCGATTGAATCATTTTCTAACTGATCAAAGGATACTACCAAGTTATAAGGTGTCATATCTATGAGTGGTGATTTCATTTCTACCAAAAGCATTTTAGGTTGGGTGGAAATTACCTCCACATTCCCATAATGTGTGTATGATTAAGTTGATAAACAATGCATGCACTATCCAACGATTCCAGGATCAATAATTATTTAAACACAGAAGCTCAAGTGCAACTGTTATGGTATTTATTGTTTAGATTTTTAAGTCTCTCATACTTTTGTGAAAATACAACTTAGTATTTAGAAAAACCTTCCCCATTTCCAAGTGAATTGTTATTAAAAGCTGTATTTGATCATTTAGTGTCATGACAGAAGTCTTGTAAAAATCTAAATAGTTGAGAAAAGGAAAGTATTTGATTTTCATTTCAACAATGATCAAGTTGTCTTTACTGTTTTTGAAGAATAGTTATCATTGTCAACTTTGTGAGTTTTCGTCAAAATGTATCCATGTTTGAGTCACCCAGTGACATTATTTTGTGTCAGTGATTTTGATGTCGATCATGTAAAAAGCTATATTAAAATACTACTTGTCTGCACATAAACTGGATGCAATTTAGTGTAACCTGCTACACTCAAGGAAATTGTAGCCTTGAGTATGGTTCATGGCCTTAGGAACAAATTCAACTTACCAGCCATGGGAAAGATGAGGATGGAGGTCAAGTTTCTCATCTAAGTACCAATGACGGGGCTACTTCACTGATTTGGTGGCACGTGTGTGTTTTTACTTTAGAGGAGGTGATGAAATCTTCAAGATGTTTGATTTCACATTAAAGTTGATGTGCCATTGGAAGACTATTTAGAAATATTTATTCTGTGTTCAGAAAAATAGGCACACATGACTATGTCCTATGTAATATTCTCAAATTAGTCCCAAATGTAAGGGACATAGTGAGGAGGACATGGATAGTCTAGAGACACAACATAGGAGTCATTGAAGATTCAAAATCTACCTTTGATGATATTCATTTCATACCTAGTAGGAATTAGCTCCAGGAAAACCATGAAGGAGAATAAGAAATGTAAGATCAAGGGGTAGATCAACTCCCAAAGCAATTGGGGACATATCCAAGTTCCTGAGCGCGTTCCCATTGTCACTGGTCAAATGTTCAAGAACATGGTTGATAAGAATTTGATTGTTCAATGACATGGCCACTTCAACTTGAGTGCTTGTACCATGCCATGAGAAGCAAAGAGACAAGATGTAGAGGAAGAAATTTATTTTACTAGATATAAAAATTCCATGCATGCAAAAGGAATATTAAGTTGATTGGTAATGTATTTAGGATTGGTAGCATTACACAATTAAAGGGAGGCTTCACTTAAATTCAATATGTTAAGATAAAGGTTTGTGAAATATTGTATGTTATAACAAAATAAAACCATGGACTGTCAAGATATAGGAGGTAACAAATATCCCTATGATCATTTTGTAATAGGGCTAGTACATCTCCGATAATTATGGAACCCCCACCTTTTCATAATATTTTTAATCAAGGTTGAATGTTTTGATATACTAGAATACCAAAAATATCAATTAATTGTGTAGAAAATAATCAATGTTATTTTCAATCCCCTTATTCATTGCTCTAGACCTTGGAGCTGAGGGTAGAAATGGAATAACCCACCTCCTAATTACCAAAAATCTTACCAAAAACCTCCTTATCCACAGCAACAAGCTCTGATGCCAAACCCCCAACCTAGCTCTCAACCAAAAGCAACTCAACTACCAACTCAACCAATGCCTAACCCCAATAATAAAGCTACTCATCTATCCTATTCCACTGAACCAGCTCAATACCCTACCTATTCCGTTGATGTTAATGACATCCATCTCCACTCAGGAAGAGCACTTCCTCCACCAAGTGGACCCACCATTACAGAGATTACAGATGAACCACAGTTGCTGTAGACTAATCCAAAACAAAGTGAAAACACGTTACAAGATGATCCCAACCTGAATAGAGTTATAGCAAGGGTAAAGTGCAAGCTAATGAACCACCATTTCTAGAGAGATTACAAGAAAAAAATACTCACCTCAAATCAGAATCTGATTTTGATTTTTTCAAACAGTTGAAGGATATTTGTGTCAAAATTCCACTTATTCAAGCCATCAAGGATGTGCCCATCTACAAAAATTTGGTTAAGGATCTATGCATTAAAAAACCAAGAAGAAAGAGAAAGGATCCATCCACTGTGCAAGTTATTGGACAACTGGCTGATATCATGCTTGGAAATTCAGTTTTACCAAGTACATAGATCCAAGAAGTCCTTTGGGAAATGGTACAATTAATGGTACAACAATAAAAAATACTATGATTGACTTGGGGGCAGCCATTAATGTCATGACTAAGAAAATTATGGATGATCTAAAATTGGAAGGACTAAGGCCAACAACTACAGTCTTACAACTTGCAGATAGATCAACAGTGAGACCTAAAGGAGTACTTGAGGACATAGTTGTGGTGGTAGACTCTTGGGAATACCCTACTGACTTTATTATTCTACAACCCAATGCAAGTTTACGAGGATATCCTATTATCGTGGGAAGGCCATGGTTGGTCATTTTTGATGTATTCATAGGTTACAGGTCTGACAACATGATTATTTCTAATGGAAGTGGTACTAATAAGTTGATGCTTTATCCTCCTACCCAACCATTGAATGATGAAGATCAAACAATTTGGGTAGAAGAACCAGAAATATATCAAAAATTTGTACAATAGCTCATGATGCTGGAGAAGTCTTGTACAATTGAAGGACAAGAAGAAGATGTTGTTCTCTCTAATGTCTTGCAGAATAACTATGGAAGAAATGAAGAAGTGGATGACAAATTAAGGTGTTTAAATTGCCCCTTGAACCAATTTCTACCACAGCAAAGCACCATGGACATTCCAGGTAAGAATTATATTCTTCATCAACTCCTTCCCCATGATTGCATACTGAATTCTGTAAGCAACAATGTATATTCAATGATTGATCTCTCCAAGAAAGTGGAAATAACTCCAGGAAGGCCACTTAATGTAAACAAGATGTTAAGCATGCAACAAGAGCAATTGTTGATTTCCCTTCTGCAAAAACATAAAGCAACATTTTCATGGGATTATGGTGACATGCATGGAATTCATCCTAGGCTCTGCACACACAATATTTATATCAAAGAAATTTTAAACCAATCAAACATCCACAAAGAAGAATGAAGCCAACAATAAGAGAGATTTTAAGAGGATAATTGTATAAGTGACTAGATATTGTATTTATATATCCTATATCAGACAGTAAATGGGTGTTACCCCTTGTCATTGTGCTAAAAGAAGAATGGAAAATGGAGGATCTGCGTAGATTATAGAGAGTTGAATAACAACAAAGAAAGATCATTTTCCACTTCCTTTCATTGATCAGGTACTTAACACTTTGGATAGTAAAAAGTATTTCTCTTTTCTTGATGGATATAGTGGCTATAATCAAATTCAGATTGCACCTGAGGATCAAGACAAAACTACCTTCACATGTCCATGGGGAACATTTTCTTATTTTGTTTTTTCATTTGGCTTGTGTAATACACCTACTACATTCAAGAGGGAAATCTTGAGCATCTTTTCAGATCTAACAAATGAGTGCATGGAGGTATACATGGATGACTTCATGGTACATGGAAACACTTTTGAAGAAGCTATGAAAAATCTGGACAAAGTTTTGAAGAGATGCAAAGAGCACAATCTGTCCTTAAGTAATGAAAAATGCTACATGATGATGTCTAAAGGTATAGTTTTTGGACACTATCTTTCTTTTGATGGAATTCAAGTTGATCCAGCCAAGATATCTATTATTGTAAATCTTCCAACACTAAGGAAGCAAAAGGATGTTAGGATATTTCTAGGCCATGTTGGTTATTACAGGAGATTCATACAAGATTTTAGCAAGATTGCAATGCCATTGTTTGTATTATTAGGAAAATATGTTGCCTTTGAGTGGACTGAAAAATGTGAGACTACATTCCAAACTTTGAAGAAAATGTTAACTACTGCTCCTATATTAAGAGGACCTGATTGGAACCTACCCTTCCACATCCATATTGATGCATAAGACCATGTCATTGGAGTTGTATTAGGAAAAAAGGATGGAGTTCTGA
This sequence comes from Taxus chinensis, assembly GCA_019776745.2. Taxonomy (NCBI): domain Eukaryota; kingdom Viridiplantae; phylum Streptophyta; class Pinopsida; order Cupressales; family Taxaceae; genus Taxus; species Taxus chinensis. Next base: position 29,666,980 of record CM034152.1, read on the forward strand.
ATTATACACTTTATTATGTTAGCAAGAACTTTTAGCATGCTGAACTAAACTACATAGTAATAGAGGAGTTCTTGGTAGTTGTGTATGCTATCAATAAATTCAGACACTACATCACATGTTATCTAGTGTTCATTCACACTGACCATGCTGCAATCAAATATCTGATAAATAAACCAGTAGTAAGCAATTGAATCATTAGATGGTTGCTCCTTCTACAAGAGTTTGATGTCACAATATTGGATAAGCCTGGCAAGGAAAATGTGGTAGCATATTTCCTTTCAAGAATGGAGACTAATGATGAAGAACAGGTAGTTGATGACTCTTTTCCAGATGAACACTTATTTTCTATCTCTATAAAAACACCTTGGTATGTAGACATAGCCAACTATCTGGTTTCAGGGAAAACACCTCCACACTACTTATACTCTGAGAAGAAATATATAGTTGAAAAGAGTGTGCATTTTTCTTGGATAGTTGGATTTCTATTTCATACAGGACAAGATCATGTCATGAGAAGATGTATAGATGATGAGGAAATATATGATGTCCTCAAAGTATGCCACAGTGAACCTTGTGGAGGAATTTTGCTGCAAAAAGAACAATGCAGAAAGTGTTAACAACTGGTTATTATTATAAAGATGCAACACTTTACACCAAGAGATGTGATAAGTGTCAAAGAATGGGTAAGCCTACCAAATCTGATGAAATGCCATTACAACCTCAGTTGGTCTTGCAACCTTTTGACAAATGGGGCTTGGACTTCATTGGCCCCATAGATCCTAAATCTAACAGAAGGAATACATCTTGGTATGCACAAATTATCTAACTAAGTGGACAGAGGTGAAGGCACTACCAAGTTAGAAAAGTGAGAAAGTAGCCAAGTTTCTCTATGATCATATCTTCACCAGATATGGAGTTCCAAGGGAGATTGTCACTGATCAAGGTACACACTTTACTACTGATGTAATTTTTTGATCTAGCTAAAGAATATGAAATCAGGCATATGAATTCTACACCATACCATCCCCAATCTAATGGCCAGGTAGAGGTGACAAATAAAGAGATAGAGGCTATCTTGACAAATACCATTTCACTTCACAAAAAATATTGGGCAGACAAACTTCTAGAGGCAGTATGGGAATTCAACACAATGTGGAAAATAACAACTGGCTTCACACCATTTGAACTCTTGTATGGTAAGATTTTATTTCCAATTGAATTTGAGCACAAAACACTAAGGATAACACTTGAACTAGGTATAGATTTATCTGAAGCTCAAAGGAAAATGATTCTCCAACTCAATGAGTTTGATGAAATGAGAAGAGAGGTTGTACATAATACAGAGGTAGTGTAGAAGCAAAGAATCAAATGGCATGACCGTACATCAAGACAAGATAGTTTCAAGAAGGTGATTGGGCACTCTTGTTTGACTCAAAGTACAAGGACCATATGGGAAAACTCAGGACAAGGTGGCTAGGCCCATATGAGATTGAGAAAATATTTCTCCAATGGAGCTGTAAAAATCACTACCATAGACCCTTTGAGGTTCAAGTTATTGGTAAATGGCCATAGGTTGAGGTTGTACAAGAAGCCAACTGACATAAGTACCTTCATGTAGTAGTTTAGAGGAGGAAAAATTAGGATGGAAATAAGGACATCAGAGTTAAAATAAGAAGTTGAGCCTACTGGTTCATCTTTTGAGATTCCAGAGGATTGATAAATTTCAGTGGCCTTGGTATATTCAACTTGTTGAATATTCCAAGGGAAAATAAAATTGTTGTGATCATCCCTTTTGGTGATCATCAACACTTAGCTAACAAGTTTTATTTCTTAGAATTTCTATTTTGTAGGGTTTTGATGTTAGATGGTTGCAAGAGTGCATGATCTCCATCACAAGGAGAGCATGCAATGACTGAAGGTCCACTTTCAATAACATGCAACAAACCCCTATTTTGTTTTCATGTATGACAAAGCTCATGATTACATGAAGAAGATCAAATATATCTGCACATGTGAAATATGGAAAAGAGGCAGTTGACACCCCAACATATCAGTATTCCCTCTTTGGGAGTTATCTGATTGTAGTAAGGAGCAACCAATATAAATTCAACACATGCATGCAACATCATAGCAACATCTGCAGCATTATAGCAAGGTTTACATGCAACCAAGGTGAAAATTCAATAAGCATACACAATCATCATTCTAAACATGCATCGAGATAAGTGCACTTGACTACCACTTTATTAAAGTATAATTAGAATGATTATTATTAATTTGTATTTATGCCAAGTCATCAAGTATTCAATGCATTTAAAATACCTCCTTTCATGCTATGATGTGTCCCTCCACATAATCCCATGTTATCAATTCAATTCAATTCACATGCTTCATGTGGTCACATCAATAAATGATCTCTCTCGTAACTGTGTTGCATATCCTTTTGGCCTCAAAATTCAAAAATACTCAAAACATTCACACAACTCAATTATGCATATTTCTTAAAGAAAAAATTGTGTGATTGCGTGTTGAGACCAGAGCAAGCTACAGGTTCACAATGGGAGGAGACTTGATTCTCCATGAACCCACATAGCACTCTCAGTTTCTTAGCAACCTTCAAATTTCACATTATTTTTGAGATAACGGGTGGCTAGACTACATAAACCGATTCCAAGGTTTCAATGAATCAATGGTTGAAGAGTTTGCTAATACATTCAGAGATGGAGAAGCAAAGATAAAGGGTTTATCAGTAAGAATTAATGATGATATCTTGGCAGAGGTAACTAGACTTCCTACACAAGGTGAACTATTTCCTGAGAAAACAAATCTAGAGGCAGCCAAAAGGGAATTTACAGATGAAGATGATGTATTCATCAATGATAGACAAGGTACACACAAAAATTCTCTCAAAATTTTTTGGTTTGAAGTTGAAAATTATATTATCAAGTATTTTACCTGTGAGGGAAGATACTCTAGGCTAAATACAGTTCACTTTAAATTGCTCAATCACCTGAAGAACAATAGACAAGTGAATGTGCCCAATTTCTTACATGAGATATTGAAAAATATGAGTAGGGAGGCATAGAAGGGTCATTATACACTCTCACACCACTGCCTCATAACCATGATAGTAAAGCATACCCTACAAAGGGATCATCCAAAGATAAGATGGGAGGATTTTTCAAGGTCAAAAGATATAAAAGATTTGTTGGGAAAGAGGAGAAAGAAGAGAAATAGTACTGAGAGTACCTATGAGCCCATCACAGAGGATGTACCATCAACCTCCCAACCTAAAAAACAACCTGAAGAACACCTTGCCTCTGAAAATTTACCACCTGCTGAAGAAAATCATGTTCATGTCTCCCTTGAAAGAATATTTATTGTTGAAACCCTCTTAGGATTCTCTACTCCTGAATCATCTAGCTCCAAGGGTAAAAGGAAGTCCTCCAAGTCCACTCCTACACCACCAAGGCACTCTCATAGGCTAAAAACTAAAAGACCAAAAACCTCCAAGCCAACAAAATCCCAGACCATATCACTTGATAGTGATGTGGAAGCTGCAGAGGAAAACATTGAGCCCACACCAATGGAAACAATGCAGGGAGGTACTGATGCTACATTTTATGAACAAAAATTCCTTGAAGAGCATATGGAGGGACAAGAAGACCAAGCCCAGAATGTGGAGACAGTGTGTGTGAAGGAGGGTCATGTAGAGAGAGAGGAAGAAGAGGTTAGAGGAGAAATTGTACAAGAGTACCCTGAGGAGTGCATGGAGGAGCATGCAGAGTAGTAATTCATACTGATGAGATAGTTTGTGAAATGGAAGGATCTGAGGAGTAGATGGGAGAAGAAATTGGCAAGAAATCTAACCAAACATTTCATGTATCTTAAGGTACTGAGGAAGAAAAAGAAGGAGAAATTGGTGAACCAATTGAACTTGAACACATGCCCCAATCTGTTGAGGAGGTCATTGAGCACTTGGTCCATGGAATTGAGGAAGAGAAGATGTATGTGGGAGAAAAAGTACCATAACATATTCCTGTAGTTGTGAATGATGTAATTGAAAATTTACACCACCATTTTTACCACATGCTAGCATGCAACAAGTAAATGTCGCCCCATTGCAACCATAAATTCTCATTCAAGAAGTTATAAGAGAGCATGTCAAACCAGTTTGTAGGGAAATGGACACACAAACAATGCTAATTGATTACTGGGTGAATCAATTTGAAACCTATGTTAATAGGTTAAAAGGAAAGTGGGAAAGAGAAAAAGAAGAACTCATCTTCAACACAAGCAAGAAATTGAGGAAAAAGATAGAGAAATTGAAAGGCTAAAGAAAAAGCAAGAAGAGACAGTTAAGGTGGCCCATGAAATATTCAAACACAAGCCTCCTTCCAATGTTTATGTTATTTTCTTAAAAGAAAAGATGTTGCAGCTCAAACTTACTTGTATCAACTCTGACATGCCATTTGACATCAATGGAGCTAGGAACTTCTTTAGGTTATATTTGAATAGCCCTCATGAAATTCAGCTTCTACTTTGTGAACTCTACATGTATAACTATGCTCTTGAGTATGATAGGGATTGGATTCCAGTCCTATACATTGGAGATGTTCCGGTTAAAGCACTTTGTTCTTATTTTCTGAATGATTTGGATAGAGAAAGACAAATGGAGGACTACAGGCATTTGGAGAAGGTGCAACCACTGATGGTCAGGGTTGAAGCTAATAACACTAAAGAAGTTGTAGAGCAATACAGAAATTATATGGAAAAGAAGGAAATCATAAAGAGGGTATAGCAGATGATGAACGCAACACATGAGGAATTCAGAGACATGATTAAAAACCATGGAAATTCAGATAGTAAAAGCATGTAAGATGCACTGGAATGAGATGTCTCCTAAACTGCAGAAGAAAGAGATGCATTCTTATATTAATAGTATACCAACTTTAAGAAGAGTGAATGCATACATTGATATTTCTATTACATGTGCAAAACTTGGTTTCTAATTGGCTATCACCCATTAATCTTCCACTTTCTGATACCACATTGGTTAGGTGATCAACCATTGAATGAAATAATATATGACTAAATTATGGACATGTTCGGGATGAAAAATGGTTACTTATTCACAGAATCATAAGGGATAGATACTCCAATGGATTTTAGACATGTATGTAACACCATTTAGGAGGAACCTAAGAAACTTGAATGAGGACATTCAAGAAATTAAGCCTGGGGGTGTGATGAGTTGATTAAATTCCCTTTATAAACTACCCCATCCTTTGTATTTTGTTAAGCCATTGAGACAATGTCCTTGTATTTCCTAGTTATACTGTTGAACATTATCATCATAACTTGAACTTATGACATGAATTGTGATTAATATAGTTATGACTAGTTATCTTTATTTTGTGGTATTTTGAGTATGCATTTATTCTTATGGTTGCAATAAGTTGTTTTGAATGATGATATGTGTGATGCCACTCTTGTTTGTGAAAAAGTTGTTATATGCAGTAAAACTTGTATGAAAAAAATGACCTTTATAACAACTCATCCGCAGCCAAAGGGATCCACCTATATCTAAGGAGCCACCTACAGCCACTCCTCCAAACCAAAGGACCTGCCTGTACAACGGAAACTCATTCTACAACCAAAAAAGATCACCTATAGCAAAGGAGCCATGATTATGAAGATCTCTGGGAACATGAAGGATGACACTCCAAGTCTGTATGTGTTGTGGAAGAGGAAATTACAAACTGGAACATGATAACTTGAGATAACTCAACAATAGATCTGACTATTCATTATAATTCACCAAAAAACTAGTTGATCAGTTAAATACGTGATTTTAGGAACTCAACAGTTACTTGAGTTATGTATTTAATATCTGGACAACTATTATTTAGTTTCATTGCATGTGTTTAAAATCTTGTTGTTCTATTTAATATCTTCCACTTGTTTCATTGAAGATATTTTACATAATTTATTTGAACTCTTATTTGAACTCTTCTTTTCACGTTTCATTCTAATTGAGGAATATAAAAGAGAAGGATTTATGCTAGAAATGTATCGATGGAGAGATCTAGACAAAGAATTAGAGAATAGAGGATACATAGATAAAGAAGTTGATTTGTTCCTAAATGTAATCTTCATGCTAATTCAATAAAAGAATATGAGTTATGTTCAATAGTTTTTAGTTATAAGCCTTAGGAGGGATTAACACCCAAGGCAAGGCCCACTTGTGGTCTGCTAAACCCCTCCATAGTTTATTTCTTTGTTTTATTACATGGATAGACTAGCAAGAAATTCATTCCTTTATCTGCATTATGAATTTGCAAGCTTTGTTTAGTTATAGTATTTGGAAGCTATTTACTTTCAGTCTGAGTTTAGTTTGTTTTCAAGCATTGTAGTGAAAATAATTTCTTTCCTTACCTCCTAAATCCTTGTAACTGTGCATACAACACTGGTAATATTGAAAGTTTACATCCCTTGGTTTGATGATTAAATGACTGTGAATTAGTGAACAGAATATTAATTGTTGCAAGTTAATTTGCACCATCTATATATATATTTCAACAAATCATTTTCCCTTCTTCTTTGTTTTGTTATACATTTTTCAGGTATCTATTCTGAATAATCTTTTCTTATTTCTTATTTTGCAACATCACTCTTTCAACATGATGCCAACCTTCTTTTCTATGTATTTTGAAAATAGATTACTTCATTTTTATATCTACCACTTCCTTGTTTTGTTGTCTTTTCAACTTCAAAAATATTTAGATCTTCTTACATGACTCTTCATTTTCCTGGGCATGAAAACAACTTGAAAGGACTAGAATTTGAATATAAACACCAAAGTAAAATAACCACCAACACTCCTTAATTATTATAATTTTTCATTGCTTAATGACCTTTGGCCTACCATGGTTAGATAAAAATTTTGCAATAGACCTTTGGCTTTCCCTCTCCACTTCACACATGTTGCACATGTGTTACGTATTTGTTGTGTTCTTGTTACAACTGGCTGCATACTTTTTGCACATTGGTTACATACGTTTTGTTCACTTGCTTCATACTTGTTCTTCTCACAACTTTCACTCAATAGTTCATTATTTCTTCTCTCCGATGCATCCTCTCTCACATATTTCTCTGCCTTTCTCATTTCCTCCTTTTTCACAATAGCTTCTTGTCTCTAATCACCTTCACATTCTAACACACCATAATCACTATAAAAACTAAATAATTTATCTTCATGGTCAAGCTCATTCTCTACTTTTCCATATTCTCCATGCATACACACTCCCTTCATAGCTTCACTCTTCACATATTCCTTTCTCTCCACTCAAATTATATATCATATAATGATTTTATATCTCCTTTTATATATGTGTGCTCTCTTAACTTTGACATCCAAACAAGATGAAGGTCAGTAACACATGATCATAAAATTGATTTGAAGCAATCTCATAAATTCATTACAACAGTCAACCAAAATTGTTAGTCTCAGACCAAGCCAAACCACAGAATTTGGACAAATTCAAAATAATTTTGGTCATAATCTGAAGTAATAGAACAAAATTTGGATAGACTCTGAAGTAATATGGTCGGACTCTAAATCTCTACGGTTAAACTCTGAAGCAATAAAATAGACTTTAGATAAACTTCAAAGCAATCTGGTCAGACTTTGAAGCTCTCCGATTAGACTCTGAAGCAATAGAACAGACTTTAGACAAACTCCAAAGCAATATGGTTATACTTTGAAGCTTCCTTTGACATCAATGATAGTTATTCCAAAAATGTTACCACTCCACCGAGTCTTGTCGGGATTGAGAAACTAACTTGTAGTGTTCAACAAAGGCCAAGATAATATCGATGGATGAGGTGAGCCTAAAATTGTCCACCTAGACTACTTTGATTTTCCCTCAACCTTGTTTAGAATGCAAGAATTGAAAAGAAATCCTTGGATGCTCTATCTCTAATTTTGAGCCAATAAAGTATAAATCCCAGCAAGATGAAGTTGGCATTTGAGGTGGCCAACCCAAGCCTTAAGAAAGAGATCAAAAGTATTGGCTTCTAAGAGATTATAAACTCGTTCAAACTCAGCTTCCATATCTGTAACTACCCACTAAAAAATGTGTGCCACATGTTTTCCAAAGTGTAGGAGAAAGGTGGTGAGACGAATTGCATCATTCCACCACTCAATCTAGCTGGCACTAACAAGAAGATGTGGCACTAGGTTCCAAACCTTGGAAATGAGTTAGGTAGATCCTCTATGTGACAATAAGGATGTATTGAGAAAAAATTAAGTAGAAGGAACCTTAATTCCACTATGGCACGAAATCAGTTCGAATGATATTTCGCAATGATCACAAAGTACAAATTTTGGCCAAACCGTGATAGGATTATGGCTTGATATGTCAAAGGAAAACACATGTTGATCAAAGTGAATTAATCTATCAAGCCTTATGAGTACTCGGTCAGATCCACTTGCATATTTGTCCACATGAACAAAGGTATGTCATAAAAAGAATTATGTTACCAATAAAGAGGGTCTAACACCCCTTAACAAATTTTGAAATAAAACCAAACTTGGTGCTCGTTAGCATACCAATGCATTCGCAACGCACCATATTTATCCTCAGAATGTTCCAACATATTAAATTTTTCACAAATGAGCCAAAAATAAATCAAAAAATTATCTGCCAACCAGTATCATAACTCCATATAGGCAAGGACGTCATTAGAGGCTTAAATATTAAGTAAGCCAATTACAAATCCATTAATTTCCATTAAAGCCACGAAGCTCAATGAGTGAGATCTTCTCTCGAAGCTATAATTAAGGAGGAAAATCTTGGAGAAATGGAAGTAGTAGAGCCACCCTTTCTTTCTTCATAGATGTGTGAAAATGCATAAAATGAGAAGTAATGGAATTTAATGTGACATAGAGTAAAAAATTGCAATCTTAATTTCTTGTAAATAGATGACGTTAAGTTTACCAATAATATAACAAGTTAAGTGAAAAAATATTTTTATGGTCTTTGTAAGTCCTCTAACATTCAATAAAAATTCATGTAGGGAAGTCAGTCATGGATTGTTCCCCCCACCCGTCATGAAATTATGAACCTAATATGGACAATTGATTATTGTATCTGAGTCATAAATGAAAATGGAGCGACATTTAGCCCCATTTCCTCTCTATGACATATCAAACCCCTCCATAGGAGAAATACGAGAGTGTTATAAGGGTTAAGAGATGAAATATGAATTCCCAACCTCACCAGCCAGAGTTTGAATAATGTTCTATTTTCTCTGCTTAAAGGTTTATTGGATAAGGGTAGAGGGCAAGGCCTATGCATTAGATAAATGGTCGATGGGTAAAATGATAGGCTTTTTTCCATTAGTTTGAGCAAATTTAGGAACCCCGAGGGATTTTTAGGGCCCATTGTGGTCCATCCATCACCAGAGGTGGCGTCTTGATGCTTGTCTATCATAGGTGGCCCCCTCGTAGGCTTAGTAAGAACTAAAAGGGAACAATCGCGAATGTGATGGTTTGGGGATTGACAACGAAATAAAGTATTGTGAAGGTTGAAATATGTAACATTATTTGAAAAGGAGTGTGGCCCTAGTTGGATGTCAATATGCTTAATCAAATTCTTATTCAAGTCAACCTCAACAAAAACCCTTTTGTTAGGGCATGCAGAGAATAAACAGGTTTGTTATTCACTGAAAGCACACCCAATAGGCCGAACAATATCAGGGATGAATGAACAAAGGTGAAGCGGTAAACTTAGAAGCTCAAGCCATAGGAGGACATGGAGGGATACTTGGTTTGTGACATTAAAATTTGAAGTCTAGTAGGATAACATGGGCATCATGTTACATAGATGCCAAGTGTAAGATTTAAGAAAAAGGGCTTGAACTTGAGAAGGTTCTTTGAATGTAATAAGATAAAGACCCTTAGTAATATTAGTTACACTAGTGAAATGGATATCAGATGACTCTCACTTATTTTTACACTAGGCGATGAGGTAGCTTTTAGAAGGGATGCGGCCCACAAAATAAGCAATGAGACTAAAATTTTGATACTACTTAACAACAGGCTCAACAACATCTAAACTAATAATAACAGAACGATCAAGGTTATTACCTTGTCATACACCTTCAGGAAAAACTTCTAAGCATGTTTGGGTGCTATCTTCCACTTCACTTGCAACCAAAGTTGTTATGGTCTGAGAAGAGGCCATAAATAAAGGCCCAACTAAACCACCTTAAGGGCGGTAAGAAGGATGGTATCAAACAAACTAGTTATTCTTGCAAAAGTGGTATGAGAGCCAAGTGTAAAAAATAAAGGTGACTATAATGGTGAGCATGCGTGAAACGATGCAACCCAGGAAGAGATGAGTGTTTTATTACTATAATATTGAATTTATTTATGGTTGATGTGATAGATATAAAATTCATGTACATTGTAATGATGAAACTCGTTAAAATATATTTACCTCCATTCTAGTAAATAATAAAGGGAAAAGCCAAAGTGTCAGTCATATGTAAGATAAATACTATTTATAACTAAATATAAAATATATATTATTGAAAAACAATAATTCAAAAATTATAATATGCAATTAGTGAGAAATTATTGGATAAGAACAAAATATTAATTAAAAAGTGAAGGCTATTTAATGCATTTTTTAGAACTTAGTGATTAAAAATGAATTTAAAAATCTTTAACGACGTACATTTGCACTATTGGGAATAACATATAGTTACATCAATAGGCATGTTCCAAATAAGAGTTGGGGCTTGTTAATACTGATAATAATAGAGAAATCAATGACATTGTTTTTGTTTTTGTTTTTGTTTTTGTTGATGTACGAGTTTAATCACAAATGTCCATGTGGTAATGTCATCGACACATTAGCAGGATGATTCATGCATGAGAATTATAAAGTCTTGCGCGGGAAGAGAAATATATTTGAAATCATCCCTCAATTGATTGCTAATCTAAAAATTTCCACCACCCCCAAAACCAGATCGCTAAAATACAACCAAAAACAAAAACACTTGAAATAGTGCTAAATAAAATCAATACCCTAAGCAAAACTACCTACATTTTTTTGTTATTATTGTCCAAATTTGCACCCGCATGCAATTTTGAATAACTCATCCAAGTTTCAGACTTAAACGGCTCCAACTTGAAGACCCGCAAAATAAAAAATGAAGTTGTCTTCTGCGACAATGGAAAATAGTTAGTGTTTCACGACATGGAAAATGCAGTGTTTGCGGACTTGGAAAATACGAAATTTTGCAGAGTTGGTTAATTCAACACAATAAAGAATGTAGTCTACTCGAAAAAATCTGCGATGTAATGAAAAGTGTCATGGGACACTGAGAGAATAAAGATAACAAGTTTGAATGTGACTAAGGTTGGAAGTTGTGGAACAAAAACTATTTGTTCTGTGGGTTCTCAAAGTGTAGTGTTCCACAAATTTTTGAAAGTCACGTAACAAAGTAACATGGTCACGGGTAACAAAAGTCTCATAGCAAAGAAATAGAACATTACGGCATGTGGTGAAGGAATGTAAAGCGTGAAGTAAAGGCTACACAAGTTCAAAAGATGTAGTGGGTCCCACGGAGCACAATGAATCTTGTAGGACAAAGACAAATGATACAGGTGGTATAATGCATTGCAGAGTTTGAGTGTTACTTGCATATCTTAGTGGAGGTCGGAAACAAAGCTGTGGAATAGGAAAAAGTAGAAGAAGGTAATAAGGGCCAAAATAATGAGGGAGAATATGTGGATACTAACATAAACATAAAAATCTATGCCTGACTTGAACTAAGAACTCAAGCACTCCAACCTAAATTTAATTCTAAGTTTCATCATCCTCTTGCACTGATAATCTGATTACGTGCAATGGAATCAATAGTTCCCATACCTCATCCTGAAAATCTAATGGTGTGGGATCAAATCAATGTCATATGCGTCGAATCTTCTCCCTCTCTCTTCTCTCCTTTTTTATATAAATGCAACTCAAAAACTCATTGTAAATATCCTCTCCTGACTATAAAGTCACCATGTAAAAATGGCAACTAAACTTTCACGAGTTACAAACCTTGGATTTAAAGTGTAATGCATTTTGTGCCTTCCACCATTGAGGTAATGGATCGTGCATCATTGAACCAATAAAATCTTGTCATTGTGTCTCATTTCTTCCCTATACTTGTGTTTATTGTGCTCTTACCATCCTTGTTCATTTCTCGTGTGTTGTGTGTGGATTGTATTCACAAGTTTCCATTTCTATGTGTCTATAATACATTGAATGGAAGCGTAGATGCACTGTTGGTATGTCACACATGTCTTCCCTACCCTCTCTGTGTTTCCTTATGTTATTTCCCTTATGGAGAGTGATCCCCTTCTTTCTGGTGTTATCACCTCCTACCTTAGCTTAAATTCTATTTCTTACATTCTCTCTAACCCTAGTCCATTGGATGCTTAGATTAGATTCAATTAGTTGTGACTTCTGCTTTGGTAGTGTTAGCTCTAGGTTAGATAGGTAGAGGAATCCAAACTTCTCCAGAGGGTGCTCTCATGTAGTCAAGTCCCACATTGATATCATATCATGTTTCACTAAGGTGCCAAACCTAGTTTGAGAAGGGTAAAACTTCTGGTGATAACAATTTTGGCAATCCCAGTGGGACGAAGTCTTTTGATATTTACACCATTTCACCAAGTTTGATGTGTGCTTGGTGATATTCTATCCTTTAGAAGCTTAAATAGGCACATATGATGACTCCACCAATTCCAAAAACCCATTTTCTCAATTTGATATCATTTCCTTTGTTTGTTCATGCATTCTAATGCCACCACTCTTTCATGGATCTCCAAAGAGCTTACCCTTTCCATCATTTTAGTTATAACTCTCTTCATTTACAAAATTGGGATGATATCCCCAAGATAGCCCTGAAAATTTTACCTTTGTTTCAAGGAAATGGAGATCCTAGCCTTATTCATCACATCTAGGATGTAGCCAACCATTATACCATCCACAACATCAGAGAAGAAATTGTTTTCCTCATATTTCTTGTTTCTTCATTCACAGGTAAAGCACAAGATTGGTACCTAAATTTGGTTCCAAATTCTATTTCCATGTGGGATCAAATAGGAGAATAGTTAAATAATTGATTTAAGGAGAATGTAGATATCATATCTCTCGCGAAACATCTTAACACAATATAATGAGCTTCAATGGAGTATATCTCAGAATTCAACATCAGATTCCCAAAGGCTTGGCATAAAATTCCCCAAGAATTTAGACCCAAATTAGTTATGGTATTCTTGTATTATTTAAGGGCCTTTAATTCTAATGTGGTTGTATTAATCCAAAAAAATGGGAGGAAACTCACTTCCTCGGGCTTTTGGTATTGTTATACAATTTGAGAAGTGTATCATTCAAGATAGATAGAGGAAACCCTTCCCCATTATTCCCATTCTTCCTTCACCTTTTCAAGTTCTCCAAACCCCTCATATTATTAGGGAAAAATCTATTGTTCCACTTTAGATAAAATAAACCCATGTGTTTCCTAATCCTCTATTTGTTGCTCAAAAATCTTATAATGCCCAAAACATCCCTTATTTTTTATAAAATTCTCTCCCATCTCCACCCATGGCATTACACAACCCTCCAAAGTCTTGTCATCAAGTTGTAAGGAACTATGATATTTCACATGTTTTCCCAACCTTCTATCCAACGTTCAATAAACCAAGTTATCCTACAACATTGGCAGAAGATGATTTTTTCTACTTTCATGGACATGAGGAATTGTATGGTTCAAAACATGCTTTAGAAGATCATTTGGGTGTTTCAAATGGTCAGGTCATAATTCTTGAGCACAAATAATCTCTATTTGATATTGTAATTAACCAATATCCCCTTGTTTATGTCTCATCTCAAACCAATTTCACCAAATATGCAAATCTCATAACAATTGGGGATTGGTGTGATTCTAATTTGGAAGAAGAGAATGTGAAAAATGTGAAAAAGGAGACATCTAACATAAAAACAGATTAGGTAGATCCAAAGGAAAATCAGTTTGGATTTGGGGATGAATAGAAAGTATTTTTCAATGCGAACATAATTTGTGGGTTTGAGAAGGAAGGTTTTCAAAGTGAGCAAGGTGTTACAATTGAATGTAATGATCCTCATTACTTTGTATGTTTATAACTTGCTACACTTTTGGAAGATTGCAATGATACACCAAGAACATCTTTAGTTGTTGCAATTAATCAAGTAGAGTTTCATGGAAATGAGGAAGATGAAAATAAGAATCCAAGAGAGGAAACAAATTTGTTTACACAAGAAAATGCTTAACAAAATTTAGATTATCTTACAGACATCCACCATGAAGACGAAAGTTTCTTTGGTAGCTCCATTATTAGATCTAAATGCAAAGAAGATGGGAAAATTCAAAGGATCAATTCATTGGCTCAAAGAAATATTTTCCCAATCAAATACTTGGCTGGTTTAGAGCCAAAAACATAATTGCAACCGATCATAATCACTTTAGAGCATGAGGCAAAGCTTCAAAGCATCAAGGTTCGGCTTCAATACCTCCCAAACCTAGATGAAGAACAATTATAAGAGGTATATGTTCTTCTCTTGTTTGATACTTTGAAGAATAAGTGTGGGCCATGCTTTCATTTCCACCATGTGATTTAGTTTCAAAATTGATCACATGGCCATATTTTGTAAGGAAAGGAAGTTATTTTTCCCAACCAGTCTCTTATTTTGTTTATCTTCCTTTTTCTTTGGTTAGAGTAAGAGTATTATAGGTTTGATTATTGCAAAACAAGTGTTTGTGCACACTTTACATGTTTCCACTTGGAGCATGTATGACTTCTCTTTTGCACATAGTTTTTGTGGGTAGTTTGTGGTTGTGCAAAATATAGATCTTTCATTCATGGTCTAAATCATAAGATTTTGGAACAACTTCCAAGTGTTTACTCAAATATCCAAGAGATCAACTTCAATCAAAACCAGTTCACACTTCATTTGGATTCAAGGATAGTTATAAAACATTTAAAGATCAAATTCAAGTTCCATGCTTGACTTCATGCCCAATGTATGCTTCAAGGCTACTAATATTTACATATATCAAGTAGATGTCACCTAAAATTCATCAAAATATTATCCAAAATTGCACCCCATACAATTTTGAACAACTCATCCAAGTTTCAGACTTAGGCGGCTTCGGCTTGAAGACCCGCAGAATAAAGAAAAATGAAGTTGTTATCTTTTGCAACAATGGAAAATAGTTAGTGTTCATGGTATGTAAAATACAATGTGACATGGACTTGGAAAATATGGAATTTTGTAGAGTTGGTTAATTTTGCACAATAAATCATGTAGTCCATAAGGAAAATCCGTGATATAAGGAAAATTATCGCAGGACACAGCGATGCTAAAGATAAAAAAGGTTGGAAGCCACAGAACAACAACTATGTGTTCTATAGGTTCTCAAAGTGTAGTGTTTCATGGATTTTTGAAAGTTACGTAACGAAGGAAAATGGTCATGGGTAACAAAATCTACATGGTGAAGAAATGAAACACCGCGACATGTGGAAAAGGAATGTAAAGTGCAAAGTAAAGGTCTCACAAGTTTAAAATCCGCAGTGGAGCCCGTGGAACACAATGAATGTCACAGGACATAGACAAAGGACACAAGTGGTATAATTAATTACATATTTTGAGTGTCACTTGTGGATCTTAGAGGAGGTTGGAAAAAAAGTTGTGGAACATGGAAAAGTAGAGGAAGGCCGTGAGGGCCATAATAATGAGGTACAAGCCGCATATCATAAGGGAAACATATCACGTTGTGTATGACTTGAATAATGCACTCAACCACTCCACAAACCTAAATTTAGTTATGAGTGACATCATCCTCCTATACTGGCAATATGATGGCATGCAATAGAATCAATGATGCCCATACCTCATCCTATAAATTTGATGGTGTGGGATCAGAACAATGTCAAGCACATCCAATCTCCTCCCTTTCTCTTCTCTCATCCTTTCTATAAATGCAACTCAAAAGGTAATTGTAAATATCCTCTCATGACTGTAAATTCACATGTCAAAATGGTGACCGAACTTTCACAAGCTAAAGACCTCGGATATGAATTGTAATGCATCTTGTGCCTTCCACCATTGAGGTAATGGACTGTGTATACTTTAAGAAATAAAATATTTTCGTTGTCTTATGTTTTCCCTATGCTCGTTATTATTGTGCTCTTTCCTCTACATTCATTTCTGGTGTGTTGTGTGTGGATTGTATTCATAGGTTTCCATTTTTGTGTGTCTATAATATGTGGAATGGAAGGGTCAATGTAGGGTTGGTATGTGACATGTGTTGTTGGAATGTGGTCCTAATAGGTGTTTTCATTGATGTAAAACTGTATTAATGAAAATTGAATGATGTATCATTTTCTTATGATGATTTACACGATCTTGACATTGTGTTTTAGATGTGTTTGTGTTGATACAATGGGATTTAGTGAGGTGTGCTTACTCTTACAATCCTATATAGGTGACTAGGTGATGTGGCATGACAGTAGGAGCTTCTTGGAAGCTTCAGGAAGTATTTTGACATGATGGCTAGCATGTTTTGAGGGTGTTTTGGAACTCACGGTACTAGTATGGTACATGTATAGTTGGTTCACTTATGTTACAGGTGCTCATTAGGAGCAGGTATGGTTGCTTGGAGGTGTGACAGTGTGGTGTGGATCCATGTGAGATCATGGAATATTGTATTCATGTATATCATGATGCATTAGTTATGTTTGGATCATTTTCAGAGGTTACATGATGAGTTATTACATTCTTTCAATTGACCCTAGTTTCTACATTGACAATAAGGGATGTAAGCAAAGGTAAGTCTTAATGACTTGAGATATTAAGGTATGGTATTGACTTTATGATGATTTGAGATGTTATAGGGATGTTTCATAGTTCTTTGAGAAAAAAATTAGGTTCCCATGATGTGTATTTTGCAAAATATGAGTGATTATGTGAGATAAGGTGAAAAACAAGTCATTTTCCATCTCAAAGTTGAATTTTAGATGCTCATTGTGAATAGTGTGCTTTGTATGGGACATTTTTTATTTCAGGGAAGCTTCTATGGTGAGTTTAGAAGGTTTCAAAAAAATAATGAGGTCAATTAATCGTCAGGAATTTATGAATGAATGTTAAGAAGGTAAAGTGGTCTAAAACCCTAACTAGGAGCAATTTGCAAAAAGTGAAGTATCATGACCTAGTTTTGATTCGTTCATCAAAAATTATGATTTTATGTTGTAGAGGACTCTTTTATATTTCCATAAATGTATGATTGAGGTCATGGTGATGAGTGGGACCTACCTAAAAATAGTAATTTCTAAATAAGAAGGTTTAGGGACAAGGTTGTCCAAAGGAATAGAATGAAAAATTGATGTTTCATTATGAATGGGAGTTTATATTGATTTAAATGGATGTTTCAGGGCATTTTCATGCATGTACATGGTGTTTTGAGGTCCATACAGGTTGACTGGTCAAAGGGTAATTTTGGGGTCTCAAATAGCAAGGTCCAGTAAAATGAGAATAACTTGAGATAAAAGTGAAGTTTTGAAAAGATTAAAGTTGTGTTGGAAAGAATAATCAGATATATTTCCATTAGTATAATTTTTTCCTCATGGTTATGTCATTTGATAGGGTTTCCAGGACATTCTTTTGACAATGATACTTTTGGCAGTTCAAGACAACATGTGTTCTGGTGAAAGTTTGATGTTATTTGAGGCATGAGATTGATTGGGTGGTTATTTATATAACCTAAAATGTGAAGAGGTGTGAATTTTTCATGTAATGAATCAAGTTTTAGGTATTTAATGTTTATATAAGTGTTTTTATCAACTGATCTTTGGAAACAACATTTTGGGTAGGATGATTTGGTGAAGACAAAAGTTTATGTGGATTGAGCAAGAGATTTTTTCAAAGATTATAAATAGCTTATAATTGTTCTACATGTTCTTTCATTTCCACAAATGTGTTACATGTCATAGTTTTCACTTGTTGAAGTGATTTGGCGGCCTAATGAAGTTTCTAGGGTGTACGAAACAACTGTTTTCAAAAGAACAAATAGCACTGGGCTAAGTAAACATAATAATTTTATTTTCTAAGATAAATTGTGGCCATATATGATGTTTAAATGTTATTTTAAACATGTGTGATGATTTTTAGAGCTTAAACAAAAATATTTTTGGTATTAGGAGATTTTTTTCATCCCAATGCAAGGGTTTTTAGGATTTTTTTTGCATGAATGAAGTATTTTTGCTAGGCTGGCCTATATGGGTCAATTTTGAATGTTCTATTGATTCTTATGGGATGTTTTTAGGTTGGTATGGTCCTATAAGTAGAGGTAAACTGACCTCCTTTGAATTTGAATCAAGGAAAGGGTATAAAGTGGAGTTTTTTTGTATAATGGTTATAGCTATTTGAAACCCCTTTTATCTTCTTTTGAAGAACCCTTTTTCTGCAAAGAAAAAAAACCCTATAATTATATTCTAAGACAAAATTTGGTTGAGTTTTCATGGGGAGAACTTGATCAAGTACAAAGTTTGTGTTGTTTCTTTGAAAGCGAGTTTGAGGAGGGTAGATTTGGATGTTTATGTTTGGATACTATCATCATAGCATGTTGATGTAATTTTTAGGTTTCTTATCAGTTTTAATATATTATATTGAAGGTTTAAGACATTCTCATAGTTGTACATCCTCCTATGTATTCATGAGACATTGATTGTCTTGAGAACACTTCATTGTATCTTGTGATTCATTGTTGACAACACTACTCTTTGTGGTCTGATTTGAGCATCTATATAAGTGTGTGGAACTGATTTGATTATAAATATATGTGTCTTTGAGAATATATTGTGTTCCTTACATTGAGTGCACTTAATTATAAAAGGTTGTATGCCTTGATGTTTTCTACATGATTTTATGTGGTAGATTTTGAAGCACAAGTGAGTAAGTTTTATTGGGGATTGATGCATCCCCCCTCTCAGTTCTTGTCGACTTCAACAATTCGTATCAGAGCAAGCCCTTGGAATCATCCTAATAATCTAGAGGGATATATTTGGAAACAATTGAGGGTAATACCTTTGTGATAAAGAGGTGGGTAGGAGAGAATGCATACAAGATTGACAGGTTAGTTGCAACTCATGAAGAAATAGTCAAGGTTTTGAAAACTCAACTTGAGGAGGCTCAACTTGAGTTGAAGACCAAGAGAGAAAAATGTATCAAACATGAGGTGGATAAATAAAAAATAGTCAAGGTTTTAACGAATCAACTTGAAGAGGAACAAGCTGAGCTAAAGATTAAGAGGAAAGAAATAGAGGATTTGAAGAAAGATATATGCACTATGACAAGAAAAATACTATCTTTTCAGGGAAGTTCAGAAAGTATGAGTAAGATGTTGGAAAAACAAATGACATATGGTGATAAGATAGGCCTAGGCTTCAATTAGGGCTCATTCAAATCAGAGAAGAATGATGAAGAGTGAAGTCAATGATCTAATAAAAGAAGGAAACCAAGAAAGGGAGAGATTTCAAGGCTTCCACCTCATGGAAGATCATCTATCAAGAAACCAAATTCATATAGATATGGTGTCTTTCATGGTAATTATTACAAATGTGGTGCTTGTGGTCATAGGGCTATTTTTTGTAGTCCTAAGGTTAAAAAGAAGGATGATGGAAAAGGAAAGGAAAATTGTGAAGGAATGAAGGAAGAGGAATGTCAAGACAAGAGGGAGAAAAAGTTAGGTAAAAGATATGTAGTTGAATGTTATCATTGTCATGAAAAAGGACATCTTGCAAAGTATTGCAAAAATGGGCCATCAAACACAAGAAATTATGTGAGCAATTTCAAAGGTTATTGTTATTGTTGCAATGGATATGGACATGGGGATTTTGAGTACAAAGGGAGACAAGTGGAATGTTTTAGGTGCCACAATATAGGGCACATTGCAAGGTTTTGTAGTGCAGGTCAGTTGAAGAAAGATACTCAAAGACCCAAGCCACAAGCTCAAGCATACAAAAAGAAGGATGAGGCTAGTCAAAGTGCTAAAGAGGATTCCAAGAGTGTGACTGAGCAAAAGGAGGGATCTACTATGAAAAAAATTGAATCAGAAAAGGAGGAATCAGTCAAGGTGCAAGAAGAGGGTGTGAGACCTTCTTAGGTCGCTCAACAAGCTCCTCCATTGTGACATATGCCTCTATCAGGATTCATAGAGGTGTATATGTGTAAATGAAGCATTGGTGTGAGGAGGATCTGTCTTAGTCATCTATTTGTAGTCTACATGATGTTAAGGTATATCATTTTGAGTCTCTAAGTGTGTTTTCAAGGTTCATTAGTTGTTCTTGAATATGAAACATCATGATCTCTATCATGTGGCAATATGGTGTGTGTTTATGAGTCATCTCAGTTTGTGTCTTGCATTCTTAAGTCAGACTGTCTATATGAGATGTTGTAGGGTGTTCATGAGTCTCATCATTATGTAATAAGAAGAATATAAGTGTTCTTGAACTAATGAAGAGTGTAATCATAGTATTTGTGTCAAAATTTGACTGTGTTGAGTGTGTCTGGGTACTGTGAAAATCATTATGCCTTGTCTATATCTCATTGATGTCTTAAGGTCATCCATGAGTAGTTATGGCAAGTATTAAGCATGCCCATGAGTTCTTAGTGTACTTGAAGCTAAAATGGTGTCTATGAAGTTGTAAAAAGTCATTATGAGTTCAAGTGTACTCATGAGGTATTTTAAGAAGTCTAAGCATAAGTCTCAGATGGTATGTGTCATTAGATATTTTGTCATAAGCCTTAGAGGTTGTGAATGTGTTGAATATGATCTAAAATTTTGAATGGAGTATTCAAGTGATGTCTTAATTAGTACATTGCTTCAAAATATGGATAGTGGCTAAGACATGATCAAAACCAGTATGATCCAAGGAATGAAAAGAAGGTTTCATGTATGGATTTGGGTATTCTTGCTTCTTCAATTCATTGAAAAGATGCTTAGAGAATTTTAAGGGTTAATTACAATATATATGATCAAGTTGTGAGATCATAAGAGAAAAATTGTGTAACTTGATGCTTCTTTGTTCTTAACTGTGTTTTCATAGTATCAATGAGTGTTATAGATGGAAACCAAGATTTGGAGGTCTAAATAATGGAATCTAGGCCTAAAAATTTGCACATATCATCTTAACTATGAGGTCACGAATATTAAAGTGTTTTCAGGTCATAAAAGTGTACACACTCTCAAGAATTAATGATAGTGTTGGAAGTTAACAATTTATTGCCAAGAATGCCTAATTGAGAGGTTGCATTTTTGCTAGTTGTAGTTTGTATTTCTTTCTAAAGCCCTATACGTGCTAGAAAATCACTCAAATAGATCTGAGCACTCACCTAAAGTGTGTGAAGGTACCAGGTCCCTCTTTTTATACTAGCTTCGTTAAGGTGTTAACATGGTCATACAAGTATTCCATATTCATAGCAAGTAATTAAAGGTAAAGCATAGCAAGAATCAGAACACCACCATAGTGCATAGTGAATCAAATAGAGATCAAGGTCAATTTTTTCATGCACTAACTAGTAACAGATACATCAACAACCATTATCCATCTGCAAAGATTCATTATATTAAACCATCAAAACCCAATAGTTAAATACATTACAATTACCATCAGATTCAAGAGTCGAGCGCACTCATAAACCAGCAGTATAACTCTACATAACATGATCTCTCTCACACCCCTTAACCATGCAAATCAATACATATATAAAATTAGTGGGGACTTGCCCTTCACTACTCATGCACTCTCAAAATAGGTTGCATGCTCAAAATAGCCATGCGCCACTATAAAAGTAACTACAGAAGCATGCAAACTTTGCCTAATAATATATTACCTATAATTAACTCTACATCTAATCCTATTATTAGCCCAAACTTCGCATGATGCTTGATCTTCCACTTGCTCAAAAAATAGCCCTTGCTTCATCCTTAATTCTTCTATATTTTCCCAATGTGTGTTCATAACTCCATGTTCAACTCCATTTTGTTCCATGTAAAAGAGGTTAAGTGTTAAAATCTGTCTTTCTAGGCGCGAATATATAGGGCACAACTCTATCAAACTTACGTGCCTACCCATGCATCCTTTTATACTTATTCAATATCTTAGCTAGTCAACATTACCCCACACTAGTTTCATTACCACCTCTAGAAATGGGTAATCCAACATCCATTTTCAAAGAACAAAGAATGAAGTATAATAAAAAATTACAGAAAGAATGAAATAATAAGCAAATAACTCATCAACATATGCACTAATATTTTGTAGATATCAACAACTCAGGGTACTCATTCCTTAAATCAGCTTCCAACTCCTCTCAATCACTGAGTCCCTTCTTGGCTCTACCATGGATGTCCCTAAGTATAACATCCATTTCATCTAAATTCGTATCTTTCCCGTTGTTATTCAACAACCTGACTACATTCGCCAATCCTGATACCATGCCATCCATAACATCCATATGATGTGCCATTAACTTCCCTAGTTATTTGATCCTATCATCATGAGGGTCCCTATCTACTTTAAGTCATTGTGCTTCTCTGCTAGTAACGACAACCTCTCCTCATGCCCCAAAGTGTCATTGTTCTTTACAACAAGGACTACATTTTCTTCCTCCAACGTCCTTGTCTTAATGATGTTTTCAGGCTCTTCACAGATTCTGAACACCAAATTTTCCATCTTTAATTTATCCCCCAATGTATCAAGAAGGGTGTTCTATTCAACTAACAAGTCATGACACTACCCTTTTCACAAAGTCCTCTATCTTCTCGACAATTAAGGCTTGGCCTCCCTTTTAATACTTAAGCATGGTAGTCGTTACTTCTACTCCATCATCATCTGAAAGATCTCTTGTAATCTCTACTCTAGATTCACACAACCCCATAACTTTGTTGATTAACTTTTTTGTTATCTGCATCCTTCTTCCTGCGAAATAAAAGAAATATTCATGAACTCATGACATGAGCCACTGGTATAGGCGCTCAGGATTTCTAAAGAATGGAAATTCGAACAAATTCATAACCCCTAAACTTTCAAGTAGTTTATAAATTGAGTCGTCCATCACTTGTTTCCCATATGTAGTCCTCCTTTATGTCCTTCTAGGTGGCCTCCATGTAATGATTAAAATCACTTTTTTTCATTTAGTTAGTTGTGATGCCCATGATCTCCCTTCAATAACTTCTTCTAGGTATTGAATTTCTACAAACCACTCGTGTGGTGACTCCTCGGTCTCCTTCTCAACGGTCTAAGCTCTCTTTGGTGTCATTTCTCTTCTCAATTAATAGATGTGCTCTGAAAACTGCAACCTTTCCACTAACTTTCCTTTGCACGCCTCGAACTTAATTGGTCCATTCGATTTCATGTGCCCTAGCATGCCCTAACCACAAATCTTCCTCTGTGAACCCTAAATGTATGAACCTTCCTTCCTCATCCACTTGACAAGCTCAAACACACCTATACGTGGATTTCTGTAAATGTTGTGTCGTGAATTCACCTAGTTTTCCTTTCAATAACTCACTCATCAAACTTCATAATGTTAGGTTGTAGAGCATGTTTTCATGTGAGAAAGTGTTGAAGACTGTACACTTTCCATAGTTGTCTCGTCGGTGTTCGATATACCGGGAAATGTGTTTTTCTTATATGGGCGGGATTTTGACCGATAGGTTTATGGGACGGTTTTGGCCCATGGTATTGTAAAACTGCTTAAGCAGTTGTCTATTTATATGGTTTTGTGCATATGGTAGGCATTATGTAACATTGCAAATCTGTTTTGAATTTGGGTGTGAATTCTGTAGAGTTTTTTTTTATCATAGCTCCAAACAGATCTGGGTATTGTATTGAGAGAGCGGTGGCTTGTAATAAAATCTGAGCAAGTGATTCTTGGTGGACGTAGCCCAAATTGGGTGAACCACGTTAAATATTATCTCTTTTTGTTGTGTTATTTTATTCTACACTTTTATTTAAGATATGCAATATTTTCTGCATATTAGTTTCTATTGTTGATTCTGTGAGGGATTATTCCACATATTTTATCCCTTATTTCCTAACAATTGGTATCAGAGCCTGGTTTGGTTTGTTGAAGTGTTGAATCGCAGGGAAATTTTTATCTTGAGTGGGAGATATGGCAGATGATGGAAGATCTAGGGTTGATAAATTCACCAGGCAGAATTTTAGTCTTTGGAAGATGCGGATGGAAGATTACCTTTATCAGAAGGATCTTTATATTCCACTGTATGACGAGGTAAACAAACCCTCGAGCATGACAGATGTGGAATGGGATTTTTTGGATAGGAAGGCACTTAGGACAATCTGGTTGTGTCTTGCATCTTTGGTATTATTTAATGTTTCAAAGGAAAAGACTACAAAAGAACTAATGGATGCATTAGGGAAGTTGTATGAAAACCCCTCTGCCTCTAATAATATATTTTTAATGAAAAAGTTGTTTAATATGAAGATGTCTGAGAATGGTTCAGTAGCAGATCATCTAAATGATTTTAATACAGTTGTAAATATGTTAGCTTCGGTTACAATAGAATTTGATGAAGAAGTTAGGGCTTTATTAGTTCTGTGCTCTTTACCTAAGAGTTGGAATAGCCTAGTAATGGCGGTAAGCAACTCAGTTCCAGCTAACTCAAAGTTGAAGTTTGAGGATGTTGTAGGGGTGATTCTAAGCGAGGAAATGCAAAGAAAAATCTCTGGTGAATCTTCTACTTCAAGGAATGCTTTGCCATTGGAAACTAGAGGGAGACAAAAGAATAGAGGAAGCCATGGAAAATCAAAGGATTAGGCAAGGTTAAAATTCAAAAGCAAGATAGTATGTTGGCAATGTGGAAAGTCTGGGCATGTAAAGAAGGACTATTGGGAGCTTCAGGACAAGAAGAAACAACAGGAAGAAAACAAGGAAGCAAATGTGGCAACTAGTAATGTATGTCAGGATGCTTTGATTCTTTCTTTGCACAATATTACTGAATCTTGGGTTTTAGATTCGGGGGCTTATTTCCATGCTTCTCCACATAGGCATTATTTTGTTGATTATGTTCAAGGAGATTTTGGGCATGTTTTTCTTGGTAATGATGAGCATTGTAGCATAGTTGGAAATTTTTTTGTTCAGGTTAAGATGCAGAATGGGAATACTTGGCTATCCAAGGATGTTAGACATGTGCCTACATTAAGACAAAATTTGATATCGGCAAGATAGTTGGGAAGTGATGGTTGTATTGTGATATTTACAATGGACTCTTATAAGGTTACCAAGGGTGCTCTTGTGGTGGCAAGAGGTAAGAAGGTTAGAACCTTGTATTTAAACACTTATAGCACTAATTTTTGTAATCTTGTGGCTTCAGAAGTAGATACAACATTGTGGCACTATAGGCTCGATCATATAAGCCATAAGGGCATGGAGATCATAAATAAGGATTTGTCTGGATATACAGAAACAAGTTTGGAGTTCTGTGAGGACTGCATATATGGGGGAAAAAATTGAGTAAGGTTTCTCAAGGTTGGACCTACAAAGAAAGAGAGTAAGTTAGAGTTGGTGCATTCTGATGTATGGGGGCCGAGTCAAGTATCATCTCTTGGGGGTTCAAGTTATTATGTTACTTTTATTGATGATGCAACAAGGAAAGTTTGGGTTTATTGTATTAGAAACAAATATGATGTATTTGACACTTTTGTTAAATGGAAAGCCTTTATAGAGAATGAAACTGGTCTTAAGCTAAAATGTCTCAGGTTAGATAATGGAGGGGAGTATTGCAGCAATGAATTTGATGATTATTGTTCTAATAATGGAATCTGCAGGAAAAATACGGTTCCAGAAAATCCATAGCAGAATGGGGTGTCAAAAAGGATGAACAGAACAATAATGGAATGTGTTAGGAGCATGAGGTTACATGCATGACTACCTCTTTCTTTTTGGGCAGAAGCGGTGAGCACAGTTGTGTACTTGATAAACAGAGGACCCTCAAGTGCCTTGGATGAAGGCATACCTGAGGAGGCTTGGTATGGTAAGAAATTTGATTATTCATTTCTTAGAGTCTTTGGATGTGAGGTGTTTGTCCATATAGAGAAGGATGAGCAGACCAAACTAGAGGCTAAATCAGAAAAATGTACTTTCATTGGTTATGGTGGTGATGACTTTGAATATAAATGTTGGAGTATTAAGGACAAAAAAATTATTTGATCTAGGGATGTGGTCTTTAATGAGAAAGTCATGTATAAGCAGCAATTACAGGAAAATAGGGAAGAATCCAAGAAAGAATATGCAGCAGTAGAGGATCTTTCGGATGGGAAAGTGACACATGAATTAGTTCAGGAACCTCAAACTCCTATATTGAGGAGGTCTTCTAGGGTAAGAAGAGAACTTGAACATTTTTCTCCTTCACTTTATTCTTTATTACTCACTAATAGTGGAGAGCCAGAGAGCTTTGATGAAGCAATGCAGGTAGGTGCCAGGAAGAAGTGGGAGCAAGCCATGGATGAGGAACATCAAGCTCTCATGGAGAACCATACATGGGATTTAGTGAAGCTACACGAAGGAAAAAGAGGATTACAGAACAAGTGGGTGTTCAGAGTCAAAGAGGAAGAAGGAGGTAAGAAAATATACAAGGCCCAATTGGTGGTCAAGGGGTTTGCATAGAAAAAAGGTATAGATTTTGATGAGATTTTTTCTCCTGCAGTAAAAATGACTTCTATTAGAACTGTTGTAGGAATAGTTGTAGTAGAAGACTTGCACTTAGAACAGCTTGATGTAAAGACTACATTTCTCCATGGTGATTTAGATGAGTAACTATATATGTAACAACCAGAGGGCTATGAGGTCAAAGGTAAAGAGGAGATGGTGTGTAAACTTAAGAAGATATTATATGGCTTGAAACAAGCTCCACGTCAATGGTATAAGAAATTTGATAGCTTCAGGATGGAGCAAGATTATATTAGATGTCAATCTGACCATTGCATGTATACAAAGAAATTTGAGGATGGTAGTTATATTATCATGTGTTTGTATGTGTATGACATGTTGGTTGCAGGTAAAAACATGTAGGAAATAAAAGTACTCAAGAAGCAGCTAACTGAATCCTTTCCTATGAAGGATTTAGGGGCAACCAAACAAATCCTTAGTATGAGGATATCTCGAGATAGGAAGGAACGGAAGCTGACTTTATCTCAAGAAGATTACATTAATAAGTTATTGGAGACGTTTAATATGCATGATGCTAAAGTGGTTGGGACTCCTTTGGCATGCCATTTCAAGTTATCAAAGGAGCAGAGTCCCAAGACAGAGCAGGAGAGGAACCAGATGTCTAAGGTACCTTACTCATCAGCTGTTGGCAGTTTGATGTATGTCATAGTGTGCACCAGGCCTTATATTTCCCATGTAGTGGGAGTGGTGAGTAGATTTATGAGTGATCTAGGTAGAGATTGCTGATAGGCAGTAAAGTGGATCCTTTGGTATTTGAGAGGGACCATAGGGACATTTTTGTGCTACAATGGATCAGACACCACTTTGTGTGGTTATGTAGATTTAGATATGGCTGGAGATGTAGACAATAGGAGGAGCACAACATGTTATGTTTACACTATAGGTGGGACAACAGTAAACTGGATTTCACGACTACAGAAGTTGGTGGCTTTGTCAACCACAGAGGCTAAGTATGTTGCTACCACAGAGGCAAGCAAGGAAATTATTTGGTTACAACAATTACTTGAGGAGCTGGGGCATAAGCAAGAGGAAGGAAAGTTGCATAGTGATAGTCAGAGTGTTATACACCTAGCTAAGAACTTTGCTTTCCACTCTAGGATGAATCCTATATAGTTAAGGTACCATTTCATCAGGACAACTTTGGAGGAAGAGAAGTTAAACCTGGAGAAGATTCATATCAGTCAGAATCCTGCAGACATGATGACTAAGGTGGTCACAAGGGAAAAACTGAAGCTGTGTTCAACTTTGGTTGGTCTTCACGGAAACTAGTGAAGGGTTGAGAAGCTTGCTCAGAGAAAAACTAGTCTCCAAGTGGGAGATTGTTAGGTTATGGAGCCTGTTTTCATGTTAGAAAGTGTTGAAGACTATACACTAAGAGTACTGTATACTTTCCACAATTGACTTTGGCCTTAAAATGTGCTCGATATATCAAGAAATGTGCTTTTCTCATATGGGCGGGATTTTGACCCATAGGTTTACGGGACAGTTTTTGCCCATGGTTTTGATACCAATGCACTTTTTATTTCCCAGGGTGGTGCACATACTTGGAATCATAAAGAAGAACCATCTATCCAAATTCAATGTTCTTATTCTTAATATGTCTATCATGTCATGCTTTCTGCTTGGCCTTTTCTATCTTTTGGCTCCAACATGCGATGGCACCCCTCTCATCCAACTACATCAATTTATTTATATGCTCTTTAAGGGCTTGTTAATCATCTAGTCCTCTTACACGCGCAATATGTAAGGAGGGTAACATGAATTCCACTGGTAAAATAGCCTCTATGTCAAACACCAACTGAAAGGGTGTGGTTTTGTTCAAACATTTGTAAGTAGTCCTGTATGCCCAAAGTATAACAAAGAATTTATCATCCCAGTCTTTTCTCTCGACATCACAAATTTTTCAATGTATGTCCCAATATCTTGTTGAAAGCCTCATCAGTTCTATTATCCTATGGGTGATAGGGTGTTGTATTATGATTTGCCACTATAAATTCTGCCAATAATATTATAATAATATCATTCAAAAAGTGTGTGCCTCTATCACTTGTTAAGCTCAATGGACATCCATACATGTTGATAATGTTTTCCTATAAGAACCTTGATGTCGCAGCTATCATGTAATCCTTTATAGGCGTCACTTCTACCCACCTTGTCAAATAATTTATACATGTAATAATATAGCGTGACCTCGTCCTGTGCGCCAGTGGGGAAATAGGACCCACAAAGTCAATTTCCCATTTCTCAAGAGGTTTTACACTCATAATAGGCCTCAAAGGCATCTCATCTCTATTCTCAGGCTTTCCAAGGCATTGGCAATGATCACAAGCCTTGGCATACACCTTACAATCCTTATATAGTGTTTCCCACCACAAACCAGCCATCAGAATCTTACGCACAGTGGCAGTACCTGCATAATGTCCACCAGAAATTCCACCATGAGCTTCCTCCATAATATCTTCACATTCATTCTCAAGTACACATCGGCGCAAAACCTCATCCTGGCCTAGTTTTTATAGATCTCCACTTATCAACATGTAACATGTGGCGCGTATGGCAAGTTGTTTCTTCTCTAAGCTCTTCATCCCTTCAGGCGCCACACCCATATACAAAAATATAGAAATATCTTCTAAGTCAGAGGGCACGAGGTTTAATCTAAATAGTTTTGCATATGATATTATGTCCTTAATGCTCTGTGCATCCTCACTTGAATTAATTCGTGATAAATGATCTGGTCCAAAATTACTCTTTCCTGACTTTACCACAACTGTAAAGTAAAATTCCTAAAACAAGAGAATCCAATGGCATATACACCCCTGAAAAATAGGATTATTAACCAAGTACTTAAGTGTCATGTGATCTATATAAAATAGAAAGGGAGTTTCCAGTAAGTATTTTCTAAACTTGTTCAGCATGTAAATCATGGACAATTCTTCATGTTCGGTAGTTGTATAATTCTTTTCAACTGGTGTCAACTTCATGCTCACAAAATAGATAGGATGATCAACAATCCCATCACCAGGCTATGCTAACAATGTGCCAATCGTCATGCTAGAGGCATCAGCATGTACGTGGAAAGGTTTATCCCAAGAAGGAAAAATGCAGAATGGGCGCATAAGTAAGTCTTTCCTTTAATGTCTCAAACGTTTGTTATTGCACCTCATCCCAATGAAACTTCCCCTTACTTTTCAACAATTCTTCCAAGGGTGCGGAAATCTTAGCATATCCCTTGATGAACTTTCTGTAATAACATGTATGTCATAAGAACCCACGCACCTCGCTTTGATTGGTAGGCTCCTCCAAACCCAAGATAACTGCAATTTTAGTAGGATCTACCAACAAGCCTTCTTTACAAATAATATATCCCAACAAAGTTCCAAAGGTCATAGAAAATATACACTTCTTAATATTAAGAGAGATGCTCAACTGCCGGAACCTCTCAAACATCAGTCACAATTTTTTAGTGATCTTTTACCAACCCATATATAGTCCAGTCATTAAAATAAACCTATAAAAACTTGTGTGTAAAGTCCTCAAAGGATTGTACAAAGATGCGCGAAAAGACTATAGGCGCATTCTTCAATCCAAATGGCATAACCGTGTATGCAAAAATTCGCCACTTTGTGGTGAAATTTATCTTTTCTTAGTCTTCTTAAGTAATCTACATCTGATGATAACCTAAGAATCCATCAGTGAAAGAGTAAATCTTGTGCCCTGCAACGCCTTGAAAGATCTCCTCAGTAAAAGGTGTAGGAAAAGGGTCTATGGCACGGGTATCATTCAAATATCTATAGTTCATACAAATCCTTATCCTACCATCTTTCTTTATGCTTATCACCATGGGCCTAACCCACTCTGAATCCTCAATCGGCTTAATGATTCCATATTTTAATATCTTATCAATATCTTCCTTGAATTTGATGTGCAGATTAGGATTCATCCTATAAGGCCTCTTCCTAACTGGGTGTGCACCTTCTTTCAATTTGATCCTCATCTCGACCAGAGATTATACTCCCTTCAACTCATGATAGCCTCATAGAAATAAATAAGTCCTATAAGTCATGCAGTAGCTAAATTATCTTTGACACCTCTTATTCAGACCAATAATGGCCTCTTTAGGTTATGTATCTATCCCAATATTGACCTTCTTTATTTTCATAGGCTCATGTTATGTACATGCCTTCTCATCTGCACTATTTAAGACCTTGTGCATACCTACAGTGTGATCAATGTCTAGATTCTCTACTTCTTCATCATCAATAATATAAACTAGCTTACCTTTTTTCTTCCAGCCAGGCGCACCCAAGTTTCTCCTCATCTGTCTCTTCTTTGTCAAAGCGTGCCTCCAAATTTGAATCCCCAAACATTTCTAATAGGAGTTCCTCAACCTTTACACTATCCCCCATCATAATGTGCTTCATGATCTGTAATGCTTCATTCACTGGAGGTTTAGTAGAAAAATAGTCAAAGGTCTAAATCATACTGGAAGTCATCTCCTGCCAGTTAATTTTTTCTCATTTTAACTCTACATGAACATACCATGTGTGCACCAAACTTCCTAAAGTGGTGTATAAATTATGTCCCTAGAGTGATGGCGGTAAGGTTTCCTGCCCCTCCATCGAAAGTCTCTCACACTTTTGAATGTGGTGCGAAGCATAATCCTTCCCATGGAATTCACATATTTTTGAAGGTACACTAGTCCTAAGAAACATAGTAGAGAAGGTTATTCTCACTTCTCACCACTCCAAAAGGTTATTTTTGTGTGTAGTCCACCAGCACACAGTTGTCCCACACAAGGAATATACCAAAATATTTCTTCTGTCACCCTCATCTTTCCATTGAGCTTTCATGACGTGTAGAAATACATCAGGGTTTCCTTCACCAGTGTACCAAGGTACTTGGTTATGGCCCAAGTGCCTAACCATGCGCAACCTACTTATGTGAGTAACCATATTCTTTATCGCTCATCTAACCATACCATACATTCCATGTGCCCAGTTATCATAGGAAACATTGGTTGTATCACTCATAGACTGGCATTATCCCATTAAATAACACCTTAGATGACTCAAGCAATTCAAGATCCCTGACTGTACACACATATATCCTATTCAAATCCTCTTCACTTAAGGTTTCTACATATGGTGTAGTCTTCCCATCTATCAAAGGAATAATCACACACTCTTCTTTGTTCTCAAAACTGATGTATCCTTTGTTAAAGCACAGATCAACATTATTCACATAACACCAAGGCAACCCAAGTAATGCTAGAAAAATATCTACTTTAGTAAGCGCTAAGACCTTAAAGTCCCCAGTAAACTTAGCTCCTTGTATAGTAATTGTCACATGTTTCAAAACTCCAATAGGATTAGCTCTATTCTTGTTCGCCATGTACAACACATTCTAAGAAGGTTGTAATGGTGGTCATGATTACATGCATCTGAGGTGAGAACATTCACTTCTGCACCTATATCAATCGGTATGTTTCTCAACAGCCACCCATCAATAACTGCATTCAAATTGATCTCTTTTTCATACCCAAGACTGTTAGGAGGTAAGTTTTTATGCAAAATTTTCCTTTTGCTCTCAGATCCAACGCATGGTATATTTTCCCTCAACCATTCCCCTCACAAAGGAATGATATTTTCTTAACACAAACATCTTACAAACCTCCTTCAAGTCATCAACATCATTCTATGGGATGTCAACCTTCTTCACCTGCTCCATCTTACGTGATTGCTCCTTCACATACTGTATGTCACCCTGTAAGTTTCTAATAACCTCCATAGTCTCTTAATAAACTTCCTTCTGATGAGTAGGAACTAGATATTTTGCATTTATCACCTCTTTCTTTGTAATAGCAAGCTTCTTCTTTAGAATGTTATGGGCACGTGCAACCTCATTGCGTGTAGTCACCAACACAAGCAGTATCTTAGGTTCAGGCACAAGCTTAGGAATCCACTGGTCTTCCACAATGCGTTGTAATTTAATCATCCCTGTGCCCTTATCATTCTTCTTATAGTTCTTACTCATGTGCTCATACAACTCCAGAAACTCTTCAAACTTATGGTGTTTCCCACACCATGAGAAAATTACATTTTGAGGGAATTCGTGTTGATAATGATAAGGGGGTCCGCAGGTATAATAAGTTTCTTGGGGGAATTCGCCTCTTCCATTGTCATGACCACAACCTTTATATCCTCCTCGAAAACCTCTACCTATACCACCTCAATCAGAATTCCCTTCATGATGTTGTCCCTCCTACTCCTTTGAATTATACACAACATTGGTCTGGCGCACACCGGTCTCAATAGCATCATGGATCTTATCAACCAGTCTACAATTTTATGTGTTATGAGTGTGGGAATTACATATCTTATGGTAACAAGACATGTTCTTCCAAATCACGCACTACAACAACAGGAACCTACTCGAATCATGATCTAAATGACATATCTCACAATCCAACAACATGACATGTGATGAGTGTTATTAATCCTCTTCATTGATGATGTCAATCCATGGTTGGTGTCCAATGGTTATATGTAATTGGAGAATGATATCTTTGGAAAAAAACTCCTTCAAACACAATCCAAACTTACATAAATTGAAAATAACACTTGCGGAAATGGAAAAGCACACTTGTATAAATTAAATCACACTTGTAGAAATGAAATCACACTTACATAAAGGAAATTTATGAATTAGAAATAAAGATAATCAAATAAAGCACCTACATTTTCACAAGAAACTAAATGAAATTGAATATTACAATACAAGGAGAAAAACAATACAACAAAATGATAATCATAAAAAAGTAATAAACGTAACCATAAATTATTACAAGATAAAAACACAAATACACAGATCTATCTTCCTTGAAATGAGTGGCCAACTCATTCCTTGGAAGAGGATTTAAATCATGCTTCCAAGATCTTAATTAAAAACTTCATAATGTTGGAGAGAAAAGAACATATTTTTCATTGATTAGTAAAATATTACATACAAGAGTGTGGAAGGTTGCATTTATAGTTCATGCATCCAACCAACTCCTTAGTCCACTCACCAAGAACGAACTACCTATTCTTGGGTGGATTTATTCAAAGTAATAAATCCTAAAAAAACTTGACTACAATAGTCCACTTATCGTGGAGAATTTTTCTACAACTCATCCCTTTAATCTAGGAACACAAAGTGGGAGAGTACTTATTCAACATTCTGTAATGTCCCCTTTTCTATGCCAAAGGCCTAAGGGTCAAGTCGAGTCCAAGCCGGGTCATACCCAATGGGATGTGGATGTTGGGGGCTATTGTGAAGGGGCCGCATGGTACTAATATCCATGTTTTGTGCTTGGGAGTCACTATTGGACCATGACGACTTAAAAGGGAAAACATAACTTTAGTTACTTTCATTTTATTGGCCCCTCCATGGAATGAAATGCGGCTAGGGTTATTGGGGCTTGTTTGCCTTGTAGAAGTATATAAGGAGCGGGGAGAGTAAGGAAAGGCACTTTTGACATACATTTTATTGACCCCTTCATGTGCAGCAGTTGTTGTTGCGCATCTACAGCTTGTGGAGTCAAATCCCACAGGGACCCTAGCTTCGGTGGTGAGAGACATGTCCCTAGCTAGCAGGGCATTCTTTAGTAGTGAGAGATATACCCTAGTTTGTCATCTTGGAGCCACTTTCAAGGCTGTGTGGCAGAGATATTATCAGAGGTTTAAGAGGAAGGATTTTGAGGGTTTTGGGGGCATTTGAGGAAGACAATCAGAGGGGCTCCAAATTAGATTCACAGCAACCATTTGGGTTAGGCATGGTAGCACGTTGAAGGTGCCTCCATAATTTTCCCGACCCCATTCCAAGAAAGGCAACTTACAGCCTTTATTTGGGGATTTTTCAGTCGGTCGTTTCCAAATCTGAAGGTGGAACTATTACTTCCTATATCTGTTAATGTTATTTCCAAAGACCCTTATTATTGCTCTTGTATTTAGAGGGTTATGAACCTCTAAAGTTTTCCAACCTCCTAGGGCATTCTGTAATTTTTCTGTCAGCAATATATTATTCCAAAAAGTCTAAAAATGTTTTCCTAGTTTTTATTATTATTGTTGCAAGCTTCCCTCAAAATTTCATGCACTATGGGTAAATATTTTGTGAGATATCAATTTAATACCATTCGTTGTCCTAGTTGGTCATTTTCAGTAAAAATCAGTATTTACTTTGCTGCAACTTTCAATATTTTTTGCATTTTTAAGTGGTATCCCATTAGGGATATTTCACATTCCTAATATTATTCCCCTATTTGGTCATCCTTGAAACATGGAGAGAAAATGGAGGAGTGCTAAGTCCATGACTTTGAATTCTTCTTGGAATGTCACATGCATGCATGGCTTTGGATTGCAACATGTTTGGATTCATATTCTTGGTTGATGATGTGGAAGCAAAGAGTGGGTTGAATAGTTTGGTGCTCCTTTACATTACTTTGGAACAAACCAAAATACTTTCATTAGCTAGGCCTTTCAGTAGTTGGGTGTTTTAGTAGTTGCGTGAAGACTTTCAGTAGCTGTAATCTATGAACTTGGAGTAGAGTTGCTTATGACCTATTTTCTACACACTATTGCATTCCAAATTTAGAAGAAATATTAGGAAATAACAACAATTAGATTGCAAATACATTTCTAAAGAGATCATAAGATAAATCCTATATTCTAACTTAAATACGTTATCGGTTGTTAAAACTAAATCTAAATTCACTCGAAAGCTTGATGTTAAGAGAGAGAATAAGAGTGTTATTTGGTGATATAATGAGACATATTTTGGTCTCATCGGCATGTGCCAATTTACGAGGATAGTTATCCTTCGTATGTCCTTCCACCTCACAATTTTTATACAAGATTCCACTATGCATCTCATGAGCCGAATTGGCTTATAGTTTCTCCAACTGTTTCACCATAGATGCAATCTATGCTTCCAAGAATGGGCTAACTCTAGTGTCTATGCTCCTAACTTCTTCAGTATGTAGAGCTACCTCCAAATTCTCACGCAAATCAGTAAATGTCTTATGAGAGAATGCCCTTCTGAAAGGTGTGATCAAACTTCCAATAAACCATTGTGCATTCTAGCTAGGTGAATATCATAAGATAACTTTGATAACAAAGTTTTAAAGTGTGCATCGTACTCCCTTACACTCTCAGCCATGCCCTGCTTTATTTATTTTAGTGGGATTATTCTTTTCTATTTAAACTTAGGTATATGGAACTCAGCCAAGAAAGCATCATGCAGCACATTGTAATCTACAACAGTTTGGTTCGGATCATACTTCATATACTAGTTATGCAAGTGCCCTTGCAAGGTAGTAACAAACTAACTTTCCTTACGCTCAAGAGTTTTGATTACCTTCGCATGCCATAGTATTTCACACATGTGCACATGCTCAGCTGCATCTTTAATACCTCTGTATTGTGGAAGGTGAAGATAAATCTCGTAATAAACTTTTTTTGGATGGTGTAGACCATGCCCACTAGACCCAGACCCTGTATTACCTCCAGTATTTCCTCCACCTCCAAATCCTCTTGATCCAAATCCTATAGCAGGTACTAGAAGAAAGTTTGATCTACTCTTTGTTCCAACTATTGTAATAAATTTAACTCCTATAGTTTTCAAAGTTGTGCTACTTTCAAATGTATTATTAACTTTCTGTGTGCCCATGCTCTGTCCAGATGACACGCCAGAAAATATACCAGCAATCAGACCACCAAACAATGAAGACATCTACGTAGCCATAGATGAATGTGCTATCTGATGAACTCTTATACTCAATGGAAAATGAAATCTACCTATCACTACTCTATCACCAACACTAGCATGTTTCTCAATAATTGTTTCAAGAACTGGAACCCCAAGCATATGGGCAAGGTCGCCATGTGGGATTAGATGCGTGCCAGTGGTCCTTAATATTTCTTCATCAGATGTGTTCTCATCTGAATCTGGAGGGGATTCTATACCATGTTTTCCTAAATGGGGGAGTACAGGCTACTCAGGTCCCACATCCTCTGCGTGAACCTCGAATCCTTCGCACATCACTTATCTCCACAGCTCCATATACTCCTTAACAATGCACTTCTTTTCCAATTCCCTCTCCCATGCCTCATTATACTTAAGCCACCTTTCTTCTCTCTACCACAATGTCTACCATCTTTCACCACACCTGCTCTTGTCCCCACGCACGATGTAGATTTAGCTAGCCATATTTTGTTCTTCCAAATCTAGAGTCACCAACAAGATCTTAATCGCTAAAGGGATAGTGCCCAAATAAGATCCTTTGGGTTCACCCAAGAACTAGAACTTAACAACCTCTGGACAAGAATAAGTGGAAACAACGTAATCCAACATGTAACTGTGCAAAACACCAATCCACCAATTATCTACAATGCATGTCCATGTCAAATCAGCATCATGCACAACCTGGTAATCTTCTTGTGTCCAAACAATTGATCTAGACCCGCAACTTCACTTTGATGCATATGCTACCAGCCACTCGCACAAATCTATAGCAAAACAAAAAAAATGTCTCATAGATTTCAGGATATATATTTTCTTCAACCCACGTGTGAGCATTGAAATCGGGTCTAATATTATATCTATGAGCAAAATATTTTTCTAAATTTTCTACCCAACTTTCAATGCTATCCAAAGTCAACCGATGTGTCTTCATCATGCAACATCCTTACAACAGCTTGAAAAGAGGTCTCGGCAATAGAACCAAAATATAGTCTGTATTTATTGTTCAAGCCCTGTACGAATTGGCACATCGCTCAAACAAATCTGAGCACTCACCCGAAGCATGCAAAGGTACCAGGTCCCTCTTTCTATACCATCTTTTTCAAGGTGTTAGCATGATCATACAAGTATTCCATATTAATACCAAGTAATTAAAGGTAAATCATAACAAGAATTAGAACACCACGATAGTGCATAGTGAATCAAACAAGGATCAAGGTCAGATTTACCATGCAATAACTAGTAATAGATACATCAACCATTATCCATCCGTAAATATCCATTATATTAAACCATCAAAAGATAATAGTTAAATACATTACAATTACCATCATAGATTCAAGAGTCAGACGTGCTCATAAACCAGTAGCATAACTCTACATAACATGATCTCTCTCACACCCCTTAACCGTGCAAATCAATACATACATACATACATATATGTATATATATATATATATATATAATATATATATATATATATATATATATATATATGTATATATATATATATATATGTAGTGGGGACTTTCCCTTCACTACTCATGCACTCTCAAAATAGGATGCATGTTGCCATGCGTCGCTACAAAAGAAACTACATAAGCATACAAACTTTGCCTAATAATAGGTTACCTATAATTAACTCTAGATCTAATCCTATTATTAGCTCAAACTTTGCATGACACTTAATCTTCCACTTTGTCCAAAAATAGTCATTGCTTCATCCTCAAGTCTTTTATCTTTTCCCAATACGTGTTCATCACTCCATGTTCAACTCCAACTTGTTCCATGAAAAAGAGGTTAAGTGCCAAACTCTATCTTTCTAGGTGCGAATATGAGGGGCACAACTCTGTCAAACTTACGCGCCTATCCATACGCCCTTTAATACTTAGTCAATATCTTGGCTAGTCAACACCGACTGGGTATGATTTCTTTGGATTGTGTCTTCAAGGTTCAAAGAGAAGATAGTATGGCCTAAATGTTGTCTATAATAGACTGTGTGTGTGGGACTTTGATGATATGAACAAGGGTTTGATGAATAAACCCCAACTGAGTCAAGATGTCATGAATGAAAGATTAACAAGAGGAAACTTATAGTGGATCCAGGCTCAATATAGTTTGTGCTCTTTAAGGAAAGGAGCTAAGGTTCAAGTGTCTCAAGGGTTGAAGTAATTGAAGGGTGTGCATCAAATATGATGCTACAAGTCTACTGTGAAAGAAAGAGAGATGAATATTATATCATGTGAGAGTTGTTTCTAAGTCTAAGAAGATGTATTGAAGACCAAGTGAAGAATTTCAAGCTTGCAGCTGAACTTCTAACAGAGAGTGTTTGATTCATGACATGAAAGACTGAGCTAAGTGTATTTAGCTCCATCAAAGACAATCATGAAGGAAACTGTTAGAATTGAGATGGAGTAGTCCTAGAACATGTCTTCGGAGCTAGATTGAAAGGACATAACATGTTCAAATCCCTAATAAAAGCTACAATTTGATGGTACAGAGGTATGGAAAAAGGTGACATGATGTAGGGTCTACAAGGATTAGAGATGTCTTATAGAGATCTACAAAGGAAAAAATGGATCTCTACAGGTGTCATGACCTGGTTTGAAAGTCCAATGTCCTAAATGTCAAAATTTACAAAGTCTCGATGCATAAAGGGTGTGACTAGTGTGTAAGGAAGATCTTAAGGTCTTCAGGGGTACCCATCAAGTATGAAGGTGATCATCAAATCCCTACATGAGATATCTGAAG
Source organism: Taxus chinensis (assembly GCA_019776745.2). NCBI lineage: Eukaryota > Viridiplantae > Streptophyta > Pinopsida > Cupressales > Taxaceae > Taxus > Taxus chinensis. The sequence goes on from CM034152.1 coordinate 29,706,366, forward strand.
AAAGAGTGCAAAAAATGCAAGTGATAATAGTACATTAGAGTGAAAAAGTGTATTAACAGCTGAGTAAGAGTCATGGAGACTATACAAGGTATGAAAACCATCTCAGTGCACTTTTGTATGAGGTTCAGTCTTGAAAGTCTGGTTTTGAGTATCTAAAAGAGTCTCTATAGGCACAAAGCTCTTTGTTGCTTTTAGTATGTGAAGTAGACTCATATATGAGTTTTCTAATAGTCTTAAGGGAAAGTGTAAATGATATCAAAGCATAGAAGTTTTTCCAGAACATGTTATAGTGGGGTTTTAAGACTAAAATGTTTTCCTACATGTGTATCATGAGCATTTATGTCAAGGGGGGTTGTGGCCTGCTATGTACTCAGTGTATTTAAGTATAACTAGGCTCAATTTGATGTTTCAAGAAGGATATCTGATAATCAAGAAAAAAAGTGTGCAAGTTTCACTTTCAAGTGTGAAAGGTGATTAGAACACTAAAGAATATGCTAAGGAGCCACAAGTTTAAATGAATCCACTCTAGGATCACTGAAACAAGGTATGAGCTTTAATTTTGTTGTTTATAGTTAGAACATGATAACTCAAGCCCAAAGGATTCATAAGTTGATTAGTAATGAAATTTATGAGCCTATATGATGCTTCAAAAATTTGTTAAAAAAATACTAAGAGAGTTGTTAGAGGTTGTTTTTCCCTAAGATGTTAAGCCAATTACCAAGGGTTGAAAAACAAGAACTTTACAGTAAATTATAACAAAAGGTGTATTATGGGCTTGAAGGAAGGAATATTGCATAGTCTTGACAAAGATATAGTGATTTTCATAGATATTATCCTCCATATGTTGAACTAAAGAGCCCCTATAGAGCCAAAAATAGTTTATCTATGCATAAAGAAAGGTTCAGAGTGTATCAGAGGTAGAGTAAGTGATTTTCATAACACAAAATGTTTCTCATGAACTTGATAAGTCATTCTTGAGGTGTTTAAAGTATCTATGCTCAATATCAATCATGAAACTAGTATGAAGGATCTAGAAACCTCATTTGATGACAGTATGATGCTTGAAGAATGTACAAATTTCTGTTGTATACTACAAGTGGGTTTGAGGTGCACAAGTGCCCACTATTAGAAGGGGAGCATGATATCCTTCTCTTGAAGATAAAAATTTCATCTTCAAAGCATTGGGTTATGATATGAAGGTTTTCTTACAAGGAACAAGGAAGTTGAGTTTATGGAATGTGTCACTTCATATGATATGATTTTTAAACACTAAAAAGAAGGTTTAGGACTTGGTCAAAATAGAAAAGTCTCTTCTCAGGCAAGATATCATGGCATGAAGGCAAAAATTTGTGGTCACCTAGAGAGGTGAATGTTTTAATTCTAGGGGGGTTTGTATATTTTTGTGTCTTTGAATGTTTAGGATTCTAGAGCACACCAAAGTTAGGAGAAATGGAACTAAAAGGTCATTAGAGGGAAATCAGTCCTTGAGATGGTTTGAAGTCAAAAAATGGTAAGACACAAGTCAATTTTTGCCTTGACTAGTTGAATTTTCCCAAAATGAAGGTATGCATAACATGTTTGATCCTCATTCTTAATTGTTGGCATGTTCATGAGGTGGTACCATCAAATATTGGTTTGGTTCAGTGATCTCATATTGACAAAAATAGAGTTTTTGTGTGATATGTCAAGTTTTTACAGACCTAGACTGCGAGTAATGGTGTTTTTGCTCATAATAAGGTATGATTATGCCTCCTTCATGTTTATTGATGATGTTCAGATGATGTAGATTATTGGCCCACGAGGGAGCATGGTGTTTGCATGCTTGAAATGAAGACAAAATCAGTTCTTGAGGTAATTTTCAATATTTTGAGCTAAGATGAGATCTTTGGTTGATATTTCTAACCAAAAAATGATGCTTTGAAGTTGTGGAAGGTGAAGAATGTGAGCTACAAGTATGCCTTTATCATTAATGTAAAAAGGGGCAGAAGTTCAGGGTGTTTTTCCATCAATGACAAAGGAGGAGATTATTGGCATGTGTTCCTAATAGGTGTTGTCATTGATGCAAAATCCACACTTACTGACAAATTGAATGATGTATCATGTTTTTATAATGATGTACATGATGATGACATCATGTTTCAAATGTGTTTGTGTTGATATAATGGGATTCAGTGAGGTTTGCTTGCACTTACAAGCCTATACAGGTGACTAGGATGATGTGGCATGGTAGTAGGAGCTTCTTGGAAGCTTGGGAATTAATTTTGACATGATGGATAAGTGTGTTTGGAGGGTGCTTGGGAAACTCACAATAGTGGCATGGTACAGGTATAATTGGTTCACTATGTTACAAGTGCTCATTGGAAGCAGGTATGGTTGCTTAGAGGTGTGGAAAATGTGCTATGGAGCCATGTGAGCTCATGGAAGATTGTAATTTAGGTATATTCATGATGTATCAAGTTATTTTTGGATCATTTGCAGAGGATTAATGATGAGTTGTTGCATTCTTTCAGTTGACCCTAGTTTCTACAGTGATAATAAGGGATATAAGCAAAGGTAAGTCTTAATGAATTGAGAGATTAATGTATGGTATTGATTTTATGATGATTTTATATGTTATTAGGGATGTATCATGAGTGTTGTGGAGAAAAATTTCAGGATGCCTGTGATGAGTATTTTGCAAGATATGATCAGATTTTGTAAGACAAGGTCAAAATCTAGTGAAATTATAGCTCGAAGTTGAAATTTAGATGCTCGTTGTGGACAGTGTGATTTTTATGGTGACCATTTTTATTTCAAGGATTCTTATATGGTGAGTTTATAAGGTTTCAAAAAAAATAATGAGGTCAATTGATCATCAAGTTTTTATGAATGAATGTTAAGAAGGTAAAGTCGTCTAAAACCCTAGTTAAACCCTAGCTAGGAGCAGTTTACAGAAAGTGAAGTATAGTGTTGATGTATTTTCTCGTTCAATTAAAATTAATGAGTTATCTACAAAATAAAGTACACAAATCAAAACATGAATGGTTTAAGGTACATCGAATGTGATCTGATGGATACAGGTGCAAAGTGAATGATGGATCGTCGTTGTAGCTGATAACCTACAAATAAGATAAACTAAAACATTATTGATTAGATATATTTATGTGGGGGTTTCCTGAACAATTTCAGCTCAAGAAGTGATTATCTTCCTTCCATATATGTCAACCCCCATGTGTTTAAAAAGATTGAAATGAAGTAAGAACAATAGATAGCATACAAAGATAAGAATATACAGAATCTAAGAAATGATTAAAATTGATCTAGAAGGTGATACGATTGGATTAAAAATAAATTAAAGGTTACCTAGTCTAGGTCGATGGTGACCCAAACTGTGCACAAGTAGGTTGATGCCAATTGGATCTATTGAAAGGAACCTGCAACAAACTTGTAAGCTCTTCTTTGGTTGGATCTAGATTTAGATGGGTCGGGTCGACGCCAATTAGACTGGGTTGACGTTGATTGGGAATGGGTCAATGATGATTGGACTAGGTCAACGCCAATCAGACTGGGTCTACACTGACCAGATCTAGGTCTATGCCAACCAAAATAGGTCTATGCCGACTGGATCTGGGCTAGGTAAGGTCGAGGATGGATGGATGAAAAATGTCACCTACAAGAAAATAGACTGGAAAAGAAGGTTGTTGGAGAAGCTCTGAGTGTTACTAAAGATGATCTAAACCTGTAAAAGATTAGACACAAGAAATACAAAGATAATCTGATAAAAATCTGAATAAAGTAACACAAAGATATCGATAAGTCTCACGAATGATGATCATGAGCAATGTAAACACGTTGAAATGATGTCCAAGAGATATGTGATTGTTGTAGGAATACTCAAGCAAGAAAGAGCTCATGGTTCAAAAGGGAGTTTGTATGTTTACATGCATCTAATGATTATGAAGAGAAAAGACTTATTTTTATAGGGTCAATGGCGACTGTGCAAGGCCACCGCCGATTACAAGGAAATTTTCCCCAATGGGGCTACTTTTGTGATTTGATCAGGATTTGGTTTTTGTGAGGATAATAAAAGTGCTTTAAAGCTTGTATGTGGGATCATTTTATTTTTATGATTCATGGGTAGTTAGGGGATAAGGATAGGTAGGATAATATCATAGAAAAGAAAGGGGATTTAGATATAGAATAAAATCATCTAAAATAAAAGGTTCATTAGGGATGTGGATTAATTAATTAATGTTTATTAATAGTGGAATAATAATATTAAGTATTAATTAAGGATTTAATTAAATAATGGCATTTAATTAAATTAATGGGGATTAATGGGGAATGGGCATTTAATTAGATAAATAAATATGTGCATGCGGGTGATTAAGGGTATAGATACCGAATTTAGGTGTCTACATTTTTCCCCTTTTTGTTGAGTGGTTTGCGTTAGCAAGCCACGAGACAAAAATGATGAGAGATAAATGGTAAATGAGGATTGATGAAAGGTGGATGATGAGCTCCCCCTCAAATGGGGGATCGATGACACCAAGGGGAATCAATGACGCATTTGAAAAAAAGGTAGATGATAAAGGGAGGTTGGATGAAGAAAAATGGGTAAAATGATTACCAAGGCAAGATGCCCCAAGAAAAAATGGATCACAATAAGAATAAAAACTTTGTTGGTCACTTCAATATCACATTAGTAGAGGACAATTACAGTCTCAACAGAGATGGGATACAACATTCTATGGGCCAGTGAGTGGGTGAAGATCACTGCAGTATGGATGCAAGCCGTGATGACCAATGGGTCATAGGAAAAACATCAAAGTATGCGCAACTAAATGTGAAAGGTATGTGAAATCCTTCGTACATGAGGAATCGAGTGAAAAGGTATGCATCCATAAGGGATGAGGATAAAAATTTATGGTGCCCCAGCACAGACACAAAAAATGAAAAAGTGAAAAAGCAAGTGATGAAATAATATGCCCCGAGGGGGAGTAAGTATGGCCATAAGGGTGGAATTTGTGCATGGTGGATACGATTGATTATTGGATTAAATGCCCAAAGGAAAAAATAAATATGGCCACAAAGGTGGACTTTAAGAGTGGAAAAGGATAGGATTAATGTTGAATTAAATTCCCAGGGGGAGGTAATATGGCCACAAATGTGGACTTTGAGATGTAAGGGGATGATGTGAAATATTGAAACAAAATGCCCAAAGGAGGGAGTAATATAGATGGCCACAAAAGTGGACTTTGGGAAAACTGAAATAATGAAAAGGTGCCCTATAAAAAGAGCACAAAGATGGCCCAAAATGTAGAATGTGAGATATGGTGCCCTGAGAGGGAACATAAAGATGGCCACAAATGTGGACTTAAGATGAGATAAATTGGATAAGACTGGATGAAATAGATATGGATAAGATGGGATGAGGTGTAGGATAAGATGTGACTTAAAAATAGTGACCTATAGGTATGAATGACACTACCTCATCAAGGAACACATGAGGAAAGGATGCCTCCAACTGCATTGGAGGTAAACAAGAAGGGGATCCAGGTAACACAAGGCACATGCGACCAACACATATGTTAGAACATAACCAATTATAATTAGTTATACCAAATATCATGAGAGAAAGATGGATGGGATGGACTCATAGACCTAATGTCAACACAAAAAAGGGGTTTGAGATGTAACTTGTACATGGGAAGAGGGTTCTATGTTAGTGGTGTTCCCTAAAACTATGCCCTAGCTCTGGGAAGGGGAAAGAGTAATGTTAAAAGAAAGTTGATCAATACGGGAAGCTTTCTTAGGATGCTAATAAAATGTAAGGTTGATCAATGCAGGAAGCCTTCAATGTAATAAGAGAGTAGCCATTCTTTGAGGGTATGGTCTACTTTATACAAAACATAGATGACAAGAGTAATATATATGATAGTCGTCCTTCAAGGGATTGGTCTATTTCTTTTTATTTTAACTTTGATTTTTTTATTTGCATGCTTTTTTTGCATGAATAGTTGTCCTTCAAGGGATTAGTCTGGAACATCCTTTGATTTTTATTTTACATGGGGGAGAGTTGGGACTAGCTAAGTAGACCACTTAGGAGGGGATAAGGATGTACAAGAGACACCCTTGGACCCTTTGCATGGTTCCAATAGGTGAATGAGAGGGTGATGGATGTAATGATCATGGAGTTCTCACCGAGATGGGAGAACCTATCCATAAGGAAAATGTTATGGGCAAAGCCGTGGTGCCCATATTTAAGGTCACATTTAGGAAAGTAATGGAAGACCACATAATTCCAAATCATTACAATGAAATATGGAAGAGGCTAATGATGGAGGGATGATCTAAGGATATGACTAAGAGCTCACTGGAAGACACGCTAACAGTAGAATGGTCACAAGTGTAAAGCGTTAAGAGGTTCCACTTTGGGTTTACCATCAAGGGAAGGAAAAATTTCCATTCAATGTCCCGATTAAAGTCATGTTCGAGATGGATGAAAACTTGATAGGGTGGGATATGATGAGATAGATGAACAAAGATAAAATTATGTGCTACCCTTAAGGAAGTGAAAAGGTGTGTCCCTAATGAGACAGATAGATGGTCCCCCAAGAGAGGGACGAATATGACCACAACGGTGGATTTTAGATGAGAATAAATGGTCCCCCAAGAGAAGGAAAAATATGGCCACAAATGTGGACTTTGAAATGAAAATATGGTACCCCAAGAGAGGCATAAGTATGGCCACAAAGGTGGACTTTAAAACGAGATGAGGACCAAGACAAGATTAATTTGGATTTAAGATTGGATGAGATTAAATAAAACGATGTCAAAAGTGAAGTCCCCCAGCATCAAGGGAGTTGTATGGATGGATAAGAGATGAATCAATGTGAAAGAGATGCTCAAGGATGGGGAAGATGTCCTCCTAGCGAGGGATATTATATCACTATGGATAAATTAGATGTGGATGTCGAAGGAGTTTAGATAGGATCATTTTGGATTTGGATTGGATAAATGGTCAGAGACCACAAGGGTGATCGGAAAGAACAACAGTATCGATGAAGAAGGGAGGACCCACTATAGGAGGAACAATATGTGAAGGGGTAGATGAAGGAGGATGCTTAATAATTTTGATGGATGGGGATGTAGGAATAGGAGTTTGATTGGTCGCGGTGGATGGAGAAGGATGGATTTTTTCGAATGAGGAAGTCATCTTTCTCAATAAGATCATGGATGATGGTGTAAAAGGCCTTACAATGCTCAATGTCATGACCTGGGGTATGATGATATATGAAAATTCAATTGGGATTGAACCATAATCACTTCTTACAATGGGGATTAAAAGATCTAATGGGAGGAAGTAGGATGGTATATCTTTGAATTAAATTTCTAAGGATGTTTGTGTAAGATCCAATAGATGTATTGGAAGGAAGATATCTTTTGTAGGTTTTAATAGGATATCTTGACTTGGATTTAGGTTGGATGGCTGTGGATGCAGATTAGATGGGTGGATTAGGCATCTTGGAGGATGAGGAGAGTTAATTGTTTGGATTTGGATTTAGGTTGGATTTTGTAAATTGGATGGATGAATTAGGTTAGATTGTTTGGATTGTTTAGATTATATTTTATTATTACGTGACATCTTAGGTGAAGGGGTTGGCCCTGAAATAGATGAGTGTGTGTCTAGGATGGATTTTGTAATGTTGAATTGCTGAGAAGAGGAGAGGTCTAGCATCTTACGAGGATGCCTATGAGACCTTTGGGAATGTTTACCACTGGTCTTAGATTTGGATCAAGAATTATTACCCTCAGCAGGGGTAACTATACTCTCAACTGGTGGATTTGAAGATTGTGGTGTAGATTTGGGATTGGTTGATGTAGAAATGGTCAGTTTTGAAAAGGGAGAATGACTCCTCCTTGTGTTTGTTTTAGATGGAGGTGTTTGCTTCATAAATTTTGTAAGGGGAATCATTGATATATTCACAAATCGAGAGGATGTGACTAGTGCGGTAGGGGATATAGGTGTAGATATAGGAATGGATGTTGGAGAAGGAGTGGGTGTAAAATATTGGGATGGAATGGACGATGTAGTCATATGTAAAGATGTAGGTGCATGTGTCGAGATAGACATTGGGATAGTTGTAAGTGGGGTTGTAGGAGTATGTGTGGTAGTTGGGATTGATGTGGAAATGAGTGATGTAGATGTAGTAATAGGTGTGTTTGAGGGTGAAGGAATAGATGTGAGAGTTGTAGGAATAGGTGTGGATATCAATGGGACTGAAATAGGTGTTAAAGATGAATTTGATGTAATAGATTGGGGCATGATTGAAGTGGATGAAGTAGGGGGTATATTCAAAGTTGATGTGGATGTGGCAAGGGTAGAAGTAGGTATAGGTATAGGAAAAGTAGTAAAATTTGATATAGGTGTGATAGTTGTGGATATGATAGGTTGTGAATAAAGGGTGAGAATAATTTCTAAGGTAGGAGCATCTAGAGTCATTGATGAGATGAGATCTTGATTAATGGTGTTAATGGTGTGAGCATTTGGAAATTGAGATGTAAAAGGGGTGGCTTGATTCGTCAGTGGTTGACTAGGTGAAGTGGTGGAGCTATCTATTTGGATATCCCCCTGATCTATAAGTTGTTGGATATGATCTTTGAAGGAAAAACACTTCTCAATGTCATGACCTTTGACTTGATGATATTTACAATAGTGGCCTTCGTGATACCACATAGGCTTGGGTCGTGAATCATCCATGGTTTATATGGGAGGAAGTTGGATGGAGTGTACTGCCATCAACTTGTCAAATACATAGCTATAGGATTCCCCCAAGGGGGTGTAGTTAGGAGATGGTCTAAAAAATCTTTGTGAAGACTCTGTGTGAGAGGGAGATGTGGATGGGTATTGAACTGAGATGGTATTGGTGGTAGTTTTAGACTTGTCGCTATGTATAGTGGGTTTGATGAACTCGGTCTTGGGCTTGTTTGATTTAAGTTTGAGTTGGCCTTGCTCAAGGGCACAAGTTTCAAGTTTTCGAGCCATGGTGAAGGCTTCTTTGAATGTTTGGAAATATTGGATTTGTAATGTAGAAGAAATATGCTTCACACATGAGCATGAGAAGAGTTCAATGAGTTCAGCTTGTGGAAGAGTAAATGACAGTTGGCTTATGATGCCACGCCATCAAGTGATAAAATATATGATAGAATCATCATCAAACTGTTTAATGGTGTATAAGTCATTGATAGTGATTTTAGGCGTAATATTAATCAAAAAATGCTCTAGGAACAATTGTGTGAGTTGGGTAAAGGAGAATAAGGAATGTTGAGGAATCCCATTGTACCAATCCAGTGTTGGACCGGCCAAGGACATAGGGAAGGTGTGAAGCATAAGTTCCTGATCATGTGTGATAAGGTAACATGTGTGTTTAAAAGCATGGAGATGTTGTTGGGGATCTTCCTTGTTAAATTTGATAAACTTGGGAAGCTCCCAATGAGGAGGGTAAGGTTTAATTGGAACTGATGGATGAATGGGTTCATTACATATTTTTTCGTAAGATAATGTAACCTTGGGTCCCAAGGTAGCAACCTCTAGACTAGCCAACCTATTCATTAGGGCATGGATAGGGTCATTTGATGTGATGATAGGTTGGGATTGGATTGGTTGTGTGGCATGGAAAGTAGTTTGATAAGGTGGTTGATAAGTTCGTGGATGTGTGGGTGTTTGGGGAATCATTTGATAAGGATTAATATATGTCATGGGTTGAGATTGGATAAATTGTTGCAATGATTGATGTTGAGAAATAGGGACATGGTATGATTGTTGAGATTGAGTAGGTTGTTGTGGTGAATGATAAGTGGGGATATAAGTGTTAAGAGGTTGAGATTGTTGGATAGGCATACTAGTGACAGTAGTGGATGGAATAGGGATAGAGTTAATATAAAGTGATGTGGGTGGAATGGGATCCAATGGTTGAGTGGGTTGATAGGATTGAGAGATTTGGGGGGGTCTATGACATAGGAAGTCATAGATAGGGCTAGAGGGAGGTCCAAGAGTTTCTAAAGGAGCCAGAGATGGGGGTGTAGTTGGTCTAGAAAGGTTGGATTGATGAGAGACATGAGGATTGGTTCCAAGGTGGGGACAATTTTGGATGACACGGTCCTCATGAAGTGAGACCATGGAGACAAGGGGTTGGGTAACCGAAGGTGTGGTCTCAAGTTTAGAATCTTGTTGGGAGATATCATTAGAGGAAGGAATGTCATTGGATGAAGTGGATTGTTGTGTTGTTTCAACTTGAGAAAGGGTAATAATAGGCATGAAATAGATGAACATTTGTTTATGTAATTTGTTAACAAATAAATCAAGCAACAAGTTTCTTATCATCATGATTAATTAAAAGATGTGAAAAGAAAAAAATTGGATAACAAAGGTGCCTAAGAAAAGGCAGTCTATGTCTGGTTTCAGGTTTGTTTTGGCTAGGGAAGTCTCAGGTGGCTTTCTGTTGGGTGATGAAATCCCAATCAGTCAACTGGGTAAGGAGATGTTTTGATGTGTTATTTAGATGCGTGAGTTTTAGGTTGTGTGTGATAAGATGTGAGATGCAATAAGTTAAACCCCTACTTAAGCTATGTGAGCAAGAAGGATACAGAAAAGGAAGGTTCTTTTTAAACCAAATCGAAGTGTGATCTTTCGATGAGGACACACACAGGAAAAGGAAGTACGATGCAAAAAAAATCAAATAAGGAAAAAGAGGAAAACCTGGATAAAGCTTTTCCTTTTTATCTGAACTTTAGCGAAGAGCATTCCAGTAGTCAAACCAACACAAGCAAGAAAGAAACAAGGCCTCATGCTGCAGTGTTAGTAGAAGATAGAAGAAACATAAAATATAAAAGAAAGGGATCACCTAAAGGGTAGTCCCACTAGGCATGCCAGAATGTTGTTGTAGTTTTCTCATTCGATTCAAATTAATGAGTTAGCTACTAAAGAAAGTACACAACTCAAAACATGGAGGGTTTAAGGTACCTTGAATGCAATGTGATGGATACAGGCACAAAGTGAATGATGGATCCTTGTTTTAGTTGATAACCTACAAATAAGATAAACTGAAATGGGATTGATTAGATAGATTTATGTGGGGGTTGCCCAAACAATGTCGGCTCCAAGAAGTGATTAGCTTCCTTTCACAGATGTCAACCCCCGTTCATTTAGAAAGAGTGAAATAAAGCAAGAACAATATATAGCATGCAGAGACATGAATATATTGAATCTGAGAAATGATTAAAATTGATCTAGAAGCTTGATACGATTGGAATAACAGTAAATTAAAGGTTACCTTTTTTGGGTCGAAGATGACCCACAATGTGCACAGTTAGGTCGACACCAACTGGATCTGATGAAAGGAACTTGCAACAAACCTACAAACTCTTCTATGGCTAGATCTGTATTTAGAAGATGGGTCGGGTCGACGCCGATTGGACTAGGTCAATGTCGATTGGGAATGGGTCGATGTTGATTAGACTGGATGCCAACTGGTATGGTACCGATTAACTAGGTCTACACCAACTGATCTGGGTATACGCCAACTGGATTGGGTCTACACCGATTGGATCTGGGCTCAGTAAGGCCAAGGATGGATGGATGAAAAAGGTGACCTGTAAGAAAATAGACTGGAAAAGAAGGTTACTGGAGAAGCTCTGAGTGTTACTGAAGCTGATCTGAACCTGTAAAATATTAGACACAAGAAATACAAATATAATCTGATAAAAATCTGAATAAAGCAACAGAAAGATACCGATAAGTCTCACAAAGGATGATCATGAGCAATGCAAGAACGTTGAAATGATGTCCAGGAGATTTGTGATTATTGCAGGAATGCTCAGGCAAGAGAGAAAACTCGCAGGTCTTAAGGGAGGTCAGATGTTCAGCATGCATCTAATGATTTTGGCAAAGGAAAGATTGACTTTTATAGGGTCTATGACGATTGGGCTGGATCACCACTGATTGCGGGGAAATTTTCCCAAATGGGCAAGATTTTATGTTTTTTTATCCGTGATTTTGTGATTTTGATGAGTGGAAAAGTTGCTTTAAAGCATAAAGCAGGTGGGAAGGGATGTGATATGGATGAGTTGGGCATATAAATATAGGTTAGAAAAATCATAGAAAAGCATGGGGATATATATTTAGAATTAAAGCATCCTAAATAGAAGGTTTGATTAGGGCATGTGGATGTGGATACCAATTAATTATTCAATTAAATGGAATTAATTAATTAATGTGAATTAATAAAGATTAAATGATTAATTAATTAATGGGGATTAATTAATTAATGTTGATGAGGATTGGATAATGATAGGATTGGATGGGCATTTAATTAGATGAAGAGGATTAATAAATATGCGCATGCGGGTGATCAAGGGTATAGATACCAAATTTAGGTGTCTACGTATAGTAACCAATTTTTGATTGGTTGATCAAAATCGATGATTGGATATTGTAGAGGACTCTTTTAGATTTCCATAAATGTATGGTTGAGGTCATGGTGATGAGTGGGCCCAGCCTAAAAATAACATTTTCTAATGAAGAAGGTTTTGGGACAAGGTTGTCTAAAGGAATAACATGTAAAATCGATGGTGCATTATTAATGGGAGTTTATATTGATTTATGTGGATATTTTAGAGCATTTTCATGTAGGTACATGGTGTTTTGAGGTCCATATAGGTTGACTGGTCAAAGGGAAATTTTGGGGTCTCAAATTGCAAGGTCTAGTAAAATGAGCATAACTTGAGATACAGGTGAAGTTTTGAAATGATTCAAGTTGTGTTGGAAAAAATATTCAAATATATTTATAGTGATATGAGGTTTTCCTCATGATGATGTCATTTGATGAGATTTCTAGGATATTCTTTTGATAGGAATACTTTGGCAATTCAAGACAACTTGTGTTCTAGTGAAAGTTTGATGTTGTTTGATACATGAGATGGATTGGTTGATTATTTATATCACCTATAATGTGAAAAGGGATGAATTTTTCATATAATGAATCCATTTATAGGTATTTAATGTTTATATAAGTGTTTTCATCAGCTTCTCTTTGGAAACAACTTTTTGGGCAGGGTGATTTGGTGAAGACAAACTTTTTTGTGGATTGAGCAGGAGATTGTTTCAAAGCTTCTAAATTGCTTAGGAGCATTCTAAAGGTTCTTAAATTTCCATCAAGTGGTTACATGGAATATTTTTCTCATGTTGAAGTGATTTGGTGGACTAATGAAGTTTCCAAGGTGTTAAAGGGTGCAGGAAATAATTGTTTTGAGAAGAACAAAGAGCACTGGGCCCCGTAAACAAAATAATTTGATTGGATGAGATAAATTGCAACCATATATGATGTTTAAATGATATTTTAAACATGTGTGATGATTTTTAGAGCTTGAACAAAAATATTTTTGGGATTAGGAGATTTTGGTCATCCCAATGCAAGGGTTTTTGGGATTTTTGGTGCATGAATGAAGTATTTTTCTAGGCCGACCTATATGGGTCAATTTTGAATGTTCTAGTGATTCTAATGGGATTTTTTTAGCATGGTATATTCATGCAAGTGGAGGGAAATTTACCTCATTTGAATTTGAATCAAGGAAAGGGTATAAAGTGGAGTTTTTTGGTACAATGAAACTAGCTTTTTGAAACCCCTTTTTTGAAGAACCCTTTTGCTGCAAAGAAAAAAACTTTGGGCCTAGAAAAAAAACCCTAGAATTACATTCTAGGACAACATATGGTTGAGTTTTCATGAGGATAATTTGAGCAAGTGCAAAGTTGGTGTTGTTTCTTTGAAAGCGAGTTGGAGAAGGAAGGCATATTTGGATGTTTGTGTTTGGATGCTATCTTCATAGCATGTTGATGTAATTTTCAGGTTTCTAAGGAGTTTTCAGATCTTATATTGAAGTTTGAATACATTATCATAGTTTCACATCTTCGTATGTATTCATGAGACATTGATTTTCTTGAGAACACTTCATTATATCTTGTGATTCATTGTAAAAGACACTACTCTTTGTGATCTGATTTGAGAATTTATATAAGTGTGTGGGTTTGATTTAACTATAAATATATTTGTGTCTTTTATATTATATTTTTTTCCTTGCATTGATTTCACTTCCTTATAAAATTTTGTATGCCTTGATGTGTTCTACATGATTTTGTGTGGTTAGGGTTTGAAGCACAAGTGAGTAAGTTTTATTAGGGACTAATTCACCCCCCCCCCCCATAATCCTTGTCACCTTCAACATGTTTCTAACCTCTCCTCTCTATATTTCCTTATATTCTTCCCCTTATGGGGAGTGATCCCCTTCTTTATGGTGTTATCACTCCTTAGCTTAGATTTCATTTCTTGCATTTTATCTAACCCAGGTCCTTTAGATGCTTAGATTAGATTTAATTAGCTATGATTTCTGTTTAGGTAGTTTTAGCTCTATGCTAGATAAGTAGAGGAAGATTACCTTCTTCAATTCTTCAAAGGGTGATCTCATGCAGTCAAGTTCCACATTGAGAGATCATCCCATGTTTTACTAAGGTGTTGAACCTAGTTTCAACATGGTGCAATTTTAGGTGACAACAGTTACTAAACACACTATTTCATTACCTCTTTTTGTTGCAGTATGAAAGAGGATATCCATATATATTTTCATAGAAGTTGATGTCTTCTAAACCCTAATTAAAACCCTAAGTAAGAATATTTTTTCCATTACTCCTCTAGAACACTAATAGACAGAGTTTTATGGGTGTAACAAAAAATATGTGTTCATCTTCTCCTCTAAACTATTGCATGCCCTTTAAAACTTTAATTATTTTACAAATTTATCATTGTTGTTGTTTATGTAGAGGCAATTAATGATTGAGATTTGAGATTTATCTCCCTTGAGTCTCATGCATAAACAAAGGCATATATTTACTTATTTGACATCTTACTTGAATGGTAAATAATATGGGGTGTATTTAGAAATGTGTTTTAAGTTTAGCTTTAATATGTTTTAAAATTATTTTTCACATCCCATGAAGGGTGTTTTAATGGTGGATTTAACATCTAGTCATTTCAAGCATGTAACTGTAAGTGGTAATAAATGAGAAAACATCTTTCATAAATGCTTGTAATGTTTATTACCCAAATTAAGAAGAGTTGTCTATTTTTTAATCTTGTTTTTTGAAGAACTAGTAATCACACATGGGTGATGCAATGGGAATGCCGATAACTTCAATGGTGATTTCTAAATTGACTTGTCTGCTTATCATTACTATTTCCAATGCTTGAATGCATGACCTAACATTGTTCTTTTTTTGTTTCTTAGGGGAACATGGGCTTTGTTTTCCCTCTTCTTGGTTGAGCATTTTTCCTAGGAACGTAAAACAACATTGATAGATGGTTTGTTGCAAATTTTTGGGAGTACTGCAATTACACTATTATAAACATTGAGCCAATACATAAAAAATAAACAAAGTGAAAGTAGAATCTCCATAATAGGAAAACATGGCATATGAAGAATAAATGTTGTCACATGTTGTAAGGGTCCTGAGAATTCCATAACTTATAATATTAATAATAAAATATAGGTCGGTCACATAGGAATATAGGGGAAATTAACTCCTGAAACTTAACCAATAAAAAAAAATTCTCTTGAAAATGCCATAGTAATGTAAAAAATTGAATCTTCAAAGTTGCTTAAAGATTTATAAATAAAATTGTGCATACACATATGTACCACCCCAATGTTTTAAATAAGCATTGTGTGTGTGTGTGTGTGTGTGTGTGTGTGTGTGTGTGTGTGTGTGTGTGTGTGTGTGTGTGTGTGTGTGTGTGTATTCTTCCTTAGTACTATTATCACTAAATCACAACACCCTCTGATTGCTTAGCATGTGGATGTGTTAACGTAAGTAGTGTGACTGGGTAACATGGGTACTATCTCTAAGTGTGGGACTTGCTACTTAAGATAGACATCCAGAGAAGGTTGGTTCCTCTTTCTACGTGCAGACTAATTCTAATGAAGGAAAACTACTGATTATCTCTATCCTATAATTTTCAAGGGACCGAGGAGAGAATGAAAGTAAAATAAATCTACACTACAGAGGTGATGCAGCAAAAGAAGTGTTTGAGAACAACTCTCCAATGTGCCAAAATGGAAGCAAAATGCAGATTAGACAGGGTGATAACAACTCTCCACAATCTAACATCAGCATTCACAACAACATTTACATGCATACACAATAATGATGAATCCCTGCAAAATCATAGAGTAGACACAATACACTTGCAATAAGATTGAAGAGGCAAGAAGAATGCAAATAAACATAGCAAGGGAAGATACATCCACAAACTTGCATTTATTGCTTCATTGATATGCATAGTTTAAACTCTTATAAATGAAAGTCCTGGATCACCATGCAAGGAGTCCACCACAAAGGCATGTAGCACATTAGCTTCACAAAACCAAAATGATAGAGTTTTACTGCTAAAATTGTCCTCTCCTTCAAATGAGTGAACTTCTCAATTTATAGAAAATGAAGGGAGGGAGAGAGAGAAACAAGGAAACTCATATTTGCCATTTGCATCAATTACCAAGTACCCAAAGTGGGTAGAAAACATGATTTATGACATGCAAAATCCTCCCATACTACCCCATAACTTGCAGCAGTGGAGAAATGTCTATCCATGCCTATTAATTACTCTCTCAACTACCATCCAACAACCAATTTGAACTGGGATCGTTTTCCACAAAATCCACCCTCAAAACTCCATCAATTTCTTGATTTATTGATCCCTTTGCAAATTTCTCAAATTCATAATTCCAATGAGACCATTTTTGTGAAAATATGTTGAGAAATGCTCAAGATATGAGCTTCTAAGTGTTGGTGGCCATTTTGAGCTTTCACAGACTTGCTTGACCTTCACGGGACTGTGAATAATTAATTCTTTGGATAGAAATCATGATTTAAATTTTTTCCTCTTTTTTAACATTTACACATCGTTTAAATGATTCGGGCATTTAAAATGGTGGGGCCCTCCTTGCTTTCTACTTCCTTTTATTTTTCATGTTAAAGGGGGGCCAGTGTTTAAATGTTTAATACATTGCCAGCTTGGCTAGCTCGACTGAGCTCACTGTTCTTTTCCATGCTTAACATTGCCCTTTTTCATGTGTCGAGCTAGCTCCTCACCACGTTGGTAAGCTCACCTCCCAAAATGTTGAGTTTCTCCTAGATATATGTTGGGCTCTCAGGCCTATAGAAGACTTTTGTTTGGCATGACCCATGTCGTTCGGTGTGCCCAAACCCCACATCGCTCCTCCCGAACTCATCGGGCTTTCAGACCCACCATGTAAAATTATCCCGACACCACCATTTGTTCACACCTTCCCTATGACCCGCCCAGGAAATCGGGCCCACAGTGTAAAATTGTTCCACTGACACTTGTGTATGTGAGGCACGTCAGGCACACTCACCTGCATAAACTCCTCTTGAGCTCATTCCCGGCTCATCTAGTCGGCTTGGCGAGCCAACTTAAAATACTCACCCCCGACTTCTTTCTAACTAAGTCTCATTTGAGTCTTTATTGCTCTTGATCACCGATGCCTCATCTCACCATGCATAGCTCGGCTTGATGTCATATGGAGATCACCCAGCCTCAAAGTGGATCACTTTGATATAATGACTCGATGTATCTCAAACCATAGATTATGTCACCACTAACATTTGTGATATGAGCTTTCCACACGCGTCATCCAACACTTGCATTTCTTTCTCTGGATTCTAAATAGTTTGGCCCAAGTTACCTTACGATGCAGAATCATAACATGATACAGACATCTGCAATGCCTCCACGCCATTTCAAACAACTTGACTCCACGTGAATGCCCTGTAATGAGCTAACTTGTGCTGGCCTGATGAGTTTGATGGGTTGATTATTCAAGGTAACCAGTTCTTAGTCCTCCATATGGCTTTGTTCACTCGCCAGAAACTCAAGTGCAACTCATTAAAACTAGCTCAGTGATCAATTGCACGATCTCGGTCCCATTACCAATTATGAATTAATTACTTCTCCACAATATACAGCTTGGTGGTAATTTGCATGGCTCGCCCCTTTGAAGAATAGTCCTCTTGTTAAACACAACTCGGTGTTGTATTCTAGAACTCACTCCTTCATAAGGCAACTCAATTTACTATAATAGCTCAATTATATTTAATACAACTCGGTCGGATCCCCATTTTGTAACCTGATGAACTCCACATTACCACACAACCGTGTCAACTTGGTCCCTTCAATAATGTAGCTCAGAGTGTATTATAGATCAACTCGGCCATGAACTCAATGAGCTCATTATAACTCTAAAGGAAATTTCTTAACCCTTTCAACTCCCCGTAAACCTTTTTTGGATTCCTCATCCTCTCAAGAATATGAATCAATGCCAAAGTGTGTTCCAGAGTAATGTTCCAGATTTGGCTATTGGATTACATGTGGGCCCTCAACTCTGTTGTTTAAATTCACCGAAGGAATGAATTTGGATAAAAAATACTAACAAAAATACAAAGAAAAGTATAGCATTGAGTGACATCCATATAAGGGGAACACCATGAAGCAAATATGCCACCTCACAAGATAGTTGGACTCAATGATGTGGTTGAAGAGTGTGTTGTTTGCATGTATGGTCATGGGTTCACCAAAGCAAACATTGGTGGAGGGGTGCCCCCTATGAAGTGAGTCATCATCCATACAAGGAAGTTCATCAAGTATGAGTGAGGCATTGCGTGTCATTTCCAGTGCACACACCACCAATAAAACCCAACCTTTACACCCTCCCACCACTTCACATGTGATAATGCCCATCATTGAGCATGATCTTTTGCCCCCTCCCAATAGAGAATATCACATTGCTTCTTATACCTTTTATGGGCTAGTGAGGTAGGTTAACATGTGCATATAAATGTTCATAGTTTTGATGAGGTGTATTTTTAATCTATATGATCCAACTCAAAATTTTTCCCTTACGGTAATTAAGAATTGAGTGGTATCCATATGAGGGGAGCATCATGAAGCAGCGATGTTATCTCATAGGATAATTTGAGGACCTCATACATATGATCAGGATGTTTCAAATGAGGCAACCAATGGAAATGATGTAGCACCTTGGCCACTATTGGAGGTGACAAAGACTAAGGGGGGGGTGAATTAGTCCCCAATAAAACTTTCTCACTTATACTTCAAAAACCTAAACGCATAATCTCATAGAGCACACATATAAAAACATATATTCTTCATAATGAAATAAAAACAATGCAAAGATCACAATATACACAAAGAAGCCACTTTCATTGATGTTCACATAATATCATTACACTTTATTGATACTCAAATCAGATTACAAGGAATTTATGTCTTCAACACTAGCAATCAAGATGCAATGAAGATGTATCAAGATAAATAATCTTGTCTCATGAGTACCCAAGAAGATATGCTTCTTTACAAATGATTACAAATCAATATCAGATCTGAAGATACTTCTAAAACTTGCAAATAACATCAATATGGTATGAAGATATCATCTAAACATAAGGATACAAATCTTCCCTCCTTCTTCAACTCGTCATCAAATAAACTTCTCCATATTTTCTTTCCTCATATCCTCCACATGAAGACTCAACCTGATAAAATCCTAGAATTAAATTCTATGGGTTTTTGGTTAGTCCCAAGGGTTTTTTCTTTGTAGAAAAGAATTCTTCAAAATAAAATAAAAGGGATTCCAAAAGATTAGCACCATTGTACCCAAAACATCATCTTTATAGCCTCGCCTTGACTCAAATTCAAAATGCGTCGGGTTCCCTCCATTTTCACTACCAAATCAGCCTACAAAACCCCATAAGAATCGCTAAAACATTCACAATTCATCCATATAGGTCGACCTAGCAAAATACTTCATCAATGCACCAAAAATCCCAAAAACCCTTGCATTAGAATGACAAAAATCTCCTCATTCCAAAACCATGCTTAGTCATGACCCAAAAATTACCATACATGATTAAAATAATATTTAACATCAATATATGGTTGCAATTCACCTCAACCAACCAAATTTTTTCATTTAATGGGCCCAGTACTCTTTGTTCATCTCAAAACTGTTGTTTCTTACACCCTTCAAGACCCTAAAAACTTCATTATTCCACCAAATCATTTCAAATCAACCAAAACATTCCATGTAACCACTTTATGGAAATTCCTAAGCTTGTTAAACACTTCTAAGTAGGTTAGAAGCCTTGAAAAAATCACCTTATCAAACCACAACCACTTTTGTTTTCACCAAATTAGCCTGCCCAAAAAGTTACTTTCAAATATCAGCTACTAAAAATATTTCTAAGAACAATAAATACCTCTGAATTGATTCATTGGATGCCAAATTTATCCCTCTTCATATTCTAGGTGATATAAAGTATCACTTAAGAACATTCTGTAGTTTTAGTAAGAGGCGGAAGAGTTAAAGATTTACCCGGCGTGAAATATCACATAATTCGAGGACTTGATCCATATCATGCTTCAAACAACTCAAAATTTCTAGCAAATCATTTCTTGTCCTACACCAACAAAAATATTTTTGTCCAAAAACTGACCTAGAAACCATATAAAAAATCCTCATCATGAGACAATCCTTATATCACTATAAATATCTCTAAATCCTGTTTCCAACACATTTTTAATCATATCAAAATTCCACTTGTAGCTCTAGTTATGTCCATTTTACTAAACACCATGTTTTATGACCTCAAAATTGCTCTTTGACCAGTCAACCTGAGTGGAGCTCATTTGACCAAGTACCTATATGAACATGTCCTAAAAAATCTTTGGAAATAAATATAAAATCACATAAATTCCACAATGTCAATTTAGCATGCTACTCCTTTGGACAACCTTGTCCCAAAACACTCTTCTTTAAAAATTGGCTTGTTTGAGTGGGGCCCTCTCATCACCATGACCTATACCATACCTTTTTGGAAATATGGAAGAATCATATACAACATCCAATCATCACTTTTGATAAACTAATCAAAAGTGGGATAGTATACAAAATTTTCTACAAACTACTCTTGACTAAAGTTTTACTAGGGTTTCAAACCACTTTATCTTCTTAACGATCGTTCATAAAAATCAGATGATCAAACTACCTAATTATTTTTTTGAAACCTTATAATATCAATATAGAAACATCCCTAAAATCCATAAGGTCCCATGTAGTGCACATAATTCAAGGTGAGCATCAGAAGGTCCAAATCAAGCTAGAAAGCACACTACCAAGTACCCTATTTCACTGAAACTGATGTATTACGCAAAATACTCATCACGGAAACCTGAAGTTTTTCCCACAAAATCATGATACTCCCTACTAAAATCTCCAATCACCATTATGTTACAAATATATCTCAATATTTCCAGCCACTAAGACTTGCATAGCTACAATAAAGGCTAGAGTTAACTGAATAATCTGAAAATGGAACTATTTTTTTTTTGAAGTAGTACTCAAAAAATTCTCAGATTTAAAAACTTGATAACTGACTAAGAGTATTAACAATTTTGGGAATTCTTGAAACCCAAATCCTTGAACTCTTCCAAATAAATCAATTATCCTTAATTTTCAAATTAAGTTAATATACTGAATCTATTACAAATCCATTTAAAAATTCACAGTTGATTTTAGAATGCACTCAAATTGAATTCTTAATTCCAAATCTGAATGTGCAATTCTCTTTCTGTTGTGGGTTATGGATATAAAAATTATGACTTCAATCCAAATAATCCAATTGTATGTTTTCTTAAATAATTAATCAAATAAACTAACTTGAATGTTTTTATCTGATCAAAAGCTTCTATAGTTGAAATCAAATCCACAACACAAGAACTTGATAACGAAGTTCACCCGAAGGCTATGTCTTTGGATTCACAGAAAGTGAATCAATCTATTAAACATCCAATGAAGTATAATATCCCTTCAGCAATGACTTAACATACCTTTATACCTACAAATGAGTTGATTCAGGCCTCTTGGAACTCTTCAATTTACCAGAAACATTCCCAAGTCCATATGTGGCCCCTACACTATTTTCACTGATAGTTTCCTGTAAAATTATGTTTGAAAAATGTCTACAAATTTAAATATAAAACTCCTACATAAAATAGGTTTACATTTATGGAAACTAGAGGAAATTATTAAAAACTTCCCTTTTTACTCCATGGCCTGATTCGGACCAGAAGTGGTTGGAAAATGCAGATCTATGTCTGCTCCTCGTGCATGATCTGTGAAACTATGATGGAAACACGCCTACACAGGAAAATATAAAGGAATTCCTATAACAAAATTTACATTTTTGGAAACCTCTAGGAATTTTGAACAAATTTTCTTTTTACACCATTGAAAAATTCAGACTGTAAGTGCCTCGAAAATGGTGATCTTTGCAAACTGGTCCTTCACTATCCATTTACAAACCTACCAAAAAGTCTCTTTAAATAGAAGTGATCTCATATTCTATCACTTGCTAAAAAGTGGCGTGTTGGTAAGGATGATAAATTCTTGGCATTGTTCAAGGGTTAAAATCCTCCTTCCATAGGTTTAGGTGCCCGATTTAGCCATTGACCCCACATTTTGTGGGAAAGGGATAGGATAAGCCTTTAAATAGCTTTTTGGCCACAAAATCCTCCTTATCCCATGGGATTTAGGCTTATTCACGTGGAATGGATTAAATAAATTATTATTATTATTATAAATACAAATCCACTATAAACTTGCTAAGTTTCACACCCATAATATGCCATTTGTCCACGTCAGAGTGTGCCATGTCATCATTTGACCACAACTTTGACTATACATATATTTCGCATACGAACTCAAATTTGGTCCGTTAAAAATGCATCGGAAAGCTTGCAACAAGCTCTATACCATGGAACTGATTATGAAACATTATAAGACCATAAAATTTTAAACATTACAAGACCATAAATTTTGCCTTGTCACCAACTGCCACGTGTCACCTTGTCATTGGTCCACTTGTTGACCTGTTGACCAGGGTTGACCCGTTTACGACCTTAACTTTGACCAGCGATAGAATTTACATACGAACTCTGATTCTAAAGTTCAACACACCATCGGAAAGGTCTCAAGAATTCCTTCAACATGGTCTAGGTTTAGGGAAGTTTAGGGAATATCTACATAGTGAAAAATCCTCCAGATCATTGAAACAACTTCAAAACACATCATAGAAACACTCCAAATGGTCCTAAAATACTTGATACATCATGATATAACTGTATTTATGTATCCATGAGCTGATATAGCTCCAAATCTCTAACTCACACCTCATAACATCCATACCTACTCCAAATGAGCACCTATAACATAGCCAATCACCTGATGTTGTGCCCAAGCACTCTCTAAACCTTCTATCCATCATTCCAACATGCTTCTTAAGCAACCAAGAAGCTCAAACCATCATGAAAAATTACCTAGGCACCTAAATGCGCTTACAAGAGAAAGAAATCCTCAGTGAATCTCCCTATATGATATTGAACACATCTGAACCAGTATGTCAGCACCATCCACAACATCATATGACTCTACTCCATCATCCACTTTGTCATTAATGTGGTTTTGCATCAATGACAACACCTATAGGTCCATGTGCCAACAATCGCCCCCTTTCTCAAAGATGGAAAAATATCTAAACTTATCCCCCTTTTTACATTAATGACAAAGGCATATTGTACATGCATAATCTTCATCTTACTCAGCTTCATAGCATCATGCTTTGGTTAGAAACATCAACCAAAAAACTCAAACAAGCTCAAGACCTTGAAATTTGCACTCAAACATGATTTTGCCTTCTTTGCAAGCATGTAATCACCGTGCTCCCTCTTGAGCCAAACATCTACTACATTTGAATATTCCAAGAAAAACATGAATAAATCATCATCTTACCTTATTTTAATCCAAGACATCATATTTCATCTTCAAGGCATGCAAAACAAGCTATTTTATCCTGAACCCCTATTTTAGCCCTCATGTGAACACTATGACAAAGCATCATCTAAGCTAATAACACTATATCCATGCCAACAATGTCATATTTGTGCCTATAAATCCATCTTACCTCCTTTATTGAGAATACAAAGCTTGTCTAAGCACAATTCCAACTTGTCACTTACCATTCTTGTCATCATTCAATCACAAGGACTTATGTCCCTGAACAGTCATCTTAGTGCAATTTCAATCAAATTTGACATGCCCTAGAACCTCATACATAATTTTAGCATGTAATTCATGACTCCCCTTGGAATGAAGACCACCATATCTAGCCCAAAAGCACAAATTTGAGTAACTCACTTTGCTAACATGTCTAGAAATCACCTTGACCACTTTTGCTAAGTCTTAAACTATCTTCTCAGTCTTAACAGTCATATATAGATGACATAATGCATTCAAGGGTTACAAACTTGCTAGTTCATTAACATGGCATATTTTTCATACCTTATATGCCTTTAGGCCTTTGTATCATCAACCAAAATCAAATTTACTAACTCCCCATGCATGGGCTAAGACTAACTCTTCCTCTTACATCTGTACATTGTCAAAATTTGCATCACAGTCACCTTCTTGTTAGGACACAACTTTCATGAAGAATCAAAGATGCATTTCAACCAATCCTAACATATTCTCAAGCCTTAACACTTCATGTTTTAGATTATTGAGATCACAGATCATAGACCTCTGATGGGACACACTTTCTCAATCAAAAGTTCATCTAATCAGACATCATGTATATATGAATTAAGGACTATGCATCCCCCCCCTACTCTATTAGGTTTCTACAACCCCGATTCAAGCCAATATAGGCCTTTATGCCTAGAAAGAGCTTTGCATACCTCAGACATGCCATTATACAAACTAAATTTTCTCCAATATAGTGTATTAACCCAAACTATACACCTCCTTACCTTATAAATTCACCTAAACCAAACCACTTTCTTGACCTCTAAACCTTGTAGCTTGTTGTTTCTAATTAGACCCTGACCTCTTGAAGTATTGTAAGGCTTTATCAAATTTGAGGAAAAGAACTTGTCCTGTAACCTTGAATGAGATGAATCCCTCATAATGCCTCGTGACCTTTCAGACTCAGTTCACTGTTAATTGTACCCTGAATTCATACTATTTAGATCAAAAATATGAAACAAATCTATTGTTTTTAGCTTGAAAGCATCCACTTTCATATTACTTCTTCAAGAGTCTTGAAATCATTTTGATGCATTGTAGATCAGATTCTTCACCATCTTCAATCCTGAGAGAGATCATGATAGACCTTCTTACACACTATTCCAACTGAGAATATCATCTTATGTCACTGATAACCCTAAGACACTATTTTAGCATTTGTAGTAGTGAACTTTTCTCTTCACAACCTGTAGCTACACCTTTTGATCCTTCAAGAACTCAGACTAGTATAAGATCACTCAATTATCCATATCTTAGGCCATCATAACATTTAAAGAGCACAAGAGATAAGACTTAACTCAGCTTAAAGAGCTTCACTATACCAATAGCTTCTTGTTTCTCACCATTTCAGACCTTGAAGAGTGCATCCTCATAACTCTTTCACCTGTGATGTTCAAGTTCATCCTGTAGCACACTTGTTCTTAGAACCTGTACCTTGCCAACAAATAGACCATCACAGGCCTTTCTCAGATGCACATACTTTTGTTACATACTGATCACCCTTTCCAAATCTGTAGGAATCATTGTTATAGACCTAAAGATGTCCATTAGTTGTCTTAAAACATATCTTATCATCTGAAAGGCACATTTTATTATCCACACACACTTTGCAATAGTCATATGTGAGTCATAGACCTCAATTCTCACTCCTTATTGCTTTAGAATCTTCATAGTTTTGAATATGATATATTGAGCTTCAAATCCATCTATATGTTTACTTGTCATAATGTGACTCCTTAGAATTATTCCTAATAAGGAACCAAATTCATTCATTTACACAGAACCCTTATCACAGACTCATGGTATTCAAGGTTTATGTGCAACATCTTGGAGCATCATCATTAACTAAGCTTGTTTGAGCATAGAAAAGCTTGAATCACATGTCGTCTTTTCTTCTGTCCTGATTTGATTTTAGTTGATCTTCATAGCCTCTTGAGATCTATAGATACATTTCCATGATTCTCAGACCATTTTGCATATGCATAGTTATTTGAAAGTCTTCAAAGTTCATAAAAATGGCCACAAACCTGTAGATGCCCACCACTGATCTTAGAGCACAAAAAAGGAAGGATATCTGAGCTTACTATATTATTGATCTCACAATCACCTTCACTGAGATTACCAAATTTTGATCAAATGGTACATAAAAATCAATCCATCCTATCTCAAGGCACATGCACAAGTAAAATAACCTCATACATAGTCACAGTATACATCAAATAGCGACTCATAGGCTTGTGACCATTTATTCAATAGTAAACATTGTATATGATGCCCTAGAATGCAAAAACAACATAGACTTGACCAACCATAGCTCCAAGGATTCATGCAAAGATAGAGAAACCTTACTTCATGTATTGTAAGTTTTGAAAGTCATTGAATCTCACAACATCACCTTTTCACCACTGATTTTCACTCACACAGTCTTCTATCCCTTGACTAGTGAAGAGTCTCACATAACTTTTGATGCTCAAGCATTCATGATGAACTCTTACCTTTTGAAGATACCCATTTGTTCTTGAAGCTTCATTAGCAACCTTGAAGACACATGCCAAAGGAAACATACCCAAATTGGAATCACAACCTTCCAAATTAGGTCTTTTAAGTAATAATATTGTCAATTCACAAACTGTCAAAGATTCCTAACAGTCTAAACATTCTTACAACCTGAAACCTATTAAATCTTGAAGACAACTTTGTCTAGATTATTTCTTCAAGATTTTAGCACTTAACTCCACCATTTTTTCAAACATCACATGCCATTCATATCGCTTAAAAGAGCACTATAGAGGCACAGTTTGGGCAAAGAGCTCCAAAAATGTCCAAATTTAGCCCTTAACAGCTCAAAATAGATCCTTAACTCTGATGTTACACTCCTTAACTCCTAAGCATTTGTTGACTTGATTTGGAAACAAGAATATCAAATGAATACCAAGAACCACCTTGAATTTTTATTATTGCCTTTAAATAACCCTACATAGATCCTTATTCCTCATAAAGTCTAAACAAATCATCATTCTTGATGACTAATCACATCTTCAAAAATTTCAGTTGTGATACATAGACATCTCCTAACACTCTTGACACAATGACACATTGACCCATAATTCAATGAGAGTAATTAGACTACTCATGATGGCCAAACTCATATTACTGGGGAAGAATATATTCTTTTATGACTCTTGACAACTCCAACATGCATCTAGAGCAATTTCATACATCATACATACTTGAAAACTATTAGCCAATTTTTTCTCATTTCTATTCAGATTAGTGAAACATATACTAAAGAAAATAAAACAACTCTAAAGATGCAAGGGTTTAAGGTACCTTGGAAGAAGATAATGATAAAAGGATAGGCATAAAGTAGATCTCCACTACAAATTTGATGAACCTACAAAACAAAGGTAACTAAGAGGAAAATGGATTAGATAGTAGACGAGGGGGTTTCCCGATGAAGTTGGTTCCAAGAAGCGTTAACTTCCTTATGCAGATGTCAACCCTTGTATTTGATAAAAGACGATAAAATAAATGAAAGGATTGAATAACATGTAGAAACTGAATCTAAACAGAATCTGGAAATTATAGAAATGGATGAAAAGTATTAATCTTATCTAAATCAACATAAAGTAAATTGTACCTGGTTGGGTTGACGATGACCCAGGTTATAGAAGGCAGGTAGACAGTGACCTGAACAGGTAGATCTGGAAAACAAGCTAAAAATATAGATCTAAAAGGATCTGAATGCAAATCTGACGATGACAGACACCTGTGAACACTGACAGAAACCTGTAAAAGGGCATCTGAGACAAGGAAACAAAAAGGATGAAAAAGGTAAAGATTTGGATGGATTGGGTAAGAATAGGGCTCGAGTTGATGACGATTGGGATGAGTTAGCAACCTGTGGAGATAGACAAAAGATTTAGGCTGACAAAGAGGTAGAATGATAGATCTGAAAATTGGAAACAAAAAAAACACAGAGAAACACAACGGTGAGAATCTGGAAGACAAAATGGGTGATAGAACAAGGTTGGTTCAACGACGACTTGACATAAGCGACGATGAACTGAGAAATTCTAAACAAGTCTGAAGGTGGATGAGTTGGATGAATAACATGCAGACAAAAAGACTAAAAAAAGAATCTGAAAAGGAAGCTTTGATGGCAACTGGACCTACAAAACGTTAATTTTTTACAGATAAAAGCAATGATAAACAATACTAGCATTAACCAACAAAAAGTTAAGGTAAAACTTCCCAAAGTCACCACAAGTGATGCAAAGAAATCTCAAATGGAATCCAAGAAGACTAACACGATTGTAAAGAAGCTCAAGCTCGAAGATAAGTTCACATAACGCAAGGAAAATCTTATTATGCCTCATTTTGGAGGTGGGTGAACCCAACTTTATAGGGTCGATGACGACCCAGGTGAGTCGTTGCCAACTTTGGGGAACCATTCCTTTGGGCAGTGGAAGGGTGATTTATTCGAGATATGGGGATTTTAAGGATTGGGATAAGTGTTTTGAAGCACTTAGGTGGATTAGGGTTTTTTAGGGAAGTGATATGGGTAAGTGGGAGATAAGAATGGGTCAAATGAAAGCTAGAAAAAGATTAGGGATTAGAAACTAAGGAGTTTAGGGATGAAAAAAAACTTAGGGAAGGGAACTTAGGAATAATTAGGATTAATTAGATAATGAGATGGGGATTAGGGGATAAATGATGAGAATTAAAATGAAATTAAAATGGATAGGATAATGGAAGGGAAAGGTGGGAATATTAATAATAATATGATTAAAAAGGGGACTAGATAGGTGATCATGGTAAAAGAAGCGAATGCATGTGATAAGGGTAGCGATACCGAATTTTAGTGTCTACAGAAACTCTTGACTCATATAATTCAAGTACATGGTATTCTCTTCATACATATTTTGACTCAGAGTTGACTTATTAAGACATCATAGACCATACATTCTTTCATCAGCTCTTAACTACTGACTTGGACCCATGAAGGACTTTTTCATATGACTGATTTGACATAACTTACTTCTCATAAGACATTATCATGACTCATAATCTTACTAAGTAATCTCAAACATACTATATCACTATGATAATGAAAAATCAGATTCTAAGAACTCACACTCAGACTAAGGAACACAAGACATAGATTTTTGACATTTACAACATGACCAACCATATAGAACAATAAGAACATGCTAAGTGACTTGTAAATACATACCTCAACACTATGAAGAAGACACACACTGACCTAGATAGATCACCCTAACTCTAATGCTTCATTTGCACCTATACACCCCTAAAATTCCTAGTAGAGGCATATGTCACCATGGATGGGCTAGATGAGAGACCTAAGAAGGTCTCAAACCATCTTCTTGATCTTTGACCGATTCCTTATTTTATGATTCTACATTTTTTTACAATAAATTCCTCCTTTTGATCAATCACACTCTTGGAATCCTCTTGAGTACTTTGACTAGCCTCTTCCTTCTTCTTATACTTTTGAGCTTGTGGCTTGGATCTTTGAGTCTCTTTCTTCAACTGTCCTGCATCACAGAACCTTGCAATGTGCCCTACCTTGTGGCACCTAAAGCATTTAACTTGTCTTCTCTTGCACCCAAAATCCCTACGTCCATAACCATTGCAAGAAAAGTGTTATCCATTAAAATTTCTTACATACCTTCTAGTGTTTGGTTGTTCATTATTGTAATACTTTGCAAGATGATTTTTTTCATGACGAAGATAACATCCAGCTCCATATATTTGACCTATATTTTCCTCTTTCTTGTCTTGACATTCCTCTTCCTTCTTTCCTTCACAATGATGTACCTGAACCTTTCCTTTTCAATCATCCTTTTTTTCAACCTTAGGACTACACATGCTAGCTCTATGTCCATAAATGCCACCCTTATAGAAATTACCATGAAAAACATCATACCTATATGCATTTGGTTGCCTGATAGATGATCTTCCATGAGGTGGAAGCCTTGAACTCTCTCCCTTTCTTGGTTTTTTTCTTTCATTAGATCCTTGGCTTGATTCTTCTTCATTCTTCTCTGATTTGTATGAACCCTCATTGAAGCCTAGGTCTGTTCTATCACCATAAACCTTTTTCTTTTCCAAAATCTTACTCAGATTTTCTGAACTCTCTTGAAAAAGATAATACTTTTTTTTGTCATGGTACTTAACTCTTTCTTTAGTTCCTCTTTTTTTAGTCACATGTTTGATACATTCTTCCCTATTGATCCTCAACTAAGCTTGTCCCTCCTCAAGTTGAGTCTTTAAAACCTTGCCTATTTCCTCATGAAATGCATAAATTCTGTAAATATGATCACCATGCTCACTTACCATACTCCTTATCATGTAGGTATTAATCTGAATTGTCTTCAATGACATATTGTCACCAAAGATCTCTCTCTAGATTGTTAAGCTACTTCCAAGGGCTTGATCTGATACTAATTGTTGAAGGTGACAAGGATTGGGAGGGGAGGTGAATCAATCCCCAATAAAACTTTATCACTTATACTTCAAAACCCTAAACACATAATCTCATGGAGCACATATATTCTTCAAAATGAAATAAACTCAATGCAAGGATCACAAGATAAACAAATAAACCACTTTCATTGATGTTTGAATCAGATTATCACACTATATTGATACCCAAGTTAGATTACAAGGAATTTATGTCTTCAACATTAGCAATCAAGATGCAATGAAGATGTATCAAGATAAAAAATATTTTCTCATAAGTACCCAAGAAGATATACTTCTTTCCAAATGGTTACAACTCAATATAAAATCTAAATATAATTCTGAAACCTGCAAATAACATCAATATGGTATGAAGATAACATCTAAACACAAGGATCCAAATCTGCTCTCCTTCTTCAACTCGCCATCAAAAAAACTTCTCCATCTTTGCTTTGCTCAAATCCTCCACATGAAGACTCAACCAACTACAATCCTAGAATGAAATTCCATGGGTTTTAAGATATACCCAAGGGGTTTTGCTTTGCAGCAAAGAGTTCTTCAAAAGAAGATAAAATGGGTTCCAAAAGATTAGCACCATTGTACCCAAAACATCATCTTTATATCCTATCCTTAACTTAAATTCAAAAGAGGTTGGTTTACCTCCATTTGCACGACCAAATCAGCCTAAAAACATCCCATAAGAATCAATAGAACATTCACAATTCGCCCATATAGGTCAGCCTAGCAAAAACACTTCATCCATGCACCAAAAATCCCAAAAACCCTTGCATTGGAATGACAAAAATCTCCTCATTCCAAAACCATTATTATTCATGACCCAAAAATCACCATACATGATTAAAATAACATTTAACATCAATACATGGTCGAAATTTATCTCAAACAATCAAATTATTTCGTTTAATGGGCCCAATACTCTTTGTTCATCTCAAAATTGTTGTTTCCTACACCCTTCAGGACCCTGAAAAATTCATTATGCCACCAAATCAATTAAAATCAACCAAAAAATGTCATGTAACCACTTTATGGAAATTCCAGATCCTTTAGAACACTTCCAAGTAGGTTAGAAGCCTTGAAACAATCACCTTATCAAACAACAACCACTTTTGTCTTCACCAAATCAGCTTGCTCAAAAAGTTGCTTTCAAATATCAGTTGCTAAAAATATTTATAGGAACATTAAATAACTCTAAATGGATCAAATGGATGCAAAATTTATCTCTCTTCACATTCTAGGTGATATAAAGTATCACCTAATCCATCTCATGCTTCAAACAACTCAAAACTTCTAGCAGATCATTTCTTGTCCTACGCTGACAATTTTTTTATCCAAACACTGAATTGGAAACCATATAAAAAATAATCACCATGAGAAAATACTTATATCATTGTAAATATCTCTAAATCCTCTTTTCAATACATTTTTAATCATCTCAAAATTCCACCTGTAGCTTCAGTTATGTCCATTTTACTGAACACTGCGTTTTATGACCTCAAAACTGCCCTTTGACCAGTCAACCTGAATGGAGCTCATTTGACCATGTACCTATATGAACATTTCCTAAAACCTCTTTTTACATCAATATAAACTCACATACATTCCACAATGTCAATTTAGCATGCTACTCCTTTGGACAACCTTTTCCCAAAACACTCTTCTTCAGAAAATGACCTGTTTAAGTGGGGCCCACTCTTCACCATGACCTATACCATACCTTTATAGAAATATGGAAGAGTCCTATACAACATCCAATCATAAATTTTGATGAACCAATCAAAATTAGGCTGGTATACACATCTTTCTGCAAATTATTCTTGATTAGGGTTTTACTAGGGTTTGAAACCACATTATCTTCTTAATGATCATTCTTAAAAACCAGACGATCAAACTACCTAATTTTTTAAAACCTTCTAAAAACAATATAGAAACATCCCTAAAATCCACAAGGCACCATGCAATGCCTATAATTTAGGGTGAACATCAGAAGGTCCAAATCGAGCTAGAAAACACACTACCAAGTACCCTGTTTCACCAAAAATGATGTATTAGGAAAAATACTCATCATGGCAACATGAAGTTTTTCCCACAGCATCATAAAAATTCCTATTAACATTTCCAATCATCATGTCCCAAATATCTCTCAATCTTTCCAGCCATTGAGATTTGCATATCTAGCCCTTAAGGTTTTATACTGTAAAGGTTATAGTTAACTGAAACAACCTCAAAAAACATCATAGAAACACTCCAAATAGTCATAACATACATGATACATCATGATACAACTGAACGTATGCATATAGGAGCTCATATAGCTCCAAATATCAAACTCACACCTCCTAGCATCCATACCTGCTCCAAATGAGTGCTTGTAACATAGCCAATCACATGCATCTACATCATACACCTAATGCGAGTGCCCAACCACTCTCCAAACCTATTATCCATCATGCCAATATGATTCTCAAGCAACCAATAATCTCATACCACCATGCAACATCACCTAGGCACCTGAATGGGCTTGCAAGAGCAAGCAATCCTTGTTGAATCTCCCTGTATCATCATGAACACATCTAAATCAGTATGTCAATACCATCCAAAATATCATATGAATCTACTCCATCATCCACTTTTTCATTAATTTAGTTTTTCATCAATGAAAACACCTATAGGTCCATGTGCCATTAGCCACCCAAAGGTGAATGGTGGAGAAGCTGAGTGCCTTCCCAAGGTAAACATGATGACCCACCAAAGGGGGCAAACCTCAAGTTGATTATGTGGCACACTACACCAAGTTCCTCTACTCAAGCTCAAGTTCCCTACCATTGCATCATGCAATGATCTTTGCTTCTTTTGGGATGACTTGGACACATGTTAGATTCATCCAACCCTCATAGGTATGTTCTCGCTACATCTTTGGGTCACTTGAATGGTTTTATTTCCTCACATTCATCATTTTACACATGCATGTCATTTAGTGCATAATAACAGGCAAAACCATGATAAATTTTCCTTGAAATTGTAAAAACATTCCATGCAACGTCTCATTTTCTGTCAACTCAACACCAGTTATGACCTAGAGAAGCAGTCCAGAAAAGTAACAATAACCTCTCCCAGATCCTCATCTTTAGGTATACCATAAGCATTAAATTTATGGGAACAATTGTTAGACAACATATAGGGGGCACCATCATATTCTGCATTTGCAAGTAAATTATGAGAGGATGTGGAAATGATTAGACCAACAAGTCCATGTGATATAAGGTTATATAAATCCTTGCCATTTTATTAATATACTTCTCTTATCCGCATAAGAGAAGGATTCACTCCATGTCAAGCTAGAGGCAAGTGATGGGAACATAAACGTAAAAGATAATGTGTATTATCCTTTGAAGAATAATTATAAGAATGCTCCATCATTTCACTTCGTAAGCTTGACCACATATGGGCCCTATCTCCATTTCCAATCCCGAAATGACCAAGTAGCACATTATGTTTACAAATCTAACAACAAAAGATCCTCTTGCAAACTCCAACTCTCCTATGCAGCCCCAAAAAACCATCGATATCATGGCTTGAGAATTATTAGCTAAAATATAATTTATTATAGTGTAATATAATGTTATAAGAGTAGTAAAATGACTGAATAAAAGAAATAATGAAATACTGAAATACACCCAAGAAAACTAAGCTAGAAAATATGAAACCCTAATGTGTAAGAAGGGTTAAGAAAAGACTTAGTTGATTCGATGATATCACGAAACTATGTTGCAGTGTATACTAGGTGAACATGAGGAGGAAACTGTTATACATGAGCCTGAGAAAGTGTAGATCTAGACTTTCTAGATAGATTGGGGTGCCTGGAGAGGGATTGGGGCGCCCGTGGGCACCCTAGTTTGAGATTTGGGTGCCATGGTCTACAAAAATGGCCAGGAAACCTCCTCTAGAGTGTCATTGGATGTTAGTGTATGTTTGATTCCTATCACGTGAATGTTGATGTGTGATTTCCGAAGCACTGGTAAACCTACAATGGAAGAATCACCTACAAAACTCCAGACAAAGCATCAAAAACCCTAAAAATAAATATGCATATGAAGGGGTCAGATTGTCCCCAGTTACCAAATTGATGGACTTATCACTGAGCGTTGCACTGCATCTTAGACCCAATGTAGTTCTAGGTGTGTGTGTGTGTGTGTGTGTGTGTGTGTGTGTGTGTGTGTGTGTGTGTGTGTGTGTGTGTGTGTGTGTGTGTGTGTGTGTGTGTGTGTGTGTGTGTGTGTGTGTGCGCGCGCAATTATACCCTAGGTTGCTCATGTGCCAGTCACTCTTTGTGAAGTAGCAAGCAAATAACTAGATGTAGAATGTAGTAAATGTGTGCATGAAAACAATATACTCCCCTCCTATGAAGTGTGATGCAAATGAATCAACCTTGTGTGCCTTGTGATGGATGCAAATGTAGCTTTAGATGCCTTTGATGGATGCAACCTTAGGTGGTGATAGTAAGTTCCTAGTGCTTGGTCCCTCATTATGGTCACACAACTTAATATTTATATGGTTATCCTATTTTAATTTCATAATAAATCCCGAAAAGGCCGACCTCCAAAAATATAAGAATCTCAAACGGATAGAAAGTGTGCAACAAGTGAGAGGAAAGTACAAAGAGGATCAAGGCGCCCAAAGGGGACCAGGGTGC
The DNA here is from genome assembly GCA_019776745.2 of Taxus chinensis. Taxonomy (NCBI): domain Eukaryota; kingdom Viridiplantae; phylum Streptophyta; class Pinopsida; order Cupressales; family Taxaceae; genus Taxus; species Taxus chinensis. The sequence goes on from CM034152.1 coordinate 29,741,830, forward strand.
CCCAATCCTGGTTGGGCGCCCCAGTCAAAAATAGGAAAAATGCAGTATGAAAGTATAGACTAGGCAAGTACAAGGGTAAGATCTAAAATAACAACAGAAAGCAATGCAACAATGACCAAAGACATGGGTTAGTTATTACTCTTTTCACTTAAGAACCATATGAATAATAGTATGAGACCGAGACTAAATAATGACTCAAAGTGCATGATTTTGTGTCTACATTTGCCCCCACTTTATGTTGGTGAGTGGAAAGCCTGGTAACATAAAGTAGATAAAGATGCGTACCTGGTAATCTATGTAGAGTGATGTAGAATGTGTGCCGAAGGACTAGACAAAGCGTGGAGTGATAAAAACACGGAGTGTGGAGACTAAAGATGTAAAAAGTGATGAAAGTGAACCTAGAGTGAAAGTGTGTGTGTAGTGTACCTATATGGTTAGTATCATGTGTGTGATATACCCTCCATGTGTGTCTGTTTGACTGCTTTCCTACCATACGGATGGACCTGCAAAAAACAAGACAATCAAGTAGTCAAATATACATGTATATGTGTAAAAACACATGTATATATGTAAAAAACATGTAATGAAAGTATGAAAAATGAAAAAGGAACATGTGCACCTGATTCGTGACGAAAAAAAGGGTGTATAAAGGATCCTGTAAATGTTGGTGAAATACGAATTTTTTGGGCGATCTCACGCCATTGGCTGAAGAAGTGTAGGGAGACAAGTATGATGTGTCCTCCAACCTATAACTACTTCCAGAGAGTTGTGAAGAGATCTCTGTACCACCTAGTTTTTTGGGTGATCTGATGCCACTGGCTGAAGTAGTGTAGAGAGGAAGGTCTAATTTATCCTCTAACCTGTAACTACTCCCCAGAATGCTAAGGACAACATGTAATGTAAAAGCCTTTGTGTATGGAGTTCTATAGACTGGTCTGAACTCACTCGCTATGTAACCCACTATGTCATGGATAATAAATGAAAACTGAATTGTACCGATATAACCCAAATACAAATGTTGCACATGAACCACCGGTTAGCATGTTAGAAAGATAAAGCATATGTCAAAGCGTGTATAAACCAAAGTAGTGTGTTGCTATGAACAAAAATGAAACAATAACACTTGTAGCGTAGAAATTTGGATGCCCCCTAGAGTTGACCATTGTGGACTGGTAGTTAAGCATCCATGTTGTGTGTAGAATCCCTATAGTAACCTGTGATCACAACTAGAAAGTACGTGAATGTGCACATGTATGTATGATAGTGATAATGACATACAAGATATCTATCTAACATTTTTAATAAACTGAACATTGTTAAAGTCAAGTTGTAAGCAAGAGTAAATGCAACCATAAAATTGTAGTATGTTGTGGATGGATGGAATGGAGTGCATAGTGAATGATAGGAGATCCGTGTTCCCCTTGAGTGAATGGAATTGTATGTAGTGAAGTTCATTTGAGTATACCCCCTTAGTAATCAAGAATGAACCATAAATGAGATTACATCATCAGAGAAATGGTCGAAATTTGTGTTGTGTGTAGTGCACGTTGTGATGAGTGTGTAGTGATTGACATGTGACCTTAGAGATGAATTGTGTGCATGACTATTTAGCCTAAGTGTATATCATGAAAAGATGAATAGAAAAGGAGCGGTGATGTAGCCTAAAGTCATATACCACTAAATGATGCAAGTGAAAATGATGATGTAGCCTATCACGAGATGATGCTAGAAGTAGTGACCCTATAGTATAAAGAATATATCACGTAAATCTAGGGTATGTCATATGATAAAATATTGATTGATGAACATGTAAGGGTGATAAGTTCCATTTGTGATGTATACCCTCAACAAGTTTTCTAGTATGGACCGTGAGAATAGAGTGTGTCATCAGGTAGTGAGTGCATCGCGTATAAGAGAATGCACAAAATGTGAAATATGTGTATTAGGGTGTATGGTATGTAATGAAATATGCACAAATGACCTAAGATGTGTAGATGCATAGTAGGTGTAAGACTGGAAGACATAATATGTAAGGTGGAGGATTTAAAATGTAATATGACATGTATACATGTGTGAAAAATGTGTGACAGGTGATGGCTACAGTGTAGTGTGTGAAGCATGTGTAGAACATATATGGTTCATGTAGGAATGATGCAAAATATGTATAGCCTATAATGTAGTGATGTAATGTGTAGATGATGTATGATCATGTGATGCATAATGTGGTTCCTAAGGTGTACATAACTATTGTGTGTAGTGTGTGGGGTTCATGTGTAGAGAGATTCCCTCAACAGTTAAGTATAAACCTAAGCATAAGAGTGTGTCATCAGGTAGTGGTCAATATAGATGTGTATGCTGACAGATATATATGCTAGAAGGTTGATGTGTGGTAAAAAGAGTATGAGAGACATATGTTCACATGCTATGTTGGGGGGAACATAGAATGTTATTCCCCCCAAGTGTGTGAGGGAAAAAGAGGATCAAGTGATGTCATCAAGAAGATCGTCACTATCTAGATCAAATTCATATGTTTTGACGAGTCAGAAATCTGATAATCTATAGTGTCAAGTTTTTCATGTAATGTGCCATTCGAGGCATAAACAATAAATTCCCATAGTATATTCCTCGTCAGTGAAAGGAGGTAATGGACTTCCATGCACATACCAATAGGTGAGATTTTGTGTATAGCCTACAAAGGAACTGTTGCAATTAAACATACGACCAAAGGGCATAGGGGAATGAGATATCAATATGACTCAGGGTCTAATGTACCCCCGATATAAGTAATTTGAGACTTCCCTAATGTGAGTGGAGAAGAGAGAAAATTATGCATGATAGATAGACTATAATATGGAAGACACATAGACTATAAGTAGCAGTAATAATGATGAATCCATAATATAAAGGAACATGGTGAGTAGGAGGATAGAGATCCTCAAAAGTCAAAACCGAGTCAAGCTAGACCGTCATGTGAACATATATAGTGACATCGTTAGTGGGATCAAGTGGAATATGCTCCCAATAAGAATAATTCATGAAAATCATACATGTAAATGGTGGGCATACCAATGAAGGAGACGCATGTGAAGGTGAAGGGGATAGATCAACATTGATATGCTAGACATGGCCCCCCGATAAAGAGTCATAGTGGCAGTATTAGCAAGTGGAGCTGAGTGGAGTAGGATAGAACATTGTATCTATCACATAAATAGTACCTTGCAGGCAGTGGTGGCAAATGAGGTGGTTTTTCCATCAGGTTGAGGATCATCTATAGTATCAACATGCATGGAATAAGAAGAGTAGTATTAGGATCTCGGTCACAATATTTGGTATGGTGTCATGGTCACGATAAAATAGTATATTTAATACCTTCATGAATGAATTTTAACACAATGATGTATGGTAGAAGCAATTTTCTTTCATGACATGGAGCCATGGTCTACCAAGAAAACAATTATAGGATACTGGAAAGTAGATGACAAAGAATATAATTATTAATAGTTTTTGGTCGTACAGGTGATAGCCAATGTTATGTGACCAACACATGGATGAGCATATATCCATCATATGCATGGAGTGAAAGATATAGGATGGGTTAACATCATGAACGGAATGACCTAGCCTCTCAATGAATGACATGGGACATGAGTTGATTTTAGAACCATTATCAATTGAAGCTGTGCTTGATGCCCACATTAAAAATGTGAATCATTATATGCAATGGTCAATCATTTTCAAAGGTATTAAGATCATCATGAGGATTAGACAGGAAAGAAATATGTTGATAAAATACATCCATGAATGTTTTATATACCAAGTTAGGATGCATATCAGAATGAATGTGAGTAGGAGCAAGAAGATATTGGACTCTAAATGTCCTATAATCAAGATTTGCAAGACAAATAATCATTGATCGAGATACTCATGATGACTATACTCTAGGATGATAAACAAAGAATGAGGATACTAAAAGCGTGAAGATTGAGTACGGGTTCACCAAAATTATTAACTAAAATAGAATTTTTATTCTGGTGTAATCTAAATGATATAAGAGCAAGTAAAATGATATGAATAAAATGAAAGTAATAAAATACTAAAATAGTACCCAAGCAATCTAAGACTAATGAATGTGAAAACCCTAATGTGTAATAGAGGGTTAAGAAAGGCCTTAGCTAATTTGATGATGTTAGCAGATACTATGTCACAAGTGCAGACCAGATGAACAAGAGGATGGAAACCTTCGCACAAGAGCCTGATGAAAGTGCATAGATCTGGACTATCTAGATAGACCAGGATGCCTGAAGAAGGATAAGGGATGCTTGTGGGCACCCTGGTCATGAGATCTAGGTGCACCTTGGTCTATGCGAAAAATGGCTAGGAAACCATCCTCTCAAGTGTCACTATGGATGTTTTCAACTGATGTTCGCTCCCTATCACATGAATTTTGTTGTGTGATCACCAAAGCACTGGTAAACCTACAATGGAAGAATTACCTATAAAACCCTAGACAAAGCATCAAAAACCCTACAAAATGAAAGATGCATATGAAGGGGTTAGTAATTTCCTTAACTTTCAAATTGATGGACTTATCATTGAGCGCTGCACTACATCTCAAACCCAACGTAGTTCTAGGTGTGTGTGTGTAATTGTGCCCTAGGTTGCTCTTGTGCCAATCGTACTTTGTTAAGTAACGAGTAAATAACTAGATGTAGAATGTAGTAAATGTGTGCATGGAAACAATAGAATCCCCTACTATGAAGTGTGATGTAGATGAACTAGCCTTGTATGCCTTATGATGGAGCTAGATTGATGTAAATGTAGCTATAGATGCCTTTGATGGATGCAACCTTAGGTGGTGATAGTAAGTTCTTAGTACTTGGTCCCTCATTATGGTCACATAACTTTATATTTATATGATTCTTTTGCTTTATTTTTGTAATTAACCCTGAAAAGGCCAACCACTAAAAAATATAAGAATCGTCAAATAGACTAGAAAGTGCCCAAAAAGTGAGAGGAAAGTACAAAGAGGACCAGGGTGTTTAGAGGGGACTAGGGCACCTAAGGCACCCTAGTCCTAGCTGGGCGTCCCAATCAAAAATAGGAAAACACAGTATGAAAGCACAAATAGGGAAAGTATAGGTGTAAGATATAAAATAATGACAAAAAGCAATGCAACAATGGCCAAATACATGGGTTAATTATTACTCTTTTCACTTAAGAACCATATGAATAGTAGTATGAGACCAAGACTAAATAATGACTCAAAGTGTGTGATTTTGTGTCTACAGAGAGTACAACAACGACCCCACTAATACCATGGGTTTGGAATATTTGCTTATTGATTTAATTTCTTCAACAATTTGCAACTAGCCATACAATCCAAAGGCGGGGGATTTTTTTTCAAGAGATACCAAATAGAGAGACCCTTTTCCTCCAACATTACAAAAAACAAGAGAAAATATAAAATACTTGAAACAAAATTTTGTTTGAGTGAGGACATAACAAAATGAGCTAACAATGTTGTTTAGGATGCAACATAATGAGAAAATGTAAAATACTCGAAACAAAATTTTGTTTGAGTGAGGACATAACAAAATGAGCTAGCAATGTTGTTTAGGATGCAAAATAATGATTTTTAGACACCTTCCATCAAAACAAGGGAAATGGAAGATATGAACGAGATTTACAGGAAATGGAATCAATGAGCAAGATTTAAGATCAAATTTAAAATTAACACTAACAACACTATTAAATATGCACTTACTCCCCCTTTTAACACTGATGAGTCTGCGTTGCTTTTCCCCATTCCAACATGTCCCTTAAAGAGGCATTCCCTCACCAAAAAATATCCCCTTCCGACGGGTCATCGATTATTCTTATTGGTGACTTGGCCCAACTGCACCATGTCAAGGATATCCCAATGTATGTTGCCAACGCTTAGGTTTAACCTTATGGAGAAGCTTTCTCATTTAGGGCACCTTGTTTACAATCTTCAACACAAGTATCTTCCAATAACCTTTAAGAAGGTAAGACAAAATGACATGTGGTCCATACACGACTTGTCAAAAGAAAAAAGAGAATCACATATGTTACATCCAATAAGTTCTCCAACTCGGAAATTCTCCTTCCACAATCTCTTTCTTCATTGCGACTAATTTCAATAAATATAGAAAATAGAAACTTTGACGACAACAATGAAGTTGTTTTAAGCGTGGCAATTGTGGAAAGCTCACAAGATATCTAAAAAATCTCTTGGTGTCCATCCCCACGCCTGCCATTAGTTGAACGTCTTAAAAATGTATTCCATTTATAATAAGATGGGCTCATGTCTAAAATAGATGCATTTTGCCTTTAGAAGAAAGACTTGCCTTTTGTTCCTCAATATAAATTCCAGGTCAAACTTTTTCTCTCCAAAGGCCACAAAGTTTTGCTTACAACCAACTTGTGGATAAAGGTTAGGCTTATCAATGATGTAATCGACCAAGTTAAATCTACTGTCTATAAAACTAGCGCAAAACCACTGGTCTTGCCATATTTTAAGTTTATCACATTCAACAACTATATTGGCCCGACATGGGATGCTGGGTACCCCTGCAATGTTCCTATCTCTATAGTTTATTGTTCTAAGCACAAGTGAATTCTACTCAAAATGACATGGGTTCTAACTATCCACAAAACACAAGAGTTAACATTACAAAAAACAATTGTTGACATTGAAAATATTAGATGACAAGCTCTTATTTTCATAGTTATCTCTGAAGTATGTTGCCACAAGGATTCATGCATCACGCCCCATTTCTTATTTAAGCATGACGCACAAATGACACATGGTCCACATGTAAACTTACGTAAGTAAAGAAGATGAATGCCTAGGGTCCCTTCATAATGTCGGTTACCTTCAAATTGGCGTGAACTGTGTGCTTCTTCATCGCCCCCCCATCTTAGCTCCTTCCACTTTTAACTTCTTCCCTGCCTCTTGGAAATGCTTCTACGACTCCTCCTCCTCCTCCGCCTCCGCCTCCCTGCCTACCTATCAAGTGTATACATATCATTGCTTGACTGCGATTGCTAGGAATTAAACATATCAGATATTCCGCCAAGCAAGATAGAGGTTAGATCCCAGATCAACCGCTGCTGAAATGGAAGCCAAACGCGCGATCAAATACGCATCTGCAAATCTTCGACAAATTTGAAGCCAGAAAGAGAGCAACGCATTTCTTTCAGCTCAGATTTTGCTCTGGTGAGTTGGCTCTCAGATCTCTAAAGTCATCATATTTTTTAAATTTTCTCGTGGCATTCTTAGCGTTCTGTTTATAGGGCGAATTAAACTTCTTCAGCCATTCATTGGATAATTTATTAATATTAAGATCTGCTTTTGATAAAGATCTTATGGCCCGTCTTTAAAAAAAAAACTGTTTTGTACGGACTTGAATTTTGGTTCTCGAATTATTCTTCAATATCAAGCATTTTCATAGCGCTTTGGCTGTAGCCTACAAGATTTAATTTTAACTTTTGAGAACAACAGCCTGTGGAACGCTGTATTTTCGCTGGGGCCTAGTATAGCATTGGGTTGCTGTTGGTTGTTTCAGATGTAATGTCATGTAGAAGTAAATTGCAAGGGTTTCGTTGTCTTACCAGGAATTAGAGTAACATAACATGGCCGCATGTTCGTTTTTAATTTATTTTCATTGTTTAATTTATCTGTCATTATTCAGTACATGACACCCAGGGAGCATCTATGGTATGCGACTCCATGATATACAATTCTTTCATTATAATAGGTAGTCATTTGAAAGGATATCTGGAATGTGAACTTTTGCACCTAAGTGTAACCGCCTAGTCTGTGTAAGTCGTTTATTCTTTTGTTAAAAAAATCCTTCAATCTTGTTTTAAAAAATGTAAAGGGCACAGCATTATCATATGAGCCTTACTCTTGTCTTATAGTTTGTTGTTTGCTGTAATATTTGTGTGAATAATGACAGCAAGAGCTCATTGATTCGTTGTTGGCAGTGGATTAAGGATGGAAATGAGCATGCTGGTCTGGTTGCTCATGGCAGCTCTCGCAGCATCCTTTTTCTTTATCAGAAAAGGTAATTGCCTCCTCGCCATCTTTGTTATTGTTTGGCATTCCTTTACTCAGTCACAACAAACCATCAAACAAACTGTTTTCATTTCTGATGAATACAGGGCATAATGGGTCTACGACAGATATTGCTACTGTAAACAATCTCAGTGTATGTTGTTCTTTAAGGTGAATTAGATTTTTGAACTTTGGTTTCTCTCATAGGGTTTATGCTTTCTATTTTGGAGGAAAAGTAGGACTTTCACATTCATTATTGTCATCCGGAATGCACTATTTTTCTGTTGTGTTTTATTTTTAACATTTTCTTAAGATAAACTTAAGGGATCTTAATTTTGCCCCTACAATCTGCAAGTCGCACATCCTCCACCATAGCTTTGGTTTGTTGGTTTACACCAGGAAAAGTGATCATTAGCCTCCCTCAGTACAATATTACATAGCTGTTAAACTTATAAACTCTACACGCTTCCAATGGATTGTTGAATCAAGAAAAGTGAAGCTCTCCACCATTTTACAACAAGCTGCATTAACGTGAAACATATTCACCAAGTTTTGATCCTGGGTCATTGTGGCAACAAGTGCCCCACTTACTGCTCTACCCTAGCCCAATGGACTAGCCTTGATCCACTTTTATTTCCCATAGATCTAGATGTAGAACTTCACATTATTTTTACCTGACCTTAAATTAGTTTCCCATCCAATTTATTGGGCAAAAGGAACACACACACACACACACACACACACACACACACATGTACATGTATATGTGTGTGTGTGTATATATATATATACATATATACATCCTGGGTCATTGTGGCATTAACGTGAAACATATTCACCAAGTTTTGATCCTGGGTCATTGTGGCAACAAGTGCCCCACTTACTGCTCTACCCTAGCCCAATGGACTAGCCTTGATCCACTTTTACTTCCCATAGATCTAGATGTAGAACTTCACATTATTTTTACCTGACCTTAAATTAGCTTCCCATCCAATTTATTGGGCAAAAGGAACACACACACACACACACACACACACATATGTACACACACACACACATATATATATACACACACACACACACACACACACACATATATCATGAAAAATCCAGGATTATGCTTCTCTTGAAGGCCAGAGCAGATTGTACATATTTGTAGGACCTAGTAATTTCAAAGGGCATTTGATGCCTCAAGTCTGATGTGTGCTTGTTAGATCCAAATGTATATCACTAAAAGTGCAACGACTGGGAAGTTTATGATTCCAAAAAGTATGCAAAATGAACCACAGGCCAGGCCATAGATAATATAGAATTGGTGCATCTCAGGTGTCGTTATAGTACATTTTGGAGATTCAACTGTACACACGTGATTGGAATTGGTAGTTTTTAGGTTACTAGATTTGAAATCAGAGTTAAGGATAAGATAAGGGTTTGATTAGTTAGTATTATGATATTAGAACGGGCTTTCATAAAATTCAAAAGGAAACTTGATGTTATATACCTCATCTACACAACTTCCATCAAACATGAAAATGCACAATTGTTTTTTTAAAGGATTACATGATGTGAACCTAACTGTCTAGAGGATTATCATGATCATTAGCTTGTTCTCAAGTTCATACAATAAAAATATTATTTTCACATCTGTCATAAACAAAAGCGAATCCAACATTATATCATCAATATATGTTTCTAGATAATATCCATTGCCTAAACGTGAAGGCTAAACAACATTAATTTCTTGACACAAAAATACATGATCAGGATGTAATTGGGTTAATCCCACATTGGTACTAACTGCGAGACAAGGGTGATATATAAGGCGGTACACACTCTAAAAACTTTGCCAATGGAGAAATAGGCTAGAGGGTGAAAAGCCTAAAACGGCAGATTACATTTACCGTTCCTCCCTCCTACTAACAAATGCTTAAAGGTGCCTGTGCGCTAAGTTGTCCTCTTGTCTTGTAATTATTATCATGTTGATTCATATATCTGTAAGTAAAAAGAAAAGAGGATATAACATATTTGTTTTCAGATATGTGTATCAAAACATTTAATTTTCATATGCAATGCAGATCATGTCAAGTTCTGACAATCTTAGCAAGGTCATACTGCAAATATATGAAACCTGAACTGTGTCTGCCAATTAGACTTTCAGAACCCTCTTCTGGTTGTAAACTCATCACTACCAATCAAGGAAGATTCATTCATCAGTATGCATTGGAAAACAAATAGGCTATTTGACACATAAAACCAAGTACTGCAAACTATGGTACCATTCAAGCTTTGGTGATACAATTAGATTAATTTCCATTAAGTTCATATTTATGTCCACTACATTATCAATAGGATGTTAACTCCCATTTCATTTTCCAAGAAGGATATGGCAACATATGTTTATGCATATCCCACAATACATATCACTTGACACGTGCTTATCCCCTTGAATATATATCACGGGAGAAATCCTTGTAGCAGCAAACACAAGCGAGCACCAGTTTAAATTCCAATTGACAGAAAATAAAACAAACCTCTCATGATTCCAAAGACTAATGAGAAAAACATCCCCTGATAATGGCGAAAACTCCACCAAATCCCATTCCAACTGTTGTGTGCCCTTTTTGACATCTGGCCTCACAGTGTCTTCCTACATAAAGCTTTAAAAGAGAGTGTATCTGATTGAGATAGTGGGTGAACCAAACATAAAAGATTCCAACAAGCGTTCAATAAAATCCATGAAAATAGCTGAGCTTCAACAGTTAGTCTCTTAGTGGAGATCAAAAAATGAAGCAAATAGTTAACATCCAACTTCTTATGCCTCTACACTTTAAAATTAGAATGTAGGGATTTTTATGTATATGGAAGCCTTCTCGAAGCCTTTTCTTCTTTTCGGCATCTGCTAGACAGTGGTTATTAGGTTTAAGTCATATTAGAGCTAGACAACAAAAGATCTCGACAAGGAAGGAGAAAGTGTTAAGGGAATTGCCACTAGACCTTGCCATGGAAAGGGATTATTTTAATTCTGTCCCATGATGGTTGTTTGCAATGAGTAGTTTTAGTCCTACAACACATACACATAATTGTTAGCTCTCCATCATTGACATTTTAATAAAACCAAAGGTTAGACTAGCAGGGTGCCTTGGGAACACTATCTTGGCGTAAGAGCCCGATTTGAATTTGTTTCTCAATGTGTGATGTCTTTCCATGCACGATTTTGAGAGAAAAGTTTGTATTTTTCATATTCACCTAAGGAGCAGGGTTTTTAAATTAAAAAGGGCAAACATTAGACAAACAGAATAAAGCAATTGATTCTTGTTTCTTTTCATGTCCCACATTTCAATACGATGGTCATAAGAGTGAACGAGCAAGTGCAAAGTTGCATGATGAGCTTAGCAAGCTATGAATACTACAAATTCTGATATATCATTAACCATGGCAGCTGGAGCATAAAACAGACTGCATCTAGTGGGTGCTTGTAACTGAAAGATCATGTCTATGAAGTGGAAACTCAACAAAATAGTAAATACTATCTATGGGGAGAACCAGCTCGAGCCATACACCTGGCGTTGAAACAAAGAACCCAAGGAGTGCCTCACAGGGTAGAGAATGCGAAGAGACGGGGTATACAAGTGAGCAGACCCGTAAGAGAGATAAAACGCCATTTTCAGAAACGTTACCACATGCTACAAATGAAGCGATGGGAGAAATATCATGTGGAGAGACAGCTGGGTGGTTGCCAGCTCTGAACAAATGTGTGGTAAACTTATCAACCCTGCAGTTAGATGGCCCAATGATAAACATACTTAATAAAGGCTTGGGTTTTGCAGTAGCCCTGAAGAAAATTCCATATGAAGACATCATTGGGAATGTTGAACCCAAGGTTATGGACCTACCAATTGAAGAAGCTGAGGAGCTGTGAATGGAATGCACACATACTCTCAAAAAGGAAAAATCTCCAAAAAGGAATATCATAAGAGAAGAGGAACAAGCTCTTAAAGAATTAAAGAATAACAAAGACATCATCATTGCCAAAGCTGACAAAGGAAATGTCATGGTGTTACTAGACAAAGCAGATTACAATAAAAAAATGCACGAACATCTATGGGAAAGCGGGAGCTACAAAAAAATTTAGCGGAACCACATGTATAAGGCAATGAAAGAGGCGAGAAGAGCTATTAAAAAATGCATGATTTGATGAAAAAACAAAAAAAAAACTCATGCCCCATGCTCCAATCATCCCTCGAATATATGGAGCACCAAAAATACATAAGGCAACCTGCTCTGACCGATTGTCAACACAAGGGGCTTGCCAACATACAATTTAGCATCTTTCCTTGCCAATTAATTAAAGCATTTGGTTGGAAAACGAGCTCACATGTAAAAGACTTGGCTCACTTTGAGAACAAAATAAAAAATGAAAAGCTCTCTGAAGATGATATATTGGTCAGTTTTGATGTGGTGCAACTATTTACAAAAATCCCCATTGAAGAGGCCATTGAAATAGGTGGAAGGTCTACAACACCAAAAATCCAGAGATTAGTAGGAGTTTGCATCTGATCTACGTTCTTCACTTTTAGAGGCCATTTCTTTGAACAAGTAATTGGAGTTGCTACCGGATCTCCCCTTTCTCCAGTGGCAGCTAACCTATATATGGAAGATTTTGAAAGGTGTGCTCTTCATTCAGCAGTACAAAAACCTCAATAGTGTATCGAGTTCATTGATGACACAAATCTATGTCGGCCCTTCAGTAAAGAAAACCTAGACCATTTTTATGCCACCTCAATGGAACATCTAAACATATCCAATTCACAATGGAGATTGAAGACAAAGCCTTCCTTTTTTGGATGTCCTAATATCTAGAAAGCTGGAGGGTGGCCTGTCACATCAGGTGTACAGGAAGAAGACACAGACTGATCTCTATCTGAGAAAGAGCTCCCACCACCACCCCAGCCAGAAAATGGTAGTTTTGAACACACTAGCAACAAGAGCAATAAGAGTGTCAAACAAAGATCACCTATGAGAGGAGCTGTATCATTTAACCAAAATATTATGATACAATGGATACAACAACAAACAAATTCAGAAAGCATTTAAACGAGCCATAACTTGAGAAGGCAAAACAAAGATCTCAGAGGAGGAAAAGAATCCCATGATATAACTACCTTATATACAAGGCCTCACACAAGGGATTATGTGTGTTTGAACATGAAAAGGCTTCAAAGTGGTGTCAAGTCTTTTCGAAACATTAAGAAACATCTTGGATAGAGCAAAGGACCCCCAAGATCCCAAGCTTTATGGCGGAGTTTATTCAGTACCTTGCTTAAGGAAAACAATACATAGGAGAAACATGAAGAACTTTGAAAACTCGACTAAAGGAGAACAATGGAGATGTTCTACATGAATGGATTGCAAAGTCAGCAGTGGTGGAACCCTACAATTTTAAACATCACATTTGCATTGAAGAGGTGAGGTTGATCGCAAAGGTGGACCATCAGAAAGAACACAAAATTCGTGAAGTGATAGAACTAGAAAAAACTTCCAATAATTTAAACAAAGATGATGGGCTTATTCTAAGCAACTCTTCGAAACCATTATTTTACTTGATGAAAAATAAATGAGAGATAAAAGAATATGGAAGGTCAAGCATCAAGCTATGTCCTAATCGTAACAACCTTTCTTGTGGAAATAAAAATTTCTCCTAATGATGAGTCCCGTAGGAGGACCCGAAACGTTGAGAAATATTGTTTCATGGACAATGTCTCTAGAACCCCTTTTGACAAATACTATCTATACACCTAATTTTTTGCTTTATTGACTTCTGTTCTTCGCAAGCACTGTTGGCGCATTGGCTTCCCCGGAGCGGTGTCCTCAGGGAAATTGCTGCATGGAACCAACAATGGTTGTATCGGGCTGGTTAGCAGTGGTATTGATGAGAGGGCCTTAATGTGTAGTACATGTTTTGACACCTTAAATGTTTTTTTATACCTCTATAGTCCTTTTTTGTAGTCTCCCTATGACATCACCTTACTATCCTCTTGTAGTTACCTTCATATCTACTTTCAGCACTACTTTCAGCACACACATACCTTTGTCATGACACCTTTCAATAGTTTTGAGTCTTCCTCCATCAGCCAAGTCTTCCCTTAGGATCCCCTTGACGAAGCATTGCCCGTAGTCGATGGCATCGACTATGGTCAATGCTAGCTGCCTTTTGTTTTCTAACAGTCGACGGCATCAGCCATGGTCGATACTATCAGCTAGGAGAAATTGTGATACCTGATCATGACCTTTTTATATATGCGGTATTTGAGTGCTCATTCCTTCACATCATCATCATTTGTTAGGTTTGCTAGTGCTCGCCAATCTACCCTTAAGGTCTCGAAGTTAGTCTTGCTTATCTTTTTGGAGTCTTCTCTTGGAGTATTGGGAACTCAGGATTCCCAAGCATAGGAGCTGCACTTGTTATGGTTTGCCCAGCCTTTGGAGTTTTCATCAAGAGGTTTTCCTAGGTCATCTTCTATTCACTTGTGACCCTCCACATCAACTCTCTCATAAGGTGCTGCTAACTTTGGAGGGAAGTTAATGCGCCATTGCTTTCTACAATCTGGTAAGTATTTTTAACCTCTCTTTTCATTTATGTTATTTTATATTTGGATGATTGTTTGATTGGTCTTGCATAGGTTAGAGCAGAGCAACATATTCTTAATCTATTGCATTTTTTATCTATTGGCCCTTGCTTTTCAACCCGCCCTTTGAGTTTTACAATCCTTTACAACCTATTGATCATTACAATCCATGCCTACAACCCTAGCCCAAGGATCTCTATTTTGTTACAATCTGATTACAATCCGGGACCTAATTAGACACCACTCCTCTATCCTATACCTAGGCTTTAGAACCCTATATTTATCATAGAGTGTGGACTATCACCTTCCTAAATCCACATCAGTTGCAACCTACAATCTAAGGTGTGCATCTTTAGTATGGCCTCTTTCATTAACCTATTCTAGATTACCTAGAGACAAAGAAGACACTTTATTAAGCCATTTTTTATTTGCATACAGACAATCTCTAGAAGAGAAAAATACTATGTTATGAGGCGGAAACTTATCTTCATCAACATTGAGTTTTTTTAAGCGGGTAAGATAGAGTTGATAAAAAATGAAGATAAAACTACAAAAGGAAGGCCTAGAGTGATAACCCACATTAATTGTATGATAATGCAAATCACTGTATATTGTTTGGTATAATGCATAGAGTTAAAAAAACCATTTCTTAAACCATACGATAATAGCATTACAAGAAAAAAAATAACACAAGAGTATGTCCAAAGAGTAGTACAAACAATAGTTAATGCTTTATACGATCAAAATTAATAGACATTAAACACAAGATCATCAATAACGAGTCTCTAGTTATGACCATGGTGGAATTGATAAGATATGTCCCACCTGCAATTGCAGGCTGCAAGTGGAAATCTAATGCTAGAACATTCACGGGAGCCATTTTTATGAAGCTAGATTGTATTGGAGGTGGCGGAAGAATCATGGTATGCTTGGAGCATTAGAAACTATATATTCACCATTCTACACAGAGCACCTATACTGTTGAGGATATTTGCAACTTGGTTAGTATCACTGATGCAGGTGCATCCGAGTTCATGTGCAATCTTGCCTCAATAAAAAATATGTTAGATCAAGAAAGTATAAGTCTAGCAGTGCCCGAGTTTCTGATTGCACGCAATCTTTGTGTCTTTGGTTTGTGCACGTATTGTTTTGCACAAAGTGTGTCTGTATAGTTTGTGCAGCCTACGAGCAGACACACATTATGTTCTTTTGCACTTGTTTGTTAGTGTGCCTGTCTGAGTAAATTTTTGTGTTTGTAAATATTTGTGTGCGGCATTGGCAGAGTGATCTAGAAAGATCCATGATATTTCCCTGACCACATAGTAGTCTTCAGAAATTGGCGCAAGTCTACATCCTATGGTGCAGAGCAGAAATGGTGAGGTCACGGCTGGAAGGTCTTACACAAACAACAAGCATACAACATGCATCGTGGCACCTCTGTGTTATACATACACACTCCTTAGGATGGCACAAAGCTTTTAAGCCTTAATGCAGAATCAAAACATTGCACAGGTGACTAAAAGTTGCCGCAAAACCTGGAAACCTTCAAAACGTTCATGACAATGCATAGTGCATTCTTGAGGGACTTGTGTCAAAAGGGAATACTCATCTTGATACCGCGCATATATCTATGAAACTGCGAGGTCATTGGACTTCTTCGCAAGAGATACTCAAAAGCTTGGTGTATGTGGGCTTCTCATGCAATAGTGCGTAAGGTTTTTAGTTAGTGCAAATGGCAGAATCATCTGATTGGCAACATAGAGATCACAACCGGGAGCTGATGATGACTTGTATACTTTCAAATTTTGTTTGTTGGGCTGAATTGGGTTTGTATTGTGTTGTACTATGTTATCAGTCCTTTGGGATTTATTCCACATTTAATATTTACAACGTGTCTAATCTTTGTATGGGTAGGATGTAGGTTGGGCCTAATATTGTAAATGGTTGATTGTGTCTCTATATAAACACATCACCGTACTTGAGAAAGATATTCAGAAATCCCATGAGAAATTAGTCTAAGGTGCAGTTGTTTAGAGATCTGTGCACAGGTGTGGGAAGGGCTAGTGGGATTGAATCACTTGGGGCAATAGTCTAAGGTGCAGTTCTAAGGAGTACTGCATTTAGAGATCTGTGCACAGTTGTGGGAAGGGCTAGTGGGATTGAATCACTTGGGGCAACACTGCGGTGTTGGATTGTTTATAAGCCTGCAGACATTGAGTCTGTTACTGTTGTAATAAGCCAGATTTGACAGAGTGTGTGAGGTTATGCGTGTAATCTCCATTGTTGATGAATACAAATATTGTTGTTGCCATAATTTCTGCTGTGTATGCCCCTTATTTGTTAAGGCTGCACAGTCTAAGGCATACTTTCATTGGGACCCTTAACCATGACAGCGTCAAGCACAAGAAATGTGTTCAAACTTGTGTTCAAAAAATCCATGCCAGAGACAGTTGACCTCATTGATGATTTCGTGAAATTGCCATTGTAAATTTGGCAATCGTTTTTGGAGGAGAACACAGATAACATTTGATGAAGAGCCTGTAACATTTGTAATCAGTTTAAATGTGACATGGATTGTCTGTAGGGGCGCCTAAAAGTCCAACACATTGGTAGTCACCCCTACAACACCTGTGCATGCCAGAATCACATCCCAGCAGTCGGTGTTTATATAGTATGGTCAGTGCCAGCTAGGCCCAGGGTTCCCCTTTGAATTTTCATTGAAATCAAGCTTGTAGATGTGCTCATTGTGCTGAGGTGGAGGGTTCCAACTTCCACATGGAGTATTGAGTATCAGAAACACTAACGTCATTCCCAATCAGTTGCTTTGCCAACTGCTATACACGGATATCTGCAGAAAACATTGGGATTAAACCGTCTGTGATTTTATATTAAAAGAATCTTATATGTTCAGGCCACGGTATTATTTTCTTTAAATCAAATCCAATAGGAACAGATAATATTGAAAACTATGGTTTTATGTGCTTGTTCAACTGGTCTCCCACTGTGTAGAGTATTTGTATCTACCAAAGCTGTTAGGTTACTCTATGCATACATTTGCATTGCAACATGTATTGGAACCTCGAGAGTGTTCTGTATGTTCTGAACCAAAGTTTTCCTTGCATACAAACAGCAAACGAACAAGTCACATAAAATCACTCCACAAACCACAAACAATCGTACAGGGAAGTAAAACAACCAGCAAACAAAATGGCTATTTAAATGCTAAAGCAAGCATTCAAATGAAATGCAAACAAGCTGTGTTTAAGCTACTTCTAGTTTCGTTCAAACAGCACCCAAATTCTATTCATATTAGTGGAAATGGCGACAGAAGGAAGTGACATGCTCTTGATTTTTAATTTTTTTTATAGCAATCCAATGCACAGCTTAAAGCTGCAAGTTAGCTCAAGAATAATTGCAAAACTGCAATCTTATCTTTATGTATGAAAGCGGCGCTTTTATGATTGGTATTAAAGATCGTATGACTGAAATGAAGAGTAACTAAGGCTAAAAGAGTTCAAAACTGGCAATCAAATTATTGTGGTGCAAGCAAAGCTAGTATGCTAAAAGCAAGGGAATTTTGTGCTAGGATGGAACTAATACAAATGCAAACCAGAAAAATGATGTAAACCATAAAGCAAATGATGCAAAACTACCATTGAAATGGTTAAATGACGCAAGCTAGATACTATGAACGTGCAAGAGCTAGCCGGAATCAAACAAAAATCAGCAAAAGCAAGCGAGGAATAAGCTATATGAAGCTAGAAAGATGTTCAAAGCAAATTAACAATGCAAAGCTATGACCTGAACATGAGGAGCACTGAAGCAAGATGCAAAAATCTAAAGCAAGCAAGAAAGCAAAGTGTACAGCTGAAACTATTCAAAAACCAGAAAACTGGAAAGGGAGAAATTTGCCAATTAGATGCTACAATGGATGCTTAATGACCAAGGATTATAGATACACAATGAGGTGATTGAAGCAAAACATGAATGATCCAATATGTGCAATAGAAGTTGAATGTACAGCTGAAATTAAGGAAAATCAGCAAATGGAAAATTGTGGAAAGTTGCGTAAGTTGTCAAAGATGCAAATCTGTAAAAGCTGCAAATGTTTCCAAAGGAGTTGAAATGTTGCAAAAATGTGTTAGAACAAAAAGCATGCGACTCAAATGAAGTGAAAGGTAAGCAAAAATGAATACAAACAGTAAATGAATGATTGGATGGACCTAAGAAAATGTAAAGCAAAGTTGTTTGATTAAAGAGAGACAAAAAAGCTCAAGAGTTGCAATCTAAGAGACAGATCTAAGAATATGCAATCGACTAATGTGCAGAAACAAATGTGAAACGGCAAATCAATGACCAGGAACCTTGAAATGAGATGTATGCAAGTCCAGGGCTAAGTGAAGACAGTCTGTGCAGCCATGTGCAAGCAAAGAGGAATGCAGAGATGGACTAGAAGTGGCAAGAACCCTCAAGAATCAAACAAAACCAAATGAGAGCAATGAGTAACAATGAAAGATCAAACTCAATGAATTGGAACGAGCAAGAAGGAAGGCTTGGAGTGCAAGAGAAAGTAGCAAACGAAGTGATCAAAGTTGAAGAGAGGTGAAACCAAATAGAGAAATGCAAGACCCAAATATGACTAATTTTAAATATATTTGAAGATTATGAGATGCTTTCTATGCATTAGTAAGGTTCGAACCTACCAAATTGTCTTGGATTCAATATGCAAGTTATAAAAGGAAGTGTTACATAGGCAAGATTTATCAACAAGAAGCTCAACTTGACCTGTAAGTGCAATCAAAAGAACAATGTAATAATGTAGACAAGTGTGAGGCAATTGCTAGTGATAAGCAAAGCCCGAAACTTGCGAATCATTGACAAGAAATGTTCAATTTAGATGTAATGCAGCTGATTATGCAAGACGAAAGCAAGTGTAAGAAACGGAAACTCATTCTAAATTAATCTAAATCTAATATACAGACCAAAAGATAATTTCTTGACCTATCAAGCACATTATGACAAACTAGGATGAAAGGTAATGAGCTTGAAGCGTGACGTCCTCAGAAATGTGATCTTTGAGAGGGCTATATTGCATATCCGTTGCAGGGAACCACCATCCACACTTAAATTAATTTTAAATCTAATCTCAATGACTAAAACTGACTCTCTAATGGCATGGAAACAACAAAATAGGTTTGTAGATATCAAGAGAGACATAGTACAAGCAGCTACTCACGATTTTCCAATCCTTAATGACCTGTAAGCCTGAAACTTGGAAAGTGAAACAAAATTTTGGAGGTGTCTAGTACCCCTTTTTCTCATTCTCGACTTTTCATTTTCCTTTTGGATGAATGATGGCAAAACCACGAGTGTCACATGTGTAACCGCTATGGTGGTGTCACAAGAGTAACCACTACGGTGGTTGCGTAACTATCAAGACAATTTCATTTGTGACTTTGGTGGTTGCAAAACCATCGTGATGGTTAAAGTAAGTGCTAGTGGTGGTTTTTACTCCCTCCAATAGAGAAATAATAAAGGAGTGACAAAAATGGGTAGACCATAATTACTTGCATCTTAGGGATGGTGAAATAGAATTTCTGAGACAACAATGTTTTTCTTGATTTTGGTGATGATGAGATTACAACTTAAAATATTTAAGAATATATAAAAAAGAAAAATTTGTACTCAAAATACAAAAATAATAAAATGTTGGGGATGTCATGGCTTACTCGAATTGATTGCTTTTTTAGGGGATGTTCTCAATATCTCTTTAAAGTTTGTTATGCGAAAGGGGAGAGGTGTTGGGGGGGGGGGTTGCAGAATGGGGTGGATTGGCAAGGGGACATTTCATCCCAGTCCCTTTGTCCCTAAAACATCCCTGATGTTGGGGATTTTGCGAAAAAGGGGGGACGTATCCTTGCGTAACATTGGGATAGATTGATGAAAACTAGATGCACTAGGAAGGGCCAAAAAATTCAAAATATCTGAGCTGATGTATGGACAAGTGCTTGAGGGTGAACAACTTGAGTTGGGTTGGACAATATTAGTGACGAAACACACCAAGGTGGAGGTCTATAAGTCATTATAGAGGGCCAACAACCATATCTAGATAGGGGCCTCCTCAACATGTATATAGATCAGCCCCCCAACCCAAATTTACCATATATATCTATATATATAGATATATATAGATAGAAGGGAGGTGGAGACCTATACTATATAGATAGGGGTCGGTTCTCTATATAGGTTGGCCATTGGCTCCTCTCCCGCTATATGGATATGGAGTTCAGGGCCCCTATTTCGATCGTCGAGGGGGCAGGGCCGTAACTCCGACTAGTCCCATCGGGGAACAAAGGCCCTTGATCAAGAATAGGAATTGAAAGGCCTCGTTCTATCGAGAGCATTGTCAGCGGCATATACATCGCCCACCCTTACCCCTCTATATCTATATGGGGAACCGACTTATCCACCAAATTCACTAGTGGACCTGGCTTAGATGATCGGGGTCATACCGGATGGATGCTCTATATAGCTTGGCTGAGAAATGGAGAGGACACTATACTAGATATGGGGCACTCTTAGATGGATAGTTCAGGTTGGGGGCGGCTAGGCCCCTCACATAGTTGGGGGGATAGTATCGGGACCCTACCCTGAACTATAGATGTGGCGGGACCCTATAGAGAGATATGGGGTAGAGGGCGGCTAGGCTATCTCGGGATTCAGGACCCTAGCTAAGTTTACACGTGTTGGATACTGGTACGAGTATAGAGAATCGAATTTTTGCCAGTATGGCATTTTTTTCCCCGTATATGGTTTGGATATGACTATACAAAAAATATTTAAATTCTACCCTAATAAATAGGAAACAAAAACATAGTATGCATGTAATACCACATGGAGAATCAGACAACCATCAATTTCTCATTCATTTCCATTCATCCCTACATGTTATGTATAACACTCTTTTCATAATATCAAATATAACAATACTACATACATTCAGATCTCACAATTTTAATATGCGAACAACTCATTAATTTTTTGGTATCAGTGCTGAACAATATTTGTTTCAACATAATAATAACCAAGAGCACCTTATATTTTTATCATAATTGGAAATCAATTGAGATAGCATGTCATCAAGATAATCCATAACTAGGCTATTCATAAGTGCATCATAAAAGTAACAATACTACATCCATAATGTATCAAAATATGTTTTGAATAGAATCATTAACTAGGTCATCTCAAACATCTGGTAGCTGGGAGTAATTAAAAGAAATGGGAAATGCCAAGACAGAAGATAGCATGGCATAGGGTAGTGGGATTGAGGTTTTTGGGATGGCAAAAATTTCCCAGATATTGGAGATGAAGGGGGACGTATATTAAAGTAATATATAAAATAATATTTAAATAGTTTAACTTTATTCAATGAAATTAAGGGGTTTAAACTTTATTTAATGTTTTTTAGGGGTACCTTCAGGATTGCGTATCAATGTTTTGGTAACACTAACAATATTTCTAAAGTAAAAGAGTTAGAAAAATTATGATTTTTTTTTAATTAAAAAATTTGTGGATGCCCCCTTCAAGTCTTCGAGTCCATCAAATGTTTAAGACACCTGCAACGTTACCAAAATCTAGGGGATGCATACCCATGTAATAGTGATTTTTCCTTGAGTGTGGTTTTGCTCCTCTGTAGTTTCCATTGCCGGATCCACTAAAGTAACAAATGGGTTAACTGCTATAATTGCATTATTAGGTTCTTTGGATTCCTTACCTTTCCTTGTGTATGCTATTTGAAATTTGTTCTCATCTGGTTGGTTGTTGTGATTATTACCTTGTTGCATTGCAGATGTTGGATGGTTGTGCCCTTGCCTCATGCAACTGTGCATGGCTCTTTAAGTATGTGGGTTGGGCACACCTGAGCCAAATGGTCATGTCCATGGCAGATCCAACTTTTGAATTAGATGTTTTCATAATCTATTGGCTCTTGCCATTCTATATCCCCTATTCCAAAATGATTTGGTCTGGTGGCGGCTTTTCTAAGTCCAGATTGACACATTCTTGCATAGTTCAAAAGTCGGGGTTTTTTGGTGAACTCTGTTTCTGCTACTATTCTCCAATGGCCGATCCAATCTTTTTTAGGGAAGATTCCGACTAGTACTTGTATGACAAGTAAAAGAGAAATTCCCAGTTGGGTTCTCAAATATAGGGAGCCAATCTAAGACCAGTCACACCGTGCAGATACAAAGGTGCTCAAGAAGTGCTAAAGTCATAAATCTAGAGGATAGTGGCCCTAGCCCTAGGATAGCTATAGGTTTCCAAGGCCTACAAGTAAGATAAAGATAGGTATCCTACTAGGATTCTGAAGTAGAAAGGGAAACAAACAAAGGGTGGATAAAGCTAACATACACCTACTCTAGTCTATAACAATGAATGACCAGTATACAACAAGCATATACAAAATAAGAGACTAAAGAGGGTTAGACATACTTACCTGTAGTGTGAGTGTGACCGTTGATGCATAATCCTCCCTAGAGACATCATTATCGAGAGAGAATTGCTATGGGTGGAGAAGGGGAAAGCTCAACAAGAAGATCTCTTGTCCTATCTCACTATGGTGACCCAAATGCAAAAGAGGTAAGCTCCAAGACTCCAAAGTCAGCCAATAAATGCAAAATAGTGTGAGTAAGAGTGAGTAAGCAGATGATAGAAAAATAGTTGTAGTATAAGTGGTGAAAATTACAAGAAGGCAATGGGGTATATATACCCGACGCCATTGCCCATGGGCGATGGCGTCAGCCATGGTAAAACCAAAATAGACACTATTGCTCATGGGCGATAACATCTAAAACCCTAAGGTCAAAGGATGAAAATCACGAGGAATGGAGGCCAGATTATCAATGAGGATAAACAACAAAGGTCTAGAGTGATCGAAAGTAGGGATAATAGCGTGCATTAAGAGGAAGCAAGTGGACATAATTGGACAAGTAGACGTAATGGGTACAATGTGTGAACAAAAGGAAGAAATGAGACACATATAGGGTGACTAAGGCTAATAGCGACATTTCTCAAATGTTGCGGTCTAGCCCACATGACCAAGTCCAATCATACCCCAATCCCGACAGGCCCCTTAAGGCACCTGCCCAGGAAGAGAATGTATCAACAGCCCCTGCACAAAAGAAATGGTTAGCAAGCGTCAAAAATATGGCGTATACAGTACTCACTTGGAAGTGGAGCTAAATGTACCTAGACCAAGACTGTGCTTGGTGGATCCTCTGTGGAACTGAAAGTTGGGCCCAATATTTCATAAAAAGACTGGATTTTTCATAAACCAAGGGCATCCTTGGAACACTAGATCCTTGTTTTGTTTTGTGGAGAAGATTACCATAAAGTAGCTTTTGTGCATCGACAGGAGCTCCACTGATTTCGGTGAGCTACCCAGTAGTGAAGTGTTTTGGGCCCATGGAAAACCCCTAAAACCTGCAAACAAGTGCTTTCTGCTTTAGCATCCAAAGTTGGCATTCCACTTCATCCATTGTAAAGAAGACATTGGGTGGAGTGGACATTTTCAAGTAGGATCCATTTTATTTATTGGCTGGAAACTGAGGTCTTATGACTGCTTTCTTGGCATGAGTCTGACCAAAACTCATCAAATCATCCTCATAGATTTGAGAGGCTTGTTGAGAACACTACTGTCCTGAAATTGGGTCCTTGGATTGGGATGATAGGGCTGTGTGAGGAAGCCACCATCCCCCCTAGCGGGAATGGATATTAGATCCACTCAGCCTATGGTTGTTGAGGACCACTTCTTACTGGTTGCATTGAACATTTTCTGCTGCATGAGAATATGGATTAACATGGGATGGTGGTAGGTTGGAGTAAAATTGCCAGCTCCAAATTAACTGCAGATTATAATATGAGATTTTCTTGTTCGTCTTGAATACGCACTCAAAAAGTATACCAGGGTTACCCCTAAACTCCCAATCAGAGTTTAGTTTAAAGGAAGGCCTTGAATTCAATTTCCAATTTGAAATGAAGAAAAATGATTCAAACTTCACCTAGAAGCAGTCGGAGCTTATAGATCATAAATGTCATCACCCCAGGAGCTGTACCTGCTTGTGTAAATGGTTGTACCTTGCTAGTTTGAAATTCAGTTTGATATCCATGTTCTGTTCGTCTGAAGTAAATAACTTTGTGGAAGATCTCCTTTAGCACAGTATGGGCCTTATGGAGTTGATCTGTAGAACATCTATACTGAATAAAATGTAAGGTTCCATCAGGTTAAGGGTATGTTTCAAGTAAAATTTGCAATATGATTCAGCTTAGCTGTAGTTTGCAGGTAGAAATAGAAGTTGGTTCTAAGGCATATTGTTCTTCTCATATGGTCTTGAATTTTTGCTTGACAGACTAAGAGAGTTTATATGAAATCTGAAGTTGCTCAGCACAACAAAAGGACCGATTGTTGGATCATTATAAAGGACAAGGTTTTTTCTGTGCCATAACAAATATCCATATGCACATGCTTTTAATGTCTTTTTTAATGTTGCATTATGAAGATAATATTTGTTCTATTTAATGCTTGCCATGGTGATAATTCAAATGGTTTAAAACTGCAGCGGATTAAGTACTTTATCGTTCTTTTTTCTGTACCTTTTCTTGGTTGTTCTTTAGCTGAGATATATAAAGTGCAGGTATATGATGTAACTTCCTATGTAGAGGAGCACCCAGGTGGGGATGCAATATTAGCACATGCCGGTGATGACTCAACTGAAGGTTTTTATGGGTCAGTATAGTACCTAAAGCTTATAACATTGTTTGAAACATGCTCTTAGTCTATAGATAATTTTAATCACGGTTAGTTTAATCATGCTAGTTTGCATCAATATTATGTCCTATATGCAGCCCACAACATGCCTCAAGGGTGTTTGACATGGTGGATGAATTTTATGTGGGAGATTTGAAGTAGTCAGAATCATGAGACAACAGAATATTGCTTTCTTGTCCTGACATTTTTTTTCAAGGCGGAATATAGGGGCTTCATATGAGATGAAATCCACAAAATTTTACTCTCCGGATTTATGGTTGAATGTGAATATTGGAGGCAGTAAGATGGTATGCATAATTTCCGTGTAAAAATACAATGGCAGAATAACTAATATTCAATTCTGGGATAGTGATAACTTTCTTTACCTAATATTTGAGTCCCATTGACCAACTGTGCTCATCATGTAATTTCTTTTTTAACCACTATAATTGAATTAATAGTAAAACATGCAGTGTGATTTTTTTTTTTGAAACTGCATCTATTAATAATAAACGAATACACAAGTCAAAATCTTAGATAAAACAGCCAACAGGACCCCAGCAAGAGACAGATCACGTCATAGTCATTATACAAAAAACTTAATAAAAGAGCAATGCTGATAATCATGACCAGAAAACACTGTTTGACAGCAACACTCTAATGCGTTCCTTTATCTTGGCAGTGATTTTTCCAAATATGAAAGAGGATACTCAGCCTACAAGTGTTCCATATGACAACGAGGTTGGAGGGGGAGAGAATGCTAAGCAAGGCGTGTTTTTAATTGAAGTTGTGAGGAAAAGGTTCCAGAAGAAAGGAGTAGAGGGCAGACCAGAGTTGAGAGGAGGAAGGGCAAATGCCAGAACAGATGGGAGATAGATTCAAGAGCGGAACAGAAGGGGCATGCACCAGTACTAAGACTAAGTTTGGTTAAAGTGGTGCCAATTGGAAGTTTCATATGCAGAATACTCCATCCCAAAAGTTGAAATTTGGCCTCAACAGGACACTGCCAAATTGTGTTGGCCATTCTTTGCAATTGAGAATCAAAGGAGACTTAAACATGTCTATATCACTCTTATACAACTGATTCCTAAGATTCTCCTTATAATCACAGACAACCCTCCAACCCCTTGGAAAAATTGGCGCTGCCATTAAGACAGCCATGCCAAGGGTGTATATTTATTGATTCCGCGCCCGTTCCAGTGTGCTTTAATTGAATAATTTTATGGGGCATTAAAATTAAAAAAGTTTTAAACAAAAATATCTTTTTAAAGTATCCTAAGAATCGTTACAACTTAGCTTTGGTCACAAGGTTGAAATTCGAGAGGGTATGGTGGATAAGTTTTTCGCAACTGGTTGTCACAAATTCCACGTGTTGGCAAGACAAGGCCTACAAAACATATGACTAATCTCTATGTTCCTCTTTATTTGCGATTTGTCCTTCTGGACATTCTTTAGAATCATTGTTTGAAAATTGATGTTCAAAACAACTGTAGCAAAGTTGATTTTTTAGCACTTGTGCTTTTTTTAATTTATTCGTAGTTTTTCAAGTGTAAGATTCTGTTCTCCATTTTGTTGCCTCGATTGTATTCTAAATCTGCACTTTATGTCAAGTGACAATTGGTCTGTCTGTTGGTGAAATTGGTTGGATCATATAAGGCCCACCAAAGATCAAATTTTGCCGAGTAGAAAGGCCTAACACCATAAAGGATCAGGTTGTTGAGTCCCGAGTTTTTTTGATGAGGTGGATACCCATTAGTCATTTACATTAAGCTGCTGAACTAGACATCAGCTCTAAGTCAGCGCATCCTATACTAACAACATGCTTATTTAACAATAAAAAATCTGAACTTCATAGATTATCTGCAAGAACCATTCAAATAGATAAAATTTCTAGCTATAATGTAGATTATGAACATTTTCTGATATAACTGCATAATAATTGTTTGTTCCAACTATTAAATGATACTTATCTTTAATTGATGCTATAATGACTATTAAATGCTATATCTAAATTACATTACTTTTCCATAAAAATATATATCTAGATTATAGTTACATAGTGTTTTAACCTTGCCAACTATTAATTAGTATACGCCGATTCAATCAAATACATAGTTGGAATATTATGGGTGAAACAAAAAGATCAATTCACATACAAACACCGAATCAAAAAATCAACTCGAAACAAATATCAATTTATACACTAACACATTTTTTTTTTTGGTTAATGACCACTTAGCAATCTTGCCTAAAAATGTTCTTACTCGTCGACTTTTTCATACATATGATGAAGTTACTAATTAACTAACGTGATACAATAATCTCTAGACATTCCATATGAGTGCTAACGAAAAAATGTTTGTTCGGTTACAATTCATTTTTAAGTAGTATTGACATGTATTTCACTCTAAATATTCGGTGCTTTAGAGGTGATAAATTGTAATAGTTAATTGCATATACTTTCTTGCAAACAAATTAAGACAATATTGAAGTATAAAGAAAATATGTTGCGAAAAATGAAATAGAAGGTAAATGTATGACATTAAGCAGATTGAAATCGCATTATATTATCATAGGTCTCTTCGAGGTAGCTACCTCCTTTGAGCACTTTCAATCCAATATGAGTCATGCATGTCTTTATATCAGCGTATGCATCACATTTATTATGCCGAAAGACATTTTCCAAAAGGAATTGACACCTCTTGCCACTAACATGCATCAAAGCAATCGACGACCAGGAAGATAGCTTACGTCGACGTCGCACAGATGCATCTTCACTGTCGTTTTTGTAGAAGTGGTTTTGTTGTGATGCACATGACATTGAGACATGCAATCTTACGGGCATCTTTGGTTGATTTTTTTTTGCGAATCGTTTAAATATGTAGGCACGGTAATCACAACATTCTTTACATCATAGTTTAAATACTGTTTAGCAATCATTCTCATTTTCATCAACACCATACAAGAGATTTTCTCTGTTGCAAAGTGTTTCTTCTCACCTTGGTAAACAACCTCAATCATAGGCTTGTCAAACAACAATAAAAGGCCACAACTTTGAGTCAGTCTGCATGCAAGGATCATTGTATGGCCTTCCAATAAGTCGCTTGACATCAAAGACGGTGTTAGCAAGATTAGTGGAAACCTGGAACTTGACACCGTCTCCAACAACTCATTAAACAGAGGTGAAAACAACCATATAGGGAGTGGTGATTTTGTTACCCATATCATTAACAATAATCTCAACCCTGTCGTGTTGCCACACTTCGACGTAGCTATACGTTGTTCCCTGGTCAATGCCAACAACCTTCTCTTTACCCTTTCCATCCATATTATCAGTAAACCCTCTACACCAAATGAAAGAAAACATTTACTAGTACCTATGCTTTCAATGTTGGATGATGTAAATAAAGGCAGAGTAAGATACACCGAAAACTATCCTCCACACAAAATGCACCGAATGCCCATGCGTGACCCATAAAAATACACCATACCCATGAATGTACATGCATTGGTGGGACCTGCGTGTCAACGGGCACATCAGTGGTATCTTGTTTTTTAACAATGTGTTATCAAATCAGATTGAACCATGCAACAAGCGGTAGGTGGGTTGGGGATGGTGCGTTTGGAACATGTAGGTTATGGGTTCGACTCCTGTTGGGTCTCTCTATGTGTTGGTGAAAAACACATTGTGTTTTTCAACCCCCCCCCAAAAAAATTAAGTCCGAAACAATGTGCCATGTGGCTCCGAATGACATCATGGTTGACATGATGCTTGCGATGGTGGCTGCGATGTATGTGGCACATTTTGTGGGGAGGATAACCCTTGCTAGTAAGATATGATGCTTTTTCTTTAAAATATATAAATCATTACGTCGAAAGGTGTTTTCCAAAAGGGATTGGTACCTCTTGCCATAGACATGCGTCACAACAATCGACGACCAGGAATTTAACGTACGTTGTTGTCACATGGATGTATCTTCACCGTAGTTTTTGTAGAAGTGGTTTTGCTGTGAATGACTGGGAGAGGACTTTCTATTGGCTCCTTGATAAATTCGAAAATAAAATTTCTTGTAATGTTATTTGACAAAGACTGTAAAACATAAAGATGTTCAAATTATGCTTTACTTTTGAAATTTATATCCAATTCTTAAATGCTTGAGGAGAATGAAACATAAAATTCAAAACTTTAAATTTAATCTTTCGTGATAATGTAACATTTCGATCTTCACATATTTAAACAAATAGATCAACAAAAACTAATAAAATTTGAAAATTGTTGATAATGAGTTTTTCATTTATAATGATTAAAAACTTCGCAGGTGGAATCATTTTGAATGTTGCGAAGTTCAAAAAACGATCAACATCAAGCAAAGTAATTCAACTTCACAATGCGGAGAGAGGAATTATACTATTTTATTGCAACATTTCTAAGTTCAGTTTCTGGTATGGAGAAGAAAATACAGAGAAATAAGTGAAGGTCTTTGGATCGAACTTTGATACCGTTGTCAGTTAATACATGTAAAAAACCAGTAGATCAGGACCAAATGATCACCATGTGAAGAGGGAGTGTGTTGGAAGAGCCCTTGAAATGTTTTTTATAAGCATGTGAGGTTGAGGGGAACAAATAATCTTATTGTTTACATTTTTCCTCATCATTTTGTGTTGGAATTGCAAGTGTAAATCAACTCAACAAGTTGCAGACGAAGTTGATACAAAGATCGAAGTTTGTAGGTAAACTCTCTATAAGAATCTTCCTGGATTTCCTAGAATTTTCTTAAATCTCAAGGAATTCTACAGTTGCATCGAGTTCAAAACAAAGGATGAAAATACATTTGAGTTTTTATCCCTGATGTTGACATGTATTTCGTAGAAAAAGCAATAGGAATATTTTTGGTTGTGTCCGACACAGATTTAAAGTGCCCTTGGAAATGTTCAAAATCACCAAACCAATTCAACCCTCCACGACAATACTAAGACAATAAATTGTAACCAGATCTAAAGGCTACTTTAGTTACGGTAGAATATATTCTATTATGCCAAAAGACGTTTTCCTAAAGGGATTGGCACTTCTTGCTACTAACATGCATCAAAGCAATCGACAACTACAAATTTAACTTACCTCATCATTATATAGATGTATCTTCACTGTTAATGTCCTTTCGAACAAAATTTTTATTGTCATTTGACGCCTTTACAACCCATAAAATTATGGTTATAGCCTTTCCATGTGCTTGCATCATTACGGCTTCAATATCTACCTGAGGGTTGTGCGACCTGTATAGGGCTCACATGGATTCAAGAATGTGGCACCCGCGAAGGTAGAGGTGATCATGTTTACATTTACAAGGGGAGAGGCACTCAGATTTAGTTTCCATAACATGAAGTAATATGAGCATGTCCACCTAATTCACAAGGTATTACAAAGCCCACAACATTTTTGTCTTGGACTACGGAGAGCCATCCACCACTACCACCACTTTCTTTCTCATATGACTCGTGAATTCACACTCCCACTCCCACTCCCATTCACACCACCACTCTTATGTGAGGTATTGCATACAAAAATGAAGCCTACCCTCGTTGGGCTTGAATATGCCCAAGAAAACACCCATACTTTGGCTTAATTGGCTTAGGGAAATCTTTGTACAAACAAATCGTTTGGATTATGTGTTAATGTCGAGTGCCTAGATGAAATCGGGATGACATTGCAGATCGATGTAGCGTTAGTATGTAAAGTTCATAATTCCAACAGAAGATTGTGTTTGTGAAGTTGGCATGCATTTCAAACATCTAACGCGTGTAAATCATTTCACAGAGAGTAATGTGGTTTGTAATTCAAAAACATAAGTGACACATGCCAAGTGAATATTTATTTGAAGCTTTTCCTATATATCCATGATCTGATTGTGGAGGCTCACACTGAACCGAACATATATAGGTATCTAGAAGGCCTAGTTGCGGAAAATCGTAATCGGGAAAGGAACCAATTCCATGTGTATATTTCATTTTCGACTCTCATATAAGAAATACAATTTTAAAAAAAAAAAATTGACTAAATTTTGTCTTTTTACATTGAAAGGTATTTTAAAAAGGGAAAGCTTGTTGCCCCCCGATAGAGTCAAGTTACACGAGTAAGTGCAGGTTGTAGATGTGGAGGAATGTATCAATGCCATCTGACAAATCTTAATTTTCAATCAAAGACCATCGAAATGTGATGATGTAGAAATTGTGTGGTCGGTTATCGGTTGACTATAAGCAACTTGGAATGCTTACCACACTAGGTGTGGGGTCTTAAGGCCCCCACAGACAAGCCAAAAACTTGAAGAAATGAGCTCTCGAGGGTGCCCTTTAATAACTAGTGCATGCTACAACAGAACTTGTTTTTGCAGAGGTTGTTGTAAAATTCAGGGAGGGGAGCTTACAGATGTGTCATACACGCACAAATTTTTATATTTGATTATACGTTTCAACCGTATACAAATGGCCTCCTATATTTCATATTTATCTTTTCATTATAATATTTTTAAAAAATAAGGAGATTCTTGACATAACACTTTAATTGCATGTACACCAAACCATAGTTTTATCCCTCCCACATCAAAATTGGGCACCCTTCCACAGTTGAGCATATTTTCTCATGTGCGGGGGCTATGTGTAGATATTATTGAGCTTCTGTTGACTTTTAACATGACAACACGACACCAGGTGCATCCATTGTCCTTGAATTTCCCATTGAAAATGATCTTTGCCCACAAAGCGATGACATTAATTATTTTAATTTGTATCTGGTTTTCAATAGTTATATCTAATTGAATAATCTATATCCATTAGGGAAAATTTTTACTATGTGTTGAGAGTTATAACAAAGGATTTTGTTGCTATCAATGTGGAATCTTCATAGTTAGGTGTATATGTTCTTTAGTATTGTCCATATAAACATTACATACATACAAGTACAAATTTATTGAATTTTGTATATATGTACATTTACATATCTTTTAAATTTTGATGTTTTGTAGATAATTTTTAATGTTTTGTTAAATTAATTTTTATTTTTACAAGAGTTATAGTTTAATAGTTAGGATGATGGCTTGTTAAGCAATTCACCAAAGAATAAGTCCCTCTAGATATTTAAGATGGAGAGTCAAAAAAGATAGGGTTGAGATCATTAGAATGATAGTTGGAGATAAAGACAACATTTAATTTTGCATGAAATCGCTACCTAAGCGTTCTAAGTGAACTCCTTGTCTTCTCGACTTTGACTCTTTGGTGTTTGGAGCTACATGCACATTGTCGGGTTTATTCTCGGTTTCACTATAC
Organism: Taxus chinensis; assembly: GCA_019776745.2. NCBI lineage: Eukaryota > Viridiplantae > Streptophyta > Pinopsida > Cupressales > Taxaceae > Taxus > Taxus chinensis. The sequence goes on from CM034152.1 coordinate 29,774,663, forward strand.
ATTGTCCCACATAGAGGAGTTTCAACTCCCTAGTTAGGTAGATATAACTGTTGGGTGTGTGCCATCACTAAGAGCGGCTTTAGCTCTTTGGTGTTTGGAGCTACATGCACATTGCCGGGTTTATTCTCAGTTTCACTATACATTGTCCCACATAGAGGAGTTTCAACTCTATAGTTAGGTAGATATAGCTGTTGGGTGCGTGTCATCACTAAGAGCGGTTTTGGCTCTTTGATGTTTGAAGCTACATGCACATTGCCGGGTTTATTCTCTGTTTCACTATACATTGTCCCACATAGAGAACTTTCAACTCCCTAGTTAGGTAAATATAGCTGTTGGGTGCATGCCATCACTAAGAGCGGCTTTGGCTCTTTGGTGTTTGGAGCTACATGCACATTGTTGGGTTTATTCTCGGTTTCACTATACACTGTCCCACATAGAGGAGTTTCAACTCCCTAGTTAGGTAGATATCATTGTTGGGTGCGTGCCATCATTAAGAGCAACTTCAGCTCTTTGGTGTTTGGAGTTACATGCACATTGCCAAGTTTATTCTCGGTTTCACTATACATTATCCCTGACATGTCTAGTGAAACATGCATTCAAATTCCTCTTACATTTACATTTTCCTAACTACCCAATAAAGTCATGATCTACAAATTCAAACAAGTATTGGCTACTTGCATTTTTAGATATCTCCCTCTATGGTGTTATCATCATCTTCCACAACACGAGCTTTTTCCTTCATTCGATTGACAAACAAGTCATGCAATTCGTAGATGATATAGTTTCACATTTGATCCATGTTTCCTCATTCTTTTCCTTTCACTTCTCCACCCTCGAATGTCATTTTCTACAATCTTCTTCCTCTCCCTTTGTTCCTCATCCACTTTTTCTTCTTCACTATATCCCTTTTGGCGTTCACATCGTACATTTCACGTATGATTACTAGTACTAATTCTATTCTAACCAACTACTACTTCTCACACTTGAGATTATTTTAAATGGCTCAAGATATGAATTACAAAGCACCTGTGTGCGTAGCTTTTATTAATAACAATGATTATAAAGGGGTTAGAACGAAGGGGTCCTAACATGCCCTTCCCCTTCAAAAGCTTTGCCCTCAAAGTTGAAGGTTAGGAAATTGTTGCTAAATTTGGTGAGTAGGCTCCCAAGTTACATCTTTAGGTTGCATTTTGTGCCATTGGACTAAGATCTCAGTGATAAATCTGTTGTGAAATTAGTGTGAGCGCTTATCAGGACCATTTTTGGCTCGTTCATGAGGGATTTTTCAACATCGAAATCTTAAAGTATTGTTTGAGTAGTGACCCATTGTCAGAGGAATTTCTTCAAACACGAGACATGAAAAACAAGATGAACATGAGAAGGTGGAAGTTCCAGCTTGTAGGCTACAAGACCGATCTTTCATTAAACCTTATAAGCGCTGTAGAATTTAGGGACAAGCTTTTGGTGACATTTCACCTTCAAGAATTGCTTATACGACTATAATAAGATGAAAACCATATCCTTGTGTTGGAAAACACGTTTGAAATAGTGTTGATTATCCTATTGTTTCACATAGTTTTGGAGCATGTGGAGATTTTCTTGGACTTAAAAAGCATTTTCTTGTACACTAAGAGTTGTGTCAGCTTCTTGTACTTGAGAACTGACTAAAATGTAAGAGAGAAGCAATGATGGCTTTTGACCATATATTGCTTCATATGGGAACTTGTTTCTTGTGTGATGTGGTGTTGTACAACCATTTTACAAAAGGTAATCACTTGAGCCAATGTTGTTGATTAGAGGCAAACATGGGATGTATGTTTCCAAACTTTTGTTGACTACTTTTTGTTTGACCATCTATCTACGGGTGACAACCAAAGCTCAATTTCAGTTGTGTCCTAGTTTGTCTAAATAATTATGTCCAGAAATGGCTTGTAAAATTAGAGTCATGAGTAGAGACAATAAAAGAAGGAATGCCATAGAGATAGAAAGTTGGGTTAAACAAGGTTTGGACGATGGTTCAAAAGGTATAGGGGTAGGCCAAGATGCAAACATAGGAGTATTTGGAGAGATGATCCACCACCACTAGTATGATTTTTTTCCCCAAGATTTCAAAAGACCCTCATTGAGATCCATTGAAATATTTGTCAAGATCCTTGTAAGAATGGGAAGTGGTTGTAGCAAGCCCAAAGATGTCATCGTTTTGCCCTTGTGATGTTGGCAAGGATCACATTCTTTGAAAAATTGCTTGATATCCTACTTAATTTTGTGCGAGAAGAAATGTTGACAAACTCGTTCATATATTTTCAAAAACCTCAAATGACCAATTGAGGGTGATGCATGCAATTCAAGAAGAATTTTTTGTTGCATTTCTGGCTTGGGAATCAAAACCACACATCCTTTATACTGAAAATTACGTCCATCCCAAGATTAGTTGAGTGATAAGGCAAGATCCATAGATAATGTTGGATGAGTTGTGTAGTAGGGCCCTACTACCATTCATGTTGGATTTATTACATTAATTTGGGAAGGGGTACTAATAAAGGACATAAAGAGGCCTGGTCCTCATATTTGTGGAAGAGTACATTCGTGACCACGTTCTCCTTTGCCTTCTTATAGGTGATTTCATAACCATACCCCACGAGTTTAGCATCCCATTTCTATTGATCTAGAGATGAAACTCTTTCTTCCAAGAATTCTTTAAGATCGTTGATATGTTTTGATGTAGGATTGTCGTTCTACCAAGTATAGCTGCCACTTGTTGACTACATGCAATATATTTATAATTTCTTTTTCATAGGTGGAGCATATTGATTTTTTCCCAGGTAGGGCCTTGCTGGTAAAAGTGATGGGGTGATCTTCCTACACGAAGAAGGTGTTGAGTCCATTACCATGTGCATTACTTAAATAATGAATTTCTTAGAGAAATACAACATCGCTAAACTAGGTGTAGTACACATAACTTGTTTTAGTACCTCAAATACACGTTCTATTGTTTCTGACTAAGAAAAGACATCCTTTTTTAGTAGTGTAGTTGGTGCTGCGATTTTGCCATAATACTTTGACATTTTTTTGGTAATATCTAGTGAGACCCAAAAATTTGTGAAGGCTTTTGAACATCTTGGACTCTGGGCAATTTTTCATGGTTTCAATTTTTTAGGGATTGACTTTGACTCCCACTGTTGAGGCAATATGCCCAAGGTACTCCACTTTGTTTACCAAAGGAGCACTTAGATCGTTGAGCACATAACTAATTTTTAGAAAGAAGTTGTAATGCCATTTCAAGGTCACATAAATGCTCATCCCACGTTTTTCTATATATCAAGATATTATCAAAGAAGACCATGATGAATTCTTGGAGGAATGGTCAAAATTTTTTGGTTATAAATCTTTGGAATGTTAATGGGCCATTAGTGATGAAGGGCATGGCCAAAAATTTGCAGTGACCATGATGAGTACAAAAAGATATTTTACAGATATCCTCTTTCTTGATGCATATCTGGTGATAGCAAAAGCGTACATCTACCATGAAGCTAGTTTAGGACTTCATCAATCACTCAAATGGGGAATGTCTTTGATAGTGAATTTATTCAGTTCCTTGAAATCAATGTAGATTCGTCCCAAGCCATCTTTTTATTTGACGAGTAGAATGGGGGAAGAGTGTGGTCTTGTGCTTTGGGCAAATTGCGTTTACCTTTAGGAACTCCCATACCACCTTTTCAATTTTATTTTCTAAAGGGGAAGTGCTAAGGAGAAATGTTCCAATCCCTTGAAGGATCTCCATGTGATGGTCACCAGGGCATTGATGTGGCAATCCTATTGCCTCTTCAGATACTGTCACATATTTGACTAAAATATTTTGCAAGTCATTGGGTTGACATGAATAAATTGTAGAGAAATTGATCTAGGGAGGGTGCCCTTTCATCCAAGAATTAATTGAGAATGATGATCCGTTTTGATGTAGGATTGTCATCCTACCAATAATGGCCATCACTTGTTGACTGGATGCAATATGGCCATCATTTCTTTTTCATAGGCGCAACATACTGAATTTTTCTCAGGTAGGGCCTTTATAGTAAAAGTGATGGGGGAATATGCTTACGTGAAGAAAATGTCGAGTCCATTGCCATGTACATTGCTCTCAATAATGAATGTCTTGGAGACATGCCATTGTTAAACTAGGTGTAGTACATATCCTAGTTTAGTACTTCAAAGGCATGCTCTGGTAACTTTGACTAATAAAAGATATCCTTTTTGAGTATTGCAGTTGGGGCAAGAATTTTTCCATAGTCCTTGACATTTATTTGGTAATATCCAGTGAGACCCAAAAAGTTATGAAGGTTTTTGAGCATCTTGTGCTTTTGCACAATATGCCTAAGGCACTCCACTTTGTTGACCAAAGGATCACTTAGATATTTAGGCACATAACTAATTTTTAGAGAGTTATAATGCCATGTCAAGGTGACGTAAATGGCTCATCCCAAGTATTTCTATAGATCAAAATATTATCAAAGAAGACCACGATGAATGTTGGTTCCCATTTTCACACCCCATAGACTTGTGTGCAATTCAAAAAAGGAACAAAACAAGAATGATATATGCTTGAGATGTGTTGTTTGTAACCATGGATGGATATAACATTCTTCCATGACCAAGTCTTGTAAATAACTGAGAGGCACATACAAAGGAAGTGGCTAACTCCTATTACTTTTGGATATGCCTAAACTAGGATGAGAGGACCCAAATGGTAGCTTGAGGGGAGGGGTATTATGGTTCATTCCCTTGTAGTTATTGGTAAGTCAATCTGCATTAAGTACAACCATAAATGCAATGCTTACTCAAAGGAGTTGTCATGCAAGTAATGCACGTACTTAACATGTTAGATACAAGCTACTAGAGACATATGGGATATGATTATGAACATCTTTCAAAAGGAAGCTCTTAACAACTTGGAACTAAAAAGCATTCAAAGCACTAAGCTTTAAGATCAAGGGAAAACTCACTTAAAATATGTAAGGATAATGTGGTCTGTAGGAAAACACATGTTGGATATGTAAGGATGATGTAGTTTGCATAGGTAGAACTAGATAGTGTGGTAGAAGTTTAGATGCAAGGGGATGTGGATCTAATGGGGAGAAACAAAAATATTCACTATCTCATCGTGATTCTCCTATGATGTATTAGAGCTTGGAATTAAAGTAAAATAAAATTTCATGGGTTATTTGCATTCATGGATACCCAATTTGGACAAACACTACATTGTAATTTATAAAAAATTTAACACAAACAATTGTGATTAAAATTTCATATATCTATTATATCAAATCCGTAAAACCTGGGATACCCTTGAACGAAAAAAAATTCACTCCTAGATTACAATTGTAGAAATAAATTTTATAACTGAAACAAACATTGCAAAGTAACACTACAAAGAAAGATTCATTCAATGACCAGTCTGAACAATGATCTGAAACATGCTTCTTTCTATTTCATTGATATGATAAATAAAAAATTATAACAGAAAGGAATACATCACTTGATTCTATGTCTATTTACACCAGGAAATAGTAGACTTATCCATGGAAAAATGGTCATGTATGTCCAATTGACAAGGGAAAAATGTGAAAATGCTCTTAATGCTTGCTAGTGACTGTACAAGGTGCAATTACCCTAGCTAAAACCCAAAATTAGAACCTCTAAAGTGAAGACAAGCCTTCAATTTTATACAAAATTTTCACCAAAAGGGGATATCCCTAGATTCCCCATGGAATGCTGAAATACAAGATACATGTGGGGTAGTAGTCCTTGCTCTGCCATCCGAATGGGAAAGGTGCCCAAATAAAAAAAAAAGATATCATCTTGATTTTCTTAGTTGGAACAGTTTTATTTCATGATGAAACCCATGGAGGGGTGGAGGATTTTCTTTCTGCTGCCAACAAAATCTTTTTTCTTCTTTTGCAACCGTCATCATTCCTTGTACACCTTAGGAAAGAGTTGGTTACACATTACGATAAAACCATTTGATCCTCCTTGGAAAGTAATGGATAGAATAAAAAATAAATAATAAGGAATGCATGATAAAAAATAAGGAATGCTAGGGGATGGATCAAGGTCCACTTGTTTTCCCTTCAACTCTTCCTCAAGTTTATTCATGTGTACATCCAACCTTTCAAACATACATGTTGGCGAGAAAATTTCTTTGGTGGACAAATTGATGGTTATCTTGCCAACTCTCTGAGACCCTAGGCCCCTCTTCTTGGGTGGTGCAACTCCACTTTATTGTGAATGAAAAAAAATGAAAATCTATTGTTGGCCTAGAGGTTTGGGATCCAACAAACACACTCCACTGTACCCGCGGAAAATGATTACAATGAATTGTAAGGGAGGAATTTGCTGAAAGATGGGGAAAGGGGAGTGAGAAATTAAATAGGATAAATTCACTCTGCAAGTAGAAAATCAGATTCTTACCAAAACTAATTAGAAGTCTCACATTCACAACTTATAGGAAAGAAACAACCATGTTTAGAATGTCAACGATCAGAGGAAACCATGCACACAAAGTTTCTCACATTTATACATCACCAAAAGAAGAAATCCCTTTCTTTATTGACATCTTAACAAGTTGTACAATGTTAGTAAATAGAGGAAAATAAGTAGGGAAAGTGGAAGAATAGCTATCTATTTTGCCTTGCTAAAAAAGTATCTCTCTTGAGTGCACAAAACTGAAAACCCTTAAGAATGAGGGTGTCATTACATTATATATAACAAGAAATGAATCTTCATCTACCCCCCATGTGTCTTTTCACTAGCCTTTTTCATTCGTGACCCTTGGTATTCCTAGGAAATAACATTAAGTCCCATTTTATAAAATAAGGGTAAGTTATTACATTTTGAACTATACTTCCTTTAATGAATAAGACGTAAACAAAAAGTGCAACCCCCCAACGAAGAATTAGAAAGTGAAGGAATAAGGGGGAGGGGAAGAGAAGAGAAGAAGAATGAAGAAGAGAGAGAGATAACACTATTTTGAAGAAGATCCCACCACTAAAGGAGTCCTGGAAAGCACTACAAGTGAAATCTCAATGCCCTTGAATTCTTTACTGAATCTCACCGCTGCCAATGTAACCTTTTGCTCCTGAGAGATGTGGAAAAAACCAAGTGACTTGATCCAATTCTCCACAAGAGAGTTGATTTTCCTACACTCTGAGTATCAAGCTTGGTGACTCTCCGTGATGTTGGAAATGATTGATCTTATCTCTGCCAGAGATTCCAATGTGTTTTCTATGCACGAGAATGGATCTCTAGCCTCTCTTTTGACTCGATACTTGAATGCATAAAAAATTCATCTGTTGAAGTATTGAAGTTCATTGTTGGCACCCCAATCTTCTGAATTTGGGAATATATAACCTTTTGTATTTTCTCAACATCCTCCTCATATAAAGAAAGCTCATCAATGGTGTGCTTTATCAATTCATACTGAGAAAAAAGATTCTGAGCCCAAACATGAGACAAGTCCTCTGCCGCCAATGAGAACACACCCTTGGTTACTAGAAGAGATGACTTGAATATGCCCATCTCCATGACCAATGGATATACCTGGTCCCAGTGGTCTTTCTCAGCCTCAATTGCCTCCTTTTTTGCGAGTATCTTCATGACTGTGTCATCCATGTATTTGTACAAAGTCTTCATTTCAGGTAACAACACTTTTCCTTTCTCAAGGATCATACTCACCCATTTGTCATTTTCCTTCCCTTGCATGATGAATCCTTGAGTCTTCCTGATGGACTCTGGATCAAAGCTACTTATTGGCGTGACTTCCTTGACTGGGAGAGCATTGGTAGCACTCAGATATTGGAGCACTTGGACGTATGAGGTGAGGGTACGAATGTGGTCGTCTGCTTGATCTAGCTTTTCTTTGTACTCTTGAATTCTCACGATGAGGTGAGTGGATGAATCTTGGAACAAGTACACGTCACCTCTGTGTGTTGCCGGTCCTAGAGGGATTGTGCTTGTTTCATAGTCAGCCGAGGTCATTTCCTTAATAGGTTTGATGACCTTTGGCTTGACTACCTATATGTATTGGTTCCCCAAGGCTCCACTGTAGAATCTAGAAGTCGCGTGATCCAATCTACCCTTCTTCTTCTTGACCATCAGAGTGATCACCGAAAAGTCAAGAATGGTTACCTGTTGCACTGTACGGGCTTTTGTAGTGATAATCTCCTATACCCAGGGGAAGATTTCATTATCACAGGCTCGACACTTGTCATCATTATAGCCCCTTGTTCCTTATAAGGTGTATCTTGTGTAGGTGGGGCTGGTGGAACAATAGGAGATGGAGGAATCAGAGGCCACTGTGGTGCAAAGGTTTCATCTGGGTCAATTTCTCCTTGCTCAAGATCCACCACAGGTTCTTCTGTTCTTAATTTCTTGTTCAATCTCCTATAGCGACGAGCCTTAGATTCTTGTTTCCTTTTTGAGATTTCTCTTGAATGAGTTGAACTGGGAGCTTTATCCATGACCCCAGAGGAGGAGTGGTAGGATGTCTACCTTTGGAGAGATGCAAAATTACCTATCGAGATGATATCATCTCTCTTTAAATTGAACCAGTCTTTTCTCCTTTTTATCACCACCTTCGTTCGTTCTTTGATGTCTCTGAATTCACGAACTCTTCAAGCCACCCGAGGGAGAGGAGAAGCCTTTACCCCTGGGTATTCAAGATCAAACATCTCCGAGCCATATTTTGGTACACCATCCTTGTACCAATCAAATTTGAATTTCCTCATCAGCTCCACTATCATCCTCCTATGGTCACGTTCCCTAACTTCATACTCATCAACACAAATTTCCCATTAATATTCAATTTGAGGCATGTGGCGCAAGTCAGGAAGGTGTAATGAGTTTTGATATTCTCTGATATCAAAGTCTCCCTTGACGGTGTATGAGTGCATATTGATGGGAGATAGGGAAACTTCAACATTAACGACATCATGGGAAATATTATATGTGAAAATGTGTAATGAGACAGAGAAAAAAACTTTCTTATTTTTCCTACCCTTCATCTTGTTGTTCACGTGCACCAATTTTCTACACAACTCCATCAATATGATCTTGTCACTTGGATAACGAGGCAATCTCGGCGCAACGAGATCAAATCTTGACACCTTGATGTAAGAGAATGTTGCAAACTAGATGAAGTATGAACCATACTTCCTGACTAGGGTGGAGGCTTGAGAAGACATTCTCAAATGTTGATTTCCATCGAGAAACCTGATCACGAACATTGTGAATGTGTCATTCACCTTAGCATAGTGTTGATTTATCTCTTTCAAGACCAATTGAGGGTACTTATCGAATGTAAGAGATTTTTGAGATACATTCTGAACATATGTTAAGCCCCTGAACGATCTTGTGTTCGCTAAGGCGTAGACAAGATACGAGGTCATGAAGAATTTCTTGGTAGTATGTAATTGAAGTAGATGGAAGTGCAAGTTATCGTTGATGAGCTGCCTCTAATTGATCATTTTTTCCCTTACATGATCATGAGGATGAAGAGTTCCATCCAGTCATGAAATATTTTGTGCTCTCTTCCCCCATTACCTGACTCAAAAGAATGATAGCATCATAGAAAGCATTATGGAACTCATTGCGGGAAAGAGTCTTCGATGTGCAAGAAGGATTCCTTTCGTGCTTCAACTAGGATTTGAGTGTGAGACATTAAAGGTAAGAGTTAGTATTGAACCATTCCTAAGATGAAAATTATTTGGTTATCACGACCATATCCTTCTCAGTGGGGATCTGCATTCCTTGTGATATGGTCCTTGGATTAAGCATGACCAAGACTCTATTGTCATCTTCCCTGATTTTCCTGGCGTTTGGTTCATAGTGTTGGGCACATGCCAACATTAACTCGATATTTTTCAAAGATGTGGGATGGCCACCTTTCGCGTGCAATCCACTGGCAAAGATCTTCTCTTCAATTGGTTCTTTTGACCCACCTAACATTTTATGTTTGAGCTTCTCCAGGTCCATGTGAGTGATATTGCTATCACCCACACTCAGGAACTTTGATGTGAGAGCTGAAACGGGACCTGGGCTGGTGAAATTGAACTTCATGATGGAAAAAAGCAACAATATAGGTTACTACGGAGGTGGTAGCAACTTTTTGCACTCGGAACCAAAATCTACTACTTTTGGAAACTAGGTCTTAGGAGATGCTATTTTGGGCAGGGTTACTTTTTTGCTTGGTGTTTGGCACTGAGAGGTTCTCTTCACGTTCAAAGCATGTCCAAAAATGTTTTAGGTCCAATTTGAAGCACTTTCTATTTTTATAAAGTTATTTTTTCACTTTTTTCATTTTTTCTTTTTTGACTCATGTGCCCTAGTTTTTAGTTTTTATGGTTTTTAGTGTTTTTTCTTTTCTGGAGGATTTTACCGTTTTAGGAAAATTATGAAAAAATAACAAGTGTGAACCAACACCACTTACTATTTTTGGAAGCTAGTCTTCTACGCCTTGGTTTGACTTTGGGTTTTTGTTTTTGAGGCTCCGTGTAAAATTTCACATTTACTCGTGATTAACTAGATAGTGGATATTCTAAGTTAATATAATATTAAGAACAACATGATCCAAAAACGGGTGCTTGAAACTAACACTTTTAATCATTTGAAAGTATCTTCAATTTTAATCAACTTAAAAAGATTTTATACTTCCAAAAAACTGATTAAAATATGATTCAGGACTTAATTCAAACTAAAATTTAAATTCCTTTTTATTCAATATTCACTGTTTGATCAAAGCCCAAATTCACTATTTTTTTATTTTTAATTGATTTTCCCATTTTTATCAATTACTGATTATAGTTTCATCCATATTAATATTTGGAATTTAATTTACTTGCAAATATAAGAAATTGAAAACAAAATCAGAACACAACACCCAAATTGTTTATGGGGTTCAGAATGCCTATGTCATCGGGTTCGTGGTGAACCGATCCATTAATAATGTTAAATATGTAAATACAATAACCTTTACATTAACCAATAATGAATAAAAAACATGCAAAACTATGTTTCAGACCTTCAAAGGACGTTAATGGAGCTCAACCTTTGTCCTTCACCTTCCTGATCCACTTGCAGCAGTGTCTCCCTTTGGTGCTACGCCTTATGTGACTTTAACAAAAAATAAATTTGTCACAAAAGCTCCAAATTAGATAAATGATAATACCATCACGATTGTCTCAAAATTCTGTGCAATTTTTGTATACAACTCGAGATCTGGTTTTGAGTGGAAGTGCTTCAAAACTTAGCCTGAATGTAAACTGCCTCTTATCCTCCTTGACATAGACCTAACACTTGTTTGTATAGATTTCAACAAGCCATTTTATAATCCGCCCAAGCCTCTATCTGAGTTGGTCAAAGCTCTTCACTTGAGAGTAGAGGTTTCAGGTTCAAATCCATCTCCTACGATTTTGGTGGCGGGTTTAGCTTACTTTCTAAGTGGTAATATTTTATCCCATATAACCCGTATGCCAAATAGGTAGATTATTTAAATCTGTGGCGGTGGCTATTATGCATTGGATTTTGAGCCATTTTTATTGGGTTATGGTTATAAAAATGAGCTATATTTGCTTTGCCCCCTGTTTGAGCGCTTAGGTTGGTAAAGCCAAACGGTTTGGGTTGTGCATTATATGAGGTGGCCGCGTGAAGTAAGGAGGAATAAAGAGATAGGGTAGGCAATTAGGATAATACAAAATGTGGTAGGTTTAAATAATATAATGTGTGGTAGCTAAAAATTTTAAGTGGCCAATGTGAATAGAAAGCAATCCCGAGTATTGATTAATGACACTCACCCAATCTTGAGCAATGTAAGTTGGTAAGTTGGTTTCGGAATAAGTGGGGAACATACCGAACATTAGAAACTATATGCCAAATAATTACAAAGTAATATGAAATTCGACCCAAGTAATATAATGACATTCCAAATGAAATATGGCAATAAAGATCACTTGTTGATCCTCAATAGGAAAATCAGGTAAATTCGAAGTTGTGGTGGCTTGAGGACCCACCACGATATAATTGTCCTCACAGCGGCCGGGCTCCCCTCCGTAATAAAAGTTGAGCCTTTTGTTCCACTGAGCTATACCATTTTACGATCATTGAAGACCGGAGGTTGAAACCTCTGATTTGGCCAACTCACTTTGGACACGTGTCGGAGTGCTATTGGTCCATTATTGACCTGTTGACTAGAGTTGACTTTCATGTTGACCAAAATTTGACTGGACATATCTTGAGCTCAGAGTGTCCGTTTTTCACGTTTTTATAGTCATAAAAAAGCTATCTAAAGGTTTAGAGAAGTTTAGGGAACATTTGACACTAAAAGTGATCCACTAATCAAAACAACAATAAATAAAAGCTAAGTAAATAAAGAAAGTAACCTAAGCCACTAAACAAGTAGAAATGCGAAACCCTTATGAACAAAGAGGGTTAAGAAGAGTTTAGCTGATTTAATGACCATTCAGGATTGTGTTGCTGAATAAAATGGATAAATAGAATACAGGAATGACCACACAAAAGCTCTAGAAAACATAGATTTGGAACAATAGGTTGGACTAGGGTGCTTGGAGAGGGATAGGGGCACCTAGGGCGCTCTGGTTTGTGAAAAATATCTACAAACCTCCTCCGAGGTGTCGCTGAATGACTGCTTACCTTCTCTTCCTATCATGTGTATGTCGCTAGGCTGCACTGAATGTCATTGTAAATAAAAAATGAAGAAGAGACTTGCAAAACCCCACGACAAGCATCAAACCCCTAAAAAAATAAAGATGCATATGAAGGGGTCGGACTATCCTCATCGGCCACAATGTTTGACTTACTAACTAAGTGCTACACTACATCTCAGACCCAATGTAGTTCTAAGTGTGTGTGTGTAGATTGTGCCCTAGGTGATCTTGTGCCAGTCGCACTTTGTGAAAGTAGCGAGCAATAACTAGATGTAGAAATGTAATAAAATGGTGGATGGAAAAGATTAAACTTCCCTCCTATGCATTGTTATGTGGATGAACCAACCTTGTCCCTTGTGATGGAAATAGATGGATGCAACCTTAGGTGATGATAGTAGTGCGTAGTGCTTGGTCCCTCATTAAGGTCTTATAACTTTTATATTTATATGGTTCTCTTGCTCTAATTTCGTAATTAACCCTGAAAAGGATGACCACTAAAAACATAGAAATCTTGAACGACTAGAAAGTGCCCAAAAAGTGACAGGAAAGTGTAAAAATGATCATGGTGCCTATGACGCCCCAATACTGTGATGGGCGCCCCAGTTATAGATAAAATGATGCCAAATGGAAAAATTGACTTGGCGAGTACATGTGGGAGGTCGATAATGATGACAACAAGCAAAGTAAAATGGCCAAAGGACATGGGTTGATTAGTACTTTATTCAATCAAAAACCATATGAATAGTAGTATGAGAACGAGACTAAATAATACCAAAAGTGCGTGATTTTGTCTTTACAACCCGCTTTCCAGATTGATGGCAAATGATAGAAGAATACTCTAGGAAACAATTTTTTTTGGATGGATTCCATTAAAAATTAGGGAATTTTATGGAATTTATGTTTCATGCAGATTCAAGGTGCCTGAGAGAGGAGGAGATTCCCAAATTTTTGTTGGATTTTATTCATAGGTTTGCAAGTTATGAGCAAATCTTTATTTTTCTTCACGAGGGTTTCTGACAGCACACGAACATGGTTTTGGCTCAAAAAGATTTATTTTTTATGTTGCAACAGTGAGGGAGGATGGAAAATGAATGATAGATGTGATATCAAAGCCACGTAAGCAACATCAATGGAGGAGTGGAAGAAATACAATAGTGAAAAATCTTCCCATGCGTGTGTGCGGGTAACAACAAAAGCAACTGGAAACAACACTTAAATAAAAAAATTGTAAATTTTCACAAGTTGGGAAGGGGCACACTTTCTTGTCCCAACCATCCCAAAATTTTGGTATGGTTGGTGCAAACAAGTGTTCCCCTTTCCATTGGGACACTTGTTCCATTCTGATTTGCAGTTGAGAAAGAGAGGGTGGCTAGAAATATATCACTTAAACACCTGCTGAGATTATGTGTGTGACCAAGGGCCAAAATGGGAGGGGGGTGAATTTTTGTGTCCCAACTGTCCCAAAAATTTGGGATGGTTGGTGCACAAACTTTCTCCCCTTCCCCATTGGTCCATGTGGCGCTGCATGGCTGGACAAAGTTGGGGGCTTGAAAATAGAGCATGGGGGCTTAAGTCGGTAAAATGAGCTCCAAAACGATCATATTGAGGTCTAAGGGATTGAATGGGAGGGGGGAGAAATTTTTTGTCGCAACCATCCCAAAATTTTTGGACGGTTGGTGTAAAAAAATGTGCCACCTTATGATTGGATCGAATTTCAAGGTAGAAAATTGACTAACTCCTTAAGCCATACCTTAGAGAGCAACTTGTCGAAGCCATAAGTTGAGTTCCCAGAGGATTGTTTTGATGCTTATTTATATGAAATTGCATGAAAATGACATTCTGAACACAATGGTGATGATATTATAACTTGATTGTACCTTTAAACCCCTAAAAATAGGATTTTTCTTCAGGCTCAAAGGTTGTACATGCTAAAATCAGGATGTTGGTAGAATTTCTTGTGCTTTTGAAAATATAAAACCACCATAATCCTGTAGTTCTCTGAATTAGATTTCTGACAATATATATTTTGGCCTCCAAATCTTCACGGAGCTTCCGGAATCGCTTCCCGAAGCTCAGGGGGTGTTTTTACATTGTGCACTGCTTCGCCCTCCAGGACCCACGTTTGCTAAAATTGTCCTAAAACTTCTGAAACTTCCAAGAATATTCCAAAACCAATTTAAAAACATTATTGGCTCTCTGATACACCTCCTTGATGAGTTTTATCTTGTCATTCCATTCCGGGGGGTGCATACCAACCTTAGGAAGACTAGAAAATAACCTTTCCAAAGCTTCTCAAAGAGCTTGTCTTGATGGATCTCGTTTTGGAAGTTCCTGGATGCAATTGCTATCCCTAAATCACCTAGGGGCATGTTGACACAACACATTGTACTACTCAGAGAGATGGGATAAGAATGACATAGGGATTGAGGTGATTTGGAGGAGGGCTCAAGATGACCTTTAAACAATAATTTTCAGGTAGGGTATGGTTGTCATGCTTTCAGGTGTGAATTTTTCCCTTGCAAAAACTCATGACAAAAATACCCAAAATTGGATCATCTACTCTGTATGGTAGAGAAATACTATCTCTTGGTTAAAGAGAATGTTGTCAAAATCACTGGAGATAGCTTTCTTATTTTTAACTCTCTTAACAAATTTATTAATATGTCTTTTTAAATGAATAAATATTTGTACAGAAGAATGATAATTTTTTTAGGAGGCTCCAACTCTCCTGCAATATGTTGTATAAAGATATATATCAACCTATCTACATATGTGGATGCCATGGTGTATATATATATATATATATATATATATATATATATATATTTTAGGGGAGCATTATTTCAAGTTTTGAATCTATATCATCCACATACTCCCCTTCCTTTTCTCTTATGTCTTGGAGTTTTCTAATACATCCCTACAAGGTTTCATTTCTCAATTTAATGACCCCTTTGTCTTCCTCTGCAATACGAGGAGACTATACCTTCCTCTTCCACAAATTCATCCCCCAAATCTACTATGTCCTCGAGATTGGGTAGTAAGCCATTCCAATAATCGATCTCTATTTGATATTTGTCAATTGAGACCTTGCTTGATTCAATCTGCTCCAAGACCTGATTATGATATTCAATTATGTCCTTGATGGCCTTGCTACCTCTTGTCACTAGTTCACTTTCCAACTTCCTTGTTTCCTCCCCCTATATTTTAAGTCTTCAACATTCTTGATCACTTACGAGGTGAAGGACGAGGTTATCTCTTGACTAGTTGAGGGATATTGCATCCATTTCTATGCATAGGTTGATATGATATCAACCTTCTCTCTTAAATGTTCCTTTTTTCCCCTTGTCCTTGTCTATATTTTGAAAGAGACAACTGACTACCATAATAACATCATGTATTAAACCCTCAATGGTCTTCTTTCCTAGTGGGATCTTAGTGATTTGATAGTATGAAGGGGAAGATTCATCCCTTAATACATCATCTTGAGGGGTAACAACATCCACAAACTTTTCTCCTTGGGCCCCAACTACTATTCTTGACAAAATCCTTGCTCTCTTTGTGGGTCTTGATGGATTCAAAGAGATGATGCTTTGAAGGTCAACTTCCTCAACATACACTTTTTTGGCCATTGTGTCTAGTTTTTCTCATTGATGTCAAATGTCATTGATGGAAAAGGGACTTTAGGTGTCATAGGATTCTCCATAAGGTGTTAATCAAGGTCAAGTTGGTTGATTGGTAGTGTTTAGTTTTGGTGTAGTTGCTATGATGTCTTGGCATGGTTTTGAGCATGGTTCTGAGCATGGTGCACTTTAGTATGGTCATGATATGTGTCCCAAAGGTTGGTATGAGGCCTAACATGGTGATAGTGATGTGTAATAGGTTTTAATGAGTTTGTAAGATGTCATCATGGTTAGTTCATGAGAAGTATGTATTGAGTCAGGTCATTCTAGGCCTAATCCTAGACCTAGTCCAAGCAAGAGGAGTTGGTGGCATGAAGTATGGAGTAGGGCAGTTTGATTTGAGCATGGGAAAGGTGTTATGACATGACATAACATGTGTAAGAGGAGTATCAAATCATATCTCAGTTGGAAAGTGCATATCTAAGGTCCTTGATAAGCAAGACAACGAAGACTAGTCAAGAAGACATAACTAAGTATTAGTGCATGGAGAATTTTAGATGTAGTTGAGAAAGAATGAGAGATAGAAAGCATGGAGGAGCTTTCCATGGTGCTCTAGGTTGAATTTTAGGTCAAGGCAGTGAAGGAAATGCAAGAAAAGTTATTTTTGGCAAAACCGAGCTCTTGAGAAGGAAAAACCAACTTGATAGGTGAACTTTTGCTCACCCACATGTGTGGGTCCTACACGGGATCTTGAGGCTTTAGGGGATGTTTTTTCATCTAGCTAAGAGTGTTTTCAAAAATAATGAGTTGATTTTATCATCCCATCTTTATGAACAATCATTAACAACTAAGGAGGTTTAAAACCCTCCTAAAACCCTAGCAATAGAGCGATGGAGGAAAAATGATGTGTATGGGCTCTAAATGGATTGGGAAATAAAATGTGATGCATCAGGGTTGTAGATAAATTTTTTGAGCTCATTTTGGTGGTGGTTTAATGTTCCAGTTATCATAGGAAGATGGAGAAAAACCCTTGCTTTGTGGAGATTTACAGTTTTAGGTCGAAGATGGAGGTTTCATGAAGAGAAGTGAATTGTTCCAGGAAGCTTGGGAAGTGTGCAAGATGACCATGAAAAGTTTCAGATATGTTGTGTGAATAAAATTGAATATGCATGTCCTACAAGTCACCCTATCACTTTTGGCCTTAAGGGCTAAAACCTAGTCATGGAGGTTTGAGTTGAGCTGAGTTGTTTTGCATGTTGGAGCAAGGTTATTTGAGATTGGAAAACTTTTATAGGTCCCTCAAGATGTGTTTGAAGCCATGGTTTGATGTCGAGAATTGTTTTCTTGCCTAAGCCATAATGGCCTAATCAACCCTCTTAAGCTTCTCAAGAAAGTGTCATGAAACATGTGTGCTTGGTAGTTTTTCTCCATTTGAAATGTAGGTGTATTTTCTTCTTGTTATGACCGAAATTAATGTTCATGTCTAACCCAAGGGTGTTATATTTTTTCATTGTGACTACTTGGGTGAGAGAGGAATGTATGAGCTAAGAGAGAGTTTGAAAAAGGTATGAGGGCATCAAGACAGAGATCAAAGAAGATATGAAGTATCGAGAAGAATGGAGGAGTAAGTGTTTAAGGTCATTAGACTTAATCAACAAGAGGAGTAGTTTTGGAAAAATAAGGAGAAGGTGTGTTTGTGAAGGGTTTTGAGAGAGAGGATCTAAAATTGTGATCACTATCTGTTGTAGGATCAAAAATACATATGTGGTGTTCATCTTCAGGTGGTTGAGTCAGTGCTTGATCACCTTAAGGGGTTGTAGCCTCCTTGTAGGGTTTGTGCCTTGCTAATTAGGGGTTGGTGCTCCTTATGGGGTTAGTGCATCACTAAAAAAATCTTGTGTGATGTGTAATATTAACGTAATTATTTTGTTATGAGTAATATTAACAGAGGTTTCAATGGGTTTTATTCCCCTTGAGGGTTTCCCACTTATATCCGACATTCATGTGTTCTCTCTCATGTTTCATGTACTTATGAATGTATGTTGCACACTTAATAAACTAATATTGAATGTGTGTGTTCAATGATTGTTGTAGATGATGTATTAAGCTATGGTAAATGAAAGTAAAAGATTTGTAAGACTGATTCACCCCCCTCTCACTCTTTGTGCTTCTAACACACTTTTAATTTTCTCTTCTTGGGAGGGATTCTCCCAGCCAACTTCCGATTTGATCATGACCTTACCCTTGTTCTTGCTGTTGGGGTGCAATTGACACTATCATTTGTTCCTAAGGTGTAAGGAGTGTGAGACCAAAGTTATCAACCTATGCCTCTAGCTTATCCCATGACTTAGTAGGATGTATTTGTGTTTCTTCTCCCTCTACCTCTTCGTCCTTTACTTTTGCATTTTTCATAGTTGAAGATGGTTTAGTAATGGCATCTGTAGGCCTTGTGGCCTCACCCTCTTCTTTTATAGATAGAAAATGTTGCTTGGTTGGTTCACTTAGTAATTCCTTTTGAGTTGGAGCCTCTAAGTTTGCAACATCGTGGGTTTCAATATCTTTCCACATTGTGCCTAGAAATGATTGAATAAGATCCATGGTCTTTGGTTTCTCAACTTAAACCAATGGAACCTCTTCAACATGTGGTTGCTCTATTTTACTTAATGCAATTTATCCTTCAACATACTTCTCTACCTCACCACATACAACTTCTATTTTGGTAGGTACTTCATGGGATACTAAGCTTCCTTCTCCCTAGTTGGTGTATCTTGTACATTATCTTGGAGAATGTCAACTACAACATCTTGATCCAGCCCATGTAATGAGTCACTGAATGTTTGTTCGTGTGATGTGTCTAGTATCTCCTACCATTTATCTCCCTGGGTATCCCGCATCTGAGATTTTTTGATGGGAATATTGGTAGGAATTTATTTAATAGGAACATTGATAGGTATTTCATGTTGCACAGAAGGTGGGGTAGTAAGCACTACCTCTCGAACTTGAGGGGTCGTAATGGGTATTTGTACTTGTGAAGTTACCCCCTTAATTATTGTTTTTGTGGCTTTCTCCTATGCAGGTGTTGCCACCTTTTCCCTCTTGGTCCTCACAAAATGAAGATCAAAGAAGATATGAAGTATCAAGAAGAATGGAGGAGTAAGTGTTCAAGGTCATTAGACTTAATCAACAAGAGGAGTAGTTTTGGAAAAAGAAGGAGAAGGTGTGTTTGTGAAGGGTTTTGAGAGAGAGGATCTAAAATTGTGATCACTATCTGTTGTAGGATCAAAAATACATATGTGGTGTTCATCTTCAGGTGGTTGAGTTAGTGCTTGATCACCTTAAGGGGTTGTAGCCTCCTTGTAGGGTTTGTGCCTTGCTAAATAGGGGTTGGTGCTCCTTATGGGGTTAGTGCCTCACTAAAAAAATCTTGTGTGATGTGTAATATTGACGTAATTACTTTGTTATGAGTAATATTAACAGAGGTTTCAATGGGTTTTATTCGCCTTGAGGGTTTCCCACTTATATTCGATATTCATGTGTTCTCTCTCATGTTTCATGTACTTATGAATGCATGTTGCACACTTAATAAGCTAATATTGAATGTGTGTGTTCAATGATTGTTTTAGATGATGTATTAAGCTATGGTAAATGAAAGTAAAAGATTTGTACGACTGATTCACACCCCTCTCACTCTTTGTGCTTCTAACACACTTTTAATTTCCTCTTCTTTGTGAGGGATTCTCCCAGCCAACTTCCGATTTGAACATGGCCTTACCCTTGTTCTTGCTATTGGGGTGCAATTGACACTGTCATTTGTTCCTAAGGTGTAAGGAGTGTGAGACCAAAGCTATCAACCTGTGCCTCTAGCTTATCCCATGACTTAGTAGGATGTATTTGTGTTTCTTCTCCCTCTACCTCTTCGTCCTTTACTTCTGCATTTGTCATAGTTGAAGATGGTTTAGTAATGGCATCTGTAGACCTTGTGGCCTCACCCTCTTCTTTTATAGATAGAAAATGTTGCTTGGTTGGTTCACTTAGTAATTCCGTGTGAGTTGGAGCCTCTAAGTTTGCAACATCATGGGTTTCAATATCTTTCCACATTGTGCCTAGAAATGATTGAATAAGATCCATGGTCTTTGGTTTCTCAACTTAAACCAATGGAACCTCTTCAACATGTGGTTTCTCTATTTTAATTAATGCAATTTATCCTTCAACATACTTCTCTACCTCACCACATACAACTTCTATTTTGGTAGGTACTTCATGGGATACTAAGCTTCCTTCTCCCCAGTTGGTGTATCTTGTACATTATCTTGGAGAATGTCAACTACAACATCTTGATCCAGCCCATGTAATGAGTCACTGAATGTTTGTTCGTGTGATGTGTCTAGTATCTCCTACCATTTATCTCCCTGGGTATCCCGCATCTGAGATTTTTTGATGGGAATATTGGTAGGAATTTATTTAATAGGAACATTGACAGGTATTTTATGTTGCACAAAAGGCGGGGTAGTAAGCACTACCTCTCAAACTTGAGGGGTTGTAATGGGTATTTGTACTTGTGAAGTTACCCCCTTAATTATTGTTTTTGTGGCTTTCTCCTATGCAGGTGTTGCCACCTTTTCCCTCTTGGTCCTCACAAAATGCAGAGTTATAGGATGATCTTCAACCTCTTCAGGGATGGTTTCCAACATTGGACTCGTCGTTGGCTGGCTGGGATGAACACTTATTTTTTTATGTTTTATCCTACTACATGACCTCTCTGAGGAAAAAACATGCAAATCAACATGGATGGTCTCCTTTGCCACAAATTATTAGGCCTTGATGTTGAATGTGGGATTTATTGAATAGGCATGGATGCAATAACATGAACAACATGTATGCGTTTATTCAATATCTCCTATGTTATGTGTGTTAACTTTGACACAAAAGTCCTTGTTTTTCTTGTAGCAACACTGCGTTCTTCCAATTTTTTTGAAGTTGGTCCCTTAATTGAAATTTGTAGGGAGTTTCCTTTCATGGGATCTAACTTTGCAGCTCCCTTTTTCAAATGGGGAGTATATCCTTTATGACACCACTTTCCTGATACTCCCTTAGGATTTCTATATTCTGAAGAGCCAAATCAATTCCCCTTTTATTCAGCCAAATCAAAGTCCTCTTGATGATGTGAGCTATTATTTCATGAAATGAAATACTTTCTATATTTGTCCAATCAATATTTGGTAGAGGTTATGATGCTATTTTATTGTCAACATAGTATTTACTTACCAAGTTTTTTCCATATTCTAGCCCCTTATGTACAATCACAATTTTATAGTCCACAATTTAGGTGAGGCCTCGAATAGTCTCTGAATCTTACCTCCTCATCATAACGAGGTTCATGTTCATGGGAAGTCCCCAAAGCTCCCTGAACTATCCATCTGATATTATAATTGGGCATGGGAGTAAATTTATGCAATGTTATTTTGCCCATTTATGCTTGTAAGAGTATGTATTTAACCAAGGAAGGACATGAATACCTCCCAATATTGATAGGGAACTTGATATTAGACTTATGTTTCCCGCAATCATCTTGTGCTCTACTACTAAGTGCCTTGACACTTCCAGAAATGCCCATTTTTCATCTAAGTACTTTGGTAGCATATAATAGGTATCATGAAAACCGCTAACTCTGATATAAGTGAAAGTTATGAATTGGATGAAGTAACATCTATATTCAGTGATCACATTCCTTTCTTGTGGATATATCCTATTGTATTCCCATTTAGGTTTGAATAAACATATGAGGGGGGAAAAGAAAGTGTCACACACCATTGTGAAATGGTAAATATAATTGCCAAGGTTGAACTGGGGGTACACATCATAAACCATGAAGTTTCTAAAGTCCTTCACTCTATCCACTCTAGGAAATAGTCTATGGAGAGAAATGTTGTAAACCAAGTAGGAGGTCATGTAAAAGTCTAATATATTAGTAGATTCCTCCTCTAGCTACACTTCTATTCGGATCAATTCTTGATGGAAGCAATCACTAATAATCTCACCCCATTGAATTTATATTTTTTCCACTAGGATAATCTAGATTAACTTGAACATCCAGTCATGATAGGGATATACAAACTCCTTCCCCATAACCCTATTCAACAATGTGATAATATCTCCAATTTTTTCAACAAAATCAACAATGTTCAATGTTTTTGGGTTCCTAGTGGCAACGATTATTGGCTTTTCAAACTAGTTTTGTGTAACATTTTTCTTCATTCTCAATGGTTATATTTTGCACTTCTGAAGCATCAAGGAGACAAAGTAATTCCTCTAGGGTTTCAATATTTAATGACAAGACCAAAGCATTATTCCCATCCCTAACTTATCTTGTTTCCAGGTTATAGTTTTATGCACAAACCTACACCAACTCTAGATACTGGGTAGATAGTGGAAAAATAGTAGCTAGGGCAAGCCCAAACCAATCAATCCTTTTTATTGTCTCATTTCTATCGAGTGCATGCAACCTTTATTTGAAATTATCTAGATTTACATTTCCTAAGTTCATATTCGTGATTTTTTCTAAGTCAGAGGTAAGGTGGGAGGTGGTTTGTACACCAAACAACTGAATATTCATTTTTGCAGGGTGGGAGGCTAAAACTTCTTTTGGAAAGTGGAATTTAAAACAATTTAAATGCACTCAACACCTCCAAAAATGCTAACCAAACACCTTGATACCACAAACTATTCACAAACATTGGTAAAAACACTTACCCATGAAAACACCACCGCAATTTTGCTTTGAACTAAAAACAACCATAACACCTCCAAAGCTTCAAAACAACTTTCTTGTAGCTCAAATGCAAAAATTTGATCTTATTCTTATCTTAGTGCTTAAAAAGTGCTTCAAAAACTTGAAAATTGGAGGCAAAGTGAGATCTTTTCTTGGATTTCCATCCATATATTGTCTTTCACATGCTTTCATTAATGGCGGAACCTGCTTCCATGGATTCAAAATTTGTGGCCGTCGATGATTTAGTATCAAATTTGAATTTCAGTCCTACAAGTGGATCCATTGGCCCATTTGATTTTCACTAAAATTATTTTTCTATTTCTCATTGGCTCGGTTTATACAATCTACCTACATGGCGTCTTCATAGGATTTACTTTTTCTTAGTCACCTTTCTCAAGCTTAGAGGCTACGTAAAGAATTTGTAATTTTTGTAAGAATGGAAAGTTGTAAACTTGCAAAAATATGAAGTTGTTTTCCTTCTTAAAAGTCTCAAAATAGTGACATGTGTCCACTTTGTCAGGATGTGAAGATGAATGTACAGTTTGCAATCTTACAAAATGCAAAACTATGAAGTTACATTCCTTCTCTATGGTCTTCAGATTCACTGAATATTTGATTTTATGATTCAAGGATGAAATTGTAGTTTGCAAACTTGTAGAAATACAAAGTTACAAAATTGCAATGCTGCAAGTCCATCTTTCCTATGCGGTCATGATGTTGTGACATGTGTGCCTCATGTCACGTTTTAGGGATGAAAGTGCAATTTATAATTTTGCAACAACT
The DNA here is from genome assembly GCA_019776745.2 of Taxus chinensis. Taxonomy (NCBI): domain Eukaryota; kingdom Viridiplantae; phylum Streptophyta; class Pinopsida; order Cupressales; family Taxaceae; genus Taxus; species Taxus chinensis. Next base: position 29,798,548 of record CM034152.1, read on the forward strand.
ACAAAGTTGTGAACTATAAAACTGCGAAGCTATATTTCTTCTCCATGGTTTCTAGGTTCGCTGAATATTCCATTTCAATATTCGGGGATGAACTTGCAAATTTTCAATTGCATCAAATTTAACATTCTCTTAAAGAATAAACATGTAGAGGAATGTTCTTGGAATATTCCTTTTATGGGGTTTGGATTTGTATTTGTAACTTGCAACTTTGTGAAAATGCAAAGTTACTTCAATGTCCCTCTTTCCCCTTATACATCTAATAGTCCACTTTGTGCACTTTGGGGGTGGAAATGCAGTTTGCAAACTTACAAAATGAAAACTTGTAAAAAGACCAAGTCCATCAAATGGGCAGCTCTAATTCAAACATTTGATAAAAAAAAATTGAGATTCAAACATATCCCTTACACCATTGGACTTACAACTTTGTTAAAACATCAAAATAAAAGGAAACGTTAAAATGTTAGTATAAAACCACATAGCATGGTAGAGCCACGATACAATTATGACATTAAAGACCAGGGAACCACCAAACAACTCACACGTTGGAAGGAAAATAATGGAACAACATGGCTACTCCAATACAATCAAGAAAATTCACAAAACGTGCCAAGATTTTAACCAAACCAAATCAGACACCAACATTGGCTACTGCTTAGAGATGGATGCCTGCAACGGTTGTCCAAAGGACAAAAAAACTCATGAGTGGTAGACCATATGCCTATCCATTGGATAATGAGTCACATAAAAAACATCTGGTTATTTGTAATGCAAACTGACATGATCACAAAAAAGTGACAAAAACTGATCACAAAAGACTAGAAGGAAACACAAAACAAACAAGGAAAAGAATGAACCAAAAATAACTACACAGTGTACAATAATACAAAGAGACATACTCAATCCAAGAAATGTTTGAGATGCCTGCAATGAACAAGGAAATTCAAGTAATTCTCCACCTAAATCCTTTTAAAATAAAGTGTTTTCTCCAATCTTATCATCAATGGAATAAAGACCCATCCAAAGAGCATAAAATTTCCAATTTTTTCCTTTATCTTTTTTCTAACCGGGACCAAATTGGCAACCCACGATGAATATATGGCGGGTTGAATAATTCCCCCATCCTTAATATTATTAAGTTAATATTACATCTTTGTAGCGAGGATGGGGTTTATTTGTCTTTGCTTCTTTCTGAAAGGCTTGCTATCAAGAACCAGTGGAATGCCATGTTGGAAAATGTCTTCTCTATAGGATTTTAGTTCAGAATAAGACCATGCCAAGTAGTCCTGATACTTCCTCAAAAGATTGGTATATTCCTATTTTCATACACACTCAAATTGCTACCTAAACAAACCTTCTCAAGATCCTTGTCACTACCCAAGTTACATTCAATCACATCTCTTGTTCCAGGGATAAAATTATTCATTACTTTGTCATCACTATAAAAAGGATACTCAAGGCTAACTAATCCTCTTGGAATGGTATTTTTTTTTAACTAAATTATTTCCTTTCCAAACATAGTCTCGTTCCACTCATAATTTTCCACCACGGGTTCTAAATCAATTAATTGATTAGAGAACTCAACTTCATAATTTAGGAACCTCTTGATATGATATCATCATAAATTATCTGCCAATGTTCAATATCATCAGGTATAGAAGGTCTAATTAACATATCAAATTCAATTTGGTAGTAAGGAGTTATAATATCATTGTTATAATGTGAGGCTAATACTGCTAGCCTATCAACAAGGGCATTGTGATTCCTTTCATGATATACAATGTTGAAGGAATTGAACAATTCAATCAAGTCCCAAACAACATTCCTACAGTGCCTCAATCTTTAACTCTTGGTTGCATACATTTTTAACTTGTTTCACAACCAACTTAGAATATCCCTTGAGAATAATTTTTTTTTATACCATGTTTCCAAGTAATCCTTAAAATGAGTACGAGTGCCTCATATTCTACAATATTGTCAGTGCAATAAAAACATATCTTGAAGGGAAAATTGAAGGATGCTTTGTTAGGGGAATACAACATCACACTAGCACCATTACCTAAATTAGAACATGCCCCATAAAAAAACATAGTACAAAGAGCATTAGGGTCTTCAAGTTGTGTGTCAAGGTCAGGGTAATGGTAAAAAAAATCAGCATTGCCAACAAAATTACCCAAATCAACATCCGTATAAAGAACTTCATAATATGCATTCATACGATCTTCAATCAAATGCATCAACTTATCTTCTTTGTGTAATTTTACCAACTTTCCTTCTGAAGGAATAATAAGATAAGATAAATCCATTTGTACACTACCACCCACACTAGCAACCCACTTTATTGATAACAACATTCCCCACTTAGTAGGACAATGAACCACAACAACATCCATGGTTAGATGCTTACTACGATGGGAAACTAACTGAACAACAAAACCTTTAACACATCCAACCAATGGTACCTCTCTTGAGTCCATTGATTAACGTCACCCATAAACATCAATTATTCTTATTCCACGGTCATTCATAATTTCTAATGACATAATATTACAAGATGCACTAGAATCAAACATACACTTGTGTAAGAGCCAACCATTAACCAACATTGTTGTATAGAAAGGGTTAACATCTAATTGAATCTCGATCAAGGTTGTACCTAGATAAACTTCATGGGAGGGTTCAATAATTTCCTAAGATTATTCAATCTCATTCTCAACATTAAGGGGTTCGTTAAATTCATTCGTGACTACATCCTCAAAGAACCCTAAGTACTCAAAGGCTCGGTGCCTATGTTTAAGGATGCTAAGTAGTTATATCAAAGGAAAAATGATTTTCAATTGGATTAAAATATGTGCCATGTCACAAATATTGTAATTAGGTAGGGATGTATTGTGAGGAATAATGACCAATTTTTCATAGGGTATACATGTTTTCAAAATAGAGACAACATAAGGTATATTAGGATTAGGTTCTTTAACATGTTTTTTACATGGTTGGTGTTTCCTAGGAGTACAACCAATACCTTTTGAGACACTAGTCAATAAAGGCATATTATTATTAGAAGTATAAGTGGAATTATTTTGTTTAACATATGAAGAAGAAGAAATGAACTTGCCAGGGTGATAGAAATTTCAACCTTTTTAGGGGTCTCTTTACTTTTATCCCCACCTTTAGGATCAACAGAAGAGCCCTCTCCTTGGGTAGGGGTAACTTGTTGCTTACTTCTCAGGTTATATTCATTTTGTTGAGCTATTTTTGCATTAATCAATAACTTCTTTTCCTCCACTAAAGGAACTCCCCCATCATATTTCTTAATCATTAACGTTATTAGGTACTCAAATTCATGATTGGAAAGTGTTGAACCTTGGTGCATTGGTGTTGTCATTGATGTCAGGTGGAATTGATGGAAAGGTGTGACTGGTGAAGTGAGGATCATTAAAGGGCATGAAGGTTGATTAGTAATGCCTTCTCAATGGTGGTTAGTGTTCACAGAGTAGTCTCATGACGTCTTCTTGAACATTCATGATGGTTTCAGGGTGTTACAGGCTTGATCAGTGAGGTAGGTGCCCACTGGAGGTATGGAGATGCTTGGTGTGCTTTTCTCAAGTGTCCTAAATGTTTGAAATGGTGTTTTAAGGATCTACACGAGCTTGTAGGGTGATCATCAGGTCATGACTTGCAAGTCTTAGTTAATACTAGCCCATTTAAGCCTAGTTCTAGAGCCTAATGAGGTGTAAGAGCTCAAATCAGGCCATGAAAATCCTATGTAAGCATTGTAGGATCCTAGGAATACTTACTAGAGAATTTATGAGCATATATAGGGCATAATTTAACTCTTGGAGGAAAATTTGAATATTTCACTAAAACTGCCCCTTGAGAACTAGTAGTGGAAGCTTAGGAAAATGACATTGGTCTTGACTGTACATGATACTTCATGAGAAATAAATCCATGGAGTATGTAGAGGGAGGTGTTATAGTGTTGAGGGTCACGTTTCATGAAATTTTGAAGAATATTGTTGAAGATATTCAAGTTTTACCAAAATTGGGTAAAGAGAGAAGGGCTAAAACAGTGACTTGCATTCTTAGCACTAAAAAATTTTTGACAAGCATTCTTTAGATAAATCATAAGAGGATTTTTAGAATAGCACTCTAATAATGAACGTTTACAAAATTTTTGAGGTCAAATGGTTAAGGAACAAAAAATTTCTCTTCATTTTTTACCAGTGATTAAACCCTCTCCAAACACCTGTTTTATAGCGATAGGAGAAAAAATCATTTTTAGGGCATTAAATAACTTGTGCAAGTTGATTCAACCACTCAGGGTTTTAGAAGGATCCTCCTAGGTCAAAATAGTGACATCCTTGTTCTTCAAGTATGACTGTTTCGTACAGGTTTGACCCTGTTTTGCAATATTTTGAATATGTAATCCTAATTATAATGTTCCAAAATGAATCTCATGCCATGAAAGATGGTATGTGATGTAGTATTAAGTGTCATGAAGATATTTTTACAAATTTAGTGTATATTTAGTGTTATTTCAATCAAACTTCATTCCCTACCACTAAAAGGCTTCTCAAGATAATACAGTCATGGTGTTTGAAGGATGTATTTGAGCATAAGCCCAAATATTGAAGTGGGAAATGGTTTTGGTCACCTTCTACATGTCCAAAATGATGTTTTGGACCCCTTAATAGATTTGGTGAAGCAATGTGTAGTCCTAGTTTTCATTATTCTTCAAACTGCCCTATATAGGTATTGTCAAGAAGATTGAAACTGAGTTGTATCTGTGGAGTTCACTTCATAAATCATGCTCTTAAGAAGTTAGAGATGGTATAGGAATTAAATTTGAGGTGTTGATGGAAATTTTTGGTCATATGGGTGAAGGCGTGTTAGCAAGATGTCTCCAAATCTAGATTGCCCTAAAGGGACTTAAGAACCAATATACACAGTCCTGCAAATGCTTGTTTTCATGTCTATATTACTTGAAATGGCGATTTCTCTTGGTATGGTAAGTTGTACAAGATTATAGTATTATCCAAAATGTACCTTAGATTCTTTGGGAAGAGGTTTACACTAGTGAAGATATAATTCTTATGATCGGGTCTTAGTTCTTGTGACAATCAAAATGACCTCAAATCATTAAGTTAGTTTATCTCCTTATGTAAAAGAAGGCCTGAGCTCATAGTAAGAACATATGATGAAGGTATAATACACTTGTGTTGCCATAAATATTAAGAAAGGAGTGCTTCAATTCCTCAAACATATGACGAGGGTTTGAATATTAAAACCCTCACCGAGTCTATTTTGAATATCATGCAAAGTTGACCTCTTAGCTATGAAGTGAAGCTTATTATAGACCTAGTAAGTTTAAGATCATCCTTACCATCCTTGAAATGTGTATTTGGAATCATAAATGACAAGGGTACAACATGACCTTGCTCAAATCTGGAAGTTTCTCCCTATACATGCTAACTTTGTATGTGTCCTATCTTAGTGCATAGTTCATGAAGAAGATTAATAGTGCTGTGGTTCCTTGATTATTGTAGATTCCCTAAAGATCTCAAACCTTCTTCCCAAGATCATAAATATTCAAAATATTAGTTCATTGTTTCTTATCAAGCAAACCCAAGATTATGATATGAGTGCTTGTTGACTGAAAAAATAATGTGCAAAGTGCTCCTTCCTCTAGTCTTTGAAGATCTCCGATTGCTTGATGTTGATGAAGACATCCTACACGCTCAAGGACCATGAAAGAATGCAATGAAATGGATTGAAAAATTATCCTTTGTTCATGTTCATAACAGTGCTCACTAAGTGTTTGCTCCCATGCTTTCATGAACTCAAATGGAACTTGAAAGGTAAAATGGCGACGAAGTACTTCAAAGGATATAAACAATCTTTAAAGGATCTAATAACTTATAAACATATGAGAAAGAGGTTGTTGTGCTACAAGAAAAATATTTTCTCATTTAAGAAAAGGACAATAATCTTATGAACCATTACAAGGCTAATCATATAGGTCTAAATGGAATGTCATCAGTTGTGACAGGATGTCATAGAGTTGAGGAGAATCATTTTGAATCAGAGAATCTTGAAGAATCCCATAGAATATGAAAGTATAAGTGAAGCATGGCAGAAGTAATTATGACATCTTAAGGAAATTACACTTGAATTTCTTCATTTCACGGTTTACGAGTTGTCAAGTGTGATGTGAAAAGCCCTTGAATTTGAACTGGAAAGGTTATGTAAAGAGGTCTATGTTGTTTACAAATAGATTATTATTGGTATGTAAGTTGTTATTGAAGCCATGGAGAGCTACTGATGTATGTTGAAAACATAGTACTGTATAGGTGAGATAGGTGATATTTTGTGAAGAAAGTGAGATGAGATCAACATAGAGAGCAATAGGAGTATGAAAGGATCATTCTCATGAGGAAGAGAGCATGATTCAGTAAGTAAAACTATTCTTGAAGACCTGATATTAGATGTGTGAGTTAAAGTGAAAATAGGTGATTGAATTGACGAAGAAAGAACATGTGATCACGAGCGAGAACTACTTGAGGAAGGAGAGATGATGCATGAGAATGAATGGATGATGATCAACCTTTAAATATGTTTTAAGGATATGAAAAATAGAGTGATTAAGGTGAGAAAAAATTCTCCTCGTGACTGATATGATGCAGTAGTTTAAACATATGAAGAGTTGATGCTTAGAAAGGTGATTCAATGAATAAAGCATGCCATGAAATTTTGTGTAAAATGAGCCTTGTATAACAGTTCCTTGCAGTTAATTAGGTGATCAGAAGAGAGGTGAATTAGGAGGAGAACTGGGAATAAGAATGAGTTGATTTAGTGGTCACAATCACTTGTGTAAGAAAATAAATTCAGAGTGATCAAAACCTTGTAGAAGTCTAAGTAACAACTTAGAAAATAAGGAGTTGAAGCTTCCTTATAAGTTGAAGCTTACATAAGGTTAGTAGGTGCTTGAATAAATTTGGGAGTTGAAGCTTCCATGCAAGTAGAAGATTGCTAAAGATCAAGTAGATGGTTGGTTAAATTTTAGAATTGTAGATCCATGTTTAGATGATGCTCAGCTGTGAAATCATTGTAATCTTTACGGGACATTCTTGTCCAAGTTAGTTCTTTGATTTCAGTGGGTTTTTCTCCTTTGAAGGGTTTCCCACATTAAATCCCATATCTCTGTGTGTTCTCTCATGTTGATTGCTTGTGAATGATGGTTTGACTTCATTATAACAAAATAAGTAAATTGCATTGTTTGTCAAAGTTTGAATAGACATTGATTCACCCCCCTCTTAGTGTCCTAATTTCCAATAGGAATCTCAAAATCTTGAGTCATGTTTATTTTAGAAACGCCTTCAACGAGAGAATAACACACCTTACTCATAACTATCTAAAATTCACCCAAAATCTTGGAACATAAGAGATATGCGGAGGTAGCTCCACTTTCAAGGTCTAGGAGATCGTTAAACATCAACGCATCATCAGATTCATAATCAGATCTAGATTCCTCAACATTTGCTATCAAGGCCCTTTCTTCATAAGGAGTATGGGGTAGGAGGAATTTTTCACACCAATCAATGATGTGAGCTTTATATACTACTGACACACAGGCACTCAAAGGATCACTGACTCTTTTCATGTTTCTAAATATTTATTTCCTATCATCTCGACCCATGGGTCTCTTTCCTCTATCATCCCCTCTAACATGAGGTGAAGGCCGGTTCTAATTCTTATTTTGAGAGTGCAAGGAAATTCCCTTTTTTCCTGCAGGTAACTTATAAGAGATCTATTTAGCAATAACAACTAAAGTCTTTACTATATCTTCAAAATTTAATGATTTACCATTTTTTTTCTTCTCAGGATTTACAAGATTGACCCCTTCCCTTTTAGGAGGTTTACCAACAACCTTGATATTATTTTCAATTTTTATGTCCATTGAAAAAAAATTCCTAACATTAATAGGGGCCTTATCTCTTGGGTGATAAGATGTCTTCTTATAAAAACCATCACAATATTTTATCAAGAAAGAATGATTACTTGGCCTAAGAGTGGCTTGAAGTCTCATCAAAGTATCATTGAACATGGTATTAAAGTATTACACACATTCATTAGGATTCTTCTTAATATTATCAAACTCAAACAAAAGAAACCAAGGATCAGTTATATCACCATATTGAATCATAAATGATTCAACATTTCATCCCAATAATCAATACTCCCACGAGGCAATGCATTAAAAAATTCTCCATAATCTTCTTTAAGAGTGTGCACAAATAAATTCAAATAAAAATCCTGATACTCAATCTTATAATCATCAATAATAATTTGAAAAATATCTGAGGTTTTTCTCTCTAGAAATAAAATTATTAACTTATAAATTGGGTATTCTATTTATTAATTCATTAGGTACCTCATTAGCATATCTAGTGTAGTCTTTTATTTTACCAAACAGCCGAAAGCGTGCTGACACATCACCCATACAGATCTGAGCGCTCACGCAAAGCACACAAGGGTACTAAGTCCTTCGTTTATGGAAATATTTTCAAGGGGTTAGCATGATGAATACACATATAAACCAGATCCATAACAACCATTCAAAGTAAATAATAAACATATCTAGATCTTAACCATAGCGCTTAAAGTGTCAAATGAGAACTAGTATAAGATCTACCATACAAGATTCATCAACATAAACATAAATAACCAATATCCATTGAAAAAGATCCATTGTATTAATTACTATAAAACAAAAAATCTGAAAACATACATAACAATGTCATCATAAGTCACACGTGCTCATAAATCAAAAACATAACTTTACAGGCATTCACGGGTCTCTAAAACCATGCAAATCAATATATATTTATAGGTAGTGCAGATTTTCCCTTCACCGCCTAAGCATCCTCAAAATAGGCTGCATAATCAGAATAGCCATGCACCATTGCAAGATAAAATCAAAAGCATGAAAGCTCGCTAATAATAGATTATCTAATAATAACTACAACTCAAATCCTATTATTAGCCAAAAACTATGCATGTTGTTTGATCTCCCACTTGTCCAAAATAGACTTTTTTTAGTCAATGAGTCTTTAAACCTTTGTGTGCTCATTACTCAATCCATCTTTAGCTCGTCCATGAAAAATAGCTAAGTATTTGAACTATGATTTTCCTGAGCACGACCTTTTCTGCTACACTTCCTTGTGCTCCCACATGCCCCATGTCTGTGCACCTAATCCTTATGTGCCTTCAGTACTTAGGTTGTAATTCATCATCCCAACATTACCCCACACTTTCTTCATTGCCGCCTCTGACAACGGGTAACCAGGACTTACCTCTCCATGAATAAAGAACAAAAGAATAATTGTATAGTGAAAGAAAAAATACATGGGTGCGCTACCATTCTGAAGGCAGAATCAACTTTGGATATGCACTCTTAATTTCTTCCTCTAACTCGTTTCAATTACTGAGAACCTTATTGGTCTTGTCAGTGATGTCTACGAGCACCCATCCATCTCATCCAGGGTCATATTCTCACCCTTGTTCTACAATACTCTAAGGACATTCGCCATACCTGAGACCATACGTTCCATCACATCCATATGCCACGTGATGAGTTTCCAAATTTCTTTAATCTTCTCCTTGTGAGGGTCCTGGGCTGTTGTAAGCGGATCACACTTTTTTCGCTACTAAAGTGAGCCTCTCGTCACACCCAAGTGTCTCATCTTGTTTTGCTGCAAGGACTGCATTCTCATCCACTAGAGTCCTTGTTTTGATTATTATTTCACGATCTGCACAAATGTTTAATACCAAATATTCCTTTTTCAACTCATCTTTCAATGCCTGTAATAAATATCATACCCACTTATCTTGTGTGCGATGGTTGCCTTTGTCTTTTCTGCCTATGCTGCAACATCCTTTGGTTTCGACACCCTCATTGTACCTTCATCCATCACCATATGGAATAAAGTATGCAAATAATGTATGGCATATGGGAGCCTCTCTGCCACTTTATCTTCCAGATGTGGCCTTGCCTTCAAAATTTCATCACCTATCTGCTCTGCCATGCTAAGTACCGCTCGCACCTTCACCTCAACTTTATCCTTTTCCTATGTTAGGCACTTGATCTCTCTTTCTTTATCCTTTCTGTCTTCTAATAAAACATGAATACTTTCCACCTTATTTATGTTTCTACGTGCAACCTTTTTAGATACTTTAGTCAATGTATTAATTACTTGTTCAGCTGACATCTGAGTTGGATTGATTGTCACATGGAGAGAATGCAGTGCTTTCTTCATTCTTTGTGACACACATGGTTATTCACATACATCAAAGCTAGGCTCATCCATATGAGTCTGCATACTCCATGAAAACTGCTTATGAGTGTGTGTGGTCACCATCGCATAATCCATCAATTCCCAGCCATAAAGGTCCTTAGGTTCCAAGGTACTCTGGAACCTAGTGCAGATGATCTTGGTAGGATAATTGATATACCCTACTATTGGAGTTTTATACATTTCACTATCCTTCTCCTTTATAGAGTTCTTACCTTTTGAAATGTGCACGCCCGCATCAAACATTGGTCCCTCACTAGTATGCACACTAGATGCCTCACCATTATCTTCACCCATCTCTGTATCAACGACACCACTGCCTACCTCCTATTCTTCCAATCCTTCTACATCTTATTTCAATTCTTCACTCCAAGGCTCCTCTGCATCTTAAATGTTAACCGAAGTATTCTGTGCGGTATCCTCTGATTTCTCACCCTCACTGACATGAGTGGGGATGTATTTGTGCCTTCTCTTCACTGGTTCTTCCTTCACAGGAGAATTTCTTGGTGACCTCCTTAGTGGTTGTGATGGCCCCGAGCCCTCAGTCTTTGTTCTCCTCAATACTCTCCTATTTTGTTGGTCCTTAACGCCCCGTTCTATATCTATCCTCACAATGCCTGTTTCCACCACTTCTTCCTCACCTTCTTCTTTTCCTAGAGGAGTAGATTCTCAAATTTGATTCTCTCATATAGTTGGTTGATTTCTTTTACCATGTTCCAAGTTGCCACTGTCTTCTTTCAATTCCTCTTCTTATTCTTCTTAATCAACAAGGGAAAAAATAGACTTCTCATCCTGTAACGTGGCCACAATATGTTTCTACTTGAATTTGTTCTCAATATATTTTCCATTCTCCAGCTTAGGCTTAAGGTAGATGTATACCAGATCTGCTTTAGCCTTACCAATTGCCAAACTCATAGATTTGATATTAATATATCTCAAATCAACTTCTCAATGTAAGAAGACTTACTTGGGTAGACATATGTCTTTCTGAGTGTATGATAATCACAATCCAATTTTTATGCATTGAAGATCAACCCATGCACTTTGTAAAACCTATGTAAAGATGCTTGAAAATAGCACATAGTGAAGGCATATGTGAGATTGCACCAAGGGCTCCACTTTCCATCCTTCATGCCAAAACACCCTATGAAAAAATGTTGGTAAACAACAAACTGAACCTATTTCTCAAATACCGAAGGAAGATTCTTGCGTATTATCCACTCATATTAAAATACAACATGAATTTTCTCATACCAAAGTTCTATCCTTTGCTTATATCATCCATTCATGGATCCATCACATGTATATTTTATGAATTTGTCTGCAAGGGATATCTTCTATTCAGGGTATTGCCAAATTTTATCTTTTGGACTATCGAGAAATCCAATCTCTACGAACACAATGGACAAGAGGATCATGCCAAAAATTATTTTATCCCCTTCATGTCCCTCTGCAATGATAGTCTCAATGATGAAGTTAGATAAATTGTAGACGACTTCTTCTATCATCTTCTTAGAAATGTGCAACCACATCTTGTTCACTTGTGACAAATGCTCTTGATTATTTAGCTTGGTGAGGAGGTGTGCTGCTACCTGAGTAACATGGTATTTTTGCAACTTACAAATATCCATTATGCACCCTCCCTTTGCGTAAGATAACACTTTTCTGGTTGCCTCTACTCCTTCCTTGTCACTAAGATCATTGCTGACCTCGGTGCCCGAGATTCTCAACCTTGTTAACCTCCCAATTAGGGGCGTGGTAAGTCTCATCCACCACTTGAAAAAATAAAATAAGTCCTCATGGACTAGGCTCATTAGCCACTGGTAAATTTTCTCTGGCTTACTAAAATATGGGAGCTCATGGAGATGTAAAACTCCCACTTGTGAGAATAGTTTCTCCCTTGCGTTGTCATATACTGCCATGTCATTTTTTGTTCACAGAGCTGTCTTTACCACCAAAAAATTGTCCTTAGTCGTATGATTTTATTCACTCACTTTACTCTATCTGATGTGTGACTTCCAATCATGGCCCATGTACACACCTTTTAAGTACTACGTCTCAGAGAAACAAATTTTAGGGGTATCTTCCACCTCCATTTTCCACTTACTTTTGCTTTCTTCCCCTTGTAGTCACTCCAAGTTCCCACTTTAGTGCCATAGTGATGATAAAATAATGTTCTTGCATTCGATTCGAGCTCTAAAACTCTACCTTGCATTCCCTAGATCCAAATTTACGTGCCCTAACTTTTATTTGAACCCTAACTCATGAATTTGCTTCCCTGCATCCCTTTATTTCACTCACTCACTCTCTCCAATGGAGCACCAATAAATCTCATGCTTAAATCTTGTCTAGTTGAGTCTCTTATCAAAACTCTTTTGCAGTTTCTCATGTAAATTTCTCTTCAACTCGCTCTAGTGCTTCGTCTTCACAACACAAGGTAAAAATGATTTCAAAAACCTGTATTTTATAACCTTTGTAATTTTTTCCACATTTATTTCTCTCCACCTACCACTGTACCGATCATTAAATGACGTTTCATTCTTTTTTTTGCGCTGATTTTTCTGTGCCCCAGTCCTAACCTTCTAGCACACCCACTACTTCTCAGCCACATATTACCTTATGCACGCCATTATGCACTGAAGTTCCTATCCAATGTGCCTCAAACCAAGTAGTTTCCCATGCTGCAGGCTACCTCGCATTACACTATGTGTCCATTCATCCTCACGTGGTATTTATGCATGAGAAATTTTTCTTTATCCTCACCCTTACTTCAAGCACCTACACAATATTTCTCTATGCATACCCATATTCCAGAGAACATTCAAGTTTGAGCCATTTATCTTGTATATACTCCACCCCACACTAAAAGTATGTGTGGTCCTCTGTGCATGATTTCAATAGATAGTAATTAGCTTCTGGAGCACAAGCACACTTATTACAACAAAACACATAACTAAATTGACAAAGCATAACAACGATGAAAGGAAACACATATAAAGGAATGCATTAAAAGAAATCCAATCTAACAGAAATATGACCTTATTACAAACACCAAGAATAATTATTTATAATAGGGCTTCAACCTACTCTCGTTAAAGTAACCAGGAAAACGTGTTCCATCCAATGCCTATAACTAGCAAGTGCTTGAATCAAGTATGTAAGTCACAACATACGGTCCCAACTAATGCACTTGGAACTTTCCAAGGTGACACAATAACTTGGAATCATAAAGGAGAACCATCTGTCCAATTTCAATATTTTAATCCTTGATATGCCTATCATGCCATGCCTTCTGTATGGCCTTTTCTATCTTTTGACTCCACCGAGTAATAAAGCACCTTTCATATAACTGCATGAGTTTATCAATGTGCTCTTCGAATGATTTTTCATCATCTAGACCTCTTGTGTGCACAATACGCATAGAAGGTAACATGAATTCCACTGGTAAAACGATGTCCATGCTAAATACTAGCTGCAAGGGTGTGGTTTTGTTCAATATTTTATAAGTTGTTTTATATTTCCAAAGCACAACAAAGACTTTATCATCCCAATCCTTTCTTTCAACATCACAAATCTTAGTAATTTTATGTCACAATATCTTGTTGAAAGCCTCAACAGTTCCATTAGCCTATGGGTGATAAGGAGTTGTTTTATGGTGTGCCACCATAAATTATACCAATAGTATCTTGATAGTCTCATTAAGGAAGTGAGTGCCCCTATCACTTATAAAACTCAATCGGCATCCACACCTACTAATTGTATTTTCCCATAAGAACCTCACTGTTGTAGTTGTTGTGCAATCCTTTGTAGGCACTGCTTTTGCTCACCTTGTAAGATAATCTATACAAGTTATAATATAGCGTGATCCTGTCCTATGTGCAGGTGGGGAAATAGGACCCAAAAAGTCAATTTCCCATTTTTCAAAAGGCTATGCACTAACAATAGGCCTTAAAGGCATTTCATTTCTATGCCCAGGCTTTCCAAGGTGCTGACTATGGCCACAAGATTTACAATATTTGATGCAATCCTTGAAAATTGTTTCCCACCAAAGGCCTGCTAATAAAATATTGCACGCGGTAGCATTTCCTGCATAATTTCCACTTGAATTTCCACCATGAGCTTCCTCCATAGTGGCAGTATGCTCATGCTCTAGTACACACTGGTGAAAAACCTCATCTCGGTCTAACTTGTATAAATCCCTGCTAATTAACATGTAAAGTGCTACATGTATAACAAGATGTTTATTTTCTAAGTCTTTCATCCCTTCAGGCACCACAGATGTACGCAAGAATAGAACAATATCCTCAAAATCAGAGGGCACACAGTTCAATCTGAATAACTATGCATCTGACATTGTATCCTCAATGCTCTACACATCCTCACCAGAGTTAATCCTTGATAAATGATCTAGTCATGAGTTACTCTTTCCTGGCTTTACCACAATTGTAAAGTCAAATTCCTAGAATAACAGAATCTATCAACATATGTACCCCTGTAAAATGGGCTTGTTGACTAGATACTTAAGTGCCATGTGATTTGTATAGAAAATAAAAGGAGTTACCAACAAGTATTGCCTAAAATTATGTAGTGCGTAAATAATGGACAACGTCTCATGCTTTATAGTGGTAAAATTTTGTTCATCGGGGATCAATTTCCTACTTGCAAATAAATAGGATGATCAACAATACCTTCTCTAGGCTGGGCTAAAACCACACCAATGGCCATGCCAGAGGCATCCACAATGCACATGAAATGGTTTGGTCCATGAAGGAAAGCACATAATAGGCACAAAAGTAAGCCTTTCATTCAATGTCTCAAACACGCGCTGTTGTGCTTCACCCCAATGGAACTTACCCTTACTCTTTAACATTCCCTCTAAGGGCATGACAATCCTAGCATAACCTTTGATAAATTTCCTATAATAACCTGTGTAACCCAAGAACCCGCATACCTCGCTTTGGTTAATAGGTTCCTCTAAGCCAAAAATAACAGAAACCTTAGTAGGATCTACGAACAAGCCTTCTTTACAGATAATATGTCCCAATAGAGTCCTAAAGGGTGTTGTAAAAACACACTTCTTTATGTTTAGAGAGCTCAACTACCAACACCTCTCAAACATAAGTCTTAAATGATCATGATAGTATTTAACTAGCCCACAAACTGTCCAATCATTCAAGTAAACCTTCAAAAACTTATGTATGAAGTCCTTGAATGCTTGAACAACAATGCACAAAAAGAATGCATGCGTATTCTTCAATCCAAATGGCATAACTGTGTATAAAAAATTTCTCCACTCAGTGGTGAAAGTTGTCTTTTCCTGATCCTCTTTAACAATCCGCACCTGATGATATCCAAAAAATTCATCAGTGAAGGAGTAGATCTCATGCCCTGCAATGCCTTCAAGAATATCCTCTGCAAATGGTGTGGGAAAGGGATCTATTACACATGAAACATTCAATTCCCTATAATCCACACATATCCTTATCCTTCCATATTTATTTATGTTTATCACCATAGGGTTAACCCACTCTAACTCCTCAACAAGCTCAATGATTCCAAATTTCAACATCTTATCAATATTTCCTTTACCTTGACGGGTGGATTAGGATTCATCCTGTAAGGCCTCTTCCTAACTAGGCACACACATTCCTTTAACTTGATCCTCATCACACCTGAAGAGTGATGTACCCCTTTCAACTCATGATAACCTCTAGGAAATAAGTCCTGGAAGTCACACAATAACTCAATTATCTTTGCAACCTCTGATCCAGACCAATAATAGCCAATGATGGCCTCCTTTGGTTTTGCATCTATCCCAATTTTGACCTTTTTTGTTTTCATAGGATCATGATACACACATGCCTTCTCATGTGCACTATATAATATCTTGCACGTACCCACAATATGATCAACATCCAGATTTTCCACTTCCTCATCATCAATCATGTAAACCAACTTTCTTTTTCTTTTTCTAGGCAGGCATGCCCAAGCTGCTCTTCATCTGTCTCTCCTTCTTCAAAGCACAACTCCAAATCTGAATCACATAGTAACTTCTAAATAAGCTCCCCCACATTTGCACTATCTCCCAGATTCAAACCCTTCATAACCTGTAATACCTCATTCACTGGAGGTTTAGTAGAAAAATACTCAAAGGTATGAATCACACCTAGAGTCAATTCTTGCCAATTCCATGTTTCTCTATTAAATTCTGCATAAACATATCATGCATGTGTGAAACCACTCAAAGTGAATTAGAACTTGTGCTCCCATAGTGAAGGTGGTAAGGCCTCCTGCCCCTCTGTCCAGAGTCTCCCACACTACTGAACGTGATGTGAAGCAGAAGCTTTCCCATGAAATTCACATGTCTTGGCAGGTGCATTGCTCCTAAGAAATCTAGAAGAGAAGATGATTCTTACCTCTCACCACTCTAAAAGACTATCTCTGTGTACCATCCACTAGCATGTTTTTGTCCAATGTAAGGTATACACCAGCATATGCATCCTTTCCGATTGATCTACCCATTGGGATTCCATAGTGCATAGAAACACATCAAGATTTCCTTCACCACTGTACCTTGGTACCTGGTTACTACCTAAGTGCCTAACACAATGAGGTCTACTTACGTGAGTTACTGCACTCTTCATTTCACGCCCAACCATTTCATAAGTTCCATGCACCCAATTGTTAATCACTAATAGAATATGCATCATCCCATTGAATAACTCCTTCCTTTGATGGCTCAAGCACTTTAGGATCTCTAATGGTGCGTACATAAATTCTGTTCATTTATTCTTCACTCAAAGGTTCTACATAAGGTGAAACTTTTCTATCTATCTAAGGGATGATTATGTGTTGTTCCTTATTCTCAAAACTGATATATCCTTTATTAAAGTGTAGATCAACATTATTCACGTAACACCTAGGGCACCCAAGCAAAGCGGGGGAACTGTTTTCTTCTGCAAGCGTCAAGACCTGAAAATCCTCAGTAAAATTGGCCCCTTGTATAGTAATAGTGACATCCTTCAAAACTCCAATGGGCGTGGATTTAGTTCTGTTCACCATATATAACATGTTTGAAGATGGTTGTAATGGTGGTTATTGAACAAATAATGTATAACACTTAGCAAAAGGCATACAAAAGATTCACGTGAAAAAGTAGAGCGCATTCAAAGGCACGGGAGGATCGAGAAGGAATCATGCGCGGAGGACAGAGACAGGTACGTGACTTAGCCATTTTCATTGTTATGATCTATTTTTGGAAGATGGCTGCAGAGCACATCAACTGGGAAAATACTTGCATGACACACCTCAGCTATTTTTGGAAGAATGGTTATGGAGTGCTTTGCATGGATGCGGGCTAAAGATAGAATTGCTACTGACAGTTAACTAAGAGAGATATATTATTAGCATTCTTGCATGTTAGCTTATTATTGTAAAGGCGTATGGAAATTTTTAACATGCGACCTATTTTGGTATTAGATAAGCGGTGAAGGGCAAGTGCCCACCCTTATAAATATGTAGTTAATTGTGTAGTATAGTAGAGAGATATGTGTGAGAACTAAATGACTGCGAGGTTATGCTGCCAAATATGATGCGCTCATAACCTATGGTATTATCTATTATAATGAGCTTCTATATATTTATCATGTTTAATATAATGGAGTGTATTGGCTGAATCAGAGTAGTAATCCTGAGCATAATTGGTTCTTGTATGTTTGATTTCATCATGGTTATCAATTAAGTCTAGTATTCTTTAGATGTAGATCTGAACATACATTGTAGAATGATGTATTAATTATGGATATGAATACATTAAGCCGTCATCATGCTAACATCCTGCAACAACAACCCTAAAGAGGGGACTGGTACCTTTACACACTTTGGGTGAGCACTTAGTCTAGACTGAGTGATGTGCCAGCACGCCTGGGATTTTACTGTTAAATTCTAAGCTACATCAGTGGTTCCATTGCTGGGACCTCTTTTTAAAGTTTTTTTTAGGATGGTTCGTGATGAAGACATACCGGTTGACCCTAGCAAGTGTTGAGGAGTGGATACACGACCTAGAAGAAGAATACGCACGAAGGTTCAACACCGGATCTAAGTTTGACACACGCACATGGGTGGAGTAGAATCTGTATGATTGTTTATATGAGAGATTCTTCATTATCTTTCCGGTAGAACTATATGAGTGGCTGATTGCTTATGCATCTAAATGGAATTGGAGGTATCACACACTTTTCTGAACGCAGGAAGAATTTTAGACCCTTTATGATGCTGATCTGATTTGGACTCACGCTATGGGTACATGGTTCCGTGGTGTTTTGAACAACTATATCTTGAAGTACTCAATTTCCACTTATTCGTGCCTAGAGGTAGCTGAATTCCAATTTTTACGCTATCCCAGGGGAACTTACTTGCAAGGTATTCCACTGGTGATCAAAATTTTGATGGTAACCTTGAACTTGGAGAGCAAACATATGGCTAACTAAACCCCACCACACGTGGGGAAGAAGAAGGTTTTGTGAAAGATGGTAGACCTAGCGATAGAAAGGCAGAGAGAGGAAAGGTGGCTTAAGTATAATGAGGCGTGCGAGAGGGAGATAAAGAAACAACGGGATGTTGCAGAGTGAATGGCGTTGTCGAAAGAGATGGTTCACAAAGGATTTGAAGTTCACGCAGAAGACATAGAACCCTAACATCAAGAACTCCCCCATTTGGGAAAGGATGATAGGGAACCCTCCCCGGCGTCACGTAGAAGCGTTCCAGCAGAGAAAACTTGGGCAGTGGGCACACATCTGAATCCACCTGACAACCTTTCCCTTGCGCTTGGTCTTCCAGTATCTAGTACAAAAAATAGTCAGCAAGCTAATTCAAGCAGTGAGAGACTAGGAGTGAGTCATATAACAAAGCAAATCGATGGCAGCACAAACATCTTTGTTGTTGTATGGGAGTACCGTTTAAGGTGTATCATCTGCATAGAATTCAGGTGCACAGACTTTTGGATTCTCTTCTGGGAGTAGGAACACTTTGCAGACTATCGGGGTGTAGTTCAGTACTACTATTGGGACATATGGAAGTACATCTTCTAGTTTGACTCTGGCTATAGGTTCGGGATCAAAAGGTATAGGTGGCTCCAGTTCCGATGGATCCAGTGGTTCTGGAGGTAGAGGAAACATGGGAGGTTCTGGATCAAGTGGGCAGGGCCTGCACCAACCACAAAATATCTACATGTAGATGTATCTTTGTCTTCCATAGTATAGGGGAATAGAAGATGCTGCTGAACATGTGAAAATGTGTGAAATAATGTGGCGCACAAAAGGATTCATGACTTCTGAGTTTAGGGAAAGTCAATTCGCTACTACGTTACAAGGGCACGCACATGGTACTGAAATTTTGACTCTGATCAGACTTGCGTAGACTATGAAACTTTAAAAGATGCTTTCCTTAAATAATTTCATATCGCTAAGTTTGAGCAAAAGAGTATAAGTGTGCTCAAGGATATTAAACAAGACACTATGGAAAGTGTCAGAGAGTATGATGCTCATTTCAAAATGTTGTTATCTAAAATTTCTTATGATATTCATGCAAGCCGACATGCGTAATTGTTCGTTGGGGGCATGATAACACCTTTTAGAAGGGCGCTATCACATAAGACATACACTAATCCAAGCGAAGAACTTGAAGTAGCCCTATGCACTGAGACAGTTCGAAGTAAAGATACTAGGGTGAGCCCATTTTTAGAGGCACATATTGCAGCTATGGAAAAACAGTTGGAGAAGCTATCGGCAAATTCAACACATGAGACACACATATGGATTTGGTGCACATATTGTGAAGTGGAAGGTCACACAAAGGATAGTTTTCCCCACATATCAATGCGCTCATTACTGTTATACTGTGAGATATGCCATTTAAACCATGATGCTAGCCACTGGCCATTACTACAACACGCGATAAGGAAGAACGTCTCATGTTACTGTAAAATCTGTAGGTCCACAACTCATGACATGGAAGACTTTTAGCTGATTGGTCAGATCCATGATGTTATAGATATTGGTGTATGACAGACAGGAGTTTCAGATAACTCTAAAGGAAAGAATGAGCATCAGGATTGGGATCACAATCAAGCATGCTATGATCAGAATGAAGGGAATTTTGAAGGCAGTCATGGCAGAGGTCGAGGATACCATGGTGGATTCAGAGGATGAGGCCATGGTGGTGGATGAGGTGAGTTCCCTCATGGAACATGTTATACATGTGGATCTCCTGACCACTACAGGCGTGAATGTCCTCAGAATATTACATGTTCTTTCTGTGGAAAGAATCATAGTTATGAGGAATGCTCGGACTTATATTAGCATCTTAGTAAGTAGCATAAACAAGAAAACAAAGGTGCATGGATGGTTAGGATACAACGCGCTGTGGAAAATCAATGGATGCCTAAGTTGGAACCTGAATCTGAGGCATTGCAGGTAAGGATTACTGCCCACGCTGAAGTGGCACATGCCAAAGAAGCATTACAGAAGAAGCCTACCATCACTAAGGAGGAGGTTCTACATGCACGGTACCCAGATCCTACCCATCAGAAGGAGGTTTATCAAGAAACCATGGAGGTACTTAGAAATCTTCAGGGTGAAATACAATATTTAAAGGAGCAATCACAGAAGATGGAGCAAAAGAAAGCATCAGAGATGGTCCAATATGATATGGATGACTTGAAAGAAGTGTGAAAAATGTTGTGCCGGGAGAATATCATTCCACTATTAGGGAATTGGTTAAAGGGAAACACTCTGTGTGAAAGTATTGAGACTAGACGATAGATCCTGCATGCAAATCTCCCCCCCCCCCCTCATAGCCTAGATTATGACAAGGAAATCACTTTGAATGTTGTTGTGGATGGGTGGCTTTTGAGTAATATATTGATTGATACAGGCATGAAAGTCAATTTTCTTACCTTAGATGCATGGGTACAAATGGGGAGACCTCCATTGCAGCCATCCTCTAATGTATTGTTCATGGCTAATTGAACTAAGGCCACTCCCATCGGAGTTTTAAAAGATGCCGCCATTACCATACAAGGAGCCAAGTTCACTGGAGATTTTGAGGTCTTAGCGCTTGACAGAGGCAGATAGCTTCCCAGCTCTACTGGGGCATCCTTGGTGCTATGCAAATAATGTTAATCTTCGGTTCAACAAGGGTTATATCAGCTTTGAAAACAAGGAGGAAAGGGTTATTATCCCATTAAAAGATGGAAAATCTGCACCCTATGTTGAGCCCTTGAGTGAGGAAGACCTGAATAGGATTTATGTACGCGCCATCCGGGATCCAGAGGTGCATGAGCCATCTAAAGAAGGAATCCTTTAGTGGGAGGATGCATAGTCTATTAGTGATACTACAAGTGTTGCTTGTGATAATTGGGCTCATAACACTTATGAGTTGGTAGGGCATGAAGTAAAGAGTATATTTGCTAGGGATTGCAGACCGCGTTATATCAGGAGAATAGGTAACAACTCGGTACCTCGTTACACCAGAAGAAGGAGAACCTATGATGTTCCTGCGCGCCATGGAGGAATAGTGGATAGACCAATTGGAGAGAAGGAATATGCTAGCATATACCCTATGCAGGAAAGCAATGCACTGGTGGGTGGTCCAAAAGGATAATCTTGTAGGATGGAATGAAATTAGGATTTCTCTTGCTACTAGGTTCTTTAGGAGACATGCACCTACTCAAATATGCACTTATCATGGTAATCAACTTGTTCAACAGCACGTTCAGTAGTGTGAGAGACTCTGGACAAAGGGACAGGAAGCTTTACCACCTTCACTCTGGGTGCACAAGTTTTATTCCACTTTACAAGGCTACGCGCATGCTTGGTATGTATATGCATAACTCCATAGAGAGACTGGAAATTGGTAGGATTTAATTGCAAGAATGGCCTAGATGTTTGACTTCTTCTCTACTAAACCTTTAGTGGAAGAAGCATTAAAGGTTATAAAGTGCTTAACTATGGGGGATAGTACCAAGGTGGAGGAACTCATTCAAGAGTTATTTGATGAAGGAGACTTAGGAGCGCATTTTTCTGAAGAAACAGAGGCTGATGCCACACTCCTTCAATGTGCTTGCCTTGAGAAAGAAAAAGGAAGATATACTTAGTTGATGATGAAGAATTAGAAAATCTAGAAGTAGACCATTCAACAGGTAGGTGTAAGGTGTTGGACAATGCAGATAAGACCAAGCGTGCCTATCATGAACCTATGATAACAAATAAAGTAAATATTGGATCAGATGCTGAGCTTAAGGAGGCCATAATTGGGGACTATTGGCCAAACTTTGAAGTGGCAAAAATCATTGAGTTAATATGGGATTATCAAGACATATTCCTTGGGGATAACATGAACTTAAAGGCGTGCATAAATCATTAGGAAAAATGAAGATAAAGCTTAAAGAGGGTGCGCATCTGTTCATAAAGAGACCTTATAGGATGAACCCCAACTTGTGCGAAAAGGTCAAAGATGAGATTGACAAAATGTTGAAGTCTAGAATCATCAAGCCCCTAGACGAGTCAGAATGGGTTAGTCTAATGGTAATTAGTATCAAGAAGGATGGTCGGATTAGGATCTGTGTGGACTACAGGGAGTGGAATGCTACATTTGTGACTGATCCCTTTCCTACACCATTCATTGAGGAAATATTAGAAGGCATTGGAGGGCGTAAAATCTATTAGTTTATAGATGGGTTCTCTGGGTATCATCAGGTTAGGATTTCCTAGGAAGATCAGGAAAATACTATTACTACTGAATGGGGAAACTTTACCTATACTGTGATGCCTTTTGGTCTAAAAAATGCGCCTGCTGTATTTTCATGCATACTTGTTCAAGTGTTTAAATATTTTATTCACAACTTCTTACAGATTTATTTAGATGATTGGATGGTGTATGGACTAGTTAAAGATCATTGTGACAATCTGTGCTTAATGTTTGAAAGATGTAGATAGTTGATTATCTCTTTAAGCATCAAGACATGCATATTTGCTACACCATTTGGAATATTGTTAGGACACATAATCTGCAAGGAAGGTTTGTTGGTTGATTCAACTAAGGTTGTAGTCATTATCGAACTGAAAGAGTCTACCAGTCAAAGTGAGGTGCACAGATTTTTGGGTCACACGGGGTATTATAGGAAATTCATAAAGGGATATGCCAAAGTTGTAGCACCTTTGGAGGAGTTACTGATAAGAAAAGGTATGTTCTACTGGGGAGAACCACAACATCACGAATTCGAGACATTGAAGGAGAAACTTACTACCACACCTATTCTGCACTTCCTTCATGGGACCAACCATTTCATGTACATATGGACCCCTTTGGCACGATGTTGGCTTAGCCGAGAGAAGGTATTATAGATCATCCTATCTGTTTTTCTAGTAGAAAGTTGACTCCTACAGAGAAGAATTACACAACTACAAAGTGCAAAGCTTTGTCAATGATCTATGCGCTACATAAATTCAGACAGTACCTGCTAGCTACACCATTTGTCTTTTATACAGATCACATGAAATTGAAGTATTTGGTGAACAAGCCCATTTTATAGGGGCACATATGCAAATGGGTACTCTTATTTCAAGAATTTGATTTCACAGTTGTGGTAAAACCCAGGAAAAGTAATTCTGGACCAGACCATTTATCCAGAATACAGTCTGGAGAAGAAGCACATGAAATTGAAGATGCCATGCCCAATGCACCATTATATAGGTTATAACGCATGCCATCAGAATTAGAGGACATTGTTATCTTTCTACAAACATGTATGACACCAGAAGGAATGAAATCCTTAGAGAAGAAATAACTTGCTATACGCGTGACACCCTATATGTTGATTAGCGGTGACCTGTACAAGTTAGGCCAGGATGAAGTATTGCACCGTTGTGTACTAGAACATGAGTGCACAAATATCATGGAGGAAGCTCATGGTGGTATTATAGGTGGCCACTATGCAGGTGGCGCCACTGCGCACAAGATTTTACTCACTGGATTATGGTGGGAGACCATGTATAAATATTATAAGGCATATTGCAAGGCTTATGATCACTATTAGCATCTTGGGAAACCATGTCAATGAGATGAAATGCCTCTAAGACCTATTACTAGTGCATAACCATTTGAGAAATGGGCTATATATTTTGTGGGTCCTATTTCACCAGCCGCACGTAGGACTGGATCGCGCTATATCATCACTTGTACAGACTATCTGACAAGGTGGGCAGAAGCAATGCCTACAAAGGATTGTACAATGACTACATCAACTAGGTTTCTATGGGAAAATATTATTACAAGGTATGGATGTCCTTTGAGTTTGACCAGTGATAGGGGCACACATTTTCTGAATGAGACAATTAGAATTTTATTGGATGAATTCATGATTGCATACCATAAGACTACACCATATCATCCTTAGGAAAATGGGACTGCTGAGGCTTTCAACAAGATTTTGAGCCAGACATTGACAAAAATTTGTGATGTTGGAAGAAAGGATTGGGATGATAAAGTGTCTGCAGTACTTTGGGCATATCGAACAACATATAAAAGGTTGAACAAAGCCACACCATTTCAGTTAGTGTTTGGTGTGGAAGCAGTTCTTCCTATGGAATTCATGCTACCTTCTTTGCGTATTGTGCACGCTAGAGGTCTAGCTGATGAACAAGCATTAGAAAAAATGAATTGAAAAGTTAATCAAGCTGGATGAGCAATGAGCAATAGCACATTGGAGTCAAAAACAAGAAAAGGCCAGGTAGAAAGCATGGCATGATAGGCACATCAGGGATAAAAATCTTGAGATTGGACAGATGGTGCTCCTTTATGATTCTAAGTTTTTGTGCCATCCAGGAAAACTCAAGGTACATTGGTTGGGGCCGTATGTTATCACTCACATACTTGAAATAGGTGCTTGTCAATTAGAGGCGCTTGATGGAACACTGCTACTTGGGTACTTCAATGGGAGTAGGCTGAAGCCCTACTATAAATAAGTCTTCTTGGTGTTTGTAATAAGGTAGTGTTTCCATTTAGATTAGGTTTTCAATTATGTATTTCCTTAATGTATTTCCTTCTTTGTCACTATGCTTTGTCAATTTAGTTGGTGTTTTTGTGTAATAAGTGTGTTTGCGTGCCAGAAGCTAATTATTATTTGAAGAATTTTTATGCGCAGAGGACTGCACATACCATTAGTGTGGGGTGGTTATTGATATCCAGGTATATGAATGTTGAAAATAAGTACACATGAAAGGAAAAAAATACTACAGGTACTATTTAAGTTAGAGAATTGTTAAAAATGAGATTGCTTCTGGAAACAAGGACCATAGGTGGAGATGAATGAAGAAACAAGTATAACGTGAGGTAAACAGGGGCCATGGGAACTACCAAGGGAAGGTGTAGTGGCGAGGTACTCAGGCACATGGAGGCACACTGAAGAGAAGTCTGTGGCTAGAAGGTAGGAAGGCACGCTAGAAGGTTATAGCTTGGGTGTGAAGATGTACTGCGTAGAAAGAAAAAAAATGGTCGATTAATGAGAGGATTGTTGGTAGGTGAAGGAGCAATAAATGCACTAAATTTTTGAAAATATATATAAGGATGGGATGCGAGTTCATTCTTACCATTGAAATTGCAAGAATTTGAAAAGAGCTAAGTGCAAACAAGCCCAACAAATCGTGTTGAGGTGTGAAGAGTGTGAAACTAGACATGGAGAGAAGATTTGTGTACAGGAGAAGCTTGTGTCCCCATAGGTGAAGGGTTTGAGTGAAGTAGACACGTTACGAAAGAGCTAGGGCATGGGATTTCCACTAGGGCATGAAGATTCGAACTAGGGTTTGAACTTGTTTGCTACAGTGGATAGAAAGGAGATATTTTCAAATGGCACTGAAGAAAGCACCTGCAGCAGGAGTTAAAAGGGAAGAAGAAGGTCAAAGTGGAAGAAGAAATTGTCTCCCAAGAGTAATTTCTTAGAAATGTAATATCTAGAGGGCGTGATTGTGGGACAAGAATGGGATTCCCACATCCGTAAATGTAAGATCAACGATTACAACCATCACACATCGGATAATAAGAAGGAACTAGATGCGTTGTTGAGCACGAAAGTAAACAAGTGCACAACAAAAGACATGCCAGTGTATGATGACGTTGGAGAGAAGTTACTAAAGCAGATTGGAGTCTACCAGTTTTATGAGCTGCCATACTTTGGAAAGTATGAACCATTGTATCGATGGTTGATGAGCATAGTTCATGAGGAATTCTTCTACTTCACTGGAACGGAGGGTTAGAATCACAGCCACCTTAATTTCAACAGTGACATGATTAAGGGCCTCAGGAGCATATATAGAGAGTGACTTAATAGATAAAGCAACGATCCTGGAGACAAGGAAGGAGCTAGGATATACCAAGGGTCTGGCGTGGCATGGACATTGATAAATTGAAGAAGTACCCAGTGGTACATGTAGCTGCCCATTTGGTAAAAAAGTTGAATGACCAATAAAGGTGGTCGCAGGTGAATACAATGTGGTTGCATGTTGCAAGAAAAATGTCTCAAGGAGTGATCTACAATATCGTGGATTACATAGCAAAGATAATCATTGAAGAAGTGCGTGCATATGAAAAAATTAGTTTTGGCACTATTTTATTGTTTTTTGTGTTTATGGAGTTTGGAGTGCTCGATGGGCCAAAGGAAAATATTTGGGAGTACCCCACAGAAAATAAATCTCGAGCGGAAAGATTTGATATATACTTATGCAAAGGGACCATGAGTGGGCCATTTAAATAGAGGGTAAGAGATGTGGTATGATAGGCTCTGTGGCATGGATTTCAAAGAGGAGTGGCGCATACCCAAGGAGTTACCTTCGGTGGTGGGTAAGGCAATACAGTTTGTGGTCTACCAACATTTTTGCATCGTGTGATTTGTGATGAAGGACGAAGCTTGGAGCCCTTGGTGTAAACTACCATATGCCCTCACAGCACACTACTTCTAGGCATCGGTTCACCGGTTCACATATGCGTACCACCTAAACTTCATCACAGATAAGGTAGATTGTGATTATCACACTCTGAGAAAAACATATGTATATCTAGGACGAACTTCCTACATTGAGAGGCTTATCTAAGATGTACTAAGCATGAAGCCATTAATCGTGGTAGTTGGAGATGTTGGAGTAGTGATTGTGTATCTTCAACTCAAGCCCAAGCTGGAGAACAAAAAATATGTGGAAAATGAGTTCGTGCTTCCAGGGCCACCTAAGGGTAAGCATACAATAGAGAATGTGCCAACTCCATAACCTGCAGAGACTATAGTGGTGGATGAAGAGGAAGATAAACAAGAAGATAGTGGTGGCTTGGAGCATAGAGGACGAAGGCAGCCTACAGATAAGGTAGGAAATGAGCGCGCGATTATACCACATTAGGTGTAGGAATAAGATGATGAGGACTTGGATGTAGTACAAGGAGAGTCCCCTGCTTCAAAATGGTATTCAGAAGAACCAGAACCCAAGGTGTTACACCACAGTCAGTGTGCAGATCATCATGAATTTCTCCACAGAAAGAGACAACTGAGAAGAGAAGAAGGAATTTGAAGCTGAGCGAGGAGGTAGGAAGAGTCTGAGTAGAGAGCACCTAAATATCCTACACCACCAGAGGACGTGGAAGATCCAAAGGACAAAGAAATGAAGGATGGGAAGGAGTAAAGGAGGTAGATGGGACATTGACAAGAGACTACTACAGGGCATAGTAGAACAAGCTCCAAATCTTGGTGCTTAAGTTCCTAAGGGGCCAAGATCGAAGAGGAAAAGTGGGGAGTATACTGCACCGGTCATGGGCTATGTTGAGGACACAAGTAAAATTGTCATGCCCATTTCCAAAGCATGGTGGGCCTTAAGGAATTGTATGGATGGGAGCTTATGGATGAGGACATGGCCATCATGTGCACAAGGAAGCAACTATCTTGGTCAATGCAGACACATATGGATGAACTAGAATTTGACGTATGTGAAGAGTCTTGTGTATCAAGAAGATTGAAGAAGACACCTCAGGCCAGACACATAATAGTAAATCCTAATGTTATGTTGGATGAACAAGTAAGTAATGCCTTGGTAAAGGTATCTACAGAGGTGGCAAGGAGGAATGTGGATAAATATGCAACTGTTAGGGTGCTAAAAGAAGAGATCAAAGACAAATATGCAAAGATAGCGTGCCTACAACAAGAGAAGGACTTAACATAGAAGAAGAACACTATTTTCATCATAATGATAGAGGAAATTGGAGACAATGTTTTGAAAGAAAGACCACATTTGGAGTCCAAGGTACCGCAAAATTTCCTTCGGCAATGCATTATGTGCATACCTTGGTGGATTTTGTGCTTGAGGATGGACTTATGCACATGCCAGCGCCAAAGGATCCTAAGCAGGAAGCAGAGCAAGCAAGGGCTTCGGTGATGAGACAGATTTCATCTTATGAGGCATTACTCCAAACCTTGCAGGAGGAGCTGAGGAAAGTAGACCAAGCATTGAATATTTGCATAGCTCCAGAGGTGGTCATCAGGATAAGGACCATGGTAGAGGATAATGAAGTCCTAAAAGTGATGAAGGATGAGACATTGGGTCACACAAAGAGGTTGGCATTGGTAAAACAAAAGTGTGAGGCCCTTGC
Source organism: Taxus chinensis (assembly GCA_019776745.2). Lineage (NCBI taxonomy): Eukaryota > Viridiplantae > Streptophyta > Pinopsida > Cupressales > Taxaceae > Taxus > Taxus chinensis. Next base: position 29,827,578 of record CM034152.1, read on the forward strand.
AGTAGCACAAGAACCCCATAAGGAAAGGTTAGATGAGCTGGGGAAGATTATAGTGAGAAGATGGATGTACTAGAAGGAAGAATATCTGTAATGTCCAACATCATTTTGGTTTTGCAGAATGAGAAGGAAGAAATTGCCCAAGATGAGCTAGAGTCTATTGCGGTAGATATTCCAGAAAAAATAGAGGCACACTAAATGAGTGGAAGACATTAGAGGCCAAAATAAAGGAAGAGTATCTAGAATTGATTCTGCCAAGTGAAGTAGAGGATACTGTTGAGTAAATCATTCTTTTGTATAGAAAATTCTTTACTATCTTCCATTTATGTTCTTTCTATTCTTTGAATATTCAAGAGGTAACCATTGCTAAGGCGGCAATGTAGTTAGTGTGGGGTAATGTTGAGTAGAAAATGTATAACACTTAGCAGAAGGCATACAGAAGATTTGCGTGGAAGAGCAGAGTGCATTCAAAGGCATGGGAGGATCGGGAAGGAATCGCATGCGGAGGATAGAGACAGATTCGGGACTTAGCCGTTTTCATGATTATGATCTATTTTTGGAAGATGGCGTGTGGAGCACATAAACTAGGAAAAGAATTTGCGCGACACGCATCAACTATTTTTGGAAGATGGTCTATGGAGTGCTTTGCATGGATGATGGCTAAAGATAATAATAGATGTTACTACTGCCAGTTAACTAGTGAGAGATCTATTATTAGCATTCTTGCATGTGTGGCTGTATTATTGTAAAGGCGCATGGCTATTCTTAGCATGCGACCTATTTTGGGATTAGATAAGCGGTGAAGGGCAAGTCCCAACCCTTATAAATATGTAATGAACTGCGTAGTATAGAGAGATGGTGTGAGAACTGAATTATTGTGAGGTTATGCTACCAAATCCGATGCGCGATATAAACTATGGTATTATCTATTGTAATGAGCTTTCTATGTATTTATCATGTTTAATATAATGGAGTCTATTGGTTGAATCAAAGTGTTACTTCTGAGTATAATTGGTTCTTGCATGATTAATTTCATCATGGTTATCAATTAAGTCTATTATTCTTTAGATGTTGATATGAACATGCACTGTAGAATGATGTATTAATTATGGATCTGAATGCATTAAGTCTTCATCATGATAACATCTTGAAATAACAATCCTAAAGAGGGGCTTAATACCTTTGCACACTTTGGGCGAACGCTCATTCTAGGCTGAGTGATGTGCCACTGGGCCTAGGTTTTTACTAGTAAATTCTAGGCTGCATCAGTGGCCTCCCCATCTGATTCCATGCATCCATGGTGAGTACATTCACTTTTGCACCTATATCAATCAAAATGTTACTCAAGATCTATCCATCAACAACAACATTTAGAGTGATCTCCTTATCATAATCCAGACTATGAGGTAGGTTAGCATGCAAAATCTGTTTCTCATGCTCAACTCCAGTACACGGTGTATTTCCCCTTAACCATTTTCCCAAAAAATTAATTATGTTCTCTTTTCATAGCATCTTACAAACCCCCTTTAAATCATCAACATCCTTCTGAGGTAGCTAAGCTGCTTTCTTCTATTCTAATTTTCACGACTATTCTTTCAAACTTTGTATCTCACTGTGTAAACTTCTAATAAATTTCATGGTCTCTTGATAGAATTCCTTCTAATGCATAGGGTCTAGATACTTTGTATGCAATAGCTCCTATTTTGTAATAACAAGTTTTTGCTTCAAAGTTACATGTGTGTGCGCAACTTCAGCGCATGTAGTAACCAACACCGAGATTATCTAATGGTTAGGTGCTAACTTTTACATCTACTGATTCTTCATAATGCGTTGTACTCTAGCCATTCCCACACCCTTATCGTGCTTGTGGTTCTAGCTCTGGTGCTCATAAAAATTTGGGAATTCTTCATAATTGTGATTCTTTCCACACTAGGAGCAAATAATGTTCTAAGGAAATTCATGCTTATAATGATCATGGGATCCGCATGTATAACAGGTTCCTCATGGGAATTCATCTCTTCCACCATCACATCCTCAAACTCTGAATCCTCCATGATAACCTCTACCTCTACCACCTCAATCAGAGTGCCCTTCATTGTGATTATGATGTTCACCTTATTCCTTAGAGTTGTTTGCAACATTGATCTGACATACACTAATTTTAATAACATCCTGAATTTGATCAATCAATCTAGAATTCTCTGTATCATGAGTGGCATAATTATAAATCTTATAATAACAAGACTAGTTCTCCATTATCGTACGTTGTAACAGGGGGCACCTACTTGAATAATGATCGAAATGAAAGATCTCAAAATATAACAACATGGCGCACACCGATTTACGAGGGAAAATATCATTGGTATGTCCTTCTACTTCACAATCTATGCACCAAATACCACTGCTCATCTCATGAGTTGAGTTAGCTGACAATTTCTCTAACTATTTTGCCATAGATGCAATCTGAGCTTTCAAAAATGGGCTAAATCCAATGTCTACAATCCCAACTACCTCAATACATAGAGCTACCTCAAGTGCTTTGTGTGGATATGTAAAAGTATTGTGTGAGAGAACCTTTCTGAAAGGTGTGATCAAACCTCCAACAAACCATTTAACATGTTGCCTAGGTTAAATAACATAGGATAACTTTGATGATAAAGTTTTAAACCATGCATCATACTCCCGAACACTTTCAACCATGTTGTGATTAATGTACTTCAGTGCATTGATGCTCTTCTGTTAAAACTTGGGTATATGAAACTCTATTAAGAAAGCATTATGGAATGTGGTATAGTCTACAAAAGTCTGGTTCAGATCATACTTCTTATACCATCTACACACTTGCCCTTGCAAAGTAGTAGCAAACTAACTTTCCTTACACTCAGGAGTTGTGATCCCCTTAGTGCGCCATAGTATCTCACAAATATATGCACATGCTCAACTGCAAGTTCAATTCCTATGTATTTTAGTAGGTGAAGAGACATCTCGAAATAAACTTCCTGGGATTGGTGCAGACCGTGCCCACCAGATCCAGAACCTGTATTACAGCTTGTGGCTATAGAACCAATAGATCCACTAGATCTTGAACCATTTGATCCTCTTGATCCCCCTCTTATGTCAAGCACCGGACCAGAGGATGTACTGCCTTGTGTTCTAACAATTATATTAAATTGGAACCCCATGGTTTGTGAAGTTGTTCTACTTCTAGATGTAATACTAATGTTCTACGTGCCCACATTTTGTGCTGACGATGCACCAAAAAATATACCTCCAACCAGACCTCCAAATAACATAAACAAAATTTCCACCACCATACATGAATAAGCTACTTGATTAACTCCTAACCTTAATAGAAAATGAAATCTATCTATTAGTACTCTACCACCCACACTAGCTTGCTTATCGATGACTGTCACAAAAATTGGAAAATCAAGCGCAAGGGTTAAGTTGTCAAGATAGATTAAATGTGTGCATGCGGTCCTTACAATTTCAACCGATGCACTCTTATTTGAGGTCAAAGATGGTTCTTTGCCATGCTTACCCAAATGAGGGAGTACTAGATGCTCTAGCTCCATATCTTCTACACGAGCTTGAAATCCTTCTTGATCCATCTCTCTCTACAACACCAATCATTTTGCAACATCACGCGGCTTCACCAAATCCCTCTCACGTGCCTCATTATTATTAATCCACCTTTCTTCTCTCTATCTCTCTGAATCGAGGTCCACCATATTTCACCACACATACTTCTGCCCCCACACGTGGTGGGGTTTAGCTAGCCATAGGATGCTCTTCCAAATCTAGAGTCATAATCAAGATCTTAATCGCTAAATGGATAACACATAAATGAGATCCTCTAGGTTCACGCAAGAAATAGAACTCAACAACTTCTAGACAAGAATAAGTCGAAACAACATACTCTAAGGTGTAACTCTGTAAAACACCCCTCCACCAATGATCCAAAACACATGTCCAAGTCAGATCGACATCATGCAAATTCTGGTAATCTTCCTGCATTTAAAAAAGTGCTCTATACCTCCAATTCCTCTTTGATACATATGCTACTAACCACTCGTACAACTCTATGGGGAAATAAGAAAAGAATGTCTCATAGAGCTCATGATACATATTTTTTTCAACCCATACACGTGCATTAAACTCATGTCTAGTGTTAAATCTGTGAGAAAATTCTTCCTCTAAATTCTCTACCCAATCTTCAATACTGGCCAAAGTCAAATGATAGGTTTTCATCATGAAAAATCCTAGAAACCATTTGAACAGATATCCCAGTAAAAGAACCAAAATGTAGTCTTTTATTTTTCCAAACAACCCAAGGTGCGTTGACACATCACCCAGATAGATTTGAGTGCTCACTCGAAGTGTGCAAGGGTACCAGGTTCCTCTTTTATGGCATCTTTATCAAGGGGTTAGCATGATGAACATACATATAAACCAAATCCATAACAACCATTCAAAGTAAAGGATAAATAGATCTAGATCTTAACCATAACACTTAAAGTGTGAAATGAGAACTAGTATAAGATCTACCATAGAAGATCCATCAACAAAAATATCATTAACCAATATCTAACCTCAAAGATCCATTGTATTAATTACTGTAAAATATAGAATTTGAATACATACATACCAATTTTATCATAAGTCACACACTCATAAATCAACAACATAACTTTACAAGAATTCATGGGTCTCTAAAACCATGCAAATCAATACATTTTTATAGGTAGTGGGGACTTTCCCTTCACCGCCTAAACATCCTCAAAATAAGCTGCATGATTAGAATAACCATGCACCATAGGAAAATAAATACAAAAGCATGCAAGCTCACTAATAATAGATTATCTAATAATAACAACTTAAATCCTATTATTATCCCAAAACTATGCACGTCACTTCATCTCCCACTTTTCCAAAATAGACATTTCTTAGTCTCCAAGTCTTCAAACCTTTGCGTGCTCAACACTTAATCCATATTTATCCTGTCAATGCAAAACGACTAAGTATTTGAACTACAACTTTCCTGGGTGCACCCTTTTCTACTACACTTCCGCCCACTCCTACGTGCCCCATGTCCACGTGCTTAATCCTTATGCACCTTCAGTACTTAGGTTGTAATTCCTCAACCCAACATCTAGACATGTCCCTAAAGTTAATAGGCCTAAAAATTTGGACTTTGAAAGGGGGATGTTGATGAAGATGATCTATATTATGGTCAACTAGATTTTCAAGAGATGGATTAACTAGGGTTTGAAAAAGTGGTCTATGAACCAGAGGGATAGAGTAAGTGTTATGAAAAATTATTAAAGGAGAACCCCCAAAACCAATCCTCCTATCTTCAACTATAAGCCAATGGGTAGGCTCAAGAAAGCTCTTAGCATTTTTAGACGCATAGTCTTGTTCAAACAAAGAATGAAGTTAGTAAACAATGCTATTTTGTTTAAAATTATCAAAAGAACTAGAATAATATTTAATCAAAAGAGAGTCACCAGGATCAAAGAATTGAATATTTACCTTTTGAGCCTTGACTGCTCACCGGTTTCTAAACTTTCTTCCTTCTTCTATGCAATGCATTCAACTCAAGAAATTTTTTTAGCAGGGTCTGATCAAAAAGAGGATCTCAATCCTTCTAGCTTTACAAATGTGAACACACTAAAAAAATATAGAAAATATTTTAGCATTGGTAAAACTCAAAAATTAGAATGGAGTCACCACTAGATATTTCACTCTAGATAAGATAGATCAACTTGAAAATACATTGAATTAAAATCCAATACCATACATAAAGATTATAAATGTAAACCCTTCTTAAACCTTGAATGAATCAGAAAAGGAGCATACACACTTAAACCCTTATTAAACTCTGACAGACAGTATCACAAGTGAATTGAGAAAAGCATGTCCTTGGTGGAGGCACCACAAGTGGGTGTTGGCGGACTGATAAACCTTATTTAAGTCCCTGAAAATGATGCCAATTTCATGTTGGTTCCTAATTTTTTACCTTAGAGAGTCGACATAAATTCAGAAAAAGGAACGCCAAGAAGAATGATAGATTCTTGATATGTGTCATTTGTATTTGGGGATGGATATAACATTCTTCCATGAGTAAGTCTTGGAAATGACTGAGAGGCATCTACAAAGGAAGTGACTAACTCATGCTAATTTTGGCTTTGCCTAAACCAAGGTGAGAGGACCTGGATGGCGACTTGAGGGGAGAGGAGTTATATGGTTAAATACCATGCAATTATTGGTAAGTCTATTAGCATAAAGTAAACTGATAAATACAATACTTAATCAAAGGAGTTGTCACACAAGAAATGTTGATACCTAACATGTTAAATACAAACTACTAGAGACGAATGGGATATGATTATGAACATCATTCAAAAGCATGCTATTAAAAACTTGGAACTAAATGAAATTGAAATTGCTAATCTTTAAGATCAAAGGAAAACTCACTTAAAATATGTAAGGAATGTGTTTTGCAGGTAAACATATGTTGGATATGCAAGGATGATGTAGTTTTCATAGATATAAGAAGATGGTTTGGTAGAAGTTCAGACAAAAGGGGATTGAGATCTAATGGGGATAAACAAAAATATTCACCATCTCATCATGATACTCCTATGATGCATTAGATCTTGGAATCAAAGTAAGATAAATTTTCAAGGGTTATTTACATTCATGGATACATAATTTGTGTAAATACTACCATGTAATTTTTGAAAACTTTAGCACAAACAATTGTGATTAAAAATTCATGTATCTATTATACCAAATCCATAAAACCTAGGATATCCTTGAAGGAAACAAATACTCAATCCCAAATTGAAATTATAGAAAGGAATTTTATAGATGAAAAAACATTGCAAAGTAACACCAATATTCATTCAATGACCAGTCCCAACAATGATCTAAAATGTGCTTCTTTGTATTTCATTGACATGATAATTGTAACCAAAAGGAATACATATCTTGATTCTATCTCTATTTACACCAGGATATAACAAACTTATTTATGGAAAAATGGTCATGTGTGTCCAATTGAAAAGGGAGACAAGTGAAAATTCTCTTAATGCCCACTAGTGACTGTACAAGGTGCAATAAACCTAGCTAAAACCTAAAATTAGAACCCCTAAAGTGAAGATAGGCCTTTAATTTTATACAAAATTCCCCCCAAAAGGGAATATCTCTAGATATCTCATGGAATGCTGAAAACAAGATACATGTGGGGCAGTAGTCCCTTCTTTGCCATCTAGATGGGAAAGGCACCCAAACTGAAATAAATACCATCTTGATTTTCTTAGATAGAATGGTTTTGTTTCATGATGAAACCTATGGAGAACTGGAGAATTTTATTTCCTTTTCCAATAAACTCTTTTGTCTTCTTCTGCAACTGTCATCATTCCTTGTACACCTTAGGAAAGAGTTGGTTAAGCATTATAATCAAACCATTTGATCCTCCTTAGAAAAGAATGGATATAATAAGGAATGGACAATAAAGAATAAGGAATGCTATGGGGATGGATCGAGTTCCACTTATTTTCCCTTCAACAATTCCTTGAGTGTATTCACGTGTACATCAAGCCTTTCAAACATACCCAAAATTGGATTCTTGTATAGCCTTGCATGGTAGATAAATACTATCTCTTGCTTGGAGATAATAACATCAAAATCATTGGAGAAAAGATTTCTTATTTTGAACTCTCTTGGCCAATTTATTAATATATCCTTCTAATTAAATACTTTTTTCACAGAAGAATAATAATTTTTTAGGAGGCTCCAAATCTACTGCAATATGTCGTTGAAGGATCTCTATCAACCTGTCTACATAAGCAAATCATGGGGTGTATATATCTCTTAGGGGGATCATTATTTCAAGTTTTGAATGTATATCATCCACATACTCCCTTGCCTTTTAATCCACATGGATCTAGAAAACTACACCACTTCATTAGTTCCATCAACACCAAGAAGGATAATTTAAGAAAATGAAGTAAAAATGAGGTAAACGGAGGTTTTGGATAGAAGCACGGATCTATGCAGAGTGATGGTTGTAGAACCGACATTTTGAAGGGTGGCAGTCCTGTAACCGCTACCTAGCCAAGGTGGTGGTCCTGAAACCGCCGGTCTGCATAGGACGACGGTCTTAACACTTCTGAACAGAAAAAGAAATGAAACATGAATGCACGCAAATTTGAAGCACTCGACTGCGTATCTTCCCTCCCTAACCTTTCCCATTCTCTAGTGCATGGGAGGACATGGGAGAAGGCTATAAATACAAGGAGGAGCAAACGATTTGATCATTCGAAGATCCAAAGAGATCAAATAGAAAAGGTTTAAGTTTAATGAGAGAAAGTGAACAAGATCTTCAGTGCTGGAGTGGAATTATAGAAGAAAGGTGTAGAAACAGAGCAAGAAAGCAAAGGAAGGGAGAGCTAAAACTGTTTTTTTCCATTTTCTACTTTTTGTACTTTGTAACTATCTATAATTAACGAACAAAAGTGGAAAGAAAGAGCGTTTTGCCCTTCCCAATTGGTTTTCCTCCATTGGAGGTTTCTATGACAATTTTTTTGATGTTTGGTGTTTGAATTCTTTCCTATTCTCTACAATTTCCTTTCTATAACACTAGATAACCAGTCACTAATCTCTAATAATCAATCAATTTGTCATTTTCCAAAGTTTAAAGTAGAAAAACATAATTGTGTGATTTTGTAGAGTTCCAAAGTAGAAGTTTATGGATCATTTTGGTATCAGAGCTGATTATATATCCAAGAATGTGGAATTCGATTCTTTCTTGTGATTTGTATGACAATGAAAAGGTCTAAAGGTGAATAAGTTTTACCTTGCGAGTCAGATATTTCTATGAATAAGTGGAAACAGAGAATTTGAGATCAAATGCAGGAAGAGAACTTGGTCTGTAGAGTTGAGATGCTAGAGACCATGATGGATAGGTTACATAGAAAACAAGAAGAGCTTTCAGATATGTAAAAGATAGCTTCGGTTAAGCAAGATTCCATGGACTCAGTGGTTTGAGAACTGGCCGAGAAATTTGGTATCGAAAAGAGCCACGAAGAGGAGGAATGGGAAGAGCGTGAAGAAGAGATGCCAATTGTAAGCGAGAAGGTAAAATCTTCTCATAAACATTTTAAAGTTGAAACGAAAGTGGATATAAAGAATTTTGAAGGACAAGTAGATGTAAAGGTTCTTGATAAGTGGCTAAAATAGTTGGAAGTCTATTTTTGTGTGTATAATGTTACTGAGGCACACATGATTACCTTTGCACGTCTCAAAATGGAAGGTCATGGTCTGGTTTGGTGGGAAACTCATCTAGCCACTTGTGAGAAGAAGAAATGTCCTATTGTCTGTACTTGGAAAGGTTTTAAAGAATTTCTTAGAGCTAACTTCTATCCAATCAGCCATAAGAGTGACATGATGATTAAGTGGCAGTACTTTAGATAGGGCATTGGTAAAAGTTTGCAAGACTACACTACAGAGTTTTGAAGGCAAGCCATGTTGCTTAATATGGACTTGGAGGATGATGACATTCCGACCAAGTATTTAGGAGGACTTGACACTCACCTTCAGAGGAAGGTAATCTCCACGAAGCCCAAGGATCTTAATTAAGCTTGTATATAAGCATACTATAGTGATGATGAGAAGAAGCAAGGAGAAATAGAGCCAGAGGGAGACCAATCAATAGATCAACAGGAAAAAGAACAAGGGAAGTAAAGTAGCAGAGGTAAATGGAAAGGTAAACATGCTGCTACTGCTTTACATGTAAAGATCCTAAGAATTTCTGTAAGAATTTTGATATAAATGGACATACTGACGCCAAATGTTGGAAGTTGCATCCGAAATTACACCCACAGTATTGAACCAAGGATTCCAAGAAATCCATGGCCACTGTAAAGACTTAAGGGGAGGTGGATATTGAGGATGATTCAGATGTAGATGAAAGGAAAGGATTCATGACCACTAACATGTATGGGGAAGCAAAAGAAGAAGAGATGAGAAAGCTATTTCAAATCCAAATCCAAATCAAGAAGACTAAGGTAAACAATTTAGTAGATTCTATTTCTTATTCAAATTTGATTTCTGATGCAGTTATAGAATAGCTTGGCCTAGAGACTCACGTGCATCCACATCCATACCCATTGGGATGGGTGAAGAGGGGTGTAGAAATACAAGTTACAAGAAAGTGTAAGTTTCAATTTGGGATAAATACCCAATATATTTATGTATTAGAGGCTGATATCATTCCACTTGATGTATTTCATGTTGTCTTTGGAAGTCCTCTCTTGTATGCCATGGATGTTGTGTTCACAAGGAGGGAGAACCAGTAGAAATGGGTCAAGGATGGAGTCAGTTTCAAAATCTGGGCACACTAGAGCAAGTCAAAGGAGGCTATGGTAAGTGCTAACCAAGCACCTAGACTTATTTAGGAAAATCATCAACTTTGTTTACTTTTATTGGAAGTAAAAAAATGTACGTGAGAGCACAAATATTTATGACCAAAGGATGGATATTTTGGATAGTATTTTTTAGTTTTTGTAGAATAATCCACCACAAAAACTACTCATTTAAAGAGAAAAACAAACTTCCGCTATGCACTCACTGTATCTACCTATAAATTCATTGGACCTAACCGGGGGGCAGCAAGGGGAAGATGAGATACAAGGAACAGTGGTGACTATAATAGTAATGTACATGGAGAGGATTCAGACAATCCATCTCAAGAGACAAAGACAAACAATAAAGGACTAAACCACTACAGTATGGGACCTTTTCCATACTTGCGTCGGTTGGAAAAGAAACCTTCAGGCCATAGTTCATGCAGATGTACGCGATAACACATTTCAAGAGCTCACACCTACTAAATGCATCTATGTATGATAAAGAAGGAAATATACAAAAGATTCCTTCCAAAGAGGATTTTACTCAAGGAAACTCAGAGGAGGATGTAGCACTGGAGTAGCAAACCAGAGATCCATAGGATCCTTGGCAGATTGGACGAGAGAAGACACCAATGTAGACCCAGTGGTACTTAAAGGAGCAAGAGAGGGAGTTGATTCCTCTACCACTCCCCCACTAAGCTTTTGTGGGACCAAAATCCTCCTAAGAAGGGGATGTATGATCTATATGTATCCATAAAAACAAATTTTCGTAATCTTGCAAAAATTGAGTATTATGGAAATTTAAATTGGAAAATATTCTTTGATTCGCAACTGAATTATTCGCCAAAAAAATCAACCAACATGTACCTTATACTATTCATTTCACTTAGATTTTACACATATACAAGATCTTATGAATGTAATTCACCACCATTTCGAATAATTTCATGTGCATATTCACCAAAGTAAGCATAAATAACCTCTCAACCATCAAACTCTGAGCCATCTAACCCTAATCCATCCAACCCCTGAGCCATCCAACCCCTTGGCTATCCAAACCCTAACTCGTCAAACCCCTTAGCCGTCAAACCCCTTAGTCATGTCTAACCCTCCTCAACCCGTCATCCAACCCTATCAATCATTTGACCCCTTAACTATCTAACCCCTCAATCATCCAACCCCTCAGCTATCCAACCACTTAGCTGTCCAAACCCTCAGTCGTGAATAGTCCAACCCCTCAATTATCCAACCCTTTGCCGTCCAACCACAAATCCATCCAAGCCTTTTCCATCCAACCCTTTACCGTCCAGCAACTACCGTTTAACCCTAAACCATCCAATTTCATATCCTTTGAACATAAGATCCATCCCTAAGCAGTCATGAATACTAGAAATTAGGGTAAGAAGGTTATAAACTTATCCAGTTCAAAAAATGGTGCAAATACTTTCCTTGGCTAGTTTGAAAAATCACAAAAAATGAAGGGGGTTTCTGCATCAACTGTAAATATTGGTATGTGGAATGTGCTATTTATAGGTTATTTCATCTTACAATATTTAATGATTATGGTTTTCATACTATTCTTCGAACTCTTTGTACTCTGTGTAAAAATATAAATATAGATAAAATTAATACTATATATGTAACAATTTTATAGAATTATATACAAACATTTCATAAATTCCTTCACAAAATAATCAATTTAAAGATATCAATGATCCATTATATGTTGAGGAAAACATTTCGTCCCTTGATGACATAGAAGTACAAGAAAATTCATCGAATTCTCATGATACACACTAGTGGAGGAAGCTTCTACTCCAAGGTCTATTTCCAGAAAAAAGAGACATGACAATCAAGATATTCCTACTAATATCCTAGATGTAGAAGTTGAAACCTAAGAAAAAAAATAAAATATGTCAGAAGAAAGAGGACAAACTGGACAATTGGAAGGAAATTCCATCTCGAATGGGATACAAAATATATGTTTATTAGAACCTGTGTATACTGAAAATGGTAATGATGTTCCAACATAATGTCAACGCAAAATATGTGGTTAGAAACAAGGGAAGGATCAAACACGATGTAGCTCAAAATGGACACAATTGAAAAGCATTGTGGGAAAATATACATTTCCCAAAAGCAAAAGGATGAGAACATAGTTAGAACACATAAATGGAAAGATGCAAAAGAGTGTCTACATGTCAAATACGTAAAAGAATATGAAAAGGAAAAAAAAAAGTATGAAATATGTAAATGAAAAAGGTGGGACCATAGTAACAAGATTGAGCAAAGCTATGGAGGCAGAAATGCATGAAAATGTTTTCAGTTTGCTACCATATTCCATATATTGAATTAGGGGAAGACCGATGTCAGTTTTTGGAGAAAATAAAATTTTGTATCAGGTTATTGGTCTACAGAATGTTCCTCAATCTCATTGGTCAAATACCAGTAGTTGGGAAATTACAAAATGTCTATCTCTGGTAGAAAAGGAGAATTCTAAAACTGTGTGTTCAAAAGGCAAAGTATATTTCCCTTTCAATATACGAGGTTACTGTAGTGGCTAATACTTCATGGATTTGTATTCATGTTTACATATTTGCTAATGAAATAAGAACTCCACACCTCTTAGCAATTCATAAAATGATTGAGAATTACAATTTTGAAAATATTTATAAATTGGTGGTCTCAAATCTGAAGGATATCACTGGAATGGATGAATTTTCCATTACAACAAAATTAGTTTGTGTCAGAACCGTTAGTGCAGCTATAATGCAGGGAGCCAGAAATGGTCTTTGCATTAGACTTCAGACAATTTTTGCTTTCATATAAGGTTGTTGTACATTACATGGCTCACAGAATGAATCTGGATTACAAAATTGTGAGCACATTTGAAAATGTGGCTAGAGTGGAGGAATTGATACTGTGATTTGTAGGCTTATTATTCTAGCAGTCTAAAGAGATTTTTAGAATTTCAGAAATTTGCAATTGGACTGACAGAGGGAAAAAAGATTCTCAAAGATGTAGATACTATACGGATATCTATGTATGAACCTTCTTGTAGAATATTTGATGAATATCCTTCATTGATAGGATTTATGTATAAATATCATAGGGATGTAGATAAAGCTGAAGATCTATTGTGTCATCTAACAGACATAGAAACTTTACTCACACTTTGCGGTATTTTTCCCATGTTGAGGGAGCTTAATATCTTAACGAAACATGCACAGAATCATTATTTCTATGTAACAGACTTCGTAAGCCTCAGAAGACATGTGTGTTGGAGTCTAGAAAGTTTATATATTTCTTATGGGAGTTTTCAGGGTGTTGCTTTTGAAAACTAGAATGCATTGATAGATTTGAAAAATCCTAGGTGCTTCTTAAAATACAATATACATGATCATCTGTGTATAACAACATATTGAAAAGATATTCCACTTCATACATTCCAAAAAAGAGTTGATATGGCTGTCTTAGAAATAGAAGAAGTAAGAGTGACACGAAATGTTATATGATGCACTATTAATGGAAACTAGGAATTAGTTGAGAAAGATCTCTAAATCGTTAGCTAAAAAGATCTGGGAAAGATTCAAAAATGATAAAATACTTGAAGCAATGGGAGTTGTAAATCTACAATTCTGGAATTTGTCTGGCGGTAAACCTTATACATTATCAGTCCTTTATTTTTCAAAAACATGAGTGATCTAACTGACCATTTCTCTAAGACTGAAGAGATAAACAAAATTTTTGTAGAAGGTATTTTACAAAGAAAAATATTTAGTTCCCAGTCAATGGATTTTTCTAATAATATGATACGTCAAGTTCAACTTATACAAAACCCACATGATTATGGTGCCATCAAAAGGATTCAAAAGGATATTTTTTCCAGTAGTATTCTAAGTGAATATTTGAGTGAGTATATTAAGTTTGTGAACTCTGTCAAATAATGAATCTGGGTTCTGTGGAAGATGAGAGGGTTTTTAGTACACTATCCTTTTTAAAGTCAAAAGTTTGAAACAAATTGGATAAGAATCTAGAAATCTATCTGAGGTTGTATGTATCACGTTACTTACTGGAGTATTTTCCTTATGATAGAGAACTTGCATTATGGAATTCACTAATAGAAAGAAGAGGAGTTAGTAATATTTTGCATGACCTAGGGGATTGAGACATATCCATAGATCATGCTACAATCGATTTCCAAGACATGAATGAAAGTGTTGATCCAGGACTGTTCCAATTCACATAGATTTCATTAGAATAATTTGATGTAATAAATTATAACTATTGATGTATTTCATACATAGATTACAACTTTCAATAAATGTAATATTATATTTGTCTTTATTTCATCCATTACCATTGGAACAATGTCATTATCATTTTCAATTATCCCATTTGTTTTTTATATTTGGTTTTCAGACTGAAATAAGGAAATATTTTTCTTTTATATTTGTTAATTGATTTATTTTACATGTGCAAGAAATTGGAAACATAAATATTTTAAACAAACAAAATCAAGTAAATTTAAGCAACATTTACGTAAACAAAGAAACAGAAACATCATTTGTATTATGTAGAAATATGAATAACAATATATAGTTACAATTCCAATTTCCAAAGTACTCTTGAAATCGTTCTCTCATGTGGCAGATTACTTTATGAAGAAAAGTACAAATTCATAAAGCATTGTTGGCCAATACAATTCCAAAAAGGGGGTTGTCAATACATTTCAAAGCTTCCGGACAAGTTCTATCATATAAGGACACATTACGAGGTCATCCTCTTTTCTGCCTATGATTCTGAATCATAGTTGTCCTTACATCTGCCACATAGAATAAAAACAAAAAAAGGTTGGCCACTATCTTTTAATTCCTATGCCAGTGTCGGAATTGTGACAACACACCTGTCACATGGTGAACTTAACTAACATATTGAATTTTTTATGTTGCAGGAGAAGCTTGATCTTTTTCTTGCATAAGAGGTGGAGGAATCTGCTGTGTCTGTACAGAGCTATCTGCTATAACTCCTGATGCCTACAAATCTCGTGCTTTGGTAATAATATTTTCAAGAATATTCTATGCTCCTCCCTCGCTACATCTCTTGCTAAAAAAAAGTGTTACATCTGCGTCTGTCTTTTCCTTCAGTAAGACTTCTAGATCCATCTTATGCTCCTTGATTATCATTCTCAATGTATTATTATTTTTATTTAATACTATGAGTTTTTCCTTCAGTTGTACAAATGAATTCAGGATTTTGTGGGCATTCTTCAAATGTGCTTCAAATATAGTTGCTTCTTTCTTTAAATTTTCATATTTTTCCTGTAAAACAGAAATATAAATTTTTAGTCTATTAGATAAGTTGAAAAAATCTATTGCAGTGCTTATAATATTAGGATTTTGCATGTAAAACTTAAAGCCCACTCACCATAACTTCTTCTTTTTCTACATTTGCTATTAGAACATTTGTCTTGTCTTTAGCCCATTTGTTGTAGTAAGCATGTGCTTTAACATTCAAATTCTCCAACCTGTGCAACATTATGTCTATAATTTCATCATTGTAATTATTAGTATATGAAATTGTCCCTGACTGAGCTTTATTTAGCAAAACACCTCCTACCTTTCTGGTTGGCTCTCTACGACAGTGAACAATGAATGCCTTTGAGTGTGATTATGGTATCTTGTATTTATTTATTTTATCAAAATTTTAGCTCTCCTCTCCCAAGACCACACCAAATCCACAATTACAACCTCTTGAATTGTTTCCCCCATACTATATGATATCATATTTTATAATATAAAATGTGTCTTTTCATCATCTGTTTGTGGAGCATTTCTTGGAGGAGGAGGAGAGTCACTGTCTTGTACTTCATGCACATTTTTTTGTGGTTGTGGTTGAGGCGGAGTAGATTGAATCATATCATGGGTGTCAAAATAGTTACCCTTATCAGCATCGCCAGTATCAAAGCCCAAATACTCCTCGTCAAGGGTGATGTTGTTGAAAAGTTGTGAGGTCGTTACACTTAAAACACCACCTAGCGAGAGTCCAGGAAATTCTGTGGTTGTAGGATGAACTGTTCCAGCTGATTCTGTAGGAAACCTTATATTCTTGCATGAAGATCTTCTTTTTGTTTGGGTTGTACGTGTTAGCGCTATTGGTGGCCTCCTTGTAAGTGGAGTGTGCTCAGAAGCCATATTACCTACAAGAAGCCAAACAAAAAATTGTTAGAAAATTATCATTATACGGTTAGGCCTTGTAAATGCTAAAACATTATAACAAAACAAAACATGCTAAATATTAAATATTACAATTTACCTTGCATGTTCGGAGACACAAACGTGACATTTTGATCTTGACCATCAGAATGAGTTTGATCTTCATCACCAGTTTCAGTAGTTTCTAAATACAATAAATGTAGAAAAGAACAATAGAAATATTAAAATATAGTACTACCTACATAATCTATATTAGTTGTTTGTTTTAGTTAATTATATAAAAAGAAAACTTCATACATGTAGTTAAATGTGATGGTAAACGTGATGCACATAACAACCCCCTAGGTCACTTTTAACGAGGAGATCTTATTGGTGTTGATTCTGTTAAATCCATGTCAGAATCAATAGAGACCTCTAGAGGGGCTTTGCCTCTAACAATTTCCTCCTTATGAGATGTTATAGCTACAATTCTTCTCTGCAAAAGAAAATCTTACAATTATTATTTTTTTCAAAAATATTGAATTTGAAATCATTATAACAAGATAATTGTAAAAGTAAATGTTACTTGTTGTTCTTCAAGAAAAGACCAATCATTTTATCATTAATTGTAGTTGGAATTTTAGCTTGCTGAAATTTGTAGAATGCTTCATGATAGAAAGACAAGAATATAATTGCAACAAGAGAATACATTCTTGGATTTATCAGATTGATTGGCATTGCGGGCACATGAGACATCTATTTTTATTCGGTTGGAAAAATATGTGCACCAATCGAAATGCTGACCTACTAGTGTTGCAATATATATTGAACTGCCCAATAAAAAATGTCTATAGATTTTCCCTGTAACACAATCCTAGCCTGAAAAAAGTGATGCAACTGCAAGAAAGAATTGGTTTGTAATACCTTGTAGAAGAAGGCCTCTTGATGAATGATTAAGAGAAGCTACAATAACAGAAAACAAATGTTAGAGGTTTGGGTGGTCAACAAATGTTAAGAGAAAAAACATTTGAAAATAATAAACTTACCATCAACCTACACATTGTAATGAGACTCCAAAAACTTTTTGTCTCATTCTGTAAGGATAACCTTTATAGTAACATGGGTAGCTTATTTTTGAATGGTAACCCAGTTAACCGATGTACATCTGCGGGCTCAATTGTGAAAGAAATTTGACAACGTCTCAGATTCATGAGGAGAACGGAAAATTATCCATTATTATCATTGTAAGAGGTGAGAAGGTAATCAAGGACTGAAGTATCAGTATTGAATTGGGGCATGTCCACAAGCCTGATAAATTTTGATTTTTTGAGCCATTCCTTTTGTGCGTCTTTTAGTTTCAATAGAGCTACAATATGTGGGCACATGAGGTTTTTGTATTGGAATTTGGGTGTAGGAGTAGATGTGGTGCTTGTCATTGTTGAAATTTGGGAGAACTTTGAAGATTGGAGAGCTCAGAGCACTGGGAAATTTTCATAGAAAAGTGAAGAAATGAACCTTGTAGGGGTATTTATAGGGGTCTGAATGGTTCAAAGGACACGTGGTGGAAAACTATTGGCTAGCCATGGCTAGCTGTCCAACCCATGTCAGATGGATGACCAACCCACCCGAACAATCAAACTTCGGCCAATGTAATTAAACAACCCATCGTCCAACCCATTACTGATTAGTCATCCAACCCATTGGCATTAACTGTCTAACCCTTAGTCCAACCCCTCCATCAACCCCACGTCCAATCCAACCCAACCCCTCAATCCAACCCACCCTTATCACCCTTCATCAACCCCTTAACCTTAAAACCCACCCGTCTCACCCTTAGTCATTTAACCCCTCAACCTACCAACCCACCCGTCCAACTCCTTAACCATCCAACCCTTAGCCATCCAACCCCTCAACCGTCCAACCCACATGTACAACCCTTAGCTGTCCAACCCCCACCCGTATAACCCTTTTCTGTCTAACCCCTTAACAATCCAACCTGCTCATCAAACCCTTAGCCATCCAGCTCCTCAACCATCCAAACCCTTCAACCGCCCAACCCACCTGAAAAACCCCCACTTGACTAACCCACCCAACCAAGCTGCCTGACCGAATTTGTAAAACTAGGGAAAATTTCTCTCTACAAAATCACCTTTTCCACGAAACATTTTTTTAGAAATTCGCCAACGATTCGAAATTCGATTTTTGATATTTTCCAAAAATTCTAAAGTAATTTTTAGAGGGGTCTTCTTAAAGTTAACCCTGACTTCATCAGTTCCATTATCACCAAGAAGGAGAATTGAAGAAAATCAAGTAAACAGAGGATCTGGATAGAACTACCACTCTGTGCAGAGTAGCTGTTACAAAAACGCCGCCTTGCAGGGTGACGGTCTGGTAACTGCCGCCTAGCTAGAGTGACAGTCCTAAAACTTTCAGTCTGCATAGGGCAGCGGTCATGACACTTTTAAACATAAAATGACATGGAGCATGAATGGATGTGAATTTGAAGTGCCCGAATGTGTATCTTCCCTCCCTGATCTTTCCCATTCTCCAGTACACAGGAGGACATGGGAGAGGGCTATAAATACAAGGAGGAGCAAGAGAATTGATCATTCAGAGATCCATAGAGATTAAAGAGAAAAGGTTTAAGTTTAATGAGAGAAAGTGAGCAAGAGATTCAATGTTGGAGTGGAATTGTAGAAGCAAGGTGTAGAAATAGAGCAAGCAAGCATAAGAAGGGAGAGTTAACACTATTGTTTTCCATTTTCTACTTCTTATTCTCTATAACTTTCTATAATTGACCAATAAAAGTGGTAAGAAAGAGAGTTTTTCCCTTCCCGATTGGTTTTCCTCCATTGGAGGTCTTCGAGATAATTTTTTTTGTATTTGGAGTTTGAATTCTTTCCTATTTTTTGTAATTTCCTTTCTATAACACTAGATAATTAGTCACTAAGCTCTAATCTTCAATCAATCTGTCATTTTCCAAAGTTGAAAGTAGAACATCATAATTGTGTGATTTCATAGAGTTCGAAAGTAGAAGTTTACAGATCACATTTTCTCTTATGTCTTCGAGTTTTTCTAACACATCCCTCCAAGGTTTGACTTCTCAATTTAATGGCCCCTTCGTTTTCATATTGTCTTCCTCTACAGTTTGAGGATAATTTATCTTCCTTTTCCATAAATTCATCCCCAAAATCTACTATGTCCTTAAGATTGCGTAGAATGCCATTCCAACAATCAATATCTGTTTGATATTTGTCAATTGAGACCTTGTTTACTTCTATATGCTCAGAGACCTAATTATGATGTTCAATGATGTCCTTGACGGAATTTTTACCTCTTGTAACTAGTTCACTTTCCCACTTCCTTGTCCTCCCCCTATATTTTAAGTCTTAAACATTCTTGATCACTTCTGAGGCGAAGGATGGAGTTATCTCTTGACTGGTCGGGGGAGGTTGCAACCGTTTTTACACATAGGTTGATACGACATCAACATTTTCTCTTAACCGATCCTTTATTTCCTTGTACTTATCTATGTTTTGAAAGAAACCACTGACTACCATAGTGACATCATGTTTTAAACCCTCATAAGTCTACTTTCCTAGTGGGATATTAGTGATTCAATATTTTTAAGGGGAAGTTTCATCCCTTAATACATTAGCTTGAGGGGTTTCCATCTCTACAAACCTTTCTCTTTGGGCCCCAACTACTGTTCTTGACAAAATCCTTGATCTGTTTAGGGGTCTTGATTGATTTAAGGAGATGATGATTTGGAGGTCAAATTACTCAATTTGTACTTTTACTTTTCTCTTCGTTAGGAGGGATGCTCCCAACCAACTTCCAATTTGAACAATTCCTTCCCCTTATTCTTGCTGCAGGGGGCACTTGACACTGACACATGTTCCTGGGGTGCAAGGAGTATTAGACCAGTGTGATCAACCTATACATATGGCTTATCCCATGATTTAACATGATGTCTTTATGTTTCTTCTCCCTCTTCCTCTTGGTGCTTCACTTCTACATCCATCATAGTTGAAGATGATTGGGTACTTGCATCTGAAGTACTTATGGTCTCACCCTCTTCTCTAGATAGAGAAGGCTCCTTGGTTGGTTCACTTAATAATTCCCTTTGAGCTAGAACCTATGCTTCTGCAACTTCATGAGTTGAATTCACTTTCTCCACTGTACATAGATATTATTGAATAAGATCCATGATATTTGGTTACTCAAATTTAACTAATGCAACCTCTTCAACATGTGGTTTCTCTATTTTAATTATTCAAATTTCTCCTTCAGTGGACTTCTCCACCTCACCACCTAAAACTTCTTCTATGGTAGGTACTTCATGTGATATTAGGTATCCTTAATTATCACCAATTGGGGTATCTTTTAAATTATATTAAAGAAGGTCAGCTCCATCATCTTGATCCAACCCATGTAATAATTTAGTGAATGTTTGTTCATATGATGGGTCTGGTATCTCTTGCCCTTTATCTCCTTGGGTCTCCTACATATGAGATTTTTTAATGGGAAAGTTGGCAAGAATTTCATGCTGCATAGGAGGCGGGGTATTCAACACTACATTTGGAACTTGATGGGTTACAATGTATATTTATACTTATGAAGTACCCCCTCAACTGTGTTTTCTATGGATTTCTCCTTTGCAGGTGTTTCCACATTTTACTTCTTGTTTATCACAAAATGTGGAGTTATAGGATCATCTTCACCCTCTTTAGGGAAAGTTTCCAACACTAGACTCATCATTGGATGATAGGTATGAACACTTATTTTCTTATGTTTCATCCTGTTAGATGACCCCTCTGAGGAAAAAACATACACATCAACTTGGATGGTATCCTTTTCTAGAGATGTCTTAGGTGTTGATGTTGGATGTGGGACTACTTGAATATGTGTGGATACACTAACATGAGAATCCTACATGGTTTTATTCAATATATCCTTTGTTGTGTGTGTTAACTTCGACACAGAAGTCCCTGTTTCATTTGTAGTAGCATTGATTTTTGTTGGTGTGAGTAATTTTCCACATCATGTGGCAAGTCATCTCACTTAGGTGAGGTCATAGGTCTAGGTGTCACAGAGGTTATGATAGATTCCTTACATGTCAATGCATCAGCTTGTCATATGGGATTTACTTCCATTATGGGAATATAATTCCCCCTCTCCACTTGAGGAGGTATGATTGCATGCACTAGGGGTTATAAAAAACCCCTATTTGTACCCCTTCCCTTTTTAAAATCTATGTGGAATGAGAGAGGACATTGAAATTTTCCTTTTCCATTATTTTCATGCATATTTCATGGTTGATGCTCACTCCCTCATGGAACCTGTCACGCTATCAGAGTGTAAATTGGTTGATGTTCACATTATCATGTAGATCCTTGTGTTGTTGCATTTTTGCTTTCTTTGTAATGTTATCAGAGTGCATGTTGTTGGGATCCATGCTACTCACCATCTTCTATTACCATATTGCTCTCCATTCATGATTTTCAAGTTTTGTGTGTAAGTATCACAATAACTATTCCATTTGTGCTCTACATGCATTAATTTGGTCTGATATTTTAGCCTAACTCGGCCACGGATCATCGAGATGGCTCCTTTAGCTCACCATTTCCCTTACCTCCAACTTGCTCTGCACTGTTCTTCTCATCTTGCTCGTGTTAGTTACTTCGTTTGGTTTTTGTAGTCTTCGACTACTCGTACTGTCCTCCAACTCAGTTGTATTGGCAGTTGTTTGCTCGACGTTTTGGATTTTCTATCGACCTCTCTACAACATCCGTCGATGTCTTGCATTGTTCCTTACTCCTTCGAACTCTACATTTAACCTGTATCATCGGCTCACCTGTTTCACGTTGGAGTCTTGTGCTTTGTATTCAATATCACCCTAGTATGCATTCGTGAGTTTGGACCATGCTTTGGCTTCTCCATTATAATGTGTTCCATGGTATTTTCCACTCATCACTCGACATTCCATCCATTAATCTCGGCCCCAACAACACTGTTACCTCCCGTTCATCTTGTGCATGCCTCATGTCATTCATACTGGTCACACCATTTGACAAATCGATAGTTATACCAGAACACGTAACAAGGTGGAGTCTCCTCACTACCATCTTGACACATGTTCAACCTACCTTGATGACCCATCCTTTCCGGCTTGATCTCCACATGACATCCACCTTCCTGGTGTTCCACATCGATTTGGGATCCCTCAGTGACCTCTCACTTGGTGGAACTCGTCACACGGCTCAGCGTATATCTTTCCACACCAAACTCGGTGCAAATCCTGACCTACTCACCATTCATGCAATCTCATATCTCTACTCACCAAGTTCCCAGAGTCAACTCTCTGAAGCCTCAAATGGTCAACTCATTGAGCTCCTTGACTGGGTGCATAGACCATGTTATCTAATTACGCACCCGATACAAATTGGATAAGTTCAAGAATCTGAACTTAGGAATTTTCATGGAGTCTTAGTGAAGAATCTAAAAAATTAGGTAATTTCCATGTTTTGGGGAACTTACAGTTTCTTTGGGGTTCTTAGAATTATTTTTATGCACTTCCTTTATTTTCTCAAAGCTCTAAAGATTCAACACTTAGCCAAAAAATTGAGAAAAATGGGAAAAATGGAGGAAATTAGCTTTAGGACACTTATACAATTTTGGCATAACTCTTCGGCTTTATAAATATCCAAACACTTAGAAAATTTTGGAAAATGATGAAGAAAAATCAAAATTTGGGTCATTTCTATTGTATTGCGGGTTTGGGAGGAATGCACAGAAGAATTCTCAAGTTCCTTCAGTTCCTTGATTTGTTGATTTGGCCGCAATACAAAGGAGTTGGAGCTGTGCAGAATTGCGGGTGACAAAAGGAACTAGGGAGCTAGTTCTCCCGAGGCCTTGGTTCCCCACAATGCCGATTGACCTACAATACAAAGGCAAAGGGTGCAAAGTAGTGCAGAGATGAAGGGTTGCAAGAGAACAAAGAAATTAACGCCCTAGTTCCATAGTTCCTAATGTTCACCAAAACCCCATAATATCCTATCAATAAAGAAATAAAATATAAAAGGATAAATGATAAATGAGGAATAAAATATAAAATGAACAGTTAAATGGGGATAGTGAATTAGATTCAGGAACCCGTGTTCCTCACGGCATGACCCTGACCGACATGGCCATATCTCCCTCTCCAATTGTCCATTTTTAATAAAATTGATATCGTTGGAAATCTCTCTCCAAGAACTTCATCATGAAATTTTCATATTCTAATTTTGATGGGAGTAGGTGAAGGAAAAAGGAGGAAAAAACCTCGTTTTGAAAAGGTGCAGTTCCAGTTTTCCCAATAATCAAATTAATGAAGTATGGTGCCCCATTTCTTCTTCCATAATCAATACATCATGGGGGAATAGGTTTGTAAGGTTGACCATATTGGTTTTCAAGCATTTAATAAATCTTGTTAGTTGGTGAAGGTAGAATTTTGAGTTTCCTTCTTTTCCCTCTTATTCTTCTCCCATTTTATATATAATGTTAAAGGATGTTCATTTGTAATGTTAGAGACTCTTGGGTTGTACCCTCTTCTAATGTTGTTACAACCTTCTAAAAGTGTGAAATTTGAGTTGCAAACCTCAGATTTGGACATCTTTCATGGTGATCATTGCATTTCTCCCTCAATGTAATGGATTGTGCATATTTGAAGCAATAAAATTACTTGTTTTGTGGCTATCTTCCGCCCTAGTTGTGTTCTATTGCATTTTCTTACCTTTCATTACAACACCAATTATTATGTGCATTTTATGTTCTCATTGAAAGGTTTTGAATGTGTTTTTCTCCATGGAAACAGTGGTTTGGATGTTTCCATGGAATGTGGCACTCATGTATGCCCTATCCATCCTCATTATTGTTCCTCTTCCACTCATTTGAGAGTGTCTTACCCCCTTTTTTTGGTGATATCACCACCCTTTTAGCTTAGGATTTCCCTTATGCATCCCCTTATAACCACGGTCCTTTGGAATGTCAGTTTAGGATTAGATAGCTTCATTTATAGCATTAGGAGTAGTTTAACAATGGAAATAGGTAGAGGAACCAACCTTCTGTAGAGGTTTGTCTCACAGTGCAAGTCCCACAACTTGGAGACAATCCCATGTTACCTCAAAATCTTGGGTTTTCTATGACTCAGGGTAGGGTGCAATTGTGAGCTCTAATAGTTTTGGCACACCTGGTGGGAAAATATTTGAAAGATTTATTTTTCATAGGTGTGCATCCTATCCACCTTGGTGCCTTCACTGCCCAACAAATTTTGCACGCCCGACGGGACAAGATTTGAAAGCTTTATATTTCATAGGTTGGCATCCTAGCCAACTTAGTTCCTTCATTGTCCAAATTTTTTTCTTGCTCGGAGAGACCAGTTTAAATAGCTTTACAACTTCACACCAACATTATTGTTGTGTTCTTGATGATAGTAAGCCTTTTGAGGTATGTTTTCAACACATCTAGCGACTCCTATGATTCAATTGACTCATTATCTCAGTTTCAGACCTTTCCATTGGCCCTTCCATTCATTTTAATGTTTCCATTTTAGTCATGGATCCTAAAATAACTCTTCCATTCTCAAATTTTAGTTCCATCCCCCTCTATTTGCAGTAGTGGGATGGTATTCCCAAATAAGCCCTGAAAAACCTACCTCTTTTCCATGGAAATGGAGATCAATCTCCTATTGATCACATTCAAGACATAACAAACCATTGTGCCTAAAAAGAACGATAAAAAGATCGTACCAAGACACAAAGTACTCATATGTTAATTAAACACCATGCTCAATAAGATGAAAGTAATTTTCTAGAATAAATTTAGAAAAACCTTTACAAACAAATGAGCAGCAATATCATATATTATTATGGAACTCTATGAAATACAATGAGAATGGACCTTTCTTATATAGACAAAGAAGATCAATGTAAGAACCAGTCAAGGACGTAGATCAAACCATAAATCAAGGAAAGAACAAGTCATCAAAGAACTAGTCAAGACCATAGATTTAGGGAAGAACTAGTCATAACAACTATATAATATCTTCCTAATATCTAAATAAGAAAAAAGAAATATCCACACACATAAGTGGGTGAGGATAAAATACATGAGGTAAATAAAGTACTTAGGTGAACATCAACTCAGGTAAATACCTACTCTAACATCCCCCTCAAGTGAAGCTAGGGGCCCAACATTAAAGTGATATATCCATAGTATGATTCCTGGAAACTGGGCCTGATCAAATACTCATGTACAATATATCCATAAAGAAATATTGATCCAAAAGTAGGAAAGAATCCTGCTAGAAGAAAAGAGAATGAAGAAGAAGATGAAGAAGAAGAAGAAAGATGTTCTCACGAACACCCCCCAATAACAACTTCCAAAACCCTAAACATGCCACGCAACTCAAGGTAACGATGTGATGCAAAAGGCTTCGTAAAGATGTACGTAACTTGCTGTTGAGTCATAATGTAATCCAAGAAAATAACTCAATCCTGAATGTGCTGATGAATGAAGTGTATGTGTATCTCAATATGCTTGGTCCGCTGGTGCTCAGCAGGGTTGTGAGAAATGTGAATTGAAATTTGGTTGTCACACCAAAGTATAGTCAGTAAATCTTGTGGGAACCCAAAATTTGTCAATAACTATTGAAACCAAAGAATTTGCTGACTCGCTGTAACTGCTACCTTATACTCTGCCTTTGAGGATGAAAGTGTAATAACATGTTGCTTTTTACACACTAAAGAAAATGGAGAACCAAGAAAACAAAGATAGCCAGAAGTTGAATGTCTATCATTAATAGACTCTACTCAATCTGAATCTGTATATCCAACCAACTAAGTAGAACCCCTAGTATAGTGTAGTCCAAAGTGGGAAGTACCTTACAAATAGAAAAAAATCCTTTTAGAAACCTACCAGTGACTATAATGAGGAAAATGTACAAACCGAGATACAATCCCTACTGTAAATGAAATATCAGGGTGAGTATGGGTCAAGTACATGAGACTTCCAACCAACTATCTATACAATGTAGGATCACAGAGTGGAGTGGTACATGTGAAAGTAAGAGTAACCCCAAAATGAAAAGGAGATGGAATTGGATTGCAACCAACCATATCAAAGTGTTGAAGAAGATCATGGGTGTACTTTTGTTGACTCAAATGAATCAGTATGAGAAATATGCAATCTAAGGAAATATTACAATACGGGCCACCCCTGTGATGCAACAATATCGAGTACAAGGCATACAAAATAAATCTTGGCAATGAGTGCAAAATTCTTAGAGTAATCAATACCTTCAACTTATGAAAAATTGCAACAAGAAGAGTCTTATACTTGTCAATGGACCCATCAGCTACGTATTTGGTTTGGTATACCCACTTACACCTAACCATATTTATTCCTCTAGGAAGAGATACCAAATCCCAAGTATGATTCTTCATCAAAGAAGAATACTCAGCTACCATCACATCATCCCACTCATGTATCCCATGAGCCTGTGAAAAATACTGTGGATCCTCAGAAACTGCATGACACAAAAGTCAAGAACCTGTAGAATGTGTGTGATGATGCTTAGTGGGTGGAAGATCTTATATAAAAGTTATTGCCTCAAAAAATGTATTATAACCTCCTTATCAACCTCTTCAAAGAAAGGATCCTCAAGATGATATAAAGAAGTAGGCATGAAAGTAGATGAAAAATCATGAGGTGTGAAATGTTCATCAAATTGAACATGTGTTCAAAAAATAACCACATCAGTATCAAGATCTAAAATTCGATAAGCTCTCATTTCCTCATAATACCCTACAGAGATCAAGGGTTTTATCTTATTATCCAAGGATTTCCTTTTCTTCTTAGGAATGAAGGCCTAGGCAGGGATCCCAAAGACTCAAAAAAATGAGACATCGGGCTTAGTGTTGGACCAAGCTTCCTCTGGAGTGAAATGATCAATTGGTCTATGTGGTGTGTGATTTTGAATTTAGTTAGCACAATTAACTACTTATGCCCAATATATAGGAGGTACAGATCTAGAATGCATCATGTAGTTAGAAATTTCCTTCAAATTTTGATTCTTCCATTCCGCTAATCCATTATTTTGTGGAGTATGAGGAACAGAATGCTGGTGAATAATGCCATGAGTTTCTAAAAAATCAGAAAACTCATTGCTAAAGTGCTCCCCCCATTATCAGTGTGAAGGTTCTTTATGCAACTAGAATATTGTTTCTCGACTAAAGCCTTGAAGAATTTGAAGTATAAAAAAATATCACTTTTATAATTGAGAAAATAAACCTAAGTATGTCTCGAGAAATTATCAATAAAGGTAAGTGCATACTTAGCTCCATTGAAAGAGGGGGTAGGAAAAACCATCAAGTCACTATGCACAAGCTCAAGTGGTGAAGAAGCTCTCTTGGAAAAATTATTAGGAAATGGATCTTGGTGATGTTTCCCTAATGCACAACCTGAGAAAAATCCCCAAAAAAAATCCTCTAGGAAGACCATAAACCATACCATGAGTGCTCAAATCCTTCAAATATATGTAATTGGGATGTCCAAATCTCTCATGCCATTACTCTCTAAATCTATGCGAGAAACCAATCCTATCTCTATAGAGGAAGTGTTATCAAAACCCTCAAAGTGATATAGTCTAGAACTATGATCAATGACATCTTGAGAAACAAGTGAATGAGGCTCCAACAAAGTTCGTACTTTTTTCCCATGTGGTTTAAAATTCACTATTTTTCCTTGACCAGAATGAAACATTTTATATAAAAAAAGAAAATTTGTAGTGATGTTAGGAACATATAATGCATCTTGGATACTTCCACCATCAAGGTGTATGTCACCTTTTCCTTTAACGGAAAGGAAAGAATAATCTCCAACCTAAATTTTTGAAGTAGAACTCAAAATTAGAGATACAAAAGACTCCTTGGAAGAATTCGTGTGAAGAGAAGCACCAGAATATATAACCCAACTGTCAGCAAGTGGTGACTGATATCTCTAAACAACATTAAGTGTTTTTTTATCTTGATTAGAAGGAGGTGGAGTAGAGATAGATATTTTGTGTTTCTTGACTTTATCCTCTAAGGATTGCATTCACTTATAACACCTATGTTCTTTATGACCAATACCCCCCAAAAAAGAGCATGAAAGGCTAGACTTCTTCTTGGATTTAGAGTACTCCTTGGGTTGAGAGTTGTTTTCTTTGGGTTTGGGAGCACTTTGAGATGGAGAAGGGGTGAATTTGGTTTTCCTTTTTGGTTTTCCCTTTCCCTTAGGATTAGATGCAACTACCACCTTTTGAGAGGCGGAAGACTCAAGGTTAGATAATTTGGATTCTTCCCTTGTGAGTCTTTCACAAAATGTTTCTAAGTCAGGTGTTTGGAATGTGTCACCTAAGGCATCCATGCTATAGTAAAAGGTAGATGCAAAGATTTGGAATGGTCCTCTCAAATTGGATAGAATTAAGTAAATACATTCTTCATCTTTCTTATCCCTTTCAATCCCCTTCAATTGTGTCAACAAATGCTTGGACTTGGTAAAATAGTCTATAATTGATGGAAAATCTTCAGGATTAAGAGAGGTGATCTCAATTTCAAGTTGCATGGCTCTCATGTGATCCACCTTACTGAATAAACCTTCCAATTTCTCCCATATTTTAAAAGGAGAGTCACATTTTCCCAAACGAAACAAAAGACTATCACTTATATAAATTCCTATCAAACCCATACACTCATCAAATTTGTATTGGTATTGAAATTTCTCATATTATCTAGTGAACATTGGTTATTCAGAAGAATTTAAATCCCGTAATCCTTTTCATTTAATTATTGTTTCCATTCTTGGTTTCCATGTGTGGTAATTATGTGTTTTTAATGGCTCAACATGATCTAATGCAGAAGTAGATAAAGACACCATTCTAAAAAAATCACCAAAAATGCAAGAACCAAGCAATATAACAAGACCCCCTAGATTTTGGCACTTTATAATTGAGTGCATGTTACAATATGACACTTTATAATTATAGTGTTTTTCTCACAATAAACATTTTCAATGGAAAAAACACAAAAAAAATACTTTTGCAAAAAATGACACTCAAATCCAAGTTACTGATCAAAAGATACAAGATTTTCAATTTTATGTTCTACTATTTATTTTAGCTACCACTAAAATAAAATAAAATTCTCTTGCCTTCACCACACAAATAAAATCATAGAGGGTTGGAGTTAAGTACCTACTAGTAGGAATCAAAACCTTAAGCCCTCATATGACCATACCATATGACAAGGGGATAAGGATTTTAATAGGTATTATGGAAATCTATGAAATGCAATGAGAATGGCACTTGCTTATATATGCAAGTAAGATCAATCTAAGAACCATTCAAGGTCTTAGATAAATCCATAAATCAAGGAAATAACTACTCAACATCATAGATTTAGGAAAGAATTAGTCATCAAAGAACTAGTCAAGACCATAGATTTAGGAAAGAACTAGTCATAACAACTAGATAATATTTTCCTAATATCTAAATAAGAAAAAAAAAATCCACACACATAAGTGGGTAAGGATAAAATACATGAGGTAAATAAAGTACTTAGGTGAACACGAGCTAATGTAAATACCCACTCTAACAATGTCATTCAAAATATCAGAGAAGAGAACATTTACCTCAGACTTCTTGTTTCATCATTCAGAGGTAAAACAAGAGATTGGTACAACAATTTGGCTTCAAAATCCATTTTCACATGGGATTAGCTAGGAGAACAACTACATAACAGACCTAAGGAGGAAACATATGTCATTTTCCTCGTGGAATGTCTCAAAAAAATACAATAATATCTAATGAATTTTATCTTTGATTTCAACATCATATTTACAAGGACTTGACATAAAATTCCTCATGAGTTTAGACCCTCACAAGGTATGACATTCTTTTATAAAATGTTGCAAATAGGGGGTTTATCATTTTTATCAGGTGTTGTATTGGATGCAGACACATTCTCGGCTGGGTCTGATGTCTTGAAACCTTACTTGTATCCACACACCCTCTTCTCGTGCACCTTACACTTCTTGCTTCCGCACCATAGAGGATGTTATTTCCAGACTTGAGTGTTGCAGGACCACTTTACAACCTCTACCAATTCTTCTTCATGACGTGCTTCTATGGAATGATACTTTTCTCATGAGGGCCTTACTCCCTTTCTACATGGGCCAGCTCCTGCACCCCCTGATTCTTTTTGTCTTGAGGACTATCTCGACATGTGTGACCATGTTGTTAGTCACTTGATGTTTCATGTCTCTATACCTCTCTGCCTTCACATGGCAGAATCAGATCCTCCCCACACCATCTCAAGCATTTTACAATCCTTGTTTAGATACTCTTCACATACTGCTGCTATTTTTTCTGCTGATACAATTGTCTCCTCTTCTACTTCATGTGATGACCATTCCATTGACAAAGACTTAGTTATTTCTATCCCTGATGACAATGATTGTGCTTCTAGTTCTGATGATGAGAGTACTACTAAGGACTCGTCTCCTCCTTCTATCATCCCTATTCCAGAGTATGTTAAAACTTCTCCATTATCATCAAACATCAAGCAGTCTCATTTCCTACCTCATACCATCATTGCATTTACCTCCATTGCTCTTCCAGTGTGTGAGGCTCTTTTGAATCCTCTTCCTTCATGCATGGATGATCCATACCTATCAAACATCACTCTTGTGTTTTTCAAGCTCCCTTTTTGGGATGAGTATCTACCAGAACTTTGTCGTCTCTTCAAAGTTCCTACTTGTGATGCAGTACATGGTGTTCCTCATCCTTATGAAGGTGTTTCAAAGGATTCCTTTATCACCTTTGTTGGGAGTGACCTTTTTGGGACTCTTATCACTTCCAGTTTTCAAGAGATCATTATTGATTCAACCTTACTTGTGGATCCTCTTTCTGTTGTGGGGGTTATTGCATTGCCTTCAATTCACTTAGGAATCCTTTCAGAAGATGTTTCTCCTTCATACTTTGACAGTTATAGGCTTGTGGCATTACCTTCAGTTGTTGTGCACTTATTTTTTAGACCTATGTCACACTTTTGTGGACCAGATTTAGAGTTATTCGTACTACTGCCTTTTTTTTCCTTCACAGAGTGGGTGGAATTCTTGTACTCCATTTATTTCCTTCCTAAGGGTAGGCCCACAATTTGGTGCGGTTAGTTCTTCTTTAATGCATTGACTGAGGACCACGTCATCGACACTCTTCTTGGAGAATTTTTAGAGTTACAGAGTTCAGATCCGTCCATGGTTTCTTCGATGTTCCTATTATCTCCTTCTTCTCCTCTCTTATCCTTCTTTTAGAGAGATTTCCTTTTGTACATGGGTACCTTATCAAACTCTTCAGTTTCTGGGACCCATTTGTGGCATCTTTCTTAGTTTGTTTGATATTATTTTTCATCTCTTGTGGTGGATGTTTTTCCCACTGGGTTTTCCTCCATTGCTTGAGATCCTAGGTGTTCATGGGTGTCTCATTAGGATTTGTCGGCAAGACCCATTTCTAATTTCTAACTTTCTGCCTCATCCTAAGTTACGATGAAGGGGGGTGTTTGTGTGAGTCATTTTCCACATCATGTGTCAATTCATTTGACTTAGGTGAGGTCATATGTCTAGGTGTCACAATGGTTATGATAGATTCCTTATGTGTTAGTGCATTAGTGCGTCATATGGGGGTTACTTCCATTCTGTGAATGTAACTCCCCTTCTCCACTTGAGGAGGTATGATCGCATGCACTGAGGGTTACATAAATTGTAGCCCTTCCCCTTTTCCAATCTATGTGGAATGAGAGAGGACATTGATATTTTTCCTTTTCCATTCTTTGCATGCACATTTCATGGTTGATGCTCACTCCGTCATGGAACTTTTTTCACACTACTAGAGTGAAACACGGTTGATGTTTACATTATCTTGTGGATCCTCATGTTGTCACATTTGCAATTTTTTCATCAAGTTCCTCCACAACATTGAAGTTGGTCCCTTAATTAAAATTTGTGGGGACACTCCTTTAAGGGGATCTAAGCTTCCAGCTTCCTTTATCAAGGGGGAAGTACATCCTTTATGACACAACCTTCCCGGGACTCCGTTTGGACTGTTGTATTATGCAAATCCAAATTAATCCCCCTTTTAGTCAACAAAATGAAATTCCTCTTGATAATGTGAGATGTTCTTTCATTTAATGCCATACTTTCTAGATTTTTCAAATAAATATTTGGGAGAGGTTGTGAGGATATTTTCTTGTCAACATAGTATTTACTTACCAATACTTTTCCATCTTCCAATACCTTAGGTACAACCACAATTTTGTTGTACATAATTTGGGTGAGGTTCATCCTTAAATAGTCACTAAATCGTACGTTCTCCTCATCCATATAGTCCATCCAATAGTCCTAATAATGAGTTTCATGTTCATGGAAAGTACCCAAATCTCCTTGAACTATCCATCTAATATCATAATTGGGTCTAGAAATAAATTTATGTAATTTTATCCTACCTATTTCTACTCCTAAGAGCCTATATTTACCCAACGAAGGACATGAATACCTTCTTATATTAATAGGGAAATTTATATTACCCTTATGTTTTCCCGAAATCATCTTGTGCACTACTACCAACTGTCTTGACACTTCGAACAATTCACATTTGTCATCTAAATACCTTGGCAACATATAAGGGGGTATCCTGAAAACCTCTTACTCTGATCTAAGTGAAAGTGCTGAATTGGATGAATTAACATTTGTATTCAGTGGTAAACTAATTTCTTGTAGATATATCCTATTTTATTCTCATTCAAGTTTAATAAACATATGAGGGAGGGAAATAAAGTTTCGTGTACCATTATAAAATTGTAAATATAATTGTTAAGGTTTAACTGGGGGTACACATCATAAACCATGAAGTTTCCAAAGTCCTTCACTCTATCTAATATAGGGAATGATCTATGGAGAGAAATGTTATAAACCAAGTAGGAGGTCATGTAAAAATCCAATTTATTACTAGATCCCTCCTCTATCTACATCGCCATTCTAAGTAATTGTTGATGGATGTAATCACTGATAATCTTATCCCATTGAATTTGTATTTTTCCTACTAGGATAATCTGGATAAAATTGAACATACAGTCATGATAAGGATATGTAAAATCCTTCCACATAACCCTATTCAACAATGTGATAATATATCTAATTTCTTCAACAAAATCAATGCTATTCATTTTTTTTGGAATCATAGTGGCAGAGATTCTTTTCTTTTAAGACAATTGTTGTTCAATATCTTGGATTTTTTTTCACTATTTACTTTCAATATTCGTATGCATTCTCAATGGTTATATCTACCAATTATGAAGATTCAGGGGAGACGAACTACTTGATCAAAGGTTTTAGTAGTTAATGATAAGAAAAAATACTTATTCCCATCCCTAACTTCTCTTGTCTTTGGGTTATAGTTTTTTGCAAAAACCCACACCAAGTCGAGATACTAGGAAGACGAAGGAAAATTAATAGCTAGGGAAAGCCTGATCCAATCAATCCTTATCATTGTATCATTTCTATCCACTACATGCAACCTTTTCTAGAAATTAGCTAGATTTACATTGCCTAAGTTGGTATCTGGTACTTTCTCTAAGTCAAAGGTAAATATGGGAGGTGGTTTGGACACCAAACAACTGAATATTCATTTTTTAAAAATTTAGGATGCTAAAACATCTACTAGAAAGAGGGATTTAAAATAATTTAAATGCACCCAACACCTCTAACAATTCTAACCAACACACATCGACACCATAAAGTGTTCACAAGCATTGGTAAAAATACTTACATGTGTAAACACCACCACAATTCCTCTTTGAACTAAAAAATAACTAGAAAGCATCCAACGCTTCAAAACAACTTTCACATGACTAAAATGCACAAATTTGATCTTCTAATCATCTTAGGGATTCGAAAGAAATTCACAAACTCAAAAATTAGAGGCAAAGTGAGAGCTTTTTGAAGATTTATTGCCATATATTGTCTTTTGCATGCTTTCATTAATGGTGGCACCTGCTTCTATGGCGTTTATATTCTTGGTTGTCGATGATTTAATATAAACTTTGAATTTTAGCCCTAAAAGTGGATCTATTGGCCACATTTGATTTTCACATAGATGATATGTATTTTTTTCATTGGATCAGGGTATATAATATGCATATGTGGCATCTTCACAGGATTAAATTTTGCTTAGTCACCTTTCTTGGGCTTAGGGGCTACAAAATCATTTTCAAACTTGTAAGAATGTAAAGTTGCAAACCTGCAAAAGTGCAAAGATACTTTCCCTCACAAAAGTTTTGATATTCTGACACGTGTCCACTTTTTAGGATGTGAAGATGAATACGAAGTTTGAAATATTATAACAACTACAAAAATGTAGAGCTACATTCCTTCTCTATGGTCTTCAAACTCTCCAAATAATCAATTTCAAGATTCAGGGACAAAATTATAGTTTGTAAAGTTACAAAATATAAAGTTATAAATCTTCAATACTGTAAGTATTCATTCTTTATATGCGGTCCCGATGTTGTGACATGTGTCCCTATTGTCATGCTTTGGGGAGGAAAGTGCAATTTACAATCTTACAACAATTACAATGTTGAGAAGCCAAATTTCTTCTCCACGGTTTCCAGATTCACCAAATATTTCATTTCGAGACTTGGGGATGAACTTGCAACATTACAATTTACATCAAAGTTGACCTTCTCCTAAAGAATAAGGATGTAGAATAATATTCTCAGAATATTCCTTTTGTGAGGTTCAAACTTGTATTTGTAACTTGGAACTTTGCAAAAATGCAAAGTTTCTTCAATTTATCACTTTCCCCTAATACCTTGAATATTCCATTGTCCACACTTTAGAAGTGGAAATACAATTTGTAAACTTGAAAACTTGAAAAAAGACCAAGTTCGTTACTTGGGCGGCTCTAATTAATACGTTTGATAAAAACCTGAGATTCAAACATATCCCTTACACCATTTGACCTTTAACTTTGTTAAAACATCAAAATCAAAGGAAATGTTAAAATTTTGGTATAAAACCACGTATTAAGGTAGAGCCATGGTACAATTACAATATTAAGGACCAGTGAACCACTAAGCAACTCACAGATTGAAATGAAAATAATGAAACATCTTGGATACTCCAATACACTCAAGAAAATTCATAAAACGTGCTAATATTCTAACCAAACCAAATCAGGCACCAACAATGAATTTATGGATAAATGGTTGAAAAATTTTACTCATAAATACTTTGAATGTTTATAGGGTATTAGTGAGAATGAAGGGTAGGACCAGTAGTGACCATGATGAGTAAGGAAATATGTTTTGGGGATATCCTTTTCTTTGATGTATATCTAGTGATAACTAGAGCGTAAATCTAGTTTGGAAAATATTTTTACGTAATGAAGCTCATCTAAGAGTCCATTAATCACCAAAAGGGGAATTTTTCTTTGATAGTGATTTTGTTTAATTCCCTGATTTGGATGCAAAATCTCTAAGACCCATTTTTTTTGACAAGGAAGAGTATGGACTTGTGCTTGGGGGAATCATGTATATCTTTAGGAGCTCCTATACTAAATTTTCAATTTCTATTTTTTGAAGGAAGCGGTAGTGGTGCGAATAAATATATAGGGGTTCGTTCTCTTGAAGGATATCAATGTGATGGTCCTTAAGCCATTGAGGTGGTAATCTTATCAATTCTTCAAATGCTCTCACATGTTTGACTTAAAGATTTTGTAATACATTTGATTGATTGGAATCAGGTGTAGTGAACTTAATGGGAGAAATTTGGGCAAAGACCCCATGAGATCCCTTTTTAAGGAGATTCTCTATATGCTGTGAACTTATGACACTAGTTGATTGAGGTAGGATACCCTTCATATATTTCTCATTATCGAAAAACAACATCTAAAGTTATGATAAGTCCCACAAAATTGGTCTAAGGGTGCATAACTATTGAGCCCTAAAAATTACATCACATATTTCAAAGGTAAAAATAAACATGTATTATATGAGGTTATGGTCCCACACTAAAATATAAAAATCGAAACATTTCCCTTTACAAGGAAATGCTTACCAATTAATTATCACAACCTTAAATCTTGACCAAAGATACATAAGATAAGTAACTTGTTTGGATAGCCAAGGGTCAATGAAATAGTGTGTTTCCAGAGTGAATTATAATAATGAGAGGGTACTTCTTGAAAAATCCTATGAATTTAATTTATTATGAAGTGGTTTCCCCTACTAATGTGTAGACTGAAAATTATGGTTAGGGGTCCTAAAGGTTGGAATATTCTACCTCCTTGTCCTCTTCTTGGGATTCTTTTGCATCTACCTAATAATATGTATTAGGTGGGGATTCAACATCAAATAAAAATATAGTCCCTTTTCCCATCAAGCTTCAACATCAAATAAGTAGTTTAATGATTGTTGTTTTTTGAGGTGGGGATGGTAAATTTCTATATGACGTGGATACCTTGAGTGGCATAAAATTGGAAGAGAAACATTAGGATGTGAGTTTGTGTTTAGATAGCTTGGATAACCCAAGAGCTTCCATCATGTCCTTAGGATTGGACATTTTGACTTCAACCTGAATAATAAATTTGAGGTCACTTATGAAATAAATCTTGAAAAAATTCTGAGATTATCCTTTTGTTTCATTTTTTTGTTTCTTGAATTCTACATTGTAGTCGTGAACTATTTTTTATTTTTCATAGTTTGGTAAGGGATCCAGTAAAATAATCATAGGAATTAGGACAAAAGTGATATAATATTAATTTAAATAATTTTTCTCACATTGGTTTGTCTTGATATTTAAGATACCACTAGTAACATTGAATGATTTTTTTTCAAGTGGAATGAGGCAATGAGGACTATGTTCACTATGTAAGTATTGTGGATATTGGAATATTATTTTTGTCAATACATCCAACCAATAGGGTATGTGTTGTAAAATTCAGGGAACTCCAATTTTGGGCCATGTGGAATGTTTCCAGATGAAAAAATACTCTTAGAGTGCATTTCATTGTTTTTTTTGTTGGGAAGAGATACATTTTTTGCATTGATGATATGTATCATTTTTTTCAAATCAGTGACTCGGGATTGTAGAGAAACAAATTATTCCTCCATGTACTTAGTTCTGGATTGAGTTGTCACAACCATGAAAAATGGGGGTTTGAAAAAATATGTTAGAGTTAAATGTCAACTTTTTTAGGGATAAAAAAAAATTCTAGATATTCTTTGTTTTAGTTTGGAGAACTACCCTGTAGGTGAAAGTTCACTTTAAATTTTTGTATCTATCACCTTTTGTAAAATAAATGACCCAAAATATTCAATGGAGCCTTTATAATTTTCCAGTTTTGATACTGCTCAATACACTCTGCAAATGATATCTTTGATGTGTAATATGTGGAAATTGGTTTCAGTTATTATTATTCTGGGATAGATCCTCTGGTTGTGGTATCTCCTAACTTCGATTTACTAGGGTTATACATAGTCGAGTGGAAAGGATAAATATTCTATTGGGTGTGTGGTTTTATGGGATCACATAGAAGCTTATCCCATTTGTAAATAATGTTGGTCCAATGTTTTAAAGCAGTAACTATGGAGCGTAGGCCCATTGTTGTGTCCACAAGACACGTCCCTAATTTAGTTAAGGAAATCATGGAACATCTTTTTTTCTCCTTTCTATGAACTTTGGATTCTTGTGTGCCTCAAGTTCCTTTCTTATGTGTAGTCCTTATTTCACCCCTTGGGACTCTTCACATTTTTACTCGGCCCTATTTTGCTAGGTTCTTCACATTTTATGTGCATGTAGTTTCACTTATACTAATTCCCATTGTGAAAATGAAGTTCTCATATGCTTGCACCCTTCTAAGGAATTTACACAATAGCCTTGCATGGAATTATTTTACCCTTGCAATATTTCTTGGCCTTTTCACATCACACACAATATTTGTGTGCATCCCTTTCAAATATTTTGACATACTCATTCCACAACCTATTGCATGGCCTATTTTTACCTTGCACGACACCCCTTTGTAGTGCAATATTTTAAGTCATGTGTAACGATTCCTTCAATTTTGTACTATGTATTACCTTATGCGTAATATCCCATGCACTATATATGTTTGACCTTTGCTACAAGAAGTCACTGCAATATTTTGCAAGCCCATTGCATCCAAAAAAGCTTTGCACAATCCTTGTAAAACTAATCCATGAGTCCCATGACCTCCCAATTCTTGATTATATATTTTCACCCACCAAGCAGTCTTATATACATTTTGCGTAGTTAATTAACTTCCCATTCTACCTAACAATTGTATATTTTGAATAAGTTACAGTCCACTTGGGAAAATATAACACCTTAATCTTGGTTTCTCTTCAGCTTTACATTGTGCAGGTAGAATACACTAACTCATGATACTCCAAAGACTACACAAAATAAGTGTTAGATATTCTTTGAAGGAAGATAGTGCACATATTTTGATGCATGATCCTTATATTGTGTAGAATTTGGAGCGATGCATCTGTAATTATTTCATGCCAACACATATAAGAGGAAGCATATGTGTGCACTTTATATGCATAGTTTAATTATGTTTTATTTGCATGCATCATTTTATGTAACTAGGGGAGAGGGGTCAATAGGTGAACAAGGTCCAATAGTTGATATGACTATTGATCACACAATACCCAATAGTTGTCATAGTACTATCTAGTGGTTATTTATTTTTGACATAATAATTATGTAGAGTAGCCAATCACATCATAACATGTAAGACCTCTCATCCATGTACAAGTATTTAAAATTCAATGTTCAATCATTATCACTCATGTTCAAGTATTGGTTTCCATCATGGTTGAAGTGTAACTCACATTTACTATTCTAAATCAATTTGAAATATGGTTTCTCCTCCAATTAAACATTTCAAAGAACAAATATAAGTTAAGACTAATTTTAACTACATATTGGTGAAAAAATCGCGACCCCACATGATAAAAAATTGATTTCGTGAACCCCTTAACTTAGGGTGTACCACTACTAGCCCCTCTCCCCTATAGCCATTGTAATTGGTGAAATACTTTGAGGGCATTGTCGATGTATTCATTATGCCCAATCCAAACATCATAGCACTTCATGTCATTTTATCAAACACTTCATGTACCTTCCTTGGTGTGAAATGTGTACTACAAACTTTTAAAGGATGAAAACACTTATAATTTTATTCTACGGGCTTAATATTGAAAAAATATTTCCTTTTGACTCAAATCAATAAGTAAATATTGTTTTTTTGGTTTATAAGCCTTGCCATTTTGCATATCTGACTGAGAAGTAAAAATGACGATATTGGAATGGATTGGCGAATCTAGTCACTATTGTGCATAGAAATCCCTCCCCGTCAAGGAATTCATGTTTTTTTCATCTTACCAACATCATAAAATATATGGATTGGAGTCTACCAGATTAGCTCTGCTCCTTTTCAGTAACGAATCCTGCCATCGCTTATCAAATCTTTTTTCAGAGACATAAACATTGTGGGGAACCATTTCCATTTCCCTCATGAAAAAGGCCTTCTTAAATGAAAATGCAAGTGTATGGACACTTGAGATATAAGTTTTGTTATGCGTTGGTTAATCGTTAAAAATATTAAACAATTAGTAATGCAAATGAATCAACATAATGAGATATGTTATGTCAAAATTAAGTAATAATAAAAAAAATAAAAAATTAATCTTTTAAAAAATTATAATTTTGAAAAATATATTCTTCCCTCTGTAAACCCTTTTTTTTAAATACATAATGTTAATGAATATTTTGTGCCTACAAAGTAAATATAAATGTTTAAAATTCTCTAAAATCCATCTTAGTTGACCTAATACAAGTTTAAAGTTGAGGTTTAGATCCCTTAACTACAAATCCAAGGTTGTTTAGGAGGAAGAAAACTTTTTTTATATATAATAAGAAAAGGGTGTATGCCCTTTACATACCCATTTTTTATTTATTTATAGCATTATAAAGGCTCTACGTCCTTTATAGTGTAAAGGGCATGGCATTTATAGAGCAAAGGGTGTACACCCTTTGAAGTCAAAAGAGCATACAACCTTTTTATTTTAATTTTTCCTAATTGGGCGTATGTCATTTGTCTTCAAAGGGCGTATGCCCTTTTTGCTTCATAAATGTCTGAACATATACAAAATAGGTTTGAGAAGAGATTTAAAATGGGTGTATATAATTTTAAGAAGGGTCTACACCCTTTGTGAAAATTGACCATACTAGCCAAAAAATTGTCCCCCATATTTGTACATCTACCCTAAACCATTTCTTATGGGGACCTGCTTTAATTAGCCATGCATGTGAGTTTCAAGATTCCCAAAAGAAATCCTTTGGTCTTCAATTTATGAATTTATATTTATAGATGTAGCATTATCTGATGTCTTAACCCTTTTCAACCTTTTTAGATATGGAGCAATCTATAAAATACCATATTTTACATAGTTCCACCATTTTCTTCTATCCTTTATTGTAGTCTTAGATTTACCTCCAAAATTTGATTGTTATCACCTCTTTTTTGCTTCCCTCTTGGAAATGAACCCTTAAAAACAACGCATTTTTCATTTTATATTCCTTGATAAATATCCACTTCATTTCTTCAGATCATAGGGTTACTGCTATATCTTCAACTTTCAATTTAGATGTGTTGCGGTAGTAGTATTTTCAATAACTAGATTATCCCAAGAGTGGTAAAAAAATGAAACAAAGTAATACACTTTTATTCTTCATCAATTTTAATGTTAAATTGAAGTAACTTATTTACCATTGTATTGAATCCAGTCATATGTTTAACGACATGGTTGCCATCATTCATCCTTATTGAATACTTATTTTTTACAAAAAAATTATTTATCAAAGACTCAGTTTGATACATTGTCCCCAACATATCCCACTGTTGCTTTGTTGTGACTTTTTCCAATATATTAACTAGGAGAATATTTGAAAAACACAATATTATTGAAATGTTTACATTCCTATCAATATTTTCCCATTCTTTGACCTTCATACCCATAAGATGTACTCTTAATACCAAAATACTAATATTTGTCTACAAGTAGATATTTTATCTTGAGCTTCTATAACTCAAAAGTGTTGTCCATTATATTTGTTGATCTATATCCATGTGCTTCTTGTCATTTTCCTTCACACAAATAAAAATTTATCAAAGGGAAAGAGAACCTTAATCTTCAAATGAATCTAAAACCTAGCTTTGATACCAAATGAAGAGAAAATAAACAATAAACTTATATAACAATAACAATATCAAATAAATCTTTAATATGGTATTGAAATAAGAAAAATTATACACACAATATTATAGAAGACATAAGATTTCATTTGGAAAAATGTTTTTAGGTAAAAAACCCAACATATTAACCTTCTTCCTCATTGCATCAACTCAGTCGTTTCAAAGTTTTGTTTCACCTAAATTAATATGTGAGTATATGTAAGCACATCAATGGGAATCCGACCAAGCATTATTGCAAAACAATGTGCATTAAGACCATGGACCAAGAATATAAGCCATAAAGGTTCTTGATAATATGAGTTATCTAACCACCCTTATAATAGTATTTATTAAATCATCCATCCGAATTGAAAGTACATGAAAGGACCTAAAAATCAAATAAAAATGAAAATCCCCCTTTATACATATTAGTGTAGACAAGTATAAATTGTGTAAAGTGTATATACTATAAAATATATACAACACATTTTTTGATTGAAAATATCTCTATTAATAGAAAAAGTTATAATACAATGCTAACATACAAAAAATGGATGGTATAGAAGCACACTCTAGAATGCAAAATAGAATTAGTTCAACATAGACAACATGTGGGTTTGATTAGCCACAAATATTTCATATCAAAATAAATCTATCCATAAAAAAAGGAACAATAAATAAAAATAACAAGAAGATTAAGCAGTAACTGCAAACATGGTGGTCAATGGAGGATGAGGTAACTTGGTGGAAACAACGATAGAAATGTGAGAAAAATTTCCAGAATGGGTTTTGCCCCAAGTTTAATCTCCAAATACACCATTACCACTAGGGGATGACCACCACCAACACCATGAGCACTATCAGTAGTTCCATCAACACCAAAGCAGACAAAACTCCACATCTATCCACCCCACAAAAGGGATGTTGGGATGTGATATTAAAACTCCTACGTCTACTTTAGGAGTGAAAACGTGGAAGACTTCAGCCTTTAAACCAAGGGGATGGTATTGTCACGAGTGATCTGGTGGTTCTCAGCTAACCTTATAGGGTGCATTTCTCCCATGGTCAACGAGCGTCTGAAGATGCTACACCTCCAAGTAAGATTTCTTTGCTTGGACCATGATCTGGAGTAACATATTCATAATGAGATGACAACTTTATTAGAATTAGAAAAAAAATATTCACACAGAAAGGTGGATTGATGGAAATCCTTTGGCTTACCTTTTCTCTGTGTTACTTAGCTATGGGTTTGTTGTGACAT
Organism: Taxus chinensis; assembly: GCA_019776745.2. Taxonomy (NCBI): domain Eukaryota; kingdom Viridiplantae; phylum Streptophyta; class Pinopsida; order Cupressales; family Taxaceae; genus Taxus; species Taxus chinensis. Next base: position 29,870,844 of record CM034152.1, read on the forward strand.
GCTACTTTGTTGTTCTAAGTATTTTGTTTTAAAAGAAAAACCTATCTGTAATACTTAGACTGGTTATGGTCTACTTTGTTCTACAAACACTACTTGTAAATCTTGTTTGAATTAGTACTTTTGTTCCTTTTTTGTTGGCCTTTGTGCCCTATTATTATTTTTGTGTAAATGGGTTTTTTAGTCCCTTCAAAAGTAAAACTTATTACCTTACCTAAAAAAATATTCTAGAGGCCGACGAAAAGGTTCTTCCACTTCAGGGAAAATTCCTAACAAGGAGGAGGCTTAATAAGAGTTAGAATGTGATGAAAATTATAATGCTCTATCTTCCTTGGTGGATGAAAAATACAACCCCTAGTGGAGAGCATGGAAACCTTAAAGGGATATGTCAACTGTATGGGACGTAACACACAAGGAGACATGGTTGCAATGAAAGGAGATATGGATAAGATATCCAAAAATATTTATTTTTTGTTAGCCTCTTCACTAACTTAAGGTCTCACGTTTTCCCTTTAGTTGTATCTTTCCCTTCCAGTCCTACGTGTTTTCCCATGTTGTATTTGTTCTAACGTTTCCCTTTGTGTGTGTTTGTCACTTGTGTTGTAGTGAAGAAATGACTCTATTACCCAATGGATAAGGAACTGTTATGAATACCAAGATAGTTATGAGGTTCTCCATTTCCCCTTATAGTCTAAGGTCCTCAATATAGAGCCATATATTGTCATGTAAAATGAATGGAATGAAAATTTGAAACTTCCAGCATGACAACTAAGCCCACAATTGAATCTTTTGCTTATTGGTCACTATACATCCTTCCTCTGGTCAGCTTGCTTCATCCCACCCTCATCCAAGATCTTAAGAAAGTGTTAAAAATATCATTAATTTTGTTTTCATGGATTATTACCCAAAGTGATAAATGAATTCAATAACATTAAGTGAAATATAACTTCCCCTTGAGGCCTAAAAAGGCCACTTTTGGCAATTTCAAAGTTGGTAAACACCCTCTAGGAACGATCACAAAAATTATAAAGTTTCCAAGGGCAATGTCGGAGAGTATTAAAGATGTTAGAATTAGTTTAGGAATATTTTGGAAAGAAAAACTCATTCAGGGACAATCTTTTCAAGACCGTGTTTTTAGGATGTCAGAAATGAAGGCTCCTCGGTGAAACCTGACTTCTCCAGATGATTACAAGAGTTATAAATAAATGGGAATCCTTTGCAAGGTTGAAATTTCATATTTTCTCTAAGGCTCAAGGAATTATTATGGAATTTAAAAACTCTACAGTTGCCTCTCTAAGTTCAAAATGAAATATGACCTAAATATTGAGTTTTAGGAAGAATTTTATTTTTTAATGCTTCTATTGCTCTTAAAATCTCATTTGGAGTCAAAATAATATATTATTTGACCCCAAATCATTTTCCTAAGCTCCCGTGGTGAAAAAATCAAGTTTTATGTCTAAAAATGGACATTCGAGGCAAAAACAACTTTCCAAATCAGTAACAGTCACACTTTGGACACTCTTGTGTCCACTCTAATCCCCAAGGGGACAAGGGTGACACCAAATTTTTACCTCAACCTCCTCCCTAAGTCACACTTTGGCTCCGTTGGTGTCCCAGGTGTCTCACGTGTCTACTCTACCCCCCACGGTGCAAGGGGGACACCAAAGTGTGACCTCCCTCCTTCCCCCAAGTCAAACTTTGGTGTAATTTCTATCCCCTTTACCCCCTATACCCTGAGGGGGATAAGGGAGACAATAAAATGTGACACAATCACTCTAACATCCCGTGGACCCCCACGTGACCACGCATAGCTTCTCCAGTGTCATTTCCCAACCCCTAGATCTCATTTTGAGCCCCTCCAAACTCCCAAGTCACACTTTGGAAACCTTTTTTTACCATATATAGGATTTTACCCCTCAAGGGAAAAGGGGGACACAAACATGTCACCCAAGTCTTTCATATAGTTACCGAGATCAAAATATGGTCATAAATTGGATTAAAACATATGGAAATATGATTATAAATCTATCTCCCCAAAACACAATCAATTTAACCTACAAAATTTATTTGTTTTTTTTCCTTTTGACCTCCATTAGTTCTTGACACACCACAAGAACAAAAGGAAAGAAAGTTGTTTTTGATCGTATGGAAATCCAACAGGCAAAGTCATCTGAAACTTAGAGTGAATGTTCCTCGAAAAATCTACTTTCATCCGAGCCATTTCTTGCATGATGAGACCTAACTAAATTTTAGGGATATGGGGGATTGAGTTTTCTCTCATCATTCTTCCCTATTTTAATAATTTTTTATTTTCACAGAGATTCAGTTGGTGAAACCATCTGAAACTTGGAACAAATGTTCCTCGTAAAATCCACTTTCATCCGAGCCATTCCTCACATGCTGAGGTGGCTAATTTTTGGAGATATGGAAGACTACATTTTTCTCAGTATTCTACCCCCTATGATGAAATTATCATTCTCAAGATAATCCAAACAAGAAAAACATCTGAAAATGGAGTGTAGAATCCACTAAAAATCATGAAGCTTTTGAGACCAATTTCAACTCAATCTGACTCATATAGGTATCCTTTCTAGAATTGGTAGGTTTTACATAACTGGCCATGACTAAATATAGTAAGTGGTGAAATTTTTTAATTCTTAGCCTCCATAATATCTTGAACCGATAGGAAACATCAGAGGGTGAAAACAATGAAAAATTGGAAAAAATAGCAGTCTTGGATAGGACTTGTTAAAAATAACAAGTCTAGGAATTGAGCTCAGAAAGTTGTATCAACTCCCATTTTTATTACCTCATTGATTTTTTCCATCATCGCGAGGTCAATAAGTGGTTTCGTGGCCCAAACAGGAAATAAAATCCCCTCTATACTCTCAAATCATCGTTCCAGAGGTGATTTCTGCAAGGCACAATCTAATTCAAGAAGGTGAAGGATCTGACTCATTTAAATTGTCATAGAAGGGATCCATCCAAGTTTAATTCACTCATAAAAAGGAAATCATATGGTTCACATTGTTGCGGGGAACAAGTCAAAGATAGTCACTCAGATAATGGGTGAAATCAGGAACATCTTGTGGTCTATGAGGGATATGAAACATTAAGAGCTCCATTGAAATTAAAAGTCATTGAGGATATGGTCATAGTGAGCATGATGAGAGAATCTCACCGTGAGTGATGATAGTATTCATCTCAAGCAATGCATACGTTATGAAGTGTTTCTAAACACTTGATCCACACTTGATAATGTCCGCGCATCTCACTAGTCAGGGAGGTAACATTCACAAGTGTTTCAGTGTAGTGTAGAGGTCAAGAAAATGGAACTCAATGTCAAACATCTCTTCAAGTTCCATTAAGGAATAAATCCTTCGATTTGGTCAAGTAAATCCGTTCCCAAAAGAAAATATTAAAGAAAAAAAGATTTTCATAAACTGTAAGTATGTTTCCACTCATATGACATCTTGGCCTGGAAGGTGAATTGAAAAGAGGTCATCATGTTAAAAGGTGAAATGGGAAGCTCGTGTGATAAGTTAAGGATAATCATATATTGACTCTGTCCTTATGTCCAAATATATCTGAGGAACAATTCAAAATGATCTAATCAAGCTACTGAGATGATCATGAACATCATAAGTGAAGAATCAAATATTCATTTATTCCCTTGAGAAACATATGAGCAAGAAGGTGAGGATTCTGGAACCAAAAAGGGTAAGAGGATGATCTTAATTTGGAGTACCATGTTTTCAATAAAAAACCATCTCATTTTTACCTATTACAACTCAATTAGTAGTGTTCCTAAACTCTCATTCATCACTTGGTAGAGTGATCATACCCCAAAGGAAGAAGCACATGTAATCACCTCATTTTGGTTCAATGGATGACCATAGGACATGAATCTCATTCAAGGACCAATCCTCTATATATAAAGTGAGGATCTATTTCAGTGAGTGAAAGACAAGAATAGAAGGGGTTTGAGCATCATGGAGTTTATTTGTGATCACTAACATGAATTTTGAATACCTATACAATTATTGAAGTGATCCTCAATCCTACCTTGTAATCAAAAGAGATCATCATGTTTCCATTTCAATGTGGATCTCATAACAGTGTTTCTGAACACTTACTTTTTGCTCTAGAATGTTTGCATATCTCTCAATGTATGTTAGCAAGCTCTTCGTTAGCAAAGGCTTCATCATCATCAGATTGATCAACCCTTCTTTCTGTCTCTTTTGCTTCTCTCTCCATATTTTAATTCTTTACCAAGAATGTAATTTTCCCCTATTTTTTCCTATCCACTTAAGTGACCCTTAATAAAACATTGTAAAAGTCCTTTTTCATCAATAAGAAAAATAATCACTTCCTAGGAATGTGGAAGGTCACAAGTTATGAGGAAAGGTGAAAATTCATGTAGTGGGAGATAAAAGGACAATTTGTAATGTTATAAATTAGAATGTCATCTCCATTCCAAGGGGTTGGAAATTTTTGATTGATTTTATGTTGTTTAAATTTACCACTACCACATAAAGAAATTAAAGTTACATTTCTTATATTTCTATGCTTATGTTCCTCTATTATTTCTCTCTCTCTCTCTTTACTTGCTAACTTTATAAGCATGGTGATCTTGTATAACCAAGAAGGAACTTTGTGTCCATGATTGATGAACTTGTAGAACAATGCGTCTCTAGTTTTTTAGTCGTGTTGATTGCTTACATTATTGTGTTCTTCTAATTTAATTTTAACCTACTCTTGTTGATGTATGTGAATTCCGCAAACATACTCACAACATTAACCGTCTTTCCTTATTTCTCTAAAGTCCCCTCTACCTCTCCTCATATAAAATTCCTCCCTTGCACTTTGTACAATCATTTTGCCATAGGTTTAGTGGATTATTCCTATGTGATCACCGGCCTAGTGGCCACCTAAAAATTTAGTTAGTTTACATTCAATAGTGGGATCCTACCCATAATCAAGGACGGGCTTATCCCTATGACTGTTGGTGGAAACAAATAATTTGCACTATGACAAATTACTTCACCAGTAATACACTAGGATGGAATAATTTTGTTTCATATTTATTCCCATAGAGGAATGAAGAATATTCTCTGTTTACTAACAAAATTCCTCTTGTCTTTTCCATCCCGTCACAATCCCATTCATGCTTATGTGAACGGGTATTTTGTACCTATGAAATCATTCCATGTGTGCATTCCCAAAGAGTATGTTTGCAATCTTTAGATTTGATTCTTTCCCCTTTTGAAATTTCATTCAACAAAATGGTAAAGGATAAAAGTGGATTCCTTAACCATCATTTCTAATGTGACTTCACATGAATATCAACATGCAATCAAGCCTGGGAGATAGTTTTTTATGTGAATGACCTAATTCCCATCCTTCCATTTCATAAATTTATTTTCATTCTCCTAATAAATTTCTTTTCCTTATTCATAAATTACAAGCCTTTCTTATAATTTGTACATAGGGTCCTTCCAAATTTTCTTACAAACTATACTTTACTAGACAACATCATCATCAGGAGTGGGATTAAGCTAGCCTGGGTTTTCCTCTGAAACTCTGAGAACCATTTTTTGTCTATCCGGCCCTGACAAATATTTTGTTAGGTTGTTATTTCAAATCCCTGATAAGAAATATTCTCCCCCTGAGATCCTCTCTCATAATGCTATGTGGTTTCCCTTGATGTGCATAATTTCCAAGGTAACTCCCTTTTTTCAACCTTCTAGATCATGTTTCACCATTTCCTTCACCCAAAATATCACATTCACACACGTACACTAAATGAATTTTGGTTTCATAACCATCCTACCATCCAGGATAAATGCTTGTTTTTATCAAGGACTTAATATAATATTGCATTTTTGGAACATGAGCTTCCTTAATAAAATTCTACAAGTGATCCTCAAAGTAATAAAATTCTAGTTATTCAGTGTCTAGATGAGCTAGAGAGAAGAGTTACTTCCCTTGAGAAGGATACTACAAATCCCCCAGTCAAGGAAACTATTGAAAAAAATTCCTCTCCTTTAGTGGAAGAAAATGTTTCAAAGAATCCCCTCCTCCTTAGAGGAAATGCCAGACTATTCTAAGGATGCCTACAAAAGTGTCTACCCAAAAAAATCCGAAAACATTTCACAAACCAACTCTAGTGCCAAATTTGTTGTTTGTCGTGGGACTAAGACAAATATCAAAGGGGGGTCCAATATTCTGGAGTGGGATACCTCCCTTGAGAAGAAATATGAGCTAATATAGATTCTTGAGGGACCTCAAGTGAGCATATGTGAACTCATGGTAATGGGGATGTCCCGTGGTTTTGCAGGTGATATCGATTATGTTCCTGGTACAATTGATAGTAATGAATTTTAGCTCCATAAAGAAAAACTCCTAACTCCCCTTCCAATATTCACGAGGGAGTTTGTAATAGTTGAAAAATAATGTAATAGTCCAAACACCCCTTTTGTATTTTATCATATATAATTCCATGGGTTGGGGGCCCTATAGAATCCCCATTTTGGTTTCAATGTATACATGTTATACTGGACTGTAACCTTTTTATCATGATTCTTCATTGTTTCACCTTTTCTATATGTGCTTGGAATTTTAAATCTTTGAAAGTAAGACACTAAAGAATATTTTTTTTCCTTAAAACATAAATCCTACACATAATATAAAGATATCACCTTATTATGATCAAAATGTATGCCTTTTCTGTGTATGAATATTTCCTTATTTTTATCCCCTTAACCTTGAGGGTTAAGGTCTACCATCTACTCCTCTAAATATGTCTTATCTCTCTCCCTGTGTTCATCAAATCTTTTGAACATTTCTATGAAAAATTCTTCCTTGGGCCCAACATGATAAAGAAAGACCACTTCCTCTCTTGATACAATATTCTCCACCACATTGGAAATAACTCTTTATTTCATCCCTTTCTTGTTCAATTTATCTAGGATTTGTTCAAAGTGAAAAAAATTCTTAGATGGTAGACCAATTGAAAATATTTTATTGACTAAGCCCCCTAGTTACATTAGACTTGAAGGTTTGAATCAATCCTTCTAAATTTGTAACTTCTATGATAGAAGCACTGTATATTTGCAACAATTTATCTATGAAACTATCAATGTCATCTACATATTCCTCTGCCTTATCTTTGACACTTTCGATCTTGTTGATGCTTTTTTATACGATTTATATTCTCACTTTCAAGGAACTAAAAAACTCATGTTTCCTTCCTTCAAGATCAATGGAGATTATTTCTTCCTTGACCAATAAATCTCCCCTAAGAGAATCAGGGTTTAAAGTTTAGGCAACATTCCATCCCACATGTTAATTTCAGCTTGATATTCATCAATAAAATCCCTAGATAACTCCATCTTCACCATAATTCCAGTGTGGCACTCCACACTACTCCTGATCATGAGTTCTCCTTTGACTAATAGCTCTTTCTCCCATTTCTTATCGTCCTCACTTCTTGCACATACATCTTCTGCACTCTTCATGAATGTATTTTTAACATCAAGGATGATTGCTTGACTAGTTTGAGGGACTTGGATTAAATTTTTGACAATGGTTGATAAAGCACCAACCTTCTCCTTCAGTTTCTCTTTGATTTCATTGTCCCTATCAATATTTTGGACCACATATTGAAATTCCACATATATATCATGTTTGAGCCCTTTGATAGACTACTTACCCATCGGAACCCGGGTGAATTAGAAGTCTACAGTGGTTGCCTCTTTTTTAAGAAAATGTATTTATGGAGTAGAAATCTCCATAAACTAACCCCCCACCAATTTTCTAGACATAATCCTCGATTTCTTTAGTGGCCTTGAGGGATTCAATGAAGTGATGCTCATTAAGTCCTCACCTCCTTGTATTTTTTGTAAAGACTTATTGGTGTTAAAACTACCTCATGAGAGGAAGGAGAAGTAATATGTGTCTCAATAATTCATGCTTCAATTTAAGCCAATTGTTATTTAGTAACTTCTTGCTCTATTACATGTTATTTTATTACATCATGGAACTTCGTGAATGCCTTCTATATATGCTTTACAATTGTCTTTGGTTTCCTCCCCAGTAAGATTTGGGAATGGTTGGTCACTTGTACCAACAAACTTTGGGACCTCAACCATATGTTCACCAGAGGGTGACAATTCCTTTTTTGTTTCACGGGTCGGCCTACTTGAATCTTCAACATCTACCTCAATTTTTATGGAAATACATTTCAGATTCTTCAAAACAACATCAATAAATCCCTAAGTCAAATGGCATTGTAGTGCAACTATGAGTGGAATTTCTCCAGTGTGTCCAAGTTTTGGTTGTTTCAAATCTCTACTTGACTTTCTTTTTCTTCCAGTTCAAGATCCATATTTGGAGTTAAATCTAATTTATCTTAAACATTTGATACTTCCTTTTTAGTCCCTTGAAAAGCATCAGTTCCTTGATCCATCTCTTAGTCCTTCAATAAATTACTAAACATTTTCTCATGCTTTGGATTTTTATCTTGAATTTTTTACCTAATCTGTAAATTGGTTAAAAGTTTTCCCACTAACCAATGGATCCTTATGGGAAAATCATTTTTAATGTAGAAATTTAAAAACTCTGAAATAAAATCATCTTAAAGAAAATATAATGCAAGAAAGAATAATAATGTACAAAGTTGATAACAGAGTTAAAAAATAGCATATGTCTCCAAGTTCGTTAATTAACGAATCGAGTCATTATAAATTTCCAATCTTAAGTATAGAATAAGAACTTACAATTTTATAAGGAAATATCTGGTTCACCACGAACTCACTGCCAATCGGTCTAGTAGAACCCATACTAGTATTAGAAATCTTGCTCAGTGTTCCAACATAACTTCTTGACTTTACACCTCCTATAGATTTCCCCTCTACTACACAGCCTCTAGCCTTTATAAAGAGCTAATTTAGATAATGTTAGTTGTCTAAATCACTTTCTTGTAGACTTCCCCTCTGTTATATGACCTACATTATCTACACAGAGCTAAGTCAGATTTGGTGTTGTCGATGAGATCAACAATAAGATTCTCCTTTATGGTCTCCAAATAATAGGAACTTGGATGAATAACTCCCAGTGTAAAGAATGATAGCTCTGTAATGCTTCTACAGTGATTCTAATGTCCCTCTACTCCACAATCAAGTTTGGCTCCATACAAGAAACTAGGCTCAAAATAGCCTTTTACAAAGTGATAATTGAGTTAAAAAATAACTCATATAATGCCTTTAATAAGATCTTAAATCTTCACCAACTAGCCTATAAAATATTCTAGATCAAATTAATCTTACAAATTAGGCTTGGGGCTTGTGTTGGAATGAATGTTATCGATCCCTTTATATACTGGGGTCAAGCCCAAAAATCTTGTATTTTAGCCTTATTAGCTGAATTAGAACTAAAATACTCAGTTGGATGAGTTAGTTTAGGTGGTCACTTTGTATGTGGCAGTTTGGCGGTTCGATCCCCACCCAGTGTCCATTGTTTTCTTCACGAGCTCTAGCTCACCAAGTCATTATGGCTTTCCGACTATCTACCGAGCCCACTCTATTCATTGCTCACATCCGTTCTTGCCACATGTCTAGATCTCCCTATTGCCGCTGCCATGTTGAATGTAAGATTGTTTTTATTGGCGGGGAGTGTGGTATTAATCCCACATTTAGTGGGGGATATATTTACGAAGCCTTTTAATAGTATTTCCCCACCCGATAGTCGTGTGGTTGTGGCCATGTTATTGCACTATTTTTCTTTCCTGTCATTGGGCTCACTAATTTTTGTCTCACCTTGAGCTCAGTAGTAACTCGGGCATCAGCTCACCACTAGCTTTCTCTCCATGAAATCACTCTGTAACTAGATATCAACTTATTGTCAACTCACTAATCATCTTGATCTCAACTTGTCGATCCAAGGAGAAAATTTGAGTTAATAACTAACTCTGGCAGTCGGGTCCCCTTCAAAACAAGAGTGGACCCCACTATTGAAAACCATTTTTCCCTTTTGTTGATGACAAAAGGTTTGTAATTTTTTCTTTTTGCTCGACATTACACCACTTGTAAAATTAGTTGACCCACTTGCCATTTTGCAGTGTACTCTGGTGCTATGTCACCTATGTCTGTATTCCATTTGATGGCTCCTATTCCTACATGGATGATATCTCACACATATGGTGGTCATTTTTCATGTTCAAATAGGTGAATAAAATCTCTCAACCTGATCTTCCGTAAGGAGTAGGTTCATGAAAATTTAGGGAAAATATGAAGTGTGCAAAATCCTCCAGGTCACTCCTCCCCACTGAAAAGGATTTTGTTCCACCAAAAGCTAGAAATTTCATTTTCCTGGTACTAGAATTTTTACTTTGAATCACCTCATGGAGATCTTAGTAGTGGAATATTCAGCCTCTGAAACTACTGCTCCAAAATGGACACGTTATGCCATTCCTTTCATGTGGAAAATTGTCAACTCACCATAAACACAACATCACATAAAATGATCAGTTTGAAAAAGAAATCTCCATGAAAAGGAGACAAATCCGACTGATTTGGTGATCTACCAATGATTATGTCTGCACTTGTGTTTAATTTCCCCAAATAGTGAATTTCCTGATATATAAACATAATATTTCCCACGTACGGGTCTTATGCTACATCCTATCAATAGATATAATTTTGTAACATCTAGTTCGTCTGCGTACACTGCTATCACTACACAATAGATTTACTTAACATGTGAGAAAAGACAATCATGATAAACCTATCGCGAGACTCTCCTCATCTAGTACTCTAAGATTTTTAAGCTAACACATAGGTTAAATTTCCTTTCATTAATCAACATGAATCCCATAGCCAAAAGTTATGAATTATATAATTTTATCAACAATCATCATCAATGCTATCAAATCTATCCAAAACAAATGATTTTTCATTTTCCATATCAAAATAAAATGGACTCATTTGTGGACAATCTGTGAATAGATCCAAGGTTTTCTCATTCACTGCTAGTGGATTTACTTAATCATCTAACTTCTTACCATTTCTTAGATGGCTTGTTGGATGGATTTTCCAACATCTCTCAACCTTGTGTCCACTCATGTGATAATGAATGTAATAATTCCTCTTGTTCTCCTTCTTGGACAAGGAATCACATTTTTTATTTCATGCGTTTGAACGACGATATTGGTCTTCAACACCTGCCTTGTTTCTAGAAAAAGGAATAAAATTCTTTAGCAATGACCTTCTCTTCTAACAAATGACAAAAAAATTGTTACATATCCCACAAAAGTGTAAGGAACAACATGCCACATTTTCTATATATCATAGCCATATTTTTCATACTGAAAAAGAGAATCAAAAGTTTCAAAACTTACAAAATTCCTCTTAGTGCTATACTGAGTGTATGAACAAGGAGGTGGAATTTCATTACCTCTTATTGTTGTTCATGTACACATTTTGTCAACCGAATGTGATGAATTTCTCCTCTGTGTGGAGCAATAAACTCAAGTGGAAGGAAACTCCTTTTGTTCAAAATTCCACAATTGCTGCATCAAATGTATCAAGAGCTCATCATTGGTCTACAAATAATATTTCAAGTGTTCAACCACTTATTTAAGGAGTGAAATTAGGATCTCAGGAAAGTATTCTCATCCTAGATATGTTGATTGAACATTGCACATTCTTCGAGATTATTCTGTGTTGAAATCTTTCCCATATTTCACCTATATCTATCCAATCACAATTGAATCAACTGCAAAATATGAAGCAATAAACTTTAATCAACCAGTTATGATACCAAACCTGATTCATAAACTGGTTAAAATTTTTCCCACTAACCAACAAATTTTTATAGGATAATTATTTTTGATGTCGAAATTTAAAAAATGTGAAATGAAATCAACTTAACAAAATTGCAATGCAAGAAAAAATGAAACTGCACATATTTGATAACAGATTTCGGCAATAGGCTACATCTCCAGGTTCATTAAGTGATGAACTAATTCATTATAAATTTTTGATCATACGTATATAATAAGAACTTACAATACTATAATGAATTTTCTGATTCACCATGAACTCACTGCCAATTGGTCCAATAGAACCTGGACTGGTCTTAGAAATATTTCTCGGTGTTCTAGAATAAATTCCCATATTTACACCTCATGTAGAATTCCTCTCTGTTTCACAGCCTCAAGCCTCTACATAGAGCTAAATCAAAAAGTGTCAGTTGTCAAAAACCTTCTTGTAGACTTCCCCTTTACTGCCTGACATCTAGTCTCTACATAGAGCTAATTCGGATCTAGCATTGTCGACAAGCTCAACAATAATATTATCCTCCTTGGCCTTCCAGAAATAAAAACTTGGATGAATAACACCCAACGTAAAGAATCAGATCTTCATAATTATTCTCCAGTGCTTCTAACATCACTCTACTCCACAATCGAGTTTGGCTCCGCATGAGAAACTATTCTTAAAATAGCCTTTTACAAAGTGATAATTGATTTTTAAAAAACCTCATACAATTCTTTTAATAAGGTATTAAATATTCACTAATTAGCCTATAAAATCCTCTAGCTTAGATTAATCTTACAAATTAGGCTTGGGGATTGTGTTGGAATGAATGCGCTTGACCCCTTTATATACTAGGGGTCAGGCTCAAAAATATTGTATTTCAACCTTATTGGCTAAGTCAGAACCAACCAACTTGGTTGGCTGAGTTGTTTGAGGTGGCTGATTTGCATACGGTAGGTTAGCGGTTTGATCTCCATCTTGTCTTCATTATCGTCGTCACAAGATCTAGCTCACCCTTTACCACTGAGCCTGATCTATCCACTAACCATGTCATCGCTTACCACAAGTCTTGTGCTCCCTGGTGGTGCTGCCATATTTAATGTTGGGTTGTTTTTGTTGGTAGGGAGTGTGGGATTAATACCACATTTGGTGGGGGAGATATTGATCGAGCCTTTTAATAGGATTTACCTTCCTGATAGTCATGTGAGTGTGGCCATGTTATTGTACCATTTTTTTTCTCATTGTTGGGATCACCGGTTGTTGAATCACCATGAGCTTGGTGGTAACTCACACATTAACTCATTACTAGCTCTCTCCCCATGAAATCATTCTAAAGTTTGATCTCAACTTGATGTCAACTCACTAATAAACTCGATTTAAAATCATCGATCTAATGAGAAAAATTTAGCTAATAACTAACTCCAACGACGGAGTCCCATTCGAAACAAGAGTGGACCCTAATTTTGTAAACCATTTTCCCCATTTGTCGAAGACAGGAGGTTTGCAAAATTTTCTTTTTGCTCCGCATTACTCCACTTGTCAAATTCATTGACCAACTTTCCATTTTGCAGTGTGCTCTGGCGTTGTGTCACCTATATTTTTATTCCACCTTTTGGATCATGTTCCTACGCAAACAATATCTCACACATATTGTGTTTGTTTTTCATGTTCAATTAAGAAATTGAAATCGATCAACCTTCTCTTTTATAAGGAATAGGTTTAGGGAAATTTATGGAACATAAGAAGTGTGAAAAATCCTCCATATTATGCCTCTTCATTAAATTTTTTCTTTGGGTAAGTTGGATCTTTAGGGGGAGGGGATGTCTGGTCTTTTTGCACTTGAATTTCAGGCCTAACAATAGGAGTTATAGCCACATTCCAACCAGGTATTTATATGTGCACATGAGGTTCATGGACTTGAGGCATGGGAATTGAAATAGGTATCTTAAATGTCTGAAGTGGAACTTCTTCACTAATGGTTACATCATTTTCTTATTGTAGGGTGGCCCTATCTGTAATAGAAGTATTTACCTTCTTCCTTTTATATCTAATGAGAAGGGCCAAATCCACCTCTTCTTCCTCCTCTTCGGTCCACTTGATGAAAAAACCATGGGAGGAACTTGTTCCTTAAATTTTTATTTTCCAAGTTCCCTCTTAGAAGATTAATCAACAACATTCCCCTTGCTTTTTCCTCTTATAGCATATACTTTAGGTGTTAATGCTAGGGCTAGGATTGACTGTAGAGGGGTAACAACAATGGGCTTGGCCCTCTTCAATATGTATTCAGTCTTCTGGGTAAGTTGGGATACAAAAGTCCCAGTCTTTCTTATATAATAACTTAACTCATCCCTGACATGATAAGTTGGAAGTGTTTAAAGGATATTTGAGGGGTTTCCTATGTTATACATGTATCTTTTGTAAATGCAGGTAACACATCACTTATTACACCTCTAATTATGTATTCGTTTAGGAAAATGGTGCTCTGTTGACTTATGTCAACCTTCTAATTAAGTAACCAAATTAGAGTTATCCTCATCACCTATGTTTTCCTATGATGCTAGTATTTCATCTCTTGAGAATCCCAATTCACACTTGGGAGCGTTGAATTGATATTTTGTTCTGAATGTAATATTGTCTTACCACATTGTCATCATTTGCTACTCCCTTCAACACCATTGCAACTTTATAATTAAAAATTTATGTTAAGGTCATTTGGGAGTGACCCCTCAACATAACCTCCTCTTCTTCATTGCAATCCATTAAGTAGTCCTCATAGTGAGGCTCATGCTCTATAGAGAGGACAATGGCTTGGTGTATAAACCAATTTATATCATAGTTGGCCCTCATAGAAAATCGATCCATTTAAAATTTATTAATCTCTTCATCCACAAAATTTTCTTTCACTAAAGTGGGACAAGTGTATATTCCAATAGTGATAGGGAATTTAATTTTAGCTTTATGTTTTATTGCCAATATATTATACACATAGAAAAGTTGCCTTGCTAACTCCAAAAGGACCCACTTATCATTTATATGTCTAGGTAGCAAAAGGGGGCACCCATAAACCTACTTACTCTTATATAGGAGAAGGTAGGGAATTGTATGAAATACTAACCCCATCCATTGATACTCCTCTTAACATCTAGAGACATCCTTGTATAGTTATAATTTTGGAAAAAACAAGCATACAATAGGGGTGAAGAAGGTCTCAAATACTCTTCTAAACTAGGCCCCATAATTGACCAAATTTAATTGATGGGTATACATCATATACTATGGATTTACTAGCTTCCCTTTCTTTCCTAAGACCCGAAAAATTTCCACAAAATGTGATTCTATATACCAAATAATAAGTCATGTAGAACTCAAGAATATTAGTAGATTTTCCTCTGCCATTGGTAGCTACATTCATCAAATGCTCACGAATGGAATTACTTATCACATCTCCCCAATGGATGGGAGGCATATTTTATAAAATGAGTAGAATAAAAAAACACATCCATTCATGAAATAAGTAAGTAAAATCATTTCCTACAATCCAGTTTAGTAATGCTATACAAACTTCCACCTCTTTGATGAAATCTACCCTAGTTAATTTCTTCATGACCCTAGAAGTAAAGTTCGGTGTATTCATGATCCATTACTCGTTTCATAACTTGTTCAATTTTACAGAATTATTATTCCAATAATATCACCCTTTTCAACACTTGTGTCTAAAAATGGGCTCACATTCGAGAGACCCAACATTATGTCTAATGATTATGCAGTTAGGGATAACAAAAGGGCACTGCTTCTATCCTTGACCTTCCTGGTCACTAGGTTGTATTTTTATGCATATGTCAATACCAATTTAAGGCACTAAGTGGAAGGATAAAATAAGAAGCCAATGTTATCCCAATGATATCAATAAATTTCATCATTTCATTTCTCTTAGGGGCCTATAGTATCTAGTTGAAATCAACCAAATCACCTTCGATTAGATTTGTATTAGCTCTTTTGTTAAAGGGGGAAGTGAGGTTCGAAGTGGTTTGGAGATAACTTGGTAATGTTTTCATTTTGGAATCACCCCAAGTTGATGACTGGAAGGGAGTAAGACTTGTTATAGCTTCTATTGTAATCAAACCCCCGTTCAATCACATTCTTCAAGATTTAAGAATTACAAAATAATATAGAAAAATTAATAGGTTAGGGCACTTGATGAGACGACCTCGCAAATTATTCCATGAGAAAGGAAATAGCTTACACCTTGCCACAAATTTCATACAATTACATTTGGCTCTGGAGATCACTTAGGGTTCTCTTGACTACTTCCACAATGTGACAACTTACAACTTGAATGAAAATTATTAATCCTCAATTAATATTTAGTTATATATCGTCACCATATCTCTACATTAATGGCACAAAGGGATTCCTGTCACTTTGTCCTTTTCTTAAGATTTTTATTTTTGACCATTGGTAATTTTTTTACTTGTCAAGGTGTTGCATGTCCCTTCTAGTGGGTGGTTGTAATTGTGAATGTATTATACATGAATGCAAAGATGCAATCTTACCCGGTGTAATTTGTAGATTCCTCTTGTGTTCACCTTTCCTTGCCACATGTTCCTCTTGATGAGATTTATTTATCAGACCTCGGGGTAAAATTTGCATCTTGCACAAGTTAAAGGATTCAAAGTGCCGAGTATATTCATGCCTTACATCTCCTGGTTGTTTCCATGTGTTCCCTTTATCGGGGCTTGATACTAGGGATGCATTTTACATCTTTGCAGAAACTATAAGATTGCCAAAATACTCCAGTGCAAGATAGTTCCACTTGTTGATCATCCTCCCTTCATATTCCACCATGTGTCCTCATCTACTATAATTTGGGGCTTGAGGTTGCACATGCAACTTGTAAATTCACATAAAATGTAAAATTACATCCATGACCCATGTACCCCCAAATTATTCAAATATTTTTCTAGTTGGACACCAGGGATAAAATTGTAATTTACACACACATAGAGTTGTAAACCTAAAAAATTGCAAGAAGCATATTTTTAAAGGCACAAGGCCTTATTTTGATGGACCAATGACACATTTAATATCTCCATGACATCGCTTATGCCTATCAATCCTAAAAATCATCCCACTAAATCAAGAAACATGAAAAATGTTACTTCTGTTAGGAAAAATGTGAACATTGGGTCAGGAGCACAATAGACTTGGTTAATTTGGAACTTAGGGAAAACTGAATATTAATTTGAGCACTCAAGTGGTGATTTAAATGAATAAGAATACAAAACATGTCATGATTTGCAACAGAAAAAAAAAGGCACCAATACTGCTCCCTATGATATCTCAAACGATTCAGATAACTTTGTGTGGAAAAAATTAGTAGGCTTAGCAGTAAAATATCACATAAAGTAGCTAAAAAGGGTCGACAAGATAGTTGACATGGAATAATATAGTGCTAGTATGGATAAGGCACGTACACATCTATAAAGAGAGTTATCAACACCTAACAAGAACTGTTGAGGAATTAAAAACAAGCAAGCTCCAATGAAGCTCATTTCAATTATTTAGGAGAACAAAAAGGTACAACTATGGCTTGCATCAATAGAATAACATCTGTCAATGTGGAATAAAATTGAAATCTAAATCACTGTTAAGTATGTTAAGTACATCCCTATGGTTTCACCCTAAGTAATTAAAGGATCATGTACATAATTCAACTACATTCTTTATAACCCATTGTTTCCTTCCTATCGGGTGATTCACATGAATGAACAAGCTCCTTACGCCTAATGTCTAAGGTCTAGAAATATAATGCTTTTCCATTCCCATTTTGTTTTAAAATCTACATCCATGTATAGTAGCCCAAACATTTTTTCAAAACAACAAAATTGTAAGATAGAAGAATTTTAAAAAAGGGAGGGAGCAGTTAAGAAAAGTGTATACAGGGTTCTTCATCTTGGTTTTCTCAGTCATGAGCTGAAATTTTGAAGTCTGGGGATGATGTTGACAAGGTTCTTCATCAATTGAAATATTAAGAAGGAAATAAAAGTTGTGAAGAACCACACACCACAGAAGCAATTCAAAAGTCACCGGGACACTAAAAAGTCTGCTAATAACTAAAAAATACATGAAAGACTAGAAAAACCCACGAACCATTAGAAATTCACCAAAGAATGTAAGAAATTTTGGAATGAAGGAAAAGCCATGCAACAAAGTACATAGTCACTACCATTGGAATTGATTATTGGGTAACTTGTGTGAGATATGTATTTATGTTAATTCATTGTAATAGAGAGAATATGAGATATGTAAAATATAGATGTATGTGTGAAAGTAAGTAAGAGATAATGAAGAGAGTGTGTGTGAAAAGAGAGACTAAATTATGAACTATATTCAAATTTGAGAAGTTAATATAAAGATTATCTTGTGAGTTCTGTTATTTTTTTCCAATATGTTATGATATTATTTGTTTTTCATTCTTGGTACTCGGCATATACCTTACAAAAAAACAAACTACTTAACCCTCACAACATTATCAAGGCTTAAGGTGAACACCAACACTCTCCTACCCTCACCAAAAGTGGTTCTGAATCCCCAATATCTTCTTGAAGATCCATTTTCAATCTATGGTGATTTTCATGCCCAAACGTTTCAATGACCAGCCATGTCCAATCATGCATGTGAACCCAAGGTGTTGGATAGGGATGTTCATCATATTGTAGAGCTTGAGAAAGTGACAATACATTTGGAGAATCATCCTAAGGATTTAGAAACCAAGAAAGATATCATGTAACATTTGAAGGAGTGGCTCAAATATTTTGAGAGTAATAAATCTCTTCATCTAATGTCATATAATATCCAAATTTCTTCAAGTGGACTATGGTCTTCTAAGGTAAGATCCAACATTGAAAAACCAAGAAATAGTTATTTCAGATTGGAATGAATATGAAAATGGTGATGAAACCATAACTCATCCAGTTCAATATATCCTTAATGTTAATTTTCATCAATCTATATTCGATCATGTGGTTGATGAGCTTAAAAATGAGGAGAAAAATGTATTTGACACCAAGGATGTTCAATTAGAGACAAAAGATAATGAAAAACTTTTTGCCATCATTGGGCACAACATTTTAATGAGTTATAGGTAACATTAGAGTTTAAAACTGAAAGGTAAAGAGTTAATTCTGAGCCTAGAGTTGTGGATGAGGATGAAGGATCAATAGAAATCATAATTCCTCCATATAAACCCGTATTCTTACCCAATAAGATGATTCTTTTTGTAAAAAATTTTGCACCTAAACCGAAGGAATAAAAATATGTTTCATTGAATTTCAATGACGTTTAGATGAAACAATAAATGGATAAGTATTTAATTTAGGCTGCAATTTTTTAATGATAGGAACATAAGAATGTAAACTTTCTAAATAATTTGAGATCTTCATGCTTTCCTTTGGGGGTGAACTCATATAACCTACTTGGGAGGATGTCATGGACTTAATATATTTAAGAGTAAAGGAATATGTATATGTAAGCTCCGCCTATGGAGATGAACACAAAGGAGATGGGAAAATTAGATAAAGTTGTCCATTGGTTTTAAAATTTGGGTGTCCTATCAGATATCTATCCAAATCAGAGCCTAAACATCTTCACTTAAGAACTTGAGGATGAATGACGCAATACCAAAAGTTAGCTAATACACCTTCACAAACAAATAAAACAGAAAGAGGAGGTGTATATTTTCATTAGAGCTAAATTTTTGGAGGAAGAGGTGTAAACCATGTTTTTCACTCTCCTTACTCTATGTGGGTGTTTCAACTGATCTCATGCGCTTATTTCATTTAAAAAGGGAAGCTACTTCTCCCATCTTATTTGTGAATTTGTATAATTTGTTATGTACATGGTTAGAGTGGGAGTATCTTAGGTCTAATTTTTACATAACAAGTACTCTACACACTCTATATATTTCATTTGAAGTATGAATTATGTCTTTTGTATATAGTTTTTGTGGATCACTCTTGGGCTTGTTCATATTTGATACTTATAATTCAAGATAAATTCATAGTTTCTAAGTTTTTAACACTAGAATCCATGCCCAATGGATGCAAAATCCATTGATCCTTACATTTAACAGGAAAATGAACCCTTTAAGTTACAAAAAATGTTGTTAAATCTCAACCCTATTAAATTTTTATCAGCCTTGTCATTAAAAATCATTAAAATGGTTTTAAAAAAGAGAAACATTTTGATGTTTTTCGGAATTCCTTGAGGTTTTATGGTTTAGTTGTATCTTTGCATGTTTCTCTATATGGATTTATCATCACACCATTGATCCATTCTATCTAGGAAATATTCAACTACTCTATATATTTATTACACTGATTTATTCCTCCCTTTAGCTCCTTGAGTGGTGTAAAATCCTCTATTAATGGCCACCACTTTATCTCTTGCAACATTTGATGTAGGAATAACTGGAAAAGCT
The DNA here is from genome assembly GCA_019776745.2 of Taxus chinensis. Lineage (NCBI taxonomy): Eukaryota > Viridiplantae > Streptophyta > Pinopsida > Cupressales > Taxaceae > Taxus > Taxus chinensis. The sequence continues at coordinate 29,891,136 of CM034152.1, forward strand.
CTAGATAACCATGGAACCAAATAAGGTAAGTAATTTTTTCCCTAAGGTTTTCAACGAGGTACTAGTTCTTACCTAGAAACCCCTTTGCTCGATGTTGTTCTTGAATTACTAGAAATCTATAAATCTTTTCATTAGCTTAATTTTTTTACCTTTGTTGGTTATTTTGTTAGCTGAATCCCCCCAAAAAGAATACTTAAATAATAGGTACATAACTAATGAGATTCCTATGGTGTCAAGCTTGAGGGGGTTCAAAACCAAACCAAGGGATTGTTTCTATTTTGTTTCAATAATGTTGAGCATTATAAATCCATTGTTAATCATGGGCCATGGTTTAACCATAACACTTTGGTTGTGTTTTCCCAATGGACACGAGACTTCTAATTCTTGGAGTAAGCTAAACTCAAAATTCCAGTTTAGAACAAGTTTTCTGGTCTACCTCCCCCCCTTTAGGGAATTTTGAGTAACTCGTCAAACCCTTAAGGCATTTCATTTTCCTATAAAAACCCAAATTCTACATATCTCATCCTCAAAATTTTGTCTCCATTGAAATGGATTTGGATAAAGACCTTAAGGAAACTATTGATATCTAGATTGGAAGCACTCAAATTTCTCAGTGGATGTTTTACATTAAAATTCTAAAGAGGTGCTTTTAGTGCCAAGACTTAGACCTTATGATTTAAAAATTCCCTTTAATGGGTGCCACATGCCAACCTCACTAGGAAAACATTAGATGGAAACTAAACCTTCTAGAACAACCATGGTAACAAATTGAAAAATGTGCCTCGTGGTGTTTGAGGTAGTTTTTGGTTAGTGTTATCATATGAAAAAGTACCTAAAACTCAAATGAACATGGTTTACCGATACTTGTGCCGACAATCGTAATATTGGGATAATGGAATGTAGACAATGTGAAAATTTTCCTCCTCTCATTAAATGAAGAGACCTGCAAACAAAGACAACTAAACATCAAATATTAGATAAATGTGGTAACAAGTTGATTGAAAAAGGACCATCCGAGGAATCCAAAGGGCTTCTTTGAAGGGTGTCAACTCATTTTGATACAATTAAGATGCGTTAATAAAGATAATAAGATAAATGATGATAAAGCAAAAAATCAAGGGGAATAATAAGACCATGTTCAGCTTCGTAAGTGGCCCTAGCTAGGGCCGTGACAAGCTCAAAATATTAAAAGTAATCATACCAGTACTCCTCAGTTTCTTCCTGTATCTCGTGGAGGATCTCGAACTACTCTTAAATGTCCTCAAATGTAGGTGTGAATGTGGTGGCACACAAAGTGAGATTGTGGAGGATTTCAAAATGCTCCCACAAGAATGGTTATTGAATGATCGAAAGATTGTAAATGTTTATGATATGATGAGACTAGCCTGGAATAGTTATCTACATAGTAGACATACTTGTATATAATTTGATTAGACCAGATAGATTTGATAAAAAAATATAATTAAGACAATAACTGATAAATTATTGAATTTTTACAGAGATCATCGGTGATCCATGGGGATCGTGGGTGATCAAAAAAATTGATAGCGACTAGGAAGATATTTAGCGATCCTTGTGAAAAGTTGATATTTCAATAATAGAGATAATTGATGAAAAAAAATATTGTAAATTAATTGTTTGAATTTATACCTGACATGAAAATAAAATAAAATGGACATAAAGGAAATTTATTTACCTTAATAGGGAAAAGCAAGTTGTTGATACTTGGATTTTTTGGAGATGTTGTGTGGAGATTTGGATGACTTGATAGATGTGATGATGGTGTCTAGATATTTGTGACAGGGTCTTATAACTTCCTAACACGATAGAGCTTCGCTACAATGATCTTGGATGCTAAAACATGAGCTTTATAATCATTAGTGATATGTTAGGATCGTCGGTGATTTGGGATTTTTGGGGAAAACATCTTGGAAGTGGTTTTAACCACCTCCAAGTTGGGATTACATGGGTAAGGATGTGTAATGGAGAGGTTAGGGATGTTAATAGGTTAGGGTAAGGGATAAAAATGGGTTTAGATGGGTGGTGGATTGTTATGGAGGTTAATGCAAAGTTGGAATAATTTTATGGGGGATAAATGTATGATTTTAGGGATGTGGTAGTGACAAAGGTCATGATTTTAATGATAGATTTCATGGTTTAATTGTGTGTACGAGGTATAGGCGGATTACCAAAGGTGACGAAAACTCGGTGTCTACATTTGCCCTTGTTTTCAAGTGGTTTGCAATGGAAAAACTACTAGATAAAAATGAGTGAGATAATTTAATTTGTAATTGGATGGGTGGTCCCCCCTTAAATTGGTGGTGATTGTGATGAAGTGAAATAATCACCGATTTTAAATATTTGTTGGATAAAATAGGTGTGTTTGATTCAAGTTGCCCCAAGACTAGGTATGGAAACAAAATTTCCACAAAGGTGGACTTGCACTACCATGGACTCAAATGATAGGGGAACCAAAGGGTTTGTAACCTATAAATGTATCACTCTTAGGAAATGGCCGCGGGTAATGGTTCCCACTAGATATGTGATCCATGCAAGATTGATAAATGTTGTTTCCACAAAGGTGGGCTTATGAGGCCAGGAATTCAAGTGATAGGGGAACCAAATAGTTCATGTCCTATAGACATATGACTTAATGGATTTTTTATAAAGGCAAAATTGATTAAATATATATATATATATATATATATATATATAGATAAATTGTGACAAAATGGTATTTGGATAAGGTTATGAGGCCATTTAAGGATGGACTTGGTAAAGGAAGATAAATCATCGGTGATTACTTGGATTGCTGACGATCAGACTAAATTATCGGTGATCACAAGGATCATTGGCGATCGGATGGGCTGGATTTTTTTTGATATATAAGGCAAGCAGGAGGTTCATCTGAACTCTTGTGCTTTTATGATAGTGACATTACTATAGTATTATTGTGTGATTGTGAGTGTGATTTGAGTAATATGGAGGCGTTAGAGCTGGAAAGATATGTCAAAGACCCACATGTGATGAGGTAGGTGGTGTACTTAAGTTTTGTTATTATTATATATATATATATATATATATATATATATATATATATATATATGATCTAGACTATACGGTCATCACTAATTTCACATGAGATCTGGTAATCCATAGGATCATTGGTGATTGGTAATGATCACTAATGATTATAATGATCACCAGCAATTTAGTTTGATGCTTGATAGATGTGTAGTGGATAAATGTTATTTTTGATTAAGTAATTTTGACTAATTTTTGTGTCTAATATTTGTTCGTTGTTTTTATGGAATCTGGAAGCAGGATAGGGATCGATTTACTACATGAGACAAGTTCTTCAAGATTATTGATGACGTATGTGAGGAGTTATTGGATGGGGAGTGGGATCATTTTGAGGGCATGGGGTTTGATGGGATGTGTCATTACTGATGTATCCATAGAGATATATGATTATTATTGGCTATGTTCAAGAGGTGGGATCTTATTACATGCACTTTTTTGTACTGGTAAGGGAGATGACCTTGACTTTGGAGGATGTGCACCAGATTCTATGTTTTCCAGTACAGGGTGAGCAGATTTATACTATTAATGAGACATTACGATGCAAAATTTATATGGAGATGATGGTTTTAGGGTTGTATATTTTATTGGAGGGTTCTCATACAAAGCCCTATATCATGATGATGAGGAGGTTTGAGCTTTGGTGATGATGATGATGTTGGGTATTCTCTCTTATGCCTTACCGGATTCAGCCAAAGGGAAATTCTTATGGATGATGATAGGTGTAGTAGGGATATGTTGGAGTTCGGGATAATGTTTTCTTGGGCCCCTAATTTTTTGGCACATGTCTTTAGGGAGTTATGGTCCTAGAGGACCAAACAAAAATTGGGTATAGATGTATCATTTTTGCTAGAGTGTTAGGATAACGAGCATATTGCAGTGGCTCGATCTAGAGGATTTTCATGGATGAGATGGATGGAATTAGAGTACCCAGTATCTTTTAATATATAGAGATCAGATCATGGTGCGACAAGGACTGTGAAAGATGGGGATTACTATAGGAATCTCATGTCTGGATTACATGTAGGTGATGTGATGTGAAGGCCATACACATGCTTCTTAGTATGGACTGATATAGTGAGTGAGATCGTGGGCATGCAACATGAGATGTGGGTATGGGGGAAGATGGATGTTGAGTGGGAGTTGGTGTGATATGGTCGTGTGAGATGACAATTTGGTTTGGTGCAGGATGTGTCAGAGGAGACGATGGCTTATTAGAGAGATAATGTAGAGATAGATGTGGCACTGCTAGTTTTCATGAAGTAGTGGATATAGAATATGAGAAGGTATTTGGTGTAATTATTGATTCGAAGGGTGTGGAGATGGGTCATGATGATGTAGGCGTAACAGTGGCCTATGCAGTATAGTGGCAGGGGAAGCTAGGTGGTGTTGATAGATGAGTGTGGGTTCATGTGGATACTACACCTCAAGAGGGTGGTGGTAGTGAGGGTGGAGATGAAGGGGATAGGGTAACTGAGTTAGAGGCTACCATAGCTCATTTAATGACTGAGAAGGCTACATTGGTGATTGAGAGAGATGGGATGGATCAGTAGTTTTCCACTGTATAAAAAAATATTATGTAGGATATAACTGATCATGATTGATATTGACAATAGTAAGAGGTCTTACGAAAGGCCCTCAACATCATTGGGCCTTCAGTTTCAATGGGTGAGCTACACGTGGTGAGATCTCAAACTAATGGTCAGATGGGGTCACTTGGTGGTATGAGTTTGGCTAATTACCACTCATTATGTGAGGATGTTAGCTACTATAACGTGATAGTACAATGGAGGATACTTGATGAGCCTCACTATGTGATATATCAGGCATGGAAGCAAGTGGTACCGAAAGGAAGCACTACGAGTGTTGGTTAGGTGCCAAGAGATCCAAATAGAGGACCTGATAGAGGTCCTAGTCGTAAGTAGGGGACTAGCACATAAGGGAGCATCCAATTGACGAATTTTTAGTTTACTCAGTAGATATGATGTTTTTGATGTAAGCATCTCCCTTGAAGACTATATTTGATGTATATTTGTGGTATACAAATTTATTGAGACTCATGATTATGTATGTTGATATATTCATATATATATATGATTATGATTTTTACTCGTGTGTTGTTGATGATTTATTTTGATATTTGATGTTTATAATGCGATGTTGGCATATTTTTGATGTGATGTTTAGATTTGATTTTGGCATGATGTTTAGATGTTATGTTGAATTTTACATATGATATGTTGATCTTAAGATAAGGTTAGATATATATTTTATTGTGTTTCTATATCTGATGAGTAGGGATGTTAGTTTAATATATGATATGTTAATTATGATGTTGACATGATGTGGTTTTCAATATGATGGTGTTGATATATGTATTTCAAAATGTAATTTAATTGTGGCTAGGAATAAAATGTGAATTGTTTGCTTTAGAATGGAATTGATGCATATGTGACATGATGGTAAAATGTATAATGAAGAAAATGCACTTTGTGGCCTTGTAAAAAAATTTAAGACATAACTAACAATAAATAGTCACATGTAGGACATTGGATACAAATGGAAGTGATTTTGTATACCTTCCTAGAACATAGGAAGGGTTGGCCTATGCATTTTGTACGAGAGAGTAGGTTCTTCTTTTGATGGTTTCATATATATATTGACACATATTGATTAATGTGGGAAGTTTTTATAATGATATTTGTAGCCATCCTTCGAGGGAGTGGTCTGTAATTTTGAATTTACGATTTTTACTTTTAGAATAACCGTCCTTTGAGGGATCAATCTATATTGGATAGGCAGTTGCCCTTCAAGGGACAAGTCTATTTTTGACAATATGATTTAATAGCTGTCCTTCGAGGGATCATCCTATACTTGGATAATGCGCATCCGTATATATTTTTGATTTTATGCTGAGGTTGGGCCTAATAGACCATTTTGAAGAGGGGAAAGGACATGTGCATAAACTACACATGTGTACCCCTTAGCATGTTTTCAGTTAGTAGGAAAAAGATAGATGGATGTAATGATCATGGGGTTCCTTCTAATGAGGAAATTTTCCATGTGAAAGATGAGATGAACACAACCATGGTGTTGATATTTAAGGTCTTAGTTATAAGGTAGAGATGGTAGACCACATGTTTCCAAATCATTACGATGGTGAATGCTAGGCTAGTTATGGAATAATATCTTTGATGTGACTAATGTCATGATGGTAGAAATGTTAATAGTAGAAAGGCTACATTTTAAACACATTCAAAGGTTCCTTTTCAAGTGTACCACTAAGGGAGGCTAAATGATAGGCTTCTGACCCATTTTTTGAGTGATGACATATGGAATGATCTAGTTAGGGGAAAAATTTCCATGTTTACTCCCTTCCAAAGTAGTGACATTTTTTATTTTATTTTAGGACAATGTCACCAATGTTGAAGTCACATTCTTTGACATGTTTTTTATATGCTTGTTTGATGCATTCTTGATAAACATGATGATGTTTGAGAGCCATTAGGTAACATTCATCTAAAAAATCAAGTTGTGTTAGACATTCTTAAAGATAATAATCATCAGAGATAAAGTCTTTGAGGGCCACACAAAGTGATGCGATTTTAACTTCAAGGGTTAGGACCACTTTTGAGTAATAGAATAAAGATAAGTGGTAGCGCATGTAGGAGTACGAATGTTATTTCGATAAGCCCAGACAACAAACATAATTTGGAGATACCAATTCTTGCCTGCTTGGTCGACAATTTTCCTGAGCATTTTGTTAGAATATTTTTCTTGTTTGTTTGATTTTGGATAGTAAGGGGATGAAAATATTAGTTTTATGTTTAAAGTGTCACATAATTTCATAACTTCCTTGTTCTTAAATTATTTCCATTATTAGTGATGAGTTTGTGGGGGATGCCAAAGTGATATATTATGTGTTGGTAGATAAACTTGACAATTTTGTTTGCTTTTGTAGAGACCAAGGGAATATCCTCTACCCATTTAGTGAAATGTTTTGTAGTTGTGATGATAGAGTGGTTTCATTTTGATGAGACCAATGAGGTCAATTCCCTATTGTGAGAAGGGCCATATATCTTGAGCTGTATGTAGATCCTGATTTGGGAATGTGAGTAAGATTGGAATGTTATTGACATTTAATGAATTTATTAACGTATTCACAAAAATCCTGATTGATATTGGGCTAGTAATATCCCATTCATAAGATGCGTTTAACAATAGCCATATTGTTAAAGTGTCCACCCGATATACTGTTGTGGACTTCTTGGATAGCTTTATTGGATTCATGAGACTTGAGACATCGTAATAAGAGGCCGTTAAATCCGCATTTGTAGAGAACACCACCTATGATGAAATATTGTGTAGCATGTTGGAGAAAATATCATTTAGAATTTTTAGATAGGTTAGAGGGAGTTTCAGATTCTCATAGATAATTATAAGTTTAAGTGTACCAAAGATCTGATGGATTGTCTTCGACGAGATTGATAGAAAGAAGTTTGTTGGTGTGTGATGGTTGATCTAGTCTATGCAAACCAATGAACAATTTAGAATCATCGGTTGATATAGGGATGAGTGATGCAAGAGAAGCCACAATGTCTATGAATTTATTATAAGATCTTGCAACTATTTGGATGGTGTAATGATCAAAGGATTTTAAGAGGAATTCAACAATGGTTTTATATTTTTGTAGAATTTCATTTTTACATTTATAAATTCCTTGATTTTGTTGATGAAGAGTTGATAATATCCATAGATATCTAGGATTTGAACACCAAACATGATAGTTATTTTAAGTTCCATGATGGTGGCTTCATATTCGGCCATGTTATTAGTGCATTCAAAGTTTAATTTGAAGGATAGAGGGATAAGAGTCCCTTGGGGAGGTATGATAATGATATCGACACCTCCCCCTGTTAAAACTTATAACCATAAAAGAAAACTATCATTTTTATAGGATTGTATTCTTGATTGATGGTGTTGATGCATTCATCTAGGAATTGTTTATAAGGTAATTAATTTTTTAGGAAGAGGAGCTTAGGCGAGCTATTCGTGATGGCTTTAATAGATTTTGGTGGTATGAATTCTAGATCAAAATAAGTCATGAGCATAAGCCATCAAGTGATACAAACACTGTGATATGGATTGGAATGCATGGTTTTGAGGGGATTGAAATTTGTGACAACGTAAGTTTTATGATTAAGTAGATAGTGACGAAGTTTGGAAGTTGTGAAATACAAGGTACAACCCAACTCTTCTACATCGGTGTAATGGGTTTCATAGTCATCGAGAGTGTAGCTTATATAATAGACAACTTGTTCATGACCTTTCTCATCTCAATGTGCAATCATAGCACCGAGGGCATGAATAGTAATGGATATGTATATATAAAACAACTCCCCCTCATGTGGAGGTATAAGCATAGGTGGTGATAAAAGATATTGTTTGAGGTATTCGAAGGTATTTTGAAAATCGTGATCCCATTTGAAGTGGACATCCTTTCGAAAGAGATGGTGAAAAGTTTGAAAATGATAATAAAGTTGTGAGATGAAGTGGTGAACTGATTGAATTCTACCTTGAAGGATATGAATACGTTTGAGGTTTGATGGAGGAGGCATCTAGATGATGGATTTGATCTTGACGGGGTCTACTTCAATGACCCTAATAGAAATGATGAACCCTAAGAGCTTTCTGGTGAGAACACAAAATACACACTTAGTAGGGTTAAGGTGAAGATAGTATTGGATGATTCAAGCAAATATAATATCTACGACAATAAGATGGTCCCTAAATTTCTTGTATTTTCCTAGGAGGTCATCAACATAGTCTTATACAATTTTATGGATGAGATCATGATAAAAATATGTCATAGCATGTTGATAAGTGGCCCTAGCATTTTTAAGTCCCAAGGGCATGATGTGGTAGTAGAAAGTCCCCCAAGGAGTAATGAATGAATTTTTATGTTTATCATTGGTAGAAATGAGGATTTTATTTTACCCATAGAATCCATCCATGAGGGAGAGCATTTCATGTCCAGCGGTAAGGTTGACAACCTGATCAATGTTAGGAAGAGGAAAGTAATCTTTGGGACAACTGAGTTTGAGGTCTTAGAATTCTGTGCAGATGCATAAATTTCTAGAGGATTTTGTTACGGGTACAATGTTATAGAATCATTTTGAATAATCAATGGGAAAGATGAATTTTGTAGAGAGAAGGTGTTGTAGTTCTTCTTTGATAAGGAGAGCTACACAAGGGTACATCCTACATAGTTTTTGTTTGATATACTTAGCATGGGGATAGGTGGTGATATTGTGGACTACGATGTTAGGGTCAATACATGGCATGTCATTATATGACCATGTCACTTTATGACTCAAGCATCTCCTTCACCTCATTTTCTCTAGTGAATAGACTGGGTTCATTTAACACAGGTACATTCTTGAGAATTTTATAGTAGTTTGGGGAGGCATGGAATGGGATAGGGTCTCTAAACAAAAATATATTTTTATGAAAATTTATTTCGAAAAGGCTTATGACATGATAGAATAGATTTTTATAATTGTCATGTTATAAGGCCTTAGTTTTGGACCTTAGGTTGTGCACTCTATCAATATGATTTTTCAAGATCCTATATATTTAATATTTTCATATCCATAAGGGAAGGATGCCCATTATCTCTATCTCTATATGTTTTGGCATCAGAAGGATCCATCTATTTACTTACCGTATACTCTACCCAAATTTTGGTTCAAAGCATTAAACTTCCTCAATCTAAAAAATAACTCATAAATAACCACTTTGCAAATGACGCCTTTCACATCTTTATTGAGGAAGAAGTTTTTGTTGGAATCAAAATTGAATGAGGAGGGGGTGAATTAGTACTTTAAAAATTTAAACAATTTCATATTTCCTTTCTTAAATCATAAAGCATTTAACCATTAATGTGTACAAAACATCGTACAACATACATTAAAATAACCATAACCATGAGAGAGAACACCATAACACAAGATGTAAGTGGTAAACCCTCAAGGGAAAAAAAACCCACTAAAAAAAAACTTTATTATAGCGATGTTTCAAATTTATTTGAGTACCAACTCAACAAAGAGCACCAACCCATAATTTAGTGATGCACCAACCCCACAAGGAGCACCAAACCATACTTTAGTGAAGCAATAACTCCATAAGGAGTATGCAACCCCATAAGATGATAAAGAATCCAATAAACCACATTTTTATGAAGATCTATTATATTTTGTTTATGAAACAACTGATGGAGATAACCTATTCATCTCACACACATTCAAACCCTTGCTCAAATCCTCATTCACCTAGCTCGCTCTTTCTTCTTCTTTCATGGATAAAATTTTCTTCAAACCCTTGAAAACAAGCTCTTTAACATTCCTAAACTTGTCACACACTTCTTTGGCTCTGATTGTATGCCTTCATACTTGTTTCAATCACACATATGGGTCACATTTTTCACTCTCTCTCAACTAGGGTAAATTTGAACTCAAACATACACTTTATACCCTTATCAACTCAAAAACATGAAGCAAGTTGGTACTACACCTTTAGTTTGAATAATACATATTAAAAACTTACACATAAATTCATTAAAACATTCACAATGTACCCATATAGGTCAGTCATGCTCAAACATAACCAACAAGCTCAAAACCCCATCACCTAGATGAGAAAAATGAAAAACACAATAACCATGATTATTCAAGCTCCCAAATTCACCACACATGTCAAATATGACATAACAACATCATCCATGGATGTAAATTAGTTTTCACTACTCAAATTCTTCATAACTTACTCAATAAGGCTCATATTCTTCTCAAAACAATTGTTTCTAGGACCCTTTCTTCACCTTTAGGCATCAATACCACACCAAAACACCTCAACTATGGCATGCAACCCATATATAGAAATACCTTGACCTTTATATCACATCCATGCTTTATATATCTCATTAATCATTCATATGTGCAAACCACACAACCTTTCCTCTTCACCAAATTGAGCTACCCAAAAAGTAGTTTTACTACAAAATCAATAGGTTTGCACCATTTTTTCCACTTACAAGATGACCAAATGCATTAAATAGGAAAAAAATCATCCATATTCACTCTCCAAATGATATCAATCATCAATAAATCCATATCATACATCTTCTACCTCCATCTTCTAAGAAAATCAATTCAGTCCTGAGAAACCAACAACTTTCTTCTCTACAAACTAAGTTGGTTAACCTATAAAATATCATCATCAGGAGATAAAACTTATACCATTAGAAATCCCTCCGAATCTACTTTCTAGAACATCTTAAATTTCCTTCCAACTCTAAGTGAAAGGCTTTCAATTAGGTCCATCTCTAAAAATGTCTTAAAACTGCCCCAAAACTCCCTTAAGACCAGTCTTCATAAATAAGGCACACTTTTCCATTTAGGATCATAACCACGATCTTAGATAATCATGTAAATCAATTAAAACTCCCACGATAAAAACAATGTCAATTTATTTCATACTTCCTTTGGACAACTTTGTCTCAAAGTGAACTTCTTCATAAAATTACATTTTTTAGGTGGGGTCCACTCATCACCACATGATCTATTTTACCTATGTGGAAAGCTAGAGGAGTATTCTAAAACATCAAATCATCATAATATAAATAACAATTAATTTTGGTAACTTACCAAGTAAATCTTTCCTACCGATTTTGAGTTAGGTATTCAAGCACACAATAAGTTGTTTACCTTCTTAACATTCGTTCATAAAAATGTGATGATCAAATGACTTCATTATTTTTGTAAAACATTATTAACTCAATGAAAAATCATCCATGAAAGCCATAAGGTCCCATAAAAAAGCACACAACTCATTGTGAGCATCATAAGGTGTAATTCGAGCTGGAAAATACTCTTTCTTGGACCCTATTTGACACAAAACAACATAACTTGTGAAATATTCTTCAGAATGACTCAAAAAAATTCTCAAATTTCTAAGACACCCCTATGTCATCATCATGGATCAAATAGGTCTCCATATTCTCAATCCATCACATTTTCATGACTACCCCTTGGGGTTTTGCATGGTTTAGGCTAGGGTCAGCTGAATCAACACAATAAATCATCATAAAACCTCTCAAAAAGGACCACACAACCTTAATACATCATTAATCACTCACATACATGACTCCATAAACTCACATGGATCTACAACTCATCCTCATGCCTCCAAGCACCTAGAATGGGTCTAGATGAGAACCTAAAATTAGGTCTTCAACCTATACATGCACCCTAAAAATCATGTGAGTACCTAAAAACTCTCCAATCATGCTCTCCATAATTATACCACAATCCTCAAGTCACCAAGCCACTCAAACCATCATGCATCATCATATATGCAAGCTAGGTCACCTGACTAGGCTTGCTAAACCAAGCCAATCTCATTGAAACACCTCGTGTCATTGTTGTCGCTAAATCAATGCACCCTTTGAATGGCCAAAATTTGAATAGGAAATTTGGTGTGATTGGGACACATGGGATCACCTCTAAAGCTGTGGGAATTGGGCTTGAGGTGAACGTCCGGGAAGGCCAACTTCCTCTTCCTAAACTAAGTGTTGTACTACTACTCATGTAATAAAAAGGATATCTATTCCTATGCTAACATTTTCATGGGGTTTTAGGGAAAGAGATTTACAAAAATTAAACTATACGAGGGATGGTGATGCATCAAATAAAGGGGTGTTTCCAAACTCATGAAGGGTTAATTTGAAAATGGTGTGTGCACCACATATCAACTTCACCTACTATAACTTAGAGAGGGTACAAAAGACCATAGACTAAGAAACATGTGTTCCCTTTGTTAAAATTGATCAAACAGAGTAATATATCAGTTTCCCAGTGAATAAGGATGAACTTAAGAAGGGTGAATGGACACCACAACTCAACTACACGCAATACTCCACCACTCAATAAGCACAGAACTCCAAGAACCTGTAATAGAAACGTGAACTTACCCAATGTACCTGCAAGCATGACAAAAGACACAAGGAAGTATAGAAGGATGAAAGGACCGAGATTAGTCACAAAACACACACTTTTATTACTTCAATAATGTGCACAATGCATCATACATTCAGAAGAGGCAATGGTTTCCATTACAGTCTTGAAGAGGAGGCTTGAAAATTCTCTCAACACACAAGGACAACTTGTAGAAGAGAGAGGACTCTTGAAAATTACACTTGCCTAAGATGTCAAACTTTCCAAACTATCTGACCTGTTGGAACCCCTTAGAATGAAACTCCAACTTACATTTATAGGAGAATATGTGAGAGAGAAGAGGAAAGGGTATAATTACATTCCTAAATTGAAGGTATATGATGGTTCATTTATTACAGTTGGTTGAACCTTTAGAAGGTTCCATCATGATTAATGCTTGACCTTTCATGTAATTAAAAGAATATTAAATAATTAATTAATTTAAATGGTGGGACCCCCCGTTGACCAGTTTGAATCGAAGAGGAAGGGGTCATGAAGAAAAGGTCAAAAATGAGTCTAACTCGGTGGTTGGCACGCTGAGCTAACCCACCAAGGTGGGTATCAAGCTACTCCATGAGTATTCTCACATCTTCGCGACCATTGTTGAGTTCTGAGCAACCTACAGAAGTCACTTAGCTCCAAAATGAGCTCTTCGTTGAGAAAATCAATCTTACCTTCCCCGCGCTCCACTTTCCCTCCGAGCAGAGTCCTTTGTTCGAGCTCAAAATTTGACCGAGATTCTTTATGTTCTGTTAATTTTTTGGCTCCAACTCATAGTCGAACGTAAACTTCTATACACTAAGATGTTATTTTTTTATCTCACCTTACTATCCTTCATCAATGAGCCATTTCCGTCATGAGCTCGTCTGTCTTAGTTCTGGCTTGGTTGTCGAGGTGAGTTCTGCCAACAGCGCAACCATCCCAAGTTGAAATGATTTGTGATCTCTTTTGCATCACGTTGATCGAGCTATGCTCACTTGTCCCACCACCAAACTCTTTCAAAGCTCCTTCATCATGGTGAGTCAAAATTTAAGCACCCAGTATCATGTTTCACCGAAAGCGAGTCCTTCACTAGCTCTACACACAACTCACCATCAAATAAATCGACTGATCCATGCACTAGGTAATGTCGACTTGGACCCAACTCGACCATTTCACATGGAACTCCACACGAACTCGCCCCACCATGGAATCAACTTCATAGGCTCATGCAACCATACACTAAAATATCCAAATGGCTTGATAGCCAAGCTCCCGAGTCGCATGATTTTGAGCTCCTCCCACAAGCTGGGCAACTTTCCATTTATCTTGATGAGCTTAAATGGGTTGCGTGAGCTTTGAGCTCCTTATCCTTCAAAATAGATCACCGTTAATCTCTATCCCAATGCATTGACCGAGATACACTGACTCTATGTCGATCCCATACTCACACCAACTGACTTGGAACTAGGCTCGATCCGAGCTTACCACCTCCTCAAGCTAGCACTCCCACAACTCGGTATTAGCGTGCCTGAACTTATCAAGCTCTTCAAGTTCTAATTCCCACCATCTTAATCATTAAACACACCCTTATTAACCATCTAGGAGTTGGTCCTTTGCAACTCACCAAGTGGTGCTCCCAACACCACCTCCATTCGTCTTGCCATGATTGCGGCATTCTGAGTGTGATCTCAAGCTTCACTGACAGACTTGGCTCATCCTGACATGTCATCCCTCGCACTCTTGGTGTAATAAATTTTATTCAAGCCATCTCATACCAGTGTGGTAAGCCATAAACATGGATCACTCGGATTTCCAAATCAGTTAGATTCCTACTTGGTGAACTAAGATCGGTATGATTTTTCCATTCTTTGTGTGACCAAGCCTGAAATTATGAATTGTTCCTTGTATCTCCCTTGACCCACCTTTTGACCCATAATGGTGATCTCAGATCCATTGGTCAACAAGCTCAGCACCCCAAGTTCATATCGTTGATGAATGGCTTGCCCATAGATGTCTGAGCTAATTTTAAGCTATGCATTCAACACTCATTTCAAAAACCGAAGCCTAATGAGAATTAGCTTGGCTCTAAATACACTTAAGAATCTGACCTATTTGTGATGCATGGCATGCAACATTTTTCTCCTGGCTTGACATAATTCATCTGAACCTGAAAATATCATACGAATATTGTATTCTTTATTTGACCACAGAGCTGTGAACTCATTTTGGAACGATGACTCACTACTCACGAAACTATTGTCACATTAATGCACCGCTATCATCAACTACCACTGTGTGACTCAGTCTCACCAATCAACCTTCTCTCATAGCTCATAGAATGACTCACCATCTCGTGTGAAACCACCAGGTCAATCATCCAAATGATGCTTTAACACCCCTGACGACTGCAAAGCCTGGTGAATCGGAAACTGACTCGGACTCCTCCTCTACGCGGAACTTTTGTGTTGGGTTGTCATTTCGACATTCCTGTATGGAAATGCTCTCCTAAATTTCCACATTGAAGACTAGAAGTGCAGGATTTTGACACCATTTTTCTAACACAACCAAGCTATGGATTCAAAGTTTTCCAAAGCACTCACCTTCCACAATGCCACGGTTTGGACAACTCGATCGCCATTTTTCCATGCCCATCATGGATTTTGCTCCACTAAATTCCAAAGAGGGAATCCAAGGTGTCGAGGGCATTTCACCCATGAACAACTTGGCGCATTGGCTCTTAACTCCCACTTTTCCACCAGCTTACCATTTCCTCCTTACATGACTTGGCTTCATTCCTTAGACTTATCCCACTGAGATCCAAAATCTTCCACTTGAAACGCCATCCATCGGCTTGAAAAACATGTCTTCCATGTCTGTGATCTTCTCAATTTCAATCCATGATGAGGCCATGTGTCTCAAGTGGATGGCGATCCAAGTTTTCCGATGCTCAAGTCACTCAGAAATGAATTCCTACCACGAATGATGTCATAAGGAAATCACTCACGAGCTCACCATATCTGAGAACCTTTAATGGCTTGATCCATCACATGGTCACATTATTTACCTCAATGCCGAGAAGTATGTTCACTTTTAACTTGGTTGGTTCAATGTTGTAATGTCCTTGATCTTGGCTCAACTCGGCTTCATGATCTCATTTTTTCCATTTTTCCTCTCACATTGGTCGATCCTGAAACTTGGTCATGAGATTTTCCTACACCTAATCTATTTACCACCGATGAGCTTAACACTCCCGAGCCCATAATGCTACGTGATTTTTTCGTGACACCTTCAATCTTGAGTCCGAGCATATATCATAGTGATTCACTACTTAATTAAGTACTCTTGCAGCTTCATCTTCTCACAAGCTTCATCGACTTGACTAGTGAACTCAAACCTCCTTTGAATTCTCCCTATGGCACCATTAATTTCCTTTCACAATGGTTGAGTTCCTCACACTATGACTCTATGGGTCATCTTCTCAAGACTGAGATTGGTTATTTATGCTATAGTCTCTGTCGAGCCCTATGATCTTAGTTTATGTTCCTGAGGAAGCATTGACCTCGTTGAATAAAAATGAATTTATGCTACCATATAACTCAAGTTTCTCTATAGCCAGGTATTTCATGATTAAGTTCAATCTTCCTGCCATATCACTTTGAATTTTCCAGGTTGACCTTCATCCACATAGTTCGGGAAATGAAATGATGTATCAATTATACCACTGTTTGGGCTACCGATTGACACTCTTGACCTAAGCTTCTCTATATGATCCATACCAATACCTTATGATTTCTTCGACATCCAGAAAGTTCTTCTAATCCACTCATCCCCTTCATGATTTAAATTGACTTGCCTCAATGTTGGGCTCGACCGACCCATCAAGTTGAGTTTTAATGATGAACGACTAAGTTCTCAACTGAGCCAACACTGAGTCACCGAGTTGACACCGAGTTGAGCTCAATTTGACCCCATTTAATGTTAGGTGAGCTCACCTATGCAATTCATTAATTATTTTAATCATGTTATCTCGTGATGACCAGAAATGGGCCCTTGGGACCGATGTTGTAATTTGGTCAAAATAGGACCCCGTTGTCCAATTTTTCCATGTGCACAAAATTGGATAACATTTTTGGTGACCTCTCAGGGATGTTTTCCTGCTAAGCATAATTCTAGTAGCCTTAAGTCATCCATTGGGCATGGAGTCAATATTGGAATCCTGAAAGTGATTTGATCTTCTATGATACATCCTGGAATCTCCTTGAGCATTCCTGATCTTGGACCTCCCCAGAATGCTAAGCATGAAGTATATTGAAACTGTTGAATGCTTGAAATCTATGGAACACTGCATAATTTTGAATGAGGAATATCATGAAACTCTTATGGAAACTTTGAACCTTCCTTCTCCTTTAACACCTCCAATGATGAAACAATGTGCAAGAACAACACAAAAACATATCAACAAGGAAAGAAAAATAACAACACACACAACAATGTGCATAAGCACTTGGAGGAAAACACCTAACTAAATTGTACAGGGGGTGGAATGCTTCTCAAAAACAAGCTTTGAGATGTATCCCATTCACATGAATGGGTAGTTCTTCTCCATTGAGCTTGGATAGATGAAATGAATTCACCTCTTTGCAACTCGTGATGATGTATGGCCCGCTCCAGAGAGCATCAAACTTGGCGTGCTTTCCTAGCTTGGCCCTGTCTTCATCCCATTTGAGGATTAGATCTCCCTCTTGAAAATGCCTGTCAGACGCCTTCTTGTCAAAATATTTCTTAACTTGAGCCTGATGTTGCTCCAAATTCTTCATAGCCTTGTTCTGTACTTTCTCTAACTCTATGAGTTCATAAAACCTTACTGTCAGAGGATCACTCTCCATAACTTCAAGTTGATGAGCTAACTCCAAAGAAGGTAACTCCAAGGAGAGTGGAAGTTTTTCTTCCCTTCCATATACAAGCACGAAAGGAGAATTTCCTATGGCCCTTTTAGGTGTGATCCGATCTTCCCATAAGGCAGTCTTAAGCTGTGTATGCCAAGTCCTTCTTGTTAGTTTCCATCGTGTGCTTAATAATCCTTATGAGGTTTTTGTTACTAGACTCAGCCAATCCATTTCCTTGCAGATAGTAATTGGATGAAGTCTTGAGGTAGACCCCATTTTTAACAGCCCATTCACTCAACTTCATACCAAGAAAATCCATCACGTTGTCTGAAATGACTATAAAAGGAACACCGAACCTTGTCATTATACCTTCCAAAAAATCCAAAACTACCTTTTCATTTCTCTCTTTCAATGCTACCACCTCTGTCCATCGAGTAAAATAGTTTGTTGCAGTAAGGACCCATTTATGTCCATCACTGGATGGAGGATTAATCATTCTGATGAAGTCCAACCCCCATTGAACAAAGGGTTGATCCACTTGAATTGGATGTAGTGGAAGAGCTGCCAACTTTTACTTTCCTGTGAAAAAGGAACATTCTTTACATCTCCTTACCCAGAGATGGGCATCTTTGAACAAATCTGGCCAATAGTAACCGGCTCACATGATCTTGGTAGTAGTTGTTCGTGCAAAGTAATGTCCTCCAGATAGGCCATTATGAAACTCTTCTAGTATCTTACTCACCTGTTCCGGTCTTACGCACCGAAGGAGGACACCATTCAAATCCTTTTGAAAGAGAACGTTATCTACCAAAACATATGGAATAGATTGAAGATGGAAATTCCATCTTTGGTTTTTATCCATGTTCATAGGATATACTCCTGAGAAGAGGAAATTCTTCATTTTGGATAACCAGTCAACTTGATCATCACTCTCATCAGTGTTTAGGAGCATTGTATCCTCATCACCTTTTGATTCCATGTCTACAGCAAGTTGTTGACACAAACCTTTACCTCTGACAAGTTTGGTAACCTTGATATGCACATCATACTCCATCACCTTCGTGATCCATCCAACATGCTTCTCGTTCATCTCTTTGTTCAGCAAAAACTCCTTGATGCACCTGGATGAGACACCATCAGATGAATTTTTTTGTTGGACAACATGTGCTTGAATTTCTTCAAATCTCGAATAACTACAAAGACCTTTTTTTCAACGAATGAGTATTTGAGCTCGTAGTCTTTGAGGGATTGACTGAAGAAAGCAATTGGCTACTCCATCAAATCATCATTTTGTTGGGTGAGGATCCCTGAAAATGATCTCTTGACCTGCAAAGCATAAAGGATAAAGTATTTATCAAACCTAGGGTTCACTAGCATGGGAGCTTGAGAAATTTCTGTTTTGATGGCTTCAAATCTCTCTCGTCCTTCCTTTTTCCATGAGAATGGCATGTTTTTCTTCAGCATGGCTGTCAGTGGTTTAGCCAATGTCGTGAATTGAGGGATGAATCTCCACACAAAGTTTATGGTTCCCAGAAAACTATGGAGACCCTTCTTATGACTTGGGAGAGATAAGGACATAATCGAACGAATCCTGGCTGGATCGATTGACAGTCCTTCCGCTGAAACAACATGCCCCAACAAATTTCCCTCATGCACTGCAAAAATACACTTCTTGGGATTAAGTGAAACCCCAAATTCCCTACACCTTCGGAAAACCTTCCTTAGATGCACGATGTGATCATCTGCATGCTTAGAATATATAGTTATGTCATCTAGGTAAACCAAGATGATATCATTGATTAGTCCTTTAAATGCCATATCCATGGCTCTTTGGAAAGTAGCCCCGACATTGGACAATCCGAATGGCATTTTGTTGTAGGCATACGTGCCCCACTTGGTAGTGAAATCCATTTTGAATTGGTCAGATTCTTGGACTAGGATTTGATTGTAACCCAAATATCCATCGAGAAAAGAAAATATTTGAGCTCCTGCCACTATTTGAAGGATCTGCTCCATTGATGGAAGAGGATAATGGTCTTTCAATGACACATGATTCAAATCCCTGAAATCTATGTACAACCGAATCTCTCTGTTCTTCTTCCTTATGGGCACCATATTGGCTACCCATGAGGAATGCTTGATGGGAAAAATTATACAAGTCTCAATGAGTTTGGTTATCTCCTTTCTCATTAGTGGCTCGATTTTGGGATTAATCGGCCTCTATTTTTGGGGAACTAGCTTGGCATTAGGATCCAGTTCGATGGTATGTTGTGCTAGACCTGGATCAAAACCACACAGGTCTTTATAGCTCCATGCAAAAATGTCATGATACTCTTGACAAAGTTTGATGAAAGCTTCTTTCTCTTCGGAAGTACACACTTTTCCAATCTTCATAAACTTCTCATGCGCTACCTTGACTTCCTCAAAATCTTCTTCTTTGACCACCATGTTAGAGCTTTGTCTTTTGGCTTGATCATCTGAATTGAAAATGGATTCCAGAGTGACTAAGCCTTTTGGTAGTTTGTTTCTTTTCAATTGTATAATTTGATCACCATATGACTCTTGCAACTTATCCTGATTTCTTGCAGCAAACTCTACCTCTTCTTGTAGGAAAAGGACAATTTGTTTGTCACTATCGAACACTTGCCAGCTACTCACATTATCAGGGACTGTAGGTCAAACCACCATTTTGACAAATTACTTCCCTTCTTTCATGACATCAACAGGTATGTTGTATTGTGAGCCAATTGTAGCAAGCCTATCAGCATCTTGATTCTGATTTCTAGGAACTGCGTGGATTCCAAAAGCTTCAAAATCTTCAATCAAGTCCCAGACTCGGTTCTTGTATGATCTTAAAAGATCATTCTTGGATGCACTACATGATGTCACTTGATGGACAACTAACTCACTGTCTCCAAAAATAGTAAGGGCTTTGATCCCCTTCTTTTGGGCTAGTTGAATTCCTTGTACAAGGGCCTCGTATTCAGCAACATTGTTAGTGCAACTGAATTGCAACCGAAAAGATGAGAAGTACTTATCTCCCTCTGGAGAAATTAACATAACACCAGCACCAGATCCATTCTTACTTCTCGAGCCATCAAAGAACAATTGCCACAGTCCTTCTGAATCGCTTGGTGTTTTGACAAGTTGTGGTATGATTGTATCTTCTTCATGAATGCAGTATGTACCCAATCCTGTTTCTTCCAAAAGTAGAAAACCAACTTCTTCTTCTACCAACACATCAGTGTAGGGATCATACTGATGATCTCCACTTACTTCATCTAGCACAGTATCGGGGACTTCTTCAACGAGAGTGGTCGGTTCATGATCAACATCTTCTTCTTCCGGATCTCTGATGGTGTAATTCCCATTTATAGGACTAGCAGTGTAGGGTTCTACATGATTGTGGCAGATTGGTTCCACCCTTATAGTCACTTTGGTTCTGTATTGAGTCCTAAGAATCATATGTGACCAATCGGCTGATAGATAACCACCCATCTTGGCAGTGAAATCTCGTGATAGGCAGATGGTGAAGAGAGGAGGAAGATCAATGACTGATATGTCTTGGGTGAATGACAAACTTGGGCATGCATGGATGGTAAGTTGAAGTCCTTTGATAACTCCAAAAGTCTTAACAGATATGCCATCCAGCTGAACAACTCCTCTTACAATTGGTGCATATTGTATGCCTAGTACATCTGCAATTTGTTTGGGCATGACTAAGCTACTGGCACCAGAATCGATCATGCAATTGTGCACCAAGTGGTTTCCAATGATCAGGGAAATATAGAATGGTGGCGGTTTGTTTGCTTTAGGAATAATTTTCCCTTCTAATTGGCACAAACTCATAGCAATTGTTGCTCCATGACTTGATGATCTGCCGGTTGTACCAAAATTGTTCAGAGCCTCTCGCAACAAGTTTCTTTGAGAAGGAATTGAGAGTGCATCCCACATAGTAATGCTCAGGTTGGTTTTATTCATCTATTCCACTATGCTGAAGGGAATTTCTCCTACTTTGTTGACACTTCTTTGAGCATTGGGATCCTCCTTTGGAAAATGCTTGTTGGGTACCGTGATGCCTGATGAACTTTCTTTTCTTGCGGCTTGGCTAACAGGTATTTCTGGTGGTTTCTTTCCCAGATCTTTATCAACCGCTGCTTGTTTGAGGCTGTGAAGTGGATGTTTGATCAGATTTGGAAGTTTGAGGTTCCATTGCTCTCTTCTTGGAATGAGTGTTTTCCGCCACTGATGAGGGATCTGTATTCAACCCACAAAAATCTTCTGCTTGCCAGTTTAGCAAAGTGGTTTCTTTAGGTGCCTGTGGTTGATCTGTTGTTTCTTGCGTAGATGTGTTCTCTATTTTCTCAGAAGGGGTAGATATGCTTTGAACCATAAGGGCCTTAGCCAAGAACTCCATTGGGACAAATATTTTGATTGTGGGGTTGAGAACAAGGGTAACACCATTCGTAGTCTTGAACTAGATTATTCTGGATAGGTACAATGGCTCTAGATGAACTAGCAGCAAGAGGGTTCCGAAAGTTCAAAGGTCTGACATTTCGCAACTTGATTTGTAGCTTGATTTTGTGGCTGATTGTTCCCTTGAAAAGGAGGATGGTTAGCCTGATACTGCTGATTTTGTGGCTGATATGGACGATTGTATTGAAATTGTTGCCTCTTGAGTGCAACAAGCTTGTTTCCAAATTTTTGCAGCAATGACTTGACTTCAAATAGATCATTTGAAGAGGCAGGGGCAGACTGAGCTGGTTGATTAGAGGCTGCTGGAATAGGAGCAATGATAGGCTGATTGGTTTTAAGATCTGGAGAGAATGACATTGGCGTTCGTGGATCTATCTTTCTAGCCTGAATCAAGGAATTTTCTACTCTTATGGAAATGTCGTAAGTGTCAGATAATGTAGCCCCTCCCATGGACTGGATCATGACTTGCTACATCACTATTCAAGGCTCACAAATAATACAAGAATGCATTATGTGCAGAAGGCTTTATAAGTGTCAGAATCCTATTCCAGGTCCTGTGGAATTGGAAGTTGAAGTCACTCATGTATTCTTGGGGAGCTCTCTTCATGGTAGTGAGTTGTTCCAAAAGTGAAAGATTATCACTCTTGTCTTCAAACTATTTACAGAGCTTTTCTCCTAATTCATCCCAAGTGGTTATACTACCAACACTTAACCCTCGAAACCATTGAAGTGTTTTTCCCTTAAAATAGGTAGCAAGAAGTCTAACCGCAACATTGTCCTCCGTGACATTATGTATGGCACAAATGTTGGCTACATCAAGAATATGTTCCACTGGAGTAACGTGAGTTTCCCCTATGTAAAAGGGTAAACTTTTGAGTGTCGCAACAGGTATAGGGTCACGTTGAGCCAACAGAAGAGGACTGCTTGCATTAAAAGGGGGAAAAATTTGGTTGTGTTTCATAGTAGCAAGAGGTTGATTGTTCCCTGGTGGAGTGAACCTTCCGTACGGAGGAGTTGAATGACCCCTACGAGGTAGAGCTGTAACTAGTGATGTTGAAATGCCTCTTCGTCTTCTCTTTGGAGGAGACAAGGAAAGTTTGATATGCTGATAATTTCCTTACTTTGAAGAAGCTCTTGTCTAAATTCTTTGCATAAGTTAACGCACTGAGATTTGGAATCCAGAGATATAGATTTTCCAGGTACTTTGACTTGTGTAAGTGAGAAGAGAAGTACCAACTCTCGGTCCCATCGGGCATGCCAAAAATGTTTGTCGCCAAATCATTGCACCCTCCGAATGGCCAAAATGTGAACAAGACGTTCGGTGTGATTGGGACACATGGGATCACCTCTCAAGCTATGGGACTTGGGCTCGAGGTGAACCTCTGGAGAAGGTCAGCTTCCTCTTCCTAAACTAAGTGTTGTACTACTCCTAGTGTAATAAAAAGGCTATCTAGTCCTATGCTAACATTTTCATGGGGTTTTAGGGAAAGAGATTTGTAGAAATGAAACTATACTAGGGATGGTGATGCACCAAATAAAGGGTGTTTCCAGACTCAGGAAGGGTTAATTTGAAGAGGGTGTGTGCACCACAGGTCAACTTCACCTACTGCAACTTAGAGAGGGTACAAAATACCACAGACTAAGAAACATGTGTTCCCTTTGTTAAACTCTATCAGAATGGAGCAAGTATATCAGTTCTACCAGTGAAGAAGGATGAACTTGAGAAGGGTGAATGGACACCACAACTCAACTACATGCAATACTCCACCACTTGATAAGCACAGAACTCCAAGAACCTGCAATAGAAATGTGAACTTGCATAGTGTACCTACAAGCATGAGAAAAGGCACAAAGAAGTATAGAAGGATGAAAGGACCGAGATTAGTCACAAAACACACACTTTTATTACTTCAATAAATGCACAATGCATCATACATTCAGAAGAGGTAATGGTTTCCATTACAGTCTTGAAAAGGAGGCTTGAAATTTCTCTCAACACATAAGGACAACTTGCAGAAGAGAGAGGACTCTTGAAAATTGCACTTGCCTAAGATGTATAACTTTCCAACCTATCTGACCTGTTGGAACCCTTTGGAATGAGCCTCCAACTTACATTTATAGAAGAATATGTGAGAGAGAAGAGGAAAGGTCATAATTACATTCCTAAATTGAAGGCACATGATGGTTCATTTATTACAGTTGGTTGAACCACTTTAGAAGGTTCCATCATGTGTCATTAATGTCCGGTTTGACTTATTCTTTGTAATTAATTAAAATAATATTTAAATAATAATAATAAATATTATTATTAAAATATTTAAATAAAAATATTAATTTAATTACTATTTAAATGGTAGGACCCCCCGTTGACCGGTTTGACTCGAAGAGGAAGGGGTCATGAAGAAAAGGTCAAAAATGAGTCCAACTCGGTGGTTGGCTCGCCAAGCCAACCCACCGAGTTGGGTATCAAGCTACTCCATGAGTATTCTCACATCTTCATGACCATCATTGAGTTCCAAGCAACCTACCAAATTCACCGAGCTCCAAAATAAGCTCTTCGTTGAGTAAGTCGAGCTTACCTTCCCCGAGCTCCACTTTTCCTCTGAGCTGAGTCCTTTGTTTGAGCTCAAAAATTGACCAATCTTCTTTATGTTTTGTTAATTTTCTAGCTCCAAATCATTTCCAAACTCAAACTTCTGTGCACCGAGCTATTATTTTTTAGCTCACCTTGCTATCCTTCATCACCGAGCCATTTCCATCATGAGCTCATCTGTCTTAGTTTTGGCTCGATCGTCGAGGTGAGTTCTACCAACAACGTAACCATTCCAAGTTGAAATGATTCATGATCTCTTTCACATTACGTTAAGCAAAATATACTCACTCATCCCACTTCCAAGCTCCTTCAGAGCTCCTTCATCATGGTGAGTCAAAATTCAAGCTCCCAGTATCATGTTTCACCGAAAGCGAGTCCTTCGTGAGCTCTACACACAACTCACCATCAGAAAACTCGACTGAGCCACGCACTAGTTAATGTCGACTTGGACCCAACTCAAACCTTTCGCATGGATCTCCACATGAACTTGCCCCACTGTGGAATCAAATTCATAGGCTCATGTAACCATACACTAAAATATCCAAATGGCTCTACAGGTAAGCTCCTGGCTCGTATGATTCTGAGCTCCTCCACCGAGCTGGGAAACTTTCCATTTAGCTCGATGAGCTTAAATGGGATTGCATGATCTTTGAGCTTCTTATCCTTCGAAACGGCTCGCCATTAAGCTCTGTCCCAACGCATTGACCGAGCTACGTTAACTCTATGTCGAGCCCATACTCATACCGACTAACTTGGAACTAAGCTCGATCCAAACTTACCACCTCCTCGAGCTAGCACTCCCACAACTCCGTATTGGCGTGCCTGAACTTATCAAGCTCTTCAACTTCTAATTCCTACCATCTTAATCATTAAATGCACCCTTATTAACCATCTAGGATTTGGTCCTTTACAACTCACGAAGTGGTGCTCCCAACACCACCTCCATTTGTCTTGCCATGATTGCGTCATTCTGAGTGTGATCTCAAGCTTCACTGATAGACTCGGCTCTGCCTGACATGTCATCCCTCACGCTCCTGGTGCAATGAATTTTATTCAAGCCATCTCATACCAGTGCGGTAAGCCATAAACTTAGATCACTTGGATTTCCAAATCAGTTAGATTCCTACTTGGTTAACTGAGATCGGTATGATTTTTCCATTCTTTGTGTGACCAAGCCTGAAATTATGAATTGTTCCTTGTATCTCCCTTGATCCACCTTTTGACCCATTATGGCGATCTCAACTCCATTGGTCAACAAGCTCGGCTCCCCAAGTTCATATCGTTGATGAATGGCTCACCCATAGATGTCTGAGCTAATTTTAAGCTATGCATTCAACACTCATTTCACAAACCAAAGCCTTATGAGAATTAGCTTGGCTCTAAATACACTCAAGAATCTAACCTATTTGTCATGCATGGCCTATAACGTTTTTCTCTTGGCTTAACATAATTCATCTGAACCTGAAAATATCATACGAATCTTGTCTTCTTTTTTTGAACGTTGTGAACTCATTTTGGAACGAAGACTCACTACTCACGAAACAATTGTCACATCAATGCACCACTATCATTAATTATCATCGTGTGACTCAGTCTTCCCAATCAACATTCCTCATAGCTCGGTGAATGACTCGTCATCTTGTGTGAAACCACTCGATCATCCAAATGTGCTTTAACACCCCTGATGACTCACCGTGTGAATCGGTAACCGACTCGGACTCCTCCTCTACGTGGAACTTTTGTGTTGGGTTTCCATTTTGACATTCCCACATGGAAATGCTCTCCTAAATTTCCACATTGAAGACTGGAGTGTGGGATTTTGGCACCATTTTTCCTACTCAACCGAGCTATGGACCTAAATTTTTCCAAATCCCACCTTCCACAACACCATGGTTTGGATCTCGACCGCCATTTTGTCATGCCCATCATGGATTTTGCACTACTAAAGTCCAAAGTGGGGAATCTGGGGTGTCGAGGCCATTTCACCCTTGAATAACTTGGCACATTGGCTCTTAACTCCCACTTTCCCACCAGCTTACCATTTCTACCTTGCATAACTTGGATTCATCTCAGACTTATCCCACTGAGCTCCAAAATCTTCCGCATGAAACGCCATCCATCGGCTTGGAAAACATGTCTTCCATGTATGTGAGCTTCTCAATTTCAATCCATGATGAGGCCACATGTCTTGAGTGGATGGCGAGCTAAGTTTTCCGATGCTCGAGTCACTCAGAAATGAATTCCCATTGTGAATGATGCCGAGGCATTCACTCACGAGCTCACCATATCCGATAACCTTTAATGGCTTGATCCCTTGCATAGTCACATTTTTTGCCTCAATGCTGAGAAGTATGTTCACTTTTAGCTTGGTTGTTTCAATGTTGTAATGTCCTTGATCTTGGCTCAACTTAGCTTCATGATCTCATTTTTTCCATTTTTCCTCTCGCATTGGTCGATCCTGAAACTTGGTCGCGAGATCTACCTACACCTGATCTATTTGCTACCGATGAGCTTAACACTCCTAAGCCCATGATGCTATGTGATTTTTTCATGACACCTTCAATCTCGAGTCTGAGCATATATAAGAGTGATTCACTACTTAATTAAGTACTTTTGCAACTTCATCTTCTCACAAGCTTCATCGACTTGACTAGTGAACTCGAACCTCCTTTGAATTCTCCCTATGACGCCATTAATTTCCTCTCACAATGGCTGAGTTCCTCATGCTATGACTTTGCGGGTCATCTTCTCAAGACCAAGCTCAGTCATTTATGCTATAGTCTCCATCAAGCCCTATGATTCGAGTTTATGTTCCAACGAGGAAGCATTGATCACCCCACATTGAATTAAAACAAGTTCGAGATGAGTTACTTTTGTGCTACCATATAACTCAAGTTCCTCAACATCTGACAAGTTCTTCTAATCCACTCATCCCCTTCATGAGTTAAACCGACTTGCCTCCATGTTAGGCTCGACCGACCCGTCAAGTTGAGTTTTAATGATGAACGATGGAGTTCTCAACCAAGCCAACACTGAGTTGTCACCAAGTTGACACCGATTTGAGCTCAATTTGACCCTGTTTAATGTTAGGTGAGCTCACCTATGTAATTCATTAATTATTTTAATCATGTTATCTCGTGATGAGAAGAAATGGGACCTTGGGATTGATGTTGTAATTTGGTCAAAATAGGACCCCGTTGTCTAATTTTTCCATGTGCGTAAAATTAGATAACACTCATAATGATAACACTGCCCTAAAACTTTTTCTTAGTGTTTTAATCCTCCTTTCATGCTAACAAAGACTTTTGAGTTAAAAAATTTCTCCACAATCCATTCATCCTTCAAACATTACTTACTTTGTCATACAAGCCTTCTAAACATCCTTCATACCTTAATCATGGTCAAGATAAGCTGCACCTGCCTTGAAACTCCCTTCTAAACCTGTAACATGCATTTTTGCACTTTCATAGTCACTGAGAACTTCATTCATGCAAGCTAACCAACACTCATACTTTACAATGTTTGATATATTTTCTATACAAGCCTCAACACACCTTATATACCGAATAGAGGAAGAATTCAAGTTTTCACTACTTTGAGTAAGTCTATACATACCTGTAGGTCTTCATTTTCTTTCTTGTACAGTCATTGTACACTATTGATGATGATATGTTCTTCTGAGACTTGTTACTATTATCCTTGTTTTATTCAATATTTTCAATGAATTTTGTATTTATCCATGAATTTATTTCTAACAAAACCTTTATGACATCTTGAAAACACTAGGAGTGATGCCCCTTGCCTTAGAAATCCATCTAAGGCTCATAAAATGCCATTTTACATCTTCACTTCCTTGGAATAGACCATACTTACCTAGAAGCTTTCCTTTCTCACATGAAAACCATTTTCTTTCTCTTTGTACCCCAGTAATGTATACATACCTTCAGATCACTTGTAGTAAGATTCTAAAACTTCAGAAACCATTATTGACAATGCCATCTTGTCAAACATGTAGCAATATATTTGTTTATTTTCATAGACACTTTAAACTGTACAACAATGAAATTTCCCTTACTGAGATGCATTAGCAAAATTTTTATGATCATGTACCCTTTGTATTTTTCATGATAATTTAGACTACTTCACAAGATAATCCATCACATTGAGAAACCCTGATTTTTCAATTTAAAAATGCCTATTTGTTCTCAGATCATTGGAACACCTCCATGAATGAAATGAACATACCTCAGTTTGATGATTCCCTTACATTGGTTAAACACGTCTTCACTAGGAATTAACTCTTCATTCCATGTCTAAAGAACTTTTAAAATCATGTAGTCATCTTATATACCTAATTATGACACTCCTTCTGACCCGTAGCCATAATTTGACACTTGCACAGACTTAACAAACTCACTTTTTTCCTTCTTGAACACTTTTGTTACTAAGCTCAATCTCTAAATTGTGTTGAAATACCTTAAGATACAAAAATAAATATTCTTGATACACTTAACTATAATTAAAGAGTCAAAAACTTACTTGTAGTTCCACTCAACTCATGATCATAACTGGAGCACATAGTTTTCTCATTCATATATCACTCTTCCTTGTTGCTTCTTGAATGCATTTAGACAAAACTCCACAGAATGACCTTGAACGGTTTCCTAGAAATTTTATAATGATGTATACCCTTATTCATGCTTAATTGGCTTTGTAAAACATCAAGACATCCTCTATACCACTTTCACTTATTCATTTTACTTTGACGGGATACTATCTCTGCTTTCATACATTACAAGGAATATCTTTCAATAAAAGGAGTTTCAGATTATAATGAATGGCTTTCACAATACCCATTTCAGTGTTTTTCATGCCTTCAACATTTCATAGCAGAAGATTATGGAAAAAAATCCTTTCTATAAAAACTTACTTCCTTAATTAGGTCTATGACTATACTATATGATGTACAAGCAAAGTATCAGACTTTATGAGCTCTTGAAGACCTCTTATCCACTTAAAACATATAAATCTATCGACTCACAGCCTAAAGGTGATATGTTGAGATTATCAAGTCCTAACTCCAATTGAAAAGGTCTCAAATCCTTGTTCATTGTAAAACACTAAGGAAGGATTCTAGATAACCCAAGAAGCACAAAATTGCTATAACTTCCTTCAATATTAATTCTAAGAATTAAAAGTTTAACTAGAGACCTATTACAGTCTAATTAAGGTTTTCTCTTTACCAATGAGGGACCATCATTATTTAAATCTTGAAATCTATCAGATTCTCTCTTTCTCAGCCTTGATCTTTGTCCTCCTTAATGAAATGACATTCTTAGAGATTTTGACTCACACCAATAACCTGCTTAAACCAATGACACGACATACTTAAACTCATGACTATTATTTCATTACTTAAATCCTATAGTCTCACCTTACATATGGAATTTGTGGAAGAGTATAGACATACTTTGTAAGTTTGGAAATTTGACTCAACCTTACACAAAAAGCTTGACACAAAAAAATATCATGATAGACTTCCCTTGATACCATATCATGACACTTACACAAGATGTATTTTTTGACACATTGACAACAATTCATACTAATATAAAAATATTTGACCTCTCTTGATACACCTTTTCTCATACTTTACAAACCTTGAGCATCATTCACAGACTTCTCTTGGTGTCTCAACTGATAGACTTCATAACATGATCTATACTTAGATTAAGAGAAAATAAAAATAGATCATAACCATACCTTAAAGGACCAAGACAAGACTTTATAAAGACTTCAACCATCAATACCCCATGACATGACAATTACAAACTCAAAACATGACAGTACACCCTTTTAAAAGACTCCTTGAACAATAACACTAACATTTATTGCTTAAACAGCTATGGACAACATCATTTGACTACAATACATACCTTAGAACCATGAAGCCACATCCTACAATAGAATATCTCAAATCAATCAGCTCCCCCTTTCTGTAATGCTTCATATGGATCATTATGTCTCTAAAAAGCTTAGTAGAGACATAAAATTTATAATAAATCTAGAAGAGTGACCTAAATAGATCCCAAGAACTCTTGGACACTTGTACCTCACCTTTTCCATCATGTTTTTAATTAGTAATCTGAGACACACCTCATCTTGCATCCATATTAACTCTTGGTGGGTCATTATTGTTCCTTCTAGGCTCCCATATCCTGCCTTGATTGCTAGCATGCAAGCTAGAACCCTAAAATCATCTTTCTTAAACCCTAGGACCTTGAAATCTCTTATCTTACCTTGAGTAACCATAGTGAAATTCTTGAGCAACGTGAGAAAATTCATTGCAACTAAAGCACACAACCAAACTCTTGCCTTTATAGCCTTCAACTTGACTAGGAGGATCATACAAACAATATCTATCAACATGACCTCTCTCATGGAAATTTTAGCACACTACATTCCTATCTCGTTCACTCCTACTATCTCTCCATGGATAATCATAGTTATCAAGCCTCCTACACTCCTTTTACCTATGACCAAAGACATTACAAATAAATAAATAACCATTAAATGACATTTCATACCTTGAAGCGTTAGGCTACCTAATTGGATTTGTTTTCACATTATCTTTGGTGGAGATCTCCTTCTTTCCATCCTTGATGATTTATTCTCCATTATTCTTTCTTGGAAAGCTATCTTCTTACATCTTATCTTTTCCCTTGAGTTCATCACTAAACCCCAAGCCTGCTCTATCACCTAGTAATCTTTGTTTTCCAAGAAGATCATCAAGATCCTTGGTGATTTTGTCAAATTTATAAAATTATTTAGCCTTCTTACCAATATCTAACAAATCTTCACTTATAAACTCTATATCTTCTTCAAATTTGGTGCATTTACTCTCTTTATCTTGCAAACTAGTGACTAGAAACTTTACATTTTCTTCTAGCATTCTAACTATCTCATTCAACTTGCTTGTTTTTGGCCAGTGAATCTCTTCTAGATCATGAATCTTATCTTCATATCCTTTGACATAAGATCTTAGGTTCTTGTTCTTCTTTTCAACATGCCTTAACTCAGTTTGGATACACACTAGTTCATCTTCTACATCATCTTCTTCTTCCTCAGAATATCTACGAGAACCTGATATGAAATCACCTAATAATGTATAACCACCACTAATATATATCATGACATATTTAGTCATAAAAAAAACCTCATTTCCAACATCTTCATGATTAAATTCAGACTCAAAATTTGAAACACCGCTACTAGCATTAGATAGGAAAGCCTCTTATTTTTGTAGAAACTTATTTTCCCCTTCTTTTTATAGTCAAAATTCTTGAAGTTCTTCTTACTTTTACTGTACTTGTGATTCTTCTTTTCATGATCATCCACACGGTCTTCATCACCTCCTTTTCATGCCTATGAGGAAACTTAGCAGCAAAGTGACGTATTTCACCATAATCGAAACACTTAAAGGGAAGTTTACCTTTATTCTTACCAGACCAAACATTCAGTATTCTAGCCACCATTGCAAAAATTTCTTCATCATCAATTTCATGAGCATTGTCATCATCCTTGGCCTTCTTTCCTTTAATATTCATTTCAGATTTGAAAGCAATGTCTTTCTTAGTTGGTTTGAAATCAACAATCCTCATTTCATAGGTAGTCAAAGTCCCATGCAAGTCATTCATATTCAAGAGATTCAAATCCTTATCCTCTTTAGTGGAAGATAGTTTGGAATCAAACTTAGGAGTTAGAGATCTCAAAACCTTTTTAAATACAACTTATTCATTCACATCTTCTCCTAACCCTTTCATGGTGTTCACAACCTTGTCAACCCTAAGAAAATATGGAGCAATAGACTTATCATCACACATATTAATACCTTTAAACTGATTTCTAAAGGTTTGAATCTTAGCAACTATTATCTTAGAGTATCCTTCATAAATGACTTGAAGCTTCTCCCACATAACCTTATCTTATTTTCAATGCATCGCCTTCACAAGCTCAGATTCACCTAGACCACACATGATAACATTCATGGCCTTATAATTATCTCTACACAGAACATATTTCCAAATATCAAACCCTAAGAACATGATGTAAGTCCTCATCCTTAGACTCCAAAAATCATAGTTCACTGCATCAAATAATGGTACTTTTCTAGTAGAAAAATCACTATTTTGACTCACCATTTTTCTACTTTAAAGAACTCCTTTCAAGTGATCAAAATTCTCCAAAAGGACCTACTTTGATGCCAATTGTTGAAACCAAAATGGAGTGAGATGGGGGGTGTGTGAATCAGTCCTTTAAAAATTTAAACAATTTCAAATTTACTTGCTTAAATCATAAACCATTTGTATGCATATTAAAGTAGGCTAAGCTAAGAACTAGGAATTAATACCAAGTAACCCATGTAGCTAAGCTAATATAACATAAACAGTGCTCATCTCCAAGTTGGAGCATCAAGGATTTTATCTCAGAGTCCATAAGTATTTTCCAAACATTTAATAACATCAAGATCATGCATACTTACCGGGAGGGTAATAAATTGCTAGATGCACTAGCTAATTATGGCATTAATGTTAATCACATTGTTTGGGATAACAATAGCATCCCTAAGCAGCTTCAAAACAACATTCATGTGGATTTCTATACGCACGCAATTTCTTGAGTTGAGCTATGATTATTGGACGTGGATCAGTATCAATAAAACTCCCACACGTGTTCACTTAAAAAATATGATTATGCAAATCTTGTCGAATAATCAAGATAGTGTGAAGTATATGGGGAAGTTAAAGTGGAGTTACATTGATATGAAAATCGTGCATGCGGACAGCACTGTGCGTGCTAAAATTTGGATACAAGGCTCCATGGATACCGAAGACAGTAATAATGTAATTGATGATATGGAGTGGGCTAGCAAAAAGTCCGTTATTCCCACATGCAAAATTTCATAGGCTCAGATCAGCAGACACGCGGATGTTCGTGGGAAGAGCAACGGATATCATTTTCAACATTGTGCGGATTACAACAGTAAAAAGTAGACTAGCTTCAGCGCTCCCAAGGATTTTGGAATTTGTTGCAAACAGTTAAGCATGGTGAAGATGGGGGGTCCCCCTTGCCAAATTGAGCCTAGTGTGGACCTGGACTGGAAGGATAATATAGAGCTATGGAATATACTCAGCAAGGGTGGCATCACCAACTTCATGGAGAAGGTTCAGGGCCATGATTAAAGCATCTCAGTGCGTTTTGCGAAGGATTGGAAGGAGTGAACTGTGGAATATGGGGGGCGGAAGATCTTGGTCAATGAGGAGCTTATTGTTGAAGCGACTGGCCTTGGCATGGAGGGCTACCATTTTTTTAACAAAAGGATCGACAGAGATCCTGAAGAGAGGAGATTTGTGGAGGGATCTGAGAAGCTGATCCATGTTTCCGTGGGCCTACTTGTTAGCTCGATCCCTCTGCCTTATGATGAGGTTACTCGCATGATGATACGATTCATTTCTTTGGAAGGGAGGTTTGTCACCGTACCTGCTAAGCACCTTATCTTTCTCAACCACTTCTGCAGGAATCAGATGGTTTTTTTCCCCCATTATTTGTTGAACTCTCTTGAGCTCTCCATTTTGGAGTTTCAAAAGCATACTCGGGCGGTTCCTTTGCACCAGGGGCTTATTTTGCTGCTGCATAAATTTTATCTTCTTCGGTATCCTGGTCTCCCTTCCTCGCCTAGCTTAGTTCCCCCTCTATCGGGTTCTGTTGCTGCTAGCCCCGTTTCTCCACCCTCTGCCCCTGCCACTACTGATGTCACCCCATGTCGGCCATCCAGGCTTCATCTTCCATTCCCCCTACTGTTGCCCCTACCCCCCCCTTCGCTTCCACCTTGGCTAGGCTGGTCACCAAGTCCTCTAGAAGGCTTAACCTCGATACTCTTACTGTGGGGAAAGGTCCTCATGAAATTGAAATTTCACATGACCTCCTGAATATTAACAGTGCTAGTCCCCGGGATGTGCATATGGAGAGCTCTACAAAAAGGCTGGAAGCCTTAGAAGTTGATATGAAGCTGTTGAAGGATGAGGTTAAGAACTTGGCAAAATAGAAAGGTAAGAGGAAGAAGGAGGAGGAAGTGATTATTGATAACAGCCAGATTGAAGATATATACAAGAAGCTGAACTCCTTAGACTCCCGTTTAGGGAAGGCCAAAACTCAGCATGATTACAATATGGCCATTTTTAGTGCGATTGAGGAGTTCATTGAGCAGCATGTCCGAAGTGTCTCCAATGTCAGCGGAGTTCCGACAACGCTTTGGGGCACTGATAAGGAAAGGAAAAGGACCATTGATCAGATGGATAAGACTAACGATGCCCACATGAAAACTTTGGGAATGTTAAAATCCTGGAAGAACATCAAAGCCAACATCGACAAAGCTGCCAAGAAATAGTTGTAGATGCTTTAGCTGCTCTTGTTTGTTTTTTTGCGGTCTTTTTGTTGCTTTTTTACAGAGTTTTTGCTGGTTTGTCTTGATGGGGTAGCTATTTTTTGGCTACTTTGGGCTTCATTGTCACACTTGGATTATGATCCTTCTTTTTCTGGTTTTAATTCCTATTCTGGCTCCTAGGCCTTCTGTTGTACGCAAAGGTATAGTCCCTTTCAAAAAACTATTTGCCAATAATAAAAAAAAACATAAACATCATGATAAATCTTGAAAGAAAAATATATTCTAAATGCATCCAACATAAAAACATTAAATGCTTAATCCATCCCTTTTAAATTTGGTTGTGATTTGTATGTATGATTGTTATCTTGTATGAACCTATCTTAATCATAAGAAATCAATTGAATGTTATCTCAAAATGAGGAAAAAATCTCACCAAAATGGTTTAATGGCCATGTTTGGATCTTCCTTTACTACTGACATATGAGAAAAATGTATGCAAAAATGATTGAGCTATTCCAATAGAAATGCCCTTATCATATGCTTATAATATCACTAGCAAAAGTGTGGTGTAAGATGTGAAGGAAGGTACTAGGTTCTTTATATAGCTTTCCAATTTGGGAGAATCTAGAAACCTAGAGATTGTGGGCTAAAAGATAAAGTAAAATTAGAATGGATAACCATGACTAGAGAGAATTAATTAGTAATTAACAACTCATGCGAGATGGAGATGATTTAATTAATTAACTAAGATTAGTTAATAGGCCAAGATAAGCTTAGAAAGCTATTTGGAGATGATTTAGAAGAAATGGGTAGTATTTAAAAGGGGGATTTAATTAATAAGAAGGTATATTAACTAAATACAAGTTTAAAAAGGCTTAATTAATTAATAATAGATAAATGATTGATTAGAGGGGGATTATAACTAACAAAGTGACATTAATTGGCATCTAGAATCGGGGAAGGGCTAGTTAATTAATAAAGTTTCGTTCATTGACGAAAATGGAGGGAAACATTAATTAATTAGCGAGAAATCACCAATTATATTGGAAATGACGGGAAAGGGGATAATTAGTGTAATTTAGTATTAAAACTGTGTGGGTGGATTTTAGGTGTCTACATCGTTCAACCATTAATGTGTGTGCAACATCATACAACATACATTGAAATAACCATAACCATGAGAGAGAACATCATAACACATTATTTAAGTAGGAAACCCTCAAAAGGAAGAAAAAAAACTGAAATGAAACCTTATTATAGCTATGTTTCAAATTTAGTTGAGGACCAATTCAATAAGGAACACCAACCCCATAAGGAGCATCAACCCCTAGTTTAGTGAAGCAAAAACTCCAAAAGGAGAATTAAAACCCCTAAGAAAATAAATCACACACTCAACCACCTTTTGATGAAGATATCTGATAATTTTTTCTGCAAAAATTGATGGAGATCACCTATTCATCTCACACACCTTCAAACCCTTATTCACTTAGCTCGCTATTTATTCTTCTTTCATGGTCAGAATTGGAATCAAACCCTTTCACACAAGCTCTATAACATTCCTCAAAATATCACACACTTCCTCAGTGCTGATTAGATTCCTTCATACATGTTTCAACCACACATTTGGGTCTCAGTTTTTCCCTCTCTCTCTCAACAAGTGCAAATTTGAATTCAAACATGCATTGTATACCCTTATCAACTCACAAACATGAAACAAGTTAGTCCTACACCTTTAGTTTGACCAATACATATTTTAAAATCCCAATAAATTCATTAAAACATCACAATGGACCCATATAGGCTGGTCATACTCAAATGCATCCAACAAGCTCAAAACAAGCTTAAAACCCCATGACTTGGATGAGAAAAAATCACAAACACCATAACCATGATTAGTAAAGCTCCCAAATTCATAAAAAATGTCAAATATGACATACCAACATCATCCATGGTCATACATTAGCTTTCACCAATCAAATTCTTCATAGCTTACTCAAGAAGGCTCATATCCTTTCTCAAAACAATTGTTTCCAGGACCATGTCTTCACCTTTAAGCCTCAAGACCACACCAAAATACCTAAAATATGGCATGTAACCACTATATGGAAATTGCATAACTTTTAGATCACATCCATTCTTTCTATAGTTCATGAAACATCCACATGTGCAAACCACACCAACTTTCCTCTTCACCAAATTGAGATGCCCAAAAAGTAGTTTTACAAACTCAAATGGTTTGCAACATTCATGTCACTTAAAAGACCTCAAAATGCCTTCAATATGAACATAATTCATCCCTATTCACTCTCCAACTGATATCAATCATCAATCATGAAAGGAACGATAAGAAGATTGTTCCAAGCTGCGATCGCAGATAATAATAGCATACTGTTACAGAAATATTGTTCATAGTGTGAACACTTAGGAGTGGTTTGGGTCATTTGGTAGTAATAGGTTTTTAATAATTATAAAATAATATATGAGTGTGCAAAACAGTTGTAATGCACAACTCATAGTTGAGAGATATTTGGGATATTGAGAGGACTTAGAGATTAGCCTTGACTCCTTACTTATAGGAGTTCATTGAGCTATTTATATGTAATCTCTCCATTGGGAATTTGTCCCGAATGAATTACAATATCTCTGGTTTTATTATTTTATTGTGCAATGTTTTGTTTTTTATTTGATTAAATCATAGATATTTACAAGATTTGGTATCAGAGCGGGTTAGACCACAATGATAACCTGTAGGAATTTGTGAGGCATTTAGATCTGGATCAAATTTGTTTCATTGGAGTTGAATCTGTGACTTGCATATTTCATTGGAGTCAAATCTATGACCTACATGTTTGTCTACCAACAACGGTGAGGTTTCACTTAGGTGAATCCATACTTGGCTGCGATGCGACTTCTTTCAATATCCAAATCCGCAGTAATAGAGGTATTTTGTTTCTTTCCTTTTTTGGACACATATGAAAAAAATAGAATTATAGAATTTTTTTTTGCCAAATTTGGAAAGGGTTTAGGAAGATGTTGGAGTTATAAGTTAAAATTGTCATAACTTTCAGCTAGTAACTCAGATTAATGTGCCATTTTTTAAAAAAAATGTGTATTTTTTTCGATCTCTACACATTGATCCTGTGTTTTCTATTACTGGAAAAAGAATTATTTTTTCCTTTTTTGGCAAATATGTCAGAAAATTTTACTTTCAGTGTTTAAAGTTTATTGTAAGGGTACATTTTTGACTAAGTTCCACACCTATTATGGAAAATC
Organism: Taxus chinensis; assembly: GCA_019776745.2. Taxonomy (NCBI): domain Eukaryota; kingdom Viridiplantae; phylum Streptophyta; class Pinopsida; order Cupressales; family Taxaceae; genus Taxus; species Taxus chinensis. The sequence goes on from CM034152.1 coordinate 29,929,923, forward strand.
CATTAGATAAATTCAATGGATTAAATTTTCACACATAGAAGGTGAAAATACAAATGTAATTAATGAACAAGAACCTTTGGGGAATTGTGAGCGGAAAAGAACCAGAACCAACAGATGCTACAAAATTGCTTGAATGGCAAACCAGAGATGACAAAGAAAAATCCATTATTGGGCTTGCTTTATCAGATACTGAGTTGCATTATATAGACTTAGAAAAAATGTCTAAAGATATATGAGATTTTCTAAGTAAGACATTTGGTGCAAAGGTTGTGAATGTTAAATTCTCACTTAAGCTACAGTTATTCAAGTTGAAAATGAATGAGGGTGCAACTATGTCAAGTCATATTAACGATCTTAGATCTCTTCTAAGACAACTGACAGAAGTAAGTGCTCAGGTAGATGAAGAAGATGCAAAAGCTATTTTATTAAATAGTTTACCTCCAAAATACAGTAATGTAGTTTTTACTCTTGGTCAAATGCCTTCTCATTCACTTGAATCTATGATTTCTAGATTACTAGCTAAAGAAAAAAGAACAAAAGAATATATTGAGGAAGAAAATGCTCTTTATATTAAAAGGAAACATACTAATTTTTTCAAAAAAAAAGAGGAATTACAATGCTTTTATTGTAATAAAAAAGGACAAATCTTGTTTTTGTATTACTCATGCCAAGGACATCATAAAAGGAAAGATAAAAATGGATGAAGCTAATACAATTGTTAAAGAAGAGTCGGAGAATGAAGAAGAAGAAGAACCTGAATAGAATGAGGATGAAGATGACTACCTATACTAAGTAGTGCCTGATGGAGGATGGAGGCATAGGAGGATAGAGACAAATTGGCATCTCTTTTTATTCACCAACAAAGAGATTGCTTCATTGTATTGGTGACCTTTTGTTTCAGTTGTGTGATTGCTTCATTGTGTTGGTAACTTTCAACATGCCAAAAAAAAGTGTTGAAAATACAGACCCAAAATATCTCAACAAACAAGAGAGATATAAATGTATACACCCATGGATACAAGAATTCAACACCCAAAATTTTAGGACGTTAGGCTACACCGAAATTGCATCCACAAGTGATTACAACACCCTCCGAAATTTGGCACTTTATAATTGAGTGCATGTAAATACTAAAATGAGTAACAATACCTTTTACATTTGAAATATGTGTATAAAAATGCCACCAATGCGTGGATCTCGAAAAAATACAAAATTTCAAAAAAACAATCACCTTAATCTGAACTTCGGATCAAAAGTTATGAGCTTTAGAAGGTTTTGCTATTAAAATAATATCTTAATGCTGATGTTTTTTTAAAAGGTACACGTGACACCCAAATGTCCAAAGGGTAAAAGATTTCATCCACATGTTACTTTCTTGTGACCAAAGGATAAAATATTGCACCAAAAACCTAAATTTCCAGAGGGTAAATCATTGCATTTAGAGGGTACCCGCCAATATCCAATGGATAAAAGAATGCACCCAGAGGATACAGATCTACGTCCAATGGATAAAAGACTGCATCCAAAATAGAAATATCCAAAGGTTAAAATAATGTATCCTAAAGGTACATGTTTATATCCAATGGATAAAAGAATGCACCCAGAGGGTACAAATCTGCATCTAGTGGATAAAATGTTGCCTCCAAAACAGAAATATCCATAGGGTAAAAGAATGCATCTCGAAGGTACACACTTATATCCAACGAATAAAAGAATGCACCTAGAGGGTACAGATCTGCGTCCAGTGGATAAAACACTGCATCCAAAACATAAATATCCAGAGGGTAAAATAATGCATTTGGAAGGTACACGGTTATATCCAATGGATATAAGAATGCACCCAAAAAGTACAATTGTTAATACAAACTTTACCTGCAAATATCTCTTTTTTTGACACCTGTATAAAAAAACAGAGAGAAACTTAGAAATTTTCTTGAAAACCCCAGAAATCTGATATAATTTTTGAGTCAAAAAATATGTTTGTACTTAATTGTACGTAATTTTTAAGAAATGTGCAAAAACCCTTTAAAATGTCTAGATTTGACTGTCTCAAAACATGGTCAAGTTTACAGTCAATTCTAGGGTTTTGACACCTTCCAAATCCAATGGTGCACTCTGTTTTGCATTAAAAATTATGCTTCTTAAAAGTGTTAACAAATTCTAAATATGTGAAAATAATAAACCCTTGTTTGCAAAGAAAAACTTACATATAGATGTCTACATCATCTATAGCTCTGATACCATGAAAGGAATGATAAGAAGATTGTTCCAAGCCACAATCTCAGATGATAATAGCACACCAAATTACATTTTCAAAATAAAAGAGCTAAAATACCATATGTGGAAATCCATCATAATCCATAATGCTCAATACAATACAATACAATGACTTGAATTACTCAATAAGAAAGATGTACATATAGGAGGAGGGAAGTGAAACTACTACCTAAATTAGTGGTGAAGAACTCCCACTAACTGATACTGGTAATTAAGTTAACTCCAAAAGACTAGTAAGCTAACTCCACATAACTGAGAAGCTAACTCAACACAACTAGTAAGATAACTCCACACAACTAGTAGACCTAAGCAAGCTAACCCAAAAAGTGTAGGGCTAATACAAGTGTAAGAATTATCCTAATAAATAAATAAAAGGATAAATAATAACCTACACTAACAAATTAATCTATCTCATGCATCTTTTACCTCAATCTTCTAACAAAAGCAAATTCAGTCTTGAAAAACCAACAACCTTCTTCTCTACAAACTGAGATGGTTAACCTATCATGAGAGAAACCTTATACTATTGGAAAACTTTGAATATAATTTCAATAGCATCTTACATTTCCTTCCAACTCCAATTGGAAAGCCTTCAACCAAATCCATCTCTTACTTTTTTCCTCACTCAACCATCAGAACTGGTTAATTATGGTTTTTCCTAAGTTTGTTACTTCAGATTTGTTATAGACAACCTCTTTCATAGCTTATTGTGACTAAATATTTACCTAAAAATCTTAATTTCTTCATTTCCCTAGTTTTTATCATTAACCAGTATCATTACAGTGGCCGACATCAGTCTTTCTACCTAATCATCACTAGTTTACTGACCGGTATCAGTCTCTGTGTTTTTTATTTTTATCAAAAACAAAAACTTATTTCTATCCTCTCGACTTCACCAAACATCTTTTTCTAAGTTCTGTCAATTCTACAGAGCCTAGAATACCTATCTTCCAACTTTCTTATGGTTTGGACTCACCGAAAGGTGCAAGATTTTTCCTTTCACACTAGTTGCATACTATTATCTACTTCACCTTCTCCATTGTCTATTTCATCACCAATAGACCCCCAACGTTCATGCAACTATACCTACAAGTGATGAGGAATTTGCTAAATTCCTAGATCATAATGTCATAACATTATAGCATTACCTCACCCACTCTTCTACATATGACTCATTGGGCAAGCTGTTGTTTGGTATGCCTACCTCCATGCCCCCTGCCATATCCATGAATGTTACTTTAGTATTACCTACTCCCACATCAATGCCACCTACTACACCCTTGCCATATGTCACACCTTCGGTTTATATCACACCTTCGACATTTTTCACTCCCTTGACCTCTGTCAGCACCTCGACATCTGCCATATCCTAATCCATAGCTCTTAGTATAGGGATCCCCACATCATCGGTACTTATTACTTCGCAGGTGCTAGTTGTGTCAATATCCTATATGCCTTATCAAAATTTGGCAGTCTTGATTCCTCCTACTCTGCCACATGTTACCACAAGGATCTTCCCACAAGATCCTCCCACCTACACCCCACCTCAGTTATAGCCTATAGTGTTCACCTCGTATTCAAGGTAGATGCCCTCATCATCTATTCCTACCTACGTCCTTGCTTCTCATTTCACATATTTGACACCACCATACACCAATATGTCATCTATTAAATATTCATCTCATCCACCCTATTATACCACAGGGGGAACTCCTCAATCTAATCCTACCAACGATCTTATCAAGATGATGATGGATAAGATGTAAACACTCGAGACCTCTATTTCTAGATCTCGTAACTTCCTCACTTATGATGAAATATATAATGATCCCATCCACCCATCCATACCTATCCACCCTTATCTTGTGCAATGGGAGTTACCCAAGTTCAACCATTTCAATAGCAATGAAGACCCTCAGAAACATTTACGATCATTCAAACACACTTGTTATTTAATAGGTCACGACTATGCCTTGCTCCTTCGAACATTTCCCATAACATTTTCGAGACCCGCCCTAGATTAGTATAGCGCCTTACCCAGGCAATCGGTCTTCTCCTTTAAGAAATTGGCTCAAACCTTCCTTGATCACTTTTCAATCAATATATTTAATAAGGTCTCTATGATGGACTTATACTCTATTCAACAATATGACGATGAGTCTATTGTTGATTTAATCGCACGTTTGTAGGGCCTAATCAATCATCTCTCCTTCTATCAACCACAGTTTAAACTCATAGAGTTATTGACTAGGGTGTGTGCTAGAAACAATTTCCCAACTCTTCAAGTTTGAAAATTTTGTACATTTGACAAGTCCTTTACCATGACTATAAAACTTGAGATCCACGCCCTCAAGGAAGAGAAATTTAAACTGCGTAACAAGAACATTTCTTTAAAATCCAAGGAATCTTCTTCCAAACCACCTAATAACCATTCCAAGTCCAAAGGATTTGCCAATGTAGTGGTTCTGAAGGCTGGCCCTTCTCATCTATCTAATCAACCCAAACCTCCTGCCAATATTTTGCCTACTAAAAATTTTCACTACAAATATGAACAAAGGAGTTACACTCCCATCAGAGATCCATATTATTATGTGTTGGATCAATTGTTAAAAGTAGGAGTCGTCACTCTTCCTCTTATCAAACCACATATTGGTTTCGATCCCTCTCGCCCCACATCAACTTGGTATAAGGAGAATGATTTTTGTAATAACCATTGCGTGAGAGGCCATAATGACGGAAATTGTGAAAATTTCAAAAACGTTGTCCAAGGGATATTAGATAGTGGAGATCTTGTCCTCGACAACCCTAATGTGCACACTAATGAAAACTTAGAAGTTTTCAAGAAATTATTTCCTAACCATGCCCCTTCATCGAAGCATGATGGTGAGACATCTAAAGATGAAACCAATGTCCATGTGGTTCATGCAATCTTCACTTTAGCATTAGATTCTTCTATCGAGCATCCTCCTCTAGCATCTATTGAGGAAATTCTCACGGTGACTCCCCTAATCAAAGAGGAGCCCACATTACCAATTCCTTTACCCATAGAGGAACTCACCTGACTTGTTACTTTATCAATAAAGGAACCCTCATTATCATTTTCTCTACCCACAAAATAACCTACATCACCCATCTTGCATTCTCCTCAACCCGTAGAGGAGCTACTCTTGTAAAAATCACCAACCTTACCTTCTCCTCAACCCATAGAGGAACTAAACTTTTTAACCTCACCCACCTTGCCTTCTCCTAAACCCTTATAGGAGCTAACCTTGTCAACTTCACCCAACTTTCCTTCTCCTCAACCCACAGAGTAGCTAACCTTGTCAACCTCACCCACCTTACCTTCTTCACAACCCGTAAAGGAGCTAACCTTTTCAACCTCACCCACCTTTCCTTCTCCTCAACTTGTAGAGGATTCAACCTTTCCTACATCACCGGACTTTCCTTCTCCTCAACCCATAGAGGAGCTAACCTTATCTACTTTATCCATTTTTTCTCCACCTCTACCCATAGAGGAGTCAATCTTATATACATGTCCTATTTGTGATACCTTGTTAAAATACCCCACAGATCCCATCGCTCTTCTTAACTCACTCTTACCTACCGAATCTAAGGCCAAGACCCTCCTTGTATCACAAACTTCAAATCTCATCATGGGGATTAGCACTCGCGCATCCTCCTCTTCACCTAAACCAAAACCATTCTCTCATTTGGTTGATCGAACAAATTATGTAGATTAATTTGCACTCTAGGGGTGCCTTAGACTCCCAGTTTCCACCTAAATGCAGATGTTGTCCTCATATACCTCGACCATTTACCCAAATGTATTCAAAGTAACTAAGACTATTGCACTTTAACCTGTAGTTATATCCCCTTATTCATCATTACCCCTTTCACTCAGGCCTTTGTCCACACTAAAACCTAACACCACCTTAGGGATCTTATTGGTACCAAGTCTAGCACATCCATCTGTGAAGCTAGACTTGTCAACTTCATTCCCACCTGTCACAAAATATATTCTAGCACCTAAACAGAAGACCCAACCTTCTAGGGTTCATACCCTAGTATCTCCAACACCTTATTACTCACCTTCACCTCTTTTGTCAATTTTAGGCCCACACCCTTCAACCTTAGTTAACCTACATCCTCATCAAGGAAAATCAAAAGTGAGACAATCTACACCCTCACATTTACCTTCCCTTTTGCCCACACCTACCTTTACCCTCACTCTTTCCAACAACCCCAATTGAAGAGTATTATACAACATACATTCATTCTACTATTAATAACAATCAATTTTAGGAATTTACTAAGTAAATCTCTCCTTTCGCTTTTGAGCTAGGGTTTCAAGTACACAAAAAGATGTTTACCTTATTAACATTCATTCATGAAAATCTCAAGATGAGATCACTTGATTTTTTTTGAAACCTTCTTAACTCAATGGAAAATCATCCCTAAAAGCCAAAAGGTCCCATGCAAAGAACACAATTCATGGCGAACATCAGAAGGTGTAATTCAAGCTGGAAAATGCTCTTTCTTAGACTCTATTTCACACAAAAAAAAACATAACTTGCAACAGATTTTTCAAAATGACTCCAAAATTTTCTCACACCTCTAGGACACCCTAGTGCACCATCTCTAATCATCAACATGGCTCAAATAGGTCTCCATATTCTCAACCCATATCATTTTCATGACTATCCCTTGTGGTTTTGTATGGTTTAGGCTAGGGTCAGCTGAATCAACACTGTAACTCATCATGAAAACTCTAAAAAGGCCCAAAAAACCTTAATACATCATTAATCACACACCTACATGAATCTATGATCTCACTTGGATCTACAACTCATCCTCAAGCTTCCAAGCACCTAGATTGGGCCTAGATGAGCACCTAAAACTGGGTCATTAACATGTACCTACACCCTAAAACTCATGTGCATGCCTAAACACTCTACATTAATGATCTCCATACTGATACCATGATACTCAAATTAGCAATCCACTCAAAACATCATGAATCATCACCTAGGAAAGCTAGGTCACCTAACTAGGCTTGCTAGACCAAGCCAATCTCACTAAAACACCTCATGTCATCATGAAACCACCTGATACTCCATGTCATCAACCTACCTAACATGCTATGACCCTTATCCATCATCCTATTTTTCATTAATGACATTTTACATAAATGAAAACACCTAGAACCCAACATGCCAACAAATTTATTCAACAATGCCATGTAATTCTTGAATATATTTTTACTTGATTTTGGTTTTTCCATTCAATGGAAAAATACCCAGTGCTATAGACAATATCTCACTCCCAAACCTCCATGGTTAGAAAGATTCCAATGGAAATGGATTCATCCTGGGGTATAATTTAAATTCATTGGCATACCCTTTGCTTTTATTACTCTCCTTCTGAGATGTGGTCATATGTTGTCTAACATGTGGAAAAAAAAGATAGCATATTGGGTTACCAAACCTCTCTCATGTAGGGAAATTTCATATATGTTCTAAAATTTTGGTTTCCACTCATGTCTATTAATCTTCTTGTTGAGATCCCTCTAAAGTATATTATGCCAAACTTGAAACACTTTTTAGAAACTTTTTATGGGATAACCCAGAAGGTCATAAAGGGTTCCACATAGTTTTTTAGGAAATATATTGCAAACCTAAATAAGTTGGAGGTTTAGGGCTTCTTAACATCGAGATCCTAGGATATTCCCTTAGTGTCAAATGGATCATTTGACGCCTCTAAGGATTTGAATCTTGTAAAATACTTCTCAGACGTTGTGTTGCCAAAGGACCCCTCTGGGACATCATACATGGAAAGGTCTAGGGTTTCAAATCCTCTAACTTTCACCCACAAAAATGAAGATATATGACATATTTTTGGCTAAAAGTATATAGAAAGCTTGGGAATTGTTCAAACGCATCCTCATCTGGGTAGGGGATAATATCATATCGAGAATCTCAATGAAATATCTCTTCTTTTTGTGGTATTGTGTTCTTAATTTCCATAATATCTCATTCATCATAGTTCATTGGATTAAAAGTATCATAACTTTTAATAATGGAATTAGGGTAATTGGTGACATCTTTTGCAAATCCTCATGTGATTGGATGTAATGGGATATTCTAAAAGAGAAATTATAGCTCAAAGAGGAAGATGTAAATTCTATTTTAGAAGTCATGAATTCCATACATAATACTTAACTTTGTAAAATTGGGATCTCCTCTAGTATGCCATGATGGTGATATTGGCATTGGCCATCCGCAATCCCCTTCTGCCGATACAAACCTCATATAGGCTATCAACTTCTTTCCTTGAAAAATGTTCTAAGTGACTATTTAAATAATCAAATATCAAATCTATGGATGGGATAGGGACATAAGCTTTGACACCATCTGGAAATCACATATTAAGCCTAAAAACACCCACTTTTTTGACACCTTTTATATCAGGCCCTCCCTATTGAAGATAAACTCAAACACGTGGGATTTCTCAACCCTACATGACCCACTTTCCAACATCTAGATTTGATAAAAAAAATTGGTTTTCCCCACACGCACGGTCTTCCTTGAAGTGGATTTTCAACCTTTTCCATCCTTTTATCACTAAATTATTCTCATGGAAAATGGTTCCATTAGGGGATTCAACCATGCTACATGTAACATACAATATTTATCGGTAAAATTTTAGATATAATATTCTCTTACATATTTGGAAAGATAGAAATTTATCTTATTTTATCAATATTGCTATGGATAAAAAATTATCTATGACTAATAAACTTACTGTGATATCTAATCTTATTATTTAGATCTAGGTGCAAGTGGAGAAAGTTTTCTTAAAAGTGTAGACACCTAAAATTGGGTCACAAACCTCTAAGCCCATTTCAATTAACACACCCCCTTACCATAACACTTTCCACACATTTTAATTAATCTAATTATCAATATTAGGTTAATTACCACCTCACCTCTCCACCTCACCTTGGACCCATTCCAAGGCCATTTAACACCTAAGACTAAGTCATCCCTTCCGTTAACCAACTAATACCTTTCTAAACCTAATATTTATTACTAACCACTTCCCTCATCTATTACCCGTGTGTTTAAACATGAACCAAGACTTCAAGCCCACAATCAAATCTTGACCCACACCAAAAAGGGAAGAAACAAATTATTTTGAGTGAATTTGACTATTTCTCCCTAACCGACGTTAGTTATTCCTTAACCGACTCTAGTTATTCCTCAGCTGGCACTAGTTAAGAAACTGTCATCAGTTCCTTTAAATAAGGCTTTTCAACTCATTACCTGTGTTAGAGGTTCATCCTTTAGTTAGATTTTGGATTTCATTCACACTCTCGCATTCAACTGAGCATCCAAGCAATCTCACGAAAAACCAGAGATCATTCTAAGTATTCACAACCTCCACCAAGAATAAACAATTAGTTCCAAAGCATTAGATCACTCACAAGGAATTCTAGAGCCTTTTGATGTTGTTGCATGGGATCGGGACTTGTCTCTCCTTCAACCATAGCTATTCTTTCTGCAACTAGATTCCAATATGTAAGTGATTTCCTACCTTGTTATTTCTTTCAGTATTTTGGTTGTTAATCATTTATCTCCTTTCTTTCACCTTCTACCTTTCCCAGATATCTTTTGTCTCACCTCCACCCAACCAATTTCCCTTTCGACCTCTTTAACCATCCCAAATGCATATTTCTTCATCTCTGAGTCTCTAATAAAATCCTACCACCTTACCTAAGCCTCCCTAACTCTCTGTGCAATCACAGAGAGCTCAAAACCACCTCATTTTAATATTTGCACCCAATTACAACTACCAGCATCGGTCACCCAACCGGTGTTAGCAACTACCAGGTACTGTCATGGATCACCCAACCAATACCGGTCTTTATGACTGGTAATTTATCTCAGACCAACGAGCTCCTAACTTACCCAAAACCTTCCCAAACCTCACCCAATCTCACCCAGACCTTCTTAAACACCTCCGCCACACCTTCTATCCTAGAAAACACCCTACCTTCTCTAGATTTAATTATATATTCAATATTTAGCTTAAATGTAGTCTATTGTTATCATATGAGATACCTAAATCATATTCTTACAATAGGACCTTTCTTTTAGTGTCATTTCTTTACATTAAGTTTTTTTAAACAGTGGATTGACAACCTTTCTAGGAAGTATCAAACTTATCGGATCTAGCATACGCTAGGCAGTCCACTATCATATGCTATTTAACTCTATTTGGTGGTATTGTTGTGCTTATACAGGTATTTATTTCTATCTAAAAATGATCTCTTCATGATCAGCCTGGTCTTCTCAACGGTGCGCAACCTTCTTCGACTTCATAGGTATTCTTCCTCACCTCACCTTTATCTTATTTGTTTTATACGCAACATTGTGGTTAAACAAAAGGTGGAACATCTTCAATAATTTCTCTCAAATTGGTATAATATCTCTTTTTTTTATCATTTGAGTTCTTCCAGACTCGTCGTGCCATCATTTTCCATCACAGGTTCATGTCCACAGATTTCACAAGTGTCACTTCAAAAGTTAGTGGATCTCCTCTATCTGACACCACCACTCCCCTCCTAGATATTGGTGTCCTTCTCCCATCCGCAGTAGTAGAAGTTTTGATCATATTGTGGCATTGGAGACACTAGAGGAACTGGGTGGAGTTCCTCCTCATAGGATAAATTCTTGTATTTGGTGTTGACCGTCTCTCCTAAACACCATGACTAGTCTAGTTAAGAATACAAGTAGTAGAAATAATAGTGTTATGGGTGTGATCCCATCCCTAACATGGCCCACCCCTTTCCCCCAGTGGTTGGGGGACAAGTCAGATAGTCCACCACCTCCTCCTCCAAGCACCATGTTCATTTTCATGGTTTATTTTTGTGGGCCTCCTTGTTATCTAGAGCCTTTTATTTCATGCACCTTGTTTTGGTTTAAAAGCACACTATCATTGTAATGCTTATTTTTTTATGCCCTTCTGATGTGAGATGTATTTTTCTCAAGGCCTTCTTGACTAGATTTGATAAGAATTCTAGGGTGTGACATCTTAGACCCAATTTTTTTTATAATAAGTGGTGTACTATATCTTTTCTTGTATACAAAATTATACTTTAAAATTAAAAAACTCATTAAAATTAATCATTTTCTGTTGTTCCATATACATGCAAGCTAAATCAAAAATAACTTAGAATATTTATACTGTTTTGAATGAATTTTCAAATGATGTCAGATTCCTTTTATTTCTCATTTTTACAAACCTATCAACCTCAATCTAACAAAATAGTGACACATAACACTTAAAAGTATCTCAAATTTTTTGGAATTAGTCACCTTTTATGATTTTGAGAGCCTTTAATAGTTGGTCAACAATTGGAACTCATTGGCTACACTGAGTCCCACAAAGCTTTCAAACTTAGTCACTTTTGTATTATGTTAAGCACACATGATGGATCTTTGGCAAGTGTTGAGTATTGGATTTCTATAGTTTTAGAGACTTAATTTTTCACCTCAAAGTTTTAAACCTTGCAAATTACAAATGAGTGGCAATTTCTACAAAGGATACATGTAGGAAATCATTGAATGACATAATCTCAAGCCTTTTCCTCTCGTTGCTAAACCATGCAAAGTACTAATGAACAATAAATGGCATTAAGGAAAAGTATAAACCATATACACAATGCATTCTCACAATCCCAAGTCCCACCTCCCAAACTTTAAAGATCACCAATGGAGGACATGTGGAAAATGTGGACACATGGCAGAGATAAATTCCTTGCACTATCGCAAGGTTTATTCTTCCTCTCCCTGTTATGCCAATGCACTAATGGTTGAAAAGTGGCCTTGTTTACACATGATGCAAATAGGTGAACTCTAAAATTCACTATATTTTCTTCTCACTAAATTAAACTTGATGGTTTTTCCTAGTTGAAAATGAAGCATGTGAACGTCAATTGAGAAGGAGGTGATAGATAGAGCTCTAGTTTTTCATTGATAAGTTTTGACATGAAGGTCTAAATAACAAGTATTTGGTATCGTTGGAAAGGTACATCAAATAGATTTACATTGGTTCTATTTTTAGGAAGAATGGTTGAGGGAAATTTGAAAAACTTATGACAGATTTCTTAGGTGTTTGTTGTTCAAAACTTATATCAAATGGCTCCAAAATAAATCACAAAGGCTTCTATGTTTTTTTATTCTCTTGTGAATATTATTTCACACTAATATTTCCCTTCTATCCCCGCCAAAATGTAAAGGAAAGATGTAAACAAGCTATAAATAAAAAAGATAAGCTTTCATAATAATCCCAAGGGTGAAATCATTATCCTTGAACAAATTGTAGCTTCATATTCACTCATTCTCTTGATCTCATGGGTTTGCATTAATGTTTTCTTATTTATTAAAGTTCAAACAAAAAAAAAAATTCTTGTAAATGAAGGCATGCAATAAAGAAAAATTGGATTTTCTTAAAACTCATACAAGATTTATGGATGAGGTTTATCTCAAGACCTTCCCATCTATGATTCATGGTTATGGATTATCACTGTGCTAGTAGAGATTTTTAAAATATGTCTAAGTAGTTTTGAATGAATATTTTCATCTATTCAACTTATATGAACCCTATGATTTATGTGAAAGGGATAAGAATAAAAAGGGAGATATACTCCAACATATTCTCCATCCTCGTCTTCTCTCTTCCTTCGATTTCCCCTTATCTCTTATTTTTCTCCAAGTAGAAATCAAAAATCTTGTAAAAAGAGTTTCTCTTCATTGAGTGCAAATTTAATATACTCTTTTGAGTACTAAGCTTTTGAGTGCCTCTAACCTCTAGTTTTCATCTCTATAAATGCATAATTTACTTGGATTATATTGATAATAGACTGTATATTTTAGCTCTTTTTTCATTTATGATTGTGGCTCATATCTATCATTTTTCTCTTTGTTAATTTTCCCTTACCCCAGTTATATTCAAGGTTTATTGTGTGTAATATTTGCAACATTTTTATTAATTTTGTCTTATAAAGGCTAAGAGTAAGAGTTAGACTTAGATTTTGATCTATTATGGCTCATATCTACCTTTATGGACCTGTGTTTTGTTCTCTCTCTTGTTAATTCACATAGGGAACTTGAAGGTGATCCACAAATTATTTATGCATCACCATGTTTTTATTTCACATTTTCGCATCCCTATTATCTTGCATCTAGTATATTGGAGTAGAGTAGTGGTAGTATAGAGTAGCTAGGATAAGAGCAATCTCTCTGGAGGTATTCCTCAAAGAGCTAAGTTTCCCACACCCTATATTCATTCCCATTATTGTTATTGAGATAACAAGCATAAAATTAGTGATCTACAAGTGCACATATCAACCATCTAATAGATTGCAAGAAATAATATAAGGATTTGGGGGCAGTAAATTAAACAACAAGCAAAGAAATTTTAAAAAAAATCCCCATGATTTTAATAAAAAGAGGGAAAATTCTTAATACACTGGAATTTAAAACACAAAAAAATAATACTAACGCAGACTTACCAGAACCAAGAATTTGAGGATAGGGTTCATCATAAAAATTTGGAGATATTTTGAAAAAATTGAACACCTTACTCCTCAAAAAGAGAGTTATAGTGGCAAGGAAAATTTATAGATATGGAGAAGTTGATTAAGCATCAAATACTAGATTCTTCCCTTATGATATTTAAATAATATATAGATTAAAATAAATTCTTCTTAAATATGGTCATTTAATTATTAAGCCATTAGGATTGGGTCCCTAGGGTGTTGGGTTCAACCCATGGGACTATTAATGTTTTGGACCATGTTTTAATTAGTGTAGACTCAAAACTTGTGTTTACATATAAAATGGACGAATCATAAAATAAAAATCAAACCATGTCATGTTGGTGAGCCCATACCTTAGTAACCCTAGGTCATAGGTTCAATTTCATGAACCCTCCATACCTATTACAAAGTCAAAATACATGTTTAAATTTAATCATTGAATCACAATTGTATAAATTTAAACTCATCTATGTTTAAACTAAACAATAAATTTGGTCACTCAGCCATACAAATTGATGTGGGGGGAGGGTTTACGGATTTCACACCCTCTCCAACTCTTTTTGGTGAAAAAAATAAATTATTAAATTCGGTTTGAATGTTATTATATTGGCATTTGTATTGTTTGATATATGCACATCAATGCATAGGTTATGAGAACATGACCTAATAAATTAATCTTTTATTCTATTTTCCAAATGAGGGTTCATAGTTTTAGGATAGGGAGATAAGCCTAGTGAATAAAATATATCATATATATTCCAAAGAAGAGAAATTTTAATGAATTGTGGATTTTTTAACCCTAAACTAAATTGTAGGTCAATTTAATTAGGTGTAGGATATATTAGAGCCAATTTACAAATCTAACAAGGATGTAATATAAAAATAATAATTTAGATTTACAACTCTAATTAGATAGGAATAATTTACATATACTAATTAACCTAGCATGAAATCAAAAGAACAAAATGGAGGGAGAAAGGCACTTAGCTAATTTGTACTAATTTTTAGAAAGATCTAGGGTTATGCAATAAAGAAACTAGGAGAATTGAACTTAAAAAACCCTCAAAAACTAGATTGGAACAATAATTGGGCCTAGGTTAGGATCATACCATCATGTCAAGACCATACCATACGGTTAAAACCCTTAGGTATAGTCTCGTACATACTCTGAATCTACCTTTATAAGTTTCTAGGTTGATTTCCTTCATACATTTGTTTGTCACTGTTAAACCCTAGTTGTTGCACATGTAACAAAGCTATCTGAATGAATTGAACATCACCTCAAACCCTAGCCATGGATGAATATTCCTACATAACAAACATTAAAATGGTTTTGGGCACCCTCATGCACTGCCAAATTTGGCACTACTCTGAATAGGTCTCAAACCACACACCATTTTCCACGTAGCATGTGATATCTAGTTGATCAATCAGATTTGGAACTTACTTTAACCGTGTTTGATTTGACATGGCTCTTGCTAATAAAATTGGAGAGAGGATTTTTGAATTATTTTAGGTGAGAGATATGGCTTCCTTGACCTATTTTGTAGCTTCATACCTGATGTGGGTGTTTCCCTAATGACTGTAGATATGCAATTTTGAGATTTAGGGGCTTTATATGCATTTTACAAGTGTATGAAGTGAGTGCTCTAGTACATTTCCTTAGGAATTCCAAGTTAGCAAATTAGGTATTGTTTACTTGCTTATATAGGGTTTTGTAGATGATTTTTCTAAGAAAGTTCAACCCAAATGAAGTATAATACCCCAAAAAAATTGAATTTGAAAGTGCAGTTAGAAGACATGTTAGTCCAAGACTGTACAAAGAGGTCAAGATTGTATGGTATGGCCCTAGCCAAACTATATAGTCTTGATAAAGAGTAGGGAATATTCCAAATGAAGTTTGAAGATGGTGAACTAATGTTTTTCTATGGTTTTTGTATGTTGAATTCTCAAAGTTTGTCAACATGTCAATTTGTAAGGGTTAAACAGCTAACAATGGACCTCAAAAAGTGTCAAGTGGGAATGGAGAAGTTTAGTTTATTGTAGCAAGAGTGCATAGTCAAGTTAAGGGTTTCTGAAGTGTAAATTATGAAATTTGAGTGTCTAAATTTTCCCCCCATTTAAGCACGAAATTTAAAATTACATGCTTAAAGGAAACTTTACTTAAGTGTGTAAAAACACTTTTCCTTTCCTCAAATGTTTGTTTTGCAACTACTTTGTTGTGTTTGGTGTTAAATTTCTCTATGATGAAACCTAAAACATAGAGTGTAGTCAATCTCCATGATATATAATTGACTGTAACTAAAATAGAACTTGTAATAAAAAATATTTTGCATTTGCATATATGTAAGGTACAAATATGTAAACAAGGAATACACATGTTTGCTCATACATTTCTTGTGCATGGAGATTTTTGTTGAAAAAAATTGTTAAAGGATTGAGGGTGATTATTCCCCAATTAGTGTTGAGGATAAGTTGAGGTGTTATGTGCATGCAATCCAACACAAAAATATACAAGTGAAAGAAGAAGAAAGAGGTACAAATGCACCCCTCCAAAAGGAATAAGACCATGTATCAAAGTTATTGAGGAAATTAGATATCCTCCCCTTAAATTGTAAAAGGAAAGAAAAATCTACCCACAAAAATCTTAGTTGTTTCGCTGACTTCAATAACCCCATGGATCACACTGCTATAGATGGATATAGACCCAATTTTATAAATAAGGACATACATTACAAAAGATAAATAGGTTCCCCCAAACTCTCCCCATATGCCAAACAATTGATTATGGACTTAAAAAACATTGAAATATGTTGAAAGTGTGATAACAATCCTAAAACTAAAAAATGAGACCCATGCCCCCAAGATTCCTAAAATTAAAATCAAGAGAAGAAGGAACAAAAACTTTCATGCCCCTTAATAGTATCTGAACTAGGTAATCTGAATATGAAATACTGTAGAAAACCTATGTCTTTAGCTGAAAA
Organism: Taxus chinensis; assembly: GCA_019776745.2. Classification (NCBI taxonomy): domain Eukaryota; kingdom Viridiplantae; phylum Streptophyta; class Pinopsida; order Cupressales; family Taxaceae; genus Taxus; species Taxus chinensis. Next base: position 29,946,786 of record CM034152.1, read on the forward strand.
ATATTAAAATACTTAAAAATTTATTAAAATTGCCCCCTATCATAAATGTATGGGGAGATTTAGGACAACAACATATGGTCTTGAGAAAAGTGTACGGTTTTTACCTTGTACTATTTTTGCCAAAATAATGTGTATAATTACGTATATAGGTGTATTTACCATGTTTATGTTTGTATATACCCCCATAATTTTGTCTATATTTCCTAAAAGTGCAGAATAAACCCGAATATAAGCCCCCTCTTTTGAGACACGTGCAAAAACCATGTTTCAGCATAGGTGTATACTACTGAAGGAAATGTATGAAAAGTTATGTGGAGTGCTAGAAAGATGGTCATCTTGGAGAAATTATACCTGCAAAAGGAAAGGTGCTTACGCTTGGTGGCAACCATGACACACAACAAAGACAATGCTAGAAAAAATTAAGGATAATGGTAATGAAAGAAATTAGTAGAAACAAGGCATGTAGAACAACATAAACAACATCAATGTATTCAATTTACAAACAATGACATACATGAGCACATAAAAGGATGTTAGGCCTAAAAACATGGGACACCTATGGTTTTGAGGAACCATATGAGGAAGAAGTGGATGGTTAAGAAGGTGATCAGGGAGGTGATTAGGATGATGACCATGATGAAAAAGTTCATAAAAATGTTGAATATCATGCAGCATAACAGGTTCCCAAATGGGAAAGATTTGAAAGAGAACTAGCCAAAGATCTGAATCATGGATGATGGAGATGGAGAAACATTTTTAAATTCAAAACTTTTCTAAGGAGACCAAAGTTTTGTGTAGCTTATTAACTTTCAGTTAAAGCATTAGTGTCATAAAACAATAAGAAAGTGGAAAAGAACTTGAATGTATAAAACACCACTTAAGAGATATTTTTCACTTTATTTAAGAAGAGGTAGCTACCAAAAATCTATTTTCATGGCAAGATGACTAAGTTCCAAAATCTATGGTAGGGAAATATGACATTCATGGAGTATTTGGATAATTTAACGAGACTTCTAAAATGTGTGCAATAATATCATATGGATGAGTTGTTCTACATCGAATATTTTATCATGGGATTTAATCTCCCTATTAGATCAGAAGTTGATAGACATGGACCAAATTATATGAAACAATATAATTAAAAAATCTTTAAAATAAGAGCACAAGTTATAGTTTATCTTCTTCTCTAAGATACATTTCAAAGGTCAAGGAATTGGTTCTAATCAGTAGTCCTCCATACTGTTTAACAAGAACTTTGGGAAATTCAAAAAGATTGGTGGAAACAGAGATGGGAATTCTCATAAGTATAATAATACTGGAAAATCCTCTAGGTAGAATAGTGCACTTAGGAACTTCAAGAAAGTAAATAGAGGTGGTAATGGTAAAAATAAAAAAGGAGGTGAAAAGTTTCCTAGGAAACTAGGACAATAAGTTGGTTGTTCTGAATGTGGAGGTAAACATTGTGCTAATAAGTTTCCTCGAAACTTAGTTGGGAATATTCTCATAGGACATTTTTGCATCCGTAGAATTAGGCCTACTAGTACTGTATACATGTAGTGGTTTATAACTGCTAGGTAGAATTTTAAATAACTCCAGTAGAAGTGGCATGTAAATTTTTTGGTGTTCCCATTTCTATGTTGATTGATACATGAGTAGTTGAATGTTTTATAGCACTTGAAATTATTAATAAAATTGTTATGAAAGTGGTTCATATGGATAAATCATGGATAGTTCAATATGGTAAGTGAATGAATCATAGGTTTGAGAAATTTCTATTTTGATCTGAGCTATATTATCTGTTATCACAAAATTATATCACCCTTTGATTTGATAGCATGTGAATTTACTGGGAAAGCAGTGTAACTGGGTAACATGGAATTATCTCTAGGTGTGGGACCATGAACTTGAGAAAATTCTCCAGAGAAAGCTAGTTCTTCTTCCTAAACTAATGTTGGAAATACACTTATCTAATCCTATCCTATGATTCCAAGGGACCATGGAGAGAGGAAAATACATAAAATGGAAAATATCCTACACTAAAGAGGTGATAACACCAAGAGAAGGATGAGTGAAACACTCTCTAAGGGATGAAAGTGAAGGAAAATGGAGATAGAGAGGAAATTGGGACACCACAATCTATAAAGACACATTTACACTATCATTTCCATGAAATACAACCATCTAGAGAATGTAAGAAACCATTAAAATGCATAAAATATCTTAAAATTCAATGGAGAGGTCAGATAATGCAATAGAACACAACAAAGGGTTGCAAAATAACCACAGAGCTTGATTTTATTGCTTCAGTGAGTGACATAGTTCATTATAGTCAAGAAAAGAGGCATTAATTTCTTGCAAAAATCTCCAAAATGGGAGGCTTGAATCTTGTGGACACCTACAATAAATTGTAGAGTGGATGATTAGATAGAAAAATGTCCAGCCATCTTTAAAATGAGCCCCCTGCCTTACATTTATAGAAGGAGAAAGAGAGGGAGAGGAAAGATAAATTCCTGAGATCTAAATTCAACCACCAATAAGGAGCATTGAATTATCTTAAAAATGCATGGATAAACTTGAAAAACCCATCCTTCATTGTCTAATACCTTGTTGTAGAAGAAAATGTCCTCCCATGTCTCATTAATGTATTTTTACCCACCTAGAAGTGTCCATTAAATTCTGGGTGAGTTTCTTCATTTTTTACCCACTTACTCTCACCAAATATCTAATTTCTTGATTTATAAGTGAAGAGGATAGAATCATGATTCCAATGAGTACAATATTGTCCAATTTGGTTGAGTATTGAGGGGGATATGGCCAATTTTGTGTAAGTCACTTTTTGGGTTTACTTCACATTCTCAGGCCTGTGCAATTAATTCTCTGGTGCTGGAAATGATTATTTTCACTTTTCCCCAATTACATTTATTTTTCATGTTTCTAAGTTTTTATGGGTGATAGCCTTAAAAACACGGCCTCCAGAAAATAAAATTTCATTAAAAATGGGTCAAGGAGGGGGTTTGGTGATGTGGAATGGTATATGCTTCTTTGCTAACTCATTGCCAGCTCAGAGAGCTGGTTCTGTCACCCTACCACATAAATCACCCTATCAACTCTACAAGTTAGCATTGGGCTAGGCACCTCATGACCGTTCTTGTGTTGTGTCTCCCATTTCACCCCAACCCATATTATGCTTGATGAGCAAGCGACTCACCATGTGGCTCGACGAGCCACCCCTTAGCTTACCTCTCACTTTGCCTGTGTTGTGCATGAAATGGCTCCATGAGGAACATTGTTCCCCACATACCTCTTCTGGCCACATCAGTCCTACTAATCTCACCTTGCATGTGTTCCCTCAACGCTCCACATTCCCGCATCGGCCACACACCACCCCACGAGCTTGTCATCCCTATTGAGCCCATCGGTCTCACATCCTCCTTCATGCCCGCCAAATACCGAACCATTTTGTATTGCGGTAAACTCGGGTCTGTAGGGAACTCATGTCCCTGTGGCCCTAGTTCCGTTTATAACCAATGGGCATGATTTGGCCGATACGGCCACACTCAACCACTCAAGCCCCTCAACTTTGGGCTCATCAATTCACTATCCCCGACCCGTTCACTCCTTACACTCCACAGCTTGTTGACCTATCCCACCGGCTTGACGTGGTCCTTTGCAATTCATCCCGATTGACGTGACTCACCGAGCAACCTGATGAACCTCTCCCTGAAAAACCAAGCGCAACACTCCTAGCTTAGCTCATCGACCTAAAATAGTGTTCATGTAATGCATCAAACCAACCCGACTCCCTCATGACTCGACGAGTTGGTCCAGCTCCCCAAATAGCTTAACGAGATGATCTTAGGCCCTTAGCCAATTTTGGAAAAAAATTCAATTTTCCTCTAACCCTTCTGGAATTTTTTGGATTTTTATGAAACCAACGGTCATGTAAAATGTAGTGAGATGCCCTAAAACTATTTTTCAATTTTTTCCCATTTTACCCCTTTTTCAGCAAAGTGTGGGTCTAGGGCCTACCTCTTCATCATGATCATCTTTGAGTTCCTGGTCAACTACTCCAAGCTCATATTCTGATGTTTCCCCATTTTTACCAAGGGGGAAAAATGAATAACAATTTTCAAGTTACCCATAGCAATTGTCTGAGCGCTTCGAAATGCCTGTAGCAACTAGAAACTTGCACCTATTGATCCCCGAATGTCCCAGAACTAACTGCAAGTGCTCCAAAACATGGAAAGTTACCTGAACTCTCCATATTCAGCCTTGAATCCTTTTCAACTGCCCAAGCTCAATTTATGTAGTTGTCCATTTTCCTAAGGGGTGAAAATGGATAACATTATTCTATATTTACTATATAATTCAACGTGTATATTGCAATTTTAGGATATTATGATGTGATGTTAAGAGTTAGTTGGCTCTGTAATAATTGTGTGAAAGTGGATTTCTTCGCTAAGATAGTTTCATGTCACGATGATAGTTTCCAATTCATGATTTTTTAAGGAATAAAGAAAGCCACTCAGTTGAGATAAATTTCAGTTATACAATTGAAAAGGCTCAGAGGAACATATTCTTCATTTTTTTACACATGGATGGCTTGGGTGAAGAGAAAGAACTCACAATGGAGGAATATTGTTTCCTTTGTTGATATGTAAACTTCCTGCATTGGAAATTGTTCACAATATCAAAATTATACTGTTGTTCTACTTTCAATGAAAATGACAATTGAGCTAGTGATTGAATTTTTTATTCCTTAGAACCAAAATTTATAAAGAGAAAATAATTAACACACACACACATACGCCAAGGATTTTTATCCTAGAAACCTCAAAATGAGGAAAACCATTTGAGAAGGGAAAAAAAATCTTTTTTCCTTTTTTATCTTATTAGCCAATTCAAATATAAGAGATAAAGAATTTATAATAAGTGAGAAAGGAAATTGACAATGTCTCACAATTCCTCCTAACTACTTGACTGATCTATTCTCAAACTCTTTCTTCTACAAACTCAATTCCAGCACTTTAGAACTCTTACACTTACTCACATGAAGTATCTTGCTTGCGATGATCAAATACTCTCCTTCCTACATGTATTTATATCCTTTCTCATGTCCTCCCATGCACTGGAGGATGGGAAAGGTCATGGAGGAGAAGAGACATAGAAATCCTTTCCAATTTTGAGACTTTTCGATTTGAATTTTATTTTCTATAAAAAAGTGACAGGACCACCACTCAACGTAGACCAATGGTCATAGGACCACCACCCTAGCTTAGCTGTGGTTACATTACTGCCACGTAGGTTGGGCGGTGGTTCTGTAGCCACTGCTCTGTACAGAGCGTCGGTTCTGTTATAATGCATACATAACCTCCATTTCTTCCTTTTCCTTCTTTGTTTGTTGGTTCATCTGATGAAGTAGAGTCATTTTGGATCCTTATGGATCACACCTCCCCTTCTCATGAGGCTTTTGGTCCCACAAAATATTAGTGTCCTCAACAGAAGGTGGTAATTGTTATCCTTCATCTTCATCTAGCATGAATGGCTCATATAGGTGCAAGTTTTCATAGTTTACTACTGAGTACATTCTCATAAATGATGACAAATCAAGTCAAAAGGCATTTTCTCCAACCTGCTCTAATATGGTGAACGATCCATATCGTAGTGTCTTGAGCTTCCATGTTTGACCTTGTAGTCTCTCTTTTCTCAAGTAAAGCCAAACTCTGTCTCCAACATGAAGCTTATGTTATCTCATGTGTTGATCGTGTCTAGTCTTGTACTTGGCTTGAGATTTCTCTAACTATTCTTTGACTTTGAGATGGATTTTCCAAATCATCTCAATGAATTTTTTTTCTATAGTCACCTATGTGTCTCGTGTCTCCTCCTCATCCTACTGCCCAATGGCTATGTCAAGCGGACTTATAGGTAGATATCACAATCATGCTTCAAATGGTGACTTTTGTTTATTCTTCTAATTTTCTTGGAAGTATTGACAAAACAGATAGGGTAATGGGCATAGGAGGAATACCGGTTTTAATGCTAGTTGATGAATTGTTGCACACATATGACTTCTGAATCCACAGCTGATTGTGAGAGCTTCCTTTTGGCTAGGAGGAACTACCTGTAATAAAAGCAAGACCACCAAAAGGAATTAAACAATATGTGCAGTGAACTATCTAACGTATGCTAGGTCCGGTAAGTGTGATACTTCCTAGATGGCTGTCAGTCCACTGTTTTAAAAAATTTAATGTGGTAAATAAAGTAAATCCTATTGTAGTTCAAAATGATTTAGGTATCTCACTTAAAAACACAATAAGAAATAGATCTAATCTAATAGGCTAAGCTAGAATAGAATCCAAAGGTCAAATGATTGGTTCTGGGTTCTGTAGGTCTAATAAAGGTCTTGGGTAGATCACAGGTGAATGAGGGTGAGGTAAAATTAGGTGGGTAGGTCTCTGTTAAGGGCTGTATGTCGGCAAACACAAAAACTAGATGTCTGGTCAGGGTGACCGATAACGGTTAGGTATAACTGGTGCCGGTTACTGTGGAGATCTGGAAATGTCCACAGAACAGGTTTTGGGTCTCCTTTATGATTACACAAAATACTTGGGTTGGTCGGGACGAGGTATTGGGTGACTTGGGAGGGCTTTTGTGAGGTTTTAATGGGTATATGGAGGTGAAAATGTTGGAGAAGGTCAATAGGGAGCAAGATAAACAATGGATGATAAAATGTAATGACAGAAATGAAATAACCAGGAGAAGTATGAATGTTTTACTTACTTGGATTTCATTCCTGGAACCTGTGTGTGAGGGATGGGGGTGCTGATGATGAGTTTGAAGGCTGTAAGTGATCACCAACTGGAGAAAAGATTTTGCATGGGCTACATGTACACTCCTCTTTTCTTGGATAGATCAGATCATGGCTAGGATGGCTTTGTAAGAGAAGATGCTCAATCTCTTTCCTTGGATGTGAATTTTCACTGGAATTGATCTCTGAAGATGTGTTATCTCTCAAGATGTGTTCTTGTTCAACTTTCTGTTAAAGTTTACCAACTTTTTCCAATCTTTCCCAACCTTGAGAATAAGGTTGTTTTGGGGGTTAAAAGGGGGTAACTGATGGCAGTTCTAGTCTTAACTGGCGACGGTTAGGGGTAACCAACATCGGTCAAGGTGAGATTTACTAGGTTTACTAAACTAGGGAGATCCTCCTGATTCCCTCAGATCTTCGTGTCATTTTATCCCACGGATTAGACTGGGAGCTTCTTGTGAAGCATGCGGGAATGTGGTTAGAGGGAATGTAGGGATTGATTTTTAGGGTTTGGGTAAGTCTTAGTTAGTTATGGCAACTTGCTAAGAATAGGTCTTAGGTTGAAATGGCTTTATGAGGTGTCTAAGTGAGGTGTATGTGTGGATATTATTTAAATTAATGAGTGATTTGTAATAATAAATATGGTGAGGATAATGAATTAATTAAATTAAATTAATATTAGTGGGGTGAAGGGGGTCATGGCTAGGTGAATGTGATGAAGTATGCTTTTTCGTTGAGGGACCATAGGGAAGTGTGACGTAATTTTAGTGTCTACATTTTTCCCCTTTTTGTTGCGTATCTTGTATTAGTAAGCAACGCTAACAAAAAATAAGATGTGGTTGCCCCATGTGTGGATGAAGGTGATCCCCCTCAAACCAGGAACGGACGAGGTAGCAGGCAGAATCGGTGAGTAGTTTGATAAAAGGTAAATGTGGGGGAAAAGGTAGGTGGGTAATAGGGGAAAGGGGAGCAAGGTCTACTCAGGTAAGCTAGGTAATGGATCATGGTCAAAGGTAGCAATAGCCAAATGCATGCACACATATAAACTACAGCACGCAACCTGGTGGAAGAGTAGGAAAACTCTACATTGTCTAAGGTCAATAGGCTTATTCAAACAAGGTTGAAGTGATTCCGACATCCAAGGTATAGGATATGGTCAGGAAACACAGCGTAGGTTAGGTGCAGGAACGTTTAGGTATGTTTCGGTACACCAAAGGTAGGGTTAGGATAAACAATCATGGAAATAGACTAGGTAAGGTCATTAGGTCAATAACATAGGTAACAATGCCGCAAGGTATAGTGAACACATGAGGTCAAAGGTCAGAAGCAATGGGCCAGATCCAAATATCTAAGTCCTGGCATGGGTAAGGCCAAGGTAGGGGTAAAATAACGAGTCCCCAAAGGAGGAAAAAGGGAGGTAGTAAATGATTGGGTCAAGAAAAGGTGAGGTAAATGGGTAGGGTAAAGGTGGGGTGGGTAAATGATCAGGGTGAAGGTTGGGTGGGGAAAAAAAGGAGGTATGGGTAGGGTAAAGGTTCAAATTTAGGGCAATGTGTGGGTGAGGGTGACTGATGTCGGTCATAGATAACCGACATTGGTATACGTCAGCCGATGACGGTGAGGTAGGGCATGCGACAGATGCCAGTCAAGGGTAACCGCGTTGGTTAGGTCAGGTTTTTTATAAAAACAAAAAATTCTGTGTTTTTTGTTACTCATTTGTTATTTTGTGAAGTGAGAATACAATAAAAAAGAGACAAAAGAGAGAAAAGTGTATGGACAGAATGGAATAGTGAGTTGGCGGTGTGATCGATGAGGGATTGGTTGGTGAGCAGCGGGTCCATATGATCATTACGAGGGATTCGATTGGGCAGATGTTGTAGGTAGTAATTCAGTGATGGCAGAGGTCGAAGAGGGATCGGGCAGGCTGTAGACACCAAATTTGTGTCTTACGACCCCTTGTGACCCGCATCTCATCTCGCAACTTAACCTCATCACCTAAACCTTACACAATTATTTATTAATTACCTTGTAATTGATAAATCCACCATCACCTTACCTGCCACCTCATTTTGCCACCTCATCATGACCTAGCCCTAACCCTAAACTAACCTAATTAAGACCTATGACTTGGTCTAGACTCACATCCATAACTAATGACCTCCTTTCTCGCACCTAAAACCGACCTTCTAGCCACTTGACCAAGCCCGCAACTGATCTCTCGGGAGAAAAGCAGGGAAGGTGGGCTATTTTACTAAAAATAGCCTACTTTTTCCTTACCGATGCCGGTTCCTACTCGACCGACGTCGGTTATGCAACCGCCATCGGTTCCCTGTAAATGGGCTCCCCGAACCAAAATCAAAGGTCGAATGATTTTTGAATCAACAGAGATCATTGGGAGCGAAAAACAGAGTCCAGATCTTCACTTGACCGAGCAGAGACGAGTGAAGAAACCAGAAGCGTTTACAGCAAAGGAGATCAACTTGCATCTTTGTCAAAACCAGTAAGTCACATCTTGCATGTCCTCTGTTATAACATTTATTATGCTCTTTGAATCACAGTCCTCCTAAATCCGTTCCCTGAATCCACTACCCAGCATGCATATTACCTCTAACTATCATTCATCTACCTCTCATCACCTTATTTCCTAATACCACCTATATACAGCCTTACAAACAACACAACTACCCCATAAAGCGACCAACCTACAGATCCTAGAACCCACCGGTATCGGTTATCAGTAACCGGCATCGGTTATCAGTAACCGGCATCGGTTCCTCTGATCAAAACCAGAAAACCAGCCTTTCCCCTACCCAGTTCAACGAAGCAACTTAATTGATATTTTACAGTCTTTTGTGTTAATTCATATTAGCAGGGAAACTGACCACCTTCGAAAGGAAGTTTTATATTTCCTGGGCCCAAGGCAGTTTCCTCATTTATTGTCTAATCAAAATCTTGTGGTCTTGTGTTCTTATTTGCAGGTAGTCCTTCCAAGACAAAAAGGAGTTCTTCGCAATCAGCCTGATCTTTCTCTACGGTACGCGCACACCATCTCGACATTCTACAGGTATTCCTCCTAGCCCCTAACCTTATCTGTTTCTAAAAGGAACGAAACATTCCGAGTGAAACATTTTGGCACGCCCGGTGGGACCCATCTTGGGTTTCTGTTTCTCTTGCTTATTTTCATTTTAGGAAGCATACTTGTTGTTGCTGCTTTTGTTATATATTTCGTAAAGAATTTGTCTTGCTTTCCTAGTTTCGCATTAGTGAAAGTCATCTCTCTTGCTTCATCGAACATAATTTTCGATTTGGGTTTAAAACACGTGCATTGCATTCCTGCTTGTTGTTTTTCAATTCTAGTGAACGTAGATTAAGTAACAGGTCGTACACGTGGGGGTGATATCCACGGTATTGACAGGAAATTAATCTTACATTCACTGCACAACACATACCGAATCACTTCACAATTAACACAACAGCTCAAACATCCCCCTTTTTTTCCGCGGTATTCCTCCGCCCGATTGAGGTAACCTTATAAGCCAAAACAACTTGACATTTCCCCTAAGTCTCTTGTTTAGGATTCTGACATCATTCTACGTCTAAAGGCATAAGCCCACGATAATTAAAATTAACCCTAGGGTTAATCTCTGGATTTGCGTGTGCATCTTGCTTGTTTTTAGTTCTGTTTTCTTTCTCATACTCTGTCTTCTGTGATCAATAATTGGACAAGTATACTAAACGTTGTTAAAAATCAAATTAGCAGCCTTTTTATATCTTGTTAACCCAGACTTCTTACACCGACATCGGTTACCTGACCGACGTCGGCTATAGTATAACCGACATCGGTTACTAGACCGATATCGGTTACTCTCTTTTCCAATTCCTGACAAACCAGCAACCTACCAATTTTACCAGTCTAAGTTTCTTTCTATTCCTGACAGATTGAAACCCTACTGTGAACACCTGTCGATGGTTGTTATCACTCGAAAGCAAGCCGCCGCCATGGTTTCACATGCTTGCTCTGTTTCTTTACCTGAATCACCCCCTTCACATTCTGTGGGGAATCCTACAGACACCAGTGAGATCCCCCAAATTCCTGTAGGAGACAAGGACTTTGCCAAATTTCTGGATGCTAATCCTAGCGCTGTACAATACTATTTGTCTCATGCCCCTGACCGTATGCCTGATGGTCAGCTCTTTGTTGGCATGCCTATTAGTATAGCTGCTCATTTAGCCCCCACTCCGCCTGATAACACCGCCTTGCTTCCGGCACCTTTAGCCCCATCTCCCAATCCGACAGCTTCAGAGGTTCATACGACTCAGATTGGCTTTTCTTTGGCTAATCTTGGACCCCACATATCATTACCACCGACTGCCCCTACCTCATCTCTCTTGCAGACTACTCCATTCATGACTTGCTCTCTGCCACCTATCCACACGAGCTTTCCTTCTCAAGCTCCGCCTACCTTTTCATTCCCATACACGTATCCAGTAACCTCAACACCTTATATGGGACATCCCTATTCTGTCGCCTCAACATATTCATCCTCCATACCTTATCAAAACTTAGCCCCACCATTGTCCAGTGGAGGCCCTCGGCCCAATTTGCCTCCGTTTACCACAACTGCACCATCATCTCATCCAACTACTGATCTAATTAAACAAATGATGGACAAAATGCAAAACCTGGAGGCTTCTGTTTCAGGAAGTCGTAGCGCCTTGACATACGAGCAAGTTTGTCGGGAGCCCATTCACCCTTCTGTCCCCCTTCATTCATATCCTCCTCAATGGGAGTTGCCGAAATTTACTCGTTTTAATAGTAAAGAGGATCCTCAACAGCACTTGCGATCATTTAGACATGCTTGTTATTTGATTGCCCATGATGATGCCTTGTTACTCCGCACCTTTCCCATGTCCTTATCAGGACCTGCCTTGGAGTGGTACAGTGCTTTAACCCAGCACTCAATCTTCTCTTTTAACCAACTAGCCCAATCTTTCTTGGATCACTTCTCCATTAACATTGCTAAGAAAGTATCCATCACCGACCTTTATGCCATTCGACAATTCGAAGACGAATCTATCGCAGATTTCGTCGGACGATGGCGCGGCCTTATCAACCAACTTACATATGCCTTGCCTCAGACTGAACTTATCGAACTGTTTCACGCGGGCATGTGCTAAGCACATCTCCCCTACTCTCCAAATTCAAACTTTCCGTACATTCGATGAAGCCTTTACTATGGCTCGAAAACTAGAGATTCGAGCCTTAGAGGAAGAGAAATTGCGGTTGCGTAACAAAAACCCCAATTTCCGAACTCCTGATTCTACCAATAAACCAAATACCACCACTCCTCACGCGTCCACTTCTTCTAAATCAAAAGGAGCTGTCCACGCGGTGATGGTTAAATCTCAAACACCGTCTAATGCCCCACCAAAAACCACCTATAAGTACAAAGCCGAGCCCATCAACTACACTCCCTTGGGAGAAACATATGGTGTGATATTGGAAAAATTGCTCAAAGCAGGAGCCATTACATTACCTCCTGTTAAACCTCATTCTGGGTTTGATTCCACTCGCGCCATACCTTCCTGGTACAAAGAAAATGACTTCTGTAACTTCCACCGCGTGAAGGGACACAGTCATGAGAACTGCAAGATGTTGAAAAACATAGTGCAGGAAATGGTTGACGCAGGGGATATAACCCTCGATAATCCTAATGCCCCTGCCAACCGAAATTTGAAAATCTTCAACAAACCATTCCCGAATCACTCTCCCAACAGTAACACAAACCAGGATATCTTAGCCGAGGAGAGTGTTCATGAGATCCATGCAGTCTTTGATACCCAGCCCAAAGCCTCTATCGAGAAAATTTTGAATCAAGCCTCTTCACTAACACAGGAGCCCGAACCTCCTTTACCACCATCGAACCAAAGCGAAATCATTCCTTTACCCATAAGGGAGTTAACTGCCCAGACTCCTCTTCCCATCGATGAGTCTGCTTATACCACATCCCTACAAGACTGCGAACGGATGTTATCTAATCTATCTATTTCCCAGACTTCCCCTTCTACCACTCTTGTTGCACAAGAGGAAGGTACGCCACTCCTTTTGACATCCTTAGACGAGAAATCTCTTGCACCGACATCACCAAATTCTTTAACCATGACGGATCCTCTCGAACACGCCCTCTTACCTATTAGTTCTTCATCACCTAAATCTTTTCAACGACCGGTTGACCTCTTGACATCTATTGATACAGTGCCTCATTTACCCCCTGTATCACACCCACAGTGGACTGGAATCACAACCCACCTTTCTTCCGTACCAAATTTACAATTCAAACCTGAAGACTGTCATTCTCCAGAAGATAGACAAATCCTATGGGAACGTTTGAGTACCCCCTTATTCTACTCAAATGCAGATGACCGATCCTGAGACCTCCACCATATACCCGAAGTGTTTACAGAAGCTTAAAATGCCCATGTTCTCACCTTCACCCCCCTCACCTCTACCAAATGCCTCGTCCACTTCTATTAACTTAGCCAAATCTTCCCCTACGCTTGGGACCTTACCCATACCCAGTCTAACACACCCGCCTAAGCGACTAGATTTGTCCAAGAATAAAGCCGCCCCGCCACCTAGGAGACACACTCAACCCGTGCCTCTATCACAATCAAAACCATCATCGTCATACCTACCTTCCATATTGGGACCTCATCCTTCCACCTTGCACCAATATATCACCTCCTGCGTTTTCTCTAAAAAGACATACGCCTTCTGCACCTATACCGAGATCTAAGGGTATATCAACATTATCACCCCACGTATCCTGTCCACCCATCAACCCTAAACAAACTCCATCATCAAAGGATTTATTTTCTGTCACTCCCCTTTCTCCGTGGTTGTTTCCCGCTACCATGTCATCTGTAGCCTCATCATCTAACCAGCCGAACGTAGCTCCTGCGCCAAAGAAACCACGTTTAGTGAAAACCACGTGTCAACACCCCTTGGCTAAACCACCACCCATACGAACCAGCCACGCCCAAACATTACCGAAACCCACACAACCAATACCCTCATCCTCCTCTGATTTTGACCCACTCAAAGGATCTTACGCTAAAATCCTTGCCATGTTGGTAGAGAATGCGACCATTTCCCTACCCCCACTTAGACCTTATGACCCGTCTAAACCTCGACCTATAGGTTATGATGAGTCTAAGATCTGCGCTTATCACCGCACACCAGGACATGATGTGGAGGGATGCAAAGCTTTAAAAACCATCCTTCGTCAGTCACCTCTCCCAGATAGAAAGGTTAAGAAAGACAACTTACGAAGGGAGAGACCTTTAGCTTCAATTCCCTCTCCTATACCATCTATCCCCGCCTCACCACGATCTATCATTATTACAACCCCACCTCTTGAAGACCATAATTTATCCCAACCATCTTCCTCATCTCAGGTTTACGAGATTAATATGATTAGTGTTGCTACTCGAGCGCAGAAAAACAACGAGAAAGCGAAAGAAAGCACACCTGCGTCCTCTCTTTCTCCGTCTAGCATCCCGATTGCACCACCACCCAAAGTGGTTATTCGTGGACCCGCTTACCCCGTCTCTAATGGAGTTGCCCATCGAGCCATGATCAAACAGCTTCACCAATCACCCGTCAAAATGACACTATATGATCTCATTCAGACTTCTGAATCTCATCGACAAGCTCTCGTTGAAATTCTTCAAGGGATCGAGGTCTTACCTAATGAAACCCTACCTGTTGCCTCCATTCTAACACCCAATCACGTTGCCTCTCTCACCAAACAACCCACCGCCCCAACCACTTCTGTCTCTGTACCACAAGCTGCTGCAGTCAGTTTCTCTGAAGATGAAATTGTCGATTTTGGTACAGAAGATCCTGACCCTGCCCTGTTCATCTCAGCTTACGTCCGGGACATTCGTGTACGTCGTGTTATGATTGATGGGGGTGCTAGCCTAAACATCATCTCTTCAAAAGCTTTTCAACAAATGAATATCCCTTCTAGCTACATGTGTGCCAACCCCATCATGTTGCGGTCATTCAATGATGCTATTACCTCTACCTTAGGCACCGTGATCCTCAACATTCGGGTAGGACCACGTACTTTACCCGAACTCTTCTATGTCCTTGAGGGAGAGTTCCAATATAATATATTGCTGGGTCGTCCTTGGATCCGGGCCATGGGATGCGTTCCCTCAACATTACATAGATGCATAAAATTTGAGTACGAGGGGAAGTCCTACACCGTAAAAGCTGATCCTCCCCCCTTTAAAACCTGCAATATGTTATACCGCCCTAACGATGTGCTTATACCAATCAAGACACCCATACATTCAACCCAACCATCCTCTTCAAATGTACCTCAACCATCCACCTCAACCGCGCCTACGCCTTCAACTGATGAAACCACCGTCGCAAAAACCACTTCCCTTCCCGCAGCTAACATCCCAACCTCCGACCCCTTAGTAGATGTTTTTCAACGCCTTACGCTGGGGGAGTACCGCCTATATAACGTTAGTTCTTTCCCTACCCCGCAGGAGTACGGACAATTACATGCACATCCCACCTACGACCGTCGCGTGGGGGAGGTAATCTCTTACGGACCACCCCATTGCCGCACCAACCTAACGTATGGGGGTGTTGACGCATCCTCCATTACCCCTGAACCTCCTCTTGGTGTGGTTCCCTTCCAATCCGATTTTCAATACCTTGACAAATCGTCGCTTTCGCCCTCACCTTCTTGACTCGCTGTGCTTGGAAAGGCTTTGGTTTTGGTCTTTATGAACAAGGCCGACATACGCTCATCCCCATCACCACACGCAAACACAATGATCGTAGTGGTCTCGGTTTTCCTGGAAACACTTACATCGGAGAACCTCGTGTCAGTTGCCTTCTGGAAGAGACGACGTTACCCCTACCAAACCATCATCACCCACTTTGCCATCGTCACCCACAGAATCGATAGATCCATGAATCTATCCCTCCTAATTTTTTTTTTTCATAAATGCTATCTTCTTAGGTCCTCTCACTTATCAACGCGATAATGAGGACCCCTCTTCTATTCCCCTTCTGTATCCAGACATGATCGAAGAGGACTCGCCTTCAATTAACGTTGTTGAGTGCCAGGATGATGACTCCATCCTCACTTACCTTGGCACGGATGACTCTTATATTCAACGAGCCTTACCATCTGAAACCCAAACCATGCTGAACGAATCTACTATAGAAATCAACATCCACACGGAGGAGGATCCTCACATTGTGAAGATCGGACAATCCCTTAACGCATCAGAACAAGTCGCCTTTACTACTTTCCTCCGTGCTCGCAACCAAGCTTTCGCTTGGTCCTACGCTGACATGCCAGGAATTGATCCTGACATTGTTGTCCATAACATTACACTGAAACCCGATTCCAAGCCAATTAAACAGAAATTGAGAAAAATGCATCCACGCATTGCCCTCTTGGTCAAAGAGGAGCTCCAACGACTCCTTTCTGTTTCCTTCATTCTGCCTATTGACTATCCTCAATGGATTTCTAACATCGTACCTGTCACTAAAGCGACGGGGGGACTTCGGATATGCACGGATTTCTGGGATCTTAACCTCGCTTGCCCTAAGGATGACTTCCCCCTACCAAGCATTGATCAACTTGTTGATCTCACTGCAGGCCATGAAATGCTTTCTCTCATGGATGGCTTTTCAGGATACAACCAAATTTTGGTTGCCCCTGCCGATCAACACAAAACTGCCTTCATAACTCCTTGGGGAACCTTCTGTTACCGTGTAATGCCATTCGGCCTTAAGAATGCTGGTGCCACCTATCAGCGGGCTATGACCTACATTTTTCATGACATTATGCACACTATCCTTGAAGATTACGTCGACGATCTTCTTGGCAAGTCTAAACATCGCAGTGAACATCTCGATGTTTTAACCATTATTTTTGACCGCCTACTACAATATTCTGTCTGTCTTCAACCAAAAAAATGTGTCTTTGGTGTCCTTTCAGGAAAACTTCTTGGCTTTATCGTCTCTTTGCGTGGCATTGAGGTCGACCCATCTAAAGTCAAAGCTATTCTAGAAATGCCCCCACCTACTAATCTCAAACAATTGCGTAGCTTACAAGGTAAGTTACAATCTATCCGACGTTTCATCTCCCAACTCTCGGATCGATGTCAACCTTTCCATCACCTCCTTAAGAAGGACATTGATTTTCAATGGAGTGAAGAGTGCCACCAAGCCTTTGAAGCTCTCAAAACTTATCTCTTACAGCCACCCGTGCTTATCCCACCTCAAGACGACCGCCCTTTCTACCTTTACCTTTCCGCCACTGACCACGCTGTAGGGGCCATGCTTGCACATCGTGACTCTGAGAATCGAGAACAAGCCGTTTATTATATAAGTCGTACTTTGGTGGACTATGAGACTAGGTATACACATGTAGAAAAGTTGTGCCTAGCCCTATCATTCGTGGCTACCAAACTCCGACACTACCTTCTGAATCACAAAACTTTCGTCATCACCAACACGGACCCCATCCATTACATGTATGCCAAACCTCATCTAAACCAACGCATCGCCCGATGGCTCATGCTCCTCGCCGACCTCGACCTTGAGTTCGTCCACCAGAAATCAATCAAAGGACAAACCATCGCAGACCAACTTGCGGAAGCCCCTTTACCTGGGGAACAATTTACCAATTTTACATTCCCCGACGAACTCATCGCCACTCTTTCACTCAAGGAGGAGTCGTATCCAATGACTCTCTTCTTCGATGGATCCAAATGCCAACGCGGTGGAGGAGCCGGCGTTGTTCTTATTCCTCTCGATGCCGAGCCTATGCCTCTTTCATTCCGACTCGATTTCCCTTGCACTAATAATACAGCGGAATACGAGGCCCTTGTTCTGGGTCTCCAGGTTGCGCTGCACTTAGGTATCAAATCTATCAATATTTTTGGCGACTCTCAATTGGTAGTCAATCAAGTTATGGGCATCTACCAATGCAAAAATGAGGAACTTCAAAAATACAAACACTACGTGGATTCGCTTCTAGCCTTATTTACTCACTATTCTATCCAAACCATTCCCCGCTCCACTAACAAATTTGCGGATACTATGGCTTGCTTAGCCTCGCAAATTCCAGCTTCATCAACTGACTTTGACATTATTTGTCTTGGTCCAACAACTCTTTGCCCCATCTTATTCAACCCTGGTTGTTTGTACGATAAATACTGTGTCTGCTAACTCGCAGGATACTTGGTATCACCAATTTCACATGACTACCTTACAACCTCTGTTCTCCCTTCTGACCTTACTAGTACTGGTAAACGTGCTTTTCTTAAACGCGTTTCTCGTTATGTAGTTATGGGGGGACTCCTTTATAAACGTGGCTTTGATGGCATCCTCCTTCGATGTCTCACCGGCGCGGAGGTCACCCATACCATCCAACAAGTCCATGACGGTATTTGTGGTGGACATTTTAGTGGCCTTGCCGTGGCCAAACAAATCCTTCGCCTTGGTTATTATTGGCCTACTCTCAATAACGACTGCTACGAATATGTTAAGCGTTGTGTTATGTGTCAACAACATGCCAACCTTCAACATACTCCTAGCCACCCGCTCCAGGTCGCTCGAGATCTTTGGCCCTTCTCACAATGGGGTTTAGACCTTATTGGTGAGATTCACCCGTCCTCTTCACAACGTCACCGATGGATTATCACAGCAACCGAATATTACACAAAATGGGTGGAGGCTATTCCACTCATTTCAACTAAAAAAGAAAAAATTGTAGAGTTCATTAACCACCACATTATCTGTCGTTTTGGTGTTCCTCATCGCCTAATTACAGATAATGGAAAATCTTTCAAAAATAGGTTGTTGCAAGACCTTTGTGACAACTTTGGTATCAAACTTAGCTTCTCATCACCCTACTATCCACAAGCCAATGGTCAGGCTGAATCTTCTAATAAAACCCTAACCAAAATCCTCATGAAAGTTGTCAATGAATCCGGAAGAAATTGGCACGATCACATTCCCTTTGCCCTTTGGGCTTATCGTACTAGCATTCGTACCTCTACTAATGCCACACCTTTTTCTTTGGTATATGGTACCGAGGCTGTTTTGCCTCTCGAAATACAAATACCCTCCCTTAGAATATCTCTTCAGGATATTCTCACCAACGATGATTTCCGCCAAGAGCGGTTAGCCCAATTGGAGCTCCTTGACGAACGTCGTCTTACAGCTCTTGATCACCTTCAAATCTATCAAAAACGCATCAAGCGTGCTTATGATAAGCGACTCCATGAGCGTACCTTTAAGGTTGGTGATCTTGTCCTCAAAGAGAATCAACATGTCACCAAACTAGAAAAGAGCAAACGTGGAAAATTTTCTCCCAATTGGATTGGGCCTTACATAATCACTCACACCTATGGATCAGGCACTTATCGTTTAGCTTCGCTTAATGGTAAGCCTGAGCCTGAACCCCTTAATGCCTTGCATCTTCGACCATTCTACTGTTGAATTTAGTGTTATATCACTTCTTATCTACCTGCCGCTCGTCCCTTGAGCTCACATACCACCACATGCACTTCGTTTCCTACACCTCATAATAAAAATCAAGCTCACATAGTTTGATTCTCACCTCACCTAAACGATGCCTTCCCCTTTTTAGTCTAGTCCATGACTTCAAAGTATTAAAATAAGCCGTATTCTTATGGGATTTTCTTGAGTCAAACTTCCTACCAAACTAGATGCTTCACGCCAAAAGAACATCTAGCTATCTAAATTATATATAGACTGTTCCCTCGAAGGACAGCTATATGCCAAATTATTGCTGCTATTCTATATAGACTGCTCCCCCGAAGGACAGCTATGCACTAAAATCATATCTGCTACTATAAATAGACTGCTCCCTCGAAGGACAGCTATACACAGTCAGCCTTTATCAGAAGCTTCTCGCATTGATCAGCTTCGTGAAGACCTCAAGAATAGCACAATCAATATCCCTTGTAGACTTCCCGCATCGATCAGTCTATATTCAGTAAAATAAAAGCCTCATTCAAAAGAACTTTTTGGGTCATGGACTTGTCTATTTAGGGTAGGTTCTCTTTCGTCAGAACACTCACTTTGTAATAAATTCTCTGTACCTCAGCTATATCATCCACCTCACCTCACCATTTGTTTCAACTCAAGGGACGTAACGTTCACCCGATATATTGTGATCATACAACTCTTTTCACCTATGGACTTCTCGTCTATGCACGGTACCTAGGGCTTCAAGCTCGTTCTACGTTGTGTGGTTTGTTTAGCTCTTTTCACCTACGGAGCACTCTTTCCGCTTTGCCTCGCATCTAGGATTGTGTGTTGATCTTAATCAGGACATGGTTCCCTTCTACTTGGGTAGGCTAACTTTCGCTTCCCTTATACCTTTTACAACATCACCAATTCATTACCGACACCAACAACCTTACCTTACCAATATTAATATCAATATTCTTACCAATCAACCAATTGCCTAAACCGTACCAAATTGCCTGAATTCGCCTCTCCCTGATCCTAAGGGAGAACTACATCGGTCTGAGGCCCCTCCTTGCTTTGTGCAAAGGGCTATGTAGGCAGCACTTCGGAGACATGGGGTCTCCCAAGGTTAGCTCGACCATCCCCTACCATAACCTATCATGTGTGGTAAATATAAATATTTTTGTGTATTTCTATTTAATCACATTCCTCTTTATCCTTTTTCAAAACACCGAAAGTCAAAACGAAAACATTCTTATTATTATAACTCAAATCAACATACATATCTCGTTTTATTTAGATGTTAAACAAATACATCTTCTCTATCATCGACACGCAGGTCGGTACTCTTATTTATTCTTATACCTTGCTAACATTTATTTAGACCCTCACGCCTCATCCCGAACTAGGTGATGATCGTGATCGTCGACCCCTCTCGCCAGGCCTCTCTGTCCTCAATGGTACCACGGCTATTGGTACCGCCCACTGATCTGCCAATCTCTCCTGTAACATATGAATACGCCCTCTCGCATGGAGGACTCCAGCCTCTAGTCTCTCCGCCCGTGACTCCGCAACCACTAACAATCCTCTTGTCTCATTCACCTGCGTTTGGAGCTGCTGAACCAAACGCTGCAGACGATCCCTCTCTGTTGTAATCACCGCTATGTCAGGACGATCACGTACACCTCGCAGTTCTGCTACCCACCATAATCTATAGGCCTCTGTCGTTCCTGCATCCATTACCCTGCGATCGGCTGCTACCTCTTCAGGCCCTTCTGGAGGTGTTGGCTGGGGAGGTGAGAATACTGCCTCTGCATCGATCCTCATATAGGGTCTATAAGCCTGGGGTATATCCTGCACAAATCCAAATTGTCGCCGCACGTGATCTAGAGGAATCCTCTCATACTCACCTGGCCTGTGCCCTGCGATCCACCTCAATCGCTCTACACCCCTCAACTCCTCAGCTATATTCTCTGTTACCATATAGTTCCCGTAAGGCCGCCAACAGATATCCGCAATCGTCACCCTCTCCCATACCTGCCTATAATACTCAATGTCACCCGTCACAGCCTGAGATCTTGCCTCTTGTTCTGTTTGGACCCATCGTCTGAATCCCAACCTCTGTACTCCGGTCTCTCCTGACTGGATGGGTCGGCCTATTGGTCGCACACAAACAATGTGCTCATAGGCCCAACAGTGTAATAAGTATGAACAATCCAGTGTCGTTCTGTGATTTCACCTACAAGCCCATAAACCCCTGTATAGCTCCGCCAAATATGCAGGTGCCCATGCAAACGTCACGTTCCTTTCTATCATCTCCCAAATAACACACATCAATGCCTTTGGAAATCTTCCCCCTTCTACCCTCGGTAATGCATAATACCCTACCGCTATCATTAATATTACTGCTAACCTTGTCTCCTCAGGATGTGCTGCATACATTATCCCATACGTAAATGACAAACCTTGCTGTGTTAAATCTCGTGCGTATGGACCAAATACTGCTGCAAATGCTTCTAACAAACCGACCCGACGCAAGGCCTCGCCCTAACAAACCGGCCCGACCCAAGGCCTCGCCCTAACCTACCGGCCCGACCCAAGGCCTCGCCCTACCCTGTCGGCCCTAACCCAAACCGGCCCGACCCAAGGCCTCGCCCTACCCTACCTATTTGGCCCGACCCAAGGCCTCGCCCTACCCTACCGGCCCGACCCATGGCCTCGCCCTAACAAACCGGCCCGACCCAAGGCCTTGCCCTACCCTACCGGCCCGACCCAAGGCCTCGCCCTACCCTACCGGCCCGACCCAAGGCCTCACCCTACCCTACCGGCCCGACCCAAGGCCTCGCCCTAACAAACCGGCCCGACCCAAGGCCTCGCCCTACCCTACCGGCCCGACCCAAGGCCTCGCCCTACCAAACCGGCCTGACCCAAGGCCTCGCCCTACCCTACCGGCCCGACCCAAGGCCTCGCCCTAACCAACCCACCCGCCCCAAGGCCTCGCCCTACCCATTTGGCCCGACCCAAGGGCAACCCAACAACTCGGCCCGACCCACGGCCGTATCACTCCAATACCTTACCCAAAATCAAAACCATCCACTTTTATCCACCCATCCTGTAGTTTTTTGTTCAATCGAGCTCACCTGTTCGTGTTTTAGCATGATTAGGGTCCTTGACTTGATCTGTCGACCAACTTTGCTCAGACCTAGACCGTGACGTTTATCTCAACCAAACCAACCATTTGGTACTGCCGGACATGCCTAAACGTTCCTGTACCTTACCTGTTATATACCCTGGAGCTACTTCCTATGCCTTGGATACCAGGATTATATCACCCTTGTTTGGATAAACTATCGACCTTTGCCTATGCACTGCTGGTTTGCTCGTCAAATCATGTACCCTAGTCGTACTATTGCATTTTACCATGCGTCTGCTTCCTTGGACCTACCCCACCATCTTACCATCCCCTCTACCCCATTTACCCTTTATCAACCCTATCCCTGATTTCCCGTTCACTCAATCTGTGATAGATTTGAGGGGGATTACCTATACCCTTAACAGGGGAAACCACTTCATATTATTGTCCGTGCAGCTTTACAAAACAAGCTACACGACAATAAGGGGCTAATGTAGACACCAAATTTGTGTCTTACGACCCCTTGTGACCCGCATCTCATCTCGCAACTTAACCTCATCACCTAAACCTTACACAATTATTTATTAATTACCTTGTAATTGATAAATCCACATCACCTTACCTGCCACCTCATTTTGCCACCTCATCATGACCTAGCCCTAACCCTAAACTAACCTAATTAAGACCTATGACTTGGTCTAGACTCACATCCATAACTAATGCCTCCTTACTCGCACCCAAAACCGACCTTCTAGCCACTTGACCAAGCCCGCAACTGATCTCTCGGGAGAAAAGCAGGGAAGGTGGGCTATTTTACTAAAAATAGCCTACTTTTTCCTTACCGATGCCGGTTCCTACTCGACCGCCGTCGGTTACGCAACCGCCATCGGTTCCCTGTAAATGGGCTCCCCAAACCAAAATCAAAGGATCGGTCGAATGATTTTTGAATCAACAGAGATCATTGGGAGTGAAAAACAGAGTCCAGATCTTCACTTGACCGAGCAGAGACGAGTGTAAGATACCAGAAGTGTTTACAGCAAAGGAGATCAGCTTGCATCTTCGTCAAAACCAGTAAGTCACATCTTGCATGTCCTCTGTTATAACATTTCTTATGCCTTTTGAATCACAGTCCTCATAAATCCTTCCCTGAATCCACTACCCAGCATGCATATTGCATCTAACTATCATTCATCTACCTCTCATCACCTTATTTCCTAATACCACCTATATACAGCCTTACAAACAACACAACTACCCCACAAAACAACCAACCTACAGATCCTAGACCCACCGGTATCGGTTATCAGTAACCGGCATCGGTTATCAGTAACCGCCATCGGTTCCTCTGATCAAAACCAGAAAACCAGCCTTTCCCCTACCCAGTTCAACGAAGCAACTTAATTGATATTTTACAGTCTTTTGTGTTAATTCATATTAGCAGGGAAACTGACCACCTTCGAAAGGAAGTTTTATATTTCCTGGGCCCAAGGCAGTTTCCTCATTTATTGTCTAATCAAAATCTTGTGGTCTTGTGTTCTTATTTGCAGGTAGTCCTTCCAAGACAAAAAGGAGTTCTTCGCAATCAGCCTGATCTTTCTCTACGGTACGCGCACACCATCTCGACATTCTACAGGTATTCCTCCTAGCCCCAACCCTTATCTGTTTCTAAAAGGAACGAAACATTCCGAGTGAAACACAGGCCACCGGTACAGTGGCCAAACATGCCACCGAGACGACGGTAGCATGACAAGGTAAGCACTCTGCTCTACATGTAGTTGATTTGATGGATCAGAGGATTAGTTTATTGTTGTTTGTAGGTTTTGTTTGTTTTCGGTTTTGTGGGTGGTTAAAAATGGAATTTGGGAATGGGGAGAATAGTGGGTAAAAAAGAGGAATGGGTGGGGAAAAAAAAGGAGATAAGGGGTGGGTGGAGGTCCAAGGGTAGTTTAGGTCATTGTAGGGGGTGTAAAAGGGGCAGGGGGAGGTTTTTTAGAATGGGGAGTTTTGGGAAATCGTGGGTTTTTCCACGACAGTGATAAGAATCAGTCAAGTTTGGCCGGCATTGGTTAGGTGGAACCAGTATTGGTCACCAAACAGGTGACTGATTTCGATTAAGGGGTGACCGGAGTCGATAAGGGTGAATCGGTATCGGTCACCAAACAGGTGACCGGTGCCATTTAAATGGTGACCGGAGGTCCCAGTTCACAGGAAGGAGTGGGGCAGGGTCCCGCAGGAAAGGCATAGGGGTTGAGACCTATAGGACCACCATAGATTGTGCCTATATCTAGGTTACGGGATGCCCTAGGTGAGGCTAGATATTATCAGGACCATCTGATGGCGGTCGAGATAGACTTCATATCCTATGTCGAGTACAAGGCACAATAGGTATCCAATGAGAGGACGAGATCCCACACTCACAGTGTGGAGAGCATAAGGGGTTCGTGAGCTCTGAGGCCCAATCAAGTATAGGCTACCAGTGCACGGAGGCTAGCTCCAGTTGAGGTGCCAGCAAGGACGCAAGAGGCTGAGGGTACAGGTGATACCGAGATGGAGGACATCCACAGAGATGCTTGATATGGTGCCTAAAGTTGGATGTATGATAGTTTTGTGTGATATATATTGGCCTACGTGCCGAGAGATATTTATAGTTTTGATCACATACCGTCCTATGTGCCGATGACAGTGAGGATGTATGAGAGATTTTTGTATATTTCGAGCATATACCGGCCTGCACGCCGAAGAGATTTTGTATCATTTCATTATTTTGTTTTATATATGAGACCGACCTGCGTGCCGATGATTTTGAGATGGTGGACATGAGGAGATATCCATGTATTTTTGAGATACTCATAGATATATCTATATGATGAGATACATGGTATTTTGTGATTAGTTGATGTGTTGATGAGATACATGGTATTAGTTGATTTGTTGATGTGTTGATCAGATACATGGTATTAGTTGATTTATTGATTTATTATTTTGATATGGAGGGAAATTAGGTGAGTTAGGCATGATGGAGTCAGGTTGGTTTAGGCATGGATCGAGTCAGGTCGGTTTAGGCATGGATCGAGTTAGGTCATAGGCATGGATCGAGTCAGGTTATAGGCATGGTTGAGTCAGGTTGGTTTAGGCATGGATTGAGTAGGTTTATTAGGCATGGATCATGTCAGGTCATAGGCATGGTTGAGTTAGAAAGTAGGCATGGATTGAGTCAGGTTATAGGCATGGTTGAGTTAGAAAGTAGGTGAAGTTGTGATTCGTTACTTCATGCAATGAATGATAATATGGGTCATATGTGAGATGTGTTATAATACATGCATGATGATGGTAGAGAAATGGTAGGCGTAATAAATGTATGTTGTGATAATTTTTAAAATATGAAACAACTTGTTATGTATGTGGTTGAATTTCCAATTTTGGGTATAAAAAGGGAAACGAAGTGAGACGTGATGTAATGTGAGGCACATGGAAGATTAATTGTTTAGGGTAGAGGATTTCTGAGCTAACCTCCAAGGGCCCCATGCCCTCGGAGTGCTGCCTACATAGTCCCGACGAAAAAGGGACCTCAGGCCGATGTAGTTCTCCCATGAGCTAGGGAAGAATATGAGGAGGTATGAAAATGAGTTGGTAGGTTTTTAGGAATGGTGTGGGTTTAGGTCTGTTAGGTGTGGGTGGATTATAGGTAAAGTGATGTAGGTGGGGTTGATTGTGGCGAAAGAAGAAGATTACCCCAAAAGTAAGAGTCGAGGACAAATTATTGTATAATGTAATCAATACGTAAGCAAATATGGTTAAGGTATAAGAGGGGGAAATAAAGCCGCATGATTGGGTAGGATCATACTAAGTAGATCATACCTTGGAGGAGGTGATGAACATGAGACCCTAAAGACATTGCATGATTGAATGTTCTACGGTGAAAAGTAGTCACATGATCACCAAATGTCTAAGTTCCAAGAAGTCCCTTGAGGCAGTAGGAAATGGGAGTGGGAATGGTAAAAAGGGTGAAAGGTAGGTAATTTTTATATGGTATAGGTAGCATGCGCTTTGGGTAAGAGAACCTAGGTCACAATGGGCAAGTCCATGACAAAAGGTTGTTGTTTTGACTTATAGTTGAAATAGACTGATCGATGCGGGAAGTCTATATGGGATGAAGAAAATTTAACTCCTTGAGGTCTTCGTGAAGCTGATCGATGCGGGAAGCTTTGGTTGCTCTCATTTTTTTTAATTATTTAAGAGCTTTACATAGTTGTCCTTCGAGGGAGCAGTCTATTTATAGCAGCAGTTGTCGAGAGGAAGATGTCCTTTTGAGGGAGTCATCTTTTTATTAGAAGTTTGACTCAAGGAGTTTGGTCCCATGTGAGGTCTTTGAAGTCATGGACAAGACCAAGGTGGAGAATAGGACTCTCGTGTAAAAGGAAAGGTGAAACAACCATGGGATCTCATCTGAAGGTAGATGAAAAGTATCCATGAGAATCATGTTATGTGCAGCGCCGTGGTACACATATTCAAAAGAAGATAACAAGTGACGGGTACTCACATGATTCTTGTTTAATCATTAGTGAGGTGTATGAAGTGAATATCACTCAAGGGACGAGCATGGAAAGAGACAAAAGGTGAGGTAGGACTACAAGTCAACAATAGAATGGTCAAAGATGCAAGGTGTTAAGGGGCTCAAGTTTGTTTTTACCATCGAGTGAAGATAAATGATAAGCACCTGATCCATAGGTATGAGTCACGATGTATGGTCTAAGCCAATTAGGAGCAAATTTTCCCCATTTACTTTTTTCAGCTTTGGTTATGTGTTAATTTTCTTTCAGGATAAGGTCACCAACTTGGAAGGTCCGTTCATGGACACATTTGTCATAGACACGTTTGATAGGATTTTCGTAAACTTGAAGGTGATACAGAGCGTTAAGATGGCGTTCGTCTAGTAACTCTAACTTTGGTAAACGGTCCTGATGAAACTCATCATCAGTGAGCATGTCATGGAGAGAAATGTGAAGTGAGGGAATGTGGACTTCGAGAGGCAGGACTGCCTCTATACCATAGACTAGAGAAAATGGTGTGGCCATAGTGGACGTGCGAATACTAGTGCGGTATGCCCATAGGGAAAAAGGAATGTGCGTATGCCAATCCTTCTCAGTATCATTAACCACTTTCATGAGAATCTTGTTGAGGGTTTTGTTAGTGGATTCGGCTTGGCCATTGGTTTGTGGGTAATAAGGTGATGAGAAACTAAGTTGAATGCTGAAGGCGTTGTAAATTTTTTGCAATGTTTTGTTTTTTAATTGTTTTCCATTATCAGTGATGAGGAAATGAGGAACACCAAAGCGAAAAATGATGTGGTGATTAATAAACTCACATATTTTCTCAGTTTTCGTGGAAATGAGTGGTATGAATTCCACCCATTTTGTATAGTATTCAGTAGCAATGATGATCCATTGATGGTTTTGGGAAGAATGGGGATTGATTTCTCCGACAAGATCCAAACCCCATTGAGAGAAGGGCCAAAGGTCACGGGCGACCTGTAAGGCATGGCTGAGTGTATGATGAAGATTGGAATGTTGTTGGAATTTTACACAATGTTTGACATAGTCACAACAATCATAATTAAGGGTCGGCCAGTAATAGCCTAGGTGAAGAATACACTTAGCAACAGCAAGGCCACTGAAGTGACCTCCACATATGCCATCATGAACTTCCTTAATGGTATAAGAAATTTCAGAACTTGTGAGGCATTGTAAGAGAATACCATCAAAGCCACGCTTATAGAGGAGTCCCCCCAAGATGACGTAACGAGAGACCTTTTTAAGGAAGGTACGTTTTCCATTACGGGTGAGAGCAAGAGGTAAGATGGAGAGAGAAAGGTAGTTGGAGTATTGTTTGTACCAAAGGTCACTCAGGTTAGGGGTAGTGGTTCCAATCGAGTAAACATCGTGAGGTAAATAAGAAGGTGATTGGAGTCATTGTACAGTGACAAAGATTTGAGAATCGGCGGGCGAAGCGGGTATTTGGGAAGCTAAGCAGGCCATGGTATCTGTAAATTTGTTGGTTGAACGTGGGATGGTTTGAAGGGTGTAACGATCAAAGGTGGTCAAAATTACATCTACATGATGTTTATACTTTTGAAGTATCTTGTTATGACATTGGTATATACCATTGACTTGGTTTACAACCAATTGAGAATCACCAAATATGCTAATGGATTTGACATCTAGGGCGTAGGCCGCATGGAGACCTAGTACGAGTGCTTTGTATTCGACAATATTGTTGGTGCATTCAAAATATAGTTTGAAAGACAAAGGCATGGGTTCACCATCAAGAGGAATGAGGATAATACCAGCCCCACCCCCATGCTGACACTTGGAACCGTCAAAGAAGAGTGTCATTTGGTAAGGGGGTTCGTTCAGGGAAAGGGTAGTAATCGACTCATCTAGAAAGTCAAAATTAGAGGGTTGATCCCCAGAAATAGGTGCATCGGCCAATTGGTTGGTGATAGCTTGGCCCTTGATGGACTTTTGATGAATGAATTCGAGGTCAAGATCAGCTAAAAGCATAAGCCATCGTGCGGCATGTTGATTTTGATAAGGTTTGGCGTACATGAAGTGTAAGGGGTCGGTGTTGGTCACAACATAAGTTTTTTGGTTGAGTAGGTAATGGGGGAGTTTGGTGGCAATGAAAACTAAGGCTATGCAGATTTTTTCAGGATGGGTGTATCAGGTTTCATAGTCCAAAAGAGGACGGCTTATATAATAAACTACTTGCTCTTTGTGTTGTTCATCGCGATGAGCGAGCATGGCTCCCAAGGAGTGATCGGTAGCAGATATGTATAGGTAAAAAGGTTGATCGTCTTTAGGTGGAATGAGTACAGGTGGTTGGAGAAGGTATTGTTTTAGGGCCTCAAAAGCTTTGTGACAGTCATCATCCCATTTAAAGGAGACATCCTTCTTGAGAAGGTGATGAAATGGTTGACACCGATCAGACAATTGTGAAATGAAATGATGAATAGACTGCAACTTACCTTGCAGGCTACGGAGTTGCCTAAGGTTGGTGGGCGGAGGCATTTCCAGAATGGCCTTGACTTTAGTAGGGTCAACTTCTATACCACGTAGGGAAACGATAAATCCCAGGAGCTTTCCTGAGAGGACCGCGAAGATGCACTTCTTTGGCTGAAGGTGAATGCAATATTTAATGAGGCAGTCAAAAATGGTTTTGAGGATGGCAAGGTGTTCAGAGCGGCATTTAGATTTGGCCAGGAGATCATCCATGTAATCTTCCAATATACGATGCATGATGTCATGGAAGATGTAATTCATAGCCCACTGATATGTGGCACCAATGTTTTTAAGGCCAAAAGGCATGACTCGATAGCAAAAGGTCCCCCAAGGGGTGATGAACGAGGTTTTTTGTTGATCCTCTGGGGCAAGCAGGATTTGGTTATAACCCGAGAAGCCATCCATGAGTGATAGCATCTCATGGCCAGTGGTAAGGTCAACCAGCTGGTCAATACCAGGTAAGGGAAAGTCATCTTTTGGACATGCTAGGTTGAGGTCACGAAAGTCCATGCAAATACGGAGTCCCCCTGTCACCTTAGTGACAGGGACAATGTTAGAAATCCAACGAGGATAATCAATGGGTAAGATGAAGGAAATGGAAAGAAGGTGTTGAAGTTCCTCTTTGACGAGAAGGGCAATGCGAGGGTGCATTTTCCTCAGCTTTTGTTTGATGGGTTTGGCATCGGGAATGGTTATGATATTGTGGACCACTATGGTGGGATCAATACCAGGCATGTCTACGTAAGACCAAGCGAAAGCGTGGTTATGATCCTTGAGAAAAGAAGTGATGGCTTCCTATTCAGCAGCATCTAAAGATTGACCGATCTTTAGGATGTGCGGGTCATCCTGAGTATGAATGTTGATCTCGATAGTCGATTCATTCAACATGGTTTACGTCTCAGAAGGTAACGACTGATGAATATATGAGTCTTCTACACCAAGGTAGGTGAGTATAGATTCATCATCCTGACATTGAACGATGTTAATTGAAGGTGTATCGTCATCGATCATTTCAGGATACAGGAAGGGAAGAGTGGAAGGGGCCTCACCCTCACGTTGATAAGTCAGAGGCCCCAAGGAAATGGTGTTTATGAAAAAAAAGTTAGGAGGGATAGAGTTCAGGATCCATTGACTCCGTCGGTGAGGGTGGTGATGAAGGCGGAGCGGGTGAAGAAGGTGGAGAAGGGCTAGTGTCCTTAATGAGTTCAATGTGGGCCTGTTTGGTAGGTGGTTAGGGGAATCTGATACCACTACGGTCGTTATGTTTACGGGTGGTACATGGAATGATGGTATGGTGGCCTTGCTCATAAAATCCAAAACCAAAACCCTTCCATGCACATCGGTGCAGGAAGGTGTGGGAGAAATGGTGATTGGTAAGTGATTGGAAGTCAGCGGAAAATGGGTGAGTTTGTGATGGTGGTTCGGGTGTGTAAGTGGTAGTATCAAGTCCCCCATAGGTGAGACTAGTACGAAGGTGAGGGGGACCATATAGGAGATGTTCTCCTATACGGTGATCATAACGAGGGTGTTGGTGAAGACTTCCGTACTCTTGTGGAGTAAGGAATGTGTTGACACTATATAGGCGGTACTCCCCCAGAGTGAGGCATTGAAAAACACCTTCCAAGGGATCGGTGGTTTGTATGTAGGTAGCTGGAATGGATGATGTGTCGGAGGTCGATGCAGAGGTGGAGTTAATGGATTGGGAAGCTGATGGGTCAGCCATGGAGGTTGTGGCAGCGGTAGGAATGGAGGAGGTATGTGTGGTTGAGGTAGCAACTGTACTGGTAAGTGGAGGTGTAGGTGAAGAAGTAACGGTTATGGAGGTAGACGGCTTAATAGGTATGAGCACATCATTGGGTCAGTAAAGCATGTTGCATGTTTTAAAAGGTGATGGGTCAGCTGGAATGGTATAGGTGTGTCCTTCATGTTCAAACTTTACACAATGATGCAAAGTGGAAGGAACGCAACCCATGACATGAATCCAGGGTCTGCCAAGCAACAAGTTATATTGAAATTCCCCCTCCAAAATGTAAAATAATTCTGGAACAGTGCAGGGGCCCACGCGAATGTGGAGGATGACGGTGCCTAGTGTAGAGGTGATAGCATCATTGAATGAATGCAACATGACAGGATGTTTATGCATGTAATTGTCAGGTATGTGCATTTGAGTGAATGCATGGGATGAGATGATGTTAATGCTAGCACCCCCATCAATCATCACACAACGTACCCATATGTCATCTATATGGATACAGATAAAGAGGGATAGGTCCGGGTCATCATTTTGGTGTGGTGCAATCTCTTCTTCTGAGAAGCTAAGGGAGGCTACTTGGTGAATAGGGTGGGGTGAAGATGAAGGTGGTAATTTGGTGAGAGAGGCTACATGATGGGGTGTGATAATGGAGGCTATGGGTGTAGGGTCATTGGGTAAAACCTCAATAGATTGAAGAACCTCCATGAGAGCTTGACGATGGGATTTTGAGGTTTGGATGAGGTCATATAAGGACATTTTGAGGGGAGATTGGTGTAATTGTTTGAGCATGGTGCGATGTGTGACACCATTAGAAATGGGGTACGTGGGGCCGCGGATAGTGATTTTAGGTATGGGTGCAGATGGTATGTTGGGTATAGGATTGGTTGGTGGGTCAGTTGCCTTTTCTTTACCCTTATCCTTCTGAGCACATGTAGTGATGTGTATCATGTTGATCTGAGGGGAGTTGGCAAATGGAGAAGGTGTAGGGTGAGTGGTATAATGACATGATGGGCAAAAACCTACTGGAGGAGAAAAACCCTGTGAGGTGAGTTGGGCACAACGACATTTGGGTGGTGGCGTGGCAAGTTCTCTGATGTGAACCATGTTAATTTCAAATCTTGGGGGTGGCTCTAGGAGCTGTGAGGGTGGAGGTTGTGGTTGTTGAGTGGGCAGTGTGGGAATGGGTGTCGGTGAAGTAGGATCCTTGTCGAGAAGGTCATCGTCATCAAAGTTGGCTTCCGGTGGACACAACTGGATAAGGACGGTTTTCAAGGCCTTGCAGTTCTCCACATCGTGCCCTGGCACATGATGGTATGCACAAATTTTAGTATCATCAAACCCTTTTGGCTTGGGTTTGAGGGGGTCATAAGGCCTGAGTGGCGGTAATGTGATGACAGAAGTCTCAAGGAGGTTGGTTAAAATTTTGGCATAAGACCCTGCTAGTGGATCGCAATGGGAAGTGAACGTGGGTTTGGGTGTAGGTGTGGTTGATTGTTGAGGAACAGATTTTGGAAGAGGAGGAGTGGGTCGAGCTATGGGTTTGGGTGCTGGCATGGTTTTGGGTGTCGGTCATGCTTGTTTAGGTAGGGGTATAGTAGATGGATGGGTAGGAGGGTGTGTGGTTGTTTTGACTACCTTATTGTGGGGTAGTGGAGTTTTGTTTTTGGGTTACACCCCTTCTTGGGTAAAGGTGATATGTGGGTGTACGAGGTCTAGAAGGAAAAGCAGATGGGGGAAGAGGACGAGTTACCCATGAGGATAATGGGGGTGCTGTGAAGGTAGATGATGCAGGTCATGCTAGGGGTGTAAGTGGACAGTGACTGAAGTGTAGTGGGTAGTGAAGCAATAGCTGAGGGTATTGGAGGTATGGGTGGTAAAGATACTGTAGGTGTCTGGTGTAATTCATGTTGGGTGTCTGGGGAGGATAGAGGTTTGTGTGGGAGGAATGGGTTGTTGTGTTTTTGGTTTATCGATGGGTGGAGGTTGCTTGACCATGTTGGGAAGCTGAGGTCTTAAGACAGATGGGACAGGTGAAGGTGTGATTGGCGCAGCTAGGGTATGGGTTCTATGGGTTTGGTGCTTCTGTTTGGGTGTCAGAGTAGGTGTGGTGTTGACTTTGGAGGATGTAGCTAAATCCAGTTTGATAGGTGGATGAGTAAGGCTGGTGGTTGGGGTGACCCCTAAGGTGGTAATAGGTTTAGTCGAGGCAAATGTTGTAGGTGTGGGTTTGGGTTTAGATGTAGTTTGGGTTATGGGTAAGGGTGTATGTTGAGTTATGATGGGTGTCATGGAAGGAGTTGTGATAGAGGTGGTTGTGTTCGGTTCGATTGGTCGAAATATTTTTGGGTAGATAGTGGAAGTATCAGTAAGTGACATCTGCATCTGTGTTGAGACTGGAAGTAGAAGACGCCCCCATAGTAAGGCTCTATCCACATAATCTAAGTGATTGGCCAAACATGAGAATGACATGTCTATAGGTGGAGTTGATGAGGACCTAATGGAAATTCCCGTAAAATGTGTCTTAGAGATGGGGAATTGGCTAGCTTCAGCTTCCGTGGGTAAGAGAGCTGAAAGTAGGTCTGCAGGATTCTGGGTAGCTGATGGAGAATGCTCACCAAGAGGCAAAGGTATCTCAACTGGGTCTATGATGGGTGGAGGAGATGATGGGTGCTCCTCTATAGGTGGAGGAATGGATAGGTGCTCTTCTGTGGGTGGAGGAGGTAATGGGTGCTCCTCTATAGGTGGAGGAAGTACTGTGGGTATCGGTTCTCTAAGTGGAGAAGCCAAAGGTGAAATGGTTTCGATGTTAGCGGAAGACTCCTCCATAGGTAATGAAGGAGATGAAAGGTGTTCCTCTGTTGGTGAAAGAATGGGGGAGATTGGTTCCAATGCAGAAGGAGGACTTCGGGCTAGAATCTCCTCTATGGAAGGAATATGGGGTATTTGGGAGGTGACAGGTGCGTCATTAAAAATAGCGTGAACCTCACGGGTATGGGTATCATGAGTTGAGGTCTCACCGGTTTGATCAGACGAAGGGGCATGGTTGGGAAATGGTTTCTTGAAGATGTGTAGGTTTTGGTTGGTAGGTGCATTAGGATTATCCATGGTTAACTCACCTTTCTCGAGCATTTCTTGGACAATATTTTTGAAAGTGATGCAGTTTCCGTCACTATGACCCTTTACTCGATGATAGTTACAGAAGTCATGTTCTTTATACCATGCGGGCATGGGGCGAGCAGGGTCAAAACCAGTGTGTGGTTTTATGGGTGGAAGAGTGATGGCTCCATCTTTGATAAGCTTTTCTAAGACATAAGAGTAAGGTTCCCCAATTGGGGTGTATTTCTACTGCTCTCGTCTGAATTGAAAAGTCTGGATGGGTGAGAGATTAGATGAGGGGGTAGCCTGATTTGACAAATGAGTTGGGCCAGCCTTGAGTACCACTGCGTTAGTGGTGCCCTTAGCTTTTGAATAATTGGTTTGTGGTTTGGAAGAAGAAGAGGTATCATTCGACTTGAATGTCGAATTCTTATTGCGTAATTGGATTTTCTTCTCTTTGATGGCCCGAATCTCTAACTTTCGTGCCATAGTGAATGCTTCATCGAATTTTCGGAAGGTTTGGACCTACAAGGTCGAGTGAGATATGTCTAGCACAAGCCTGTGTGAAGAGCTCAATGAGTTCTATTTGTGGCAGTTGGAAGGTGAGTTGATTGATCAAGCTATGCCAGCGAGTGACAAAATCTACGATAGATTCATCCTCATACTGATGCGTGGAGTATAGGTCAGTCATGGTAACCTTCTTGATGATATTGATAGAGAAATGATCCAAGAAGGCTTGGGCTACCTGATTGAATGAGAATATAGAGTGTCTAGGTAACCCACTATACCAATCTAATGCAGGTCCAGTCAGAGACATGGGAAAGGTTCTCAAGAGTAAGGCATCATCGTGAGCGATCAGATAACACCCATGTTTGAATGACCGCAAATGATGTTGCAGGTCTTCTTTGTTATTGAAACGATTGAATTTAGGCATTTCCCAATGCACGAGATATAGGCAGATAGGAATGGATGGGTGGATGGGTTCATTAAAAATTTCATCGTAGGTGAGAGTGTTGTAAGAGCCAGAAATTGATGCCTCCAATGTCTGCATCTTATCCAACATTAATTTGATTAGGTCATTGGTAGGTTGCGATGATTGGGTGCCTCCTGTAGCATGATGGGGTTGGTTTTGGGCATATAACGAGGGTGGCACTCTAGTGTATGGTGCTGCCATGTTGGTTGATTGAGAAGAAGGCAGTGAAATAGGAGGTACGTACCCAGAGTGAATAATGGATGAAATGGGAGGTGGCTGATAGTATGTATATGGAGGTGGAAGGGTCATGGTAACCCTAGTGGAAATGGGGGCTAATGATTTTGGAATGGAAAGGACCACGTTCTGAAAAGGGGTAGGGGTCACCAACACTGGGAGGTGGTAGTGTAGCTACGGGTATGTGTGAGACATTAGGGGCAGATGAGGTTGCGTTTTGGGTAGTTGTCAAGGGTATGGTGGATGTGGCGGGTGCCACGGAGGTGGCAGACGCAGCAGTCATAGCGGGTATAGGACCTAGCTACGAAATGACTGGGGGTAAGGTAGATGCGGGTAGCACAGAGCTAGATGGAGCTGATGCAGGAGTGGGAGCGAGAGTCAGGGGGATAGATATGGGCATGTCGTATATCAACTGACCCGAGGCATCTCGAGTGGACGAGTGGGAAAGGTAAAACTATCAAAGGGACAGGGTTTTGGTCAAGGAGTCGTGTGAACTCCTCATCTTCTATAGTGATAGTGATAGGTTGGATGGGATCCATGGCTGGTGATAAAATGGAAGGTGGTGAAGGACTAGGTGGGAGTGGTTGACAACTGGCGTGAAATATGAGTGTGCTTGCTTGTTTTCGGGTCAGCACCATGTGAACTAGTACTGATCAGGTAAGGTTGTTTCTCTGTAAATGACACAAAAAAATAACAGGAACAGGTGAATCTGATGGTAAAAAGTGTATTCGGTACCAAATGTAGGTTGGAAAGTGAAACAGGCTAACCGATGCCGATTAGGGAAAACCAATGCTAGTCAGGGGTAACTACTACCAGTCACTTTAGAAAATGGTCAGTGAGTGAAAAACTAGGTAGAAAGTCAAATCTGACAGGTATGCCAAATCTGATGGTGTTTCACAATGTCAATGGGAATGATGGCAGTGACAGGGACTGTGAAAAGTGGAAGAAAATGAATAAAATGTCCTTTTGGGTAGGTTAACAAAAGGACCTGGAACCGACGTTGGTTGGGTATAACTGACGATGGTCAGAGGGTAACCGACGATGGTTACTGTGAAATTGAAACAATGATGAAAGAAAAGTGGTTGTGAATTAAAATCTGATGTAGAATCAGACCCAGAATTTTGAGAATGATGATGATATGGCCCAGGCACACTCAGGTGAAGCCGGAATACACCATTTGTGATGAGGAGTGTGCAAGTATGAACAAGAAAAATGAAGAACATGATCTCTCACCTCAAAATGTAAGCCAAATAGAAACACTAAGAAAAATGTGATCCTAGGAGTGTCTTTTCTATTATGTTTGTTTAGCTTATGCTATTTAAGGACTGACACATGAATTGTGAAATAGAGTTTTTGGTGAGGATGGCTTCCTACAAAGAAGGAGATCTAAAAGGTGAGGTTTCAGGTATGTTATGGTGGGGGTGGGCCTCGCTTTGCAGTATGACTTGACAGAGCAATGAACTAGGTGCCCACTGTGTCGTGATCGTGTGATCACCTACAGCTTCTTCCAGGTAAGATGTTGTTTAAGAATGTGTGTATTTTCAATTTTTGTGAGGTTTGGTAAGACTCAGAGAGAGAGAAAGAGAAAGAAAGTGCTTTCTACGGTTCATTTGTCAACCATCAGCTGGTCATGACTTCCAGCGTATAGGTTTCCCTCAATTAATGTGAGCTAATGCGATAAATCAGAATGGAATGCACTTATTTTTAAACCCAAATCGAAGTGTGAAGTTGATGACACAATAAGATGAAGAGGAAGAGGGATGCTCTTTCACTACAATGCAGAAAATGTAAAGAAATGGTTCTTTTTAATTACACCAAAAGAAAGGTTTCCTTTAGAGAAAATAGAAAGAAAAGGTGGGTTACCAAGGAAGAAAATTAATGTGTATGCTTTTCATAAGGGAAACAAACACACAACTTTTCCTAGGAATGAATATAATGCAAGGAACCCTGGATGGGTCCCACCGAGTGTGCCAAAATGTTTCACCTGATTCTTAGACGTTTCTTTGAAGTATTGATGAAACAGATAGGGTAACGGGCGTAGGAGGAATACATGTTTTAATGTTGGTTGATGAGTTTTTGTGCGCGTATGACTTCTGAATCCACAGCTGATTGTGAGAGCTTCCTTTTGGCTAGGAGGAACTACCTGTAATAAAAGCAAGACCACCAGAAGGAATTAAACAATATGTGCAGTGAACTGCCTAGCGTATGCTAGATCTGAGAAGTTTGATACTTCCTAAATGGCTGTCTGTCCACTGTTTTAAACAATTTAATGTGGTAAATAAAGTAAATCCTATTGTAGTTCGAAATGATTTAGGTATCTCACTTAAAACACAATAAGAAAGATCTAATCTAACAGGCTAGGTTAGAATAGGATCCGAAGGTCAAATAATTGGTTATGGGTCTCTGTAGGTCTGACAAAAGTCTCAGGTAGATCACAGGTGAATGAGGGTGAGGTAGAATTAGGTGGGTAGGTCACTGTTCTGAGCTGTATGGGAAAATACAGTAACCGATGCCGGTTCAGGGTGACCGATGACGGTTAGATATAACCGGTGCTAGTTACTGTGGAGTTCTGGGAATGCCATAGGATGGGTTTTGGGTCTCCTTTGTGATTGCACAAAGGATCTTGGTTGGTCGGGATGAGGTATTGGGTGATTTGGGAGGGATTTGGTGAGGTTTTAATGGGTATATGGAGGGGGAATGTTGAAGGAGGTCAATGGGTGGCTAGGTAAACAATAGGTGATAATATAATGACAAAATGAAGTGAACCAGAGAAGTAGAATGTTTTACTTACTTGGATTATGGTCCTGGATGCCTATGAGTGATGGATGGGCGTGCTGGTAAGAGGTTGAAGGCTGCAAGTGATCACTAATCATAGGAGAGCTTCTGCATGGGCTGCATGTGCATTCCTCTTTGCTTGGTTAGATCAGATCATTGATGGGGTGGCCGTGTAGGGGAAAATGCTTGATCTCTTTCCTTGCACGCATGCTCTCGCTGTAATTCAATCTCAGAAGATGTGATATCTCTCAGGAAGATCTCAATGTTTTGCCAACTTTTTCCAATCTTTTCCAACCTTCAGAATAAGTTGTTTTGGGGGTTAAAAGGGTAACCGACGGCGGTTCTGTCTTAACCGGCGACGGTTAGGGGTAACTGACGTCAGTCAAGGTGGGATTTCCTAGGTTTACCAAACTAGGGAGTTCTTCTTGATTTTCTCAGATCTCGTGTCATTTTAACCCGTGGATTAGACTGGAAGCTTCTTGTAATCATGTAGGAATGTGGTTAGAGAGAATGTAGGCATTGATTTTTAGGGTTTGGGTAAGTCTTAGTTAGTTATGGCAACTTACTAAGAATAGGTCTTAGGTTGAGTTGGCTTGATGAGGTGTCTAAGTGAGGTGTATGTGTGGATATTATTTAAATTAAGATATTTATATAATAAATATGGTGAGGATAATGAATTAATTAAATTAAATTAATATTAGTGGGGTGAAGGGGGCCATGGCTAGGTGAATGTGATGAAGGGTGCTTATTCGTCGAGGGACCAAAGGGGAGTGTGACCTAATTTTAGTTTCTACAACTTCATAGTGGATGTGTGTACTACCCGGTTGTAGGAATGTTGAATGTAGGCTAAGGACTCTTCCCAAGTCCTTGGCTATTAACTATTATACCCATTGATCAACTATACCAAAATCATGTTCACCATCTCTTTCTATCCATCTGTCTGTGGATGGAAAGTCATTCTCCTCTGTAACCTAGTATCCATATTTTCCCACAAAGTAGTCCAAAACTTCCCCAAGAACCTGGAATCCCTATCAGAAATAATAGACTTTGGCAAGCCAAAATGCACCCATACATTCGAAAAGAAGAGATATGTTTCCTCATGTGCTTTTACTATCTTTTTACATTACATAAGAGCACACATCTTACTGAATCTATGGACAACAACATATAGATAGTCATTACCATGTTTAGACATAGGTAATCCTCCTACAAATTCCATACAAATATCCTCCCATAGAAGAGTAGGTACTGGCAAAGGCATATACAAACGGTCTTTCCTAGTCTTAGGCTTGTTGGTACAATAAATTTTACATCGATGTATAAATTTTGATACTTCTTCTTGTATATTGGGCCAATACATGTACCTTAGCAAGTGGGCTAGGGTCTTACCAACACCTAAATGTCCCGCTACTTTCAAGGTATGTACTTCCCTCATCAATATAATTCTTTCTTATTTCAGCACACAAAGCTTCCCCCATTGGTAGAGCATCCCATCCTCAAGCTAATAATCTTCAATCCCCATCCTTTCAGCCCCTTAGGACTGCAATTACTGAAATGTCACCCCAAAGTCTTTGTCCTGGGCATATGCTTCTATGTAAGCTTCCTTCATGAAGGGCTTGAATTGAGATATAGTAGCTAAGAAGGATATTTTCTCCTGTGTAGGAAGCCTATATAACATGCCTGCCACCAATATTATACTACCCTTCTTGTATTTTATCACCAGATGAAACTATTGAAGGAACCCCATCCTTTTGTAGTGCCTTGCCTACTGCAATTTAGATTGTGCTTGCAAATACTTGAGAGGTTTGTGGTCATTTTGCACAATAGTTTCTTTACCCAGTAAATAATGCTTCCATTTTTGAATTGTCTAAACTAGTGCATACATTTCCTTATCATATATTGAATATCCTTTAACTGTTGAAGTAAAAGTTTCATAATGATATCATATGGGTTTACCTCCCTGAAGCAACACTGTGCCCATAACATAATCACTGGCATCTGTATCTACTTCAAATGGCTGCTGCAAATTAGGAAGAGCAACAACTGGTGCATGACTAATCTTGTATTTTAATAACTCAAAGGATTTTTCTTATTCCTTACCCCAGTCATAACCCTTACTCTTTACAGCCACTATGTGTAGAGCTGTTGTAATCACAGAGAATCCCATAATGAACTTCAGCATGTACTATACTACTCCCATAAAAATTCTAGTCTTTGTGGCTCCTGTTGGTGTTGGCTAGTTGGTGATGGCTTCCACCTTCTTTAGATCGACTCGTAGCTCTCCTCCTCCAACCACGTGCCCAAGATAGACAAGTGGCTATTTGGAAAACCCACATTTCTTCATATTGCATAGCATTTGTTTCTCCTTGAGAACTTGTAAGACTTATTGCAAATGAGTTAGATGTTCCTCCCATGTGGCACTAAAAATCAAGATATCATCTAGATAAACAATTACACATGAATCTATGAAATCCCGCAATACATCATTCATCAATCTCATAAATGTAGCAGGTGCATTACATAAACCAAATGGAAGTACTGACCACTCATACAAACCTTGTTTTGTCTTGAAGATAGTCTTCCATATAGCCTCCTTCATTCTGACTTGGTGATAACCTGACTTGAGATCCAAATTTTTGAAGAATTTGGCATGTTGAAGTTGGTTTGATACATCATCTATGCGAGGGAGTGGATATTTGTTCTTTA
Source organism: Taxus chinensis (assembly GCA_019776745.2). Lineage (NCBI taxonomy): Eukaryota > Viridiplantae > Streptophyta > Pinopsida > Cupressales > Taxaceae > Taxus > Taxus chinensis. The sequence goes on from CM034152.1 coordinate 29,987,866, forward strand.
TGGTGATCTTGTCCAAAGTGCGGTATTCGATGCACATTCTCCAATAACCATCCTTCTTCGACACCATCACAATAGGAAAACCATATGGTGGGGTGCTCAAATGTATTACACCCTGGTCTAACAGTTCATGGAGTTGGTTCTTTACTTCATTACTCTACAACAAGGATTTCCTATACAACCCGATGTTTGGTAGAGGGGACTCTGGCAATAGATGAATCTCATGCTCTACTTCACATTTTAGTAGTAACCCACTGGGATCCTGAAAAATTTCCTAAAAAGACTGAATAAAACTATCCAAATCATGTTTTCCCTGGTTAGAAATATCTAAAACCTCTACCCCATCTTGTTTATCCTTTAACAAAAGTAAACAAAACTGATTATGATTTTCCTAAATAATTCATTTTTCTTGATTAGCACTCACCATAGTAACTCATGTCTTACACTGGTGTGCCTAGATGTTGCAGCTGATCCCATCCTTGAACCATCTATATCGGTTCTCCCTTCTCATGAAGATAACATCCCTGATATACAAGCAAGGACTCTCAAAAACAAAATCAAATGCATCAAGTGGAATAACATCAGCTTCCAATACATCAAAATACTGGGAATTTACCCCAAACTTGACCTTACATCTCTTTCTTACCTGAATTTCAACACCCTTCTTCACCCAACCCAACGGATAAGTGTGTGGATGCTCATAAGTCTCAAGACCAATCTTCTTTAAAACTACTTCATAAATTAAGTTAGATTGAGAACCGGTATCAACCAAAGCATTTACCTTATTTCTCTTCATCTGGATTTTGATCTAGAATAGTCTACTCATCTCCTCTTCCTGGTTGTCCATGTTGGTGTTCATGCATCCAAGCTTCTAGTCTACATCAAGTCATCTTTGATTTCTAACTCCCCTTCAGTCTGTACAATTACCATGGACTTCTTTATGTCCTTGGTTTGGTTCTTCGGATGTAACTCCAGATGCAACTTCCAACATGTAGCGTTAGTATGACCATTGATATCACAGTTCTTACAAATTTTTTTGGGATCTTTACAAGTATTTAAAGTAGTGGCATATTTTTTACCTTTCCCTTTCGACTTACCTTTGTTACTTATTTTCCCATGTTATTTATTCTATTGATTTTTTAACTACTTTTCCCTTGGCTCTACTTATCCTTGCTTCTTTTCATCATCTATATAGTATGCATGCACACTAGACTTGTTGAGATCTTTGGGGTTCATGGAGATGAATTTTTTTCAAAGGTGAGTGTGAAGTCCTCCCAATTACTTAGTCAGAATATCCTCATCCTCCAGGTCCATATTCATCAACATGGCCTACCTTTGAAACTCCGTGGTATAGTCCTGCAAACTTTGACCATTGTTTTGTCTAAAATACTACCATTTAATCATTTGGTCAGTATTTTGGCCAATAAGATAGAAGTTAGTTCTAAGTAATTCTTTAAATTCGGCCAAGATTTCACAGTAGGGCGTTCCTTCTTTTCACAAGTGACTATGTGGGTTTCCCACCAAACCAAAGTGTGTCCCTCCATCTTGAGACATGCAAAGGTGATCCTCTGTGCCTCAGTGACATTATGGATGCTAAATTAGACTTCTAATTGTTTTAACCATTTATCAAATAATTCTACATCGACTTGTCCTTCAAAGTTTTTAATTTCAACTTTCATCTCAACTTTAAAGGGAGCATGATCATATTTTACCTTCTCTCTTGCATTTGAAGTCTCTTCTTCACACTTTTCCCCATATTCTTCCTCATGGTAAGCCTTGAACCACTGATTCCATGGAGTCTTGTTTAACAGAATCCGTCTTCTGTAAATCTGCAAGTTCTTCTTGTCTTTTAAACATCCTATCCATCATGGTCTTTAGAATATTGATTCTACATATCAAGTTCACTTCCTCCATTTTTCCCCAAATTATTTGTTTCCACTTCCTTGTAGAAATATTTGAATCACAAGGTAAATCCTCTTCACCTTTATATCTCGTCATTCTCATACAAATCCAAGAATGAATACCACAATCTTAGATACTTGTTAGCTATGATACCAAAATGATATGTAAACTTCATGGTTTGGAAATTGTCCACAAAATCACAATTATATTGTTGTTCTACTTTCAAATAGAAAATGATAGTTGAACTAGTGACTGAATTGTTTATGCCTTAGAACTAAAATTTGCAAAGAGAAATGAATTAACACTCACACATACACCAAGGATTTTTTTATCTTGGAAACCTCCAAAGGAGGAAAACTAGTCGGGAAGGAAAAACAACTCTTTCTTCCCTTTTTATCTTATTGGCCAACTACAAATATAAGAGATACAGACTTTACAATATGTGAGAAAGGAAATTAAGAATGTCTCACACTTCCTCCCAACTACTTGACTACTTTTTTCCCAAACCCTTTCTTCTACAAACTCAATTCTAACACTTTATAACTCTTACACATACTCCCATGAAGTTTCTTGCTTCTGATAATCAAAAAATTTCCTTCGTACATGTATTTATAGTCTTTTTCATATCCTCCCATGCACTGAAGGATGGGAAAGGTCATGGGTAGGAGAAGAGACATGGACAACCTTTCCAATTCTGGGACTTTTTGTTTCGAATTTTATTTTCTGTCTGAAAGTGACAGGACCGCCGCCCAACATAGACCGGCGGTCACAAGACCACTACCCTGTCTAGGCTGTGGTTATAGGACCGTTGCCCAGGTTTGGCGGTGGCACTATAGATTCCACTCTGCACAGAATGCATATTTTATTATAATGCAAACACAACCTCTGTTTCTTCCTTTTCCTTCTTTTTTTTTGGATGATCTGATGAAGTAGAGTCATTTTGGATCCCTATGGATCATTCGTGATTTTAGTGACATGTTTATTGATGAATTTATAGAACTACCTCCACATAGAGAATTTTATTTTTATATTGATATTATGCTAGGATCGTAGCTTAAGTCAAAAAATCCATATCAAATGACTACCACTAAGTTATTTGAGTTTAAAAGTGTAGATCAAGGAGTTTTTATCAAAAGGTTTGATTTTTCCTAGTATTTTTCCTTAGGGAACATTTTCCGTGTTTGTGAAGAAGGAGGGAACACTCAAACTCTACATAGATAATGGGATGTTGAACAAATAAATCGTGAAGAACAAGTACCCATACCATGCATCAATGATATTTTTTATCAAATCCAAGGGGAAAAATTATTTTCAAATATTGATATGATATTAGGGTACTATTAGCTGAGAATTAAAGAGACTGAAATTTTGAAAATAAAATTTCATATAAGGTATAGTCATTATGAGTTTACAGTTCTTTCGTTTGGACTCATAAATACCTAACTTGTTTTCATGAATTTGATGAACAGCGTGTTAAGTGACTACCTTGATGACTTTGTGTTAGTATTCTTGGATTATATTTTGATATATTCTAAGATATAATAAGATCATGTTCATGACTTATAATTGGTATTGTAGTGATTATGGTAACACAATTTCTTTGGAAAATTGTCAAAGTACTCATTCTTATAGAGAAGGCTGCACTATCTAGGCCATATCATCTTGAAAAAATAAAATTTGTGGATCACAAATATATCGGCTATTATGGAGTAACATGTACCTAGGAATTTCTGTGAGGTTCATATTTTCATTGGATTAGATAGATACTATAGGAGGTTTGTGGAAGGATTTTCTAGGATTGACAATCCTATCACTTCTTTAAAAAATAAGAGAAATAAATTTGTTTGAAAAGAAAGTTATGATTGAGATTTTTGAATTTTTAAAGATAATTTGACATGTGAACTTGTATTGAAAGTCACCGACCGAAATGGTGAGTTCATTATTATTACATATGCATCTCGTGAAGGAATTTAAGGAGTTTTGATGTAGAATAATCATATGGTGGTCTATGCGTCATACAAGATTAGACAAGGGGAGTTGAACTACGCTCGACATGACCTTGAGCAAGTAGTTATTGTGCCTACATTGTAAATGTGGAGGCATTTCCTTTTAGGAAAACCATTTTTACTTAAGATGGATCGCTCGAGGTTACAGTAAAGTTTTACCCAACTTAACTTAAACACTCGACAAAGGTGTTGGTTAGATTTTATGAGTCTTATTTTGATGTTTCCTATATTAAGAGAAAGGAAAACATGTTTGCAAATTTCAGTACCCATAGATAGCATATAGTGGTCATGGCCTCAGTATGGACCAATTTTCACAACATGTTTTGAGTAAACTATCTTCAAGTTTATTTTATGGGAAGATTAAATCTGCTTTGGATATGGATAGCCAAGATCATATATGTGAGGGTTATTAGTTTTATAGAAATGGACTTCTTAGATTTCATACGATAGTATATGTACCTAACCTTGATGGTTTGAATATCATAGTGTTGGAGTGTATTTATAAGTGTGAACACACAAATTTATTTCGAGCTATTACTTAACTAGATTTTTGTGTTCTTCTCATTCACACCAATAAGCTCTATTTCATATTTATAGGTTTAATGTTCATATCCACCTATTTTTGTGTGAGTTGTTTGCACTCATGTATACATTTGAGGAGTTGTATTTTTTTCCTCCCCTTGATATGTGGATTTTTTATCTCTAAATTTGGGATAGCTCACATATTAATAAGGTGAGGATAATAATTCTTTTAGTTTATTTATGCACTTGTTCTTGGATGTGGGAAACATATGTTTTTTCTAAATAATATTGGTGTGTAATTTTATTTTTAAATAATTTCTGAGTATTTGTGTGTAAATTCTTTACTTTTTTCTTATCATGGTCCTATAGTTGATGCCATATGATATCAAAGCAATTGGATCTCTCCATTGTAAGCTTGTATGTTTATTGTAGGTGCACTTTATGAGTTATAACAGAAGCGAGATTAACATTCTACTCATATTTGCATGAACTTGGAGATAATGTTTTTAAATTTTCTTGTTCATATTTTACGCTCTAGCTACTTCTAGTTTGGTTCTTCCTACATGAAGTGTGGTTGGGTGGCTTTGCTGGATTGTTCTTTATTAGAGCATATTTTTATTTTTTATTGCTATCAGATCATCCTAGATTGAGCTCTATTTCTCACCACGCGGCTTTGGTCTTGGATTAAATAGTTTTTCCTTTGTTGATGTGTGGTGGACTATTTTTGTAATTTCAACCAAGAAATTATGACCTAGTTTTTCTTATTGGAGTTGTGTGGTTGAGAAGATCTCCATGCTAAAGGCCAAACACTCTAATTAATTTTTAAGGTCATGACAATAAAATTGGTAGATTTTTTTATCTAACACGACCATAGTTCTTAAGCCTTGGCATTCTCGAATTGTCCCTCTCTTGGGCATGCTCAACCTGAGACATTTGCATCTCTGAGAGATTTTATATTCCTTTGGGTGACTATTTTTCATCTTTGTGTGATTGTTTTAGGGCTACACTTGGTTTCCAAAACTAAACCTCTCTCTCTCTCTTCTTAATCAATTGCTTTGATAGATGTAAGGATAAGAGAAATAAAATCTTAGTTTAACATTATATAAGGATTTTTGGGATTTAACTCAAATTTAGAAAACCTACGTATGGACATCTGATCAAATATAAAGGGTTGTCATTTAATCCTCATAATTGTACCTCAACTTAACCCTCTTAAATGCTAATTCAGTTTTAAAACCCTATACGTTAGTCATTTAAAATAAATTTCCTAAAGTTGTTTGAATGATTTTATCATTTCCTCCATTAGAGTGGAATTCAATTGGGGCATTAAGTGAAACGTTAGCAAGCTATAAAACCATTCCCATCTATTTACACCCTAATTAGAATCATGTGAAATGGCATATTTTTAGTGACAATCGAGTTTTAGGCCTAAATAATGTCCAGGGTTCAAGACTCATAGTGATGTTATCCATGATTAATTAACGTTCGGTCAACCAAGCTAATTGGCCAATAGCTCATAAGAATGCATTAATGACTTCATAGGATTGATGTACTAAAGACATGATGATGATTATTTTGAAAACACAATAGGATTAAGTGTACTTAGCTGATCGTATATGATGGTTTTATTAAAGGAGATTATATTTCTTGGTGTTCAATATGTTCTCAGAACATGGAGATCCATTAGGATTGAATTATGCTTAAATTCCTAGAACTATGACTAGTTAAATTGACCTAATGTGGGAGTGTGATATTTTTTCTAGAAGCCATACCATACGGTCTTTCTCCCTTATGTAATGGTCTATAAAAACATGCTTCAAATAGAGAAATGGATTGAAACTTCCTAAGGATGAGTTTTCTTCACTCTGCACGTAGTCTATCATTATGCCAAACTCATAATTTACGATGTATGTAGCAAATCTCCCTTAACATCCTGATTAATGAGGTTGCACTTAGATTTCCTCAGACCATGGTGAGAGACCCTAGAAATTGGGCAACATATCCTAATTAGGTATGCATTGGATGACCCTGCTTGATACCATTGGCATGATGGCACTGACTCTGAAGATGGCCTCAAGATAAATTATGGATTGATTGATCCACCTAAGCATGGATAATATCTTAATGGAATGCAACTAGATTTGGCTAACCTTATTTGACTAGATGCTTGATTTGAGTTTGAGATCTTGATAAAATAATTAAGAGAAGTGGATGTTTGAATGATTTTAGATGAGATTTGGGTTGGACTCCTCAACCAAGGGTGGAAAAAGCATTTAGAGGATATAGATGATTGTTTCCTTGAATGACTTTAGAAATGTGGTTTTACAAGATTTATGGATCTTGTGGTACCTTTTACAAGCTGTAAGAAGTGATTGTATTAATGTAGTGTCGTATGATTTATAGGCTAAAAAAGGATTCTAGTGTTTAGTTGCCTCTAGATATAGAGGTTATGTAGGTGATTAAGATTAAAGACAATGCTAGACCCAAAGGGATTAATAAATGACCCATTACAAAGAATGAGGTTAAATTGAAAGCACTAGTTGGAGATGCATGTGTAGGTGCACCACCATATAAGTTGGCCAAGACCAGATATAGGAATATCCTGACCAATTTGTATGACCTGTTAATCAAGGATGGAAAATAGGAAAATCTAATGTTATTCAACTGGATCAATTTATGATTAAGTCTATGAGATGTGATATGCATAATGACTCTCTAGAATGATTTGGAATATGTGATCAGTGTATAAAGGATGATAACAAGCTAGACAAGAGGACCTCAAATATGATGGATCTAATCATGAATGGAAAGGTTGTGATTCATGTCTTAGCATGGATTTAGATAATGTTGCAAAACCAATACTAGTCAAAGAGTAAGTCATTTTTACATTTTAGATGTCTACATTTCCCCCCTTTTTGTATGGTTATTATGTAGTAATGACAGTTCAAATAAAAAGAAGATAATATGTTATGATGGTGATACAATGCCCCCTTAAGGGGTTAGGTGGGGAGGAATGAGTCAGATAACCACTTGAAAAGAGGAGAGGCCAAAGTAGATGATAGAGGATGAGAGAATGAGAAGATTTGAGGATGTAGAGGATTACGATTAGAGGATTAAAAGATAGGAGGATTAGAGGAATATGAGATTAGAAGAATAGGAGAGAGGATTAGAGGATTTGAGGATCCATAGGATTAGGATTAGAAGAAATTAGAATATTAGAGGATAATGAGATATTGGATTTGGAGTAGAGGATTCCCCAGTCAATGATGTATGAAAAGGGTGAATATTTGGGATTGATGGATTAGAAGATGCCCCGGTCAAGGGGTTTTAGATTTTTAGGATTTAGGATTATAAGATGACCCAATCAAAGGGTTAGGAGTGAAGATTTGGGATTTATATTTGAGGATGTTATACTTAAAGATGTTAGATTGGAGGATGTTGGATTTGAGGATTGATTGGATATTTGGATTTTGAGGATTAGAAGATTGGGGATGTTTGAATGAGATGATAAGGATTTATTTTGATCGATTTGGATGAGAGGAAAATATTGGGATGATGATTGATGAAGTGATGCGAAATATTGTTTGAGTGTGATTGATGAGGGGATGTTAGAAGATGCCCTATCCAAGGGGTGAGGATGTTGGATGTTGGATGTGAGATGATAAGATTTGGATGTGGATATTTGATTGACTGGAAAATGATTGATTGGATAGGAGGATGAGGAGGGTATATAGTTAGTTATTTGATGAGAATGATGAGGTGTGATGATGATAATGCTAAAATATGATGTTAGAAGTGGATGTGTTACCATAAAGTGCCCATTGTTATCATCATTAGGTATGTTATGGATGTCACACAGAGCAAAATACATCAAGGTATAAAGACCATGATGATTGAACTTCCAAATGCATGTGTCCTCATATCATCAAACATATTAATGTAAAAATAGGGTCCTTATATCATTAGACCATGCAAAATAAAATGAAACAAAAGGGGACTCATATCATTGGCCAAAATTTAGATGCAAACAAATAAGAAAACACACACAAGAAAAAACACACCCATTACATTTTTGTTTTTTGGTGTAAATTTGTGATCTTGTTATGGATTTTTTTTAATGTTGTGATTTTTTAGATTTTGGATTTTGGATGTTTGATGTTGGATGTTGAGGGTTTGGATTTGGGATGGGGGAATGGTTAAGGATATGAAAGATAAAAGGATTTGGGATGGAATAGGGCATGGGGGGATGGGAAGGGTTGTAAGGTGGGATGTGGCTTTCTCCTATAAGTCCCAAAGCATGTGTAGGTAGGATAAAAGGGAAGGATTAAGGGGAAATTAGATCGATTGGATAAAGAATGATTGGTTGATAGGTTAGTATTAGATGGGATGTGGGATGGTTGATAGGTAGGATAAGGGATGGGGTATAGGATAAGAGGGGGGTATTTAAGATGATAAGATATGCCCCCAAGTATAGGGTTGATGGATTGAGGGATATATGTTGTGTGCCCCAATTGTAAAGTAGGGTGGCTTGTGTGGATGGATGAATGGGTTTGATTTGCCCCTAGGTGTAGAGTAGTATAGGAAGGGTAGATAAAATGGGTGATGCCCCTAGCAGATGGTAGTAAAGTTTCCCCCAGTCATGTTGATGATAGGTGAAAATGGACATGAGGAGGATTGAATGAAAAGGAAAGGATCAACATATGCCCACAGATGTTTGATCCTAATGGAAAAATGATGTGAATGTGATATATGGAAGGAAAAAGAAATATGTGATGAAAAAAGATGAGCCTAACAACACATGTTGTAACACAAAATTTGGACTAAAGCAGAAGTGTGACCAAGGTCAAAAACATGCCCGGCAACATGCATGCCCTATGTCTTTGCAAGATCAAAGTGTGTTTGATTGTGATAGTTAATTACCGCTTGAAGTGAATACTTAATAGGTAGTGTGTAGAGATAAACTAGACAATGTAGAGGGAGTGATTAAGCCAAATAGGTAGATGGAGAGTGAATGGAAGGTTAAGTCATTCATTGCTCCGCTTATAGCCAGGAGCCCATAGCCCTGATAGAGATACATCTGATTTTTTTCACAACATTTCTCTACTGCCAGGTAGGCATCCATGACCCTAGTAGAGTTGCTGGAAACACCCTTAGAAAGAGTCTTGAGGTGGATTTTATTTGATATTTTTAATTTGGATATGATTTTTTTCTTTTTGATATTTGGATTTTTTACATAAAGAAGTTCCACTCTCTTGAGAACTCTCAAAGGGTTCAGAATCGCTAGTGGCTTACTGAGGGGATGAACATGAATGTGGAGATGACATTGGCTATAGTGTCAAAATACATGCCCAGGGGTCTTCACCACAAGTTGATTAAGTTTTTTAAATTATGTGGATATCTAGGAAAATTATGCTGGAATGTTGGAGGTAATGATAGACCAAGGTCACACGGTTGTAGTAAGTACTACTGACTTACAAAATGTGAGTTTAAGCTGATCAAGTGTTCACATGAATGGATTGGTAGAGGATATAAATGGATGTGATGATAATAATGGATTAGGTGCAATGGGATTTGGATTTTGGATGGAAAGAGGATGGGCAGGAAGGAAAGAACATCCATGCACAGGAAATGAATTACGTGCTCAATCCATTTTTAGGTGTTTGATAGTTGTAGGGGGGTTAAATGATTTAGTATTGAGCGGATTGGCTGGGATGGTAGGATCAACAAGAGGGGTGGTATAAATGGGTTGTTATGGAGTAGTGGGAGGTACGTTGTTAGTGTTAGGTTTATACCATAAGCCTAAATGACCTAGATTTTGATGAAGGGAGATGGGTTTGTGGATGCCTTGTTCATGGATGCCTAAGCCTTTGCCTTAATGTTTCATATTAACGAACATATTTTTCAGCTATAAGATATGAATTGGATGGGGAAGGTGATGCCATGTAGTAATCACGAGACTAGGAGGTTGTATTTTTATCATCCGCTAAGGGACCGGGCTTAACAAAGGATAGGAGGCGAGATTATTATTGGTTTTTGATTGTGAGGAATGCTTGGATGTATTATGAGATTTAGATGGTTGAAAATGTTTGGATTTAAAGTGGGATTTGGATGGTGGGCAATGGTTAGGGAGAGGATTGGGATGGAAAGGTGGTGGATAAAGAGGTACAAGGATAAGAATTCCTTTGTTAATGAGATTTTTGGACATAAGACCTAACTTGCATGCAACAATTGGTCAAATGTCCAAGGGTGCAATGGAAGTCACAATAATAGTGTTCTTGATACCAAGATGGTTTTGGAAGGTTTTGATTATGTGATTTTATTTTGTTTTTAGATGATGAAAGATGGTGGTCAAGGATTATCCTAAAGGAGTGAAGCGGTTTAGGTTAAATGGTTTTGGCGTAGCATTATATTTTTGGGATTAGTATATGTAGATGAAGGGGATGGAGTAGATTTAAATGAACGGGATAGGTGTGATATGGGGGTCACACTAGATTTGGGTGATTTTGGGGATGAAGTAGATGAAGGTGGCATAGGAGCCTCATTATATTGGGTAGGAAATGGGGTAGGGAGAGGATTTGTATTGGATTTGTGAGGTTTAAGATTTGGTGACTTAGGAGTCATGTTAGACATTTTAAGAGTGTGGGATGGTGGATTTGGAATAGGATTAGAGGATAGGATAGTGTTAGGTTTAGGTGATCAAGAGGGTAATATAGGATTAGATATAGATGAAGAGAATGAGGGTGGTGTACGAGCCACATTATATAGTTTAGGATTGGGGGTAAAAGGGGATAAGGTTGACTTACAAGTCACGATGGATGAGATGTTATTAGGCTTAGGTGATGGAAGGGATGAGATAATCTTAGAGGATGAATTTGATGTTGGATTAGGGGATGTGGGACTATCTAGGAGAAAGTCCATATGATTGGATTAGGGTGATGAATATGACAATAATGGAGGACTAAGATGAGATGTGGGAGATGATGATTATGGATGAAGTTGTTGGGGTTGTTGTGGATATGTGAATGGGACTCGATGATAGTTTTTATGATCTTTTGATTTAGGAGTTGAGATTTTGGATGGTGGTGCATGATTTTTTATGGGAGGAAGGTGAGGGTCATGATAACTAATAGGGGATTTGGATGTTGGGGTTTTATATGGTTGTATGGGCTTGGAATTGGTGACTAGATTAACAAGGACATAAAGGATGTCCTCTTGGTCTAGGTAAAAATTAGTGAGGTGGTCAAAGTTGATGTAATTAGTTTGTGTGGATAGTGGTTTATGTTGATTATATTAGTGTGTGGATTGGGATGGTTTGGTTTCCTCAAGGAGGAAGTCAATGGGGTGAGGAGTAGGGATCTTAGGAAGGGGACATTGTGGATGGGATTGTTTGATTGAAGATTTAACATTGGATATTTTTTTATTGAGATATTGGATGGTTTCTAGGATATTAGGATCAACGTGGGACTGTTTATTTGGGTGATGAGGAGAGGATTGATTATGGTAGGATGTGAGATTTGAGTTTTGTCTATTAATATGTTGGATGGTGTGTGGGACTTCATGGTCAAAGTGAGATGGTTGACTTTTATGGGTGGGCGATGATGGGATAGCTTCGTCGATATATTTAGAAAAGAGGTAGGGGTTTGGATGTTGGTTTGGAGAGGATGTGGATTGAGGATAAAAGGCCATGGTTATGATAAGTATGTGTGGGGGATTAGTTTTAGATTAATATTGTGGATTAAGGATGGTGATGGGATTAGGATTGGGATGTTGTTTCATTAAGGATTTTTGTTTCATTGATTAAAATTTTAATGTGATGGGATGGTTAAGGATTTTCACAAACACACAAAAAAATGTAACACACACCCTAACTAGTCAAGTGAGATTTGACAATCAAGCTATATCTCCACTTTCAATACCACACACCAATAATGGTGCCATAATTGGCTCTCCATCTATGTTTCAATGTGGGGCCGGCTAGCAAGTAATTTTGGGGAATGCGACATCCTTGCATTATATCTCAATATGTAGTCCAAGAGGTTGCCTAGTATAGGATATGCATGAGGCTCACTAGGGGAATTCCCAATATAACTTGTTGTACATGGGGCCCAAGTATGTGTTACACAGGATGTTATCTAATTCTTGGGTATTGGGATGTGGAATCCACGTCAATTCACGCCGCTCTTAAAACAAGCAAGTGCTTAGCCCATAACAACAAATGTCCAAGAACTTTATATACCTCACCGGAATACGGGGTGTGTCTACGTGCGATGAGGAATGAATCCCACAATCACATGATCCCCATAGGACTGATGAAAAGTGAATGAATATAAATCCCACATCACATTGCCCCTATAATATAAAAATGGGAAGGTTAGCCGCTTTTGATCCTCAAAATCGTCCTAGGGCGTGAGAGGAGAGCATACACGGTTTCACCTTCGAGATGAACAGTACAACAAAGGAAAGACATACAAAATGATTATAAATACAATATAATTAAATGTCTATATGATAAAATTGAAATGATAAATGTTAGTAGTTTGATGAGTGGGTCTTCAAGAGGAGGCCCTACAAAATAAGGGTTAATAATTTGATTTTTTAACCCCAAATGTCTTAGATCTAAACGAGCTGCAAAATAAAAGGATTAGTAGTTTTCAGATCCTAAAATAATAAAAAAAGTTATATAAATTTCAAAATGGATGTAGATATCCCATTTTTTATGCACATAAACTTGAAAAAACATAATGTTAGACCTGTAAAAAGTCAGCAAAAATACTTGAAAACAAGATTTGACTGTGTAGTCGTAAGAATGAAATTATGATTATGCAAAGGCACTAAATGAAATGACATAGGTGAATAAATTATTACTATAAGGCTCTAAAGTATAGAAAATTGCCACTTTAGGAAATAGGTGCCATTCTGTGTGCAAAGTCGCCAATGTATCCGAGTAAAAAGCCTGAAAACAGTTTCAGAAAATGGCATAAAAATTTAAGGGTCTCGGAAAGCTAGGAAACAAAGGCACTGAAGTATCTGCAAAGGCTGCCAATACATTTCATAGGAAAAAATTCATGAACATAGGTTCCATTATGTGAACATACGCACCATTATGTGATAAAATATGGGAGATAGGGTCAAAAACATGCAAACAATTATGAATTGATTAGAGTTTCTAAGAGGCCAAACATTAAGGTGATTGAATGTTTCTGCTAACTGGCACCACTAGCATGTCATAGGCACCATTTTATGAAAATAGGTGCCATTATGTGAACATATGTTCCATTCTATGGGTAAAAGACAAAAATAAGCTCAAAATAGTCAAAATAGGCTAAAAAACTGAGTTTGAAGGCTAGAACATAGGCGTTGATGTATCTGCAAAGGTGCCAAAGTAGGACATAGGCACTGATTCAAGCCATATGTTAAATTTTATGTTCATATGTTCCATTTTTTGTGACATAGGTGACAATATATAGTAGAAAAAGTGTTGTTTTGCACTGGAAATTTGAATTTTAGCTCGAAAATTACAAATTTACAGGGGTAAATGGCAATGAAAGTTCTTGAAATATTTTCAGCCTATAAAAGGGATCAGAAATATATTATGAAATTATGTAAAGAAGTTATGGGTAATCCCCACGATGGGCTACCAAAATTTATATAGTTAAAAATACTAGTGAGTTGAAAATATGAGAAAACAAGTAAAATTTGCTTCGCTAATCTAATCTCTCTCAACAAATACAACAGATAGAGAAATGGATTGAAAGAAGGAGAGAGATTCAATACCTTACAATTACATACAAGTTGCAAATATCCTCCTTTTATGTGTTTTATTTTCTCTTGATTGATTTTTGATTGCTCTTAGATTGCTTCAGATTTGTGTGGACAAACCTGGGACAACACCTCCCCTTTGATCTGTGCATTGGATTGCTAGATGCTTGATAAAAATGATGATGGATTGATTGTAGATGGATTAAAAATAAATTATGGATTGATTGATTTCTAAGAGGATAAAATTAATGGATTGAATGGTTTGCTAACTGGATAGCTCTCATGGAGGAAGAGAAATCAATTTATAGTTTGTGGGTGGAGGATTCAATGGCTAGAATTAAGCCATGTTGGATTTGGATCAAGTGTGGAGAATTCATGTGAGGATTAGATGATTCTAGAGTGGAAGAATCTAGAAATTTGAATTCAAAATTCATGGAGGGAATAATCTTCCATTGAATTAAAAATTCAATGGAAGAAGAGAGGTTAGAGAGGCTTATAGAAATAAAAGCCTATAGATTTAGAGGTGTGAGGATGTGATTAGGATTAGAACTAGATTAGGTTAATAAATAATGATTAGGGGTGAGGTTACATGGAAAGGCTAGGTATAGGGATGCGTAGTGATAGGTGGGTAGGTAGATATATGTAATATTAAATTCCTATAAAATATTAATGATGGATTCTTAGTGAGATAATAGGATATTATTAATGGATTAAAAGGATTAAGGATAGGATGGGATATAAGAATGATTTATAAGATTTGGGATAAATGATAAATGATGATAAAATGATAAAGGGGTAAATATGATGGATTAATAATAATTAACCTTGCGATTAATTATTATATGGATTTAGATGATGTTGCGGAAAAAAAATAGTCATACCTAATCATGTCGACATTTTAGATATCTAAAATAACCATTATTGTTTTTGGGGGAGTTGTATTTTTTTCTAATCAAGATGTCTACGAGTGTAACCTCTTCATATCTTCCAAAAAATATAACACTTATTCATTCGGTTAAACCTTTAAATTCGATAAATTATTCTTCTTGGAAACCAAAATGGAATAGTTTCTCAAAACTCAAGGTCTCCGATGTGTTTTCCAATACATAGTACCTACATTCACCAATGAAAAAGGCTAGTATGGATATGCAAAAAAGAAATATGGATCTTTGGGAATCATTTCATTGAATGTTGTGGATAACCTCTAGTTTCAAATTTCTTCTACCAATTCTCCAAAAGCAATATGGGAGAAATTTGAAAGCTTATTTGGAAAAATTAATTAATTTTAAATATTGCAACCTTATATGGAATTAACCTCCTATTAACTACCAAAATTTTCCTCCATTGAAGAATCTCTAACAAAATTTAAGGAACTTAGGAATTGGTAGAGAGTTGTTGGTTGAGATAAATAAGATGATAAATGTATACTTTTATTCTATCATAGCTCAAAGGTCCTTTTCACTTTATTTTTTTCTACTTTATTTTTCATAATGGATGCCCTAGGAAACCAGTTTCAAATTTCATCATTTGATTTTTTTTGTGATAGGTTATCTCATGAACATTCAAAACTAATGTCACTTGATGCCTTTCCAAGCTTTAATAAGGCATTGATAGTAAATTATTATAAGGGTAAGTGGAAACCTAAGCAGAAACCAGGATCTAAACATGTAAAATCTCAAAAATATTCTATTACCACCACTAAATATCCTAAAACCAGTGATTCTTCTAAGTCTTCTAATCTTGGAAAAGGGTAAAATCCTTTAAACAAGAATATATATGATCCATGTCCTTATTATAGCATGAAAAATCATCCTAAGTCTAGATATTTGGTGAGAATAGAAGAAATGGAGAAGACTTGAATCATCACAAACTATATATTCCACCTCCATCATATTCTTCCAACATTGGTAAGTGGAAATATCTATTTGCACAAACCTTATTTCCATTGAAATATAAGTGAATTTATTTACTATGGTGTCACACATCATCTAACTCATTATAAAGATTTGTTGAGTTCAATTTCTTCCTACAACACATCACATATTGCAATGGAAAACTATATTTTTGTTTATTTTTTGGGAGTTGGTATTTGTTATCCAAAATGTGCCCCCTGCTCATTTTGTGGCTAACTCCCTTTCATCTTTCCTTCTCTTGTGCCTCAGATATAATATTTTACTTTTCATGCACTCAAAACCTTCTAAAAATGTCACCATTGGATAGAGCTCTTTCTCAGCTTTCCAGAAAGGTAAAGTTTCCCCCCTAACTCCATGTATTTTTGAAGTTATGGCTCGGCGGAGTTTTTTGGGAAAATTTTCCCCTGAAAGGCCCGTGGCCAATGAGATGCCGCCATGTGGCACCTAAAGTGGCAGAGCACAGGGAAATTTTGGAAAATTTTCCAAATGACCAAAGAGGTGCAAAAATTCAAATTTTTGCCCGCCAACCCGATTTGGCCCTGTTTTGCCCTAAAACTTCAAATGGCCATATCTTTCAATCCAGAGCTCGGTTTTTCACGTTCTTTATATCAATAGAAAGATGGTGAAATTATCTACAAGATTCCAGGGTCAATTTTGCATTTTGATGGATTTTGGAGAGAGAAAAATGAAAAATGTCTCTGGCACATGGTGATGAACAAAAATGATGTTTCAACCACCGTTTTTAATGAAGAATGGCTCGCATTCTCTCCCAGCATAGTTAAAAATGTCAGGGAATGGGTCTGTAACGATGCCCATGCTGTTTTGAATGCATTTTGGTCAATGATTTAACCTCTCCCATGTTTTCCCACATTTATCTCTCCTGGGCTCATCCCTTGCACTGTAAAAGCCAGATTTGGCTCATTTTCAAAGGGTTGAACATTTTTTGTGTATTACAAGTCCCCTTTCTCACCTTGGAAGTGATTTTGGTGGAATATCAGACCTTTTCTAAGAGCTGCAACTTTATTTTGCCTCTCAAGTGTTGTAATGCAAGTGATTTTGATGATTAAAATAACAATACAGCCTCTGTGATTAGTTTTCATCCTCTGCCTGTGTTGTTTGGTTAATTTCTGATCCTTCATTACAATTATCAATTTGTGCATGAGGTTCTTTCTTGCATTTTTATGGACTGTGTCAATCTGTAGAAGTAAAAAATACTCACCACTCCTTTGGTGCATCACCTATTAGCATTAGTTTTAGCTTTTTTGCATTCTCTATCTTTGTCTCCTTTGGAATTTAGGGTAGAGTTAGGAATATAGACCTCTGCAACTTGTAAGTGATAAATCTGACAAGAGGAATAGAGGAACTAGCCTCTAAATTGGATATTCCTTTCTCATTTTGCAAGTCCCACACTTGGGGAAAGGATTCAATGTTGTGCAATCACACTGGATGCTAGTATGATCAAACTAGAAATCTGATCAACATTCAAGGGGTGCTGCTGATTTGCAACAACAGTTTTGGCATGCCCGGTGGGACCTTAGAGGTCTTCATCTTCATTACAACAAAATTTATGTGCATTTGTTGCGAGTTTCTTGCTTAAAATAGCTATAAATTACACATCTGGCGACTCCAAGGAAGAAGAATCAACTGTTTTTAGCAGTGCAGACCTAAAAACTCATGAGAAGAATCACTACAAGGTCAAGAGTTGGAGAAGAAGAGGTGTTGTTTGAATATCTACAATTATCTCCAAGAATAAGGTAAAATGGGAGGAGAATATAAAGGTCTCCATCTCCACCAAATAGAACTCTCTCAACTCCTCCACCTGGTAGGCCTTTCATTCAATCAACAAGGGTTCTAAGGCCAATTAGAATGGCACAAAACAACCCCTATGTCAATTTCATTGGCAGCAGCCCACTTGCTCTCAATGCACAAAATCCAATCCCATTTGCAGCATTGAAGAACATTCCATACTTCACTGGAGAAAATCAGACCACTCCTGGTGATCATGTTAAGGATATTGCTAACATTTGTGCAATCCATGAGATCAATGAGATGCAAGTTGCTGTCAAACTGCTGGCATCTTCATTCAAAGGGAAAGCTTTGCAATGGTTCAGGAGTCTTACCTCAGGTTCTATTCAAAATTGGAATCAAATATGTATAGCCCTCCATGAGCAGTTTGGGGAAAAGGGAGACAACTTGTCCCTTTTGGAGCAGCTGACAACTATCAAAAGAGCTCCCAATGAGCAGCTGACTGATTTTAATTTTAGATTTCAAAGGACTTGGGAGAGAATTCCAGTGGCAGTCAAGCCAACAACAGAAGGTGATTTTCTTTATTACCTTAAAGCTTTAAATTCTGATATTTTTATGTTAATTCAGTCCATAGGAGGCACAACTTTCCCCATTGCTTATAACATTGCCATTAGAAATGAAAATTGTTTGATTCAAGCTGGCAAGCTAGCTCCTAGGCCTCCAATGCCATTATTTCCAAGTTTAGAGAGCCCAAGTACTAGCCAAGTGCCTAATTTAGCTTCTATTCCCACTCCTAGAAATTAGAATTCAAGTGAAGCTTCCACTTCATCTTCTAGTGCCTCAAATGAACTTCAAGAAGTCATGAAGCAATTGCAAAATCTAGGTAATGAGCTAGTTACACTCAAAAGGTAGCAAGCCCAAGGTTTTAGACCTTCTTTCCAGCCCCAAACTTAGTCTAACAAGTAGCCATATCAACCCCAAAGACCACCCAATCCAAATGCAAACCTAAATCAAGCAAGGCCTCCTGCCAACAGACCATTTCAGCCCTATAATCCCAATGCTACATCTGCATCTAAAGCATTAGTGCCAGTACAAAACAATATGGCTCAAGAGTATGATTGGTGTTTCCCATGCAATGAACCTCATAACCAGTCCATGTGCTTCAATGGTGCCTTGAATCAAGCATTAATGGTGACAACAACTGGTGTGGAGGGTGAAGGTAGTCAAAGAAATGACTAGCAACAAGAAACATTCCAGCAGCAATCATCTCCAAATGACACCACTCTTGTAAACTGGCAGGCAGAAGATTTTTGTGGCATGAAACAGATTGTTTCCCAAAGTGTTGCAGCCAATACAAGGTCAAAGAGAAGAAATTTGGGTGAAGAACAACCATTGGCCCCAAGTAATTCATGACCTTCTGTCACTCCACAAACTATTGGCAAGCAAAATGCAATCCCAAGCACACAAGGACTGCCTAAAACAGTTCCTAGGCCAACTCAAATGCCAGTTGTTGTTGCCCATGTACAAGGGATGAATGTGCAGGCCAAGGGACAAAAAAAGGATACTTCATCTCCATTCAATATCATTGATCAGATGAAGAAGACAAATGTAAACATATCAATGTGGGAATCACTATCTATCCCAGGCCAAAGAGATTTGCTACAAGCTGTTATGAAGGACTGGTCAACTTCAAATCAGCAAGTCTAAATGCAAGAGAAGGTGCTCACAAATTCTGCCCAGCCTGAGGGGAATCATGGAGGATAGCAAGGTAAGATGTTGAAGCCCCCTCCATTCTATGTTTCATTGATCATTGGGAACCAACTAGTACACAATTGTATGATTGATTCCGGGGCAAGTAGTTCAATAATGCCCAAGCAAATAGCTGATCAGTTGGGAATTTAGTATGAAACCATATCCAAAGGGGTGGTATAAATGGATGGGACAACAGTAACAATAGTTAGAGTGATTAAAAACTTGATTCTTACTTTGCATGCCTATCCCAACGTGGTTGTTTTGCAAGATGTCTTAGTAATAGACCTTCCACCACTCTTTGCCCTATGTTTGTCAAGGGATTTCATAGCTAAGATTGGAGGTTACTTTTCTACTGATTGGTCACACATGTTGTTCAGAACAAGATATGGAACCAAAGACACAATCAGGTCTGAACCTATTGCAAACTTTCACATTGAGCCTTACGCTCCAAGTCAGATTAATGCCAATTGTTTAGTGTTTGATCAAGAAGATCACCCAAGCACTGATGAAGCTGACACCAAGGTAGGAAGTATCCCAAATCTAACTCTTGATGAATGGGCAAGCAAGGTGCATGCTTTTGATCCTTACCAAGAAATAGAAGAATCTGATCTAGGAGTCTATTGCATGCATAAAGAAAATCAGCCTATTCCTAGCATCACCAAGCCAGACCACAAGGATGAAAATGAGGTATGACAGTTGTTTTTTGATGGATCAAGGAGTAGATAAGGTACAGGAGGGGGAGCCATGCTGGTTTCACCTCAAGGAGTTAAGTATTATTCAGCTTTTAGATTTCTGTTTGCATGCTCTAACAACACTGCTGAATATGAAGCCTTGGTGCAAGGACTGCATTGGGCAATCAAGAGAGGAATAAAGAACTTGTAAGTCTTTGGTGACAGTGAGTTGATTGTCAACCAAGTCAAGGGGCAGCATGCTGTCAAGAATGATCTAATCAAGTGCTACAAGAACAGGGTGTGGGACCTCATTGAATATTTTGAGGGTTTTGGCATCAAATCCACTCCTAAGAAAGAGAACCAAGCTACTAATAGGCTTGCAGCAGTTGGGGCAGCCTTTGACGTTGTTGAAAGCATTCAAAAGGACAAGGTACAGCCAAACATCCGTGTGATTGTGAGGCCTTCAGTGTCAGACAACAATGTAAGTTGGCAAGTATTTGAAAATGATCAGCAAATCATCCATTTCTTGCAAGAAGAGGCTGAATTCTCAGCCAAAAATTAGGAAAAGTTAGAGCAGCAGTATGGTGACCAGGTGGTGCAGCTGAGAACCAACAAACTACCAAAGGGGCTTATTACTTTGGAGTCCATTTTCAATCCTAATGATCAGTTTAGGAAGGAGAAAGAAAACATCCAAGTTAAGGGGGAAGATTCAGTGTCCATCTCAGTAGAAGAAGGCAAATCACTCCAAATTGGTAAGATGACAATTGAACAAGAAAGGTATGAATTCATACAACTTTATCAAGAGTTTCCTGGTGTGTTTGCTTGGAGCTATGAATATTTGAAAGGTTTCAATCCCAAGTTATCTCAACACACCATTGAATTGGATCCAAGTACTAAACCCATCAAGAAAAAACAAAGGCCAGTCAATCCACACATGGAGTCTCTCATGAGGAAAGAATTGGATAAGTTGATAGAATCAAGAATCATATTCCCTATCAAGCATTCTAGTTGGGTTTCCAACTTGGTCCCAGTCAGAAAGAAGAGTGGGGAAATTAGATTGTGTGTTGACTTCAAAGATTTGAATAGAGCATCTCTCAAGGATCATTACCCGCTACCTTCCATGGAGCAGATTTTGCAAGTTGTTGTTGGCTCCGAAAGGTTTTCACTACTTGATGGCTATTCAGGGTACAATCAGATTATGGTGAAGGAAGAGGATCAGTTCAAGACAGCCTTTACAACCAAATGGGGAACTTATGCATATAGGAAAATGCCATTTGGGCTGTCCAATGCCGGAGCTACCTTCCAAAGAGCAATGGACATGGTGTTCAAAGGTTTGATTAACAACATAGTGCTGATATATCTTGATGATATCACTATTTTTTCAAAAAATACAGTAGACCACCTCTCTCATTTGAGACAAGTGTTCCAAAGGTGCAGAAGATTTGGAGTCTCCTTGAATCCTAAAAAATGTATTTTCTTAGCTCATGAAGGAAAGCTCCTTGGTCACATTGTCTCCAAAGAAGGATTAGCAATTGATCCGGAAAGATTCGAAGCCATAAGAGCACTGCCATTGCCAAGCCACAAGAAGGCCCTTCAAATTTTCTTGGGGAGAATAAATTTTTTTTGGAGGTTTGTCCCAAATTTTGCAGCCCTTGTCATACCTATCACCCAAATGTTAAAGAAAAACATCACTTTCAAATGGACAGAAGAAGGCAAGGAAAGTTTTGAAGCAATCAAAGAAGCCATCTCTCAAGCCCCAACTCTCATCAACCCGGATTTCTCCAAGGATTTCATCCTCTATGCATTTGGAGGTGATGATACTATTTCTGCAATTTTGGTACAGCAGAATAAAGACAATGATGAGTAGCCAATTGCTTTCTTCAGCCAAATCCTGGAGGACTATGAGGTGAGATATTCTTTCATTGAGAAGCATGTTCTTGCAGTAATCAAAAGCTTGAAGAAGTTCAAGCATTTAGTCTCAAATAACAAGGTTTAATTGTTGGTTTCTCATGCCGGAGTTAAGGACTTCCTCCTAAATAAATGCTTGAATGAAAAAAGGGCAGGTTGGATTACTTGTGTCATGGAGTATGACATAGAGATCAATGTCACCAAGTTGGTCAGAGGAAAAGGATTGTGTGAGTAGCTGATTTTAAGCAAACAAGAGGAAGCATGCAATGAGAAGGAGGCTGTTTTGGCGTTGCAAGACAACCATGAGCAAGGAAGCACTCAAGAGGAAAATAATGGTGTCCCCACCCCTTGTTGGACCCAGAGTATAATGCACTTCCTAAGCACAGGCCTATGTTCTCCAGAGATGAACAAGACCCAAAGAAGACACTTCAGATTGCAGGCTGTCCCGTATGCCCTTGTTGATGGTGTTTTATTCAAAAGAGATGTGAATGGAGTACTGCTGAGATGCATTGGTACAAATCAGATTCATAGGGTGTTGGAAGAGTTCCATTGTGGACCAACTGGTGGTCATTTTGCACCAAGAGTAATAGCTCTAAAGATCATGAGGGCTGGTTATTATTGGCCCAAGATTTTCAATGATTGTTATGCATGGATCAAGAGGTGCAAGAATTGTGCATTTTTCACAAGTAAAGAGAGGCTAGTTGCCCTTCCATTACATCTAATTTCAGTTGACCAGCCATTCATGCAATGGGGTTTAGACTTCATTGGAGTTATTAATCCCAATTCGAGCCAAGGGCACAAGTGGATTTTAACAGCCATAGATTACTTCACCAAATGGACTGAAGCAGTAGCACTCAAGGAAGCAAATGAAGCTAGTATCCTAGACTTCTATGAGGGAATAGTAACCAGGTTTGGCATACCAGCTACAATAATATTAAATAATGCATTAGCATTCATTAGATCCAAGGTGACTGAATGCGCTATCAAGAACGGGATCTACCTAAGTACTTCATCAAACTATTATCTTCAGGGTAATGGCCAGGCTGAGTCTACAAACAAGAACTTGTTGAAGATCATTAGGAGGACTCTTGATGAAAATCATAGGTCTTGGCATACTAAATTGAAATCAGCTTTATGGGTTGATAGGATAACTCCCAAGAGATCTACAGGTAATTCTCCATTCAAGCTTGTTTATGGGGAGAGAGGAAATTTTACCCATGTCTCTTGAGTTGCCAACATTGGAACTCATGAAACAGTTGGAGTTGTTGGAGTTTGAGCCCATGGAGGTTAGATATGCAGAATTGATGGAGCTCCAAGAAATCAGAAATCAGGCATCCCAAGCAATGGAGAAGGATCAGGATTTGATAAAGAAGACCTTTGATAGAAAGGCCAAGAATAGATCCTTCCAAGTTGGATATCTAGTGCTAAAATGGGATGCAGACAGAGCAAAACCGGGAAGGCATTCAAAATTTGATGCCATTTGGAGTGGCCCATACATGGTCATAAAGTGTAAGAACAACAATGCCTTCCAATTGTCTTCATTCGATGGCGAAGAACTGCAGATTCTAGTCAATGGGATCCATCTAAAGCATTGCTACTAAAGGGAAATTCTCCACCTTGTAAATATTATCTTAGGTTTTCATTCCTCCAAGTGCTTGTGCACATTGTTTTGCTGTAGATTAGTTTTTCTTTCCCTAAGTGCTTTGGTATAGGCTTGTTGTTCCTGGGAATGTGTTTACAGGCCTTGCTCCATTAGGTGATATTCCATGTTCCTCCTTGCAACATTCTAGTTAGTTGGGGTACCAAAAAAATAATTTAATGACTCCATGCCCAATGGATTGTTTCAGGAAACTGGTAATTTCATCTAGCAGGCAGATGACCCCTCTGAGTCGCCAAAATTGTTATCCAAAATGTGCCCCCTGCTCATTTTGTGGGTAACTCCCTTCAATCTTTCCTTCTCTTGTGCCTCAAACATAATATTTTTATTTTTAGGAACTCAAAACCTTTTGGAAATGGCACCATTGGATAGAGCTCTTTCTCAGCTTTCCAGAAAGGTAAAGTTTTCCTCCTAACTCCATGTATTTTTGAAGTTATGGCTCGGCGGAGTTTTTTGGGAAAATTTTCCCCTGAAAGGCTCGTGGCCAATGAGATGCTGCCACGTGGCACCTAGAGTGGTGGAGCGCGGGGAAATTTTGGAAAATTTTCCAAATGACCAAAAAGGTGCAAAAATTCAAATTTTTGCCCGCCAACCCGATTTGGCCCTGTTTTGCCCTAAAACTTCAAATGCCCATATCTTTCGATCCAGAGCTCAGTTTTTCACGTTCTTTATATCAATGGAAAGCTGGTGAAATTATCTACAAGATTCTGGGGTCAATTTTTCATTTTGATATATTTTGGAGAGAGAAAATAAAAAAATTTCTCTAGCACGTGGTGATGAACAGAAATGACATTTCAACCACCGTTTTTAAATAAGAATGGCTCGCATTCTCTCCCAACATGGTTAAAAATGTCATGGAATGGGTCTGTAAGGATTCCCATGCTATTTTGAATGCATTTTGGTCAATGATTTAAGCTCTCCCATGTTTTCTCGTGTTTCTCTCTCCTGGGCTCATCCCTTGCATTGTAAAAGCCAAATTTGGCTCATTTTCAAAGGGTTGAACATTTTTTGTGTATTGTAGGTCCCCTTTCTCACCTTGGAAGTGATTTTGGTGGAATATCAGACCTTTCCTAAGATCTGTAACTTTATTTTTCCTCTCAAGTGTTGTAATGCAAGTGATTTTGATGATTAAAATAACAATACAGCCTCTGTGATTAGTTTTCATCCTCTCCCTGTGTTGTTTGGTTAATTTCTGATCCTGCATTACAATTATCAGTTTGTGCATGAGGTTCTTTGTTGCATTTTTATGGACTGTGTCAATCTACAGAAGTAAAAAATGCTCACCACTCCTTTTGTGCATCACCTATTAGCATTAGTTTTAGCTTTTTTGCATTCTCTATCTCTGACTCCTTTGGAATTTAGGGTAGGGTTAGGAATATAGACCTCTGCAACTTGTAAGTGATAAATCTGACCAAAGGAATTGAGGAACTAACCTCTGAACTAGAGATTCCTTTCTCATTTTGCAAGTCCCACACTTGGGGAAAGGATTCAATGTTGTGCAATCACACTGGATGCTAGTATGATCAAACTAGAAATCTGATCAACATTCAGGGGGTGCTGCTGATTTGCAACAACAGTATTGTTAACATTCCAAATGGTCTTATACAATATGTTATTGTTATCCATATTTTTCCCTTCAGGTAAAGTATTGGATCAGCCACAGCCCTGCACAAAAAGGACTAGAGAAAACATGGTTAAATCTTGCAAACATGTCGCAGAAAGACTCAACATGGAGTGGCAGGGCTTGCGAAAGACTAAACAGCCCTATGCAAGAAGAAAGAGAAGAAATGGATCTTTCGAGGGGATCCATGTCTTAAATATATTTAACAGGTTATAGGTGGGCTCGGAAATAGAATAGCAGGGTCAGAAGGGAAGGAGCAGTCTCACAAAGAAGCCAGGAACAAGGAGAAGAAGAAACAACAAAGATCCAAAGTCTTTGGGTTCAAAACAGTTCAGAACGAATCCAGAAATCAACTAAGTATGAAGGAGGCAACAGAGAGAGCCATGTGTCGGTGTGACAATTCTCCAAAGTTGAATCCAAAAATGGAAGCTCAAATGAGTTCCAGGCTTTCACGCATCCAGAGCCCCAAAAAGTTGCACAACCATTGAAAAGTCTTCGGCTAGGCAGGAAGGTGCCAGGTGTCTGCTCGGCACAAATATGAAATAGGAGCCCAAGGTGGAGACTCAAACTCATGCCAACCCTCCATGTAGTAAATGGTCAAGAGAGGTCAAAAGGTGGATAGGGAAGGCCTCAAAAAAGGCTAAGTATAGAAGTACTGACGGGCGTTGCCACGTGCCCAAGCGATGCTTCTCTAGAGTTGAATCCAAAAGTGTAGGCCCAGACAAGCGCCAGTTCACCACATAGCCCAGGGTCTGAAAAGGTAAGGGAGAGGTCATTGAAAAGTCCAAAGAACTACGGAGACTTCCAAGTGTCAACCCAATGCTCCTTCAAAAGAAAATATTGATCTTGCTTTCAAGCGAGCGTAGAGCCTCCAGGTGTCCAGTCTCAAAAAGGGGACAGAGTTGGGTTGAATAGTCAATGCATGGTGGCAGGCCAACGAAGAGTGCCAAGTGTCGGCATGATGTTGACTCAAGGGTTGAATAATGAGAGGGTTTCTAGATGAGCTCCAGATTGCCACGTGTCCCCGGTCAAGAAATATGACCTCGCCGAGTAAAGGACTTAGCCAAAAAAAAAAGAAATTGGGTAGGTCAGCGGAGCAAGTGCCACGTGGCAAGCCTAATGCCAGTCCAAGCGAAAAATATTGAGGCCCATCGGGGAAAAAGTTGCCATTTTTTCCACGTGTCTTTTATTCCAAAGGATGCTAAAAGTTACAAAATGGTTTTCCCACCCTTCTGTACGGACCCGATACAAACTTCAAAGGGGCATATCTTTCAACTCAGGGCTCGAAATATTGCAAATCTAACACCATTGGAAAGATCTCGGCCTTGTCCACACCATGAAGATCTAAAATTTTAAGTTTGGGGAGGTTAGGTGGGAGAAAAATGGAGAAACATCTTCAAGGCCATTAATGCAGGATCTATTTTTACCCCAACAACCAAATCAAATTTTATTTCTGATCCATCGTTTCCTCCTCCAGCGGAGGCGCCGAACCATAGAAATTGATGCAGTCAAGATAGATTTGGGGCAGATTTTGTAGGATAAATTGATAGCAATGGTTGAGCTTGGAACATTTTCCCACTTCTCTCTCTTTCTCTCCTCTATGTTGAATCTATAAAAGCAGGGTTGAGACTCATTGTGAAGGGTTGGACATTCTTATTTTTTGTAGGCTATCCCCTTTTCTCCTTGGCAAAGTGAATTCATGGATTTTCACACCTCCCATAAGGTAAATGCATTTTTCCTTGTTACCTTTAATGCACCATATCAAGTCATGGCTGAAAAATACATGTTCTGTGAATATCTTACATCAGTTTCTGTGGAATTGTTGAATTTCTTTTGATCCTCGTCTATTACACTAAAAGTTATTGCTGTGCATCTTTTAAGTGGTGTGATTCTTCTGGTTAGGTTTGCAAATGCAGCGAAAATAATTGTTTTCATCACATCAATAAGGTGGTTAGATCACATAGTAATACTTAAGTTTCGCTATTTTCTTTGTACCCCAACAAGGTCTCCTTGGACGCATTAGAGTCAGGATTTGATAGACCCTCTCAACCGCCTTGTTGATGCATACGACCTCAAATATTCGAGGAATAGTCTGAACCAGCCTTAATTTGATTAATGTCCCACCTGCAAGATAGCACTTTGGGGAAAAAACTCAGTGTTATGTGAATCACACCTTTAATGTACCTTAGATCATATAACGATATTTAGGGTGGTATGAGCTTTGCACTAACTATTACATGAGTTTTAGTACATTTCTGATAAATAAAAAATCTACAATTTATATCTTGGTAGAAAATTATGATTATCTCTTCTAACTCTAGGCGAAAGCCGGGATAAAATCTTACACAAGGAGGAAACTGGTTTACTATTTTATAAGAATATGATATTTATTTTTTGTTACTTAACCCGATTGTTAAATCAACATTATTTTTAATTTAGTTTTTGTATGGAATCTTCACCCTTTACAATTGTTCACTTCACTAAATTTATTTATGGAGTTTAGACCTTCCATTTAAATTGTTAATATGTTTCCTGCCTTCTAGCCATTTGTAATGCATTGTATCAATCTGCAGAGCAATAAAACACTATTTGTGATTGATTTTAGATCCTTTCTTGTCTGAAAAATTTTCTCTCATCTAGTCTTTCATTATAAATCTGGTTATCTGTGCTTGATTATCATATGCATATTTTGTTGGTTTGTGTCTATCAATAAAACTAATGTTCATCATTCCTTTGGTGCATCACCTTATAGCTTAGTTTTTGATTTCTTGTATTCCTTCTATCCCTATCTTCTTGGTAAAACTTAGATTAGATTTAGGAATAGGTCCTCTACAATTTTCCATGTATGCACCTAAACAGAGGAATAGGAACCAACCTTTAATCTTGGGATATCTTTTTTCCATTTCACGAAGTCCCACACTTTGGGATATAAAAACTCAATGTTATGCAAATCACACCAAATGAATCTGCGTTAGAAAAGTAGATCTGACGACTCATTTAGGGGTGTTGTGATTTTGCACTAATATTTTTGGCACACCCGGTGGGACAAAGAAGTCTCCATATTTATTACAATAAGATTGATGTGCACTTGCTGTGATTCTAGCTTTTAAGAAGATTTTTAAGAACTGCACATCTGGCGACTCCAAAAGGAACAGAATCCACTGGTTTCAGCAGTCCAAGTTTCCCAAGTTCATGAGAAGGATACAAACAAGGTCAAGAATTAAGAGAAGAAGGACAATTTGTACACCTACACTTGTCTCCAGATAGAAGGAGAAGAGGAAGAAGATCCCAGAGGTCTCTATCTCCACCAAATAGAGCCTTATCAACACCTCCTCCTAGTAGGTCATTCTTTCAATCAAGAAGGGTGCTCAGGCCGATCAAGATGGCACACCAACAACCAAATCCTTATGTCAATTTCACTAGCAGCAGCCCACTCGCTCTAAATGCACAAAACCCAGTCCCGGTGGCAGCATTAAAGAGCATCCCATATTTCATTGGAGAAAACCAGACTTCTCCTGGTGACCACGTTCAAGACATTGCAAATGTATGTACAATCCATGAGATCACTGAGATGGACATTGTAGTCAAGTTGCTAGCCTCTTCACTTAAGGGAAAGGCTTCACAATGGTTCAAGAGCCTAGAAGCAAGCTCTATTCAATCTTGGGACCATCTGTGCACAACTCTTCACGACCAATTTCGAGAAAAAGGAGATAACTTATCCTTGTTGGAGCAACTGAAAACAATCAAGAGAGCTCTGAATGAGCAGTTGACGGATTTCAACCTCAGATTTCAATGGACCTGGGACAAGATTCTAGCAGCAGTAAAGCCCACTAATGAAGGTGCCTTCTTATACTTTCTTAGAGCTTTAAATTCTAATATTTCTTTAATGATTCAGTCAATGGGGGGCACAACCTTACCTGCAGCCTATAGCCTTTCCATAGGAGCTGAGAATCGTTTGATTCAGGCTGGAAAACTTGCTCCTAGGCCATCCATGCCTCTATACCCCAAATTAGGAAACCCAGGTACCAGCCAAACACCCACATTAGCTCCTATACCCACTCCCAGGAGTCAAAGTTCAGTTGAAGCCTCCACTTCATCATCTAACACCTCAAAGGAGCTTCAAGAAGTTATGAAACAACTTCAAAACTTGGGGAATGAGCTAGTAACCATCAAAAGATTAGAAGGCTCAGAGTTCTAGGCCATATCATCCTTAGGCTCAGTATCAGGCTAGACCCCCGTATCAGCAAAATAGACCACCAGCCCAGGATGTAAATCAGAGTCAACACCAAGGGCAACCTCAAGCTACTAGACCTTTCAGGTCATATGATCCAAACACAGCTTCAACATCAAGGGAATTGGTTCTAGCATAGAATAACATGGCACAAGAATATGATTGGTGTTTCCCATGCAATCAGCCACATAATCAATCAATGTGCTTCAATGGTGCACTAAATCAGGATTTGATGGTACAAACCATTGGTGTGTCACAAGAACCTAGCCAAGAATAAAATTAGCAGCAAGGAGCTCAGCAAGAGGGACCTCCAAGTGAAACTATGCTTGTCAATTGGCAAGCTGAAGACTTCTATGGAATGAATCAAACTCCTTCTCAAAGTATAGTTGCCAATACATGGTCCAAGAAGAGAAATATTGGAGAAGGACATTCACCAAACTCAAGTGACCCTCAATCCTCCATTTCTCCACAAGGTATTGGCATTCAAAATACAACTCCCAATATGTAGAGCCAATCCAAGCCACCTTCCAAATCTACTTAGGCACCGGTTGTAACAACCCATGTGCAAGAGAAAAATGTGCTAGGGAAGGGGCAGCAGAAGGATAGCTCATTTAATATCATTGAGAAAATGAAGAGGACAAGTGTGAACATTTCACTATGGGAGTCACTAGCCATTCCAAGGCAGAGGGATCTATTGCAGACTGCCATGAAAAATTGGTCAAGCTCAAATCAACCCCCTAACCAGCAAGAGAAAGTGCTTACCAATACAACTCAACCTGGGGGAAACCATCGAGAGCAACAAGGTAAGAACCTGAGACCTCCTCCATTCTTTATTCAATTAATCATTAGGGATAAATTGGTGCATAATTGCATGATTGATTTGGGGGAAAGTAGTTCTGTAATACCCAAACAAATAGCTGATCAACTAGGTCTCTAGTATGAAGTCATCTCTAGAGGGGTAGTACAATTGGATGGGATAATAGTGACAACTTTTGGAGTCATCAAGGATCTGAGCCTCACTCTACATTTCTGCCCTAATGTGACTGTATTGCAAAACGTATAAGTTATAGACTTGCCACCACATTTTGCATTGTGTTTGTTCAGGGACTTCACTTCCCAAATTGGAGGCTACTTGTATGTTGACTGGTCGCATATGCTCTTTAGAACAAGGTATGGAGTGAAGGCCACAATTAGATCTGATCCCATAGTGGATTATCACATTGAGTCTTATGTGCCTAGCCTAATCAATGTAAATTGTTTGGCTTTTGATCAGGAGGACCTCCTAAACACTTGTGAAGAAGATACTAAGGTGAGTTGTATCCCGAACCTAACTCTCAATGAATGGGCGGTCAAAATACATGCTTTTGATCCCTATAAAAGAGATGGAAGAATATGAGCTAGGAGTCTACTGCTTTCATGAAGAGAATCATCCTCTTCCTAACATCATTAAGCCAGAATATAAAGATGACAATGAAGTATGGAAATTATTCTTTGAAGGCTCGAGAAGTAGGCAAGGAGCTGGAGGTGGAGCTATGATTGTGTCACCCTAAGGTATGAAGTATTATTTAGCTTTCCATTTCTAGTTTGCCTACTCAAATAACACTGCAGAATATGAGGCTTTGGTTCATGGATTGCATTGGGCTAGAAGATGAGGAATGAAGAACCTGCAAGTGTTTGGTGACAGTGAACTAACTGGTTTTCAATCAAGTCAAAGGAAAAAATTCTATCAAGAACAAGCTACTCAAAAGCTATAAGAATAGGGTATGGGATCTCATTAAGGATTTCAAAGCCATAAACATTGTGTCCATACCCAGGAAGGAGAATGAAGCTATTGATAGGCTTGCAGCTAGTTATAGCAACATTTGATGAGGTTGACAGTATCAAGAGGGACAAAGGAAAAGCACATATCCATGTGATTGTGAGGCCAATAGTGCCTAGATAATGTAAGACACATGTTGGTAGGTGTTTGAGAATTATCAACAGATCATCAATGTTTTGTAAGAGGAAGCTGAGTTATCAGCTAGGAGTCAAAGAAGTTTAGAGCAACAATATGGAGATCAATAAAGTGCAGCTACACACAAACAAGCTTCCCAAAGGATTAGTGACAAATTTTATTCATCTGATCATTTTATCTTCAATCCTAATGATTAGTTTCAAATTGAGTGAACAAAGGCTAACATATAGATCATAAGGAGAAGATTCAGAGTCAATTCTAGTTAGAGAAGAAATATTTAAAAGTGGACTTCAAATTGGTAGAGTGGCCACTGAGCAAGAAAGTACTATGAATTCATGAAACTTTTCCAAGAGTATCTAAATGTGATTTGATTTGGAGCTATGATTTTCACACCTAGTTGCTAGGGTCAGAAAATGCAATCTGAAGTTAGCATAACACACAATTGAACTAGATCCAACTGCTAAGCCAATAAGGAAAAAGTAGAGACTAATCAATCCACACATTGAACCTCTGATGAATGGGGACCAAGAGATTGTAAACAAGTTGATAGAGGCACACATTATATTTCCAATCAAACACTCAAGCTGGGTTGAAAATTTGGTCCCAATCAGGATCTGAAGAATGGAGAGATTAGGTTGTGTGTAGACTTTTGAGACTTAAATAGAGCATCCCTTAAAGATCACTACCCACTCCCCTCGGTGGAGAAGATCTTGCAAGTGGTTTCTGGATCAAAGAGATTATCTCTCTTAGCATGGCTACTCAGGGTACAACCAGATCATGGTGAAATTGAGATTAGAAGTTCAAACTAGAAGGAGTGATTCACCACCAAATGGGGCACCTATGCCTACAGAAAAATGCCATTTGGATTGTCTAATGCCAAGAGCCACTTTCCAAAGGGAAGTGTATATGAAATTAAAAAGGCTTCCTTCAAAAAAATAGTACTGGTCTATCTGGATGACATTACTGTGTTCTCTGTAAAAAATGCAGCAGACCACCTTTTTCACCTAAGACAGGTGCCCTTCCAAAGGTGTAGGATATTGATGGGGTATCATTGAACCCTAAAAAAATACATATTCATATGGCCCAGTGAGGGATAGGCTTCTAGGCCATTACTTGTGTCAAAGGAAGGTTTGGAAAATGACCCATAAGAAAGCTCCTTCAAAGATTCTTGGGAAAAATCAGGGTTTTCCACATATGTAGGTTTGTACCAAACTTTCTTGCCCTTGTCAAACCAATAATGTTGATGTTGAAGAAGAGCTTGTCATTTAGGTGGATTAGCTGAAGTGAAGACAAAGTTTTGAGAAGAATCAAAGAGAAGCTATATCAACAAGCCCCAATGCTCTCGTGAATCCATATTTTTCTAAAGACTTCATACTGACATGCCTTTGGTGGTAGTGACACAATTTCTGCAATCTTAGTACAACAGAACAAAGAAGGTACTTTTTTGGAGGCAGCCAATCAGCCCCGTGCCTTCTTCAGAAAAATACAAGGTCTGGAAGATTATGAAGTGAGATACTCCATTGAAAAGTCCCATTCCTGGTAGTAATAAGAGGGTTAAAGAAGTTTAAACATCTGGTTTCAAATAATAAAATCCAACTATTGGTCTCTGTACATATGTTCAGAAAATGTAGGTATGTTGTACTACTGGAAAGAGGTTATGGAAACCCCAATGATGATTCAGATCTCTTCACAAGGTGTTCAGAATCTAGAAAATCTTACCAAGTGTACATTTGCATCCTAGAAAGTCTTTTCTAGCTTTTACATGTCTTGTTCTAACCTCTAGCCCCTTAAAACAATATCTTTCTGTTTTGTCTTTAAGTTACAGAACCGCCACCCTACCTAGAATTGGTGGTCCCATGACCGCCACCTAGGGCAAGTCGGTAGGTCCTATAACCACCTCCCTGCGAAGGTGTGTTGTTCTTGTGCACATTTTCCTAGAACGTTCTGATGATTTCATCAAACGTAAAAATTCAAATTTCTACCTACATTTCTTAACCACTAAAGCTTACATTTTATGTTTTGGCTCCCCAGTAAATAGTGATTTCCTTTTGTTTAGTAATAGAAGATTTCAATTTAGACTTACCCTCTGGTAAATCTAAATGCTATACAATACTGCATCTTGTCCACAAGCAAATGGCCCCTCTCAAGAACTTTTGTGTTTTGATTATTCATGTTTGTGAGCTAAAGTTCTTGCACGAGTTTCAATAGTTTTACATTTTACATGAATTCTCAACCTCTCCTTTCTACTTTAGAGATCATTTGATCTTCTTTCTTTCATCTTACTTCATTTTTGTCCCATACAATCAACTTAGCATAAGGTAGTCCATCAATTTATATTAGAATCCATTTGATAATCTTAGTTAGCTTACAGGTTGTTGTTTTGTCACAAGAGATAGATCCTAGAATTCTTGGCAATATTTGTGTTGTATCCTCGTAATAAGTCCTGCTAGGAATTACATAGTCAAGCTCTGTTCACTTGAATTATCCCTCTCTTACTTTCATTATATTCAGTTTTATATACAAAGCTGCCATTATTGGAGTATCTTCAATTTTGCTGACACTATCACATTCACAATTTTCTAGATTCACGAGAACACGAAGGAACGAGGAGATCACACTAAGGGGATAATTCATGACACAACTAGATTTACCACTATTCTGTAAAACTCCAAGTTTGAGCTATCAAAGTTGTAGTTATAACATATCAAATAGAGTAGCAAATAATTTCATTTCAGTTAAAGCTCATTTTCAATATTGCCAGGGAATCTGTGGGGAATGATAGTTTCCTGAGAAACTATGATTCATTCGTCACTTCTGAGGTAGGATTGGAAGTCTTCAGATTAAAACTAGTTATTTATTTAATATTTAGGATAAATTCACAATTGCACAGGCAAATAGATATACCAGGCTAACTTGCTTATTTTAATTCTGTTATTAGACTAATTGTCTATTATCTAAATATATTAGAATAGCTACTCTTTTAATTTCATTCAAATACGCATAATTGAAAATACAAAAATAAGAGAAATATAAGCATAGTGTAGATATATATTTCATAGTTAGTTTATTTGTTTCAGTTAAAGTTTAATCTTCTTTTGCACGACAATTACGGGACCCAGAGAGCCCAGGAATACGTATTCAAACTGGTAGTATCTCAACCAAATATCTTCACAACGTTAACGAATATAGATCAAGGGCTTAAGATTCAAGCCTTTCAAACAACAATAAACCAAAAAGTAATTAGTGAATAATTGAGATAACTGAATATTAAAGATGACAAAGCATACATGTTTTGGTCAAGTCAACCCAACTATAGATTGCCCTGATAGGATATCCGCATGACCATACAAGAACCTGAAAGAGAAAAAACCGATATTTGGCTGTGATTTGTTAGTTAAACAGCCAGATGTAGGAGACCTTCTTATCGACATAGACACAGGGTTACGTATACAAGTTGCCAGGACCCCCGTAAGGTATTCTACGAAGATCACACAACTCCTGGTACTAAACATAGAAGCTGAAAATGATTATGACCATTGGATAGTTGGAAGAAGAGATTGATTCTTCACACAACCATAAAAGGTCCGCAACAACCACGAACTCATGGTTGTGATCCCCAAGTCTCACAACCCAACGGGCTTGTAAACTAGTTAATTATTGATGTTAGTTTATGAACATTGGTATTTAGATCCTCACCACTCCCGCCAGATATCATAACTCAATTTTTTGTATTAAACATAGAAGCCAACCATAGTTTATTATAAATCCACTACACCTCTCATTACCGTTTTCCATGACCTTGTCTAGAAATATACACAATGCACCTACAGGTCATTTTCCATTGATCTAACAGCCAATAGATAGGATCTCAGTAGAGCTCGACATTGATTGGAGCCTCTGAACAGCTATTATATCTAAATGATCCACTACACCAATTTAGGTTAGGAGAGCTTTCTTTGCCTTAGATTTACAAATTCCATTATTGTGCGTTGAGGATATAAGATTGCCCAACTAGTTTGTCTATATCCACATATATTCCATTTCCACCGACTGTCTCGGAATGACCATGGGAGGTCAGGTACAAAGAAGAGCTAATTATAGATTCTCATGCTCACATGTCACTTTTCTATCATACAGTCTCCCATACAGGAGTAAAAGACTTCCTTCTCAGCAAGGATCACTCGTGTCATGGAGTATGACATTGAAATCAAGGTTACTAAGCTGGTCTGTGGGAAGGGATTTTGTGAACAACTGGCCTCGAGTCGATAAGATGAGGAAAAAAGTGAAAAGGAAGTTGTTTTTGTCTTGCAGAATAGTCAAGAGGAAGAAAATGAGGATGTGTCCACTCCTTGTTGGACTCATAACATGGTGCACTTCCTTCAAATACGCATGTGTCCTTCAGAAATGAGTAACACAAAAAGGAGACATTTCAGACTATAGGCCATCCCATATGTGCTTATTGACAACTTCTTGTTCAAAAGGGACATCAATGGCATTCTGTTAAGGTGTATTGGGAAAAATCAAGTTGAGACAGTGTTACAAGAGTTCCATGATGAAGCAAATTGGAGGCCATTTTGATCCATGGGTGACAACACTAAAGATCATGGAGGTGGGTTTTTATTAGCCTAGGGTGTTTAGTGACTACAATGCATGGATTAAAATAGTGTAAGAATTGTGCGTTCTTTAGAGGCAAAGAAAGGATAGCATCACTTTTATTGCACCCGATTTCATTTGACCATCTATTTATCCAATGGGGATATGGACTTCATTAGATGGTCATCAATCCAAATTCGAGCTAAGGCCATAAGTGGATTATGACTGCAACAAACTATTTCACCAAGTGGACCGAGGTAGTGGAACTCAAAGAAGCTAATGAGTCCAACATACTAGATTTTTATGAAGGGATAGTGACCAGATTTGGAGTGCCATCCACTATTATGTCGAGATAATGCATTGACATTCACAGGTTCCAAAATCATAGAATGGGTTATTAGAAACGATATTTAATTGGAGCACTTCTTCAAACTATTAACCTTAGGGTAATAGCCAAGCTGATTCCGCAAACAAGAACTTGCTAAAGATTGTCAGAAGAACTCTAGATGAAAATAAGAAAAATTGGCAACACGAAACTAAAATCAGCCTTATGGGCTGATAGGAAAACACCCAAGAGGTCTACATGAACATCTATCCATTTAAAATTTTCTATGGGAAAGAGGAAATGTTGCCTATATCACTTGATTTTCCAACATTGGAGCTCACGAAGCAGCTGGAGATGTTTGAGTTTAAACCAATGGAGACTAGGTATGTAAAGACTGATGGAGTTGGAAGAAACCAGAGAGAATAGGCACTTCAAAAAATGGATAAGCATTAAGGTCTTAATCAAGAGATGCTTTGACAAGAAGGAAAAAATAAGGACCTTCTAGGAAGGAGATCTAGTTTTGAAATGAGATGCAAATTTGGAAAAACTAGGAAATCATTCCAAGTTTGATGCCATTTGGAGTGGCCCTTATATGGTCACAAAATGTAAGAGTAATAATGCTTTCCAATTGTCTACATTGGATGGTGGAGAGTTGAATATTCTAGTGAATGGAATTTATCTTAAAAACTACTACAAGAAGGAAAGTTATCACCTTGTATCATATTGGTTTAGTTTCTCATTCCTCTAAGTGCTTATGCACATTATATTGCTGTAGTTTAGGTTGATTTTATCCTAAGTGCTTTGCATTGCTTTGCATGTCTCTACTTGGAGCATGTATGATTTCAAATTTGGTATATAGTTGTGGTGATTGTTTTGTTGCTCTTGCATAACCCATTTAGAAACAGATAAAGCCCCTAAGTCAAAAACAATTTTATACTCTCAGAAAACATCGTTTCGATATTTCTTATGATAAATTGAGAGTGTAAAAAGTTGGGCTAGTGAATTAGAGGTAGGATTAGTATCAGGTCATCATTCTCGACTCCATTCCCAACGGATATGATAAGGAAATTGGTCTTTTCATCTAGCAGGTAGATACCCCTGTGAGTCACCAAATTGTTATCCATATTTCACCCTCCGGGAAAAGTATCAGATCAAACACGACCCCGCAAAGAAAGAACTAGATAAATAACGATTCTAATCCTGTAAAAAAGTTGCAGGGGGACTTAACAATGAAGTGGCGGGGGTTGCGAAAGACTAAATGACCATGTGCAAGAAGAAATGGCTTTGTTAGGCGGATTCGTGTCTTAATTCTATTTAATGGGTTACAGGTGGGTTCAAAAATAGAATAGTAAGGTCAGAAGAGGAGGAGTAGTGTCACAAAGAATCTAGGAGCAAAGAAAGGGAAGAAACGGAGAAGATCTGAAGTCTTCAGGCTGAAAATAGTTTTAGAAACGAGTCTAAAAATTAGACTAAGTATGAAGGAGGCAGCAGAGAGAACCACATATCGGCATAACACTTCTCCAACAATTGAATCCAAAAAGGGAAGCTCAAACGAGCACCATGATTCCATGCGTATAGATCCCTAAAAATTTACACGGCCATTAAAAAGTCTTCGGGTAGGCAGGAAGGTGCCAGGTGTCGGCTCACGTAAATCTAAAATAGGAACCCAAGGTGGAGACTCAAACTCACGCCAACCCTCCACATAGAAAATGGTGAATAGATGTCAAAAGGTAGATAGGGAGGGCCTAAAAAAAAGACTAAGTATAAGAAGTGCTGGATGGAGAGTGCCACGTGTCCAAGTGGTGCATCTCCAAGGGTAGATCCAAAAGCGGAAGCCTAAACAAGCTCTAGTTCACCACGTGGCCCAAGGTATAAAAAGGTAAGAGGAGAGGTTGTTGAAAATTCCAAAGACCTATGGAGGATTCCAAGTGTCAAACTCGATGCTCCTCCAAAAGCAAATCTTGATTAGGATTTTAAATGAGCACAAACCCTCCACGCGTCCAGTCTCAAAAAGGGGACAGAGTTAGGTTGAATAGTCAATGCATGGTGGCAGGCCGATAGAGAGGAGCAAAGAACTTAGCCAAAAAAATAGAAATTGGGTAGGACGACAGAGGAAGCACCACGTGGAAAGCCTAAACCAACAACGCTAAGGTGGGCCATTGGGGAAAAAGTTGGATTTTTTCCCTTTTTTATTCTAAAGATGTAAAAGTTGCAAAATGGGCAGTAACTCCATCCAAAGGGAAAAAGTTAGTGTCTGAGCCTGATTCAAGGTCAAGGCGGGGAAGCGGGGAGTCAGAGAAAAAAGTGAATTTTTTTCTTTTGTCAAAAAGGAAAAAAGATGAAAATTGAAACGCATCCCCCCAGCCAACAAAAGGGTGCCACTTGTCCAAACAGAGCGGCGGGGTCATGGGAGATTTCTGGATTTTTCTATTTTTGTAGAAAAGGGGGAAAAGATAAAATTCTGAGCCCATGAACCTAATTTTTGCCCTAATTTTCCCTCCACATGTCCCATATTTAAAAGGGGGGCCATTTTTCAAATTGGTTTTCCCGCCCTTTTTTATGGACCTGATACAAACTTCGAAGGGGCATATCTTTCGACTCAGGGCTCAAAATATTGTAAATTTTACACCGTTAGAAATATCTTGGCCTCATCTCTGCAATAAAGATATGAAACTTTAAGATTATGGAGGTTAAGTGGGAGAAAAATAGAAAAAAATATTCAGGACCATTAATATAAGATTTGATTTTTGCCCTAACAACCAAATCAAATTCGATCTGAATCGTCACCGTTTCCTCCTCTTTTAACGCATCGAATAAGAATGGTTGATGCAATCAAGATAGATTTGGGGGAAAATTTTGTAGGAGGCATTAATAGCAGTGGTTGAGATTTGACCTATTTTTCCCTGCTTCTCTGTCTCTTTCTCGCTTCTGTGTTGAATCTATAAAAGTTGGGTCGAAACTCATTGTAAAGGGTTGGAAATTATTTTGTTTTTGTAGGATCCCCTTTTCTTCTGGCAAAGGGATTCATGGAGTTCAAACCTTCCATTTAAATTACAATACGTTTCCTACCTTCTGGCTATTTGTAATGCATTGTATCAATCTGTAGAGCAATAAAACATGTTTGTGATCGATTTCAGATCCTTTCTTTTCTCCTTTACTCTCATTTGGTATTTCAACATACATTTGGTTATCTATGCTTGATTATTGTATGCATTTTGTTGGTTTGTGTCTATCAACAAAACTAATGTTCATCATTCCTTCAGTGCATCACCTTGTAGCTTAGTTTTTTATTGATTTCCTGTATTCCTTTTATCCCTATCTCCTTGGTAAAACTTAGATTAGGTTTAGGAACAGATCCCTTATAAGTTTCCATGTATGTAACTAAATAGAGGAATATGAACCAACCTTTAATCTGGAGAGTTTTTTCCTATTTGCAAAGTCCCACACTTTGGGGAAAACTCAATGTTATGTGAATCACACCAAATGACTCTTCTTTAGAAAAGCAGATCTGACGACTCATTTAGGGGTGCTGTGATTTTGCACTAATAGTTCTCTATGTTCCCAAAATTTCTTCAAATTTGTTGTCTATTTATCAAAAAAATTATTCTAATGATGGGAAAATAGTTGAATTCTCACACAAGGTGTTGTAATTAGGGAACTAAATGATCTTAATGATATTATAGATATAGGAGTGGTGGATCCATATTATATATTGTGTATCTTAGAAAAAATTGACACCTCTGTAGGATATTCATTGATTTCTCAAATAAATTTTATGAGTAAATTGTGGTAGGAGAGGTTTGGTCACCTCAAGCAAAGAGATTTGCAGCAACTTTCATCATGAAATAGTTACCAGTCTTCCAACATTTTCTTCTAATGATGGTGTTTGTTAAGGTTTCATGCTTATAAAGAAACTTCGAGATCCCTTTCCAAAGGGATAGGCCACATTAGTTAAGGCTCTTCTTGAGCTTGCATGTAGTGACACAATAAATTTTCCTTCATATTCATTTTTCGGTACTAAGTATGT
Organism: Taxus chinensis; assembly: GCA_019776745.2. Classification (NCBI taxonomy): domain Eukaryota; kingdom Viridiplantae; phylum Streptophyta; class Pinopsida; order Cupressales; family Taxaceae; genus Taxus; species Taxus chinensis. The sequence goes on from CM034152.1 coordinate 30,028,450, forward strand.
ACTAATGTTCATTGATGATTTATGTAGAAGAAATTGGGTTTACTTATTAAAATATAAAAGTAATGTGTTTGATAATTTCAAGTATTTTAAGGAACTTGTAGAAAATGAATTAGAACATTCACTTAAAAAGCTTCACTTTGATAATGGGGATAGTAAATTAGTAATGGCTTTAGATATTTTTGTATTGATCATGGTATTTTACATAAATATATTTTTCCTTACACCCCTTAGTAGAATGGTGTTGCGGAGTGTAAATATCAGACACTCGACAAGATGGATAACTACATGATTTAGTCTAAGAACTTAACAATAGAGTTCTAGGCTAAATCAATTCATTATGCAAACTTAATTCATAACAAAATTCCTCATAAAGTAGTTTCAGGGGGATCACTCATGAGGAAGCATGGTCAGGTGATAATCCTGATGTATCTGATTTTTTAGTTTTTAGAAGTAAATCATGGGCCTTTGTTCCTGATGACAAAAAAAATCCATTTAGAAAAAGAGCATTGAGCTTATATTCATTGGAAAATTTGAACATTTGAAGGTGGATTTCCTTCTATATCCTGTTACCCATGAATTTTTATTGAGTGGTGAAAATGGATAAGTATTATCTAGGCGCAAAGGTTAGAAATCGTGCGCAAGATGTGAATGATGGGATGCGCACATGTAGGAAGGGCCAGCGCATGAAGGTTCTCACATAAGCACATAGGGTTTGGAACTTAGCTAATTTTATAGAACATGGCTAAAAATACAAAAGTAGAGATGGAGTCGTGATCAAGAAAACATCCAAAAATAGACAAAAGAATGATGGCTTCGGATGCACACAAAGGAGCTATATTTAGGAAAATAACATGTAAGGAATTTATAAGAACACATATGGAGAGAGCTAATAATAGGATTAAAGTATGTAAGATTTGGTTTAATTATAACTTGAATCTATTGTTAGCACAAGTTGTAAAAAAAATTCACTTTATTGTAAGAATGCCTATAATTAGGAAAGTGCATGGAGGTAATGAAGGGAAATTCCCCAATGTGTGTGTGTGTGTGTGTGTGTGTGTGTGTGTGTGTGTGTGTGTGTGTGTGTGTGTGTGTGTGTGTGTGTGTGTGTGTCTGTGTGTGTGTTTGTATGTGTGTGTGTGTGTAGGTTATGCGTCCTTGAGAGGAAGTGATGAGTGTGTGTAATTGCTTTGAGAACCAATGTTATTAAGAGATCCATTGGTGTGTGTGTGTGTGTGTGTGTGTGTGTGTGTGTGTGTGTGTGTGTGTGTGTGTGTGTGTGTGTGTGTTTATGTGTGTTTGTGTGTGTGCGTGCGTGTGTGCGTATGTGCACGTGCGTGCGTGTGTGTGCGTGCACGTGTGTGTGTGTGTGTGTGTGTGTGTGTGTGATTGGTTTGAGAACCAATGTTATTAAGAGATCCATTGGTATATGTAGTTTTGAAGTCTGTGAGCTTGGTCCAATAGTGATTGTAAGTACTATATGATGTAATCAACATATGTGTTATGTAATCAGCTATGTTTTGTAATGGATAATTATGTGTGGATTGCTAAGATCATTATGTCTTTACATGGGTTAATTGATATTCAAATCTAGGTGGTTATTTTCTATGAATGATTTCCTTATTATATATGTTGTTTAATTGCCATGTTATGATTTATTTTACCTTGTATAAATGGTTATTAGCTTAACATCTTGTTGACTAAAACAAATGAGGGACATGGCGGATACATGTACTTCAGATGAGCTTCCAAACTTGTCTATATGAAGTGCCAACATGCATAGGTGTACTGGTAAATAAAATACTACATTTAGTTCTGTTATCAGGACCTCTTTTTCAATTTTTCTACCAAGATGTTGCATGCAGATGGTGTTCTGACAGTATTTGGAGAATATTGAGAATTAGAAATATGACGATCAAAATGTGTTTTCTCATAAATATATCACTGGACCTGATTTTAATTCACAAAATCAGGAGGAAGAAAATCTCTATGACTACTTATATGAGATGTTCTTATTATTTCCACTAGAATTATTTCAGTGGTTGTAAGCTTACGCGGCTAACAAAGGTGTCTAAATAGGAAGAAAGTAAGCTTGGAGACATATATTATCAAGCACTCTCTGATTTGGATGATTCGTGGACTAGAGTTGTGGATTGTTGGTAGGAAGGTGTGATGCATAGTTATACCTTGGATTATGCAATTTTGACATACTCTTACCCAGAGGAAATGGAGTTCTATTTTTTTACGTGAGCCAAGAAAATGTTATTTGTGCATGACACCTTTAGCTATCAATATCTTTATGGTTGAACTAGGAATGGAGAACCTACCGATGGCGAGCTAAAACGCCACCTAAAACCCCACCCTACACAGGGGCAGGAAGAAAGTTTGGGGAGGATGGTGACGACCCTTATGGAAGAAAGAGAGAGAGAGGATAGATGGCTTAGGTATAATGATGTACAATAGAGGGTAGTTGATGAGGAATTGAAATCAAGAAGAATGAAGACTGGTGGAAGTGATGAAATCCCCGCATAAGGAGAGGGAATGCGGGATCATGTACTCATGACATTGGGAAATCGTAGTATAGAGACCCCAATGGCATAGGATGAGAGTGATTCTGAGGAGAGGATGAGAACCACAGGCACACATTTGACCCATCCTAGCTACCCAGCCCTTGTGTAAGGTGCTCAGGATTCAAAGGTTGTTATAGAAGAGCATCATAGTGAAGGCTAACAATGAGGATCTCCATGTTTTGTAAGATATACATGTAGACATATTTTAGTTGCCACTTAGGAGGCACAATAGATCAAGGATACACACGTGGTAGTGCAACAGGCGTCAGTGTTTGGAACAATTACTTTTGGAGGTATTTTCATATGCACATCATTAGGATAAAGCATTGGCACACATTCCATTAGAAGTAATCCTATAGGTGCAACTATAACACGTGCATTTGGTGTTACGTTTAGCACAACCACCGGGATGCAAAGGAGTTCATCTACAGGACCAGAGGTTGTGATGGGAGGCTCAGGAGGTTCAGGTCAACAACAACGCGGAGGGAATCCTGGTGGGGGTTTAGGTTCAGGATCTAGCCCCACTCTAAGACAAGGTCTACAAAACCACAATAGTAACCCCATCAACCATTGTAGCCTCAGCACCCAGTGTAATAAATACCTCAAATCTTCTTTGAGATATCACTTCACTTACTAGAGTATAGAGGTGTAGAGGATGTAACTCAACATGTGCATAAGTGTGAGCTATTATGAAAAGCTAAGGGAATAACAACTCTTGATAGGAAGGCAAGTAAATTTTCCACCACACTTCAAGGGTTCACATACAACTGGTATAGAAAATATGATCCACATCAAATTGTGGTAGATTATGATGTGTTACGCACTACCTTTTTGGATGAATTCCATATCCCAGAGTGTTGTAAATAGAGGATTCGTGCACTAAAGGACATCAAGTAGGGATTTTTTTGAAAGTGTAAGGGAGTATGATGCACGTTTTAAGACTTTTTAATCCAATTTATCCTATTATATTCATCAGAGACAACCTACACAGTGGATTTTGGAGGCTTATTGACTCCTTTTTGAAGGGATTTATCACACAAAACATTTACTGACCCACATAAGGCCTTAGAAACAGCTATGCACATAGAAACAATTAGGAATGCAGATACAGGGGTAAGTCCTTTTCTTGAGGCGTAAATATCAGCTATGGCTACCTAGTTAGAAAATGTATTTGCTAAATCAGCGCATGAGATGCGCAATGGGTTATGGTGTACTGATTTTGAAGTGGAAGGACATATAAAGGATAGTTATCCATGCAGAAATGTGTACACCTTGTTAACATCTTGTGATATTTTCCACAAGAATCATGATATATAGACTTTTCCACTCTTGAAGTGCATGACTTAGAATAAAATCTCTATGTACTGCAAAATTTTTAATGCATACCCATGACACAATTGACTGTCATTTGATTGACCATATTCATGAGGCATATGAGACTGGGTTACTACATACCACTGTGGCCAACAGTTCTCAGGAATAAGAAGGGCATATTAATGAAGGAAGTAACAATGGATATGGTGTATTTTGAGGTAGATATTGAATCAGAGGCCATGGTGGTAGAGGAAGGTTCACATTTGACACATGTTATAATTGTGGACCATTAAATTATTATTAGCATGAGTGTTCTAAAAAATCATGTATGCATGCATTATGGGAAGGTAGGCAAGGTTGAGGATTGTCTAGACCTCTATGACCATATGTGTAAGAAAAAAAATAAGGAAAAATATGTGAGGATGATTAAGGTGGAGCACACAAAGAATGAGAAATGAGCACCTAATAAGATGACTAATTTGGAACTTTAACCTGTGTTAGTCATTATGCGTGCAAAGTCAGCACACACGTGTGAGCCCCTTATCATGAGAGAGGAGGTGATACATGTTAAGTATCTAGATACAGTTCCTCAAAAGGATTTCTATCAAGAGACCATGGGGGTCATCATGGATTTACAGGGTAAGATCCAATACTTGAAAGAACAGGTGTGCGAGAGAGAACGCGTAAAGAGTGTCAAACTTCCTCAAAGGGATGTGGATAATTTTAAATAAGTGTGTATTATGATGCGTCAGGAGAACATCAATCCTTTAGTTGGAGAATGATTGCGAGAAAAAATACCACATGCTGGATTTGAACGGGAGTGTCATATCCTTCATGAAAATTTACGACCACATGACCATGAATGTGATAAAGAGATCACACTGGACGTAGTAATAGATGGTTGGGTTATGAGTAACATTATTATTAACACAAGTACAAAGGTCGATGTTTTAAATTTTGATGCCTGGAACCAAATGGGAAGGCCACAATTGCATCCATCCTCTGATGTTTTGTATATAGAAAATAAATCAAGTGGCATGCCCATCGAGGTGTTAAAGGATGCTCCAATCACTATTCAAGGGGCTAAATTTAAAGTTCATTTTGAATTATTGGAACTAGCTAAAAAAGATAATTTCTCAGCGTTTATTGGACGTCCTTGGTGTTATGTTAATAATGCATACATGTGCTTTAACAAAAGATATATCAATTTTGAGAAAAAGGATGAGTGCATGGTCATACCCTTATGATCCGTAAACTTCTACTTTAGAACACTATGAAATCACAAAACTATGTTGTTCTACTTTCAACTTTGGAAAACTACAGATTGATTGAAAATTAAATCTTTATTGACTGATTATCTAGTGTTATAGAAAGGAAATTTCAGAGAGTATGAAAGAGTTCAAACTCCAAACGCCAACAATTTTATCTTGGAAACCTCCAATGGGGGAAACTAGTGGGGAAGGGAAAAATGCTATTTCTTCCCACTTTTATTGGTCAATTATAGAAAATTACAAATTACAAGAAGTAGAAAATGGATACAACAATGTAAACATCTCCCTTCCTATGCTTGTTTTCTTTGTTTCTACACCTTGCTCCTACAATTCCATTCCAGCACTAAAGATATTGCTCACATTCTCTCATTAATCTTAAAAAAAATTCTCTTTGATCTCTTTGGATCTCCAAATAATCAATTCTCTTGCTCCTCTTTGTATTTATAGCCTTCTCCCATGTCCTCTAGTGCATTAGAGGATGGGAAAGGTTAGAGAGGGAAGAGACATAGTCGAGCGCTTCAAATTCATGTCCATTCATGTTTCATTTATCTTTTTTGTGCAAAAGTGTCAAGACTACCACCCTACACAGACCAACGGTTTTAGGACCGCCGCCGTGGCTAGGCAGTGGTTACTAGGGAGGCAGTTCTACAACCACCACTCTGCACAGAGCAGTGGTTCTATCCAGAACCTTCATTTACCTTATTTTATTCAATTCTCTTTCTTGGTGTTTATGGAACAGATGAAGTAGTGTGTTTTTATGGATCCTTATGGATCATACCTCCCATGCTTAGGAGGCTTTGGTCCTACAAAATCTAGTGGGGGAGTAGTAGAGGAATCACCTGCCTCTCATTCTTCTTCAAGTACCACCAGGTCTTCCTTGGTGTCGTCTCTCATCCAACCTGCCAAGACTCCTGTGGATCTCTAGTTTTTAGCTCTAGTGATGCATCCTCCTCTAAGTTGCCTCGAATATAATCCTCTTTGGAAGGTAACTTCTGTATGTTTCCTTCTTTTTCATGCATAGATGGTTTTAGTAGGTGTGAGATCTTACAACTTGCTATCGTGTGCATCTACATGAAGTGTGGCCTGAAGGTTTATTTTCCAACCTGATCAAGTACGGAAAAGGTACCATATTGTAGTGGTTTAGTCCTTGTTTTTCTTTATCTCTTGAGATGGATTGGCTAAATCCTCTACATGTATGTTGTTGTTGTAGTCACCATTGTTCCTTGTATCTCCTCTTCTCCATTCTACCCCACTTTCAGGTCCAGTGAATCTGTAGGTAGATACAGTGACTGCATAGCGCAAGTTTGTATTGCTCCTTGAATGAGCAGTTCCTTTGGTGGATTCTTTTGCAAAAACTGATAAGTGCTATCCAAAATATCCATGCTCTCAAGTCCATTTTTCTTTTCTTCCAATGAAAGTAAACAAAACTGATGATTTTCCTGAATAAGTCTGGGTGCTTGGATGGCACTTACCATAGCCTCCTTTGATTTTATCTGGTGTACCCGAATGTTGAAACTGACTCCTTCCTTAACCCATCTATGCCAGTTATCCCTCCTTGTGAACACAACATCCCTAGCATATAAGTACGGAATTCCGAAGACACCATCGAATGCATCAATTCGAATGATATCAACCTCTAATACATCAATATATTGGGTATTTATCCCAAACAGAAACTTACACTTTCTTATAACTTGTATTTCTACACCCCTCTTCACCCATCCCAATGGGTATGGATGTGGATGCACATATGTTTCTATACCAATTTTCTCTACAACCGCATTAGAAATCAGATTTGACTAAGAACCAGAATCTACTAAAGTTTTTACCTTAGTCTTCTTGATTTGGATTCTAATTTGAAATAGTTTACTCATCTCTTCTTCTTTTTTTCCCTCGTACATGTTAGTGACCATGCATACTAGCCTTTCGTCTACATATGTATCATCCTTAATCTCCACTTGTCCTTCTATTTTCACAATAGCCATTGATTTCTTGGAATCCTTAGTTCGGTGGTTTGGGTGTAATTTTGGATGTAGCTTCCAACATGTGGTGTTAGTATGTCCATTTATATCACAATTTTTACATAAATTCTTAGGATCTTTACAAGTGTGCAAAGTAGTAGTTGCATGTTTACCTTTCCATTTACCTTTGTTACTTGTCTCCCCTTGTTTTTTTCCTACTAATTTGTTGACTAGTCTTCCTTTGGTTATATTTCTCCTTGCTTCTTCTCATCATCAATGTAGTATGCTTGTATACAAGCTTCATTGAGATATTTGGGCTTCATGGAGATTACCTTCCTTCGAAGGTGAGCGTGAATTCCTCCCAAATACTTAGTCAGAATGTCCTCAACCCCTAAGTCCATATTTAGCAACATGGCTTGTCTTCGAAACTTCGTAGTGTAGTCTTACACACTTTGACAATTGGCTTGCCTAAAGTACTACCACTTAATCATCATGTCAGTCTTATGGCCAATAGGATAGAAGTTAGCTCTAAGAAATTCTTTAAAACCTTTCCAAGTACTGACAATAGGATGTTTCTTCTTCTCACAAGTGGCTAGATGGGTTTCCCACTAAACCAGAGCATGACCTTCCATTTTGAGACGTGTAAAGGTGATGCTTTGTGCCTCAGTGACATTATGTACACTAAAATAAACTGCCAACTATTTTAGCCACTTATCAATAAATTATGCATCTACTTATCCTTCAAAGCTATTTATTTCCACTTTCGTTTCAACTTTAAAAGGTGTATAAGAAGATTTTATCTTCTTGCTTACAATTGGCGTATCTTCTTCATGCTCTTCCCATTCTTCCTCTTTGTGGCTCTTTCCAATACCAAATTTTTCAGCTAGTGCTCATACCACTGAGTCCATGGAATATTTTTAAACTAAAGCTATCTTTTGTAGATATGAAATTTCTTCTTATTTTCTATGCATCCTATCCATCATGGTCTCTAGCATCTCGACCCTACAGACCAATTTCTCTTCCTCCATTTGAACTCAAATTCTTGGTTTCCACTTCTTCATAGAAATATCTGGCTTGCAAGGTAAAACTTATTTACCTTTTGACCTTGGCGTTGTCATAAAAATCACAAGAAAGAATCGAATACCACAGTCTTAGATATATAATCAGTTCTGATACCGAAATGATTTGTAAACTTCTACTTTGGAACTCTACAAAATCACACAATTATGTTGTTTTACTTTCAACTTTGGAAATGACAGATTGATTGAAGATTAGAGATTTAGTGACTGATTATCTAGTGCTATAGAAAGGAAATTGTAGAGAGTAAGAAATAATTCAAACTCCAAATGCCAACAATTTTATCCTAGAAACCTCCAATGGAGGAAAACCAGTCAAGAAGGTAAAAACACTCTTTCTTCCCACTTTTATTGGTCAATTATAGACAATTACAGATTACAAGAAGTAGAAAATGGAGACATCAATGTAAACCTCTCCCTTCCTATGCTTGTTTTCTTTGTTTCTACACCTTTCTCCTACAATTCTACTCCAGCACTGAAGATCTTTCTCACTTTCTCTCATTAAGCTTAAACCTTTTGCTCTTTGATCTCTTTGGATCTCCGAATAATCAATTCTCTTGCTCCTCCTTGTATTTATAACCTTCCCCCATGTCCTCCTGTGCACTGGAGAATGAGAAATGTCAAGGAGGTAAGAGACATAGTTGGGTGCTTCAAATTTGCATCCATTCATGCTTCATTTCTCTTTTTTGTTCAAAAGTGTTAGGACCACCGACTTGCACAGACCGGCGGTTTCAGGACTGCCACTCTATGTTGGTTCTTACCTCATTTTTTTTCAATTCTCCTTCTTGGTGTTGATGGAACTGATGAAGTGGTATGTTTTTAAGGATCCCTATGGATCACCTTAGATGATGTGAAGGTTACACCTTATACGGAGCCTCTCAATGAAGAAGAGCTTAATAAAATATATGCACATACAATGTGCGACCCAGAAAACATGTAGCCATCTAAGGAAGGCACACTTCATTGGGAAGATGAGAAATCTATTAGTCACACTACCATTTTTTATTGGAACAATTGAGCCCATAAAACCTATGAGATGGTAGGTCATGAGGTAAAAGGAAGATTCATCAAGATGATTAGTTCATGCATGATTAGGCACTTGGGAAAGGCTCGGTTACCAAGGTACATTGGGGAAGAGAAACCTGACTCTTTCCTACATGAAATGGAGGATCACTAGCAGAATTAAGGGAATGGATATAATATGATGGTATGTACATTATGTGAAGCAATAGCATGTTGGTAGGTGACACACATAGTCAATCAAATGGGTTAGCACAAGATGAGGGTAGTCTTTTTAAAGAGGTTTACTCGGGTCAATGTTCCTTATCTTATATATGAGAATGATGGGAAGACTCCTACTTTGGTACAATTCCAAAATTGTGAGAGACAATGGGCGCAAGGACAAGAAGCTATACCACCATCCCTTTGGGTACACAAGTTCTACTCCACCTTGTGCAGATGCATGTGGGCATGGTATGTGCACACTGAGTTAAAACAATAGATTGCAAGTTAGCATGATATGACTAAAGGTATGGTTCATACTTTTGATTATTTTTCTAATAAACCACCAATACACGAGGCATTACAAATCATGAAGTGCATCACGTTGGGAGATAGTGAAGTCAGAGGAACTTATCATTCAACTCTTGGGTGATGCTAATACTAAGATGCGTAAGAATGTGTTGGAAACCAAAGAAACATTGTTGTTGTGCACATGGAAAGAGAAGGAAAAGGGGAAGACGAAGGTGGTACATTGTTAAGATTGTTAAGGTGGTAAAATCTATTCATTCATTGTTAAGGTGGTCTTCTTGAGGTATTTGTAGGGCACAAAATCTATTCATTCACAGGAGAAGACCACCTTCGTCACTGAATGGGGAATTTTTGCATACATTGTTATGCCCTTTGGCTTAAAGAATGTGCCAACTGTGTTCTCATGCATCATTTTTCAGGTGTTCCATGAATTTATTCTTAATTTTTGGTAGGTTTATTTGGACAATTTGACCATATATGGGATAGTGAAAGATCATTTTGGTAGTCTAAGGCTAATGTTTGAAAGGTGTAGGCATTTGAGTATCACTTTGAATATCAAGAAGTGCATCTTTACCACCCCTTTCGGTACTTTACTTGGGCACATCATTTGTAAATAATGATTGTTAGTAGATCCTACTAAGATTGTAATAATTTTGGGACTGGAATAACCTACCAACGAAAGTGAAGTGCATGGTTTATTTTGGCATGTTGGTTATTATAGAAAATTCATTAATGGTTATGTAAAGATTGACGCACCCTTAGAGGAATTGCTCAATGCCAAAGGAAAGTTCTATTGGGGTATGTGCAACAACAAGTGTCTGAGACCTTGAAGGATAAGCTTACCACCGCACCTATATTGCGCTTCCCTTCATGGAAAAAACATTTCCATGTACATGTAGATGCCTCTAGCATGGCTATTAGCGCAGTCTCGACGCAGCCAGGTGAAGGAAATATTGATCACCCTATTTGTTTTACAAGTAGGAAATTGAGACCATCATAGTAGAACTATGAAACTACAGAGCGCGAAGTGTTATCCATGATCTATGTGTTGCCTAATTTTAGACAGTACTTATTGGCCACACTGTTTATATTTTATACATATCATATGGAATTGAATTACGTAGTCAATAAACCGGTTTTGCAAGGGTGTATCTTCCGTTTGATACTTCTTTTTTAGGAATTTGACTTCACGGTCATAATGAAACTATAAAAGAGTAACTTGGGACCTGATCACTTGTACAAGATAAACTCTAGAAAGGATGTGTAGAGCATTAAAGACACTATGCTCGATTCATAATTGTTCAAATTGAACCATGCGACATCTGATTTGGAGTTCATTGCAGTATGTTTGCGCACTGGACTGGAGTCAAACAAAATGAAGACCTTAGAGAAGAAGAAACTTGTTTTTTGATTTGTGCCATATCATATCATTGGAGGAGACCTATAAAATATGGGGAGAGATGATGTTTTTCACATATGTTTTCTAGAGCATGAGCACACAACTATTATGGAGGAAGCGCATGGAGGAATTGCTAGAGAACATTATGTAGGGGATGTGACTCTGCGCAAGGTCCTATTAGCTAGTCTATGGTGGGAGACATTATACAAGCATACTAAATATTAGTTCAAATCATGTGATCACTATCAAAGACTTGGAAAGCGTTGAAATAGAAAGTAAATTCCATCAAGGCCTATAACAAGCATACATCATTTTTAAACGTGGGAAACTGATTTTGTAAGACCTATTGCACCACCCATGCATAGACATGGGCGTGCTTCATCATCACATGTATTGATTATTTGACAAGGTGGTTAGAGGTTGCACCTAAAAAATATTTCACAATAGCAACAAAAATGAGGTCCCTTTTGGAAAATATCATCAACATGTATGGATGTTTGTTGAGCCTAACGAGTGATAGAGGGATTCATTTCTTGAATGATACTATTAGCATTTTATTGGTATAATTTATGGTGGTACGCCATAAAACTACCCCTTATCACCCTTAGGATAATGACACCTTTTAATCTTTCAATAAGATCTTGGGAAAAACACTAACAAAGATATGTGATTTTGGAAGAAAGGATAGGGTCAAAAAGGTATCAGCCGTACTTTAGGCATATCAAACAACCTATAAATAGTTGAACAAGGACACACCTTTTTAGCTAGTGTTTAGTGCAAAGGTTGTACTACCTATGTAATTTATCTTACCAACCCTGTGTATTGCACATGTAGGAGGATTAGATGATGAATAGGTAGTTGATGAGCGCATTAAAAAATTAATAAAATTAGATTAGCGGCACACCATTGTGCGTTGGAATTAGAAGAGAGAAAAGGCACGACACAAGGATTGGAATGACCAGCACATTAAAATAAAGTCATTTGCAGTTGGAAATATGGTACTTTTGTATGACTCCAAGTTTACGCGCCATCCAAGGAAGTTGAAACTCCATTGGTTGGGACATTTTTTAGTAACCAAGTTACTAGAATAAAGCCCATGTGAATTGCAAGTGTTATATGACACCATGTTTCTTAGTTACTTGAATGGGAGTATGTTAAATACCAACTATAAATAAGCTTCCTTTGTGTTTGCAATAAGGAAATATTTCCACTTAGATTATATTTCCCTTTCATGTTTTGGTTTTCTTGATTTGTTGTGATAAGCATGTTCATGTGCAGCAGATGATTACTATCTTATAATTTGACGCATAGAGGACCGTACATACTTTTAGTGTGGGGTAAAACATGTACACGTGTATGGAAAATAGGCTATGAAATTAAGGAATTGATATTGAAGTTAGTTCATGGGTACGTATGAATATGAGACAGGTGCGCAGAAGAAAAATAATAGTTCACACGACTGCGTGAAAAGAAACTAGGTGTTCATTGGGATAGAAATTTCTCAGACTTACAACCACATGAATGGAGAGCAGTGTAGTGTAATGCAAGTGAGATAGCATTAAGATAAACTACTTGGTATGTGACAAAGAGGAATATGGGTTATGGTACAGGGAAGTGCATGCAAGGATGTTTGTAGCCTGGAAAGTAGTGGTGTGCCAAAAGGTTACGATTGTCCACTGCGGAAGAGAAAAGGGCAGAGAAAAGTAAAAATTACTTTTAAAATGAAAAAGTACTTTAAAACATAAAAGTGAGAAAATTTGAAAACATGTTCTAAAGTTAAAAAACATATGTCAGAGAGTATTAAGTTTGAAAATGATATAAATAGGGGACATCTAAGTTCATTATTACCTTGAATTCAAATTGATTTGTGATTTTGAAGAGCTAAGCGACTAAGTGTTGAGAGAAAAGTGTGAAGAGTGAATCGAGTGGAAAAGAAATTAGGAGTTGGCCACAAAACTACAATATGAAAGGGGGACCTGAGCCATGAGTATTGAGAATATTGCAGACCATGTAACCAGAGTAGCGGCTTATATAGTGATTTGTAAGCTTAGGGACCTTGGAGCACTGGGGAGAGCTAAATCAAAAATATTCTCTATAGTGCATATAAAATGACACATAAAACCCATGTATTACATTGCGTAGTATATTACTCATGGGATTATAGAAGAGGCCAAGGTACAAACACTGAAAAGGGAGATACAAGCTCATATGGGGATCTATCATGTACTACTAATGGTCTTCTAGGAGATTGGTGTCCCAGATTGGCTAAGATGACAACATATGGATACATCTAGCAGAAGAGAAGTCCCTTGCAATAACATTTTGACCAATTTCACATGTCGATGGTCACCATCAAAAATCCATACAAGGAATGCAATTAGAGAAGTGGTATAAGAATATTGATGCATGGAATTTGAGAATGAGTGGCACATGTTCCAAGAGAATTACTAGGTGTATTAGGCCAACAGGTAAAATTGTGTAGTTACATGTAACACTTTAGCCTTGTGTGATTCGTAGATGAATAATGGTGAAATGAGGGGACGTGGTGTAAAATACCATTTTCTGTTCACCGTCCAGAGTAGCTAAAAATTGCATAGTAAATAGAATCAAATGATGCACAGAAGATGGATTTTTGATGCAAGAGAAGGTCAAAATCATATTGGAACACCTTGTGCAAGACCTTTGGATATGCTTTCTAGGATTGCAGTACTTAGAGAATGATGGAGCTTGATACTTTAGATATCAGTCCCATTATGAACATGAGAGTCAACAACATGATATGCATGGTATTTTTCAACCTACATTTGAAGATGAAGGATGGAAAGGATCTCGAAGTGTGCAACTCCCATATGCCTGAGTAGCCAAAAAAGAGTACATTTAGGATTCCCAAGAGAAGGTGGGAGGAGATTCCACCTCAACATAAGGAAGAAGAGAAAGGAGAAGACGAATAGGAGGAGGAGGATGTTGCACTAGATCATAGCCGTACAAGATAAATGCATAGAATATAGAGAAGGGAGGAGAGAAAGGGGTGTAAGCTCTTCTCAGCCAGCCAAGGGGTATCCTTCAACAACGATGGATAAAAATAAGTCCATTGAGGACAAATAAAGTGTGTAAGATAACCCAAGTTATTTATGATGATGAGGATGAATAGAAAGAGAAGTCTGAGGAAGTAGAGCGTGAGGAGTCTACGCAATAATGCGTGAAGGAGCATCTGGTGCATATACATATAAGCCTAGAAAATAATGAGGAAGGTGAGGAAGATGAGAATAATATAAGCCCACATAGGGAAGAATCACCAGACATGAAGATGAGAGGTGTAACACGCAGGAGGAGCCTGAGGGAGATAAAGGAGAGGGTGATGACACTTATGTCATCAAGGAAGATATAGGTTTTGGTGATTCAAGTGTGAGACCATTTACACCCAGGAAAGTGTGCACCAAGACCAAGGCAGTAAGGAAGCGATGGCCTCCACAATCACCTTATATGTCATTCATTGATGATCCTACGAAGATGCTAAGATTTAGGTTCCAAAGTATGGTCCCTAATGAAATATTATTTGGCTGGGACCTACTAAATGAAACATGAGGAATGTCACACACCAGGAAAATGTTAACATGGAGCATGCATACACATGTGGAAGATCAAAAATTTGAAATAAGAAACAATTCCTATTCCAACTTAACATTGAAGAAGGAGCCGAGAAAAGTATACAATATCATTGACCCCATGAAGTTAACTAAAAAGAAAGCATGTAATGCGTTGAATAAGATGATAGTTGAGGTCATGTGCAGGAACTTAGATAAGGGGGATACCATCAGGTTCATCGTAAAATACAAGAAATAAAATGAAAATGTGAATCAATGGCTAGCTGAGGAGTTGAAGGATAAAAAGAAGCAGACAATGGAGGCATATGATAGGGCTAGGAAGCTAGTGAAGAAGATTAAAAGTGCATGCCTTACATTAGTGAGCTAGGCCATGATAGACCATTCTACAGAGATGGAGTATCTAGAATACTTGGTTGGGATATTGCTTCTTAATATAAAGAGTGGTGTGGGGCCATCTGCAGAAGAGTTAGATGAGGAATAAAGAGGTGGTGGAGGCCAAAATAGCATAGCATGAGGTGATAACTACCAAGGTCAAGGAGGAAAATAACAAGGCTGAATTGTAATTTTATAGGTGCCAAAATTGTGACCCCATCCTAAGCGTGTGTGTTACAAATGAGGAGGCGGAGCTCAAGGCAATTCAGGAAAAATCAAAGATAATAAGCTTGAGTGATAGAAATTCATGGCAGAAACATCAACACAGAGGGACTTAATTAAATCCATGAAAGAGACACTTGAATTATGGATCAAGGAATTTCAACTCATGGTCATGAAACAGATGGATGTTATGGAAGGAGTGACCGCAAAATTGGTTGTGGCGGTAAAGGAGCTTAAGGAGAAAGTTGATGAGCTAATGCTTGACCAAATATTAGGTATTTATGATTCTGTGCCAGGGAAATATGTAAAAGAAATCATGAAGTGGGAATATTTATAGAATGTATTGGGCAAGGAGTTCCTAGAGCTTCTCCAGTCGCCTTTGATTTCAGATATGTGTATACTATGTATTCTTTCATTCTTTAATTCAAAAAAAATTGGCCCTTATTACGTATTCTTTATTTTTGGAATTATTTGATTCATTCGTTCATTGGAGAAGTAATTTTATGAAATATTTCCAAGGATGGTCAATAAATTTAGTGTGGGGTGATGTAGAGTGGTGAAAATGGCTAAGTACTAGCCATGCGCAAAGGTTAGAAACCACATGCAAGAGGTGCGTGAGGGGATGCACACATGTAGGAAGGGTTAGCGTGCAAAGTTTTTTGTATAAGTACATAGGGTTGGAGACTTATCTGATTTTCTAGAGCATGACTAAAAATATAAAATAAGAGATGGATTGGTGATCAAGAAAAGACAAAAAAAAATAGACAAAAGTATGATGGCTACGGACACACACAAAGGATTTATATTCATAAAAAGAACATGCAAGGAAAGGATAAGAAAACACATGAAGTGAGTTAATAATAGGATTAAAGCATGTAAGATTTGGTTTAATTGTATCTTGAATCTATTGTTAGCAGAATTTGTAAAAATCATGCACTCTATTGTAAGCACGCCTATTATTAGGAAAGTGAATAGAGGTGGTGAAGGGAAAGTCCCCACCGTGTCTCTCTCTCTCTCTCTCTCTCTCTCTCTCTCTCTCTCTCTCTCTCTCTCTCTCTCTCTCTCTCTCTCTCTCTCTATATATATATATATATATATATATATATATATGTATATATATATATGTCATGCATCCCTAAGAGGATGTGGTGAGTGTGTGTAATTATTTTGAGAACCAGTGCTATTAAGATATCCATTGGTATATGTAGTTCTGAAGTTTGTGAGCTTAGTCCAATAGTGACTGTAAGTACTATATGGTGTAATCATCAGATGTGTTATGTAATCAGTTATGTTTTGTAATAGACAATTACGTATGGATTGTGAAGATCATTATGTTTGCACATGGGTTAATTGGTATTTGGATCATGATGGTTATTTTCTATGAATGATTTCCTTATTATATGTGTTGATGAATTGTGATGTTATGATGTATTTTCCCTTGTATGAATGGTTGTTATGGTTATAAATATGAACATGAATGCTAACATCTTGCTAAGAAAAACAAAGGAGGGACTTGGTAGTTATGCATGCTTTGGGTGAGCTTCCTGAATTGTCTGGATGAAGTGTCAGTGTGCATAGTTTTATTAGTAAATAAAAGACTACAATTTTTCTATTGGGGAGATGTTCATGTTAATGAATTTGACATTCCTACAAATTTTTGTGCTACTTCTTCTCTTCTTCCTTATCTTGTACTTGGATTGGAGGACATGTTTTTAGTTCTCATGTTAATCTTGATGTGGATCCTCCTCCGCCAATTCCACCTCTGCACCTTCAAAAAATTACCAAATGGCTTTAATCAAATCTACAATAAACTAGTGACTTGGCTAGTAATTTGTGTGATTCATGTCGTACCCAAGCTTCAACTTCTAGTAATGTTTATTTTTCTTGTACTCACTCTATGCCTTCAAGTTATTTAATTTGATCTAGTTACTTTTTATAAGGATAGTAGTGCACCTAAATGGGATGAAGTTATGCAATATGAGTATTCTTCTTTGTTGAAGAATTATTCTTGGGAATTAGTATCTCTTCCCAAGGGAAGAAAACTTGTGAGATGTAAATGGGTCTATAAGACCAAATATATAGTTGATGCTTTTGTTGATAAGTACAAGGATCACCTTATTGCTAAGGGGTTTTCTCAAGTTGAAGGAGTAAAGTACTCTAATAATTTTTCTCCTATGGTGAAAATGGATTTAGTATAGCTTTTTTATTTCCCTCTTTGTATCTCACCAATGGCCAGTGTATCAAATGGACGTGAAGAGTTCCTTCTTACATGATGATCTCCATGAGGAGATTTATATGGAGCAACCTCCAATTTTTTTATAGGATAATTCCTTAGTTTGCAAGTTTCATTGATCTCTAACTTATAATTTCAAACAAGCGTTATGAGCTTGGCATGAGAAAATGGATCATTTTTGTCGAATGTTGGCTTTCACCATTGTGAGATAGATCATAATGTTTATGTTTTAAAAAATAGTGAGGATTTATTGATTTTAGTATTGTATGTTGATGATCTAATCCTTGTTGGCAGTTCTAAATTTGGTTCAGGACATACAATAGAAGTTTAATGAAACTTTTAATATGAAAGATCTATATTTGTTGCACTAATTCCTTAGTCTTCAAGTTAATCAATCTTTAGAGGTTATTTCCATCGGGAGACATAAGTATGATATAAATTTTCTTCAAAATTTCAACATGACCACTTGAAAGCCTTCACCCACTCCATATTCATTAGGTATTGAATTCAATTTTTATTGTAAAACTAAGTTGTTGGATCCTACTTTGATTAGATAGTTGGTAGCATTTTTCTATATCTAACACAAACTCATCCTAGTATAAATTTTGTTTTTAACCTTGTCTCTTAGTTTTCACGTGAACCTTTTGAGATTCATTAGAAAGTAGCTAAGTGTATTTTGTGTTATATTCAGTGGAATTTGTATTATGGAATTCACTATTCATCACATGGTTATTATATTATTGAGGGGTTTACATATTTATATTGGGGTGGATGTCATGACATGTGATGATCTATTTATAGCTTCTTCTTTCACCTTGGTTTAGGTGTAGTTGTTTGGGCTTGTAAGAAATTGATTGTTGTGGCTTTATCTTCTAGTGAGGTGGAATATAAAAATATAGTCAAGGTTGGTTAGAAATATCTTTGGCTTCGACAGATACTTGATGAATTTGGCTTCTCATAGGATTCTCCAAATATAATCTAGTGTGATAATTAGAGTGTCATTGAAATTTCTCAAAATCCAATCGATCATTAAAAGACCAAACATATCGAGATTCGCATACACTTTATTCACAAGTTGATTCAGGTTAATGTTGTTTGTGTGAAGTTTTATCCTAGTACTGCTAAAATTTTTGATATGTTTACAAAACCTCTATTATTTCCTCATTTTCTTTAGTTATGAGAATTATGGGGTGTTAAATAAATTGTACACTGGGGGAAGCAACATAATTCCTTCCTTTTTATATTAGGTACCTTATTGGCATAGTATCCTGGACACCCGCTTGTTGTTTTTCACTCCCCAACATTCACTTAAGGAGGGTGTTTTTGTAAGTGTGAACACAAAATAGTTTAGAGTTATTACCTAACTAGTTTTCATTTTCTTTTTGTTCACACCAATAAGCTCCATTTGGGATTTATAAGTTTAGTTGTCCTATCCACCTTTTTATTTTTATTTTTTTGCACTCATATATACAATTTATTAAATAATATTGGTTTGTTTATGGTGTACAATTGTTATTTTTTAATCAATTTCAGAGCATTTGTGTACAAATATCCTCTTTGTTCATTTTAAAATCCTTTAGGTTTCTCCCATATAGAGGAGGTTCATAATGCTCCTTATTCAGGTCACCTGTGTGTGAAAAAGATGTTAGCTAACCTCAAATAGTTGTTTTTTTCTAGGTGTCAAAAATGATGTCATAAGTTTTTTCGCTAAGTGTTTATAGTGTCAATGAGTCAAGGTTGAACATGTTCATCTAGCAAGGTTTTTTGTACCCACATGAACCTCTTATTTTCATTTGAAATGTGCACCCATGAAATGTCCACAAAGTTAGAAGATTAATCTCTAGGTATCCCTCGGCCACCACTATCATCAACCAAATGGGAGACTCGTTCATTATCCCTCTATAGGTATCCATACCACTTGATATTGTGTAACCTAAATTAAATTTCTTCCCCAATTTTTGGACCTATCTCCCATTGTCGAATCCTCAAGGCATCCATTGCTACCTATAGTAGTGTTCAGGTAGGTCCATACATCAGGAAAAACTCATAGATCCACGCAGAAAAAATAATGGGTCTTACTACCCTATGTACCACGCATGAATCTTATATAAATCATGTATTGGTTATACCCATGTTTTAATCCCCTAACTAAAATATATCATAAACTCTAGTGCATCCATGCATGAAAAAATCCCAAATAGGGGTACCGCTCCATCTTCCTTGAGACACAAGATCTATACCAATAATAGAATTTTATATATCTATAACCTATGTGGAAAATATCACACTCAAGAAAACCATCATTGAACCTAGATGATACTCCTCATATCTTTTTTCCCAACATGTTAAGGCCCTCCTCTATGTGGTGCTTTATGGCACATCACAAAACATCCACACACCCTGAATGAGAAGCCCAAGAATCACATGCACATCTTGTAATGTCACTTTGGCCTCTATAGTCTATTCTTTGGCCCTCCTTTTAATATGTTATAATTGAGCTCCTAGTGTCCCAAAAACATCTGAATCAAATCCAAATCTAATGGGATCCACACCATCCACATAATGCCTTCAAAAATGAGTCCCTATAACTTTGCAATATCATGTGTTGATAACCCCCTCAATAACTCTAAAAACCATGACACATCCATTGATCTTCACATTTATCTCATTTTTGGAAGCTGTAAAATATCATTTACAACAAGTACCCATTAGATATCAATCCAAACAACTTATAAAAAAACAACTCAATTTACCAAAAATCCAAATAGTAAATATTTTCAAACACCATCGGCCCTGTAAGACTTTACGGGATCATCCATTAAGCAACATTTTCATTTTTTCTATTGAATTGGCCACCCTTTCCTAACACCATTGGCTGCAGTGAAAAACATATACTACCTAAATAGCATAGGCCCCTAAGGTTCAATGCCATCGGCCATGATGTGATTGTCTATTCTAACATGGCCAATCCCATCTTTCTCAAGGGTCTGTGACCTTCCCTTATAATAAATTCAAAAACTTAACCTAACAATTTTAAAAACAAAACCACATAAATATTGACCCAATCTACATTTTGACTGTCTTGGGGGAGAATTTCGCTAGCTAAATTTGATCCATACTACATTTTCTATTTTTCTCCTAGATAAACTTTCCCAATTTAAAAACAAAACCTACCATGATATTCACACCATTGTATGCCTCGTCTCATTCACCACTTTTCACTCTTTCCATTGTCACTCTAATCATTTTAATTAAATAATTTCATAGCTCAATTTTTCCCAATCTCAATTAACAAAGTGACAAATGAATTCCTCCCTTTACTATTTATAGAAATGTTTCTCTCTGATTCTAAAGTGATCTATTTCAATCTTCAAGCCTTCATATATTTCAAGCAACAAACACTAAAAACATTATATAAATTATGCCACAATTGTGGTAGTGAGTCGATCATTTTGACATATTGAACATGATTCTATTGAACCCTAATCAAATTCCTTTCACCATTTTCATACCTTGTCACATTCTCCTTATAGCCTCTTAGTTAAGCAATTTATATTAATATTAATAATTATCTTTTATTGTTTATTTTCAATCTTGTCTCCTCATGGTTATATATAGTTATCACATCCACTACATGCAAGCCAAGTGACACTGATAGGTAAGTATGAGGTGGGCATATTTCATTGTGTGGAGTTTATTTATTTCTGTACAACAGTTTCATTATTGCTTTGCTTTCAACATTTACATTCGATTTCAAACATTACATAGACCTTTTCCTTAAGACCATCTCGTTTTCACTATTGTGACACATGTTGATACACCAATGAATTTTTATGATACAAAGTATTCAACACACCCCATATATGCTTACTAATTGATTATGTCAATACATTTAACATCATTAAATATAATAAACGCAATTTGATTGAAGTTTTTACCTTCCCATAGATCTTTTACAATTATTCTTCCTTCATACCTGCAATTTTTACTCATGATACAACAATCCAATGATCTTTGTCTAAAAGGAGTATTCCATCTTGAACTTATATTACTCAAAATTTTGTCCATTAAATTTTTGGATATCTATTTATATGTTTCTCATCAATTTCCTTCATAGAAATATTATTACACACATAACTCCAACTCAAGAAAAAAATAATCATATGGTAATGAAACCCAACTCTTCAAAAAACTAATGTTTATATACCAAATGAAGAGAAATAAGTTGGGAAAATTATACAACATTAGCAATGTTTTTTCAAGCTCTAACTGAATAGAAAAAATGGAAGCCTTGCAAGATTATATAATACACAAGATTGCACCTAGGAAAACCCTTTCGAGTAAAAAACTCCACATCAACCTTCTCCCTTATTACATTAGCTCAACCAATAATTATATACTAATTTATTTCAAATTTCTTGTTTTATCTAATCATTGTTTGAGTACATATAGGCACATAAATAAGAAACCCTCTAAATAGTAATATAATACAATGGGTAACAAAATCATGGGCCAAGAATACAAGCCATAATGGTTCCCCATAAAACATGAGTTATCTAATCGCATATATGATTGCAGGGGACCACCCATCCATGCCCAAAAAATACATAAAGATACCCTCATTATAAATGTATATTCTAGATGAGTGTAATGTGTGTAGAATGTATACAACACATTTCCAACATTTATCATATTGTAGTCATTGGGAAAACATTCACACATTTTAGGTTACTTTGTTTGCAATGGAGTATCCACTCTCATGACATGGTGGGTCAAATTTTAGGGCCCCTTTATGTTTCATATTATTTTAAAGACATATCACATTCAAATTACATTTTTATTCACCTCCTTAGCTAAGAGGTGGACAACATGTTGTTTCATATTAGTTTAAAGATGTATCATATCATGATCACATTTTTTAAATCTAAGAAGTGGATGTTTTAGTGTTGTATTCATTTCAGGATGTTTTGTATTAAGATCAAATATCCATCACATTTTGGTTGATTTAATCTTATGGTATCTACATCTATAGTTAATTAGTATTTATAATTTCTCTTTCTCCATGATAGGGTAATTTTCCTCTATTGTTTCACCATTCAGTGTTTCCCTTTCTCCATGATAATGGAATTCACCTCTGTAGCTCAAAAATATTCAACACTACCCTTTCTCCTTCATCTAGAAATATATTTGAGTTCCACACTATAAGTTCATATATTTGGGAAATATAAACCATATGAAACTTTCCAACAAGTTCAACACTGAAAACACAATTTGGAAACCATTAGGTATATTACTTTTTCAAAATTTTAATGTACGTAGTTTCAAATTTTCAAATTAATTATCATTATTGAGACATTGATCTACTCATATATTTTCTTGATTACACATATTCACATGCGATATGGGACAATGGAACATTCCAACTACAACATCATGAATCTACATTACATCTTCATTGGTAAATAAATAAATATATCTTTTCAAATTTATTCCTTTATTATAGAATTTTAAAAATTCTAAATTAAAATGGGAGCATTTGTAAACACTTAATTTTGGCTTGAGGTACTTAGAAACATTAGTTTTGGCACCTTTTTCGATATTTTGACTTGGAGCACATAGTTCATTCTTTTGATGAACATTTCCACAACTAACTACCTCCCCATTACCTTGGTATCCTTTATCTTCTAGTTTCATATTGTCAAGATCACTTTCACTTAGCTTAAAATCACTTATGAACCTTTACAAACATCTCCCCATTTTCATATCCATTTTTTCTAACCCTAGGATCATGTTTAGCCATGATACACAAGTTCAGTCATGAACCTATCCTCTCTTTTATGAACCTCTCCTCCTCTCTTGCAACAATCACTTTTTCAAACTGGGCACTTTCATAAGGTCATCCTAGGAATGGTTTTCAAATTAACTTTTACTAGAAATTAGTAAAGAGTGTCATGTATATACAAATGTCCCTAAATGTTATTTAGGATAAATTATATTATCTATCACCTCGGAGATCATTATAAAAATGATATACTCATCCTAAATCTTCTAAGATAAATCCATGAGCTTGATTCCAAATCTAAAATACTCCTAAATAAAAATTTATATGTTTATAGGTATCTTAATCCAAGAGAATGGTTCATGTAGTTTCATTAATGTATTGCATAGGTTCAAAGTGTGAAGCACAAAAAATTGCACTCACATTGGGAAAACCACATTAGCCTTGATCCTCGGTATGTAGTGTAATGATTTCACACATTATGGTGTGGGGGTGGTTTAGGTTTAGTCTAGTACTTATCTTCCTTTTTGTTCAAATTTTTATATGGTTTTAATAAAGGAGAAGCCAATTCAACACAAGAATTTAGGGTTGCATTACAAAATTATAGAGACAAAAGAACCCATACCAAAATTTGTAGAGTTCTCACATTAGCATAGGACAAGTTCAATCACCATCAAATAGGTTCAACCATGGGCCTAATCCTCAATTTCGAATCTTACCCAAATAATATTGTAAGCTGCCAAATTTTCAAGGTCTATATATAAGCCACTTCTGATCCTATTTCCAGCTTCTGAGTCCTCTACACATCTAATTTATTGGCAAGATTAGGCTAGTTCATTCACATACCCACTCTCTAGCATTTTATTTTTTTATTTCAATCGGTTAGATCCCTTTATCAACATAATTTGGCTTCAATTTTTTGTTTTACTATATATTTATAGAGTTCAAGTCATATGCATTAGTAATAATTATTTAGGCACTAGAAAACCTAAATAGTTAAAATGACTTTGTAAAATGTGAATGATAACACAAGAAAAAAATGTTATGACCACTTATCACCTTTTCTCCTATTTATTTTTGGTTGATGAGATTTCTTGTGAACTTATATATTCTTGCATTAAGGACCTTACTAGATCTGAGAGTTCTTTCAAGAAAAATAAATAGATAAGGGTAAGAAAGTATTAGGTTGTCATCAAGAGCTATCTAATCTAATGGTTGCAAGGAGGCCTCTAGATCAAATTAAGAGTTGTAGTTTAAAGAAAAATAATGTAAAATTCAAGGATATGATACATTATCCTATCTAGTAGATGATATAAGTAACAATAATTAACAAGAGAAAGAAAAGAGATTGGGGTTAGAGATACTTACATGTGGAATACTTATCATGGCCTTAATTTCTCCTTAGCTTGTAAAACCTTATGAGAGAGTGTTGTGGGTAATGTCTAAGAAGGATATGAAGAAAACCTAATCAAACCAAAGTTGGGTTCTAAAGACTAAGGTAGAATTTTTTGGCTTAACCCAAATTATTGATATCTCTAAAGTCCTAATGATTTAAGTTGCCTTCCTCAATTAAATCTCCACAAAAATCTAAGTCTTCTTGATTGTATTTAAAGTTAGTTTTGTGAGGAAATGAAAAACATATTGTTCTGTAACACCCATGTTATACTTCAACAAAGTAAGGGGGAAAAATTAGAACCTTTAATAACCTTTTTAGGCCTTCAATGATTTTTAGCACACAGCAGATAAAATCTAGCATAATAATATTTACAAATCATTTAATTATTTTTATGTTGTAATGAATAACATTATTACTTATCTCAATTCTAAGTAATCCAACATTATTAATATTCCAGAATCCATCTTCACAATATACAATAACCATGTGCAATTGTAAGGGTCAATTAGATCTACCTGATCCCCCTTAATCGCTCTACATGAGCATGTATACACTGTATATGTTTGGTTAAACCTTTTTATAGGTTCTGAGATCCTGTGCATATATTTTTTGTCAGCCAGTAAAGTATACAAGTACTTCCCTCCATCCCAAAACACTACTGAAAGAAGAAATGGTGAAAATACAATGCAATCAGTAAATTACACTACTATTCACATAGTGTCTAACATTGCGCTATCAAACTGATTTCAAGACTACACACTAGCCTACAAAACTTATCTTCCATTCACCACACAATTATCTCAATATATTTATCAGGATTCATTTCCGTTGATTAAGTATTTAAGTTTCAGTCTGAAGCAACATCGACCATGACTCATCCTTCTAGCAAAGAAATCCTTCCAATGCCACCTTAGGATCCCTATGAGAATGATAGTGACTAGGTAACAACTCTCATCATTGCGTCCTCACTACCCTTTCCATAGCCATCCTAAGCTGGTATGGGTAGGATAACATCGATAGGACGATAAGACATAGTGACCATGCTTTGTTTACATGTTATAGTTATCCAATATAGTTAAGTATAATAATTTATCATAATGATATGTTATTTAGTAATAATCTAAAACATTCCTTTCTAGAATAGAGTCATAGTAACTTGTTGAGTTACTATCATAAATGAGTATCACTGACCATACTTGTCAAGTTACAGGGGTTGTTAAATAATATAGGATAACACATTATGTTTTAACGATACAAATGTTTCATAGATTGTTACGGTCATAGCTATATTCACATAAGCTTAACGTTTAATAAGAATATCTCTCTTAATTCTTATTTATTCATCATAGGCCATTCATAGAAGAACTTGTTTTTGTACGGTATACTAGCGATATCACCAAGTATACATTTCACCATATTCCATTGCGTGCCTTATAAGTCTATGACACTTTTGATTATCCACAAGGACAATACGACAACAATCATGATTATTATAACCAATCATTAACTTATAATTAATTATTGTTGTATTAAAATCAGCACTTAATCACTTTTAATCCTAATAAGGTAATATGGTGACTTATCATGGTGTCATCATATCGATTGTGCATTTTGTACCATATTACAGTTACTTAAAATGAGGCAATTAATCAATTATAATGCCCTTTGAATAAGCATGATGATATGTTTATGGTATGAAGTTATAAGACAACATATTGTTTACCTATGATATATAAATCATATAAGTTCTTTCATGGTGAACTAGTGGAAACAACATATCATAATAGTGTGAATGTTATTTTCTGAACAACTAGTAGGCTTATGTGTTGTCATGGTGACATAAATGGTGTACTTGTTTATATTAAGGTGCAACGACACTGAAACATTAACTTCATGTTATTGTTTCAATGTAATGTGTTATTTACATTTATGATGTATTTTTCAACCTTTCAACACTAAATAAGGTTATTACAAGTCATGTTGTACTTGTCATCATTCGTGAATAGTTTATTTAATGTTGTAAGTATAATAATGTCCTTCTTTGTTTTATCGAATTGTTTTCGTCTAACATTATCGTTGTCATAATATGTTGTTTACAAACATATTTATTTAATCATAATGATATCATAAAATCAATTATAATAACACATTATAACTTTAAATATAATTCATGCTTTGCTGTAAAAAAGTGATATAAATCATCCACTTTTCAAAATAATAATGATCCAAACAACAATCGTTAAATTAATAATTAATAACAATAATACATGATTATCAAAAGAAAATCATTAAGTACATTAGGCCAATCTGCCTTAATATGATATGTGAAGCATTACTTCACGTTTAAATAAAATAAAATTACAATCACCAACAATATCTAAATCAGATAACATCAATATTGCATGATGAATCATTCCAATATAGCACTTCGAAATAAATAATCCATTTCGCATGGTGTAGGGAAGATAAAATTGTATGCATGGTCAGTTCAATGAACTGGCATGAATTATTAACTCTAAATCAGGTTGTGATGTTATGAAATAAATAATATGAACTAGTTATCTATCCCTTTCCTTCATGTTACATTATATCAGTTAACGAATGAAAATCAACAAGATAACAGTGCAATCTTTGCTTTTCTGACATCCAACAATAAACTAAATTTCATAATCATACAACCTTATCAAAGTGAAGATGTTAGTAAGGTAACATTTCTAAATAAATCATCAAAGACCAAGTTCTATCACAACAACCAGTTTGTGAACAAGTCTCGAATCATAAAATAAATACTATATTATGCATGATTTAGACAAATAAATGACCATCAATAGTTGGTCTTATGATTTCTATCATACACTATCTCTACTACTATTCAGGTTAATATCTGACAGACCTTAATAATATTTAGATACTTTAGACGAAGGAAAAACAATCATTGCATGACGTCATAAGTTAATTCTTCTCTTGAATATGCAAGGTTCTATAACTACCCATCAAGACATGAATATTCCCAAACATAAATACCCATAACAGTTACCCACTAAAGAAAATTATCCCATATCAAGAAAAATATTCAATACTTTAACCCACAGCCAAAAATTAAATTTATACATCTTCCTTTAATAGGATAAACTTTCCTCGCAACTCGCATGATCTATCAAACAGAAAACATTTTCTTGGAGAGCTTGAGAAATCTCTATAAATTTCAAACCCAATGAACAAAAATAAATACAATTCTAAAGGATTCAAAAACCTTATAACATAGTTGACTAATATATATGGTTCATGAAAGCAAAATATGTTACTACTTAGCCTGAGAGAGTTGTTTGGTTTATTATTCTATTTTTTGGTGAGCTTCGAGGAGCTCTGCATCTCTCAACAAACTTGTTTGAAATAATAATGTATGTATTCTCCAGTTTGTAGGAAGAACATGTAGTATTTATAGTATAATTAAACACCAAGTTCGACCTAGATCTATAATGACAAGTCTTAACAAAATTTCCATATAATTAAATTTGATTTTAACAAAACATGCAATATATAAGCACACCCACCCTATTCATAATAGGTTTACAAAATATAAATTGTATTCACCTTTGAAATATGTTTACAGATTAAATAACCTCAAATGGCAGTTTTGTAACAAAGAAATATAAAACCGAAAAGGGGTATTGACCCATAAATTGTTCAACAGCCATGTTCTAGATATTCACAACCCACATGAAATCAAAATACCAACAGAAAGCAAACACAACTTGAAGGACAGTCAACTACAAATAAAACCATGACCCTAAACAATCCAACAAGCTTAAGACCATAAGCTCAACGCCAAAATTGACATACGATTGGTCAAGTATCAGGCATGCAATAAACCCCAATACACAAAAAAGTATGAGCAATTTGTATTCTTTACACCCAGTTACTATCTAGGTTTTATCAAAATTTAACATGCATTGAATCTATTTAAAGAACTCATGACTGTATAAGTTAATATTATTTGTATGTATCTTAAGTAAGGAAGAACGAATCGACCCAAGGATACAACAAACAATTCGTACCCAGATCACATGTCAAAATATCCATTTAATAATTGTGGATCTTTTAAAGTTTCTATTATAGCTTACACATTTAACTCGCATTTGTATGAAGATCATAAGACAAGACATAAAATCCAATTAATATTCCATATATAATAATAAAACAACATACTTGAGTTAGATTAATTCATGCATGCGATTAGTTTGGAATTTCCCCAAAGATTTCCTTGTTTTTTTCTGCTTTAGATGCTGAAATAATTCCACAAAAACCAGCAAATTTTCGTCAAAATGTCTCTCCAAAAATCGAATCACAAGAACCCCTAATTCTTTCACATTTTTAAACAAATTAAATGCGAAAAATACAACATCTATATTTATTTGGTTCGACCCAAAAATAGCTTCATATTTCTTCATCCATGCCTTCCAAAAGGAGGGCTTCAAACAACAAAGGAAAATGATAAAAATAACTCATATTTTTGTATGCAATAGCTTGTCAAAGAAGCTTCACAAATTCCCAAAATTGTGTGTTAATATTAATTGCATTTAATTTTCCAGGTGCCACATAGTGGTGCTGGGCAACTCGTTCATCTTTCCCTCCAACATTATGTGGAGTTCCACAGGCAGTCGAATTCATTGTTTAAAACTAAATAATAACCAGTATTCGCATGGTGGCTATGACCAAGATTAATAATCAAGTAATCAAAATGCATATGGATATGGTCGGGGACCATAATCCTTTTTAATCTATTAAAAATTCCATACCACCAACATATGGTCTAAGACCATCAAATAGATAACCAATATCCTTGCCTTCAATCAAAACAATATAAATTGCTTATGCTTAGACACGATGAACTTTGCTAATTTTACCATGGTCAAAGACCATATAATAAAACAATTTAACCTTACCAAATTTTCTTATGGTCAATGAACATCGAGACTTAACAAAACAACATCACCTTACCACATGTCAATCTCCATGGTGAGTATCATGGTTTCCAACATACAAACATTTAAATGCAATCACGGTCAATGACCTTGTCAAATACAACAATCAACTTACCTATATTGACTTGAAATGATTAACTCAGTGGTACGGTGTAAGACCACTATTGGGACAATAAGATGATAAATCATAACATCACGACAATAACTATTCCAAACATAGAAATAATACAAGGTATAGTAATGTAACAGAATTGTCATTCATATCGACAATAATACTTACGTTATTATTCATTGCTAAGAAAGGTAATCAATCAAGTAAACATTTACCTTGTCGTCACTTTATAAACATTATTCTGAGTAGCGATAAAGACCATATTAATACCTTGCATTCGATGACATAACAATCTCAAATTGGTTATTCATGCCATCAAAAAAATAATTATTATTTCCAAGCACCAACTAATGCAAAGTACATCCATGTAAAAGATTTGTCGACATTATGAATCGTCAAATACAACAAGGAAGGTGTACAATCATCCAAGCAAGTACTACAAAATAGCGATGATGTATTGCCATCATAGCAAACATAAATACAGGGTGTGACATGTTCAATGATTATTTTGAGAATGACAAGTGGGAACCCTTTATACAAACTTACACCCTAAATACATAAATCACTTATAGTTGGTGTCATTTTCCTAACCAATGGCGTCAAATGAAATGGGTTTTTCTAAAATATCATTGGTAGGGTCGATGAAGTTAACTATATGCAAACTAGAAGGAAATGGAGGAGGAGAAATGGATAGAAAGGTAACGAGGTCAACTAGAGTTGATGAAAAGGTGATGTGAAGGTGTTATAAGGTGGTGGTAGGATAGGGACATTCCATAACAATATCTCATGGTGTGTTATAAGTTGGACCAACCCTAATACCAATGTACTCCTTAGGACATAAAATCAAGGTGATTAATGTGTCGACGAGTTCTTCAAAAAAAATTGTTAGAAAGCGAAAATAAGGTGTATATATCGTACAACTACATGCACTCAAAAAAGGAACACAAGAATTTTGTATGCGTGGCTAAGGCAAGCCACTATGTTAATTAGGATAAGTGGTATAACCTTGAACAACTTCAAGTTTAGTATCTACAACTAAGTAAATACACAGTGCAAACCATTTTTTACCGAATTAAGGGTTAATGATTTGAATGCAATCATGTCACTTTACACTATCAACATGAGAGTCTTGTGGATTGCATTGTTCTACGGTATACCTCACAATTCCAACGTTTTGACATGTGATTGAACGCCAAAAAATTGCACCATTATGGTAGCACAATGGTGCTCGTCCTTGTGCAACACTTCACTTGATTAGCTTACCCTGAGATAGCACAAAGCATTAATGAAGGGGGTATATGTCATACTTTGTGTTGGACATTCATTGGCCACTTAAAACCTTTTACACCACATCACAACATGTGAGACAAAACCCCTTGGTTTCATGCCACATAAGTAAACTTGTCATTATCATGTATATCTAGAAATAGAACTGACGCAAACATAAACCATCATTTGTTCTAGAAGTTAGATTGCTTCATAAACATGGTTTTTTTTAATTGATTTCTTCTAATGATATATTGTAGCCATGGAACCCCAAGAGAGAGCAATGGAAATCTTATCAACCATCTAAGCAAATCAATTAAGAAGTATTATCATTCCTAATCATGCGACTCTCATCCTCAACCTTTATAGGACTTGCATGCATATGCACCACACTTATTAATTTTTCATTGAATAGAAGATTATTATTCTACTCTATCTTTATGTATAAATATGCAATAGTTTATTATCTAACTTATTGGGTTATCATTTGTGTTGTTGCCTTAATCTCATTGTACATATCAATATTATAACATTTATAGAAGTGGCCATCCTACTAACATAATGGTTGATTGGTTCAGACGAATGTATTTGTTCGTTCAATGTTCTCCTCTCCTCGTCCACAACTTCATAAACTATACAAAAATTCATTTATATCCCTATACATACATATTATATATCAAGTCAAATACAACTCTTCTGTACATCTTAAAATTATTTCTACCACTCTAAAATCTCCATTCATTCATTTATCCAAAAACACTAAATTACACATAGAAAACTTGTTATTCTATTCCCACAATCATTCCTATAAAAAACGAGAAAACAATATCCAACTATTTAGAAACAAGCATAAGAAGAGTGGGCTAATGAATATGTTTTGTTCTCCACCCTTTACTCACAAGACATGACTGAAACTCGGCAAGGAAAAAAGCAATAAAGACACCCATTTTGTATTACGTTACTCAACCTTTACTCACAGCAATGTTTTGCTTTTGGCAAAAAAAACCGGACTAAACCTCGGGAAAGTAACATAAAATAGTTAGTCGGTTAGAAGCAAAGAAAAGAAAGGGGCCAAACTCGGTCAGAAGCAAACAAATGGTATTGAAGTCAAAGCAAAGTTTCCCTTCACTTTTTGGAATGTCACGACCCTCTGCAATTCAAAAACCAACAATAAGAATGCCTCGGGACTTTCACGAGTGATTTTAAAATGAGGTCACGCGTTCGAATGCGAGCGTAATAGACAATAATTTATGTGGGCATAACAATCCGAGAATCAATAAAGTTTTGACATTTGTTATTATTGTAAGAGTTTTTTTTTTTTATAAATAGTGCACATCCATGGTTAGGATTCAGCCGCTAGAGTTGGACGACCATTAGAATAATCGGTCTCTTGAATGGTATGTCGTCGATTTTTTAGGGTAAGGGTAAAAGTGTCAATGGTTCATACATATGTAAGTTTCTCTTTTTGTAGGTGGTGGTGAAGGACACTGGGAATGCATTCCCCTGCTCCTGTGTTGTCACGGGTATGTCTCTATAAAATCGTTGATGTGGCAATCTGTAGTTTGTTTCTCGGGGGGTTTCCAACCATGATACAGGGCGAGAAAAAGAGCGATGTTTCATCACCCCTTACAATGGCAATGGGGATCTATTCATTCACGAGTAGGGCGGAAGGATCAAGGCCCTCATTGTCACAGGACCCAACACAACCTTCATGGTGGTGATTAAGACGGTGGCGACACTAGTGGTGATTATGGTGGTGGTGATTTTCATTTTGGACGTCATGGTGGGTATAACAACGGTGGCTCTCCAACTTGTCAAGAAGCAAAATCACTAACAATTCTTTTCACAGTTAAATAGTTGATGCAATCAACAAAGCACACAATCTAACATCATTAGAGATTGTTGGATTTTCCCCTATATGAATGCCTTTGTGGTTTTTAAACCTCAATCCTTATTAATTTCCCTACTCTTCTTCTATTGTACACAGAAATATGAAATCCAATAATATTTTATTAGATTCCATTTTCAATGTCCATATTATAAAATTTTGCTTTTGCTAGAAATGTGCATGGAGTGTGTCAGGGAGATGTCATGTCAAAGTTTGTTGGCTCCTATGTGTATATGGCCCCAAGTAATAATTTCTTGATCATCTGCATCTACATATCCAATTCTAGTCTAGAAGAAGTTCATGCATGTGTTTGAACAACTAATAAGGAAAATGGGTGCCTTTTGAAGACCTTGGTTTTGGTTAATGTTGAGTTAACAAATTTGTATGCAGAGTGTGCATACACCCTAAAAATAAATGAGAAGAGTGACATATATAGCTTTTGGGTGGTGCTTCTAGACATTTTGAGTGCTTCTAAATATTTTGACCTGCAAGAACCTCAACAATATAGAGTTTCGGGATGGCTTCGACAACATTAGAAGGATTAACAATCAGATTCACAGTAAATGCAATTAGTGTTGGGCTCATGTGTACCAAAGGATTATGGAAAAATGATGTGTATGTTAAAGATGTCTCTACTTTGCACTAATAATCTGCCTATTAACAAGATTTCCATGAGGGAATTTGTGGAGATGTTGCTCCTCTATGATCCAAATGAACAAGTTAGGCTTACAAAGGCTACCAATTTGCCTCCCCGTCTCAAGAGAAATCTCGATACTTTTAGGAGCTTGTCTAGAAACTCTTCATATTTTGCAAGCTACATCTTTAACATGTGACTTGTATCTATATCATTTCTCCAATATTAACATCAATATTACATCTCATGTAAAGAGTAGTTTGCAATACTACTCATGTAATCTATCTTTACTCCCTCTTTGATTACAATGTATGGGTTCTTTGATTGTTTAAAAATCTATGCACAATTCTTAATAGTTGAATAAATTTGCTTATGAGTTCTTAAGGTTAATATCTCATAGGTGTGATATGAAACTTTACTATGTGTTTTGGACTTCTTTGCTTGGATGTATGAAAACATAATATTTACTTTTAATCCAGATGTTTACAAATTGTCTTAAATAAGAAAATTTATATTAATGACGATAGGAGTCAAAGTTGTGATTTTTTGGATTCGTCGTGTTATTTGATACCAACTCCTTTGATATACAAATGTCGTAGTGGACATTTTTGAGATTTTTCAATTCAAGCTGAAAAATCTTAAAATCTTCATACTTAATATATTGCCTATGGGTGCCTATATTTTCTCTAAATATGTATGGGAGGGATAAAAACATGTGCATCAAACGTATAGAAATATAAATACTCTTAAACAGTAGAAGATTGAATTAATAATGCATTCCAAATGAGAGTTCTGATGTTTTAATTTATGGGAGTTCTTTGGGAAGTGAATATGATAACCACATGTTTTTCCTTCTCAATCTTTGAGCAATGTTAAAGATTCAATTTTTAAATTATTGTCTTGCATTTTAACATTTGTAACAGTCAAAATAATTTTTTTGTGGATGTCGTTTCAACACAATCACCATCCTTCTCTCCCTCCACTATGAGGCAAATTTGACGATCGTTTATACATTTTTCATGTTTTTGGAGCTATGGTTTCAGGCGGTATCAAAGTCATTCAACCGTTCTTTCCCTAGCATTATATGGTAGTTGTTTTCTCTCTCCTGCCAAATCAATCCCGCAACCGACATTGCACTATAAACAATGAGAGAGATATCAATCAACTAAGACATTAGACCACTAAAATAGAGAAACATACAACAAGATAGAAAACACTCATAAGAAAACCTTGGTTCACATTGGCCTCCGTTTACATTTCACATGGATTTGAATTTTACATATGCTTCAAAGATCTATAGGTGCATTGACTGATTCATATACTTTTCTATAGGTGTCTTGTTCATTTAATAGTGATGCCCAGAGTTGTCATGAATAAGCTATCATGTATGCCTTGTTTAGTTTTAGTCTATATTGAAGGCATGTATTACTTATTAACAACGTCTATAATTTTACAATTTTTTGTATGGTTTTCCCAATTTCCTTATGTTCCTCCTTTGGTGTGTCCATTGCACCTCATGCAATTGTTAGTATATATCTTCTTTCAACCTTCTTTAGGTCAAATCTTCATGTTTTAGTATTTTTTATTTTTTATTTAGTAAATTTTTTCTCTTTAAGATACAAAAAAAAAACTTCGAGTTATAAGTTAAACGCTTTATTAGGAATGTCTCAATTTGGCATAGGTTTAAGTAAGGCTATATTTGTAGATATTAATTTTGCATAGGCTTGTGCAATATTGTTTTGTTAGTGAAGCTTGTGTAAGGTTATTCCCCAAGAAAGTTGGCACATGGGCATTTTGCAAAGGTTGTGTAATATAAGATAAATAATTGTATGGCACATTGGCTATGCAGATGACTGTGCCTACAGGATACATGCACATAGGAGTTGCATTAAGGTGCACAATGAATCTATACAACCTCATAGAGTAGCATATGAAGCATTTGATGTGTTATTAAACACTTGTTTGATTGGACTTATCAACTAAAGGTATATAAGTAATGTGTCGATAATACTCTGACATTGTTGGTGGAGGTGCCTTATGTAATGATGACTCTGCTCAATAGTTAGTGAGGAATCTCTAGATTCTCTAGTACATGGAGTTTACAAAGTCATGGGCTAACATAAATGCTAGCAAATTCTTAGGAGTGAATATTGAAAAATGGGTGCAACAATTTAAGTGATTGTTGTATATGGTTAGACAATTACTTCTAGGCACAAGAGTAAAGTGTGTTCTATGTTTAAATTACCCTTGAAAATATTATTGCACGAATTATTGCATAGAAAATATTGAATGTGTTATATTGTAGTTAAATGGTGTAGTGCATGGATTATTGTATGATTTTTATAATTATTTGAAACTTGTTTTTTGTATTTGCATGTTAATTTAAATCAATGCAGTTTTGTTTATACCTAAATATCGACTATGGAAGTTGGTAATTAACCCTTGGCATTTAGCTCATCCTATAACACAATGTGCAATTAATTGATTAATTCCTACACATCCTTTTTGCAACTAGCACTGTCAGCTACTAGGTCATACTTCTTATCTGTTTTTAACTAGTCAAAATCTCATTCTTAAAATATATAACACATCTTCAGACATTTGGCCACCATATCCAACAAAAATATTGTAATGTGTGTTGCGCTTGGACAAAATCAACCATGATAGGAAAAATTGCCTAGCCAACTCTATCCTGAGTATAAAACTTCTTCCTAAAACCCTATCGATCATATTTTAGATATGCATGTTACCCTAGGCAGTCATCTGTCATTTGAGTGGGAAATTTTTTCGCTGCAATCACTTATAAAAGTACATTAATAAAACGTATTTTAAGAGCCTCTTCTCTCACATCATTAGGCTACCTTTAAGATCACAACAAAGCACCCAATTGTTAAATCAGTCTCTCAGTCATATTCAAACAACTCTAAATTTGCACACATCATACAAAACTACTCTAGACCATTTACAAAGCTATATCACATGGAAAATATCAGTGTTGAGTTCTTAAGGTCCTAATAGGGTCTTCATTTCCAAACACATTGTGATATGCATATTGCACACATTCACCATGTGGAAGAACTACATGGGTTTGATGTCTCTTCAAAGTAGTATTATGTAGGCATAATGGGTGCCACACAACCTAACAACAATAACCCCTTATTGCATCCTTAAGTAAATAAGAAGAAGAAAGAAGCCATAATCAACTACACAACTATGATCATAGAATTTCAACGACAAATATGAAGTTATAGACACAAAGGAACATAGTGCTAGAAGAAAGATCTAGATCATATATATGAAGGAAAAAACCATCCAACTTGGACAAAGTTTTCTAGATGATTTTTTTTTAGACACGCGACTTCATCCTGATTGTAAAATTACAATCCCATGTTTTAAAGACAGTTTGATAACAATTTGCATGCCTTTCCTACACATTTCTATATCATTATCATCACATATCAGTCTGAAATTGGTGTAATCCTCTCTAACCTTAGTTTTTCATTCCTAGTTAGCTCATGTATGTTAGTGCAACTACCATATTTTGCCTAAATATGATTTAGGATATGAATGTTTTCTATTGTTGATGATAATATGATCGTATCTAATTATTATACAATTGTTTTATTCTTTAATTATATCAACCCTAAATTTAACATTACATTTTGGTGAACCTACTTACATTCATTACATGTAATCTAGGGCTTCATGCCTCACCCCTAGGGTTTCATATTTTTCATATTCAGTAGCTTTCATATTTTTAGGGCTTCTTAGAGCCATAATTTGATTTTATATCCACTATACTATTACAATAATTGAAATTTATGCATTGAAAATGGACAAACTTTTCACTAAGAAAAATAAATTCAATTTAAATTCAAGTAGACACATTCTCCTTGATCCCAATAATATGCCACATGACTATATTTTATATTTGATGAACTATATTAATGTTAAAAACCTCGCATTAGAAGTTGAACATGTTGATATACCTCCAACAAATATTGCATCCATTCTCATTGCACCTTCTATCATAGTTAGTTAAGACACTAATATAACTTTTTCTATTTCAATTGATAATTATCTTTCATATTCTAACACAGGGCAACATACAAATACCTATAAGTATTATGTACCTAATTTTTCACATTTTTATTGTCTAATTCATCTCACCTCTTTACTAGGGGGCATCCCTTGGTTTCCCAATCCTTGGTCTGATAGAGCATTGTACACCCACATCTACTATAACACATGACTCCCATATTTCCTTAATTTAGTGGCATTATTTGTGTTTCACATATGACAACAACATAGGTAACAAAAAATGTAAAAAACATGCTCTCAAAATTTACCATATGTTGGCCAACATATCACACACATTGCTCCACTTTGACCATGTCGATAGCATCCTCACCCTCAAAAATCATGCTATCAAAATTTGTAATATGTTGGCCAACATATTAAACCCTTTGCTCTTATTTGACCATGTCAATATCATCCTCACCCTAGCATAATATAAAATAGTAATCTTACATCGGTTATACCTCAAATTTCTCCTAAAACCCCTCTTCCTATGTATCTTATGTTGTTGTCATTCCAGGGATCGTGGTTCTAATATAACACTTTGTTTAGTATGACCTTAAGATTCCATGTGTGACATAATATCTCATGTTAGGATTATCAATAACATATAATACATAGTTGTGTTTAACATACTATAATTCGGTAGTGATCGTGCAAGCACAACCATCATTGGACACCAAGACCCTCTCATTTACACCAAAGAATTGTAGTTATTATGACTACATATGAGTATCAACTATGTAACATAGTTATTAAGGATTCTTTCTACTATATGTCATGTGATTCCTTATTTGATTCAGTTGATTACATACATTCCTTTATCTCTCATTTATTGAGGTTTTCCCCTTGTATGTAGCCACCAAGTTACACGCAAAAGTCCAATATATTGTATCACGCACCTTAGTACACACAAATCTCTCACACCAACATATCACATAAGAAGGTTAACCTTGTGTGCTCATGCAAGGCATGAAAGAGGACTAGCTCTTGTTAGTTTAAGTTACATTGCAATGGTTACATAGATAAAATGATCACACATAAATTAATCAACCCCAATAAATGCATACATTACTAACTCATAGCATATAAACACAAGTGAAGATAATAATTTCATATCGTATTACTAAAGTCCAATGTTCAATCCTTAGTTTTAACAACTCTAGCTCATGGATAACAATAATGCCTTCAAGAATTTAGCATGAAAAAGTATAATAAATTATCACAAACGATATTATAACATGCCATCAAATGAAGATGTCTAACTGCATAGGTAGACACCCGTCTACACAAATAAGTGCCTAGTTTCACTTGCATGTGCTTGTAGAACTTTTCAAGAGATTTTCGGTAAAAATGGAGTTGTTTCGACACCAATATCAAAATTTATGGCATTCGTAAGGAAGGTCACAAAATACACACACCCAATTTCCCATGCAAACACCCAACTGCACATGCAGATGCTTGACTACACATGTAGACGCCTATATATATTTTATAGAGCTTTCCGGCAAAAAAATGGAGTCATTTCAACACACGTATAAAAAGTTATGGTCTTTACAAGATAGGTCATTGAATGCATACACCTGTCTGCATATTTAGACACTTGTCTACAAATGTAGATTCCCATATGCACACTTATACACCTAGTTTCACATGCATATATTCATATAAATTTTTGAGAGCTTTCCGGAAAAAACAAATAGAGTCATTTCGACATCCAAATCAAAAGTTACAACCTTCACAAGATAGTCACCGAATGCAGACACCTGATTGCACATGTAGATGCTCGACTACACATACATATTCTTGAATGTACATGTAGATGCCTATAGATATTTTTGATAATTTTTCTAGCAAAAAATGGAGTCTTTTCGACGTTTGGATCAAAAGTTATGGCCTTTGCAAGACATGACATCAAATGCAGACGCTCGTCTACATGTGCAGACATCCTTCTACATGTGTAGATGCCCATCTACATGATTAGATGCTTGTCTAGATGTGCAGACACCCATTTTGCCCTTTTGGTTTCTCCCCAACATGCCTTTTCCATAGAATTTTATTCGCATTCATTACTATACAATTTTTTCTCTTGTTTTCCATCAATATGAAACCAATTTTTATAAATTTTCCATAAAAAATCCAAGTTGGATTTTGGTAAGGGGTCTTAAATTTTTCCCTACTTGAAGTTATTCCAATCTCTAACCAAGTTTCAAAAACTCTTGAGAATATTGTTTCACACTTACTACTTATAACAACACAACCTCAACTAATATAAGCATATCAAATTCTAGAGACTGTGTATAATCAAGAATTATTTTAAGTGACATAATTTTTTTTTATGGTGGGTCAAGATAATCACAAAGATAAATGGTTCACTAAGATGTAGATCTAAATTCCAAAATATAACACTTTCTTTCTAGAATTGAGGAAATCAAGGAAATCGCTTCTTAAGAAAGACAGAAAGAAAGAATAATATGAGTGCATCCA
This sequence comes from Taxus chinensis, assembly GCA_019776745.2. Taxonomy (NCBI): domain Eukaryota; kingdom Viridiplantae; phylum Streptophyta; class Pinopsida; order Cupressales; family Taxaceae; genus Taxus; species Taxus chinensis. Next base: position 30,068,624 of record CM034152.1, read on the forward strand.
TGAAAATCCACAGTCTTACTTTGAATTACTTCGTTTATTACACAACTTTGTGCTTTTATAACCTTCACATAGTCTCTTGCATCACACACTTACTACATGATGCCAAGATATATATCCATGTTGTTTACAAATAAATGTTTCATGTAACATAATATTTACACATGCTAGATGACATTGCATCATGATGCACCATGTACATGAACTTTGCACACCATTATTTATTCGTGCAACACTTAAAGACATGTCGTGTAGATCAAACCTTGCGCTAAACTTTTAAAATTTAAAGTGGCCACATGGATATTGTGCACCACATTATTATATACCACATGGAACTTTTAGGTATCATATCATGCAACACACTTGTCAACATGTTGTACATATGGAATTCAATCCATGTAATTTCCATAGGATGAAGAGTCACACATGGAAGCCTAAACGATTCAACTTCTAAAATAGTTCTTTATGTCTTTATGGATGTGTAACCTATGTATACATATTTGCAGCATTAAATATCATTTAGATAGTAGAATATATGCAACTATACATCTCCCTTGTGACCATGTAATATACAAAACACATATTAATGTAATTTTTTGTTCCAACTTTCCATTATTTTCTCTAGATCTTTGCGTCTCATTCATATTAAATTTTCTTATGCATATAACACATTTAAATCCTTATTTCTAGGAGTATTTCCACTTGTAGCTTTAGGATTTAGCTTAAGTTGAGAAGAGTCGAATGATTGTGATGGTTGGACTCAATAAATATAATTCAAAATCTCTCTATGAAAAGGATTCAAGACAATTATATTTTCTAGACATGTTATTAGTCTACAAACCAATTTTGGCCTAAAAGGCATTATTGTAAACATTTAATTCAAATTGATAATTATATTTTATAAAATAGATCTCAAGATAATAAGGAGACACATGTTTGAATCCTAAATAGATTGTATATATCCATCTTAAATTCTATGCACATTTAAACAAATGAAGTGATCTTATAATTATAAATGGTATTTATCTTATACAATTGTCATGTTTAGTTAGGTCGACATAGAAAATATTGAATGTTTATCACATTTATATGTGGTAACGTAAACCATTGGTATCTTCAACAATAACCAATTAAATGTACCATATAAGCCTACAGTGGCGCCTTCTATGACCTATACAAATCTAGGCTCCTTCAGATCAAAGAAGCATAGAATTGTCAAGTACCATACAGTAGCCTACAACCATTCATACAATCCAAAATGAAGAGATGGCCAAGATTACAAAGATGAAAGAATCTTATCAATTTGTAGTTACTATTAAGGAAGATTCAAAGATGAATAGAAAGTGAGACACATTTTTTGCACCAAAAATACACCTTCAAATAAATACAAATTGTATAATAAAATTAAATGTCATAATAAACAAAAACTAACAACCAATCAAATTCAAATCGGCATGTACATAAAAGTTTGCTTGCATGTGCAGGAGGAGAGGATCCTAACATCTAATTATTTCCAAAAGTAGAGGACATATACTCATAAGTTTATTGTCTCCATGCAAAAACCACGCCTGTACTGTAAGGTATTGAAGCATAACACACATTCCATTTATAGATGTGAGTGCAAGGGTAGCTACTATATTTTCTTATCTATAGTGGTACCATAACGAATCTTATCTATGAAGAAACCCATCAAGAAACTAAATATTCCAACTACACCTCATCAATGTCGCTACAAATTGTGATGTTTTAATCTCAACAAGACCAAAGGTATACATATTACTCACCCATGCCATTTCTAATATGTTATACATCCTTTTAAAGAGGATTTTATTTGTGATGTATCCCTAATTGATGTTTTTGATATAATCATTGGGCATCCAAACCACATGTAGACACACACCACCATGAGGGTGTGTACGTAACCAATCCTAGGATTATCACCATATTAGTAGGAAGTAAAATAAATAGCATATTCATGAAGTGATTCTAGGCTCTAACCAAGTTGCACAAACTCTTGAGAAGATTGTTTCACACTCATCGCTTAGATAACCTCAATTGGTAGAAGCATATCAAATTCTAGAGATTGTGTACATTCGAGACTTGTTTAAAGAAGCATACAAAGTTATTGTGATGGGTTAAGATAATCACAAAGATAAATGGTTCACCAAGATGTAGCTAGATTCCAAGATATCACACTTATTTCCTAGATTGAATGAAATCAAGGAAAATATTTCTCAAGAAAGAGAGAATGATATGAGTGCATTCATGTTAGTTTGCAGTCTTACTTTGAGTTACTTTGTTACTTGCATAACATTGTGCTTTGAGAACCTTGGCATAGTCCCTCGTGTCATGTGACTTCTACACAACCCCAAGATATATGTTGCACAACACAAAAGATAGCATTTCTCCCCTTGTTTGAAATGTGATAAAGCTCCAATTTATATCAATGGGTTACTGTGTAGCAAATATTATCAAGAATAGTATTGATGTTTCTTACAAATCAATGTTTCGGTTAACACAATATTTGTATACTCTAAATGACATTATGCATGACATTCACATGACACAACCATTTGCGCAACACTCAAAGACATGTCACATAGATCAACCCTTGTGCTAAGCATCTAAAATTCATAGTGACCATGTGGACATTATGTGCCACATTATTCTATGACAGATGGAACTTTTAGGTCTCATATCATACCAATGCACCTATCAACATGTTGCACATATGGAAGTAAAACCATGCAATTTTTGAAGGGTGAAGAGACACATGGAATCCCAAATTATTCAACTTCCATAGCAATTATTTATGTCTTTACAAATGTGTAATCTATGCATACATATTCATAACATTAGATAACAATTAAATAGTAGAATATATGGAACCCTACATCTCCCTTGTAAGGGTTCCCTATACAAAACACACATTAAAACGTAATTTCTTGTTCCAATTCAAACATTATCTCTAGATCTATGCATATTGTTCGTATTAGTTTTCCTTATTTCTAAGAGTATTTTCACTTGGACTTTCTAAGATTGAGATTAAATTAAGAAGGGCCTAATTATTGTGATTATTATAGTCAATAAATACAACTCCAAAATCTCTCTATAGAATGTAATCAAAACAATAATATTTTCAAGGCATTTTATTTTATTTTATTTATTATGAGGAATCATTACATTTTACATTCTTAAGCTCAATCTCCCAGCCTCAGTAAATTTTTGAGTGGCATGAGGAAGGGACCACCAGGTGCACAAGTTTCATACTACCTTCGTACAGATGGAGCCTAGGTTTCATACCACCTTCGTACAGATGGTGCACACTCAGGGACATTGGTTGGACTACTCAGTCAATAGGCAGGGACTCCGGTTAGATTACTCGTCACGCATGGACATGCCAATGGGGTTTGAACCTTCAACCTCCTCTTAGTAAATGCCCGGACTTTACCAATCAACCAAAACCCCATTGGCTTTTCAAGGAACTTTATTATTGTACAAACCAATTTGGCCTAAAAAGAATTATTAAAAAACATGTAATTCAAATTGATAATCATATTTTGTTAAATAGACATCAAGATAATAAGGAGGCACATGTTTGAATCCTAAATAAATCAGATATATACATCTTAAATTAGATATAACTTTGGAAGGCTAGGCATAATGCTTTTTTTTTTGCAATGTGAGCCCACCTTGGAGCTTTCTGTTAACGAAAAGGTGGTGATTATTTCTTCTGTGTGTATGCAAATCCATGCATAGGCTTAAAAAGTGGCTATGGAATTTGCTCACCTTCAGCAGTTGCTCAACCATTGGGGCAGTGCACCTTGCACCATGAGTTGGGTCCCTCCAGACGACGATATGCATTCTCCTCCTCCTCCTCCTTCTAAACGCCACAACCACACTCGCAATCGCTCTCAGAGTGCTCGGCCTTCTCCTCAGTGGGCTCACCCTAGCCCCTCCACTTTCGGGCCTGGCTGGAGTCCTCTTGTGCGAGGAAAAGTCGTCGCCATCTCTTCAAATTGGGGTTCTCCGCCTGGGGGAACGCCTAGATTTGGAGGATCGCCTCCACCTGGTTGGGTGATTATGGTTCCACTCAATATTCAAATGCCAGATCAGGATGAATGGATGGTTGACCCCCTACTAATGAGCTTAATACACTCGGCCTCCTTCCACCGAGAGATGATCCACCACCACCTCCAAGTGTTGTTGCTACGTGTGCCTGACTATGCCTTAATGTAGTTTCTTTTTTGTTGGTTTTGTGTCGCCCTTGTGGCCAATCTTTGTTGCCCTCGTGGCCAATCTTTGTTGCCCTCGTGGCCTTGTTTGTTGTAGCCCTGTAGGCATTACTGGACTTTGGGTCGTGTTCATTGCCGACCACCTTTACTATGTAACACTTTGTATTGTTTTGTTAATATAATATAAAAGCGGTTCCAATAGTAAAATTTGTGTACATTTAAACAAATGAAGTGATCTTATAATTATAAACAATAAACCTTATACGATTGTTATATTCAGTTAAGTCAACATAAAAAAATATCAAATATTTATCACATTTATGTGTAGTGAGCTAAACCATTGATAGATTCAACATTAACCAATTGAATTTAAATTTAGTGATTTTATCCCATAAATATAACTCAATTAATAAATAAGAATGGTTATATATCACAATTATTAAAACCTTAAATCCACATAGAAACCCAAAATAATGAAAAATCAAATAGATAGTTACGTGTCAACTTGTGATCCCTTTTGTCAAAGATAAAGATGGGATATACCTATCCTTAAAAAGATATCCTTTGTTAAATAAGGATTCATTGCATTTTCTCGTTAAGTAGTTTAGTATAAAAAGAGAAGTGTGTAACATGACAATGACCAAACTAGAATCTTTTCCTTAAAGTTGAGTCTCTCTTCAAACCAAACATTTTGCCTTGGTTTTTAGTTAGGTTGTGTCACACTCTAATATAATCAAATGAAACACGTATAATTCCACTCACAATCAAGTCTTCACTCTTTGATCTAGTTTTCATGCTCCCATAATTATTCTACATGTAAAATTTTAAATAGACATACACACCAACCCATTTTAGAATTTGCAAGGTTTTTCAATTATTTTCTAAAATATTGAACGATGAATATGATTTTTTTTTTAATATTTACTTAGCTCACAAATAAAACCCATTAATAAATTCAGTTTGTCAAAGTATATATTTAAAATGGATTGTTTAGGTGCACAAAAAATAAAATAAAGATCAACTATTAAATAATCGCTTGTTTTGATAGGTTTATAGATTTATTTTAATAAAAATGTTATTAAATATATGTTTTAAATTATTTGTTAAGTGTATAAGAAACAAAATAGAATCATCCAGTAAATGGTAAATTTTTTTAATAGATTTAAAAGGTCACATTTGCTTCAAAATTATTTTAAGTGACAGTTAATTAAATTTACAATAATTCCTACAAAAATAATTTGGCAGTTAATTGGATGCTCTCACCTTCCCTAGAAACCACTACTTACTGCAAGTATTACTCCCATAAACATTCAGTGGCACCCACTGATAAATTAGTTTTTTTTAAGAGCCCCTAGTGGGGGACCCATTGCCGAAAGAGTGTGTACTCATATAGGGCCAAAGAAAAAGAAAAATTACCTATGTAGAGGCAAAATACATATTTGCAACCTGACAAATTATATAGACAAGATGTTTGAGAGTCATAATTCTTACAACCAAATGGTGTTGTTCGCAAATTTCAACACTTCTATAATAGAACTTAAAGTTGAGCCAAATTGGTCTTGACCCAGCTTGCTCAAGCTTGTGGGTTTTGGAAGAAAAAAAGCCACTATAAAAGTCAGAACCGATCAATTTGAACAAAACCATGAACAACTCGTAAGCAACCTTTTCACATTGAAATTAGGTTCCATTACATATTTAAACAGGGAAACCCAAGGAAAATGCAGTGGAGCTGTTTGAAGGACTGTTACCTACTCTAAAAGGGCCAATAATAACAGAGGGTGTGAACTTGTAAGTCAAAACGAAGGAACCCACAACCCAACACAGTAAAATGCCACAATTAAGCATGTAATTAGGTGACTCAAAAGCTTTAGTTTACCATAACTAGAAGCTTCAAGAGGGGGAAATGGCGAGAGCCCAATTTCTGTGAAAGTGTGTCGTGATAATGAGAGGGATAAAAACAAGAAGACGTCAGACATACAGAATCATGCAAGCCTACCAAATTTAACCCCGGCAAAAGCAAGGACTTAATAGCGTCATAGCACTTGAGGTGTAAAAAATCCATACCAATTTTCTTTTTACTAGTTAGGAATACTCGAGCAGAAGTAAAAAGATATTGTAACCACTTTATTAGTAACAGAAAAATCTTTAGGTCCATAGGGAAAGCATAAATAAATACCCCATTCAGAAGCTTGTCTTTCCAAAAATGGCGGAAGAATGTTGATTATGAAAATGGAGGCCAATTTTTTTTTGTAAAGGGTAAGCAACAACGTCGAGTCCCCAAGAGAGACACCTTTGCAATTGGTAAATAACTATGAAGAATTTTAAGCATTTGAAAAAACCGTTTCGTTTTGTTGCCACCTCCAAGTTGACTATTCTCCTCCTTTTCCTTTCCTTCCCTTTCCTTAATAGACTTCCCTTTACGATTGGCAAACTTCAGGTTTATGAAGTTAAGACCCATATGCCGTGCAGATGATCCCTAGCTGGAAGCCCTTGATTCAAAATACAGCGCACAAATACGATGCTTCTCTTTGAAAGGAATCGATCAGAGCCCTCCAATTTACCCTCTCAACATTCCGCCAACTAGTCCAAACAAAAGCATGTGAGGAAGACATTTCCGAGATGCCGATCAAAAAATTAAGAGTTTTTTTAGACACCTATTGGGGCCACCATTAGGGTCAATACCGCAAATGCGCTAACTGTACCGAACAGAATTAGTGTTACCAGTTGCGCTAAATATAGTCAGAAAAGCGCTTCCAGTAAGGAGGTACATGCAATCTCACAGAAAACTAGAGAGGTAAACAAAAATGGGGCAAGAAAAGCCAATCCATTACCTACTTGTACCTGGATGCAAGCAATGAATTAGTCACGTGATATGTATATGCATTCTTAAATTATAGATTGCATTTTTTTGCAAGAACAACTCTTAAGGCAAAACCCTAGATCTAGAGTACCTAGCAAAATAAATTGCTCACCACTTTAAGGCGGAAACAATAAAAGCAAGACAATTGCACTTTGGTTACAAGGAACCAATAGGAACAATGATACATGTATTAAAGAGTTTAGGTATCTCATCCACGGAATTCTTTTGTCGCAGAGAGGTCAGAAATTAATAGACAGATATGAATCTGGAAAGGCATCAGACAAGAAAATGATGTGAAGGTTTAACGCGATTCAAAAGTAATTGGTGAGCCGTAACTATGCGTACCTTCCTGTGAAAGTAAAAGTACCTCGGATCGTACACTTGAAGGACAGACGATTTCAAAAATCATTTCCCACCTGGATTTTTTTTTTCTTTTAAGATTGAAATTCAAAACGATTTCAGACTCTGCAAGCAAAACTGTTAATTAAAACAATTCTGTGGTCGCTGGAATTTTGGGCTTCCATTGTTTTCTATATCAAAAAGATCTCGTGAACAATTGCAGATCTGTCAGAAGCAGATTCTAGCAATGGAAATAATGTGGGGACCGAGATGGGCTATAAAAGTCGTGTGAATTTGGGATATTTGCGTGTAATTAATCGAAATCCTTGCCAAAAACGCTTACGCAAACAATTCGACGGCAGGGAAAAGTCCGCTACAATTAACCGAAAACCAAAACGATGAATCTTCTACTGGAAGGAAACTGTTTTTCCGCGCAGTAATTAAGTTTACAGGCAGATAACTTTCACTATATATCCCAGGGAAACTGCCGGACTACCAGCTCGGAGTGTAAACGGCCGGGGAAAATATACACCGACACGGCAGAACGGATATTAATGCCACGAAGACTTTTTTAATTGTTGTAATTGCCACGTCACCAGCGGGGCGTGTGGGTTGGGGCAGTTTTTTAATATCCTTGAAGTCTGACGTGGAGCCCTCTTGATAGTAGTTGAGCGGGCCGCCATCCGAAGGCAAATAAATGTCAAAGTTGCTTGTCGGTGCAGGCGCTCTTTCGTCGTGTGTGGAGGATGGTTGTGTTTGCCATTAAATACCTTTACTCTAGTTCTTGGTCCTATGGTTTGCTTGTTTGGGTCGATATTAGGAGCCACACACATGTAGGGGATGATGTGTTAATTTCATAAGATTGAAGAGTCTATGGGACCAAAAGCTGAGACTTTAAGATGATTTCAGACTCTTTTTAATATTGGATTTTCTATTGTGGATCTTGAGCATAAAACCCGCAATATTTTCAAGTCTCGTTTCTTCGAATAACTCATTTAATATGTCCACCTTCAAGTCGTTTTTGTACTCGGTTACAGATATCATCGTAAGTTGAACACTCCATGATGAAATGTCATTCTGTCTTTACCACCCCTTTGCTGCAGAAAAAACAAGTTGTCCTTTCCCAATTCTCCTTGGGTATAGTCCATCTACCGGTTTCACATCGAAGATGATGTGATCTGGTCCTCAGTTGAGCCACTAAAATCCTTGCTTTACCCTTGATAGCTACCCCTAAATAAGCTTTTTCATCCTGCTCCCAAGTGGGGTTAAATTCTTTGATGTAGTATGCTTTCTTATGACCAATCTGCCCTGTCCACATGGCAGTCCTAAATTTTTCTATCATATAGTGTTTTTTTTTCCTATTGTTGTTAGGACACTCTTGAAAGTTGATGCCCCATTTGTTCATTCATTTGGTGTTTTGCTTCATCCAAGTTTTCTTTAATTACTCTAATTTTTCCTCAACAACTATTTTGGGCCAGCGATGATTATCCATGCTTTTAACCTTTTTTAGATAACTTAACAACCGTGTTATTGTTGATGCTTCCATCGGGAAAGTACCCGCTTCATCTAACAGGATCTCATAAGGGACTGTTGACTTGACTTTAAGAGTGCTTGTGATTAGATGTTTCTGGATTCTTTCTAATTGTCTCCATCCATGATTTGACATGTTAATTCCCCATACTTCGCAACCAAGGCAACCAACAATCCAAAAAGGGTTTTCTTAGTTTTCCAATCCCAAAGTTCAGTTGTCATGCACCTATTTTGAAGTAGGTAAGATGCTTTCCAACCTCCCTGTATCCTTTTTGTTATACATGTCTCCAAACCAAGCTTGTTGTGCAAATCAATCCCGATATATTTGTATTCTGTTACAATTTCCAACAACATCCCCTAAAAAAGAAAGTTAAGTTGTTTCTCTTTCATTTTTAAAGAAAAAATCATTACTTTGGTTTTGCTATTGTTCACTTGCATCCCTAATTCCTGTGTAAAAAAGTTCTAAAGCTTTCAAATGATCCCTTAATCCTTGAGTTGTTTTTGAAATTAGAATAAGATTGTCGGCATAGAAGAGTAACTTCACCACATAACCTGCCAACTATGTGTCCCCTCCCTCGGTTTTGCTTAACCATTCTTCAAGCTTGTCAATGTATAAGCCAAACAAGGTGGGAGAGAGAAGACAACCTTGTTTGACATCAATGTCACTGCCAAAACATTCTGACATACCCTCTCTGGTTCTGATTTTACCTCTAACTTGTTCATAAAGCATATGCGATGCTGCTCTAAAATCATATGGAATCCCAAGTTCTTCCATCATGTTCCAAATTTTGTCTCCAGGCACCGTGTCAAAAGCTTTCTTAAAATAAAAAAAACAACAATAAGCTTCCTCGCCTTGGGTATCTCAAAACTTTTCAATCAAGTGCCTAAGAGTGATGTAATGGTCGATGGTTAAGTGTCTAGGTCAGAAGCCTGCTTGTCAACCCTCTTTTCATGAGATATTTTCCATACGCATGTGGTGAGAAACGTCTCATTGTGTGTTTATTGGGCAACATGATCATGGGCAGCCATTGGATCAACTCATTTTAGGATGGAGATTTGGCCTTATTTGGTGCAAAAACAACCCTATGCTTTTGTTTTGAATGTAGTTTTTTTGCTTCAATCAAATGCATTTTATTGTAATTTGAAACGCATTTTACTAGATTATCATTTCGTAAGATTCATGTGTTGTAGTTTGATTTAGTGTCAAGCATGTTTTTTTTGTTATGTTTTCCATAGAACTATACTCAAGAAATAAATGTTTATCAAAGATTCTGCTCTTTTAGTTTTACTAGATTTTTAAGTTAATAGTAATTATTTTTAAAAGATATTTATTATTGTCCAAGGGTTTATGGCATAATATTAATGGGGTATTTGTCACTTAAGTTCACAAATATTAAGCATACCCCACATTGAATTAAAGGTCCCATCTCAACAATAAAAGCGATCACTGCATGTCCATTAAAATAAAAGCAAAAAACATTAAAGTGATCATTGCTTGTGTCCACGATGCTCATTGTTATCAAGAATTCCATGAATTTTCCTTATACGGTTGATTTGATCCCACACACCAATGTCGGTGTCATCTTATCCTTCACTGACATTTGATACTTGTTAACTTAGTGTTGCTTCTGTGAATGACATCATATATTTGATACTTGTTAACATAGAATTCGACGTTGAAAAGATAAGAAAAATAGAATGCATCATTGATTTAAGTAAATGTAAATTAACTTTCATGCTGACATAGTATAAAATAAATCACTACTTACCAAACATTCACCCTTTCAATAAGGCCATACTTGTGTAATTTCACCTGCGAAATGAGCTGATAATAAGGCTTTGCTGAAACCACACAAAATGAGTTGAATGATTGTATGCATATATTTAAGGGCCATGTAAATTGCATTAGCATGGAAAAAGAGATGGTATATGGAAAAAAATGAAGATGCCAAGTGCCTTGGAAGATGGCAAATGTAAGCTAAGAAGCCATCTCATGATGAGACAAACGACAAGCTCCTTTCCATGAGAATTGACCTATGCAATTGGAAATTGTGTTTTCTTCAGTGTAAGAAAATTGGTGTTGTATTAAGAGACTTTAAAGATGAACCTCTGGGCTCAAAGACATTTAGAGGTATAAACATATAAATTCTTTCCAAAAAATGTTCGTGGATGGAAGATTTTTTTTAACTCTGTTTGACTTTCCATTTATGTCCTTGTTAGGTATCTCAAAAAACATTAATGTTTTATAATTAAAAAAAATTGAATTTTTGACATCAACTATCATATATTTTCTACCTTTCACTCATATAACTAGTTGCACTCATGTGAATAATGCAAGCGAGTTCGTTATGATAAAATGGAGCACAGAAAACAAGTGAAGGAAGAACGTTATATTACCCTCCTTTGGAAGGGCTCCGTAACTTAGTCTGATATGATCCCTGGTCGAATCAAGAGGCCAAGACCTTGAGAAAAAATGAAGCATTTTTTTGGGCTTCTGTAATTGATTTGTGCTAAAAATTCATGAGCACAAACCTAGCAAAGATCACTACTATAACGATGAGCACATGTACCATATTGCTACGCCCTTAATCATATATCTTATATTGGATGTATATAGCCGACTTGTGGCTATCATAACTTCTTATCATTATGTATCTCTTTCATATATGTTATATTTTCATTAGTGGGTTGGCCTTGGTGTTGGCCATAGCATAGGAATAGTATATATAGGGGTTAGTAGGTAGTAGTTGATCATCATATTCAACATTTGAGTCTTATTGTCTGGTTTGGAGGTTGCCCCCTCGAAGTGGCTAAGCTATTCTTCTTGCACATTGAGATCATTTATCTGAAATATTGTGTTCATTGGTGTTATATTGCTGCTAATAATCAGATTTATACAAGTAATTACATTACAAGTGGTATCAGAGCTTGAACTCAGCCAACACTGCGTCAAACCCTAATTGTGAAGGTTCGTCCATATCTCAAAATCGGTAGTGAATTTTTCTGCAAATGTTTCAGTGGTGTGGCAAAATCAATCAAGTAAGCTTCCCTCCAAATTTTAAGAATTTTTTGACTTGTTTTGCAAAAGTTATAGCGGTTTTATGTTTTTTCATAATTCGGCTACCTAGGGTGCAATTTGTGGAATTTTTCAAAGTTATTTACATTTCCAGAAAGAAGATTAAAAATTAGTTTGAGTTTGTTCTTTGAGTTTTATAAAAATTTTCCGAATTCCTATTGAAATCCCAAACCCTAAATTTTGACCTTGATCCTTAAATCTTACCATTTTGGGGCATCATGGTTGGGCCTTCGACAAGAGGCAAAAAGAATCCCATCACTCCAGGTAAAACACCTGATAAGGATGAGATAATAGTTGAGGAGTTAGAGTCATAAGGGGTATCTACAGAGTCCTCAGGGTTAGGGTTTACTTCAACTGACCATAAGGTCAGCTATCTTGAGTTAGAGTTGCGAAACCTCGAGGGTAGAGTGGCCAGCAAAGAAGATGTAGAAAAGATTGGAAAACTATTGGAGGATTTCATTCACCAATTTAGTTACAATATCATGGGTCATCATATCCTTCCTAATCAGCCACAACTCAATCATACTCATATTAACCAGGGTGGATCTTTAGGTCAAAGTAATAGACAAACTAGCCAAGGTGGATCTGCAAACATGACCAATCCAAATACAAACACTCTGCAAGCCCGTAACATGATTCCAAAAGTGGAAATGCGTAAGTTTGATGGAAAGGATCCACTCAATTGGATTAACCAGATGGATAATTTCTTTGATCTTCATCAGATTCCATCGGGACAAAAGGTTACCATGGCATCATTGTATCTTGAACCTGACCAATTCATTTGGTATCGATGGTTATGTGCTCAAAGGAAAAAGAGTGGCCTCAATGTTACATGGACAATATTCACCGAAGAGTTGCAATTGCACTATAGTTCTAGTGTGTCAGAGAATTATTTCAGTCAATTAGCAATGCTCAGATAAACATGAATAGTCAAAGATTACATCCATCAATTCCAAAACCTTTCCTTATGGGTGGAAAATATTCCTGAAGAGAATTTGAATGACTTATTTCTTGGGGGTCTTAAAGAAAAAATTGAGACTGAGGTGTGTATGTTTAATCCTCATAAGGTTTCAGACTCTATGATCATGGCACGTAGGGCAGAGGAAAAATTTCTTTCCAGTAGGAAACAAATTGTCAGTAATATCAGAGATCGTAGCACCCTTCCACCATCATTCCCTCGGCCAGTAAGACTGACACCTCAACAAATTGAAGAAAAGAGAGCCAAAGGGTTATGTTTTAATTGTGACAAAAAATTTGGACCAGGACATAAGTGTGCTGAAAATAAGTTGTTCTACATTGAGGGACCTACTGAAGAAGAAGAAAATGAAGAAGATGAAGAGGTAGAGCCAGAGGAGGAATTAGGAGATCCCCAGCCAACAATATCATGCCATGCAATTTCTGGTATTAGCACTCCCCAAACTCTCAAAGTAGTTGGATTCTTAAAAAAACAGAGGGTAACAGTGTTGATTGATTCGGGAAGTACTCACAATTTCATCAATCATAAGTTGGCGGTACGCTTGAACTGCTTTGTTTATCCAGCTCCAGAATGTCAAGTCATGATCGCTGATGGGAAAACTGTTAGTTGTTTCAGGAAAATGCCATAACATTAATCTCACCATGGGAGATTACTTGCTAACTAGCAATATGTATGCCATTGCCATGGGAGGAGCAGACATTGTGTTAGGAGTTCAGTGGCTTACCACCTTGGGAACCATTGAAATGAATTTCCAAGAGTTGTTCATGCAATTTTAGTCAGAAGGGAGGACTTTTAAACTAAAAGGACTAAGAGCAAAGTCCCCACAGATGGTAAGTTCTCATCAGATGCAAAAATTTCTTAGAAAGGGTGCAGAAGGGTTTGTGGCACAACTATTTTCATTAGAAGCACATCATTCCAATACATTTATACCCACAGATATGCAAGTAGTTATAGATGAGCACTCAGTGGTGTTTGGAGAAATGCCCAAGGGCCTACCTTCGAAAAGAGACCATGACCATGCCATCCAGCTAGTACCAGGGAGTCAACCACCCAACATCAGACCTTATAGGTACCCCTATATGCAAAAGAGTGAGATTGAGAAGATAGTTCAAGAGATGTTAGAAGCAGGACTTATTCGTCATAGTCAAAGTGCTTACTCTTCTCCTGTAGTGATGGTATGGAAAAAAGATGACAATTGGCGCATGTGTCCATATTACAGGGAACTCAATAAGTACACAGTTAAAGATAAGTTTCCTATTCCTGTAATTGATTATTTGCTAGATGAGTTACATGGTGTTTTTTACTTTACAAAACTTGATCTTTGTTCTGGATATCATCATATTAGAATCAAGGGATGAAGATATTCATAAAACAGCCTTCAGGACACATGAAGGACACTATGAGTTCTTGGTAATGCCTTTTGGACTAACAAATGCACCCTCTACATTTCAAAGCTTGATGAATTCCATCTTTAAGCCATTTCTTTGAAAGTTTGTTTTAGTGTTCTTTGATGATATATTAATCTATAGCAAAACATGGGAGGAACACCTGCATCATGTAAATAAGGTGTTGGAAACTCTTGAACAACATCAACTTTATGCAAATCCTTCTAAGTGTTCTTTTGGTGTAAAGGAGGTTGAATATCTGGGTCATATTGTCTCTTATGAAGGTGTTAAAGTGGATCCTAACAAGATAAAATCCATGCTTGAATGGAAGGTTCCCAAAACCCTAAAAAATCTCTGAGGATTTTTGGGGCTTACAGGTTATTATCGTAGATTTGTAAGGAATTATGGCAGCATCACAGCACCACTCACAACTTTATTGAAGAAGGAATCTTTCCATTGGAACGAGCAAGCTACTACAGCCTTTGAGAAGTTGAAGGAGGCCATGTGCACCACTCCAGTTCTAGCCACCCCAGATTTTTCAAAAACATTCATTGTTGAATGTGATGCTTCAGGGTATGGTATGGGGGTAGTACTCATGCAAGAAGGGTGACCCATTGCCTTTGAGAGCCGCCAATTCAAAGGTAAGAATATCTCTAAACCATTTTATGAGAAAGAAATGTTAGCAATACTTCATGCAGTGAAGCAATGGAGACCATATCTAATGGGATGAAATTTCAAAGTAAAGACAGATCATGATAGTCTGAAATACTTCTTAGAGCAATGTTTATCATCAGAAGAACAACATAAATGGGTCTAAAAAATGTTGGGGTATGATTTTGAGATAATATACAAGAAAGGGAAAGAGAATGTAGTTGTTGATGCTTTATCTCGGAAGGATGAATCTACCTAGGCATTGTTGTGTGCCATATCTGTATTACAGGAGGATTGGATAGAGGATGCAAGGTTTTGAATGGAAAAATGACCCAGGTACACAAAATCTCATTCAGAATCTCCAACAAGATCCAAGCATGTTAGAAAAAATTGTATGGAAAGGAGATGTTTTATGGTATAAAGATAGATTATATCTATGTAAGAATTCAATCCTTAAAAATAGGGTTCTATCTGAGCTCCATGCTTCTCCAGTAGGGGATCATTCTGGCTTCTTAAAGACTTATCATCGAATCAAGCATGATTTTTTCTGGGAAGGGCTAAAAGGAGATGTCCAAAAGTTTGTGTCAGAATGCATGGTTTGTCAGCAAAATAAGGGAGAAACAATTAAGTCCCCAGGTCTTTTACAACCTCTATCTATTCCTAGCTAGAGGTGGGAAGAGGTGTCCATGGACTTCATCACAGGATTGCCTAAATCAGAAGGTAAAAATGTAATCATGGTGGTGGTGGACAGACTCACCAAATATGCCCATTTTTGTGCTTTATCACATCCATTTGTTGCGAGTACAGTAGCAACGGCCTTCAGGGATACAATTCAGAAGCTACATGGGACACCAAAGATTATAGTAAGTGATCGAGACCCTATCTTTACTAGTAATTTTTGGACTGACTTGTTCTCATGCTTGGGCACACAACTAGCTCGTAGTTCCTCTTATCATCCCCAGTCTGATGGGAAAACAAAGGTGGTAAACAAGTGCTTGGAGGGATATCTTTGTTGTTTTACATCAGATAAGCAAGCGAGATGGTCCAATGGTTACCGCTGGCAGAATGGTGGTATAACACCTCCTTTCATACTTCATCTAAAATGTCTCCTTTCTTGGCATTATATGGGTACCATCCACCATCTATCACTTCATCTTTGAGAGTCCAGCCAAAGGTTTGAGCAGTTGAAGAACATATTCAACACCAACAAGAGGTTCTTTCTAGTCTCAGGGAGAATTTGGCCATGTCACAAAACCACATGAAGCAGCAGGCAGACCAACATCGCAGTGAAAGACATTTTGAAGTTGGTGATTGGGTTTTTGTGCATTTACAACCATATAAGCAAATGTCCTTAAAACAACAGAAAAAGGATAACAAGCTTTCACCTAAGTATTATGGTCCTTATCAAGTGTTACAAAAGATTGGAAATGTAGCATACAAACTAGGAACTTCCTCCGGCTACTCAAATTCATCCAATCTTCCATGTATCTTGCCTAAAGAAGGTAATTGGACAGACAGTATCAACCCAAACTGTGTTACCTGAGCTTGATGAAGAGGGCAGAATCATCCTAGAACCAGAATGCATCCTTCAGACATGCACTAAGTGATTGAGGACAAGGGTCATCACTGAGTATTTGATCAAGTGGAAAAATCTAGACAATGAAGATGCAACTTGGGAGGATGCAAATTTCCTGCAGCAGCATCCAGATCTTCTCAACATTGGGGACAATGTTGCTTCGAAGGGGAGGGGCATGCTACGCCCTTAATCATATATCTTATATTGGATGTATATAGCCGACTTGTGGCTATCATAACTTCTTATCATTATGTATCTCTTTCATATATGTTATATTTTCATTAGTGGGTCGGCCTTGGTGTTGGCCATAGCATAGGAATAATATATATAGGGGTTAGTAGGTAGTAGTTCATCATCATATTCAGCATTTGAGTCTTATTGTCTGGTTTGGAGGTTGCCCCCTCGAAGTGGCTAAGCTATTCTTCTTGCACATTGAGATCATTTATCTGAAATATTGTGTTCATTGGTGTTATATTGCTGCTGATAATCAGATTTATACAAGTAATTACATTACAATGATGAGCATGCTGCTAAAATATAGTAGAGATCACTACTATAACGATGAGCACATGTACCATATATTTCTTAGGGAGGAATAATCTCCGTCGTGGAATAGGTATGGGCTATATAGGTGGTTAATTTCAATTGTCTAATCAAAACCCTCAACGACCCTCACATGTCCCTTTTTTGTTGGTGATTGTTGAATGACGACGCCATCACAATTGCTGATAGGGAGATTGTGCATGGAATCGACACCTTGGGATGCTACATCCACTCCGCATCTTCTTGTCTCAGACATGTCCCTTGATACGTGCATTTGAATTCCCCTTACATTTATCTGTATTCTAGCTATCCAATAAATGCAAGGGTTGAAAATGCAAATAAATTTTCACTTATGAAAATGTTTTTGTACCTCTCCTTACACTGATAACTATCTCTATAAACATATTACTTTTTTGGATTTTTTTTGCCACTTTAAGTGTAAAATTGCACTCATGTGACTAATGTGAGAGATATTGAGACAATACAGTGGAGAAAATGTAGAAGAAGTCCTTTGGCTACGAAGAGTTTGATCTGTGGAATAGGTGCACGACATTCATGGTTTTAATTTCCACATTTTTATTTCCGACTTTCAGTTCATGTCTTCGCTTTATCTAGCAAATTAAATGTTATGCAACCAAAAAAATTAACACCATAAAAAAGTAAAACAAAAAAATAGAAAATCCCAATCGACAAAAAAAATATTCCTTTTGTTCATATGTCCATTCCCCGGAGGGGCTCAATTATTAATGATTGTGTCTTGCATCACTCCCTATTTTGAAATTACTTGAGCTTAAAACTTAAAAGTGTGCTTGCAAAGTACTACAAGAAGCAAGCAGTGTGGTTGGGTTTCAGACATGGCCCCGGTTGAATTCTCACAATTTCTTGTTGGCCCATTTAATCTTGTAGTGTAGTGCGCATGAAGTTGAGACGACTAGGTGAAACACATGTAACAAATATTATTAGTGTAGGAACAATCTATTATTAGTGCGGGACATGCAAGTATTTGATTCCCACCTTTTAATTTCCAACATTCCATTCATGTATATGTCTTACCTATCAAATTAAATGCTTTCAAATTGTAATCCTTAGTGATGGGAAATAAAAAATCAACAAGCTTGATTGACAAGTAAAATCTACCTTTCGCTAATATATCTAATCACTTGAAGGCCTCGATTATCGATGGTTGTTCACGCACAACCTATTTTCCTACACTTACATGAGCTTGCAACTTGATACAAAGGCTACACATTGTTACAAGACACAAGCATTCGGATTGCATTTCAAAATCTAAACCTTTGTGAGTTTCCCCAATTTCCCCCCTCTTTGTGACATTGAAATGCTTAAATAGAGCACAAATGGCAGGTATTTTTTGGGTAAGAACAATATGATCTATGGAATGGGTGTGAGACATGTACATATTTAATTCACACCTTTTTATTTCCAACATTCCATTCATTTATATGTCTTATTTATCAAATTAAAAAATTACCCAATTGAAAACATTAATGCCATGAAATAAAAAGATACCAAAGCTTGATTGGAAGATAAAATCTACTTGGCAATTACACTCATGTGATTAGTGAGAATGAGAGCCACACTATAAAGTAGAATAGATACAACACACATTCTTTGCATTAAAACAATTTGTTCTATGGAATAGGGACGGGGCATGTAAATATGTAATATCCATCATTTAATACCCAAATTTCCATTGATATATTGTTTTTATCTACCAAATTAAATATTGTCCAATTTACAACCTTTAAGCCGGAAAAATAAAATGAAAATTACAAAGTATGACCGACAAACCATTTCTCTCATATGACTGAGAAGGGGGCTTGCAAAAGGTCTACAAGAAGCAAACAATGATGTTGGGTTTTGTACCTTTGTCCTAATGGATTTTCCTCTTTTTTGGTCCCTTAAAGTACCAATTGCACTCATTTGAATAATGCAAGCGAGTTTGAGACAATATCGCGGAGCACATAAAACAAACAATATTTGGCTAGGAACATTTTAAGCCGTAGTGTGGGACATACATGTATTTAGTTCCCCCCATTTTATTTCTTGAATTCCATTCACATCTTTGCCTTTTCTAACAAATTAAGCATTGCCTACTTAAAATCGTTGACGTTGAAAATAAAATACAGTAACCCCAATGTTATGGTAGTCATTATCTTACTGCCACCAGACATGCCGTGCCAGAGGCTGCCAACTCTTTATCAAATCTTTACCATCATATCTTCCACAAATCTTAACAATCATCTCTTTATTACATGTTGCAAATGAACATCTGGGTTTCAACTTTCCATTTAAACTTATTTTTATGTTGTTTCCTTTCTTTATCATGTTGGATCATCAATTATTTACTTCCCACACATTCATTTATGACTTTCTATTGATGTCCTCCTCATGTATCTCGAAAAAATTAATGTTGTGCAATAAAAAACCATGACATTTTGACCTCAACCATCATATATTTTCTACTTGTCACTCATACAACCAATTAATGTGCGACCTCATTTATTAACATTTTTTTGTACATTAGTTGTTTCCTGCAATTGCAAGAGCTTATAACTAAAAAGGGGGCTGCAGAGTGCCATAAACAAAAAGAATCATCGCTAGGTTTTTAACCTACAACCTTTTGGAATTCCCCCATTTTTAATTTTGGACCCTTTAAGCTCATGTGAAAAGTTCGGACCAGATCACAACTACAAAGTTCAACACATATACCGGATTGTTGGAGAGTTGGGTTTCTCTTTGTTTCCTCATTCTATTCTCCCCACCCTCGCAGTTCTCTACCCTCAAAACCTCTCTTCTTCACCCCTCTTCCTCTCCCGTTGTTTCTCTCCCTCCAATTTGACTCCTTCAAAAGATCCCCTTCGACGTGTCCATCATACATTTTATATAAGATTACTAGTTAGAACTATCTCATATTACTTGCTAATATAGTGATGTGTTCGAATTTTATAATAAACCTCTTCAACAAAAGTGTAGCTTTGAAGAAATTGCGGCGAACTCCCTCCATAAAATTGTTGGCTTGAAAGAAACATTAAGAGCCTAAACATCCATTATCACTAAGTACACTGAGTCCACATTAGACTAAACATCCATGATTAGTACAGCTCAATTTCGCATTTAAATAAAGGTACATCACACATGGTACCATGCCAAAAATGGGTTACAATTAACGGAGTATTTGAGCACTAAGTTCTTAAGCTAAATAAGAGTGCTTTGAATCCACAAATTACAAATTGCCAGTATCACACGACACCTACCCGTAGAACAACCACCGCATGGTGGGCGAGTCATCTGCGGCATCAAATCATCCTTACGCGCTGCAATTGCCTCTGCACATTTTAAATTAAGTTTTCTAATATCATGTCGTCACCCCCCTAATCCAAGTAATATAACTACATAACTATATAACTATATATATCTGTACCACCACCAGGTCTGCAGCAGCAAAAACAAAAGACCCCATGATTCCCACACAAATGCAATCACAGTTTCCACCACATTGCAATCAAAGTCTTTCACAGGATAGCAGTCAGTCCAGTCAGTCATGAACTTCTCTTGAATCCTCCCTTGGAGCCTTTCTTTACTCACAAGCCTTGACTGACACACTCTTTCAATGATCGCCCAATACCCATATTGATATTGATATCAACCGCGTAATTACATGCCCCCTCCCGGCTCATCTCAATGTTTTCCCACAGCACAGTAGAAGGAAACCGATGGAGCAAGTGCCCGACGGGTCACCGGGAGGCGCCCGGGTCGACGAGCTCCACCCGGAACAATGCCTCGCGGTTATCGAACAGCTGCTACCCCTCCTGTTAATCACTTGTTCCCAAATCAAGGTGTTCATAGGGCGCTGGCAGATAATCCGGACCCGGTTGGATGCCCTCAAGGTCTGCATAACGGACGTGTCGGAATCCCCTCACTGGACCGAGAACGAGCTGCTCACTGACCTCCTACCCGGCGTGCACGCCACCCTGTTGCAGACCCGGGAGCTGACCCGGCGCTGCACCGACGGTTCTTACAACGGGAAGCTCCTCATGCAGAGCGACCTGGACGTGGTGGCGACGAAAATCAAACTTCATGTGCACGACCTCGACTTGTTGATTAAAACGGGCGTGTTGAAACAGAGCAATGCGATTGTGTTGGCTCAACCCGGCCCTGGCGCCGGGCGGGAGGAAGTGTGTCTGTTCGCCCGGGACCTGTTCGCCCGGGTGCAGATCGGGCACACAGACTTCAAACGCAAGGCCTTGGAGTCTCTCGTCTTGCTTCTCACAGAGGATCCCAAAAACGCCCTTTTGGTGGCCCAGGAAGGCGACATGGCTTGCCTGGTTCACGTTCTGGAGTGCTCCTCGAATGCGTTGAAGGACTTGGCGGTTGTGGCCGTCGCGGTTCTGGCGCAAACCGACGGGTGCCGCCATGGGTTGGTCGTCGAAGGCGCACTTGGTCCCTTGGTCCGGATGCTCGAAACCGGCGGGTCGGCGTGTAAAGAGAAGGCGGCGGTTGCTATCGAGGGGTTCACCCGGGACGGTGAAAATGCTTGGGCGCTTGCGGCATACGGTGGCGTTCCGGCGCTGATTGAGGTGTGCCGGACGGGTGCGACGGGCGCCCGAGCGCCCGCCGCGGGTGCGCTGAGAAATGTGGCCGGCGTGGAGGAAATACGCAAAGCTATGGCGGAGGAAGGGGCAATTGCTGTATTGCTCAATCTGGCGTCCTCGGATTCAATCCATGCGCAGGAGAATGCGATCGAGTGTCTCTATGCGTTGGCCTCTAATGACGAGAAAATGCGGCAGATGATTGCTGGGGAGGGCGGAATTCAGTCGCTTTTAGGGCTGCTGTCGGAACCCGCCACGCCCAAATCGCAGGTAAAGGTTTTAATTTTTTCTAGCTAATTGTTTTCATTAGTTTTCGAACAATTTTTTCAAAAACTTAGAATCGCATTTTAGGAAATTATTTTTAAGTTTTTCTGTGAGGTGGACAGTCCATGGTCTGGATCGCAAAGCGGTAGTGACCATTTATCAAATTAGATTATCCATTTAATAAAAATAATTTGCAAGTCTCTGTCTGAAAAATGCTGAGAGAACAATCCATTGTTCTCCCCATTATGCTATTGTTGTTAGGTTACCATTTAGTAAATTATCTGGAAGTTTTCGTCTAAATTGTATTAGAAGAATAATCCATACCTGGGACTGCAAAGATCAATGGTAGAACACCCTAACATGGTAATAGGTTCGCTATTTTGTAGATTCGTCATTCGGATCGTGTGCAAGTTTTCGTCTGAAATGTGCAGTAGATTGATGGGAGAGAGTCCCAACATGCTGATAGGACGTCCTAGGTTCAAGTCGTAACGCATTGAAGAAAAATAGCAAAACACACATCAAACAATCTGTAATACTCATAGCTACAGTTCTGACCTTCTGTCTAAAATATGTTGGAAGTACAATCCACTCTATGGACTGCAAAGCCACAATAGATCAGTGGTATAGCGACTTGTGTTAGTGGGACGGCCTAGGTTTGAGCCCTAAATGATGCATGAAAAATAATAGGACGTCCTAGGTTTGAGTCCTAGCTGATCCATGAAAATAACAAAGTGCACATCAAACAATCTGTGACACTCATAGTTACAGCTCTAACATTATTATCCCAGGTTCCCTAATAATAATCAGCTAGGGTAACCTTCTGTTTAGTTGCCACGGCCGAGGGCTGTCTCTTCCCTCAAATTCACATGGAGACTTGCACCCAGTCTCGTTTGTCCAGCAATTTGGATGTTTTATTCAATCCAATTTGGGAAATTGTCTACACATAAGTTGCAGACAGTATTTTAATGTTGTATGCAGGTAGCTGCCGCTCATATTCTTACTGCGTGGTTCATCTCATGAAACTATAAAACACGAAAAATTGAATCATCCCCTTATAAATTGGAGCATAGAATTTTCTGGCCAGAGATTTTGAGTGGAAGCTGGAAAAGGGGTGTATAGATTTTTGCATTACCTGCTCACAGAATATAGGAAACATTTCTACCAAATGACACTGTTTTTAGAACTTTTTTATTGTTCAATTTGAGCATAAAATTTTCATAAAACTCTTGCATGATGCTGAAAATGTTCTGCTGCATTGGACCAATTGTCTGCATCTGCTATGGGACCAATTCCTTACCCGTGGAAATCTAAAAGATACAATTTTTGTTTCAAATACTATCCATCAAGTTTTGAATATAAATATACATAGATTTGCCAAAATAGAAACAATGGCAAATACTGTGTTCTATAATACATATTTTTATTTTTATTCTTTGGGCAAAGATCCGTCAAGTATCCTGTACTTGCAAATATTTTGAACCCTCAGGATTTTCCCTGATTGCAGGAACTCATTATCAGAGCAATCAACAGCCTCTCTGCCTCCATTATTGCTGCCAAGACCTTGATTTCATCATCTGGTTTTCTTAAACAGCTTGCTTCTGTCCTAAAAAATGGACACTCCACAGTCCAGCAGTTGGCTGCATCTGCCATATGCAATCTCTCTTTCAATAAGGAGACCAAGAAGGCATTGGGCGAGGCTGGTTGCATCCCGCCCCTTGTAAAAATGCTTGAATCCAAGCCCAGTTCTTCTCAAGAAATGGCTGCACAGGCGCTATCATCCTTGCTTGTTGTGGAGACTAATAGAAGAGAATTTGTCAAGGATGACAAGAGTGTTTCCCGGCTGGTGCAGCTGTTGGATCCGAGGAATCAAACTGTGGCCAAAAAGTTTCCCCTTTCGGCCCTGCTTGCACTCTCCACCAGCAAGAGCTGCAGGAAGAAGATTGCTATGGCCGGGGCATGCCAGCATCTGCAGAAGCTTGCAGAGATGGAGGTTGTTGGTGCAAAGAAAATTCTTCAGAGAATTGCAGGAAGTCGGCTCCGCAACATCTTCAGCAGGAGATGGAGAGATTAATTTAAATTTGAAAATGATCAGGTACACCAAACACCATCCTAATTGGATTCCCCTGTAACCAATTCAATTCAATTCAGATATTGCTACTTCACTGATTTATTGGCACCTTCATAAATCACACCTGGCATTGCCCTTGTGGAAATCAAGTCTTCCCAAGCATCAGCGATTTTTCGTATATCCAGGATGTGGGTTTTGTCCTTGTCATATATCATTTTTTATGTTTTTTTCTCATTGACCAACATTTTCAGCACACCTGGCATTGCATTTGTGGAAGTTAAGCCCTGATAGTGGTATGAGAGGATTTGGGTTTCCAGACAAGAGGTATCAGAGCACGTGCATTCATCACATCAGAGATTCAGAACCTTATGAGTTTCCTGATGTTGGTTTTGTCTTCCCCGTAATTATTGTTGTCATGTTTTATAAAAATTCTAATTGCTCAACTCAGGCCTTGCTTCTCATTCGCCATTGGGTCATCAAATTACGCTCTCTTTAAAAATGGATGCAGAGTGGAATGTTGAATGGTCTGCAACATTTGTACAACTCCATTCACAATGTAGGAGTTTTCATCACACGTTCAGAATTTATGATGCTGTCTTGTTCAGATGATGTTTCTGCATATTTTGGTATGGATTGTAATCTGTGTCAAGCTTGGGTGAGGAACCACGGTGCTAAGTGGTCTTGATCTAACAAGTTTTATTGTATATGAATTAATATCATATATATTGTCAAGTCCATACGCTTGATATGTTTCGATATGCGGCTAATTCAGTATAACATATAATTTTTTTGATGTAATGAGCATTATGCTTACAGTGTGTTTAGTAGTATCAGCATACTTGTGCAGTCATTCAATAATCAAATAATATGTAAATGGTTTTCAGACCAAATTTTGTTCATAGTATCAGAGTGGTCAACGGAGGATTTGTTTTCTTCAGCTCCTCCTTATCTGGACCGAAATAACTATACAATGTACTGATTTTATTCTTATCAGCCTAGCGTTCATTCAGGGAGCTGACTTTTCTCTCTGTTCTTGTCTACGAAAACATTGTGGATACAGCTCTGAATAATTTCCTGTTTGTTGTGTATATGCAAGCTAAAATTTAAAATTTGCATATTTTTTCCATTTCAAGGCTACAGTCATAATTAATTTTAAAGTGCTTGTTATCATAGATCTGTAAAAGCAACATAACAACATGGTCAGAAACTAAAGATCCGTGGAAGAAGTGTAACTAAATTATTTTCACAGTGTTTTGTTACAATACATTTGTAAGGTCATTGTTTTAAGATAATGTCAGAAGTTAGTTTCAATCCATTGTAAATTTTGTCCCAAAAAACAATAAGCTAATCGGTCCAAAAAATTAAAAATATTCACATTTCGATTAACCCTATATAAAATATTTAATCAATTTTGCTACTTTTCATTTTATTCCCAAACATTCATGCTAAGCCTTAAAAAAAAGGGAAAAATCAAATGTGATGAGAAAACTGAGTTGAATCAGTACAGGGAAATTCTAATGAAATTAGATGCATATCCTATCTACCAAATACAAGACATAACATGGCATCAAAAGAACAAGTAGAAAAAATATTGAATCATATGCATGCTTTATCTACCCAGCACAATACACTATATCAAATGAATAACATGCGAGGAGAAAGATTATATCAGGGAACCACAGGAAACCAATCGGGCAGATGGTCGGTTGTTGTTTGATTTCTATATACAATGAAGAACATTCAAGAGAACAAAATCTCTTTGGTAGCTTAGGTTATATCAATTAGGCCTAACCACCCATATGTAACATGCACTGGGTGATTCATAGGTTCGTTGTTACGAATATCATGAAAAAAGACAATTCAAATCTGCAAGGCCTAACCACCCATATGTAACATGCACAGGGCGATTCATAAATTTGTTATTATGAACAACATAAAAAAAGACAATTCAAATCTACAAGGCCTAACCACTCATATGTAACATGCATGGGGTGATTCATAGATTCGTTAGTACAAACAACATGAAAAAAAACAATTCAAATCTACAAAACCAAAATCAATAAGTCCGTCCGAAACACCAAGGAGTAACAGGCTTGGTTTTGCATCTAATGAAGAACATGCAAAAAGACAATTCTATTTGGGAAGCATAGGTAAGCAATTAGGCCTGCATGCCAAGATGTAACATGCATCTGGTAATGATTTCTTTTAAGACATTGATGAACATGCAACCAGGTTGTCAATCAAAGACGACTCAACCCTCGAGTGCAACATGCATGACTGGTTTTATAAATTTTAATTAATAATAGTAATTGGTTTTATAGTCTATGATGCTGGATGGCTTGTTATTGGTTTTCCAAGACCTAATTGTATTTCAAATACAACACATACATACCTTACCCCTGCAGAATTTGAACTTAAAATCTCCCTTTCAAGAGCACAAATTCTTCACCGTCAGGGCAATTCAGGTATACTTGGACACAATCAATTAGGTTGCCTAACAGAATGGTTGATACTTCATAAAAATGTATATAAAAAACAGTGATTATATTGAGATTATTCATCTTAAATGACACGCGCTGCAATTTTAGAGCATTGTCCAGTTTGCAAGGGGCTTCTTGGCTCATTAATTCTAATTTTTGGAATGGTCTCCATTTTTAGCTTCTTTCATAGAAAGCTGCAGGTTCTCAGTTTTATGCTAAATGTACTCCCGCACATTTTTTAGAAGTTAATTGAGACTAACCTTTACAAAGATTCTCCAGGAGGCCAAGTGAACAGTAACATCTTATTAATCTATGTTTACAGGCAGAAGTGGTGTTTGTCAATTTCAAAACAAACAAATGAATTATTTGGTGAGATAAGGTTCCATGTATCTGTTGGATTGTGTATCAGGCAATAAGCCACCGATGACAGACAGATCATTGTTTTAACTTGGATTTTAATAAAATGATTGAATGGGACAAAGGAAAAGACACATTATTCGATCAAAGATTGAAGCAATCCTGTCTTATTCCGTTTCATGCTCGAATAAACTAGTAATGAGAAAGTTGAGCTTTCACTTTCCTTTACGTACTTGAAAGGTGGGAGACATATTGCAGATACTATCCACCCCACCAACCATAATATAACAGCGGGGGGGTCAATGAGAATAATGTTGGGAGGGATATTACAGATACCATCCACCCTAACAACAATGATATAACAGGGGGTCAATGAAAATGACTAACCCTTAAATTAACTCAGTATTTTAGGTCTAACAGGCCACAGTCAAATTCAAGTTTGAATGCTCATTGAGTAATCATGGTCATTGGATGAGGTTGGATTTCACAGCTCAAACTTGAGTTCATGTTTATTATGATGATTTTATAGAGAATATTCACTGGTCGAAATTAGGAAATTTAAGTTTAATAGAGAGTACTCACCGGTCAAAAGTAAGGGATCCTAATGATCCACCAACTTGTAGGAAGAAGCACCCTCTTGGCGCTATCAATCAAAAGAGTCTAGTAGTTTCCTGTTTCCTCTTCTTTTATCCAAGTTTGTTAAAATTATTTTTCTGTTGATTTCTCTCTCATCTAGCTGTAGTTGTTTCAGTACCTTGTTGATTTTGATATTTTGTTAGACATTTTATTGAGTCACAACTAAAATGGGTAGGTATTTCATTATCTCACTTTTTGTGAACTTGACAAAAAAAGGTTTGCCCTACCTAACTGGTTATGATACGGACATTGACAAACCCTAGTCTTTTAAGACGGCTCAACCACATCTAGGTAGACAAAAATGTCAATTATATAAACATATAATCCTTTTTCATTTTTAAGAGCAGTGTCACATGCCCTCCAAAGAGTCGGTGGCTTTTGTGCTCTTTTTAAGCCTGAGTTTTTCCACAAAGAAAAGACTAGTCCAACAGAGCCCCCACCACACCACACCCATTAGAGTTTGACAATAACATGTAACAAAAATTGAATTAAAAATGGGCATCCAACATTAAAATGTGGCATTGATTCAGGATATAAAGAGCACATGCCCGCCAAATAATTCATTCCAGTCAGAAGGTCCACAACTACTTTTAGCACATGCAAATGGGCCCCCGCTAAGTAATTTATCAGACCCGGACTTTAATAAAATTTATCCATTTTATTGTATAGTGAACCAAAAAATATGTACCTTACCAAATGTAAGAATATTAGTATTTGCTTTACTAACTGTTACAAAAATAGAATATTACTTTTAAAGTTAGAATAGGGTACCTAATTAATTTCACTTTGCAGTCTGGACGGCGGAAGAATTTACCGGTGGTTCTACTTATGTGGAAATAGCATAGAAGAAGCTTCTTGAACGTGGTAAAAGTACTTTGGGAAGTTAATATTTTTTCATTTTATTCTTTTGTGAAAAGACATCGGGAAAGGTGACTTTTGGGAGGATTCCATTGAAATGGTTAGTTTAGGAAGGGACAAGTAGCGATATATTCGGAATAAAAGATAATTTTAGGGTCCAATATTCCTTCACATTACGAGGTAAGTAGTTTGGGCGGAAACATCGTTGGATTTTGACATTATGTTGCTCAATGTTAAATTTCATCTTAAAAATAAACGAGTTTTTGCATTCAAAATGTTATTGTAAATTGGGAAATTCCTTTCTTACTACATTTCCCCATGCTCACTCAACACTAACCTCCTTTTAAAATTTATCAATGGATGGAAACACAATTTATTTTAAAGGGTTAAAATTTTTTCATTTAAAATGAGAATACAAAGCACCCATCGTTAGAGATGAAAGAAATTAAAAAAAGAGATAGTTAAGTAATTAGAATAATTTCTTGTATTTCCCTTTATATCTTTTAGTGTATTCAATTCACTAATTGTTAGATTTAACACAATCTAGTAAGGGTGTAAACATTTTGGTGAACCCAACTCATGACTTGATATTTTCCTCTTTGTTTTTGGTGTTGTATCTATTTTCCTATTCTACCTCATCATGTCGTTGTTTCCACCTTTTTATGATATTCACTTCAAGCTTGTAGGTTGATATACGAATACTTGGGGTTACAATAGGAACCCCCTTTCATCATCCCTCTTCTACTCCTATAAATGGGGTTCCCAATGTTTGGCCTTATTCTACTACTGACATCTTTTCTAATGCCATCTTAACTATTAACGTTGATTCTCTAGAAAGAGGAGGATCTAATAATAACCTTGATATTCACTCTCGTGATCTATCTAAAAATGAGGCACAACAAATATTATAGGCATATATCAAATAAACAACACAAAATCAAAGACAATATTTATACTCCCTATATCAAAGGGAAAACAATAAGAAGATGGAGAACAATTTTTGTCTTTTTAAATCATAAATTGCTAAGAACCCATTACACCAAATAAATGACTCATCTTATTAGGGATAATCACAACTAGATTATTTTGTAGGGCTTAAATTAGGGTTGTAGCATTGTAGGACTCCACTATGTGTTGTTTTGGAATGTATGAACGAAATAGACATTCATGGTATTGAGAAGCCAACATGCTACCACTAGCACCATCCTTACCCCTTTGTTGAACCTCCCAAAATGCTACCACTAGCACCGTCCTCACCCCTTTGTTGAAAACCTCCCAACATGCTACCACTAACACCATCCTTACTCCTTTGTTGAACCTCCTTGGTTCGGATTTTTTAATCAATAATTGTAGAGGGTCAAAAATAAAAAATTTCTCCACAATTGAATTCAAATATTTTGAAAATAATTGTAGACATTCAATTTACTTGTTTCCTTTCTATTGTTCGCTTGGTACATTATGAATATGAACATATGTAAAAAAACTTGAGAAAGGACATGCTCAACCTAAGTTGGCGTGTTCTTGTCAACCCACCAAATCACCCAAATACCATGCCCTTCAAATTAAGTGGATTGGGAAGAGGAGGAGAATGTATAGAGTCTAAACACATTCAACCTCCACATGGTTTTCATAGGTGGTGGCATTAACATGGGAAGCACCACCATTTTCTAATAAGGGAAGGAAACAAAAATCTCCCTTTTAAGCTATGGAAGTCATTTTTTGAAACAAAATATGTATATCTTATTTATTTATCTCCATGTTATCATCCCCTCTTCGAGGTTAAAGTGGGTTTGAGGGTTTTAGATTTTGTAATGCGATGTTCCCAATTAGATATTATTTGTGTAAATATAATCTTGAACATAAGAAATGCACTCCTAATAGTCCTAAATTATGTAAAGAGAGCATGCTAGTAGACATGTCAATGAAAATATACTTAGGGTTAGAAAGATATTTCTATGCACCGAGCTTTGAAAGTGTGAGTGTGCTAAAATTGGGTGCATAAGTTGGGCAAATAGTTGTTAACATGCTTGTAAAATATGGGGACTTGAAAGTGTGCATAAGACAAGTAACCAACCGAGGATAGGTTCATGGCCGAACATGTCTAACAGGCTATAAATATGTCCCTTGATGCTCTAACCAAAACTCTAGTTCTGGGATTTGCTTCACATGTTTTTTGAGATTCAGGATAAGTGTCTAGTTTAGTTTGATAGTGTTGGGAATGGATATTGCCCCTCCTTGGTTGTATACCTAAATCGGGATTAATCATGATTTACACTGGACTGATCTCACCACACCCCCAGTGATGTGATGAGTGCTAAACTATGTACCAATACTTTGAGAAGGGATCAAGCCACACATAGTTCTCCCAATCCTATGATGATATGAATAGTTATAATGAATGTAAACAAGATGGATCATCTGATTAGTCCCTCACACTTGACAATAGACCCTTAACTTAGTTGTTGCTCATGGTATTTTTGATATAGGGCATCATTAGAGATATATGCAGAATTTGAGTAGCTTTGTTATAATGGTGCTATAAGGAATGAGTTCTTAAATGATTGTTCATGTCCTTCTTAGAGTGTGCCTTTGATATAAGATCCTTACATGCCCCTAATAGCTTAGGGTGGATGTGTTTATATAGGTGACCATTTGAGTGATTTCCCACTCAACCAACCCGAAACTACCATTTAGACTAACCAAGTTGAATTGTACTTTTGAAAAGATGATGGTTACAAGTACAAGGGACAAACTTATAGTGAGTGGGATAGGTTCCTCGGCCAAATGCCTCTTGGGCCCATGAACATGTCTACGATAGAGCTGGGATCAATTTTGAAATAGGTTATGGTCTATCAATGAATTATCTAAAGTGTACAATGATGTCTGAAGTGCTAAGTTGGAGAATAACTATGACCTAGTGGAATCGGGGTATATGCGAGAGCATGATGTTTTAAATTGGTTGATAAGTAAATAAATGGAACAATGTGGGAGTAAATGTCAAACTACATAGGACCATATTTTGGGTACTACAACTGCCCCTATTTTAATCTAGTATAGAAAAATATTTGATTAAAAGAAAAGAACAAGTAAATTCAAACTTCACATCCTGATCATAAGATGGTGTGTAACTAATGAATGTGCCCATGCGTCAATCTAATGTGAAACCTACAACCACATGACAAAGACACATCAACACTCAATAGTGATGTAAAATCAACATATGAAAACGTAATATGTAAATTGAAAAATCCACAGAACGATTACACCTAATCGGTAATGCTGAATTATGCCCCCAATGTGTTTGTTAGTAGAGGTTCCTATATTACGACATCCAAACTTGCAACATGTTGTAGTCTAGATTAGAGCATGTAATATACTGAGATGTTTCATTTGCACAATTGAATATATACCTAGATTTAAGAAAAGAGAACTATACCACAGGAATCCCGTAATGTAAAACAAAATTAAACAAAACTACATCAAAACACAAACAGGAAAAGAAACCATACTTGAGTTACTTTCTATTAGGATTAAACATTAACCTTCTTACAACTCAGATTACATAGCTTTATACAAAATGCAATGACTATTGAATTACCACCTTTCATCTCCTTCTCGTATATATTTAGAGGCTTTTCATATCCTCTACATATGCACATAGAAGATAAACATTCTATCTTTTGTCTTATACTACTATACACATACAAAATGATTGTGGAATTATGAACTATATCCACGTCGGCTTACTATCATTTTTTACTATCCAACATTTTCCTAGACTTAATAGTTGTCTCGTCCTGAGAAAAAATTGATTCAAACTATGGGGGACTTCTCTCTGCATTTGCTTCTATCTAGTGCCAAATGGTGATTCCGTTGATTTGTAACTTACTTTGTTCACAGTCGACACCAAGGACGTTGTTTACCAATTTTCATCCTCTACGCACTAGTTAACGACCCTTTTGGGTTTTCAATTTAGTAGAATTCCCAATAGATCACCCTTTCAAGTTTTCAACCTACGGGAACTCTCTCATAATCTTCCCTTACGGGTTTTTAGACTATGCGGGCTTGCTTACAAATATACCAAAATTTGCGCACTTAATATATCTTTCGTAATTACCTTCTGTGAAATTGTGATGCTCTTTTGTTTACAGGTGTTGCTACTATGTTTTCTTCAACTGCTCCATCTGGTGAGTTTGACTGCATGGGTGTGAATGTTGGTGGCGAGATTATGAGTGCGGCCTCATGGCTCTTTGGAGAAGTATATGTGGCAGAAGGAACCTTGTTGTGTTCTTCATTGTATGCGTAGTTAGAAGAATGACCTCTAGGTTTTCCTTCTATGAATTCTAATTTACAAAGGCTTCACTTATTCTTCTTGTAGTACATCTATGCAATTACATGAGAACCTTCGTAATTTCATATAGTTGGTTGTCCTTGGCCTACTGGGAAGCTTGGTTGTGAAACGATAATAGCAGTTTGGATATTTTGAATGAGTTTCTCCTAGTCAATCTCTTATCCACTGTTCTTGAACTCATACAAAAGTGTTCCTTATTGCACTATGTTCCCATTCCTACAATCGTTCATTCACATTTTCCATGGATTGCAGTGATGACTACAAATTCGGTTTCAATGTTTTTGTTCTTATGCCTCTATCAACATTAGTTGGTGTAATTTTGTCCCCACGTTTCATTATCATTCTTATTTTCGTCTGATGATAACCTACAACTGTGTGTGTTCCAATCCAAGAGTTCAAATGTTAGTTGTTTTGCCTGAGCTTTGGCTTGCTTGAGCAATATGACATAATCCTTGGGTATCATTATGACCTCTTTTACCTCCTTCTCGGTGTTGATTACTTGTGCTGCAATCTTATTAACCACTTCATTGTTGTTCCATTTGTCCATCAACTTGTCAACAAGAAGTGTTATCTGCATTGCTTCGCTCATGACTTGGTCGCCTATCATGTCTATGACTAACTGGGGAAAGTTTTATCTGACATACAACCTTAGATTGCACAATGTTTTCTCTAGGTTATCTTTTGTTGGGCCATTTGCAATGCGGTGTTGGACGTAAAAAATGACTAAGTATTGAGAGCGTGCGAAGGAATGTGGCGTGCAAGGAAGGAAGGTGCATGTGCATGCGCGAGGACAAGTTGAAGTGGCATGCAATAGGTTTGTGCGCCTAGATAAATATAACCCAGGACTTAGCTAATTTTGCAAGATTATATGCTAAAAATAGAAGAGTAGCGTGGAATGTACCAACCAAGCAAAGGATAAAATCTTGATAACTTGGCGTTCTAAGAAAGGGCTATTTTTGGAGGATGAGAATGTAGATCGAGCACATGCATGGAGGCTATTAATAAGATTAAAGCAAGTCTTATTTATAAGATAGTCTATTATTAGTTGTTTTTTAAAGCATGCATGCAGTTTATTTTTGGCACGCCTATTATTAGGAGAGTGCGTGGGCGGTGAAGGGAAAGTCCCCACTCCTATATATATCTGATGTAAACCATTATTTTGGAACTGAGAGTCTGTAGTCAATCCTTAGTTATCAGTACGTGGAGGTTTGTTATGATCTAGGGTTTGATACTCGCGTAGCATGTTCCAAGCGCTATTGGTACATTGACTTGACATGTATTCAGCTTCTGTTATGTAAGACTTTTAATATAATGGATTATGGAGGATGGATTATGATCATTAATATGTCTGAATATGGAGATTTCATGGTACAATTGATATTAGTAATTGTTTGATTTGTTATATTTCCTTATTACATGTGTTTCCAAGTGAATGAAACGGTTTAGTATGATTGAATGAGTACTTGGTGAGATATCACTATGATTATGCATGATAACATCTTGACAAGAAAATATAAAGGAGGGACTTGGTAGCTACACGTGCTGTAGGTGAGCATTTAGTCTTGCTGGATGAGGTGCTAGTGCGTTTAACACTTGTATGGGAAATAAAGAGTACATTTTGGTTCCATTGTCAGGACCTCTTTTCAAACTGTCTACCAAGATGTTGCATACAGATGGCGTATCGATTGACTCTAGAGAGCATTGAAATTTGGGTAGATGAGACTCAAGAAAATTTTACACAGAGATATAGCACTAGACCCGATTTCAATGCATGTCGTTGAGTGGAAGATGATATTTATCATGAGCTATATGAGGCATTATTCATCTTTTTTCTAGTAGAATTTTACAAGTGGTTGGCTTCCTACGCATTAGTAAAGTGCTGGGGACCTAGGCCAAGGATTTGGACACTGGAAGATTACTAGACTCTTCTTGATGCAGATGTAGAGTGGACGAGAGCTTTATATTGTTGGTGGGCTGGAGTGTTGCACAATTATACATCAGAGTAAGATATTTCTACGTATTTGTGTCCAGAGGAGGCTGAGTTTCAATTCTTGCACGAGACCAAAGGATCTTACTTGTGCACTATACCTTTATTGATCAAGATTTTTATCATAGAACTAGATTTAGAAAGCCTCCATATGGCTAGCTAAACCCTCACCACATGTAAGGGAAGGAGCAGGTGTGGAGAAGGATGGAGGTCACACTGGCGATGCAGAAAGAAAAAGAGAAGAAAAATGACTTAGGTTTAATGAAGCATGCGAGAGCGGGACAAGGAACATGCGTTCAGGATATTGAAGAGTCACTTAAGTTGAGGGGAATGATGGACCTCACCTAGAAGGTATTGAAGCTCTCATGGAAGACGAGGAGACACATAAACCATTCTTGTACTCCCAACTTTGGGAAAGTGCAGTAGAGAATCCCCTTACGGATTTGAATGAGAGCGTCCTCAAAGGAAAGAATGAGGACTTATGAGTGTGCACCTCTGAATCCCACCTAGCCACCTAACCCTTGCGTATGGTGTTCTAGATCCAAAGGTTGTTATTGAGAAGATAGAGCTAGTGCCAGGAAAGATTTCCAAGTAGAGCACAGGTAGTATATCATTTTGCTGGTTGAACTCAGAAGGGAATCAACCATTAGTAGCGTGCCCATGTAATTCACAACATATGCTCCAGTTTTTGGGAGTACCTATTGCAGGATTTTTTTCAGAGAGATGTCATCAGGATAGAGTACTTGTACATCCAGGCCATTGGCATCAAGCACTGTAATCTAAGGGTAGCATTGACGTGTAACATTTCAAAAAGCATGGGTGTTCACTTTTAGTTCACTACAACTCATGACATCAAGGAAGTTCATCGACTAGGATGCTCAACCTTCAGTAGGGGGTGCGGGAGGATCAAGAGGATCAGGCATCCTTGCCAGAGGAAACACTAGTGGAAGTTAGGTTCTGGATCTAGTGGACAGGTTCTGAAATATCCACCACATCCCAACCTCTCACCACTATCAATCCACTTTCAACCACACTACAACCGGTACCTCAAGTTTACTATGATATGTCTCTCATCTTACCAGTAGTCATAGAGGAATCAAGGATGAACCATTATCATGTGCATAAGTGCAAATTACTATGAATCACGATAAGGGAATTATTAAATTTCTATCATACTGAAGGTGAGTTCAATTTTCCATCCTACATCCGGCTTTAAGGGTCGGTCTCTGTGTCTAGCAAACCTGGTATATGAAGTATGACCCACATACCTAAACTATGATAGATTATAATGCTTTGACGCATACATGTTTTTGGCTGAGTTTCACATGTCTAGATTTTGAACAACAGAGCATAAGCATAAGCATGCTCAAGGATATAAGCAGGGCTTGTAATTGAATGAGACACCTGAGGTCAGTATGGCAACATTTTAAGACCTCGTTGTCCAAATTGTCTTATGAAATTCTTCAAATTCAACATTTATAGTGGTTCATTGGAGGATTACTGACTCTATTCCAAAGAGCACTCTCTCATAAGACATGTATATCCACGTGAGGCCTTGGAAGCCGTTATGGACGCTGAGGCGGTTGGAAATGTTGATACTGGAGCGAGCTTGTTCTTGGAGGCACAGATTGCAGCCATGGCGAAGTAGTTGGAGAAGCTTTATGCCAACTCAACACATGAGACACACAGTGGTATATGGTGCACTTGATTGATGAAGTTGAGAGGAACACTAAGGATAGTTTAATCCAGCATGTAAGTCCATTCATGGTACGTTGTTACTAGATTGTGAAGCACTTTCCATTGATGGACCATGATGTTCTGAACATGTCCTCTTTTGCAGCTGAGCGATTCAGAAGAATGTGTCCATGTATTGTAAGATTTGTCATGCTCATACCCAGGACACCGTTGATGATTACAGACTGATTGATCATATCCATGAAGCCATTAAAACAAGAGTGTTCCACACTAGTGTGTAGTCAGTGAGAATCCAAGAATAGTGCAGGAAGGACAAATAATGAAGGATAGAATAATGGGGATATCATTTTACGTTGGAGGATTTGAGAATGGATATTAAGTTAGTAGTGAAGTCAATGGATGGTAACACAACAGGAACCATTTTTTAGGCCAGTAACTTGTTACACTTTGGGTTTTTCAGATGCATTGTTAGGACAATATGTTGGCCCAGTCATATTTAGCTAAGTATGTTCAATAAGCCTAATTGATTATAATAGTGAAAACAATAGGTCGGGCTATATTCAACACTACAAGTGCCCTTAACACAAGTTGAAGTGCACCTTGATCCTTAAAACCACTAATGTCCCGCACTTTTAGGGAACGGTAAGAGCCATTAGCTGATTTCAGTGTCATACCACATTGTGGTACGGCCTTTTCTGGATAATTACGAAATATGAAGTGAGAGATTATCACATATAAGCACACCAAAATAATGTGACCTCAGTAACTGAGGGACAAACTAAGCACCTACTAGATGGGGGGTACTTATGAGAGTGTCGTGGCATCCATGGGTGCTCCAGGTACCGATGTATTGAAGGCATCAGATTCATGGGTCTACAGTGCAAACTGCTATCACGTGAAGGAATTATTCTTTTGATCTCAGGAAGGCTGTTCAATTTACTACACTACGCTTCAATTGCACTCACTAGCTGAGTTCAAACAAAGTCACCGAGGTTGACCCACATTAGCACTATGGTGGAATGACTATGCTTTGCACACATAAGTTTCTAGATAAACAAACATCAGAGTTCTAAAAAGGAAAGATGAAAAATAACGCACTCAATGTCCTTATAAAGTCCACAATTGTGGAATTACAAGTGTGAGGACTATCCGACATGTGTCATAAGACATCTGTTTTAGTTTTTTATGATTTCAAATGCAACATGCATAGTGGTTCATTGCCCTAGGATTTTTCTCATTCTGATTGAGCCATCTCATGAGATACAAACTAAGTGGATCTAGATGAGGCCTTGGAATGAGATAAAGTATGCAACGAAGGTAAATTGGAACTGTCCATCTAGTGACCCCGCATTAGATTTATAGACCTCCTATGCCATGACTAGAGCTAGAAATGCAGATGGAGCTCTTTAGATGCCTTGAACTCAACACCTTAGGCACAGATGTTAGATGCTTAGTATTGTCCTTTATTAAGATGAGGGACATAATGGTTATTCATATGATTTCTTCACTTGCTTTGTAACTAGACCCTAAAAAGGCCAACTCTGTTACTTGGATAAGATGCTCTGGAACTGTCCTCTTTTGAAAGTGCGCGATCTAAGAAGAATGTGTCCATGTA
Source organism: Taxus chinensis (assembly GCA_019776745.2). Lineage (NCBI taxonomy): Eukaryota > Viridiplantae > Streptophyta > Pinopsida > Cupressales > Taxaceae > Taxus > Taxus chinensis. Next base: position 30,106,713 of record CM034152.1, read on the forward strand.
TTGTAGTATTTTCCACAACCATACCCATGACACTACTGATTGCAAACTAATTGATCATACCTAGTGAAGCCATTGAATCCTGAGTTGCCAGGGCACTGTGGCCAGCGGATGAAAGGATGCATGAAGGATTAAATAATGAATGGCGCAAGAAATGTAAGATAATAGAAATGGAGGATTCTGAGGAGGATATCGAGGTCAAGGTTATGGTGGTGGTAGATGCAAGTTCACTCGAGGAACTTGTTACACTTGTGGGTCCCCTGATCATTACCAACGTGATTATCCTCAGAATACAGCTTGCTCATGGTGTGGGAAGCAACATAAGTTAGAGGATTTCCCAGACCTATATGAGCACATGAGTAAAAATAAGAAGAAGGACAAGGGTGCGGGGATGATCAAGGTGCAACACGCGAATGCTGATCAATGGATGCCTAAGAAGATTCCTGATCCAGAATTACAACCCATGCTGGTTATACATGTGTGCTGAGGCATGCACACGTGTGTGAGCCTCTGAATGCCAAGCCACTCATCACGAGGGAGGAAGTGATACATGATAAGTATCTAGATGTAACGCATCAGAAGAAAGTTTACTAGGAGACTATGGGAGTCATTTGATATCTACAGGGTGAAATACATTGCTTAAAAAAATAGGCACACGAGAGAGAACATGAAAATAATGTTGATCTCATATAGAAGGATGTGGATGACCTGAAAGAGGTGTGTAAGATGTTGCACTAGGAGAATATCATTCCACTACTAGGGGAATGGCTACATGAAAAGGTATCACACGCTGGAGTTAAGCATGAGAGGTGGGTACTTCATGCAAATATACCACCCCAGGATCATGAATTTTAAAAGGAAATCACACTTGATGCAGTGATTGATGGTTGGTTGGTGTGAAAATTTTGATTGATACAAGAAATGAAGCAAATGTACTCACTCTGGATGCATGAAATCAAATGGTAATACCTACATTGCAACCATCTAAATGTGTTGTGTATGGCGAACAACACCAGAGCTATGCCTATTGGGGTATTGAAGGATGCATCCATTATCATTTAGGGAGCCAAGTTTACTAGAGACTTTGAGGTATATTGGAGATTTCTGAAGTAGACAACTTTACAACATTACTTGGACGACCCTGGTGCTATGTGAATAATGTTGATTTGTGCTTTAATAAGAGATACATTAGTTTTGAAAACATAGATGAGAGCGTGATCATACCTCTGTATGATAAGAAGGCAGAGCCTTATGTTGAGCCCTTAAGTGAGGAAGAGATTAATGAAATTTATGCACAGATAGTGCACGATCCATAAAATGTAGAACCAACGAAGGAAGGTGTACTTCAGTGGGAAGACACGTAGTCTATAAGTGAAACTACTAGTGTTGCTTGTGATAACTAGGCTCATGGAACATATGAAATGGTCAGGTGCAAAGTTAAAGGGTGATTCATAAGGATGCTTAGGTCATGCATGGTGAGGCATTTAGGCTTGGCTCAGGTACCAAGGTATACTGGTGAGGGAAAGCTTGATACATTCTTGCACGTTATGGAAGATCAATGGCCAAATGAGGGAGATAGAAGAAATATTCTGGTCTATACCTTGCACGGGACTGCAACGTGCTGGTGGGATACACATAGAGATAGACTTTTGGAGTGACGAGAAGTGAGAATCACCTTTTCCACCAGGTTTACTCAGAGTAATGTACCTACACACATCTGTGAATTTCATGGTAAGACTCCAGCTTCGGTACACGTCCATAATTTTGAGAGACTATGGGCGCAAGGCCAGGAGGATTTACCACCATCCCTATGGGTACATAAGTTCTACTCCACACTAGTCAGATGTGCACATGCTTGGTATGTCCATGTTGAGATAAAAAGGGAGATTTTCAAACTGGAAAGAGATGACTGCATGTATGGTTCAAACTTTTGATTACTTTTCTACTAAGCCTCTAGTCCATGAAGCATTATAGATCATGAAGTGCATCACATTGGGGGATATCATGAAGGTGGAAGAGCTCATGCTAGAGCTGTTTGGTGAACCTGATTCTGAGGCATGCCTGGATTTTGACAAATCAGAAGAGGTACCGATGGGTCATGCCTAGAAAAAGAAAAAGAAAAAGGAAAGCTCATATACATGATTGATGATGAAGAGGTAGAGAACCTGGATGTTAGCCACATAGAGGGTGTGGGCGAGGTCATGGATTCTGCATATGAGAAGGCATGTGCATACCATGCTCCCATGAAAAAAAGAAGGTGAATATTGGCACTGAGGATGAGCCTAAGGAGGCCATTATTGGTGATTACTGGTTAGAGAAAGAAGTAGCCAAGATCATCGAAATCTTGCATGAATTTCAGGATCTCTTTCCAAGAGATTACCATGAGTTAAAGGGAGTACACCCTTCTTTAGGCGAGATGAAGATAAATTTGAAATAAGGTGCACACACACGGTTAGAAAGAGGCCTTAGAGGCTGAACCCTAACCTACACATGAAAGTGAAAGAAGAAATTGATAAGATGCTCAAGTTTGGAATTATTGAGCCAATTGAAGAATCTGAATGGGTTAGCCCCATGGTTATAAACATTAAGAAGGATGGGAGGATAAGGATTGTGTGGACTATAGAGATTTGAATGCTTCATGTGTTATAAATTCTTTTCCCACACCTTTTACAAAATAAATTCTTGAAGGAGTTGTAGGGCGTGAGATATATTCTTTTACAAATGGTTTTCAGGTTATCACCAGGTGCACATCGCAAAGGAAGATCAAGAGAAGACAAATTTCACCACTAAATGGGGAAGTTTTGAATATACAGTCATGCCCTTTGGATTGAAGAACATGCCCGCAGTATTCTTGTGCATTGTAGTGCAAGCATTTCAGGATTTTATTCACAAGTTCTTACAGGTATATTTAGATGATTGGACCATTTATGGGTTAGTCAAATATCACTGTGATAATCTGAGGCTCATGTTTGAGAGGTGCAGACAATTGAGCATCTCTCTTAACATTAAGAAGTGTATCTTTGCTACACCTTTGGCACTTTACTTGGGCACATCATTTGCAAAGAAGGATTATTGGTAGACCCAACCAAGATAGCTGTGATTTTTGGTTTGGAAGAGCCTATAAATTAGAGTGAAGTGAACGAATTTTTGGGACACACTGGCTACTACAAAAAATTTATCAAGGCATATACAAAAAAAATTCGCGCCCTTGGAAGAGTTTCTCAAAGCGAAAGGTAAATTTTATTGGGGTGGCGTGCAACAACAGACGTTTGAGACATTGAAGAAGCGGCTTACCACTACACCTATTTTGTGCTTTTCTTCATGGGAAAAACCATTTCATGTACATGTAGATGCCTTTGGTATGGAAATTGGCACGCGTATGTTGGTGCAACCTGGGAGAAGGAATTGTGGATCATCCTATTTTCTTTGCAAGCAGAAAGTTGACACCCATAGAGCAGAATTACACAATAACGGAGTGCAAAGCCTTGTCTATGATATACATGTTTCACAAGTTTAGAAAATACTTGTTGGCTACTCATTTTATCTTCTATACATACCACATGGCATTGAATTACTTGGTCAACAAGCCAATTTTGCAAGGGTACATCTGTAGGTGGATACTTATTTTTCAAGAGTTTGATTTCACAATAGTTGTCAAACTAGGAAAGAGAAATTTAGGGCTTGGCCATCTATCAAGGATAAATTCAGGTGAGGATGTGTAGAGAATTGAGGATACTATGCTTGATGCATAGTTGTTTAGGTTGAACTGCGCGCCCACCGATTTGGAAGACATAGTTGTCTTTTTGTTTACTAAACTGATGCCATAGGGGATGAAGACACTGGGGAAAAATAGCTCGTTATATGCGTGACACCTTATCAGTTGATTGGTGGAGACTTGTACAAAATGGGCAGAGATGAGGTCTTGCACCGTTGTGTACTTGAACATGAGTGTGAAGCTATTATGGAAGAGGCTCATGGTGGTATAGCAGGAGGACATTATGTAGGTGATGTGACTGCACAAAATCCTTATGGCTGGCCTTTGGTGGGAGACATTGTACAAGGATACCAAGGAGTATGTAAAAGCATGTGATCATTGTCAACACCTTGGAAAGCCTGGACATAGAGATGAGATGCCACTTATACCTATTGCGAGTGCGGAACCTTTTGAGAAGTGGGCTATTGACTTTGTAGGACCTATTGCACCACCCGCACGTAGGACAGGTGCGTGCTACATTATTACATGTACATATTATCTTATAAGGTGGGTAGAGACTGTGCCTATAAAGGATTGTAATACAACTACAACAATAAGGTTCCTATGGGAGAATATAATTAGTAGGTATGGCTTCCTGTTAAGCTTGAAAAGTGATAGAGGAACTCATTTCTTGAATGAGACCATAAAAAATTTATTGGAAGAGTTTATGGTGGCTCACCATAAAACCACCCCTTATCACCCTCAAGCTTATGGCACTACAAAGGATTTTAACAAGATCTTGGGACAAACATTAACAAAAATATGTGATGTTGGAAGAAAGGATTGGGATGATAAAGTTTCAACATTTCTTTGGGCTTACAAGACCACTTATAAGAGATTAAACAAGGCCACACCCTTTCAGTTGGTGTTTGGTGCAGAAGTTGTGCTACCAGTTGAATTTCTGTTACCATCCCCGTGTATTATGACATGTGGACTAGATGATGAACAAGCACTTCAAGAGCGCATTGACAAACTCATGCAACTAGATGAGAGGCACAATATTACACGTTGGAGCCAGAAGAATGAGAAGGCAAGGCAGAAGGCTTGGCATAATAGGCACATTAAGAACAAGACACTTTACAGTTGGCAAGATGGTCCTTCTCTATGACTCCAAGTTTGCATGCCACCTAGGGAAATTGAAGGTGCATTGGTTGGGAAATTTTGTTGTAACCAAGATACTTGAATCATGTGCATGTCAATTGCAGGTGCTGGATGGCACCATGTTGCCCAGTTACTTCAATGGGAGTAGGATGAAGCCCTACTATAAATAAAGCTTATTGGTGTTTTTAATAAAGAAATATTGCCACTTAGATTAGGTTTTCCCTTTCATGTGGTTATTTCCAGTTATTTCTTTTGTATTGTTGTTTTTATTTCCTTGTTTGTTGTAATAAGCGTGCTTGCATGCAAGAAGATGATTACTATCTATTGATTTTATGCACATAGGACCACACATACATTTAGTGTGGGGTGAACCAAGCGCAAGTGTGTGAAAAATAAATCCATTGGTGTCGAGATCTAGATACATGTTGACACAGTTGGAAAATTTCACACAAGTGTGTATGTGAAGGTGTGAAGGATACTTTTTGAAAGATGTGCGAAAGAGAAGGATGCTACAAGTACTAGGGATGATGGCGCTGACAAGGAAGTTTCTCTCAGGATGAATACCACGTGTGAACAAAAGGGGTTCACATAGTGTAATGAGAGGTAGGAAATGACAGAGTGAACTACTTAGTAGATGACATAGAGGTTTATGTGCTGCGGTGTGCGGAGGCGCACACAAGGAGGTCTGCGGCCTAGGAAGTAGTAGACACACTAGAAGGTTATGATTGCAACACGCAGAAGAAAGCAACATAAAGCACATAAAAAGGGAAAAAATATAATTAAAGCTGAGTATGGTGGTAGGTGAGGAGTAATTAATGCAAGAAAATCATGAAAAATCTATAAAAGGGGTGCAAAGAAAGTTCATTCTTACCTTGCATGATAGTGTTTGAGCTTTGGAAGAGCAACTGAAGTGCGAGTATAGAAGAGGAATTCATCAAACTTGCAAAATTTTTGGCAAGGCTTGAAGTGGAACTCTTTCATGGGAAGTATTAGAGAGAGGAAAAGGTGCGAGTAAAGGAGAATACGAGGTCAAGGGGTTGAATTTCAGAGCTAGGGTTTGAAAAATGGAATTCACAGCTAGGGCACGTAGGTTCAAAGAACTAGAGGCACCAAGAAGGTGAAAGGTTGCAAGAGTAAGTAGTGGTGAGCAACTTGACATCTAAAGCACATTATAAGTTGAGAAGAGTTTATCGTTTAGCAATGGCACCAAGGAAAGTCGTGAACAAGAACAAGAAACATGTGACTGAGGAAGCGCCAGATGAATGGTTTGCAAAGATGTAATTCCTAGGCGAGGTCATAGAGGGGAAACCATGGAATTCACAGTTGATAAAGTGTAAGATTAGCGATTTTAATCATTTCTAAGAGAAGACTGAGAGTAACATTGAGAAGGACACGATTATCAAGACAAATGAGAGGACAAAGTCAGGGAAACAAATTTATGATGACTCAGTACAAAGACTTCTGGAGAGTGTTGGAGTGCTTCAGCTGTATGAGTTAACCTTCTTTGGAAAACCAAAATGTATGTATCAGTGGTTAGTATTGCGAGTCCATGAGGACTATTTTTACTTTGCACGTAAAGGAATGCACTTAACAGGCCAGTTGATAAGAAGAGGTACAGGGTTGCAAAGCTTTGGAGAAGAGATGGATCTAGATTTGGATGATGATGTTATGGTAGAGGATATGGTAGTCATGATTAACTACCACAAGGGAGGTTGTGTAATGGATGTGTTAGGCATCGAGGATCCTACAACAAGAGTGACCACTCGCTTGGTGAGCTACAAGCTTGGATCGTCAGAAAGGTGGAAGGAATTGAATAAATGTTGGCTGCATATTGTGCACAAGATGGCAAATAAAATGTACTACAACATTCAGAGTATATTGTTGAAGGCATTATTGAAGAAGCAAGAGTGCAGGCAGATAAAGGTGAGAAAATTATATGGGGCACAATATTACTTCTATTGGTATTATGTGAGATTGGGGTACTTGATGGGCCCCAAAGAAAAGATGTGGGTGTATCTTATGGAGCACTAGTCACCAACCCAAAGGTTCACCCAATTTACTTGCGAAGGTAATATCCTACGCGCATAAAAGCAACGCGTAGACAAATGGTACATAAGAATGCATGAAGAATTTAAAGGAGAAAGGAGCGTACCAAGAGAATTACCTATGGTTTTAGATGGCCAAGAAGAATTTGCAGCCTAACAAAAATTCTGTTTGGGAAGATTTTACATGAATGATGGGGAGATAAGCCTATGGTGCAAGTTATCATTCGCGTTTACTGCATGATACTTGAAGGACTATGTGAAAAAATTATACAACACGAAGAAGCTGAAATTTAATGCAGACAAGGTGGACACAAATTACCATATACTGTAAAATACCTATGTTTATCCTAACAAGACAACCTATGAGGAGACAATGGAGTCAGACAACATTGACATTAGTCCTTGGTAGTTGGAAAGAAAGAAGTTGCGTGCATATACGTTTACCTTAGGCCCAAGTTCAAGGATGGGAAGTATGCTACTATAAAAGATGTGAAACTTCCAGACCCTCCCAAGGGAAAAACTGTAGACACCAAGAGGACATGTGAGGATACTCCTCTCAGGTAGGAAGAGGAAGAAGTAAGGATTTATCTTGATGCTGAGGAGACAAAAGGAAGATAGCAAAATGCTTGACCAAAGCCACAGAAAAAAGTTGAGGAAAAGGTGTCAAGAGTAGAGAGGTGGCGCAGGGACCTCAGAAGTAGTTAGAAGGTCTCCAAGGACAATGCCAATCAAGCCAAGCCCAGAGAAGAAACAAAGAAGAAAGCACAAGCTAGTGCATAAGAGTGATAGTGATGAAGAAAGGTTGTCAGATGAGGATGCATACAACATAAAGTCTCCTCTAGTTCATAAAATGGAAGATGAAGAAGATCCCATGAATGAGGAAGCCCATCGCGACATAGAGGTGCCTAGTGAGTGTGAAGAAGGTCCCACTGAAGAGGATGAAGAACAAGGAAAGAGCGAGCATGAACCATCCGAGGAGCATGGAAGAGATTTTGGTGAAAAAGAAGGGGGTATGTTTTTAGGCATTGAAACTCATATTCCCACAGGTAGGCGGACTAGTGGCCGAAGGGGAGAAGAAATATTGTGCACACCAAACCTTAGGTATGTAAATGACCCTACAAGATTATATGTGTGAGATTCCAAAACACGCTCGCAACTGAGTAGTTATATGGGTGGGAGATGATCGACCTAGAGGGCGTGAATATACGCACTAAATATGATTTCATGGACTATGTAGACACATATGGATGAAAATAAGTTTGATGTGAGTGAGGAAGTGTGTATAAGGTGTAGAATGAAGAAGGCACCTCATGCAACCCATGTGATGGTAATGCCCACCGAGCTCATCGATGAACATGCTAGCAATGCCTTAATGAAGATGATGGTAGAAGTGGCTCGTAGAAATTTAGATAAGGGGGCCACCCTTAGGACAATGATTTAGGATAGAAAGGATAAGGCACAGGAAGTCCAGTGACTCACAGAGGAGATGGAGAAAGCACAAAGGCACACAAAGGTTGTTTTGGACATGGCGGAAGAAATTGGGGAAGAAATTTTGGAGGCACGCCTAGGTTTTGAAGAAAGAACCAAGGGAAATTATCCCTCAGCATTGCACTAGTTACATAATTTGGTACACATGTTGTTATAGGAAAAGCCAAGTGTGTAGGGGCCAAGTAAAGAAGATATGGCAGTAGAGAAGGAGAAGAATAAGAAGATTGTAATGTGGAAAATTGTGGAATATGAAGCCATGTTGCAAACAATAAAATATGAATTGAAGAAAGTAGGTTGGGTGATGAAAAACTGCTAGGATCCCGAGCATATCCTTTAGGCATATACAATCAAGGAGGAGAATGAAGTATTAGCGACCAAGAAGGATGAAAAACTTGGAAGGGAAGAGAAGATGGCTGAGATTGTAAGGAAGCGCGATGCGGTTAAAACAACGAGGAAACCTTTAAAATAAGAATCAAGGAGCTTGGATCACTGGTGGCATGAAGTATGGATGTTCTAGAAGGGATGATTTTAGGCTTAGATGGAGTAATAAGGTATTTGAAGCACAAGGATGAGGGTATGACTCTAGAGGAACTGATGGAGGAAGTTGGGATGATTGTAGATATAACTAAGAAGGGGCTGGTAGAATGGGGCGAGTAGGATAGCACCCTTAATACAGAGTACCCTAAAATTTTGCAACCAATTGAGGAGCAGGAACGTGCGCTAGACATTCTTTCATTCTTTCATTCTTTATTCTTTGTATTCTTGGAGAGATAAGAGGAGAAACCCCATTTCCGAGGACGGGAAACGTAATTAGTGTGGCATATTGTTGGACGGACAAAATGACTAAGTATTGAGAACACACAAAGGAATGTAGCACGTAAGGAAGGCGCATGTGTGTGCATGAGGACACATTGAGGTAGCGCGTAGTAGGTTCATGCTCAGGTAGACAGAACCCAAGACTTAGCTGATTTTGTAGATTACGGGCTAAAACTAGAAAAGAAGTGTGGAGTCGCGACGAAGCAAAGGACAAAATCATGATAAATTGGAAGCCAAACAAGGGCTATTTTTGGAGGATGAACATGTAGATCGGGTGCACACATGGTGCTACGCCAAGCATGAGAACAAGTGAATCCAAAAACTACTAGTAAAGATAGGGTCTCAGTCACTTACTATAATCTTCAGTGTCCCATTTAGCTTTTGAATTGTATCCCTGAAGGCTAATGCTACTGTAATTGCAACAAATGGATGTCATAAGGCACAAAAATGGGCATATTTGGTGAGTCTGTCCACCACCACAATGATTAGATTTTTACCTTTTGATTTAGGCAATCCTGTGATGAAGTCCATGGACACCTCTTCCCACCTCTAGCTAGGAATAGATAGAGGTTGTAAAAGACCTGGAGATTTAATTGTTCTTACAGAGCTTGAAAAAAAGGGAAGAATCATCCTAGAACTAGAATGCATCCTTCAGACACACACTAAGTGATTGAGGACAAGGGTCATCACTGAGTATTTGATCATGTGGAAAAATCTAGACAATGAAGACATAACTTGGGAGGATGCAAACTTCCTGCAACAACATCTAAAACTTCTCAACATTAGGTAAAATTTTTCTTCGAAGGGGAGGGGCATGTTATGCCCTTAATCATATATCTTACATTGGAAGTGTAGGTCTAGGAAAAGCAAACTCCATAGTGTATCCACAAAAAAAACAAGAATTACATAATGCAAGAAAAGAAGGGTGCAAGAATACACACAAGGTTGCAAGATGTTGGACTCATCCGAGAATGCGTCTACATGCAATACAACACCCAAGAACAATGATGACTCCCATGTTTGTTGCACTTTATAAGTAGTGTGTTGATTACAACAGGGTGTGTTCGTGCAATGTGTGACAGTTGACCACTCACCTTCCAGTAGGTGATGAATCGCGTAAGAGTGGATGCCACAATAAGTCTTAGTCGAAAGCATCAAACAACATGTAAATAAGCACAAAAGGTCATAAGAAAGGAACAAGCGGACACAATAAACAAGTATGTGTCAGTAGAACCGGCGTCACATGAAGAAGAAGAGGAGAAAATAGTATCAGTAGGAGAAGCAACATCGACAGTCTCTGAAGGGTCTCCAAATAAAGACTGAAGAATGCTCCAAACAGTGTGAGGATAATATGAGTGCACCATATGAAGGTGGAGAGGTTTGGAGACATGTATCAACAAGTAACCACAAACATGGTCACACTCATCGAGCTAGTCTTCAAAATGATAAAGATCAGTGGGTGCAAGAACTTTCCCGTACAGAAAGGTATAAAGACCCTTGTGAGTAAAGTAACGTTCCATACAAGTATAACACTGTGAATAATCAGCCCTACCAAGAAGAAGAGGTGGAGGCTGTAATGAAGATGCATAGTCCAATGCGCTTACTGTTATCTCTTTTCGCGGCACATATTTTGGTAATTCTGCCAATAATGTATCTAATCTCAAAGGTCAAGAGTATTGTGGAATATATTTTTCTTTAACTAGTACCATCCTCATTGGCCTTTTCTCATGTTCCATTCTCATTCAATGATTCAAATTTGCATATGAGTCACCACCAACTGAGGATTCCATTTCCCATGGAATATGAATTTCTCCATTTGGATTTGTATAATCTTGATTGTGTTGCACAAAGTTATAGAGTTGGGATATATTTGATCTAGTTGGGGACCATATATTATAACTTGGTTCTTCTCCAATGAATTGATTATTGGTAAGGGTTTGAATCACATTTATTCATTTTGAGAACTCTTCCTTTCTTGTTTATGGCATGCATCACAAGACGGGATCCTTTTCCTAGTATAACACCTTAAAACAACTTTCAAAATCATGCACATATGGATGAAATGGTTCTTTAGGGATGGTATATGGTTTTTATTTAGTCCTATTCATACGAATTATAGTAATAGAATCATCTAGATGTGCTTCCATTCGATTGGTGATTGTGCTGATCGTTATGTTACCATCATATGCCCAATTCTTTCTAGTCAATACTGGATAATGTGTTTCATTTGTTTTAATGTCTATGAATTCAAAATATCCTTCAAACATAAGTCTCCTACATGTATTTCAATGTATTCTAATCAACCAATTGGGTCTACTATTCTATAGTCTGCGAGACTGAGTGTTACATGACTATATGCCAAAGTAGGAGCTCCCATTGCTTCCCAAGTAGATTTTGGCATCATGTTTATGGTGCTTCTAAAATCAAACATTGCATCTCTAATTTCATAGTCTCACAAAGTTACATTTAGTCAGGTGTCCACATCCGTAGGCTTTTTAGTTTTTACATATTAGATTGGTTTCTTCACGTGCACCTCTTTTTTGAAACACTTTCTAATATAATTATGAGAAGATTGGATATGTTCTATGAGATATATTCATTGTGAAATACATTCAATATGTTCAAAAAATCATATAAAGATGCAACTACTCCTTTTTGTTTTAGTATTCTAATCATTCGTCCATAAATTTGGGATTTTACTGCATCGATGTTCTGCATGGAACCATCCCTACTTTGAATTGATTGGAGTAAATTTTTAGCTTCTTCTAATAGCACATTTTCCTTTCTTGGTTCATGATAGGTATCTTTGTGCACTCAATGTATTTAGGGATCCATTAGAATCTCCTAATGCTCTCAGCCTTGTTCTTTCCTCTTCGCTTGTGTAATAGCGTGAAGATTACGTGTATCTCTAGGTACCACATTAATCATCTTGACATTGCACAATTGTTTTTCTTTTATTTGTTTCTCCAATATAGGAAAATCTTTTGTATTGTGTTTTGTTTGTACCCTAAAGTAAGAATAAATTTCTCGATCAGGATTTTAAGGGCAGTTTCACGTATTATGTTTTGGATCTCCATAAAGGTAACAAATCACTATTTGTCGTCAAGGTCTGGGTCATGTCCTCTTTTTTCGGTATCCACCTTGATGCCTTCTTGCTACAATCAGTATGGTCTTGATGGTGCATTCCAATTTTTATTTTGTCCTTGATATCCTCCATATTTTTCTTGTGGTGAAGGCATATTCCACCCAAGTGATTGTTGAGGAAAAGGAGGCTCCCACTCCATATTGTTTCGTAGAGATGGAGGTGCCCAACTTGGACTGGATTGAGGAGGTTGCGGTATCCATTATGGGTTTGTTTGTGGTGAGGATGGAGCCCATTACACAATCAGATTTGGTGATGCCACCTTTTCTCTTTTTGCTACAACATTTGGTGCTTTAGGTGCCATTTGAGCTTGTACTGCCAAAACATTTCTAGTAATTTCCTCCTTTACATCAATCAATTCCCAGAAGTCTTTTGTTTCGTGTGTCATGGCCTTACAAAAATAACATACATCATTTTGAGGGTTCCTTACATAATCCTGTAAAAAAGGGTAGTTGCTAATTGCATGTCCAAAATTTTTACAAACATTGCAAAATTCACTTTGGAATCCAACTTTCATATTATGGCAGTCATTCTTATTATGTCGTTCCTCCTCACAATCTACACACCATATACCGAGTCTAGGATTCTTTCCTTCATGTAATTCCTTCAGTCTTCACGTCACTGAATTGAGCTTTACTTCTATTTTGAAACTCGAATTACTAATGTCTCCACAATCTTCAAAGGCTTCTATTTTGGTTGAAAATTTCGTCTTTGCAATTACAAACTAAATTTTACTGCATAATCCTTCTACAAACCAAGAAACTTTATTTGACTCATCAAAATTGAAATTTACTTTATTCATGACATCTGAGAATGTGAGATCATATTCTGTGAATGTTTCTCCAGGTCTTTGTTTTATTTCTTTCAGATACTGAATTGTCTCCCCAACACACTTGTTTCTTTTGAATTTTTTAGTTAATGCATTACATAAGTCCTGCAAATTCTTCGAACTCAACTATATTGATTAAATTAATTGCAAGGATCTTCACTGTAGTGCGTCTATTATTTCACATTTCTTGGTGTTGTCATCAACGACTCCTTTTGCACCCCATTGCATGTCACAGGTCAACAAGTAATGTTCAGGAGTGGAAGTTCCGTCATATGGCTACAAGATTGTAAACAAATTAGATCAATGACCCATTATGCTTCCTAGCCCTAACTAATTTTCTGGTTGAATTTGCACAGTTTGAAAGATCAAAATTTGTCTTGGGTTTAATTGCACTTCAGGTTGTGAATTGTTCACTCCATTACTTTTACTGGTCATGCTAGATTTAGGTTTTTATTCTTTTAATTCTTCAGACTCTGGGAAAATGACCCTATATTTTGGGCTGATGGAACTATTGTTACTATCTTCTCCCCTTCATTTGCAATTTCCTCTCAACGCAATTCTCCATAATGAAGGACTATGTAATGAAAAATCTACTTCTCTTGTGACTTCTCCTATACCAATTTCTCCTATTGATAATTTTAATATTAATGATGTTTTATATTTTTGTTATAATCTTCGTTGCAATTGTTGTAGAATTTTGAATTGTTCTATTTCATTCAAGCAATCCCAAGTAATCAATTCTCTATCAGGCTTAAGGATATATATACTAGAAGAGGGGTACTATCATCTTCTACGGCCCCTGATGGTCCTCTTGCATTCTTTCCTCATATTGTATGCTTGCTTGATTCTCACAATACCAAGTTTTCCATGATGGTTTTTATGGGTTCAACATCCACTGCTTACTGAATCTACTCCTAACTACTTCTAAGCGATTGTCCTATGTTTCCTTCTCTTTTTCCTCGATTTCTTCTTTGGATTTTGTTTCTGGTTCCCCGATTTCTTCTTCAAGATCCACTCTTCATTGCACACCCTCTCGATCACTTTGGTTCCTTTCTTTCTCATTTCCTTCATCCCCTAAAGGAGGCTTTTCCCCCATCAAAAACTCCTCCTACTTTACTCCTACACACATTTCGTTTTTTCTTCCCCCATAATTATTTCCACTTTCCTGTCCATTGCGAAATCTTATTTTTCTCTACATCCTCTCAATTCTTCTGTTTTGTTCCTTATAAGTTCAAGAAATGTGATTAAGTGCTAACTTGAGTAAAACGACACAAGAAATCCATTGACTCTTGTTTGCTTTCTGTGCAGTTATAATTGACTGAACAATTTCCATGTGATATTTCCACCAACAATGTTCAGATTGAGTTGACTTGCTTTCCCAAAAAACCTTTGACAGTGGAAACATTGAATCCCACGGATAAGATTAAACTTTAGGACAACCAAACAATTCGAGTGACCATCATTTTGTAGTCATAAATTAAACTTTTTATTCTAAAAGTTAAGGGTAGATGAAAACAAGACGCCAAAGATTTTCATGTACTTAGACCTGTTAAAGACGAAATGATGTTACTTATTCTCTTTGAAATATATATTAGCAATTGTATAGGTATGAGTTGTAAAATATGTTGAAGGAGATTTAAATGTTTAAGTATTCCTTAATAAAAATGTATCAATTTTTTTTTTCGTAGGAATAAATTTTGACAAAGTCTGATTTTGTTTTAAAAGTAGTTGTCTCATTTTAAAATGTGGCATATGGGGAACCACCAATTCCAAATATGAAGTGTGTCTTCCTTGTTTGAATGTCTCATAAAAAATATTTATTGTCACCACAATCAAGAGTAAATCATGCAAAATCTAGCATTTAGCGAGCCAATAAATTTATATTTCATTCTCAATTTAGATATTAATATCTCATTTCCTATTTACTACAAAATTATTAATTTCCTTCAAGTATATCATGTGAATATAAATAATCAGTGATGCTTAATATACAACTTAATTATATCAAGTCAACATGATGGTCTAGTTCTAAAAAACACTTACAAACGACATGTTTTCAAAATTTAAGTAGAAATGGACTCCTACTTACCACTTCAAGTATGACACCATGCACTTAGCAATGAACTCTAGATTATTGTTCATGATTAAAATTATGGGAATTTTTCTTATCTCTAAAAACAATTTCTCTTGCAAAAATCTTGAAGATAAGTTCAAATTCTTTTGCAACAATCTTGAATAAAAAGTTTGGTTGTAGCATGGCAGTCATTTCATACTTGAAGGTTTTTGACAACTTCAATAGTTGTTTAAGGGGATTTATCAACCCAAATGCAACAACTGAATTTTGATTATGGTGGCAAAGGAATGCTTCTTTCTCTTTGTCCTCTACATCATTTAATGCAAGTCTTCTATGGGTTATACACCCTACTTCCTTCATCACTTCAGACAATTCTTCCAACTTTGCATAGATTTCACATGTTTGTGTGTGCGATATGTCTCGTACAAAAAAAATCATGTACTATTTTATGGGCTAAGGTCCAAATACATCCATGTATTGTTTAAATTTATGCATCTTTCATCAATAATCTTTGTACCAACATCACCTCACATGCTCAATGTTGCATAAAAACACACATATTCTCCCATCCTTATTTGTTTACGTGATCTACGAGCTCCCAAAAAAACACATCCATATAATCACATCAAGCTATATTGGCATTTCAATGATAAAGTTAAGAGATTCCTCAAGATAGCCAACATGGCAACGAAGGTCAACCATAAATAGATAATTGAAAGGAACGATAACCAGATCGTACCAAGCCAAGAACACAGATGCTAATCAAACACCATGATCAATAAGATGAAAGCAATTCCATAGAATAACTTTACATAAAACCTTTGCAAACAAATGAGCAACAATATCATATATTATTATTGAACTCAATGTAATACATTGAGAATGGGCCTTGCTTAAATAGACAAGAAATAACAATCTAAGAACCAGTCAAAGTTGTAGATTAAGCCATAAATCAAGGAAATAACTAGTCATCAAAGAACTAGTCAAGACCATAGATTTAGGAGAGAACTAGACATCAAGGATCTAGTCAATACCATAGATCAAGAAAAGAACTAGTCAATACCATAGATCAAGGAAATAACTATACCTAACAACTAGATAATATCTCATAATATCTAAATAAGATAAAAGAAATATCTACACACATAAGTGGGTGAGGATAAATATAATAAAGGTAAATAAAGTACCTAGGTGAACATGAGCTAAGGTAAATACCTACTCTAACACCCCCCTCAAGTGAAGCTAGGGGCCAAAATAGAAGTGGCATGCCCACAATATGAGTCCCAGAAACTAGGCCTGATGAGGTACTCATGTACAATAACTAGGAAAAAAAGGGACACCGTAAGGTACCCAAAACCAGTAACAAAAAAGTAAAGAGAGTAAAGACCCGCTCCAAGGCATCCCAAGAAGCTCGGCTCAAAAAACTCGTACAATGCTGAAGAAGTTTAGTGTGCATTGTGATCTGAATCCACTGCTCGATCATAGAACTCAAAAACAACTGACACTGGGCTTCACCAAAATAGCTCCATACAAGGAGACTGTCAGCGGAGTGATGTTCAAAGTGCAAAAAAACACCAAACATAATTTGATCAATTGCTGCAAATAGGTGTGCCACGATCCAAGAATAAAAACCAAAGCAACAAGGTGTTGGTCGTCAGATAGGACTTTACGAAGAGCAACAGTCAGGGGACAAGAAGTCCCTCCTCTTTAATGGGAGAGGTTCCCTTATTCAGAAACGAACCTATTTACAAATGTACAAAACATGATTTGTTGGTTAAACTTGGATATTACGAAAGTGTTTTCTATGAAGATCATCAATTACAAAAGGACTGAGGAAATGAGAGTATGGGAAAGAGCAGAAAGGCAACATACAGAATTATAGATATCAGAGTAATTCTTTATGTATGCGAAGTCACAGTAAATTGAAACAAGATCATTTGTATCGGATAAATAAGATGGAATTCAAAGACACAAAGTTCTATAAATAACATATGCTAGAACACAAAGTTTCTTAACATAACACAAATTCATTAATCAAGGACAAAAAGTTCCTTCTTGGTTATACAAGATCACCAGGCTTGCAAAGTTGAAGAGTATGCAATCGGTAAGACTAACAAACTTGAGACAAATGATCTTCACAAAGAAAATAAATGAAAGCTTAGGAATAACAGGGATCAGATAGACAAAGAATGGAAAGTCCTTCTGTATTGATTTCTTTATAATCTATTTACACTTTTCGGAAAATAAGCCAAGTTCTTCCTTTTTCAAAATGGCGTGGAAAGGCCATTATATAGCTTACAAATCAATTACTCTTTGTAACTACTTCTTTTAACTAAATATTAGTTAAGGATTGCCAATCGCAATACCTCAACTTATTACAATGAATTCGAGAAAAAGAATTAGAAAAGAAGAGAAGAATAAGGAGAAGAAGACAGGTGGTTATGACTGAGAGGGGCTCACTGACTTCAAAATCCGCTGCCTGAACTTCTTTAACGCCTCAGCTATGTCTCTGCCACGAGGGACTGACGTGTTGGTCGTAAACTGAGTCCAAAATCCAAGACACTTCTCCATCTCTTTATCAAACTCGACATGAGTATGATAATCTTTGTTTGCTTCTTCAATGGCAGATTGAAGAGAGCAAATCTCCTTCATTTTCTCCTTGTAGATGGAAATTTCCTTGAATAAGTTATCTTTGACAAAATCTTTGAATTGAGCTTTGATTTCTTGTAAGGAAAGGAGTACACCAGAAGTTTCATCTTGAAGATGGCAGTGTATATCTTTGAAAGCAGAGACAACCAGTGTCTTGAAAGCTTCACCCTTCTGCCAGCTGTTCTTCAGTTCTCCCAAAGCCTCCTCCAAGACTTTGATCTTCCACTCCACGCTGTAAACCCAGGATTTTGATAGATTATCCTTTGCATCATCAAAAACCTTATTTGCCAGTAAGATATTCTCATCTGTCTGTCCCATAAGGCGGAGGTCTACTATGCAACTACTCCAGAGTTTGAGCTCTTTATCCATGATCCCAATAGTAGAGGAGAGCTTCTGTTGAAAATTGTTCACTTTTCCATGGAGTTTGAAAGCTTCATTGATGAAGTTCAACCCTGCAACAAGCATATCATCCACCATGGCTTCCATAGCTCTGCCATAGACGGAATACTTGTGCATGTCTTTGATACTCTGCACTTCATCTTGGCTCAAAATTATAGGCGGTGGAAGAGTGGTCAATGGAGTAGGGTCTAAAACTTTGTCCTTAGAAAAAAGAGACTTGATGAAACCTGTGAGAATTTGGGCCTGTTCTTCTAATTGTTCAATAGTTTGATGCCCTTTCTCTACCCTCCCAATGACTCTTGTGACTGTTTCCTGGAGGTTATGGATCTCACCTTCAGGAGTAGACTCTCCCATTGGAATTCTTGAAAGCTCCAAGTCAGATGCCAGCAAGTCTTGCTCTGATTTGTCTACTGTAGGCTTAGAAATCTCCAGGAATTGCTGACCTTGAGCATCAGACACTATTCTGGAGGTAGTTCTGGCTTTCCTGGCACGAGAAGGAGTGGTGCCCAACAAGGCTGCGACAGCATCAAAATTTGACCCTGAACTCTGAGAGGAAAATTTTCTCTTCCTATTGTCAACCAAAGGTTGCACCCACGCAAAAGAGGAAGAGGAATCAGCAGAAGGGGCAAGAGGGCCGAGAGAAAGAGAGCTCATGACACTCAAGGTCTGCGCAGCTGTTGACTCGAGTTGAGAGGTGAGTGGGGCACTTGGGGCAATTGTGGCAGAAGAGTCAACATCACCTGAAAGCTCAGTGCTCTGGATTTCTTTATCTTTATCAGCTGGGTCTTCAGGAGCATTTGCAGGGGTTGGCATTTCACTTTCTTCACTTTCACTTAGAACAATGATGTTCTCTGGTCCCATAGGTAACTCTGCCTGCTTTCTTTGAGGGTTACTTTCTGTAGGATCCTTCTTAACCTCCTTGAGTTTCTTCTGGTACACTTGAGTGGATGAAGAAGGAGTGGAAGCTGCAGGTCCTTGAGTTGATGAGGTAGGAGGGGTCTTCACTGGTGTTTCTGACCTTAGAATAGATGCTTCTCTTCTTGGTGTTGAAGCATCCTTAGAAGAGGATTCTCCTGAATGCCACCTGAATTCTCGAACTATCCTGTCAAACCAGACCTTAGTCCTGACTAAGACTGGAGCAAGGATCTTAGCCAGATCATCCCTCTCTTTCCTGTTCCAATCCAGGTCCTCCAAAGGAGTGTGCTTAACCACATTTTCATACTCATACGAGTATAGATCAGAGTTGTCATCCTGGAGACCTTCAGGAACTTGATATAGACCGAGTTCTTGGATCAGTGGCAGAGAGAACCTGCCATAATGTCTTCTCCTGGCCTCAAAATCATCTGCACAGTCAGCCCAGTAGTCTTCTGTATCTGCCCTATGATGGTAGATTATCTTGATGTTATGTTCAATGAACTTCTTCAAGTCGAAGTAGGTCCTTGGCTTGAAGAAATGAATGGTGATAGGGACCAGGGTTCTCTCTATGTTTTGAGCATCCAGGGCTATTTTGCAAGTGTAGTTTCCCAGAGAGATGGGAAAGTGCAAGCCAGAAATCTTCTTATCTCTGCAAGTTCTGTGCAACTTGTCTAGTTGCCTGCATATTTCTATCAAGGCCATCTTATCATTGCAGAACATGGGAAGCCGCAGAGGGGTGCTCTCATAACCAGCAAGCCTGATATAAGAAAATTTCCTGAACTGGATGAAGTAAGCACCATAGTGCGATATTAGAGTCATAGCTTCATCTGAAAATCTCCTGGCAGTGTCACCTTCGAGCAATCTGACCATGTACATGGTAAAAGCGTCATTGACCCTTCTAAAATTATGATTGCTGGTCTCCAAGGTGAATTGCGGGCAGCAGGCATATACTGGATCGTCTTTGTGTGCATCTATATAAGAAAAACCGAACCATTGCCTTGATGCTGCCAGAGTGTACATCAGGTACGAAGTCATATAGAATTTCTTCGTTTACCGCACGTTGGACAGCTGCTCTGCCAAATTCATGCTAATGATCTCCGCCCAGCTGATATTCTGTGTTCCCTCACACACCATGCTGATGAGCGGGCACATCTAGAAGTGAAATTCGTTGGTAGTGGGAAAACCCATAACCCGAGCCAACAGAATTATGAAATCAGACAACTCTTCATTGAAAGCTTCTCGTAAAAGGGTTTTGGACAGACGAGAAGCTCCCTTCTTAGGGTTCTTCAACCAAGACTTCGCCACTCGTGCCTTATATTTGTCACTGTCTTGGTTGAACAGGGCCTGTGCTTGATCCTGGGAAACGACTATGGCATTATCCATCTTTGGAATCCTCAGAGCAGTGCTAATGGCGGCAACATCCAGTTTGGCGATGAGTTCCCCGTGTATATTGGTTAATTCACTTGAAGCAGGGTCAAAGTGAGCTCCGCACGAAAGCACGGTATCAGCGTACTGTACCGAGATCGGGAAACCTCCGGCGAAAGCCAAACCGCTATCATGAATCATTTGTGCCATTGGTGTAGGGTTTGTATCTGCCATCCTCACCCAAAAATTACCGAAGTCGAGATGTCGAGCTTCACTGTCCCCAATATTGGGAACGGCAGACTCTAGTGACGAAATTTGTTCCTGTCCTTGGAATTTGATCTTCATATTGGTATTATCAGAGAGAGAGAATTGCAATCTAGACTTGGGAAGGAATTGCAGTAGGGAATAGGTATGTGCACAGGAAATTAGATTGCGGGGGTTCGGGCAAAAGATAGCAAAGAAGCAGTGTGAAAAATGCAAAAGGGGGTCTGCCCGTTATATAGCCGTTTTGGAGCGAGAAAGCAAATCAATGCGCATTAAATTCATATCTACCAATTTGACAAGCAACATATTCAGGTAGAGCGGGAAAAACTAAGTATGAATGGCACTTGGTTCGCTTGGGACATGTGAGACACGAAACGCGCGGCTCGGCCAATTCGGGCGAAGCAGGGAGAAGACGCACAAATGAATTTGGGGACATTTGGGACGAAAACGCGCAAAGGATGCGGTTCGGGTGTTTCGGCCAAAAATGGAACAAAAAGGCCCGTTTGAACTTTGGGACATTCGGGACGAAAAGTTCCGAAGGGCGTGGTTCAGGCGAATCGGCCGAAAATGGAACAACTTGCATAATTTGATTTGGGACATTCGGAACACGAAAGTGCGAAGTACGCGGTTCGGGTGTTTCGGCGGAAAATGGAACAACTCACACAATAAGTTTGGGACACTTGGGACGAAAAGTTCCGACGGGCCCGAAATCGGGACAACTTCAGGGAAATCGGCCGATCGGGGAACAGAACGCACTTTTGAACTTGGGACAGTTGGGACAAAAAGTTCCAACAGGCCCGAAAATCACTCAAAATGACCCAAAAACGCAGATTTTCTCAATTTCACGACTTAGGTACTTTAGAGAAAACACTTAAACTCAAAATTTTGAAATTTTTACCTTCATCAGAGCAGGGAATTTTGAGTGGACAACACAAGGCAAGGAAACAAATTCCAGAGTGTCACGATCCAAGAAAAGCCAAGGTAACAAGGCAAGGACACAAAACCTGAAGAAACATATCAACACCACACCCTCCCATATTGCTGAATGGGTGGAGTGACACTAAAAATCTGTATGAGTTGTCAAAACAACTACTCGAACACTGACAAAATAACACTGGAATGCACAAGAATAGATCCCCCATAAGAGATATTGTCAACATGCCAAAAGTGACGAAAATACAGATACAAAATCTCTCAACAAATAAGAGAGATACACTACACCTGCTAAAAAATGCTCAAAACAAGAAGCATCACAATGCATAAGGTATAGAAAGTGGAGCAAGAGGCCTAATGGTGGAGGAGCCATGCTTGTAGATTCCTCTCAATGAATGCCTATGTCACCACCACGAGTGATCAAATATCCACCCCAAATCAACATAGATGGATGAAGAAGATTCCTGCATATGACTTGGTGCAAAATGCACAAAGGGTGAATGTAAAAGAACATCAGAATGTGTATCAGGTTGATCATGTATGACAGTTGGAATCTCAGGTTTCTTAAGCTTGAGTGAAGGTGCAGAACTCATGTGTTGCTCATGATCCTCAAAAAGAGTCAAGCGAACAAAAAAGGATCTCTTTCAATGTGTGATCCCATTGAAGTATCTACTCGAAAACCAATGTCATGACAATAATTCCACTTAACATGTGGAATAGAGGAAACAATACCCTGTGAATGTCTGCTAATAACTCCGCTAGTGAGACCCATAGAACGGAGCATGCGAGAACGGAATGAAGTGGTATGCTTCTAAAAAAATCCATGTAGCTGAGCAGAAGTAGGATACACAACATGTGGTACTGTAATAGGCATAGATGTGAAAGAACATGTAGAAAGAAGCCTCACAGGTTTAGAAGCATCAAAAGCAGGTTCAGGCTCAAAGATTGACAGATCAATGTCAGTGGGTACAAGAGCAACAACTGCAAGTGGACTAGGAGCATGAATATGGTTGTCCACAATATGATGGTGATGTTGTAGGCTAGCAAGTTTGTTTTGTAGGGAGTGTATTATTATATCCCTATCATGAATGATAGAAGAGAATTTTACTTCTTGAGTGATCTATTTTCTTCCACAAATTTTACAATATCGTCTTGAAGTCCACATACTTAAGAGAAAAGCATATCATTCTAAGAATTCATGATAGGTATAAACTGGAACTCCCAAAAATTAAGGACGTCGGGATCAACTGAAATTGCATCCACAATTGATTACAACACTCCTCCATATTTAATACTTTATAATTATAGTTTAAGTCTCAAAATAAATATTTCCAATGGAAAGAGGACGAAAAAATAAACACTTTTGCAAAAAACGGCACTGAAAACCGAGTTACCGATCAAAAGTTACAAGCTTTTTAATATTTTGCTCTGTTATTTATTTTAGGTGCCACTAAAACAAAATAAAATGTTGTTGCCTTCACCACACAAATAATATTAAAGGGGCTGAAGTTAAGCACCTACTAGTAGGAATCACAAGCTTTAAGCCCTCATATGACCATACCATATGACCAAGGGCTAAGGATTTTAATGGTTTGGATCTCCATACCCCGTTCTCTCCCATTTTCGCACAAGCTGACCTAGGATGGAAGTGAAGCTAAACTCAATGGGTTGAACATGTATTTGCTGTTTTTTCTTTAAAATATTCAAGACTGTCTCAACAAGCCCATTTTATTCATATCCAACAATTAACACAATCCATGAACGTCATTTTTGTGAGGCATATAATCCACGAGACTCCATTTTATTGAGTATGCTAGTGAACAAGAACAGATCAGGTTGGAAACCTTTTGATTGCATTTGGTGAAACAATGTCTACACTCTGTGAGAATTCCCATACTTTTTTTTAGCATAAATGTGGTGATGGATTCATACATTCGAACCTTGTTTTTTTCCTCCAACCCATTCATGAGTTTGATTTGAAAACAACTCAATGATGTAGCAGTTGAAACCTTCCCTTAAGCAACTATCTGCACTCTCACGCCTTTGATTTGAAGCGAATTTGCAGTCCTAGTATTCCCTGAACCTAGTTCCTTCCCACACTACAACCTAGTTTTCTAAAATTTAGTTTTTTTTTTTTTCTAAAACCTGCTTCACCACTAGTTTGCAAGCATACTTATGTTTAGGAGATTGTGTTACAAAAAACAACATACATTCTCATTGGTGCAGTGTGCTTTTTCTCCTACTTTAACCTTTCAATAGAATAAATTTTATAAAGGAGACATCTATTTAATTTATTTCAAAAATTCAATATAAGTACATAAAAAATTATATTGTTAGACAAATAAATTTAAGTTGGATATATTGCTAATAACAATATATATATATATATATATATATATATACAACACTTATCTCCATAATATATAGTATTCTTATAATAAATAGTGTTTTAAATAATCTATTTAACACTCCAAATGGTACACATTTAACGATGAGGTAATTCATATAAGGTATTACTTTATTTCAAGAATGTGTGTGTTTTTCTATGTTTATTTATTTCAATTTATATTTCATTTTAAATATTAAACTTTAGTTATATGTAAATCCAAAAAGAATCAACATAGAATTTAAAATATTTTACAAAGGAATCATATTTTTCATGTTAACTCTAAAATTTCTTGTTCAATTTGTTGTTGTTTGTATCTAAGGATAGAGGAGCCGAACACTATATAAACAATAATAATAATCCTTCATTATATTCATATGGAGACTATACAAATAAATAGGAATAACACTTCTATAATCAAGGAGCTGCTCTGAACAACTCATCTCACAATTCTCTCCACAAACTCCTATATACGTGAGTTGTTAAAACAACTCACAACAATAATATTCACCTAATATTATTTTCTACCCATAATATATTCTCACAATTATTTCCCAATAATGTGATGACTAATATAATTTCTCAACATTCTCGCCTTAATGCGAACATGGAGAAATTTTTTCTTATATCTACACTTGCTTATGATTTAGTGATTTTCACAGGACAACTACAAACTTCAATGATGGTTTTGCATATGGCTAACTGAAAAACAAAAAGGTGGTTTTACAAGTGGTTTACCACTAACCAAAAGATGATGCTTTTGAATATGGTTTACCAACTAAAAGTAGTGGTTTTACAAGTGGTTTACCACAAACCACAAATGATGGTTTTGCAAGTGGCTTACCAACAACCACATCATGATACATGCAACACTTTCATTAGCTCTCATCAATATCTCACCTCAAGGATGACACAAGAAATTCTGCTCATACACAAACAGGAAAATCTTTCACAATGGAAATGGAACATTGGTATTATGTTCCCCCCTTCAATGTGAAATTTCCATTTATTCAGCAAACTAGACAATCAAGAAAACTTCAAATGAAACACACCATATGCAATTGAAAGCACACTACAAACACACATGCCACTAATGTTGTATGTGGCCCCGTCGTTGGTTACTAATGAGAGGTCATTGATCGACCTCCAACCTCCATTTTCCTCCATCATCTAGTCGGATGTTACTAGCTCAACTAGATTTGGATATGAAGTTCATATTGATTACAAATTGGATGTCGACTACCCCCATCCATAAAGAATATAATATTTTTTGTAATTTTTATTTTTTATTTTTATTTTTACAATAACATAATTTTGACTCTAAATAAACTTATTTTGAAAACGAAATTTTGTTTGATGGATACGACAACTATTATGACTTTTAACTAAAAGAAAAATAGACAAATTACATACGATTGACACTTTTTTTATGACTTCCAGGTTTAACTAAATACCTAAGATCATAAATTTCTAATATAACTGGAAGTTATTATTAAAAATTATAGGACAACAAAGACATTGACAATAAATTAAAATAAAAAACCTAACAAAACTTTGACAATTATGGCACCAAAAAAATCAAACCTGTGACATCTTGACTAGCATGGATCAAATGACGAATGGGGACAGCGATGATTGGTCCCAAGAAATCTATTACAACTGAGTCTGAATGCACAAAATGTCTTGATTGTAATTTTGCAATAGATTGAAAAAAACAATGAATTTAATTGTCTGATAGGCCTTTTTAAAGACAAATTTCTTTGTAACTATCATTTTATCGTCATCGTCGTCCTCAAGCATCAATTTTTTGTTTTTGTTTTATGTCTTCAATTTTGGAGTCGTAAGAAGAGGAAAGGGAAGCTCTTATTTACACCCTAGAATTATGTGCCTCTTGGGTTTTCCTTTGGGATGTATAAATGGAGAATATGACATCTTCATCAGGGCAGAAGTAGGTGTATTTCTTAGGTTGTGAGTGGGAATGGTCTCCAATAATAGACTCTGAGATTTCAAAGCCGTACCCACCACATCTGTATCATGCCATAATGGTGGTATCATCTTTGCTTGTATCAATGGGAGAAGAGGATGCGAGCCAGGAAATATAAAGACCTCTCATGCCGCTTATACATTTTATATATTTGGTGGAGGAGGAATGACACTCCCCCATTACCATTTCTCTCTACACTGCAGTGCCCAACATCCTACTACGAATCCTTAATCCTTCTTCCCTAGTTTCCACTGCTTCCTTAGGAGTGGGTGCAGATCCAATATTCCTGCTACTAGAAGTGTCATCACTATCCTGCAAATTAATGTATCTCTTCATATTCATCGCCTCAGAATGCCCAGGTGCTTGAACATATATAAATGGATGTGTAGTTGGAATCTCCAATATATAATGTAAGTAAAGTAATTCATGGTATGTAGGTATGCTCTGTCCTTCATCGTAGTCATTTTCTCCTATATTGTTTTCATCTTTTCATCTCCAATATTGCATTTTTCCCAACAAAGCACCTCCTAATCCTCAATCTTCTTCTTTTGTATGTAAAAAACAAAATAGCGGCAGGTAGTAGTTTCCTCTCAGAGAGAATTGAACCTGCTTCAGATATAGGTACAGATCCAGATCAATCAATTTGATTAACTAAAAATGGGGAATATAATAGTTAATCTAATATAGAATGATATGTAAATACAATAAATAAATGCAGTAAATAACTATGGAAAATGACCCAAACAACTAATCTAATGAAATAAGAAAACCTAATGTGTAAGAAGGGTAAGGAAGTCACTTAGCTGATTAGAGAAGCTCGCTGGACTATGTCGCAAAAGTGACTGGAGAAACAAGAAGCATGAATGACCATATAGAGTCCCCGAAAAGGATAGATCTGAGGTATCTAGCTAGAATGGAGTGCTTGGAGAGGGACTGGGGCACCTGTGGGTGCTCTGGTCTGTAAAATGGGCACTCTGGTCTATGTAAAAGGTCTAAAACTGAGTTTCACAGGTTTGACAGGTGGTCTGAAACCCTCGCTGTGTGTCGCATCAGGTTCGCTGCACTGTGCCCGGTTTCATGAATAATCCAAGATGATATAAAGACCTGTAAGAAACCACAAGAAGTATCAAAACCCTAAAAAAAGAAGAATACAAATGAATGGGTCGGACTGACCTCAGCTGCAATAACAGTGGGCTTACTAATTGAGCGTTGCACTACATTTCAGACCCAAATGTAGTTCTGGTGGGTGTGTGTGAATCATGTGCCCTAGGTGCTCTTATGTCAGTCACACTTTGTGAAGTAGCAAGCAATAACTAGATGTAAGAATGTAGTGGTGGATGGAATAGAATAAAATCCCCTCCTATTCTTGTGTGATGCAGATGAACCAACCTTGTCCTTTGTGATGGAGCTAAATGTATGCAAATGATCTCAAAATGCCTTAGATGGATGCAAAATTAAGTGGATGATAGTAGTGACTAGTGTTTGGTCCCTCATTATGGTCTTATAGCTTTACATTTATAGGGTTCTCTTGATCTAATTTCGTAATTAACCACGAAATGGCCGACCACCAAAAAGATAAGAAGCTAAAACGGCTAGAAAGTGCCCAAAAGGTGATGGGAAATTTCAAAAAGGATCGGGGCGCCCCTGGTGGGACAAGGGCACCCCAATACTAGCCTAGGTGCCCCAGTCAAAGCTAAAATGATGCAAAATGATGAAATATGACTAGGCATACGGGTGCAAGAGGTCGGGGATGAAGAAATAAAATAAAGTAAGATGGACAAAAGATGATGATTAATTAGTATTTTATTCACTCAAAAACCTTCTAAATAGTAGTATGATACTGAGACTAAATAATGCTTAAAGTGAATGATTTTGTGTCTACATTCCCCCCCACTTTATGTTGGTGAGCGGAAAGCTCGGTAACATAAAGTAGATAGAGATGCGTACCTGAT
The DNA here is from genome assembly GCA_019776745.2 of Taxus chinensis. Lineage (NCBI taxonomy): Eukaryota > Viridiplantae > Streptophyta > Pinopsida > Cupressales > Taxaceae > Taxus > Taxus chinensis. The sequence continues at coordinate 30,134,806 of CM034152.1, forward strand.
GTCTATGAAGATTGTAGTAGAAAATGCGCCGAAGGACTAAATAAAGTGTGGAATGACAAAAGGATGATGGAGCATAAAAACTAAATATTAAAAAGCGCAAAAAAGTGATGAGAGTGAACCTAGGCAAAAAATGCATGTGTAATTGTCGATGTGTGTGATATACTTGCATGGTTAGTATAGTGTGTGCTGCCACAAAGTGTTGTTGTTGACATTGTTATTGTTGTTTTTGTTGCCCCCATTTGGCTGCTTGTTTCTCATACGACCCGACCTGCAAGGAGAAAAAAATCAAGTACTCAAATATGTATGTATGTATGTGTAAAAATGCAATGTAAAAGATGCATGTATATGAATGTAAAACTAATGTGAATATAAAATACGTAAATGAAACATGTGCACTTGATCCATGTCAAGAAAGAGAGTGTAAAAGGATATCCTGTACTGCTGGGTTTTTTGGGCAATCCGACGCCATAGACTGAAGAAGTATAGGGAGAAAGTTACATTATTCTCCAACCTTGAACTACTTCCCTGAGCATGTGTGAAGAGATCTTTGTACCTCCTAGTTTTTTCGGCGATCCAATGCCACTAGCTGAAGAAGTATAGGGAGGAATTCTGCTATATCCTCCAACCTTTAACTGTTTCCTAGAATGCTAAGGAAAACCATGTCCTTTAAAAACCGCTATGTACGGGGTTCGTGGACTGGTTTGAACCCACTCATTGTATTTAACCTATGATTCCAAGGGTGGAAAGTGCACTGAATTGAATTGGTGTAGATGTGATGTGTAATATGTAAAACCCCAAATGATGCCCCCCTCTTTGGGGGCACATGCAACGTCGCTGATAGAAGAATGTGGCCTCCAAAGAGGACCAACCACGTAAAAAATGAAACTATGCTCTACAAGGGGAAGGGAATGCACTTGGTAGAAACCAAGGAGTGCACAAACAAGAAGGCTAACCAAAGACAGGTATTAGTACAAACAAGCATGCATGTATAAGATAATGTGTAACTTACGTAAACAGTGTAAAAAATACTAAGAAAAGTAGTGATGTAAACATGCAAGAAGACAAATTAGACCGCCAAAGCGGGTTGCAAACATGGGACATCAATCATGATGTTGCAAGCCATGCAAGGCCATAATGGTTGCATACAACAAAAAAGTGTGCACACCAAACATAGGGCAAGACCCGGATACAAGAACAAACAATATGAGATAATGTAACAAACAAGTATGGAAGCAAGTATCCATGCACAAAAAATGTTGCATATGAAGCACTCGTTAGCATGTTAGAAAAATAACCAATATGGTAAAAGCATGTAGAACCAAGTAATGGAAAGTTCTAAGTACAAAATGAAATAATAACATCTGTGAGAGACAAATGTGGATGCTCCCAGTGAGCAGTGTAGGAAGGTTAGAAGGCCATCATCAATGTTGCGTGTAAGAGACCTATATCTATGATCATAGCTAGAAAAATACTTGAATGCGCATGTGTGGATGATATAGATAAATGAAATACAAGTAATCTAACTTGTATGTGTAATAAAGCCACCATGAAAAAGAAAAAGTAAGCAAGAGTAAAAGCAACCATAATATGGAGTATGTTGTGGATGGATGGAATGGGATGCAAAATGGAGTGATAGGATCCGCGTGCCCCCGAGTGAATGGAAATGTATGAAGTGAGGTTCATTTGGTTTTCCCCCTCAGCTGTCAAGAATGAACCATAAACTAGAGTGCGTCATTGGGAAATGGTTGAATAGTGTGTATTGTGCCTAGCGCGTTGTGATGAGTATGTATGTGTAGTGATGACCATATGCGACATATATAAGAGATGTGTGTGAACCTTATAGCCGAAACATGTATCACAAAAAAATGAATGTATGCATGATGATCTATCGTTAAAGTGTGTATCACCACTAGGTGAATAGTAGGGAGTGGTGATGTAGCCTAAAGTGTATACCAGTACAAGAGGGATAGTAAGGAGTGGTGATGTAGCCTAAATCATATACCACTACAAGATGCATAGAGTAAGTGACGATTTAGCCTATAGCGTATGTCACTATCATATAAATTTTGCAGGATGAAAGTTCGAATGATAAACGTGTGATGAATGTAAGGTCCATTTGATTTTTAAACCATCGGTAGTTGAGTATGGACCGAGGAACTAAAGTGCATCATAAGGTAGTGAGTGCAGCATGTAGAAGACAATGCAATATACATGATGATAATAAATGACCATGTGATGAGTAGAATGTGTAATGTATGATGTATAAGATGTAATGTGAGTTGTAATGTAGGATGTATAAGGTTTAATGTACAATGTAGAATAATGAGTGTAAGATGCACACGATGTAGTATGTAAAATGCTAGAATCGTAGACCATGAAAGTGTTTGATATGTGTGATGAAAACATGTATGATGTGTATGTATGATATGAAAATGTGCAAATGATGTAGTCTAAATGTAAGATGTATGATGTAAGGTGTATAGATTTGAAAAGGTTGAAATGATGTTGTAGACACCTAGATTCTGCTTTTGCAATCTTATTGCCAAAACACACACAAATCACTCTCATTCTTATCAATTCCGTTATAATTAGTGATTTTTTCTAATTAACAAAAATTTCTTACCACTTTGGTCAATTAACAAGCGCTTTGTTGATCACCAAATCCCTTTTGCATTCAGGATGCCACTTTACAACGAATCATAAGCCAAAATTCTCTTCAAAACAGACAATTAGCGTTTATTAGCGAATTAAGCCTATTTTGCCCTTATTTTGATCATTGTACCATACTATTGGCTCAAACCCCTCTTCCAACCACTTAGAATCATCCCACTTTCCTCCACAACATCTCAACAAGCTTCAAAAGCTTATCCTAGCCTCCTTGTTGACCCTAAGCGGTTGATTAAGGCTCCACACATCTTAATCACTTGGTAATTCACTAATTGTGATTAGCAATTCTAATCTAATTTGGGATTTTAGTCCCACATGCACCAAAATACAAGTTTTCCCCAAAAATAAAAATATAAAAAGGGTTCACCTCATACCTTGAATACTTTACACCATGCTTTGATTTGCATCTCATATAAGAAATATGATTTATAGCCAAGTTCAATCCTTGCCTAAAGCCTTCAACAAGGTTAGTAGATGGATATCCAAAATGACCATGTATCCATTTGGAGAGGCCATTTTACCTTGTTTGGAGTAGCAACCATCCCAATTTGATTGCCCTCTTAGGTCTATTTAGGCCCATGTTATGCAACTAAGCATATTAGCAGGCATGATTAGTTAGATTTTGAATTGTATTCATGTTAGTTAAGAAATCCTTTAAGCTTCTATATTAATGTTACATTCCTAGACTTAGAGTCTTGACTAGAGATGCCAAAGGTGTTAGCCTTCCTTAGTTAGTCATGTAATTTTCTTTGTAAAGTTTAGGGTGCTTTCATTTGGCACGCCCGGTGGTAAAGTACCCATTGCATTCAATTTTTAAGCTTTTTAACTTAGTTTCAAAGTTTTTTATTTCAAGTTTTCTAGCTTAGTTTCAAGTTTCCTAGATTAATTTCAAGTTTTCTAGTTTAATTTCAAGCTTTCTAGAGTACTTTCAAGATTTTTAGATTAGTTTCTTAAGCTTTATAAATTAATTTCAAAGTTTTAGAGTAATTTTCAAAGTTTTGTAGATCAATTTTTCAAGCTAAGTAGTTGTTTCAACTAGATTAATAGTAGAAGTTGTGTTTTCATGTTCCTTGTAGGATATAAGGAGGCCAAACCCTATCCAAATTTCCTCAAAATACCAAAGTTTTGATCTTTAAAAAATAATCTCTTGAAAAATCAAAATTTTAGCACATATAGGAAAGAGTGTGCCTATGCTGAGAAAAATGCACATGTGGTGAGAAAAATGCACATGTGGTGAGAGAAATGTGCCTATGCTGAGAGAAATGTGCCTATGTTGAGAAAAATGCGCCTACATTGAGCAAAGTGCGCATGTGCATCACTGGGTATGCCTATGCTACACTGAGTGCATAACCTATCTTCCGGAGGCCATAAGGTGTTCTCCCGACATAGAAACGACTCCATTTTTTTGTTGGAAAGGTAATGAAGTGAAATACGCAATGGTAACATAAATTTGGGTTTAAGAGCTATTAAAAAGTTAGGGTATTCATTTTTGAAAACTAGTCATTTTCTAACATATCTAACTTAGGGTTTGATGAGTGATTTTGTTTCATGCTTTGTTTGAGTTTGGAATAGGGTTGTGTATGCTCTTATCTCTCACCTTGTGTGATCTTGAGAATAAAAAACACATCTAAACCACTTTTTTCTTATTTGGAGTAAATAGGAACAATCATCATTCATTTCTATGCTTAAGGGAATTAACTTTCATTTTGTAGATCAATTTTCAAGCTAGATAGTTGTTTCAACTAGATTAGTAGTATAAGTTTTTTTTTCATGTTCTTTGCAAATATAAAAGGAGGTGAAGTCCTGTCGAAATTTCTTCAAAATACCAAAGTTTTGATCTTTTTCAAGAAAACCTCTTCAAAACTCATATTTTGAGCACCTATAGGAAAAAGTGCGCCTATGCAAGAGAAAATGTTCCTATGCAGATGAAAGTGCATGTCTGTGGGAGAAAATGTGCCTATGCAGCTAAAAGTGCACCTGTGTGGGAGAAAGTGCACTTGCGCATCACTGGGTGCGCCCATGCAACACGAGAGTTTTTCTGTGTGTGTGTAAACTACGCCTGTGCGAGAGAAAGTGCACTACGCCTCACTAAACGTGCCTATCCATCACTGTGTAAAAATTTCTAGAGATGCACCTATGCACTATTGTGTGCACCTATGCACTACTGAGTGCGCCCATGCTCCACAAAGTGCGCCCATACACTAAGGTAAAATTTCTAAATTGTCTTAGGGTTTGATGAGTGATATGTTTTCATACTTTGTTTGATTTTGGAATAGGATTGTGTATGCTCTTCTCTTGCACCTAGTGTGATCTTGAGAAACAAAAACACCCCTAAACCACTTTTTACTTCTTGGGAGTAAGTAGGAACAATCATCATTCATTTTGTGATTAAGGGAACAAACTGAAAGAGGGATATGCAAGAACAAATGTCGAAACAATGCACCATGACGAAGTTGCACTCCGATGGTAATGTCGTAGCTCAGACACAATAAGCAAGATTCGAACAATGGAAAGAATATGCAAATAAGAAAACAGGTCTGCTCATGCTCATAGATCAAAAAAAGGAAGTACAAATAGGGGTGATGTGTAACCCCCATGCCTAAACAAGGAAAGAACCCCTATGACACCACTGATGCATATGACGTGACTGATGCATATGACGCCACTAAAGGAGGAGTTACAATTCTAAATAAGGAATGTAACTCCTATGACGCACTGATGCAAATGACAATGACAGATTCTATGACAAAATATGACACTTGTCATTTGACTCCCTAAGACCTATGACTCTCACAAGGTGAGATGACTCACCATGTGATGTGGATGATGACTAGGTAGGTCACACACACCAACACCCCCCTTCATCGAAGCTGAGGAAGAGGTCATGGTAAGCCAAAACAGAAAAGAAGACTCCCCTAGACAACTAAGAAAGATGTGTCAATGGGGCCCGACAACTAAAGGCCTGATAAGGTGCCCATATACAAACAACATCTTTCTGGAAAGAAGAAGAGGAGAAGAAGGAGGACTATATAGCCTGAAGAAGATGAGTGGCTACAAGACCTCACCCCAAGAAGAGACCATAAGTGAAGAAATTTCACCTCAGTGAAGGGCTTGGTGAATATGTCTGCAACCTGATCAACAGTCTGAACATATTGTATGTCGATGATGTTTTCATGTATCATCTCCCATATGAAGTGCATGTGAATCTCAATGTGCTTCGTCTGCTGATGCTGAACTGGATTTCTGCAAATCAAGATAGTGCTCATGTTGTCACAGTAGATAATGGTAGGCCACCAAAAGTGGATGCCAAACTTGGTCAAGATACCCTGTAACCAAACAGCTTCTGTGGCAGTGTTAACTACTCCTCTGTACTCTTCTTCTGTCGATGATATGGCAATGGCATTCTACTTCTTGCTGGACCAACTGACAGGACCTGAACCAAGAGTGAAACTATAGCCTGAGGTAGACTTCTGATGATCTAGATCACTGGCCCAATCTGAGTCTGTAAATCCAACCAAGTCAATCTCAGTCCCTCCTAAGTAATGAATACCATCTGTGTGAGTGCCATGAACATAGTGAAGGATCCACTTTGCTACTTTTAAATGCAGCTCATGAGGCTCCTGCATAAATCTGGACACGATCCTGACAACATATGATAGATCTGGCCGAGTGTGAGTAAGGTAGATCAAGCTCCCCACCAACTTCGATAAAGGGTACTGTCAACCAAGGGGGAAGAGAAATCAGAAACCAACTTGACCCTCAGAAAGAAAAGGAGTAGGTGAGGACTTGCAATCAGACATGTGAAACCGAGAAAGCAAATCAAGAGATTACTTAGGCTGCGAGATCATAATTCCCGAGTCAAATTGTGAAATCTAAATCCCAAGAAAGTAATGAAGCAATCCTAAGTCAAGCATGGAGAACTTGTTGGCCAAGGATATCTTCACAGAATCAATGATAGAGGAAGAGCTACCCGTGATCAACAAGTCATCAACATAGAGAACAAGAATAAGCATGGAGTCATCCTGCCGTAGAATATACACATTTGGGTCAGAGTGACACCGAGTGAACCCTGATGCAAGTAAAAAGGAGTCCATCTTGGCATACCAAGCCCGAGGGGCTTGTTTAAGGCCGTAGAGAGACTTCTTTAACTTGCAAATGAGGGATGGATCATGGACATAACCCAGAGGTTGTTCCATATAGATCTCTTCCTCTAGGTCCCCATGAAGGAAGGCACTCTTAACGTCCATCTGGTGGACTTCCCATATGTTAGTGGCAACGATGGCAAGGGTCAGTCGAATGGAAGTCATCTTCACAACTAGAGAAAAGGTTTCCAAGTAATCAACCCCAACTACCTGGGAGAAACCCTTAGCTACAAGTTGCACTTTATACTTCTCGACTTCTCCATTGGCTCCATACTTTGTCTGATATATCCACCTACATGAAATGATTTTTCTTCCTTTTGGAAGAGGGGTAAGATCCCAAGTGTCATTCTTTATGAGTGAGGAATACTCCTCATCCATAGCAGAATCCCACTCAGGAATCCCAGAAGCTTCCTGGAAAGATGGTGGATCAGAAGCAGAGGTGAAGAAGGAGTGGGGTCCAATGAAACTCAAGCGAGTACGTATCTCATCTGAAGGATCTCCAACTAAATCTCCAACACTCTGTAAAGTTTTCCTGGCCCAAAGAGGTCCCGAAGGTTCAAGCTCAGAGTCGGAAGATTCTTCACTTGAGTGAGAAGGGACATAGTCCTCATCATCACTACTGTCAGAATCAGAAGACTCAGAAGTTTGAGGATCAGGAGGAGTAGGGAGAGGAGGAACTCGCTCAACAACATCATCATCTGATGAGTCAGAATCTGAATCAGTGGGAAAAAGAACCTCAGTGGAAGTAAAATTCAAGGATGACTCATCAAACTTCACACTCCTCTCAATATAGAGCTCATGGGTTGTAGGGTTCAACAATTGATATCCCTTCATGCCATCAGGATACCCAACAAAGATACAAGGTTTGGATTGTGGATCCAATGCCTTGCATTTCTTCTTGGGAATCCGAGCCATAGCCTTGGATCTGAAGACTCGAAAGTGCTCAACATCAGGCTTGTGTCCAAACCAGGCTTCAAAGGGTGTCATCCCTCTTACTACCTTGTGTGGAACATGATTCTGAATGTAACAAGCACAATTCACTGCTTCAGCCCAATACTGCGGAGGAAGGGACTTCGAGTGAACCATACAAGTAGCCATCTCCTTTAGAGTTTGGTTCTTTCTTTCTGCAACTCCATTTTGGGAAGGGCTGTAAGCAACTGTACGCTGCAAAGCAATCCCCTCAGAAGTGTAGAAATCCTCAAACCTATTGCTCACATACTCGCCTCCATTGTTGGTTTGAAGAACCTTGATAGACCGTTCCGCTTGTTTCTCAGCAAGAGCCTTAAAGTTCTGAAAATGCTCAAAGACTTCAGACTTAAGCTTAAGAAAATATACCCAAGTATAACGTGAAAATTCATCAATGAAGGTTAGTATATATAGAGCTCTAGTGAAAGAAGGAGATGGAAAGGGGGCCAGAAACATCACTATGAACAAGATCCAAGGGACGAGTAGCTCTCCAGGATTTTCCCTTATCAAATTTTTTTTCAGGGTGCTTTCCGAGGGTGCAACCCTCACAAAGACCTTTAGAAAACTTAACTCGGGGTAACCCATTGACCATTTCGTTTTGGCTCAATTGTTCAAGGTAACGATAATTTAGATGCCCAAAACGCTCATGCCATAGCTTGCTAACCTCATTTTCATGAGTGAGCAAGGCATTGGGCATCAAATTAGAAGAGAAGTGGGAAAAGGTATACAACTGTGAACGGTGATCTGCCTTTCCCTCAGCCACAGTGTAGTCAGAGTTAAGCTCATGAATGATCACCGAGTTAGGACCAAATTCCACTCGCATTCCTTCACCAAGGTGGGTGATTTGGTAAACCGATAGGAGATTGGTAGAGAGATTGGGAACACTCAACACTTGGTTAAATGTTCCACCTTCTATCTCTACCGATCCACTACCAAAAACTGACACATGAATGTCATCACCCAGCATGATTTGGGACATGCCACATGGTTCAATGCTAGAGAATTCAACCTCTGAAGAAGCCATGTGGTGCGAGGCACCAGAATCGATAATCCAAGTTGATGATGGAGTTGATCTAGCTACAAGGGCCTTACCTTTCTTCTTTTCATTTTTAGACTCCTTTTCTTTAGAAGACTCACCCTTCTGAGCATTTTGTTTGACGGATTCAGGAACACTTATTTTATTCTTCTCAAGTAACTGAGTTAAGTGATCAATTTGTTTCCAAAAACAATGATGCTCATCGTGGCCAGGATACTTACAATAGGAGCATTTACACTTTTCCTTCTTTGCTTTAGGCTCAGAAGTCAAAGTGTTAGTGTTGGGCTTAGCTGGGGTTTGGTTGGTCTTGGTTTCTTTCTTAGGTTGGTCCTTTGTTTCTTTCTTCTTTTCATTTTTCTTTCCCTTATTCGCCACAAGGGCATGTGACTTGGATTTTAGAGTCCCCATTTGAATGAGTTTGTCCTGTTCTCGAATGAGTTGGGATGAAAAACTGTCAAATGAGGGCATTTTCTAGGCACTACCCAAGGTGGCTTTCATGGCATGGAAAGTTGAAACGAAGACAGAGTATTCAGGACCTAACTTAGAAAGAATCGACAAGATCAATTGAGAGTCTTTCTTCTCCACTTTACATTCCTTTAGAAGCAGTCTAGTGTGGACAAACTTTGAGAAGAAGGCCTGCAGGTTTTCAAAGTCACTAGGATTTAACCCTAGTAGTTCGTTCTCCAACTCATGCACTCTCATGTCATCTTGCTTCCCAAACATCTCATCGATCATTTTCCATGCTCCATCGGGTGTCGAGGAAGTTTCGATGTGGAAGAACAAGTCGTTAAGAGATGGACATACAAAGAAGACCTAAGGCTTCATCACAACGGTTGAACCATTTAGATCTTTTAGGTTCATCATCAGGGTCTATCTCTAACCCCATGGTAACATGGTATAACCCTTTACTTCGCAAAACCAATATAATTTTAGATCTCCATTCGAAGAAATTAAAAGGTGTGAGCACCGGTACTTTAGAGATATCCATAATGAAGAGATAGAACCAACGAAGGTAGAAGGAAGGAGAGAGAAAGGAAACAACCACCCCAGAACAATATTACACCCCCCAAGTTTGGCACTTTATAGTTTAGTGCATTGATTACAATCAGATGTGACTGTGTGTCAGAGAACTAGTCTTTCACTCACCTTGAAATCAACATAATAATGTGCAAGAGTGGAGACCACAATCAAGGTTCATTGGGCACAACAATTCGACACCGTAAGCAAGCACAAGAACGAGTGAAAACAAGAAGGGGAAGAGAAGGCCTTGTGAGAAATGGCATCTCAGGTCACACGAAAAAATACCTTTGTTGTAAGACTGTGGCAGACGCGCTCACAAGTCCACAAGCAATAAAAGGGATAGTACAATGCTCAAGATGATTTGAAATGAGCTGACACAAGCAATACAATGACACCCCCCAGAATGTGGCACTTTATAAAATAGTGCATTTACAAAAATGATAATCCCATCATCTAGTGTGTGAAAAAACATGTAACTTTGACTAAAGAAGTGCTCAAAACCGAGCAACGAGTCAAAAGTTATAGCAAAAAAATGATTCCCACAACTGATGGAAAATGCCAATAAGCCTTACATACAGATTAAAAAAGTGCCCTAAACGCATGCAAAGGGTGCCGTATGTATGCTTGTTGGAAATGGCATCAAAATTTAGATAGGGTTTTTTTAATTATGAGGGGGGATTAGCCTCCTGTGAATCCCGAACCTCACCCTCTGTCTTTGAAACTCGAAGGAAGGACAATAAAACACGCAAAAGACCCAAAATTTTTACAATGCCGATGAAATAAATGTTTTTAACCTTAAAACATTAAAGGGAGATTGATTTTACCAATGATTAATTTGAAAGAAAGGATGGAGAATGAGCTAAGGAAATTTTGACTGAGCTGCTCGAATTGTATGGTAAACCGCCATGTGGATTGTGGCACACCGAGTTGAGGTAGAGGGGTCCACTGAATTGCATGGACAAAGCTACCGAGTTGGTGTGAATTTGTTCACAGATCCAATACTAAGGTCTGCAGCAAGTCAGGACGTCCATCCGAGTTGAGCCACGTGTGGTGTAAATGTATATTCCCAGCTAAGCCACGTGTTAACTGTAACCACCATGCATATAGGTAAAGCACGCGGGAAAGCAGTGTAACCGACACCAAGTAGAGAAAGTGCAGGGGAAGGTTGTGAGCTGAGGTGCAGAGACTGTGAAGCACAGGGAACTATACACAGAATCAACGTGGGAATGAGATCCCATAAGAACTAGGCACAAGGGAGCTCAGACAATGTAAGACACCAATTGAAATCAACCCGAACACATGGATGAAGGTCAAACCTCAATGCAGGCCCGCGAGCACCCACAAAAAACCCGAGCCGTGGATCAATGCAAGGCGTGAGTTGGATGGAGCAGTGAAATGAACAATGCAGGGTATGTGTGTACAAGGGACTCAAGCTTCAAAACTATTGCAGAGGTTGACGATCCAAAGAAAAAAACCTATAGATGTTTGAATAACAATAAATGCATGAGAAACGAACCAATATGAGCTGCACAGACCAATGAAGCCAATGCAAGGAAGCAGGTAGAAAGAGAAATGCATGAGGAAGGAGCCAAGGCATGAGTTCGGTTGGATCACCACAAGGGATAACTTAAGCCAAGGTACCACATTGAGACCTTGATACAATAAAAAACAATGACGTTTAGACCAGTGACCAAACTGAGTCCAAGCAAAGCAATGGTGGTGAAACCAATGTAGAGAGGCATGAGCAAGTTGCACAGGAGTGAGGACTTAACCATAGAGCACGAGGTGAATATGCATGACCTAGAGATCACGACAGAGTCAAAGAAAATGCAAATAAGCCATGAAAGGAAACTCTGAGAGCAACAATGAACCACAGGTGGATGGAAAGCACTGAGCCACTAGAACAATGCATAGAAGCAATCTAGAAAAGACCACTGAACACCCGAAAACGACACAACATACCCTCAAACTTGCAACTGCTGAAACCTCAATGTGAGGTGAGCAATACGATTCCAAAGTAATAATAAAAAAAAACTTGCATGAGGAAATAAGAAGATACCAAAAGTTATAAGCAACTGATAAACAAAGAGTGCACTTTTTACGAAAACCAACTCTGATACCATGAAAGAGGGATATGCGAGAACTGATGTCGAAACAATTCACCACAACGAAGTTGCACTCCGATGGTAACGTCATAGCTCCAATGCAATAAGCAAGATTCAAACAATGGAAAAAATATGCAAATAAGAAAATAGGTCTGCTCATGCTCATAGATCGAAAAAAGGAAGTACAAATAGGGGTGTTGTGTAACCCCCATGCCTAAACAAGGAAAGAACCCCTATGATGCCACTGACGCATATGACGTGACTGATGCATATGATGCCACTAAAGGAGGAGTTACAATTCCAAATAAGGAATGTAACTCCTATGACGCACTGATGCAAATGACAATGACAGATTCTATGACAGAATCTGACACTTGTCATTTGACTCCCTAAGACCTATGACTCTCGCAAGGCGAGATGACTCACCATGTGATGTGGACGATGACTAGCCAAAAGGAGTGCAAAAAAAACTACATTAATTCTAAAAGATAAAAAAACCCACCACAATCATCACATTATATTTCCATGTTTCGGTTGAGAGCTACGAATCATCTGCTTAACTAGGACATAACTTCTTTGGCATAATCCTTAAGCTACAACAATCGGGGTGGTCCTAGGAACCCTAAAGTAGTTTACACGAGAGGGAACCTTGTGAATGAAACATGAAAGTGCTCTAACTACCGGCTTGATTAGTACGCCTTAGTGAGATTATAGTCAAAGTTACTTCCATTGCAACCCCAGTGATAATACAAATGAATGCACTAGTTTCTCATTGTATTAGAAGAAGGTAAAGTAAATTCGGGATAATCCTTGGGAAACCTTGGGAAACCGAGCTTGCAAAAGTAATATTGTGAGATATAGAGAGAGAACCACCTAGGAAGCTTTTTGGCTTGGAGCCATTTGTTTTTGACATCATGTTCTATAGAGCTCTCACAAAGTGAAAACTTTGTTAGATTTAAACTCTTGTTTCTTAAATAAGTTAAAGAATCTCTTGAAGTTGAAATTACGTGTTATTTCATCATGAAATCTATTTAGTGTTACTTTGACCTAGTTTTTCACTTGTCCTAAGACAAGGAAAAACTTTGCCAAAGTTACACCAAGTGTTTTTCACCACCACTTGGTTTACACCTTTGTTTTCTTGTTTCCCATTTTGGGACAAAGAAAAAACAACATACGTGGATACCGCTTGATCATATTATGTGTCCACCACTTTTGTATTCTACTTGCACAACTATGTCGCAATATCGGAGCGCAAGTGTTGAAAGTGTGCATGGTATGTACTCACGATCTAGTAGGCCCTCATTGTCTCAAAAACCCATATTTGAGACTTACTATCATTTGTAGTTAGGTGGTATCATCATTGTCTTCTTTAGAGTTGTTATGCTGCCCACATTATAGCCATACGGTTGTGATATTTACGTCTTTTTTCTATTGTGAAACTAGGCCTAAATCTCTATATTGTATCGTTATGCTGCTCGCACGCTTAATAATTCCTTGTTATACTTAGACGTAGTTTTTACATCCTAGCCTTTTCTTGAGTTTTGTAAGTGTTGAGGTTACTTTTTTATCATTGCTATAACGCCATTTTGATACTAAAATCTTTCTTTCTTAAATTTTTTGAGTACGTTTCCAAATAGCGTTGTTACATTGCTCACATTTGTATTGTCCATTTTACAACGCTTAGAATTTTTTAGTGTTTAGAAAATAGCTTTGAGTATACCTTGTTAGAGGATTGCGTTAACATTATCTTAACATATAGGTTTTGTTTACTTCAAACTTGACCTAACTGGTGATATTGTGTTTTCCCTATTTGGTTTCAAACCTATCTAGGAAAATCATAGGGAGTAAGCTTTTTGGTGTGACTGGATTTGAATATTATATGTTATTGTAGTGTCTTAAATATCTCTTGTTGTGCATTACCTTGTTAGGGTAGGTAATTATTTATTCTTTGGTTTCCTTGGGTTTATATTTTCCTTTGGATTCGTAATCGTTTGTTATTTGACATTCTTTGTGACGATTTGACCTCGTTACGCTGCTTGGTTTGCCCTAGGGCCCATATCATTAAAATGTGTAGTTGGTTGTCATTGTGCTGCCCAAATCAACACGGGATTTCCTTCCAATTGAAGAATTTAAATTACACTATCCAAGTCTCAACATTTGTATCCCACAAACACCAACAATGACCAACTATCACGAGGTTCCTTATACGTACGACTCTAAGGAATCAAATTTTCAGCATTCCCATTAAAGGATGCCCATCATGAGTAAGCCTCGTTTGGTTCTTCATGCTAGAGAACCCATTCGGGTACCCTGTTCCCCATCTTCATCTCATAGTCAATGGTATGGTTTGGATACTTCTAATCCAAATTATTATTTGGGTTCCTCCCACTCTTCTTCTAACTTTGATCCAAACTATTATTCCGATTCTTCAGATTCACCTCAATCTTCTAAAAATTCTCATCATAACTATTCACTTCATTCGAATCTTAAGTCACAGTCCTCCCTTTCTTCATAGGACTCCCCTTATAAGTCACCTAAACGACATATTCCTCCTTTGAATATTCGTACAACTACAAGTCTCGCCAATGAAACATCTAATTTGGTTCTTGAGTCGCGGTCCTCCCTTTCTTCACAGAACCTCCCTTATTCGCCACCTCAACAACCTCTTCCTCCGTTGAAGATCTGGGCGAATCCAAATTCATCTAAGTCAACTCCCATGTCACAATATTCTAAATTGACACTCATGTCGCAATCTCTTAAGTTGACTCCCATGTCACAATCTTCTAAATTGACACTCATGTTGCAATCTCATAAGGTGAATCCCATTTCGCAATCTTATAAAATATGCACTCATGTCGCAATCTCCTAAGTCAAATCCCATGTCGCAATCTTCTAAGTCGACACATATGTCGCAATCATATGTTGAGTTTCTACATGATCCTCATTGTTTCCCGACATATGTCGTCTTCTAGGAAAGCCAATACCAATCAACTTTTTCAAAGCCACATCTTCTTTTACTCGTAAAACATATAGATCCAAATCTACTTCCTCTCTTGAGTCATCATCCTCTTAATCTTCCACACTAGTTAGACCTATTTCTTCTAATCAACCTCCTATGGTCTAAGAACAAATAACCATAATGATCGATTCATCTCGAGATGAGGATACAATCATGGAATTCATGTGGTCACATGATGGCATTCTGCTAGAGGATTACAATCAAGGATTTAATCTTGACTTCGATATGCTTGCATATTGGGAAGAAGAAATTGATTTCTTTTGTCAGAATACTAAGGAAGATCCTAAGACCATTAAGAAAGATCTTATCTTTTTTTCACATCCTTCTTTGCATAGCATGATTCTTCAATCGTAATCTCACCTTAGGTCACCACCTAGTAGCCAATCATCTATGTCTATTTATGGGGCATCTCCAATTTTCCCTTCATCATTTATTTGTGGCTCACCTTTTGGTAGCCCATTTTCTTCTCACCTTGGGTCACCACCTGGTAGCCCATCATTTGCTTCTATATGTGGGGCACCTCCAAGTAGTCCTTCATCATCTATGTGTGGCTCACCTCCTAGTATCCCATTTTCTTCTATATGTGGCTCACCTCCAGGTAGCCCCTCTTCATCTATACTATGGGCATGAACTAGAAGTACCTCAGTTTCTATTCGTGGGTCACGTCCTAGTATCTTATCATCTTCTATATATGGGACACCTTCAAGGAGCCCTTCATATTTAGTCTATGGGACACCTCCTGGTAGTCCATCTTATTCTGTCTATGGGACACCTCTTAGTAGCCTATCCTCTTCTATACCGGGGGCACATCCTATAAATCCATCATCTTCGATTCTTGGGCCGCGTCCAAGTAGCCCATCATCTTCTATTATATGGGACACCTCCAGGAAGTCCTTCATCTTCTATATTAGGGCCACATCCCAATAGTCATTTATCTTCAGTCTATGGGACACCTCATGATAGCCCATCCTCTTCAATTCTTAGACCGTGTCCTTTGTGTCCATCACATTGTCCTTCTATCAATGATTGTGGCCAATCCACCATCATTTCTCACATATTTTTTATTCGTCCACTTTCTTCTCCCACTTCTCAGGATGAAACAAGTCACATATTAACTTATAGGAAAGCAAAACAATTCCTTCATCAGACTAAGCTCAAAAATTCCAAGAGCTCTAAAGTTCACAACAATTTAAATGATCTTAAAGTTCAGAATCAACCACGATTGAAAAATACTTATCAACGCACCCATCAAGTATGGAGCAAATTACAGAAACCTATGGATAAGGCCCTCAATCTCCCGCATGCAATATCCACATTTCACGATAAAACACAATCATCTATTGAGTATGAGCTCACCACAATCATTGATATCGGGGATAATATGACTCTTGATAAGAAAACGCGCTTAGTCTTCCTTATCAAGGAAATCACTAATATTGTTGTTGGATCTTATCATGCCAAGTGACCTTGTTGGTTGTACCTTTTCAAAAAATGTAAAAAACATTTCAAACAAACAGAAAATGAGAAAACATTTCAAAAAAATCAAAGGTAAATGAACACACATTGCAAGTAGGTATTACATACACATGGATTTACTTTCTTTCATTTCTTACTCTTCTTCTGCAAGTCTTCCTACCATTTTCATGCCTTCCCTGATATTTTGGTTAGCCTATTCACACACATTTTATGAAATTTATCTCTATGGTATCCGTTTGGCCTTGTTCTTTTATCACCTTGGTAAATAAAAGAACAACTGACCTCCTAGAGATCCTATCACAATCAACATCTAAAAAAATTGTTGCGACGAACTTTTGGACATATTTTTTGACATTAGCCAATGTTGCCATCATAAGCACTTCCACCTCCTTCCATCAAGCCATTAATGGTTCTTAACCCCTTGTCAAACAAGAGAGCTGAAATAAGTTTTTAGAAAGCAAAACAAAATCAATCAAATAAAAAAGCCAAAGCTAAAAGCAAAAGAAAATTGATATATAATTCTCTCTTGGGGTATTTCTAATAATCTCTACCAGGTCTATGGATGTCTAATTGACAGTAGAGCAATGTTATGATTAGAATCAAATTCATCTCCATCGGGGCTATGGATGTCTGGCTAGTAGCGAAGCAATGTACGAATCTCCTTCCACAATCCATTAAAAAAAATCACTTCTGAAATATAAATCATTCCTACACATTAGTTAGGGTGTCTTCACTTGTTGTCTATCAAATATTCCCTCTAAGAGTTAATAAATTTCCACGTGCACACACTGAATCTCGATGAGAAAATAGGATTAGTATGTTACCAAGTGTATTTTTTTGGACCTTGTTCAGACTCTTACTCTAGTCCGTATCTTGTCTCACAATTTGTGCTTTGGGATAATTGTTTCTTCATCACGAGGATTCTAAGATACATACATTCACATCATTCTTCTACTTCGTTTAGAACATCCATGCGTATAACATTACCTTTTTGCCATGTTTGCGGGAACCTTTGTCCCCTTCACAAAAACAATCTTCCACTTCGTTCTATCTTGTGCTTATTGGCCAACTTATGCTGGGGGCATCCTTGCTCCTTCCTAGCATGTCATTGGGTTATGTTCATCATCTTGTTGAATCTATCTATATTTCCCCTGATCCAAATTCTACGTGTGAAGAGTTTTCCTTTGAATATTCCCATCTAACACTGGGGATAATTTCACATCTTCACTTTCTTGCACATACGCATAGCATTCTGCCCTTGTACATCCCATATGTCGCTGGGGCATCCACATTTGTTCATTTCCTATACCTAGCTTTAGAAAGCTTCTAGAAAATAAAAAACATTCAAATATGTTTAAAAAAAACAAACATTCAAATATGTCTCAAAAATTAAAAACATTCAAATGTGTTTCAAAAAACCCAAACAAATTGGTAAAACAATAAAAAACCCAATTTTTTTTTGGTAAAAATCATTAAAAATTCAAAAAAATGTAAAAATTTAAAATTTTGCAAAAATTGGTAAACGACATACACTCAATTGAAGCCTGTGTCGAGTGCATTATCATCAAACATCAAAATTTGTTCTACAAAAACATATTTTTAAAGTTCTTACTTGTTATGGTCTCAAATGACTTGCAAATCATTGTGATCTACCTCCATTAACAAAAGCTAGGATGCATGCTATGTCAGTACTCCCGTGAAATAGTGAGTTGCTAGAGACTGTGTCATAGTACACATAATATTTTTCATGGGACTACTTGTGTCCTCTGTTATTCCCCTCGCATGTATTCTTTTTTGGGGCACCATTTTTAACCCTTGTAATTACAAAACAAACATTTAGGAACTGCAACTTGATAATAAAAACATTGGTGCAACTGTGTTGAACGTTGTTTGTTTGAGTATGTGTGATTGTACTATTATCCATTTTTTACACCCCTCTAAAATAGACAACTTATTAGGTCTGAATGTTGGCGGTTGATGGGTGCATCACTTTTAAATTTAACAGGGTAACTCAGGGCGAGCTGCAGTGAAGGTCTGAGCTGATTAGTGGGAACAAGCGGCAAAGAAATACCATTAGTAGCATTTTGGATACTACCGGCCGGTAGCATTTTGGATTCTACTGGCCAGTAGCATTATTGGGTTTTAAAATGGTACTTTAACAAAACCACAGTCAGGGGACAAAAAGTCACTCCTCTTTATGGGAGAGGTTCCCTTATTGAAAGAAAGCAACAAAGCTTATATACAAATGTACAACTTTCATCTTAAGGCTGGACCTTTGACATCTTGAAATGTTTTTATACCAAAATAGATTATCAATACAAATGAATGGAAGAACTGAAGAAAGGAAAGAGCAGAATATAACAGTACTTTCAGGAAATATAGATAGCAGAGTATAACCCTATACGTATTGAGCAAGAGTGATAAAGAACATAATCATTCACATTCACAGCATAAGATATCATTCCACAGACACAAAGTTCTAGAAATCATATCAATAAGAACAGAAAGTTTCTTATCATAGAAGATAAATGATCCATGAATTTCAAGTAAGAAAGAGGGGACAATGGAGGAAGATAGAGAAAAGGGGAAAATCCTTCTGTATTGATTTACTTTTGACTATAATTACACTTCAAAAGTATCAGAGTCCAAAATTTGCAATGAGCCAAGCTCTTACATTTATAGATGAAGCGAAAAGAGGAGAAGAAGAGAAGGAAGAAAATATGATTTGGAAGCTCAACCACCAATCATCAATGCCCCTGCAAATCCACCTATAATCTGTCAAATTTGGTTTTGCATGTCTTTGGTGTGCTGAAGAAGGGAGGATGGAAGATTAGATCAAATTTGATCTAGTTGAAGCAATCCGATCACATATTAATGGTATGAAAGATGTTTTTCATATTTTCACCCAAATCAAGATATCTAGTCGGTTCTCCATGTCTGTTTGGCATGTTAGAGAAGGAAGGATGGAAGATCATATCAGATCTGGGTAGTTGAAGTAATCAGATCACGTATTAATGGCTTGAAATACTTGTTCTAGATTTTCACCCATCAAATCCTATTGAAAATAATATTTTATGCTTCCATGGCATAGAGGAGGTCGAGATATTTCCAACGGTACCAAATTTGTCGAATTTCGAGCACTGGAGTGAAAGTTATGCTTATTTGAATATTTGAATCGAATCCGTACAAAAATGACGAGAATACAATTTTTACAAAAATGGATCCATGGGGCCGAGATTGCAAATTGCGCCTTTAGCGCAAAAGATGAAAAAGTGTAAAAGTTCCCTCACCCCCGCAAGCCTACAACTTCACATTTGATATAGGTGTGACACGTGGCTTTACCTGAATGGTAACGGAGTTGCGGTTAGCTTTATCACTTTACGCATTTTATGGAAACAAGGCTCCAAATCTCAAAGTTCTCCACTGACCCGCTTTCCCACTTTGAATTTTTAAGGTGGGGTCAACATTTGATTTTATCCCTTAGCGTGAGTAGGGCCGCGGTTCACTTTATCACTTTACACCTTTTATGGAAATAAGGCTCAAAATTTCAAAGTTCTCTACCGACCCGCCTTCCTGCTTTGACTTTTTAATGTGGGCTCAACATTTGAATTTATCCCTTGGCATGAGTGGGGCCACGGTTCACTTTATCACTTTACACCTTTTATGGAAACAAGGCTCAAAATCTCAAAGTTCTCCGCTGACCCGCCTTCCTGCTTTGACTTGAAACATGGCCACGTGTCCCTTTGTGGGTCTACCTTTGGATTCACCTCTTGAAAGAGTGCCGAAGAGACAGGTAGCTCCTTCTGCAACTTTTCTCTATTTCTTTGTGTTTTGGCTAAGTGCCTTTTGTTCGCCAGGACCATATGTCTGACCCTGGACACATGGAGGCTCAGCAAATATTTGGGACCTGCCTTCGTATTTTTCCTTTGAAGTTGCATCGAGATGACACGTGGAGGCTTCCGTAAACCCTTCTATACTTAGCCGATTCAATGGCTGGCTCTACCCCTTCTTTGACTTTGACCATGTGGCGAGCCTGCGCACCTTTGGGGACCTGCTCTTGATTCTTCCTTTGAAGTTGCATTGAAGAGACACATGGAGGCTCCTTCGAACACTTGGAATTTCTAACGACCGACTCTATCTTCTTTTCAGACCTGGGACACGTGGAAAGATGACACTCGTTTGGGGTTTCACCTTTGGTTTCGACCCTTGAAAGTGCGCCATTGAGACACGTGGAGACTTCCGCCAGTTCTTTTATACTTCGCTGATTCAGGCCTGCTGCCCATTTGACTTATGTTGGACCCTAGACACGTGGAGGGATGGTGCTAGTTCAGGGTCTCTCTTTGGGCTGCACCTTTGAAGTTGTGCCAATGAGGCACTTGGAGAGCTGGTGCAAGTTTGGGGAACCGCCTTTAGCTTTGACCCTTGAAGGTGCGCCAATGAGACACATAACGCCGTCCGTTGGGCTTAGAATTTTCAATGACCGATTTAACTTTTTGATACTTTGACCACGTCGAGGGTTGTTGCTCATTTGGGGTCTATCGCTTGGGTCTCACTTCTAAAGTTGCACTGATGAGGCACGTGGAGGGTTACGCCGACCCTCTTATACTTAGTCGATTAAATGGCCGGCTCTGTCCCTTTTCCAGACCTTGGACACGTGGAGGGCTGGCCCAAGTTCAGGGTCTTCACTTTTGTGCACCATACCAAATCTGCACCGAAGAGACACGTGGCACCTTCTGCGGTCTTTCTATACTTAGCCGATTTGGGCCTCAATTGAACACTACCTTTCTCCACTTTGATTTACAAGGCAAGATCAAGAACCATAGAAAAACTCTGACAGCCTCGAGGCAAGATACAAATGGGAAGACAAAAAGTTTATAAAACCATGTGACTACAAGATTTTAAATTAACGGGGTGAGATTGCAAATGAGCACCAACTTCTTTGAAGCATGAATTTTCCTATCTCTCTAGACTTCTCAATTTGCTCAAACATCTCTCAAAGGCACCAACTCAATTTTTTTGAAACTTGACTTTAAAATGAGGGGAATTTTGAGGGTGACAACAAGCATGAAATATGCTACTCGACGGTAGCAGGAATGGATGATACTAAAATGTAGCATTTTATATGCTACTGGCCGGTAGTATGGATAGCGACAGGCCATGGGGAAATGATGAAGAGGCACTGGTAGCATATTTAGATGCTACCGACTGGTAGCACTCAAAATGTTACCTGCCGGTAGCACTCAAAATTCTACCAACTGGTAGCATGTATGTATGTTACCGTCTGGTAGTGGATAGTGAAGGTTCTGACAGTGGTCAATAACGCTACCGTTCGGTAGCAATTTTTTGTGCTACCATTCGGTTACAGAAGGGTGATGTTAAAGAGCAGTCGGGCGACAACAAAGGCACAAGTAGCACTTGTACGGATGCTACTGTCTGATAATAGATTTTAATCTACCAGTCAGGAGCAGGGAGCATGTTATTGGTTGGTTGCATTTATGCTACTGGCCAACACCAGAGATGATTATGCTACCGTTCGGGAGCAGAAAATACGTGCAACCGATCGAGTGTAGGAATGAACCCGACATTAATGGAAGTAGTACATGGTTATTCAACTACCAGCTTAATGAGGTACGACGCCCATGAATGCCCGTGTAAGAAAAGTACCAAATTCGTATGGTCTCCCATGCCTGTTTAATGAAATTAATTGGTTGATGAGGAAATTTCGAGGTTCTTCTTCTATATATTGTTAAATTCACCTCATTTTGAAGGGAGTCTTTCTGTAATGCAAAGGTACTCTATCAAAATTGTTCCAGAGCTATTGTGAGCTAAAGGCCTCAAATTTGGGTTTATTGTAAAGGATTTTGCCTTGTGCCTATATTGTAATGGATTGTGCATGGTTCTGAGCAATAAGATTTGTATTTTGTGGCTTTTCTTTCCCTAATTTGAGTTGTATTGCATTTTTTTCCTTCCATTATGTTTGCAGGTATATTGTGCATGTTTATATCTCTTTGTAGCACTTTTTAATTTGTTGTGCTTTATGAATATAGGGAATTAAATACTATCTTAGACTGTGGCGCCTCCACATGCCCTCTCTCACCTTGTTTACTCCCTATTTTTAACTCATAGATTGTCTCAACCTTTTTTGGTGCATCACATTCCTTTATATTATTTTTCCATTCTCCACACTTTGGAGAAGTTGACACTAGGTTAGGGGAAGAAGTCGGCTTTCTCCAAATTATTATCCTACTTGCAACATCCCACATTGCATGATATTCCCATGTTATGCAGGTTATACAGATTTCCTCACATACAAATCACAAGTAATCAGGGGTCCTTTAATTTTACACTAACATGTATTAGTTTCTCTGTTAGGTTAGCTGGTTTACTTTCTCGTATTGCATTGCATTATGTATGTTGTAAAGAGTTACATAGAAATGAACAAATTTTAGTAATACTGCAAGTATTACACAACAATTACAAATAATATTCAATATGCTCCAATATCCTTCACACAATACAATAGCCTAATATATAGGCAGTAGTTTCCCTAAAATATAGGAAACTGACTATCTCGTGAACCATATTTGTAAGGTGAGTAGAAACTACCTCACAAACAATATAATGCTAATATTATATTATTGTTATTAAGTTGTTTATAACAACTCATAATAACAATAATAATAATTACACAAATAAAGGAGCACTAATAAATATATTTCCCAACATTCCCCCCCTTAGTGCGAACATGGGGAAAACCTTCCTTTGTACTTGCACCTGCTCATGATCTGGTGATTTTCACAGGATGATCACAAACCTCAAGGATGGTTTTGCAAACGGTTGACCAAAAACCGAGAATGGTGGTTTTGCAATTGGTTTACCACAAACCACAAAGGTGATGGTTTTGCGAATGGATTACCAACAACCAAGAATGGTGGTTTTGCTATTGGTTTACCACAAACCACAAATGAAGGTTTTCAAGTGGTTTACCTACAACCACATCATGATATGCCAAGTACTATTCTTAGCCCTCATCACATCTCACTGCAGGGAATAACATAGGAAATTCTGCTGAAATCTGTTGCTCATACATACATAGAAAAAGCTAACATAATGGAAATGGAACATTGGATCATGTTCCCCCCTCAATGTGAAATTTCCACTTATTGAAAACTGCAAACTGTAAGCATTGGAACACACAACTGAAAAAAATACAACCAAATCATCTATGCGGCCCCGTCGTTGGCGACTGATGAGAGGTCACTGAATGACCTCTAACCTCCCTTTTCCTCCATCCTCCAGTGTCATGCTCAGTACAAGAAGTCTTCAGATCCACTGTCTTCATGTACTTGTGCTTCCCCATTCTCTGATCCTTCTTCAGTAATGAAATTGGCCTCGATTCCTTTGAGTTTTCCACTAAGTATATCTTGAGCTCGAGCTCTACAAAATGAAGCTATATGTCCCTTTTTCTTATAGTAGAAACATTCTCTTTCCTCTTTATATTTAGAAAAAAAATTGTATTTCCTTTTTACATACATTGTTGTTTCTTCTTCTACATCTTCTTTGGTCCATTTTTCCTCAGCTAGGAGAGTTGATATCATATCTTCCAATGAGTTGGAAGGCATCTGACCAAGTGTGAAGACAACATTACTGTATTTGGGAGGAAAACTATTCAATAGAATATTTTTTGCATCTTCATCATCTACTGGGGCTTTTACTTCTGCCAGCTGTCGAAGGAGAGACCGTAAATCATTAATATGGCTGGACATTGTAGCTCCTTCACCCATTTTTAACTTGAACAATTGTAATTTAAGAGAAAATTTTGCATTCACTGCTTTAGCACCAAAGGTTTTGTTCAAGTTTTCCCACATTTCATGAGATGATTTCTCGAGATCAACATAGTGTAGCTCAGTATCTGAGAGAGCAAGACCAATAATGGCTTTGGCTTTATCATCTCTCGTTTCCCATTCTGCCAATTTGGTCGGATCTGTAGGTGTTGGTTCTTTTCCATCTACTATCCTCCAAAGATTTTTATTCATTAACTGCATCTGGATCTTCACTTTCCAAGTATGAAAGTTGAGCCCATTGAATTTTTCCAGTGGAACTTCCATTGGATGGCCAAAAAAGAAGGTATTTTCAAAATTGGTATTTTCTCTCAAAATTATAACTAATGCAACGGGAATAAAAAAATAAGCACTTTTGCAAAAAACGACGCTCGATTTTGAGTTACCGTGCAAAAGTTATGGAGGTTACAATTTCCCGTAAAATAGTCTAATTTAATTAAAATTGATACAACGATTAATTTTTTTTCTCAAAATGGCTAAAAAATTAATCGTGTGACCACTTGTTGGGAGAGGAAATGAGGATTCCAAAAATACCAATATTTCAGAGAACTGACATTGAAAAAATATTAATTTGGCGAAAAATCATTGATTTCCGTCAAAATGCAATTATTAAACAAAAACTATAGGAAAAATTAATTTTTCAAAACTATAGTCTTCATGAAAATTTAAAATAATTGCCCAATCAGAGTTGGCTGTGCAAAAAACTCACGTGAATTTGGGAGTGCATAGATTTGTTCATAACTAGAGAACCAAAGCTCCGATTTGCGAGCAGTTTAATGCGACGGAAAGCTTATTTCGATAGCTTCACAATGGTACTAATTTTGTTTAATTTCATTACATAATCTGAAAGCTGTTCTTGACTGATTTTGACGCCCAACTCACCAAAAAAAATCATGCTTTCTTTTCTTTGACAGCCGTATATCTGCCCAGGTCTGCTGAAAAATGTATCCATCTAAACAGCCAGCTCAAATGCTTTTATTCTCTCCATCAATAGTGACACATAGGATAAATCCACAAAAGATTAATATATGTTCATGCCTTATTGTATCAGATATATAGCAATTTCATTTTATTTCTAGCTTGAATGCAAACAATGCTCTTTCAATCCTTTATTGACAAACAATACAATATTGAAGTGTAAGATAATGCTTGGTCACATTTACCTCAAGGAAAAATGACCCGTGTATAATGTGGTCTGATTCAACACTTGGAACAGAGTGCACGTTGACAGAGCATGACCAGGCCGTCAATCTCCAAATGAAAACACTTTGATGAAGCCGCTGCTCTTCTTATTTTTAGTGATAAAAATTGAGGGGTAGGCAATTCTGTTAGCATCTCGAACCAAGAACAAATCAAATGCCCCACGAACAATTAAAAAAAACACACAGTTTTCCATCAGGAATCCCTCTTGCTCTGGTACCAAATGTAAATTTGGATCAGACTGCAAGTATTACACAACAATTACGAATAATATTCAATATGCTCCAATATCCTTCACACAATACAATAGCCTAATATATAGGCAGTAGTTTCCCTAAAATATAGGAAACTGACTATCTCGTGAACCATATTTGTAAGGTGAGTAGAAACTACCTCACAAACAATATAATGCTAATATTATATTATTGTTATTAAGTTGTTTATAACAACTCATAATAACAATAATAATAATTACACAAATAAAGGAGCACTAATAAATATATATTTGAAGAGAAATCACTTACTTCACCTCAAACAGGGGCAAATGTAGACATCTAAATTCTACTTTTGCAATCTTATTGCCAAAATGCACACAAATCACTCTCATTCTTATCAATTCTGTTATAATTAGTGATTTTCGCTAATTAACTAATGTTTCTTTCTACTTTGGTCAATTAACAAGAGTTTTGTTGATGACCAAAACCCTTTCGCATTCAGGATGCCACTTTATGATGAATCGTAAGTAGAAATCCTCTTCAAAATAGACAATTAGCATTTATTAGCTAATTAAGCCTATTTTGGTCAATATACCCTACTATTGGCTCAAACCCCTCTCCCAACCACTCAAAATCACCCCACTTTCCTCCACAACGTCTCAGCAAGCTTTAAAATATTATCCTAGCCTCCTTGTTGACCCTAAGTGATTGATTAAGGCTCCACACCTCTTAATCACTTGGTAATTCACTAATTGGGTGATGAGAGCATTAATTGTAGCAATAGGAATAGAAACATATGTAGGTGGAGTAGAGACCATATGAGTAGAAGAAACAACAACAAAAGTGTAAGTGTTGCAAGTTCTCTTAGCGGTGATTAAAGCATGTAAGACATGGGGGATATGTGTAGGGTTTTCACGCAATGCTTGGTGAAAATAAGTAATAGCATTAAGTTGGTCTTGATCAATTTTTGTGTCTTCATCGTAGGAATTTTCACTACCGGATGTTTCTATCTCATGGAGAGGAACCTGGTTGGAATTATCTAAAGCGTTTTCATCCTTAGATGTTGTTGTATCAACCATTGAATTAGAGGTACGATGGGTAAATTAAGGGAGCTCAAAAATGACCGCTATGGGTGATGGGAATAAAATGAAAGAACAACGAAACAAACCCTAAGATGAATGAAGAACCTATAAGCGTGAATGATCGAGTTGGGTTCACTAACTAAAATTGGACTAACTATGTAGTGTGGGGAAAGTTAATCTAAGATATGAAAAGCTACAAATAAATTAAATAAATGCAATAAAAGGAAGTATGTCAAGATCTAAGTAACTATGCAAAAGGAAATGATAACCCTAATGTGTAAAAAGGAAGTGTAAAAAACTCAGCTGATTCGAAGAAGTGATGGGGTTGTGTTGCATGTGTGATTGAAAAATCAAGAAGTAGGAACAACTATTCAGAAATCCCGAAAAGAATGGAGATGGAGGATCTAGTTGGACTGGAGTGCGTGGAGGAGGACTGGGGTTCTTACGGGTGCTCTGGTCTGTAATCTAGGCACCTTGGTCTGTTCAAAAACTCTAAAATTTATCTTCAAAGGAATGAGAGGTAGTCTGAAACCCTCACTATCTGTCACATCAAGTTCATTTTCCCATACTGGATGTTTCCAATAATCCAAGATGATGAGAAGACCAAAATAAGTATCAATAACAATAAAAAAAGAAAGATGCAAATGAATGGATTGGACTGACCTCAGCTGCCACAAAATTGGACTTACTAACTGAGTGTTGCACTACATTTCAGACCCAAATGTAGTTATGGTGAGTATGTGCATGACATTCCCTAGGTGCTCTTGTGCCAATTTCACTTTGTGAAGTAACGAGCAATAGCTAAATTTAGAAGATGTAATAGTATGTGTGCGTGGAATAGAATAAAATCACTCCCCCTATGAAGTGTAATGCAAATGTCCTAGCCTTGTGAATTGATGATGGAGCTATGTGGATGCAAGTGATCTCCAGTGCAATATGTGGATGCAACTCTAGATGGAGTGATATTAATAAGTGATGTTAGGTCACTGATTATGGTCTCATAACTTTATATTTATAGGGTTCTCTTGGTATAATTTCATAATTAACCCTGAAAAGGCTGACCGTAAGAAAGATACAGACCTAAAATGACTAGAAAGAGCCCAAAAGTGGCGGGAAAGTGCAAAAAGGACCAGGGCGCCCATGAGAACACCAATACTAATCTGGGTGCCCTAGTCGATGATAAAATGATGCGAGATGACAGAAGCTGACTGGGCATATGGGTGTAAGAGGTCAGTAATGATGAAATAAAATAAAACAAGATGGCCAAAAAATAGGAGTTAATTAGTACTTTCTTCACTCAAGAACCTTCTAAATAGTAGTATGAGACTGGGATAAATAATGTCTAAAGAGCATGATTTTGGGAATACATTTTGAACCCACTTTATGTTAGTGAGCGCAAATATCGGTAACATAGAGTAGATAGAGATGTGTATCTGATGTTTGTGAAGAGTGTAATAGAAACATGTCGAAGGACTAGACAAAGCTTGGAATGACAAAAAGATGGAGGAGCATGGAAACTAAAGATGTAAAATGCACAAATAAAAGTGATGAGAGCGAACCTAGGGTGGAATGCGAGGGTAGCTACTACAGTGTGTTATGTACCTGCATGGTTAGTAAAGTGTATGTTGTCACGAAGTGCTACTTTTTGTAATGTCCCTCCTTCTCGAATAATTTTATTAAAGACCTTTGGCCCATTTTTGTCTACCCGACGACCAAAGGGTGAGTTCAAGGGTGAGTTAAGTTTTATTATATTGTGCTAAAATTAAAATATAACAATATAAAAACACATAATAAATTAATAAACTTAACATTAAAATAGAACTTGGAAAGTGCATTTAAATAAAAGCACTTAATAAAATTGTAATTCCTAAGGGAAAATGCGACTTGCTCTATGAGGTCAAAAAATTATAAAAAGTGTGTCTAAGGCTCCTTTAAAATATGTGACTTGGCCTAGGGGAGTGCAACAAAGGGAAAGAAGCTCATTGGATGTGTTGGAGGTTACCTTGGGTCCCATTTCCTTTATAAAGAAGAAGTCGACCTGCTTAGAGGGTATTCTGGATTCATTTGATATTTCACTCTTGCATTAGAGGCTTTGAGATTTTTTGCAAATAAATCC
Source organism: Taxus chinensis (assembly GCA_019776745.2). Classification (NCBI taxonomy): domain Eukaryota; kingdom Viridiplantae; phylum Streptophyta; class Pinopsida; order Cupressales; family Taxaceae; genus Taxus; species Taxus chinensis. The sequence continues at coordinate 30,163,691 of CM034152.1, forward strand.
AAAGATGAAAAAACCTTAGGATTCATCACTCTTGTGGAGGAAAGCCCCAAGAGCATTGTGAGGGATTTCTACTCAGGGTATTAATTTTTCTTCACATATTTTTATTATTCTAGCATTGTGTGTTATAGAATAAATTTACAACAACAGTTATTAGTTGTTCTAGTGTTGGGTGACTCACTGTTTGGGTATTCTATGTTATTTCATAGGTATTTTCAGATCTGATTTGTATGCCGTCTATTGTACTGTTGTTTTTGGATCTAAAGGAATAAATTTCAGAATTTTCTGGAGGGTTTTGAGAGGTATTTTCAGTCAGACTTTTATGTAGATTTATGAACTATTTTGCAATCATTATGTGCCTTTAAAAAATCAGATTTAATGCATATTTCGGCTGCTAATAATATAGAAATCAGTTTTGATAGAAATAAAATTATTAGAGTGATGTTTATGGATATTTTTCCAATAAACCCTAGTCGCCATGTTTGAAGTATAATTGCAGCAGTTAGTAAATCTTATTTTTGCATGATCTTTAGAACTATTAGTGTTGGTTATGCTTTATTGTTGTTACCTAAAGTTGTAAGCAATGATCCAAACCCTAAGCCAATCATAAAAATAAGGATAGCATAGGCGGGGATCTTTCATTGTTGACGTTGTTGTTGTTGCCCGCATTTGACTACTTGTTTCTCAAATGGTCGGGCCTACAAGGAGAAAACAATCAAATAGTCAAATACATATGTATGTATGTATGTGTAAAATGTAATGTAAAAGACACATGTAAATGTAAAATATGCAAATGTAAAATGGAAAAAGTAAATGGAAAATTTAAATGGAACATGTGCACCTGATCCATGTCGAGAAAGAGAGTGTAGAAGGATATTCTATATTGTGAGTTTTTAGGCGATCTCACACCATAGGCTGAAGAAGTGTAGGGAGGAAATGCTTCATGTCCTCTAGGCTCTAACTACTTCCCTAGATTTAGCCTAAAGGATATGTCACTAAACTGGAAACGTCGCATGATAAAAGGTCGAATAGTAAATGTGTGATGAGTGTAAGGTCCATTTGATTCGTAAACCTTCGACAGTCAAGTATGGACCAAGGAACTAAAGTGTGTCATAGGGTAGTGGGTGGAGTGCGTAGAATATGATGTATTATATGTAATGATAAAAGACGACCATTTGATGAGTAGAATGTGGAATGTATGATGTATAAAATGCAATGCAAGATGTGTAGAATATTTAAAGTGTAGCGAAGTAACATGTAATGTATGTAGGATTAAAAATGAGGAGTGTATGTTGTTAGAAAAGTAGTATGATATATGAAAAATGAAAACTTGTATGATGCACGATATGTGAATAGATGCAAAAAATCATGCACTTTAGACATTATTTATCTTGGTCTCATACTACTATTTGGAAGGTTCTTGAGTGAAGAAAGTACTAATTAACCTTCATATTTTGGCCATCTTGTTTTATTTTATTTCGTCATTACTGGTTGTTTTCTTCCACATGCCTAGTCTATTTTGGGTCATTTCCCATCATTTTAGTCTCGACTGGGGCACCCAGATTAGTACTAGGGTGCCCGTGGGCGCCCTACTCCCACAAAGGGGCACCCCAATCCTTCTAGGTATTTCCCACCTCTTTTTGGGCTCTTTCTAACTGTTTGACATCTTTATCTTTTTGGTGGTTGGCCTTTTTGGGGTTAATTTCAAAGTTAGACCAAGGGAACCCTATAATTATATAGTTATGAGACCATAATGAGGGACCTAGCATCACTTACTACTATCACTCCATCTAGAGTTACATCCATCTATTGCATTGGAGATCAATTGCATCCACATAGCTCCATCATCAAGGCACAAGGCTAGTACATCTACATCACACTTCATAAGGGGGGATTCTATTCTATTACATGCACACATTCTATTACATTTTCTACACATAGTTATTTCTCGTTGCTTCACAAAGTGTGAATGGCACAAGAGCAACCTAGGGCATGTTCACACACAATTGCACATTAAACTACATCAGATCTAAGATGTAGTGCAACACTCAGTTAGTAAGTCCACTATTTTTTAAGATAAGGTGAGTCTGACCCCTTCATATGTAATTTTATTTTTTAGTAGGGTTTGATGCTTATTTTATGATCTTGCATGTCTTTTTTCCATCTTGAGTTATTGGTGACATCTAAGGAAAGACAACGAAGTTGATGCGACACACAGCTAAGGTTCCAGGTCATCTTCCAGCTTGGTGAAAACTAGTTTCAGAGCTTTTACATAGACTAGGCCACCCATATTGCATACCAGAGAGCTTTCAGGAACTCAAATCCTCCTCTAGGCACTCCAATCCAGTTAGATCCTCTAGATCCATCCTTTTTGGGACTTCTACACACTCGGTAATGCTCTTGATTTTTCCATTCATCTTTGTGACACTCTCTAACATGCATCTATTATTCAGTCGAGTTCTTTCCTCTTCCTTCTTGCTTATTAGGGTTAGAATTTCCTTTAGCATAGTTTTTTATCTCATTTACATTCTTATTTGCTTCATTTATTTACTTTATTATAGTCGTTCATAGCTTAGATTAACTATCTCTATACTACTTATCAATTTTAGTTAATCATTTTGGTGAACCCGACCATTTTTAACACTTCCTTTTGACCATGTCATCTCCTTATCACATTATGGCTCAATCTTCTTATCCCACATTTAGGCTAACCAAGGTCTCTGTCATCTTTACTATTGTCATTGATTTCATGTGAGTGCATACCTAGCATTTGCCTCGCTTTGTCACACCTAAGGTTGATTCATATATTAATCTAATTACTACTCATTGTACTCATCCTAATCCACCTATGGCTCCACCATCATCTATTCCTCCATCTATTACTCCATAAACCCTTCCCACAACTTCTAAGGGCTATGATATCATCGAACAACTTAAAAACATGCCTACTAAGATCTCTCTTTATGACTTTTTCTGTAATGCACCAGATTTTCGTAACACACTAAAAGTTTCCCTTCATTCCATTCTCATTGAAAGTGATAATTTTGTGGTGGCCTTTGCACATCTTATACAATCTCTTCATAACTTAGCCCGTGTTATATATTTCACTGATGAGGATATGTCACCTTTTACTAAAAGTAATATGTGTGATCCTTTACTTATTACTTATGTTATTAACACCACTTGTATTAAAAGAGTTCTCATTGCTAAAGGATCAGCCATCAATTTATGTGCTCATTCCCTTCTAAAGAAATTGGGTATTAGCGATGACCTAATCTCTAAGAATTTAACCCTCATATGTGGTTATGACTCTACCACCCGCTCATGCCTAGGTACTATTTCGTTACATATTTGTGTTTCCGTTAAGACTATTCTCACCTAATTATATGTTATTAATGCTTCCTTTTAATTTAACCTCTTATTAGGAAGACCTTAGATTCACACAATGCACGTTGTTCCATCTAATTTTCATCAATGTATTAATTTATTGCATGATGGTTATGAGCATACCATCACCGTTGATCATGATCCATTCAAATATTGTCGCATAGATCCCATTATCTCTATGCTCATACCACCTTCGCAGTGCATTCCATATAACAGTCTTAGCACATATGACATTGGTCAATCTAGCACTTCATAGTCTCCTCCTACCACTTGCAATGCTCCAATTATATCCACTCACACAATGACTATTATTTCACCTATAGTATCAATTCCTACTATTTTTCCTTCTCAACTAGATTACAACACCTTCTACCACTCCACATACATGAGCCACCTACCAACATCTCGGATAATGTTATACCACATGATGATGTTCACACCGATGATTATGAATATTCTAATGACAAAGTTGATGTTATTGAACTTACAGATGAAACATTAACATAACTTGACTTTACCCCTCAAGGTGTAGATGATTATTATTTTGAAGAAACCTTTATGGCTGATGGTCTAGGTGAATATATGTTTAAGACCCCTCCATCTACTAATGTTATGGTATTTTATCAGGGATATTTCCATACTGTTGATGATATTTAATCTTCTCTTCCATGGGTTTTCCACTCCACTGCCTCCTTTTACATGCACATTATTCATCAATAGGACCTTTTGGCAACACATTCCCTTCAACTCTATGTGCTTCAAAACTATTTTTACACGCAACATTTTGGCTAGATTTGGCATAACACTCAATGACATTTTACCACCCCTTTACTCACCATATCTCTATCATGGTTATTTTCACACAAAATCATCTTATGGCTTGCGTGTTTTTTCATCTAACGATCTTTTTTGTGCGTACCCCTCGTGACTCTCCACTCACACTTGGACAATCCTGGCTCGATTATATTGGTGGTACAATAGACGCTCATCATTATTTTCTCACATTTCCTATGCCTTTCAGCAACATTTCTATCTATAATGATTCTTCTCCTTCTTACACTCCAAACATATCTCTTTGGCATGCTCACGGTTGTCCACCAATTTCCTTTACTGATGAATAATATGAAATGAATATCTACACACTTCGTAGAAATAGTTCCCTTTATGACCCTCCTCACTTTATAGCTTATCATGTTTTTGATGCTGCCCCAGAAGGTTTCGACCATGACAATGATGATCTCCTTGACGGTGGCACATAGTCCTCTTATATATCATACACTTGTGGGGCATGACACTCTACCTCCCCCCACCCCATCATTAGCATATTCACACTCATCTTGTTTTACATTCCTATATGTTCATATCCTCGCATTAGGCATATTAATCATACATTCTGGTGTCATTTCCCGATGACACACTCTTGTCCTTCGGTTCACACACTGTTGAGATATTACCACACATGAACCCCACATACTACACTCTAGGCATTACACATTTCATCACATCACATATTACACATCACATACCATACATTCTACATTTAGTCACAACATTTCAACATTACGCATTTATACACCATACATCAACATAGTCGGTGTTATTGTCTATGTGTCTTACATCCTACACTACTTATCCTACATAATTCTTTATTCGTTTATCTATATACCTTACATCCCATTTGTATTACATTGTGCATTTCCACACATATTCTACATACCATACTTCTCTTCATCACATAAGATTTTAGCATTACATTACTAGTCTATCTACATTACATGACATTCTATACATTATATTTTACACATTCTACACTTTTTGTGTTGCATCTTACACATATCTTACCTACATATTCCACTCATCATATGGTCATATTTTATCCTTATATGTACTATGTTTTCTTCTACGTGGTGCACTCACTACCCTATGTCACACTTTATTTTCTCAGACCATACTCGATTGTCGAGGGTTGACCAATCAAATGGACCTTACACTCATCATGTATGTCACCATAATCCTAGGCTAGTGACATATGATTTAGGCTAAATCGTCACCTATTTTATCATTTTGTAGTGGTATACACCTTAGGTTACATCACCACTCCCTCCTTACATCTTGTAGTGACATACGCTTTAGGCTAAATTGTCACCTATTTTATCATTTTGTAGTGGTATACACCTTAGGTTACATCACCACACCCTCACTTACTATTTTGTAGTGATATACACATTAGTGCTAAATCATCACTCATCCATTCATCTTATAGTGATATACAATTAGGATAAAATCATCACTTTACATTCATCCAGTCATGATATACGCTTCGACTATAGGGTTCATGCACATAAATCATCACTAGGTCACATTTCATCAATACACATACACATTCCTCACAGTGTGTTAGACATAACACACATCACTTTGACTGTTTCCCGATGATGCACTCTCGTTTACGGTTCATTCTTGACTGTTGAGGGGGAAAACAAAATGAACCTCATTGCATACATTTCCATTCACTCAGGGGGCACGTAACTCCTATCACTCCATTTTTCATTCCATTCCATCCATCCACAACATACTACATATTATGGTTTCTTTTACTCTTGCTCACTTTTGCTTGTTCATTGTCACTTTATTACACATGCTAGTTAGTTTACTTGTATGTCATTTATCTATATCATCCACAAATGCACGTTCACACGCCTTTTCTAGTTGTGATTACAGATATAGGTCTCTTTTTTCACAACATGGATGCTTGCCTTCTACCCTTCCTACACTGGTTTTTGGGGGCATCCACATTTGTCTCTCACAGGTGTTATTGTTTCATTTTGTACTTAGCACTTTACATTACTTGGTTCTGCATGCTTTTGACATACTAGTTATCTTTCTAACATGCTAACAGGTGCTTCATGTGCAACATTTGTTATGCAGGGATATTTGTTTCCATACTTTTTTGTTACATTGTATTTTATTGTTTGCTATTGTATGTGGGCCTTGCCCTTTGTTTGGTGTGCACACTTGTTTGATTTTTTGAGGCCATGATGGCCTTATGTGTCTTGCGACATCATGAGTGATGTCCCATGTTTGCAACCCACTTTGTGCTATCTTACTTTGTCTTCTTGTGTGTTTACATTACTACTTTATCTAGTAGCTTACACATTGTTTTACCTAGCTTACATAATGTTTTTCATATGCATACAATGTTTGTTTACACTTATTCTTTGGCTAGCCTTCTTGTTTGTGTGTGCCTTGGTTTTTACAAAGAAACTTTCCATGGGTTACAACGTACATGCAGGTTGGTCCTCTTTTGGGGCCACATTTCTCCTATCAGTGACATCGCATGCACCCCCAAAGAGGGGGGGGCATCATTTAGGGGTTTTTACATACTAACACAGAGTATTCTACAGTTTAGTTTCAGTTACTTTAATTATATACATCGAGTGGGTTCAGACTAGTCTACGAACACCATACACAGTGCGGATTTTATAGGACATGGTGTCCTTAGCATTATGGGAAGCAATTATAGGCTTGGAGGTTATAGTGGGTGTGCCTCTCTACACTACTTCAACCAGTGGCGTTGGATCACGCCAAAAAACTAGGACAATACATAGATACCTCTTCACACATAGTTCAGGGGAAGCAGTTAGAGCTTGGAGGACATAGAGCATTTCCTCCCTACACTTCTTTTTCCTATGGTGTGAGATCATCCCAAAAAACTTGCAGTACAGGCTATCCTTCTACACTCTCTTTCTCAACATGGATCAAGTGCACATGTTCTATTTACATTTTACATTTACATTTTCATATTTTACATTTACATTCTTTCATATACATGCGTACTTTACATTGTGTTTTTACACATACATACATACATGCATATTTGACTACTTGATCATTTTCTCCTTATAGATCTGGCTATATGAGAAACAAGCAAGTCAAATGGAGGGACCACAACAACAGTAGCATTAACAACAACACTTGTGTGATAGAACAAATGCCTTACTAACCATGCAGGTGCATCACACACTGCATAGTAGTTACACATGAGTATTCCATCCTAGGTTCACTCTCATCACTTTTTTATTTGGCGCATTTTGCATCTTTAGTTTTCATGCTCCTCCATCTTTTTTTATTCAATGCTTTATCTAGTCCTTCGACACGTTCCTACTACACTCTTCACAGACATTAGGTACGCATCTCTATCTAATTTATGTTACCGAGCTTTCCGCTCACCAACATAGATCGGGGGAAAAATGTAGTCACAAAATCATGCACTTTAGACATTTTTATCCCAGTCTTATACGACTATTTATAAGGTTCTTGAGTGAAGAAAGTACTAATTAAACCCCATCATTTGGCCATCTTGTTTTATTTTATTTTGTCATTTCCGACCTCTTGCACCTATATGCCTAGTCAACTTCTATCATCCCGTGTTATTTTAGCCTCTACTAGGGCACTCAGGTCCAACCAAAGGCGCCTTGATCATTTTTGCACTTTTCGCCACTTTTTGAGCTCTTTCTAGCCGTTTGAGGTCTTTATCTTTCTTGTGGTTTGCCTTTTTGAGGTTAATTATGAAATTAGACTAAGAGAACCCTATAAATATAAAGTTATGAGACCATAATGAGGGACCTAGCATTACTTACTACTATCACTCATCTAGAGTTGCATCCATCTATTGCATTGGAGATCAATCGCATCCACATAGCTCCATCATCAAGGCACAAGGCTAGGACATCTGCATCACACTTCATAGGGGGAGGGATTCTATTCTATTCCATGCACACATACTATTACATTTTATATATTTAGCTATTGCTCACCACTTCACAAAGTGTGAATGACACAAGAGCACCTAGGGCACATTATGCACACACTTACTAGAACTACATTTGGGTCCGAAATGTAGTGCAACACTCAGTTACTATGCCCACTATTGTGGAAGCTGAGGTCAATCAGACCCATTCATTTGCATCTTTCTTTTTTCAGGTTTTTGATACTTCTTTTGGTCTTTTGTAGGTCTTCTCATCATCTTGGATTATTGGAGACATCTGGTACGGGACAATGAACTTGATGTGACAAACAACGAGGGTTTTAGACTACCTCTCAGCCCTATGAAGATTACTTTCAGGGCTTTTACACAGACCAGGGCACCCGGATTACAAATTATAGCACCCATAGGTGACCCAATCCTGCTTTAGGTGCTCCAATCTAGCTAGATCCTCTAGCTTCATCCTTTTTGGGATTTTTTCATAGTCGTTCTTGCTTCTTGATTTTCTAGTCACACCTGTGACACAGTTCCATCACTTTGTTAAATCATTTGAGTTCTTTCTTGTTCCTTCTTGCACATTAGGGTTAACATTTCTTTTTGCATGGTTACTTAGATATTTATATACTTCCTTTTACAATATTTATTTACTTTATTTACAACTGCTCATAGCTTAGATTAACTATCCCCACACAACATAGTTAGTCAAATTTTAGTTAATCATTTTTCCCATAAGCGTAAATTGCATTCGCTTGAATGATGTGAGCTTAATGATAAATCAGAACATAGATAACAAATAGAGCATCATAAACTTTCCCCAATTATTCCTCTAGATGTAATAGCCACTAGAACGGGTAGTCTAAACCATGACACAATGGCGGTCCCAAAAACCACCAAAAATGCCCACAATAAGTAAAATCATTCCCAAACAATTTTTAGTAAATAAACTTGTAATCAAATGAGAAATAAACAGACATTCCTATATATCATGCGGTGATTTAGATCCATGTTTCGCCATCATCAAAAGCCACATTATACAAAGTGCACATAGGGAGGTGAATGTTTATCTTTCTTGCGAATCTACATGACCACAACCATAATATGGTTGTTTTCCTTTTTTTATAGAAAAATAATAGTGCATGAGTAAGATTCGTGAAAAAGCAACATAATGTCAACCTGCATTGGGACAGTATAAAATGCATGTTATTAGGATTTATCTATGACATCGGATAATGAAGATGAGCCATCACATATCCTTTACCACTCGTTGCCCTACCACGGCCTGCTATAAATCAAAATGCCAAGTAGATGCCCCTCATTGCAAGTCAACGAGAAGATTGCACTAAATAATGTAAGAAAATGTATGGACTCTAAGTTTATAGTTTATGATTGGAAGATAAATATTACTCAACACTCATATTCCTACCTGTTGGAGGGATTCAATTATCCTTGATTATTCGTGCATCGCTTGTTTCTCTACAAATAATTGAGCTTATAAGTGAAAAGGGGTGTACAGAGTTCTACAAAAAACCAACATTTTGGTTAGGTTTCAAACCTAGAACCTATTGAAGTTTTCCTCTTTTTTTGTCCCTTTTAAGCATAAATTGCATTCATGTAAATATTGTGAATGAGGTCGAGAAGATAAAATCAACACAGAAACATATAATAATTAGTTAGGAACAATCTGAGCCATGTTGAATTTCCACATTTAAGTCCCCCATTTTCTTTCCAACTTTCTATTTGCGTCTCTGTCTTATCTAACAAAATAAATGATGTCCATTTGAAAATGTTTACATCGCTTTAGGCTTTCTTAAGCTAGGCTAATGCTGGAGGGGCTCAATTGTCCGTTCTTCACACATTGCCTGTTTTCATTCATTTACTCGAGTTTAAAACTAAAACAAAGTGCTACAATAAGCCATCATTGTGTTTGGGTTTCCAATGTGAAATCTATTGAATTTTCCCCATTTTTTATTTTGGTCCATAAGCATAAATTGCATTCCCTTGAATAATGTGAGCTTAATAATAAAGAAGAGCATAGATAGTAGATAGAGCATCATAAAGTTGCCCTAATTATTCCACTAGATGTAATAGCCACTAGAACAGACAGTCTAAACCATGACACAATGCCGACCCCAAAAAACTACCAGGAAAGACCCATAGTCAATTTAATACCCAAAAAATAAAAGCATTGAAATTATAAACAACTATTCTCATTTGTAATATTGATCGACTACTCCTTACCTTTTAACATATCTCCAAATTATGTTGCCTTGTTACCTTGCACGCCATACTCCTTTTCTCCTTCTAATGATTGACAAAAATACGACGTGGTTATACAAAACAAGAGTTTAACATTGTCTCCCCCACCCAGTTCTCCTGACCTATGACTTCTCCTCCCTCTAACCCTTCTTGATTGACCTTGTTCCTTTGTCTTTGTTTTGTTTCGTAGTATCACTCTTTCAATTTATCCTCTTCGGCATTTCCATCGTACACCTCACGTATAATCACTAGTAATTACAAAATACTATTATTCTTTACTCCACTTAACATTGGCGTTACAACGACTCGGCGATATATACCCATACAATACTTCTCACAAATTAATTGATGATTAAATACAAAGCATCGTGTTTGTTTGAACACCTGTAGAGACCAAAGCACAGGTTAAATTTGACGGCCACCTATGCCTATCCAACTATTTTTGGGTGACGGTAATATTTCAATACTACCTTTCAAAACTACAAATTTGTGGTATTTATATTTATTTTATTATTTTAAATATATATTATTATAATTTACATAAAAATCTATATTAAAAACGACAGTCATATTTTAAATGTACAAGTCACGTGTGACGGTTATTTCAAATATTTACAAGTATTTTACGGCTAAAACAAGGAAAAACGTCTACCCTATTGCCAAAGCCCAAATCCAAACACCGGAGTTACCATACTTGGCTGAAACAATTAGTGCAATAAATCGACGCCTGCTAACTGCATGGCTTCCATGGCGCCAAGCTATTATTTGATAGCCATTCCCATTTTCCTCCGCGACTGCATTTTTCTATATTATTTATTTTTGCTTTTTTCGGGGAGTTCATGGGTTAGGGTTTCAAGGGAAAACAGCCTTCGGCAGTGATAGGAACCCTACTATTTTGCTCTCGGATACAATCATTCCATTTGGGAACCAGGTTCTGCCTTGTTTTTCGCCTTGTCCCGTCCATTTTCTACGGTTGCATCCATACAAAGGCCCCTTGTTTTCTCGCAGACGAAAGCTTCAGGATTTTTGGAAGGCAGTATCAAGGCAGAGGATGTTGATCAGTCCCCTCACGGTAATGATGACGAAAATGAAAAAGACATTGTAGAAAACCCTCGAGAGGATAAGAGTAATGGCAATTGGCACCTCAAAAGAGTCGATTTGCAGGGGCACGTCGGTGTGGGAGTCTTTTGTAGCAGTAGTCCATATTTACTCTCTTGAAATTTTTGTTGCATTCCACTCTTATTTTTTTGTGCGTAACATGTTTTCTGAAACCCCTGCCCCTTTTTAGCAAATAGGAAAATCTGTGCTGGCACCCTTAAGACGAAGAAGACGCTATAGAAAAACCTATAGAGAATAAGGATAATGGCGCCTCAAAAGATCCGATTTGTAGAGCTATAGAAAAACCTCAAGAGAATAAGGATAATGGTGCCTCAAAAGATCCGATTTGTAGAGCTATATCTGTGTGGCCGTCTCTGTAGCATAAGGTTATATTTTCTCAGTTGAAAATTTTATTTCGTTATCATTTTTTCCTGCTGTGATAGGGCTTTGTAACATTTTTTTCTGCAACCCCTGCTACTTTCTGCAAATCGGAAATTTGCGACGCCGTAACCCATTTTTTTCCAGATTAGTGCGGTAAATAGCATGGCGATTTATTTTTTTTGGGAATTTATATGTGGATGGATCTTTGTGTTTTTAGTCTAATGAAATTATGTTGTCGTGCAGGACAATGGTGCGGGAACTGAAACTATAGATTTTTTTCAATCTACCCGTAGAAGGGCGCTCTTTTTGGAGTCTCATTACCAATCGTTAAACAAGCCTACCATATTCTGCCAGGCACACATATTGAAACGAAAACACTCAATAAATTTACTACATATATTTTCATTTATAATTGCTATATGAGGCATCCCAGAAACTAGGGCTAATGACATTGAAGAGCTTAGTTTGAATTCATATTGTCATTTGTAAGATTTAATGTTCCTATAGAGTATAAGTGATCACGCCATTCATTTTAAACTTCTGACTGTTTCATGATTGGATTGACTATAGATTTGTTCCAAACAAACAAAGGTGAAATGTTTGTTAGCAGAAATTAAAATTGTAAATATAAAGATGTAAAAGTTCCTGATAAATAGTTAAAGAATATGCACACAGTAAAGAGTGCCTGGTATTCTCGCGGTAATACTTCATTTCAAACAATATTACTGTTATCAATAATATATGTGGTACTAGTACTGTTTGCTCCATTTTTGTCGTGGTCCATGAGCATGAGTAGAGTGCTCGGGATGTGAAGCTCAGTCTTTCCTTCCAGCATCAGGAGAACTTGGGCCATACTCGGCCTAACATTCTCGTCATCTTGAATGCATAACATGCTGACCAGAGCAGCTCTTCTCGCCTCTTCGACATCCATGTTTTCAGCAACCTTTTCGTCCACAATACCCAACACATTTCCCTTGTGAATTTGAGATGCAGCCCATGTGGGAAAGTAGTACCTTGATTCCTGCACGAACAAGTCCAAATTTCTTCGTCCTGATATTATTTCCAGCAGTGTCATGCCGAAACTGTATACATCTGCCTTGGGAGTGATGGGAAGGCCGGAGATCCACTCCGGAGCCAAATACCCTCTTGTTCCTCTCGTAGTAGTGAGCACACGGCTGAAATTTCTGCCAACTAGCTTTGCCAGCCCAAAATCAGCCAATTTTGGAGAGAAATCGCCATCGAGGAGAATGTTTTCAGGCTTGATGTCGCCATGGATGATGCGATACGTGCATTCTTCGTGCAGATAAACTAGTCCTCTTGCAGTGCCTAAAGTGATTTGAAATCGGGTATTCCAATCCAGTACCTTCTTTTCCTTTTTGGAGTTACTACTGGATAAGAAGTAATCAAGAGAGCCATTGGGCACGTACTCGTAAACCAGTAACCTACTATATCCCTCTGCACAAAATCCTACAAGCTTGACCAAATTCACATGCTGAATGTTTCCCACAGTGCTGATTTCTGCACGGAATTTCTTTTCACCATGTCGTATACCCTCTAATTTTTTAACGGCCACAAGCATTCCATCTGGTAGAGTACCCTTGAACACTGAGCCGAATGCTCCGCTCCCCAACTTGTTCCTGAAATTCTTGGTTGCAATCTGCAACTCTTTGAAGGTGAATGTTGTTAGAAATGTGGTCATGGAGTCCTCCCTGTGTTTCTTATGCAATATCAAACTCCTCCGCCAACTATATGCTGCCACACTAGCCATAGCAACAACACCAGCATAGGCCCCACATAAAATGCCAACAATGCCATATTTACTGATCTTGGCCTTTGATGACCGAAATAGATGGGAAGCAGGCAACCTAATGAAGACTAGGGACTAGAAATCCAATGAATCCAGTATGGTTAACAAATCACCGAGCCAAAAGCTACAGCTAAAAGTATTTTGAGAGCTACCTCTAATACCAACGGCTGTGCAGTCGCAGTTTTTCAGACATGCAGCCTGACATGCCTATGGAGTTTCATATTTGACAAATGGAAGCAAAAATTCGGTGACAAAGGAAATGCCTCTCGCTTCAATGAAACCGTCGGTGGTGCCATTTGTAGCGGACAATTGTAGTGGTGTGAAGAAAAACACAACCGGTGGACCACTCTCCCATAGCCCAGGCGCGATTGTCTTTGGGCCGGAATCCTTCCAAGCAGCTGCACTTTTGAGCATAGTTACCAAATACGGTAACATTTCAATGAATTTCCGTTTTTTCTTATAAACTGTATAAAAACACGAAATTTCGGTAGTTAAAAAGTATTTAATACTTTTTTAAAAAAAATTCAGAAACAAGAGATTTAAAATAATATATGTTATCACTTATTTATTATTAAGCCTCACAATAACATGTTTAAATGGAAAATTTTCAAGATTTTAAATTCAGCAGTGTAAGGTTTTTCTACTTATTTTTCAGAAGTATTTATATGATTCTCAACAATTTAAGTCTTTAGAAGATGCTTAACAACCTAACTTGTAGAAATGGGTGACAACAGATAGAAGTAACTGTGTTGCTCGTAAATTGTATTAAAAAAATGGAATACAATTACTATGTAGATTGTCTACCAACTATTTGACAAAATACTCTGTAAAAAATTACTCAAATACAATTGTGATTCTACGAATTATTTGACAAAATGTTGCAGAATACTAAGAAAATATAAGTAGTGATGAAAAAGAGCTATCATTCAACTGAGCATAAAATATTATCATACATTTTTGTATATGTAATTTACCGTATTTATCGTATTTTTTTAACGGACCGTCTTTTTTCCATAATTTAAGTCGACCGTTTAATACACTCGGTACGAAAGTTGCTACCTTGCTTTTGAGTATCATTCGGAGTATACCTTCCATAAGCGCCGCAGAAACCACACAGGTCACATGGTTCTCTAGATTCAGACCATAGGTTGTACCATTCATTTCCATCAATCGAAGTATATAATCCAACTCCTTGTAACATGTCCACTACAAAGCGTGAGAGTACATTCGGGCTTGCAGGCGTGACTGTATAAGTGATATACGATCCAGGGTTAGATTTGTCTGTGCTGAATTTATGGATATATTTGTTGGCCATTTTAGGAATCTGATCACTGGAAAGCTGTGAACCGCTTTTCCAGTACCCATTATAATAATTACCCCACTGCAGCGAGAGTCCCAAGTCCTCGTCAGATTCGTCAGAGGGGAAGATGGAGTAATCCAGCTGAACAGAGAAAATTCTAGGAGCTGGATCTAAATGATTCTTCCAACAGACAAACTTTTGGGCGTCCCTGAATTTCATTCTGGGCAACCAGGTATCTGCGGGATGGTCGAAGCTCTGCCAAACAGTCTTATGAGATGTGTCCTCTGCGCCCAACATTACGAAATTACCAGAGTCTAATACCATGGCCAGTGACGCCTTCTTCCTACCTTTGGCCGACCAAACAGATGCTCCGTCTGCATCAAACACTCCGAGATGGCCCTCTCTCGACAGCTCTAACACGGCAGGCATTTTTCTGAGAGAGGTCTGCCTGTTTGCCACCCAAACGATCATCTTGGGAGAGAATTGGGCATACCAGATGCCAAGATACCAGTTATTTGTTCCATTGGGAGTGAAAAATCCCAATTCAAATGTGCCATTCTTGGAAACGATGGTGTCATCTCCCATGAGGGAGGACCCTAATGTAAGGGTATCCTCGGCGACACAATTATGAAGCATTATTACCATTCCAAGAGCTAAGATAAGAGATCCCATTGCTATTTCTGTATCCTTCGTTCCCATAGCTTCAAATCATCGAAATAAGTTCAAGAAATGTGATTCAGTGCTACCTAACTTGGACTACGATTAAATTTTGAGGACGACGACTTGTTAATTTTTATAAGAATAAAATAATGTTATTCATTCTCATTGGTATCTTTGAAATAAAGCTTATTTCAAAAAGATTGTTCAATACATTGAAAATGAAGAAAAAATGTCTGAACAGGTATCAAATCTCAACGTTGCTTTCATACAATTTCGTATTAGATTTAGAGGCTCATTGTGGTTTACGTCTATGAGTGGGGCAACGACTATGTAGTCTCTTGGATGCATGCCTTCTCACCTCTCAGCGTCCACGGAGATACATGCAAATTGTCATTGATGACGTGATAATCGACTATTAAAGCACACTAAACTTTAGAGGTTCATTGAACTCATGATCGACTATCAGTTTTAAGTAATCTAGGCTACTTAACACTTTAAATTTGCAAAATTTAATGACAGGCCATACATATAAGATATTACTCTATTTCAAGAATGTGTGATTTTAACATGTTTATTTATTTCAATTTATGTTTCACTTGAAATGTTAAACTTTATTTGTATGTAAATCATTTAAAATAATTTATCAAGGAATTATAACTTTTTTTATGTTAAGGATAAAGGTTTTTACCAAGGAATTATACCTGCGACCTTACCCAGGTATAAAAATGCCATATGTCAAGATAAAGCAATGAAGACCAAAAGAAGAACAACAAAGACAAGTAGTCCAACTGCGACACAGAGCCAAAGTTTGAACAATCATTTCAGCTTAGATTTCCTATGACAGACGAGATTCCAGCTTAGATTTCCTATGACAGATGAGATTCCAGCTAGTTTTCTCAAACAGATCCTTAAGATCCTGCTCCAGGGGGGGTTCACTTAGTAAAAGTATGGTATATCACCTTCGTTCAAATGGTATTAAAGAATACCCTTAATGTTAGTTTTTACCTTCAATTATTCAATTGATAATTCCCCCCTCCATTATATTATTAGACTGAAAATACTCCCTATTTTTGCCATGTGCCTTACCCATTTTTCCATTACAAATTTATTTACCCTTTTTATTTCTATCGTAACATATCAAACAAAAAATATATCATGTTTTCCACCAACTATTATTATTGTTTAATACACATTTTTTATATATAAAGATTTTTTAGAATACATTCAACACATATTACTAATTACCTTAATGTTAAGATCTAATCATTTAGCAATAGTTCTTCAAATAATTAAGATAGTGAAATAATAACATTTGTGCTTAAAAAATATACTCGATCCTAGTTTTCTACAATCTTATTATTTCTTGGTTAAGAATCTCCTAATTGAGATTTCCTTATTCAAAAAGAGATTATAATTTAACTTTTTAAGGTAATTAGTTTTAAAAACTAGGATTCAAATGTTTTAGTTTTATATTCAAATTAACCTTACCTCTTCTTTGGCCCACCTCTCTAACCCACCCTCAATACATAATGGAAAGTATTATTAAATTAAACCCATTTACCCCCATAATGTCTACCGGTATATTGAATTTGATTTAATCAATTGTAATTACCTCAATATGAATGAACGTGTTTGAATATTGCCTAGATAATAAACCCCCATGTCCTGCTCCGAGTCAAAGGTCATGCTTAAATAGTCTTTATAACAAGGGCCCTCCCAAACATCAAGGATTTTAAGTGAGTCATGGTCAACCAGAAAGGTGCCAAATCACCACCGGATTTAGAGGGTGTTTTGGGAACTTCAGGAGAATCAAAATTCAAAACAATTTCTAATTTTCATTAAAATTCTTCAAAGGACTCTATGGTAACCGCCACCTCCCTTGATTCTAACAACGCCACTTTAGGCTTGCAATCAGTACCATGAGGTTCAATTGTTTTTGCCAAAGGCGGGAGTTCCACCTCAAATCGAGGTCCAGAAAGGGGCCAACACAGGGCGGCCAAAAGCAGAGTCACAGAGGGGTGAACCATCGGCACCATAATCCAGCGCAAGTCGCGTCTCTTCAGCCACTTCCTCAACCGTCTGTCCACATCTCCCCCAGCTATCAAACTATACTTACATCTTCCCCGACGAACGAGCTATTGTTTTCCTCTTCATTATCCTTGTCAAACTCTTCCGCATCAGGGGACACAACCGCCTCTCTCTCTACTGCCAAAAAATCCACAGTTTATGACCCACAAGATGGGGGTGCCAAACAAAACACGCTCTCCAATTCTAAATCCTTTGAGCCACGCCATCAACTGGTCTAGTGGAGGGTGTAGAAAGCTATGAAGGACAACCAACCGTCGCCTTAACACAATACCCCACCGCAGTCAAAATATCCTTGACTGACACAAACCCAACTGTCTCGACCCACAGATCAGACTTGTGGAGAAAATGGGTTCGAACCCCCAGATCCCCGGTCCTGCACCATATTTGTAGCATTCACCGTTCCTTCACCCTTTCTAGCCCACGATTTAGCAGCAGAGCAACGCCCAACTTTGTGACCAATGTGTAAACAGTTGGAACAAAAGACATTCGAATCCTCATATAGAAGCTGCTGGCTCCAAACACCATTTTTTTTTTGTCACAAGTCTGATAGAGGAATTATAAATTTCATGCTGACTCTAATATTTCTTATTCTTTATATTCATATTTTTGTTGTTGAACCATTTGTATTTGCAAAGGATAGAGGAGCCGAACAATGTATAAACAATAATGATAATCCTTCATTATATTCATATGTAAATCATACAAATAAACAAGAATAACACATTTATAATCAAGGAGGTGCTCCCAACAACTCACCTCTCTCCAAAAACTCCCTCACAACAACAATATTAACCTAATATTTTTTTATACTCACAATATATTCTCACAATTATTTTCCAATAATGTGAGCACTAATATAATTTCGTGACAATATTTATGTTTTTATTTGTTGTTCGTTATCTATAATATAATTGACAACAAAATCGATAATAATATGATAGTACCAAATAAATATTGAATGATCTTATAATCATAAATGTCTAAAATGTTGTCTTATCTATCTTTACGCCTATCAAATCTAATCTATAAAATAAAGACGCTTATATTTTAATTTATATTTTTAGTATAAATATTAAGCCTTCAATTATGCCTAAATTTGAACATGAATGAAAGTAAAAGTTAGTTTAAATATTTTACCAATCTTAAAATTTCTATCTTTGAATCTTAAAATTTCAGCGACTTTCATGAATAAAGGAAATAATAAATATTTTAGCATGTACTCTTCTCATGTATACAAGTTATTTTTGTTTTTATTTTTAATTTGTTATAGAAGAATAATTCAAAACATCGAGTAAAAACAATTGCACCAAATTTATCCCAAAAAAAAAACTTATGAAACATATAATAGACTAAGAAGGCTAAAATATCTTTTAAAATTATTGAAATATGGGAAGCTCCAATATATCTCGAGCAATCTAAAAGACTCAAAATTTAAATTGGCAAATTGATTATTTCCATTGCATATATAGTGAAATTGGTTGGTTATTTTATTTTTTGGTGTGATACATATGCGGTCATGATTTTTGGCCTTAAAAATGTTGGGGTAGCCTATTAAAGAGCCATGACATACATATTCCATGATCTCATACACAAGATTGTTGAAAGCTACGTTGACCACTGCCTTATAAAAACTAAGAAAAGAGAAGATCACCTTAGTGTTTTATGTATCATTCTCACGTGCCTTATTGAATTTAGTGTCACACTAAACCTTAAAAATGCATATTTGGCATCACATGTGGAAAAAATCTTGGTTATATCTCCCAATGGGGTGTATAGACATTGAACCCATGAAGATCTAGGATATTCTTGAGATGTCTCCCTTAAGATACGACTTTGGAATTAGGTACTTCTTAGGAAAATTAGGTGTTATGTGGAGGTTCATTCTATATCTAACACACACTATTCACCCTATCAACATTATTCTCAAGAAATAAAGTGGTCTAACATGGACCTAAGACTACCAAAAGACCTTTGAGGTCATTAAACACTTTCTCTTTTCCTGTCCCACTCTTGTAGCACCACGTATTTTGCACATCAAGACAAAAAATGTATCCTTAGCCTATATGTTAGCCCAAGAACATGATGAGGGAAAATATCGATCCACATATTTCTTCAACCATGTGCTCCTTGACTACGAGACCCAATACTCAAAAAATAAAAAAGAATGTCTTGTCATAGTTTTTGCAATGAATTGACTGAGGCACTACATGTTAAACCAAGAGATGGGATTCATCGTTAAGTATCGAGGTGTTCATATATTCCTCACCTGACCAAACCTCTCTAATAAGGTTGGCTACCTAATCACCTTGTTGAGAAAATGCAAATTAACATAGACTAATCAAAAGTTTGTTGAAGGACATATCAAAGAATACTAGTTAGTCAATGTTATGCTAGAGTCTAGAGACCTCATAGACACTTGTTTTCTTGATGAGTTGATTTTTTACATCAATAAACCCATTATCATTTCCTCATCATGGTATGCAAACATCATTAATTACCTCATTGAACTCACTTTTCCCGAGGTGCCAACTCCTAGTAGAGACAACATCTTTATGTTCTTACAATAGAATACGTAATCGCTGACACAATGCTATATAGATGAGCCTTTAATGGAATGCTCTTTAGGTGCATCTGTAAGGAAGAATATCAGTGTGAGTTATTTCACTGTTATAGTGAGGTTTACGTTGGTCACTTTGGTGATCACGCAACTACGTAAAAGATACATCAGATGCAATACTTCTAGACCATGCTAGAGCATGATGTTGTAGAGTACATTCATAAATGTCCCAAATGTCAAGAGTATTCACATATCTTAGAATTCCCAACACAATCTTTCTAGCCAACAGTAAAACCCTGGCCCTTCTCTACATGGGGCCTCGACCCAATTGGTAAGCTAACCAGATCGTTCTTTGATAGAAAAATTTATAATCATATCTACTGATTACTTTATAAAATGCGCAGAGGTTATGCCTCTTGCCACCATTACTAGTTCAATTATAGAAAATTTTATCTTAAACTAGATGATATGTAGATTCATAGTTCTCCAAGTCATCATCTCTTACAATGAAAACTCCTTTAAGAACCTTGAGGTATGAGATTTGTGTGGTAAGTTTTCTACCTCACACCACACAACATCCCTATATTACCTATAGGCTAATGGCCAGGACAAAGCTATAAATAAAATGTTAAAATGTATTCTCCTTAATACCAATAAAAACAATAAAAGGGATTGGCACTTGTAGCTATATCCCACAATATGGGCCCACTGAATGAACATATGAACACCCATGGGGGCCACCACTTACTCTCTATTTTCAGCTCCAAAGGTTGTTCTTCCTTTGGAAGTATAAATCCTAAGCTTACAAGTCTCCCTCCAGTTTTCTTGACGAAGAGGATGTTAGTAAATTAGTGTTTCATGTGAGTATATTTCTCAAATCTAATACGTGTGAAAAAATTAAATTATTACAAAATTATTTGAGTTGTAATTAAGTATTGTGAGTAAGTGGTTGAAACTTATTACATAGAATAGAATCAATTAAATGAAGTTGTTGGATTTGTTAATAATATGAACTCCTTATTTAAATATGGGATACATTCCTATATAAATGTAATGTGTAATTAATGAATGAACAAATTGGAAAGATTATTGTGGGATTAAGTTGCTCCATTTCATACCAAATCTACATCAAAGCCAATACTATCACAATGAATGGTGTATATAAAAACACAAGGATGTGGATCCTTGAAGGATAGATTTACACGGAAAAAATAATCCCACTTCCCATGGATTGAAAAATATATTGACACAAGGTCGATGGATTTGATCTTATTGTAGATATATCAAAACTCGTATATAAACAGATAAGTTAAATTAGAATCCGGAGTAACATTTTCCAAGTGGATGTCATGTGAAGCTTGCATTGGATGTCACCCAGCTTTAATTGATATTTGCTTCGATAAACTATGAAATTTAGATCTGTCAAAGTTGCAGTTGTTACGGTTCTGATCTAAGTACCAAAAGACCATTATATATGTGGATTTTTTTAGATATGTGCCAATAATGTTAAAATTTGGATCCCTTTGCGGCGCGGTTTGTACCTCATTTATTAAAAGGGGGTGTGGGTGGGCTTGCCACCCACTCTTTTTGTAGGGGGTCCATGGGGGTGGCAACATGTTATGGAGCTACCCCTAGTGTGGGTTTGGGGGTGGAGCCCTCGAAGAAAAAATTAAGGAGTCAATCCCTTGTTTCTAGAAAGAAGAATTCAACCGAATTCTATTTTTAGAAAGGAAAATCCTAATGGAATTTTTCACTCTATTTTTGAGAGGAGGAATCCTAAATGTACTTTGTCAATTAGGTGTATATATTTTTGTGGAGATATATAAAGTTTCTCATAATGAGTTCACATGTAATTTGTTCATCTTGAGTTAATAAAGCTTGTTATCTTGCACCGTGGATGTTTCCCTAATCACTCAATTGGGGTTTTACCACGTGAATTTGACGATTCTCTCTTGCATGTTTGGTATTTTATATATTTTATTTTGCTTTATCTCTGGAAACTGGTATTTTGTTATTCTACTTTCAACATATTCATTCTTGCATGTAGACACAAAATCACACACTTTGGGTATTATTTAGTCCCAGTCTCATACTACTATTCATATGGTTTTTTAGTGAAGAAAGTGCAAATTAATCCATGTCCTTTGGCCATTTTACTTTACTTTCAGTCGTCACTTTTGAACTCCTGCATGTACTCGCCTAGTCAGTTTTTCCATTTAGCATCATTTTATCCCTGACTGGGCCGCCCAGCCTAGTACTGGGGAACCCAAGGCACCCTGGCCCCATTCGGGGCACCCTGATCCTATTTACACTTTGTACTCATCCTTTGGGCACTTTCTAGCCGTTTGAGCTTTCCATATTTTTAGTGGTTGGCCTTTTCGGGGTTAATTATGAAATTAGATCAAGAGAACCATATAAATATAAAGTTATAAGACCATAATGAGGGACCAAGCACTAAGCACTACTATCATCCACCTAAGCTTGCATCCATCTAAGGCATCTAGAGCTCCATTTGCATCCATATAGCTCCATTACAAGGGAGAAGGTTGGTTCATCTACATCACATTGTATAGGAGGGAAGTTTATTCTATTCCATTCACCATCTATTTACATTTATACATCTAGTTATTGCTTACTACTTTACAAAGTGTGATTGGCACAAGAGCACTTAGGGCACGATATTCATACAAACACACCTAGATCTACATTGGTTTTGAGATGTAGTGAAGCTCTCAGTTAGTAAGTCCACCATTGTGGCAGATGAGGACAATCCAACCCCTTTAAATGGATCTTTATTTTTTTAGGTTTTTGATGCTTGGCTTGGGGTTTTGTAGGTCTCTTCTTCATCTCTGATTTACAACAACATCTAGCGCAGTCCAACGAAAAACAACATGACAAGAGGTGAACGTAGGTGAACATCTAGTGACACCTCAAAGGAGGTTTGTAGAGATTTTTCACAGACCATGGTGGCCAAATCTTAGACCAGAGTGCCCCAGGTGCCCTAGTCCTTCCCCATGTGCCCCACTCTAACCAATTGTTTCATATGTGTACTTTTTGGAGCTCCTGTGTGGTTTTTCCTACATTTTTTTATCTAGTCTTCACTGCGACACAATCCTAAACAATCATCAAATCAACTAAGATTTTCCTAACCCTCTTTGTCCTTAGGGTTTCATATTCTTACTTGTTTAGTGGTCGTGGGTTACTTTCTTTATTTACTTATCCGTTATTTTTTGATGTGCATAATATTAGATTACACTAGAATAACCACATTTTAGTTAATCATTTTGGTGAACCCGACCTTTGAATACTCCTTTCTCCTTGGGATTTTTCTTCGTATGCCATTCAATCAGTGATATTTTTGGGTCTTTTCAATATTGTGAGCTTCCTTCATTCACTTGTAGAAGTTCCAAACCAATGGTAGATATCCCTACTTCTATAACCAACACTGATAACCCCTTGGATACTTCACATAAAGTTCATCTTCACGAAATAGAGGCATATGATAGTAATAAGTCATACGATGAGGATACAAATGTTGACCAAGATCAGTTAAACACACTTACTAGTTTTTGACAGGCCTTGCATGATTATCCTACCCATCTTCTATATGTTTTACATGCTTTGATTGTTGCTAAGAATAATCATGATGATTCAGCCTTTATAGTTTCTTTGATTCCTATGGTTTCAACCCCACCCATTTATGTTTCAGCTTCCATTCCCAATACTACCACTCTCGTCATCCACCCTAGCACTCCTAATTTGCATTTTGGATCTTCTTCGAATACTCATGATCTAACTTCTTTATATCAATATTTGCAAACCTAAATTTGTCAACTCCAAATTGTTACTCTCGCACATCACCTTCTTTTGATTCTACATCATTGTTGCACACTCCTTTCGTACCTATTATATCTACCTATCCATTACCACCTAATTTCATTTATCCAAAATTTCCCATATTTAAAGGCCATGGTGATCCACAAGAGAATCTCCATGATTTTCATGTAGCATGCCTAGACTATGCGGATGAATCTACAATACTAGCTAAGATCTTTCCTCATAGCTTACAAAGATTATGCGGTGGGTTGGTTTTATGACCTACCTGTTCATTCGGTAACCTCTTTCACACATCTTGTTGATGCCTTTATCACTCACTTTTCCATTAACATCAGCTCTAAGCTCTCTTATGCCCAACTTGCATAACTCAAATAGGGATCTAATAAACACTTAGTGAATTATGTCTTGTGTTATAAACATAATTTAGCTAAGATTTCCAATGTGCTTGCAGATGCTGAGCTTCATGACTTATTCATTTAGATTCTTTTACCACCTCTCCAAGAGAGTTTGATCTTTGAGACTTCTTCTTCCTTCGACCAACTTTGTCATACTATTAAGTTACGTGTAACCAAGCTCTTAGCTATAGGAAAGCTTAAGTATCAGGAACAAGCATCATCCTCTATGTGCTTTCCAGGTAAGTCAACATTCAAGCCATCCACGACTAAACCATCAGATACAAAATTCACTATTAACATAATCTCTACTACTAAGGATCTTCAATCACAACCACATCGACATGTATTCCCTAATTTTAGTATTCCCCCATGTATTTTACTACTGAAACTTATCGAATGTAACCTCATCACACCGCCCTCTCTGCTATAAATAGATCCATCTCAACCAACATGGCATAATTTCGATAAACATTCCCAATATGACTATCATCAATGTGTAGGACACTCCACTAATTGTTGTTTCTGACTTCAATTTCTTATTCAGGGTTTGATTGACAATGGTCAAATTGAGATTCCATAATCTACAACTTCTCCACCTATCAATGAAAATCAGAAGCTCGAAATATTTAACAACCCTCTACCCAAACATGACACAAAGGTGACTGAATCATCGACTAATTATGTATATCACATATTGTCTCCCCCTGCTTTAAGGGCCCTTGAATTTCTAGTTGCACATACCGATGCTTCATCACCGATCATTTATTTTTCTAACAACGATCATCATGCACATTTTACATCTAATCACCTACATAACAATGCATTTATTGGTTCAATCCCCATCAATAATAATAAGGTTGACCCTTCTTAGCACATTAGCGCATA
This sequence comes from Taxus chinensis, assembly GCA_019776745.2. Lineage (NCBI taxonomy): Eukaryota > Viridiplantae > Streptophyta > Pinopsida > Cupressales > Taxaceae > Taxus > Taxus chinensis. Next base: position 30,189,104 of record CM034152.1, read on the forward strand.
CTCTATCCCACTTCTCAAAGCTATCGGTTACCCTCTTTTGTAAATTCAATACCCGATGAACAAATCATATGGTGTCGTCAAGCCACACATTACGGTTGGTCCTCTCACTCTGATTGTACCCATCCTTGTTGGGCAAGAAGTCGACGGTTGTGACATGCTTCTAGGACTCAATCTATCATCTCTATGAATCATTTGCATCTAAACTTCATCCATAACAATCATGTCATCTCTATCGATGGTATACCTCCACTTACTCCATGGTCGTCATCTTATCACACATCAGTTATGCATTTCCTACGCTACCTAGTAAATTGCACTCTATGTTACTAAAAGGAAAATCTACTCCTAGTTCACCTACTCTTACATCCTCTACGTAGCCTCATTTCTAGGACAGTTACTACATCTTGGTGTAAATCACCTTCTCACTTTATCCCACAATAGTGCCTATTACCATCACATACAACTTCACATAGATTTTTGTCACCTTCACGTTTGGATTCCCATCAGTCTCCATCACTTAGACATTTTTTTGCACCTACACGATCATCATATATTCATCCATCACATGCATATAGGTTTCACTCACCCACACAACACTTATCTACTATACCACCATTACTAGAGCATGGTCATACACTTTCGTCACAACCAACATCAAATGAGGGACTTCGTCCTGCATTCTCATAGAATAGTTCACCCACTCACACTAATTAGGGGGGAATAACATTCACACAAGCCCCCTCTAACATAACATCATCACATGTTTCATACTCGCATTAATAACCTTTTAGCATACACACACTCAGTCGCACGTTAGCATCAACCATTTCTTGATGACACACTCTTGTTCTTCGGTTCACACGTGACTATTGAGGGCTGCATACTAAACATGAACCCCACACACTGCACATTAGAAATTACACCTCACACATTCTACACATCACATGGTTGCATTTCATTGCATATACTATACACATTTATTGTACACGCTACACTCGCTACCCTATGATAAACTCTAGGTCCTCAGTCCATACTCGACTGCCGAGAGTTTACAAATCAAATGGATCTTACCATACACACACGTTCATCACTTGACCTTATATCATGTGACATTGCTAGGTTAGTAACATACACTATAGGCTAAATGGTTGCTTATTCCTTCATCTTGTAGTGGTACACACTTTATGCTACATCATTACTCCCTCTATTCATCTTATTGTGATATATGCTTTGGCTATAGGGTCACGTGCACATCATTTTTAGGTTTCATATCATCATCATTACAAATATGCATTCACCAAAGTGCACTACACACAATACACACTTTGACGATTTCCCGATGGCACACTCTCGTTTATGGTTCATTCTTGACTGTTAAGGGGGAATACTAAATGAGCCTCACTATATACACTTCTATTCACTCAGGGGGTACGTGGATCCTATCATCCATATTGATTACCATTCCATCCATCCACAAAATGTTGCATATCTTGGTTGCATTTACTCTTGCTTGCATTTTCTCGTATATGTTCACTTTATTACGCATGCTAGACATGTCTCTTGTATGTCATTATCTTTATCATACACACATGCGTGTTCATGTCATTTTCTAGTTGTGATCGCAGATACATGTATATTACATGAAGCATGAATTCTCACCTCCTACTAGTCCCACAACGGTTGTTGGGGGCATCCACATTCATCTTTTACAGGTGTCATTGTTTCATTTTGTGTCATAACACACTACTTTCTTAGTTATACACGCTTTTGACATACTGGTTATATTTCTAACATGCTAATGGGTGCTTCATGTGTAACATTTGTTTCCAGTATTACTTTCTACCATGGTTATCTGTCTGCTTATTTGATTTTGATTGTCTCTTTTTTTCTATTGTATGCAGGCCTTGCCATTTGTTTGGTGCGGACACTTGCTTGTTGAATGCGGCCATTGTAGCCTTGAGTGTCTTGCGACATCGTGAGTGATGTTCGATGTTTGCAACCCGATTTGGTGGTCTATGATTGTCTTCTTGCGTGTTTACTGGCTTTCTAGCTTCTACATTGTTTGGTAGTTTACACTTGTCTTCTACATGCATGTTTGTTTGTACTAACACTTTTTTCTAGCCATTTTTTTGCGTGTGCCTTGGTTTCTACCAAGCACATTCCCTTCCTCTTGCAGGGAATATTTTACTTGGTCAGTCCTCTTTTGGGGCCGTATTCTCCTATCCACAACGTCACATGTGCCCCCAAAAAGGGGGGCATCGTTTGGGGTTTACACACTACACAACACTCTATATTGGTACAATTCAGTTCAATTTCCATCCTTAACATTGTGGGTTATACAACGAGTGAGTTAAAACTAATCTACAAACTCCATACATAATGAATTTTATAGGACAGGTTGTCCTTAGCATTTTGGGGAGCAGTTACAAGTTGGAGGATACAATGGATGTTCCTCCCTACACTAATTTGGCCAGCGGCATCAGATCGCCCAATAAACCAGGTCAAGTTGGAGAATAATGTAGCTTTCTCCCTACACTTCTTTGGCCATAGTGGCGTGAGATTGCCCAAATAACTCGCACTTCACCAACGGTTACAGGATATCCTTTTCTACACCCTTTCTCTCATCATGGATCAGGTGCACATGTTCCTTTTAATTTTTCATACTTCCATTTACAATATTTTTACTATATACATGCACTTTTTACATATACATGTGTATTTGACTACTTGATTGTCTTCTCCTTTGCAGGCATGTTTGTACAAGAAGAAAACAATCAACAACAACAACTACAACAAAGGTGTCAACAAACAACAACAATAACAATGTTATTCGGTGGTTCGTACCTCATACTAACATGTAGGTACCTCACGTACATCGACATCTACATGCGCGCTTCTGCCCTAGGTTCACTCTCATTACTTTTTTCTCTTTTTCATCTTTAGTCTCCACAATCCATTGTTTTCTCATTCCACGCTTTGTCTAGTCCCTCGGTGTGATTTCGGCATCATTCTACATGGACATCAAGTATGCATCTATATCTACTTTATGTTACCAAGCGTTCTGCTCACCAACATAAAGTGGGGGAAAATGTAGACACAAAATCACGCACTTTCGGTATTATTTGGTCTCGGTATCATATTACTCTTCATATGGTTTTTTAGTGAAGAAATTACTAATTAACCCATGTCCTTTGGCCATTTTACTTTAACTTTTGTTGTCACTTCTAACCTCCCGTATGTACTCACCTAGTAAGTTTTTCCATTTGGCATCATTTTATCCCTGACTAGGGTGCCCAACCCAGTACTGGGTGCCCCAGGTGCCCTGGTCCCATTCGGGGTGCCCTAATCCTTTTTACACTTTGCACTCATCCTTTGGGCACTTTCTAGCCATTTGAGCTTTCCATATTTTTAGTGGTCAGAATTTTTAGGGTTGATTACAAAATTAGAACACGAGAGACATATAAATATAAAGTTATGAGACCATAATGAGGGACCAAACACTAAGCACTACTATCATCCACCTAAGGTTCCATCCATCTAAGGCATGTAGACCCTCCATTTGTATCCATCTAGCTCCATCACAAGGGATAAGGTTAGTTCATCCGCATCACATTACACAGGAGGGAAGTTTATTCTTATCCATCCACAATCTATTTATATTTCTACATCTAGTTATTTCTTGCTACTTCACAAAGTGCAACTGGTATAAGAGCACCTAGGGCATGATATTCACACACACACCTAGAACTATATTGGGTCTGAGATGTAGTACAACACTCAGTTAGTAAGTCCACCATTGTTTCTGTTGAGGACAGTCTGACCCCTTCATATGCATCTTTCTTTTTTAGGGTTTTGATGCTTGGCTTGGGGTTTTACAGGTGTCTTCTTCATATCTGATTTATAGTGACATCCAACGCATTCCAACGACAACAAAAAATCAGGAGGAAAACATATAGCAACGCCTCAGAGGAGGTTTGTAGAGATTTTTCACAGACTAGGGCATACAAATCTTGGACCAGAGCGCCCCAGGTACCCCAGTCCTTCCATGGGGACCCCAGTCCAAAAAATTATTCTTGTTCTATACTTTCTAGAGCTCTTTTGTTGTCGTTCCCACATTCTATTTATCTGGTCTTCATTGCGACCAAGTCCCAAAGAATCATCAAATCAACTAAGCTTGTCCTAACCCTCTTTGTCTTTAGGGTTTCATATTATTACTTGCTTAATGGTTTAGGTTACTTTCTTTATTTACTTAGATGTTATTTTGCGTTGTGCATAATATTAGATTACACTAGAATATCCACATTTTAGTTAATCATTGCATAATCTATGGTTTCCTAATAAGTGGTATTAGAGAAAAAATTTCTACATTTTCAACAATTTTTCTATATTTGGTGTTTCTATTACATCAAATGGTGAAAGTGTCAAGTTAAAAGTTTAAGGTGAAGAATTTTAACGGAAAGTACAACTTTTAGCTGTGGAAACTCAAAGCATGTGATATACTGGTGTAACAGGGGCTGCAAAAATCTCTGGATGAAAAAGTAAAGAAACCTATAGAGATAGACGATGATGACTGGGAAGAGCTAGATACAAAAGCCCTCAGTGCAATAAAATTGTGTGTAGCAGATGATGTTATTTTCAATATCACAGGAGAAAAGACAATGACAGACTCATGGACCAGATTAGAAAGTTTGTACATGACAAAATTTGTAAAAACTTGTATTTACATGAAGATGCAGTTGCATAAATTGCAGATGAAAGAAGGTATGAAAATTGTTGATCATTTAAATATTTTCAATACTTTGTTATGCCATTTGACTAGTATTGGTGTGAAAGTGGAGGATGAAGACAAGATGGTCACCTTTTTATGTACTTTACCAAATGCTTGGGATCATATTGTAACCTCTACTAGTTTTAGTACTGTTGATTATCTTGACTATGATTCTATTGTGGGAGAATTGCTAGTTGAAAAAATGAGAAGAAAATATATTGGAGAGAACTCTACTCTTGAAGCCATGTTTTCTAGAGGCAAATCTAAAGAAAGAGGTTAAAACTCAAGAGGTGCATCTAGATCTAAGTCACAAGGCGGGAAGAGTAAGGAAAGGTGTTGGCACTACGGAAAAGTAGGGTGTCTTAAGAAGGATTGTTGGAAGAGGAAATAATTAGAAAAGAAGGAAGATTTCACCAAGGAAGCAAATCAAGTAGAAATAAGTGAAGGTATGACTGATGAAGTTTTATCTGTTTGTAATGTTTCCTCTTATCATCATGAATGGTTGTTGGATCTTGGTTCTACACATCACATGTGTTAGCATAGAGGTTAGTAAGGACTCTAACAGAAGTAAGAAATGTACCAAAATTACAAAGAAATTTGATTTCCTTGAGTGAATTAGACTCTAGTGGTTATAAGTTCACAAGTCAAGGTAGAGATCTAAAGGTGTCTAAAGGTGCCTTAGTTGTAATGAAGGCTCTAAAAGTAGGGAACCTTTACATATTACATGGGAGTAAAAAATCAGTCAAACAGTTGTGGTGTGTAAAATAGTAGAAGATTCTACTCATTTATGGCATCTATGTTTGGGGAACATGAGTGAGAAAGGATTTAAGGTTTTGAAAGATTATAAGTTACTCCCTGATTTAAAGTTTGTAGACTTAAATTTTTGTAAGCATTGTGTTTTTGGGAAACAATGTAGACAAAATTTTAAAGCTAGAAGTCATGTAAGTAAAGGTATTCTTGATTATATTCATTATCATATTTGGGGTCCAACACCTTTAATTTCATAGGGTGGAACTTTTCATTTTGTTACTTTTATAGATGATTACTCCAAGAAATTATGGGTCTACTTCCTTAAGATAAAATATGATGTTTTCAGTACATTTAAGCAATTTAGAGCTTTGGTTGACTGACATGTTTATCAAATGTTTGAGAATGGATAATTGAAGAGAGTTCACATCCTTGGATTTTCAAAACTATTGCAAGGAATCTAGGATTGAAAGACATAAAACCACCAGCTATGCTCCACAAAAAACTGGAGTTGTTAAACGCATGAATAGGAATATTTTATAGAGAGCAAGGAGAATGTTCAACAATGAAAATTTGGATCAATGTTTATGGGTAGAAGTAGTTTGACAACTTGTTATCTAATAAATCGCTCACCATCAATTGCAATAGACTGCAAGATTCCTAAAGAGGTATGACAAGTCATCTATGTGACTATTCAAACTTGATTTTTTTGGTTGTAATGCCTATGATCTTAGTAATAAAAATCAACATTCAAAGTTAGACCCAAGATGAAAGAACTACATATTTGTTGGGTATGGTGAAGTAGATGGTGTTAAGGGATACAAATATTGGGATCCTACTACCCAAAAAATCATCATTAGCAGAGATGTAGATTTTGAGGAGTATCCTCTCCTAAAATCAGATGTTGAAATCAAAGAAGAACAAGAACCTAAACATGAAAATGTGAAGGTTAAATTTCTTCCATCTTCAGATACTGAAAAGGAAGAAAAAAATCATTTTTAGATGTTGAAGATTCACAAAATCTTGAGGAAACACCTGAGAATTCAGTATGGAGGTCACAAAAACATGAGGAAACACCTCCATAGCCAGTTTGGAGATCTACACATTTAAGGAATCCTCCTAGTAAGTACATGTTATCTAATTTCCTCCAATGCCCTCTGAAACTAGATAACAAACAGATTCCTGCTGGATTAATCAAATTAGTCCCGAGAATCTCAAACCGATAAAAAAAGAGTCAAGCTTCCAGTAATGGGGGGAAGAAACTTAGCCAAATCACGATGAAGAGCAGAGTCCGAAATGATTCAACTCAAAGAAAAGCAACGGACTCGTGGAAGGCGTCATGTGTCAACTCAGCACAATTCCAAAAAGTGAGAGGGAAAAGTGAATCTCCAAACTCCTGCAGGACTTCCACATGGAGTCAATAACGAGGGGCCTACCAAGTAAAGCATCCTCGTATTAATCTACAATGATTCCCATTACAAACTCAAAGGGAAAGAAAAAAGAGCTGTAGAAGGTGCCACATGTCAGCTCGATGCACTTTCAAAAGGTGTAAGGAAAAGTAGAGACTCTTGAGGTGCGCTTGGCCTCCACATGGAGCTCAACACGGATAGACTCTAAACCCAAAGCAGGTCACAAAAGATTGGCAGTAGGTCAATTCAATGTAGGATTAATCATGAAACCCATATGGAATATTAAATGATTAGATCTTTTAAGAGATTGTGAGAGCCCGTGTGGAACGCCTTACCTTGAAGTTCAAACGAGCATAACTTTTGACCTAGAACTCCAATTTTCACAAAATTGGACTTTTCGGAAAGCTTTCAACATCCTCTATGCCAAAAAAAGATAATTTCATATTTTTAGTAAGGATAGGTGGGTGAAAATAAAAGAAACATATCCAACTCCAATAAATTCAACATGACACACAACAATCGATAAATACATAAATTAATGAAGCATTGATGGTGATATTTAAAGAACGAGCCAAATTCAAAGAGACAGTTGGAAAGTGGTTGGGGAATGCATTTAATGAGCATGGCCATCATTATTTCACTATTGCATGTCACGGGACAGAAGGAGGAGTCTTTTACAAGAAATGTGCCATTGATTGCACTCATTTATTGCATCTTACAGGTGGTTGAAAAAGCAATTTCGGGATTGGACTCTTCTCTCTTTCTCATTCTATATATATTGTAATCTGGGTCTCGTATCTAGGGGATAAAAAAGGAGGAGTTAGTCGGTTTTGTTCTCTGTCTCAGCCCCTCTTCTGTAAAATGAAGGGGCCTAGAGCTCTAGCCTTCTTCCTGGGTTTTGTAATAGCAATATTTCCTATTTTCTATTGTAATATTTTGCACAATTTTTGGAGTAATATTATATGCCTTGTGGTGCATTTTATCCATCCTTCACATATCTTTGTTGTCTATGATTGCCTTTATTTTCACATAGAAACTGTGCATCTCTTAATGTTATTACTATCTTTGAAGTTGTGCTTAAGTAGTTTGAGGTAGTGTTCTGAGTGATATTCTCTGGCCTGTGGTGTAGTTTTGTCCACCCTTTTTCAGTCGTTTTCCGTTTCCCTTCTTCAGAAAGTCACGTTCTCGATTGATTTCTGAAAAGGCTTATTTGGCGCATCGCCCCCGTTAACTTTTTTATGTTTTATTTCAATTTTTTGACCCTCATCTCATACCATAGAGAAGAGATGGCTTCTTTAAAATTTGGTCGTCACCTTAGGGCACACGTCCCACTAACCTAAGGTTTCCTACAAATCTTACGGTTCATCCACAAGGATCATTGTCAACAGTACATTCCCAATATTTTAATTGCTTTGATTTCTAATGATGGGGAACCTAATTTTTATAAGGAAGCATTGAAAGATGTGGATAGTTCCAAATGTAAAAGGGAAATGCAGGAGGAGATGGATACCTTGGAAAAGAACAGGTCATGGGACATAGTAGAACTTCCAAAAGGTAGAAAACCCGTTGGCTACAAATAGAAAATAGGTGTTGGTGAAAAAGTTGAAAGGTTCAAGGCTAAACTGGTAGCAAAAGTATTTTCACAAATAGAAGGTATTGATTTTCATGAAATCTTTTCACTAGTTAAACTTGTTTCGATTCGGGTAGTCTTAGCACTAGTTGCTTTACTTGATTTGGAGTTGGAGCAATTAGATGTTAGAACAACATTCTTACATGGAGATTTGGAAGAGGATATATATATATATATAAACCTGAAGGATTTGTACAAAATAGCAAAAAAAAATTTGTTTACAAGGTCAGGAAATCACTGTATGGCCTAAAACAGTCACCCAGGAAATGATACAAGAACTTTGATGCTTTCATGATGAGCCAAAATTTTCTAAGGAGTGAGTTTGACCATTGTGCTTATTTCAAGTTTTGGACAATGGCTTATTCATTATATTAGTGTTGATGATATGCTTGTTGTAAGCAAAAGCATGATAGAAATAAAAAATTTAAAGGCTCATTTGGCTAGGACATTTGATATGAAAGATATAAGAGCTGAAAAACAAATATTAGGCATGGAGATACATAAAGACAAGATAAATGGTAAACTTTGGTTATCACATCATAGGTATCAAGAAAATATACTAACCATATTTGGTATGAAAGATGTGAAACCAGTTAGAATCCCTTTTGCTTCCCATTTCAAACTTTCTTCATGTTTATGTCCTAGAGAAAAAGAAGAAAAGGATTATATGTCTCATGTACCATATGTTAGTGCAATAGGAAGTTTAATGTATGCTATGGTATGTACGAGGCCTAAACCATTTCACATGAAGTTGGAGTTGTTATTAGATTTATGGAAAATCCAGGTAGAGAAAATTGGTTAGCAGTGAAGTGAGTGTTTCAACTACTTGAGAGGCACAAGTGATTATTGCATCACCTATAATAATACTAGTGATTCTATTTGTGGATATATCGATTCAAATTTTGTAGGTGATTTAGATAAAATAAGATCAACTTCTAGTTATGGTTTTACACTTGTAGGTGGACCTATTAGTTGGATGTCAAAGCTTCAGACGATTACTACTGTGTCAACAACTGAGGTTGAATATGTAGCTGCCTATCATGCTTGTCAATAGGAAATTTGGCTAAAAGGCCTATTGGATGAGTTTAGAAGAGATCAATAAAAGATAAAGGTATTGCATGTGACAATCAAAGTGTTATTTATTTGGCCAAGAATTTGTCTTATCACAATAAGACAAATCATATTGCACTTAAGTATCATTTTGTTAGAAATTTTATTGATGAAGGGACAATAGCATTGGAAAAGGCCCACACCATAAAAATTGTGCTGATATGTTCACAAAACCAATACTATTAGAGAAGCTAAAATGATGTTTGGATTCTCTTGGTTTGTAGAAAAGGTGATGAGTTGGTCATGTAAGATATTAAGAAATTTTTTTGTCAAGGTGGATATTGTTAGATATGTGCCAAAAACATTAATTTTTTGATCTCTTTGTGGCGCGGTTTGTACCTCAATTATTAAAGGGGGGTGTGGGGGGGCCTTTCCCCCCCACTCTTGTCATAGGGGGGTCCATGGGGGTGGCAACATGTTATAAATCCCCCCTTAGTGGGGGTTTAAGGGCGGAGCTCAAAAATTAAAAATTAAGGAGACAATCCCTTGTTTCTAGAAAGATGAATTCAATTGAATTCTGTTTTAGAAAGGAAAATAATAATGACATTTTTTCACTCTATTTTTAGGAGGTGTAATCCTAATTGTACTTCACCAATTAGGTGTATATATTTTTGTGGAGATCTAAATTTTATCATAACGAGTTCACATGTAATCTGTTCATCTTGAGTTAATAAATATTGATATCTTACACCATGGATGTTTCCCTAAGCACTCAGCTTGGGTTTTACCACGTAAATCTGATGTTCATCTCTTGCAGGTTTGGTATTTTATATATTTTATTTTTATTTATCTTTGTAATCTAGTATTTTGTTATTCTACTTTCTGCATATTTTTTGTTGCATAATATATGGTTTCCTAACAGATTTACCAGTGCATAGTTTTACTTCTGACAAGGCTACTGATAAATGATTTACGGGGCCTCTGATTTAATTTTTGCATTGCATTTAGCATGAAGACTCCCTCCACCATTTACTAATAGTCCAATCGATATCTAGATCACAAAAGGTGACAATATGTATATATGACTCTCTTCCAGATATGAGTGTGTTTTTGTGTGTGCGTCTTGTAGTGTTCAGTATAATTATTTCCCATTCACACGTGCACAAATTTTTCAACCTTACATGGAATCCTCTTTCCATGTGGTCTAGTTGATAAACTAGCAATCACACCAAGAAGGTGCAATGGACACGTTGATAGGGATAGATTCGAATGAAACCATGTAGTTGTGAATCTTTGTGACACAAAAGGGAAGGGAGGGGTAAGGCCATGCAACATAATAGGGGAAGACCATGCCGAGAAGCTATAAGGAGTTAAATCTGAAAAAAGTTACATTGAATCAATGGGTGACTATTGTTCTGGGAAAGGAATTATCACCGATGAATATGGGATTTTATTTTACTCATTTGTTGTGTGATAAAAATTTACGATTAGAGTAGATGGCATGGATGTGACGGTGGAACCCAATGTTGGTGTTGTTTTCCCCATACATAAATCTCCTTTTCAATGACATCATAATCATCCCTTGAGGATGAGGGAATAAAATATCAAGGACGTGGAAAACCATATAAGGTGAAGCATATAATTTATAGAAAAGTTAAAAATAACAATGATATAACATTTTGTTTAGTGTGCAACATCTATATCATTTAAGTATCAAACTAAATTTAAGGGATTTTCATGTTCTTAAGGGGGACGAACCTACTACCTAAGAGAAAAGTTGGAGAGAGAAAGGAGAGGAGATAGGGAGGTCTTAGAGGCTATATGGAAACATGACACTATTATGAAAATATGGCACTAGCATTATGCACCTTTGATATCATTAGTATGTGAGTACATATAAGCAATAGATAACATCCCACTTGGGACCAATGCAAATGCATAATTTTAGCTACATCGAAAATGACAATGCAGGTAGGAAAAATATTTTTGTAGGTAATAATTGATCAGTGTCATGATCTGAAGAAGACAAGTGTCTTGTGTAAGTGGACTTGCACAATGGGTCAAACCAAAAATAATCAAGTTCATCACCACTTCTTCTAGTGGAGAGGTTGGACTAAGTGACATACTATCACTCACAATAGGTAAGAGTTACTTTTTAGGTCACTGGAATTACATTATTATTTGATTTGATAACAAAATATTTGAGCCAATATATAAAAAAAAAAACTTTAAACACAATGAAAATAAAAAATACTTAAGAACGAAAAAACATGGTATATTAAGAATAAGAGTCGACACCTATTATAGGGGTCACTTCAAAATAGATAACTTTAAATACCATTAATAAAAAATAGGTTCCATACTTTGAAACGAAAGGGAAATTTCCTTTTTAATTTTTTGGATTAATGCAATTACTTTAAATTATGTGTTTTAATAACATAAGGGTTAAACAAATACAACAAAATAAATCTATAAACATAATTTTGAAATAGAAAATACTTAATAATAGGAAAAACATTTGTATATAAAGATCAATTTGTGACACATTGTAAGGGTGACAATATTATTAACTTGATTTAACGTTTATCTTTATTTAAATTAGTGTGATTATTATGATTAGATTTGACACATACTTTAAGAGGTTGATTTGAGAGAAGCACAAACCATCTTTTGTTTTTACAACTTTTCTATTCAAAGAGATGGTGAATGGTGATATAGGAGTATACTTCCTCGTAGATACAATTACCACTCACTTAGTGTTCTTTTACATAACTCACGAAACTAATTTTCATTTTGAGGGTGTGCAGAGGTTTCTTCCTTCTTGGGTTCCTCAAATTATTCTTCTAGTTCGGGATCTAGTAGCAGTTTAGGCCTCAATGTTCCAACGTGAATGTCATGTACTAAAACATCTTTGAGTATAGGTTATTAAACAAAAGAGGTCCTTCCACACCCAAAGGGCATGTATCTGTATGTTGACGGTTTTTCTTTACTCTCATTGGGGAATGGTGAACTCTCCTATAAACCCAACACCTTGATTTCGCTTGATAGGTTTGAGGCATTTCCTTGTTGTTTCCTCCTTGCAATAGCTTTTTTTATTGACGGATTCACTATTTTTCTCTTATCTTCCTCATTCCTAACCATCTGGAAAACATATAGGTTATAAAATTTATTATAAGTAAGAATGCAATCCATCTGCGAGGTTTTAAAATACCTAGTAGACTAACAACCGCAAGGGTTCTTTCACACATTAAATAAAAACATTGTAAGCCTTTGTTGAAAGAGTTGACAAATCATATCGGAAACTGTACACTATGATGAATTTGCACTCTAGTTGAATCGTAATGGCTCCAACGTAATCACAAGGAAGAATCGATCAACAACTGAATAACTTGCATAACAGAACAAAGCTTGCACATGTAGAGAAAGATAGCAGAGTGTCTTGGCATACTCATAAATTAGAAATGAAAGGGTACATATAGGGTGTTGAGTAACCCTAGTGCATGACTCATAAGAAAACCCTAAACCTAACCCATGTGAGATGACCCTCCATATGTGAGTGGAGGACATATATGATCCCACACACCAACATTTTTCACATTAAAGAAAAAACATTTGTTGCATTCTTCGTAACATGGTTATGCCAATAATTTATATCAATATGGTTATGAAATTAATTGTAATACCATTCCCCTACTAGGCCACATTTACATATTATAGCATTACTAAAGATATACTCAAGCATTTAATGAAATTACATTACTCAAAATAGACTCCACCTTATAGAAAAATATTTTAAAGCTTTTTTGTATATGAACATAACTATTGATAGAAAAACATTTTAAGCATTTTTCTTATTATAAGATAACTAAATATAGACACACACATTATACAAAATAACATTACTAATGAAAGGCTCACACATTATACATTATACATTTTAAATTTTTTTCATAACATGGTTATGCAATTGTATTACCATTTTCTGCTACGATATATTTACATATAATACCATTACTAAAGATAGACTCGCAAATTAAAGAAAAAAATTCTTTGTTTTTTTTGTAACATAGTTGGGTAAGTGCATGGAAATGGGGGCCAAAAAGGGGTCTTAAGTGGACACTTTTTTCTGAAAAATAAAGAAACTTCAATTTGTACAAGTTATTTGAGACTCAAAATTTGAAAATATTATAAAAACATGAATTATAACATTTTTGAGTCTAGTTTTTAAACTACCATTTTTTAAAAAATGGTTAAGTGTAAGTGGGTTAAATATCTAAAATGTTAATAGGTGCTCCATTTTTTTGTAAAAAAATCATAGTAGACAATCGGTCATGCCCCCCCCCCAATTTTTTTAGCACTATTTAGTATTTTTGAAAACCCTTTGGTAGAAAGATATATAGAAGCATCTAGTTTGCCATAATTTTTTAAAAGATTTTTTAGTGAGTATTTATTTTTGTGTGATTTTTCAAGTACAAAGATTTTGAAAATTAAAGAGTAACAGATAGCTGACCGTGCCCCCGCTAACTACCTCATATTCAAAATGATATTTTTTTTTAATATGTATATAATTAGTCCTAATTTAGGAATGTATGATTTTTTTCCAATTTGGGTAAGTGAAAAAAAAGATACATGAAAAAATATAAGCATTTACAATCACAAAAAATAGAGGTATAAAAGACATAGTTTGAAATAAATATAAATGGACACCTTATAATAGTCATACAAATATAAAAAGTATATATATTTAGAAAGAGGATGGATTTCTTGACATTGCAGGTAAATTTTTAAGAAAGATGGAAATCATTTTTGTAGGATTTATCATGGTGAAAGGTGAGTTTTTGCATATTTTGTCAAAAACATGTCAGTTGATATGTTGTTGCAGGTCTAAGCCACAGGTTTGGGAAACCAAAGAAATCCAAAGCCTATTAAATATTGGGTTGGGTGCATAATGAAGGGAACACGTATGTGTTAAACCACGTACGTGTTATAACATGTATGCATTCCGCAAGTATAGGTAGTATATGTGTTTGTGGAAGGCTTATAGTTACAGAAATAAATGTTTAAGTATAGGAATGTACAAGTACAATGTTTATTAATATACTTATAAAATCTTATACTTTAAATTTATTTTAATAAATATAAGAAATTAGGGTCACTCTTCACCTTATAGAACTAGTCTCACAACTTCATGAGTCACGGTTTAGGAGATACGTAATATGGAAAATACATAGGTAATTTTAAGGATTTCAACATTCAACCTAAAGATTTTAGCATTTAAGTTTTACAATCAATGTATATTTTGGGAAAGAATTGTTGGCATAGCATCTGTTTAACACGATGAGATCCCTCTCCGCCATAAGCTCGAGCTTTTGGTGTAATGACAAGTCGTGTAGCTCTGATACTAGGCAGTTAAGCGCGTCAACCCCAGAGTAGTTCTTGGGATGGGTGACCTCCCGAGAAATTCCTGGTATCACTTCCTCCTAATGTTGTTGGGCTTGATTGGGTGTATACCCAGTTCCATCATGCGGGAGGGTATTGGCGTAGCAACTGATTGACACGATGAGATCCCTCTCCACCATAAGTTCGAGCTTTTGGTGTGACAACAAATTGTTTGGTATCATACCAGACAGTTATGTGTGCCAGCCCCAGAGTAGTGTTGGGATGGGTGACCTCCCGAAAAATTTCTGATGTCACTTCCTCCTAATGTTATTGGGCCCGATTGGGTGTATACCCGGTTCCATCGTGCGGGAGGGTGTTGGCGTAGCAGCTGATTAACACGATGAGATCCCTCTCCACCATCAATTCGAGCTTTTGGTGTGACGATAAGTCGTGCATCTCTGATACCAGATAGTTAAGTGCGTCGCCCCCAGAGTAGTGTGGCGATGGGTGACCTCCCGGGAAATTCCTGTTGTCACTGCCTCCTAATGTTGTTGGGCCTGATTGGGTGTATACCCGACTCCAACATGCGGGAGGGTGTTGGTGTAGCATATGTTTAACACTATGAGATCCCTCTCCACCATAAGTTCAAGCTTTTGGTGTGACAAACAAATCACTTGGTATTAGAGCTAGGAAGTTAGGCGTGCCAACCCCAGAGGAGTCTAGTGATGGGTGACCTCCCAGAGAAATTCCCAGTGTTACTGCCTCCTAATGTTGTTGGGCCGATTGGGTGTATACCCAGCTCCATCGTGCGAGAGGGTGTTAGCGTAGCAGCTGATTAACACGATGAGATCCCTCTCCACCATCAGTTCGAGCTTTTGGTGTGACGAAAAATCGTTTGGTTTTTTTATTGAATCTGAAATAACTGCACAGGTTAGGTGCACAAATTCTTAGGCTTATTTGCTAAGGACTGAGGGTTTTCCATTCTGCCAAATTCACCCCGGGCATGATCCCGGCCTCATCCCTTATTAACAGTATCTCTTGACTTTTCTTGCAGCAAGAATTGAACCCTGGTGGGCTCATTAAGAGCCAACATCTTCACCATGGAGTCAAACGTTATTCGATAAGCATGTCAGCCCGAGAGTAGTGTTGGGATGGGTGACCTCTTAGGAAATTCCTAGTGTCACTGCCTCCTAATGCTGTTGGGCCTGATTGGGTGTATACCTGACTCCATCGTGCGGGAGGGTGTTGGCGTAGCAATTGTTTAACACGATGAGATCCCTCTCCACCATTAGTTCGAGCTTTTGGTGTGATGGCAAGTCATGCAACTCTGATACTAGATAGTTAAGTGCGTCTGCCCTAGAGTAGTGTGGAGATGGGTGACCTTCCAAGAAATTCCTGGTATCACTGCCTCCTAATGTTGTTAGGCCTGATTGGGTGTATACCCGGTTCCATTGTGCGGGAGGATATTGGCGTAGCAACTGATTAACACGATGAGATTCCTCCCCACCATCAGTTTGAGCTTTCCTCCCCTTCATCGAAGTTGGGGTAGCAGTTATGACGAATCAGACTGAAGGAGAAGACACACTTAAATAACTAATAAAGATGTGTCAATGGGGCCCGGAAACTAAAGGCCTGATAAGGTGTCCATATACAAACACAATCTTCCTAGAAGAAGAAAAAGACGGACTACATAGCTCGAAGAAGATGAGCAGTTGCAGAAGACCTCACCCCAAGAAGAGACCGTAAGTGAAGAAACTTCATCTCAGTGAAGGGCTTGGTAAATAAATCTGCAATCTGATCAGCTATCTAAATGTACTGAATGTCGATGATGCCATCATGAATAAGCTCTCATATGAAGTGCATATGGATCTCAATGTGCTTCATCTGCTGATGCTGAACTAGATTTCTGCAAATGGAGATAGTGCTCATGTTATCACAATAGATAATGGTAGGCCACCGAAGGTGGATGCCAAACTCTGTCAGAATACCTGTAGCCAAATAGCTTCTATGGTAGCGTTAACTGCTCCTCTATATTATGCTTCTGTAGAAGAAATCGTCAATTTCATTCTTCTTCTTGCTAGACCAACTAATATGACCCGAGCCAAGAGAGAAACTATAGCTAGAAGTAGATTTCCAATGATCTAAGTCACCGGCCCAATCAAAATCTGTGAACCCAATTAAGTCGATATCTACCCCTCCATGGTATTGAATTCCATCAGTATAAGTGCCACGAACATAATAAAGGATTTGTTTAGATGCTTTCCAATACAACTCATGTGGCTTCTGCATGAATCTGGACACGATCCCAACAACATACGATAAATCTGGTCGAGTGTGAATCAAGTAAATCAAGCTCCCCATCAACTGTCGATAAAGAGTACCATCAACCAAGGGAGTAGAGCAATCTGAAACCAACTTAACCTCAGAGAGAAAAGGAGTAGAGAGAAGACTTGTAATCGGACATCTGAAAACGAGCTAGCAAATCAAGAGCATACTTAGGTTGCGAAATCAAAATTCCTGAGTCAGATTGTGAAATCTGGATACCAAGGAAGTAATGAAGCAAACCTAAGTCGAGTCATGGGAAAACTTGTTGCCCAAGGCGATCTTCACAGAATCAATAATAGAGGAAGAGATGCATGTGATCAAAAAGTCATCAACATAGAGAACAAGAATATGTATGGAGTCATCTTGCTGTAGAATATAAACATTTGGATCAGAGTGACACCTAGTAAACCCTGATGTAAGTAAAAAGGAGTCCATCTTGGCATACTAAGCCCGAGGGGCTTGTTTAAGGCCATAAAGAGACTTCTTTAACTTACAAACGAGGGAGGGATCTTGGACATAACCTAGAGGTTGTTCCATATAGATCTCTTCCTCTAGGTCACCATGAAGGAAGGCACTCTTAACGTCCATTTGATGGACTTCCCATCTGTTCGCTGTAGCAATGGCTAGGGTCAGTCGAATAGAAGTCATCTTTACAACTGGAGAAAAGGTTTCAGTATAATCAACCCCAACTATCTGGGAGAAACCCTTAGTTACTAATCACGCTTTAAACTTTTTGACGTCTCCATCTACTCCATACTTTGTTTGGAACACCCACTTACAACGAATGATTTTTCTTCCTTTTGGAAGAGGGGTGAGATCCCAAGTATCGTTCTTTATGAGAGAGGAATACTCCTTATCCATGGTAGAATCCCACTCAGGAATACCATAAGCCTCCCGAAAATACTGTGGATCAAAAGTAGAGGCAAAGAAAGAGTGGGGTCCAATGAAATTTGAGCTAGTACGTCTCATATCCAAAGTATCTCCAACTAAATCTCCACCACTTTACTTCTGATTCTATGCCCACTGCCTTGCTCACTCATGCAAATTAGGTTAGTAAGCTATGACATGAGCATTTCAAACATCTAAATTATCACTACCTTGATAATTGAGCCAAAATGAAATGGTCAACAGGTTTCCCTCGCGTCAAGTTTTCTAAGGGTCTTTGTGAGGGTTGTACCCTTGGAAAGCATCTTGAAAAAAACTTTGACAAATGAAAATCGTAGAGAGCCACTCATTTTTTGGATCTTGTTCACAGTGATGTTTCTGGTCCATTTCCTTCTCCTTCATTTACTAGAGCTCTTTTATGTGCTAACCTTCATTGATGACTATTCGCGATATACTTGGGTATATTTTCTTAAGCTTAAGTCTGAAGTATTTGAACATTTTTAGGACTTTAAGGCTCTTGTTGAGAAATAGGCGGAACGGTCTATCAAGGTTCTTCGAACCAACAATGGAGGTGAATATGTAAACAATAGGTTCATGGATTTTTGTACTTCTGAAGGGATCTCTTTGTAGCATACAGTTGTTTATAGCCCTTCGTAGAATGGAGTCACAGAAAGAAAGAACCGTACTCTTAAGGAGATGGCCACTTGTATGATTCACTCGAAGTCTCTTCCTTTGCAGTATTGGGCCGAAGTAGTGAATTGTGAAAATTACATTCAAAACCATGTTTCACACCAGGCAATAAGAGGGATGACACCCTTTGAAGCCTAGTTTGGATGCAAGCCTGATTTTGAGCACTTTCAAGTCTTCGGATCTAAGGCTATGGCTCAGATTCCCAAGAAGAAACACAAGGCCTTGGAACCACAATCCAAACCTTGTATCTTTATAGGGTATCCTAATGGCGTGAAGGGATATCGTTTCATGAATCCTACTTCTCATGAGCTGTATATTAAGAGAAGTGTTAAGTTCGATGAGTCAATTGTTTGGTATCAGAGCCAGGAAGTTAAGCACGTTAGCCCCAGAGTAGTGCTGGGATGGGTGACCTCCCAGAAAATTCCCAGTGTCACTGCCTCCTAATGCTGTTAGGCCTGATTGGGTGTATACCTAGCTCCATCGTGCAGGAGGGTGTTAGCGTAGCAGCTGTTTAATATGATGAGATCCCTCTCCACCATTAGTTTGAGCTTTTGGTGTGACGGCAAGTCGTGCAGCTCTAATACTAGACAATTAAGTGCACCTGCCCCAGAGTAGTTCTGGGATGGGTGACCTCCCAGGAAATTCCCGGTGTCACTGCCTCCTAATGTTGTTAGGCCTGATTGGGTGTATACCTGGCTCCATCGTGCGGGAGGGTATTGGCATAACAACTAATTAACATGATGGGATCCCTCTCGACCATCAGTTCAAGCTTTCCCCCTTCATCAAAGCTGGGGTAGCGGCTAAGACGAGTCAGACTGAAGGAGAGGACATACCTAAACAACTAAGAAAGATGTGTCAATGGGGCCTGACAACTAAAGGCATGATAAGGTGCCCATATACAAACACAATCTTCCTAGAAGAAGAAAAAGAAGGACTATATAGCCCGAAGAAGATGAGCAGCTGCAGAAGACCTCACCCTAAGAAGAGACCGTAAGTGAAGAAACTTCATCTCAGTGAAGGGCTTAGTAAATAAATCTGCAATCTGATCAGCTGTTTGAATGTACTAAATGTTGATGATGCCATCATGAATAAGCTCTCGTATGAAGTGCATATATGACAACAAAATTGGACACCACCAATCAACCTTCAAGCATGATTATAAATGACACCTAATATTGACTCCTTTGCCACCTTAACACCCTTTTCCATCGATGACACTTGACATCAATGACAACAACAAGACATAATGTCCAATAAATCCAAAAGGCCCCAAAACATAAACAATGACTATATTCTTGTTGGTGTAGCATCTGTTTAACATGATGAGATCCCTCTCCACCATCAGTTTGAGATTTTGGTGTGACAGAAACACCCTCCCGCATGATGGAGCCGGGTATACACTCAATCGGCCCAACAACATTGGGAGGCAGTGACACCGGGAATTTCCCGGGAGGTCACCCATTGCCACACTACTCTGGAGCTGACACACTTAACTGCCTGGCTTTGATACCAAACGATTTTCCATCACACCAAAAGCTCAAACTTATGGTGGAGAGGGATCTCATCGTGTTAAACAGATGCTACGCCAACAAGAATATAGTCATTGTTTATGTTTTGGTGCCTTTTGGATTTTTTGGACATTATGTCTTGTTGTTGTCATTGATGTCAAGTGTCATCGATGGAAAAGGGTCTTAAGGTGGCAGAGGAGTTAATATGAGGTGTCATTCATAATCAAGCTTGAAGGTTCATTGGTAGTGTCCAATTTTGTTGTCATGATATGTTGTTTTGGTGTAATGTCATGGTGTCTTGGTTTACATGCATGGTTGAGTGCATGGGTCTAGCATGAATGATATTATAGGTGTTCTCCAAAGGTTTTTTAAAGTCTCTAAGGTGTCAAACATGTTTAGTAAGGTATGTCAAAGTTGTTAGAGTGTCTGCATGGTGAAGGCAAGATCAGTTTATGTGAAACATTGGTTGAAACTAGCCATTCTAGGCCTAATCCTGGACCTAGTTCATAACAGGTGAAATGGTGGCATGGAGTACAATGTAGATCAAGCTTATGTGAGTATGTGATATGTTTTTTTAAGTTGGAAGGCATGCGTAGAAGTTTTCAAATGAAAATTTTTAGGATTTTAGTGCATGTTTTAGGTCCTTTTGAGGGATGTTTGTAAGGACACATCAAGAATACATGGGAAAATGAAATGGCATGCTAAGTTGCAGAAGTGGTCAAGCATGTATGAGCATTGAATATCATTTAGGATTTCATTGGAGTGTTATGTGCTAATTTTCAAAACAGGATGGTGAAGAATGGGTTAATGAGAGTCGGAGCTTGTGATATTGCGAGCTTGATTGCCTCAAAAATTTCTTTGCCTTCTGTTGTCCATTTAAATGCAAGACTCTTCTTTAACATCATTGTTAAAGGCTTCACAAGAGTAGCAAAGTTAGGTACAAACCTGCGAACAAATTTTATCCTCCCCAAGAAGCTTTTGAGATACTTTTTGTGTTATGGCAATGGAAGTGTCCAGATAGCTTCAACTCTTTCAAGGTCAATTGCTAACCCTTTTCTAGAGACAATGTGGCCCAACTCTTTCCCTTCATGAGCTAGGAACACACAATTTTTCGCGTTTAATGACACCCCAAACCTTCTACATCTCTGAAATACCTGTCTAAGGTGAAAGAGATGGTCTGCAACATTTTTTGAAAAGACAATGATATCATCTAGGTACACTAGTACTATGTTGTTGATCAAGCCTTTGAATGCCATATCCATAGCTCGCTGAAATGTTGCTCTAGTATTTCATAGTCCAAATGTCACTTTCCTATTTGGTGGTGAAGGCCATCTTGAATTGATCTTCTTCTTTCACCATTATTTGGTCATAACCTGAATACCCATCTAACAACGAGAACCTCTCAAAACCAGCTACAAGTTGTAGGATTTGTTCCATTGATGGAAGTGGGTAGTGATCCTTAAGTGATGCTTTGTTTAGATCACGAAAGTCCACACACAACCTTATTTCTCCATTTTTCTCTCTCACAGGTACCAAGTTAACAACCCAAATCGAATTCTTGATAGGAAAAATGATACTAGCCTCGATTAGCTTGTTCAATTCTTTTCTCATGAGAGGCTCAATGTGGGGATTTATTGCCCTTTGCTTCTGTCTGAAAGTCTTAGCTCCTAGATCCAACTCAAAGGTGTGATGTGCCATCTTTGGGTTGAAACATCTTAAATTTTTATAAGTCTAGGCAAAGACATCTGGGAATTCTTGACAGAGTTGAACAAATTCATATTTTTATTGTTGAGTGCTTACCTTGCCAATCTACATTTTTTTGTCTTCTTCTATAAAAATAGGTTTTGAATCTTCACCCTTTACCTAAATATTTTCCTATTCTTTTTGGAATTGGTCTTTTGGGTTGAAGATTGATTCCAAAGTGACAAGCCCCTTTGGTAGTTTTTTGGTCCTCAGTTGTACCACTTGATCTCCATACTGCTACTCCAATCTATCTTGATTCTTGGAGGAGAATTCAGCTTCCTCTTATAAAAAGTTGCCAATTTGTCGATCACTTTCAAAGACTTGTAAACTTATGTTATTTTCTGGGACAACTGGCCTTACAACCAACTTGATATGGGGTTGATGTTTATCATTCTTGATACTCTCCACAACATCAAATGCTTCCCCAATTGCTTCCGATCTGTCTGTTGCTTCATTCTTCTTCCTTGTGATGAAGTTAATGTTGAATGCCTCAAAATCCTCAATGAGGTCCCATACCTGGTTCTTATAACTCTTTAACAGATCATTCTTGGCAGCATTTTGTCCTCGGACCTGATTAGCAACTAGATCACTGTCACCAAAAACCTGTAAGTTCTTGATTCCACATTTCCTTTCCCAATGTAGTCCATAGACCAAAGCCTCATACTCTACTGTGTTGTTTGAACAAGCAAATTGGATACGGAAAGCTGAGTATTATTTCATACCTTTAGGCAAGACAAGCATAGCTCCTCCTCTGACTCCTTTCATACTTCTTGAGCCATCAAAGAATAACTGTCGTACCTCATTATCTTCTTTGTGGTCTAGCTTAATGATGTCGAGAAGAGGCTTATTTTCTTCATGAAATCAGTAGACTCCTAGCTCAGACTCCTTCATCTCTTTATAGGGTTCAAAATCATGTCTCTTGTTCACCCACTCGTCGAGAGTCAAGTCTGGGATACACCCCACCTTGGTATTTGTCTCACAAGTGCTTGGGAGGTCCTCCAAATCAAAGTTTGAACAATTTACATTGAGCGGGTTGGGTACATAAGACTCAATATGGTAATCTGAAATGGGCTCAGATATGATTGTGGCCTTAGCTCCATACCTTGTTCTAAAAATAATGTGTGACCAATCAACAAACAAATAGCCTCCAATATTAGCAGTGAAGTCTCTCGACAAACACAATCCAAAATGGGGTGGCAAGTCTATGACTGATATGTTTTGCAATACAGTCAGATTGCGGCAGGCATGCAGTGTGAGGCTCAAATATTTAATAAATCCAAGTTGTCATTGTTGTCCCTTCCAATTGCACTACCCCCTTGGAGATGACTTCGTATTGGAGACCCAGTTGATCAACTATTTTCTTTGGCATTACTGAGCTACTTGCCCCTGAATCAATCATGCAATTATGTACCAATTTGTCCCCAATGATCAATGAAAAATAAAATGGAGGTGGCTTCAGATTCCTACCTTGTTGTCCTCCATGGTTTCCTTCGGGTTGAGCCGCATTGGCAAGCAATTTTTCTTGCTAGTTAGGGGGCTGATTTGAGCTTGACCAATTGGCCTTAGCAGTCTGCAACAAATCTCTCTATCCTGGAATGGTCAGTGACTCCCACATTGAAATGTTCACATTTTTTCAATGATATTAAATGAGCTATCCTTTTTCTGCCCCTTTCCTGGAGCATTTTTCTCTTGCACATGGGTTGTCACAATGGGTGCCTGAGTGGATTTGGTAGGTGGATTGGACTAACTTTGCATATTGGGAGTTACACTTTGAGTGCAAATACCTTGTGGAGTAATGGAGGGTTGAGGATTACCTAAGTTAAGTGATTTTCCTTCTCCAATATTTCTCTTTTTGGATCATGTATTGGTAGCTATACTTTGAGAAGGGGCCTGATTCATTCCACATAAGTCCTCAGCTTGCCAATTGACAAGCATAGTTTCACTTGGAGATGCTTCTTGTTGAGCTCCTTGTTGATGATTTTCTTCCTTACTAGACTCTTGTGACACACCACTGGTCTGTACCATCAAGGCCTGGTTTAGTGCACCATTGAAGCACATTGATTGGTTATGACGCTGATTGCATGGAAAACACCAATCATATTCCTGGGCCATATTATTTTGTGTTGGAACCAAGACCCTTGATGTTGAAGCTATGTTTGGATCATATGACCGGAAAGGTATAACAACTTGAGGTTTTACTTGGCTCTGATTTTGATTTACAGCCTGAGCTGGTGGCCTATTTTACTGATATGGGGGTCTAGCCTGATAATGATTTTGAGGATGATATGGCCTAGAACTCTGAGCTTGTTACCTCTTGATAGTTACTAAATCATTCCCTAGGTTCTGCAGTTGTTTTATAACTTCTTGAAGCTCTTTTGAGGTACTAGAGGATGAGGTGGAGGCTTCAGCTGAACTTTAATCCCTAGGAGTAGGCATAGGAGCTAATGTGGGTGTTTGGCTGGTGCATGGGTGGTCTAGGAGTAAGTTTTCCAGGTTGAATTAAACAATTTTCATCTCTTATGGAAATTTTATAGGCTGTAGGTAAGGTTGTGCCTCCCATTAATTGAATCATTAAAGAAATATTAGAATTTAGAGATCTAAGATAGTATAAGAAGGCACCTTCATTTGTGGGATTTAGAGCCACTGGAATCCTGTCCTATGTCCTTTGAAATTTGAGGTTGAAATCTGTCAATGGCTCGTTAGGAACTCTCTTGATTTTTTTCAGTTGCTCCAACAAGGATAGATTATCCCCCTTTTCTCCAAACTGGTCATGAAGAGCTCTGCATAGATGGTCCCAATTATGAATAGAGCCTACTGTTAGACTCCTGAACCATTGTGAAGCTTTACCCTTGAGTGAAGATGCTAGCAATTTGACTGCAATGTCCATCTTAGTGTTCTCATGGATTACACAAACATTTGTAATGTCTTGAACGTGGTCACCAGGAGAAGTCTGGTTCTCTCCAGTGAAATATAGGATGATCTTTAAAGTTTCCACTCAGACTGCATTTTGTGCATTAAGGGCGAGTGGGTTGCTGCCAGTGAAATTGACATAAGGATTTGGCTATGTCATCCTGATTGGCTTGAGAACCCTTGATTGAAAGAATGGCCTACTAGGAGGAGGTGTTCATAAGGCTCATATTGGTGGAGATGGAGACCTCTAGGATCTTCTCCCCCTTCTCCTTCTATCTAGAGACAAGTACAGATAGAAAAACCATCCCTCTTCTCTTGTTCTTGACCTTGTTTTTATTCTTCTCATGAACTAAGAAAACTTGGGCTACTGAAACCAGTAGATTTTGTCCCTTTTGGAGTCGCAAGATGTGTAGTTTCAAAGCTTCTTTAAGAGTTAGAACTTGTAACAAGTGCACATCAATCTTGTTGCAATAAAAAATGAAGACTTCTTATCCCACCAGGTGTTCCAAAACTGTTAGTGTAGAATCACAGCACCCCTGAATGCCTGAAACCAGATGGGTTGGGACTCTTAGTGTGATTACACAACATGGAGTATCTCTCAAAGTGTGGGACCTTGCAAATTGAGAGAGCTCTCCGGATTAAGGTCGGTTCTTATTCCTCTGTTCAGGTGCACACAAATATATTACAGATTATCTATCTAAATCTACTCTATTTTACCAAGGAGACAGGGTCAAGGAGATGCAATAAAATTAGATAAGCTAACGAGGTGATGCACCAAAGGAATGTTAGACCCTCGTTTTGCAGTTTAACACAGACCATGAAAGGCAATACAAACACTATGCACAGATGATCAAATTGTAATAAGAAATCAGAGAGACAATAAAAAATACATGAGAGGGTCAAGAAACATCCGCAAACATATATATTATTGCTCAGGAGTCGATACAGTATATTGCAGTGGCCAAGAAGAAAAAATTGTATTACAACCCGAAGGAGAGGTTAGAAAATCTCCACAAATCCTTCTGTGAACAAAAGAAGAAGGGAGGGTGCAAAACAGAAACGTCCAACCCTTTACAATGAGTCTTGACGCTTCCTTTATAGATTCAACACAGAGGGGAGAAAGAGAGAGAAGTGGGAAAACTAGTTCGTAGTTGAACTACTATCATCAATGCCTCCTACAAATCTGGCCCAAATCTATCGTGTCTGCAGTAATTAATCATTCAGAACCTCGAAGGAGGAGGAACAACGGATCAGATCGAATTTGATCTGGTTGTTGGGGCAAATAGATCCTGTATTAATGAAGATGTTTCTCCATTTTTCACCCACTTATCTTCTCCAAAATTAAAGTTTCAGATCTCCATGGCATAGACGAGGCTGAGATCTTTCCAACAGTGCCAGATTTGTCAGATTTTGAGTACTGAGTCAAAAGATATGCCCATCTAATATTTGAATCGGGTCCGTAAAGAAATGGCAGCAACCAATTGCCAAAACACCCCCCCCCTTTTGAAAATAGACACGTGGAGGGCTAGCACATGTCTGAGGTCTGCCTTTGTATTTTTATTTTGAAGTTACGCTAGGATGACACATGGCTTCTTCCGTTGGCCTATCTTTGCTTTGACTATTCAACCCCTGACCTTGTCCGCCTCTTTGGACCTGGGACACGTGGAAGTTCCGTGCTCATTTAGAAACCCACTTAGGATTTTGTCTTAAAAGAGATTTCAGGTTGACATGTGGAAGCTTTTGTAGAGTCTTGGAATTTTCAACGGCCTTTCCTACTTTTCTCGTTTAGGAATCACTTTTTGCGCAGTGCCTTAAAATTACGTTGATGCAACACGTGGAGCCATCCGCAGACTCTCTATATTTATTCAATTTTGGGCCCACTCTGTCCCATTTTTAGCTTGGTCTACGTGGCAAGCCCACGCTCACTTGGGCCTCTTCTTTTGGATTTACCTTTGAAGATGCACCAAGCTAACGCGTGGTAGTTTCTGCTAGCACCTTTATACTTAGTATTTTTTTAGGCCCGCCCGATCTACCCTTTTGAATTTTAGTTGTTGACTCTACCCCTCTTTGGGCATGAGACACTTGGGGGCCTGACGCTTGTTAGAGCCTTCCCTTTTGGATTCAATCTTTGGAGGTTCATTGTTTGGACACTTAGCAACGTCTGTTGTCTCCTCCATACTTAGTCAATTTTAGTGCTCGCACTGAGTCATTTTAGATCCCAATGACTTCGATCATTTATCACTTCTTTTCCTTTAAGCCTCTGGTTTCTTTGACACTGTATTCTCCTTCCCTGACCATACTATTCCATTTTAGAGCCCGCCTGTAATTTGTTTGCTAGATTTGAAGCACGAGTTCACTCAACAGAGCCATTTCTTGAATTTCTTCTTGTACGGGGTCATTTGATCCTTCGTAGGCCCTGCCACTCCATTGTAGAGTCCCACTGCAACCTGTTTGTAGGATTTTAAAATTATTTCTTAGGTTTCTTATGTGCGGGGTTGTGGCTGATCAATTTTTTCGGGGAACAAAATAGTGATAACATAGCCCAACCAAGAACATTGAGGGAAGCCAAGGACTATGAAATATAAATCAATGACGATCTAATCCTTTCCAAAAAGGTGAAAGGCCCCAATGGAAAGAAAAAGGGTCAAAATTCAAACTCTGTCACAGATCTGATGTCCTAAAAAATGGCAAATGACTTGGTTTCCTTGAAGAAGCAGCTATCTCAGATCACAATGTATAATGCTTCAAAGAGACCAAACCCTCCAGATAGGCCAAGGATTGCTCCACCTTCTCATCGGCTTTCTCTTGAAGCACCACCAGTAAATGCCATCAGTGACACCAAAGAGCTAGAGGAGGAAGCTGAAATTGATGAAACTGAAGAAGAAAGTATGTAAGCCTATGAAAACTATCTTGAGGTCGAGGAAGTTGATATGCACAATGGCATAATTGAGTACGTTGATGATGAAGATGAGGATGATGAAGAAGCTCCAAGTTTCTCATGTGTTTTTTTCACTCGTGCATAATCCAGGAAAGGTGCTTCATCCTCAATGGTTGTGGTAAAGGATAAGAAGAATATAGAATATTCTCCTCCAGAGGTCACACAAAATAAAATCATCTGCATAGGATCACCATTACCACCTTCTATGGAGTCGGCCAAAGAAAAACCAGACTCACTAGTTGTCAGGGATCATGCTCCTATGCCAAGTAAGTCATCTAATTCTTCTCCCAGCTCAAAAGTTGCTAAGAACAATTCTCCTTTAAATGTTGTTCCTGCAAAAACATCTAAGGTTCAATCAAAAGCTACGCCCTAACCCCCTTCCAAACTAATTTCTACACCTGAAAAGGAGAATTCAACACCCAAAGTAGCAAATCCTCTACCAGGTAAATCTTCCTCCATTTCTGGAACCTCTTCCTCGCTCACCATAAGCCCATTTGACTTTATGGAACATGCAAGCAAAACCAAAGTCCAGCTCTCAGAAATAGAATACCTACAAACACACCCTGCCCAATTTGACAGGTTTATTAATACAATTCATGGTGGTAACCTTGTATCCTCGAGTCCTAATTCTAAAGGCTTACTTCCCACACCATCCACACCACCTTCCCCAAAATCAACAAGGTTGAACCTTTCTACCTATCACTCCTCAGTAAAGGCTTCCAGCTAAATAATTGTATCATAGATTCCAGAACCTTAGACAATGTGATGCCATCCAAAGTTGCAAATGCGCTAGGCCTCACCTTGACTTGGGTAAATGGTACCTACTACTCAATGGAATCCAAACAATTACCATTGGTAGGAAGAATCAAAGATGCACAGGTAGCACTAGCTGATTTTCCAAACAAGAAGGTACTCCTAACTATATTGGTAGCAGACATCCCAACATCCTTTGGTATGCTATTGAGTAGGAGTTACTGTAGAGACCTGGGTGGAGAGATAAAAATGGATTGGTCATCTGCAACTATCCTAGTAAAAGGTGAGATGAAGAAGTTACTACCAGTAAGAAAGATGAAGTTCACAATACGAAAGTCTGATGATCCAAAATCAAACATTCTCTTTCAATATTGTGGACTAGGAAACTACTTCCTCACATCTAAAAAAGAGGAGAAATTTCCACTTCTCATAGAGGAAGAGGAAGATCAAATTTGGACAATGGAATTTAATGGTATTCATTATAGTGTGGGCTCAGGAGTTGATATAGTATTGTACTCTCCTTCCAATGAGTTGTACCTATTTGCCTACAAGCTGCAATTTGATAATACAAATAACACTACAAAGTATGAAACACTACTCTTAGGCATGAGTGCAGCAGAGGACATGGGAATCAAGAAACTGAGATGCCAAGGTGATGCAGAGGTTGTAATAAAGTAGGTCCACCAACAATATCAAGTGAAGAATCCAAGACTCTGGCATTAAATAAACAGAGTGTGTGACTGCATTGAATCTTTTGATAAATTTTCCATTGAAGTTATTCCAAGGGAACATAATGAAAAGGATGATTCTCTTGCATTGTCAGCTTTCCTAGTGACACCTCATCCTTCTTTTGGTAAAGGCAAAGTGACCATTGAAATGGTATTCAGGCCTAGTGTACCAGATAATGCAAATAATTGGCAAGTCTTCAATGATGATAACCAAATTATAGCCTTTTTAAAGCAAAGGGATAATTTCAATAATCTCTTCTTTGAAGGAGGTGAAAATCCACACCGAGAAGCAGTCCCCAAAGAAGAGAAAGAATGAGTTGAAGGGATTGATGATTAGGTAATAATCAAATTGAAAGGGAACAAAATTCCCAAAGGCCTAGTCTCTTTAGAAGACCTCTTTGACAAACATGACAAATTCATTCAAGAGAAAGAAAAGCATTATTCTTGGTCCCCAGCTGATTTTGATAAAGAAAACATTGGTACCCTAGAGGATCCAAGGATGGTCAATATCAAAAAATGTTGCTCACCTGAAGAAAAAATAAGGTTTGTTGCATTACTCGAGAAATACTTAGATGTCTTAGCCTACTCTTATGATGAACTCAAATCCTTCCAGCCAAAGGAAATGCATCACTCAATTCCTTTAAAGCAGGGTGTTAAGCCCTTCAGGCAGAAACAAAGGCCGTACAACCCAAAGATTGTTGATACCATCAAGGAGGAGGTAACAAAGATGCTTAATGCAAGGATCATATTTCCCATCCACCATTCAACGTGGGTGGTTAACATTGTGCCAGTGCGAAAGAAGAATGGTCAAATAAGGATATGTGTAGATTTTCGCAACCTGAACCAGGCATCACTAAAGGACAATTATCCTCTTCCTATCATGGATCATATCCTACAAGAAATCACTAGATTTGAAATGCTTTCATTACTTGATGGATTTTCAGGATATAATCAAACCAAAGTGGCAGAGGAGGACCACACCAAGACAAACTTTACAACACCTTAGGGCACTTTTTCCTACAACAAAATGCCTTTTGGCCTAATCAATGCATGAGCTACATTCCAAAGGGTGATGGATTTGGCCATCAAATATCTGAAGCATTACATTGTCATATATCTTGATGATCTCACAATATTTTCAAAGAAGAGGGGAGATCATATCTATCACTTGGAACAAGTACTTGCAAGGTGTAGGAAACATGGCATATCACTAAATCCAAAAAAGTGCATTTTTTGGGTCACAGAAGGCAAGTTATTGGGGCACATTGTGAATAAACATGGAGCACACATTGATCTTGAGAGGGTTAGATCCATTCAAGAATTAGCCTTGCCCAAAAGCAAGAAAGGATTCCAATCATTCTTCGTAAAGGTGAACTTTCTTCATTGATTTGTGCCTGAGTTTATTGAGTTGACGAAGCACATCAGTTTCATGATGAAACCAAAAGCAAAATTTAAATGGAACAATAAGGGAAGCCAACATTCGAAGAGATCAAGAAATCCATTGCCAAGGCTTCGAATCTTGTATCTCCAGATTTTAACAAAGAATTTATCATGTATTGTTATGCATCAGAACATACCCTCTTTGCCATTCTTATTCAAAAAAATGATGAAGGTGTGGAAGCACCAATTGCCTTCATGAGTTGTCATTGGAAAAATCATGAGCTAAAATACAGCCAATTAGAGAAGCATGCCTATGTAGTTGTCAAAGCTATAAAAAACTTCAGGTTTTACATCCTCAATTCCCACATGGTGGTGATGGTCCCCAGCAGTGCAATCAAGTCCATCTTGACACAACAAGATCCTGAAGCTAAAAGAGGAAATTGGATAAGAAAGACTCAAGAATATGACTTGGAGATTTGACCCTCTAATTTAGTAAGGGGAAATGGCTTGTGCAACTTAATTGCTGAAGATGGAACACTCAAAGTTCAACATGGCAAAGAAAATTGTGCTTGCTCAACTTGTTCAGAAGACAACCCACAGGTTCTCTTTGTCACCACTACTGATGACTAATATGCTGATATTGCCTATTACCTCACTTATGGAGAATTCCCTCCCCATCTTCATTACAAGCACAGGAGAACACTCAAGTTGAAGGTAGCTAAATTTTTAATTTGGAATCATGCGCTTTACAAAAGAGGCCTGGATGGTTATCTCCTCAGGTGCATAGATAAAGAGAAACAAGAAAAATTGCTTAAAGCATACCATGACCAAGCATGTGGTGGACATTTTTTAGCAATGGTCACTACACACAATATCCTCTCAGGAAGGTATTATTGGCCCACCATATTTACAAACACCCAAGATTGGGTTTCTAAATGTAAATCATGTCAACAGTTTGTTGGAAGACTGAAACTCACTGCATTATCACTCAGGCATGTGGTTATTGAAGAACCATTTCAACAATGGGGGTTGGACTTCATTGGTGTTCTGAACCCTCACTTAAGCATAGGGCACACCTATGTACTCATATAAATAGAGTACTTCACCAAATGGGTGGAAGCCATTCCAGCCAAACAAGCCAACACAAAAACAATATGCAACTTCATCAAGGAGAATATCATAGTCCGTTTTGGAGTGCCACAAAAGATTGTAGCATATAATGCTACCTATTTCTCTTCAAGAGAGCTAACTGAGTTTTTCTATGGCTACATAATCTCCCTATCTCATTCTTTTGACTACTATCCATAAGGAAACAGATAGGCCAAATCAAGCATCAAGAGCATTATGACCATTGTCCGTAAGCTTGTAGATGAGAATCAAAGGAATTGGCACAAAAGGTTGTACGACGCATTGTGGGTGGATAGGATCTCTCCCAAGAAGGAAATAGGTATGTCACCATTCCAACTATTGTATGGAGTTGAAGCAGAAATTCCTCTCATGGTTGAGATGCCAACTCTCAAGCTACTACAGGCAATAGAAGATGGTTAGTACAAGGATTCCATTGACAAGCAGGAAGAAAATAGACTCCAAGTAGTGGATCACGTTAAGGAGCACCAATTAAAAGTAAAGAATATTTTTGATAAGAAGGCCAAGGTAAGAGAATTCAAAGTTGGAGACTTCATCCTACTATGGGACAAGAGAAGAGGACCAAAAGGTAGCCATGGAAAGTTTGATTCATTATGGCTCGGCCCATTCTAGATTCGTGAAGCTTGAGGTGAGAATGCTTTTCTTCTCTCATATTTGGATGGAATGCCACTAGAATTTCCTTAGAGTGGGAAATAATTGAAATTTTATCATCAGTGAAAGCATGTTATCCCCCGCCTTGTACCATAGGTGATTGCTAGGCGTGTTTCCCTTCCTGGTCTGTGTTGTGTGCATCATTTTTTTCCTTTTTGTGTGCATGTGTGTTTCCTTCTTCTTTCTCTCTTATTTTAGGTTGTACATGACTCTGCAAGGCCCAATGGATAAGGTACTGGTCAATGAATTATAGGGTCTAGAGATTGAGATTCTGGATTCCCATGTCATGTCCCCAAGCTAGAGCCAACTATTTTCACCCTCACAATCCCCCCCTCATTTTTTAAGTCAAGTTTGAAAATTTTGAGCTCACGCCCTCTAGAGGTTTTCAAGTAAAGTTGGAAGTCCGAAAAGATAGAGAAAATCATGCTTTTAAGTTGTTTAAACTCTCCAGTCTGCACGTTTTGATCAATTTCACATTTCCCTATCTAGACGAGTGAAAATTCGATTGCAGCCTCCATTTGAATGAAATTCCCCATATTTTCTATGGTCATGGATTGTCAAATCTTGTATTTTTCTCAATTCCTTGGTTCACGAAAGAATTTTGGAAATCGGGGGTGAAATGGTGGAGTTTTCTTCTTCTCTGCATTTTCTCCACAGTCACAAATAACGGGCGTTTTCTTCCCCTTCAAATTTTAGCTCCATTATCCACGAGTACATGGACATATCTAATTGTAGGAAGGCTGACAGAGGAATTTGTGTTTTTGAGCCTTTATGTAAAAAGGGCTAAAACTCATAAAGTGACCCATAGCCACGATCATGCTATGAGGAAAAAAATCAAATATTGAGCCTACATCAAAAGAGTCAAAGCGGGGAGGTGGATATGCAGGGAGATTTTAGAATTTGATCCTTTTTCATTAAAGGGGCTTAAAGTTAAAAAGTGACCCACAGCCCCGCCAAACACAAAGGAAAAAGTCAAATGTTGAGCCTGCCGTTGGAAATTCAAAGAGGGGAAGCGGGTTGGCGGAGGGATTTGAGAATTTGAGCCTTGTTTTCATTAAAGGGGGCTTAAAGTTAAAAAGTGACCTGCAGCCCCACCCACGCCAAGGGAAAAAGTCAAATATTAAGCCCGCATCGAAGTTCAAAGTAGGTGGGCGGGCCGGTGGAGTAATTTGTGTTTTTGAGCCCGCATTGAAAAAAGGTAAAATTATAAAAGTGGCCTGTGACTCTGTCTCCACTCAAGTGAGGCCACGTGTCAAGACCATGTCAAAAGTGGGTGAGTGGGCCAAAATGTTCCAAAATGACAAATCTCTATAAAGTCACAAAATGCAAAATGAATCCTCCACGCCGGCTCTAGTAAATTTCTCCCACGTGGACGAATCTAGTTTAAAGTTTCAAAGGCAAGATGAATGGTTCAAATTCAAAGTTACAAAATGAGTGTAATGGATGTATTATGAAAAGTTTGGTTTTTCGACCATTGGTGTTTCTTCACGAATCAAGAATCTGAATGGACGTAAATGATTGAAAAGATTGTAAACTGTTTCTTGCTAAAAAAGAAGTGGTAACTGTTTCTTGCAAGATATTTTAATGACTTCTTCATGCCATTGTAAAGGGTTTACAATTGATCTTTTAAACTCACGAGTGCATTGTACTTAGAGAAAGCAAAGGAGATAGCCATTTTCTTCTACTTTCTGTCATTCTCAAATTTCTTCCATTCCCACATTATATACAACTTCTGTTTAAGCATTAATACAAGAAGAAGGATTTTGTAGCCTTTTTTATGAGGAGATTTTAGAAACTTTGGGTTTGCAATCTTATCTCATCTTGTTGCCATTCACAGAGTTGTTTCTTCCCATAATTACATGTGTTGAAGTTTCTAACTAGTGTGTGTGCAAGAATCTGATTTTCTACCTCTGAAATTAGATCTCCTATCTATTTTCTCACTCCCTTTCCCACCTTCATAGAAAATTCCCCCCTTTCAGATAATTGCAAGCATTTTCTGCAGGGTCAATGGAGTGTCCCTGTTGGATCCTCGGCCGAAAGGCCACCACAGAAATCCATGCTTTTTCACGCATGCATACACGATGACTGCATCGGTTACGTAGAGGGACTTAGATTCTTAGAGCGTTGGCAAGGAATTCACAAATTTGTCCACCCAAAAAATTCCCTTGCCAAAACTGTCACGGAAGTCGGTGCAGATCCTTATGCCAACTGACTTCTTCTAGACTAGGACTATGTTGGATATCCAATCTGAATAGTCAATGGGTTTAATGAAATTAGCAGCTGATAACTTTTCAAGTTCTTCTTTAACAAGTAGTGCAACTTTGGGGTGCATCTTTCTCAATTTCTACTTGATGGGTTTGATGTTTGGGTGTACAACAAGGTTGTGCACAACCAACTCTGGGTCGAAACCAAACATATCTATGTATGACCATGCAAATGTATCTATATATTCTCTCAATAGTTCCATAAAAACTTTATATTCTTGAGTTGAGAGTGAAGCTCCCAAATTTATCACTCTAGGATCCTCTTCTGAGCCAATGTTGACACTGATCATTTATTTAACAAGCATTTTGGAAGCATCTTCCATCCCTGTAGGATCTGGTGGAAGAGTAAAATCAACCTCGATAGGAGGTGTGAGATCATCTTTATAAGGATATTCTACCTTTTATATCATTTCTTCATTTTACTTATCTATTAGGGTCTCAAAAAGTTTTTCACTATGAGACTTGCACTTATTCTTCCCACAAGGCTTCCCTGACATATCCTTATTCTTGCTTACAACCTCCTTACTCAAGAATCCACACATGTATGATTCTTCTCCGAAGTATGTGCAGGTGTCTAGTTTGATCGCAAATCATTTATTATGATTTCCAGTTAGAATAGAATCCCTGAGTCCCATGAATTCTGCAAATGCCTCGTCATTTTCAAATAAATTGAGTGGCACATGAAATTATTGATCCTAATTTACAAGTTCTTGATATATAAGGGCTATTGATAATTGGTTTGGGAATTTGATCTGGATAAGGTAAAAAAATTGAATTAGGGAATAGGTTTGTGGAGGCAAGATCCTCATAGAGGCTACATTGGGAATCCACATTGCTATCGGAATGAGATGAGTTGTCCTCACGTTCAAAAGAGGTGGCATCGATATTAAAGGGTGTATCATCATGAGCTATAATTCCAAGACCATCTTTTTTTATTTTGAAATGAGGAATGGGGATGGGTTATAACCATCCTTGTGCATTGATACCACATCCAAACCCATTGTAACCCATGACGTACATCATACGATGGCCTTTGATATACTGCGGGGCCTGATGACATGAGGCCATGGTACCCTTAGGTACTCTTTTAGTGGGATCTTCTAACATTTTCTCCTCATACAAGAGACCACTAGGGATGAATCTCTCAAAGGGTTTAGGGCATCTATCTCTAGTGCTTTTGAATTGAAAGTAAGGTTTTCCCCATGTCCTGGGTGATACTGAAAAATCTGATATCAATAAGGCTTGTTGAAGAGTAAACTACTCACTTAGGCCATATTTTTCTAACGTTTCCTCCCATGATGAGAAAGGGTTGACTAATAAAGGAAATTTTTTATTACAAGGAGTGAATGTGTGTGGATACACATGTTTCTTTATAGCTTCTGTTTGTAAAGGAACAACAATATCTACAGAAGGACATACATAGGTCGCACGAGAAAAATTGTGCAATTCCCTACAATGTGTGAACAACTCTGGATCACCCTGAATGGTGATTATCTTTCCTCCATAGCACATCTTGATACACTGATGGAAGGTAGAGGGAATATTCTGCATGGTGTGAATCCATGGACATCTAAAGAGCATATTATAGGGAAGATCTAGGTCAAGGACATAGAAAGTTATATCATGACATTTTAGACCCACTTCCATAGGAACTAATATGGTACTTGCTGAATCACATTCCTCATTATCATAATCTATGATTGTAATAGTTTTAGCCCCTATATGTATTTTTGAATGGCCCAACTGCTTAACTAGCTTCAAAGTGCAAATGTTTAAACAAGATCCACCATCCACAAGTACTCTCTTGATCTTATGACGAGTAACAACTAATTCTAGGTATAGGGGTAAGTTGTGCTCTAGGTCATTACGTGGGATTTTAGTGTGATCAAAAGTGATTTGATCGTTATAATCAAGGAGTGCAATCATCGCTTGAAGGTGTGTGAGATCTACATCTATGGAGACTCCCAAACTCTGCAGTGTTTTATACAATATGTGTTTGTGGGTAGTAGAGATTTTGAGGATATCTAAATTTGATATCCTAGTGGGTGTCTTCTCTAACTATTATATTAAATTGTACTGAGCTTCTTGAGGGATAGGTAGGGGATCTGGTATAATAAAACAAGCACATTACATCCCTACAACACAAATTTTTTCTAAGATCCTAACAGCATTAACATGTTCATCAGATGAGCGGATACATCCTATAAGGGAATCAAAGGGACTATCATTAGTTGGATATACATAAGTAGGAGTCCTATAGTCATTGGAATTTTGTCCATGATTTGGCTTCTTGCTCTTCTTATCAGCATGGTTAGGAAATGGATATTTGAATATACCCATTTTATCATTGGGACCCTATCCTGAGTCAGGGAGTGAATCTACGACGATTTTTCCCTCTTCGATGAGGTCTTGTATATAATGGCGTAGTCTCAAACACCTATTTTTTTGTGGTATTTAACACAATGGAAATCAAAGTACTCATGTTCCTTAAACCAACCGGGTTTTGGAGCATCCTCTAGATATGGTATTGTCATGGTTGGGTATTGTACCATGTTTACCACATCTAACTATTTAAGTATGGCAGATAGTGATTCCGTTAGTGGCATAAACATACATTTTGTGGGTGATTTTAGGTGAGGTCCTTGTGAGAGCTTTAAAAGTGCACCAGTCTATATGGTTTGGACTCTTTTGGAGTCTGTAATGCCTTCGCCAATGATATATTTGATTTTTTTGAAGAATTTTGATTTATCTGCGGGTTTTGTTTCATGTTTTTCCTTGATGACCGGTTTAAGTGTACCCTTCACGATGAGAGCCTTTTCGATTTGACTATCCTTCTCTATAATTTCTTTGAAGTTAGATTCACAGTGCATTTGTAAATGAAAGGCTATCTTTGAGTTTAGGTTAGGAACGAATATGCTTATTAGTTGTTTTTCTAGCAAGGCATAAGGGAAACAACTTGCCAATCCACGTGATCACTGTAAGAAGCCCGCAAAGGTCTCGTTAGGTTTATTTTTTTGCATTGCAAAGGTTGTTCATCATGATATCATTCTCCATATTAAAGGAATATATTCACACACATTTTTCAGCTAGTGCATGCCATATTATAATGGATCCCTTGGGTATACTAAAGAACCATTCTAATGTCAGTTCTCCTAGGCTGCTAGGAAATAGTCGTATCAAGAAATTATCATTATACGTGACCTCTTGAAAATCCATGTAAACTTACTTGATGTGATCACAAGGATCACCTTTTCTCTTATATTTATCGAACTTAGGAATGGAAAAAATGTTTTGGAAATGGTTGTCGCAACATATCCTTATCAAAGGGGTAAGGACACAGTTCTTCACATATGTACTTCCTACTATGTCCTATGTTATCTTTATGCAGTGTAGTAAGTGTTTTCTTTATTGATTGTAACTCTTGTTGAATGAGTTTCTCTTTAATAGGTGATATTGATCTATTTAACTTAGCAACTTTAAAAGTTGTGTCATCATACGGATCAAAGTGAAACTCACTAGATGTTGTTTTGAGTTTGTCTTTATGTGCGTTCCTACTAAAAGAGCCTAAGTTTGCTAACTTTTGACTTAGTTAAATATTTGTTTTTAAATAATCTCTTCTTCAACTAAGGGATTATCTTCCTCATCAAAATTAAAAGGTGGTGATCCTTTGCGTTCATTCTCAATTTTTACTTTGCGTGAAGCCTTATAATAAGGTTTTTGCAAATCACCAATTGGTTTTGATGGGTCTTCTTCAACATTTTTGTTATGTTGTCTGGAAGTAGAAGCATACCCTACGTCAAAGGGGTTATCCATGTCTAAGAGGGATGGTCACTCTTTTTTTTACGGTTAATGGTCTTAGTCTCCACTTCACATTCTTGTGGAATATTAGCTCCTAACTCTAGGACTCTTGTGAGTACTTGATCTTTGTTATAATAAAGGAGCTTGTCGAATTGAACTAGGTCTACCTTATGTTATTCCTCAGAAGATTCATATTATTTTCTGCTATGATCGACCAAATGTTTTGTGTCTTTGACCTTCAAAAAGAGAGGTGTTAAGTTATTACCAGTGAATGGGAAGGATGCAAAAGTATTTTCTTCTAAGTCACAGTCATTTGGTTTAGATGTCATTTTTGTGATTCTTGGCATTACTAGTCAAAGTTATACTAGGTTTTGTCTAAATGCTTTCAAAGTTGTATGCAACCTAGGTGTATGTTATGTAAGTCTTCTGATGACCAAAATATCCTAGTGTGTTCTAGATGTAATGTTATGCAGTCATTATCGTTCAAAGAACAATCATATGAACATTCTAGCAAATCAAACAATCACTCAAAAATTTGTTATAGTAAGACTATACCCTAAACTATGATTCCAATGAAGGGATCAAGGTAGATAGTGACAATACCCTATTAATACATAGGTCGAGTTAGAGCAATAACAAGGCCTAAGTACCAAAGTGATATTGATGTGATCTCTCCATGAGATATACTAAGACTAGTTGAAATGTCGATGAAACCTAAGTTTTTTAAAAATGGAAGTTACGAATGTTGATAGCGTAACAAGACTATCTCGACTTGTTAACCTAGCAAGCAAGGTGTTAGTGTCAAGATGATGTCATCGCGGTATACACAAGGTAATATCGACACTCTTAAAATACTTAGATGACGTTGGAACCGAAACTAGGTATAAGTATAGCAAGAAGTTTTTTAGTTGTGCGAGCGGTGTAACTGTACAATAAAGTGACTTATACCAAGTTCTCACAAAATCGAAAACACAATGTAAGTACTGAAATTGTATGGATAGAATGTAAATAAAAAATAACAACTTAAGGAGAAATAATGATGAACTGATGTCATAGCAATGAAGACGATCTTGAAATCAAGATCAAAGGGCTATCAAAGACACAAAAACATACTTACACAATATATGTTTAACAACCTAGTCACAAACATGGATGGGCGTAAACATACAAAAAAGTGGTGAATGTTGTCCTTGATAAGACTCATAGGGTATACCTCCTTCTCATCCCAAATGGGCAACGAGAAAGCAAGGGTATAGATCGAAAGATTTGGGCAGAGTTTCACCTCATCCAAAGGTGAGAACAGAAACCAAGCTAAGTGATATGTCATTTAATTTCGTGATGAAAGACACTTAGATCTAACTCAAGTGGACTCTTTTTCTTGTTTGAAAATCAAGGTTCATACTCCAAGTAAGTAATCACTTCGTGATGGCTCGACAAGACGTGAAAATGGACTAGCAAAGTGGGCTCCAAGATGAAATGTCTTTCCTAATAAGATCCCTCAACTAGGTGTCAATAGTTTGTCTAAATGTGAGCTCGATTTACCTAAAGAGTCGCACTAACTATTTTGGGAGTTTCTTGTCTTTACTTTACCCCCTTCTGATACAATGAGCAACTAGTGCATTCGGTTGTATTGTCACTAGGGTCACGATACAAACAACTTTGACTCTAAGTTGCAATGTAAAATCTAGTCAAGTGGGTAAGTTATAGCACTTTCTATTTCATCCATGAGGTCACTTAGTGGTGGATTACTTTAGGGTTCCTAGAACCACCCCCATTGTTGTAGTTTAAGGCATTATGCCAAAGGGGTTACATTCTAGTTGAGCGGATAAGGACATACCCTTTTCCAAAACCAGCAATATAGTGTGATGTGAAGTGGTGTGTTTTTTATGTTGTTTCACTTAATGTGGTTTTAAGTAGCACACAATTTGGCAACCTGTAAACATGTATTAGTGGGTTTATTTTTGCAACTCGTTTCTTTGACAAGCGTTTTTGGTTCTATACGTAAATAGTTATTAAATTTCCACAAAAGATCATGATACCAAAAGAGAGGTTGTGTGTTGCTTTTGATTCTTAAGATCACCAAAAGGTGTGAAGGAAGAGCATACATAATGCGGAAACTTAACTAAAATAAACTTTATGGAAAATACTTTAAGTGTTTTTGCAAAAGTTTGAGTTCGTTTTAACCAATTTTGAAAGATCAATCCATTTAGGAAGCGTAAAGTAAGTGTTTTGAAAGCAATAACAATATTTTTTAAATGGTTTTTTTATTCCCAAGATCATTTAGAAGGTGCGAGGGAAGA
Source organism: Taxus chinensis (assembly GCA_019776745.2). Classification (NCBI taxonomy): domain Eukaryota; kingdom Viridiplantae; phylum Streptophyta; class Pinopsida; order Cupressales; family Taxaceae; genus Taxus; species Taxus chinensis. The sequence goes on from CM034152.1 coordinate 30,230,106, forward strand.
GAATACACACTTCAAAAATCTCTCTTTAACTAAGAAAATGAAACACTTAAACTACATTAGTCAAACAAAATGAAAAGGAAACCTACAACCACCTGTTTAGAACCTACAAATAACCAGAAAAACCCAAATTTTTTTATGTTACAGCTCAAAGATAAATTCCAATTTTTAACTCAGACACTTCCGCGCCCAGAACGATGCATGTGTGTCCCTGCCAATGGAAACGCACCTAGACAGACGTGTACTCATGGCAAAACTTTATGATAGTAAGGTCCAACACCTACGTGGGCTAATAGGAAAGTACACAATGAAAATTGGGTAATAACTTCTAAAGAAATCCCAAAATATTTGGAACAAACAACTCAAATGACCATCAGATTAGAGATAAGAAAGAGCTACCTATTTGCATGCATATATAAAGCTTGAAATAAACAATCAACTTCTAAACATGACTATATTATTTCTCTACTCCATAAAAGTTATCTATAAGTGAACATATTAAAGCTCCAGCAATCAGTTTTTTGTTTATTGATGTTTCAAAAGCTTAAGAATGGAATCTCGTCATTAATGGCTTCTCCCATTTACCTAAAGCTTTGAAAGGATTAGCAAATAACAAGTAAATAGCTCAAATAAACTATGAAATGACTCTAAAATACCTAAGCATGACCTAAATCAGAAATGAGAGAGAGAGAGAGTTCTTAGGAAAAGTTGGGAGGGGTATCCCTCTATTTATATTTTTTGGATTTGAGAAAAGGATGTTTTGGATGCATGTGGGACTAAAAAGGAGTCAAAAAGTTGATTTTTAGAAAAAACATATTTGGAGGTGTGAACAGGATTTTAGGAAGCTAAGTGGCTATTTGGAAAGGTAAGATATTTGTTTTAGAAATTCAAATCCTCTTTAGAAATTCAATAAGAGAGTTAATTAACTTTATCAAGGTTAATTAAAAGGAAATAAGCTTATAGAAGCTGGTTAGGGAGGGAGTAGCATTGTTTAGGGGGTTTAGAAGGGGTTAGAAAGGGTATTTTACTAGCGTAGTGTAGTAAATTAACATGAGACTAGGATAGTTAATATGATCTTAGTAATAAGATCATGTAGACCAAATAATAGGTGTCTACAAACCCATATTGATTTTCTTTCAATGTTTTTGTCTATAGCAAGGATCATGCATCAACACTCGTGTTATAGATAAGTATCTCTAACCCTTCTTTGTCATTTGTTTCTTTTTCTTTAGTGTGTGGATGGTTGATATTTCATTGTTATAGAGAACGGAAAATGTATGTTTTCTTCGATATATTAATTTTTATTGTTATGTTATTCCCTTGGCTTTGTCCATCTTTTGATTTATTCTTATTTCAAATCCTAGTAGGATACCTCTCTTTATCTTTTGTATAGGCCTTGGAAACCTATATCTATATTAGGGTTAGGATTATTGTTCTCTATAATCATGAAAATTATGTTCCTTGAGAACATTTGGAATCTATATCTTGTGTGAAGGCATAGATTTGATCCTCGACACTTTAAAAACCTGACAAGGATCCATATTATCCCATTGTACACAATGATGATTGTGGGTATGATTTTTTTGTCAAACAAGGTGGGGCTTATTTACTAGTAATTAAGGTGTTTCTAAATGATCCTTAATGGATTTTAATTTTACTTTTTTCTTTAAGGTTTTGAAAGTGGGATATTAATGTTTACAAATGCTCAACTACATGTCCAAATATATGATGATAATCAAAAAATGGTGTATTAGGATACATAAATATATTCTTAATGAAGTGATGGCATGTCAGAGGTAGCGTTATAAATTTTTGATCAAGTAATATTGGCAATATCTCTAGCGTTGTTTCTAAATATTTAGGACAAATGATAGAGAAAAAAGTAGGTATATGATCAAGTGCATTAAATCCATGTTACATGATGCTAGTGTTGGTGTAGGATATTATTTTACTCGTATTTACTTGATTAGATAAAATTTTTGAGGAATCTAGTATAGTATCATGTCGTAGTTGTATGGGATGACAACGAGGGTGAAGGGATCTTAATATTGTTTGATGATTTAGAGGATTGAGATAATGGTGTCATGTTGTGTGCGGTATGTTTAGAATCCAGTCAAGGAATGACCCTAGGTTGAGTCATGGTAATCATGAGCTTAGATGAGGGATGAGGCCATAAGATAGAAGGAAAGGGATGCCTATATTGTGGTAAGGTTGTATGAATATTGTGTGGTATAATTTCTATTTTTCTGGATGAATGATTTGCGGATTTTCTAGTGGGATTATTTAGATTATTCATGTGGTGTCGAGTGACATGGTCTTCGAAAGAGTTATTTAAAATTATATGAAAAGTTTATTTTTTGGTTCTTTCGAAGAGACAATGGGTAGATCTGAAGAGGATGTGATAGATGTAGGACGGTTCGTGATCTTAGCAATGACAAGACTGGAAGAGTCAGGTGTTTTGGTTGGTGTCTCTTTCACAGAAATAATGGGTGCTAAGGGTGTAAGCGGGATATTTTTTACAATATTAATAGTATGATGAGAATTAATGGTGTTGGATTTGGGTTGACAAGTGGATGGGGAATGATTCAGGAATTTTTTTAAATAGATCCAATTTTTGATTTGGAGGCACTTTTGGATTGTCAAGCTTCAATTCACCTCAGTCAATAAGATGCTGAAGGATGTTTATGAATGAACGACACCTTTCGATGTCGTGGCCTTGGACTTGATGGTACTTACAATAAAAATTATCTCGATACCATCACAGTTTATATGTGGATATGTCAACAAGGTGGATAGGATGGATTTTAATCATACACATGGCTAGAATCTTGTCGAAGACCATGCTATAAGACTCCCCACTAGGTGTGTAATTACGTTGAGGTCGGGTTCATTCAGAATCCAACCAAATTTTTTTTGTGGATTTTACATCAACTGTGTTTATCAACCCTTTATATTTTTCATTTCTAGAAGAAGGTTTAAATGAAGAGTCAGGTTTGGGTTTCTTAGACCTGAGTTTAACCTTACCATCTTTGAGAGCGTGAAGTTCTGATTTGTGGGCCATGGTAAAGGCTTCATCAAATGTCTGTAAGTGTTTGATCTGGAGGGTTGACGATATGTACCTAGCGTAGGATCGATAAAATAACTCGATCAACTCAGTTTTATAAGAGAGAATGATAATTGATTGATAATCCTTCGCTATCTGGTAACAAAATCTGTAACAGATTCATCTTCAAATTTTTTAATAGTGTAGAGGTCAGTAATGTAGACCTTGTAAGAAATGTTGAAAGATAAATTCTCTAGGAACAACTATGTGAGTTTCACGAAAGAGAAGAGGGAATATTACGGGATGTTGTTGTACCAGTCAAAGGCATGCCCTACTAAGGACATGAGAAATATCCTCAACATGATATCTTAGTCATGGGAAATGAGATAGCATTCATGGCAGAAAGCTTTGATGTGTTGTTGTGGGTCCTCCTTACTATAGAATTTAATGAATTTCAGAAGTTCCCAATGTGGGGGATAGGCCTTAAAAGGTACTGATGAGTGGATGGGTTCATTGCAAATTTTTTTGTATGAGAGATTGTTCTTGGGTCCCATGGTGGTGAATTCAAGGCTTTCTAATCTTCTTAGAAAGGCCTTCACGGGATTTTTTTGAGGTTGTTGTGGTTGTGAAGAGGAGGGAAAATCTTTGTTATGAGGATGGGGGTTTGATTTTTGGTACAAATGATATGATAAAGGGATATTATGTCATCGGGATATTGTAACGATGCTAAGAGACTAAAGGTTGTGATGGTTGAATGTATTCATAAGGAATATGAATGGAAGTGTTGATAAGAGGTCGGGATGGTGTTATATTGTGAGATAGGGGTAGTGGACACATGTTGTGAAAAGGGGTGAGTACTAGCAATGGAACTCATATTGATAAGGGGTATAGGTGTGGGGATAGATAAGACTAGATTTTTATCGAGGATGTATGTTGTTTTGGTAGGATAAATTGAAATGTGATAGGATGGGTCGTAGTAAGAGGAACACCAACTAAGCTTGCAGGAGATGGAGGAGGAGCATGAGAGGTTGTGGGACTGGATATGAAAGGGGATGTCATAGTTTGGGTTTTTGAAGCTAACAAGCTCAATGAAGGATCTGATGACATATATGGTTGTTGGTTGGACGTATCTTGTGATGAGATAGTGTTAATATCGAAACCAAGAGATGATGAAGTAGGGAATGATGTTCCCGATTCACCAACAGTGAGATAGTGGATGATTTTTTGGATAATGAGCTCATGATCAGGTTCAATGGGTTGGGAATAATTTATGGTGATAGTGTTGAAGACTCCTCCTTTCCTCAAGTGAAAGGCCTGCATATAAAGACAGTTAGACAAGAAAAATATCATATAACGGTTAAACTTGTTGCTCAACAAAGGTTGATCCCAATAATCCAATGGTCTTTCTTGAAGGGTTTCAATTCGTGTTTAAAATCAAGTGATATGATATTAAATAATATAATGATAGTATAATTAGAATTTGAGAGGGATAGTGAGATCTTTCTCTGCGTAGTAGGTGGCCCAGACTATGGCTGCAGCTAATTCAAGCTCTTCAAAATAGTCAAACTAGGATTGTTTTGTTACATCATGTATTTCATGTATGATCTCCAATTTTTCCTCAACGTCCTCAATCTCATGTGTCAAGGAAATGAGACATAGGCTAATTTTGTGAGATATCAAACTACTCCCACATGAAAGGTTCTTTTACGATCGAGATGTCGTATATTCTTGTAATGGGGTGTACTTGTCCTGGAATAGTCATCTAAAGATAAGACATGATTGTAAATTTGTTTGTTAGCAAAATATGATGATAAGATGTAAATATATGGATAAGAGATAGGGATTGACGATAATTGGGGATCGGTGGCCATCGGGGGAAAATGGTCTATTTCAATAAAACTTGGTAAAATAGATTGTTTCATATACATATTGTGATATTGGAAATGCTAAGATGAGATACCAAGGCTAAGGAGACACAATGGATACAAAAAACTAAGATTGCAATTTGTATAAGGATCTAAATAAATTTTAAAGGGAATGGGGATCCAATCAATGATGATTGGGGATCAGTGGTGATCCCTGGTAAAATGGCAGATTGACTAAAGGATTGAATTGACAGCTAAAATAAAGGTAGAATACAAGTTTACTATCTAGGGGTGTGAAGACGAGTATTCATGAATTGTAAATGATGTAAAATATGGTTGAAATAATGCAAAAGACTCCATTATACCTTATTGGATGATGTTGAGGATGAAAGAACTTGAAATGGTAGGTTGAGTGTTGGAAGCTAACTCTTAAAGGATGTTAGTAGGATGTGATAATATTCCAATGTCATGAGGTCATGTGGGGTCTCATCAATTCGTCAGGGTGCCCAATCTCTCTGATTTTTCTAACTATGAAATTGGGTAGGAATGTGGTTTAAATAGGATCAACGACGTCCATAAAAATCCCTTTTCAATCTTGGATCTTTGTCAATTTGGTCGAAGAGATTAAAAACAAACTATGAAAGGATGGAAAATTGTTGAAACCACTTTCCATCCTAGGGTTGAGGTTGTTTTAAGAACGATGGGATGTTAGGAATCCAGGTAGGAAGAAGTTAGGGAATTAGGATGATTAGGGTAATCTAGGTTAGGTATTTTTTAGGTAGTTAGTGAGGGTAAATGAGATTTCATGTGGGTGAATGTGTATTTACGATGGTAAATTATATTATAGGGATAATTGACTTATGTTAGGAATAATAGTATAAATAATGGTAATGTGATTAATATGTGTAGAGTCACCTAGGGGTGAAAAAGTAGTTTCTACACCTTGTGAAGATGCAAAGCAACTGTCAAAGAGAATTATAGAGGTGTGGGACTTAATTGTTTCAAGGAATATGACTCAAGTGTTAGTGGTACCGCAGTAGTGTTGTGTTCCAAATAAGGTCTGGGAGCTGAAGGGGATGTATGAGGAGTGTGTGAAGTAGAATACTTGATATTTATGATTAGAATACCATGTCTTGACAAGAATTCAATTGATTGATATTGATTTTATTTTTTTTGTGGTAGTGATTATGGTTGGATTGATATGTTATAGCATGATGAACATTCGGCATTGTGAAAGCATATTGGTCAGTGTTAAGATTTAGGAAGCACATCATGATCATGATTCAATGGGCTCATCCCATTCAATTGTATTAGAGTCTATGAGATCTTGGATGATGTGGAAAATCATGATATAATGGTTAGTGAAGTTATCAATGTAGCTATGATAGTCACAATAAGTAGTAGAATCAAAACTCTTACTATATGACTTGCTTGTATCAACCTCAAGAAATGGAGGGAGAGACATGAGGTTACACTCAAGTAATTGTGGAAGAATAATACGTGGAGCACAAGATAAACACATAAATTTCCTTTGTGTATGTTATGGAGAAGTACAAATAACTGTAAAAGGCTTTCTTAGGGTATTAATTTATTCATTTCCATTGATATCAATATCAAAGTCAACTCCCCTAATAGGATTGAAATCTAATGTGCGAAAATATACATCTGATATATCACATTGTTCATGAATATCATCATCTAAATTAGAATTTATCTGTGTTGCAGAATATTGGAGATGTTGATAGATCTATTGATATGTTTCCCCCTGAGTGGGTTTTTGATGGCTCTACCAAAGGCAGATGGCATTTATATCTTCTTTTTGATTAGATTATTTTTGTTGTATGTCTAAAGGTGTATCATGCAGTATTGTAGTATGTTCATTGGCTATAGATTTTATATATTTTGGTACCCATTTAGGTTTTGGAGCTTGAGATGGTTTCAGAGAAGAATGTCACATATAAAATTATATAAAAAAAAAATGTATTATAGGTAAATGGTTTTGAAGGGACCATACCATGAAGTACATCAAAAAGGCTCAATAGCCAAGATGCAAAAGGAATTACAATGTGGTTTTTTTATAGACATGGGGGTCACTCCCCATATAAAATTCAAAAATCTATATAGAAAGATAATAAAATGATGGCAAGGGCCAACTACCTACAAGAATCCCTGCAACAATCCAACAACAACTTTGGAATAGCAAAACAACAACTGCACAAAAAACACAAGATACCAAAGACACTAAATCATAGATTTTCCATATACCTTGAGAACCACCCTAAGATCCTTGTAAAGAGTCAAATAAACTCCAATATTAGGTTCAAGATGGGTCTCTCTGAAGAACTTCTTATTAATCTTCTCGTTCTTCCAAGCTGAAGGAGGAATACCACTTACATCACAAATCTGGTTTATATGCAGCTAAAGGAGGTCAAGAACAGCTCTATGGATGGAAATTTGGTTGTTGTATTTCTCCTCAAAAACTTTGATTTGTCCAGTAAGTGAGTTAACTTCCTCTTGTAGGATGGTAATGGAGTTGCTACCAGCTTTTAGGAGAAAATCAACATTATCTTCAACAATTTTCAATACATCAGCCTATTGTTTAAACTTTGCAAGAATGACAAGTGAGGCCAGAGCACTAAGATTTCCAAGGCTAATCTCTAGAGAGATCTCAGCTAAAAAAATTTCCTTATCTTTCATAGAGATTTCGAGGATCTGCTTAGTAGGAGGAGGTTAAGACAGTCCATAGTTGGGATTTTTTGATCTAATACAAGGTTATTGGGGAGGAGGAGGAGCTAGAGAAGGACCGAGATCATTTGCAGTAATATCCATAATGAATTTATTGATAAGGAATATGACTCCCTGATGGAGTGGAAGAACCTGTCTATGCCCTTGAACATCTAAAATGGATTTTTCCAGTGAATGCAAAATATAATAAGACATACTTACCTTTGCATCTCTCTCGAAGTGATTGAGTAGGACCAAATGGTGTAGGGGAATGGTGGAGAACCTTCCTTCAAGTGTTATGTAGCAAATCACCATGCAAACTACCTCATCAAAAGGTTATGGAATTGAGGAACACAAGATACCAGCATGTTTTGTTTGAATTTTTTCGCCTTCATCCAAGAAGAACCTTTCCTCAGCATCCTTATCAAACTTATTATAGAAGAACTTGTTGCCCTCTATACTGAGGCCCATGATGAAGGAGATGAATTTCTCTGAAATGTTTAAATATTTTCCCTTAAATTTGATGTTTCTATCTTTCCAATTAGTTATAAATTACATAGAGATATGTTGGTCATGGCCCCTAATCTTTTGAATGAAGTCTGTGAATCCTCCAACATTTAGGGAATTCCAAAGTGCGACATTATCCTACCATTGAAGGTCAAACACTAGTTCCACTCTGCATAACGGCCCTCCTATCATGAATGAAAATGGTGGCAAGGCTATAATAGATTGATGGTATCAACAAACCAACCTTTTGACAACAAAATGGTAGCCACAAACTGCAACCCAGAAAAATCCCTTCTCCTCGTTCCAGCTCTTATTTTCAATGCAAATATCCTTAGCATTCGAAGGGAGGACTAAAATAATATCAATCTATTGAAAGTATCATGAAGGTAAATTCCACACATGTGAAGGCCACCGCTTAAGTTACAATGATGGTTTAGGCCAAGGATTCATTAATGATGATTGATTGTGCTGCGTAGTGGAGGTCTATATCACTATGTCATTCAATATAATTATTCATGTGAACACCAACATTAGCAATTTCATCAATGGTACTATTTCCCTCCCTATACACATGTTGTATGATAATAGTAAGACCATTACAAAGCTTATTGGATTCCTTAGTTAAATCACTGATGGTCATATTGGACGTTTGAGTACCAAAGAGGTTGTTGATTATATTATGAGAATCTCCCTCCACAATGAGACTGTTAACCTTGAGATTCCTAGCCATTTTGATTCCCTAGAGAGCAACTAGGGCTTCAACAAAATGATTGGATTGCTTCCCCATGGGGCTTACATAAGCAGCAATAATATGACCCTGTTGGTTTCTGATGAGACTTCCTCCACCTGCTGCCCCAGGGTTACCTTTAGAGGCACCATCGAAGTTTAACTTAAAATTATATAAAGTTATTACACTCAAGTTATTAAATTCATTGTTGAAGAGCATAACAATCATTGTCACAATATTTGTTAAGTCCATGATAATTACGAAATGGTTGACCTTTTATTTTTGTAGGTCAATAGTGGGGGTAGTAATGAGTATATAACAAAGAGATTAAGTATTTATTGAGTAACTTAAATGATATATCATGTTGTGTAGCATTCTTTTCAAATGGAATATGTTCCTTCTATTGGGATTTCCTTAATAGTCAAGATTGATCTTGTGGAACATACACATTGGTGCCTCTATATAAAACTTGCACTTCACTTGTATGGGCACACATATTATGCATTATGTGGGTATCATATTGCTTCTCAGTGGGATTGGAAGTAGATTGGCCATGATGGATATGGGAATTTTAAGAATCTTTTAGATGTGCTAGTTCACACATAAGAGATGTGATCTCAGTATTCCTGGCTTGAAATTTATCTTTAAACATGGTGTGAAGCTTTACTTGGTTCTAAGATAGCCTTATGAAAGGTATCATTATTAGTAATAGGATCTAAAATATGAATCAAAATTCAATTAACATGGAAAGGTGTCGTATTATGAGGGAGCATTCTTTATTGCACTTGTTTTGTGAGATTTTCCTTACATGTGTGATGGAATTGAAGTAAATCATATAACGAGACTTGATAATTTATAACGTGGGCCATGATGGCAGAAAATGAGAGAAGAAACTCCAATGAGGTAATAAATAATAATAACTACCACATGGAGGGTCCACAGGGGAAAGAGCATAGCAGATAAGACCCAAAGTAATGTTGAGAAAAAATCAATGTCATCAAATTAATAAAACAACTAGATATGAAAATAGAAATTGCATTTAACAAAAAAAGGAGGTATTTTTGAATCTAATTATAAGAAAGAAAAACCTACAAAGAATTTTTCCAAAGGTGTATATTTTTCCCATTATTCCCTAATTATTAAACATAGTAATTTTGAATTTCCAAAACATGTGCTAAAACTTAAGGAAAAAAAGAGGTTTTCATTAAATATATAAAATTAATATTAATCTCAACGAAACTTGACAATAGAGTAGTTATTATTGAGATATGCAAAAAAGGGTGATTCAAAAATTAGGATCCCTAAAAAGAGACCTAAAGGTGTTAGTGGAGGATATTCATTTTCCTTATATTTGTTTATTTACTTGGAGATTTCCTACACTCATGAGATGTGCTTGTTTAGGTGTACACTTGACCACACTATTTTAGATAGTGGTATTTACTACCCTTGGCCACTTGTCTATTGACTGATTATTTCAGGTATGGAGGTTACCACTATTCTAGGTGGAGGTTTTCGTGATTCTAGGAGTAGGTTACACATTCACCTCCTATATGTGCATCACTTGCATCATTCTTTCATATGGAGTAGGTTGGATTTTTGAGTTCATTTTGTATCACTTTCATGCACTTGGAAAGCACCGCAGAACTATTGGTTTGAAGAATGTGTAGGTGAACGATGTGATATGTGAATTATTCCAAGGAAAAATAAAGCATGTATACAAGACTACAAATTACGAAAATACAAGATAGATAATTGTGATAACATAGAAATAGCTTCAACTCAATACAATCCAACTTATTCCATATGATAAAATGATACAAGTAATGTGCATATAGGAGGTGAATGTGTAACCTCCTCCTAGAATCACAACAACCTCCACCTAGAATAGTGGTAACCTCCATACCCGAAATAGCCAATCAATAGACAAGTGGCCAAGGTTAGTAAATACCACTAACTAAAATAGTGTGGTCAAGTGTACACCTAAGTTGCACTTATAGGGGGTGTTGGTGTAGGATATTCATTTTCCTTGTATTTGTTTAATTTACTTGGACTTTTCCTACACTCATGGGATATGTTTTCTTAGGTGTACACTTGACCACACTATTTTAGTTAGTGGTATTTACTACCCTTGGCCACTTGTCTATTGACTGGCTATTTCGGGTATGGAGGTTATTGTGATTCTAGGAGGAGGTTACATATTCACCTCCTATATGTATATCACTTGCATCATTCTATCATATGGAGCATGTTGGATTTTCAAGTTCATTTTATAGCATTATCATGCACTTTGTGAATTCTTGATCATATTGCATCTTATTATTAGTTATTCTGATTTCCGCAATCGATCGTGCATTTGTTTTTCATTAGAGATCCTCTCGGAAACTCTAATAAAAGAGTATAACCGACCATAAAACCCTAGGAAAAATTGTGAAAAAATAGCTTTAAGGAAAGTGATAGATGAAAATTAGGTTTGGATCTGAATATATAATGTAGATACAAAACCCTAGGGAAACTAAGGTTTGAAAGAAGGTGCAAGATACAATGTCGGGTTCACCAAATGTTTACACCCTAATTAGATTTAACATGAAACCTAATTTATTTTATTTATTTGTGTACACTAAAGGATGTAAGGGTTACAAACAGGTGGATTCCAACATTAATTATAATAATTATAATAATGTTTTTATAATAGTAATTGATATGCTAAATAAGATATGAGTTTGACAATATATAGGAATGAGTACACTTAGTTGATTACTGATGATTCTGGAAGGTTCTGGGAATATGCATTGCAAGAACATGAAGATCGTTTATGGGACAAGCTTCGTTCTGGATACTTTCATTGGAAAATGGACTGGGGGGTCTTACTAAAATGTTAGGACCATATTGTATGATTTTGTACCTCTTGTACAGTTTCAGACCTACTAAGATGTAGGCTATGTAACTTCTACATGTTGTCAATTTTCTAAAATCATGTGTTGTTTTCAAACCCTAGTTTGAAATCATCGAGAAAAAATCTCTAAATGCTTTGATCATCCTCTCAAACCATATTCATAAATGATAATTACTGCAAAACAAAACATGAATCGGGTTGTGGACACCCTCATGCACTGCCGACACTGGCACTACTCAAAAGAGGCCTCAAACTGTACGTCGTTATCCACCTAGCATGTGATATCTAAATGAATGCAACTAATTTCAACAACCATCTTTAACCATGCTTGATTTGAGTTTTACTCTTGTTAATATACTTGGAAATAGGATCTTTGGGTGTTTATGGATGAGGGAGATTACTGCCTCTATGTGGTAAGGAACTTTAGACCTATAGAGATTATTTATCTAATGATTGTAGATGTACTTATTAACACCAAAATTTGCACACCTTGAATGTTCACATATGAAAGTCAAGAATGTTGGTTAACATAGGATGATCTTGAAAGTGTCAGACTTTTTGGAACTTTACAAAGTGAGATCAAACTCTAAATAAGGCTATGTCCTCTTTTCTTATCCCACTAAAACTAACCTACAACTAATAATGAAACTAAACTAAAAATAAACTATGTTTCCATAGGATTCTTAGTTGAGGGGAAATGGAAAGGGGTTGCATACTAAAAGAAGGTAATGCACCAAACTAAAATAGGGTCCAAACCTAGCCTATGCGGACACAGTTGAAACTATCACACAGGAAAGTTAAAGATAAACTCATAGCTTCTTGTAAAGGATCGATAAGTAGATTTAAAGAAAGACAAGATGGTCATGGATTCACATTCAATACACAATGAATGAAGGAAAAAACCAAATCACATTACATTAAACGATATTACTTACATTTATAGGAGCATATACTTGATGATCTTCTAAGAGATGTAGTTACAAAGGTTCCAGAAGCATGAAATCTTAAAGAGGAAAAAGCTTACAACTTTGTAGGAGACAACCCTTTATATGTGCAAGGGCCATTGCATTAATTATACCAATCATGTAGATTGGAGGAAAGAGAAGCAGGAGAGAAGAGAAAGGAACGCCAAGATGGAATTTGTCCCCTGAAGACGTGTTGAATAAGCATGGGCGCCATGATTTATCTTCAGAAGTTACTTGTAGTACAAGTATGGACACCCCCCAATTTCAGTCCAAACAACCACGGCACGACCCTTGAGTGCCGTATGCACGTTATCAGACTACACAGAACAATGCCATTCTTCATTAAATTTCCGGTGGTTGGCAATTGGCTCTCTGGTTTGGAGTCTGGCATGGATTTGAAACCTTCCTTGGATTTTTATATGTCCCGCGAATTTCACCATGGTATTTTAAATTTTCCTCTTCTATGGACCTTCGTAACTTTCCCTCACTTCACCTTGATGAGCTGAAATACTCTTCACACCACCTGCAAAGGGTCTACCTCTTTGACCATTTCTTTTGTTCCCTTGCAGGCTATTTTCCTTTCATTCTATGGGTTTGAGAAACCCGCGGGATGCTACAAATAGGAACCCGCGAAACACCAAGGATAGTGTTCCGCGGCTTTTGAACTTAGCCGATTTCTTCTTATTCTATTGCACTGATAAACAATTCCGTAGTACTTTGTCTGATCTTCGCCCATACCAGGGACCTATTTCCTTAGTGTTGCAAAAGTTAAGAAGATATCATGCATCACTAAATTTCACCAATTTCTACCTAAGTCCCCATTTTTCATTCACTTGTTCATGGGTTAGAGAATCCACGTGGAACACTAAGTTCTTGCATTTCACAGTAGACTGAACTAGTCTCCCATGATATTTTCTAGAGCATGAAAATAGATTAAGTCCTTTTGATGAGGGTTGTTCAAAATTACATGGGGTGTAATTTTGGACAATAGTTTGGTGAATTTTAGGGGACATCTTCTTGCTAGATGATGAATATCAATTGTCTTGAAGCATCCATTGGGCATGGAGTCAAGCTACATATCCTTAAATAAAACTGGTTTCATCTTTGAAAACATGTCTCCTGAATCTGCATGAACTCAACACTGGAATTGAATTTGATCTGTGGAGTTCTGAAAGAATGTAAATTAAATTCACTCCAACTATCTGATTTCCTCCATGGAAATTAGCTCTTGAGATGATCTATGTATGAATGCAAGTGGCTCCCAAAACTTATGTACAAAAGATAAGATCATACATGCTTCAAGTGAAACATGTAGAGAGTGTAAAGCACTTATTACAAAAGAAAATTATACTAACAACAAGACATGTGCATGAAATAAATTGGAGGAATTAAAACTAAACTACTATGTATAAGGTGTGATTATATTTCAAAAGAAATGCTTCAAATAGATCCCATTGATTGAGATTATAAGTCCTTTTCCATCTAATTTTGACAATTTGAAAGCATTTCTTAGCTTGCAGTTGAAAATCACATAAGGGCCGCTCCACATTGTATCAAACTTTGAATGTTTACTTGGCTTAGCTCTATCTCGATCCCACTTAAGCACAAGTTATCCTTCTTGAATGTTTTAGGCTACTGATTTTCTATCAAAACATTTTTTGATCTGAGCATGATTCAGCTCCATAGCCTTCATGGCCTGGTTTCTCAATTTTTTGAGCTCCGTGAGTTCTGTATATCTGATCTCCATTGATCCAAATTCAAAAATTTACAATTTTTTGATGAGCTCTAACACATGTAACTCGAGAGATATAGGCAGCCTTTCCTCTTTACCATAAACCAACTTATATGTTGAACTTCTTGTTGATCATTTAGGGGTGATATTGTCAGCCCATAGAGTTGATTTTATCTTAGTGTGTCATGTCCTTTGATTTTCCTCCAAGGTCATTCTTATGATTTTTAATAAGTTCTTATTGGTTGACTTAGCTTGTTGGTTTCCTTGGGGGTATTAATTTCACGAGGTACTTAGATGGATTCCATTCTTGACATCCCAGTTAGATATTTTTGTGTCGAGAAACAACGAAGAATGATCTAAGATGATTGTAGAATGGACACTAAACCTGGTCATAATTCCTTCATAGAAATATAGAACATTGGTTTCATTTTCTTCCTTCAATTCAACCACCTCTGTAAATTTAGTGAAATAATTTGTGGCTATCAAAATCCATTTATGTCCCAAACTGGAGTGTGGGTTGATTACTCCTATGAAATCCAACCCCCACTACATGAATGGTTGATCTACTGAAATAGGGTGAAGTGGGAGAGCCGCAAGTCTTTCCTTTCCTATGAAAAAGGAACACTTCTTACATTTTCTGATCAATGTGTGGCATTCCTTGAATATATTTGGCCAATAATAGTTGTCCTTCATGCTTCTGAGTGTCATGGTCCTTAGAGTAAAATGACCTCCTACTTCCCCATTATGAATCTCATGTAGAATTTTCTCAACTTGATTTGACTCAATACATCTCAGGAGGACACCATTCACATCCTTTCTAAACAAAATTCCATTAATGAGCACATAAGTAATGGATTGGAGTATAAAGTAATTTTTCTTAGATTTACTTAGGCCCTGAGGACATTGACCTATTTCGATAAATTTCACCATATCATGAGTCCAACAGGGGTAAGTAAGGCATTAGCTAATTGTTCTTGATCATATTGGAGCATGAGGATAACCTCTTCATCAATCCACTTGGTTTCCAAAGCCAACTCTCACATAACCCTCTACCTCTAACCAATTTAGTCACCTTGATATCAACATCATATTCCATAACCTTGGTTATCCAACCAGCTCTTTTTCATTCAAACCTTTATTCAAAATAAATTACTTCACCCCATAATGAGATACTATGAGATGAATCTTATTATTAGACACCAAATGTTTGAATTTCTTTAGAATTCTTATAATAGCCAAGGAATTTTTCTCAATAAATGAATATATCACCCCATAGTCTTCTAGACCCTGACTGAAGAATGCAATCGGTTGTTCTAAACTTTCTTTGTTTGTTTGCACCAACATGACAGATATTGTATCCATGCCCCTAAAGGCATACAAGGTGAAATCCTTGAAGAAATACAGATTGATGAGGGTAGGAGCATGTGTTATCACTTGTTTGATGGCCTTAAAACTACCCTTCCTTTCCGTAATCCATTTGAAAGGCACGTTCTTTTTCAACATGAATTTCAATGGCTTAACATGGTTTGCAAAATTTGGGATGAACCACCTGAAAAATTTAATCCTTCCCAAGAAGATTTATAATGCCTTCTTATGACTTGGCAATGACAAAGTAAAAATAGCAGTCACCCTTTTCGGATCCATTGCAAGCCCTTATTTGGAGAGAATGCAACCTAGGAGCTTTCCTTCGTGTGCTAGGAAGATGGATTTTTCAGGGATGAGAGAGACCCAAAATTTCCTACACCTTTCAAATACCTTCCTAGGGTGAAGGAGATGGTCATTTGCATCTTTAGAGAACACAATGATATCATCAAGATACACAAGAACAATGTTGTTGATCAACCCCTTGAATGCCATATCCATGGCTCTTTGCAAATTTCGCTACTACATTAGATAGAACAAAAGTCATTTTTCTTATAGGCATAAGCTTCCCCATTTAGTGGTGAAAGTGGTTTTAAATTGATCCTCTTCCTTTACCATAATTTGATTTTATCTTGAGTAGCCATCTAGTAGAGAAAACCTCTTATCCAAACCTGCTAGCATCTGAAGAATTTTTTCCATTAGAAGGCAGTCAAATAGTGGTCTTTCAAGGATGTCCTTGTTCAAGTCTCTGAAATCAAACACATAGCTATGATTTTTCCATTTTCCTTTTCTGTATTGGAACCAAATTTGTAACCCATGTTGAATGTTTAATGGGGAAGATGATATTTGTTTCAATTAGATTGTTCAGTTCCCTCTTCATGAGTGGATCAATCTTTGGATTGACAGGCCTTTATTTTTGTTTAATAGGCTTAAACACGGGATCGAATTCAATAGTATGTTGTGCTAAGTTTGGATCAAAACCATGAAGGTCTTCATAATTCCATGCAAGGATATCATAAAATCCTTGACAAAGTTCCACAAAGGCATATTTTTCTTGAGTGCATACCTTGTCAATCTTGAACAGTTTGTCTCTGCCAACTGAAATGGGTTTATAATACTCATCCTTGACACTCATATTTGACTTTTCTCTTTTAATCTGATCATCTAGGCTAAAAATGGATTCCAAGGTGACTAGGCCTTTAGGTATCTTGTTTGACCTTAGTTGGACAATTTGGTCTTCCATATTGTTGCTTTAACTTGTTATACTTTCTTGAAGAGAACTCAACCTCTTCTTGCATGAAGTTAATGATTTATTGATCACTTTCAAAAACTTTCCAATTGATGTTGTTATCAGGTGTCGCGGGTCTTACTACTACTTTAACATGTGGTTTCTCCTGGCCTCTTTTGACTTCTTCAACAACATTAAATTTTTCTCCTACCGCGGCCATCCTGTCTGCATGTTTATTTACTTCCCTTGGTATGGTGCGGATATTGAAAGATTCAAAATCCTAGATGAGGTCACATACCATGTGCTTGTAAGCTCTAAGCTAATGACTCTTAGCTACATTCAATCCTTTGACCAGATTCACAATTAGCTCGCTATCCCCAAAGGTCTACAACTATTTAATTTTTTTTATTCTTGCCCGTTGGAGACCTTGTATGAGAATTTCATACTATGCTAAGTTGTTAGAACAACTAAATTAAAATCGAAAAGAGGAGTAATATCTCATACTAGCGGGAGATAGAAGTAATACACCTCCTCTTGCCCCTTGTCTGCTTCTTGAACGATCGAAAAACTAATTTCCAGAGGCCACCATCTTGTTCATCTTCTGGTTTCACAATGCCAGGAATAGGAAAACTTTCTTCCTGCAGACATTAGATGCCAAGGCCAGCTTCTTCAACTTGTTTGCATGGATCAAAACCATGACACTCAGTTCCCCATTCATCAAGTAATGATTATGGGATACTTCCAATTTGATTATATGTCTCTTGAATGATTGAGTGATACTCTTGATAAAAAAAATAGTGCAGTTTCCATTGGTGGGGCTAGGTGTATAAGGTTCTATATGATATACAATAATAGGTTTAAACCTTATAGTAGCTTGTTGCTAAGAAAATTTTTAGATATGGAAAATTTGGTGTTTCCACCAATGCTCACAGGGCCATGCCCCTCTACATTGAATGGTGTAGATCCCATTATCGAATATAAACTAATATATTCCTATCTAAATGTTATGGGTTGGCCAAATAGGCCGCAGATCACACGCGAACACTCCATTGAACCTATAGAAAAGTGCTTGTATGGGGTATAAGGGAGATGTTGGATTTTGGAAAAGTGACTAAGTGTTAGACCATATGAAAACACATGTGTGCGTCGAAGAGTAACATGGAAAACACGTGGATGAGTAAATAGGATGAGTGTGCTAGATGATAGAGTTAGAGCGTAGAAGAAGGAACAAGGTTGCATGTGCAAATCACTACAGAAAAAATACAAAAGACTTGGCCATTTTCCAAAGTATTGGGACAAATATAGACATGGAGTGTGCAACATGAAAGGAGAGTTTTGTGGTTCAGAAGATTCTATTTTTTAGGAATGAACTTATACATGAAAGCTAATAATAGGATTAAGTTGAATTATATCTTTAGGATTAGTCTATTATTAGGTTAACATGCATGATGTTTGTTATGAGCATGCAATCTATTTTTTAGATGCATGGGCGGTGAAGGGAAAGTCCCCGCCCCTATATATACTAGTTGTACTTCATGTTTTTGAGAGATAGATATTATAACAGAGTTATCCTTCTCTGATGAACTAGTATGAATGAATCTTTGGTGATTATTACTAGGTATTTTGTTTTTGTTATTTGATGAACCTTGTGCAATGGGTAATTATGGCTGGATCCTAGTATTTTATGTCTTTGATCATGGTATTTTTGTGGTGAAGTTGATCTTAATTGTTATTTGAACAGTATTGTTTCCTTATTACATGTGTTCCCAATTCAATGTATGCAATGGTTGATGTAAATGAATGAACACTTGGATATATACATCATTCTGAATCTGCATTCTAACATCTTTATAAGAACACGTGAAGGAGGGGCTTGGTAGGCTTTGCATGCTTCAGGTGATCATTCATATTCATCTAAATGAAGTGTGAGTGCGCCTAGAAAATTGGGTATAAATAAGTGACAACATCTTAGTTCCATTTATGGGACCTCTTTTCAAGCTATTTTCCACGATGTTACTTACAGATGGTGTATCAATTGACTTTGGAGAGTATTAAAGGTTAGATAGATGAAAAACAATAAAATTTTGCATAGAGATATAAGACTAGATCCAATTTCAATGCGCGTAAGTGGGTGGAAGATCATATTTATCACGAGCTCTATGAGACTTTATTTTGCATCTTTCTAGTAGAGTTGTACAAGTGGCTATCAGCATATGTGATAGGGAAGTGATGAAGTTATTAGTTGAGACTTTGGATGCAGAAGGATTACTAAACCCTTATTCATGTTGATGTGGGGCTGAGTAGACCTATAGATCATTTGTGGGCTAGAGTATTACAGAGTTATAATTTGGAGTAAGCTATTTCTATGTACTTGTGTCCTAAAGAAGTTGAGGTCTAGTTATTACATGAACCTAGAGGATATTACTTGCTCATTATACCCTTATTGATCAATATTTTGATGATATAACTAGATTTAGAATGCCTACCTATGGCTAACTAAACCCCCACCACACGTAGGGGTAGGAGTAGGTGTGAAGAAGGATGAAGGACATGGCAGAAAAAATGGAATGAGAGGAAAGACGAATAAGGTATAATGAAGTGTGGGAATGGGAGATAGCAAGAGAAGTTGCAGAGTCAATGGATTTGAGGGAAGAGATAGATCCCCAGGGATTTAGAGATCTCATTGAAGACAAGGAGCTGCAGTATCGGGTTCCCACAATAATGGAAAAGCGTAGAAGAGAAACCCCTTTGGCTTCAGATGAGAGCACATTAGAGGAAAGGATGAGGACTTCAGGTGCACATCTAAGCCCACCTAGCCACCTAGCCTTTACACTTGGTGTTTTAGATCTAGTATTAATTGAAAAGTAGGCTAGTAGAAGTAAGAAAGTAAAAAAAGTAGGTATCAATTTGTGTTGAAATCAAGAGATAAAGTTAATAGTGCACTGATGGCAACATAGTCAACATCGTTATTTGGAGGTCTAATTGGAGGAATATTTTTGGGTGCATCATCGTGACAAAATGTGGGCATGTAAAATTTTTAGAATACGTTTAGAAGCACTACAACTTCATATATTGTAGGAGTTTAGTTTATTACTACAGTTGGAATGCAGAGAAGTATATCCACTAGTCTGGTTCCCACTACAAGAGGGTCTAGTGGATCAGGTAGATCAGGATCAAATGGTTCAGGTGGTTTTGGAGGTGGAGGAAATACTGGTAGAGGTTTTGGTTCTAGATTTGGAGGACAAGGTACACATCCCCAACAACCCCTACAACAACCTCAACAAGTTTACTATGAAATGTTACCATGCTTACTAAAATATTGAGGTATTGAAGATGTATCAGAGCATGTGCACAAGTGTGAGACATTTTTGTGTGATAAAGGAATTACAGCCTTGGATAGGAATGCTAGGCAATTTTCTATTAAACTTCAAGGACGCACACATAAATGGTATAGAAAATATGACCCACATCAAACTGTGATGGATTATAATTCTTTGTGCACTAATTTTTTGGTATAATTTCACATTATGGAGTTTGAATAATAGAGCATCAGTGCACTCAAGGACATCAAGAAATGTATAGTTGAAATCAAGAGAAAATATGATGCCCATTTCAAGACTCTGTTATCTAAGTTATCTTATGAATTCATCCTAGTTGGCATACACAGTGGTTTTTTGGAGGATTGTTGACTCCTTTCCACAAATAAATTTCTCATAAGACTTATGTAGACCCACATGAGGCTTTGGAAAAAACATTGTGTGCTAAGGTAGTTGGGATCATTGATACTGGAGTGAGCCAATTTTTGGAAGCACAGATTGCAGCCATGACAAAGTAGCTGGAGAATATCTCAACTAATCCAAATCATGAGACACGCACTAGAATTTGGTGTAAAGATTGTGAAGTAAAAGGACATACTAAGGATAATTTACCATGCAAGTCAGTGTATGCATTACTTTTAGACTGTGAATTTTTTCACTTGAATCATGATGTTTGAGATTTCCTATTGTTGCACCACACACTTATGAAGAAGGTGTATATGTACTGTAAAATTTGTAAGTAACACACCCATGACACTACTAAATTCAAGTGTATTGATCATATTCATGAATTAATTGAGATAGGGGTATCCCAAAATAGTGTGGCTAGTGGATCTAAGAAGAATGAAGGCCATAACCATGAAGGGTGAGACAAAACACATAATAGGGACAGTGGATTTAGAGGAGGATATAGATGCTGAGGCCGCGGTGGTGATAGAGGTAGGTTTCCATGAGGAAATTGTTATACTTGTGGATCCCATGATCATTATCAACACGATTTCCCTCAAAATATTACTTGCTCATTGTGAGGAAAGCAACATAAGTTAGAATATTTTTCAAAGATGTATGAGCACATGTATAAGAATCAGAATAAGGAAAATGGTGTGGGGATGATTAAAGTGGAGCATGTTCCCTCTGATCAATGGATGCCAAAAAAGACACTTGATCTTGAGTTATAGACAATACTGGTTACTACACACCGTAAGGCTATGCACACATGCAATCCTTTAAAGGCTAAGAAACTCATTACTGGGGAGGAATTAATACATGCTAAGTATCTAGATGTTGCACATTAGAAGTAATTATATCAAGAGACTATGGGCATCATTAGAGAATTATACGGTTAGATATAGTGCTTGAAAGAGCAAGCACACAATAGAGAATTATAAAATACCATTGAGCTCCCACAGAAGAATGTGGATGAATTGAAAGAGGTGTGTAAGATGTTGTGACATGAGAACGTCATTCTATTATTAGGGGAGTGGTTGGGAGAAAAGGTACCACATGTTGGGACTGAGCGCAAAAAACAAATACTTCATGTAAATATTCCACCTCAAAATAATGAATTTGATAAAGAGATTACACTTTATGCAATCATTTATGGTTTCTTATTGCACAACATTCTGATTGACACTGGTGCCGAAGTGAATTTCCTAACTCTAGATGCTTAGAATTAGATGGGTAGACCACAATTACACCTATCCACAAATGTGTTATATATGGTGAATATAACTAGGGCCATTCCTATTGGGTTACTAAAGGAAAAATATATTACTATTAAGGGGGCCAAGTTTACTTGATATTTTTATGTGTTAGAACTTGTTGAAGCATACAACTTTCCAGCATTACTTGGGCAACCTTGGTGTTATGTGAATAAATAATATTTTTGCTTCAATAAAAGGTATATCAGTTTTGAAATAATGAGGATTACATAATCATACCTATTTTTAAAATAAGGCTAATCCCTATGTTGAACCATAGATCCTGGAAGAGCTTAAATACAATATACACACATTCATTGCATGATCTAGAGAATTTAGAACCATCTGATGATGGCGTACTTTATTAGGAAGACACAGTTTATTCGTCACACTACTAGTGTGGATTATGATAATTGGGCCCATGGGATGTATGAATTGGTGGGGCATGATTTTAAATCAAGATTCACCAAAATGATTAGGCCACGCATGGTAAGACAGTTAGGATGTAGCTGTGTACCACAATATATTGGTGAAGGGAACATAGATGTATTTCTGTGCACCATGGAGGCCTAGTGGAAGGATGTAGGAGATAGAAGAAATATGATGGTTTATACTCTACGAAAAACAATGGTGCACTAGTTGGCTACACATAGAGGTAACTTATTGGAATGGTGGGGAGTGATAATTTCGTTTTCTAATAGGTTCCTAAGGAGAAATGTACCTTATCAAATATGTGAATTTCATGGATAGACCCCTCCCTTACATCACATTTAGAATTGTGAGAGACTTTTGACAAGGGGGTAGGAGGCCTTTCCACCATCACTCTGGGTACATAAGTTCTACTCCACCGTAAGTAGATGTGCGCATGCATGGTGTGTCCATGTAGAACTAACAAGAACAACAACTAATTGGCACGAGATGACCTCAGATATGATTCATACTTTTGATTATTTTACTATTAAGCCTTTGGTCAATGAATCATTGTAGATTATGAAACACCTAACTTTGAGAGATAGTGCAAAATTTGAGGAACTACTGTTACAAATTTTTGAAGAACATGATCTCAAGGTGTGCCTTGACCTTGAAGAGATGGAGGAAGAAGATATGGTTTGTGTCTAGGAAGAAAAAGAAAGGGGTAAGCTAGTATGCATGATCGATGGTGATGATGATGATGTTAATAACCTGTATGTTAACCACATTGAATGTACGTGTGAGGTGATGAACACAATAGATGTGAAGGCATGCACATATCATGAGCCTATGAAAATGAAGAAGGTTAACATTGGCACATATAGAGAACCTAAGGAGGCCATTACTGGTGATTATTGGTTGGATCAGTAAGTGGCTAAGATTATTTATCTCTTGCATGAATTCTAGGATATATTTCTGCACAGATATCATGAGTTAAAAGGTATGAATCTTTCTTTAGGTGAGATGAAGATCAAATTGAAAGAAGGTGCAATCCTAGTTAGGAAGCAACCTTACATGATGAATCCTAATTTTTCCATCAAGGTGAAGGAAGAAATTGATAAAATGCTTAAGTCTAGTATAATTGATCCCTTTGAGGAATCTGAATGGGTTAGCCCCATGATCATTAGCATTAAAAAGGATGGGAGGATAAGGATTTGTGTAGATTATAGGGAGTTAAATGCTTCATGTGTTATTGATCCTTTCCCCACACCATTTACAAAGGAGATCCTTGAGGGATTTGTAGGTCACGAGATATACTCCTTTACAGATGGGTTTTCTGGTTAACATCAAGTGTGCATAGTGAAGGAAGATCAACAAAAAACAACTTTCGTCATAGAGTGGGGAATTTTTGCATATACAATTATGCTCTTTGTACTAAAGAATGCGCTAGCAGTGTTCTCGTGCATTGTGGTACATGTATTTCAGGATTTCATTCATAATTTTTTATAGGTGTATCTAGATGATTGGACAGTCTATGGTTTGGTCAAAGACCATTGTGAGAATCTAAGGTTTATGATTGCTAGGTGTAGGTAGTTGAGCATCTCTTTGAATATTAAAAAGTGTATTTTTCCAACACCCTTTGGCACTTTTTTGGGGCATATTATTTGTAAAGAATGATTGTTGGTTGATCCAGCCAAGGTAGTTGTGATCTTTGGTTTGGAGGAACCTAATAATCAAATTGAAGTGCATGGATTTCTGGGACATACAAGGTATTAATGGTAATTTATTAAGGTATATGTAAATATTATCACACCTTTGGAAGAATTGTTGAAAGTTAAAGGGAAACTATATTGGGGTGACAAACAGCAGCATGTGTTTCAAACATTGAAGGAAAATCTTACTACTGCCCCTATTTTGCACTTTCCTTTATGGGACAAACATTTTCATGTTCATCTTGGTGATTTTGGAATGGAAATTGGTGCAGTATTAGCACAACCAAGTGAAGGAATTGTAGACCACACCATTTGTTTTACAAGTAGGAAGTTGACACCAGCAGAAAAAAAATTATACAACCACTGAGCGTGAGGCCTTGTCCATGATTTACGCATTGCACAAGTTCAGACAATACTTGTTGGAAACACCATTTATCTTCTTCACAAATCATATGGCACTCAATTATTTGGTCAATAAGCCTATTTTTCAAGGGTGCATATGGATACTTTTGTTCCAAGAATTTGATTTCACAGTTGTGGTGAATCCAACTAAAATTAATTCAAGACCTGATCATTTGTCAAGAATTAATTCTAGTGATGATGTGCAGAGCATTGAGGATATAATTCTAGATGCACATCTATTTATATTGAACCACTCACCCACCAAATTGGAGGACATTGCAGTGTTATTGTGTACTAGGTATGCGCCTAAAGGAATGAAGACATTGGAGAATAAATAGATTGCAATACATGCGGCACCTTATCAATTGACTTGTGGAGGCTTATACAAGCTAGGTTGTGATGAATTTTTTCTTCGGTGTATTCTAGATCATGAGTGTGAGGCTATTATGGAAAAATCTCATGTTGGAATTGTAAGACGAAACTATGCAGGTGATGTTACTGCGCGTAAGATTATGATGGTTGGACTTTCCTGGGAAATGTTGTACAAGGATATAAAGGAATATGTAAAGCTATGTGACCATTTTCAACACCTTAGGAAGCCTGGACACAAGGACGAGATGTTGTTACAGCCTATTGTAAGCACTGTGGCTTTTGAGAAATGGGGTATAGACTCTGTAGGCCATATTTCACTGCCCACGCGAAGGACTGGCGCACACTACATTATAACTTATACATACTATCTTACATGGTGGGCGAAGGTAGCACCTACAAAGGATTATACAACAACAACAACAGTAAGATTCTGGTTGCACATCAAAAAACTACTCGAGTGCATTGGTTGTGACCTTTTGTTGTAACAAAGATACTTGATTATGACGTTTATTAATTACATGCACTGGATGGCACTTTATTTCCCGGTTACTTCAATGGGAGTAGGTTGAAGCCCTACTATAAATAAGTCTTCTTGGAGTTTGTAATAAGCTAGTATTGCCACTTAGATTAGATTTCCCTTTCCATGTGTTTCCTTTCATCATTGTTATGCCTTGTTAATTTAGTTTTATGTTGTAATAAGTTTGCTTGTGCACATGAAGCTAATTAATATTTTTAAGTTCATGCACAGAGGACCGTGCATAATTTTAATGTGGGGTGGATTGCAAGAACGTGCAGAATATAATTTTTTAATGCTCAAGTTTGTCTAAGAACAAAAGGGGGCGCGAACTGATGATGGTGTTGGTTATTGGAGTAAAGTAAGAAAAAGTTGAAAAATGTGTCATACGAAGGATGGTGATAATAAGGATGATAATTCAAATAAAATCCATGTATGATGAATGAGCATATAGTGTAACGTAATGTAGGAAGAAGCATGAGGAACTACTTGGTATGAGGTGCAAAGGTTTATACACTTCTGCCCATGGAGCACACGTAAGGAGGTCTACGGTCTAGGAAGTAGTGGGCGCACCTGAAGGTTACAACTAGTATGCGCAATGGAAACTATGAAAAAGGAGAGAAAATAGAAAAGATGAATGTAAAGAAATTATATAGTGGTAGTTGGAAAGTAATTAATGTAATAAAAGCTTGAAAAACTATAAAAAAGGGCATCAAGGTAAATTCATTTTTACCATACTTTACGTGAAATTTGAGCATTTTCTTGTGTGACCTAGAGAGAGTTGACGCGATATGGTGCTAAATCCAATGCCAAGTTGGAGAACTTCTAACCAAGGTGAATAGACATGACCAAGGAAGCGTGATTTCCATTGGAGGGAATATTACAGGTTGAGATGACATGGAGTATATTCAAGGAAGTTTGCGACCTTTCTGGCTAGGGTTTCAAGAACTAGGACATGGAGTGAAGAAAGTGCATCATTGTTGCACAGAAGGCTTGTGACGAGAAGCTTAAGGCACAAGGTAAGGGTTTAATTTTGCACAAGGGGGATGGCACCAAGGCAGGAAGTGATCACATCACCTAAGAAGAAAGTAAAGTGTAATGGAAAGAAGGAGTTGACATCTACCACGGATATCCATGAGGAATGGCATGCAAAGATGGAGTACCCTGATTGAGTGTTGATGGGAAAAGAGTGGGTATACCATGTGAGTAACATGGTTATAAGTGACTACAATCATCACATGGATTTAACTACACGCAACATGGCATCAAAAATCATTTGACCCACAGAGGAGAGAACCTCGGATGACAAGCCTATTTATGATGACAAGGGGAAAAGGCTATTGGAAAAGGTGAGGTTTCTACAATTATACGAACTTCCATTCTTTAGAAATCTTGAGAGATTGTATAAGTGGCTAATGTCGCATGTCCACAAGGACTTATTTTATTTAGCAGGTAGGATAATGTGCCTTATTACACAGTTTATTGAGAAGCATACTACTCTTATTAATACAAGGGTAAACTTTACGGAAGACCTAGCAAATGAAGTGGAGGTAAAGAATATTGTTATAGAATTTGAATACAAGAAAGGAGGGCATGCGATGGATATTGTAAAACTTGATGACCCTATTGTTAGGATGGTTACGCGCTTACTTACCAAATTGAATGGGAAAGAGAGGTGGACCCAAGTGAACAAATGTTGGATCCATGTTTGTAAGAAGATATTAGAGGGAACGATATATAACATTTCCTCATTCATTACAGAAGAGATCATTGATGTGGCACGTGATGGAGATATCAGAGGCTGTATTAGCGCGGTAGAAGCAGCAAGAAAAGGAGTAGTTTGAATTCACTATTACACAATATGGTGAGTTGGTTGAAGTAGTAAAGGTAGTTGCTCATATTGTAAAAGTAGTTTATGAAAACTACGAAGACATGGACCATGTATATGGATTATTTGTGGCCAAGGATGAAGCATATCTAAAGGAGTTCCATGCCAAAACAAATGGAAACAGGGCGGAACATAAGAGAATTTTGGCCAAGGTTGAGCAATGAAGGGAGGCAATTGATGGATTGAAAGCCTCGATTAAAAATAATTTAAAGGAGCTCTACCCCCAGGTCATGCGTAGGATGGACGCGCTGAGTGATATAGGGAAACAGCTGGAAACTATGGTTAAAAATTTAAAGGCAAGGGGTGAATACTTGACTCCTACAGAGGTTCCTGACATTGTTGGTGATATGCCTATTCAAGCCAAAAGTGAGCTAAAGGGATGGAATGCTTTGGAAACATTGGTGAATCAGGAATTCCCCCTCCTTTTTACTCAGTTAAAACATGATTCTTTCATTCTTTGGCATAAGCGAACATGATATATTCTTCATTCTTTGATTCTTAAAGAGTTCTCTATAATTATTTGTGTAGCAAAACAAAAAAAATTGAGGGCGGAAAACATACCTAGTGTGGGGTAATGTTGGATTTCGGAAAAGTGACTAAGTGTTGGACCATACGAAGACACATGCGCACACGGAAAGGTAACAAGGAAAATGTGCATATGAGTAAATAGGATGAGCGCGCTAAATGAAAAAGTCAGAGCGCAAAAGAAGGAACAAGGTTGTGTGCGTATATCACTTCAAAAAAGTAGAATACTTACCCATTTTCCAAAGTAATGGGCTAAATATAGACATTGAGTGTGCGACACGAAAGGAGAGTTTTGCGGTTAAGAAGAGTTGATTTTTTAAGAATGAACTTACAGTTCGAACTTATGCATGAAATCTAATAATAGGAGTAACGTGAAGCCTATCTTTGGGATTATTCTATTATTATAAAAGCATGCATGATGTCTATTATGAGCATGCAATCTACTTTTGAGATGCATGGGTGGTGAAGGACAAGTCCCCACCCCTATATATACTAGTTGTACTTCATTGTTTGAAAAAGGGAGATTTGAATTGTAATAGAGTTATGTTTCTCTGATGAACTAGCGCACATGAATTTTTGGTGATAATTACTATATATTTAGCTTCTATTAATTGATGACATTTTTCAATGGGTAACTATGGTTGGATACTAGTAATTGATTTTTGTTATCATGGTACTTATATGGTGAATTTTATCTTAATTGTTATATGAACTGTGTTGTCTCCTTAATACATGTCTTTTCAATTGAATGTATGTAATGGTTGATAAGAATGAATGAACATGTGGGTAAACATATCATCATGAATATGCATTCTAACGTCTTGACAAGCACATATAAGGAGGGACCTAGTAGCTTCGCGCGCTTTGGGTGAGCATTCAGTTTGGCTGAATGAAGTTCAAGTGCACCTAGGAAATTAGGTATAAATAAGTGACTACAACACAGGAACACTCCATTGAACTAGTGGCAAAGTGCTTATACGGGGTACAAGGGAGGAAATTATAGCAATGAGGGGTAAAGGAGAGAAATTAGATAAAGGAAGGTTATTGTTGTAAGCACAAGAAAAATTCGTACCCAATAACCGAAGTAGTTCAACATTCAATTTAGAGGATAGCAACAATGAAGCTATTAGTGAGACAAAAAATACCACACAGACACACAGTTCTTTGAGGCCCATCCATTGAAGATATAAAGGTCTTTTTTATCATTATACTTACAAAGTACATATAAGAGAGAAAATAGAGGAATACATAGGAAAATGGGAATGGAAGAAATGTAGATTTATTTCATGTGTTGGTGATACAAATATCAACTCCCAAATCACAATCCATAATTGCTACAACATAGATGCTATCAAAATCTAGTATTTTTAGGATCCCTTGGAATGGAAGCCATCCTAATTTATAGCAATGTGAATTGACCTTTCACTTACCCACCACATGAATCTTCGTGATCTCATTCATTTGTGACTTTACATCTTCTTAGGAAGTGAAAACAAGTTTCCTTTTTATAAATTAGAGGAAATTTTACAATGTAACTTTAT
Organism: Taxus chinensis; assembly: GCA_019776745.2. NCBI lineage: Eukaryota > Viridiplantae > Streptophyta > Pinopsida > Cupressales > Taxaceae > Taxus > Taxus chinensis. The sequence continues at coordinate 30,259,531 of CM034152.1, forward strand.
AAAATCACTTAAGTGAATGAGAAAAAATACAATGATTATGTAAAACAAAGAATTAGAAGAGGGAGAGAAGAAAGAGAGAGAAGTAGAGAAGAAGCGAGAATTTGACATTTCTAATGAACAAGCTTTCTTGATGAAGAAATTTTTTATTCATTTTTCTTGCTCTTGTTCCTTGAATTATATGTTGAACTAAGTTATCGTAGTCATCAAATTATCCACCTCTAGAATGCACATGCATTCCAACACCATGATCCATGTTCAGGGAACATAAATTATCTTCTCGCATTGACTGATTCGTACTTCATGATCCATTACAATTGCAACAATGTAACTTTTGATGTTTGTTAGGAACTCTAAATTGTCTTCATTGAAGGAAAGAGAGTCACCTGCCTCCTTCTTGACCAACTCCTGGAATGAAATGATGAGCACTTAAAATGATGATTCCTCAGTGAGCAAAGGGAACTCAAGTCATTAAACTCTATTTTAGACATCGTTCAAGATCTCAAAAGCATGTTTCCCGCAAGGGTCCAACTTGGATATAACATTCTTGAGCATTACATATTTCATGTCTATGATATGGTCCAAACTTAAGACAAGTTCTCTGTAGTGGATGTGAACACGTTCTTACTCGCAAGGGTATGAGAGTTAAAGGAACTCATCTCAGATATCATTGGAGACATCTCATTCAAATGAATCACCTTTTTGAAAAACTCATCCTTCTCTTTGTTCACTTCTAACAATGTTACAAGAACATACTTGATGAGATAAACAATATCTAGAAATAATGCCTTGCCTTGGTCGATGATTTTCTCAATTCATTTCTCACTCACCTTCCCCTACATCATGTTACCTTTTACTTTCTTGAATTCCTCGGGATCAACACTTATGGTTGGAGGAATATCTTCAATCAAAAGAGAATACGTTCATTCTGGTCTCGAGAAGGGTTGAATGTATTCACTAAGAGTTTTTTCCTGTTCCACCAATTGCATGACTATTTTCTTATATTATTTACTCCGAGCGAGAATGTTGGAAGAGTATTCCTTAAATAGATGGGAATCACCCTCATGTGAAGCTTGACCCAATAAGATGTAGATCAACTCATAATCTGACAGAGTACTTTCCTCAATAGGCTTTTCAATCTTAGGCCTAGAAACTTCAACATATTGATTACCTGAGATGCCACTAAAGAAGTGGAATTTTTTCTAAGCCTTCTTTTTTCACTTGGACTTGAAATTTCCTAATATTACTTTGAGACTTGACACGATAGCATTTTGCATTGTCCTTGGCCCACTTTCAAGCAATTCATGAATCCATGGGAATGGCTCTTCAGGTGTTGACATGATAAATGTTACTGGAGAATTTTCAAAATATTGTTGTGGAATCAATTGTTTATCACCGAGGGGAATCTTGGAAATCTTGGATACTTGGATGATCTACATTGAATCAGTCTTTCTTGGTAGCTTTTTCAAAAGAATAATGGATAGAGAGGGGGGTGAATCAGTCCTAAAAATTTTTTACTTCATTTACCATTGTTGCAACATCTATTCAATAACATATATTCCACATTAGCTTATTAAGTGTGCATCAAACATTCAAATGAACTTAAAACACGAGAGAGAACACATAGACACAAGATGTAAGTGGGAAACCATCAAGGGGCAGAAAACCCACTGAAAATTTTGTTGATATTAAACACAACAAAGACTCAATTTACTATTACACATCATAATAGATTTCTTTAGTGAGGCACCAACCCCACAAGGAGCACCGACCCCTAAACCCTTGTTTATATTACTCACAACAAGAGACTCTTATGAATATGAATCATCATAATATATTTTGATAGACAGTATGGCCACTAAAAAATATGTTGATACCATCATCTGATTTTGATCCCAAAATTCAGCTCCAAATTCCTTCAAACCCTCTTCAATCTCTATATTCTTCAACTCGCTCTATACTGGACATTCATGACCCGATTTGGCTTCAATATATTGCATTCAAGTTCTCTAAAATTCTTCATATATTTACACATCTGCAGCTTTAATTTCATGGCTTCATACCTGTCACACACTTACACATCGGTTGTATTTTCCCTCCTTGTCTACACTAGTTAAAAAACAAACCAAACAATCACTTAAATATACTTTTCATCTTACAAACATAAGGAAGGTTGGTATATATCCATTATCCTAACCATAAAAACATAGAAATATAACCACACACTTATAAACATTCATCAAGTGGACCCATGTAGGTCTTCCATGCTCAAATGCACCAAACTAGCTCAAAAATAACTCAAAACCCCATCATCTGGATGACCAAAAACAAAAAACCTCATAACCATGATTATTAAATCTCCCAAATTGATCATACATGTAAATATGAAATAAAAATAGCATATATGGTCATTAATCATCTTTTACCAATCAAATCTATGATAACACATTCAAGAAGGCTCATATCGTTCACCAAACAGTTATTTCAGGAACTTGTCTTCACCTTTGGGCCTCAAGAACACCCAAGAAAAAAAAAAATAGCATGTAACAACTCATTGGAATCCCATGGAATTTTTTTTATCAAATCCATTCTTTCTAGATCTTATGAAACATTCATACATGTAAACCACACCAAATTTCCTCTTCAATATATTGAGCTGCCTAGAAATCAGTTTTAGGAACTCAATTGATTTACACCCTTGTTGATAATTTCAAGACCTAAAAAGGACTTAAATAGGAAAAAAATCCATCCCTCTTAACTTTCCAACTGATATAAATCATCAACTAATCCATATCATTCCTCTTATACCTTAATCTTTCAATAAAAGCAATCTAATCTTGAGAAACAAACAACCTTCTTCTTCACAAATTGAGTTGGATGACCTATCAAACCTCATCATCAAGACAAAAAAATTATATCATTGGAAATAAATCTAAATCATATTTATTTAACATCTTAAAGTTCCTTTCAAATACAAGTGGAATGCCTTCAACTAGGTCCATCTCTGAAACCGCTCCAGAACTGCCTTAAGACTAGTCTTCATAAATAGGGCACAATTTTCTCTCTAGGACCTGAACCATGATCTAAAACCATCATGGAAATAAATTAAAAATCCTAGGATAAAATAAATGTCATTTTATTTCATACCTCCTTTGGAAAATGTTTTTTGAAACTGCATTTCTTCAAAAAAATTCCTATTTGAGTGGGGTCCACTCATCACCACATGCTATAAAATACCTTTTTGGAAACCTGGAGGAGTCATATACATCATCCAATCATCATATAAGCAAAATAAATCAATTATGGTCACTTACCAATAAATATTCTTCATCGCTTTTGACCTAGGGTTTTAAGCACATAAAAATTTGTTTTCCTTCTTAACATTTGTTCATAAAATTATAGGCCCCATTTGAACTTATTTAAACTCTGAGATATTATTAAATACATGTTTCATCATCCCTGAAATTCTCATCTTCCCATGTAAACTCTTCACAAGCCAACTGTGATAATTTCACTCACTTCAAGCTTGAAAATATGCTCTTAAGAACCTTGTTTTGGTCTAAACCTCATATCTTGCAAAATCTTCATCATGGAAACCTAAAAATTTTCCCACAACATCAAAAAAACCTCGAATAACATCCATAATCCTCATATTTTCTCAAATATCTCTCAATATTCATGTCCCATCTCACTTTCATGACTAGGCCTTAGGGGTTTTCATGTTCTAGACCAAAACCAACTGAACCAACACTCTAACCAAACATGAAACCTATGCTAACCACTTCTACATGATGAAAATAATATAAAATTCCTTCATGAATGTACTCAATATCTCACACATACCTATCATGCTCCAATAGGCGTCCAAGCACTAGGATTAGACCTAGTTTACATCATAACCAAGTAGCCAAACACCATACCTTTGCTTCCAAGAACTCCAAAATATTCTAACACACCTAATACAACATGTCTCATAATTTTTCATGCTTCCATGAGCTCATATACATATGAACCTCATTCTCATGCACCATTTGGTCTTCAAGTGTCTAGACTAGGTCTAGATGAACACCTACAAATCATGCTCAAACCTGTACCTGCACTCCTCCAGTTCACTTTGCAACTACTTAACCTTCACCACATTTCACAATATAATTATCACAATCTTTGGTCATACATCGAAGCAATCAATTTAGACTTTGAAGAAAACATTTTAGACTCTGAAGCAAGTAGTTCATACCTCAAAGCAAAGAGAACAGACTTCAAACTAAATCTGAAGCAACCTGAATTCTATCTTATAGACACACATACAATTTTGACACATCATAATAACCATGATAGACCTCATGAAAACCTCTACTCAACTCAAACTGTGATCATGCCTACTATACTATGATTCAGAACACTATGGCAACTCACAAGACTTGGACACTACCAATCAACATTCATGTTTGACCTTTGACTAACACCTCATGGAGAATCACACAACACCATGACACCCTTTTCCATCAATGGAATTGACATTAATGACAACACTAAGATAAAATGGCTAACAATCTCCCCCTTTGTCATTAATGGAAACCACCTTCAAAAACATTGATGGCAACCATAAGACAAAACATGCCTACTTGACTCTTTTCCATGTTTCAGATGCTTCTCTCCCCCTTTGACATCTATGAAAAAGGCTAAAATGACAATTAGACATGGAAAATGAAACCACGAGACTAGACACAATAGAAACAATCCCAAAACCAAAATTTCTTGCACAAGTGACTCCCTCTTGGAATGTACTCTGTATTTTCTTGTCTTATATAGCAGAAAAAGGATCCATAAACCTTATCAATGCAAGAAAAATAGATCCCCTTGAGCTAATATCCTCCATCAATGGACTTAATCATGCTTGACATCACTTTATAGGATTTTACCATGCAATAAAAAACAACAATCTACCTCAAAACTGATTATACCACACTTTCGAACCATTTTCCCTGAATCATATCTTCAATACCATTCATACCAATTTTTTCCAATCACGAAAGCCAACTCACATCACTAGTCAACTCCTTATGGATCCCCCTAGAATTATATTATCCTCATCTTACTGAAAACACAAGAACAAGCTTTCATACCTTGCTTATTAGACATAGAGATGACTCAACCACATTGACCCAACCCTAAAGCACTTTCTTAGTCTTTTCAATCTTCTTTGGATGAGATTATACAATTTGACCTCAAAAACTTACTTTCCTTTGAAGGTAATTTGGAAATATGAGTGATTTAGCACCTCTAGATACCATACATGTTTGTCTTAAGGAAGATACATGTTCCCCTTGTCTTGGAGACATTTTACAAACATATAGCACACTTTTATAACCCTACAACATTGTAGCATTCCATTTATGTTCTGATAGAGACCATAGGAAACTTCTCTTCCAACTATTCCATCAAGCATTCACAAATCATTGTCTAATGCCCTTGCTCAAATGGATCCCCCTTGGACAATACTTGCACCTCTTTTTTCCTCAATAACATAAAATATGATCCACATAGCTCCCCTTGGGTTGATGTCTACTTCACTTTGCCTTCAAACCTGTCATACTCCTTCTAGGATTGAACCATGCTTGAGAACACAAAAATTTCCTTCAATACTACCAAAAACTATGTCTAAAAGTCCTTCTTAAACACCATTTTTGTAGCTGATCTTCCTCTTTGATTTTTGATCCTTGTAGCATCATCATTGCAGAAAAACGCTCATAAAACTGTGCACTCAGTTTCAAGATATTTAGCAGGATCAAAATAGTGCTAGAGATCATTGACTTCAAGAAACTATATCATTGTTCCAACTTAGACATGATCATCAAATGATCATATCATATTTTTCTTACAAGAAACACTATATCATCGAATTACTCCCCCTGGGCCAATCATTTATCTCTTTTGTCTTCAATCCAAGCACACTTCCATTATACCTGTCATCTTCATGATTCATCAAACACTGACTTAATTTGATAAACTATTATCATGATATCCAACCTTCACTTGTCCTTGAAATATTTTCATAGCATAAACAAAATGGCAGCAAAAACACAATGAAACTGCAGTAAATATACAACAAAAACCCAACATATACTCATTTCACAATTGTCAAGACTCCTAAATATTTACACATCTTAAGAGCTCTCAAACCAAAATAGACTTTGAACTTTCTCAAAGGATCTCAAAATACATATTGCACACCTATATCACTGTCATAACCTAAGCCAACATTCAAATTGAATACCTTCAATAACCTTCACATTCTTCTACATCCTTGAGCACATTATATATACTAAGTAACTTACTTTCTTTGGAGAAAACCTCTGGGTAAAACATTTCATAGACCTCGGGATTTCATCAACTAGTAACACCTCTTACTGATATCAATCATGTCTTCTTTGACTATCATCTTCTTCTTTGAGCAACACCTCTTACACACACACCTTTGTAACACTTGTGGAGCAATGAGATACAAACATTTGGACTCTTACTAACTAAAGAATACATCTTACTTTGAAACAATATTCATCGTAGACCACTTTGAACCTTTGGAAGCACACCAACTTCTGACTTATCATAGACTTTTCAATCTTTTGAGGACTTCTCAATACAACATTATATACTTTTGACTTACTGACTTAGAAACCAAAGTCAATATACAACATCAACTAGTATATCCAGACCTAACATGATGAGTATGCACTACAACCTTCCTTTCAGGACCATTCCTTGAAGCATTAAAGATTAACATCGATTCATGAAGTCACAAAAGCATTACATACACATCTTGAATGAAAATTTCAAAGACCCTTAATATGCTTATCGAAATCATGAAGAATATACTAAGAGCATAGCAAATATAGACTTTTCCATGCTTCTTGTGATGATATAAGACTTCTTTAACACTTTCATATACCAATAACTCAACCTTTTAGATCATGACATTATACAAAAACTCATCTTGTCATATTCAGACCTTAACACACTCTACTGAAAATAAGGAGAAGATTAAGACAGTATTGTGTCAACTTTAGACAAGGATGAAACATCATGACTTACTCATATAAATACTTCCACAGTAAACAAAAAGGGCCTATACTAGATAAAGACACCTTTGTACTGAGAGCACACTTGAGGACAGGATAGGGCTCAACCATACTTCATAAAGGACTCAAAGACACAATACTCAGTTCTTAACACATTAGACACCTATCAACAACAAGAACTACTAAATACATACCCCATCAAAACATCACAACCCATACCTTATACTCTTGAAGTGTCCCAAAATCATAGTTTCTTCAACTTTTCGTGCACTAGAGATTGGATAGTTGTTAGGCACATGTGGCTTTCTTTAGTTCTAAGACCTTAAACTACAACAAACATACTTCCTTGACTTGACTTGGGCTTGACGAAGTTATCTTCCATCTTGATAGCACTAGAACTATCTTTGAAAAACTTCATTGGATTAGTCTTCATACTTAGCACATTTGATTTTGAATCATCCTTCATAGCTTTCTTTGACTCTTCAACTCTCACATTCTGAGAATCAGTTCTCTTGTCCTCATTTTCTTGATTAACCATCTTCTTAGCCTTAGGATCTGACATGACAGTCTTAGACTCATTCATGGGACTAATTTTTATCATGAAAATTCTTCCATTTTTTCCATTAGTAGCTTGAAACCTACTGATAACTCTTGGAGTTCCACCATGGTGACAAGATTTAGCAATGTGTCCTTATTTGTGACACTTGAAACACAACACATTTCCAACTTCTAGGCTCATATACACTAAGATTCCAACCACAATCCTTATCCTTGTGACCATGTTCACAACAAGAGTGGCATTCACCTTTGAATAATCTTACAACATTCCTAAAAGACCTTATTTTACATTCTCTACCCCTATGACTGAAATCATTGCAAGAGTAGCAATATCCATTGAAATAAGTACCAAAAATCATAGCATTAGGTTGTCTAATAGGGTTAAACTTTCTTAAATCATCCTTCTTGGTCACCTTCACATCAGATTCAGAACTTGGTCTAGCTCCTTCATCATTTTCCTTTTACTTCCCCTTGAAACCTAGGCTAGTTTTATATATAGCATCCCTTTGGCTTTCCAAGATCTCATCAAGAGATTCAGAACTATTCTCCAACCTATCATGCATATTCAATATGTTGGATGCAACCTCTAAATTAGATTACAAGAATTTACATTTTTATTCATACTTGTGATCTAGAGGAAATTTTAGTGGACAGAGTTTCCCAAAACCTCCCGGGAACATCACAGTAGCTCTGTTACCAGGAAATGCCCTGCCCCCCCCTCCCATTTCCATTTCCGAAACATTTTGGAAATGTTTCGGAAATGGAAACTCCTTCGAAACATCCTAGTCTCCTAGAGATAAGTATACATGATAATAATGTATAATTTCAATTTATACAAAATATTTTGAGTGTTTTATCAGTTATTCTTATCACTTATTGTGTATGGAGTACAATTTTAAAATGAGTACTATGTGCGCGCACACACACGCACACAATATTGTACAGACATTTCCCATAACGTTTCGTATTCAAAATTGGTTTTATGACTCGGGTCGTCAATGCTCATTTTCAGATGAGTTGGCCTTTTTATTTTATTGATGGAGGCCCTCATTCAGGGTTGAGATACTCTTTTATCGGAGGGGTGTCTTTGCCACCAATAATTGTCATTTTCACCAAAATGATTAAAATTTGATACGTGGTGGGTCCTCAAACCACCATGTGGCCTACCACCATTAGTCCACATTGCTAACTCTCCACATCAACTGAACTCTTGACTAAGCTATACAAGAAACTCGGTGAGCTATCTCTGTTGGACGAGCTAAAGGAAACTCATCATACATCGACCAGTCAAGCCAACTCAGAAAAATAGAGGAAGGGTTAATGTGGCCCAATCCACGGTGAAAACAATGGGCATTGGGCTATTTTAGGCCCTATCTAACCCATATCTTGTAGCATGTGGGATCAACCTCCCACACCAAAGAAAGCCACGTGACTTGGAGGCATACATGGTGAGCTTAGGACATACGGGCGACGTGGCAGACAGTTGGTGCACACACACACACACACAATATATATTGTATAGACGTTTCCCATAACGTTTCGTATTCAAAATTGGTTTTATGACTCGGGTCGTCAATGCTCATTTTCAGATGAGTTGGCCTTTTTATTTTATTGATGGAGGCCCTCATCCAGGGTTGAGATACTCTTTTTATCGGAGGGGTGTCTTTTGGCCACCAATAATTTTCATTTTCACCAAAATGATTAAAATTTGATACGTGGTGGGTCCTCAAACCACCATGTGGCCTACCACCATTAGTCCACATTGCTAACTCTCCACATCAACTGAACTCTTGACTAAGCTATACAAGAAACTCGGTGAGCTATCTCTGTTGGACGAGCTAAAGGAAACTCATCATACATCGACCAGTCGAGCCAACACAGAAAAATAGAGGAAGGGTTAATGTGGCCCAAGCCACAGTGAAAACAATGGGCATTGGGCTATTTTAGGCCCCTATCTAACCCATATCTTGTAGCATGTGGGATCAACCTCCCACACCAAAGAAAGCCACGTGACTTGGAGGCATACATGGTGAGCTCGGGACATACGGGCGACGTGGCAGACAGTTGGCACACACACACACACAATATATATTGTATAGACGTTTCCCATAACGTTTCGTATTCAAAATTGGTTTTATGACTCGGGTCGTCAATGCTCATTTTCAGATGAGTTGGCCTTTTTATTTTATTGATGGAGGCCCTCATCCAGGGTTGAGATACTCTTTTATCGGAGGGGTGTCTTTGCCACCAATAATTGTCATTTTCACCAAAATGATTAAAATTTGACACGTGGTGGGTCCTCAAACCACCATGTGGCCTACCACCATTAGTCCGCATTGCTAACTCTCCACATCAACTAAACTCTTGACTAAGCTATACAAGAAACTCGGTGAGCTATCTCCGTTGGACGAGCTAAAGGAAACTCATCATACATCGACCAGTCGAGCCAACTCAAAAAAATAGAGGAAGGGTTAATGTGGCCCAAGCCACGGTGAAAACAATGGGCATTGGGCTATTTTAGGCCCTATCTAACCCATATCTTGTAGCATGTGGGATCAACCTCCCACACCAAAGAAAGCCACATGACTTGGAGGCATACATGGTGAGCTCGGGACATACGGACGACGTGGCAGACAGCTGGCGCACACACATGCACGCACGCACACACACACACACACACACACACACACACACACACGCGCGCGGGTGACGTGGAGGACAGCTGGCGCACACACACGCACGCACACATGTGCACACACACACACACATGGGCGACGTGGCGGACAGCTGCACACACGTGCGCACGCACGCACACACACGCACACACGCACGCACGTGCACGCACACACACACACACAGGTGATGTGGCAGACAGTTGGCGCACACGCACGCACGCGCATGCACACGCACACGCACACACGCACACACACACACACAATATATTGTACAGACATTTCCCATAATGTTTCGTATTCAAAATTGGTTTTATGACTCAAATCGTCAATGCTCATTTTCAGGTGAGTTGGCCTTTTATTTTATTGATGGAGGCCCTCATCCAGGGTTGAGATACTCTTTTATCGGAGGGGTGTCTTTGCCACCAATAATTGTCATTTTCACCAAAATGATTAAAATTTGACACGTGGTGGTCCTCAAACCACCATGTGGCCTACCACCATTAGTCCGCATTGCTAACTCTCCACATCAACTAAACTCTTGACTAAGCTATACAAGAAACTCGGTGAGCTATCTCCGTTGGACGAGCTAAATGAAACTCATCATACATCGACCAGTCAAGCCAACCTCAAAAAAATAGAGGAAGGGTTAATGTGGCCCCAAGCCACGGTGAAAACAAATGGGCATTGGGCTATTTTAGGCCCTATCTAACCCATATCTTGTAGCATGTGGGATCAACCTCCCACACCAAAGAAAGCCACATGACTTGGAGGCATACATGGTGAGCTCGGGACATACAGGCGACATAGCGGACAGCTGGAGCAAATGTGCCTGGGTCATAACGGGTTGTGGAAAAATTTGGGACACGTGGTAGACATAGGGAGACCACAGAGGACACGTGGACATAGGGTGGAGAACGCGGTAGTAGTAAACAAAATAACTACAGGGCAGGAGTTTCAAACCCTAGACCTACCCCCTATGAGCATGGCGGCCCAACCAACTCAGAAAACCAAGTTAGTTGGGATGGATAATGGCGATAAGCCATTTAAATAAGGTTTTTGAGCCGCCAAGGCCCCCCTCTCCATACATTCAAACACAAGCCTCCCTCTCTCAAATGTAAAGCTTGAGGCTGAAGGAGTATTTGAAGGCTTTAGGAGGAATATTGCAAAGAGGCCTTAGTTTTTTAAGGAATTATTATGTAGGAATAAAGACCTATAATATTATTGGCATATGATTATTAAAGACCTATAATATTATTATAGGCACATAAAGAAGAAACTTATCTTGTTATAGACAAGGATGAAGATATTGAAGATCTATTATTTTAATAAACACTGATAGTATAAGTCCTATTATATAGTTACATTATAAAATCAAGAGAGTATTTTTAACTCACTGATCAGTGTAAAGGCTGAAATGACACCTTATTCTCATGCAAGAGCCCAGAGATGCAATCGTGAAGCCAAGGGACATGATGGAGCCTCAAGACTCCATTGTAAGGCTGAGGGTCGTAATTCTACACTAAGAAGTACACACATATTGAAGCTCATATTATTAGTACGCTAGGAATATTGCCAAGTTAGTTGTTTGGATGTCGTAGAGGAGAGTCATAATCATTGTTGAACTCATTGACAAGGTTGGATCAGATCTTATCTCTTTGTAGAGGGTGATTAAGGTCGTACAACATATTGGAAGATGATTGTAACCGTCACCTAACATCAGGTTGGATTTTAACTCTACGTAGAGGCTAGAGGGTTGTGGAATAGAGTGGAAGATGATCATTGTCAAACACCTGGAGACTTAGCACCGTGTAGAGGCAGAGACTGTGCAGTGGAGTGAAGGTCAACAATAAAGTGTCAAACCAGAGATTTGTGCTGGAGCACTAAGCTTTTCAAGACTGGTGGTTTCAGAGGATCAAATGACACTAGGTTTAGTTGAACATTCATTGTAGTAATATAAGTTTATTATGTACTTATATTCATATCGTTATAATAGATTGGTTTAGCTAGTTTGTGAATTTAGAGATGTAAGCATTTTTCCGAACTCCGTTATCAACCCTGTGTAGTATGGTCCTTATTCTTGCATTGCATTTGTTTAAAGTTGATTTATTTCGGGGTGAATTAGATAAAAGAATTAATTACTTATAAGGGTCCCTGGTCAAGAAAAAAATCATTGGTCAATTTGCGTATCAAGTTTGGTGTAAGAGCAGGATATCAACTATAACCTTATTATCTCCGAGAAAGTTTAATAATGAGAACTAGGTTGTTTCCTACAATAGCAGTGAGATGGGCTTGTACCAGTTGTAATATGGCACATTTTACTCACTCTAATGGGTACTATGTTGCATATGATGAATCTGTATCGGTGAGATCAGGCACGTCATATTTTTGAATTGAGACGGAGCATGGAATTCCTACAGTCTGTGTTGCAAGAATAATGGGATGGTCCTCAAGTATGTGCACATTGCTCTATGATTGGGCATGAAAAGGGACAATGTTGATATTGGTTCCTAGACCAAGCACTAAGGTGGTTCCAACTTCGAATGGTGGAAGGTAGAAAAGAATCGGAAAATATCAATAACATTCAACATATTGTCGCTACAGCTCGGTAAAAACTCTATATCCCAAAAAAGGATTCTCAATTGAGGAAACATCTACAGTTTGTGACATCAGAGAAGCAAGAGCTACAAAATAGGTTTGAGACTCAATCATAATTCCTTAGAGGAGTGATCACAGAGTTAGAACATGAACAATAGGCTAAGGAAGTGCTCCTAGCAACATTGCAAGATGGTGAAGTGCAGGAAAAGAAAGGTATATTCACCAAAAATCACCTTGTAAGTGATTCATTGAAATTTTAAATCCTAATTTTGGTAACTTTGTAAAGTACGCTAGAGGTATAGGATCAAAATTACTTTATGGGATATGAAGGAAAATTCCTTAGTGTGAATAACCAAGGTATAACTAAACTTATCCAAGTATAGTTGAACTTGTCGACGACACTATCCTACTTAAAACTATGTAGAGGAAGAAATTCGTGTAATAGAATGGAAGTCAATAGGAGGGTGGAACTCGTTGACACCAGGAAGACTCTGAATTAGCTCTACATGAAGATGGCTAGTTGTGCAATAAAGTGGGGTTAACATGAGGTACAAAACTCAAAGTGGTGCAACATAAGGTAGTGATCCCAAGTGCCATAGGTCTCAGGGATCAAACCGATTGTCCGATTGAAGGAGGATAAGTTTGAAGGCTAGTGTGTCAGCTGTAGAGATCTCTTCAAGACAACATAGAGGATTTGGATCCAAGGAGCATAGAAAATGAAGCTTTTTGGGACAAAAAGTCTCCTTAGTGGGGAGGTGTGATCCAGAGGAAAACTCAGTGGAAAGAGTTTCCCAAAAACTCTCGGGAACATCATAGTATGGTAGTGGACTCTGAGAGATTTCAGTTGCCTACAAGAACGTAAAAAATAGACTCTATTAGAGAAATATACCGTCCGTAGAAGATGTTAGTGGAAGAAGCACAATTGGAGGCAACTAAAAAATCACACAGCGACACCTGGAAAATGGAATTGGGCGAAAGCGTACAAATTTGGTTTTGTGACTCAGGTCTTCGAAGCTCATTTTCAGACAACTGGGCCCCACTATTTTTTGGGTGGGGGCCCTCAACCAAGGTCGACACACTCTTTTATCGAAGGGGTTACTTTACCGCTGATAATCGTCATTTTCACCAAAATGATTTAAATTTGACACGTGGTGGGTCCTTAGGCCACCATGGGGCCTACTACTATTGGTCCACATTGCTAACGCTCCACATCAACTAAGATCATGACTGAGCTATACAAGTAACTCGGTGAGCTATCTCCATTATACGAGCTAAGCGAAACTCATCATACATTGACTGACTGAGCCCACTTGGCAAAACAGAGGAAGGGTTAATGTGGCCCAAGACAAGGTGAAAATAATGGGCATCAAGATATTCTAAGCCCTATCTAACCCAGATCCCACCACATGTGGGATGAGCCTCCCATGCCGAACAAAGCCCCATGACTCGGCAACATGCATGGCGAGCTCGGGACATGCGGGCGAAGTGGCAGACAGCTAGCACGGACGTGGTTGTGTCTTAGCCGGTCATGGTGACAGTTGGTACATGTGGTAGGTGCAGGGAGACCACGGAGGACACATGGACATAGGGCGGTGAATGTAGCAGTGGTAAACAAAATAATCATAGGTTGGGATTTTTGAACCCCAGACCTACTTCGTGTGAGTGCGGGGACCCAACCAAGTTGGTTGGGATGGATAGTGGTGATAAGCCATTTAAACGAGGTTTTCATGTCGTTAAGACCTATAAAAGGCCCCCCTATCCATACACTCAAACACAAGCCTCTCTCTCTCTCTCTCTCTCTCTCTCAAATGCAAAGCTCGAGGCCAAAGGAGTATTAAAAGGATTTAGGAGGTATATTGCAAAGAGGCCTTAGTTTTTTAAAGAAATTATTATAGAGGAATAAAGACCTATAATATTATTATAGGCATATGATTATTAAAGACCTAAAATATTGTTATAGGCACATGAAGAAGAATACCTATCTTGTTATCAGAAAGGATGAAAATATTGAAGACCTATTATTTTAATAGGCACTGATATTATAAGTCCTATTATATACGCACATTGTAAAATCAAGATTTTGTATTTTTAACTCGTCGATTAGTGTAAAGGCTAAAATGGCGTCTTATTCTCATGCGGGATCCCGGAGATGTGATCATGAAGCCGAGGGACATGATGGATCCCAGAGACATCCTTATAAGGTCAAGGGTCATGATGTTTCACTAAGAAGTACACACATATTAAATCTCAGATTCTTAGTACGTCAAACATATCTCCAAGTTAGTTTTGGATGTAGCAGAGGAGATTCATAATCATTGTTGAGCTCATTGATGACACCGGATCAGAACTTAGCTCTTTGTAGAGGCTGATTGAGGTCATGCAACATAGTGGAAGATGATTTTCGTCATCACCTAACATCGGGTCAGATCTTAAATTTGTGTAGAGGCTGGAGGTCCATGCAATAGAGTGGAAGATTATCGTTGTAAAACATCTAGAGACTTAACACTGTGTAGAAGCAGAGGCAGTGCAGCGGAGTGGAGGTCAATAGGAAAGTGTCAAACTGGAGAGGTGTGATGGACTACTAAGCTTTCCAAAACCATTGGGTTTAGAGGATCGATTGGCTCCAAGTTTAGTTGAACATTCATTGTAGTAATATAATTTTATTATGTACTTATATTCATATCGTTATAATGGA
This sequence comes from Taxus chinensis, assembly GCA_019776745.2. Taxonomy (NCBI): domain Eukaryota; kingdom Viridiplantae; phylum Streptophyta; class Pinopsida; order Cupressales; family Taxaceae; genus Taxus; species Taxus chinensis. The sequence continues at coordinate 30,275,130 of CM034152.1, forward strand.
TTGGTTCAACTAGTTTGTGAACCTAGAGACGTAGGCATTCTTCTGGACTCCATTATCAACCCTTGTGTAGTGTGGTTATTATTCTTGCATTACATTTATTTAAAGTTAATTTATTTTGAGGTGAATTTGGTAGAAGAATGAATTTCCTATAAGGGTTTGTGGTCAAGAAAAAAATTATTGGTTGGTTTATGGATCAACCTGCAACAAGTTTCTTCTTTGAATTTTAGGGCCTTAGACATACTCTCCACTTGGGATTCTAAACCCTTGATATCTTGATCATTCTCTATCTCCATACACTTGATCTGATCTTGTAAGATATGAATCAATGATTCTGCAACCTCATACTTCATTCTTAATGTAGCCTCAATATCTAAATACTTACTCACTGATTGTGCTTCAAAAGGATCTCCTTCAAGTTGTTAAACTTGCTTCTCAAGGACCTTCTCTGATACTAATTTTTCGAAGCACAATGGACTGAGAGGAGGGTGAATCAGACCTACAATTTTTTTTACTTCATTTACCATTGTTTCAACATCCATCAAACATCCATTCAATCACATATATTCCACATTAGCTTATTAAGTGTGCATCATACATTTAAATGAACTTAAAACATGAGAGAGAACACATAGACATAAGATGTAAGTGGGAAGCCCTCAAGGGGAAGAAAACCCAATGAAAACTTTTTTGATATTACACACAGCAAAGACTCAAGTGAATATTACACATCACGAGATATTTCTTTAGTGAGGCACCAAACCCATAAGGAGCATCAGCCCCTAAACCATTGTTGATATTACTCACAACAAGAAACTCCTATGAATATGAATCAACATAAGAGATTTTGCAGAATTATGAACACTGAAATATGTGGATACCACATCAGATTTTGATCCCAAAACTCAGCTCCAAATTCTTTCAATCTCTCTCCTCCTCAGCTCACTCTATCTTGGACATTCATGACCTTATTTGGCTTCAAACCATTGCACACAAGCTCTCTAACATTCCTCATCCTTTCACACACTTCCTTGGCTCTAAAATGATGCCTTCATACCTGTTTCACACACACACTTGGATCACAATTTTTCCCTCTCATATGGCTAGTTCAAATTCGAACTCAAACATTCGCTTTATACCCTTCTCAACTTACAAACATGAAACAAGTCGGTCATGATCCTTTATCTGGAATAATAAATCTTAAAAAACATACCAATATATTCATAAAAACATTCATAATGGACCCATGTAGGTCGATCATGCTCAGATACACTAAACAAGCTCAAAACCTCATCACCTATATCATCAAAGACCACAAACATCATCACCATGATTATTCAAGATTCCTAATATCTCACACATGTAAAATATGACATAACAACACCATACATGGTCATACATAATCTTGCACCAATGAAATTCTTCATAACTCGCTCAAGAAGGCTCGTATCCTTCTCAAAAAAGTTGTTTCCAGGAACCAGGGTTCACCTTTAGACTTGAAGCACACACCAAAACAACTCAACAATGGTATGTAACCACTCATTAGAATCCCCCTGACCTTTATATCAGATTCATACATGATAGAGCTCATGAAAATTCCATATGTGCAAACCACACTAGCTTTCCTCTTCACCAAATTGAACTGCACATAAAGCAGTTTTACAAACTCAACTGATTTGCACCCTTTCTGCCACTTATAATACCTCCAAAGCCATTCACTATTAACATAGTTTATCTCCCTTCACTTTCCAACTAATAGCAAGCATCAACTAATCCATATCATGTTTTGTCTACATCCATCTTCTAGCCATAACAATTGTTTCCTAAGAAACAAACATCCTGCTTCTTCACAAATTGAGTTGGATAACCTATCAAATATCATCATCATGAGACAAACCTTATACCATTGGAAATCCCTCTGAATACTATTTCTATAACACCTTACATTTCCTTCCAACTCTAATTAGAAGGCCTTCAACTAGGTTCATCTCTGGAACTGCTCCAAAACTATCGCAAAACTGCCTTAGAACCGATCTTCATAAAAAAGGCACACTTTTCCATATAGAATCTCAACCGTGATCTGAAACCATCATGTAAATCAAGAAAAACTCCCATGCCAAAAACAATTTCAATTTATTTTGCAAATCCTTTGGACAACTTTGTCCCAAACTGAACTTAGTTAGAAATATGTCTTTTTAGGTGGGGTCCACTCATCACCACATGTTTTATCATACCTTTCTGGAAATTTGGAGGATTCGTATACAACTTCCAATCATCATTTTAGTACAAACAATCAATTCTAGGAACTTACCAAGCAAATCTATCCTACTATTTTTGATCTAGGGTTTCAAGCACACAAAAAGTTGTTTACCTTCTTAACATTCATTCATAAATTTTTGGGCCTCATTTGACCTCATTCCAACTCTGAGATCTTCTTAAATACATGTTCCAACATCTATGAAAGGATCAAATATCCATGCAAACCTTACACATGCCAATCATGAGCATTTCTCTCACTTTGAGCTAGAAATAACACTTTTAAGAACTTTGTTTTGGTTTGAGCTCAATATCTTACAAAATCTTCATCATGACAACCTGAAATTTTACCCACAACTCTAGGAAACCTATGTGCACAATATTCAATCATCATGTTAGCTCAAATAGCTCTGTACTTTCACTACCACTAGGAATTGCATGGCAAGGCCTTGGGATTTTACACATTCTAGGCCAAAACCAGCTGAACCAACAATCTAACCAAGCATGAAACTATTGTTAATTGCTTCTACATGATGAATATGATGTGACATACCTTATTGAGTGTTTCCAATAGCTCACAAACTTTTGCAAGTGACTATCATGCCTTATTAGGCCTCTAAAAACAAATATTAGACCTAGTTTACACCATGACCAAGTAAGCCAACCACATGACTCTATTTCCAGGATCTCCAAAAGGACCTAACACACTTGAGACAACATGTCTCACACTTTTGCATGCTTCCATGAGATCATATACCTTTGCACCTTACTCTCATTATCCATTTGGCTTTCAAGCACCTAGATTAGGTCTAGATGATCACTTGCAAACCATGCTCAAACATATACTTACACTCCTCCACATCACTCTTCATTTTCTAGACCAATAGGACCATTATACAATAACATTAACACAAAATTTGATCATACTCTGAAGCAATCAGTTCATACTCCAAAGCAATTAGTTTAGAGTCCGAAGCAAATAGAACAAACTTCGGACTAACTCCAAAGCATTCAAGAAAAATATGAAGCAACATTTATTCTAACTTACAAACACACATAATCCTTTGAAATATCATACTAACCATAATAGACCTCATGACAGCCTCTACTCATCTTAGGATAACTCAAACTAAGACCATGCCTACTAAACTATGCTTTAGAACACCAAACTCAATCACTACCAATCAACCTTCATGTTAGACATTGAAAGAGACCTCATGGAGACTCACACAACATCATGGAACCCTTTTCCATCAATGGACTTGACATCAATGACAACACTAAGACACAACGGCCAACAAGTTCCTTCTTGTAATGCTCACCTCAATCGATTCACCTTGAATAGCACACTGAGTTCATCTGGACAGCTCAAAGAGGAGATGTGGATGGCTCTAACCTGATTGAAAAGTTACAATAACCACCTTGGCTTGAAGTTTCAACTGATATATTGGCTTTTTTTAGTTCTTCTTTGATTGTACAATGCTTCTCGTTTACAACTGTTGTGTCCCACGGAGTTTTATGCTACAAATGTGACCAAAATGATGCATCGAGACCTTTGTGAGTACCAGAATCATTTGAGAATGTGTGAAGGACTGAAATGTGACCACTTTTAGCTCATTCACCCACTTACTATTTTTAGCATGTTTCACATGGGTGCCCATTCTTATCGATTTTGCCAATATTTGCCAAATTTGCCACTTTTGAATGTTTTGCACTTGAAGGGGTATCTTGAGAAATTTGAAACCAACTTTCCCTTGGACTTACTATTTTTAGTAAGTTATGTGGTAGGGACTTGCTAAAAATAAAAAAATTGGTCTTCCTGATGTCAGATTCGAATAAAGCCACTTGCAGAAGTTTACATAATTCATTTCAAGGCTTTGCTCCAATTTTTAGGGGATTTCGTTCGTTGGAGTTGAGTAGATCTAAGAAAAGGTGGTTTTTTGCTGGAAAATTCATTTGGCCATGAAAATAAACGAGGGAATGAATGGGGGAATTCAAATATTCCTCTTAAAATAGTTTTCATAGAGAATCTATGGTTAAAATTTCATGGCAAACGGAGTTTGGGAACATGAGATACGAGCAAAACTTGATTTGGGAGATAGGGCACAACAGAGAGTTTTTTCATGCTTGAATGTCATAACCAGCTCAAAAATATTCTTTAATGGCTGCCAAGGAGATTGATTTATGATTTTAAGTCATGTTTTCAAGTTGTGAGTGGTGGTGAGCATGAGTGAATGCATTTTTGGAGTGATTCCCACATTGAGATGCATGAGTGAATGTTTTCAAGTTGTGAGTGGTGGTGAGCTTGTAAAAGATCTCTTTGTCTGAGAATGGCCAAAGATTCCCACATTGAGATGCTTACATTTTTATTCTTCATCTGGTCCATGATGTTAAAGGGGGGGCCCGCAATATTCTGCAATAAAGGCGTGATATTTTCCTTTCTTTTTCATTCAATCAGCGGGTTTTTTATCAGCGGACCAGTAACATGTCGCAGCCTTTCCTAGTCTTGCAAACTCACAATATTTTGTTAATTTGTAGTGTACTGTGGATTTGCTGCATTTTGTGGTTTTGTTGCTAGAGCCTGAAATTCGTCTGAGTCTGTGGGTTGCATAATTTGAGTACGCGGACTTAGAGGGGTAAAGGGTGGAATTTATGCTTCCACATGCCTTCCTTTTTCTCTAGTGTTTGTGGCCATACTTGATGAATTTGCTTGATTACTTCCTTGTAGTCGATTGATTTTGCAAAACTCTTTTATTTGCTAATTTACAAGCGATGTATCACTTGGTGACATTTCCTAGGTACTTTCCTGTTGTATATTTCCTTCCATGTATATATCTTGTGGGAAAGAAACATTTTGCAGTGTTAATGCTTGGCTGAGAATACCATTGGCACAAGTTACTTAATTATGGGGAAGGTTGCAAGGGAAGCACCATTCATAATCTTGCACAAGATTATTTTACATTTGGACCAAAGCCTTGGATAAACTAAACGTATTTGAGTTATAGGATTGAAATCGTTTTACAAGATCAATTTGATTTTGTTGAGTCGCTTGGAATGGTAGTTTGGTTGGTGGGTAAGGAGGTTTGTTGGGTTGGTATGGGGAGTGATAAGGCCTGAAGTTTTGAGCTTGTTGCCTATTCAGGGACACCAACTCACCTCCAAAATTTTGCAATTGTTTCATGACCTCTTGTAATTCGCTTGAAGGACTTGCAAAAGTGGATGCTTGATTTGAACTTTGGCTTCTTGGGGATGGAATAGGTGCTAACTCATGAATTTGATAAGGCGTGGGTGTCCCTAACTCTGTAAATATAGGCATTGGAGGTCTAGAGGAAAGCTTCTCATCCTAGATAAGACTATTTTCAGCTCTAATGGCAATGTCATAAACATCTGGCAATGTTCTACCCCCCATGGACTGAATAATGGCTTAAATGTCACTAGTCAAATCCTTTAGATAGTAACGAAATGCATGTTGAGGTGCATATCTTACCACTTGTGGGATTCTATCCCAAGTCCTTTGAAATCTTTTGTTGAAATCAAACATTGGCTCATTAGGTGCTCTTTTCGTTGTTGTCATCTACTCCACCAAAGATAGGTGATCTAATTTATCTTCAAAATGGTTGCAGAGAGCTTCCCCTAGCTCGTCCCATGTGGTGATGGATTTTACCCTTAAGCCTTTGTACCATTGTAGAGATTTCCCCTTGAAAGAATTCATTGATAACCTGATCATTGTGTTGTCGTTTGTTACATGGTATACTAAGCAGATATTAACAACGTCCTTAATGTGCTCAATAGGGGTTGTATTATTTTTAGTAAAGAAAGGAACACTCTCCAAGGATGCAACTGGAATGTCATCATATTGAGCTAGAAGTAAGGGACTTCCCCCATTGAATGTGACAAAATTTTGATTCCTTTGTTGGGCCATGAATGTAATGGGTCTCAAAACCCTTGAAGGAAGCAAGAAGGGCCTACCATGAGGAGTGGAGAGGACTCGGTCTGGAGGTGATGGATATCTCTGGGTTGATCTACCTCTTCTCCTTATTCTTGGTGATAATTGCAAGTAGTCAAAGGGTTCTTCTCTTGTTGTACTTGACCTTGTCTATATTCTTCTCAAGAAAATGGGCACCAAACTACTTAACCAGTAGATTTGAACTTGGGAGTTGCCAGATGTGTTGAAAAACTACCTCAAAACATTGAAATCACTAAGTCACGCACCAAAACTTAGTTATAATAAGACTCTTCCTTTCAAAAGTTGTCCTACCATGCATGCGAGATCTGTTAACACCCAAAGTTGTGCCCCTTGAATGTTCACAGATGAACATCCAGAACTTTGGGTAACATGGGATGATCCTAAAAGTGTGGGACTTTGCAAAGTGAGATCAACCTCCAAAGAAGGTTGGCTCCTCTTATCTTAGCCTACCACAACTAACCTACAACTAAGAATGCAACTAAACTACATTTTCACAAGATTCAAAGCTGGGGGGGAAGGGAAAGAGGTTGTGAACTGAAAGAAGGTGATGCACCAAACTAAAACAAGGTCCAAACCTAGCCTATGCGAACAATGTCGTAACTACCACATAAGAAGCTAAGGGAAAACTCAGAGCTCTGTAAAGGATGAATATGTAGATTCAAAGAAAGACAAAAGGGTCAGGGATTCACATTCAATATGCAACACATGAAAGAAAAACCAAAGGCGCATTTCATTAAACATCATTACGTGGATTTACAAGAGTAATGGCTTGACAATCTTCCAAGAGATGTAGTTACAGAGGTTTCAAAGGCATGGAGTCTAAAAGGCAAAGCGTATAACTCCGCAGGAGAGAACCCTTTGTATGTGCAAGGGCCCTTACATTTATACAATTCATAGAATAAGGAGAAGGAAGAGAGAAGAAAAAGGACCTCCAAGTTGGAATCCGTGCGCTGAAGACGTGTTGAATAAACATGGGTGTCATGATTTATCTTCAGAGTTGTTTGTAGTACATGTATGGATGCCCCCAATTTTAGCCTACAACCACAATGCGACCCTTAAGCCTATCGCACGCCATTAGACTGCATAGAACGGCATCATAATTCATTAAATTTTGGTGGTTGGGGTGGTTGTCTCTCTAGTTCGGAGTGTGCCGCAACTTTGGATCCTTTTGCAGCTTTTACTATATCCCACGACATTTCAAAAAAAATCCCCTTCTACGGACCTTCATAACTTTTTTCCTCGCTCGCCTTGACGGATGGAAATACTTCGCACCACCCGTAAGGGTCTAAACCATCGGCCCACGACTTTTGTTCTTGTGGCTATTTTCTTTCGTTTTGCGGGTTTGAGAAAACCTACAGATAATTACAAAGAGTGGACCTGCAGAACACCAAGTGAGTGTTCTATGGATTTTGAACTTAGCCGATTTCTTCCATTTACTGCAGATAAACAATTCCACGATACTCTGTCTAGCTTCACCTGTCAGGGACCTGCTCCCTTAGTGCTGCAAAAGTTAAGAAGATGTCACGCAACACTAAATATTACCAATCTCCGCCTAAGTCCTTGCATTGCTCATTCACTTATTTTGTGGCTTATGAGAACCCGCAGAACACTAAGTTCTTACATTCTGTGGTAGACTGAACTAGTCTCCCACAGCTTTTCTAGAGCATGAAATTGATTAAGTTCTTTAGATAGGTTGTTCAAAATTACATGAGGTGTAATTTTGGACAACAATACTATTGCCAGATTTAGGGAGCCTTGAGTGCCTTTTGCAAGGGTAGGAAGTGAGTGTATCAACATAGCGTCATAGGATTTTTAGGTTATTGAGTGAGGTGATGTTTACTTGCTTATATAGGGTTTTGCAAATGACTTATCAATGAAATGCTGGCCCATGGAGATTATAAGACCTAACAAAATATATGAATTTGAAAGCAAAGTTGGAGGACATATCAATTCAAGACCGTATAAGTCAGTCATGAATGTATGTACCATCTTGACCAATCTGTATAGCCTTGCCCAAGGAAGGAAAACAGGTCATGAAGTTTGGAGCATGTTGTTTGATGTTTGTGTATAGATTTTATGCTTTGTGTGCTCGTAATTTGACATGTCAGTGTGCAAGGACAAACAAGTTAAACATGAGACCTTAGAATGTACTAAACGAGAATGAGAAAGTTGTATTTATCTTAGCAAGAGTGCATTGTCAAAACTATCAGTGTCAAAGAGTGAATCGCCAAATTTGAGTGTCTACACATAACCTAAAATCGCCATCTCAATTTAGTCAACAACCTCCGTCAAGTCGATGATGCTAATTGAATAGAGTTTTTACTACTCATCATCAACAGGGTTGATGATGTCAACTACAAATTATCCAAAAAGGTGAGGGGAGAGGAGGGAGAAAGGAGAATGATAGAAAACACTTGCAGTAGGCGGAAAGATGATATGAAGTTGACATAAGGAAGTAGTATAATGGTATAAAATGATGGTATGATGATGATAAGAGGGGTAAGCGCTACAACAATCTCTCATGAAGTGGTGCAATCTAGCCCCAACCCTTTCCCGATGGACCCATTAAGATAATCGAGGGTATACACCAATAGCTTACAAAGAGAAATCGTTAATAAGTGAAAAATGTTGTGTTTGATTATATATGTGACATATTTATATTAACATGCTTTATTGTGTTTCGTTTGATTGTTTAGTACCTAACGAGCTTTATTTGATCAACATGTATTTTTTTCATGGTGTCCCTGCTTTGTGCATAGTGTCCTTGAGATTTTTCCTTCATATTTTATATATATGATGTGTTTTTATTATGCTTAGCTTTATCATGAGTTTGCTACTTTTTTGGTGCCATGATCCATGTCCTTACCTATGTTGTCTGCGTGCGTTTTATGCCCTTACCTACATTGACCACTTGTGTTTTCATGTACTGACATTACATTAGATCGTTTATTGAACTATATTGTATGTTGTTTTCAAAACTTGTCCCTCAAAAGAAGTTTAACTAGGACATGCCACCAAATGCACACCCTATTTTTTATTGTTTTGTAAGGTTGTGTTAGTCTTATTATTTCAAAATTAAAAAATGCTATTAAATTTGAATTTATTAATTATATCTGTTTAAATTAGAGGTATGGTGTATGTATTTAGTCATATTACATTGTTAATGTAAACCCAGTTTTCATATCTGTGAAACTAAATTTTAGACATAGATTTGCCCAAATTGGCCTAATGCTCTATGATTTGTACCATAGATGTAATGCTCCATTAGTATAGGAATGGATACTCCATTAATATAGGATCGGATAATTATTTATAGAATAAGAGATTCTCTCTTAAATAGTGGAGGTCTCGTGCCATATATTTTGCAAAATCAATTACTACACTTTGGCTTTTTTTTACAATTAGAATGGTTAAATGGATTCGCATAATTAATATAATGTTAAATTAATGACTTCTACAAAGTTATTACTAGACACGTATCCTACACCTTTTGCATTTATTACAACTAAAATGATAGCCACTTCATTAATGTAAGATACAATTCATACTATTTATAGAATTGAAGGATTTGCTCTGTTGTTGAATGGTGAAATCCAAATCCAATGCCATACATTTTGCAAACGTTGATTACATCTATAATTAGAATGATATGAGGAATCCAAAGAAACCTGAAATAAGAAAGGCAAATGACACCACATGCAGTCGGTGACTTGGTATTAACCAAGGTCCTGTAATTAGGCTTTCCCCTCCGTCCCATTTTCAACTGTGAACCCCTCAAATCAGCCCATTTTCAACAGAATCCGGGGAATTTCAAAGAATCAGTCCTGCCCTTGGCCTTGTGGGACCCCCTGAATCGAACCCCACAATGGCTCTTTTGGTTTCCCACTGAAATAGAATGGACATCACCATACTTGGATTGTCTCTGAGCTCATTATATAGATTGCTCCTTCCTCCTCTCAAGCTCACACCCGTCCACCATAACTTTGTTATTGAGTAGTCTCCTCCTCCTCCTGGTTGGAATTGAAAACCAGAATGGCACATCTTATATCATTTGGTTTCATTCTCCTTGCTCTGATGGGTTTCTTTGTATGTAACATTGAGGTACGTTGCAGCTCAGAACCCATCAAACACAATGCTGTACACTTTTTTGTTTTGGGTCAATCAAACACGATGCTATTATGGCTTCTTTCTTCTGTGTTTTCAAGCATAGTATTATTTCATTGTTTAGAACATTATAGCATACATGTCAGAGAAACATGTACTGTCGAGGGAGCTCTGTTTTGTTTTCACATAGATGAAACACAATCCTTTATTGGATTTTTTTTTAAATCTTTGAATCATGTTGTTATTTCATTAACATGATAGTACATGTAGGCTACAGAAACATATCCACTGTCAGTGTGTGCAGTCTTTGTGATAATGATTTTTGTTCAGCTTGATTTTGTGATTTGGATAACAATATGGAGTCTGAATTTTGCAGGCAGATATGCAATATAGCAATGAGGAATCACTTTTCATGGCACAGTTGAGGAGGGTAAGTTTGGTGTTTTATTGACTTAACATTTTTTAACAGCAGGCCACTAGGTTCATCATTTATGGCTACCCAAATGAAAGTTATACATTAGTAGATTAAGGGTTTTCAAAAGAAATATTTTCCTCTTATCATAACAATCCTTTTTGTTTTCTTGTTTCTACTCAGAACTATGGACAAGGCAGCCTTCACCCTGAAGGTATATTTGTTTATTCATTGTTCCTGGATCTTTATATTAGTAAACTTTAAAGTGCATATCTTATGAAAGTGTTTTTCATTGATGGGTGTTTTGGATTTGAATGCAGCTTGTGGGCCAAGGTGTTCTTACAGGTGTTCTGCAACTTCTCACAAAAAGCCCTGCATGTTTTTCTGCAAGAAATGCTGTGCCAAGTGTCTCTGTGTTCCTCCTGGAACTTATGGAAATAAACAAGTGTGCCCCTGCTACAACAACTGGAAGACTCAACAAGGGGGTCCCAAGTGCCCTTGAATTTAATTGACTCGACTAATAAGCTGTTTTAATTTTTGCAGCAGCAGCAGCTTGCCATCTGATTGCTATGTGATATGTTATATTATAGTGGAACAATAATGTAGCCAAAGGCTATGGGATTTCTAGTCCTCCTGTGAGAGAGATAACTGAAATGTCTCTCCCGGAAGCTGAGAAACGAAAAATGTAGTATTCTTCCTTGGGGAAAGGAGGACTTTTATTTGAACTAAATAAAGTTATTTAAATGAATGTCTACGCATCAAATATATATTCACTGTATACAAAATCCTAATCCAAGGCATCATATACCAATAGTTGGAACAGAAATTACAATTTAAATACCTTAAGATGCTTTAGTTTAAACGTGCTTGCAATAGGCTCTTTTGAGAATAAATGCAATACATCTTACCGAAATTTTCCAATTTTAGGGATGTACCATCTTGAAAGAATCTCTTTCCTTGGGAGGACTAATTGATTGTTTCACAGTAACCTCTCTTTAATTTGTTTTCCACTAAACCACACTGAAATATGAAATGGGTTAAATAGGTCTTGAGCTAGTGAAGGGGAGAATGCAGGAAAGCCAAGTTTAAGTCCTAGACTCCAAAGATGTGAAACAAATTGGACCGCAAAAACGCAGGGCTTCTTGTTATGATTATTATGTATCATTTTAAAGACGACAATATTTTGTTGCCCTTTATTTTAAAGATTCTATGTACCATTTTCAAGACAAGAATAATTTGGGGAGAGGATTCCTTGATTTTCAACAATCGTCATACATTCTCCTTTTCAACAATATTTAGAGTTATTAACTAGATTTTATTATTTACTCACTCATCTTCCAAATGATCGTAACATCAACCTACTCCCCGAAAGAAAATCTACATTAATCATTAAATTAGTATGTGAATAGATTTTGATGTAACCATTCAGTTTTATGCATCTTAGAGTACCGTTACTTTTTTTATGTATCTTATTGTGACTGCCTTCGATGTAGTCCAAGATTGGTTGCATGTCCATGCGAGTAAAGATTCAACTTGTTTTATGCTTGGCTGTGTTAACAGTCTACCATGATTCCATTTTTGTGGTCCGGATCTCAAGAGGTCTAGATGACAACATTTAAAATTAAAACTTAGGTGTGCTATGTGGGTCTGCAGGAGTAAGGTGAACAAGATCTACAAAAATTAATAAAACTGAAACAAAAAATTATGTTTAGTATGGCATAGCGATGTATAGCTGCTCATCTTCTACCACATGATTGGTGGATGCCTAGTGTCTTCAACAAGACGTGAATGGCTAGAAATGTTGAGAATGAGGATTCTCATGATCAAGAATGGGGTAACACTAAATAACCACTGTGCCTAGACTAGAATGTAAACAACAAGGACCATCTGATGTTATCCCTAGTTGGGGTCAAATGCTGTCTATATATCATTCCAAGAAGGACCATTTGATGTTATCCCTAGTTGGGGTCAAATGCTGTCTATATATCATTCCAAGAAGGCAGTTACAGAAGAGAATGGCTACAAAACAATTCAACTTGCCAAATAGATGATAGTTTGGCTTTCCTAGAGATGTGATGGTTGGTTTTGCCAGGTGGGTTGGCATGATGTGCGTTTTGAGAATGATGTTCTGCACATAGAGTGACATGGTGAAAAATCTCCTCATTGTGGTTGCATGTTCTTAGAAGCTCTACGACATGGAAAAATGTTCTGTGATATCTCCACATGGTGGTTGCACAATACTAGATATGAAAGATCCCCAAATGGATCTATCTTGTTCCTCAATGCAATTTAGATCAATTAAGACACTAAAAGCAGATTTAAGACTTTTTATAGCATTCACACTAATACAGATCTGAATTTATGAGAGAAGTGCGACTAGGGTTTTGATTAGAAACTTTAGCCTAAAACCGAACCCAACTGGTTGAAGACTGTGCAACAAACAATACAACAGTTTCAGCTGTATTCTAGCAAAAGCGACTAGTCTAGATGATGAAAGTCCACACCAAACTACTACCAGCATTATCCATTATTGCCATAACAAACTCAGCACTGAACAGTTCATTATAAAGCAAAATCTGATGTTTTTTTGGACATAAAACAGGCTGGAATCTTACACAGAAATCTGCAGATTTGAATGACTGTGAACAGCACTTTAACACATTCCAAAAATCACGGGAAAATAGATTATTTAAATCCACGGAGTTCAGAGTAATGAATGACAGTGCTGTTCAGATCTAAAACATCACCTGTACAGTACAGATCGGGCCCTTACATGGGTTGCTCCATATGTGGAAAGTACAATGACAGCTACTGTCAATATATTCTTCAACCCTTGATTGCAAAAACTCCTCAACTGCTGCTGGAAAATACTGAAATCCTTGTAAGCTCTATGGAAAATCCAGTATAGAAATTCCTCCTAATCTCCAAGAGGGTTTTCGTCCTCTAGAGGCAATATGCTAAGGGTTTTCGTCCTTAGAATACTGTAATACAAAAGCACCTAGCTTAAGATCAGATTCAGAAATGATAAATGATTACATGGTTCTCTACCCAAGCCGCCCCCTCTCCTTTTTATAGGAAAATATTACAAAATGACCTTTTCATCCTCCAATGAGAGAAGAGTGCCAAAATACCCTTAAAATATGCCCAAACCAGGTCGCACTTCTCTAGGGATGACTCCTAATGTTTATCTTGCCCTCTCATGCCAAGTCGCACTTCCCTAGGGAAGAGTAATAACTTTTATCCTTTCTAAACTCTACTTCCCTCTTTTATCCAAGGCACATTTTTACCTAGGGATGACACAAAATTAGGATGGGTCTCTTTTCTACTTTTCCTAGAAAGGATACAACATAATATTAGACCCAATGCACCTATTTAGAGATTACAAATTTATTATTAAGTCAAATAAATTAATACAAGTGCTTTATTAATATTTTTGCACTTTGTAATAACTTATTGCGACTTAAGTCACCCTTATATTTTTCCTTTGGTCGTCGGGTTGACGAAATGGGCCAAAGGTCTTCGATTGGGAAAAGGGGACATAACAAGATATTTTGTGGCATACACAATGTCTACACATGTAGGAGTTGCACAATTCTAGATGTTTTGTAGCATAGGGCAATGTGGTGTGATGTCTCCACATGGTTGTTGTACGATGTTGGCAATTGTGCGATCATGAATGTTTTGCGGCATGGCACGACATTTCTACATGATAATTGCATGATCCTGGATGTTTTGTAGAATGGCACATATGCACATGGTAGTTGTACTATCCTGGATGCTTTACAGCATGGCACGACATCTCCACATGGCAATTGTATGATCCTAGATGTTTTGTGGCATGGCACAAACCCTCCAAATGGCGATCACGTTTAACATTGAGTTGTGTTGAACAATGTCAAGATTTGGGGTGGAGGCAATGTTGTCTTTTGAGCTCACAATGTGTATCCTACCACTATGTGGAATGTGCATAGTGCACAGGACTATGCGAAGCTTCTCGAAGCATAAAGTTCCTAAAATATCCAAGGTACTCAATGTGAGAACTAAGACCAACAAGAATGTGCTCGGATTCGGATCATCATAAGGAGGTTGGGTATAAACCTTGAATGACTTTGGAGGATTGGATTATCTCTTGAATATTAGTTCTTAATTAAGGAGTTTCTGCAAAAATAAGATTATCTAACATATAAGAGTTGGCACTATTGAGAGAGTTGTATATGGTCATTTCTTGTATGAATAAAATTTGAAGCATTGGCGTAATTATAGATTTGCTCCATTGATATGGAAATGAATACTTGGATGAGGAAATTTTTTAAGGCACTCTTATGCTAGTCAAGGATCTTGAGGCACTTGATAACAAAACAAATTAAGTCTTAAAGGGCCTAAGCCAACAGGAAAGGAATGAAATCAACATAAAGAGCGAATGTCAATGAACATAAACTAATAACGAGAGGACATATGTGAATTTAAGTCAAACAAGTGTGTCAATGCACTAAAGGTGGTGGAATGCAACCAATCTCAACCCAATATTTATGTCCACAACTTTCCTCTTGACTGCCTCTAGATCTAAAAAATGTATGCCCTTCAGTTTCACCTCTTACTACCCACCAAAAGGAGGTTGTGCTAGGTACGTAAACATATATTTTCTCCATTGGAGTGAATTTGCATCATTCCATTACTATAAGAATAGATATGCATTATTGATTCAATGATCCATCGATATAGGAATGGATTTGCACTATTGATCTAATGAGGAATTTTCTCTCTTGAATAGAAGATGTCCCGTGCCATAGATTTTCAAAGTTGATTACTAAGTATCTATATGACCCCATTGCATTTTACTATATTAGATTAATTTAAATAATGATAATGACCTAAGATTGAGCTTAAAGAAGGGGCATGACACCACATGCACCCCATTGCATTCTATTATATTACCTGCAAATGACCTAAGATTGAGCTTAAAGAAGGGACGTCGCACCACAAGCACTTGAGTGCAAGCCAAGATCCTTCTTTGGGAGACTTTCCCTTTTTATAAGGCACTTGTCTTGCATAAAAATGAGAGAAGAGTGCTATAGAGTGTTATCTTACTCCACTGCCCCAAATGGTTATCTTGATCCACTGCCCTACATGGTTAATCCTGCTCAAGTGCCTCATTTTCAGTTGTGAACCCCTCAAATCACCTTATTTTCAATATTATCAAGGGAAAAAAATCATGAACAAAGGTACATTCAACCTTTGTCTTGTGAAAACCCCTTAATAGGGCCCCACAATGACAAAACATTTTTCTCCTCAACGGAATGGATAGCACCATACTCGGTTGTCCTTTTTATTTTGTGCTTACCATACACTGTTCATTGCTCTTCTCAAGTTCACACCCATCAAGTATAACTTAGTTGTTGAGCAGTCTTTTTCTCCTTCTAGTTGAGATGGAAAAATGGAATGGTGTGTCTTTATGTCATTTGGGTTCATTCTCCTTCCTCTGATGGGCTTCATCGCATGTATTATTGAGGTAAATTGCAACTCAGAACCCATCAAACACAATGCTCCAATGGATTTTTTTTCAGCTCATAATTGATCACACTAAATGCCACAATGGGATTTTTCTTCTGCTCATGATTGATCAAGCACAATGCCACATTGACAGTTTTTGACTTTTGTTCTTTGAAGCATGTTATTATTTCATGGTCTAGAACGTAGTAGTAAATATATAGGTCAGAGAAACGTGTACTGTGAGAGAAAACTGGTTTTTATTCTTTTAATCATGTTATTACATTATCTAGAACATAGTAGTACATATATATACTGAGGGAACAGTGTTTGTGGCAATGATGTTAATTTAGCTTTGATTTTGGGATTAGATAACAATACGGTGTCTTAATTTCGCAGACAGATGCACTACAGTAGTGAGGAGGGTAAGCTTGTCCTTCCGCTGGCTGACATATTTTATTTTTCTGTCGATAGATGGGCCCCCCCTCCTTTACAATTCTAACCTGATTGTTGTTCCCATGAGCCAGTATTTGAACTTGGTTGTTTGGATTCCAATTTACCACTAGACCACACAACTCAACGGTTATTTATCATCTATAACTGCCCAATTATAAAATCGTGACATCTAAGTTACAAACATGTGAACTATGAGCTTTCAAAATGATTTACTTTCTACTTATCATAATTGCTCCTATTTGCTTCTACTCATAACTATGGACTAGGCAGCCTTTACCCAGCAGGTTTTGTTATTTATTTAGTTATCCTCGTTGACAGGTATTGATCTCTATATTGGTAACCTTCTGGCCCGTGTCTTATGAAAGTTTCTTTTGATGCTTATAGTTGGATTTGAATGCAGATTGTGGGCCAAGGTGATCTTGTAGCTGTTCTGCAACCTCTTCACTAAAATCCCTGCATGTTTTTCTGTAAGAAACGTCCTGCCAAGTGTCTCTGTATTCCTCCTGGAACTTATAGAAATAAACAAGTGTGCTCCTGCTAAAACAACTGGAAGACTTGGGAAGGGAGCCCCAAGTGCCCTTGGAATCACTTATGTGCTATTGTTCAATTTGCAGCAGCAGCTCATTCTCTCATATTCAATCAGCAGCAAAAGTAAATCCTGATATTTGATAATTTAATATAATAACATTGTAGCCAATGTGAGAAAGACTATGGGGTTTCTAAATCTTCTGTGAGAGAGAAAGAGTTAAATGTCTCTTCTCGAAGTTAATAAAGCTAAAATTAAAATGTAGTTTATTTGAACTAATATAATATTATTTAAATGAATGCCTTCTCATTACTATCAACAATGTATTCACCGAATATATTAACATGGTTTACACTTTATACACATTGTATGGAGGAAGAAAAAATTGCCACCTGTATACTAAAAGTCTGGGTGTTTTACGCAAAATTTTAATTGGCGATTTCAATGGTAAGGATTGTTGAATATCAGATAATCTAGGGTTATTAGCCAAAGACAAGTATGATCAGTCTAATAAAATCAGGTTACTGCCAACTTATATATAGCCAAAATTAGATTGGCTGAAGAATGTCACTCCAAATCATAAAAAAAAAACAATCCAAAATATTAAAGGAAGCAAGGTCCATATATCGCCTAGGTCTTTGTCTTTCTCTGCACAGAAACAAAAAATCTCCAGAAACACCTAGGAGCAGTTTTTCTGTTGAATCTTCTAAGTCATATAGGAGAGGAAATCTTTTTGTGGAAGTTGAAGATGAAAAAATAAATTGAGGCCCAAATAATCCACCCACATCTTTATCGGCCTTATCTATGTCTTCCTTGCCCTGAGATAAAACCATGGAATATTATAAGAAAGATGATATCACATATTATAGAGGAGGTCGATGGCCTCCCTTGAAATGCCATTATAGGCAGGAAGAGAGAAAAATTGCTTACTCTTCATATGCCTTCCAACCAAACAGTAGAGAAGAAACAGAGCCATCCAATGAATTCAAACAAAGAAATCACACAGCTCACTATTAACATCATTTTCAGGAAAAAATTGATGATTTATGCAAAGATGTGCAGGTTATTAAGAATAGTCTAGGAGTTGTAAATAATAATGTAAGAAAGTAGGGATTGAAAAATTAGTTGGATACTTCTCGGCACATTGCAGATCCATCTTAGCATTAATATGTGCTAGTGTAAGATTCTTTATTAGGAATATAATATGATCTGTCCAGTCAATCGTGCATTACATAATTACAATAATTGAGTACAACATAATATCATCCTAATCCAAGGCACCATACCTTGCTTGATAGTCAGAAAAATAAATTGCTATTAGAAATTTAGAACACTGTAAAAAACTTAACACTGCCCTTTTTCTCAGAATAAATGCTGCAGCACCCATTAAAACTACAAACCCCTTGTTAATACTATGACATTTGAGGATTGTGTGCAATAAATCTAGTTCAATGCCTTTGCAATTTTTTGGATTTGCTATCGCGAAAGAATATTGATGTCCTCAATAGTTATAAATGGTTGCTCAACTCTAAACTGTCCTTAATTAGTTTTTTACAATAAACCACATTGAAATATGGGGTAGTTTAAATAGGTCTTAGAAAAAATTAGGCGAAAACAAAATCAGGGTTTCATTAATGTAAACCAACAAATAAAATTGTTAAATTTTGATCTTTATACTGATAATAAAATTTGTTCAATAATTTACAGATTGGAAACATTTCAAACAGATTTTAAACGCTCTCCTTAATGACCAATCTGCACAAATAAGTAAAGCTTTGCTCATAACAGCACAGATCCACAGGCAACCCCTTATTGATGTTCCAATGAAAACTATATCCCTGAAAAGAGACATTATTTCAGAGGAAGAACTAGAGAATCCATAGGATTTTATCGATCTATAAATAAAGAAAGGATGAAAATGGAAAAGAAAGATCAGTGAAACCAACATTCAAATGGTTCAGGAACAGTTTAGGTGCACATGACAAATGAGAAAATTCCCTCAATGAATATAAATATATTAATTGCTCTAATTATAAAGACACGGACCATATAGATGAGGTTACAAAATACATATAATTTCAACAGATTCTTCCTCAACAATCACTCCAATACAGAAACATGTTGAATTATCATTCCTGGCCTAAAGAAAACTGTTCAATCGTTACTACATTCAGAATATATGCATAATTGTACACAGATAAGAGTAATTCTAACATAAAATCTTTGTATTTGTTCTTGCATTGGCAATTGTGTGTCCACAAACAAACCAACAATTTCCTCGTCTACTCAAGCAATGTCAAAAGTCTATTAAAGATGGATACTTTAGAAGAGTTAACGAAACTTAAAACACTATTTTGTAATTTATATAACCATCACAACAAACACCTCGCACACAGACACGTTGCATTGATACACCACCTGTGTATTTCACAATTATGAAAAATAAAAAAAGGGAACATCAAGCTGCTACAACATGAAAATCTATTTGAGTCAATATTCACAATACAGTAACAAAGTCCCTGAATTCCTTATAAGTTACATAACCATCACAACAAACACCTCGCACACAGTCACGTTGCATTGATACACCACCTGTGTATTTCACAATTATAAAAAACAAAAAACCAGAACATCAAGTTGCTACAACATGAAAATCTATTTGAGTCAATATTCACAATACAGTAACAAAGTCCCTGAATTGCTTATAAGTCTAACTGTAAATGTGACGCCCACAAATACAAGACCAAAAACACAAGCCAAAAACTAAGGTAATTTTTTTCCCCTTTTACAACAATACTTGGGCTCACTTGGTACGACTCAACAACACATGACATGCTTACACAAACATGGGCTCACTCATACAACCAAATAAGAAAAATACTTAACACCGTATGTAAAGACAACTCACACTACCAAGTCTACCTATGAAACTTGCAAGAGGGAGAGATCATCATTGCATTACCCCTTTTCCATCCACTAAGGAATCATGGCTAGCCTTTGGTTCCTCCAAAACATACCACAACAACTACAAGAGACACCTTAACCCTCCTTTTAAAACACGCACTTATGCCTCCACTAAGACTAGCCACAAATTTCCTTGTTTCCTCCAAAGCAACAACACAAAATTCTCTTATTCCACCCTCGACTAATGACACTATATCCCTCCAATAAACAACGATGTAATCTCACCCCAACATAATGCAACTTACATACAAACATGACAACACAATACAATTTCACATATGCTCAAAGGAGCTAAACACAATACACATTCAAAGATCACTAGGAGAGAAAGAAGAAGGGACTACACCCACAATTACATAGCTTTCAATAATTACATTCTTATTACCATTAAATTACTTTGTTTAGTCATTTGTTTGCTTCTTATATTAAAAGTACATTTTAAGCATATAAGCGTCATAAACACTTCCTTCCAAGTTATAGATTTCTATTTCTAAGTGATTGTGTTCCCCTTAAGGAAAGACTCCTATTTAACTATTAATAAGAGTGGTTTAAAAGTTTAACCGCATGTAGCAAGGGAGATACTCAATCTCCAATTTGCACAACCAATAATTCTTACAAGCACAGTTTAATTTCATTTCAAATTGTAAACAAGGAAGTCCATGTCAAGACAAACACAATCTACTCATTGCACATTGCACAAATTAAACGGTCATTCACTTGTCACTTGCTAAGGAAGCACCTTTACTTGTAAGGGTATAAGGAGGTTCTTGCATGAGGTTAGTACGTAGATGAACCAAATACGATAAATCCAATTTATGAAAGGTTCGCTAGGAATGAAAGCAAGAAAAAGGATTGTTCATCCTACGATTTAAACAGGTCACATAGCGCAGACCTACATAATGCAGTACAAGCAAAAAATGATAGTCCGCGATAGCTTTTTCTCATGTCACGTTAATTAGGAATTGTACTTGTTCTGTTTCACTAGGGAAGTTATTAGTACAAGGGTAAGATGAGGGGACTATTTTGTTACCAATTAGGTGTTGTTTCATTTCATGTCTAACTAATTCATTTCCACAAAAGGATAAGGATACGTATTAGGAACTTGTCCCCATCACTTAATGGCTTATTTGACTACAACATAATATTCAAACACACATGATATTTTATAAATTCACGATTGATATCTTTAACTTTAATACTTTCAATTGATGGAGTTACATTTCATAATACAACCATACATTATGTAATGTTGCAAGGGAACTACAATAATAACCAAGGTACATAATTGTTTTGATGCAACTAACATTAAAAAAAAACATATATTTAAAGTTTCGTATCAATTACAAATGCATGCAAATTATGATCAAACTTCTTCTCCTTTCAAAGTGTATTGAAGGTATGACTATTCATAAAAACAATACATTTTCTTATTCTAGCAAAATAACCATGTTACAACTTATTTACAACTTTAGATTCAAATTTCATCATTCCTTTCTATTTCTCTGCATTACCTGCAACTTGTAATATCATGCAATCATAGGTCAGCAAAAGAGTTGTTATGGATCCCACCCCTGCCATCTAACAAAGCTATCAAAACTTGCAACAACAGTTTAGAGAGAGAAAAAACACATATTACTATTTTCCACAACATATCAATTCGAAACTACATTTCCGGGTTTTAGTGAGAGAGGTAGAGAGAAAATCATTCATTTTCTTTACGCAAGCAAATCAATTTACTCAAATAACCAAATGAGATGAGAGAGAGATCAGTCAAGTCTTTTTCACACAACTTTTGAAGTTTAATCAAATTTTAGAGTTGGAAGAATTTTTGATTTCACACTCAGTTCTCTTTTTGCTGCCACTAAGGACGTTCCATCAAGAGGTGCATCATTTCATTCAAAATTCACTTTTTACGTTACCATTTTGTAACAGTATTCCAACCGACTCATTATGGTTTAAATAAATGTTTCCAAACATAAAATTTGTTTCGCCCACTGGAAGTGTCTCGAAGGGTTAAATGGGATGGAATGGCCTTGGAAAAAGGTCACCGAACACCCGAACAAAACGTATAACACTACTAACCTATTCCCTGTTATATGGAGAATACAAAGAAACTGATGGGACCCAAAACCAATAACCGAAGCTCATTCTAGAGGTATCTTTTTGGAGCCAGTTGGTAGAATTTTATAGTTTGCACTTATGCAACCTACGCCAAATTGGCTAAAATATGGAAGCAGAAAAAAAGTTTTTCTGTGGAGACAGGAAAAATCATATGTGCTGCACAATTTTCTATACAAAAATGAATCATTTTGTGGTGGTAGATTCTATTTTCGAAAAACATAAGCATTTAAAATAATGTGATTTCGAAGGGGTTTCACAATGTGGAATGGTTGCCTCCTGCAACCAGCTCTCCAAGTTGCTTCCGAAACCCGCTTCGCAAAAAGTCTGACAAATGCTTTAATGAGGTTCAAAGATTGCATTGAGATCGTTATATAACAGAGAACAAGATTCAATGGTTAAAAGCAGATGAGAGGTTTACAGACGTTTTTGTTCATCGATTTCGGAAGGCATTTAGCACATTTCAAGGACTGTTTTAACATTGCAAAGGTTTGTATTTTCACCGTTTGTCCTTCCTGGTTTGGTACCCAATACGCAAATTCATGGGCGAAAAAGTTTTCAGATTGTTTTAAACAAGTTCATGGTCAAGTTATTTGTCACACTCCTCATAATGGCTATTTTCATAATCAGTTTAACTCAGTACAACATTGTCTATATGGGACGCGTATGCAGCATGATTTAATACTAAAAATTGTTTTTTTTGTCTCCTTTACTTTAAGGTTGAACTCTACTGTACTGAAACAATGTACAAATATGAAAGCAGAAATAGAGGAAGGGGAGAAAACCATGCCTTGAAGTAGACGGGGATTGTCATAGGCTAGGCAAAGATTCCATTTGCATGTAATTCGCCAAAAAACCAGTCCAAGGCTGCATCAACATCTCCATCATGAGAAACGCCCATTATCATTTGCGTTCCAAGAGACTACATTTCACTCATGCATTTTGTCAAACACTTGGTGAGCAACTACAAGCTTCCATATTGGCATAAGGAGGTTTCCAAGGCCCATTGAAGAAGTCCATTTCGTGAAAAATCCTCTTATACAATCTACCATCACCTGCAATACGCAGGGCTACAGTAATCTTGGAAGAATCATCAATGTGCCTTGGAGAATCATTTAGATTCGTGGTGGATTTATTTATTGGCACAATCAATCTTGTCCTGAATGTTGGAATGTCACAAAGTTTGGCTTAAAACTGCCAATGCATTTGCTTAAAAGTTACAAGGATCCTTTTAACAAACATTTTTTGCGTACCTTCCAATCATCATAGTCCGCCAGACCACATTTCTTTGGTGAGTTTTGCCAAAAGTTTACAGCCTTGGCATGCTACCATATTTTGCATTAGAACGAAGAGTTCCAAGGCAAACCGACCGTATCCGTTTTAGCACACTTCGGAATAAGCTGGAAAAAGGGGGTTGATTTGCTAGGTTTGGACATCTGTTTGTTGAATTTGATGGAAGTGTGCAAATACCCCTCAAATAAGGTCATGCCTTGAGCAAGCTGCAACTATCAGATTCCATGAGAAGGCGTTCAGACAACCATGACTTCCACACTTAGCATACATGTTGATAAGTTCAATCTATAACAATGGGTGTGCGCCAAATTTGAATCCCCTATGTTTGATGTTTGAGTGGTTTTGCTTACCCTGTGAGAGGGCTTTCTTGGCAATGCATGCGTGCAATCGAACATAATATGCAGAAGAATCTACAAAAAACGTTGTGTGCATTAAATAGAATGTGTAACGCCACCATGATTTTGATTGAGATGGGCTTTGCACCTATCAATTGCATATGCCAGAAGCTTACATGCCTTTAGCAAGAAGTTTTTTTTCCAACAAGCAATGCATCCTTGACGCCACATTGATCTCTTTGGTGCAGTATAGAGAGGACAGGAGCGGTATGGAGGAAACTAGAAAAGATTGTGGAGTCTTCCAGTTCTAGCAATCATACCACTTTGGCCATGCTTTGCACAAAACAAACCCACATGCTTACTATCATAACTCCTATTTTATTGTTTTAATTTATTTTATCATTTTAATCGTAATTAGTTAACGAGGTCACCGCTCCATGCACCAAAATGTGAACCCGCACCAAATTTTAGATGAGATATTAAGCGAGGGCTCTGAAATTGTCGACATTATTTTTTTGATTGAAAAGCGCACTTTAATAGATATAAATAGGTAATTACAACGTTGATCGTACAAAAGATGGGTGGAAAAAAATCACACCCCAGAATATCGATCATATCAAGCCAACAAGGTCTCGAGAGGGAGGCCAATCAAAACAATATAAAAGTGTGGACCTCAATCAAAAAACAGTGCAAACAAAACAAGGAACCAGAAAACAAGACTGTAGCTAAAAAGTTGGGCCTCAACAAAAAACATGGTGGCAGGTGGAGGAGGTGGAGGACTATCTGAGCTTATCTCCCCAGTTAGAACCAAGGTGAGCCATGTCAGGGATGGGCTCACATTCAATCTCATCTTGCTATTGTTGTTGCTGTTGATCAGGATCCACTTGACTTCCGAGAGGGAGAAAACGGTAAGGGCCAACTGCAGAAATTTTGACTTGTTGGAGGCAGACTATCCAACTCGCCAGAATCAACCAACTCGTTCGAAAACTTTTCCACCCTGTGCAGGGAGAGGGGGGTCGAGACTAAAGGGACCATCGTCAATGACGAGGAGAGTGAGCTTCGTCGACTCTCAGGAGCGACGCCTGTGAAACCCCTGCACCCTCGAGGAGCGGCGAGAACGATGTGGTCGAGACGGCGAGTGGCGGCGAGAAAGAGCATCAAGAGGAACATGAATGACAACACAAGGGGCAACAACCCAGTAGTCGAGCAGGCGCCAGAGGTGTTCAACCTTCAACCGGACTTTCTCGGCTTGGTTATGAATTTGGAGCATCATAGTGGACAGAGTAGCCACTTTATTAATAACAGACAAAAATTCTATACATATGAACATTATTAAATATGAAATTATTTCTATCTTTCCAAAGACGAAACGACAATACCAACTCTGAATATGTGCCCAAAAATTTGTTGTAAATTGCAAGAAGTAGAGCTGAAGTCCCCAAAGAGAACCATCTTCCACGTAAAGAAATCTAGAGAGAAGGGTTGAAAAAGAGAGTGAATTCATTTCCAGGTTGATTGAGCCTACATGGACAAAACCGAGAAAATATGCTTGATAGACTCAGGTTGGTGATGAACTTGGTAGGTGGGGTTCAAACCCATATGCTTAAGTTGGTCCCCTTGTAGGGAAGCCCAAAGTGTAAGATACACCATGGGAAGTGATCTTTTTTTGGGCTCAACAACAAATAACTAAACCCTTTCAAACCTTCATTTCCACATCTGATGTTTGGGAGGCAATGTTCCAACAGTGATTAAGTGAATTGACATTCACTGATATGTAGGGTGAGAAGAGAGCAACTCATAGCAGGGTTTGTAATTGCGGAGCGGAGTAGTGGAAGACCAATTCTAGTCACGTACCACCACGAGACACTTGAAGTGACGCCAATTTTGTGTAATAAATTCCTCAGGCATGTAAGCAATGATTTTCATGATTGTTCCAACATCTTGGTGTCGAAGGTTGAATTTGATAGTTAAGGCTCCCCATGACATCTAAGATCTGGACTGTTTGTAAAATAAATCATCCCACCACTTTAATGCCTTTTCTGAAGAGTCTGAATAGCTTTAGCCCAAAGAGTTAGAGTGAGAGGGGCATCATGGAAGGTAGAAAATAGATGACCACCAGATGTGAGTAGGAGTTAATAGAAAGACCAGTTCTAAAGCCATCCCCTTTCCAAATAAGGTGTGATTCAAGCAATTCCTAGGATTTCTAAATACTTCGAGCTATAAAACTACCTCTGATTTTGACAGAGACTGGGCAGAGAAGAAGGGATTAGAAGTTGAGGCCTTCCCAGGCTTGTCTTCCCAGGAGAGAACCTTGAGCAAATGTAATGCCAGAGCAAAATATTCTGAGGCTTCATTCCCTTCCAAGCTACAAATCAACCATTTACACAAAGAGGCTCATCCTTGAAGCTTGATGTCAAACAGGGCAAGGCACCAACTTCTTTGGGTTCTGCAACAAATGTCCTATGCTACTCTGTGAAACCCCTCGTGGCCTTAAACATTAGCCCAGAGCAAAGTCTTTGAGAATTTTTTCGAGCTTGACATAGGTAGTATTCATAAGAAGGATCTTAGCAAGAGGAATAATACACATGAGTGGCGACAGATGATACCTTGGAGCAAATTTGAAATTTTCCTGCTAGAGATAGTGGTTTAGTAATCCAATAAGAGATTTTGTGCTCCACTCGTTGAATAACATAGCTCCAAAGCTACGTCAGAGGTAGCTTGGAAGGCGAAATGGAATGCCAAGGAATTTGAATTGAGTGTCTGGTTGGATCCAAATCCATTACAACCCTTCCAAGCCATGGAGGGATAGGGGATTGTGACTGTTGATAATACTAGAGTTTTATTCCATTGAATGGATGAACTAGAGGCCAAGCAGAAAGTGTTAAGACAGTACCAAAACGGGTGTGAACAAAAATGTTCTTTTTCAAAGAGAGTGAGAAAAGAAACATCAACAAAGTGGTCATTGATCAACTGTTGGTCATGTGACTCGCAACAGCAATCCCCTTGATAAGAACTTGGAAATCACTTTAGGCTAGTAAGTAACTAAAGCCTTCAGTTGCCAACACGTAGATCGAAGGGGCCAAAGGGCACCCTCGATGGATGGATCTGAACAAACCAAACCTGGAAGATTGAGCTTCATTGGTAATGATGCAAGCTTCGGCATCATTGAAAAGCATCTACACGGTGTGGACAAATCTGGGACCGAACCAAAGAGCCTGAAGCATTACCAAAATGAAACACCACTCAATGCGGTCATAGGCTTTGGCATAATCAATTTTTATAAATAAGGCTTTCGAGTTGGATTGGCGATCCCATTCCATCCCTTCCCAAATAGTTCAATGTTATTGTCAAGAGGGTAAGTGCATGGAAATGGGGGGCCAAAAGGGGGTAAAAAAGGGACACCTTTTTCCTGAAATCAGCGAAACCTGAACTTCATTGAATACTTTGGCATGCTTATGCTCAAAATTTGACAAAGTGATAAGAATAAGTACTGTAGTTTCTAAACTACTATTTTTTTAAAAATGGTTGAGATTAAGAGGGTCAAATGTGGTGCAGACACAAAGTATGTCTATTTTTGTGTAAAAAAGATAAGAACCTATTGTTCTATATTCTTTTTCAATCCCTTTGGTAGAAAGTTAGCTAAGACCATGTATGAGGTACCACTAATTTTTCATAATTTTTGAATGAATGTATATTTTTTTATTAATTTTCAAAGTGCACATATCCCGAAAATAAAATATTTGTGTGTGCACCCCATAACTTTGAGAAAAAAGTTATTTTTAGTTTTTTTTAAGTGCGCATATAATGGAGTTTAGAAAAAACACTTTTTAAAAAATATATGAAAAAATCGTAAATTGTGCACCAAAACGTATGCATAGGTTTCTGCAAGAAAACAAGGCACTAGTAAAAGAAATTATGGATGAAAGCCTTAAACTAATGGGATTTTATAAAGACTTATATCGTCATCAAGGTAAAACCAATCTTGACATCATAGTATAACTTATTTTTGAATATTATGTTTTAATGCGCGAGATATTGGGGTGCACGTGTGAAATTTTGATGTTTTTTTGTTAAACATGGTTTTAATCACACAGAACACAGTCCAAACCTCTGGTTTGGAAATCCAAGCCTTTGAATTTGGTATTACAAACACTAACAAGATGCAATGTGAGCGCGTTATAATGCGGGCGCATTATAACAAAGTAATAGGCCGCATGTTTAGATTTTTTTTAATTAGCCATAATGCGCTCACGTTATAACGCGAGTGTGTGTTATAATGTGTCCCCGTATTTTGCATGTCGCATTATAACGCAAGTGCGTTATGGCCAAAATGGCCAAAAAATGGATTTGTGTCCGCTTTTTGGTCCCCCATTTCCATGCACTTACCCAAGAATCTACATGTGCTTAATAAACCTCGTTTGTTCGCTGTGGACAACAAGAGAAAGGAGGTTTGTAATTCTATTGGATAAATCCTTAGCAACGATGTTATAGGAAACATTAAGAAAAGTGATAGGTCGCCAATTGGAAATTTGTTTAGGGTCCCCCAACTTAGGAATAAACTTGATGTTGCCTTGGTTGATCAGCTCACCGAGTGAGTTGGAAGCGAGATCCTCAAGGTAGACATTGTAGAGGTCAGCTCCCAAAGCATCCCACATGGTTTGATAAAATTTAGATGGGAAGCCATCAATGCCTGAGGCTTATCAGGAGCCATTTGAAAAGCAACCTCCTTAAGTTCTGCAAGAGATAGGGAACAATCACACGCAAATCACTAGGTATGAGAGACTTTGTAGGGCACATCTTGCATGCATTTAAGCAACGCCTCTCCTCTAGCATGGGTAACAGGTTGGGAGGCAGAGACACCATGATAATGGTGGACAAACGCTTGAATAATGTGTAATGTCCCTGTCTAGGATAAGTTAGGAAATAATATAAATTTGATCACACACTACTGGAAAATAATTAATTTTCAAACCCCAATTGTTGTAATTTTAAAAAATTCATATATTTGGCTAGAGAAGTCCAAATGAGCTGAAAATTTGGATATTAGACCACAAAAATATGAAGAATAATATGCAAAAATCAGATTCCGCACAGTCAACATGAAACCCTATTTTACCCTAAAATTTAGGTCGCTTAGCACATTTAGGGCACCAAATCTACTCCAAAAATTATAGAAACACCTTCTCCTTATTTCTCCTAATTGCTACAATCACATTCAATGTTAAATAGATCCCAAACTGCAGATCTGAAATTAATATTTAATTGTTAGCAACCAAATAGCTGGCAAACAGTTGAAATCTTCTAAAATTCATAACTCCTTCAATATTACATAGTTCCCTTCAAATAAAATGCAAATAATTCTATAAATTAATATATTTCCAAAGAACTAAAGATCTAGATTTTATGATAACTGAAACCCCTCCAAAATAACCCCCAAAATCCCCAAACCAGTCACTAGGGTTAGAATAAATTGCATAAATGATTTCTGGCACTTAATAACCCTTCAATACACTCAAAATAGCTGCCCAAACTTAGCAAAAATAAGCCAACACAAATCAGATCTTGAATGTAGATGATTTACCCTTAAAACATGTCAAAATAAGACCCATATCAAGTCGTCATAGTTGGAATAATTTCATCATCAAAGTCAGATCATAAAGACATCAAAAATCACCACCAATCATTCAAATATCCTCATCAAAAAAATGTGCCACATCCCAAAGCAATTCGCCAATGTTAACAAGTGGGTAAGTGCACCAAGTTGGGGGGCCAAAAGGGTGTCTTAAGTGGACGCATTTTTTTGAAAAATAAAAAACTTCAACTTGTACGAGTTTTTCGAAATAGTTACACTCAAAATTAGAAGATGTTGTAGAAATATGAATCGTAGAATTTTGAGTCTAGTTTCTAAGCTATTAAATTTTATTGAAAATGGATAAATTTAAGTGGGTCAAACAACTAAAATACCAACAGGGGCTCCTATTTTTGTTAAAAAACATAATCGAGTGACTTTCATGCTCCCCACCATTTTTTGAGCACCATTGAGTATTTTTGAAAACCCTTTGGTAGAAAGATAGCTAGGAGCATTTAGTTTGTGTTAGAATTTTTTAAAGATTTTTTTAACGAGTATTTTTTTATTTATGATTTTTCTAGTACATAAATTTTATGTTTTGAAAAATAACAGACCTCCGACCATGCCCCCCCTAACTACCTCAAAAAATATCAAATATTAGATTTTTTTTTAATATGTATAGAATTATGCCTAGTTTGTTGTAGTATTTTTTTTTTTCAATTTCGATGACCCAAACAAAAGATACATGATGAAAGATAGACATATTTAAACTTCAAAAAATAGTTATAAAAAGGCATAGTTAGAAAATAAATAATATGGAAACCTTATATTAGTCAGAAAATTTGAAAAATTATATTTTTATAAAGAAGAAACTCTGTTCTACATCGTGGTATAATTTTTTAAAAATGGATCAATTGTTTTATTTTGATTTATCATAGAGGAAGTGGCATTTTTACATTTTCCTATAAAGACGCGTTGTTTGTTGTGTTTGTGCAGGTCCATGCCTCAGGGTTGGGGATCCAAACTGGATCCCAAGCCTTGAGGCATGTGCTGGAAAAAGTAAAAAGCATAACGCGTACGCATTATGCTTTGTTTATATATTGTGGCCCCCCAACATCCCTTTTATTTAAAGCAGACATAATGCGTACGCGTTATAACGCATAAGTGTTATGCTTTGGTAAATCCCAAACCTAAGAATTTAAAACGTGGTCGCGTTATAATAGAACGCATATGCGTTTTGCTTTTTTCGGGTTTTTGTCCACTTTTTGGCCCCCCAAATTCATGCACTTACCCAAGTATGAATCATACAAAGAACATACTTCAACACAAGAGAGCTCAACAAATGGAACAAGAGAGAATACTTCAATTGATCAAAACCAATTCACTAACTTCCCACACAAGAGAGAGAGAGAGAGAGAGAGAACATTAATGAGCATGCATTCTAACTCCAAGCATGAAGTATCAAATAAATCTCATCATAACATAAGTCTAACAATGATCCTAGCACTCCTTTTATAAGCAAGGAGGCACAAAATTTGAAATCCCTAGGAGAGGGAAATTATTAAATAAAAGTAGTTTATTTTCCCTAGGCGTGGCGTCCCCTTTTCAAAGGGTGATTTTACATAACAAAGAATTATTTGGAAGCCATGTCTCTGATTTTAAGCCAATGAAGCTGAGCACGACGCAGAGCACCCCTGGCTTTATAAGCTTCTTCAATTTTGAGTTTGTGTCTCCAATGGGCATCCTGGAGTTGCAATATTTGATTGAAATGAGAGGCATTAAGCTCTTATGAGATTCGTTGGAATTCACAATATGAGGCATTATGGGCAGCTTGTTGAAAAAGAGCATCTTGTTTTCCATATATGCGAAGAAAAGTGTTGGTCTTAGTGATGGCATCATTCCACCAAGATATCCAACCTTGTTGACTGTTATGGCGAGGAACCAGACTCCAAACACGTTGAATATGTGCCACAGACCAAGCATGCTTCAAGTGTGCAATATTGAGGTAAAATTGAGAATAAACCCTGTTTTTTTTAAAGGAGCAAGCTAAATGTTAGGAAAATAATGTTTACATTATATTTGTGGTGTTAGTGATTATGTAAATGTAGAAATATAATTACTATTGTAATAGTGAAGTTGTTAATAAACAACTCACGAATATAGGTGGTTAGTCGTATTTGGTTACTTAAGTCATATTGTTGTATATAATAACAATATTATGTACTTAGATTAGTGGTTGTTCATTTGGAGTTATATGGGGTGTGTTGTTTAACCTACCTCCTAATTTATAGGAGCCTCATATACTATATATTTGTACGAAGTTTGTGATAGATATTAACAAAGATATTTAGTGTTTAATCTCTACAACTGTCAATATTCCATGATTTGGTATCAGAGCAAGTATGGGCTGATGAAGATTTATTAAGGGGCTTCTCCAAATTCGTTGTTGCCCCTGGTAATGAGAGAAACTAGATTTGTGCAAAAAGTTTAGTGTAAAATTAAATAGCTTTAACTTAGGTCTGTTTGATAGCCGTGTGGAAAATCTTTGTGGATTGTTATTCTGAAAAATCTGGACTTCCCGGTGTGAGTGTAATTATGCACATGAGTGTGTGGCTATTGAGACTAGAAGAAAGAAACAACTACAACATTTCTTCAGTCACGTCACTGTGAAATCTATTAAAAAATATAGAAGTTTGGGTCGTTCAAAATCTCTCGCATGGCATGTAGCATATACAAAGTGGATTTTTTTGATGAATTCCATTCAAATATTCAATAAATTAGACTTGTGGGGTTTTAAGTTCTATTACAGACATCATCCGAGAGAGTGTGCTTCTGCAATTGAGTTTGTTGTTTGAGACCTGCATTGGACTTTCCATAAGTTTCTAGACCTGTGCATTTGCATTTGCCTTTTTATAGCATTCATCTGAAAACTACTTCCTGGAAAGAAGAGTGTGACAGTTGTTATCATTCCTCACGGGTAGGTCTTTTGATTTTATCCCTTGGTGCTCAATCCATGACAGTTTTTTGGCACGGATTTTACTATTTCGCATTACATGAAGGGTGATCTTCCCACGTGGAATCCACATGTCACAGTCATTGCATTAAAATTTGAGTTCCAACCTAACCTGCATTGGAAAGTGAGAAACCATTTCGCTCTGAGCCTTCCCCACGTACGCATCGGCATCGAGGAAGTTTTCATTGGATTCTTCATATTTGTCAAAGAATCGTGGCAAGTAGGTAGTCAAATTAAAAATTATTTGTAATTTTCTAGTGTTGTTTTATTACGTATTAACATTAGATTGCATGTTAAGTTTGACAATGGTGTAGTAGTATTTAAATGTTTATTGGGAATCATGTGTTGTCTTTAGTTTATTCCTTTTGAATTAATTTTTTCATTATAATCCGTAAGTCAAATTTAACTTTTGTGGTATGATTAATTTATTTTCTATTTATAGCCTTATGCTATATTAGAATGTCATGTTTTTAGGTGTTTAATTTTTAAGTATATATAGTTATAGTTTGTTATTAAATTCAGCGAGTCTTGTTATTATAAAGTCTTTACGTTTTGTAAAAAAAATTCACATAGTCAATGTGTTAAATTGTCAAGTCTAAAATATCTTGTTGTCATTGTCAAAGTAAAAGAGTAATTGTGGTCAAGTCAAGTCAAGAGTCAAAATTTGTAAAAATAAAAAAATTGCCTCACGGACACATTTTCGGTGTTACCCGACGTCCGAAAAATAATGTGTTTCACATTGCGGGGAGAAATTTATAAAAATAAACCCAATGTGGAAAATGTTGAGCTTCATATTCAAATTAGACTAAGCTAGCAGCATGGCATTGGAGGACGAAGGCATCAGAGGCTGGAGGTCAAGCAATGACCTCTCGTCAGTCGCCAATGATGGGGCTGCGCAGAATGATTTGGTGGCACGTGTGTGATTATTTTAGCGTACAATGTGTTTGATTTCAACATTTCAGTCTGGTGTAATTTTCTGCGTGTGAAAAATAAGAATAGATGTTCATTCCTTTTCACATGTGTGTGTGGCTATTACTACATATTTCCCTAATTAATAACATAGTGAAGAACAAATAACACACTGAAATGCAACAACATGAATCTTGAAGAGGTTGAACAGTCAGATGTGTTCTTGTTCATACGTAGGTTTGTGGTTAGCCTCTGGAAAACCATTGAAGGTTGTTCAGATGTGTTCCTGCTTGAGTTCCCACACTGTTAGGTTAGATGTTTTGCCTAGAGTGATTGGTTGATAAGCAAATGATTCCTGAGCATGTTCCCATCCTTGTCGATCAGATGTGTTCCCGACAGTACATGGTTGATAATGAGTTGATGTGTTCCTTCTTCTACCTTCAGTTTGAGTGTTGTACCAAGATCATGAGCAAGCACGGTTGACAGGCTGCAGAGGAAGTGTGAAAGTTCTTTTACTACCATGTAAACATTAAGAGGCAGAATGTTAGGAAAATAATGTTTACATTATATTTGTGGTGTTAATGATTATGTAAATGTAGAAATATAATTACTATTGCAATAGTGAAGTTGTTAATAAACAACTCACTAATATAGGTGGTTAGTCGTATTTGATTACTTAAGTAATATTGTTGTATATAATAACAATATTACGTACTTAGATTAGTGGTTGTTCATTTGGCGTTATATGGGGTGTGTTGTTTAACCTACCTGCTAATTTATAGGAGCCTCATATACTATATATTTGTATGATGTTTGTGATAGATATTAACGAAGATATTTAGTGTTTAATCTCTGCAACTGTCCATATTTCATAACCAAGTGATATTAAAGAAGATGGGAGGTGATATGATATAAGAGCAATGTCAACAACAATGACAAGGTGACCAAAATTGGGGGAAAGATAGAAGAAGTCTTGGCTAGGCATCAGGACATAGTCAAGACATTGAACAATACAGTCTTGCCTTAGTCTAAAGCTGGACCGGGTCAACCATCAAGAGGAAGAGATATCCTTGAAAGGGATGTTAAGATTAAATAATCCGAGCTTGTGTCTTAGATAGAACTAGGCCTCCCGTTATCCTACACATCAACGCATATGCATATGGTCGACCTTGTCTTCTAAGTATTCCACCATATTAAAGTCTCCACAAAAAAATCCAAAGAGCATTAAGAAAGGAGTCGACAAGCCATCTCCAAAAAAGAGCTCGCTTAACTACATCATTGGATGCATAAATATTAGGAAGCCCAAGGATGCACCCGTCGAAATCAAACAACATCCAAAACACCCGATGGGTGGGGTTAGAACCCCAATAAATCACACGTTGTGCGAATTCAAGAGCAAGCAGTGTCATGACCCCTCCACGTCCATGCTCATGATTGGACATGTGGTATGTCACATGGGGCCAAATTGTGCAAGAAACATACTAGAATAAAAATATTTCAAGATTAACTTCTTGCAAACAAATAATACACATATGCTGAAAAGTGAAGACAAATATATTGTTGTCATGTGGTTTTGCAAGGTCAAAATTCCAAGGGAAAACATGACAACTTTACCCAAGTGTCAATTTTTTTTCCCAAAGCCCCTCCTGAGTCATCCTCTGGGTTAGTCTACCTTTTGTGTCATACACTTCCCATCATTGAAAATCATCATAATGCGATAAAAAACCTTCCCAAGTGTTGGAAACATGGTCATACGGTCATTTAGTCCATTCAGTGAAGTGTCATCAAGAGTTGAAATATTTCCCAGACTTAGAAAGGTTATTCCCTAGCCTTTTCGACAATGGTATGCATCATACGAAGCTAATCAAGGAGCCTAAGGGCATCTGAAGATGTCATGGAAGAGTCTTAAATGAAATGGAACATGTTTAGGGAAGTTTGGGAAAGTTTCAGAGGTTTTGTCCAGTCAGAACAATGAAAATGGGTTCTGGAGGCTTAAGGAATGTGCAGTATAAAAAAGCACCTGAACTTCAACTAAATATTTTGGGAGCTTTTGGATGAGTCAAGAGGTAAACAAGATACCGTCCAAAATCTTATATGATTCTCTACATGATGGAGTTTTCACATTCTGCACAAGACCCAAGAGCTTCTTTGTGTAGACCAATTTCAACAGTCTCACCCTGTAATCTAGAATGTAAAAGCAACATTTTTGGAGAAGGGGGTAGAATAAAGTCTTGAAAACCATCCTATTGATCTCAAAATTGTCTTGGGAGTCACAATCATATAAATTTTTTCCAAAAAAATTGTCTATAACTCCAGGAAAGTCGGTTTCATCATTCCAACAGTTAGTCATTTTTCTAGTTTGGATGGGTAGCAGGGTTTTTCACTCCGAATGTCCCAACTATCTAGGACAGTGGGTAAATTTGGGACACCTGGGACAAAAAAGTGCACCCCACCCACCAGATGAAGCCCTTAGACCCTCATGTGACTGTGATCCTGCCCGGGAGAGTGCTTAAGGTTTTCATGTGCAAATTTGACTAAGTATTGAGCCTTTAAGCCTTGGGCATATTTTTTCACCTCCACTGTCCTATCTGTCTGGGAAAGTTGAAACAGTTGGGATAGTAAAGTGCAACCCACCCATGCCCCTCCTTTGGTTCTTAATGCGACCTCATTCTAGCTCTCGGGTGCTCAAAACTCTCAAACCAGTGACCTGATCACAACGAAACTAACTGGGCCACAAAAGTGTGCCCCCCACCTTTGCCTTCAAAAACAAGTATTAAAGCATGTTTTTTAAACTTAAAAATAGACTTGTTTTTACCTTTTAAATAGCTTCCCAAGTCTTTCCCTCTTCATTCTTTGAATAAGTCGGCCTAGGCAGCCATTGAAGACACCTCAAATCTCATATAAGCCTACAAATTTACCAGATATACCTATTTTTTCATTCGGGGAAGCCATGGAAGCTGAAACAAAGAAATCTTCATATCTCTCAAACCAGTGACCTGATCACAACGAAACTAACTGAGCAATTGTACACTCTAGGCGCCTTGAAGAACACAATATTATGGTTTGGGAAATTAATGTTGGAATTTAATTAAATTATAATAGCCTCTAGTAGTAGTAATTCATCCTTTTTATGCATGTTTATTTAGGAACATTCTAAAAGCTTAAAAAAGGTTGAGATTAATCACTTAAAAAGTGAAATCAAAATCTAAGACAAAGTTTGATGTCATAGTCATTTTTTTTGGAATATTGTCTTATAACACATGATAAATTGAAGCGTACACTCGAGATTCTTATATTTTTGCAAAATATGGGTTCATTCACAAACTAAATAGTCCAACCCTTCGACTTAGATATCCTAGCCAAATCCAAGCCTAAGGGTTGACAATTTACAACCCAAATCAGACATAATGTGAGTGCATTATAATACACTCACATTATACCATGAGTGCATTATTGCATGCTCACATTAAAATTTCTTTAGAAAAGGCATAAGCACAAAAAAAACTAATCACTAGTGAATTTGGTCCAACAATGCATGTGAATTGCACTATTTTTGTACATTCTTACAATGATGTAGTCTTTTGAGACATTCCATATGATAATTGAGTACTTTTTATGTTTGCTACATTGATAAAACATTCTCATTGTATTTTTGTCTTATTTTCAATAATTGTTTTGAGAAATTTCTCATCATTGCTTAAGATTTGAGTGTTTTTTCATTGTTTCTTATATTCCTAACATTCATAAAACATTTTTTTGTGTCAATTGTCTTATGTTGATGTATATTTGAGAATCATGGGGAGGATACCAAAAAGGAAAAAACTTGAGGAGATAGAGAAACAAAGGGAATGAATGCAAAAAAGGCGTGGAAAAACCAAATTCAAGGTGTCTTTTCCAAATAAAGTAGATGTTGACAAAGATCGTCTATCATCTAACAAATACATGAAAGAAGAAAAAAATAAA
This sequence comes from Taxus chinensis, assembly GCA_019776745.2. Taxonomy (NCBI): domain Eukaryota; kingdom Viridiplantae; phylum Streptophyta; class Pinopsida; order Cupressales; family Taxaceae; genus Taxus; species Taxus chinensis. The sequence continues at coordinate 30,312,499 of CM034152.1, forward strand.
ACAAGGGAACGAGTGCAACCAATTCATGAAAGAAAGAAATCAATATATAGAGGTGAAGGTATGCCATCTCTTCCAAATGAAATTGATAGTGAAACATATCCTCAATTAAATCAATAAATAATGAATGTTCAATCAATGATGATGCAATGACAAATTTAAAATTATATGTTACACTAAATGGTCAACATATTCAACACATACAAAAATTAGCAAATTATGAAGATGAACAACATTTATGTAAAGTTCAACCAACTTTACCATTGAGATCGCTGATTACGATTTTGTGTAAAACACTTGGGCTTTTACTTGAAATTGATGAAAATATTTTAAACCCAATGAGTGATAAGATTGGTGAACACACTTGTAGAGGAAAATTTAATAAGATATGGAAAACATTTTTTCATGACTTAAATAAAAGAAGAAGATGTCAATTGTTTGTTGAAATGATGAAAAATATTAATTTTAGACCCACTATGAAGACCCTTGGCCTAAGAACATCTATGACCGACCGTGAAAAATTGAATGTAAAAAAATCTGATGAATGCATACCAAGCAATAGGTCCAACCTCACGTACAAAAGATAGTAATACTACCTGACATGTTATTACATCAAATATAGTAAGTAAAACAACAAAGAAACATGGTTTAATTAGGAAAACAAGCAGTGAACTAAAAATAAATATAAAAAACACTGTTGACAGCTATTAAAAGGCACGAAAGAGTTGAGGATCCCAATAATAATGAATTATGGGCATTCTCTAGTAGACTCTCATAGAGATACAAAGACATAGTTGAAGAGTTAAAATCCAAAATTGAAGAATTTTGAAAAACTAATACAAGGGTTTCACCTAGTGAAAAAGACATTTTAAAAAGAAGAATGGGTTGCTGAAACTTTGAATCACATCCTAAACATTTTTTATATATGTCACAAACACGATTTCATATTAAGTTTAAAGAGACTTATCTCAAAATAGAAATTAGTCAAAGGTATTTTCAAACGACAAAATATTTTTATGTTAAAATAAATCAATCACGGACTACTTTTTGTTGTACGGTCCATATTAAATTTGTTATACATTCCAATGTTTTTTGGCATATATGTGTTATTTTTCATACTGAGAATATTTTACAGGAGTGTATGATAAATGATCCACCTAAATCAACAAGAGATTTCATCTAAGTGTTTTTTGTACAAAGAAGAAGGTTAGTTTTTTGATAAGAAATCATGTTTGGATGGAACGTGTGATAGTTGTGGTTGTTTGCAACATTTTCAAAATTGTGTACACATAGAGAATTCACATGCAATTGGAAATAAAGTAGTTAGTTTGGGGAAATATAAGTCAATGGCATATACTTCAAAAGATGATAAAGAGGCCAAGAGGTGTGAATTAGTGAGTAAAGAAATAAGTGTATCTAATTTTATGACTATATTTTGAGAGAAGATAGTGTATGAGGATGCAAGGCATACTCATAAAGCTCGATGGTTAGATGAGAAATTCAGGTTAGCAAGGACACATTTCCTCTTGGTACCATTTTGTTAGTTGTTGATTTTGTAAAGAACTCTATGCTACAACCACAAAATGAAGTCCAATCATAGTACTACAACTCTAATTAGGTTTCCATATTTTAGCATATAACATTCACTCATGCTCCAAACAACACAAAGGAAAACATGTCTAAACCAACTTCCAATAGCCATGTGGGTCATGAGGTTTCCATAGTTGTTGGGAATTTTCTCCCCAAGTTTCATGCAATGAGTGTTGCATTGGCAAGAAATACCAATTTTACAAATGTATATTCATTCTTTATTTAGTCGTTTTTGTGCATATTCTTGTTTAATCCAACAATACCAATTTCACAAACATATATTCACTCTATATTGATTTGTTTCTTTTCATGTTCTTGTTAAATATTTCATTCGACACAAACTTTGTTCATTCTACATAGGTTATTTAGTTTATTTTTCCCTAAATAATTGCAAGCCAACATGGTATTTAAGAGGAGAGCATGAAGGAGGAAGTCTCGAATAGACCCTAAAATGGGTGTCAAACTTGATTAAATACTTGACTAAGATGAAGAGTTAGTTGAAGCTCATCAAAAACAATAATTTTAGACTAGTCCAAATCACAAAATAGAGCTAAAAATATCACCATAGATGGAGGTAACTGGTAATTTTAGTAGGAAGCGCACAACATCTAAAAAAATTCCTTCAGAAATGATTGGACAACTGAAAACATTGCTGGAGAAATAAGAGATGTTGAAGAGAATGGGTATTCCATTAGAATTGTTGTAGAAAAGGGGGGTGTCTCAGTGGATTCATTATCAAACTGGCTAAATCGTATCACAACTATTAAATGCAAAGGTCCCTCAACCATACAATCATCTCAAGATGAGTATGAAATTGTAAATACTGTAAAAATGTGGTTGATATGGGTCATGGGATGCAAATAAAATCATTAAAAGAACACGTGGAACACATATGTGTCATATGAGATAAGAAGATTCCATTTACTGATGATATGCCTAACAAATCTTGGTGAGTAGGGTTCAAAAATAGGCATACATATTTGTCTTTAAGGACTGCACAAGGCCTTGATCGTGACGACAATTATGCTTAGCCCTGACAAAGTTGTTGTATTTTATGAAAAATTGGATCAAATATATAAAATTGAGAAATATGGACCACAAAGGATATGGAACTACGATGAAATTGGTGTGCAAGCTAGAAGGAATTAAGGGATGAGGGTGATTGCAAAAAAGGGCAGTAGAAGTGCACCCCACACATTCCCAAAGAGTAGAGAGTGGATCTCAATACTTTTTTGTGTTAATGCAATAGGGAAAAGTATACCATGTTTCTATATTTTTAAAGCACAATGAAAATTAGCTAACTACATTTCTGATTGTGAGCCTGGTGCATGTATGGTAGCCCAACCATATACATGGATGACAAAGGAATTATTTCTGAATTGGTTGCACCACTTTTCTAGATCAATTTTGGGTGGTGTTTCACCATCAAATAGACATATACTCATTTTTTGACCATGACAGCCACGTGTCATACACGAAAATTCAAGAGGCAAGAGGATTGGGCACTGATCTAATCACTTTGCCTACGCACACCAACCACATGTTGTAACCTTTAGATGTTAGTTTGTTTTTCACAATTAAAAACCTATTTCAAGGATGAAAGATCCAAATAGATGGTTGAACATCAAAAGTAGATGTGCTAAGATCTGAATTGAAAACTCTTAGCAACAAGGATTTTAAGAGAGCATTAACTCCATCAAATATAAAATATGGTTTTATGATGATTGGAATATGGCCTCTAAACATAGATGCATTGGTCAATGGCATGCGCCCTAGTGCATTGAATGTTGAGTTAATAGAGGAGGAAATAGCTATGGAGAGCATTATGGAGATGGTTGGTTATAAAAGAGATGAAATTGAACAATTTATCAAAGATAATGGAGAAACAATCCACTAAAATGCTCATCAAATCTAACAAACAAAGGATGCAACAAACCAGCAACAATATGATATAATTCATAAATTAGAGGTGGAGGTGATAAAGTCAAATCATCAAGAGTGGAGAAATTTTTAAGTTAGATTCGGAAAGTTAGTCAAGTTGGAATTCATGTGCAAGTTGAAGAGAACACACCAACTCATGTGATTCTGACACAAGAACCCATCACAACCAATGACGGGATGAGTATGCCAACTTTAGTTATCCAGCCTGAATGGTTGAAAGAAGATGCTACGAACTTGAGGGATCCAATGGAACTTTCCAATGAGGATATTTCTCTTTCCATATCATCCCCTCCTCTTAGCATGCCATGTGGAATATGTAGTCACAAAATCATGCACTTTAGACATTATTTATCCCAGTCTCATACTAATATTTAGAAGGTTCTTGAGTGAAGAAAGTACTAACCAACCCTCGTATTTTAGCCATCTTGTTTTATTTTATTTTTTCATTACTAAACTCTTGCACCCATATGCCCAGTCAACTTCTGTCATCGCACGTCATTTTAGCCTCGACTGGTACTCCTGTGGGCACCCCGGTCCTTTTTGCACTTTCCTGCCACTTTTTGGGCTCTTTCTAGTCATTTGAGGTCTTTATATTTCTTGTGGTCGAACTTTTTAGGGTTAATTATGAAATTAGACCGAGAGAACCCTATAAATATAAAGTTATGAGACTATAATGAGGGACCTAACATCACTTACTACTATCACTCATCTAGAGCTACATCCATCTATTATATTGGAGATCACTTGCATCCACATAGCTCCATCATCACGGCACAAGACTAGGACATCTACATCACACTTCATAGGGGGAGGGATTCCATTCTATTCCATGCACACATTCTATTACATTTTCTGCACATAGTTATTGCTCGCTACTTTACAAAGTGCGATTGACACAAGAGCAACCTAGGGCATGTTCACACACACTTGCACATAGAACTACATTGAGTATGAGATCTAGTGCAACGCTTAGTTAGTAATTCCACCATTTTGACAGCTGAGGTCAATCCAACCCCTTCATATGCATTTTTCTTTTTTAGAGTTTGATGCTTGTTTTGGGGTCTTGTAGGTTTTTCTTCCATCTTGGATTATTGGTGACATCTGAAGGAGCATGATGAATCTGATACGACACACAATGAAGGTTCCAGACCACCTCCCAAATAGTTTCAAATATTTTTCACAGACCAGAATGCCCAGATGGCAGACCAGAGTGCCCGTAGGTGCCCCAGTCCCTCTCTAGGTGCTCAAGTCTAGCTAGATCCTCCAGATCCACCCTTTTCGGGACTTCTGCATAGTCGTTCTTACTTCTAAATTTTCCAGTCATCACTGTGACACTGTCCTACATGCATCTTCTATTCAACTGAGTTCTTTCCTCTTCCTCTCTTGCATATTAGGGTTAACATTTCCTTTTGCATAATTGTTTAGCTCATTTACATACTTCCTTACTGCACTTATTTATAGTTGTTCATAGCTTAGATTAACTATCCCCATTATACTACATAATTATTTAATTTTAGTTAATCAATATAGTTCACTACTATAGATATTATAATGCATGGAAAAATGAAGATGATATCCAGTTGGATATTGCAAATTTGGGGTGTTCACAAACATTTGTACAAGGCATAACAGAAAAACCATGCAATGTAGATTCAAGAAACCAGGTTGGTGGTTCGGTGCAAAACTTTCTTAAGATTCCAATTAAAAGCATTAATGAGAAATCAAAATGTGTAAATAGAGGGACTCTAAGGTTGAGCAGATAGTCAAAAATTCTCACATCGACTGACTACTCAAAACTGTTTGACGAACAAGAAGCATGAAGGAAGGAACTAGAGGAGTTGAAAGTGAGGAAGAAAGAACAACTCAAGGAGAGGAAGGAAAAAAAAATCATTACACAAGAAAAAAGGGAAACAAACAAACTAGAATGGAAACTTAAAAAATAGAGGAGGGAATAGGAAAGATGAAACAATAAGAAAATGAGAAAAAAGGAACATGCGAAGCTATAACAGGAGAAGGGGAGGATAGAAAAAAGAATGCAAAGGCAAATACGATTAAGAAGTCTAGATTGTCATATTCCTTCATAACATCCAATTATGATGGATTTATACAACATTTACACTCCGAATTTTCCAAATATGGACGATTACCAAGTCAACAGCACGCCTACTTCTAAAAGTCAAATGCATTTTCCTTCAACAACAGTAATGTAATTTTCGGCAAGACAAATTCAATTTACTCATGCAGGTAACATACAATTTTCTCCAACAAGTACAAAATCCATGCAATTTCCTACTTCTAGTCCCACGCATGTCAATTCTATTATCCCAATGTAATTAGGTCAGGAAATCTGCAAATGTCATCAGCAAGCACAACCAACATGCCAATGACACCCCAAATGAAAAATTCAGTTTTGGTACAATTTAGATGCATGGAATAAGCGTTGTCGAATTATGCTTGATTAGTTTATGATTGGTATCCATAAAATAACCTTATTAGAATGTAAGAATTTATAACCTTCATGCAGAAAATATGAACTTAGAACATGCAAGTAGTATTTAGTTTTTTACATCCTATATAAGTATTTGTAGTTTATATATATATATATATATATATATATATATATATTATATATATATATATATATATATATATATATATATATATATATATAACGTTTTGCTAACGTGTAAGAACATGAATTATCTTCTTATAGGTGTTTCTATTTTTTATTTTCATTATTTTCTAAAATAATGACAACAAAGGAAAATAGCTCACTGCCTAATTAAGGTCATAAATGACCTTACCTGTAGAAAGAAACATTATGATTTCTTATAGATTAATGGTGTCAAAAGACACAATTGTGATACTCTCCTCCACCCTCCTGATATGATATTCCTTCATAAGCCTTCTTTTGATAGGTTTTCTGTAAAAAAAAGCAACCTAGGAGCAATGGGCACATTTGCAAGCAACACCAATATCAACATTTTTAGTTGAATAAATGCAACATTACACATGTATATTCAATCTATGTTCAATAATTCATATGTATATTCAAACAAATGCTAAAATAAGAACCATGCTCACCTTATGTCAAATGATACTCAATGTAAAAAAGGACATTCTCTACATATATTCAATGTATAGACATACATTCTTTACATGTTCAGATTTCATTTTTCTTTACATATTAACAAACTAAAATTACTGAATAAAAATGGAATTTTGGTGTTGCATGCGAATGTGCTCAGCGCTTGAAGAACATAAAGAAAATGTTAGTAGTAAAATATGTTAACACTTAATGGTTGCTTTGAATGCGTTATTGGTGGGCAGTTAAAATGACGGAGGGGAATGCAGAATGATAGGAGCAAAATATTGCACAGTAGCTACAAACTATCTTTATACACTGAAACTACAAAATTTACACTAAATAAATGTGTGTAAATTTTGTCCTTGCACACATAGATTTGAATACCAAAAGTACAACTGTATATTTAGTCTTTCCTGTGCTTATGGGAGAGGCAATAGTTGGTGAGCATGAGCAACAATGTTGTAATAAATTACATGCACAAACAAAGACAACATTTATTTATATTCAAAAATTCCTCAGATGTTTTAAGGCAAGTGATTCACATATTCATTACATATGTAGACATTCTTCACGTATTTAACATTCTATTTAATTTATGACATTCTTTACATATTCAGACATTCTTTGAATACTTTGAATATTAAAAAGACAACTATCATTTACCTCATGAATATGTAGTCTCCCTGGTAATATAAGTATTTATTCAATAATAGAAGTGTAATAAGAACATGCATGAACTAACTCTAACATATTCAATGTATATTCAATCATTTCAGTGCACATTAATAGTTTGAATGCATAGTAGAAAATAACAAAGTTACAGTCATATACTCAATGTATGTTCAGTAATTCCAGTGTATGTTCATCATGAATATTCAAATATTAACTACACAAACAAATACAACACTTATATTCAATAACACCACTATATATTCAATAACAACACTGTATATTCAATAGTTCAATGTATAGGCAATACCAACACTGTATTTTAAAATTGTAATACACATGGGTTAAAAAACCCTATCTTTTAGGACATTTACTAGACCAAAATAAGATAGTTAATGGTGAATGATGACATAACCAAAATGCACTGAAATAAATGAATATACACTAAAAACAATAGTTCAAAGTGTGTGCTTGAAAAAATAATAAGCCTGAACGGAATCGATTACTCAATAACAACACTATATTTTGAAATTGTGAGACGCATGGGTGAAAAAACTTTGGTTTTTTGAACATTTACTAAACCATGTTAGCAGAGTTTGTGGTAAACGGAGGCATAGACAAAATGCATTGAAACAAATGAATATACATTGAAAAACAATAGTTCAACGTGCATGCTTGAAAAAAACAATAGGTCTAAATAGATCCCATTACATAATAACAACAATGTATAGTCAATAACATCTTTGTATTCTGGAACTGTAGGATGCATGGGTGAAAAAACTTTTTTATTTACATTTACAAGACCGTATTCGTAGATTTCGTGTAGAACGAAGGAAGAAATAAATGCAATGAAATAAATGAATATACACTGAAAATATAGTTTAGTGTGCATGCTTAAAAAATAATACATCTGAATGGAACCCATTACTCAATAACAACAATGTATAGTCAATAACAACACTGTATTATGAAAATGTAAGATGCATGAATGAAAAAACACTATTTTTTGGACATTTACAAGACTATAGGTGTGAACAGAACTCATTACTCAATAACAATGTTTAGTCAATAACAAAACTGTATGACTCATGGGTGAAAAAAGATGAACCAGCAGAGGTCAGGTCGAACAAAAGATTAAATAAGAACATGCACAGAAACAACTCAATATAGAATGAATATATGTTTGTAATATTTGTATTGCTTGATTAAACAAGAACATGTACATGAACCACTCAACATGGAATGAATATACATTTGTAAAACAAGTATTGCTTGCCAATGTGCTCATTGCATGAAACACGGGAAGAAAAGATCCAAACAACTATGGAAACGAGCTCACCTCGTGACTCACATGGCGATTACAAGTTGGTTTAAAGGGGTCTTCGGTTTCGTTGCAGGAAATACAAGGTCGTAAGGCCTCTAGTCTTCAGCGTTGTAGCATAATTGATTGGGGCGAGAGTGGTAGGGGATGAAGTGAAGTGAATTGAATGTGTTTTTTCAGATTAGGGGCAAATTTGTCTGCTTTTCACTGGGTACATGCAATTTTTTGCGCGAAAAAGTAATTATCAATTCACTATGCAAATTTAAATTTTTAATGAATTTTTTGTAGTAGACTTGTGACATGGCGATCGACATAGTGTCAACATGGAATCTTCACTTTTTAAAAATTGCAAGAAAATTTTCCACGTGCCATCAAAAAAATTAAATTCCCCCTACTCTAAAAAATTGTAGAAACATCTTTAAACATAAAATGCTTAACAAGTGGCACCTTTCCCCTATAGTTTCCTCATCCTCCGTTATCTCCCCCGTAAAAATAAGTATTACTATTTATTGTGAAGGAATATCCTTGTTACTAACTCAGGGAAACCTCGTAAGAAGAACATGGTCCCTCGAATCTTTGGAATAAAGGGCAAGCAATAACATTCTTGGCTTTGAAATTGTGATAAAACTTGGAATAAAGAGCATGTGCTCTTTTGCTCTAATGTTTTTAAACCCATTTGCGCAAATAATAACTAAAGTTTATCATCCCCGTGGAAGAGTTTAAGGAAATGCACCATGAAGGATCTAAGTTTGCTTTGTACAAGTAAGAACTACATTTGTGTGGATTATATTTTGTAAACATAAAAATGAATGTGTCAAAATTATCCTTTCTTTACATTAATTGCTATCGTTAAAATAAAAGTGTTCAAGAGAGTATATTAATATTTTTTATGTTAATGGGGTGATTTTATAATGGAAGTGGTTCTCTTAATATAATTGTTGATTGGTGTGAGATAATTATGTTTGTTTATTCACTCTTTCAATCTTCAATTACTTCTAAATACATATCTTAATATCTCAAATCAAATATACCTCTTCAATTTATTTTAGAATTGTTTACATGACTAATAAAATTATCAAACTCTTCATAATCCTATAATCAATGAAGATGGCACTCCAATAAATTTATCCTCCTACCAACATAACAAAATGAATTTGTCATAAGATAATTCTTATGATGTCACTACAATAATTTTTTTTAATACAAACATAATCAATATGGTGAATGATTATGTCAATATATACGATTGTTATGTTAATAGAATTTGAGTATGTCCCATGATTCTATTCGCTTGCTAGGCCTCTCCTCTTTTATGCGGCTTAAAAATAATCTAAAATTTCCCCCTAAATAACAGTGCTTAAGTTTGGAAACTTGCATTTCATTTTGTACAGGAGAAAGCAGAAGGAGGTCCCTCTTTTGTAACTTTTACCGAGTAGCAACCATGATGCCTTGGATTAGAATTAAAATTAGTACATAATCAAAAAGATCTTTGAATGTGATATTAATTAAAATGTAGAACATCATTTATGGGTTATCAATTGATTTTGTCAAGACTAAGCATACTTGTCCGAGGGATATTACTAAGGAGTTGGAATTCTTACAGATAAATGTGAACCCGGAATACAGAATTTTGTGTGTCTGCAGGGGAGAGGGATTACCTACCCTGTATATTGTAATGCATATATTGTTAACATGTTTTCCGCACGAGGCTACTCTAGGATGGGTTATTAAAGAAGAAAAACAATATTTTAGGTGAATAAAACTCATCATTCTCATTAAGAAATTACTTGTTCTGAACATCCGGGAGAGACATTTGACTATCTCTCTCTCAGAAGGACTGGAAACCCAGTAGTCTCTATATATGGGCTGCAATATTCTTATATTATGAAATATCAGATACTAATCTAGTGCCGCCAGTGATTAAAATATGAGTATCATATAGTAAGTTGCTTATGTAAGTGAAATCAAGGGCACTTGGGACCCCCTTGTTGAGTCTTCCAGTTGTTGTAGCAGGGGCACACTTGTTTGTTTCCATAAGTTCCAGGAGGAACACAGAGACACTTAGCACAGCATTTCTTGCAGAAAAACATGCAGGGCTTTTTGTGAGAAGTTGCAGAACACCTGTAAGAACACCTTGGCCCACAATCTGCATTCAAATCCAAAACACCCATCAATGAAAAACACTTTCATAAGACATGCACTTTTAAGTTTACTAATATAAAGATCCAGGAACAGCGAATAAACAAATATACCTGCAGGGTGAAGGCTGCCTTGTCCATAGTTCTGAGTAGAAACAAGAAAACAAAAAAGGATTGTTATGATAAGAGGAAAAGTTTTCTTTTGAAAACTCATAGTCTACTAATTCATAACTTTCAATTGGGTAGCCATAAATGATGAACCTAGTGGCCTGTTGTTAAAAAATGTTAGGTTAATAAAACACCAAGCTTACCCTCTTCAACTGTGCCATGAAAAGTGATTCCTCATTGCTATATTGCATATCTGCCTGCAAAATTCAGACTCCATATTGTTATCCAAATCACAAAGTCAAGCTGAACAAAAATCACTACCACAAACACTGCACACACTGACAGTGGATATGTTTCTCTAGCCTACATGTACTATCATGTTAATGAAATAACAACATGATTCAAAGATTATTAAAAAAAATCCAATATAGGATTGTGTTTCATCTATCTGAAAACAAAACAGAGCTCCCTCAACAGTACATGTTTCTCTGACACATGCTATTATGTTCTAGACAATAAAATACTGCTATGCTTGAAAAATCAAAAGAGAGAAGAAGCCATTATAGCATTGTGTTTGATTAACCCAAAGCAAAACATTGTACAGCAATGTGTTTGATGGGTTCTGAGCTGCAATATTGTACCTCAATATTACATACAAAGAAGGCCAGCAGAGCAAGGAGAATGAGAGCCAATGATGCAAAATGTGCCATTTGGTTTTCAATAGCACTGAGAGAGAGAGGGAGAGAGAGAGAAGTGCACAACAGCTAAGTTATGCTTGATGGGGGCGAGGTTGAGAAAAGCTAGGGAGCCATACCTATATATATAGTAAGCACAAACTAACTAATCTGTTAAGAAGGACAGACAATCAATCAAGTATAGTGCTTTCTGTTGGAAACACAAAAAAGCTATTATAATTTGTGGGGCTCAATTAAGAGGGGCCCTCAAGGCAAACGACATGAGTACACGTCCGTTCAATGCTTATTTTTGTTGATATCGTTGAAAATGGGGGTGGTTTAAAGGGGTCCACAGTTGAAAATGAGGCAGTGGGGTAAGATAACCATGTGCTCACATTTCATGCAAATACAAATCTATGCTCCAACTTCCAAGTTTCCCCCCAAAAATGACTTTGGTTTACACCGACTGCATGTGGTGCCATGTGCTTTAGCTTGATTTTTTTTGGGCAACCCTTAAATCAAGCTAATTATAGTATGGTACCTAGGATGTGAAAGTGTGGGGCAGATAAACTGCCACTCACTTTTCCCAAATCTATGGCATGAGATCTCCGTCATATACCTGATCAAATCTCAATAGTACAAATCCAATCTTATATTGTTGTTGCAAATTTATGCACTCTATATGGAAGTTTTTGTTCATTTGAGGATTCTCAATCTTATTAAGATGTGAAGGATACTATGGAGTCTCCACCATATAATAGATCAAATTCTTCTAATACAAATTAAAGCGTAGCTAATTCTTCATGAACACTGTATTTGGTTTTTTTGGGTTCATTTCAAGGATTTCAATTTTATTAAGATTTGAAGCTAAGTAGGTTTGGAGAAAACTTACCTCTCTAATCACTTGATTGTAGTTGAAAGGGTTAGAAGAAGGTTTACACATAAATGATTGTATTCATTTAAATCTCATATGGGATTGATTAGTTTGATATGCAGTAACATATAAACTCCAATATATCACAATCCTTATGCTAACATGGTTGAAGTTACAATGGAAATAACCCTATTACTAATACAATGATTGATTGATTGTGGGATGAGTATGTATACTTGCTATTACCCTAAATCAGATATATCTCTTTAATACATCTTGAAATAGTTTGTATGACTCCAAAAATCATGATAATCTCATTTAATTCATTTATACACTTGATAGATTTCAAATTTATATAAATGTTAAGTCGTCTTTTTATTAGTTAAGTGATTATTTATACCTTTATATTTTTGGAATTAAATTTGTTAACTTATCTCAATTTTTATATTGTTAAAACAAAATCTAAATATTTTAATTATTGAATTGAAATTTGGAATCATTTAATATAATTTATTTAAAATTAGTTACAATCTTTATTATCTTCATCAAGATCAAGAGTTGTACTTTGGCAAATTTTATTTTATGTTTTATCCCACAATGTTTCCATCTATACCGTGTTTTTTTAACTCCTTGAATTAGAGATTCAAAAAAGCCTCATCCCGAAGCATTCTCGTCTTTAGTTAAAAAAAGGAAAAATATATTATATCTTTGGAATAAAGGGCACATATATTCTTGTGCAATGGTACGCAATAATCTTTTGGAAAAAAGGAAATGTTCTTCAAGCCTAGTTTGTCGTAGGCTTCGATTGGATTTGTGTTGGGTACTTCAATTTGTCAATCCCTTTCGAGAATTATTTTATTTGTACACAAATTTGCTACTGCAAAATCTTTTAATCTTTCATTCCTAGGTAAAGGGGTACATGTGCTGAAAGAGACTAAAATTGCATTCATACAGTTTAGTTGATTGTTGTTTAAATTTGATGTGCATTTTGACGGTTTTGATGTTTTTGGATCCTTCAAATTTTGTACAATATAAAACCAATCATTTATGAGTTGTACCATAAAATCTAGAAAAGAGCGATAAAGCTCTATTACAAACAAGAGTCCCAATGCGACTAGTCCCTGTAGAAGTGTGTTTTAGCGATGTGTATGTTGTAATTCCGTGATAGACTTGTATGCAAAATGTGGAATGGACAAGGCAAACGAAGTGTCTTTGAACAAAAAAACAACAGCCTTCTCTGAATGCCTTCCATGAAAATCCAGTCCAAGTCTCCGTATAGTGTGGAGTCCATAGTCTGTAGAAAATAGTTGAAATGGTGAGAATCCACCACGAGAAGCTCAAGGACCCAGCAGGCCCAGCCCAAGTTCGGAAACAACCAACCAACTTAGAAGAAGATGCAATAGAAAAGTAGTTATTCAAATCTGGATTCCAGACATATCCATGCGTAGGAGCTGCTGTTGTTACAATGTATGGTAAATGTGGATGTGTAGAAGCTTTTATAACTTGTTGCGATCAGTGTTTTTAAGTTCAACCCTGCCACAATAAAATGTCCATGGAATGTATAATGTAATTAGAAATGTCCATTTTCTCACTCATTACTTGAGGTATTAGTAGTCAAGAATATGTATTGCATATTTTGGTGAGGAAGTACCTATTGAATTTCAAACAGTCAAAGGAAGAACATAAATTGCGTTAGAAACATTCACATCAATTTTGACAATGAAAGGTCAAAACATCCTCAACAACGCTGCACTAAAAAAGCTTTAAAAAACAAATTTGTTCCCGTACACATAATATGTTGTCAACTTTTTTTAAGGGCACTGTTTGAAGCAGGTAAAAAGCAGGTGTTCTTTAGTCTATGATTTCTACTGTAGCCATCTCCGACGCCTGTGCCAGGGCGTGCCATAGTCATCTATTATCACCATAGAGAGGTGAAAAAAAACATTAGAAAAACGATTAGTTATACTCAGAAATGCATTCCAACTCCCGTCCATTCAGTAGCCTCTAGCGCATTATTAAAAAAAGGTCTCATGAGCCTTCAAGTCAAAGAGGTCTCATGAGCCTTCAAGTCAAAGAAAAACCCAAAAACATTACATAATCAGCATGGTTTTCAGATTTGGAATTCAAATCAAAGTCTTTGTGTTTTCTGTTTGTGGGTGTTGGAGTGCAGTCGAGGATTACAGCGATGCGAATTACACTTATTCAGATCTGATGTTATGTGCGTTTTCTTAAATGGGGAAAAGAGGGGAATGGGGATTGATTTATTTACGCGGTCAGAAAGGAAAAATGCATAGATAGCAATTCCTAGATGCGCAGTTGATGCTATATCAATTTCCAGTATAAACAATCCAAACCGCTGAAGGACGGGAAAATTTGCGCCAGGGTTGTAGCAATTAAGTGTTTGGGCTCCTATTTTCTTGCAGCAGAAGGTCACATGCTTATTTTTAAAGCCAGCCACGAGAAATAATAGAATCTAGGCCTAAAAAATAGGAGCTCCATTTTTTTAGCCCCCTAAACTTAAGTGGTTGCTGGAGAGGGGGGGCTGGGAGTTTCCCCGCTACAGTTTAGGACTGATAGAATCTAATATGCATTCCGGCCATTATTTTTTGGTGATTTTATTTTGCTACAAATAACCAAAAATATCCAATGGGATCCTATAATATCTCAGCGGGTATTGTTGAGGATAAAAAATCATGGAACCTTAAAATTGCTAAAATGCTCCTAAATTTTCTCAACAACACCCGCTGAGAAATTACGAGAAATTATTTTAATTCCCAATATGAATAGAGAAAAGTAGATTTTGACAAATGTCGTGTTTAAAAAAATTGCAAATAGGGAGTTGAGTTGTTCCACCAAAATAGAAATAATCATGACATCAATTTTTTAGGGGAATAAGTAGAAAAATATATCAACCAATAAGAAATGAGCAAATTGATTAAAACTATTGCGAACACCATATGAAGAAAAAAATATTTAATCGTGATTGGTTGAAAGAAAGCTTAAGTAATAGGAAAACAATTCCTATAATTAACTTGGAATATAGATAATCTAAATATATTTAAGATAATAATTAAATTAAATTAATGTTTGAATTGAAAAAAGAGGTAATATTTAAGGTTTAGAGGTGTATTTTGAATATTATGATATTTGGTGATTGTTATTATGTTTTAACAATGAAAACGTGCATCTAAATTTGACCTCAAAAAATGTACCAAATAAAGAACTTTCTTTGATACATTTTGTGCCATCTTGTTGGTCTAAAGTATATGGTCGCTCTTATAGAGGTGACAAACATGCTATGACTAACATGATGATTTTATTTCCCTAGTCCTTATCGCTAATAACCTCTCTTGGTTTTCCCAAAGGTCGCATTGGGGTGTTTGAAATATTTGATTATTTCTGCCCTATAATGTTTGATTCCTTTATGCTTTAAAATTGATGTAAAACATTATAGATGACATGTTGTTGAAATGTGAACTTAGAAATGCACACCCAGATCCAAGATGACTATAACCTTGAAATTTGGAAGTGATTAAATTAGAATTTGTAAAGAAAGACTCCTCTCACATCAATTTCCAAAGCATACACCCACTCCAAACAAAGTGACGAACTAGGAAAAATAAATTTAAAGTTAGTGTTCACTTGGTTTTGGGGACTGCAACAAACTAGAAAATAACATATGATGATCTTCATATATGTCTTGCCCCTAAACAACAACAAACATTGATGATTTGAGTAACTCCAATAACATGCAAAACAATGTAATACGATGTGTTGAAACATAGATATGTGTACTCCAATGAATGCTCAAATCATTTCTTGATTCCCTCTAGAATGCTTGTAACTCCTCAATAATTTCTTTATAGAATTCCTAGTTTGCTTATGATTCATTGTTGATGAACAACATATAATGCATCTGTATTCATACACAAATTGAATTCAAATCAAGACCCTATTAGAACCCAAACCAACCTCCATTAGTGAAAAAGTGAAAAAGTCAAGAGCAAATGGTGGGAGCACTCAAGTGAAAGGGGTGACTCAAAAGGGTTTTAGAAGAATCCAAATGCTCCCAAAACCCCCCAAGAGTGTACAAACACTGGAAAAAGGGGTCTAGTTAGGGGGATATTTGGGGAGAAGCAAGATTGTGATAGAAGGAGCTAACAGATGGATTTAGGATCCTCCAAAGTTGAAAAAACACAAAAAATAATGCCTAATTTGAACCAATAATTCACATTATAAAAACATGCTAAAATTATGCAATTAATAAATGTGTTAGGACCATTTTAGGTGTTTTAATGTGATGGATGGGATTTATTCCCCCTTTAAATGCACCATATGTATGTTAAATACAACATCACTGATAAATATGATAAAGTTACATTTAAAGATGTAACTTTGGTAACACATATGCTACAGATAATTTTCCTTATATGGGTCCATGGTATAAATAATATAAGATGAAGAACAATATACCATTTGTGGGCTCAATAGTTAAGCAATATATCATCATCACCATCATAAGATATAACGTTGCAAACACATGAGTATAATATTTTACCCCTAATGGTTCTATGATATGGATCATAGATACCTAGGAGAGTGGTAAAGGCATTTTCATGATATAAATAATGACAAACACAAACATAAGACAATCATGGAAAAAGACATGTCAAATATATGACAGATGCAAAGCAAACACTTTGAGCACTTAAGGATCATTTGACACATAAGATAGTGATAGCACGCCATGCTCTTAATAAGAACAATAAACACATCGGAGACACATTTATCACAATAAAAACATGTCAAAACATGGAGTAGTCACTTGAAGCAAGTGTATAAAAAACTATTATGAATATTCTATAGTGAAAACAATATATTTCATACTTGGGTTTGATTACAAGTTATTGTAACAACTTGTTAATATAATATGAGTATTATTAAGATATTTGTTGGAGAGAAGATCTCCATGATTATAGGAAAGAGTTTTCCTATATATTTGTACCATGTATTGAATTTTTTCAATAAAAGTAGAATTATTATTATTCCTTGAGAAATATCTCTGTGTATTTAGCTTCGTCATTATTTTGCATGTAATAAATCTATGCATTAGCTCCTCCAAGTTCTATAAAAAACATGAGCAATGTGAAGGATATTAATGATGGAAAGTAAAGTTAGAAATTCATATTAGGTACGAGCCTACACATTTAAATAAAACATGAATTCCTGAAATTTGGATTTAGGCACCCTTTCAAAAAAAGATTTATAAATCTACTGAATATGGTAATTCACATGTAATAAGTGAATGTTTTTGAATGTGATGGATGGGATATACACCCCGTTTTGAGACTTATGATGAACCAATGAAATCACATATTAAAAGAACAGGATTAAATGTACCACATATAAGATAAAATATAAGACCATTAACGTATACCATATAAAGATATAGGTTTGGTAGCATATATGTGATGCCCCATGGTATACAAAAAATAAGATGAAGAATAATATGCCCCGTGTAGGCTCAATATTTAAGCAACATAAATCAATTATCACATTATATAATAGTGTAGAGCATGACTATACAAATTTTCCCCCAATCGATGCATGATATGGATTGTGGAAACCTATAGAAACTCAAATTTGACAATCTATGCTTAGACACTGCTGATCTTGACATTGCACACTCGCATGTACAAATGCACTCTCATGATAGCTCTTTTATTACTTGCTTATCTTTTCACACCTCTATGTCATCATTTTCTAGGGTTTTATTGCATAAAACACATTTAGAAACATCCATCTGCTGACCCATAAAGTCAAAACATGCTTTTCCCCTCCCAATCAAAACCACCATTTTTTGGTCGGTTTGTGCTATATGGTTTGGACCAACATGTTTTGGGCTAAATATTTCAATTCCATCACATTCTTATGAGAAAATACACCCCCTTGGTCAGCCTTTCGTGACATTAAAACCTTTATAAGCATATAGAAGCAAGTAAATTACACCTCATTAGAGAACCTGACACTGTAAGAACTTCTCATGTAAAAGCAAGCACAAAAGGCACTCCAAGCTCCCTAAACTGCAAAATAACTCATGCACATCCATTAGGGAAATAACCTCTATCGGTATGAAGACTCCTTTCAGGTCTAGGAGTCTCCACCTTCTTTCTACAAGCAATCAAAGTGACCCTTCCCAAGTATTTGAGAAAGTGTGAAACTCAAGAAAATCATTGTCAATGCATGATTGCCAAGTTCTGATTGCAATACTATAGCTATCACATACTAGGAGAACGATGTGTAGTTATATCCCTCTTTGAAGTAGTGATGACGTCGATGGTGCATATGGGTGCACTACAAGTGTTCTAAGGTTTGAGAAGAGTTTACATAGCCATTCTAAAGGTGAGTGAAAAAGACCGACACATAACAACATTCATTTCTAGGAAGGTAAAGCACTCAAGAATTTGTAGACCCATATTTTGAGAAATTCCAAGATAGTACCAAAGGGTCAAGACCATATTGACACTCTTGACCTAGTTGTGTGGTTTTGACCAGGTGTAATTTCAGGTGCCATTTGTGTAATTAAGGATCTTTAGTCTCAGATCAACTTATTCCTGCATTTAGATCACTCTAAATTTCCTAGATCCACATAGAATTATCTAATTACATTTCTCTCTTATGTGTTTAATAGTTGTTATATCAATAGTCACTTTGAAAAGTGTTATTCTAATTTGTGTAGTAAATATTTGAAGTTAGTTAAATCAGAATATCCATATGTTGCATTATTTCATCCTTTCTATGTATGTTAATTAGAAATACTCTAAAAACTTAAAAGGAATGAAATAGATTCACAAAAAAGTGAAATAATTTGGTGAATCCAACATTTTCTAATCGAACATCATATCCCTAACCCTAGTTGCTTTAGGGTTTCACTGTTTGATTTCTTAGGTTTGATCTGATTAACAAGGCTCCAATGACTCCCTTATTCTTTTTGTGGCTATCTTAAGCACAACTCTACCTATCAAACATCATTTTAAAATTATCTCGAACATAGTCTGATCATCCCTAATACTCATATTTCTTACCTACTCTCACTTGTTACTAAATGTCTCAACTTTCTAGAAGAACTTGTTACTAATGATCTAACAATTGTACCTAACACTGTGTATGCAAATACACCACATTCCTCTCATAATTACAATTGTGATTATGATCTTAGTACACATATAGACATTAGGGATAATATTGTAGGTTGGAGTAGTGACCATGAGCAAATAAAATCTCATCCACATACAGATCATGCCACTAATATGGTATAGATGAGCTAGATTTTGATGATGATGTTAGTGTTTCTAGTGCACATATAGATGATTTACTTTCTATTTACACATTGATTGATAATGTCCCTTATGTTTCTGATAACGAAGAGGATGTAATCAACAATATTTACAGCCATGATGATGCCATGCATGATGAGTTAGATGAAAACACTTGTGTTTCTACTCCTCTTAAATACAAAAAAATGGGCATGGTTGTATAATCTCTAGTTTGTTTGCACATAATGACCATTTCACTTCTATTATGTCATTTGAATGTGAAAATAATGATGTTTAAATTTCTCAAAAATGTAAACATTATAATACTAATCATGTTTTGGTTGATGCACATTATGTTTCTATTTCTCCTCTTACAAGCAAGTGTGATGTTTCTACTAGTACTTCTCTTCCACTTGTAGATACCAATGTGCATAGTGATATTGTTGATAAAAATAAACATGTTGATATTTCTCTAGTTACACGTAGCTTATACATGTTGATACATCTCCTATTGTTGTTGTTGATATCCCTTTAGAGCTTACTCATGAGCCCAAGCCTATTCCATCCAAGCAAAATTTCGATGACTCGTCACTCAATAATATTCGTAGACCTGATTGTTTTCCTATGGATATTATTAAAGGTAGGGTGAAACCTTTGAATGAACCTTTAGGCGCTTATGTTATACCTTTCTTAAGAAGTACTTTATCTTATGCATGCAGTAGGTGAATTACAAACAAAGGTCTATTATCTCCAAATCACAACACCCTATGGTTTGCATAAGTGTGTGCTTGAGCTCACAGTGTGATTGGATATTATGGGTACTATCTCCAAGTTGTGGGACTTGCTACTTAAGATAGACCTCCAGAGAAAGCCGATTCTTTCTCCTAAACTACATGCCATAATCTACTCTAATGTAGACAAAACTATCTAATCCTAATCTAACTTTCCAAGGGACTAGGGAGAGAGAGTGCATGAAAACAAAGCCTACACTAAAGAGGTGATACACCAGAAAAGGAGTGTGAGAATAGTCTTCCAATGTGTGAAAAATGGAAGTAAAGTGCATACTAGAAGGGGTGATAACAGTTTCCACAATCTAGTAGAATGCATTCACAATAATGCTTCATACACACAATGACAATGGATCCTACAACAACATAAGATAGACACAAAATATATGCAATGAGATTGAAAGGGAAAGAGGGATGCAAACAAACACAGCAGGGGAAGATACATCCACAAACTTACATATATTGCTTCATAAGTATGCACCGTTCAATCTATTACAAGATAAGGGCCTGGATCACCATGCAAGGAGTTCACTACAAGGGTAAGTGCAAGAATTTGATGGACAAATATGGGGTCATCTATGGACGTCATATTGCAAAAAACATCAAAATCTCAACTTGTTGGGATTATTAGCAATACGCGCACTCAAAATTAGAAAAATTTATATGAATATGAATCGTAGCATTCGGAATCTAGTTTCTAAAATACTATTTTTTTTAAAACAGACAAGTTTAGCTATATTAAACACTTAAAATTATATGACTTGGTTTTTTTTTTTTTAAATTATAAGATTGTAGTCCGTTTGCTCGCATTTTGGATGACCAAATCTTGTTAATTTTTTTCCTTTGGTGAAACGTTAGATGTAGTTGTCTATCTTGGGATGGATTTTATTTTGTATTTTTTTGAGCAATAATTTTTTTTAATGATTTTTTACATGAAAGTGGTCTGAAAATATTTAGAAAACAGAGCACTTACTGTTTGCCCGCCATAACTATATCAAAAAATATCGAAATCAAATATATATATTTTTAACGTGTATAGAATTTGTCCACGCTTGGGATGGTATAAGTTTTATCACATTTTGTTAAGTGAAACAAAAGCTACAGTCTTAAACGTACACATGAACATTCAAGGGAAAAAATGTCTTAAAGACCTATTGTTAGTAAAAAATTATAAAATGATATTTATCTTATTCTATTCACTTTAAAATCAATATTTCTACGAAGCTAACAGTCTCTCCTATGCGATGGCACCATTTTTGTGAAATGTTTTCAGTTTTTTAGCATGGTTCAAGTCTTTGGAAGAGCAAATTTGAGGTTTTTTGACCTTTTACACTTCATAATGACCTTCCATAGCTTTGGTTGGGGAAAAAAAAGATTTCCCGAGGCTTAGGTTCGGCAGATAGATCTGCGATCGCTATTTTTTTTAACACAAACTACGAGCGCACTTTATAAACCGTGATCACGGTTTATAAAGCACGCTCGCGGTTCATAAATCATATTTACACACATCCCAATGTCTAAATTACCATGTGATTTTTACTCTTTGACATTACCATACAAATTACTGCGAAATTCTATATTTTTTTACACATTTTTCTTATCACCGGAAGCAAAACATCATGGGAGACTAGAAACGAAGTCAAAAAAGGAAGTCATTAAGTAAAAAAACCCCAAACGAATTAGAGGCCAAAAAAATTCAAAATGTTGAGTGAATGCGAAATCTTTGTGAATCAAGAAGAGGTTCATCTTCAACCCTAACTATTGTAAGCAATAAAGAACCAGGTAATGTTTCTACTATCAATGTTGAAGTTGAATTAAATACTCGTGATGAAGATGTTTTTACTGCCAATGTTGAAGAAGAATTAAATACTCATGATGTAGCAAATGTTGAAATTGAAGGAGACATTGAAAATATGAATAAGAAAATTCATGTTGAAACTGTAGACAGAAAAAAATTGACAAAAACACCTCCTAGGATTTTACGTAAGAAACCTAATTTTTTTATTGAAATTGATGAAAACATTTTGAAACCAATGTTTGACAAACTTTCTGAACGACAAATCAGAAGAAAAGCCACTGAAATTTGGGATAATCATTTTGAAATTTTAAATGATTCCCAAAAATGTCATTTGTTGGTTAGTTTGATTAAATTGATTAAAATGAGATCTACATTAAATACCTTAGGATTGACAACATCTAATATACGTGGTCAAACCTCTACAATTGTTGAAAACCTTCATGATTCATATCACACTGTTGGTGTCAGGAGACGCACTAGGATAGTAATATTATGCGTCGTGTACTTGCTACTAGTGTTGTAAATGAATCAATAAAAAAACAATGTTTGATTATGCAAACAAGTCAAATGTTGCAAGTTAATCGAAAAAATCTAATGAAAGCAATTGAAAGATGTAATATCCTTCAATCACTCAATAATGCCGATTTTTGGGCATTTTCTGCTAGAGCACTATGTAAGGACAAAAATAATTCTGATGCTATAAGAGAAGTTGTTATTCAATTTTGGCATGATAACACTAGAGTTTCACCTAATACAAGAGATGTTATAAAATGGAGAGTTGGTTCTAATAATCGTGAACCACATCCAAAGCAGTTCTTAGATATGACTCAAACTCAATCTTTTTGTAAATTTGAACAAGAGAATCTGGAAATTAAAATTATTCAACGTTTTTTGAAATGTTGAAACCATTCTATGTGAAAATCAATCACGCTCGCACCACTTGTTGTTGTAGGAAACATGTTGAATTTGTGATGCATTATGTTAAATTTTTACGTATTCGTTCTATTTTTCATTTTGAAACTATGTTATTAGAATATGGTGTTCAAGTTCCACCAATATCTTCCAGGGATTTCATTCCTACTATATTTTGTGAAAAAGAAGTTGGACAATTTTTTTATAGTCAGGATTGTTTAGATGGAAGTTGTAGTACATGCGGCGGATTACCTAAATTGGAAAGTTGCATCCATGAGAAAATTGAAGGTACAATAAAACATAATTTAGTTGAGTTTGATAAATATAAATCAGTTACATACCAATTGAAAGATGGAAAAGAGTCTAAACGGTGTGAGCTAGTTATAGAACAAATGTCTGTTTTCTAATTTTTGAGAAAATTTAAGGATGAAATTGTTTATGAGTATGCTAGGCATACACATAGAGCTCGATGCTGGATGAACAGTTCAAAATATGCAAGGACACATTTCCTATTGGTACTATTGTTTCAATGGTCGATTTTACAGAGAATTACACATTGTAACCACAAATGGAGGTTCAATCGCAATATTACAACTCAGTACAAGTTACCATTTTTGTGCATATAACATTTCTACATTCTCCTGACAGTACAGAGAATGATCAATTTTTTTTAAGAGAGTACCACTTTTATATCAGTGATGATCGTACTCATTCTACTGAATTTGTGCAAAGGTGTTTCCAGTTATTTATGGAAACTTGTCTGATAGGGACATCCACTTCAAACAACATTATATATAGTCAGATAATTACACGTCTCAGTTTAAGAATGCACAAATATTTTATTGAATGAGCAGAATGCACGTCAAGATGGGTGTGCAACATATTTGGAGTTTCATTGAGGTTGGACATGGAAAATGAGAGCATGATGGTGCAGAGGCATGTGTGAAAAGAGCTCTTGCAAGAGAGGAGTTGAAGTACAAAGATGGTGCTAGATTAAAAGATGTAAAGAGCATAGTGGAATGGTGTATTGACAACATGGCTAGAGGTTCTCAAGAAAATTCCACAGTTCGCAAATATTTTTTGTTGATAGAGGAACAACAAATTTCTAACTACGAGGATTGTATGACACTCACTGGGTCCAGTGATATGCACTCATTTTGTAGCTCAGACGCTACTTTGTGGGCTGTATGGACAAGAAAGTTGACATGTTTTTTGTGCATCTTGTATCGAATTTGTCACTGCTGAGTGTGATTCACAAGAACGGGTGGATGGATGAATTTGTAGGCCTCTAACTCTGCTTCCTAGTTATCAACCTCCACAAACATTACGACTTGTTTTTGCAGATGAAGTTGCAACATCCAAGGACTTTGATGAAATTTTGATTTTGGTGCGATAAGGTATTTATGGTTATTTATTTAATTTTTCTATTAAGTTATGTCCATTGAAATTTTAATATGTAATTTAAATTTGAGTTGTTCAACCTTTGTTTTTTTGTAGGACATGTGTTTGTAGTTATTGTGATAGAAGACATTGAAGAAGGAACAAACTATTTCTTATGTCTTTGCATTGAGGAAAGAAAGAAGTTGACTTTTCCTATTATAGATGGCGAAGATATTGAGTATCCTATAAGGTCAGTGGTAGTTACTGGAAATTGGCTTCGATGGTATCCATTAAAAAAATCCTTTGTTTGGGTGTTTGAAGACTTTGAGACACACAGGAAAATACTCTTATATTCACATCTAGTTCTAGCAACAAATATTCAGCTGTATAGATATCGAGGAAGGCCTAATAACAAGATTCTTTGGAAGGTTCAAGAGTCAGATCATGAAGCAATGTTGTCTGCTATTCAGAGTAGATCCAATCCTGATAGTTTATTGGAATGAATTTATAATGCTCATGTCTGGTATATATAATTTATTTGATATATATAAATTTATTAGTTAGATAGATTTAAGTTCATATATTTTATTTTAAATTTGTGTATTTTATATATATCTAGTATGGTTTTGATTTGAAACTTAAATTTATTTGACTAACACTTTTATGTTCAGGTTAGTGGTGCCAGAAAAGCTTCCACCTTCACATGGTTGGCACTGTTAGTAGAGAATTTTAAATTCTCGAAGCTAAGAGAAGCTTTCATTGTTTTACAAGAAAAGAGAAGTAATTAACAACGATTTATGTGCCCGTGGAGGGAGTTCTTGGCTCTGGAGGAGGTAGCCCAGAAGCACATGGTGCTTAGAGAACCGAAACAACTCCTCCCTAAGTGTTTACAAGACCATACATATGCGTGTGCACAATCATTTTGGTGCCATAACCCACTGTTTATAAAATATAGTGTTTGATAACCTTACATTGGCTCAAACTGCACTATTTCGCGCATTTGCAAACAATAGGGCAGTGAGAGCACCGATATGGGAAGGAAAAAATTGAGAGAGGCTATTGTAGAGGGTCCCTACACCGAGGTGTTGGATTAGGGAGACGTATCTAGGTGCCACGGAGTCCGAGTAGTCACCTGTCAAAGTTGAACGATATTTTGGTCTCAAGGCTCTTAAGGGACTACGCCTGAATGAAGTAGCTCGGAAGCAACGACCTTGTCGCGCACCAAAACACCACCACCTCTAGCATTCACTTGGCCACTCGGACGTGTCAGCGTAGTCGGTTCAGTGCCATGACCCACTCTTTGTAAAATATAGCATTTGAGAACCTTACACTGGCTCAAACTACACTATTTCGCGCGTTTGCAAACAATAGGGCAACAAGAGCACCGATCTGGAAAGGAAAAACCCGAGAGAGGATATTGTAGAGGGTCTTTATGCCGAGGTTTCGAATTAGACAAGATGTCTCTAGGTGCCATGGAGTCTGAGTAGTCACCCGTTGAAGTTGAATGATATTTTGGTCTTAGAGCTCTTAAGGGACTACGCCCAAATGAAGTAGCCCGAAAGCAACGACCTTGTCGTGCATAGAAACACTGCAGCCTCTAATGTTCACCTAGCCACCCTGACGTGTCGGCGTAGTCGGTTTGGTGCCACGACGCACCGTTTACAAAATATAGCGTTTGACAACCTTATACTGGCTTGAACTGCACTATTTCGCGCGTTTGCAAACAATAGGGCAGCGAGAGCACCGATTTGGGAAGGAAAAAACTGAGAGAGGCTATTGTATAGGGTCCCTACGCTAAGGTTTCAGATTAGACGAGATGTCTTTAGGTGCCACGGAGTCCGAGTAGTCACCCGTCGAAGTTGAATGATATTTGGTCTCGGGGCTCTTAAGGGACTACGCCCGAATGAAGTAGCCCAGAAGCAATGACCTTGTCATGCATCGAAACACCACCTCATCTAGTGTTCACCTAGCCACCCAGATGTTTCGGTGTAGTTGGTTTGGTGCCACGACCCACCATTTGCAAAATATAGCATTTGACAACCTTACACTGGCTTGAACTGCACTATTTCGCGTGTTTGCAAATAATAGGACAACGAGAGCACCAATCTGGGAAGGAAAAAACTGAGAGAAGGTATTATAGAGGGTCCCTACAGAGAGGTGTCAGATCAGACAAGATGTCTCTAGGTGCCATGGATTATGAGTAGTCACCCATCGAAGTTGAACGATATTTTGGTCTCAGGGCTCTTAAGGGACTACGCCTGAACGAAGTAGCCCGAAAGCAACGACCTTGTCATGCACCAAAACACCACCTCCTCTAGCATTCACCTAGCCACTTGGATATGTCGGTGTAATTGGTTCGGTTCCACGACCCACCGTTTGCAAAATATAGCATTTGACAACCTTACATTGGCTCGAACTGCACTATTTCACACGTTTGCAAACAATAGGGCAGTGAGAGCACCGATCTGGGAAGGAAAAAACTGATAGAGGCTATTGTAGAGGGTCCCTACACCAAGGTGTAGAATTTGACAAGACATCTCTAGGTGCCACGGAGTCCGAGTAGTCACCCGTCGAAGTTGAACAATATTTTGGTCTTGGGGCTTTTAAGGGACTACGCTCGAACGAAGTAGCCTGGAAGCAACGACCTTGTCGCGCACCAAAACACCATCTCCTCTAGCATTTACCTAGCCACCCAGACATTTCAGCATAGTTGGTTTGGTGCCATGACCCACCGTTTGCAAAATATAGCGTTTGACAACCTTACACTGGCTCGAACTGCATTATTTTGCGCATTTTCAAACAATAGGACAACGAGAACACCGATCTGGGAAGGAAAAAACTAAGAGAGTCTATTGTAGAGGGTCCCTACGGTGAGGTGTTGGATTAGACGAGATGTCTCTAGGTGCCACGGAGTCTGAGTAGTCACTTGTAAAAGTTGAACAATATTTTGGTCTCAGGGCTCTTAAGGGACTACGCCAAAACGAAGTAGCCCGGAAGCAACGACCTTTTCGCGCACCAAAATACCACCTCCTCTAGCATTCACCTAGCCACTCAGATGTCAACATAGTCGGTTATGTGCCACGACCCATCGTTTGCAAAATATAACGTTTGACAACCTTACACTGACTCGAACTACACTATTTCACGCGTTTACAAACAATTGGGCAACGAGAGCACCGATATGAGAAGGAAAAAATTGAGAGAGGGAATTTTAGAGGGTCCCTACGCCAAGGTGTCAAATCAGACAAGACATCTCTAGGTTCCATGGAGTCCAAGTAGTCACCCGTCGAAGTTGAACAATATTTTGGTCTCAGGGCTCTTAAGGGACTACGCCCGAACGAAGTAGCCCGAAAGCAACGACCTTGTCATGCACCAAAACACCACCTCCTCTAGCATTCACCTAGCCACTTAGATGTGTCAGTGTAATTGGTTCGGTTCCACAACCCACCGTTTGTAAAATATAGCGTTTGACAACCTTGCACTGGCTCGAACTGCACTATTTCGCGTGTTTGCAAACAATAGGGCAGTGAGAGCACCGATATGAAAAGGAAAAAAATGAGAGAGAATATTATAGAGGGTCCTTACACTAAGGTGTCAGATCAGACGAGACATCTCTAGGTGCCACGGAGTCTGAGTAGTCACCCGTCGAAGTTGAACGATATTTTGGTCTCAGGGCTCTTAAGGGACTACGCTCGAACAAAGTAGCCCAGAAGCAACGACCTTGTCACGCACCGAAACACTACCTCCTCTAGTGTTTACCTGGCTACTCGGACATGTCAGTGTAGTCAGTTTAGTGCCACGACCCACCATTTGTAAAATAGAGCGTTTGACAACCTTATACTGGCTCCAACTGCACTATTTTACGCATTTGCAAACAATAGGGCAGCGAGAGCACCGATATGAGAAGCAAAAAACTGAGAGAGGCTATTGTAGAGGGTCTCTACACCGAGGTTTCAGATTAGATGAGATGTCTCTAGGTGCCATGGATTCTGAGTAGTCACCCATCGAAGTTGAACGATATTTTGGTCTCAGGGCTCTTAAGGGACTACGCCCGAACGAAGTAGCCCATAAGCAACGACCTTGTTGCGCACTAAAACACCACCTCCTCTAGCATTCACCTAGCCACCCAGATGTGTCAGCACAGTCGATTCAGTGCCATGACATCCTAAGGCATGATTTCTCACTCCTCACCTTCGTTCATTTCCTAGGACTCAAAACATTCAATGTCAGTTGTTTACCTTCCATCTCTCTTGTTCTCTTTGGACTTGCCTCTATCCTCTTAGGTGCTTCATCACTGTCCTTGATTTTATCTCTTGAGCTATGTTGTTTTGGTGATCTCTTTCCATCCTCTGCTGCCCCAGCTATGTGCTTACATGCTTATTATGTTTGCATTGTAATATGGTCATGCTCTTAGCTACCTTGAAACTTTTTACATACTTTTCATCCCTTAATGGGTATCTAATACCCTAATTATCATGCTTTCAAGATTCACAAGAATAAAGCATTCCCTTGTTATTCTAATAGTGGATTAAGTATTTAATATAGGTCAAGAATACTAAATGGAGTTGAAATTAAATGAGCCATAATTGCTAATGAAGCAAGAACTAGTGAAAAGTGGTGAGTAAAGGTAAGTCATGTTAAAGTAATGAAATGCATTTATTCATTGTTTCTAATAGTATGGTGAGAATGTGAACATATGAATAATATTAACAATAAAATGCTAAGGCAAGTAGCTTCAAGTTTGCATATTTGGATGGAATTTTAGAAGGAGAGTGAAGTGGCCAATCAAGTCACTTATGAAGCATGCTAAAAGAAGTGAAGGAAACAAATATGAAATAAGAATAATGGAGGACATAGCACGAAAGAAGAATAATGGAGGAGAAAGGAAGTGCAAAATGAAATGCTTAGAGAATAAATAGGTACTCATTCAATATGAAATGGGAAACAAGAGGAAAGTGGTGAGAAAAGGTCAAATTTGAGTTTGAGGCAAGCATGTAATGGTTGTGATCAATAAATGAAGAAAGCGAAGGAGAGAGTGAATACTTGTTGTACATGAGGAAATACAAAGACTCAAGAGGAGATATTTATGACAGGATATTCAAAGCAACAAGAGACAAGTCAAGAGAAAAAAGAGTGAACAATGGCAAAATAAGAAGGAGAAAGAAAGAAGTCTTGAATACATACAAGAAAATAAAAGGAAAGAGAGGATGGTAAGTCCAAGAAGAAAGAGACAAACAATGAAAATGAAAGAGAGAAGTGAATCTACTTTAAACGATAATCAAATTGAATGTTTAACTTCTTAGTTGATTGGCATATAGCACCAAATTATAAAGAGATAAGGTGTGTACATCTATTGATTCCCTTAATTTCTCTAAAACAATGTAAATGCTTCCCTTAATTTCTTAACAATTGTACCATGTAATGTTGCACCATAAGTAACATTATATTCATATAGTTCAAGATGAACTCTACCTCACTTATTTCTATCAATGTTCACATTAGTTGATATGCAACAGATGAGTGTTAGCTTTAAAAGAAAAAAAAAGTAATTATGTATTGCCCTTTTGTAGTTCTCCTAGCATGGTTTTGCTTAATGGTAATAGGTTTGCTTAACAATTGTACCATGTAGTGCTCTGGGACATGGTTTTTTAATTTTAAATCAAACATACATATTTAGAACTAATAAATGGTTATGAAAACATACATAGAAGGATATCATACATGCAATGAAATTGAATCAAACATATAGAAGTAATATCGTTATGAAAACCAACACACATGAATATATAAGAATCAAACAAAGTGTGCTCCAGACGCACGTCTCTGAAAATATGTAAGTTCATAACATGTGTACATCTCGAACTAAGTGTGGCATAATGTATATAGGACCACATGCGGTCATAAAAGGCTATATATATATATATATATATATAATGCACTATATGAAGAAACATGTTCACTAGGACCAGATGGCCCATATATATATATCTATGTACATCCAGGTGGACTATGAATCTACTCATGAAGCATCTTCCCTCTCTTCGCCCTGCTAGAAGTAGGATGTCCAAGACCTGGGGATGTAGTAGAGGGAGATGCCACTATGAATTTCAACCGTGTGGTCCTAGGCATCTCTAAGCAAGCCTGCAACCTAACCTGCACATTCATAAACAAGTTTTTAAAAGACAAACATATTAATATGTACAACATACACATGAAACATTACAATAATAATCTAGTGCAATCAAATGAAATTAAAAATGTAAGTTTGTACAACTTGAAACTTACGTTTGAAACACACCCAGCTGCAGTAGCTAGCATGTCGACGCTGGATGTTTCCTTCACCGGCTCTTGCTATTTAAAATAAAATAAAAAAATATTTTTTTACATGTATGTACATGACGTACAATCAAATGCATATATATTAAAATCTCAAACATGTGAATTAAACTATTGTGTGTGTGTGTGTGTGTGTGTATATATATATATATATATATATATATATTATATTTATTTGAAATTTACCTGTGAAAGACTAATAGTGGCACCAGTTCCAAAAACATCCCCCAACATCTCATCTATAGAAAATAAATCATGTGAACCAACAAATGATGTCTCGCCCGCAGTGCATACGGCACCACATGATCCACAGTGGTGTGGTGCACTAGAATTGGCGCCTCCACTAACATCACCAGATGCAATCTGGTCACTATGCTGGGTTAGAGTGTCAGTGAGCTCCCTCAATGCATGCAGTGTGTCAATATCTACAACCTCCTTCACTATAGGAGGGATAACTGAAGGCAATGGGGGTTTTGGGGCATGGGGGATCCTTGGTTGACCTATGTGTGCACCAGGTCTACTCTGTGCAGAGCCACCTCCTCGACCAAAAAATTTAGAAAAGTTAAAATAATTTGGGACCTCATTAAGCACGAACTCACAATATGATTTATTAAAAAAATAAAGAGGAACCTCATTGTTGTTGCATGGTGGATAATAAAAAACCATCCACCATCGGTCCCAAAAATTGTTTTTGATTCGGTCATCATGGCACCAATGGATTGGGAACTGTTTGCAAGTAAATGGGGGGGCATTGGTTCTCAGGTCAGTAAATAATGCACAAATGAGGTCTTTTCTATTTTTTTTTGTCTTTTACGGCCGCATGGGATAATTTATCCACATACCACCGCCTACAATCACCTCTAAAGGTATTCCATCTATGTATTTGGTTGGTTGCGGAGTCGACTTCACCAATCAATGTTTGCAACGTGTTGGATAAAGTCATGCGGGATGGATTTGTGGCATGATTTTGTCTTATAGTCTGAATAAGGTTCTCAATGAAAATTTTATTTTCTCAGATTCTTCCAATGATATTATCTTGTGTTCTTGCTGGTTTAGTGGGGACAGAAGGAGCCACATGAGGCGGATCTATGTTTGGAGGAGGGTTTTGAGGAATGTTCGGAGGGTTTTGAGGAATGTTTGGAGGGTTTTGAGGAATGTTTTGACAGTTTGCATGATTTCAAGATTGCTGACCAACAAACAAAAAAAGAAAATTGTATACATAAACAAACATTTCAAAAAACCCATAAAAATGCAAAAAAAAAACCTAAAATGAAAAAAAAAATGATTAAAATCGGGGGCTTACCTCCTCATCTTGGTGGCATGGTTGAATCTATCGTGATCCAGAAGTCCGATGAGTAATTTTGAGGTGGTAATCAAAGCTTGAGTGAAAAACGTCTAGGAGAAATCGTGGTTTGAAATGAAAAATGGGGAAAATAAGGACTCGTGGGAATAATTTTTTTGTCTCAGAGTTCCGCGATCATGGTTTTAGGTTCAGTTATTGCCGAACCTGAAATTTAGGAACCGCGATTGCGGTTCTTGAATTTTGGGTTTTTATGTCCACAGAATTGTCCACCAACTTCGTGCACTTACCCATAAGGGCCTGCAACACATTGGCTTCAAAAAAAAATTTGATAGAGTTTTTTTACTCAAAACTACCTCTATTTACAATGAGCCCAACACTCCAATTTATAGAAATTTGAGAAGAGAGAGAGAGAGAGGAAAAATAAAAATCCCAAAATCTATCTTTTCACCACTTGCAAGATGTAGTAAATGAAGTGAAATGATGTTCTATTGCTTGTAAAAGGCTCCCCATACTATCCCATGACTTGTAGCAGTGAAAAATGTCAGTCGATGCTTCATTAATGCATCTCAACTACCAAATAAAATAATTATTTCAAACTGGGCACGTTTTTTGAAAAATGACCATCTATTTCTTGCCAAATTCTCAATTTATTTATTTTTGTGCATCGGTCTTGGAGCCACGATTCTAATGGTACCAATTTTGTGTGTTTTTGTTGAGAAATGCAAAAGTTATGGCCTTCTGAGTGCGGGCAGCTATTTTGGGTTTGCCAGGCTTTTCTATCATTTAACGGGAATGAGCATTTGATTGATTGGGGCTGAATATGTTTCCTTTATTTTAATATTTCTATCCTCATTAAAATTAAGAAATCTAGTTTTTTGGTGTAGAGGACATCGTACTCATTCCAGAAAGTCCAATTTCATGAAAATTGGAGCTCGGGGTCAAAAGCTATGGCCGTTTGATGTTTGGGGTTTGATTTACAATGTTTTCGCTTGCATGCGGCCATATCAGGTATTTCGGGGCTTGGTGTCCTGGCTGTCCTAGAAAAAAACCTCCGCTCCACCTGTAAGTCTCCTGTTTGCGACAAAATCAACAAAATCGGATCCTCAGGGAACTCATGTCCCATTGTTGATCAGGCCGTCGGGGCCGTTGACCATTGCTTCGCCCGTATCCCTTTGGCCCGCCTTACAAAATTAGATAAGTCGGGTTTTCAGGTCTCAACTGTCCCGCACGTACTTGTGTTGTCTGCACCTCTTCGACCCGACTTCACCTCACAACAAAGGAATGTAGCCATTTCAGCTCTGCGGGTCCTGCGTGCCCCAATGTCCCATTTACCATACAGACCAAATATATCTGACTTTTCCGATTTGAACTACCCGTGGTGATTTTGGGTTTTTGGGTCTCAGATGTCCCATGCGTACTTGTGCG
The DNA here is from genome assembly GCA_019776745.2 of Taxus chinensis. NCBI lineage: Eukaryota > Viridiplantae > Streptophyta > Pinopsida > Cupressales > Taxaceae > Taxus > Taxus chinensis. The sequence continues at coordinate 30,346,157 of CM034152.1, forward strand.
GCCTGGGCTCCAAAAACCAGATTTTACCGATTTCTTTGCAAATTGGCCATTTCGGCCATGCAGGTCCCAACAGTCCCATGCGTACCTATGCGGCCTGGGCTCCAAAAACCTGATTTTTCCGCAATACACTAGCACAAGCTGAAATTTTTGCATTTTTTGCAATTTTTTAACTTCTTGGATTTTTCTTGGCCCTGAAGAAATGCATAAGTTACCAAAATTTACCTTAAGGGGTTGATTTTGGATAACATGGTCCACATATTGACTTTAGAAAGCAAGGCCTATTATGCCAGTGTTTATTCTAATATTATTCTTGAAAATATTATTACACATAGAATATTTCAAATACCATTCCCTAGGAATTTTGTGATGCCCACATTCGACTTGTTTAATGGTACTTTGGATCCTTATATACATCTCAAGCATTATACGAAAGTCATGACTACTTATGATAATGATAATATGCTTATTAATGTTTTCTCTAGGAGTCTTATTGGTGATGCTCTCTCTTGGTTTACTCATCTCCCTAGTGGCTCTTTAAGTACTTTTGTATAACTTGAGGATGTTTTATTAGCTCCCTTTAGTTGCTATAGAGGCCCTAGGGATGCATATGAGTGTTTCCCTTCTTTACATCAAAACGAAGCTAAATCTATATCTAGTTATATCTTACGTTTTAACACAAACATGCATTTACTTGTATATCAACCTAGTGACTTAGAGATGCAATTCATTTTTGTAGAGGACTTATACAATCTCTCAAAGAAAAATTACATTATGATACTTGTGATTCATTCTATGATCTTTGATCATATGTTATTGGTTTAGGACAAGATATTATACTAGCACATAAGCCTAAGCCTTTAGATGTGAATGTTACAACCCCTTCTTTTACACATGATTCTTACACATGTCAGAATCCTATAGACAATGATAATCAAGTGAAGATTTTGCATTGTGGTAATAATTTTTATCATCTTGATCTCAATCAAAGAGTATGACAACCATCTCCTCTTAAGAGGAATCCCATATATTTTGATAAGTCTTATGATAGGCCCCATCATTGCCATCTTACTTACATTAATTATCAAGAGTTTGATTTAGTTACCATTTACTGATCATCTCCCTCCTCATAGGCTTGAAGGCGATAAGGTACGTCTTTTTTGTGTAGACACAAAATCATGCACTTTAGAAATTATTTAGTCTTGGTTTCATACTAATATTTAGAGGGGTTTTGAGTGAAGAAAGTACTAATTAACCCCCGTGCCTTGGCCATTTTTATTTAATTTCTATCATCATTCCTAACCTCCACCACACACACCCCTAATCATTTTTCCTCATCTTCCGTCATTTTAGCCCTGATTGGGGTGACCATGGGCACCCTAGTCCCACCATGGGTGCTCCGATCCTTCTTGAACTTTCCCACCACCTTTTGGGAACTTTATACCCATTTAAGCTTCTTATCTTTTTGGTGGTTGGCCATTTCGGGGTTAATTATGAAATTAGATCAATATAAGCCTATAAATATAAAGTTATGATACCATAATGAGGGACCAAACACTAGTCACTACTATCATCGACCTAGATTTGCATCCATCTATTACATTAGAGATCACTTACATCCACATAGCTCCATCACAAGGAACAAGGCTAGGACATCTACATCACACACAACATAGGGGGAGTATTATATTCTATTCCATGTACAGATTCTACTACATTTTCTACATATAGTTATTTCTCGCTACTTCACAAAGTGTGACTGACATAAAAGCACCTAGGGCACATTATGCACACACTCACTATAACTATATTTTGGTCTAAAATGTAGTGCAATGCTCAGTTAGTAAGTTCATTGTTATGGCAGCTGAGGTCAGTATGACTCATTCATTTACATTCTTTTTTTTAGGGTTTTGATACTCCTTCTTGGTCTCTTGCAGGTCTTTCTATCATCTTGGATTATCAGCGACATCTGGTGCAGTGCAACGAATTTGATGTGACACATAGTGAGGGTTTCAGAAAACCTACCGAACATGTAAAGATCAGTTTCATAGCTTTTTCATAGACCAGGGTGCCCATTTTATAAACTAGAGCACCCACAAACACCTCAGTCCCTCTCCAGGCGCTCCAGTCCAACCAAATACTCAAGGTCCATCCTTTTTGGGGCTCATAAATGCTCATTCTTGATTTTGGTTTCTCCAGTCACCTATATGAAACCGTCCAACGAGCTCCCTTAATCAACTGAGTTCTTTCCTCTTCCCTCTTGCATATTAGGGTTAGCATTTCCTTTTTCATAGTGGCTTGGGGTATCTTTATATTTGTTTACAACATCTATTTTACTTTATTTACAGTTGTTCATAGCTTAGATTAACTATTACATATATTACATTTTTAGTTAATCATTTTGGTGAACCAGGGGTTTTATAGTCTACACAATGAATTTACACCGGTTATGTTCAGTGCACTTTCCACCCTTGGCATTGTGGGTTTACATACAACGAATGAGTTTAGACCAGTCTACGAACTCCATATACATCGAAATTTACATGACATGGATTCCTTAGCATTCTGGGAAGCAGTTACAGACTTGGAGGTTACAGTGGGTGTATCTCCCTACACTACTTTGGCCAGTGGCATCGGATTGCCCAAAAAAAATAGGACAATACAAAGATCTCTTCACATAGTTTAGGGAAGCAGTTAAAGGTTGGAGGACGAAAATCACTTCCTCCATTTACTTCTTTGGCTTATGGCGTCAGATTACCCAAAAAACCCTGATAGTATAGGATATCCTTATACACTCTTTCTCTCGACATGGATCAGGTGCACATGTTGCATTTACTCTTTTTCATTTTGCGTACTTTACTTTTACATGTGTCTTTTACTTTACATTTTTACACACATATACATACATATTTGGCTACTTGATTATTTTCTCCTTGCAAGTCCGGTCGTATGAGAAATAGGAAATCAAATGGGGCAAACATGTGATGTCCCATTTTAGGACGAGTTAGAAATTAGTCTACACAGCTGAAAATAATTAATATTCAAACCCCAGACTACTGCAATTTTCAAAAATTCATATCTTTTGCCAGAGAAGTCCAAATGAGCTAAAACTTTGGATGTTGGGCCAAAAAAATATGAAGAATAATATTCTAAAATACTTTTTTTTTATAGAAAAATCGAAACCCTAATTTTCCCTTAAAAAGTAGGTCACCAACACATTTGGGGCATCAAATCAACTCCAAAAATCATGAAGTTATTTTCTCCTTATTCCTCCTAATTTCTACAACCAAATCCAATGTTAAACTGATCCCAAAATGCAGATCTAAAATAAATATTAATTAATAACAACAAAATAGCTTGTAGACAACTGAAATCTTCTAAAATTCATAACTCATTCAATATTCCATATTTTTCCATGTAATCAAGTGCATCATAAACTAGAATTTTAGAGATTTCTAATGCACTGTGAATCAGATTTTTCTAAGCATTAAAACCCCACCAAAACAAACCCAAGAATCTCATACCAAGTCACTAGGGTTAGAGAAAAATATATAAAATATTTCCAACACTTTACTAGCTTCCAATCACACGAAAATAATTGCCCCTTTCTTTGAAATAAATGCTAACACACATTAGATTTCAGATCTAGCTCATATGTTATCAAAACATGTTAAAAGAGTCTCCCATCTAAGTCGCTATAGCTATGATAAATGCAGCAGTTACAACAGTCGCAAAAGTATCTCAAACCCTTCTAAGAACACTTCAAAAATGAGCAATAACATGCAAATTTAACCCCAAATAAATGCGGCAATATTTTGAATCAATTCTCCAATCTTAGGATGAATAAATCATGCATATATTTGCATAACAAATGCAACAAAACACTAATGAGTCTTTAAAATCAGATCTACTTCAATTCCAATTTGAGAGAGAGAGAGAGAGAGAGAGAGAGAGAGAGAGAGAGAGAGAGAGAGAGAGAGAGAGAGAGAGAGAGAGAGAGAGCACAATGAAAATCTAGGGCATACATACCTTGGGCATACATCCCATTTCTCCAAGCATGGAGTGATATCAAATGATCAAATCAACATGCCAAATGATGGCCATGTAACCTCCTTTTATAACATAAGAGGTGTAACATTCAAATGACCGACCTTTTCCCTTTTGGAGGGAAAACTAATAAAAGTTAAATTAAAATATTAATAGACCCACTTAAGTGTGCTTTATTATTTTTAATTAAATAATAAAGAAGTAACTAGCCTATGTGCACTTTTAAAACTAACTAAAGACTCCCACTTGTAGCGCTAGGCAAGCCAAGGGGTTACAATGAAAATGAAAGAGACAAACCAATATATTAGTAATGCCATGGAAAAGGGGACATTATAGTCCTCCCCTCTCAGAGATTGCTTTCCCTCAAGAAAAATCAAGTTTATAGATCCATGTATCATGCACTCAAGAGAAGAGATGAAGTGATGCATCCAAAGTCTTGCTCCGATACCAGTCAAGTGATGAAGCACTTGGAATAACATGTTTCCTTCCCTCATGTCAACCCAAAAAAGTGGGTCCATAGCTCGGTAATTGCTACTCCAAGTAACTATTGTCCATTTTTTCCCCTGGGCAAAAATGAACAATGAGGGTCTATAGACTAAATTATCAAAGTAAATTATTATAGGCTCTCGAGCTCAAAATTGGAACATTGTGTTTAACATGTTTTGGGAGCTAGCTAGGTAAGCTTGTGGATGGCTGGGTAAGCTAAGATGCTCACTACTCAAAGGGTGAGTTGGTGGACAACTCGGGCATGGTGAGGTTTCTGAGGAGTTGGGAGACAAAGATCGAGCTGTATTGAACTTGATCGATGTGGAGAGATAGTTCGATGCAAAATGGCGAGCTCGAATCAAACTTAGCGGTGAGTTCACAGAAGCAAGAGTAGTTTGAATTCAAGTGTCTTTTATACAGGAGAAGATCGTCAAGTTTTGGGTGTCGTGAGGAATCTTGTCAAGCTCGATATATATAATATACATAGGTGTTGATGCCTAAATTATGGGTAAGAGGCTTGGTGAATCCAAGCTCGGCATGTAGCTAGTCAGAAGGAACAACTCGAGCTTAGTCAAGCTCATGCAGTGTTTCAGATTAACAAGATTAGGGCTCGTCGTTGTGTCGTGGAAGGGAGCCATGACGACTTAGAGTTGCAGGATGGTTAGTATAACTTGGATCTCTGCTCGTCCTGGGGTGGTAGAATGAAGGCCAAGTTGACTTTGATATAAAATAGCATATGGCATAGGTATAGGCCCCAGTAAGTTGGTCAGGATTCTAAGTATTTTGGAAAGTCGCAAAGGGATCCAAGATGAGTTGATCGAGGGAAAAATGGACTTGAGTTAGGAGATAGGTCTACCGGGAACTTTTAATGTAATATATGAAGGACTCGACAGATGTTAGCTCGCTACGGTGGAGTTAAGGAAGATCTCAGTGGTTCCGTGGAGGGACTCGGTTGGGAGAGCTCGTAGATCAAATCATATGGCAGAGGAATGAGCTAGAATGAGTTACATTTTTATTTTGAAGTTTTGTTTCGAATAATTGCGTTTTAGAATTTTATAGTTTTTGGGTTAGAAATGTTGGGAGAGCTGGATACTTCTGAAGCCTGAAACTCTGAAACTCCAAAATTCAGAGTTTTAGGTTTTCAAGATTTAGAAGTGTGTGGGTTCAGAGATTTGGGGTGATTGGAGCTTAGCAAGTTGGAAGATCAGTTTTTGGAACCCAAAATATGAGCTTGGTCGGTCTTCAGAGGTGAATCAATGGAGCGTAAAGCCCGACGAGTCATTTGGTGATCACGGAGATGGTTGGAGCTCGGAGCAAGAAGGCGTGATGTGGTGGAATGATTTCCATTTAACTTAGTGAAGCTCAGTCAAAGGAGTACTCATCGGGTTCCACGGTGGAGGTCACACAAAACTCGGCAGAGATCGCTTAAAGGAGATATAGTCGAGTCGAGCTGTAGTTGCATTAGGGTGCAACTCAAATGCTTACCAAGTAAGCACAAGGAAGAATGATGGAGGCTTGAAAATATGAACTGACATGTCGGGATAGCTCAAACAAGCCCACAGATGAGGAGTCAACTTGGCAGGATTTGGAGCTTGGCTCAGTCACATGATGGAGGAGATCAAAGCAATGAGCTTGGTTCAGGGTCACCAAGTCAGAGATGATGAAGCTTAGCATAGGAGTTTGCTCGATACAAAAATATTTGGGAGCATTACTCAGATAGTAGTAGAGCTCATTAGGTTCCATGGAAGGGTCAACCAACTCATCAATTTAAGGAGGAACTCGACTCAGTATTTGCGGTGATGAGCTCAAGGTAGAGCTCAATGCAAAATAATCCAAAGCTCAGTTGATACGATGTAAGGTAAGAACCTCGGAATGAGCCAAGCTAAGGCCGAGTCGTTTGGCGGTGAGGTTGAAAGTGAGTTTGTTGGTCAAAGTTGGAAAAATGAATCAGCGAAGAGCTCAATGGTGAGCTCGTGGAAGTATGACTCAACTTGAGGAAAGGAAAGGTAAGCTCGATTCAAGGCAAGCTCAAATACATGAGTTGATGCAAAGACTAAATGAATGGTAGACATAGCTCAGTGGTCAGTGAAATACGTAAGAATAGCTCATAGGCCAAGCTATGAGATGATAAGGGTGAGTTTTTACCTGAGTTAGAATCGCATTGCAAGATGCTTTTGGGAGTATGCAATTCCACAGGGATGTGAAATTTTTCGAGGTCAACATAGCATTCATGGACTACATTACATGATGGAAGAAAGATGGAAGTCGAAAGGTAAGCTCGATTCAGGGAGTATCTCGGAGTGAGCGGAGTAGGGTTAAGGTCAACATGGTATTGGCTTGAGTAAAGCAATAGAGTGAGCTTACTCGACTTGATTCATAAAACGAAGAGTATTGAGTGCATTGGAGGTGAGAACTCGTTGTAAGTGGGAATGATCTCGGTTAGTTTCAAGCACATCACTCAATGGAGGTATCAGTGGCAAGCTCACGCAAGAAGTGATCCAATCCAATCACATGTATGGTTTGACTCGCATGAGTTCAAAGAGAGAAAATAAATCTTAGTCGAGTAGAAATAATATATGAAGAGGAGCTAAGTGTTTCCATAGAAATGAACACAAGCTCGGGATTGGCTCGGTGAGAGGAAACTTAGGGAATTGGAAATAGGTTTGAGAGTGAGTTATGTCGGTGGAAGCTTGCTGAAGATACTTCCTGAGCCAAACAAATGCATACGGAGCTTGGCGGAGCCGTCAAGTTAGTCCAGTGAGTGGTGAGTAAGAGCTCAGTCGTTTCGGCAAGGTGCTCTTTTGGTTTGGATACAGTGCTAAAAAAGATAACTCGGTTGATGTGATGGCAACGAACTCAGCTAGTACACAATGTAGAGGAACTCGAAACCAACTCAGTGAGTTGGCTTGGCGAGCCAACTACTGAGTAGGGCTATTTTTGGCTTTTTCCATAATTCCCTCCTCATCATTGACCAGTCAACGAGAGGGTTCCACCAAAATTCAATTAATTTAATATTTTTATTTAAAAAATTTAAATAATAATATTTATTATTATTATTTAAATATTATTTTAATTAATTAAGAAGACTATGTCAACAAGCATTAATGATACATGATGGAGCCTTTTCAGGTGGTTCAAAAAAATGTAATAAATAATACATCACGTGCCTTCCATTTAGGGGGGAATTTGAATCCTTTTCTCCTCTCTCTCAATTTCTTCTATAAATGTAAGTTGGAGGATCATTCTAAGGGGTTCCAAAAAGTGAGTTCCAACCAGTAGGTTTCGACAGGTCATACAAGTTGGACAAGTTAGACACTTTCCAAGCTTCCCCTCTCTTCACAAGCTGAGATGTTGTGATTTGTAGGCTTTCAAGCCTTTCTTCTAAAATTGTAATGGCAGCCTGTTCCTTTTCACTGATGTAATGGTGCACTGTGCAAAGTGCTTGAAGTAATGAGAATTATGCTTTGTGATCATTTGTATGTCCTTTAATTATTTATATTGTTTCTACTTGCATCTCTATCATGTTTTTAGGATAACTGTGCAACCAGGGATTCGCTTGCAAGTTTTGGAGGTCATTGTGCTTATCAAAGAGTGAAGTACTGTATGTAAAAGTGTGTTTGTAATGCATGTCATTATTCCTCACAATCATCTCTCTTCATTGGCCAGCCGGAAATTTGTCTAGAAACACCCTTTCTTGGTGCATCACCACTTCTACTATAGTTTTTATTTCCTTTCAATTCTCTTTCGCTAATCCCATGAAATGTTAGCATAGGACTAGATAGCCATTTTGTCTTGCATTATAAGTAGTGTTGTGTTTAGTTTAGGAAGAGGAAGCCAACCTTCTCTGGAGGTTTACCTCGAGCCCAAGTCCCACAACTTGAGAGGTGATCCCATGTGTGCCAATCACACCGAATGTCATGATTCATTCTCAGGCCATTCAAGGGGTGCATTGATTTGGTGACAATAGTAAAAATGTCCTCAACATGGCATTGGGAGTCATCAAAGGGATGATATTTTCTAAGCTCCAAGGCTGCCCACTCAATAATGCCCTCATGAAGCGAGTAAAACAATGATATTTATTCACATGTCTTCAATCCTCTAAATAAAGAAAACTTATTTGAAAAATAAGTGTTTGAAAAACACTTTTCCAATGTGTCTCCATGGTGTTAATGGATCACAAGTCTCCTTCATGTATGGGTTACCCCCAAGTCTCACAAAGCTTCCCCATACTTCCTTGAACTCCCCAAAACCAAATCTTGTCATAAAATAAAAATATGATAAGTAATCAGCAGCTTGACAACTCTAAATTTATCCCCATGTGAGCCCTACTTCATCCTTCGATCCATGTGTGAGTGTACCAATGGAAAAATATCCTTTATCCTCATGCCTTATGTCTCTAAAGGCCATAAGAAGACTGCTGAAATAAATTACAGCAGTGTAAATAAAAATATTTGACCTCAAGGTATCCCAACTCACCTTAGGTAAGGCTAACACTACACTCTCACAACCCACAATGCATTGTTCCCATGAAAACAAGTTCTGAAACACATTCACACATATGATGTAGAGCTGATCTAAAGTGAATTTTATGAAATTTTTTGCATTTGTTCCTTCCATAGATAAATATTCATCATATTTTCCTTTATTTTCAAAAACATAGAAGGAAAATTTAGCACCATACCTTCCTTTTTGCTGCTCCTAACTCAACAACAGTGCTAAGTGGTCTGGAAATGATCCTGTAACATGTACCAATGATGCCCCAAACTGAAAATTAGCATACTGTGTGACTGAATCTTTTTGTGGGCATGCTAACATGTCTCTAAACAAATTGAAAATGTGCATGACAACAATGTGAAAATCAATCAAAATATTAGGCATACACATACTCTTCTTGGTTGAAAATTCACTCATGAATAAACAATGTTTATACTTTCCTTTTATGATCCCAACAACCTTCCTTATGACCCAAACCTGAAATTTACCATGATATAAGAACAATAGAATATTTAACTTGATCATCTCACAAGTAAATGGAAGTGTCAATACAAATAATTCAAAGTTGTTGTTCAATTCTTAATACCATGAGGTATCATGTGCATGATGAAACCCCATTGTTTTTACTCCATCATTCACATAAGAAAAAGGAAAATCAGAAATATAGCTCATGAAAAGAATCTCATACCATTCATTGTGCCAATGGATTTCTTTTATGAAAGGAAGCAATACCTTCGAAACAAAATTATTGGGGCTCCTCATCATACCTTTGTGCCATGGAACACATTCATACTCTTAATAATTTTCAAACCAAACATCACCTTCTACCTTGGAATCATGCAACCTTATTTTTGATTTGTGTGGGGCTTCCTTAAACTTCATTTTTGAGTGAATGGAGTCATTTATTTTCTTTCTAATGCATGCTATTATGCGCAGACCAACCAACTGAGAATGGTCTAAAGTACCTGGAAACGCCTCTTCTCCATGGGTATAACTTATACCCATGCCATCCTCATGTTCCCTCTTCAAATTTTATTTTTTCCTTTCTTTAGAGATGTCCTTGTCCATGCTTTCTTCTTTCCCTTCAAAGGGATCATGAAGTTCTTGAACAACTTCCCTCAAATCTGATTTTTCCTTGCAATCACAAAGTTCCATGTAAGCATTAGATATCAAAAATGTATCATCAAATAACAAAGGAATCATACCTTGAAGATTTGATCCTTCATGCTCCATAGGAGACCTTGTTAACATATATGTCTTCACCTTTCTTGAACATTGATCACCTTTGGCCAAAGTATGAGTAATACATGACTCCTCTTGTCTCAAGAATTCATCAAGTATAGACAACAAATGTTGAGGATGGGCTTCATGTTCATTCAAAACCAAAGACATGATAGTTTGCATTGCATCCATTACATTTTCTTAATGACTACCAGCTATGAAAATGAAGAATACATCGAACATGTGTATAATGAGATCATCATAATCAAGATCTAACATTGGTATACAAGTTCTTACCTTTTCCATGTTCTCCAAGATCCTAACCCTCTTATCAAAGTAAGGGTTTTTGGTGTCCCAAATATTTTGAAGGCTTCCTACCATGAGCTCAAGGACTTCTTCCATGGTGGTGTCATTGTATGGAAAATTTGGGGTTGTTATCCTTGTCACCTCGCTAATGCAAGTGATGACCATAAGTCTCACCTCCACCTTATCATGCCTCAATAGATCGGATCTAGCCAAGGAGCCATAATCTGATTACTTTACCATGGACAAACAATTTGCAACTTCTTCCAAAATGCTAAGGAACACATCTCTCGAAAGGTGTGGAGGATCAAGCCATCTCCCTAATCTTCAAAACTGCATTTTCATTTCTCTTTCACTTGTTATCCCCATGATTCATACACTATGTATCCAAATCTGTAAACACAAACCCCACATGAGTAGAGGAAAGTTGTTATGATACCACTATGATGTCCCCTTTTAGGATGAGTTAGAAATTAGCTTAAACAGCTGAAAATAATTTATATTCAAACCCCAAACTACTGCAATTTTCAAAAAATTATATCTTTTTCTAGAGAAGTCCAAATGAGTTGAAACTTTAGATGCTGGTCCACAAAAATATGAAGAATAATATTCCAAAATAATGTTTTGCACAAAAAACTCGAAACCCTAAATTTTCCCTAAAAATTAGGTCGCTTAAAACATTTAGGGCATCAAGTCAACTCCAAAAATTGTGAAGTTAATTTCTCCTTATTCCTTTTAATTTCTACAACCAAATCCAATGTTAAACTGATCCCAAACTATACGTCTGAAATAACTATTAATTAATAACAACAAAATAACTTGTAGACACTGGAATCTTCTAAAATTTATAACTCATTCAATACTCCGTATTTTATCATGAAACCAAGTGCATCATAATCTAGAATTTCAGAGCTTTCTAATGCACTATGAATCAGATTTTTCTGAGCATTAAAATCCCACTAGAACATACCCATAAATATCATACCAAGTCGATAGGGTTAGAGAAAAATATATAAAATATTTCCAGCACTTTACTAGCTTCCAATCACACCAAAATAATATCCCCTTGCTTTGAAATAAATGCTAACACACATCAAATTTCAAATATAGCTCATATGTTATCAAAACATGCTAAAAGAGTCTCCCATCTAAGTCGTTATAGCTATAATAAATGCAAAAATAAAAAAATAGAAAAATTACCTCAAACCCTTCCAAGAAAACTTTAAAAATGAGCTATAACATGCAGATTTAACCCCAAATAAATGCGCCAATCTTCTAAATCAAGTCACAAATCTTAGGATGAATAAATCATGCATATATTCACACAACACTATTGAGTCTTCAAAATCAGATCTACTTCAATTCCAATGTGTGTGTGTGTGTGTGTGTGTGTGTGTGTGAGAGAGAGAGAGAGAGAGAGAGAGAGATAGCGAGAGACGAGAGAGAGAGAGAGAGAGAGAGAGAGAGAGAGAGAGAGAGAGAGAGAGAGAGAGAGAGAGCATACATCCCATTTCTCCAAGCATGAAGTGATATCAAATGATCAAATCAACATGCCAAATAATGGCCATGCAACCTCCTTTTATGACATAAGGGGTACAACATTTAAGTGACCGACATTTTCCCTTTTGGAGGGAAAACTAATAAAAATTAAATTAAAATATTAAAAGACCCACTTAAGTGTACTTTACTATTTTAATTAAATATTAAAGAAGTAACTAGCCTATGTGCACTTTTAAAACTAACTAAATACTCCCACTTGTAGCGTTAGGCATGTCAAGAGGTTACAATGCAAATGAAAGAGATGAACCGATATATTAGTAGTGCCCCAGAAAAGGGGAGATTACACAACAACGATGACATCAACAACAACAATTCGCAGCAACACACTTAACATACTAACCATGTAGGTACACTACACAATCAACATCAACACATGTGTTCTGCCCTAGGTTCACTCTCATCACTTTTTTGTGCATTTTATTCTTTAGTTTCCATGATCCATAATATTTTTGTCATTCCATGCTTTGTCTAGTCCTTCGGCATGCGTTCTTTGTTACTTTAAATCAACATCAAGTACGCATCTCTATCTACTTATGTTATTGAGCTTTCCGCTCACCAACATAAAGTGGGAGAAAATGTAGACATAAAATCATGCACTTTAGACATTATTTAGTCTCGGTCTCATACTAATATTTAGAGGGTTTTTGAGTGAAGAAAGTACTAATTAACGCTCATCTCTTAGCCAATTTTATTTGATTTCTATCGTCATTCCCGACCTCCACCACACACATGCCCAGTCATTTTTCACCATCTTCCATCATTTTAGCCCTAACCAGGGTGCCAAGGCTAGTACTAGGACACCCATGGGCACCCTGGTCCCACCATGGGTGCCTCGATCCTTCTTGAACTTTCCCACCACCTTTTGAGCACTTTCTAGCCATTTTAGGTTCTTATCTTTTTGGTAGTCGACCATTTTAGGGTTAATTATGAAATTAGATCAAGAGAACCTATAAATATAAAGTTATGATACCATAATGAGGGACCAAGAACTAGTCACTACTATCATCCACCTAGATTTGCATTGATCTATTGCATTGGAGATCACTTGCATCCACATAGCTCCATCACAAGGCATAAGGCTAGGACATCTGCATCACACACAACATAGGGGGGATTATATTCTATTCCATGCACACATTCTACTACATTTTCTACATATAGTTATTACTTGCTACTTCATAAAGTGCGACTGGAACAAGAGAACCTAGGGCATATTATGCACACACTCTCCAGAACAACATTTGGGTTTGAAATTTAGTGTTGCACTCAGTTAGGCCCATTTTTGTGGCCGCTAAGGTTAGTCTGACCCATTCATTTGCATTCTTTTTTTAGGGTTTTGATACTCCTTGGTCTCTTGTAGGTCTTTCTATCATCTTGGATTATCATCAAAATTTGGCGTAATGCAGTGGATTTGATGTGACACACAACGAGGGTTTTGGACCATGTACCAAACTTGTGAAGATCACTTTTGGAGCTTTTTCACAGACCATGGTGCCCACAAGTGCCGCAGTCCCTCTCCAAGTGCTCTAGTTCAACCAGATACTCCTGATTCATCCTTTTCGGGGCTCATGAATGCTCGTTCCTGCTTTCGGTTTCTCCAGTCACCTCTACAACACTATTTAACGAGATCCTCTAATCAGCTGAGTTCTTTCCTTTTCCCTCTTGCATATTAGGGTTAGCACTTCCTTTTGTATAGTGGTCAAGGTCATCTTTATATTTGTTTACAACATCTATTTTACATTATTTACAATTGTTTATAGTTTAGATTAACTAGTACCTATATTGAATTTTTAGTCAATCATTTTGCAACTTCCATCATATTAATGGACATCGTGATAATGATTGTTATATGTTATATCATAAGCTCAATTTATTAGAGGAAAAATGTATCATCTCCTATGAGACATGCCATGCATATAGATCTACTTAACCTCCTCCATGGAATTGACGTACATGACGTGTTACGCTAGATGAGCATGCTTCTACATTTGGTAATATTTATTACCTTGACACGTTTCATACACAAAGAGAAATCTAGACCCATGTACAAATGGATAAACAAGGAAAGAGGGTTTGTCCCAAAAGTTGCACACATGACTTCGACAGACCCTTCGGATATGTCGTTCATCCTGTCAAGTTGAATCTTCATGTATAGTCTCTTTAGAACATCTTTCATACCATTAAAATATATTGCACTACCTATGGATTTTATCTCTATTATATGACATGACACTGGTTATATATCTACTCTTCATGATGCTACTCTCGACCATAGTCCTCCGTTACACCATTTCACAATAATGCACTTGGTTTATAGGTTTAACTTGACTATTGATGGAGTCGTTCCACACCCGAACCTAATTTTTCACACAATCTCTCTCTCTCTCTCTGGGGGAATTCTTGCTTCTCATCCTTTAGATGCACAATATCTATCTATTCCCCTCCACGGTGGAATGCTTGGATCACTCTTCCTTCTCCTTGGAGAACATGTTTTCATCTATACCCTCAGGGAGGGCCTAAAAAACAAAAACATTCAAGTATTTGTAATAATATGAAGCCGAGACTTGTTTTTCTAGCTTCCATTGTTTGCTACATGTTGTTTACTCCTTTGGTTTGATAGATAACATTACTTATTTACACACATGTGTTCATGTGGTATGTTGAGCATTATGTAGGACATATATAGAGTGATACATGATGATAGGTGTTGACCGAACCTTTACCTAGACTTCTAACCTCTAGGGGCATCTACATTCACATAATACATCTAGGCACTATATTTCTATTATAATTAATTTCTTTCCTCATTACACTTGGCTACATCTATATATTGTGTATTTTCTATCTTTCATACTAACAAGACTAACACATGTGTTTTGTGCAGTGCTTACAATCATTGCTAGATCTTTTTATATCATATGCTCTTCATTCATTTGGATGCACTTGATTTTCATACATGATTGATAGTTGCACCTGTTTGCTTATTTTATACTTTAATTGTAGATCTAAGAGACTTTCTTATCTTGACACCATTGGTTTCCCATGTTTGTGGCATTATGCCTTGTTTTTGGTTGTGTATCTCTTGTTTGTAGGCTCACATGCCTTGATTATCTTATGAAACCATGGGTGTCCCATGTTTGTAATTTTTTTTCCTTTTGTGTGACACTTTTTGGCATGTTTGCACTTCTTTCTACATTATATACACTTGTTTTCTACTAATACATTATTTTATATTGTTGTTTTGTTGCATTAACATTGTTATGGTTATCACACTTCTTCTTGTTATTGCTCTTATTATGTGTCATTATTTATACCATGTGCATCCCCCTTACAGGTACAATTCTTCTTTGTGGCCACCACATTAGTAATTTCAAAGGTTATATCTAGATTTTTAGATACTCATATATGAATGTACATCTTTTATTTTGAGCTATATACTCAAATTATTCATTGCACATGCTTCAAAAGAGGGGGAAAACATTCAGGATTTTATTCTACATTTCCAACAAACATAGACATCTTTCTGGGCATAGACATATGTAGGGGCCAAAAAAATGCCTCATAATTGGACTCAGGAACATGAATATGGAAAAATCTACAAAGGTTTGATACTGTACAACTTGGTCAGGACCGTATATATGGTTCTGACCATTTTATATGGTTTTTCCCATGGGGTATTTCCTCTAGATCTTTCAACAGTCTCAAGTTTTTCATCGTTGTTACAACATTTCCATATGATTTCATACTCAGTTTGAATCAATTTGGAACAAATTCAAGATGCATTAAGTACTTCATTCTCTCTTTCTCCATGGTATTCAATTTCACTTCCAATTTTGGACACATTGGGGGCATGAGTCTCTTTTTTCCACTTAGATTTCAAAATGCAATCAATTATATTCAGTTTTTTATTTAGTTGTGTGGTACATGGGACGAGTATGGGGGCACCTATTTCTCTACTATGTGACCTAATTTATGAAATTGGGCTTATAACCAACTACAATAGTATGGTCTGTGGGGTTATAGAAGGTATAAAAGCATCTAGATTCTTCATAGGTAGAAATTTCCTATCCTCTTTGCACTTAATGGGAAAATATTAGAGTTGTTGAATGAATTTGATAGACGGTCTTCCTCCTTGGTGGGGTGCTTCAAATCCTATTTTTGGTTCTTCTCTTCAACATTCATGTGTTGGTTTGGTGCACCTAATACATTGAATTATCCTTGGCACAATTTGAGGACTAATCACCCCTGATTCTTCATCAGAATTCAAAAAATCCAAAATCTTCAAGGCATAAGAATGGGAGAAAATTCCCTCCACAAAAAAACATGTGTATTCCCTCCATGCTTTGCATCTTTTTTGGAATTTATTTTTGCACATTTTTTACAATAATTTCATTACATTTTGAGTTAAAGTTTAGTTTCTTATCTTGCTCATTGACTACACTTTGTGTTGCATGTTTCATTTTGGAGTGTGCCAACACCAACACAATGGGACAAGAAAAACCAACATTTATTTTTGAGCAAAGATACAAGTGTGTATGTACACACTCAGTTATAATTTCCATCTAAGTACATTTAATTTTCAATTTCACTACTGTAAAGGGCGGGAGGAAGGGGAGAGTTGGTGGAAATTTGACAGATCTATCCTTTGAAATTGTTGATATTGACATTACACACTTGCATGTACAAATGACAAGTCTCCGGATTCATTTCTATAGCTATGACTCGTGCATAGCATCCTGAACCTAATTTACATATTCTGTATCTCTCCCACAGTTAGTTTAAGTTAGATTAAATCCTATATAAGCATGTCTAATACACTTAAGACACATTTCTTGGAATCTACCAAACATTCTCCAAGTTCTCCATTAAGTCAAAAACATGATTTTTCCATCCCAAGTCAATACCAACATTAACAGTAAATCTTCCTACAAGTAATGAACATAGATCCTGTAAGTGGTTTTTGGTACTCGACATGTTTTGGGATAATTATTACTCGATTCTAGGTTCAAGAGTTTAGCTTACGAGAATCTACAAGCCTCCACAAGTATTAGAGCCATGTCATGCCCAAAATAAGTTAACATGAAACATATATAAGAATTCCTCATGTAAAAGAACTAGCAAAAAAGACACTCTAAGATCCCTAACTATATAATAACTCATGCACATCTATTAGAGAAATACTCTCTACAGTAATGACGTACACCTTCTATTTTCTAAGAGTATCCATCTATCTGTCTACGTGAAATCCAAATATCCACATCCCTAATAAATGTGTAAAGTGGTGGAAACTCAAGATAAGTAGTTATTAAAGCATGGTTTCTCAAAAGTAATATATTGCACTATGGTAGATATCACATTATCTCGTGAGAACAGATATGGTAAAAAGGGAATGATCCCTATTGTAAGAAATAGTAATGTTGATGACCTGAATTTAAGGGTGCCCATGAACCCATTTATCTATGTTAAACTATGAACTTAATTAAATGCAATGACAAGGGTGTGTAAGGTTGTAACTACCCCTTGGATAGTTATACAAAGGGGTGATCATTTTGATGGCTGAGAATAAAGAAATTGAATCGACACATAGCAACATTCATATTTTTGGAACCTTAAGAAGTAGAGAGACTATGGAAAGTACCTATGTGAGTGAGATGGGGTGCAAAGAGTGCATCTCAAGGGTTAGGACCATACATACACTCTTGACCTAGTTATACAATTTCCCTGATCCAAGGTTAGGTAATTATTAGGTACTTGTGTTCATGCATATAGCATTCCTCAGTTTTATGTAAACATGTGTGACTGTGATGTCAGTGCTTCCACTCAATAAGGTCCCATATCAGCACAAAATCCATCTAAGGGTACTTGAACCCTCTGTGATGTTTAATAGTTGTTAAAGGCTTTAATAGTTTATTTTGTAATTCTAGTTCATTTTCATCCATAGTGCATATTACATGTTAGATTGTTTATTTAATCAGATTATGCACATATGTTGCATTATAATACTTCTCTGGATTTACTTATTTATTGTGACTTATAGAGTGCTTCTAAACTATATTATCTTAGGAATGAGATCAATTAACAAAACAATGAAATCACAACCTAGTAAAGTGGTGAAGACATTTTACATGATATAAACAAGGGAAACATTAATTGGTTAGCGTATATTTGCAGTACAGATAATCATGAAAGAATACACTATGATAACTACATGAAAAGTATAAAGCAATCCTACTTGCGAGGGGACTGTAAAGATGCATGTGCATATCTAAAATCCTCTAGTCAGGGTTGAATGTTAGTGTCATTGACCTTAACTGCATTAACACACACATTTATTATTATCTTTATAGTAGATGGTGTTCATGAAGTGTGTATAACACAGAGATATAAGTAACTTTTCTTTTGTAATGACCAAGTTTGACTATACTCGCTTACTCCAAAACAAATGGTCACATTCTAAAGAGTCATACACCTCAAGACTTAAACATCTACTCTAGATCTCCCATGAATCTGATTATATAGATACACACTAATGGGTTCATCCAATTCCTAGTAAGATTACCTAAATAAAGTACGAAAATAATATGTGTGCTTCATGTCTAAACTTTTTTTTTGAATTTTCTCCCTCTTAGTCCAAGACTGTACAAATGTGGTCAGAGTGTGGTGTCATAGTCTTGGCTGACCCATGTGTTCCCACCCCTTCAAGTTATCTTAATTTGTTTTTGATTTAAATATATTTATTGCATACATTGCAGTATTCCTAGTGTTGGTACTTGAATTATGAATTTTGGATGGTTCATATAAAGAAGACTATATAAGAAATTTATCATGCACTTTATAACCAACCACACTATGTTTTCTCAAAGTCTTTGTGTAACACTAGATTCTCTAATGAAGTGATGTGTATGTCAACACTTGTTTGATTAGGGTTTCCACATTATTACAGGTGTAAATTGATTCAATGAATAATCTAGGTTATTTACATACTTAAAATAAAAAATGTATATCTATGATATAATGATTCACATAAATTTAGAGAGTATTGCAAGGTGCTTTGCAAGCAATTTCATTTGATAATTTAAATGAAATAAAATGATTTTAAGGGGAAGGTACTTACCTCAGGCATTGATCTAGGAAAGCTGAATACAGTGATGAAATGATGGAATAGAGTGTCGTAACGATCTTCAGAATATTACATAGTAGCAGAGGCATAATCATGGCTAGACTAAGGGTTCCTAGAGAGGGATGGGGGTACTTGTGGGCACCCTAGACTTTGTGAAACAACTCGGATCATAATGATCCTGATATAGATCATTAGTTGTATTTATAATCTAACTTCAAGCCTTTGGTCTATTGAAAGTTTCATCACTTGGTTTGTTGAATGTTGTACGACACAGGTCTAAATTTCCCTGATAAACATAGGTTAGGTATATTATTTGATGTCTCTGTGTCTCATGATATAGATTCCTCATAGTTTCAACGTAAATGTGTGACTGTGATGTCAGTGCTAAACACTCAGATAAGGTCACCTATAGCGCATCCAGGTCTGGGTACTTCAAAAGCACCAAAAACTTGATATTAATACATATAAAGGCTTTAATGTTTATTAAAAAATTCTATTCATTTTCATCCATAGGTATAATACCTCATTAATTGTTTATTTAAGACATTATGCACCATATCATTTATTATAATAATTCTCTGGATTTACTTTTTATTATTAATTTAGAGTGCTTCTAAACTACCCATGTATCTTATGCCCAATACATTGTCATGACCCAATTATTGCCCCCTATTATTTGTGTCCGAGATACACAAGGGACTCCATAATTGGTTAGCGTATATTTGCATACACTATTGCACATACACTCATGATAACTACACAAAGTCTTTCTGCACTAAGGCTATGCTTGAGGGGATGTATTGTAGCTCGCATATCTCGATCTTAGTAGGTCTTGAATGTTAGTGTCATTCCAACTGCACAAGCACAAACATTTATTAGGCCATTTTATTTAATGGTAGAAAATGAAGTGTGCCATTACACAAATCCATAGTCAACCTATTTCCTTTTGTAATACCAAGTAAGGACTATACTCCGCATTGAGGGCTATCAACAAATGGTCACATTCAAAATATAAGGGCAATTCATCTCTCTAGATCTCCCATGAATTGATTATATAGAGACACAATCCTAATGATTTCATCAATTCTAGTAAGCACCTCCCTCACCTAAGGATAAAGTAGAAACATAATATGTGTGCTTCGATGTCTAAACTTTTTTTTTGAATTTTCTCCCTCTTAGGATCCAAGACTATTACAAATGGGTCAGAGTGAAAAATGCATGTCCAGTAGTTGGCCGCATCCATGTGTTCCCACCCCTTGGCATAGTCTATCTTAACTTTCCCCCTCTCTTATCGATTTAGAATATCATTTATTGCATCATTGCATATTCCTAGTGTTGGTATTATATAGAGATATTATCATATGCAAAGAAGCCACTATCATAAGCAATTTATCATCACTTTATAACTCCATGCCACACATGTTTTCTCATTTTGTGTGTTACTAATTCTCTAATGAAGGGTTATGTAGGTTTCTAGGGTTTCCACATTATTACAGGTTATTGATTCAATAAAATCTAGGTTATTTTACATATAAATAAAAAATGTATAGCTATGATAAATGATACATAAATGAAGTATGAATGCTAAGCAATTTATTTGATAATTTATGGATGAAATAAAATGAAAGGGTTAAGGTACTTACCTAAATTTGACTTACCTCATAGTGATCTAGGAGCTGAGCATACAGTGATGGAACATGGTGGAATAGAGTGTCGTAACAAATCTTCAGAAAATTAGTAGCAGAGGCATATCTGGCTCAGACTTGGAGTTCCTGGAGAGTGCTCTAGGGGGTACTATGTGGTGCACCCTAGTTTGTGAAACAAGGTTGGGAATATGATCCTGATATAATCATTAGGTATTTGTAAGTACTTCACCTTTGGTCGCATTGAGTTTCGCACTTGGTTTGTTGATGTCGTCATGGACCTGCAATGAAAAGTCACCTGCAAAACCCCACACAAAGCATCAAACCCTAAAAAAAAGAAAGATGTAGAATGAATGGGTCAGAATGTCCTTAGTTTCCACAATGGATGGAATTATAACTGAGCATTACACTACATCTCAAACCCAATGTAGTTCTTGTGTGCTTGTTTGTATAATAATGTCTCCTAGGTTGTCATAACGCCAATGACACCAGAGATATTGGGTAGTAAATAGATAAAAATGTAAAATGGTAGATGGAATAGAATGAATATACCACTTCTTCTGCAATGTATGATGCAAAATAATAGCCCAAATTTAGTCCCTTGCTTTATGTAGATAGCTAGCCCTTGATATTAATAGTCTTGCCCCATATAATGTAGTATGTATGTTGTGTTTATATAGGGATCTCTTGCTCAAATTTCAAAACTAATGACCCGACATACCGACTAGTACCTCGGGAGATGAGAGGAAAAAATGAAAAGACTAACCTCCAATGATAAAAATAAAACCAAGTGTGATAGTGACAAAGATGCACCTAGGAATCAAGACTAGGACGCCTCATACACCCTAATCCCTTTCTAGGCGCCCTAGTCCAAAGACTAGTGATGACAACTGAGTGAGCATTGACAGATAGGAATTCCTAAGACTCTGACTAGAACTATGTGAATAAGTGACAAATGTACAATACCAACAACGGTAATGAAGACCAACAAGATAGACGATTGGAATATGGAGATGGGTTATCAATTGAATACTTTTCTTACGTAAGATCCATATCAGATCCATATATAAAACAACATACTTGGTAGTATAATAATAGTAGTTAAGTGTGTGATTTTGTGACTACGTTTTCTCCCACTTTATGTTGGTGAGTGAAAGCTTGCGGTAATATAAAATAGTTAGAGATGCGTACCTAAGAGAATTCCGAGAGAAGCCCATGATCGTAGAAGAACACAAAGATGTGGTAGTATAGAGTGCATGTCGAATGAAAACATATAGCGTGATGAACCATAGATCAACATGTTGATCCATGTAGTGTATCAAGAGATGTAAGACCGTGATGAGGAGTGCTACTATATGAAACTAATGTTTGTGACGTGGAATGATTGTACGATTTTAGAATTTTGTCATTGATGGACGATGTGATGGGGTAGGGGAGTGATCAGTTCCTAACCCAAATTGCACGTGTGTACGTGCATGAAAAACCAGAGGATTTTGGTGTCCCTATGCGTCCAAAGGAAGAGTGTAAGGAGAGAATTATAGTGTCTCTCCAACCTTTAACTACATCCTCAAAAGATCTAGCCACTACAGACAAACACAGATCAAATTTTTGTGATTTTAGGATCCAAATTTTTTGATCAAATGTGTTGACCCATATAGGAGCTGTATAGGAAATAAAATGATGTCTCATTTCCCCCACTCTAAGGGTTTCACTGAAATGTGTGTGTTCAATTCCATGTTAGGTCATATAGAAGCAATCATGAAATGTAGAATAACTTCCCAAGTTAGGTCATATGGGAAATTGGTGATATAACTCCCAAGTTAGGTCATCTGAGAGGATAAATGCAATGTGTTCATGTTGATTCGTTGATGTGATTTTTATTATTGTAGAGATTGAACTGCATGTGATCGATTGATAGGTTACTCGTAGAGAGATTTTACGATTGTTACCCTTAGGTTAGGTCATTAGAGGGATTCACTAGAAAATGACGTGAAATGTCATGTGGTGTATGATAAAATTTTGATAATGCTAAATTATGAATGTAGCTTGATGATGTAATGGTGTGAGGGGAATTATAATATGACCCTAATCATATGCCCCCCCTTTCAAAAAAAGGGGAAGCGATAACAAGAATGAATTTTGAGCCGAAAGTAAACGGGTAATGATGTAATGGATAATGTATGAGAGATATCGCCAAAGTGTGTGTGTAATGAGTATAAAATGGTATCAAGGAGAAATTTTATGTGTGTAATGTGTACGATGTGGTAGTAAGTGGAATTCTGAAAAGAATGCCACATATGAGATCAAAATCAAAGTAAGGATGCTCAAGATACGAGGGAAATCGTGTGATGTGTATTAATAGAGAAAATGAGTGTGAAGAGTGACTATAGTAAAGTGAAAAATGAAAAGTTACTATAAATAGTAATGTGATAAAGTGATTAGGAAACTCATTTGAGTATTACACGAGTGTGATTGTGAGCTTTGGATGTGCGAAGATGATGTAAGTTAGAGCACCATGACTAAGTTGATTTGAGATGCCGACAACTGCTGTGGTGTCACGTACAACAACAAAGTTGGTAAGTGTGATTGTTTTCAAAAAAATTGTTTTTAAAATTTCTCAGCATTTTAGACCTGGAAAAAATTGGTGAAGGTGCTAATGACCTTTTGGACAGGGGCACCCTGATCTAGGCATTGATGTCCTACTCTAGGGTGCCCCAGTCCTATGCCTGGGCACCCATGTCCAGAAAGCATGAGGTTGAGCCTAGAGTGTTATAGATGTAATAGATGTGTGCTAATGTTGTGGATGAGTATGTTTGTATATGTATGGTGTTCTAACACCGCATTTATTGTCGTTTTGTGGTGTGTTGAGGGATATCCATTGGAGAGAGTTTTGATGTGGCCGTCATTTGAGTACCTTCATTAGAATAGGATTTTCATATGATGAGTGGTATGTGTTTGACCATTCTGGATGTGGCACATAGTGAGGATGTGCCCCATAATATGCCTATGCTTACATCTTTTGTGCCAGAGATGATGTGTAGATACTTGCACCTTTTAGTTACCTACTTGTGATATGATAGTCACACTAGAGGATGTCTATTGCATATTGCAATTACCTATTGTTGGCGAGAGGGTACATGGTATGGTAGTGGATTATATGCAGAGACAAATAAGGGCTAATAGGTGGTATTTTTTTGGGACTCAAGTTCCTGTTGAGGCCCATATTAGCCTAAATGCTATTATGTGATCAGGGGTTCTGTGATTACGGAAGTTTATTTCCATGGTGATAGAGTCATCGATTATAGTGGAGGGTGGTGGCGTAGGCATCTTCTATAAGATGCATGATATCTATCGTTGGATAGAGGAGGAGAGCACTAGGTATGATTGGGCATGATGTGTGTTGGCCCACCTTTATAGGGATCTGTATAGCTTTACATAGGAAGATCATGGTGGCAATATCGGAGCTACGACATTATTGTATGTATGGGCCTATGAACATATCGTAGTATTGAGGCCATTTGATGGGGCTCATGGAGATTGGGCAAGGCCAGACATATTTTTTGGGTGATGGGTAGGTGTACGTGGTAGGAGGATGGATACTGATGCCTATAAAGTGATGATAGAGGGCGTGGTCTTGAGGCCATACTGAGACTATGGAGGATGGCCAGAATATTCCATAGAGTTATGATGCATACGAAGGATGATGTGGTTAGAGGATCGGTTTCCATGGGTGACCAAGTTATTTTAGGTTGAGCGATCTTACGATAGGTTGGCATGGTGATAACACCATCGATTATAGTGGAGGGTGGTGGCTATGCATATTATATAAGATGCATGATATCTGTCATTGGATAGAGGATGAGAGCACTAGGTATGATTGGGCACAATGTGTGTTGGCCCACCTTTATAGGGATCTGTATAGATTTACATAGGAAGAGCATGGTGGCGATATTGGAGCTACACCATTGTTGCATGTATGGGCCTATGAGCATATCACAATATTGAGGCCAGTTGGTGGGGCTCATGGAGATTGGGCGAGGGTAGACATAATTATTGGGATATGGGTAGGTGTACATGGCAGGAGGATGGATACTGATCCCTATAGAGTGATGATATATCACATGAGGCCATACTGAGACTATGGAGGATGGCTAGAGGATGCCATAGAGTTACGATGCATACGATGGATGATGTGGTTAGAGGATCAGTTTCTAGGGGTGACCAAGTTATTTTAGGTTGAGAGGGTCTCATGATAGGTTGGCATGGCCCAGGATGTGCCCCGAGAGCCATATAAATGGTTGAGATTCATTAGCCCACCGAGGAAGGATGGACCTAGACTAGTGCCCATAGGATAAAAGCTAGTACCTCTAGGGCTTGACGAGGAAGACATGGCGATATAGTTGATAGAGGTGGATGATGCATGGTGTACGGAGGTGTAATGAGCATGGTGGGACTCACATCGATGGGTGGTTTTGTATCCAGTATTGGCAGACGTAACAGGAATGTCACCAAGAGGAGGAACACAGGGGAAATCATATGGCCTCGGTAGCATAGCGGTGATGATAATAGAGCGTGATTATTTGAATGGTGTTGTTGTGTGACTTGTTACATGGTTTTTGAAATGTAATTTTTGTTTAACACATGAATATATGGATGCAGGTGATGCATATTGGTCATTGATTGCGGACACATCCATCTGCACATTGACGTAGAATGCACCCACAAACATACTCACAAGTGGAGGCATGCTAGAGTGTGTAGATGATATTGTGAGTGAACATGCCCATTTGTTCAAGCCAGTTGTGATATCAAAAACGACATATACAATGCTATTAAGTGAGTGAGACAAGGCATGAAAGGAGACACAACGAGCTAGAGAGGCTATTGGGGGAGGTCCTTTAGCTCAAGATGTATTTACATGGTTTGTGGAGTTGTAGAATCACTTTGCAGGGAAGTTTGCGAAGAACACATTATTGTGTAGGTAGGTAGAGAGATATAGAGGCCACGATCAGCGATGCAGAGTTAGTGGTGAGGATTCTAGTTATAGGAATTTTTTATTTTGAAGATTGATATTGATGATGAGATATGATTTGTATCGATGTAGGGGACCTACCCTTAGTGATGCGATGTTTTGTGATTATGATTGTAAACGAAATAGATAGATGGATTCATTGTTGTATGATCAATTCATTTAATGTATATTGATGTATGATTTATGCAATGGACGCTACTTACATATGATACTTGATGTGTTTTAATATCCTTTACATATGTCAATTTACGATGGGTAAATGTTGATGCGGAATAATGTGATTATAGATAGATAAATGATGCTATAGCATTTATGATGATAGATGATGTATGTAATGTGATTACGCCAAGTTGAATTGTATGTATGAATAAAGCTATGATTAAAAATGAATAATGTGTAAGAGTAGAAGATGATCACATATTATGATGATGAGGATAGAGGGGGAAGATTAGCAATGCTCCCTAATGTATAGATGATGAGGTTCATTTAGATAAGACCCCTCAATAGTCAAGAATTAATCGTAAAGCAAGAGTGTGTCATCAGGGGGTAAGGTGATAGAAATCACTTACCAAAGACTAATCTGGCATGAAGTAGTGGAAGCATGTGGGATGTAAGTAACATGAGTGTAGGAGCCAAATTGAATTTCATATGGAACCATACCAATGATGGGTTAAGAAGTGGTGGGAAACAAAAATGCCAAGGGTCATGGAACCATACCAATGTTATAGACCACTCATGTGAGCGAGAACCAAAAGAAATGAGGCCCTTGTCTTCTAATTATTTCAAACTATCATGAAGGGAATAAGAGTCGTTGTCCCTATGGCCATTAATATAGGGAAAGTTATAGTAAGGTCTATCATGTTGGCATTATAAGTGATGTGGTGGATGGTGTTGGTTATAAGGTGGGTGAATCAAGCACCTATCAAGCGCTGCACGCAACACATCATGAGGTCTAGCGTGATGAGAGAAATGTAATGGTCCCCATGAAGCAGGTGTAGAAGTCTAAGGTGTAGTTTGGCGTGGAGTAGGAGATGGCATATTCTTATGTGATGGAGAAGGTTGGAATTTCTTTCGAGGAGGATATGCAGATTGTGTAGAATGCTCAACGGAAGGGAGTGGAGAAGAACTAGAGGATGTAGCAATAGTAGTAATAGGAGGTGGATCTATAACATGTGTAGTGACGAGTTATTGTTCTAAGTAATTGACCCTATAACATATAAGTGCGAATGATTCACATGTGTAATATTGCAGTCATTATTTTAGAGAAAGAATTAAACCACGATATAAGTTAAATTGCTCCTCTAAGTCAATAGGTTGAAAACTACCTGGTGTATGCAAACATTGAATCATAAAATGTAGTCAATGATAGGTTCTATTTTTCCATGATGTAAGCTAGGTAGATAATCATAGGTAACTCTAGGGTCGTTTTTTATAATGAAGCAATGAAGAAAAGATTCTTCTATCTCACAATAAGTGCTAATAGATCCAAATGGTATATGGGTATACCATTGGAGAGTGTCATTCCTAAGACTGTGGCGAAAGGCTTTAAGTAAAAGTTGATCATTAGAATATCAAGCCATAGCCATGTGAAACGGCTTGAGATGCAAGTATGGATTTCCAGTACCATCAAAACATGTAAATGTAGGCATAACAAAATCCTTAGGAAATGTTGAGTTGTGAATATTTTGGGGAATAAGATTGTCATGCAATGAATTATTATCAATGGAAGCATAATAGGCCCTGCTTTATAATGTAAGAGATTGGACCTGAGACTGTAAGTGACCAACAACATGCACGAGGTACAATATATCTAGTGAAGGAATAGTAGAGTGTTGAGTCCATAAATCGACTCATCATAGCATTTATATAACTATAAAATTTACTCTAAAAAAACACTAATCAATGCATGGGAATGTTCTAAATAGTTATATCTAAAGTAGAAAGTAATGCATTTCCCCTTATTCTATATCAAGAGAACTAATGACCAATGAAACTTCCCATAGCTACTTTGTTGAGTAATTTGGTGATATATGTAGGATGATGAGGCACATTCTCTTCCATTTTGAATAGTTACAGTCAAAGAAGACCGAGTCTACAACCACTATGCCATTTTGAATACTAAACCATAACAAGCTACAAACTAGGACCCCTTTTTCTAGAAAATTTATGGGGCGTTATGGGACTTTTATGAATTTCTAGTTGATTTCCTATAGCTTTGGCATATGTTGTAACCATCCGTGTCTATAAAACACCTTCTCGTGACTATTTCTTATTTAGTTCTTTTTGGTATTACAACAGATAATAGATAGAAGGTATTTTAGTTTCTCTCTTAAGTATGTAATCGACTAATTTTTTATCAATACAATACATGTTATTTTGAGGATAAGTTTGTGTTAAGAGCCTCAATCCCAAAGTAGAGCAAGGGCCCACTCGACTGAGGAAATTGAAGGGCTGATACTTCATGCAAAATCTTTACATTTACTAAGGTCTAATTTTAATAACTTGACTAGGTGATTATCTTAATACAATATTATGTATTTTTATTTTAGTGAATTTCCTTTACTTGTCATTTCCTTTAAACAAGCATTTCATTTTAGAAAATATTTCCTTTAACAAGCATTTCATTTAGTAACTTTGTTTCAGTAGAATATATGCATTTTATATACTCTGTTTTCCATTTGATAGTTTAGAAGATTTTGATATTCAATAGTTTAGAAATTTACTCAATTTTAGTAGATAAGTAATATAGAACAAGATAATCGATACCAAATGAAACCCCCCAAAGAGAGAACCACCATAGTGACTGAGCTGGATATCAAATTCTATGCATATATCCTTGAACACAACCCTAGTCTATAATGACATCAACGCTTAAATAGGTTGATTAAATGATTGGAAATTACAACGAATCAACATAGAGGATGGCAATAATGTGTTAAGTGGTTGTAATTTTCCATTATGAGTAATCATAAGGATATCAAGAGGATACATAGGAGATTATGATGCTAAGGGCACACTAGAAGGTGGTTCTATAGGATTAATAGGTGAAGAAGGACATGGAACATCCATAGAAGCAATATGACTAACATCGGAAATATCCAGGGTTCATTTTAAGATACCTCTTGGAAATCGAAGGTGGAAAATACCTGGTGAATATCCCTGGAACTGGTTTCGAGGGAAGGTGATTTTCTTTGGGGTTGTATGTAAAATTTTCACCTAATTTTCAAGTGGTGTGATAGAAGGCTGTAGACGCATGACAAGATATTTGCTGTCACGCATCAATACGGTTGTTGTCATGCGACAACAAACCTCCTGGCATGTGTAAATAACCTTGTTGACGAAATGATAACAAATCTCCTATCACACGTCTGCAGCCTTCGCCCTCTGGTCACGCAAAAACAAAATATCTATGTCACACGTCGACAAACTCTCTGTCGCACGTCTACTTCCTCCACACTCCTGTCACGTGTCAACAAACTCTCCTTGTTGCGCGTCAACAAACTCTCTGTCATGCATTTGTAGTCTCTGCCCTCCTGTCACATGTCTATGCCTTCTTCATGTTGTTGTGTGTTTACTATACTAGATAATACATATGCCCCCAGGTGGTATGAGTGAGCTAGTAGTGTTCTACCTGGCAAATAATCTAGAATTAAATAGTGGATAGTTTTAAGGGTAGGTGAAGCCGATCCCTAAAAAAAATTAAACTGTAATTTTTAGGCAAACAGGTCACTGACCCGCACTAGAAAATTCACCTTTTCAATTTTTTCAAAAATGGAATATTTTCCATATTACGAATATTCACCACAAATTATCCCTGGAAACATCCCTAGGAGATGAAGCGTCAGATGGAGATGCGGTGGTGGGAGGAAACAAAGTAATATGAGGGGATGAAGTAATAAATGGAGATGACTCATGCATGTTATTAGATACAACCTGAGAAGAAGATGAAAATGGAGCATGGGATTCACACTCAACAATATCCAAAGAAGTAGAATTATGACTATCAATTGTTTCATTGAAATAAAAAATATACTTAGATAGAAGAATGTCATTAAGTGTATCATCAACATAGTATGAAGGAGAATGCAAACTAGTATGTGATGTATCATGAGAAGAATTTTTAGAAATAGAAGCAACTTGAGATATAGCTAGAGTAGTGTCCTGACTAGTATAAAATCCAGCATGCACATGTGTATTATTGTCAAGGACAAGCATGAAATTAATGAAAGTATCATCTAGATTTTATTTGGAAATTTCAGAAGGAGAATCATGGCTAACTGTATAACAAGGTGTACAACGAGTGAAGCTAATCGGATCCAAAATGATGCTAATAGAATAATTTTAAAAGCTAGTAGAAAAATTTCATTTGTTAGCTAAGAGTTGTTGAATATGATCGAACATAGTAACATCACAGTATAGAGCAGTGAGCTCGGATATGGTTGCCTCATCATAGATGGGATTTACAATGACATGATGCATGATTAGCCAAGAAGGAGAAGAGATATCCTTTACCATTAGGGCTTTAGTGGATCCTAGGGAAAATAGTTCTAATTTACAGGTTCACCAAAATGATTCAATAAAATTTGAATTTTATATATGAATCTAAATATACATAAATGCTATAAATGAAATATACCAAAATATGAATGCTAAATAATTTATTTGATTTTATGGATGAAAGGAAATAAAATGGATAAGGTACTTACCTAAATTTGACTTACCTCACAGTGATCTAGGACTAAGTAGTGTGATGGAACAACAGAACATAGTGCCACAATGAACCTCAAAAAATTTCAACGGAGGTAGATCTAGCTAGACTGGGGCACCTGGAGAATGATGAGGTCACTTGGGGCACTTTGGTATGAAATATGGGCACCTTGGTCTGTGGAAAAGGTTAGAATCTAATTTTGATATGGTCGCTAGGTATTCGTAATTATTCACCTTTGATTGCGTGAGTGTCACACTTGGTTCATTGATGTCACCGTAATCCTGCAATGAAGAAACACCTGCAAAACCCCATACAAAACATCAAACCCTAAAATAAGAAAGATGCAGAATGAGGGATCAAACTATCCTCAGATGCCACAATGGTGGTCTTACAGCTAAGCATTACACTACATCTCAAACCCAATGTACTTTTTGTGCTTGTGTGTGCAATAATGCTCCTAGGTTGTCCTCACACCAATGATGCTAAGATAGGGTACAATAACTTGATAAAATGAAAATGATTGATGGAATAGAATAAACTCCCCTTCCTATGTAGTGTGTATGTAGAATAATATCCTAAATGCAGTCCCTTGCTCTATGTATATAGCTAGCCCTTGATAATATTAGTTTGCCCATATAATGGTATGTATGTTGTGTTTACATAGGGATCTCTTGTTTGAATTTCAACACTAATGACCCAACATGCCAACTAGTACCTCAGGAGATGGGATGGAAAACTGAAAAGACTGACCTCAAATGCCAAAAATAAGATCAAACACAAAGAGGACAAGGGGCACTCAAGATGGATAGAAGCGGATAACGCTAGTGTCCATCCCAGGGCACTAGTGTCTAGAGACAAGTGATGAAAAATGGGTGGGAAATGACAAACATGGATCCCTAAGACCTGACAAGAAATGTGTGTATGAGTGAAAAATGTACAAGATAACAAGCAATGAAGACCAACAAGAAAAATGAATGGACTACAAGATGGGCCATCAGTGAATACTTTCCTTACGTGAGATCCATATACAAAACAAAATACTTAGTGTTATAATAATAGTGTTAAGTGCATGATTTTGTGTCTACAAAAGCATATTACGACCTAGTTCAAGAGTTAACACCATGCTTCATCTCATTCACAATCGAGTCAATCCCATGTGAACAAAACACTTTGGCTGACTCTTTGGGTACAACTGCCACACAGTTCCAGCCACATGCCGATCGTCATGAGATTAGTCCCCAAGTACAAATTCATCCTATACATCATCAATGTGTCCAGGACATCTACCAAATCGAAACAGATTCCCTTACAAATGATCCTTGGTATGCAAACATTCACTAATTTATCTAATATCATACTTATTTGGATGGCATAGACTCACATACATGATTACTTATTTGGTATGTAAAAAGGCTCTTAAATACGTGCTTAAAGTTGACATATTATATTATCAAAAATTTGAAGGTACCCTACTCCGATGCATTAAGAAGGATGAGGTTCCTCTTGTTTTAGAAGAAGTGCACATGGGAACTTGTGGTGGCCATTGTGGCAGTCACTCTACTACACACAAATTCCTATGTATGGTCTACTATTGGCCAACAATATAATTTGACACTCATGTTTCTGCCAAGAAGTGCAAACCTTTCCAATTTCATGATGATTTAATTCATTCCCCTCCGACTAAGTTACAAACCATTGCCGCTCCCTAGCCCTGCAACATATGGGGATTGGATTACATCAAAAATATCCCTTGTTATCAAGATGGTCATGTCTTCATCATTAGTACCATGAGGTATTTCACCAAGTGGGTTGAAGCCATGCCCCTCACCAACATGTATGGACTTGCTACATCCAAATTTGTCCTCAACCAAATCATTTTTTTCTTTGGAATTCCCCACACCATCATATCTAACAATGGAGGGAGTTTTAAATGCAAAGAAATGAGGCAACTTTGTGCTAAGTTCAAGATTAAACATCGATTCTTAACACCTTATCATCCCCAATTTAACGGTCAAGCCAAATCTATGAGTAAAATCATCAATAAGATCGTCTAAAAGATGGTTCGTGAGTCACGTATGGACTAGTGTCATATCCTACACTATGGGCATATCCTACAGTAAGCTATATCCTACACGATGGGCATATCATACCACTGTCTATATGACCACCAAGGAAATGAATTTCTCTCTTACTTATGGAGCCAAGGTTGTCCTTCCACTCGAGATGAAACTCCCTTCGCTCTATATATCCCTCTGTGGCATCATTCTAGATGAAGAAATCCATGAAGCACACCTTCATGAGATTGACCTCTTAGAAGAACAATGTTATCGTGCCTATACTCACAATTAGAATAAAAAACAATGCATGGCCAAACAACATAATCGAATTGTTCGTCTGCATACTTTCGACGTGGGTGATCTTGTCCTCAAGCTTGATTATACCCATGAAAAATAAGAAAAACATGCTAAAAAATGGTGGGGTCCCTACCCATGAAAGATACCATTGGCCCTAACACATATTTCCTTCAAACCAATGAAGGTTATATCTTCAAGGAACCAAAAAATGCCCAATTTCTCAAGATTTTTTTATGTTGGAAGGAGTTCAATAATTTCAGCACTCAGCTACCATCTCTCGTCTCTTCCTTCTCAAATTCACTAATTCATCAACATTCTTTAACAAAACAATTCACAATTTTGGTTTTGATTCACCCTGGCCTTTCTAGTGGATTGCTGCAGTCTTGTGCATCCTCAATTATGATCATAGACATGCTTGGATCTCTAAACAAGGAAAAATAACAGTAATAAAAAGATAAACAGACACAATGCAAACCTCATTGTAATCCTTCAGTGAAAACCTTAGTAAGGTTATAGAAAATTTGTTTGCGAACCTTGTAAATGGTTGTGGGTGCTCTTGAATGTTGTCCAAACTTGGGATGTAGATTTCTACGAGCAGTTGGAAAGCTTTAGAATGCAAATTGACATAGTTTACTTGCAAACAATTCAGGAGGATTTGGAATAAGACAAGCCTACATTTTATAGAGAAAAAGTGGTTAGAAGTTGGTTGAATATTGTTGAATACACATGCTAAAAATAACATTGGAGGTGATTGCAATAGTTGCAGTGAATTTAGGGACAATAAATGAATTAATTATAGAAGTTGCATCTGGAAAGGTGGTTGTACGTGCAATTCAATTGCCCCCACTTTTCTAGGATTCTAGAATTGTAGTTAACTAGGATGAGGATGTGGAGTCCAAGTGGTTGTTGATTGAGTGGCAGTTGACTAGGATGAACACACACTAACTAATTAATTAATAATTTAATTAATAAACGATAATTAACTTCACTAAATGGGTACTAGGGGTACATGGGATTAATTTAATTAATCTAAAGGGTGCAATGTGTATGAATTAACCAATTTAATCAATTAATCAAAAATGGGTGAATAACAAGGT
The DNA here is from genome assembly GCA_019776745.2 of Taxus chinensis. Classification (NCBI taxonomy): domain Eukaryota; kingdom Viridiplantae; phylum Streptophyta; class Pinopsida; order Cupressales; family Taxaceae; genus Taxus; species Taxus chinensis. Next base: position 30,380,219 of record CM034152.1, read on the forward strand.
GTACTAGGATAACAATAGGAACAGGTGAGTAATTTTGGGTTGTCTACATTTTTCCCCTCTTTAAAGTGCTATTGTGAAATAATAGTTCTTTAAAGATAGTAGACACATGCAAATCAACGAGCGGAAAATTGTGAAACATTAGGATGCCCCAGTAAGCAATGAAGTATTAGGATGTCCCAACAAGTAGGATGGTAGAGGAATGATCCCTCAAGCCGGTGGATGCCATAGCAAGATGGTGGACAACTGCTTGATAGGAAGGAGCGCAAGGGATTGGAACAAGGATGGGAAAAGGACTGTGCTCGTAGCATTAGCTTCATTTGGACAATAATTTTAGAGCAACTGATTTTTTTGTTGCACAATAGATTTGTCAATATGATTATAAAATAAACAAGATGGTTAACCGAGATGCGTGTAAAAAACACACACAACAAAGAAAAGATTAAATTGGAAAATAGAAGTAATATACAGAGTAGGTGCAGGCATCTAGGTTATAAAGGAACCAATATATAATCACACTACTTGCATATGGTCCAAAAAGCAAACACCAACAATGCAACACAGTTAAAAAAGAAGAAAATCAAATATGCCCATTATGCGTGCCACAATTATGATTAAGTAGATATAAATGCTCCCAAAGAGGGATTAAGATCAGACTAGAAAAGCAGAGAGAAACGACTCCTTATGCCACTCTTGTCATATCCATTGTGCAAATGATCAAAGTTGAAATTTCCCAAGGTGAAGTTATATCGCGAAGGAAAAAAAATTCCGCGACTTTCCCCAAGAAGAGTTAGCATATTATGTAAAGAGAATAAAGTGATAGTTGAAAAATCGGAACGATCACTAGGGTAATAGATAAAGGTATGATGTTTATCAAGATTGTATTGAGATGTTGAAAGATTCAATTTAAGTTTTTTCCAATTGTAATATTTCTATGATAAGTGAATGATGGTTCAAAAAATTGTAATTTTTTTATTTTGAAATATTTGATTTTTTATTTCTTTAAAACATTTTGAAAAGTAAATGCAAACAAACGTGAATAAACAACAAAAAGGAAAACATTCCATTACCTAAATAAACTAGGAGGAAAGTCCCGAGATCTCTTCACACTGCCATTTTCTCATCCGTTGATGTGCATGTCGTCCCTCGTGATCCTCGCTTACGGGTTTTTGTAACCTCTTTCATGGTATCAGAGTGGATCTTGTGGATCTATGCACTCCTCGGTGTTGCTCATGCATTTTTCAGCTTCTGGTGTGATATTCAAATTCTCATTGCGTGCGTCGTAATGGTTATTCTGACCGTGCTCTACTTGCATTGATTTCGGGTCTCATACCTCCATTTGGGTTGTTCTTGGTTTGTGGTTTCAGGTTTTCGAGGTTCACTTGTTTTTCAGCCCTTGCATATGTGTTTTGGGGTCTATTGTAGTCTCAGGTTACACTGACCCAGTTTTCTCGACGGAGGCTCATCAATTTTGTTGGCTCTTGTACTAGACCCCCTATTCAGTTTTGCTTTAGCGTGGACATGTGTTCCATTGGTGTCAACTCGGCTTAGTAAATTTCTCCTCTCAAGCCTTGCTTTTTGTCTTTGGAGCTTGGGTTTTATCTTTGCTGGTTGTGCTCATTTGGGTTTTCTCGTGCATGGTTCATGGTTTAGAGTTTAGTGGTTCCATCTTGCTCTGATACAACCATTTTCTCAGGCCTATGCATCTCCCAGCCCGGTCCACATTCAAACTCACCTTTGCACAACACGTATTCCTCCTTTACATACACAACACGTATTGTTCTGCATACACAAGACATTTTTTTCATGTAGAACGCATTTGAAACATGCTCAGTGTGGTTTGAGGCAGATTCACATGGCTTGAGGTCTATGTGCTCATGTGGTTGAGGTGGTTCACTGTTTGAATTCTCAAGCTCGTAGATCTGCACAACGGTTTCAATTCCCAGATCAATCCATTTCCTTGCTCGACCTGTTCAAACCTGCCTGCTGTAGCACCTGGCACACACTCAACCTACAATGAGCAATTACACCTTGTACTCAGCTCACCAAAAAATTTACATCCCTTGGCACGTGGACTGGTCTAGCACTGCAGACTGTTCATTTGAAACATGGGAATAGCTAGCTCTCTGTGTGCCACCAACAGTTACAAAAGCTTGAAGCGGAAATTATTTTCCACCGGAGCTTTACCAGACCTGCAACACTCAATAGCCCAACAAGGAGCCCACCTCTCGCTGACATGTGGCATTGACCAATTCCAACGTGGGCCCCCTCCTATCTTTTTTTAATTTTTTAAGATTAAAAAAAAACATTTTCATGGCACTGTAATAATTTTGGGCTACATTTTTGTTTTCTTTATCCACCCTCCTACGAGCGTCGAAGACGGAGGGTGAGGTCCGAGGTTGGCAGGAGGCTAATCCCCCCTCGCAAGCAAAACAAACCCCTTCTAAAATTCCATGCCCTTTCTAAAGAGTACCACACAATACCCTTTGTACCCATCTCATGCACTTTTTAATGAATTTTAAGCATTTATTGCATTTTCTCATCGGTTGCGGGAATTGTTTGTTTCTATAAATTTTGACTCGTTTCTCGGATCTGAGTAGTTCTTTAGTTAAATTTGCATGTTGTTTCGCACTCTACATGATTGGATTATTAGTTCTATAAACACACTACTTTTATAAAGTGCCTCATTCTAGGGGGTTGACTGTACTCTTGGGCTTTCACACACAGACGCATTATCGGCCAAGTCCGACATCTTGCTTTTGTGCATCTTGCATTTTTCATCATGGAGAGTACTCTTTCCAGACTTGAGCATCGTAGGATCGATTTACAGCCTCCACCACTTCTCATCGGGAGAGGGGACCATTTATCTTGGCATGCTTCCATGGAATGTTACTTCACTCACGAGGGTCTTTCACCCTTCTTACTTGGGCCAGTTCCTGCACCCATTGATCATCATCATCTAGAGGACTTTCTTGACACTTGCGACCATGTATTTGGTCACTTGATGACGCATGTCTCTAGATCTCTCTGGTTTCACATGGCAGACTTAGATCCACCCCACTGTGTCTAGAGCATTCTTCAATCCCTCTATAGAGACCCTTCACATACTGCAGTCGTTGTTGTTACTGCTGATTCATTTGTCTCCATTTCTTCGTGTGATGATAGTTCCACTGACACAGGCTCACTTGGTTATACTTCTAATGACAAGGATTGTGCATCCAGTTCTGATGTCGAGAGTACTATAGAGGACTTCTCTCCTCTTTCTCTTACTATTCCAGACAGTGTTGTCACATCCCACATCTCATCAGATATCGAGCAGTCTCCTACTTAGTCTCACACCATCATTACACCCGCCTCCTTTCCACTTCCAGTGTGCAAGGCCCCTTCCACTCCTTTACCTTCATTGGATGACTCATACCTATTTGATATCGCTCTTCTATTTGTTGAGCCCCCTCATTGGGAGGAGTATCTGCCTGACCTTAGTCGTCTTTTTGCAGAGTCTACTTGTGATGCTCTACAGGTCTCTCATCCATCTACAGGTGTTTTAAAGGAGTTCATCATCTCTGTTGTTGGGAGTGCCCCTTCCAGGAATCATGTCATTTCCACATTTCCAGAGACCTTCATTGATCCACCCTTTCTTGTGGATCCCTTTTCTATTGTGGAGGATGTTTTGTTCCCTTCACATCACTTGGATATCCTTTCTGCGGGTGTTCCTCTTTTTCACTCTGACAGTTCTACGTACGTGGCATTACCTTCGGTTCCTTGGCACTCACTCGCTAGACCTATGTCACACTTCCATGCACTAGACTCAGAGTTCTTCTTGTTGCAGCCTTCAGTTTCCTTCATGGAGTGGGTAGAAATTCAGCACGTCATTCCTGTCCTTCCTAAGGGCAGGCACATAGTTCGGTGCAGGTGGCTCTTCTTCAGTCTAGAGGTAGAGGATCTCATCATCGACATTATTTTGGGAGACCTCCTAGAGCGGCAGAGTTCAGATCCGTCCATGGCATCTTCTGCATTCCTCTCGTCTCCCTCTTCTTCTCTCTTCTTCTTCTTTTTGAGAGATTTCCTCTTTATACATGGGTACCTTTTCAAGCTTGTCTAAAGCTAGGACCCATATTTGGCATCTTTCTTAGATTAGAGAGTGTTTTGTTCTCTTGTGGTGGATGTTTTCCCACTGGGTTTTCCTTCACTACTTGGAATCTTTTTCTTGTACATGGGTACCTCATCAGGCTTTGTGCCAGGACCCATTTCTCATTTCTGACTTACCACCTCATCCTAAGTTACGATGAAGGGGGGGTGTTGGTGTGTGTTATTTTCCACATCATTAGGTGAGTCATCTCACTTAGGTGAGATCGTAGGTCCATGTATCATTTAGGGGTCATTATGAGATTCTCTTATGTGTCAGTGCGTTAGTGAGTTAGTATGTCAACACGTCAGTGCGTCATATGTGTGATTGAGAGTTACACTTCTATTCTGGGAATTTAACTCCCCCTCTCTACTCAAGTTGTCATGATTACAGCACTGGGGGTTACTCAACACCTCCTATATGTACACCCCATTTGATCTATGAGATATAGGAGAGTTTTATGGCTTAACCAGGTTCTGCCCATGTTTCAAATCTTTACATGCAAATTCTATTGATGCTCGCTCCTCCTGAGATCTCTTCACGCTGCCATTTTCTCATCTGTTGATGTGCACATCGTCCCTCGTGATCCTCGCTTGTGGGTTTTCATAACCTCTTTCATTTTTCTCCCACAAATCTCCATCAAAAACCAAAATTGAAGGGTCCATCATGTAGAGGATCTCAACAACTTTCCAATGACACCAAAATCGTGAAAAACTGAGCTCTGGATCGAAAGATATACCCCAATGAAGATTTAGGGGAAAAACGACAAAATTAGGGAAAAATTGGGTTCGCGGGCTGAAATTTGAACTTTTTCCCCTTTTTTTTGAATTGGGAAAATTTCCCAAAAAAACTCCATTGGCCTAACCTCTGTTGCCATGTGGCATCTTCTGGTTGATCCATGGGTTCAAACAATCGTTCTGCCCCCTTTCGCAACATTGGGAAAATTTCCCAAAATTCTCCACTGGTCTGCCACTCCAAGACACGTAGCATCTTCTGATTGCTTGGCGGGGATGTGCCTTAACTTTTACCTTTGAATTTTTACCAGTTTGGCAAGTTTCACCAAATAATCCCGTTGGCCTGACCTTCGCCGTTGATGTGGCCATGTGGCACTGTTCAATTGGTTGATGGGGCCATAGGTTCAATGCACGCCTTTAAGATTTTTTTGCGCCAAAAGGAAAAAAATTCAAATTTCCTTTGACCCCCGCCTTGGTGCTACTGATGAGAACATGTGGTGCCATTTTATTTCCCGACAGGGATGCGCCTCCCATTTTTCCTTTGACGTGCTTTGACCAAACGCCAAAAAACTTGAAATCCTTCAGCCCCTGCCACTCCGCCTTGACATGTGGCGTCATTTCATCTCCTTACAAGCTTTCAGGCTGAATATTTCCCTTGATATTTTTTCCCAAAAGGGCTAACTACCAAAATTTTTCCCACGGGTCCGCCTAGGGAAAATTTCCCCTCCAAACTCCGCTGAGCCATTACTTGCAAAATACAAGGAGTTAGGAGGACTTCTTTACCTTTATGGAAAGGGGAAAGAATTCTCTATCTAATAAAGCAATACCCAAAAAAATTGAGTTCTTGAAATGCATAAAAAATTGTCTGAGGCACAAAATGAAGGCAAGTTAACCAAAATAAGTAGGGGGCTCATTTTGGATAACACTTTCTAAAGAGAGTTTGATTTTCTAAAAAAATATCTCACCTTCCAAATAGCCACTTAGCTTTCCAAATCCAATTCACACCTCCTAATTTGATTTTCTAAAAATCATCTTTTTGAATCCTTTTTAGTCCCACATGCATCCAAAGCACCCATTTCTCCAAAACAAAAACTATAAATAGAGGGGTACCCGTCCCACCTTTTCCTAAGAACTCTCTCTCTCTCTCTCTCTCTCTCTCTCTCTCTTATTTCTGATTTAGGTCATGCTTAGGTATTTAAGAGTCAATTCATAGTTTATTTGAGATATTTACTTGTTATTTGCTAATCCTTTCAAAGCTTTAGGTAAATGGGAGAAGCCATTAATGGTGAGCTTCCATTCTTAAGCTTTTGAAACATAAATAAACACATAACTGATTGCTAGAGCTTTAATATGTTCATTTATAGATAGATTTCATGGAGTAGAGAACTAATATAGTCATGTTTAGAGGTTGATTTTTTATTTCAAGCTTTATATATGCATGCAAATAGGCAGCTCTTACTTATCTCTAATTTGATGGTCATTTGAGTTGTTTGTTCCAAAGCTTTTGGGGTTTCTTTAGAGATTCTTATCCCATCTTCATAGCTTTAACAAAATTTTCATTACACACATTTGGCATGCCCAGTGGGACATACTCTATTGTCCTCTAGGATCCTTTTCCAAGATTTTAAAGTTCACTTTCATGCTTTCCAGGAGAAAAAACTTGTTATTTACTTGATTTCATTTTTTAAGTTAGATAAATCATCCTTGTTCATGCATATTTTATGGGTTTAAATTGGAAATAGGTTTGTTTGAATAATAACTAACATGTTTAACTGTTGAAATTTTTCATTTCCGTGACTTTTGCAGGTTTTTCAGGGGGTATGCATAGGTGTCCTAGAGGGGAGCATCTCTGTCAAAATCCTAGTACACTCGTTGAACTGGCTGCACACCCATCTGGTCGTATTTCTACTGACATATCATTTACAAAGGGCCACATACCTATCGAACTGTAGATATCTCCGTTGTCTGTTAGGCGTACCCGTGCTTTTGGACATGCAAGTGTATTTTGGCATACTGTGTTGATTTACATTTTGGCTTACAAGCGTATCTGTCGAACTGTAGGCGTCTCCATTGAAACCTTAGCATGCCTGTCTTCAGGCCCGCGTAGGTGTTAGACCCCATTGTCAAAATTTACTACCACATGTCCACATTGGTTTGGGCACGTATCCATTGGCTGGGATGCACATGTGTCATTCTGGATGTGCAGGTGTTTGAGTTAAAAATTAAAATTTTCTCTTCGAGCAATAAGATCATTTTTTTGAGTTTTTCTAGTTGCTCACAGACTCTAACAAGTGATTGCGGGTTTTTTTTTGGTTATTTGACTAACGTAGTTTAAGTGTTTCATTATTTTAGCTAGAAAGAGGGTTTTTGAAGTGTGTATGCTCTCTCCTCACACATTTTAGGTAATCTTGGGGATCAAAAACACTTCCAAAACCTTCTTTTCACTCTAAAAAACACTTACATTACGCTTCCTAATTGGATTGATCTTTGAAAATTGGTTAAAATGAACTCCATCTTTGGAAAACATGTTTAAAGTATTTTCCATAAGGCTTGTTTTAGTGGAGTTTTCGTGTCGTGTATGCTCTTCCTTCATGCATTTTGGTGATATTAGGAATCAAAAGCAACACACAAACTCTCTTTCTTGATATCATTATTTGTGGTGGAAAATTACTAACTCCTTACACGTAGGACCTAACGCTTGTTAAAGAAAGGAGTTAAAAAAAAACCTTCTAATACATGTTTTCATACAGGTTGCTGAACGGTGTGCTACTTAAACCACATTAATTTAAGCAAAATTAAAAACACACCACTCTACATCACACTGTATTGCAGGTTTCAGAAAAGGGTATGTCCCTATCCACTCAACTAGAACATAACCCCTTTGGCATAACGCCTTAAGCTAAAATAACGGGGGTGGTTCTAGGAAACCTAAAGTAATCCACCACTGAGTAACCTCGTGCATGAAATAGAAAGCACTCCACTTACCCACTTGACTAGATTTTACTCAACAAGTTAGAGTCAAAGTTGTCTGTATCGCGACCCCAGTGAGAATATGTGTGAAAAATTTTATTGTTCATCATATTTGAGTTAGATCTAAGTATCTTTCATCATGGAATTAAATGACATATCACTTAGCTTGGTTTCTTTCTCTCCTTTGGACAAGGAAAAACTTTGCCCAAGTGGCGCTTAGTTTATTTTCATCTTTTGATCTATACCCTTGCATTCTTGCTGCCCAATTGGGGTGAGAAGGAAGCATACCTCACGTGTCTTATCAAGGACAATATTCACCACTTTTTTGTCTGTTTACACCCATCCATGTTTTCGGTTGGGTTGTTAAACATCTAAAGTGTACAAGTACATTTTCATGTCTTTGATAGTCCTTTGATCTTGATTTCAAGATCGTCTTCATTGCTTTGATTTCGGTTCACCATTATTTCTCCTTAAGTTGTTATTTTCCTCATATTCTAGCCCTATAAGTTCGGTACTTACATCGTGTTTTTAATTTTGTGAGAACTTGGTATAAGTCCCTTTATTGTACGGCTACGCTACTCGCACAACTAAAAAATTCTTGCTATACTCATACTTAGTTTCAGCTCCAATGTCATCTGAGTCTTTTTAGAGTGTCGATATTGCCTTGTGTATATTGTGATGACATCATCTTGATACTAACACCTTTCTTTCTAGGTTAACATGTCAAGATAGTATTGTAACATTATCCACATTTGCAACTTCTATTTTTCAAAAAACTTAGGTGTTGTCGACATTTAAATTGGTCTTAAGTATATCTCGTGGAGAGATCACGTTAATATTACTTTGATATTTAGGCCTTGTTGGTATTCTAACTTGACCTATATATTAATAGGGTATTGTCACTATCCGTTTTGAGCCCTTCCTTGAAATCATAATTTAGGGTATAGTCTTGCTAAACAAAAATTTTAGTGAATGTTTGATTTAATGTTCATATGAGTGTTCTTTGAATGATAAAATGACTGCATATCATTATATCTAGAACACACTGGGATATTTTAGCATCACATCAAATGACTTACACAACATACGCATAGGTTTCATACAAATTTGAAAGCATTTAGACAAAACCTAGCATAACTTTGATTAGTAATGACTAAAATCATGAAAATGGCATCTAAACCAAATGAGTGTGACTTAGGAGAAAATCCTTTTAAATCCTTCACATTTAACGAAAATAACCTAACACCTCTCTTCTTTTAGGTCAAAGACACAAAACTATTGATTGATCATAACAGATAAGAATATGATTCTTCTGAGAAACAACATAAATTAGACCTAGGTTTATGTGATGAGATCCTTTATTATAACAAAGATTAAGTACTCGTAAGATTCCTAGAGCTAGGGGCTAAACTTTCACAAGAACGCGAAGTGGAGATTAAGATCATTAATCCTAAAACAGAAGAGTGACCATCCCTCTTAGACATAGATAACCCATTTGATGTAGGGTATGCTTCTACTTTCAGAAAACATCACAAAAATGTTGAAGAAGAACTATAAAAACCAATTGGTGACTCACGAAGACCTTATTATAAGGCTTCACGTAAATTAAAAATTGAGCATGAGTGTAAGATCTCACCGCCTCCTAATTTTGACGAGGAAGATGATCCCTTAGTTGCAGAAGAGATCCTTCAAAAACAAATATTGAAACTAAGTAAAAAATTAGCTAACTTAGGCTCTTCGAGTAGGAACATGCATTAAGACAAATTCAAAACCAAATCTAGTGAGTTCCACTTTGATCTGTACAATGAAACAACTTTTAAAGTTGTTAAGGTAAATAGACCAATATCACCTACAAAAGAGAAAATCATTCAACAAAAATTAAAATCAATGAAGGACACGCTTACTACACTATAGGAAGGAAACGTATGACATAATAAGAAGTACCTATATGAAGAACTATGCCCTTACCCCTTTGATAAGGACATGTTGCGACAACCCTTTCCAAAGCATTTTACCATTCCTAAGTTTGATAAATATAAAAGCAAAGGTGATCCTCATGATCACATCAAGGAATTTTATATGGCTTGTAAAGAGGTCACGTACAATGATAATTTATTAATATGAATCTTCCCTCACAGATTTGGAGCACAGGCATTAGAATGGTTCTTTAGTATACCCAAGGGATCCATTAAAACATGGCCTACACTAGCGTAAAAATTTGTGCTACATTATTCCTTCAATATGGAGAATGATATCATGATGAATGACCTTTGTAACGCAAAGCAAAAGCCCAATGATACCTTCACAAGATTCTTACAATGATGGCATTGGTTGGAAATCTGTTTCCCATGTGCCTTGCTAGAAAAATAGCTAGTAAACATATTCATTCCTAACCTAAAGCCAGAGATATCTTTCCATTTACAAATGCACTGCGGCTCTAACTTAGAAGAAGTTATAGAGAAGGGTAGTCAAATTGAAAAATATCTCATCATGAAATATGCACTTAAACCAGTCGTTAAAGAAAAACATGAAGCGAAAACCTCAGATAAATATAAATTCTTCAAAAAAAACAAACATGTCATTGGTGATGGAATCACAAACTCCAAACGAGTCCAAACCCTATAGACTTGTCTACTTTTAAATCTCTCATAAGGACCTTTCCCAAAGGAACCCACCAAATTCATGTTTACGCCTCTAACCAAATCACGGTTAACTATACTTAAATAGTTAAACACCGTGAACATGGTGCAGTACCCAATCGTGACAGTACCATATCCTGAAGATGCTCCAAAACATGGCTGGTTCAAAGAGCATGAGTACTATGATTTCCATTGTGTTAAAGGACACAAAATAGATAGGTGCTTGAGACTACATCATTATATACAAGATCTCATCGAAGAGGGAAAAATCGTCGTAGATTCCCCCTTGATTCAGGACAAGGTCCCAATGAGAAAATAGGTATCTTCAAAGATCCCTTTCCTAACCATGTAGATAAGAAGAATAGGAAGCTAGAGCATGGAAAAAATTCCAATGACTATAGGACTATTGCTTATGTTTATCAAAATAATGATAGTCCCTTTGATTCCCTTATAGGATGTATCCATTTATCTGATGAACAGGTCAATACTATTAGGATCTTAGAAAAAAGTTGTACAGTAGGGACACGATGCGCTCATTTGATCATACCAGATACCCTACCTACCCCTCAAGAAGATTAGTATAACCTAATAGAACAATTAGAGAAGACACCTGCTAGGATATCAATTTTAGATCTCCTCAAAATCTCTACTGCCCATAAAAATATATTTTATAAAACACTACAGAGTCTGGGAGTCTCTATAGATGTATATCATGTGCACCTTCAAGCCATGATTGCTCACCTTGAATCCAACAATCATCACTTTTGATCGTGCTGCAATACCATGTAATGACCCAGAGCACAACTTACCCCCATACTTAGAAGTAGTTGTTACCCGTTGTAAGATCAAGAGAGTACTTGTGGATGGTGGATCCGGTTTAAATATTTTTACTTTGAAGCTGGTGAGGTAGCTAGGCCATTCAAAAATAGATCTAGGGGCTAAAACTATTACAATCACACCTTATGATAATGAGGAGCGAGAATTAGCAAGTACTATAGTAGTTCTAATGGAAGTAGGGATGAATTTTCATGCTACAAGGTTCCATGTCCTTGACTTGGATCTCCCGTACAACATGCTCTTAGGATTCCCCTTGATTCCTTCCATACAGGCCATTCCTTCAACTTTCTAGCAATGTATCAAGATGTGCCATGAAGTACAAATAATCACCATTCAGGTTGATCCAAAACCATTCACACATTGTAGAGCATTGCACAATTTTTCTCATGCAACTTATGAATGCCCTTCTATGGATATTGTTATCTCCTTACAAACAGAAGCTATCAAGGAATGTGTGGATCTAGATTCACTCACTCCTTATAATCAAAACTTTCCTTCGTTAGTCAACCCTTTCACATCATTGGAGGCAACGTCTGAAAAGTATGGCTCAGGTGATAATTTCACTCTTTAACAGGCCTTGTTAATATCATATCTATTAGTGTCTCCCAAGAAACGTGGTAAACCTTACTTTCAATTCAAGAGCACTCGGAATAAATGCCCTAAACCACTGGAGAAGTCCATCCCTAGTGGTCTCCTATCCAAGAAAAATATGTTAGAAGATCTCATCAGGAGGGTACCTGAAGGTACCATGGCATCATATCATCAAGCTCTGCAGTACATCATGGGCCACCGTATGATGTACGTCATGGGTTACAATGGGTTTGGATGTGGTATCAATACACAAGGATGGATATAACCCATTCCTATCCCTCATTTCAAATCTAACAAACATGGTCTTGGAATAAAACCTCATGATGATCCACCCTTTGAGATTGATGCCACCTCTTCCAGATGTGAGGACGAATCATCTCATTCGGATAGTGATGTAGATTCCCAATGTAGCCTCTATTAGGATCTTGCCTCCACTAACCTATTCCCTCATTCAACTATTTTTACCTTATTTGGATCCAATCCTCAAACCAATTACCAGGAAACCCTTGTATATCCCAAACTTGTAGATTTTGATCAACAATTTCATGTTCCAATCGATTTCTTTGAGAACGACGAGACATTCGAAGAATTCATGGGACTCAAGGATTCTATTCTGACTGGGGATCACAAGAAAGGATTTGAAATTCAAATGGATACCTATGCATACTTTGGAGAAGAGGCCAAGATGTGTGGACACTTCAATAGGAAGGTCGTAAGAAAGAGTAAGAATGCTTTAGAGAAACCTTGTGGAAAGAATAAACACAAGTCTCATAGCGACAAATGTTTTGAAGCACTAGTCGATAAACAAAACGAAGAACCTATAGAAAAAATGGTATATCTATTTAAAGATGAATATGAGCCACCTAAGGAGGTTGATATTACTATTTTCCTTGATCTTACGTGAATGGAAGATGCTTGTTGAAGAAACGATGAGTGTTAACATTGGCTCAGAAGAGGAACCTAGAATGATAAAATTAGGAGCTTCACTCTCAGATCAAGAACAAAAGGTTTTTGTGGAGCTATTAAGAGATTATGCAGATATATTTTCATGGTCATATGTAGATATGCCTAGTTTGGACCCATAATTAGTCGTACATAACCTCGTTGTGCACCCAGACGCCAAGCCCATCAAGCAAAAATTGAGAAAGATGCATCCCAAAATTACACTACTTGTCAAAGAAGAAATAGAAAAGTTATTAGGTGTTGATTTCATCAAACCCATTGACTATTCAGATTGGATATCCAACATAGTCCCAGTTCAGAAGAAGCCGGTTGGCATAAGAATCTACACCGACTTCCATGACATCAATAAAGCATGTCCCAAAGATGAATTCCCCTTGCCTAATATTGATATGATTTTTGATTCTACCGCTGGCTATGAAATGTTATCCTTAAGGGATGGTTTTTTAGGTTATAACCAGATGCAAATTGTAGAGGAAGACAAATTTCATCACCCCTTGGGGGACATTTTGTTACAAGGTCACGCCTTTAAGACTCAAGAATGTCGGGGCCGCTTATCAATGCAAAATGATTGTCATCTTCCATGATATGGTGAATGACATCATGAAGGATTAATTTGATGATATCTTAGCAAAATTCGAAATCAGAGGAGAACACCCTGAAGTGATGAGACATATTTTTCAATGTCTTTGAGATTACAAAGTATGCTTGAACCCTAAGAAGTGTGTCTTTGGCATTTTGTCAGGGAAGCTCCTAGGTTTCATCATTTCACAGAGAGGAATAGAGGTGGATTATGCAAAGGTTACAATAATCACATAAATGCCTCCACCTACAAATCTCAAACAACTAAAAATTTTACAAGGAAAAATTTAGGCAATCCATCATTTTATTTCACAGCTTGCAGATAAGTGCCATTCATTTCCACATCTATTGAAAAAATATGTTACGTTTAACTAGGGACCAAAATATCAAAAGGCATTTGCACTGCTTAAACAGTACCTTGTCAACCCACACATACTCATGTCGTCTACCCTAGATGAACCTCTCCTATTATACATTTTGGCTACCCATTTTTATATCGTGCACTGCTTGCCCAATATGACCTAGACCATAGAGAAAGGGCAATTTATTACCTCATTCACACCTTGATTACCTATGAACTGAATTACCCACATATTGAAAAGGCTTGCATGGAAGTTGTCTTTTCCTTTCAAAAAATTCACCATTAACTGCTTAACAAAAAGACCAAGCTGATATCCAAAGTTGACCCCCTCAAATACCTTTTGTCCAAACCCACCCTTACGGGACAAATGGCTATTTGGATCATTCTCCTAAGTGAATTTGATATTAATTTTGTTAGCCAAAAGTCATTGAAAGGAAAGGTATTAGTTGATAAGTTGGTAGAAGCTCCTTTACCAGGGATGGAACCTTTGTGTCTAGACCTGCCAAAAGCATCCATGAATTATGTTGAAAAGTCTGTGGAGTGGCAGGTCCATTTTGACAGATCATTCACCTTCCACGGATCAGGAGCAGGAGTGGTGATTATCTCTCCCATAGGTGAGGTTATTCCAAGAGCATTTCTATTGGTATAACCATGCACTAATAACATTACAGAGCATGAAGCACTCATTTCTAGCCTCAAGTTGGCTATCACTTGGAATATCAGATAACTACGAGTCATTAGGGATTCCCAACTTATTATTAAACAAGTTAATAATGAGTATAAGTTTAAAGATGAAAAGATTATTTCATTCAAGAAATTGGTTGAAACCTTGAAGGAATATTTTATACAGATTATCTTTGAACAAAAACCAAGGTCACACAATATATCAATAGATGTCATGGCTACTATCGGATCACTATTATGCATTCCGCCTCAAGAAAGTAAAATTCCCTTCTTTGTAGAGCATTTACGAGTACCCACATATGATATGCTATAGTCATGTTTGGAATGTGAAGTTAAGAAAACTATTGTAATTTTGTAAAGAAGTGTGAGCTATGCCAAAATTATGGCAATATGATACATGCGCCAACACAGGCTTTGCATCCTATTGCAACGCCTTGGCTGTTTTCTAAATGGGCCCTGGATCTCATAGGGAAGCTCCATCCTTCTTCTTTAGATGGCCACACCCACACTATCATTGCCACCGAGTATTTTACTAAATGGGTAGAGGTTGTGCCTCTTATGTCACTGGTGCATAAATTTCCAAGTTCATCATGAATCACCTCTTTTGTCATTACGGTATCCCTTCTGCCATTGTCACTGATAATGGTAAATCCTTCAAGAATAAAATAGTCAAAGCATTATGTCAATGCTTCCATATTCAGCTCAAGTGGCCTACCCCCTATTACCCCCAAGGTAATGGGTAAGATGAGGATACCAATAAAACTCTTGTACAGATCATGGAAAAAATAGTAAGTAAGACTATCCATAATTGACACTTATAGATACATCCCACCCTCTGGGCCTATCGAACCTCCATTCGCTCTCCTACTGGTGTGACCTCATATTCACTAGTCTATGGAACTGAAGCCATCATACCCTTGGAAGTGGAGCTTCCCTCCCTAAGAATATCTCTCTAGGACTATCTTGATAAGGACAAAGACTATAGCGTTGCTCGGCTATCAGAGTTAGAGTTGTTAGATGAAAAGCGTATGAGAGCACTTAATCACCTAAAGTTCTATCAGAATAGAGTATCAAGAGGATATAAAAAACAAATCATCCATTGTGAATTTGATGTAGGTGATCTAGTTATAAAAGACAATCAAAAGAAAATTTTCAAGGACAAAGAAAAGAAAGGTAAATTTGAGGCTAACTGGGTAGGGCCTTATGTGGTGGTTGGTAAATATGGATCAGGAGCTTATAAACTGGCACACTCAGATGGTGAAGAGCTTCTAGAACATATAAATGCCATGAATCTCAAGCATTTCTATGCTTAAGCATGGCACAGATATCAGAAAATACCTAAAAAGTAGAAAAACAAAGAAAAAATAAGAAAAACATTAGAAAATGAAAAAACAAGTCATCCACATGTGAAAACACATCAATTGTGGTGCATTGGGCAGGTCTTTGGGTGAAAAATGGTTTTCAAAGATTGAGGAGGATTCATCGGTCACAAGATACTCTTACATATATATGGGTAACTCTCACCTCTTTGTAAGGTTAGTTTCCTTTGCTAGGTCTAAGAACCCTACTGAATCTATCTTGCAAAGCCGTGATCTGGATTATTTGTTCTTGTATCTATGTGAAGGATGTTCCCTTTTTATGTTCCCATCTAACATTGGGGGCACCTTAACATTCCAATTTATCATACATATGCACGTGGTATTCTTCCCTTTGTATATTCCCACATCATGCTGGGGGCATCCACGTTTCTTTGTCCTTGTGCA
This sequence comes from Taxus chinensis, assembly GCA_019776745.2. NCBI lineage: Eukaryota > Viridiplantae > Streptophyta > Pinopsida > Cupressales > Taxaceae > Taxus > Taxus chinensis. The sequence goes on from CM034152.1 coordinate 30,396,463, forward strand.
TTACTTTCAGAACATGACCTTAGAAAATGGAAAAAAAATCAGAAAAAAGATACAAAAAATATAAACATTCAAAAAATCCCCCCTTGAAATGAAGCTACACCAACTTCATAACATTGTCTTAGGGAAACCTCGAAAACTATGTAAATAGTAGCCTTGAAAACATATCTTTCAAGATAACCCAAAACATTAGAAAATATATCAATGTTGTCCTGCAAAAAAAGGTAGTGATTTAATTGCTTTTAGCTGTCGATTTGTATAGTTTTGGTTGTAAATATCTTTTTGCATTGTATGATTTAAAGAATGGTTCATTTGTTTACCTTGTATTGAATCTCGTTTGATTTAATTGTGTGTTACATTGAGTTAATTTTTTTGTAAGATATTGGTATGTATTCATCATTTGTTGTATGCATCTATTAGGATTCATTTTACTTACTTAGATTGTATACCAATTTGATTTGTTGTTAAAGTTTACATGAATTCATTTTTAGTTGCACATCATTGTGTTGTTTTGTATGTATATATTTGTTTAGTTTTGTTAACTTTTTCTTGTGTGTCTGTTTACTGCACATCTGTTTGTTATCACATCTATCATCTATCATTCATCACATATAACATCATCTAATACATCATATATAAAAAAATTCTTAATTTTACATCATGCATGTATACTAAGCTAATCATCACATATCGTATCATCAATGGGGGCAAGAGGGGTTACGCATGATCACAAATCTATCCCCCCGCACCACTATCATCTAATATCATCCCAAATACTAGCATCTACCAGAATATCTCATGTGCAAAACATATGATATCATCTGAAGATATATCATCAATATAAAAACATGTGGTACAACATCTCTATCTAAGCATGCAATATACATAGGAAATGAGAATCATACATCATCATGATACACTCATACATCTATAAACATGACTCATCATCATTCAAGCATGTAAAAAACATGACAAATATAAACCATCAAATTTCCATATATACAAGTATAAATGCCTGTCTCAAAATAAGATATACATCATCGATACAAATATTCCATCTAAATGGCAAGAATCAAAACTGAGCCTTCATCAAGAGGAATAATAAAAACATGATACATCAATACATACATCAATCAAAATCAACCTTCATAAGCGAAAAGTATACATACATATGTCTGTATAAGAGAGAGCATCAACCATGACTCTCGCCCTCTCTAGGGCTACCTAATCTATGATCTGGAGGATGAAACGGTGGTAGATGTATCCTCAAAGGTAATGGCTACCTATACAACAACATATCTCTCACCTTTCAGTCTACCCATATCATCATGATCCTATCTCGCAGCGGCAGCCTGCCGATATCTATCTACTGTAATGGTTTAGACCTGGGCCCATGCTTGCTTTGTCTAAATGATAAAACCATGCACTTATGCCTGAGCCTGGTCCCATCGTACGGTAAAAATATGTGCATGTGTCTGCACATGATGTAGGAGTCTCAATATCTGAGCACCATGTGTTGTTAGTTGCCTAATTTGTTGCTTCCATGCTCCACCATCACCCCCCTAAGTGGCCTAGGATCTTGCCTGATCTCTCTCTGCTGTCATGACCTGTAACTATACCTTGGCCTGATATATCTTAGTCACCACCTATAATTGAAAAAATATCACCATCTATAGCTGTTGCTGAAGCACAACTAGTTTACCATCATCTCTACCACCACATGGAGCATGAAGTGACAGGCCCTATTATTGAAACACCTATTGTAGTGGGACATATATCCCTATTGGAATGCCTATTAGTGGAAAATATATATTTGGAGCCTGAGGTACCTGTCTCCACTTAGGCCTAGGCCCCTATCCATGTACCTGATATAGTGGAGGACCCTGTCCTCCACCCCCATCATGATGTTGTCCATAGAAAGGATCATCATCATCGTCACCATCACCTCCACCCTCATCACTGTTAGGAGGCCGCATTAGAGGCTCTCTCACTCCTACATCATATGCGGCTCTCAGAATCATCAATCAATGAGGTAATACTGTGTGATACTAGGGAGCATACTCTGGTGTGCAACATAAATCTCTGACCTATCTCAAAGGTACCCACATAGCTGGCACTGCTTGTAAATAGTTGGTCAATGCTCTTTCCCTAGTTATTGGTGTCCCCATGTCAAAGTAATCTTTGGCCCTACGAGCATACCACATATCTGGCCTGGGTACATCCTGTGTAGTGCCAAAGTGTCTCTAGCACCAATCAACCCTGTAAAACTCCCGCATATAGCTGCAACTTCCTAGCATGAAGTTCTCAACCGTCGTTGTACTGAGCTCTAGGCCATCCTGAGGCCACTGAAAGTGTTTGTATGGCCTCCATACTACTGCGGCCTGCTATAGGTCATCAAACTCTCAATGGTAATGGTATGAATCTCCCATGTGTGGCCACACATCATCCCCAATCGGAACCTAAGAAGGCTCCTCTGGAGCTTGAACCCTCAATACACCTGAGGGATGACAAATGGCAATATGGTCCCATGCCCAAATCTATAACAATCTAACAGGTCCTCCCATCTTCTGATGGTAGTATGTAATTAAATGTAGATACAAGTATAAGTGCACCAGTATGCACTGGCCCTAACAGTAGGTCTCACCGTCAATCAATACGTGTATCACCCCAATGAGGCCAAGATGAAATAAAGATCTGGTCTTGTCAGGGAGTAAAACTCCACTGAGAAAATCCATCAAATAAACTACAACCCGATCAAGCTCGAGATCATATATGCATCGCGATAGTCTGACTGTCATCCCGTGACGCGGTATAGTTGGAATTCCGAATAGCTCTAGAATGCAATGATTGATATCAGGCTGGTGACTCGAGTACTAAATCGACTCGCCTTGGATGGGGACCCGCATAATGCACTATATGTCCTCTAAGTTGATGGTAATCTCACTAGTAGGGACTAAGAAACACTGAATCTTGCTATGCCTTCGCTCAGCTATGGCTGTCAGGAGGCCATGATCCAACATAATCAGTGGCATATCGGCCACATAGGCTAGCCCTGTAACATATGGGAGGATATCTAGTATCTTCCTATCCTCCTTGTCAAACTATGCCTCTATTGCAACAAGATGACCGTATCTCTCTCGGGTGTGAAGGATGGGTAGTACCCACTACACACAAACAAACGATACATGTGTTAGGGTTACATTTCTATCTACTTCTATCTAGTTTTCTAGTAAATTCTTCTTTCATTCATCTAAGATACTAATTTTCACTTTCTACAACAACCTAGTCTATTTTTCATCTATGCTTGGCTAATTGTTTGCAAGGGTAATTTCTATAATTTTCCCTAGTGCATACGTGCCTACTTCGACGCATGCACACCTGTTTCAGCATATACACACCCAACACATGCACATAGTGCATGTGTGCCTCCATTTCGATGCCTACATCTCCATCTCGACGTGTACGCCCACCCCCTTTCCTAACCTAATCACTCTGGCTATGCAAGATGCATACGTGTCCAGTTTGACGCATGCGCCTACTAGTTGACGCACAAGCACATGTTTCTATTTTACCCTTCCTGACGCATGCGCGTACATGCATTTCGATAGGTACGCCTATGTGTACCCGTAGTTTTGATGCATGCGCACACACACATACGTCAAAATTCACCCTAGCTAGCCTACAAATGCTAAAAAATGACATTAAATGCTAAAAGGACAAAGCAGGGATAGGGCACTCAGGTAGGGTCCATCTGCTACATCTCAAAGGTACTCCCAGATGTGATATGATCATCTCCTCCTACTCGATAGCCTTGCCATCTCACTCCAATGCTCTCACACTCGCTTGCGGTGAAAATTTGTAAGAGCTATGATATAAATGAATTAGTTATGATTGATTTGTTAGAGTAGGTATTTACCTTAGCTCATGTTCACCTAGGTACTTTATTTACCTTTCTTGTATTTATCCTCACCCACTTATGTGTGTGGATATTTCTTTTATCTTATTTAGATATTAGGAGATATTATCTAGTTAGGTATAGTTCTTTCCTTGATCTATGGTATTGACTAGATCCTTGATGTCTAGTTCTCTCCTAAATCTATGGTCTTGACTAGTTCTTTGATGACTAGTTATTTCCTTGATTTATGGCTTGATCTATGACCTTGACTGGTTCTTAGATTGTTATTCTTTGCCTATTTAAGCAAGGACCATTCTCAATGTATTGCATTGAGTTCCATAATAATATATGATATTGTTTCTCATTTGTTTGCAAAGGTTTTATGTAAAGTTATTCTAGTGAATTGCTTTCATCTTATTATCGTGGTGTTTGATTAGCATATGTGTTCTTGGCTTGGTATGATCTGGTTATTGTCCCTTTCATGGTATCGAAGGAGATTGCATTGACCTGTCTGTAAGTTTTATTTTGTAAACCAAATTATTTGTGTATTCATATATTTGGTATTTGGTCAGGGATTTCATCTGTGTTAATTTTTATGCAAAACGCCAATTCCATCCTGGATCGATGGAGGCTGGGTATAAACCCTATGATCAGGCTGTACAACATAAGGAGGAATTCTAGAGGCAGTCGGGAATTTCCTGTGGTTTTTTTACCCATCCTAGAGAAGCACTCTGGGGGTGGCTCGGGATTAACTGAGCCTGGAAAAAAAACATGAATTTTACTTGCTATCACACCAAAAGCTTGGACTTTCTTGAGATCTGTACGGTTTTTTTCTGTTGCAGCATATCTGATACTCGGTGAAAGGAATGATAACCAGAGTTTTTGTGGTTTTTTTTGTTGGTGCAGAGAAGCACGTTTTTACTATTTTGCGCTCACCTCAGGTTGCTATTTTCGGTAATGAAGGTCATCTACACAGTCCAGAAATAGTAAATCAGAAGTGGCAGGATGTGACTTTCTCGAAAACACGCGACACACCCCAAAATAGTAAGATTGTGCAAGATACCCATTAAAATCCTTAGCCCTTGGTCATATGGTATGGTCATATGAGAGTAGGTGCTTAACTTCAGCCCCCTTTAATTTTATTTGTGTGGTGAAGGAAACAACAATTTATTTTGTTTCAGTGGCAACTAAAATAAATAACAGAGCAAAATATTAAAAAGCTTGTATCTTTTGATCGCTAACTCGGTTTTGAGTGCCATTTTTTGCAAAAGTTCTTGTTTTTTCATGCTCTTTCCATTGGAGTTATTTATTTTGAGACTTGTACTATAATTATAAAGTGCCAAATATGGAGGAGTGTTGTAATCAATTGTGGATGTAATTTTGGCTGAGCTCGACGTCCTAAATTTTTGGGAGTTGCAGTTTGTACCTATCATGGATTCTAAGAATGATATGCTTTTCTCTAAAGTATGTGGACTTCAAGAGGATATTGTAAAATTCATGGAAGAAAATAGATCACTCAAGAAGTGAAATTCTCTTCTACAATCACTCATTCACGATAAGGATACAATAATACACTCCCTGCAGAACAAACTTGCTAGCCTACAACATCACCATCATATTGTGGACAGCCATATCCATGCTCCTAGTCCACTTGCATCTATTGCTCCTGAACCCACTGACATTGATATGTCAGTCTTTGAGTTTGTTCCTGCTATTGATGCTCATACACCTATAAAGCTTGTTACAGCATGCTCTTCCACATTTGTGCCTATTACAGTACCACATGTTGTGTATCCTACTTTTACTCAGCTACATGGATTTTTTAAGAAACATGTCACTGCATTCCGTTCTCACATGCTTCGTTCTATGGGTCTCACTAGCGGAGTCATTGACAGACATTCATATGGTATTGTTTCCTCTATTCCACATGTTAAGTGGAGTTCTCGTCATGACATTGGCTTTCGAGCAGATACTTCATTGGGATCACAAATTGATATAGCTCCTTTTTTTGTTCACTTGACTCTTTCTGAGGATCATGAGAAACACATGAGTTTTTCACCTTCACTCAGGCTTGAGAAACCTGAGATTTCAGCTGTCAGACATGATCAACCTGACACACATTCTGATGTTCTTTTGCATGCACCCATTGTGCATTTTGCACCAAGTCATATGCAGGCATCTTCTTCATCCATCCGTGTTGATTTGGGGTGGATATTTGATCACTCGTGGCGGTGACATAGGCATTCGTTGAGAGGACTCTATAGGTGTGGATCCTCCACCATTCAACCTCTTGCTCCACTTTCTATACCTTATGCATTGTGATGCTTCTTGTTTTGAGCATTTTTCTTTAGGAGGTGTAGTGTATCTCTCTTGTTTGTTGAGAGATTTTTATCTGTATTTTTGACACTTTTGGCATGTTGACAGTCTCTCTTGTGGGGGAGCTATTCTGGTGGAGCCTAGTGTTAGTTTGTCAGTGTTTGAGTAGTTGTTTTAAAAACTATACAAATTTGTAGCGCCACTCCACCCATTCAGCAGTATGGGAGGGTGTGGTGTTGATCTTGCTTCTTCAGGTTTTGTGTCCTTGCCTTATTACCTTGGCTTTTCTTGGATCGTGACACTCTGGATTTTGTGTCCTTGCCTTGTTGCTTTGGTTATTGTTCTTGGATCGTGGCACAACTATTTTCAGTACTTGATCAAATTATGTTTGGTGTTTTTTTTTGCACTTTCGACATCACTCCGTTGATAGTCTCCTTGTATGGAGCTATTCTGGTGGAGCCTAGTGTCAGTTATTTTTGAGTTTTGTGATTGAACAGTGGATTTAGACCACAGTGCACACCAAAATTCTTTAGCATTGTACAAGTTTTTGAGTTGAGCTTCTTGGGATGCCTTGGAGCGGGTCTGTACTCTCTTTACTTTGTTATTACTGGTTTTGGGTACCTTACGGTGTCCCTTTTTTACCAGTTATTGTACATGAGTACCTCATCAGGCCTAGTTGTCGGGACTCATACTGTGGACATGCCACTTCTATTTTGGCCCCTAGCTTCACTTAAGGGGGGGTGTTAGAGTAGGTATTTACCTTAGCTCATGTTCACCTAGGTACTTTATTTACCTTTCTTGTATTCATCCTCACCCACTTATGTGTGTGGATATTTCTTTTATCTTATTCATATATTAGGAGATATTATCTAGTTGTTAGGTATAATTCTTTTCTTGATCTATGGTATTGACTAGTTCTTTCCTTGATCTACGGTATTGACTAGATCCTTGATGTTTAGTTCTCTCTTAAATCTATGTTCTTGACTAGTTCTTTGATGACTAGTTATTTTCTTGATTTATGGCTTGATCTACGACCTTGACTGGTTCTTAGATTGTTATTTCTTTCCTATTTAAGCAAGGCCCATTCTCAATGTATTGCATTGAGTTCCATAATAATATATGATATTGTTTCTCATTTGTTTGCAAAGGTTATATGTAAAGTTATTCTGGTGAATTGCTTTCATCTTATTGATCATGGTGTTTGATTAGCATCTATTTTCTTGGCTTGGTATGATCTAGTTATCGTTCCTTTCATGATTTACCCCCTCGGTGGGTATATTAGGCTACCGTGATGCCCTTGGGGCTTTTTTTCTCCGTTGTGATCACTCTAACATGTCTTTTTCTCACCAAAATAATTATATTTATATTTAAATAATTTTTTTTACTAATTTTCGCTACGCTAGAGCACAAAGTGCTACCTAGCGGTCATTTATTTTCCCTGGAGTAGTTTATGAATATGCCAGGTGTTATTTTCCGCCATTTTCTTTTTTTTTTTTCTATTTTTCTCGTCACAATAATTATTTTTATTAAATAATTATTTTTGGCCCATTCTTCTTCTCACCAAGGCATTTTTCTGCTATCTGACACCCTTTTCTTTGCAATGGGGCATTTTTGCGTGATTTTAGATGATCTTCCATTTCCTAAATTATTCTGACTAATCAAAAATTTAAAAATTATAAAACCATACAAAAAAGAAAAAAATCCTGAAAACTTCGAAAATGGACTAAAATTGGTAATAAACTCATTTGCGGCTAAAATTTGTCTTTCGCATGGCATTCATCTCAGATCTTGTTGGCATTTCCACATGTATTGAAACAATGAATCACTGATCATCTGAATCTCCAAACCATTTACAAAAGCTACACTGCTTACTTTGTCGATACTCTGGGGCATGACTTCTCTGGTATTGTTTGTTGTGCACACTACTTTTTCATCAGACCTAAGTGTCTCCCATCCTTTCCCTTACATATAAAACTTTCTTGGGGAATCATTTTAAACCCTTTTCATTTATCAAAACATTTGGGATTGTAGCTCGATAACAAAATATTTGTGAAACCATCTTAAACGTTGCTGGTTTGAGTGTGTGTAACTATACTTATTTCCCTATTAAGTGAGTTTGTTTACTTCTCGTATTGCATTACATTCATGTATGTTGCATGGATTTGGCCATTTTTAGCAATGGACAATTATTTCTATCTTGTCTTTTCATGTCATTTTACACTTTTGTCGTATGCTTATATTTTAATAAGGACCGATGATAAAGATTACTAATAATATGATGAATAGAATTGTTTATATAGCAATGCCTTGTGGATAGCTCAAAGTCCCTTTTCCTTGTTATTTTCTATTCTATCTCCCCTTTCTTCATACTGTTCTTTCTTCTGTCCTCTTTTTCGATCATCGATTGAGTTCCTCCATTACCCCATCGACACTCGAGGGGGCATCCTTCATCCTAATAATTTTTTGCTATACCCCTTCAAAATTTTCTACTTGTTTATGTTTGTCTACTTTCTTTGAAGTGACGTTGCACACATCACCTCAAAGAGGGGCAAATGTAGACACCTATAATTTGGTCTACATGATCTTATTACTAAGATCATACTAATTATCCTAGTCTTGTGTTCATTTACTACACTACACTAGTAATATAGCCTTTCTAACTCCTTCTAAACCCCCTAAATATGCTAATCCCCCACTAACCATCTTCTATAAGCTTTTTTCCCTTTAATTAACCTTGTTTAGGTTAATTAACCCTCTTATTGAATTTCTAAAGAGAGTTTGACTTTCTAAAAAAATATCTCACCTTCCAATTAGCCATTTAGCTTTCTAAATCTAGTTCACACCTCCTAATGTGCTTTTCTAAAAACCACCTTTTTGAAACGTTTTTAGTCCCATATGCATCCAAAGCACCCATTCCTCCAAACTAAAAACTATAAATAGAGGTGTACCCCTCCCACCTTTTCCTAAAAAATCTCTCTCTCTCTCTCTCTCTCTCTCTCTCTTATTTCTGATCTAGGTCATGCTTAGGTCTTCAAGAGTCATTTCATAGTTTATTTGAGATATTTACTTGTTATTTGCTAATCCTTTCAAAGCTTTAGGTAAATGGGAGAAGCCATTAATGGTGAGCTTCCATTCTTAATATTTTGAAACATCAATAAACACATAATTGATTGTTAGAGCTTTAATAGGTTCATTTATAGATAGCTTTCATGGAGAAGAGAACTAATATAGTCATGTTTAGAGGCTAATTTTTTGTTTCAAGCTTTATATATGCATATAAATAGGTAGCTCTTGCTTATCTCTAATCTAATGGTCATTTGATCTATTTGTTCCAAAGATTTTGGGGTTTCTTTAGATATTATTACCCCATCTTCATAGCTTTAACAAAATTTTCATTGCACACATTTGGCATGCCCGATGAGACATACTCCATTGTCCTATAGGATCCTTTTCCAAGATTTTTAAGTTCACTTTCATGTTTTCTAGAAGAAACAACTTGTTATAGAATGTAAAAAAGTGAGGCTCCAACATACATTTGATGATAAAGATCATACACTTTAATTTCTCCTTTTGTAGTTTCTAAACTACCCCTTTAGTATCTTAAGTTCAAAACCTTGCTAATCACAGATTTGGGGAAACATAGCATCACCATAATGATATGAATATGTGTTCAAATCACCTTTATCAGTTAGAATGTGTGCCCAAGATTTCAAATCCTAAATTTCAACTCTTCATCGTTTGAGATCACTCCTTTACTCTTTTGGCTTGCAAAGTTCAGTTAGGTCTTCTACAGTCCTAGAGACAGACTGTCAACATCTTCTCACTATTTAAGCATATAATGACAAAAAATTATGTAAAATATTGGTCTATGAGTACTCTAACTAGTTTTTTTACACTCACAAGGTTATCCCTTTTGAATTTCTCCCTAACGCTCCTCTTTCTCTTACTTGCTCAAGTCACTGTACTCCACAGTTCCCTTAGGTCTCTCACTATCATGGAATTCTAAAATTTTAGAGTTAGCTTAGGGTCTAATCCTTCAAGGAAATGTTTGGGAGGATAATAAGATCACAAGTATAAATTATCAAGTCATACCTTTATAATTGGATCCCCCATTTACTAACTCTTTTCCAACCTCTAGTCTCTACTAGTTAGTCAACACTATCCCAAACCAACTGTCAAGAATTATTCGAATTGCAATCAATGATTTGATCTATCTCCTCCTCTGAAACTTAACCAAAACCCTTGTAGTGGTTCCTACAAAATTTCAAGGAGATTCCGGGGTTTATTTTTGAGAAAAATGAATTTTTAACTAGAAAACCATAGCTTCAGGGTTTCTTCCACTTTTTTATCCCGAGAGGGAAAAAATAATGATTTATAAACTAATTGGATTACATCCACTCTTCTAAAAACTTTGAAAGGGATGTAATGACCTTGGTAACTATCAGAATGCCTATCATCTCTTGAATATTCCCCTACCTCTTGTTATGTTCTCATTCCTTAGGAAATGTCAATGCATGCATACACAGAACATGGGTTTCATCCATTTTAAGAAGTTGAGGACTCTATAGTGACAATAAACCGAGTTTACCAAGTTTATAAGCTATCTATAGAGTGTCTTGTATGAATTAAGGTTGGTGAAACACCTCCTCAGTCATGAAAATACCTCCAACTCGCTCTTGTCTTATATACTTGATTGTGGGCAATGCTCTATTATAGGGTGTTTCAAGAAGAGATTCTTATCAACAAGATCCCAATAAAAACAAGTATTATCTCCTATTAAAACCTAGATTTCTTCCTCCACATATATATTAGCTTAATTATTAAATCTCATGCTTATGTTACAAGATTCCACAACTTGCACTTAACATATGCTAATTCACAAGCAAATGAAGTTTCAAAAATCTTGTCAAAGATGCTCACCACAAATTGTTTGTAACCTTCCTCTCAAAAATGCATGATATTCAACACTGAAATCTTGAAAAACTTGTTAAATATTCTTAACATAAATCAATATAATCTCTTATCCAAACATGTACCAGTGTTCATTAGCATTCAACATGCACAAAATACGAAACACAAATATAATTTACATAAAAAACATTACCAACTCTCCTTGGAAGCTTTACATTGATTTCCATTCGAATGGGAATGACAAGAAAAAATTAAAATTTGGTTTTTATACCTTCTCTAATAAGTTTTCAATCGAATACGATAATTTAAGACCTCATGGTCATATGATTATTTTGCATACATCATTGAGATTTGGCTAGTCTCCAAGGACTTAACCCCTAACACACTTATTATGACTTCTAAACCACCTATTTCAACCTTCAAACACTATGATTGACCACTAAAATTCTTCTAAACTCCTAAGAAAACCAAAAATGGTCGTAGAATTTGAATTTGAAAGGTCCAAACACAAACTAGCACACCTAAAGGATGTAAAAGGACTTGCTAGACCTAATGACACATTTTAAAATCAAAATTTCCTTACTACTAACCATATGTACAGAATGGAGTGATGCTCCTACATCACCCTCCTACATTATTTCACACTTACACCACACTTAGTGAAATCTATAAGCTTATGATAAGAGCCTTCTCCATTGTTGGAATAACTACTTCATCTTTACATCCATTTCTCTCATTGTTGAGTAGAAAGGAAGGTCTAAGTATGGCCTTGTAGCCATTTATTGGTGAGTTCCTTCCCTCTCTTTGGAGATCAACACAAATTTAATTACTCATGATCTAAAGAGGCTCATGTTTAGAAGAAATCATACATTAAAAGAGTAGGAATGGTTAACATTAAGTACTTTTATTCATGTTTATGCAATTAAGTTAGTTATTTCCTTTAAGCTCTTATCATGATGTTAATGGTAGATTTAGCTTTTATTTGAGACTACTAGGTGTTCGTTTATTCATAAAGCATTTTAATTTTCATTTGAATTAAAGTTTTCGATTTATATCTAGTTGGATTAATTGTTTTGTATGCTCTTCTCTTGCATCCTTGGATGATCTTGAGAATAAAAAACAACCTTTAATCCTCTTTTCATAATATTTTGGATTTATTATAAAACTACTAGCTTTTTGAGTGCAAGGCCTAATTCACTTATAAAAAAAGGATCTAAACAAATACTAAATACATTTTTTTGCAAGTTACCAATGGTATGCTAAACCAAATTAAGTTTAAAAGATAAAAAACACACCACTACTCAAAACATTGTATTTGCAGGTTTGGATAAGAGCTACAGATCATCCGCTTTAAACTATGGGAAGTATCTTGGCATAAGCCATAAACTCATTATTAGGATCACCATAGGAACCCCAAAGTAGTCCACAACTTGAGGGAACTGGTGGATGAAACAGGAAGTGCCTCACTACCTACTTCACTAGTTGAAAACCCATGTGAGAAAAGCTTCAAGTTATCTGTATGAGGCCTCTATCATTAATTTTATTGTGGGGTAATGGTCCATTGTCTAGGATTTATTCTAGAAATGCGTACCTCTCTTAGGTAATAATTGGTGAGTTTGTGAACAAAATCCTAGGAAGCCATTTGGCATTGGGGTCAAATTGACTTTATCCATCGTGTTCTAAAGAACTCTCACAAAAAAAACTTTTTCAAAGTCAAAACCTTGTTATTTGAAAAAGGGGAGATATCATTGAATTTTGCGCCATGTGTTATTCATCATGAAACTTACAAGGCATCACTTTTTCCTAGTTTCTACCTTGTAATAAGACAAGGTGAAACTCTACTAGAGTTAAACTAAGTATTTTTCATCACCACTTGGTTTACTCCTTTGTTTTCTTGTTTCCATTTTTTGGGACAAAAGAGAGCATACATACGTGTGCATATAAAAAATAAACATTTCCATCACTTTTGTATTATACTCACATGACTAGGTTGCAATGTTGTAATGTGAGTGTTGAAAGTGAATGACGTCTTCATGTTTTGATAGCCATTATCTCACATCCATATTGAGACTCATGATCATTGTAGCTAGGTTGTCTCATCATTGACTTCCTATTGTGTTTTTATGCTGATCGCATTATATCAATACAATTTTGATACTTATATCTTGTTTCCTTGGTGAATCTTGATTTAAGGTTTTAAGTTATATTGTTACACTTCTCACATAACTATCAACTTCTTGATATACTTAGACCTTGTTTTAATTCTCATATTGCCTTGAGTTTTAAAAAGTGTTGTCATTACGTTGTTCACATTATGTCAACATAATTTTTATATTAATATATTTCTTTGTCTACAAGCTTGATTAACATGTCCAAATTGTGTTGTTACGTTGCTCACATTGTAGCTTCCGTTCTCAAGACTCAGACTTTGGGGTATTTAAACTTGTTTAAGTATAAATTGTTTGGAAATCACGTCAAGACCATATTAGTACTTAGGTATTGTTTATCCCAAAATTGATCTAAGTATTAACATTGTGAGTTGTCATTATTGCACAAAACCTATCTTTGAGAACGTAAGGAGTAGTTATTATTGTGATTGGATCTTAGTCTTTTACTTGATTTATTTGTCCTAGATAATTCTTACTATACAATTCCATATCAGCGTATCATTATTTATTACTTGGTATCCTTGATTCATCTTTCCTTGATTCTTTGGATTCTTTTCCGTTCATTATTTGGCATTCTTTGTGATGATTTGACGTTTTCCCGCTGCTTGGTTTTTTCCTAGGGTCCATTTTAATCAACCTTAGTAAAAACTTTCCCATTATTCCTCCTATAACAAGGATGGGGCATCAAAGATTAGGGATAACATGGTTGACCATAGTGGTGATGAGGAGAACTATACTCGGAATAATTTTGAATTTGATCCCATCCACATGGATAAATTTATGTTTCAATAAAGGAATTAACTCCTTACGCATGTCATAGAGTTAGGGGCTGAATTGCCAAATACATTTGATCATACTCTCATCACAAACATGGTTCGTGGAGAGGAAGAAGTAGACCATCCACTTCATAATGTTGATGAAATCATAAAACCAATAAATGCTTCTACTTTGGCCCAATGGAATGAGGAAGAAGTGCCTTCTCAAAATAATGGCAGTTATTGCATCCCCATTGTTAAAATTTGTTGTGAGGATCATCAGGAACATGCCAATCCTGAACAACACCCTCCTCATGAGAATCACAATGAGACACAAAACTAAGAGGTTATAATAGAACAAAAAATACAAGATCTTACTTGTTAATTAGAAATTTTAGATTCACATATCAACAACGAGCATACGAAGACTCCAAGACAGGGAAAACCCAGAACTTCGTATCATGAGTTTTATAAAAAAATTCCTCATCAAGAAAAACATAAAGATGTGTATCATGAATTATACACAGATAATAAAGGTGGTGAAACATCTAGACTTAACCGTGTATATATGTCAGCTTCACTTTCACGTGGTCAAATATTTGACCAAGAATGGTTATGTATGAAGAACGCACTCACTTATTTGTAAGAAGGCAATGTGGGACATATCAAGAAGTTTCAATTTGAAGAGCTATGCCCATATCCGTTTGATAGAGTTATGTTGAGAACACCTTTCCCTCATCACTTTGATTGTCCAAAGTTTAATAAGTATAAAGGTAAAGCTAATCTACGAGACCACATCAAAGAATTCTTTATGGCATGTCAAGAGGTCACATATAGTGATAACTATCTCATTCACCTCTTCCGAAAGAGTCTAGGGGAAAAGTGCTTGAATGGTTTTCACACATACCTAAAGGTTCAATTACTACATAGCTGGAATTAAAATAAACATATGTATGTCACTTCTCCTTTAACGTGGAAAGTGGCATCACCAAGATAGATTTATGCAATGTAAAACAAAGAAATAATGAAAACTTCACTATTTTCTTACAAAAATGGTGAGGGTTAGCTAGTCACTTCCCTTGATCTATAACATAGAAACAAATTATTAGCATTTTTATGCCTAATCTACACCCTAAGACTACTTTCCACTTGCAAATGCATTATGGAAACACCTTTAAAGAGGTTATAGAAAAAGGTAGCCAAATTGAAAAAATGTTATTAGTTAAAGGGACCTTAAAGCATTTTTCAAGAAATAACCACAAATCAAAGCCTATAGATAAACTGAAGTTCTTTCAAAATAAGAATAAAAATTTCATATGTGATGGTATAACTGATTCTAAATGTGTACAGGTAGTTATAAATAACATTCCTTTGAAAATTACCAAAGGGACTACACCACTTGAATTTAATCATCACACGTTCACCCCTCTAACGGATTCCTTGTTGTCTATATTAAAACAGTTAGAGGTGGTAAACATGGTTAAATTCCTGAACACTATACCTTACGAAGATGATGAGCTGAAACCAACATGGTTCTAAGAAATTTTATTATTAGATTAGGTAAAAAAATTTTTTTGAAGGGATCAGGAACCCTATACAACCGAAAGATAAAGAAAACGAAGCCCAAGAGATAAAAACAAGAAAGGCACGTCCTAATATAAAGGTACCATAAAATTGAGTTAAACAGGCTTAACTCTTACAACAAAGGATCAAGACCCCCAAAAGGAAAAAAAAGACATTGAAGAAATAAGGCATCATAGTTCACCCATAGTCCACAAAAAGTTCAGGAAACTACAAAACCACCTAGTATTGACAGAAAAACCACCAGAAGACCATAGCTAGCAACAGACCAACTAGGAAACCAGAAAGAGCCACCCTCTAATCTTCCTCCGAGCTGCTGATATGAAGATTGAATCTCCTCCTTTTCTTTTCACCTTTGATCTCCTCCACTCTATCTTGAAGTGTTTTGACCTAAATCTCTAGTCCTGCATCTGATTTTTAGTCTGAACCTAGTCCAAAACCATCTTCTTCAAAATATTAATGATATTCAAGATGGATTCCCTTTTCCCTCCATTCGTGTCCTCCATAGCTTTGAGGACTCCCTCTAAGTACACCATCTTTTTGTTCCACTCTTTGAAAACAGTGGGATCACCCACACACTCATTCTTCTTGGAAGCATTGGCTTCCCCGACAACACCCTCCTTAAAATCTCTATCAGTACCATCCCCCATGGGGATCATTTATCCCTCTTTCATCTTTGTAAGGCATTCCACCAGGGTAATGTCATCATCCTCTTCATGCTCCTCCAGTATAGAGACGAATGGGTGATCCAGAGCCGGCTTACCATTCTCAAACAGAAGAAGAATCAGACCCTCATGAAGGGGCAGTTCGGATTTCTTGTTCTAAAATGCCATCAACGAGTTTGAAAGAGAGGTAGCGAGGAAAAAAGGAATGCTGACCATAAAATTATGATGAAACATATTGAGGAAGGTGATGTGATGAATATATATTTTTCTATACTTACCCTCTAGAGTGATATACTTCATAACTTGAAGGTAGAGATCCTTCCAGATACCAGGGATACACGAATGAGCTATGCCATCAGTGAAGAAAAAACAAGTCTCCTTGCCAACAAAAAACCGCTCAATCTCAAGGTCTCTACAGGTTCTTTCCTTGTAGATTTTAAAACCATCCATCTTCATTTCCGTCACCTGAGTAATATTGGCCTCCGAGACCTCGACCTCCACACCACGAACAGTAAAAACCCCATCTTTCCATGCTTGACCAAAATCCTTGGAAAGAACAGGGTTGTGACCATATTATTTAGTAATAAAATTACTAAATCCCCCTACTTTAATCTTGTTCCACAGATCCCTGTTGCTTTCTTCTATATTCTGACTGGCAGGTTCCACATGAATCATGTTGCCACCCATCTGGACTTTATCAAAGTTGCCTTTCCAGCTAAAACTTATCACAAACCACAACCTGTTCTTCCAAACCGAGGTCAAAAAGACACATTGGTTTTTGTATAATCTATCTTGGTTCCTGAAATACTTGCCCCCGCTCGTGCCGACATCATGAAACTTAACACCTTTTTTCCTTAATGATTTTATCATTAATATTAGAGGGTAATCTCTCCCCTTTTCACCAGATTTTTTATTCATTACAAAGGACTCCCACATTTTCCATCTTTTCCACACATTTATTTCCCTGCCTCAAAATATGATTGATAGAAATATTATGAAAGGACTTTAGAAATTCATTGATGTCTTGGATAATATTTTTTATCAGCCAATTAATCTTACTTTTATTGAGAAGAGATTTTATAATAATTAAGGAATCACCTTCAATCTGAATGTCCTTAAGGCCTTTTTCGTTAGCTATCAAAACACCCCAAAGGAGGGCTCTAGCTTTAGCCATGTTATTAGTTTGATTACCCAGGGGTCCAACATAGACAAATAACCAGTCACCCTCTCTATTCCTTAAGATTCCCCCTCCCCCAGCTTGACCCGGATTTCACTTTGAGGCTCCATCAAAATTGATCTTTATCGTATTTCCCAAAGGTTTAATCCAGTTAACAACCTTACCTGGGCTTTTGCTCTTGACCTGACTATAGGTGAAATTATCCAGAACTTCCTGTTCCCCTTTCGGGCATGGGTTTTTTGTTTTTCATTTAAACAATTTGAGATTTTCCTTAAAGGCATTTTGAATTTTCCTTTTAGCAATCCCAATCAGAGGTTTCTAGTCTCTAAAAACACTATCATTCCTTGTTTTCCACAGTCCCCATAAAATATGAGGCAGAGCAATCTTCCACGCCCAAGCCAGAAAAGGAAATCTAAATGGACTCTCCCATTGAGTGGAGCAATCCTCAATATTCGAGGGTAGAATCTAATGCATATTGAAAAGCTCCAGAATCAGAGAAAAAACTCCTTCAAAGAAAGGACAAAGTAAAAAAAGATGATTCACATCTTCTTCTCTTTTCTGACAAAGAGAACACCTATTAGGGATCTGCATTCCTCTTTTTATAAGATTTTCAACAGTCAAGATTCTATTTTGGGCAGTCAACCAGTAAAAAATATTGATCTTAGGAATTAGATCTTTAATTCATAACTTACCCCAATATTCTTTTTGGAAGTCTTTCTTAAATCGAAGTCTATAGGAAGATTTAATAGAATAATTTCCCGAGTCTTCCTCTTTCCAAATGATGGAGTCCTCCTTGGTTTGGAATATGGGAATATGGAATTCCCTGAGTTTCTTATTGAGATCTTGATAGGGTTTGATAGGGTTCCGAGAACATGAGTATTGTGGGTTTCATCATGTTAGTGGTCATAAGATTGATAAATGTATGAAGTTAAAGCACTTCATACAAGATACAATCGATGACAGAGATGTGGAGATGGATTTCCCAGGACCTAGCAAGCATTCCAATCAAAACTTGGGAATTTACAAGGAACCTTTCCCTAAGCATAATAAAGGGGAAAAATTCATATCAAGGTCAGTCTTCCCTGAACAAGAGTACCAACTATGTTTCCAAAACCAATAATCCTTTTGATTCTCTAATTGGTTGTGTTATCCCACCTATTTAACATATCAAAACTATTAATATTAAAGTGAGAGAGTGTGCCATGGAAATGTGACCTGCTCACCTCATTATCCCATAAAATCCTCTGCCTACCCCTCAAGATAGTCATTATGATGTTTTATAACAACTTTAGAAGAGAAATGCTAATATTTTGATCTTAGATCTTCCCAAAATATCTAATGTTCACAAAGAAATCCTTTACAAAATGGTACAAGGGTCAGGAGTGATAGTTGATATTGATCCTATGCACTTCCAAGCATTGGTCGCACAGATTGCTCCTACTGAGTACAAAACCTTTAGTCATCAAGATATTCCTGAAGAGAATCCTACGCATAATCTACCCTTACATATTTAATTCATTTTCCATCATAAGAAGATAAAAAAGGGTTCTTGTGAATGTTAGATCAGGCCTAAATATTTGTACTCTGAAAGGGGCTCGACAATTAGGCCGCATTAATGCCAATGTAGAACCAAAGGTCATCACCATCAAGGCCTATGATAATAAAGAGTGGAAATCATATGGCATGGTTAATTTTCCTATGGAAGTGGGGCTTACTACTCATGACACAAAGTTCCATGTTTTGGACTCGGAACTTCCTTACAACATGCTCCTCGACCAAAATGGATTCATGTCATGTAGGTCATGCCTTCCACGTACCATCAGTGTCTAAAGTTATACCTTAAAGCATAAACTCTTACCATTCTAGGGGATCCTCAACCCTTTTCTCATTATAGAGAATTATCGGGTTATTTTCCCACCACATTTGAATATCCTTCTACACAAATGGCCATTCAAGTTCAATCAAAGGTGTTTTCCTCACGCGTTTATCTGGATACCTTGGGCTCTCACAAGGATGGTTCTTCTACATATGAATCTCCCTTTGCTTGATGGGAGATGAAATTTATTGGAAATGGCTGCCAAGAATATGATCTCCAACAAGCCCTTTTAGTTTCCAAACTCTCCTTATCACCCAAGACACGAGGTATGCCCAACTACAAATATCAATGGTCCCGAGAGCATTGTAACATTGATACTTTTACTCCTAGTGGTCTATTCGAGGATGATAAGTTGTTTGAAAATATTATATCCCGACCTTTAGATGATGATTAGGCTCCATGTTATCAATCACCCAAGTATGTAATCCCAAATAAAATGATGTATGTTATGAAATACAAAGGATATGGCTGCGACATAAATGAACAAGGTATGCGGGAAACTCTTCCAATACCACATTGCAAGGTTTGTAAGTATGGTATTGGTATCCGACCATATGGGTCCAATCCTTCAGAAGCTGAAGCAAACTCTTCTAAAAGAGAGGATAGTTCGTCTGATGATGAAAGAGAAAAAAATTCCCGGTGTAGTATTTACGAAGACCTTTCCTCTACGAACAAATATTTTATGACATGGCTATATTAATTATATTCCCTACCATTCCTGAATTAAATCTTTTCTATCCTTCCCTTGTCCATTGAGACCAACAACAACATGTACCAATCGACTTTTTTGAAAATGACGAAGAAATTGGTGAGTTTATGGGTCTCCATGATGACATTCATGTTGGTGATCATAAGAAAGGATTCTCCATTAATCTTGATGCATGAACGTACTTTGGGGAGGAGGTTGAACTTCATGGTCAGTAAAATTAAAATAAAAACAAGGGAAATATATCTTCAGAGAAGGCTTGTAAAAAGAAAAAGTCCAATTCCTATAGTGAAAACCCCTTTGAGGAACTTACAGAAAAACAAATAGAAACATCACTGGACATAAAAAGTGACCACTCGAAGAGTGAAAATCTCATTGAGACACCCTTGCATGAAGCTCTTAATCTCCCCCCGATCCTACGTGTATGGAGGAATAATTCAAATCGCTAGTGGAGGAGACTATAGATATGAACATTGGAACATAGGAGTAACCTAGAATGGTCAAGTTGGGAGCTTCACTTTCAAAACAAGAGAAAAATACCTTTATCATGCTTCTGCATGAATTTTCAGATATATTTTCTTGGTCCTATGTGGACATTCCAGGGTTAGATCCCTCATTAGTAGTGCATAACCTAGTTGTACATGAATAAGCAAAGCCCATAAAATGAAAGATTAGAAAGATGCATCCTCGTGTCTCCCTATTATTAAAAAAAGAGATGGAAAAATTATTGGCAATAGGCTTCATCAAGCCTATTGATTATTCAGAATGGAGTTCCAATATAGTCCATGTAAAAAAGAAACCCATTGGTATCAGGATATGAACAAATTTTAGAGATATTAATAAAGAGTTTCCTAAGGATGATTTTCCTCTTCCTAACATCTACATAATCTTCTGGTTATGAAATTTTATCCCTCATGGATAGCTTTTCGGGATATAATAAGATTAGAATTACAGAAGAAGACCAACACAAGAAAATTTTTACTACCTCTTAGGGGATATTCTGTTATCAAGTCATGCCCTTCGGTCTCAAGAATGTCGGTACAACCTATCAAACAAATATGACTGTCATATTTCACGATATGATAAATGATATAGTGGAAGATTATGTGGATGACATCTTTGGCAAATCCAGGACTAGAGAGGAACATTTGATGATCCTGTGATGCAACTTTCAACGTCTTAGAGACTATAATGTCAGACTCAACCTAAAGAAATGTGTCTTTGAGGTGCTACCAGGAAAATCATTAGGTTTTATTGTTTCAAGGAGAGGAATTGAAGTATATCCCACAAAGGTTAATGCCATAAAAAAATTCCTCCTCCTAAGAATATAAAACAACTGCATAGTTTACAGGGGAAGAACAAAGCTATCTAAATATTTATCTCCCATCTCACAGACAAGTTTCATTCATTCGCACATCTTCTTAAGAAGGATGTTGCTTTTCATTGGGTTCTAGAATAATAGAAAACATCTACTTTGCTAAAAGAATATTTGTCTAAACCCCTTGTTCTAATGCTGCCTAGTGCTGATGAACCATTGTTGTATATTTCTGCCACTCAATTTATGATTGGCGTGATTTTGGCTCAGTATGATATAATTTAGAAAGAAAAATTATTCTATTACCTCAGATGCACATTGATCGCTTATGAGCTCAACTATCCATAAATTGAAAATTCTTGTTCAGCCCTCATTTTTGCTTTTCAATTTTTTTTTCATTATTTGCTAAATCATAAGACCAAGATCATTTCAATTATCGACTTACTGAAGTACTTATTATCTAAACCTACACTTATAGGAAGGATGGCTAATTGGATCATCCTACTTAGCGAGTTTGATATCGAGTAGGTCAATCAAAGGTCAGGTACTGGCAGATCAACTAGCCGAGGCCCCTTTTCCAGGAAATGAACCATTGAGTCTGGAACTCCCAGACACTTCTCTAATGTTTCTTGATGATTCTATTACATGGAAAATTTATTGATGGATCCTTTACTTTCCATGGTTCAGGAGCATGAGTTGTGCAAATCACTCTCCTAGGAGATATAATTCCACAAGCATTCAGGATTGGTTTTCCATGTACAAACAATAAAGTAAACTGTAAATATCTCATTGTAGGGTTGAAAATAGATATACACTAGGATATCAGGAAGATCAATGTAATTGGTGATTCTATTTTAATCATCAAACAAGTAAATGATGAGTACAAAGTTAAGGATTAGAAGCTTATTCCTTATAATAAAATGGTTGAAACTTTTAAGGAATTATTCGTAAATATCACATTCTAGCAAATACCTAGGGGACATAATTGTACAATAGATGTTATGGCCACAATTGTCTCTTTGTTACGCATCCCACCTGGAAAAAATTACATGCCTTTCTTTGTGGATCATTTAACGACACCAACATATGACATGTCAGAGTATTGTTTGGTATGTGATGTTTTTCATCCTTTATCCCCCTGGTATAATGACATTTATAATTAACTTCATGATGAAACCTTATCCAGCACATAGCCCACTACACTCTACTTGCGGACGTGCTTTATTGTATAGGCTATGACGGGAATCTTCTATGTTGCCTTAATTTAGATGAATCTACCTTAGTGTTTAAGGAGGTACACAAAGGCATCTGTGGGGACCATAAAAGTGGCATGGAAATGGATAAAAAATTTGTTAAGAGTAGGATATTATTGGCCTACTATGGAAACTGATTGTTGTCAGTATGTTGAGAAATGCTTGTTGTGTCGAAAGTATGGAAATATGATACATGCCCCATCACAGTCTTTGTAGCCAATCAATATGTTGTGGCCTTTTTCAAAGTGGGGACTTGGTCTCATTGGAAAGCTTACCCTTACTTCATCTGATGGCCACATGTTTATTATTACTACCACTAAGTATTTCACAAAGTGGGTAGAGGTTGTTCCTCTTACCTATGTCACTAGTGCACAGATTTCAAAGTTCATCATGAACCACCTCATTTTCCGTTACGACATTCCCTCTACCATTGTAGCTGACAATGGAAAGTATTTCAAGAACAAAACTATGAAGGTTTTGTGCTAACATTTTCAAATCTGAATAAAATGGTCCACTCCATATTACTCTCAAGGTAATGGACAAGCTAAAGCCTCAAACAAGACTCTTGTTTGAATAATGGAGAAGATGGTTAACAAGACTGGTTGTAATTGGCATTTATAGATTCATCCTGCCCTCTGGGCATATCAAAAATTTATCCACACCCATACTAGTGCTACTCCATATTCCTTAGTTTTCAGCTCAGAAGTTGTCTTGCCCCTTGAGATTGAGATCCCTTCTTTGTGCATATCTTTTAGAGATTATTTAGATAAAGAGGATGGCTAGAGAGTTGTCAGACTCACATAATTAGAGTTGTTGGATGAGAAATTCCTTCATGCACTGGATCACCTCAAAGTGTATTAGAATTAAGTGCATCGAGGCTATAAAAAATGAGTCATACCTCACCAATTTGAGGTAGGAGACTTGGTATTACAAGAAAATCAGTTCAACACCACAAAGGATCATGAGAAGAAGGGTAATTTTGAGCCTAATTGGTTAGGACCATATGTCATGGTTGCTAAGTTCAGTTTAAGAGCATATAAAATTACTTATTTTGATGGTTACGAGCTATGGGAACCAATGAATGCCATGCACCTCAAGCGGTTCTATGCTTAAACATAGAGGTCCTTCAAATATCAAAAAATAAAAAAAGTATAAAAATCAGAAAAAGAAATGAAAATTAATGAGAAATCAATCCATCCAAGTGTGAAAACCACGTAATTGTAGCACTTTGGACAGGTCCTTCGGTGAAAACTAATTTTTGGTGCCATTGGATGGTTCGTTGTTCACAAACATTCCATACCTAGGAGTACGGTGGTTATTTCCTAAGCTATTTTTTGCATGTGTTTGAGATACTTTTGAGCCTATCCTTCATGGCCTTGATCTGGATGATCCTACTCATATATGCGAAGAGGTTTCCTTTGTAAATTCCCATTTCACATTGGGGGAATGTTTGCATCTTCACTTTCTTGCACATATGTGTGACGTTTTCCCCTTTAAATTCCCATCTATTGCTAGGGGCATCCACGTTTCTTCGTTTTCTTGCACATAGCTCTAGAAAATTATTTGAAAAACTCTAAACATTCACATAAATTTTTAGAAAATTTAAAAAAACATTTAGATATGTTTGATCGAAACTCCCTAAACATTCAAATATATTCCATAGAAAACTCAAAACAATATAACATTGTATCGATAAAATAAATAAGCAACGTAAAACGTTTCAAAACTGTTCCACAAAAACAAAGGAGTATTTTCTTACTTAATCATTTATTTGTATGTGGTTTTTTTGGCATTATTTTTTGTGTTGTATGCTTTTATCAAATTCATTGGTTATTGGCTTACTTATAATAAATCTTACTTATATCTATTGTGAAGTTCATTTGATTACTTCTATTTTCATGCTTGTATATAGTTGTGTTGGTATATTTGATTTGATTAACTCTTGCGTGTGCTTGTTTTTGTTTGCTTGTATAGTTTGTTATCATTTCATCATCCATATCATCTATCATCACATGTACACATAATCACATATCAATAAATGCTAAGCTACATCATCATACAAATGAAAATTAAACATGTATGCTAAGCTAACATCATATAATATCATCAAATAGGGGCAAGAGGGATTATCTTTATCCCCCCTCATCATAGACCATAATAAAAACATGGACTAAACATCATATCTCATAAAAGACAATCTGATATCATAAAAATGTTATCTCATAAAGAAAAATGTAATATAATCAAAGTCCATCATCATCATATATCCATATAAAATCAATGTACATCCGATACAATGTACGCCATCATGGGCATGTATAAAAAATGTGCCTTCATCTTGAGGCATAATAAAAAATAATACATATGCATCATGTTAAAAATGTGCCTTCATCATGAGGAATATACCAAAAATACACATATAATAAGAGAGTCAACCCTTACTCTTGCCAGTACTAGGATTACTTGGCCTATGTTGTGATGGAGGCATCTGTTGTGGTGGAGGCATCTGTACTGATCTAATAGACCTAGATGGTTTATGAGATCGAGATCTAGAATTATTGCCACCATTTTGACTATATGGAATAACTCTTTGTCCCTCTAGTGTTGCTTCATAATACAGAGCTTTTTAATAGGGCGCCTCACCCATAGATGAAGAAAAATAATATACTAAATCCTGAGCCCCTCCTGCTATAGATTCCTGGTGAAGAGAATCATACTCTCTTTTTAGGCTAGTGATATCTTACTGTAGCTGGGTCCTCTCAGCTCCCCACTATTCTCTCTCAGTCACAAATTGATCCCTCTTAGTGGTAATCTATTGTACCTAATTCCTCAATGCATCCTGATCAACGGCTCCCTGTACCAACTATTTATATGGGGAATGTGCCATACTACATGCTAGGTCACCTTGCCTCGTGGCCATGGCCCTCTATACCTATAACGTGGCCACTGATGGCCCATATGCTTCTAGAATGGGCCTATATCTAGGCACCTGTATCTGCGGTCCTCTCTATGGTGACCTAGGTGGTGATCCCCAACCCCCACCTCCTGTAATTTGTCTCGGGGGTGATCCCCATCCATCCCATCTACCTCCACCATCCCCACTTTTTGCCATATGTAGACTCTCTACGCAAGGTGATGAAGGTGGAACTTGTACCATGGGAACCTATTGTGCCTACACTTGTACACCATGTATAAGAATATGTTGTATAATGGGAACCCTATGTACCTACACTTGTGCCTGCTACTGGGGTGGACCCTGTGGATGTACCTATATCTGTGGACCCTAGCCTTGCTTGTAAATCTTCCTTCATAGGACTATCCTAATCCACCTCTGTCTGTCAGAGCCTATCCATGTAAACCATGTGTTGCTGCGGCTATACCTACATCTATCATATCCTGGGGGATTATAATATGTAATGGTAGTAATGTCACATACCAAGGCCCATAATATGGTGTGGTCCCAAGGTCTATCACCTATGGATGTGTAAAACATGCCTACGGTGTGACATGACTGAAGCTATCTTGAGCTCATCGTTGTCTAATTTATCTCCCAAAATTAAATGTCTCATGCATCTTGCATGCGTACCACATATCATCTCCAAGTATACCCTGGATATGGCCTAATTATCACTGCACCTAATCTACACGATACCACTCTGTGATATGAATTCGGCTACCAATAATAAAGTGCTCAACCTTTGCAATGCTGAGCTCTACATCATCCTCACGTCACTGATATAATCAGTAGGGAAGACATGTAATCATACGAAGTTGTAGGTCATCGAAGGTACATATATAATAATATGTATCACCAATGTGTGATATGATGTCCTCAACCATTGGTTCACATCCCATGCAAGAGGTTTCATCTAGAGCCCTAGTTAATAATACTCCAAGTGGGCACCCGATCGCAATATGGTCCCACACCTGGATCTATAACAATGAGAGTGGTCCTAAGCACCTCGTGCCTCGGTTAGGAAATCAAATGTAAACCTCAGTACATATGGGCTAGTATACACTGACCCTAGCAGAAGACCTCTCCATCCATAAGCCTGTGCACTACTCCTGTCAATCCAAGTGGGAAGTGCATGTCCGTCTTGTTAGACACCAAGTAAATACTGACAAGAGCCATCAAGTACACTAGTATATGTGTAATCTATCGATCCTCAAACATATGTATATAATCACTGCCATACCCTGCCAGGGTATGTCTCGTCATAAAAACATGTCCCAAATGCAATCTAAGATCTGGTCGTGATCCCATCATAGGTCACCAAGCTGTCCTAAATAGTCATTCTGAGGACCCGATATACATCCTCCAGAGTCACGGTCATCTCGCCAATTAGAAATATGAAAGTATGGCTCTCAATCTTCCACCTCTTTGTTAAGGCAATCAGGAGAGCATGATCTAACATAATGTGAGGCATCTATGCAATGTAAGAGAGTCATGTAGCCTCCAGTGTCGTAGTCAAGAAAACTTTACTCATGCTGTGAAAAATTCTGTTCATAGGCTCGAAGACACCCATGTCGCTTGTGCACTTCCAAATTACGTAATCTCACTTGCAAGATTACACAAAGCATTCAATTAACATCATTTCTTCTCATAAAAATATTCCTAAGGTGTTATAATTGATTCTACATTTTTCTATTCATCCCCATGTTCTTCTAAAATTCTTCAAATTTCTTCTATTTTTTTTCTAAGCCATAAATATCACACTAGCGCAAGCCATTTTGCACTAGCACACCCCTTTTAGCACTCATGCAGTCCTGCGCTAGTGCATGCCTTTTTGCACTCGCTCACTCATTTTCATGTTTACGCAATCCTACATTGGTGCACGCTTTTTCTCACTTAATCACTCAATTTTTCATTGGTGTGAGCCTGCCCTACCCTAAAACCTAGTTTTGTGTCCACACGCTTGTTTTTGCACTACCATGTGCTCCCTTTGGGCTAGTGTGAACACTAGCCACTAGTGTTCCCTAGGAATTGTGCTAATGCAACCCCGCCATTTTTCCCTAACTAAAAAATGTATTAAATGCATTCAAAAAATTAAAACTTTTGGTTTGTGTACCGGTGTGCCGTCCATCAAAGGCCTCCCAAACTCTCGAACTCGATCAATGTGGTGCATACATATTTGAATTCAAGCCATCTCTCTCCAAGGTTAGAGCAAAAACCTCACCAAATCTCAAAAGGGTCTGATAACAATAACTAGTCGTGATGGATTTGAGTTCTCCCAACCTCCTATTTATACCCATTTTGATCTAATTCATCATTTTTCTCGCCTTCTAGGGGATAGATAACTAACGTAATTCATCTATATTCTTCCCGCCACATGTTGTCAGTACATCATGATGATTATTTTTATTAAATAATCATTTTTCTAGCATTTTTGTTGCGCTGGGGCATATTTTTGCTTCCCAACGACCTTGTCTTCTACCTGGGGCATGTTTTTGCTTCCCAATGATTTTTGGTGATATACCACAACATCTTCATTCTTCTATATCATTTTCTTCCTAAAAATTCAAAAAATAAAAAAATCATTAAAATTTAAAAAAAAACTACCTAAAAATTCACAAAACTTTTAAAAATCCAAAAACAATTGGTAAAAATTCAAAAAATCCAAAAAAATTGTAAAAAATTTCAAAAATCCAAAAAAAATGGTAACAAGCATTTACACATCTGAATCATTTACCAGACAGAATGTCTTCAAACATTGAAATTTTTCCTATAAAAACATCTTTCTTTGGTCTTCACTTTTTCCCATGCATGACATGCGGATCATTTGGATCTACCTCCATTAACAAAGTTCGTATGCCTACTATGTCTTCCCTTCCTTGCACATCTAGTTGTTTGGGGTAGTTTCATAGGGCACAAATGTTTTTTCGTAGGACCCATGTGTCCTCCACTAATTCACCTTGCATGTATCCTTGCTTGGGGTGTCATTTTTAACCCTTATCATTAACTCTAACATTTGGGAACTACATTTAGATAACAAAAACATTGGCACAACTGTCTTGAACATTGTTTATTTGAGTACATTTGTTTGTGCTTGTTTCCTTGTTAATATGCTTGTTTAATTTATCATACTACATTAATTTATGTATATTACATTGAGTTAGTGTTTTAGCAATGAAAAAATGTTAGTATTTTTACTTTTCATGTTATTTTACACTTTTTTGTATGCGTATATATATAATAAAGAACTGATGATGTACATCATAAAGAAAAATGATGAAACAAAGTTGCTCTTGAGATAAGATGGATGAAAGCTATCTCCATTCTCTTCTTCATTATCATTGTCTTTATTTCCATTTTCTTCTATCCTAATTTTTCTTCAATTCCACCTGGGGCAATAGGGATTATTTTTATCTCCCATCCCCCCTATGTTTCCTCTATCCGTTGAAACATGTATGCTTTTCTTTCTCAAGCATTCAGATTGCACACTTGCCTACTAGGATTGTGTCGTTTCTTCTTATTTCCTTCTTTTTTTTCTTTAATTGACCTCTTTCATCACCCCATCGACACTCGAGGGGGAATCCTTCATTCTACTAATTTATTTTCATTCCTTTAAAATTTACTTGTCTGTAATTGTCTACTATCTTTGAAGTGGCGTCACTTATTCCACCCCAAAGAGGGGCAAATGTAGACACCTAAAATCCACTTATGCAGTTTTAATAATAATATTGCATTAATTGCCCTCTTTCCCATCATTTCCATTAAAATTAGTGATTTCCAACTAAATAACTATCGTTCCCCTCTATTTTGGTCAATTAACGACACTTCGTTAATTAACTAGTCTTTACCTCATTCCGGATGCCAATTAACGACACTTCATTAGTTATAATCCTCCTTCAATCAATTAATTAACTATTATTAGTTATTTGAGCCTTTTTAACGTTGCATTTAATCAATAAACCTTCTTATTTGTTAAATCCCTCTATAAAATCCTCTAAATCATACCTATTTCCCTCTAAATCATATCTAAATAACTTTCTAAGCTTATTCTGGCCTATTAATTAATCCTAGTCGATTAATTAAATCATCTCCAACTCCCATGAGTTGCTAATCACTTGTTAATTCCTCTAATCAAGTTTATCCTTTATCCCACATGCACTTGTTTGCAAGCTTCTTCCAAATTGGAAATCTATATAAAGGGACCCTCCTACATTCTTTCACACTTACACCACACTTTTGCTCATAAATTTATAAGTTTATGATAAGAGACTTCTCCATTGTTGGAATAAATACTTCCATCTTTGCATCCATTTCTCTCATTGTTGATTAGAAAGGAAGATCTAAGTATGGTCTTGTAGCCATTTCTTGGTGAGATCCTTCCCTCTCTTTGGAGATCAACACAAACTTGATTACGCATGTTCTAAAGAGGATCATGTTTAGAAGTAATCATACATTAAAAGAGTAAGAATGGTTAGCATTAGGTGATTTCATTCATGTTTATGCAATTAATATAGTTATTTCCTTTAAGCTCTTATCATGATGTTAATGGTAGATTTATTTTTGCTTTAAGACTACTGGGTGTTAGTTTCTTTCAATTAGCTTAACAAGTTTATCATGTACATAGTAGTAGTTACAGGTCCACTAAAATGAGTGATTAACCATGGTAATAGTGGATATCCACCATCACCAATAATGTACTCCCTCATGATTAATGAGCCAATAGGAACTGGAAGACCATTTAATATCTCTCATCCTTCACACATTCTTTAAAAAGTTGAATTACAAAGAAGTATAGAATCATTAATAAAACCTAGCCATCATGTAAACACATCCATGAAATGCATATTATTATACAAAATCACTTGTAATGCCATGCTATAATTGTGATCTCGATCATACCAATTAGATGAACACTCATTAGAAGGAAGTTAGATTGGAATGTGAGTTACATCTATAACCCCGCAACAATTTGCAAAACCTCATTTTCTATGAAAGCCTTCTTTTAATTTCCATAACGCCATATTCTCACTTGGCCGCTAGAAATGACCTCAAAACAGAGTGTACATAACATTTATGAACTTATTTATAGTTCTCACTGTGGTCAAATTTCCAAAACCAAACATCTTGTTATCCAAAATACCCCCCTTTGGGATATTTTTGATAACTAGTCATTTCATCTTGGACTTGGGGCAGTAAGAATTGATAAGAAATAGGAAAATTCACATTTTATAAAGGTTTCAGTAGCTCAATACATTCCCTCTTCTCCTTGCAAAACCATTCAGGCCCACACTTAGCCAAAAACCCACCTTATAAAAATCTTAAAAATGGCTAAGTATTAATAGTTTCCTTTGTGTCGGGTTTTCGGGCCCTTCATGCATCAGAACATGTTGATCCATTAATGTCATTTTTTTTCCACCCCCAAATCTCGACTTTCCTTTGTTTCGGGTTTTCCAACACGTAAAACACCATGCAAATTCCACCCCTCATTTTGGATTTTCATATTTTATTGCATTGGAACATCAAGGCCAAAAAAGGTGTCATGTGTAAAAAAAATTCGGTTCTGAAACTTGAAATTCTATAGTGTTTTGGGTCTCTCATGATGCAAAACAGGGTCAAACTTCCAAAAGTCTTCTTCGTTTCGGGTTTCTCTTGCATCGGAACATTGAGACACATTTACATGTTATATGTTGCATTTCTTCCACTTCCAAAATTTTATGGTTCTCGTGTCAGGATTTCGAGGGTGTTTTACAAGATCAAAGTTTTGATGGAAGCATGATTTAACAACTCAACCAATCACATTTATTTAGTCATGACACCCCCAACTTTAAATGGGCATAAATTTCACCCAGGTTATCAAAATTTGACAAAATTGTACTTTTCAGAAAGGTCTTGACATCCTCTATGCCACAATAAGTATTTTTAAAATGGGAAATATAGTCTGCCATTTAAAGAAATAGTTCCAAGTAGTTTAACCACCAAGTTTGATAAGGTATGGTGTCCAATCCTTCTCCTAATATCAAAGTACCATGGGGAAATGGCCTTGGTAGGGTACCCATGCCTATTTTTAGGCATTCAATGCATGTTGTTGATGGGTGGGAGCAAGAATTAAATTTTACCTCTAATTCTCCCTCTTCTCTCCATCTCATTTTTTATATATTGTAAAAGGTGCCTCATTTGTAGAGGGGGACATCCTGATTATGTTGTAGCTTCTTTCCTAGGTGTTGTTTACATGTAATGAGCTCCTGACCTCATTTTGGACATTTTATGGTGGATTCGTGCCTCTTTTCCTCATTATAATAGATTGTGCAACACTTTGAAGCAATAAATATTAAGTTTTGTGGCTATTTCACTTCCCTAGTTGTTTTTATTGCATTCTATTACCTCTCTACCACATTTACAGGTATTTTGTGCATATATAATTATCCTTGTAGGGTCTAATGTTGTTGTGCTTTAATGGAAATGGTGTTTTAAATGTTGTTCTTGGATTGTGGTGTTGCATTTACCATTTCCACCTCCATTTTCCCCATTTTCACTCATTTGGGAGTGTTCCGACCACCCTTTCTTGGTGGTATCACCTCTGTTACTATAGTATTTCTCATTTTCTATGCACTTTTATCTTCCCTTGGTCCCTTGGAACCATAATATAAGACTAGGTAGTTTTATTTCCAACATTAGGGGTAGCTTAGCACTAAGTTTAGGTAGAGGAACCAACCTTCTCTAGAGAATTGTCTCAGTTTCAGGGTCCCACACCTTGAGACAATCCCATGTTTCCCAAAAACACCTATTTCCCATTTAATTCACATGCAAGCATATCAGAGGGTGTTGTTTTTTGGTGATAACATTTTTGGCACGCCTGATAGGAAAAAAATTAATTTTCCATTTTTTCCAAGTTTAGGTGTGCATCTTGGTAAAATATCAACCTTTGAAGGCTCTGCAACAACACATCTGGTGACTCCAAACATCAAATCAAATGGTTTTAGCAGTCAAATTGCCTCAAGTTCATGAGAAGAATTCAAACAAGGTCCAAAACAACAAAAGAAGGAATTTATGAGCACCTGTAACTATCATCAAGGAGGGGAAGAAGAGGAAGAACAAGTTAAAGGTCACCTTCACCTCTAGATAGAACCCTTTCAACACCACCTCCTGGTAGGCCCTTCTTGTAATCTACTAGATTTCTTAGAAATATCATAATAGAAGCACAAGCAAATCTAGGATTTTTTAACTTCATTGGCAGCATTCCCCTTGCTCTCAATGCCCAAAATCCTATTCTAATAGCAACTTTGAAGAGTATCACATTATTTACTAGAGAGAATCACACTACTCCAGTTGACCACATACAAGACATTGAAAATATTTGTGTTATCCATGAAATTGTTGACCAGGATGTAGTTGTGAAACTTCTAGCTTCCTCATTCAAATGAAAGGCTCTACAATGGTTTCAAAGTATAACAACAAGGTCTATCACAAAGTGAAATATGTTGGGCACAACCCTTTGCAATTAGTTTGGAGAGAGAGAGAATGATCTCTCTTTGTTATAACAATTGACAACCATAAAGACGGCTCTAAATGAGCTCTTGGTAGATTTCAACTTCAAATTCTAGAGAACATGGAACATAATTCCAGCCCATGTAAGAATAACCGCAGCAGGTGCTTTTATTTACTTTTTAAAAACCCTTATTTATGATATTGTTGTCATGGTTCTATCTATGGGAGGTATAACATTGTTAAAAGCTTATGCATTAGCCATTAGGGCTGAAAAATGTTTAATTCAAGATGGAAAACTTTCCCTTAGACCACCAATGCCCATTTACCCAAAGATTGGAAGGCCTAATTCTAATCAAACATATGAGTTAGCCCTTATCCCCACTCCATGAAATAAGAATTCTAGTGAGGAATTTACTTCCTCAAACACCTCAATTGAGCTTCAATAGGTAATGAAGCAATTGTAAAATCTTGGGAATGAGTTGGTGTCAATTAAAAGGTAGCAGGACCAAAGTTACAAACCAAACAAGACCCCATATCAACCAAATAAACACCCTGCCTAAGCTATGAACTAGAATAAAATCTAATTTCCTTCTGCTAGGTCATTCTAACCTTATAACCCAAATGTAGCCTCTTAATCTAAATCTCTGGTTCTTGTCCAAAAAAAAATTCTACAAGATTATGAGTGGTGTTTTCCTTGTGACCATCCACATAACCAAGTAGCATGCCCTAATGGCATGCTAGACCAAGATATAATGGTAAAAAGTGCATTTGATTCCCAATAAACAACAAAAGATAAAAATCAACAGCAAATGGTTTCTCAAGAGGCACCTCAAAGTGATACTTCGCTTGTAAATTGGCAAAAGAAAGGAAATTTGTGGAATAAATCAATCTCTTCCTCAAGGTGTAGCTGCAAACACTAGATCTAAGAGAAAAGCTATGGAGGAGGGGAAATATAAAATATAGGTCCTTCTCAACCTTCTTTGACACTCCAAGAAGGTGGCATCTCAAACACAGTTCCAAATTTGCAAAGTCAGCCTACGGGACCCCCTGTATTAGCTCAAGTACAGGAAATAGTTATGGTGAAAAAAGCAAGTAAAAGGATAATCAAACTTCTTTCAACGTACTTGAGAAGATGAAGAAAACCAATGTGAGTATCTCAATGTGGGAATCATTGGCAGTTCCAAGCCAAAGAAAACTCTTTCAAGAAGCCATGACCAACTTTCCTACCCCAAATGATCCACCCAAGAAGCAAGAAAAAGTTCTCACCGATGCAATGCAGAAAAAGGAGGGTCAACCAAGAAAAAAATGAAACCTCCACCCTTTTATGTGTCTTTGATCATCTGAGGTAACTTGGTACACAATTTTATAATTGAATCAAGGGAAAGAAACTCAGTAATGCTAAAGAAGCTTATAGATTAGCTAGGCATTAAATATGAGCCTCTTTCAAAGGGTGTAGTCCAATTGGATGGGGCAATAATATTAACTGTTGTAATAATCAAAGGTTTTAATCTCACACTAAAGGCATGTCCAAATGTCTCAGTTTCTCAGGATGTGTCCATAATAGATCTACCTTCGCTTTTTGCCCTGTGTCTATCTAGGGATTTCAGTGCCAAAATTAGAGAGTAATTTTTAGTTGATTGGTCTCACATGATTTTCAAGACCAGGTATGGAGCTAAGGCCACTATTAAGTCTGAACCAATTTCTGCATACCACATTAAACCTTATGTGCCCAGACCTATCAATGCTAACTACATAATCTTTGATCAAGAAGATTGCCTAAGCAATCAAGAGGTAGATAGTCGAATTGGAGGCATTCTTGACTTGACACTTGATGAATGGGCACATTAATGTTACAAATATGATCCTTACAGGGATATTGAAGAATTTGATCTCTCTTCGAGGAACTAAGAAATTGAAGAAGTTGGCATGGGTATCTATTATTTGAATGAAGAGGATACATCTCTTCCTAATGTGACCAGGACAAATGATGAAGAAGTTGAGAATGGCAGTCTAGAAGATGGTTCTTTGATGGGTCTAGAAGCATAACAGGTAGGAGTGAGGTGTAGTGCTCTTGTCTCCTAAGGGTGTCAAATACTAATCATCTTTTAGGTTCCAATTTAGTTATTCCAATAATACAACAGAATATTATTCTCCCATTCATGGTATGCAATGCGAAAGAAAGAGGAATATTATTAAATTACATGCATTTGG
This sequence comes from Taxus chinensis, assembly GCA_019776745.2. Classification (NCBI taxonomy): domain Eukaryota; kingdom Viridiplantae; phylum Streptophyta; class Pinopsida; order Cupressales; family Taxaceae; genus Taxus; species Taxus chinensis. Next base: position 30,431,727 of record CM034152.1, read on the forward strand.
GGAGAGTGATATGATATTAAATCAGGTTATAAGGATAAATGCAGAAAAGAATGATCTACTCAAGGCCTAAAATCACAAGGTATGGGATCTTTTAGAATTTTTTGAAGCATTCAACATCAATTCCATACTAAGAAAATGAAACCAAGTTGCAGACAAAATTGCTAGTGATTGGTGCAATGTTTGACATTATTAAGGATATTAGAAAGGAAAAACTTCAACCTTAGATTAGAGTGATAGTGATACCTATTATACCAAATAATAATTCACAAGTTGGAAAATATTTGAGAGTGATAAAAAATTATCATCTTTCTTCAAAAAGAGCCTGAGTTCTCTTTAAGAAACCAAGATAAATTGGAAAAACAGTATGGAGACCAAGTGGTTCAGCTTAGAACAAAGAAATTTCCTAAGGGCCTAGTCACTCTAGAATCCATCTTCGATCCCAATGACTAGTTTAGAAGAGAGAAATCAAACATCATAGTCAAATGTGAATATTTAGAGGCTATTTAAGTTGGAGAAGGAAAATTACTCCAAATTGGCAAGGTAAGTACTCAACAAGAAAAACATGATTTTATACAATTTTGTCAAGAATTTCCTGATATATTCGCATGGAGCTATGAAGATACTAGGGGATTTGATCTTAGTTTAGCTCAACATACTATTGAACTAGATCAAAAATATAAACCTGTTATACAAAAACAAAGACCAGTTAATCGTCACATAGAGCCTCTAATGAGGAAGGAATTAAACAAGTTGATTGAAGCATATCATTTTACCTATCAAGCACTCATCCTAGGTTGCAAACCTTGTGCTACTCTAGAAAAGGAATGGATAAATCAGGTTGTGTGTGGATTTCATAGATTTAAATAGAGATTCCCTAAAGGACCACTATCCACTTCCCTCAATAGAGAAGATTCTACAAATAGTAGCTGGTTCTGAGAGATTTTCACTTCTAGATGGCTACTTAGGTTACAACTAGATCATGATGAGAGAGGGTGACCAGTTTAAGATAACTTTTACCACAAAATGGGGAACCTATGCCTACAAGAAAATGCCATTTGGCTTATCAAATGCTGGAGGAACATTCCAAAGAGCCATGGATATGGAATTTAAAGGATTAATTAACAACATTGTTCTTATGTACCTTGATGATATCAAAATGTTCTCCAAGAATGGAGCTGACCATATTTCCCATATCAGGCAAGTGTTTGAGAGATGTAGGCAGTTTGGAGTTTTCCTAAATTTGAAGAAATGTATATTCTTAGCTCATGAAGGTAAACTCATGGGCCATATCGTATCTAAAGAAGGGTTAACTATTGATCTGGAAAGAGTCAATGTCGTTCTTACATTACCACTTCCTAGTCACAAGAAATCTCTCCAAAGTTTCTTAGGAAGGATAAAATTTGTCAGAAGGTTTGTGCCTAATTTTTTCAATCTTGTCAAGCCATTGACATCGATGTTGAAGAAGAGCATTTCTTTCAAATGGAAAATTGAGGGAAAATATATTTGAAGCTATTAAGTAAGCAATATCACAAGCTCCAACTCTCATTAACCCAGACTTCTCAAAGGAATTCACTCTATATGCTTTTGGTGGCACAGACACAATATCTGCAATACTAGTAAAAATAAACAAAGAAGATTTGGAGCATCCTATTGCATTATTTAGCTAGAGCCTTGAATAATACAAGGTGAGATACTCATAGATTGAGAAACATGTTCTTATTTTCATAAGAAGTTTGAATAAATTTAGGCATCTAGTCTCCAACAACAAGATCCACTTGCTAGTTTCACATGTCGGTGTGAAGGATTTCCTCTTGAACAAAGATTTAAATGAGAAAATAGCTGGTTGAATTACCAGAGTGATGGAGTATGATATAGATATCAAGGTGAAAAAACTAGTTAGAGGCAAGGGCTTGTGTGAGTAGCTAGTCACAAATCAACACACAATCAAGGGATGAATAAGGGATTGTTCTAGTGCTCCAAGATACAACAAGCCAATGTCTTACCCACACCTTCCTGGACTCAAGATATCATCAAATTCCTCCAAACTAGGCCAGTTCCCTCAACATTTGAAAAAATCTAAGAGAAGTTATTTCAGGATCCAATCCATTCCATTTGTTCTTATTGATGATCATTTTTCTCAATAAATATGTGAATGGAGTTCTCTTAAGGTTTATTGTGAAAAATTATATAGATAAGGTGTTGCATGAGTTCAATGGTGGAGAAAATGGAGGTCAAGTTTCTCCATGGGCAACACTCCTCATAATCATGAAGGCTTGTTACTATTGGTTAATCATATCTTCAGTGATTGTCTATACATGGATTAATGAATGCAATGAAATGTACATTCTTAACAGGAAAAGAAAAAACTGACATCCCTTCTACTCCACCCAATATCAATTGATAAATTTTTCATGCATTGGGGGTTGGAATTCATTGGAGTCATCAATCCCAATTCAATATTAGGCCACAAGTGGATCCTCACAGTAACTAACTATTTCACTAAGTGGACAGAAGCAATTGTACTAAAGGTAGGAAAATGAGGCCATAGCATACAAGATTTCTATGAAGGAATTGTAACAAGGTTTGGTGTCCCATCCCATATCATCTCTTGATATTTCTCTAGCAGTTCATTGGAACTAAGATATATCATTGGAAAATTAAGAACGAGATATAATTAAACACATCATTCCAACTATTACCCCCAGGGTAATGGTTAATATGAGTCCACAAACAAGAACCTGTTGAGGATCATAAGGATGCATTTAGATCAAGAACCAGAGAAATTGGCACAAAAAGTTTAAATCGTCCTTGTGGGTTGATAAGATTACAACCAAAAGTTCAACTAAAAATCTCCCTAGAAACTGGTTAATGGAAAAGTAGCAAGACTGCCAATATCTCTTGAATTACTAGCACTAGATCTCATCCAACATCCAGAGTTGTTTGAATTTGAAGCTATGAAAGTCAAGTATGTAAGTCTCATGGAGCTAGAGGAGATGAGATAAGTTAATAAATGCAAGTAATGGAAAAGGATCAGGCTAAAATCAAGATGATTTTTGATAAGAAGGATAAATCTAGGAACTTACAGGAAGGAGACTTAGTCCTGAAATGGGATACAGACACATCTAAACTAGGTAGATCAAATCAAAGTTTGATGCTATATGAAGTGGTCTCTACATCATTTCAGGTCTGTAAGAAATAATAATGATTTCTAGTTATTAATATTGGATGGAGAAGAAATTGCAGATTCTAGGCAATGGGATCTATTTAAATAATTTTTATTGAAGTGAAGTTCCATCTTTGTACATATTAGTTTATATTTATAATTCCTCTAAGTGCTTTCAATATATTGTCTTGTTGGTAGATTGGTTTCAGTTTCCCTAAGTGATTTGCACAATTTTATTGCTTTTGGATGGTTTCGTTACACAATGCTTCATGAAGGACTCTAAGGAAGATATTTTCACAAATGTTGAGATGAGAAGAATTTCAAGGTTATAAGGGTTGGTTGCAGTCTCTCAGAAGATAAAATGTAGAGAAACTAAAATCATATTTGGGATAGTCCCACATCCTTCATTCATTGGTTCCAACAGTTCAGTTACAGGATCAAATCTACATGCATTCTAGATTGGGAAGTTTTTTCTCAGTCTCATCAAAGGTTGTAGGGGAAACTATGTGAAAATACCAATTCAAAACAATTTTCCACTCACATAAAACCTTATTCAGAAGATTTTTTATAATGTGAAAGGTCAATTTAAGCTTCAGGTCAGCCCCATGGTCTAAACAATGCTTCAAGTGGATTTAAGGTGTTAGAGTTTCAAGTTTCACATCAGGTTACATATTTTCAAGCTGACTCCATGCCCAATGGATGCTTCAAGGAACTGATCTCTTCAATTTAGTAGGTAGATAACCCCATTGAGTTGCCAACTTGTTATCTAAAATAATCCCTTTTGGGATATTTTGATAACTTGCCATTTAATCTTGGACTTGGGGAAAAAATAATTGAGCAGAAATGGGAAAATTCACATTTTGAAAAGGTTGCAGTAGTTCAAGACATTCCCTCGTCTCCTTGCAAAACCATTCATGCCCACACTTAGCGAAAAACCCACCTTGTGAAAATCTTAAAAATGGATAAGTATTAATAATTTTCTTTGTGTTAGTTTTTCAGGTCCTTCACGCATCAAAACATGTTGATCCATTAACATGTTCCATGCCATTTTTTCCCTCAAATCTACACTCATCTTTGTTTTGGGTTTTCCAACATGCAAAAAACCATTCAAATTTCACCCTTCATTTCAAGTTTTCGTATTTTATTACATCAAAACATTAAGGCCCAAAAACATGTCATGTGCAATGTGTTTTCTAGTTTCAAAACCCAACAGTCTATACTTTTTTAGGTTTATCATGATGCAAAACATGGTCAAACTTCTGACAGTCTTCTTCATTTCGGATTTCTCTTGTATCGGGACATCGCGACACATTTGCATGTTATATGTTACATGTATTTCTCTTATGAAATTTGATGGTTCTTGTGTCGGGTTTTCAAGGGTGTTTTACAGGGTTGAAGGTTCCAACAGAGGCATGATTTAACAACTCAACCAATCACATTTATTCAAACATGACACCCCAACTTCAAATCGGCATAACTTTCACCCAGGTAGTCAAAATTTGACAAAATTATACTTTTTGAAAAGGTCTCGACATCCTCCACGCTAAAATAAGTTTTTAAAAAATGGGAAATACAATCCAAAATTTAAGGGAACAATTCTAGGTATTTTAACCACAAAGTTTGATGAGGTATGGTGCCTAATCCTTCTCCTACAAGAAAAGTACCATGGGGGAATGGCCTTGGTAGGGTACTCATGCCTATTTTAAGGAATTCAATGCATGTTGTTGATGGGTGAGAGAAAGAATTTGAGTTTCCCTCTCATTTTCTATATATTGTAAAAGGAGCCTCATTTTTAGAGGGGGACATTATGATTATGTTGTTATTCCTTTCCCACGTGTTTTTTGCATGTAATGATCTTCTGGTATCATTTTAGACATTGTATGGTGGATTAATTCCTCTTTTTCTCATTGTAATGGACTGTGCAACACTTTGAAGCAATAAATATTAATTTTTGTGGCTATTTCACTGCCCTAGCTATTTTTATTGCATTATCCTGCCTCTCTATTAAATTTACAGATATTTTGTGCATATATTTTTCTCCTTACAAGGTCTAATGTTGTTGTGATTTAATGAAAATAGTGTTGTAAATGTTGTTCTTATATTGTGGTGTTGTGTTTTCCCTCTCCACCTCCATTTTCCCCATTTTCACTCATTTGGGAGTGTCCACTCCACCCTTTCTTAGTTCTATCACTTATATTAATGTAGGATTTCTCATTTTCTATGCACTTTTATCTTCCCCTGGTCCCTTGGAATTATTGTATAAGACTAGATAGTTGTATTTCCAACATTAGGGGTAGCTTAGCATTAAGTTTAGGTATAGGTACCAACCTTCTCTAGATAATTTTCTTAGTTTCAGGGTCCCACGCCTTGAGATAATTCCATGTTTCCCAAAACACTGATTGCTCATTCAATTTACGTGCAAGCATATCAGAGGGTGTCGTTTTTTTTTTCATAACACAACTCACTAATGTTAACCATTGTCATTCCAGATGAAAATATTAACATTCCCATGACCACTTCTTTTTCAACTAGAAAGACCTTGCCATTTTATAAAGGTAGCAAATGAAAAGGGTATTTCACCTTGGTTAAGGTCTTCATTCAATAATTGACAAATATTTTCAAATAACATATAAGGTATCCTAAATAATATGTGGAAATGTTGATCATCACATTTTTCTTCAAAAATATTGTGGTTCCACCAGTGTATAGAACATGGTTTGATATACCACTCACCTTGTATCCTCCCTTCCTATTCAGAAGGAGATACATCTGCATCAAGGATTTGAATTTATTGTCCAAAAATGATACCAATAACCTCCATTTCTATGTCATCTACATCCATAGTTGAGGAATGTCCAGTCTAAAATGAATCTAGCTTACACTTCTTAAAAATTCATTGCCTATTGGTTAATCTTGAAGATCGTTTCAAACTTATAATTTTGATTGGACAATAATTGATGCATTTGCAAGAAATAATTTCATTTTTGCTATTGAATTAGGATTCATTGTATGTAAACGGATAATGTTGAAGATTGATAATGTAAACATTGATCTCCTCCCTTCAAAAAAGCATACAAAAGAATGCACCATTAAAATATATCAAATAGAAAATGATAATACAACTGATAAATAGAAAATGATGATACAACTGACAAATATAAAGCGGAAGGCTTATAATTAAATTAAACTACAAGTTATCGAAATACAATTGGATTTTAAATGCTACAAGATTATAACATTTCAATGTTAAAATGAGATAGTTTTATTTTTCATAATTTTCAAGTAAAACAAACAAGTTTCAAATACTTCTTTATTAATATACTTATTTTAGTCTCGTAACAAGTAACTGGAAAATCCGCTAAAGAGAAAAAAAAAGAAAAAAATATAACCCAAGTATGGGATTTGAAGAATTATTTATCATTTGAAAATGTCTCAGCCATCTTCAACATTGTTTGTCCAATAGCATTTAAAGTTGAAACCATATTGATTTGCACATTAATTTTTTTCTCCTCTATGTTGATCAACCTTTCCTCGTTCTTATCTTCCCTCTTCATTTTTTTCTCTTTAATTTCATGATCTATTTCATGGTGTTTCATACGCCCCTCTTTAGCCATCTAAATGTAGAAATCACTAATTTATTTATTTCAACAATGATGTGTTTATACTTGTTGTTTTGTTTCTTATTTTCCATTTTTTACGTGTTGAAAGTTTTTCCTTTTCCTTTCTAGTATTCAACGAGCTTTCGCATGCCATTTCTAGTGTCTCACTCTCTTTCAATGGCTCTTTTCCAATTGGAGAAGACACACCCTCAGTGAATGCATATTGTGTGTTAGAAGTATCAATCGATATTTTACTAGGATTGATAGCTCTATCATTACCAAAGCTAATATCCATTGCATAAAAAAGTTCTATGGAAATTTTATTGGAATATTCTTTTCAACTCTCTCTCGACTTGTCATAATCCAATAAATATCATGCCTAGAAGGTATATGTGCTTCATAGTCTCTTACTCTTTTGTAATCAACCAACACATGCTCCCACCGATCTTAACATTGACTCATTGTATAAAGGAGCCCATGAGTACAACAATAATCTTCCATGATTCTCCATTTCTCAGTGGATGTTATAGTTCTTTTCATTGTTCCACCATTGAATTGGGTGTCTCTCTCAATACGCTTTGCTTCAATAAGAATGATAGTGTTTGCGATGCTCCAACGAGGCCTACCCTTTTGTACACGAGGAACTGAAGGCTAATTCCCTTGGCTATTTGGCTCTTTGGTTGAAATTTTCTCATGAGAAAGAGGGGAATCATTAATATGTGATGATACATGTTCCAAGTGGATATCATCTATAGGTATGTTTACTTCATCAATTGTCTTTTATGTACTTGGAACATAAATAGGGACGATTACCTCTTCATTGCTCATTTGTGTACTTGACACACAATAAGGGCAGTAATCATCTATAAAATATATATCATCATCTTATGTGTCATTTGTGAAAGCATTGTAGTGAACCTCCTAAAACCACCCTTCACGGGATTTGGATGATACATTGTTTTATCCATGACAACAAAGAAGAAAAAAACCTCACTTAAACTTGCAATAAAATACACAATAAAAGATTCAAATACACATAATGTAAAGATAAACAAATCATTATCACCAATTATTTTGAAGTTTAAAAATAACCCACATACCCAAATTTAAATATAATATTGATCAATTAAAATAGAATAGAAGCAAGCTTTGACCTTGAGGACTAATAATATAGAAATTGTTGTGTAAGGACAAGCTCTTTCATCATGGTTGTTTTGTTGCAACTGAGTTCATGGTCCTCCCTAATTCTCTTTCATCGTGGTCCTCCCAAATTCTCTTTCCATTCAAAAGTTTCAATGGTGAAGGTTTGCTACAATGTTTTTGAGATTTTGAGGACAAGTCTCAAAGACAATGACATAGAATTCACGACACTACAACTACTCACTTTGGTAGATTAAAGAATTCAAAAACACATAATGTATAGATTTTAACATTTTTCAAGTTAATTTCTAACCCATTAACTTGTCCAACAACCAAAATATTGACTACTATCAAGTGAGATCAAACTACAAATTCAGAACTTCATCATAGATTCTTTCAAGAGTACAATCATGATGCCATTTTAATCGTAATACTAGAGAGAAATATTCATAAAAGGAAATTCCTATGCATGGTGAAGGTTTGCTATAATTTTTTTGATCTTTTGAGGACAAGTCTCAAAGAAAATGACATAGAATTCACGGCACTACAACAACTCACTTTGGTATATTAAAGAATTCAAATACACATAATGTATAGATTTTAACATTTTAAAGTTAATTTCTAACCCATTAACTTGTCCAACAACCATAATGTTGACTACTATCAAGGTAGATCAAACTAAAAATTCAGAACTTCATCATAAATGCTTTCAGGAGTATATTCATGATGCCATTGTAATCGTAATACTAGAGAGAAATATTTATAAAAGGAAAGTCTTGTGCATGGTTAAGGTTTGCTACAATTTTTTTGAGCTTTTGAGGACAATTCTAAAAGACAATGACATATAATTCATGACACTACAACTACTCACTTTGGTAGACTAAAGAATTCAAATACACATAATGTATAGATTTTAACATTTTTAAAGTTAATTTCTAACCCATTAACTTGTCTAACAACCGAAATGTTGACTACTATCAAGGTAGATCAAACTACAAATTCAGAACTTCATCATAAATGCTTTCAAGTGTACAGTCATGATGCCATTTTTATCATAATACTAGAGAGCAATATTCATAAAAGAAAATTCCTATGCATGGTGAAGATTCGCTACAATTTTTTTGAGCTTTTAAGGACAAGTCTCAAAGACAATGACATAGAATTCATGACACTGCAACTACTACTTTGTTAAATCTGAGGGGCAATACTAGTTGAGAAATTTTGAATGTCCGCAAATAGAGTAGAGTGTAGACGTTATAAAAAGTAAGAAGGCCAACTCTAAAATAGGCATATTAGGTTAACTTAAGTGGGCTTAATTAAACACCTAAGAACTATAAATATAAGCTCCAAGGTTGCATTTAAGGGAAAAAAATCATTGTTTTAATATCAAGTGCAACAAACTCCTTGTTGAAGGATTTTATCAACATATCATCACCTTGAAGGTATGTATGGAATCTTATCTTGTTCAAAACTAGAGAGATGTAATCAGATATGTAACAACCATAGTGCAACCCATATTTTGTGAATTGTTTTCCATATATAACAACCTACCCTTAAAAGTTCTTCTCAATGCGATGTTGATTCGAGGTATCTTCTAACCCTTTTTAGTTAAAAATGAATTTATTCTCTATAATATTTATGCTTAAAATCAGTAGAATCATGATTATTAGAAAAAATGGAAGTATGGAAGCAAATATTTCTTATCTACTCTCCAATATGTGCATTGCTAGTTTATAATTGAACGTGATATATTTACGACCATAAACTATTGGGCTATGAATATTTACAGGTTCAAATTTCAAATGTCTAATGTACATCCATAAAATGCCTAGTTGCATTAGCCCGGAGTGGCGTATGTAATGGATACTGGTTAATTCCTTGTATTTTTTATTTAAGTGTTCAGTTGCCTCTGCCCTATAAAAGGGTTTGGTAGAGGCCTCATACACTCATTCCCCTTCTAGATCCAAGTCAGTTACATCATGTTGCTAACATGGTACAGTGTGTATATTCACACAATCATGAATGTTAGTGACACCATTTATTTACACATATGCAAGGAAGGAAATTCATAACACATTTTATTGATGACCATGTGAGGGCCTTAACCAACAACTCCCCCCTTGAGAGTAAATAGACCTTGCAACTAGTGTCGTAAGGTCAAGGGTATAAAATTATTTACAACACATTGTGATGGTAATATGATGATATGAGATCAATCACTGGCAAGAGGACTTCATGGGAGGTTTGGTTCACTATATAGCATGCCATTAAAGACACGGTCTCTGCATGAAAATGTTGATTGACTATTTGATATGGCCACATTCCCTAGTGCTCAATAGTTATGTATTCAACATCATCCAATGCTCAGAACAAAGCCCTAATCACTCATCAAGCCAAAATAACGTCCGTAATATTATTCCATAATGTAACTACTATTTTATTTTTTTTGAAAATATTGCTTATAACTAGACAAAGTTTGACTGGTCATATAAATAGAAGAATGGGGCAGCGACAATTCAATGGACAAACAATAGAATTGATATGATTTTCTAGATGTGACTCCTCAATAGGATTTTCCATATGCAATAGCTTAATGCATCAACACAACAACCTTTTGGACTAGATGGAATGAAAAATTGATAGATTGTAGTCTATGTGTAGAGACCTATAATTTAACCCGAGCAATTTAAATACTTAAATTACACTAATTATACCCTTTCCTTCAAATTGACGACATATCGTCAATACCGCACATTTTCTCTACTATCATCATTAATTAATTACATTACGTTAGTTAATTAACTCTTCTATCTAACAATGACGCCAATTAATGACATTTCATTAATCAGCTCCCCTTTCTATCTAGAGTAATTAATTATTCCTAATTAATTAAGCTCCCCTTTCTATCTAGATTAATTAATTATTTCTAATTAATTATGCTCCTCTTTCTATCTACATTAATTAATTAATACCCCTTTCTATCTACATTAATTAATTATTCTTAATTAATTAATTCTCTCTTCTATTTAATCAATAAATCGTCATTTATTTGATTAAAATCCTCTCATAATCTAAATCATGCTAATTATTCCTCTAAAAAGCTTCTATAAGCTCACACACCTATTAATTAATCACTTTGGTTAATTAATAAATCCCCTCAAACCCCATGGGTCATTAAAGCACAAACTAAACTCTCTTAAGGTTGACTCAACCCTTTCTAAACCTCCCTTATCCACAACTAACCCAAGCTCTCCATTTATCCCACATGAAGAGGGATGTAGAGATTCTTCTATCCAGCCCTCCCCTACCTTTCTATTTACACCTACATTCCTAAATGAGCATAGAGCATACACTATAGCAATTTATCATCTTTGAGCATTCTTCCACTGGAAGAGCTTGCCTTCTCCATTTCTTGTATTCATCCACCCAAGTTTTGAAGTCATATGTAGATATGTCAAATGGTCTTGTAGCCATGATTTGGCAAGACTCCATTATTAGAAACCTTGGGGTTTAAAACACATAATCACCTCTTTAATTTCTAGAGGTCTACCTAGGTTCAATCTCATCTTATTTTTAGCATTCAATAAGAGATAGAAGTTAGTTTATTTATCATATTAGTTTGAAATGTTCATTTCATGTTTAATGTAGAAATGTTGATAGGTTAGCTTTGTTTAAGCTCTTAGCATGATGATGCATAGGTTTAGTTTAGTATTGTATTGAAGCTACTAGGTGTTAGTTTAAACTTTACTTACATTACTAACTAAGTCGTGCATACATATGGCACGCCCAGTGGGACCTAATCCTTAGTCCCTTAACACTCTAGTTCAAATTTTATTGTTATTTCAAGTTTTTGGCTAACCCTTGATATACACATATGGGAAATAATGTTAAATTTGTTAGGATTTTGCTAATATTACATGTGTAGGATCTCATTTAGAGCTTTAATTCTAATGGGTTGTTGTCAATTTCAAGCTAACATACTAAAATTTGGAGTATTTTGAGCTTTTTGGTGTCATTGGACATATTTTGACTGCAAGATAGGCATAGGTACACAAACCCTGGTACACATACACTAAACTAGGCACAGGCACACATTCTGACATGTAACTTTGCTAATGTTGGAAACCTATCAAGATGGTGCACATACCCTAACCCTGGCATAGACACCATAACCTTGGTGCACACACCCTACTGTTGGCACACACATTCTGTGTTTGTACCCTACTGGCACACACCCATACCCTGGCACAGACATCTCTCAGGTGGTGCAGGCACAATGTCTGAGTTTTCATACTACCTTTTTGCTAACCCTGGTGCACACGCCCATATCCTGACACATGCATCTCTCAGGTGGCACGGGAACACTGTGGATTTAAATTTACACATAGGGGTGCAAACACCCTAATCCACGCGCACATGCCCTAACCCACACGTAGGTGCTTCGGTCTAAGTTGGCATATTAATTTTGGGTTTTTTAAAAATTTGTTTCTTGAGGTGCTAACATCATTGCAGGTTTTAATTTTGCATGGATATGCTAGACTGGATATTGGATAAACCTTGCATGTTTAATTATAAGAATAAGGTTGTGTATGCTCTTCCCTCGCATCTTTTGGGGTGATCTTAGGAATCAGAAATGATTCTTTGTCTTTTATTGCTTTGAGAATGTGTTGAATGTCCAAAATTGAGAAAAGATATATTTCACGTTTGAATTAAGTGTTTCCATTTATTGATTTCTTAGATTTTGAGTCATGTATGCTCTTCTCTTGCATCTTAAGGTGATCTTGAGAATAAAAAATGATGTTTTTTATTTTCATGGAAAATTACCAATCCTTTGTACAGAACCAAAAACACTTGTCAAAGAAAAGGTGGTGTTGAAACAAAATTAAACTACTAATATAGTTTCTATGTAGATTACCAAAAGGTGTTCAAACAAACCACATCCAATTTTAAAAAGATAAAAAAACACACCACAATCATCACATTGTATTTGTAGGTTTGGATAAGGGTACATCCCATCCTGTTAAAACTAGGACATAACCCCTTTGGCATAAGCCTTAAGCTACAACAATGGGGGTGGTCCTAGGAACCCCAAAGTAGTCCACAAAAGAGGGAACCTTGTGGAAGAAATGGGAAGTGCTCCTCACAACCTACTTGACTAGTATTACTATTTGTGAGATTTAGCATCACAAGTCGTCTATATCGAGACCCCAGTGAGAGTACACGATGGACGAATTTATTTCCCACTGTGCTTGAAGGGGTTAAAGTAAAGCCAAGATACTCCAAGAATTATTCAATGTGACTTTTCTTGGAAAATCGAGCTCACTAATAGATGACTTGTGACACCTAGTTGAGTGAAGCACCCAGGAAGCTATCTTCTACCAAGAGCCCACTTATACCACATCAAAACCAATTTGAGTTGAGAGCTATTGTTCATCACAAAATGTGTGAAGCATTAATTTTTCTTAGTTTTAAACTTTCCCTAAGGCAAGGGGAAACTATGACGAAGTGAGGAAAACATTTTTCAACCTTAATTGATCTACTTCGTACACTTTCTTTTGACACTTTGTTGATCAAAAGAAGATGGACTACCTTTGCGTTATCAATTCATTGTTTCACCACTTTTTTTTTCCATTTACGCCCATCCATGTTTGTGGTTGGGTTGTTAAACGTTTAAAGTGTGTGGAGATGTTTTTATATCATTGGTAGCCTTTTTTATCTTGATACCCAAGTCAAGATCATCATCGTAGTTAGGCTTGGTTCATCACTTTGATTCTCCTTTGAATGGTTATCTTGTTTATATCATGACACTACAATTTTGGTATTTACGTCTTGTTTCTTGTAAACTTGGCCTAAATATCTATATTGTAAGGTTACATTATATACACTTTAACAATTCCTAGGTATACTATCGCTTTAGTTTGATTTCAATTATTACCTCGATTCTGAAGAGTGTTAAGTGTTACCACTTGTGCGTGTTATATCAATATCATCTTGATATCAATACCTTACTTTCTCACAAAGTTTGGTTAACATATCTTGGTGAAATTGTTGTGTCACTCACAATCGTAACTGACACCCTTTGGAATATAGGTCTTGATTGAATTTGGGCTTGCTTCTAGTATACTTTGTTTGGAGGTCACGTTAACTTCTTGTTATTACTTACACCTTTTTCATTTCTTTGAACTCGACATAAGTAGGGACATTTTGTTAATCATCATATGACACTAACTACCTTTTCGAAGATAAATTTATGAAGTACTTCATTTGATTAGTTAGTTTGAAACTCAACATTGTGTGATTGATTCTTGCTTGGCTCATTCATTTAAGAGAAAGTTATTGTGTCATGTTGATTCTTTAACATTCATAACATACCTTAATTTCTTGACATTCCTTTTTCACTTAGGTTTGATAAAAAAATTTGAACACATTCATATATACCTTAGTGAAACTATTACACGTCATGGCTCCTAAAACAAGATTAGGACTCAAAAAGTAGGCTTTGGAAGCAAGAAAGACACAAACTTGGGAAGCCTCCAACAAACAAGGGTCAAACCCTTTTATTGGCATTGATCTTGGGCCTTTATTCTCCGCAGAGAAAGAAGTAGAAGAAAGGATAGATCATAGCAGTGATGAGTTGGAATCACCACATGCAGAGTTTGACTTTGACCCCACCTTGTTAGATGAATTCCTTTTTAGAAACAAGGATCAGATACTGGCACGAGTTATGGAGTTGGGAGCCAGAATGATTATCGAACAAGATGCAATCCCACCTACAAATTATGCTAATGAAGAGGAGAAACCTCTTATTAACATGGATGATATCTTAAAACATGGACATGCTTCTACTTCTATCATGGAAAATGATAATGTAGTGGGATATAGAATACCTTTTCTTAAGGTACCATGTAAAGTCAGAATAGAAGACGAAAATAATGAACAACCTCCAAAGTATGAATAAGAAGAGGAACCTATCAAAGAAGAAGTCACTATTCAACAAAAAATTAGCAACCTTAGTCGACAACTAGCTTTTTTAACCTCTCATGTACAAAAAGAAACAAACAAGAATGTACAAAAGACAAAACCTAATGTCAAAATGAGTGAACTTCAATTGAATGATCAAGGAGAAGACAATATGAGACATCATCATGTATATATATCCCTACTTCTCCCACCAAATAACAATTACTTTCTCAAGAAATGAAATCTATGAAAGTGACACTTATAAGCCTCTAAGAGAGTACTGTGGGGAACAAAAGGAAATATCAATACAAAGAGCTATGTCCCCATCCATTTGATAAAACTATGATGCTTCAACCATTCCCTAAAAATTTTGACATACTAAAATTTGACAAATATAGAGGGAAAGGTGACCCACGAGACTATGTAAAATATTTTTACATGGCATGCCAAGAAGTGGCCAATAGTGATAATTACCTCATGCAAATATTTCTGAAGAGTCTAGGGGGTCAAGCCTTTGAATGGTTCACTCACTTACCTCATGGGTCTATTTTCACATGGTCTAAACTAGCAGAAAGGTTTGTACGACACTTCTCGTACAACATAGAAAGCTACATAACCATGGCAGACTTGTGTGGCACTAAACAACATCCTAACCAAACATTCGCTAGCTTCCTACAAAGATGGAGATGGATAGCCAGTCGCTTCCCTTGTGCATTCCCTGAAAAATAGCTGGTGAGTATCTTTGTGCCCAATCTCAACCCAGACATTGCTTTTCATCTGCAAATGCATTGTGTTCACACCTTTGAAGAGGTTATTGAAAAGAGCATTCAAATAGAGAAATCCCTTATTGCCAAAGGAATCATTAAATCACACTCTAAGGATAACCAAAACGTAAAACCTGCGGAAAATCCAAAAATGTTTAACAAGAACAAGAATGTGGTGGGAGATGGAATCACAGATTCCAAACACGTACAAACGGTTCAAACTGGTCAACCTTTTAAACTGACCAAAGGGCCTATTCAACCACCACCTAAACGTCGAATGTTCAATCCTCTCAATGATCCTTTGTTGGCCATATTGAAACAATTGGATGCAGCTCACATGGTGACTCATCCCATGACACAACCCTTCAATGAAAATTCTATAAAACCATCATGGTACAAAGAGCATGCCTATTGCGAATTACATCGTGTAAAGGGACACAAAACAGAAAAGTGTCTATGACTTTGTCACTACATCCAAGACCTCATCGAGAATGGGGAGATAGAAGTGGACACCCTGGAGAAAACTCATACGCCAAACGAAAGGATGGGAATATTCAAAGAACCATTCCATAAACATGGTAAGGTAGATGAGAAAAATTCAGATCGAGGAGATCCATACTAGAGTTACAAAGAATCAAATTATCTATATACAAAGAAGGACAATAATCATTACGATTCGTTCATTGGATGTATCCGTTCTTCTAGTTACCATGTGAACACCATTCGAATCAAGGGAAAGGATTATGCAGTGGTAATAAGGTGTGCCCACTTCATGATTCCTGAACCCTCTCCGTCAACCCCACAAGATGGTAGGTGCAACCTCTTAGAACAACTTGAGAAGATATCTACCAATATTTCAATCTTGGATCTTCTCAAAATATTGAATGTACATAAGGAAATCTTGTACAAAAATCTTCAGGGGTCAGGAGTGCCACTAGAAGTCAACCATTCGCATCTTCAAGTGGTGGTGGCTAACATTGTACCAACTGATTATATCTCTTTTAATCATAGCGAGATCCCTATTGAATATCCAACATATAATCTCCCCTTATATATTGAGGTCTTCATTACCCGCTGAAAGATAAAATGGGTGCTTGTGGACAATGGATCATGGATGAATATATGCACATTGAAATTAATTAAGCAACTGGGACATACAGAAGAAGATCTCAAGTCCCACATCATTACCATAACCGCTTGTGACAACATAGAAAGGGAATCAGCTGGAACAATCACATTACCCATGGAAGAAGGACCCACTTTTCATCAAATGAAGTTTCATGTATTGGACTTGGAACTTCCATATAATATGATTCTTGGCCGACCATGGATTCATGTTATGCAAGTCATTTTGTCAACATTCCACCAATGCATCAAATTGAAACACGATGGACACACTGTCACAATACAAGGAGATCTAGAGCCCTTCGCTCACTGCAGAGATCTCAATAGTTTTACATGTAAGGGTCCCTATACATGTCCCTATACTGATATAGATGTTCCTCTTCAATCTGGATCCATGAAGTCACGAGTAGATTCATATTCCCTAAGTTCTTGTGCTTGAGAAGCTTCCACATTAACTTCTTCTTTTAATTCTTAGGAGATGAAGGTTCTGGAATATAGTTGTGGAGAGTATAATATACAACAAACTCTTTTGGTTTCGGACCTATCATTGTCACCTAAAACTAGAGGCCGACCTAACTATCATTTCAGATGGGCCAGAGATGAGAGAAATATAGGGTAATTTTTACCTGGAGGGTTACTTGCTGAAGAGAAGTTGTTGGACCCACCTACGACTTGGGTCCAAGAAGATACTCAACCAACTTGCTACCAAATCCTTGAGTATGAGAAGTCTAGTCGGATGATGTATTCCATGGGTTACAAGGGTCTAGGATGTGGAAAGAATGAGCAAGGACCAAGAGAACCAGTTCCTCTTCCACATTTCAAGATGGAAAGATATGGTATCAGCATTCAACCCTATGGATTACACCCCAATGATCAAGATGCCACTTGTTTTGAGCATGAAGATAGCTCTGATTATGTAGACAACGACACAGATTCCCAATGTAGCCAATAGAGGATATTTCCTCCATGAACCTATTCTTGGATACCATCGTCCTTACCATACCATAACCCCTACTAAACCTAAAATTGACCTTTTTTACCCATTCCTTATTGAATGTAACAAAAAACGTCACGTACCACTGGATCTCTTTGAAAATGACAAGGTCATTGCAGAATTCATGGGCATTCGAGATACAATCCTGATTAGAGGCCATAAGAAGGTTTTTTGCATTGAATTAGATACCTACGCGTACTTCAATGAGGAATCTGAGCTTCGTGGTTCGCAAAACTTGAGAAAAATCAAGGGAAAAATTTCCAACGAAAAGCCTCGGCAAAAACAAAAGTCCAAGTCACATAGTGAAAACCTCTTTGAGGTGTTGGCTGAAAAACAAGTAAAAAAATCAATGGACAAGAAAAGTGACCATGCCAAGGGTGAAAATCTCATAGATACGCCCTTGGAAGAATATCTCAATCTTCCTCCCGATCCTACACGTATGGAATATTTTTCAAAAATGCTAGTGGAAGACACCATTGATGTGAATATTGGAATAGAAGATGATCCAAAGATAGTCAAATTAGGAGCTTCACTCTAAGCATGGGAATAAAAAACCTTTGCCATGCTTTTGCAGGAGTTTGTAGATGTATTCACATGGTCCTATAATGATATGTTGGGCTTGGATCCAACCTTGGTAGTGCATAACCTATTGGTGCATGTAGACGCCAAGCCCATCAAACAAAAGCTCAGAAAAATGCATCCATGGGTGACCCTTCTAGTTAAAGAAGAGCTAGAAAGATTGCTAGCGGTGGGCTTCATTCAACCTATTGATTACTCAAAATTGATATCAAACATAGTCCCCATACAAAAGAAACCTATCAGGATACGAATTTGTACGGATTTTAGAGACATTAATAAGGCATGTCCAAAGGATGATTTCCCATTGCCCAATATTGATATGATTGTTGATTCAACTACGGGATATGAACTGTTATCTCTTATGGATGGATTTTCAGGCTACAATCAAATCAAAATCACAGCTGAGGATCAACACAAGATGACCTTCATAACCCCCTGGGGGAATTTTTATTATCAGGTAATGCCCTTTGGCATTAAAAACGTAGGAGTAACTTATCAAAGAGAAATGACCATGATTTTCCATGATATGATTCATGACATCATAAAGGACTATGTGGATGATATCCTTAGGAAATCCAAGACAAGAGTAGATCACCCTGAGATTTTGTGGCATATCTTTGAATTTCTGTGGGAATAAAAAGTTAGATTGAATCCAAAAAAGTGTGTGTTTTGCGTACTGTCAAGAAAGTTGTTTGGATTCATTGTATCATGAAGAGGGATTGAGGTTGACCCAACTAAAGTTACTGCCATTACTAAAATGCCTCCTCCCAAAAACATCAAACAACTGCGCATCTTGCAAGGAAAAATACAAGCCATCCACCGCTTCATTTCCCAACTTGCTGAAAAGTGTCATTCGTTCACCCATCTACTTAAAAAGGATGTTTCCTTTATTTGGGGACCAGAGCAACAACAGACCTTCACCTTGCTTAAGCAGTACTTAGCCAATCCACCTTTCCTCTTGCCTCCAACTCCTGGTGAGCCACTCATGCTGTATATTTCTACAACTCAATTTGCTATTGGTGCGTTGCTTGCCCAATATGACATTGGCCATAAAGAAAAATTTGTGTACTATCTCAGTCGTACTCTCATTTCTTATGATCTCAATTACTCTCAGATTAAAAAATCTTGTTTAGCTGTAGTTTTTACCTTCCAAAAACTTTTCCATTACCTATTAAATACTATAACCAAGCTTATATCCAAATTTGACCCGCTTAAGTACCTTTTGTCAAAACCTGCCCTTACAAGTAGAATGTCTAATTGGATCATTCTACTAAGTGAATTTTACATTGATTATGTACATCAAAATTCAGTAAAAGGGAAATCACTTGCCGATCAGTTAGCAGAAGCACCGTTACCAAGAATAGATCATGTGAGTCTATATCTGCTAGACACTTCATTAATGTTTATTGAGGAATATGTCATGTGGAAAGTACACTTTGATGGATCTTTTAATTTCCATTGTTCGGGGGAAGGTGTGGTATTTATTACTCCTTCAGGCGACCCTATATCTTAAGATTTTCACCTTGGTTTTCCTTGTACAAATAATATTGTGGAATATGAGGCACTCATCAATGGGATGAAGCTGGTAATCAAATGGGATATCCATCATGTTAAGATCATTGGTGATTCATAATTGATCATTAGGCAAGTTAACGATGAATATAAAGTCAAGGATGAGAAACACATCCCCTACAAGAAACTGGTGGAAATTTTTAAAGAGTATTTTGTGTGTATCACATTTGATTAGATTCCAAGAGCACAAGATAGATCCGCAGACACTATGACAACCATAGGTTCTATGTTGTGAATTCCACCAAAGAGAAATGATATGCCTTTTTTTGTTGAGAATCTACGCTAACCTGCATATGACATGCCAGAATCATGTTTGGCTTGTGAAGTTTTTGGTCCCTATTCCCCATGGTATGTTCACATCTACGCCTATTTTAAACACAACACCTTCCCTCTAGAGATATCTCATTCTGAAAAACAAATCCTTATCTTCCAGATATCCCATTACACCCTCTTAGGAGATACACTCTATCCTCGTGGCTACGATGGGAATCTGTTGTGTTGTTTAGATGTAGCAGAGTCAGACCAAGTGATCAAAGAGGCACATGAAGGGGTATGCAGTGCCCATAAAAATAGAATGGTTCTAGCTAAGAAATTGTTGAGAGTAGGCTATTATTGGTCTACTATGGAAAAAAACTATAGCAATTATGTAAGCAAAAGCATACTATGTCAAAAGTATGGAAATTTCATCCATGCACACTCACAGTGGTTGCATCCAATCACAACCCCATGGCCATTATCCAAATGGGGACTGGATTTAATAGGAAAAATCACCCCTACCTCATTTGATGGTCATACTCACATCATCACAGCTACGAAATATTTCACTAAGTGGGTGGAGGTTGTTCCTTTAACTTATGTTACAGGAGTTCAGATTTCAAAGTTTATCATGAATCACCTTATCTGCCAGTATGGCATTCCTACGGCCATAGTTACTGATAATGGAAAATATTTCAATAAGAAAATAGTGAAGGACCTTTTTCATCGATTTCAAATAAAATTGAAGTGGTCTACACCATATTATCCACAAGGTAATGGGCAAGCTGAAGCCACTAACAAAACATTGGTTCAAATCATGGAAAAGATGGTGAGTAAGACAGGTTACAATTGGAATTTGTAAATTCACCTAGCCCTTTGGGCTTATAGGACCTCCATTTGTACTCCTACTTGTGAGACACCCTATTCCCTAGTATTTGGAACCAAATCCATCATCCCATTGGAAATCGAGCTTCCTTCCATGAGAATATCTCTTAGGGATTACCTAGACAAGGATGAGGATTACAGAGTGGCCAAGCTAGCAGAATTAGAACTCCTGGATGAAAAGTGCATCCACTCCCTTAACCATCTCAAAGTGTATCAGAACAGAGTCTCCAAAAATTACAACAAAGGGATCATACCTCGTCAATTTGAGGTTAGAGATTTGGTCATGAAGGAAAATCAGTTCAACACAAGGGCAGAAAGAGAGAAAAAAGGCAAGTTTGAACCACATTGGTTAGGACCTTACGTCATTATGGCCAAATATGTTACAAGAGCATACAAAATTTCCCATCCCAATGGTAACGAGCTCTGTGAACCTATGAATGCCATGCACCTTAAATGGTTTTATGCTTAAACATGGTGCAAAAATCATAAAACCAAGAAAAAGAGTAAAAATGATCAAAATATAAAAAAATTAAAATAAGAGAAAAAGAAAAAGAGAAAATAGGTCGTCCATATGTGAAAACCACATAATTTTGGCACACTAGATAGGCCCCTTGGTGAAAACCAGTTTCCAGCGCCTTGGGAGGATTCGTTGTCACAAGTATCTTGTATCTAGAGGGTACTTTTACTTAGAATAGGGCTAGTTCCACACCTGCATCTAAAGATTCCCTATGAAGTCTATCCTATCAAGCCTTGATCCAGATGTTTCTCCTCTTATAAATTAGTGAAGAGATGGTCTTTTTATATTCCCCATCTATCATTGGGGGAACTTCTATAGCTTCACTTTCCTTTCTATAAGCATGTGGTGCTTGTCCTTGTATATTATTCGTCTAACGCTGAGGGCATCCACGTTTTTCGGTTACCTGTGCATAGCTTTAGAAAATGTTAGAAAATCACAAAATCATTCAAAAACCTTAGAAAAGCACAAAAACAATAGAAAATTGTTTTAGAAAATCATAAAAAACCTTAGAAAAGCACAAAAACAATAGAAAATTGTTTCAGAAAATCACAAAAACATTCAACAACCTTAGAAAAGCACAAAGAAAATAGAAAATTGTTTCACAAAAGCACAAAAATAGTAGAAAAAGTGTTTCAAAAAACAGTTTCACAAATGCATACCATTAGTTTCCTTACTTTGTCTTTTTTCTTTATTTGTTTGTGTACATTATTTGTTTGTATGGTTATTGTCTGTACATTTGTATAGTTTGTTTCTTAGACATACTTTGATAAGATTCATCTTTTCTTGCTTAGATTAGATTCATTCTTACTTGTACATATGAAGTGTGTTTTTGCATGCTTGTAAATAATTGTACATAGTTGTGTTAATTCATGTTGGTTTGTATGGTGCATTTGGTTAGGTTTGTTAGCATTTGATTGTGTTTTCTTGTTGCTTTTACATTTTTTTGTTATCACATCATCATATCTCCATCAATATCATCACATCTAACACCATCTATACATCATATATAAATAAAAAGTTAAGTATACATCATACATGAATGCTAAGCTAATCATCACATATCATATCATCAAATGGGGGCAATAGGGATAATAACTATCAAAATCTATCCCCCCACACCAATATCATTCTATCATCTCATCCACTACTCTAAGAGCATCACAATTGATATCATCTATGGATGTATCATATCAAAAATCAAACACATATGGTACAAACATATCAACTATCATCATGATACCTACAAAATGTGAAATCAAATCATATAACATCATGACACATCCATAATCCATGTAATCAAGCATCAAAACAATAAATTCCATCATCTCATAAAAAATGTGCCACATCAAAATTTCCATGTATACAAGTATAAAATGTATGTCTCACAAAAAGATATACATCATCGATATAAAAGGGGCCATCAAAGGGCACAACTCATAAAAGCCTTCATCAAAGGCATACATCAAAAATGCTATACATCAATCAAAAGAATGAGGCCTTGATAAGAGGCATGCATCAAAAGTTGGTACATTGTATACAACTGTCAAGAATGATAAACACCTTCATAAGAGGTTTGTATATCATGATACAAGTACAATCCAAGAATACAATGAGATTCACGGCTGACTGGAACCCTCAGATGGAATTGTTGGTTTGCGTAATGGAAGAGGACCCAGAACTTATGTCTCGTGCAGTCCTATAGGCTACCCTCATGGATTCTCCACTGATGTTTGTGGTCTCTCTGATCTCGTCAATCCACTCAACTTCTAGCTATAAGTAGGTGTCCGCTGACCAGCTAGAACTACCTCATAATAGAGCGATCAATAATAAGAGGCTCTTCCCTCTATTGTAGTCAAATCTCGATGAGTGCGAGTTGTTACCACTATCCCATCTATGCGTTGAAATGATGCTACCTTTGATGCTAGTCGTGCAACCTTGGCTAGACCCACTGCTCGCTTTGTACGAAGCCGATCTCTCTAGACTATCATTGGCTGTAACTAGGTTTGGGTCTGTTGTAGTAGGCTCGTAACCTGAGTCATCTGAGTAGCCATCTTGTATCTAAATAGTTGTGTGCATGATCTATATCCCCTTGGTCGGCATGGGCTCTGGCCTAGTCCCGCTCTATCGTCACGACCAGAATATGAGATCCGACCTGATCTATCTTTGTTATCATCTGTCGCACCTGTTACCGTAAAGAAGCTAATTATGCCTTAGCATCTCCACCTTGATCTCAGGCTAACCTCAGAAGCATACCTTTCCATGGGATCCTGTCTGGTGAGACCCTGTGCATGTTCCTGGCCCTGTAATTTGCACCTACTGCCTGCTATTGCCTCTATCTAGGATCCTGTATTGGACCCTGCCCATTGTGTCGCTTCCCATAAAAAGGATCATCAATGATCTACAACTGTGTCATCATCATCACTACTATAAAGGACCTCGGGTGGTGGTTGAACACCTACTCCCCATGCCTCATCTAATATAGTCAGGCACTGCATAAAAATAGTCACATACCTAGCCATGTACTCTGGTGTGGTGTTTGGGTCTCTAACTGGTTGGGTAGGATCCTAAGCCTGTGGTACCAGTGTAAGATTATAGCCCTGGCTTAGGTTACCTGTATACGTGGCCCCATGGTCCACCTCTCTGCATCCTGATGAGCATACAACATATTGGGTTGAGGGATGCCCTGAACCCTACCCAGCTGCTGCTGACATTGGTCCACCCTGTATATCTCAATAATATAACTGTGGCTACCAAGAACAAAATGATCTACCGCACAGATGCTAAGCTCTACTCTATCCTCAGGCCACTGTATGTGTCTTTAGGGCCTCCAAATGATGTCTCTATCCAATAACTCATCAAACTCTCGACGATAGTAGTAAATTTGTCTTAAGTGCCCTCGTACATCATCTCCCACTAAGACCCATGCCATGAATTTTGGATCCTCCGATGCTCAGTTGTGCAACACACCTACGGGGTGCCTGATCGCTAGATGGTCCTAAGACCAGATTTGTAGTAAGGACATTGACCCCACCATCTTCTAATGGTGATAGGTTATTAGGTGCAAATCCCAGTATAAATGTTCCAGTATGCACTAGCCCCAGTAGTATCACTCACCACTGAGCACTCCATGTACTAATGTACTCAAATCCATCAGAAATGATGTCCCTGTCTTATCAGTGAGTAAGAACCCACTAATAAGAGCCATCAAATAAAGTGGTCCCCGATGAGGAGTCGAATGAGCTATGTAATCAAGTAGAGACACTATCATACCATCGTGGGGTATCTCCTCACAACCAAATAGGTCATTAATCACCACAGTAATCTGACCAAAATCACTCATATACTCAATCATCGAGCCTACAATAGGAATGTGTAAAATCCACTACATATCCTCTAGTGTGACAGTCATCCCTCCTGTGGGGAGCCTAAAATTCTTGGCTCTCATTGTGCCACCGCTCAATCAAAGCATTCAATAGGCCATGGTCTAAGGTAATAGAAGGCATCCGCGCTACATAGGCTAGGCCAATCACCTCAAGTAGTATCGTCATCACGTAATGGTCTCGTTAGTGCATGCTCCCCTCCATCTCAGCTATGTGAGTGTGTTGCTCTCGCATCTGTAATGCTAGCAGCCACCTCTGCAAAAACATGGCATGTGTTAAACACTAACAATTCCTCTAGGTACTTCTATTTTGTCTGGTTTCTCCTCCGTAAAACCATCCCTGTTGAGGTTATACTAGGTGTCATTTTTAAAATTTTCCCCCTCTTTTTCATCTCTTCTAGGTGCTTGTGCACCCTTTTGGGCATGTGCGCACCTTGAGGCATGTGTGCCTCCTTTTTGGCACATGCGCATGCCTGTATCCACCTCAGGGCACTTGCGCCTCCTTTTTCTTGCCTGCGCATATGCATGGGAATCTAATGTGTGTGCGCCATGGTTTTGATGCCTTCGTGGGCGCGCATGTGCTATGTGTATGTGTGTGGACGCGCATACTCCTTTTTGGGGTGAATACACGTGTGTGCACATGTTTCTAGTGCTTGCGCGTGTGCACATGTGCTTTAGGGGTACATGCCCCACCATAGGGGAACTTGCGCTATACTCTAATTCTAGCCTAACTATTAAAGCATTAATTGCAACATTAAATGCAAATTTGATGAAGTGGGTCTAACTACTCACGAAGAAGCCATCGTGTGCGTGTTGGGTGTACTCTTGAACTCGGAAACGTATCTCCTATTTGGGCTTGTCTTAGTATGCCATTAATCCTATGTTGCTATAGGGGATCTCACGATAAAATTTTGGCAGCGGTCGGTAAGAAATGAATTGTTCGCGATGATTTACCCCCCCAGATGGGGCATATTAACCCATTTTCACCGGTCGTGATGCCTAGAGCATCACTTTGTTGCTGTACATACCTTTGACACTCGCCGTGAATAATTATTTTATTTAAATAATTATATGGATCTTTCATTTTTCTCGTGCTAGGGCATTCTTTGCCATAACCCCTTTCTTCTCACTGTGGTACAAATTGTTCCTATCTCAACTATCATCTTCTATCGTCGTGAATAATTATTTTATTTAAATAATTATTTTTGAAATCATTTTTCGTCGTGCTGGGGCATTCTTTGCCATCCGGTACCCCTTTCTTGTCACTAGGACAATTTTATTGCTCCTAGGCGATATCCCTTCTTCTACTCACCGTGAATAATTATTTTTTCTTTCATTTTTCGTCATGTTGGGACATTGTTTTCCATCTGGTACCCCTTTCTTCTCATTAGGATAATTTTATTGCTCCTAGGCAATATCCTTTCTTCTACACACTCCATCTAATAATTATTTTCTTAATTTTTCCGTTATGCAGGGGCATTATTTGCCACCTGCTGCTTCTTTCTTCTCCCTGGGGCATTTCTTTTGCTGTCTGGGAGATTCTTGTTGATTCTTCTACTTTCTTCTATGCATCCAACCCATCAAAAATATATATAAAACCAAAAAAACAAAAATCTAAAAAACATCAATTCAAAATCCAAAAAAAATCAAAAAAATTTCAAAAATCCTAAAAAAATGTAAAACTCGCAAAAATAGGTAAACCAACTCATAGCGGCAGAAACTTGTGTCTTGCACATGGTATTCTTTCCGTATCTTGCTGGAAATTTCACATCTTCATAGATCAAATGACTCGTGGATCATCAAATTTACAACCATTTACAAAGCTAGCCTGCTTGCTTCATTAGTACTTTGGGGCACATATAGTTGCCTGGTATTGTTTCATAGCACACTACACTTTATCATTGGACCATGTGTCCTTCATCATCTTCCCTTGCATGTATCCTTGCTAGGGGCATCATTTTTAACCCTTGTCATCAATCACAAACATTTGGGGATCTTCAGCTTGATAACAAAACATTTGTACAATTGTCTTGACCATTGTTGGTTGGAATATGTGTGTTTGTACTTGTTTTCCCTGTTAAATGAGCTTGTTTCCTTCTCATATTGCATTACTTTTTGTATGTTACATTGAGTGGGTGTTTTAGCAATGGAAAAATGTTCATATTATGGCTTTTCATGTCATCCTACTTTTTTCATATGCTTATATTTTTAATAAGGACCAATGACATAGATCTTTGGCTATATGATGACACTAAAGTAGTTTCAATACACTGGATGAAAGATTTATCTATTCATTTTGTCTTCATTCCTCTTCTATATCATTCTCCTATCAACACTAATCTTCTTATTCACCTGGGGCATCCTGCTCCTACCCATTCTTCTATTTCCTTTCTCTCACCTTTTTCAATTGTCGATCGCCTTCTCTCATCACCCCATCGACACTCGAGGGGGCATCTCTCACTTCTACTAATTTTTCTTCTACACTTTCAAAATTTTATCTTTCTACTATCTTTGAAGTGGCGTCACTTACACCACCCAAAGAGGGGAAAATGTAGACACCTATTATTTAGCTCGAGCAATTTAAATACTTAAATTGAGTTAATTATACCATTTCCCACAAATAGATGACATATCGTCAATATCACACATTTTCTTTTCTATTGTCATTAATTGATTACATTACATTAGTTAATTAACTCTTCTATCCAACAATGATGCCAATTAACAACATTCCATTAATTAACTCCCCTTTCTATCTAGATTGTGTAATTATTTCATCTCCCCTTTCTATCTAGATTAATTGATTATTTCTAATTAATTAAGCTTCCCTTTCTATCTACATTAATTAATTATTTCTAATTAATTAATACCCCTTTCTATCTAGATTAATTAATTATTCTTAATTAATTAATTCTATCTTCTATTTAATCAATAAATCATCATTTATTTGATTAAAATCCTCTCATAATCTAAATCATACTAATTATTCCTCTAAAAAGCTTCTATAAGCTTACACACCTATTAATTAATCACTTTGTTAATTAATGCACCTCAAACCCCATGGGTCACTAAAGGACAAAATAAACTCTCCTAAGGTTGACTCAACCCTTTCTAAACCTCCCTTATCCACAACTAACCCAACCTCTCCATTTATCCCACATGAAGAGGGATGTAGATATTCTTCTATCCATTGGGCTATATAAGGAGCCCTCCTCCTACCTTTCTATTTACACCTACATTCCTAAATGAGCATAGAGCATACACTATAGCCATTTATCATCTTTGAGCATTCTTCCATTAGAAGAGCTTTCCTTCTCCATTTCTTGTATTCATCCACCCAAGTTTTGAAGTCATATGGAGATATATCAAATGGTCTTGTAGCCATGATTTGACAAGACTCCATTCTTAGAAACCTTAGAATTTCAAGCACATAATCAACTCTTTGATTACTAGAGATCTACATAGGTTCAATCTCATCTTATTTTGGCATTCAATAAGATATAGAAGTTAATTTGTTTAACATATTAGCTTGAAATGTTCATTTCATGTTTAATGTAGAAATGTTGATAGGTTAACTTTGTTTAAGATCTTAACATGATGATGCATAGGTTTAGTTTAGTATTGTATTGAAGTTACTAGGTGTTAGTTTCCACTTTAATTACATTGCTAACTAAGTCGTGTATACACTGTGAAAGATAAAAACACGTGAAGTGCAAAATTACTTACCTCAAACTAGTGAAGCTTGAATCGCATTTGCAACTTGTATGGATCCTATCGATTGTGCTCCAAATAACTGCAAAAGAAATTTTACTCAAAGTTCATGGATCAACCTCCAAAGCACCGCAAACAAATAATGACAATTTGCAGGTATATAATCATATTTTTCCCTCCAACTTGATAAAAAAAAATAGTGGCGGGAATGCATGTTTGTTGTTAGATGGAAACAAAAATAGCTAAATTGTAGCAGGAAATTGTCATCCCCCCTCTCTAGCCACCCCTTAAGTTTAATGAGCCAATTTCCAGGTCAAGATTCCATTTTTTCTGTAGCTGGTTGAAAAAATCATCATGGGACCATCTGCATCAGGATAATAGGAGTTGTAGCGGGTCCATGAGACCATTCCCTCACCATCCTCTTAAACTCTCCTCCTAAAAAAATGGTTCTCATTTTTAAGGAAAAGATTCCAAAATTTCAAGTTAACCTAAATTTATTTTGTCATGAGACCAGCCACTGATCAAAAATAGGAGCAACAACCCACTCCATGGGACCCATGTCTTAGCCTTCACCCTAACTCAAACCTTAATGCTACATTGATATTAGGTTTATGGTAGTATTAGGGTTAGGGCAGGTGTTTCCTATTTTCATGCATTTATCTGTAGTATAATCGTCCAACAAACACCGGAAGGGTTTAAATTTTTGGGTTTCTCCAGTTGTTTTCGGCCCTAGATTTTATTATTTTCTCTGTGCATGGTGTAGATCATACATTGAGTTCCAAAATAAAATTCCATTTCATGCAATGTAAATAGTTGAATGGAACGGTAGTGGCTAGACAAGCGTAGGGCAGGATCTATAGACAAAGGCCTTTTAATGTTCTTCGTCTACTATTTCCTTGCTCATATTTTATTTTCATAAGTCCACTGTTCATTTTCTCCTCTTTTTGGTCAATTTCATTACGTATTTTTTCATCTACATTATGTTTTGTAAGTGTTGCTAATAACACTTAAAGGCATGTTTTGGATATTTCTTTATTGGAAGTATGACCTGCATAATGAATATTTTGATACAAAGTTTCTCGTGTAAGTCGTATGTGAAATCTTGTCATCTTAAGGATTCATCTGAGTCATTTTAAAATGACATTTTGGTTAGGATTTTTGGTACCCTAAGTTTAGGGTTTGGGGTCTTGGTGTTAGGAGTATTGTTCCATTAAGGTAGGCTTTCTTATATGAAGGTTTTACTTCCATTCATTTAATGGGTTTGGGTGTGCAAGGATTTTTCCAATGGGCAAGGTTTTCAAGCGGTATTGTTATACGGCTAATAGGAGAGAGTTTTGGTATAGGTTTTTAGGTCATTAGTCTAGAGTTTAAGTGTCTAATTATTTTTTTTCAGCAATTATGATTGTTTTAGATTAGTCATGTTTTTAACTTGTTATTGTTACAGTACTACACTTCATTGGACTGTTAATTTTTAAAACATGAAGGGGGCCAAAAAGTAGCATAGGTATTAATACAAACCATATTTTGGGAAATAATTCACCTAATAAATAGTGGTATATTCATTTCAAAAGAGATGCACAGTGTTGCATGTTGAGTACTGACAGTTGTCACATGGAGGAGACTAGTGTTCATATTCGTATGCTTCATCAATTCTAAAGCTACAGATAGATTATAACAACTACTAGTAACTACAGATAAATTATAGGATAAGTGTTTCCTACTCCATAAATTTAGAGCTTCTGGCTACGTTTCAGTACCTGATGGTCCCATGAATTTATTAGAAATCAGTTACAGGAAATAAATAATCTCGCCCTTGAACATAAGAGCTCCATTTTTCAAACCTTGTCTGGATATGGGACTAAGATTTATTTTTCACAATATAGGTTTAGGGAAATTTGATCTTTATTAACCTGCAACTTATGAGTAATCTACAATTGGTTTTAAAAATATCACTGCCCCTAAATTTTTCTCAACAGCACCTGTCAATATTTAAGGATCCCCCTACCCCATGTGACCATGGCCTTATTTACAATCATGTAATAATTTTGTTAATATGTGAGACCATTTGCAAAAAAAAATACAAGCAGTAGTAGCCCCCTACATATAGGTAAGTATTATATTACTCAAGGGCTTTTGGTGAAATTTGATAGTTAGGAGAATTATGAAGTGAAAATATGTGGGTGTTTGTCTTGTTCACGTGTAGGGTTAAAAACAAATGAGTGCCATACTGTAACCATTACATGCCATAATTTATATTAGTGTAATTTGCATACTTTTATGTATCTTATGTAGTTTTCTAACTAGCTTGCCCTGATTTTTTATATCTATTCTACTAAAACTCTTTAGTGGTTTCATTTTTCTCTGTGGTAGCTTTTCTCACTGGTGGATGTTTCTAATATCTAAAGATTGTGAGATATGGGGATCATGTTTTTGATAATGTATTAGTCCATCCTTCAATCTGTTGGTTTTTAGTTAGGAGAATACTTATTTTGTTGTTTTGATCAGCTTTGATTCACCCTTTTGACATTAATTTCCCATCTCTTTGTTAGTTATTTTTAGATCATACAGTGTGGCTGGGATTTATAGTTGATTACTATTACAAAAAAAAACTTCAAAAGTGTTTGGATACAGACTCTAGTAGTTATTGAAGGAAGTTGACACCAAGAATTGGTATAAGGGTGGCATGTCCAATTGTCATCGCAAATTGAAATTTCAGTTTGTAGAAAACTATTGAGAAGGTCAAACTAAAATTGCATTGAAATGTCACATCACCAATTACAGAGTTAAATTTTTCCAGTAAGGACAATAACTAGTGAACCCTTGATAAAAGGATAATCAAACAAGGAGGAATGGATTTTATGTTGGGATTTTCCTTTTTTGATATTGATTTCATGAAGAGATCTGTTGTTTATGTACACCAGTGATCATTTTATCCTTTATAGTCCTACTTCTATTGATTTAGGTCTATTTACTTATTATAGATGACTTGTTTGTATGAAGAGCATTTAACTAACTACATATTAAGTGGTATGTTCAAAGGCATATCAACATCCACATTTGATATGAAAACCATTTTTCACTTACCAACATAAATGATGATTCCACACTTTTAACATTTGCAAACAACGGTTGAAGTGATTATGTATTTACCCAAAATACTTAGTTAGCTTATAAAAGAGTTATAGACATTTCTCTAATTAAAATTTAGAGGTCTTTGACAAGCTTCTAGTTAAAATAATTAGTTAAATTAAATTTCCATACTACAAAAGTATGGATCTATTAGAACTAGCACCGGACTAAAGGGTTTACCATATTTGAGTAGAGAAAATGTGCATGGGTCATAATACAAAAATGAGGAATTTGCATGGAAATCAAAAAGCTTGATCAAAACCAGTCCATTTGGAAATAAGGTTAAATGGCAATAATATCACATAGTGGGAAATATCACAAGTTGAAAACAAAAGATAAATAATTATAGAGCAGTGTGAACTGCAGTAGTTGGGTTCCCCATTGAAATTATGTTTCTAAATAGATTGGCAACTATTGCATATTATATCAAAATCAGTCAACATTGTAGTGTTTTAAGTAGAAATGGAGGCACTTTGATATTTAGGGTTGTATGTCGATTTCTCTGTATTGAAATACTATTATTGATAAAAGATGCATTCATGAGGGTTTTTTTAATTAACTTGTGATTAACTCATTGCCCAACTTTTCACCAACTTTACTCACATGAAATATAACATTTTATAACATAAATATATATGTTGTTGAGGTACACAACATGTCGGCATGTTTAATGTGTTTTAATATCAAATTTAGAAGTAATATTTAAACATTTTACCCAAGACCATCATTACTTAAAATAACATGTTGAAATGAAAATGAAGCATATGTTTTTACTCTAAAGATTTTGGACAAATATTCCAACACTCTCTTCACCGTTGTTGAGGGCTTATTAATTTTGAGATTTGTTGTTTTTATTTCCCTCATATATATGGATCCATACAACTTGCATAT
This sequence comes from Taxus chinensis, assembly GCA_019776745.2. Taxonomy (NCBI): domain Eukaryota; kingdom Viridiplantae; phylum Streptophyta; class Pinopsida; order Cupressales; family Taxaceae; genus Taxus; species Taxus chinensis. The sequence continues at coordinate 30,464,390 of CM034152.1, forward strand.
TGTTGCAATGGGGGTTTGGATACTTGACAACAGTGTAGATTGTAGAGCTCACTTGGTCTAGAACATTGTCTATTTGCATTAGGCAAGGTCATTCATTAAACTTTCAACATATCATACATTTTCCCCACATATCTTTGTATTTTATGTATGGGAAAGGGTTTAACTCCAACCCATATCTAGCTCTCTTGTTCATTCTTGATTTGTTTATTTTCTTCCTTTTTTTCCTGGACACAATAAAATTGATCTCTGTGTGTGTGTGTGTGTGTGTGTGTGTGTGTGTGTGTGTGTGTGTGTGTGTGTGTGTGTGTGTGTGTGTGTGTGTGTGAATACATATTTTAGTGCAAGAGAAAAATAGTGGAGGCCACACTAGAGGGTAGCCCTGAAAGGGCGACTAATTATCTAATGGCCTTACAACTTGTGGTGTTAGAAGTGGCCAAGGGTCGGTTGGATGTTGGGCAGTCTCCAAAGGGGGGTTGTGGCGAGTGTGGAGTTGAGCAAGCCATGGGAAGGTTGGAGTGTTCCTATTGGATCTGAGACCTTTAATCCACCCACATATTTCATTTTTATTCACGCATAATAAATGGAGCTGTACCATTTAAGCAGAGGGACCTAGAGGCTCAAAGCATTGGCGGAAATCCACCAATTTGTTTATCTAAAAAAATTTCTTGTGACATAGAAGAGGGGTGAGGGTTTGTGGGGGATGGCTGTCCCACCCTCCCCCATCATTATTATTTTTTGTTTAATAAAACAACATAACCCCTATCCAAAAGAATTCGACCCAAGGTAAATTTGGTAAGGATTTTTTTTCAATGTATTTTTTTTTCTTTTTTTACTATCATTTGATTTTAAAACAATTAACTACATACATACATAGATGCATACATATCAAACAAGAATTATGTTTAAAACAAAAAAATGATTTATTTCATACAATATGAGAAAATAATTTGTTGGTTTTTTATCAGAACTAAAATGGAAAATGTAGATTTCAAATTTAAAGGATAAACTACTATAACTTTTTCAAATTAAACATCTCCTCTCTTCATTCCAAACAAAACATATAACAAAAATTAAGCTTATATCACTACCATTGTCTTTCTAAAATGCACAAACTAAATAATAGACAAATATTGAACTTATAAAATCAACAAGTTCATTAAATTGTAATTTCTATTAAAGAAGAAAACAAGGTGCAAAGCTTTCAGATTTCATAAGGAAGAGGAAAAATGGTCTTCTATTTTGATTCATAACCTTACATTGTTCCTTTCTTTAAAAAATTGAACTATCTTATTTTTCTAAAAGCCTCTTCAAGAGGAAAACATAATTTTAAGATCAACATTTTAAGTTCATGAAGCAAGGAGCTAATTTCAGCAACTTAAAATAATAAACCACATTCTGCTACAACATTCACACCCATAATTCAATTCTTCAGTGGACATGCTACAAAATTTTATATATGTTTTTACATAATGAAGAGAACAAATTTAAAATGCATGTTTTACAATCCCTTATCACAAGAGGAAATAACATGCTCAAATTTCAAATGAAATTTAATTCCATGCACATAGAAGAAACCTACAACTTTTTAAAACTATTATTCAAACTCTATGCCATTCAAGAGTAGCTCCAAAACCCATGAGAAACCAACTTGTTTACCTCCCAACTTATGGGCATCAATACATTTCTTAAGGTGGACCAAAAGGACATGCTAGCCTCCCTCCAAGTCCATGTGAAAGAGGGAGAGGTATGTCACAAACTAGTAGTAGAAAAGGTCACTAAAACACACACACAAATACAACATTTAAGAATTTACACAAAAAAATATGAGAACAAATCCAACAAAGAATTAGAGAAGCACCAAACTTCTCAATGAGGGAAGAGGGGATAAGATATCCCATGAATTACAAAATTTAGAACCAAGTTAAACATAATAAGCCACCATCTCCTTATCTCTCCATAAGATATCAAAATTCTCTTCTTATCTCTCCATAAATTCACCTCTCATCTCTCCATTCCCTTCAAACCAAATGAAGAGATGAACCAAAGTTCCTTCAAACTTGTCCATCAAGCATGAGGGTGAGTACAAAGGGGATTATTCTCTCTTCCCACACCCAAAATCCATTCCATTAAAATTTGAATGTGAAAACAAAAGACAAACAATTTAAACAACCAATTTTAATCCACACAATACACTTTTTACCATTTCAAAACAAGAACGAAATTTGAGTTAAGAGGAAGTGCTCCAAACCAAGCTTCCACAATCCGCTTCCTTCTCCTTGTAAGCTCCCAAAAGCAAACCCAAAAGCAAGAAAAAAATGAAGCAAGTAACTCCAATCCCATCCACAAGAGGGGATGATATAGAAAAAGAGAAACTCAAAAAACCCAATGGTAGGGTGACAAGTGTCACCCTCCACTTATGTTGCAACCAACCCAAAAATTCCCAATATTTGCATCTCAAAAACCATAAATAAAAGATAAAAAAGAAAATATCCATGCAATCATGGAGGATGCCCACATCCTGACACCATTTACATACTCAATAAAATTCATAAAAGAGGAGGGAGAAAGAGGGGAAAAATAGCCAAATGGGCTCAATTTTCCTTGGAAAGAGCCCACCCAACCCTAGGTATAGGGCCTAGGGGCTCTTTCCATGGAAACATTTGTCCATAACTTGCCTTATACACGTCTTAAATGTCATTTTTTTCCCAAATCCGAGTTTGGGGAAAAGATGACATTTATGAGAAGTAGTTGGGCTCACCTAATCCATGATTAGGTGTTCCAAAACCCCCATTAGGAAGAACAAAGCAAGACATAAACCCAAATTTGCATAATGCTAAGGGGTTAGATCTAAACACAAGATCAAAGCTAATAGAAAGGATGATTAGAATTATTATTAACAATGTCGTAGTAAGAGGGGGTTAGTAAAACCAAATAAGAAGTAATAATACAACATCACAAGGTGGGGTGGGGGGATAATAATCCACAACAATAACCAAGGTCAAGTAAAGTGACCCATAACAAAATAACTAGGAAGGAAATTTTAGCCCTTAAGGCCCATTGTGTTTGTTCGAGACATCCCCCAATTGAGTCCCACATTTCTCACGTGGCTAAACTTGTCATTTGCACACTCAAGTTAAACATTATACCTGTCCAATAATAGCTAGCAAATACGACAACAATATAACAATATCTCAACGATAATCCACACATAATCATCTAGTTAGTGAATAATCAAACTATGATCAATCATCAGTGTAACAAGAGGGAAAACACGATAATACATCTACGACATATATATACCATCATGCAAGATCTTGTAATCTAGTCATAACATCACATCAATACCATAAGATAATTAAACATATTGGCATCACATGCCCTCTAAATCCCTGTCATGAAATGAGTTAACATCCAATATCAACATATAATTATCCATGTAATGTAACAACATTATAATCAAAATGAAAGACATATGATAGTCAATGTCTCAATCAAAGTAACATGGTACTAACAATGAGTCAACATAGTCCATAATGGGAATCAAAATAGGTGGGCACTACATGTGGTTATGCTTGGCTTTCACCTCATTTTCCCATGGTAAGCAAGCTCAATACCCGATGGGGATTGTGATCCTCTCTGAGTCTCCATCAAGCTGGAGAAGGAGATTTGATATTGTTTGGTCCACTTGTGTGGAACCCAAAATTGCTCACTTTTAGTGGCACGTTCTTCACCAAGGCCTTCCGCTTGGTCCTGCCTAGTTCACCTTAGTGTTTCAGCCCCCAAATGCCCCTTCTGTGGTCATTTGGAAACCCTGTCTCACCTTTTTTGGTGTTGTCACAATGGCCAGAAGGCTTGGAATTGGATTTAGTCTTTCTTCCTCCCCTTCCATCTAGAGTGCTTTACTTGGCGACATGCTCTTTTAAGAGACAATCCTTGGATGCCCCACAAGCTTTCCCAAATTTGACATGCTTTCAGAGGGGAAATAATTTTTTGGCTTTGGAAAGAAAGAAATTTTTGTTTATTTGCTAATGTTGAAGTTGACCAACAGTTCTCTATTTATAACAAATCTATGGTTATCGTGAATGTATTGTTATAGATTCAAGTTCAAGCCAACAAAGTGGTGATTGGGGTGGAACATCTCCAAACAGTTCTTCATCATTGGGGCGATGCCCCTTGTAATGTTGCTCACTAGCTGCCACTCCCCACTACAAGGTGGTGCCAATGGTCGTTCTAGAGGTGGTGGTCGATGGAGCCTCTTGCAACATCGCTCATTCAGCCAGGCCCGCCAGTCCCCTCGTAGCTAGCCTCCGCAGAGGAGATTCCTTCCTCTACTTTCAGTGTGCCACCGATGTTGGGATACCCCTCACCACCTAGCCATCTCAGCTGGGGCTCGCTGGGACTCGATGGCTGCCCTTGAGCTGTGCACTTGTCCTCTCAAAATTCTCCTTCTTTTGAGAAGTTCAAAATTGAATTTTTTTGAAGTTAGTGCCTTTTCTGTTGTTTTGATAAAGGGAAAAGTCAAGAAGTCGGAAAAAACTGCATCTTTTGAGTCATTTTGTGCAATTTGTGCATTTTTCAGACATTTTTGTCCCAGATGTCCCAAGTTCATTCGGGCTCCCTGTTCACCAACCGGCCGGTTTACCCAAAATTTGTTTTCTTGCGGGCTCGTCAGAACTTTTTGTTCCAGATGTCCCAAGTCACTCTGGCTCACTGTTCACCTTTTACCTGTGTTAGCCGCATCACACACTTCGCGTACCCGCGTCCCTCATGTCCCATAAACATTTGTGCATTCTATCCCCACGTTCCCCGCATCGGCCGAATCGCTCTTTCGCGTCCCACGTGTCCCAAACAAACCAAAGGCCATCTGGGATATTTTTTCTTGCTCTTCCCAAATATCTTACTTTTCAAGTTGGTAGATGCGTATTTAATGCACATTTATTATATTTCTCTCTCCTAAATGGCTATTTAATAAGCTACCCCGCTACACATTTTTGCACACTGCTTTCTTGTTATCAATTTCTCATACCTTCGCAATCGAAATTTCTTTACGCATACCCATTCCCCCTGCAATTTCATCAAGATTTCAGATTGTGACTTTGTTTTCGGATTGCTATCAACATGAAGATCAAATTCCAAGGTCAGGAGCAAGTTTCACTGCTCGAATCTGCCGTTCCCAATATCGGGGAAAGTGAAGTTTGTCACCTGGACTTTGGGGATTTCTGGACTAGGATGACAGACTCGAACCCCTCTCCTATGGCACAAATGATTCACGATAGTGGCTTGGCATTCGCCGTCGGTTTCCCAATCTCAGTACAATGTGTAGATACGGTACTCGCTTGCGGTACTCATTTCAATCCCAATTCAAGCGAACTAACGAATGTGCATGGGGAGCTCATTACCAAGCTCGATGCTGCTACCATTGGCACTGCCCTAAGGATTCCAGAAATGGACAATTCTATAGTAATCTCTCAGAACTAGGCGCAGGCACTCTTCGACCAGGACAATGAAAAATACAAGGCAAGGGTGGCAAAGTCTTGGCTTAAAACCCCTAAAAAGGGAGCATCCCGTCTGTCCAAAGCTCTGTTTCGTGCCGATTTTAATGAGGAGCTATCAGACTTCATAATCCTACTAGCTCAGGTCATGGGCTTACCCTCTACCAATGAGTTCCATTTCTGGATGTGCCCACTTATCAACATGGTGTGCAAAGGAACTCAGAATATCAACTGGGTAGAAATCATCAGCATGAACCTAGCAGAGCAACTGTCCAATGTACAACAAACAAAGAAGTTTTACATGACTTCATATCTGATGTATACCCTAGCAGCATCAAGGCAATGGTTTGGATTCACATACATTGATGCTCATAAAGGTGACCCTATATATGCTTACTGTCCTCAATTCACCTTGGACACTAGCAATCACAACTTTAGGAGGGTGAATGATGCTTTCACCATGTACATTGTAAGACTTCTGGAGAGCGACACAGCGAGGAGGTTCTCTGATGAAGCCATGAGCCTAATATCAAAGTATGGTGCCTACTTCATTCAGTTCAGAAAATTCTCCTATATCAGGCTTGCAGGCTATGAGAGCACCCCTCTCAAGCTCCCTATGTTATGCAACGATAAAATGGCCTTGATCAAGGTATGCAGGCAATTGGACAAGTTACACAGAACCTGCAGGGATAAGAAAATCACTGGCCTGCACTTCCATATATCTTTGGGAAACTACACCTGCAAGACGACTCTAGATGCACAGAACATAGAGAGAGCCCTGGCCCCCATCACTATCCATTTCTTTAGGCCAAGAACTTGTTTTGACTTGAAGAGATTTATTGAACAGAACCTCAGAATCAATTACCATCATATGGCAGACACAAAAGACTATTGGGCTGACTGTGTTGATGATTTTGAGGCAAGGAGGAGACACTATGGCAGGTTTTCTCTCCAACTGATCCAAGAGCTTAACTTGTACCAAGTTCCTGAAGGGCTTCAGGATGATAATTCCGACCTGTTTTCATACGAATATGACAACTTGGTCAAACACACTCTCTTGGAGGATTTGGATTGGTTCAAAAAGGAGAAGGATGATCTGGCTAAAATTTTAGCCCCTGTCTTAGTAAGAACCAAAATCTGGTTTGACAAGAGAGTTCGTGAGCTTAGAAGGAATTCAGGGGAATCCTCCTCCAAGGATACTTCAACTCCAAGAAAGGAGGCATTGACACCCAGTTCGGAAGCACCTGTGCAGACCCCTCCTGCCTCATCAACTAAAGGTCCTACATCCTCCACTCCTTCCTCATCCACCCTAAGTATATCAGAAGAAAATCAAAGAAGTCAAGAAGGAGCCTGTTGAAGAAGATCTCTTGATGAAACATTTAGAATTTCCCTCAGGACTAGAGAACATCATTGTTCTCAGTGAAAGTGAGGAGAGTGAAGTGCTAGTCTCTATAAACACTCCAGAAGCCCCAACGGATAAAGAAAAGGAAGTTCAAAGCACAGAGCTTCTGAGCACCATTGACTCCTCTGTACCAGAAACCCCAAGTGCCCCACACATATCACAACTAGAAGCAACGGAAGTGCACACTTTGAGTGCAATGAGTTCTCTTTCTCTTGGTCCTCTTGCCCCACCTTCTTCTTCCTCTTCTTTTGCATGGGTACAACCTTTCGTTGATAGTAGGAAGATAAAGTCTTCCTCTCGGATCTCGGGACCCAACTTTGATGCTGTGGCGGCCTTATTGGGTACTACTCCTCCTACTCCTACCAAGAAAGCAAGGACCACCTCACGAATAGTATCCAATGCTCAGGGCCAGCAATTCCTGGAGATAGCCAAGCCCAAGGTTGATAAGCCAGAACAAGAGTTGCATGCATCTGATCTAGAGCTCTCAAGGATCCCCATGGTAGAATCCACCCCTGAAGGTGAGATTCAAAATCTTCAAGAAACAGTCACCAGAGTCATTGGAAGAGTGGAAAAAGGGCAACAAACAATAGAGTAGTTAGAAGAGAAATCTCAAGTTCTTGCAGGTTTCATCAAGTCACTTGTTGTCCAAAGATAAAGTTTTAGACCCCACCCCATTGACTACTCTTCCACCACCTGTGATCCTCAGCCAAGAAGAAGTCCAAAGTATCAAGGATATACACAGATATTCCATCTATGGAAGGGATATGGAGGCCATGGTGGATGATATGCTCGTTGTAGGATTGAATTTCATTGGTGAAGCCTTCAAACTCAATGAGAAGGTAACTAATCTGTAACAGAAACTCTCTTCCACCATTGGAAATATAGATAAAGAGCTCAAACTCTAGAGTAGCTGTATAGTAGACCTTCGCCTCATAGGGCAGGCTGATGAAAATTTTTTAATGGCAAGCAAGGTCTTTGATGATGCAAAGGATAACTTGTCAAAATCATGGGTGTACAGTGTGGAATAGAAAATCAAGGTGCTAGAAGAGGCTTTGGGAGAATTGAGAAATAACTGGCAGAAGGGTGAGGCCTTCAAGACTTTGGTGGTATCTACTTTCAAGGATATACATTGCCACCTCCATGATGAGACCTCTGGTGTGCCTCTCTCCTTGCAAGAAATCAAAACTCAATTCAGAGCTTTTGTCAAAGATAATTTGTTTAAAGAGGATTCTGTCTCCAAATAAAAGGTGAAGGAAATTTTCTCTCTCCAGTCTTCTATCGAAGAAGCCAATAAATATTATCCTACACATGTCAAATTTGAAAAAGAGATGGAGAAGTGCCTCAGATTTTGGACCCAATCCACTGCCAACATGTCAGTCCCATGTGGCAAAGACATAGCAGAAGCGTTAAAAAGGTTTAGACAGCAGATCCTCAAATCAGTGGGCCCTTCTCAGTCATGAACACTTGTCTTCTTCTCCTAAATTTTCTCTCTTATTTCTTTCCTCATCTCGGATTTATTGTAATTAGTTGGGGTTCTGCGTTAAGCATCCTATTTAACTAATCACTATTTTAAAAAAAGGTAGTTACCAAGCGTAACTGATTTGTAAAGCTATATAATGGCCTCTCTTCACCATTTTGAAGGAGGGGGGAACTTGGATTATTTTTGAAAGTGTAAGAAATCATAAAGCAATCAATACAAAAGGATCTTCTTTCTTTGTTCATCTGATTCTTTTTATTCGCAAGCTATCTGTTGAATATTGTTAGATCATTTGTCTGCATTATGCTAAGAAGCTTTGTATTCTTGTAGATGTTATTTATGGAACTGTGTGTCTTTTCAAATTGCATCTCATTAATTTGAGTACAAATGGTCTCATTCCAATTCATTATATTCTGGCACGCATAAGGAATTATTTTGTCATCTATAATTCTGGAGAATGCTTTTCTGCTCATTTCCACATCTTCATTCCTCTGTACTTTTGTGATTGATGATCTATTAAAAAATGCTTTCATGATATCCAAGTTCCGTAGTAAAACTATGCTATGTACATATGTAAATAAGTTTTTCTTTTGAATAAGGGAACCTCTCCCACTAAAGAGGAGGGACTTCTTGTCCCCTGACTGTTGTTCTTCTTGAAGTCCTTTTTTGATGACCAACAGTTTTTGGTACTACTGGGGATATCGTTTCTTGAATGTATTACAGTTCCATAATCATTTATCGATCATCCTTTGATCTGGTGACTCCACATTTTACTCACAGGAGAAGGGCCCGTGGTATTGAAGATTCTCAGTTTTAGCTTTTGGAACAACAGAGTTTTCCCTTCCCTTCAATAGGAAGAAATAGAAGAGCTTGTTCAACAAGCATTCCTCCTATCAAAAGTAGAACCCCCGTGGGTGGTTTTTCTTCATAACAACTCGGTCCTAATCTCTTTTCTCTGATTCTTGCTGGTGTTTCAGTTCCCCTTCAAGCCATTTTTCCAAGAATGGTGGTACCATTGCCTTGGGGCCATCGTGTTGGGCCTCTCGCCCTTCCTCAACCTTTGCATGAGTTACCTAGAGGTAACCGGAAGAACTTTCCCAAATTTAGAGGTGATGGTAAGGTACATCCTGATGAGCATATTGCGGCCTTCATAGTTACATGTGGAGTTCTGGGGGTTGAACATGAAGATGTCTCAGTGAGGATTTTTGTTGAAACTTTACAAGATAATGTGGCTGATTGGTTCTATCACCTTCCAGCTGAAGCTATCACTAGCTGGAACACAATGAGAGCAAGGTTTGAGAATCGTTTCAAACCGGTGCAGAAGACGTGCATGCTTTTCTGACCCAAATTTCTCAAATAAAGAAGGAATCATAAGAACCCATGAGAGAATTTGTGGCTCGATTTAACAAATTTATTAACAAAATCCCACCTGATACTCAACCTGTAGATCAAATTCAAAAATGCTTCTTCCTGAATGCCCAATTGCCTGAAGTTAGTTATGCATTAAGGAGAGCTAATCTTGTGACATTGGCCGAAGATCAAACTCTTGCTGTTAGTGTTGAAGACGATTTAATCATGTCCAAGAAGTTGAGAAGAGACCCTTCTAAATCTAGGTCTTTCCCTTCCTCCTCTTCCACTCCTGGGCCTAATACTGATCCACTAGTACAAAAACTTGCAAATGATCTCATCGCCATTAAGAAACAATTGGCTCAGCACGCCCCCTATGCAGACGTTCCAAGGAGGAATTTTCAGCCCATAAATCATTTTCCTACTTCTCAGACAAGGCTAGCACTTGAAGGACCACCTATTAAAGTCCCTGTTAACACAACCTATGAAGTTGAAGAGCCGGAGGATGAAGAGGTTAGTGAATATTGTGAAGAATTTGTCGAAGAAGTCGATGAAGAAGCAGAGGAACTTGAGGGATCTCGAGTTAATTTCTTCACTACTGAAGGTGTTGATGAAGAAGATGATTATGACGAAGTAGTAGCGGACATGAATAGCGAATCATATGCTGTCATGACTCGAGAGAAGACAAAAAAAAAGGAGAAAGTGATGCAGCCAGCCAAAAGATCCAAGGAACATCCAACGACTATCCCTGTAATTGCAAAAAGAGGATTTCCTATTCCCATTACGTCCACACCCAAGGTGAGTCCTGTCAATTCTGCTACTAAAGTTACTTCTTTTTCAACTCCTAAGACTGATAAGCCTAGGGTTCCAAGCGAGGATAGCTCGTCCACTTCTGGGTCTTTCGATATCATTGATCACATGAAAAAGACCAAGGTTCAAATCTCAGAGGCTGAGTACTATCAAACCCACCCCAAGGATTTTGCCAAAATGGTCCACTTTGTCAATTCCCATTCCAAAAATACCTCTAAAGGCCTCCTACCCACTCCATCTTCTACACCACAACCCAATCTGGTAGCCTCTGTCACCTCACCTAATGACAAGATCAAACCATTCTATGTAACCCTCCTTACAGCTGGCCATAGACTCAACAACTGCGTCATAGACTCAGGAACATCAGACAATGTGATGCCTGCCAAAGTAGCCCATGCCTTGGGCCTAACTCTCACACGCACTTATGGGTCTTGTTATTCTATGGAAAGTAAGGAAGTACCGCTAGTCAGAAGGATTAAGGATGCACAAGTCAGCTTTTGTTGCTTTGCCTGAGAAGAAGGTTTTGGCCACTATCCTAGTAGCAGACATTCCTCCTTCATATGGAATGCTACTAAGTAGGAATTTCTGTAAAGATGTGGGAGGAGAAATTCAAATGGATTGGTCACATGCCCTCATACCTGTTAATGGGAAAATGAAGAAGTTGTTGCCTGAGAAGCAGTCTGAGTATATCGTACAAAAAACAGATGATCCCAAAGCACAAATACTTTATGAGGATATGGGGCATGGAAACTATATGATTATGTCTCTTGAGGAGATCCAACTTCCCAAAAAATCACTTAAGGATCCTAATGGTGTTTGGATATTAGAGTTTGATGGAAGTTGTTCCTCAGCTGGTTCTGGAGCCGGTGTAGTATTAGTGTCTCCTGAGGGAAAGGTTTTTTCCTTTCTCATTCAAGTTACAATTTGAAAATACTAATAATATAGTAAAGTATGAAGCTCTCATTCTTGGGCTTCATGTGGCGAAAGAAAAGGGTGTGAAGAATCTTCTAGCTCGCGGAGACGTGGAGCTGATTGTTAAGCAGGTTAGAAACCTTTTCCAGGTAAAGAATAGAAGGTTGAAACATTACACGAATCAGGTGTGGGACTCCATCGAATTTCTCAATGCCTTCTCCATTGAAGCAGTGCCTAGGGAGAAGAACACCAGGGCTGATTCACTAGCAGTCTCAGGGTCATTGCTGATACCTCATCCTGACTTCTCTCAAGATAGGTTTACCATTGAAATGATCCATAGGCCCAGTGTACTTGATAATGCAAGTAACTGGCAAGTTTTCAATGATGATCAACATTTGCTTTCTTTCTTAGAACTCAGGGATAACTTTGAACAATTGTACTTTGAAGGAAGTGACAATTTACCTCGTGAAAGTGTGCCTTCCGATAAAGAAGATGTCAATGAAGAAGAGATGGATCAAGATGGGTGTATCAAACTCAAAGGGAACAAAATTCCAAAGGGACTGGTGAGTTTAGAAGAATTTTTTGACAAGCATGAAAGGTATGTGAAGTCTAAAGCTTCTACTGGATCACAACAATCAGATGAGTATGATAAAACTAATATTGGGAGTTCCATTGACCCTAAACTCGTGAACATTGGGAAATGTTACACGCTGGAAGAAAAGAAGAAATTAATTAATCTTTTAATGGAGTATAAATATGTTCTTTCTTATTCTTATGAGGATCTAAAAGCTTTTCAACCCAAGGAGATGTAGCATTTCATCCCTCTCAAACCAGGTATTAAGCCTTTCAGGAAGAAACAAAGGCAATACAATCCCAAGATAGCTGACACCATCTTTCAGGAAATACAGAAGTTATTAAAAGCCAAAATCATTTTTCCTATCCACCATTCAACATGGATTGCCAACATTGTGCCCATTAGAAAGAAAAATGGTGAGATTCGTATCTGTGTTGACTTCAGAAATCTGAATCAAGCTTCTTTAAAGGACAACTATCCTTTTCCCATGATGGATCAAGTCTTACAAGCTGTAACGGGATCTGAAATGTTGTCTATGCTTGATGGCTTCTCAGGATATAATCAGGTAGAAGTTAATACCACAGATCAACACAAGATGGCCTTCACTACCCCTTGGGGTACCTTTGCCTACAAAAGGATGCCTTTTGGGCTCATTAATGCCGGTACCACTTTCTAGAGAGCTATGGACTTGGCCTTTGGAAGTTTAAAAGGGAAGTGTATTGTCGTGTACCTTGATGACTTGACTGTATTTTCCAAAGTAAGGGCAGATCATTTTCAGCACCTGGAAATGGTTCTTCTGAAATGTAGAAAACATGGGATCTCTTTAAATCCTAAGAAATATGTCTTCTGTGTCACAGAGGGAAAATTGTTAGGGCATGTTGTCTCTAAAGACAGTATAAAAATTGATCCTGAGCGAGTTCAAGATATTCAACAAATTCCCCTTCCAACCAGAAAGAAGGGAGTGCATTCTTTCTTTGGTAAGATTAACTTCCTAAGAAGATTCATCCCTGATTTCACAGAGCTAACCTTGAATATCTCTCAAATGATGAAGGGAAAACAGACGTTTGGCTGGTCTCCTGAAGGTAAAGAATCCTTTGAAGGTATTAAAAGGGCTATTGCTAAGACTCCCGTCTTAGCATGTCCAGATTTCAGTAAAGATTTTATTATCTATTGCTATGCCACAGGTAACACCCTGGCTACTGTTTTGACTCAAGAAGATTCTGATAATCATGAACTCCCAATTGCATTTATGAGCTACATTCTAAAAAATCATGAGTTAAAATACACCATAATGGAGAAACATGCTTTCGTAGTGGTTAAAGCTGTCAAGCAGTTTCGTTTTTACATTCTTAACTCTCACTCCACAGTATTTGTACCTGATACAACCATCAAGTCCATTCTCACACAACAGGAGTTTGGATCCAAGAGAGGAAACTGGGTGGCCAAGGTTCAAGAATATGACATTGACATCAGACCAACCAAGCTCGTCCGTGGAAAAGGCCTGTGTGAACTCATCGCTGAGGGAGCTAGACATGAGTTACCAAAGGATAAAGTTGATCTTCCTACTGTTCTGTTTCTTGGCTCAATTGATGAATGGTATGCAGATATCGCACACTTTCTCACATATGGAGAATGTCCCTCTCATTTGACTGCCAAAGAGAGGAGAGATATTAAGCTAAGATCATCCCAATATGTGTTGTGGGAAAATGCCTTGTTTAAGCGTGGGTTGGATGGAAGATTTCTAAAATGTGTGGACAAGGAACAACAGAGGAAGCTGCTTTTGGATTTTCATAATCAAGCATGTGGAGGGCAATACTCATCAACTGTCACTGCTCATAAGATTTTTCGTGCAGGATATTACTGGCCTACCTTGTTCAAAGATGCATCAAAGTGGATTGATAAATGTGAAGCTTGTCAAACCTTCATGGGTAGACCCAAGTTGGCTTCTTTTCCCCTTAAACCAGTTGTGATCGAAGAGCCTTTTCAACAATGGGGTTTAGATTTCATTGGAACACTTAATCCTTCTTCTAGTGCTGGTCACACCCATGTATTAACTACCACAGATTATTTTACTAAATGGGTAGAAGCCATTCCAGTGAAAAGTACCACTTCAGAAGTAGTATGTAGTTTTATCAAAGAAAACATCTTGGTGAGGTTTGGTGTGCCAAACAAGATCGTGATGGATAATGCTTCAAATCTTTCTTCAACTGAAATGATGGATTCTTGTTATGGATATGGCATCTCCCTGGCTCACTCCTCAGATTATTATCCTCAGGGGAACGGACAAGCAAAATCGACAAACAAAAATCTGGTGGCTATAATAAGGAAATTAGTTAATGAATCTCAGAGGAACTGGCACAAGAAACTCTATGATGCTCTTTGGGTAGATAGGGTCACACCTAAAAGAGCCATTGGGATGTCTCCTTTTAAGGTAGTATATGGAGTAGAAGCTCAATTTCCCGTAACAGTGGAACTACCAGCCTTGCATTTAATGAAGGCCATTGAAGACACCAGTTTCAATGATTCTTTGGATAAAAGGATCATGTACCTTCACAAATTGAATGAGGATAGATTGAAGGTCGCTGATAGAATATCTACTCACCAACAAAAAGTAAAGGCCTTGTTTGATAAAAAAGCCAGATCCAAGGATTTCAAAGTTGGAGACATTGTTTTGCTGTGGGATAAAAGGCATGAACCTCATGGCAGCCATGGCAAGTTTGATTCTCTTTGGCTCAGACCTTTCAAGATCAGGCACTTTGCTGGTGAGAATTATTTTTACCTTGATTATATGGATGGTTCTTCCCTCCCACTTCCTTATAGTGGGAAGTACCTAAAATTGTTTAAGTCTTAAGTGATCAGGAAGTCCTTTGTATATTCTGTATAGCAGTGTGCGTGTGTTTCCCCTTCTTGTTTTTGTTGTTTTGTTTGTTTTGTGTGTTGTCTTCTGTGTTGGTTTGCTTTTGACTCCGTGGCCCAATGGATAAGGCACTGATCTGCTTTCCCTATATTTTTTGAGAGTTCTTGCCTTGTCTCATTTCTTTAGACTTTAGCCAAGTCATCCCCAGAAGGAGCCAGCTGTTGTCCTCTCAAAATTCTCCTTCTTTTGAGAAGTTCAAAATTGAATTTTTTTGAGTTAATGCCTTTTCTGTTGTTCTGATAAAGGGAAAAGTCGAGAAGTCGGAAAAAATGTGTCTTTTGAGTCATTTTGTGCAATTTACGGGTCTGTCAGACATTTTTGTCCCAGATGTCCCAAGTTCATTCGGGCTCCCTGTTCGCCGATCGACCACTTTACCCAAAATTTGTTTTCTTGCGGGCCCGTCAGAACTTTTTGTTCCAAATGTCCCAAGTCACTCAGGCTCGTTGTTCACCTTTCACCCGCATTGGCCACATCGTGCACTTCACGTACTCGCGTCCCTCATGTCCCATAAACATTTGTGCATTCTGTCCCTACGTTCCCCGCATCGGCCGAATCACTCTTTTGCGTCCCACGTGTCCCAAACGAACCAAAGGCCATCTGGGCTATTTTTTCCCACTCTTCCTGAATATCTTGCTTTTCAAGTTGGTAGATGCGTATTTAATGCAAATTTATTATATTTCTCTCTCCTAAACGGCTATTTAATAAGCTGCCTCGCTACGCATTTTTGCACACTGCTTTCTTGTTATCAATTGCTCATACCCTCGCAATCGAAATTTCTGTGCACATACCCATTCCCCCTGCAATTTCATCAAGAGTTCAGATTGTGACTTTTTTTTTCAGATTGCTATCAACATGAAGATCAAATTCCAAGGTCAGGAGCAAGTTTCACCGCTCGAGTCTGTCGTTCCCAATATCGGGGACAGTGAATTTTGTCACCTGGAATTTGGAGATTTCTGGACTAGGATGACAGACTCAAACCCCTCTCCTATGGCACAAATGATTCACGATAGTGGCTTGGAATTCACTGCTGATTTCCCAATCTCAGTGCAATGTGCAGATACGGTACTTGCCTATGGTACTCATTTCAATCCCGATTCAAGCGAACTAATGAATGTGCATGGGGAGCTCATTTCCAAGCTCGATGCTGCCACCATTGGCAATGCCCTAAGGATTCCTGAAATGGAAAATTCTATAGTAATCTCTCATAACCAGGCACATGCACTCTTCGACTAGGAAAGTGAAAAATACAAGGCAAGGGTGGCAAAGTCTTGGCTTAAAAACCCTAAAAAGGGGGCATCCCGTCTGTCCAAAGCTCTGTTTCGTGCCGATTTTAATGAGGAGCTGTCAGACTTTATAATCTTACTAGCTCGGGTCATGGGCTTACCCTCTACCAATGAGTTCCATTTCTGGATGTGCCCGCTTATCAACATGGTGTGCGAAGGAACTCAGAATATCAACTGGGTAGAAATCATCAGCATGAACCTAGCAGAGCAACTGTCCAATGTACAACAAACAAAGAAGTTTTACATGACTTCATATCTGATGTATACCCTAGTAGCATCAAGGAAATGGTTTGGATTCACATACATTGATGCTCATAAAGGTGACCCTATATATGCTTACTGTCCTCAATTCACCTTGGACACTAGCAATCGTAACTTTAGGAGGGTGAATGATGCTTTCACCATGTACATTGTAAGACTTCTGGAGAGTGACATGGCGAGGAGGTTCTCTGATGAAGCCATGAGCCTAATATCAAAGTATAGTGCCTACTTCATTCAGTTCAGAAAATTCTCCTATATCAGGCTTGCAGGCTACGAGAGCACCCCTCTCAAGCTCCCTATGTTCTGCAACGATAAAATGGCCTTGATCGAGGTATGCAGGCAATTGGACAAGTTACACAGAACCTGTAGGGATAAGAAAATCACTGGCCTACACTTCCCTATATCTTTGGGAAACTACACCTGCAAGATGGCTCTAGATGCACAGAACATAGAGAGAGCCCTGGCCCCCATCACTGTCCATTTCTTTAGGCCAAGAACTTGTTTTGACTTGAAGATATTTATTAAATAGAACCTCAGAATCAACTACCATCATATGGCAGACATAGAAGACTATTGGGCTGACTGTGCTGATGATTTTGAGGCAAGGAGGAGACACTATGGCAGGTTTTCTCTCCAACTGATCCAAGAGCTTAACTTGTACCAAGTTCCTGAAGGGCTTCAGGATGATAATTCCGACCTATTTTCATATGAATATGACAACTTGGTCAAACACACTCCCTTGGAGGATTTGGATTGGTTCAAAAAGGAGAAGGATGATCTGGCTGAAATCTTAGCCCCTGTCCTAGTAAGAACCAAAATCTAGTTTGACAGGAGAGTTCGTGAGCTTAGAAGGCATTCAGGGGAATCCTCCTCCAAGGATACTTCAACTCCAAGAAAGGAGGCATTGACACCCAGTTCGGAAGCACCTGTGCAGACCCCTCCTGCCTCATCAACTAAAGGTCCTACATCCTCCACTCCTTCCTCATCCACCCAAGTATATCAGAAGAAAATCAAAGAAGTCAAGAAGGATCATGTTGAAGAAGATCCCTTGATGAAACATTCAGAATTGCCCTCAGGACCAGAGAACATCATTTTTCTTAGTGAAAGTGAGGAGAGCAAAGTGCTAGTCTCTATAAACGCTCCAGAAGCCCCAACAGATAAAGAAAAGGAAGTTCAAAGCACAGAGCTTCCGTGCACCATTGACTCCTCTGTACCAGAAACCCCGAGTGCCCCACACATATCACAACTAGAAGCAACGAAAGTGCACACTTTGAGTGCAATGAGTTCTCTTTCTCTCGGTCCTCTTGCTCCACCTTCTTCTTCCTCTTCTGTTGCATGGGTACAACCTTTCATTGATAGTAGGAAAAGAAAGTCTTCCTCTCGGATCTCGAAACCCAACTTTGATGTTGTGGCGGCCTTATTGGGTACTACTCCTCCTACCCTTGCCAAGAAAGCTAGGACCACCTCACGAATAGTATCCAATGCTCAGGGCCAACAATTCCTGGAGATAGCAGAGCCCAAGGTTGATAAGCTAGAACAAGAGTTGCAAACATCTAATCTAGAGCTCTCAAGGATCCCCATGGGAGAATCCACCCCTGAAGGTGAGATTCACAATCTTCAAGAAACAATCACCATAGTCATTGGAAGAGTGGAAAAATGGCAACAAACAATAAAGCAGTTAGAAGAGCGGGCTCAGGTTCTTGCAGGTTTCATCAAGTCACTTTTGTCCAAAGATAAAGTTTTAGACCCCACCCCATTGACTACTCTTCCACCACCTGTGATCCTCAGCCAAGAAGAAGTCCAGAGTATCAAGGATATACACAGATATTCCATCTATGGAAGGGCTATGGAGGCCATGGTGGATGATATGCTCGTCGTAGGATTGAATTTCATTGGTGAAGCATTCAAAATCATTGAGAAGGTAACTAATTTGCAACAAAAACTCTCTTCCACCATTGGAAATATAGATAAAGAGCTCAAACTCTGGAGCAGCTGTATAGTAGACCTTCACCTCATGGGGCAGGCTGATGAAAATCTTTTAATGGCAAGCAAGGTCTTGTATGATGTAAAGGATAACTTGTCAAAATCATGGGTGTACAGTGTGGAATGGAAAATCAAGGTGCTAGAAGAGGCTTTGGGAGAATTGAGAAATAACTGGCAGAAGGGTGAGGCCTTCAAGACTTTGGTGGTATCTTCTTTCAAGGATATACATTGCCACCTCCATGATGAGACCTCTGGTGTGCCTCTCTCCTTGCAAGAAATCAAAGCTCAATTCAGAGTTTTTTTCAAAGACAATTTGTTCAAAGAGGATTCTGTCTCCAAAGAAACGGTGAAGGAAATCTGCTCTCTCCAGTCTGCTATCGAAGAAGCCAATAAATATTATCATACACACGTCGAATTTGACAAAGAGATGGAGAAGTGCCTTGGATTTTTGACCCAGTCCACTGCCAACACGTCGGTCCCACGTGGTAGAGACATAACAGAAGTGTTAAAAAGGTTTAGACAGCGGATCCTCAAATCAGTGGGCCCTTCTCAGTCATGAACACTTGTCTTCTTCTCCTGACTTTTCTCTCTTCTTTCTTTCCTCATCTCGGATTTATTGTAATTAGTTGGGGTTCTGCGTTAAGCAACCCTTTAACTAAAAGGTAGTTACCAAGCGTAACTGATTTGTAAAGTTATATAATGGCCTCTCTTCGCCATTTTGGAGGGAACTTGGATTATTTTTGAAAGTATAAGAAATCATAAAGCAATCAATACAAAAGGACCTTATTTCTTTGTCCATCTGATTCTTTTTATTCGCAAGCTATTTGTTGAATATTGTTAGATCATTTGTCTGCATTATGCTAAGAAGCTTTGTATTCTTGTAGATGTTATTTATGGAACTGTGTGTCTTTTCAAATTGCATCTCATTAATTCGAGTACAAATGGTCTCATTCCAATTCGTTATATTCTGGCACGCATAAGGAATTATTTTGTCATCTATAATTCTGGAGAATGCTTTTTCTGCTCATTTCCACATCTTCATTCCTCTGTACTTTTGTGATTGATGATCTATTAAAAAATGCTTTCCTGATATCCAAGTTCCGCAGAAAAACTATGCTCTGTACATATGTAAATAATTTTTGCTTTTGAATAAGGGAACCTCTCCCACTAAAGAGGAGGGACTTCTTGTCCCCTGACTGTTGCTCTTCTTGAAGTTTTTTTTTTGACGACCAATAGCACTCACGATGATTGGAGCCTCCCGCCTCCCCCTGAAAATTTTCCTTGGTTGTCTCTTGCCATCTCACCCTCTTGGACCATTACTGAAGATACTGGAGAAGAAAACCAACCCAACTCTGATTAGGACGTGTCAGATAGTGGAAAAATCTTGCCTAGTTCTAGCTAGCATGATCAAGATCTGCCCCCCTGCAGGACAACAATTTGCAGTTGCAGCTTAACTTCCTTATTTTCTCTAGTCTTTGATGTTTTGTAATCGGATCTATTCCTAGGCTTTGTCTTTACCTAGTTTGAACTTGTGGTTTTGAGGCGTGCTTCCA
This sequence comes from Taxus chinensis, assembly GCA_019776745.2. NCBI lineage: Eukaryota > Viridiplantae > Streptophyta > Pinopsida > Cupressales > Taxaceae > Taxus > Taxus chinensis. The sequence continues at coordinate 30,484,401 of CM034152.1, forward strand.
TACCATCCGTTTTTTTGTGAATTATCTTGTATCATTTTACTTGTTAATATAATATAAGATCTTATTCATAAAAAAAAGTCAATGATTACAAATGATTATCCATGGCAACAAATATAACACTTTATAAAAATAAAAGCCATATGTTATTAAATTATGGGTAAGATCCTAGAGAAGAAAGAGTATATTTTAAGTGTGTTGTAATGGTTGCTTTGTTCGTGACTAAAACAAAATGAAATAATTGAATCACTCGAAAACCGTTCTACCTAGCCCCCACACATGTTTGCATGGGTCGATAAAGTCAATGGATCACTAAATTTAACCAAATAAATGTTGTAGAGCACTAATGGGGCATCAAGCTGTTTGGCTGGAAGTCCAGGGTCCCATTTTGGCCAACTCCCTAACGAACATACGTGAGGGATAGGCTCTTCCCTAAAAAACAGTGCTGAAAAAGTGAGGAAAATCATGAAAAGACTTTGAATGCAGTCAACAACCCTCGAAACATAGTTGAAGAGAATGTGCAGTTGGCAACACCTGCAAAAAGACAAGTGACATATGTAGTGGGCCAATACGAAGCAATAAAGAGAAGAGCTGCTTGGCCCAGAAACCAGCTCAAATATTGAATTTGAACCAGGAGTTAAATTTGACGCCCGTTTAGACGTTTTTCATGTTTTTAACCGTAAAATATGGGCAAAATATTATTTATCTCGGACCACAGGATGGACAATTCATTTTGCAACCCGTAATATTGATGTTTACTTTACAAAATCACCCGTTCGAAATATATATATGAATAATATATGTTTTTGTAGTACCCTGAAAAGTTCTTTTAAAAAAATAATTATTCTTTGAATGTGGATCCCGGAGGGAACTTAAAGTGAGGGAGGGTACTCATTGTGAGATTGGGAACCGGAAGGCACGATTTTCGAATTCTTTAGAGTGACTTAGCCTCAATTAGAAATAATGCCCATTGGCCATTGCCCATCCATGACTTGTCAAATGACAGTAATGTTAATTCAAACACAATCTTTAATTTCAAGTTGCCGCCTTGAATTTCAAGTCACTCCTTTTTGGGGATTTCAAATTGCCGCCTTGCTAATTCAAACAAAAACTCTTTTGGATTGCCTTCTTCTTGGCTCACGTGCCTTTTCATATGATTCTCTCCGCTTAGCCTGCAATGACCACTTGATTGCTAAGGTAGATAAAAATGCCTTCTCCCTCCTCTCTCTGTATCGCATATAATAGAATTTATATTTTATGAGAAACTGGTGGATGTGGATGGAGGGTTGAGATTGGAATGTATTTTTGTGAAAATGAAGAGTTTTGCAAGAAGGATGGAGCTTTTACAACGGATTGTTCCAATAGCTGAGGCTGCAAAACGTCATAGTGATGTTCACCTAAAGGGGGTCACTGGAACATAGTCTCATTTCAAATATGGACGCATTTCTTAGGTAACTGCACATTTGTTTTCATCGTTATGGGTATTGGGTTCTTTATTTTATTTGGCCAAGTTACATTCCATATTTTATTTTTGGTGGAATAGTAAATATTGGGTGGGGATGTAGTTAGGCTGAGTATGAATGACTTCATTCTTATTGATAAAATAGACCAAATTAACATATTAGACCTTGCAAAATGGTGTGGACTTAGTCTTTTGTTTCAAAATGTGGTTTTGGTGCGTTGCAGTTTTGATGGCAAAATGGCTGACTTCAAGCTTTTATTTCACAATTTTCCAAATTAACGACAAAAATAATATTTCCGTATGTCAATCCATTGACTAACCCACTTTCGTTTTAAGGCAAAATTTCTTGCTCTCTAATTTTTGGGGGGGATAATTTCCCGGGGATATTATCAAACACCTTCAAACTAATTATTGTGATTTTTTTTGTTTACAATTGAGATGAATCCGTAGCTATATATTCTCACATCCATACACTATTTAATGATTATGTTCTCGCACCCATACACAATTGAATGAATAAAAAATACCCCATTAAATTTTTTTTACGGAATGTAAATATATTGTCAACAAATTTCTATATCAATATCATGCTTCTATATCAATTTCTTCTAGTGCATAATACTTGGTAATAAGTTTTAATGCATTATTTCCCTATTTTTTCTTTCTTCTCAATTTTGAGTGCAGTGTTTCCTAGAAATAGATCGAGTATTTGTCATTGTTAACATCATCTCAATATCACATAATTATTGTAGGAGTGGATTGAATACAAATACATATTTCCAATGTTTTAAACAAGCAAACATGTAGATTTAGATTCAACGAAAATGTACATTTCCAACATTTTATTTATAATCACACTATGTGACTATACAAAACCCCTATATACTCTACGAAATATCTTTAGCGATTCCAAACCTACATGTTAGAAGGTAAGCCAAACCACTTTCATGGATCATTTTAAAAATATTCACTATGACACATGTAGGATGTCATCACATCGCATATCCTTTTCATAGGTTGCACAATTTTTTTTTAAGTGGTGAAGCCACTGATTTGCGATCCACTAATCTACGTCTTTGTCAATGATATGTGGATTTTATGTCAACAATATCTCTATTTTATATGGTTATATTATATGAAAATATAGATTTTATTATTTATATGAGTAATGAAAGTCAAGACTAAACATTAAACGTCATGTGCAAGGTGATACTAGTTAGAAAACCGTGACAAAAAAATTTCTTGACGGGTAGGGGTGACCATCAAATTTAACCCCTGATTTGAACCATGCTCAAATATTGAATTTTATTTCTTAAATCATTGACATGGCGATAAAATATTAAAAACACAACAAACTTCTTAGTGATAGACACTTTGAGAGGCATAAACATATATTCCGTGTATTCTGTATTCCTGTTACTGTGTGTACTAGAGAAATGAGAACATGAGATTTAATACTGTAACCTGCAATGTATATTGTATAGATAACAGATCAATCAATGTCTTTACATCCACAACAAAACATGAGATTTAACTCAAATCAAATTTACTTGTAAATCCACAACAAAACAGCAAACTTAAGAAATGGCAAACATATTTTGTTTGTAATGTAAATCAACACCAAAATAGGAAACTCAAGAAATTGTAAATATATTTTTCTTGTAATTTAGGTCCATGCCAAAACAGCAAATTCAAGAATTTGCAATCATATTTCTTCTAATAAGGCAAAAGGATAACTAATCAATTCAAAAACTAGTCACCTTGGGCATTTGAGCTGATAACAGCAAAAGGATAACTAATCAACTCAAAAACTAGTCACCTTGGACATTTGAGCTGATAACAGTAAACACCTTGAGAACGGCAATGTTAGTAGTTGGGGTTTGTGATTGGTAGTGCTTGTAGCGATAGATTTTGCGCCAAGAGGTAGTTGTAATCCGAAAAATGTAAAGTGCAAACATGATTGGGTTGCTATGTAACACATCTTTGTTGGGATATTCATAGAAAGTTTTATTCTATTAAAGATTTTGATAGAAATGTATGCAAACCCATTGATGCAGGTCATGAAGATGAATACGGGTAATGGAGATGAAAAAGATAGGAAGGCAGGAACCCAAGTTTAAACCAAGTTAAAAGCCATATGTTATTAAATTATGGGTAAGATCCTAGAGGAAGGAAGAGTATTTTTTAAGTGTGTTGTAAAGGTTGCTCTGTTCGTGACTAAAACAAAATGAAATAATTGAATCACTGAAAACTGATTTGCCTAACCCTCATGCATGTTTGCAAGGGTTGATAAAGTCAATGGAAAATCATGAAAAGACCTTGGATGCAGTCAACAACCCTCGGAAAATGCAAGGCGACAGATTGTTAACATAGTTGAAGAGAATGTGCAGTTGGCAGCACCTGCAAAAAGACAAGCGACATATGCAGTGGGCCAATACGAAGCAATAAAGAGAAGAGCTGCTTGGCCCAGAAACCAGCTCAAATATTGAATTCGAACCATGCTCAAATATTGAATTTTATTTCTTAAGTCATTGACATGGCGATAAAATATTAAAAAGTAAAAACACAACAAACTTCTTAGTGATAGACACTTTGAGAGGCATAAACATATATTCGGTGTATTCTGTATTCCTGTTACTGTGTGTACTAGAGAAATGAGAACATGAGATTTAATACCGTAACCTGCAATGTATATTGTGTAGATAACAGATCAATCAATGTCTTTGTGCGTGCAAGATTTCAACATATTAGGAAACCTCTGCTTTTCTTGGTCTGATAGCTTCGGCTGGATGATATTCCACCACTTCATTAAGATGCTATTATCAAGGAAACCATCTTTAGAAAGCTCATAATCATCGCCCATCACCTTCACTCATTCTCCAGAGCCTCTTAGTTCTTCATCATTGCTGGAATGAGGAGTTTTGACAGGATATTTACCTTCTTCAACAGAAGCCCAAAAGCATGAATCCTGTGCTGGTTCAGTTCGTTTTCTTGATTCCATTCCCCCTTTTCTCTCCTTGTCCTCCAACCATTTCTGAAGAAGCCTATAACGTTTAGGTCTTCCATGCACAAGATAATGCCCCAATTCTTCATGCTTACCAAGGCGATAATAACGTGCGATATCAAGAGGCTCTACAAGCAATCTGTATTCAGTTCCTGCATTGACCCACTTCTCTTGAGTTTGGAGATCCTTTGGCAGTTCTTCTTTCTCCACCAATTCAGTTATACCATCCCAGAATGCAGCAAGTTTGAACCTGTTTTTGTTTGCTTTCAATTCCTTCTCAGTCTTGTGTGTCTTGAAGCAATTATAATAGTCAGAAAAGCCATCCTCTTCACATGATGTTTTATACCATTCGAGCTTGGCCATGCAATTCTGCATTTCGTCCAATTTTGTAATTTGTTGGTCCATGTTTTTGGTCAATTTATTCTTTTTGTCTTCGGCAGCTTTTAACCCAAGCCAGGCTTGATGATTCTGTGAAAAAATGAAACATAATGTAATTTATTAGTGTTAACTTCTTAAAAATCTAGAACCAAAGGCAATGGGCTGTGTTTTACAAGAAAAGTTGGCCACTCTTTCACTCCAGTTGGGATATGTCTCAAGTGCAAATGAAATGAATTAAGCAAAGAGATATGGCTGGGAGTAAGTCCAAGGACACTTTGGCAGAATAGTTATTTTTCTGACTTAGTTCATCTAATAGATGCTCCAAACCTTATGAAGAGTACATTTTAATTTGAGCTTTTCAAGGTATTTTTCACAAAGCTTTCAGATTTAAAACTAATCATACCATTATAAATGCTAAATGTACTCTAGAAAGTATAATAGAATATGTTTATGGAATCAGTGAATGGACTTAATTCTGCATTTCATAAATCTTAGTGTTTGTTGATTGTGGATTAAGATGATAGGAATTGTAATTCATAGTCTAACGCGAGAAATGTCAAGGGCTTTTAGTTATTTTCATGGTTATTTTGAAACATTCAGATTAGTTTTCAACCAAGATAACAGCTTGCACTTACAAGTCTCATAACAGGGTGTCTCTCTGTCTCTCTCCTCCCCCCACTCCCCCCTCGATGAACAGAATGAGAACATTATCAATGATTGTAGGACTCCCTTGCCTACAAGGAAGAACACCGCTATTACATATGCATGAGTCTCTGCTAACAAAAAATTGGGAGATCAGATTAACAGAATGAGGATCATTGACAACAAGGATTGTCTCCTTTATTGTGTGTTTCTATCACAATGCAAGTGCTCACCTTTAAGTTGGCTGTCAAGATCAAAATCTTAATAAATTCTGTGTTGACAATCACTCACCTACCTCTAATTGGTGAGCTGATGCCTAAAATGTATGGTAAGCATATAACAACATGAGAGGTTGTTGCAATCATTAAGGTCCAATTGGGACCTGAACAGGGTTTTACTGGCCATGTTATTCTTTTTTGATAAATTTGATACTGTTTTGATGATGACTAAGATATCAGATTGTAAATATACAGCCTTAAGACAGTAGTATGTCAGTTTCAGTGTTGATACTATCTGGTATGGTTCTCTGTTTGGTATCCTACTAGTATTTAGCAGTTTTGTTTACATTATTAAAACATATTTTAGATTTTTAAATTGGTCGACATGTATTCTTGTAACTATTTAAATTAATATTACTTCATCATACCTCTGTTCATTTCTCAGCTCACAGTATAATAAGAAAAACTAACAAAAACCAAAACAAAACTACTGAAAGAAAGCTCTTATATTACCTGAATACCAATTCCCATTGCTTCCAACTGCAAAGCCATTCTAACCTCGTCTGTTGAGGATTTGTCAAACTTCGCAATCTTGGAATAGTATGCCATCAGACCTGAACTTTTAGAAATTTGCTCAATTATTTTTTCATACTCTAGGTGCTCCATAATACAAGCCCCGGAAAGCCTGTTGTTTTCCAGAGCAAAATATAGCATCTGTAGTGTAGCGTCTGTGTTTTCTATGCAGCATGCAGTGCTGGTGGTGGAACAGAAGACATAATAACCAAATGGCCTATAGGGACTGCTTTTGATTAGGTCTTTTACAGCTCCTCCTACCAAATTTGCAGCTCCCACAACAAGAGCCCCAGTCTCACATGTTACCACTTGAGAAGCATCACCAATAACTCGTTTTATAAAGCTCAGAGAAACATCTTTTGAGAGTGGGTGGCTTCCATCTTGGACTGCCTGCTGAGTCATGGATTTGTACCAGTAGGGCAATAGTTGCTCCAGGGCTTTGGAGATGGCTGGTGATTTGAAAGGTGAGAAGCAAATTCTGGGGACAATGTCATGCCTTGAAACTATATGGCAGAAGTAGGGAGACCATTGTTCACGTTCAATTGCTTTGGCAAATATCTTGTCTCCCAACAATGGACATCCAAATGTAATGCACAGGGGAAAATTTTCATGGCACTTCTCCAGTGCCCAGAGTGTCCACAGGGATGCTATTACTCCACCAAAGGAATGGCCAGTGAAGATCACAGTTTTCTTCTCATTTTGAGCTTGTAGCACCTGCACAGATATACATAGCTAAGATGATACCAATAAAGAATAAATAAAATGACATTTGTCCTTAGCAATTGTGCTTTAGAATGTCTTTTGTGAAGGGCTGCTATTAGCAGACAAATCGAAATTGAAGTTAAAATTGCATAAGTATGTTAGTTAGCTAATGAGCACCATCCCCGAAGATAAAGTGATTTACTTGTACTGTGAATCCACAACAAAATGCCAAACTGGTGTGTTGCGTGAGTCACTTTCAATTTTTTGATTTGTTATAGGCTCTCTAAAGTTTTTTTTTGGTAGTCAGCTAAGGCAATACTATCTTACTTGTTGTAGCCTCCAGGATTTCAACTTAATTATCAAAAATCAGGGTATCAGGTGAGACACTTCCAAATTTTCAATCTATTGTAAGTTTGTAAACTCTTTCAAAAAGAGGTTCCACCCCAAAATAAAAAAAGAATTTTTTATTTATTATACTTTTTTTAAAAAGAAAATTTAATTTTTTTTTGTGTAAAATATGTGAATGAGTTTTGAACTCAAATCAAATTTATTTGTAATGTAAATCCACAACAAAACAACAAACTTAAGAAATGGCAAACATATTTTGTTTGTAATGTAAATCAACACCAAAATAAGAAACTCGAGAAATTGTAAATATATTTTTCTTGTAATGTAAGTCCACGCCAAAACAGCAAATTCAAGAAATTGCAATCATATTTTGCTAATAAGACAAAAGGATAACTAATCAACTCAAAAACTAGTCACCTTGGGTATTTGAGCTGATAACAGCAAAAGGATAACTAATCAACTCAAAAACTAGTCACCTTGGACATTTGAGCTGATAACAGTAAACACCTTGAGAATGGCAATGTTAGTAGTTGGGGTTTGTGATTGGTAGTGCTTGTAGTGATAGCTTTTGCACCAAGAGGTAGTTGTAATCCAAAAAATGTAAAGTGCAAACATGGTTGGGTCGCTATGTAACACATCTTTGTTGGGACATTCATAGAAAATTTTATGCTATTAAAGATTGTTGATAGAAATGTATGCAGACCCATTGATGCAGGTCATGAAGTTAAATACGGATAATGGAGATGAAAAAGATAGGAAGGCAGGAACCCAAGTATAAACCAAGTGGGTGAACTTGGCTGCATTGCGTGCATGTTTATGTTGGTCAGCTTCTGTAGGAGCTGTTAATATGAACTGCTCTAGTTCCAATATATAAGTGCAGATGGTGGCTTAACAAGCCCACTCTTCAAGCTGCAATTCCGGATCATTCTAATAAAATAAACCTAGAAAGACACTCACAATTATCTGTAGAGCTACCCATATGCTGCATGCCAAAGACAATGATATTAGGGATCTTTAATTTAAAAACTAGGTACTATGATTCGAAAAGAAACCTCATAGAATTGTATATCAAATTGAAGAACATTAAACAATTGGTGGAAAAATTAAAATGCTAAACAAGATGACTTCAGCATATTGGGTTAGAGGGCTATTTTGTAACCAAGGCTAAATGAAAATAAATCAAAATATATATTGCTAAGCATTAAAGAACCGAAAATGGTTTTGAGGATTCCAAGAAAGATAAATTTGCGAAGGGAGGTTAAATTTCACCAAGTTGAATAAGTTGCAAAGCTTGTAACATAAACAAAATGATCAAAAACAAAATTATTCAAACACCCATCCATTCTGATGGCCCCAAACGTGTAGTGACTGGAAGTTTGAAGTCCATAAAACAATTTAATTATTATACTAACCTTATCCTTGAGGTTAGACCTTTGCAGCATGCAAAGAAATCGATCCAAAAACGATTTTCGAACCAGGGCAGGCTTTGGATCATCAATATTGCCATCATTCATAGATTGGAAATATTGATTATCATTGTTTATCTGGCATTCATCAAAGTCAGTTTCTGTGACATAATCCGTAGACTTCTGAGAACCACAGAATGCAACAATTAAAATGTTCTTCTTAAATTCATTTTCATAGAAATCTTTGCAACTGTAAGCGCTGCTGCATGCCTTCCAAGCATCTAAAATGAGTTCACTGCCCACAACATAGTTGGAGCTCTCTTCGGCCCTGCGAAGAATAATGTCAACAACACAAACAAAATTAGAGTAACTATAACACACAACAATTACTTTATCTATAATTCAATCTTATTTGCTTACTTATGATTTGAAGGCTTTGGGGATTCCATATTGATCAGATTAAGTGCACTCCTCGACTGCTGCAATTGTATTGTCGTTTGAATACTGTGTATCGGTTGCATGGTGCATTTTATATATTCATTTTCTCTAATGTCTTCTCAATCACAAAGGAAATTAATGTTCTGACATGCCCGCATGGAAAAGAAAACCAATAGTGTGTTTCACTTGGAAATGAATATGCAAAATTTGAGGATATACAACACCCTCAAATGCAAGTTAGAACGACTCTTCGTGGGTACAAATTATTCCATCCCTTGCTGGGTATGCCACGGAAAGGAAGAGAAAGAATTATCCCTAACTTGAAATTAAAGTGTGAATCGGCATTTCCGTGCATCCTTTTCTAATGTGATTATGAAACGTTCATATACATATAAATTTATTAATTGATTGGTTAGTGTTAGCATAAGTTTGTTATGGATCAGTACACTTGAGTTGGCCTAATGCTGAAGAACATGTGCTCTTGAAATAGAGGTCACAAGTTCAAATTCTGAAGGGGGTAGGGTATGTACACCTCGTTTGTAGCAAAGTTAGTTGCCTCCCGCATTTGAGTACGAGGTAGTCCCATATGCTATAAGCCGCTTGTAGACCCAAAAATAGGGCGCACGGCATCATGGACTGTAAAAACCTATTATTATTATTGTTATTGTTATTATTATTATTATTATTATTATTCCTAAAGTTGGGGGATTGGATCAAGTAAAACAAAGCCGTAATTTTGTTTTGACATGTATAGACATCGCTTTCAATAGTATGATGACACACTCATCTTGTATATGCAAGATTGATTGGCTTTCACTAATTATTTCTTAGTAGTGGTAGACACAATTTTGGTACGAGGATATTTGTTAGTTGTACACGAGGTTACTATACTTGTGTGTTTGCTATTTACTGGTTTAGATTAGTCTTTTGTTAGAGCGTTTGTCGAGGTTATTGGTCTGTTTGTTGTTGAAGATCTATTTCTCTCTCCTCTCTTCTCTCTTATCCGTCTTCCTTTGTGTTTTGAGTGGTTTCTATAAATTTGCATAATGTATGTTAAAGGGGTGCCAAAAACATAAAATGTATGGTTTTTGGGAAGTTGGTGGTTTGGGTCTGTTTAGGTGTATTCATATCATGTCACTCTCATATGTTAATTTTTTTATCCACTGCATGTAACTTTGCATGTTAATAGAGACTTTATTTGAATTCAAGAGTTCTCTAAATACATGGTTGTATTAGTGTATGTAGGGCATCAAGATGATCAATACCAAACATGGTAAAGAGATATAACGTGGATGTGCTAAAACAAGTAATTCAAGCATTTAGAGTAGAGATTTAAGAATCTAGGCATATTTAAAGTATTTATAATTCCATAAAACATTCATTCTAGCATGATTAGTCATATACATTAGATAATGCATCATCATTAGACTACCTAATTGAAGCACTGCATTACAATTGATATAGTTTTTGTTATTGTACATTGTTCAAGGGCATGACATATATAGAGGAATTTTTGTTTTCCTCTGGTTTATTGTTACGCAGATAGGCGTTGCTAAATTAGATTAAGGGTGATGACATTTGAATTGATGCAGAAAAATAATTGATGAAGGTTTGGAAGTTCGATGCATTAAGGTTGTCCATGTCGCAGGGGTCTATGAATGTAAATGACTATTTGACAACAACCAATCTTTCAATGTTTATTGTGCAATCTCACTAGGGCACGATCACCATTCCTTGCCATGTCAGTATCTTCACACAAGTGTTACACCTACTCAACAGAAACAATCCGACTAGGAGAAACATGAGGCATGAAGATCTTTCTCGTGAAAGAGACTACATGCCACATGCCAAAGCCCTGGACTTCTTTCCCACTGACATTAAAATATTGTGTTAAGAAACTAACTGTAGGAGGAGTTCTTCTAATTTGATGGAAATTCTTTTGAAGTATCGTATGACTAGATGATGTGTCTTTCAAAAAGGCCATCCCATAAAGCTAACGTTTTTTTTTTTGTTGCTTTAAAGGAGATGGATTATGGATATTGTCTTGGAATTGTTGATCGATAAAATTATGTTTTAAATCACCTATATAGAACATGTATTTTTTAGAGATTTTATATTTTCCGACTCTGTGAGATAATTAAAAAGGCTTTTAAATAATTTTGTAGAGTTTTTTATCGCAAAACAAGTTCTTCATTTGAAGATTTAGATGCACTCCATAGTTTGGTGAGTGACTTGAGGCATGAGCATAAAAGTTGAGGATTTTTAGGGTTAGGTCTTTTTTCTTTTAATCTTCTGAGTTGGGCACGATGCCATTGTGATTTTCCAAGGAGATAAGCCACTGAGTGATTTTTTCATCATTGCAAGGATGATACCAATAGGGTCTATTGAATCATATGGAGACCTACCACCACTATGTGGGTGCCTTCCGAGGGTTTGTGAGTCAAGAATTTGGTGGGATCTTGTTATGCTACCATAGTCAAACATGTCGAATGCCACTGTTAGGCTCCAATGCAATTTGATGTATCTAAAATCTTGGGTTCATCTCATCAAGGAGGTGTTCTCATTGTTGCAAAGGGAGAGGAATCTCCTCGATTAAGACTATAGATCTAAATCAAGCTTGCTAGGTGGGTAGTTGTAGGAGCTTTCATCGATATGAGCATAGGTCATGCCGAGGACAACCTAGAAGGTGTAGGATGAGTTTGAGGGCATGGTGGGAAAGGGTAGAAGCCTAAGCGATTTTGACATATGCAAGCTTCCCTATTTGTTGGGGGTGGTGAACTCTACAAATGCATCCATTTGGTCCCCTCCTATCATGGGCACACATCTCCACCCAAGAAATCATCATGACTAATAGAATGTTTGGATTTCTGATAGGCACCACGTTTGTGGTCAACATGTGTTAAAATTTGTTGCGACCCTTGCAATGTGTTGAAATTTATTCTTAGTATACCGTGTTTTTATTTTCAAAAGTATTGTAAAATTTCATAGTGTTTTTGTTACTATATTAGCTCAATGCTTATGTCATTAAAATAAACATAATAATGTGATTGCAGAAAACCCAAAAAGGCACCTCCATCCAAGTGCAACATTTGCATTTATTATGAAGTGATAAGATCTTTGAATATAATAAATGGATAAGTTGAACATATTGCAAAAAATAACACACCACAAGATATATTAGTGGGCCAAGATGTCCAAATATTCAATATATTCAAAAATAGTAGAATACCCTTAAAGTAGGGGAAAACCCCATACAATACTCCTTAAGAAAGGAATAAATCCATAATCTCGCAATATGAGAATTCCACTTCGAGGGGCACTCCTTCAATATAATTCTACCGAGTAGAAAATTCAACTCATACATGATGTGACATCTCTCATAATGATACTTATATAATTTATATAGGCATATGTTACTCTTAATGCATGGTTAACACCTAATCCCAATGTACACAAACTCATTACCCAATATAACTAATTCCTACTTGACACATTTATTATAAACATATAACTAATGGGGATGTGTGCCACATGTTGCAATCTCCATCAACCCATATATATTATAATATCATTGCACACTTGTCGCCAAGATCTCAAATCATTACACACTTGTCGCCATATGGGCCAAGATCCCAATATATAATGTTATATATTAGTGGGCCAAGATGTGAGTGTGTTTCAAATCATTGCACACTTTTCGCCATGCTCGATCATCCAACCATTGATATGAGATCTTAGTGTGTGATACATCTCGAAACATGGTTCCATACTCAGTTACTCTACTTTAATTCCATTTATTTACATATTTTTTCCTCAACAACCATGCATAGCCATAATAATTATTCATGTGATTCCCTGTCATATAGTTGTCGTTCCATTGATTCCATGTATAACCATAATGATTGTTCCTCCAATTCCTTGTATATCCATATAGATTGTTTCCCTCATGTGCCCTAACATGCCTCCATGATTGTTTCCTCTAATGATGATGTGGGTGTCTATATGTTGCAACCTTCTTATCCTCAACATTATCAATCTTTTCCTTAATGTTCTTTTCCTCTTCCACTATAGACACCTAAATTCGATATCTCTACCCTTAATCGCAAGCGTGCACATATTTTACTAAGTCATCCCCCTTATTTAATTTAACGCCCATTTATCCTATCATTATCCAATCCTCATCAATCAACATTAATTAATTAATCCCCATTAATTAATTAATTAATTAATCATTTAATATTTATTAATTCACACTAATTAATTAATTCCCTTTTATTAATTAATTAATTATCCACATTCACATGCCCTAACCAACTTTCCATTTGATATGCTTTTATTCTAAATTTGCATCTCCAAGCTTTTCTATGCTTTTTCTAACCTATATTTATACCCAACTCATCCATATCACATCCCTTCCCACATGTTTGCTTTAAAGCAAATTTTTCCCTTCATCAAAACACAAATCCTAATCAAAAACACAAATCACCCATCATTTGGGAAACTTTCCCCGTAATCGGCGGCGACTCTGCCCAGTCGTCATCCACCCTATAAAACTAAGACTTTTCTCTCCATAATGATCGGATGCATGCAAACATTTGAGCTCTCTTGCGACCTGTGAGCTTTTTCTCTCGCCTGAGCATTCCTACAACAACTATAGATCTCCCGGACATCATTTCAACGTGTTTGCATCACTCACGATCATCCTTCATGAGATTATCTCTATTTTGTATTGTTTTAATCAACTTTTTATCACATTATCATTGCTCTTCTTGTAGCTAATATTTTGCAGGTTTAGATCAACTTCATCAACACTCATAGCTTCTCTAGCAACGTTCTCTTTTAGTTTATTTTCTTGGAGGTCACCTTTTTCATCCATCCATCCCTGACCTTATAACATTTTTCTACAGTCGGCACCGACCCAGATCTAGTTGGCGTAGACCTAGTCCAATCGCCATCGAACGAATCCAGTCACCGTCGACCTGGTCCAATCATTTTTGAATCATTCCCAATCAGTTTCGACCCAGTCCAATCGGTGTCGACCTAACTCATTTGCTAATTTCAGGTTTAACCATAGAAGAGCTTGCAAGTTTGTTGCAGGTTCCTTTCATCTGATCCGGTCGCCGTCGATCTACCTCTACACAGTCTGGGTCATCGTCGACCCAGACCAGGTAACATTTAATTTACATTTATTTCAATTAAATCAATATCTAGATCATATCTCAGTTGCTTTCAGTTTATGTATTTCTTCAGTTTCTGCATTCTATCATATTATCCATCATTTACATTACTTTTTATTTAAGAACGGGGGTTGAAATTCACTGAGGAAGTTAACACTTGTCGGGTCCACTTTGTCAGGAAACCCCCGCCCAAACCATATAATCAAAATTATTTTCAGCCTTATTTGTAGGCATACCAAGTTGCAACAACAAGGATCAATCACTTTGTGCCCGTTTCCATTACATTGCATTTGAGGTACCATAAACCCTCCATAATCTGAATTTTCTAGTTTATTTAGTACTAGATCATTTAATTGAAAAGGAATGAAAAATTAGATAAACATTCTTGGCGCGCCCAATGGGATCACCCTTTAGGTGATCCTTTTGTATTTCTTTCTATTTTATGTTTCTTCTATCTTATACTAACACTGTAGCACAAGGCTTCACTTTTTGCTTGTTTATGTTGGGTTCGACTGCTAAGATCACTCTTCCCCTAAGTTCAGATAAAAAGGAAATGCTTTATCTAGGTATTCCTATTTTTCTCTATTTGCTCCTTTTTTGCATTGTATTTCTCTTTCATGTGTGTGTCTTCATCGAAAGATCACATTTGGATTTGGTTTTAAAATAACCTTTCTTTTCTGCATCCTGCTTGATCACATAATTTAAGTAGGAGGTTAACTTACTGCATCTCACACTATCACACACAACCAAAATTCACACACCAATCAATACATCTAAACATCTCCTTACCCGGTAAACTGATTGAGATTTGATCACCCAACAGGAAGCCTCCTGAAATATCCCCAGCCATAACTACTTGAAACCAACCTTAAGCTATCGTTCCTTAGGTACCTTTGTTATCTAATTTTTATTTTCACATCTTCTAATTAATAATGATGATAAGAAACTTGTTGCTTTATTTGTTTATTAACAAATTACATAAACAAATGTTCATCTATTTCATGCCTATTGTCACTCTTTCTCAAGTCAAAACCACACAACAATCCACTCCATCCAATAACATTCCTTCCTCTACTAATCTCTCCCAATAAGATTCTAAATTTGAGACCACACCTTTGGTTACCCAACCCCTTGTCTCCATGGTCTCGCCTCATGAGGACCATCTCATCCAAATTTATTCCCACCTTGGAACCAACCCTCGTATTTCTCATCAATCCAAGCTTTCTAGACCAACTACACCCCATCTCTAGCTCCTTTAAAAACTCCTAGACATCCCTCTAGCCATATCTATAAGTTCCTACATTATCGACTACCTAAAATCATCCAATCCCATCAATCCACGCAATTGGTGGATCCTATTCCAGCCAGATCACTTTATATCAACCTTATCCCTATTCCTTCCACTAGTAGTATGCCTATCCAACCATCTAAACCTCTTAACACCTATATCCCCACTTATCATTTACCACAACAACCTACCCAATACCAACAATTATACCACGTCCCTATTCCTCAACATCAATCATTTTCGTAACTTATCAAATCTCAACCCATGACATATATTAATCCTTATCAAACTATTCCCCAAACACCCACGCATCCACAAGCTTATCAAACTACTTTCCATACCACACAACCAATCCAATCCCAACCTATCATCACATCGAATGATCTTATTCATGCCTTAATGAATAGGTTGGCTAGTCTAAAGGCCGCTACCTTAGGACCCAAGGTTACATTATCCTAAGAAAAAATCTGTAACAAACCCATTCATCTGTTTGTTCCAATCAAACCTTACCCTCCTCATTGGGAGATTGTCAAGTTTACCAAGTTCAACAACAAGGAAGAACCCCAACAACATCTTCACACATTCAAACATGCATGTTACCTTATCACACATGATCAGGAACTAATGCTTCGCACTTTCCATGTCCTTAGCCGATCCAACACTAGATTGGTACAATGAGATTCTACAACATTCCTTATTCTCCTTTATCCATCTCACACAATTTTTCCTAGATAAATTTTCAATTAATATTATGCATAAAATCACTATCAATGAATTATATGCCATTAGACAACTTGACGATGAGTCTATCGCAAACTTCGTCCCACAATGGCATGGTATTTTCAATCAACTATCATTTACTTTGCCATAAGATAAACTCATTAAAATCTTCTCACGTTCTTGTGTGAAGAATATTTCTTCTACATTGCAAATCCAATCTTTTCGAACATTTGAAGAAGCCTTCACCATGGCTCGCAAACTTGAAACTTGTTCCCTTGAGCAAGGCCAACTCAAGCTTTGATCAGAGAAGCCCAAGACCAACTTCATCAAACCCACGACACATAGAGATAAGTATAAAACTACCGCCAACACCATCATTGCTAAAAATCCATCCACATTTTTCTCTCACATGGATTCTTCGCAAAGAGATTCTAGATCCTCTCCTAACTATACCCCCTTTGGGGAATCCTATACCTCGGTATTTGACAAGTTGATGGCAGTACATTCCATACAACCTGATGATGACTCGTGACCCAAGCCCACTTGGTATCACGAAGCCCACTTTTGTAAATATCATCAAGTCAAAGGTCACGACATTGAGAATTTTCATTCCTTCCAAGATCACATCAAACAACTTATAGATTAGGGGGATATTCAAATAGATAGCTCCACCACTTCACCTAGTCAACCACCGACGAATTAAGCCACCCCTTTTACATCTCAATTACCAAATGCTCACACCATTAACACCATTAATCAAGATCTTATCTCATCAACAACTCCACATGCCCAACTCCTACCTTAGACATTATTCCCACCCCTTAGTCACAACCTATCGTATCCAAAACTATCACACCTATATCAAATTTTACTACTTGTACTATACTTATACCTACTTTTACCCTTGCCACATCTACATCAACTTTGAATATACCCCCTACTTCCTCCACTTCAATCATGCCCCAATCTATTAAATCAGATTCATCTTTAACACCTATTTCAGTCCCATTGATATCCACACCTATTCTTACACCTCTCACATTTGTTCCTTCACCCACATCTACATCAAACATACCTATTACTACACCTACATCACTCATCTCCACATCAATCCCAACTAAACTCATTTCTACCTCATGTACCTCTACGAATCCACTTACAACTGTCCCAACGCCTATCTCGATGCATGTACCTACATCTTCACATATGATTACATCAACCCTTCCATCCCAATCTCCTACATCTCCATCTATAACCACTGCCGCACCAGTCACATCTTCTCAATTGGCGAGTATATCGATGATACCCCTTATAAATTTTATGAAGCAAGCATCTCCAAACACAAGTGGGGTGTGTTCTCCTTCTACAAAATTAATTGTTTCTACATCATCCAATCCAAAACATACACAACAATCTTATAACCCTCCAATTGATATTATATTCATCCCTACCAAAGGTAAATATTCTCGATCCAAATCTAATACCCGTGGTAAAAATTCCCAAAAATATTCCATACATCCTCGTAATAAATCACACCTTACCTCTCCTCAGCAATCTAACATTACAAAATCCATCCCATGCACACCCTCATCCATTTTAGGGTCAACCCCTTCATCTATGACATCTCGCAATAATAGATCCCAATCTAAATAATATAACTCTCCACCCAAAGATGATTTGTTTTGCAAGACATCTAATTTACCCCTCCAGTCCACATCTACCCCTTCCCCTAAATCTGATTATGTCATCAAACCCACAAGAGTTATCTTCACCATGACACTTCAATTGGGTCCTATGTAGACATCTTTCGACACTTAATCGGAATATCTACCATCACACGTCCTCTCATTAGATATTTTTATCCTAATAGCAAGAATCCATTATGGTTTGATCACACTTGTATTTGTGCTTATCACCATACTTCGGCCATGACATCAAGAATTGTAAGGCCTTTCAAACAATTGTTCACAATCTTATTGATAAAGACAATTTCCTCATTCAGGGGGAGCATCTTTCTCCATCTACAACCAATCCAATTCGTAGCCCATCCATCGAGTTTCCCAAGATTCCTATACCCACATCACCCCTTAGCATGTCTCCTGCACATGACACTCCTCTTAAGGAAGGTCTTCCCTTATTCATCAGTATTGTCTGCCTTTCCGATCATCCCTATGGTTCCCGACCGTTTATCCAATCTGAATCTAAAAAGATCCCACCTAAACTCCTACAACACTCATTAAATCATCCACATCCAATTTATCCACAACAATATAAGATATTTTTGCTAGGGGGACATCCTCCCCTCACTCTTAAGCATCTTATCCACATAAATTCATCTCATATCCATCCATACAATTCCCTTGATGATGGGGAACTTCACTTTTGACATCATTTTATCTTGCCCAATCTATCTCAATCCAATCTTAAATCCAAATTAATCTTGTCCAAATCTTCATCTCATCTTAAGTCCACCTTGGTGGCCATATTCGTGCCTCCTTTGGGGCACCATATTTCCATCCCTCTCATCTAAGGCCACTGTTGTGGCTATATTTGTTCCTCCTTGGAGGGACCATTCATATCTCTTCATCATCAAATTCCACCTTTGTGGCCATATTCATGCCTCTTTTAGGGGCACCTTCTATTTTCATATTTTCATTAAAGTCCACCATTGTGGCCATATTTGTCCTTCCACTGAGGGACCATTTCATACTCATCCTAAACCCACTATTTTGATCATATTTGTCCCTCCCTTGGGGGGACCAATTCATCTTATCCTAAATCCACCGTTGTGGTCATATTTTCCCTTTGCTTGGGGGACCATCTACTCATCTTGTCTTGAACACATATTTTCACTTCCTTAAAGGGTAGCGCATATTTTTTTTATCTTCACTCACTTAGCTCATCATATCCCATCCTATCAAGTTGTCATCTTATCTCGAACCCAACTTTAATCATGAGCTAACATGGAAAGTTTCTCTCCTTTGGTGGTAAACCGGAAGTCAAGCCTCTTAACACATTGCACTTGCACCCATTCTACCATTAGTATGTCTTTCAGTATTGTTAGTCATATCTTCATATCATTCCTCCATCTTAACCCCTTCCATATTCCATTATGATGATTTGGAATTATGTGGTCTTCCATCACTTCCTAGATGTGACCTTAAATACGGGCACCATAGCTCTTCCTGTAGCATATCCCTTATGGATAAGTTCTCCGCTTTCGTGAGAACTTTGCGTTCATTACATCCATCACCCTCTCTTTCTCTGATTGGAACCATGCAAATGGTCCAAGGGTGTCTCTTGTATATCATTATCCCCTCCTAAGTGCTCTACTTAGCTAGTCCCAACTCTCTCCCATGTAAATTAAAAATTCATGGATTCTCAAATCAAAATCAAAGTTATCAAAAATAGATTGATCCCTCAAAGGACAATTGTTCATGCAAGAAAAAAAGAAAATAAAAAACATGTAAATAAAAATCAATGTCAAAAGAAAAATAAATAGACCAATCCCTCAAAGGAAGACTATCATATATTTTATAAAGTAGACCATAACCTTGAAGGATGGTTACTCCTTATGGCATTTAAAGGCTTTCCACGTTGATCGGCCTTCCATTTTATTAGCATCCTCAGAAAGCTTTACGCATTGATAAGCTTTATCTTTCCCCTTCCCAGAGCTGGGGCATAGTTTTAGGGAACACCGCTTTTGGAGAACCCTCTTTCCTTTGTACAAGTTACATCAAAAACCCCTTTTTTGTTAGGAAATAAGGGATAAAATATGTAGAATAATCCCTTACAGAATCGCAATAGTAGAAACTAATATGCAGAAAATATTACAGATCTCAAATAAAAGTGCAAAATAAATAACACAACACAGAGAGACAAGATTTAACGTGGTTCACCCAATTTGGGCTACGTCCACCAAGAATCACTTGCTCATATTTTATTACAAGCCTCCACTCTCTCAATACAATACCCAGATCCATTTGGAGCTATGCTCAACAAACTCTACAGAATTCACACCTGAATTCAAAACACATCTGCAATACATTTTCTTGTCTATGTATCATATGCATAAGACCATATAAATAGACAATTGCTTAAGCAGTTTGATACAAAACCGTGGGTATCAAAACCATGGGCAAAAACCGTGGGTATCAAAACAATGGGTACCGAAAAAACCATGGGCCCAAAAACAGCCCATAATGGTTACCCATTACCCATGGGTTAATAAACCACCCATGAAAATTTACTTCAGGGGCTTCGCCCCCGAACCCCCCTGACCCGCTCACCGGCAAGTGGGACCGCCGTAAAAATACCCGAGTGTAACACATAGAAGGTGTACCACACTCTAACATGAAAATAGGCTCCACAAACATAACAATCTCCCACTTGGAGACTGATTTCCACTGAGCAAGCTTCTCAACCCTTCACTGTCATCTGCGAAGGCCAACCAAAGCTGAACATAGCTTTATTTTATCCCTTGTGACCACCTTGGTCATCATGTCTGCAGGATTCTGACTGGTATGAATCTTCTCCAACTTCAACTTATCTTCCTCCAAAGTTGTCCTGATGAAGTGATATCTCAACTGTATATGCTTCATGTTAGAGTGGAAAGTAGAGTTCTTAGCTAGGTGTATAGCACTCTGACTATCACTATGCAACTTACATTCCTCCTGCTTATGCCCCAACTCCTCAAGAAATTTTTGTAACCAAATCATCTCTTTGCTTGCCTCTGTGGCAGTAACATACTCAGCCTTTGTGGTTGACAAAGCCACCAGCTTCTGTAGTCATGAAATCCAGCTCACTGTTGTCCCACCTACAGTGTAAATATAACCTGTCATGCTCCTCCTGTTGTCTACATCTCCAACCATGTCTGAATCTACATAACCACGTAAAGTGGTGTCTGATCCACTGTAGCACAAAATTGTCCCCATGGTCCCTCTCAAATACCGAAGGATCCACTTTACTGCTTGCCAATGCTCTTTACCTGGATCACTCATAAATCTACTCACAGCTCCCACTGCATGGGCAATATTAGGCCTAGTGCACACCATAGCATACATCAAACTGCCAACTGCTGATGAGTAAGGTACCTTGGACATCTGGTTTCTTTCCTGCTCTGTCTTGGGACACTGCTCCTTTGATAACTTAAAATGGCCTACCAAAGGAGTCCCAACCGGTTTAGCATCCTGCATGTTAAACCTATCCAATACCTTCTTAATGTACTCTTCCTGAGATAAAGTCAGCTTTCTGTTCCTTCCTATCCCAAGTTATCCTCATACCAAGGATTTGTTTGGCTGCCCCCAAATCCTTCATATCAAAGGATTCACTTAGCTGTTTCTTGAGTACTTTTATTTCCTGCATGTTTTTACCTGCAACCAACATGTCATCAACATACAAACACAGGATAATATAACTTCCATCCTCAAATTTCTTTGTATACATGCAATGGTCAGAATGACATCTAATATAACCTTGCTCCATCATGAAGCTATCAAACTTCTTATACCATTGACGTGGAGCTTGTTTCAAGCCATACAAGCTCTTCTTCAGTTTACACACCATCTCCTCTTTACCTTTGACCTCATAGCCCTCTGGTTACTGCATATATAGTTCCTCCTCCAAATCACCATGGATAAATGTAGTCTTTACATCTAACTGTTCTAAGCGCAAGTCTGTTGCTGCCACTATTCCAAGAACAGTTCTAATAGAAGTCATTTTTACTACAGGAGAAAAGATCTCATCAAAATATATACCTTGTTTCTGTGTAAACCCCTTGACCACCAACTGGGCCTTATATCTTTTCTTTCCTCCTTCTTCATCTTTAACTCTGTACACCCACGTGTTCGACAATGCTCTTTTGCCTTCCGGTAGCTTTACCAAATCCCAATTCTGGTTCTCCATGAGAGACTTATGGTCCTCATCCATGGCTTGCTCCCACTTCTTACTAGAATCTACCTGCATTGCTTCATCAAAGCTCTCTGGCTCTCCACTATCAGTGAGTAATAAATAATAAAGAGAAGGAGAAAAACGTTCAGGTTCTTTTCTTACCCTAGAAGACCTCCTCACTGTAGGAGTTTGGGGTTCTTGTTGAGTCAGTTCCTAAACTGATTCATGGGTCACTGTCCCATCTGGAAGATCCTCTACCACTGCATATTCTTTCTTGGATTCTTCCTTATTTTCCTGCAACTGTTGCTTATACATGACTTTCTCATTAAAGACCACATCCCTAGACCGAATGATTTTCTTGTCCTTAATACTCCAACATTTAAATCCAAAGTCATCACCACCATAACCAATGAAAGTACATTTTTCTGATTTAGCCTCTAGCTTGGTCCTATCATCCTCTTCTATATGAACAAACACCTCACATCCAAAGACTCTAAGAAATGAATAATCAACTTTCTTACCATACCAAGCCTCCTCAGGTATGCCTCCATCCAAGGCACTTGAGGGTCCTCTGTTTATCAAGTACACAGCTGTGCTCACCACTTCTGCCCAAAAAGAAAGAGGCAGTCCTGCATGTAACCTCATGCTCCTAGCACGTTCCATTATTGTTATGTTCATCCTTTCTGATACCCCATTCTGCTGCAGAGTTCCTGGAACCGTCTTTTGCCTACGGATTCCATTCTTAGAACAGTAATCATTAAATTCATTGTTGCAATACTCCCCTCCATTATCTGACCTGAGACATTTTAGCTTAAGACCTGTTTCATTCTCTACCAAGGCTTTCCATTTAACAAAAGTGTCAAATACATCAGATTTGTTTCTAATACAATAAACCCAAACTTTCCTTGTTGCATCATCAATAAAAGTAACATAATAACTTGAACCCCCAAGAGATGATACCTGAGTTGGCCCCCACACATCAGAATGCACCAGCTCTAACTTACTCTCTTTCTTTGTAGGTCCAACCTTGAGAAACCTTACTCACTTCTGTTTCCCATATATGCAGTCCTCACAGAACTCCAAACCTATTTCTGTATATCCAGGAAAATTCTTCTTTATGATGTCCATGCCCTTATGGCTCATATGACCGAGCCTATAGTGCCATAATGTTATATCTGCATCTGAAGAAACAAGATTACAATCATTAGTACTATCAGTGGATAAATACAAGGTTCCAACCTTCTTACCTCTTGCCACCACAAGAGCACCCTTGGTAACCTTCCAAGAGTCAGCTGTAAATATCACAGTACAACCATCACTTCCCAATTGCCCCACTGATATCAAATTTCTCCTTAATGTAGGCACATGTCTGACATCCTTCAATAGCCATGTATTCCCATTCTGCATCTTAACCTGAACAGAACCTTTTCCAACTATACTGCAAGGCTCATCATCACCAAGAAAAACATGCCCAAAATCCCCTTGAACATAATCAACAAAATAATGCCTATGTGGAGTAGCATGAAAAGAAGCCCCTGAATCTAAAACCCAAGATTCAGTAATATTATGTAAAGAAAGAATCAAAGCATCCTGGCATACATTACCCGATGCCACATTTGCCTCCTTGTTTTCTTCTTGTTGTTTCTTCTTGTCCTGAAGCTCCCAACAGTCCTTCTTTGCATGCCCAGACTTTCCATAGTTCCAACATACAATCTTGCTCTTGGATTTTGACCTTGCCCGATCTTTCGATTTTCCATGGTTTCCTCTATTCTTTTGTCTCCCTCTAGTTTCCAATGTCAAAGAATTCCTTGAAGTAGAAGATTCCCTGGAGATTTTTCTTCACATTTCCTCGCTTAGAATCACCCCTAAAACATCCTCAAACTTCAACTTCGAGTTAGCTGGAACCAATTTGCTTACCGCCATTACCAGGAGCTATTCCAACTTTCAGGTAAAGAGCACAGAATTAATAAATCCCTAACTTCTTCATCAAATTCTATTGTAACCGAAGCTAGCATATTCACAACCGTATTGAAATCATTTAAATGATCTGCTACTGAACTATTCTCAGACATCTTCATATTAAACAACTTTTTCATTAAAAATATCTTATTAGAGGCAGAGGGTTTTTCATACAACTTCCCTAATGCATCCATCAGTTCTTTTGTAGTCTTTTCCTTTGAAACATTAAATAATACCGAAGATGCAAGACACAGCTGGATCATTCCAAGTGCCTTCCGATCCAATAAATCCCATTCTGCATCTGTCATACTCAAGGGTTTGTTCACCTTCTCAGACAACGGAGTATAAAGATCCTTCTGATAAAGGTAATCTTCCATCTGCATCTTCCAAAGACTGAAATTCTTCTCGTTGAATTTATCAACCCTAGATCTTCCATCATCTGCCATAGCTCCCACTCAAGATAAAACTTTCCCTACGATTCAACACTTCAACAAACCAAACCAGGCTCTGATACCAATTGTTAGGAAATAAGAGATAAAATATGCGGAATAATCCCTTATAGAATCGCAACAGTAGAAACTAATATGCAGAAAATATTATAGATCTCAAATAAAAGTGCAAAATAAATAACACAACACAGAGAGACAAGATTTAACGTGGTTCACCCAATTTGGGCTACGTCCACCAAGAATCACTTTCTCAGATTTTATTACAAGCCTCCACTCTCTCAATACAATACCCAGATCCGTTTGGAGCTATGCTCAACAAACTCTACAGAATTCACACCCGAATTCAAAACATGTCTGCAATACATTTGCTTGTCTATGTATCATATGCATAAGACCATATAAATAGACAATTGCTTAAGTAGTTTGATACAAAACCGTGGGTATCAAAACCATGGGCAAAAACCATGGGTATTAAAACCATGGGAAAAAAACCGTGGGTATCAAAACAATGGGTACCGAAAAACCATGGGCCCAAAAATAACCCATAACGGTTACCCATTACCCATGGGTTAATAAACCACCCATGAAAATTTGCTTCGGGGGCTTCACCCCCGAACCCCCCTAACCCGCTCACCGGCGAGTGGGACCGCCGTAAAAATACCCAAGTGTAACACATAGAAGGTGTACCACACTCTAACATGAAAATAGGCTCCACAAACATAACATTTTTCGTGTCGATATTAGGGTTTTGAGTTATTTTTATCCTTTCGTTTCTCATGATATTTGTTATAACTAATTGTCATTGGCTATATGCTAACATCTTGTTTTGTTCGCATGTGCCTCACGTTACCTGGATCCCCTTCTTATTTACCTCTAATGTAGTTGGAGGCATCTTTTCCTCGTGCGTTCCTTAATATGAAGTAGTGTCACTCATACCCATAGGTCACCTTTGTTAAGTCATATCTTATCGCACACCTCATCCGATCTTATCCATCTATTTCATAAAATCTTATCCAATTTATCTCATCTTAAGTCCACTTTTGTGGTCATCTTTTTTTTCCCTCTCAGGGCACCATATCTCACATTTTGTTATCTCACCTTTTAGGCCATCTTGGTGCTCTTTTGCTAGGGAACCATTTCATTATTTCATTTTTCCACAAAGTCCACTTTTGTGGCCATCCATATTCTCCCTTTTGGGAATTTTGTTTCAATATTTCACATCATCCCCTTACCATCTCGAAGTACACATTTGTGGCCATATTCCTTTTTCCTCTGGGAATTTAATTCAACATTAATCCTATCCATTTCTACTCTCAAATTCCACCTTTGTGGCCATATTTTTTTCCCTCTTTTGGCATTTTACCTCACAATCCTATCTAATCCACGCAAAAAATTCACCTTATGGCCATACTTACCTCCCATTTTGGGAATATTATTTCTCCATCTTATCTTTCATTTCACCTTCTCGGCATTTTTCTCATGTCCTACTGGGCATCATATCAATCATCCTCGTCCCTTATGGGCGCATACCTATTCGTTTGATTCCTCATGTATAAAGGATTTCACATACCCTTTTGCATTTAGTTGCGCATATTTTGATGACTTCCCTATAAACTGTTGCTCATCCTGGCTTGCATCCATATTATAGTAGTCTTCACCCACTCATTGGCTAGTAGAACATTATAGCCCATCTCCATTGAGACCGTAATTGTCCTCTACTAATGTGATATTGGAGTCACCACCATGGTCCTTATTTTTATTGCGATCCTTTTTTCTTGGGGCATCTTGCCTTACACTATCTGTTTCCCATATTTCTTTACCCACCCACCCTTCATCCTCTATCTTTTTTCAAATGCATCATCAATTTCCCTTGGTGTCATCAATCCTCCATTTGAGGGGGATCTTATCATCAAATATGTGTTTCAATCCTTATCCAACTCTCATTTTTTTTGTCTTATGGCTTGCTAGCGCAAACCACTCTAGAAAAAGGGGGAAAATGTAGACACCTTAATTCAGTATCTCTACCCTTAATCGCCCACATGCACATATTTATTTAATTCATCCCCCTTATTTAATTTAATGCCCATTTATCCTATCATTATCTAATCCTCATCAATCAATGTTAATTAGTTAATTAATTAATCATTTAATCTTTATTAATTCACATTAATTAATTAATTCCCTTTAATTAATTAATTAATTATCCACATCCACATGTCCTAATCAAACCTTTCCATTTTAGGATGCTCTAATTCTAAATATATATCCCCATGATTTTCTATGCTTTTTATAACCTATCTTTATCCCCAACTCATCCATATCACATCCCTTCCTGCTTGTTTTCTTTAAAAGTAGCTTTTCCACTCATCAAAACACCAATTCCCGATCAAAAACACAAAATCTTTCCCATTTGGGAAACTTTCCCCGCAATCGGTGGTGACCAAGCCTAGTTGCTCATCAACCCTATAAAAATCCAATCCTTCCTTATCTCCATAATCATCATATGCATGCAAACATATGACCTCCCTTTGCAACCTATGAGCTTTCTCTCTTGCTTGAGCATTCCTACAACAACTACACATATCTCTCAGGACATCGTTTCAACGTGCTTGCATCACTCACGATCATCGTTCTTGAGACTTTTCGGTATGTTTTTGTATTTTTTTAATCATATTTTTATCACATTATCATTTATTTTCTTGTAGCTAATCTTCTTTAGGTTAAGATCAACTTCAGTAACACTTACAACTTCTCCAGTAACCTTCTTTGTTAGTTTATTTTCTTACAAGTCACCTTTTTAATCCATCCATCCTCGGCCTTATCACAGTCAGCACCAACCCAGATCCAGTTGGTGTAGACCTAGATCCAATTGGTGTAGACTCATATCCAGTTGATGTAGACCCAAATCCGGTTGGCATAGAACCAGTCTAGTCCTCGTTGACCTAGTCCAATCATCATCGATCCAGTCCAATCGACGTCGATCAATTTCCAATCAGTGTCAACCCATTCCAATTGGATTTGACCTGACTCATCTGCTAAATCTAGGTCCAACCACAGAAGAGATTACATGTTTGTTGCAGGTTCCTTTCATCCGATCTTGGTTTTTGTCGACCTGCCTTCTACACAATCTGGGTTGTCATCGACCCAGACCAAGTAACATTAAATTTACAATTATTTCAATTAAATCCGTATCTATGTCAGATCTCAGTTACTTTCAAATTATGTGTTTCTTCAATTTCTTCATGTTATCATATTATCCATCATTTACATCACTTTTTATTTAACAACGGGGGTTGATATCCACCGAGGAAGTTAACACTTCTTGGGACCGCTTTGTTAGGAAATCCCCACCCAAACCATCTAATCAAAATCATTTTCAGCCTTGTTTGTAGGTATACCAATTTGTAACAACAAGGATCAATCACTTTGTGCCCGTATCCATCACATCGCATTTGAGGTACCATAAACCCTCCATACCCTGAATTTTCTAGTTTCTTTAGTATTAGTTCATTTAATTGAAAAGGAACGAAAAATTAGATAAACATTCACCTTGTGTTCTATTTATTTTTTTCTTTTGAGTGGACGAATAATTTCTTCTTCTTTTTCATTATGTTCTTCATGTTCTCCTTCTAAAGCATCCTTATTTCCTTCTTCGCCATCTTCAAATTCATGCTCGAGCTCGAACTTGAAATTTCTTTGTTCCTTGCTAAGTGTGATATCCTGCAATGCTACCTTCTTTCTCTTGTATCATATATTCATGAATTTATTTTACACATTAATATTAATTGTTCCCGATGTCTCCAACCAAGTATATCCAAGAAAAATATAGACACCATCCATATTTAAAGCATAAAAATATGAATGCAAAAAATATCTTTCCATGGAGGGATTTAAATCTTCAAAAAAATGAATCTACTTACCATCCACTTGAGCTTCCTTGATATTATTTTCCTGAACATGTAGATGTTGAGCTACATCCATGTTGATGAAGTTATACTTGCTTCTAGGGCTTATGGTTACAATTACCTTTTTCCTTTGAATGTACCCTTCAAACTACAAGATTGAAGCTTCCTTCTTTGGACATGCACTATCTGAAATCTTCTCTCGATATGTTGTCTCTCATTCTGAAGCACACTTAGCCTCTTCATCATCAAAATTTTCTTCTTCTTCTTCTTCTACCTCTCTCTGTGCATCATTTTTAGCCTCGTCATCATCACCATGGTCTTCTATGTCATATTTTTCTTCATCATAATTTTCTCTCTTCTTCCACATCCTTCTCTTTTTTTCCATCCCAAAATGACCCCAAGTTTTCTCAATTTTCTTCTTCATACCATTTATAGATTCAAGTTCTATTGTATTATACACTTTAGGATAACTTCTTAATCCATAAAAAACTAAGGTGTTAAGAACTAACTTTTGATCAATATTTTTCCAACCCTTTTTTAGCCAAATTTCACCCTCGAACTAGAAAATATTGAACACACACCCTAATTATATTTTGTAGAGCTTTATGAAAACTCAAAGAAAATAGAAAAATACCTAATATTGTATCATGTGGAGCAAATTTGTGAAAATTCATAAAACTATAATAACTTTTGTGAAATACATCCAAATTTGCTAAAATTTTGAGGGTTTCTCCCTGAAACAAATTTACCACACCACACAAAATTTCACTAAAAAAATTGGCACAATTTGGAAGATATAGATGAATCATGAAAATTATGGTTTCAACAATAAAACAGAAATGTCTTTATCAAAATAACTCCAAAAAAACTAAAAATTTGAGGATATATTACTTGAATGATTTCTCCACTTCAAAAAATATATGAAAAAAATGTAGTCAATCTCAAGGCATAGGTAAATCACCTAAATTAGGGCTTCATCCCACCAATTTTCCATATTGATGTTCTAGTACCACTTGATAAAATCTTTTTATATAATAAATGGATAAGCTAAACAATATGCAGAAAATACACACCACACAATATATTGGGGTGTAAATATGCCTAAATATTCAATATATTAAGAAATATAAGAACACCCTTATGGTAGGGAAACACCATACAATACTCCTTAAGGAAGGTATAACTCCACAATCTCCCAATATTGGAGTGCCACTTTGAGGGAGACACCTCCAATATACTCCTACCTAAGTAGAAGACTCAACTCATACATGATATGACATCTCTCATAATGAACTTTAATCCTTTATATATGTCATATATAATAATTAAATTCCTCACCTTATAGGCATACATTGCTCTTAATGGATGGTAACACCTAATCCCAATGTAAGTTGACTTATTACCCAATATAATTGATTCCTATGTGACCCCATTTATTATAAACATATGACTAAAGGGGATGTGTGCCACATGTTGGCATCTCCATCAACCCATATACATTATAATATCATATCCTGAGGTACATAACATGAATTTTGTATGGGACTACATCCATACCTCTACAAGAAAATAAAATTTCTTCTCTTGTTTTCAAAATTTTCCAAATCTTTGAGGGTTTCCAATATATTGCCTTGATATTGGAATTTTCTAAATATATAATTTTTATGCATATAAAATAAAAAGGTTGAAAAAAACACCTTGAAATCACCATATTTTGGATCTATTCTTTATAACCCAATTTTAGAATAATAATATTTCCCAATTTTCCTTGCATTTTCACAATATTGAGTTATTGGTAATATTGTAGTGTAAAACCACCATTGTAAATTTTCTCTGCAATAATATATCTTACATTCCTTAGAGGGTGATATGGGAAAGGAATGTGGGGTGATAATAAAACACTTCTTAGGGATGCCCATAATATTGTAATAAGAATAATGGGTAGTGCCTCATTTCTATAGACCCTGTATAGATAATGCAAGGAGTTTTAGAGTTAGAGTGGTAACGAATGACATTGGCGTTGCATGAGTAAATTGAAGCTTTGAAAAATGTGCATTGTTTATCTATCTACCCCCTCCTCAAATAGAAGGTATGAGTAGGCTAGAAATATGGAGCAAGAGTGTGGGGACACTTTGTACAGCGTGGACACCTATTGATTGCATTTGGGGAAACGATATCAATGCCACATGATTATATACATGTCTTCTATTGGTTAGCATCTATGATATTGTTGCATTCTTCCTATACATGTAGAAATTTCTACATCGATTGAATATTTTTGGAATATTTTTTAGTGGCCCTAAGTGTTGTAAGAAAAATGTGTAACACGCCTCATTCCATGTGTGAGAGGATTCATTAGAAATATAATCGAAATCGTAAATTCTCAAGTCTATCGCCAATGAGTTTTTTGTCGCCTTATGGTGTTTTCTTTGGTACGTTACCACTTCTTTCTTTTCCAGGATCGGGGAAATTATGTGATGTTGATGATGAGGCCCCAATTTTATTATGTTCTCACATATCCAAAGAAGTTGATGAAACATTCATATTATCAAATTTCTAGGAAAACAATACTAGTCTCAAAAATCATGTCGTTTGATTTGAGTTCTTGCAAGAAAATGAAAAATCCATATATTTTCAAGTCATGTATCAAAAAAAAAAAATCCATATGATTTTGGGCCCATATCTAAATGAAAATCGGTATCATGTATAGCCACAATAATAATGAATCCATTTTCATCATTTTTTATTGGAAGGAAGAATGATGGTGTACAAGACATAGACTGTTGATCTCAATGTCAAAAACTTATGCCATAAGTCCTTCATTGTAGATACATTCCGTGAATTTTTTGCTTGTTAATTTTTATGTGTAAGTAATTGCTCATTACAACCACAACATCAACATGAGAGAGAGATAATGGTAAATCAAAGAATCATATAAATATTTCTTCTACATCCTCTTATTCTTTTGTCTCACATAACAAACCATCCATCAGTGTTGGTTTAAGTTTATAAAAAAATTCTTATCCATGAGAAAGGTGGACTAAGGTGGGATTTTGACTGAGAAACTAGAAAATTATAAAATCAATGGAAAACTGTATGTTCAAACCTCAATGATAACAACAGTAACAATGAAAAAGTTAGTGACTTGGGGTCATGAAAAGATTGCAAGATTTAGAAAATATATAGGTGTCTTCCCCATGTCTGCCATTAGTTGAACACCCTCATGTAAATTTTAATCAATTCATAATATTATAATAATCTTATTCAATTTGGATTCTTCATAGGAGTGTTTTGGAACCCTCATACTATGATGTCACACAACACTAAAATTTAAAAATATAGGGGTAAGAATATACACATGACAATGCTTCCAATTTAATGAGTGTTAAGAACTTGGGATGTTGAGGAGGCAGTGATAAATACAAATCCTAAAGGAAAAATATTGCATCTAATATGTATTGTTGTTTAGCAAGGGTGGATATTTGCCTAAGCAATATAGTCACAAAAATATAGACAATAACAACACTAAATTAGGGATTGACATCTTATTTTATGTGATTGGAGTTCTTAAAAGAGAAACAATATATTATTATTGTAGACACAAAATCATGCACTTTAGTTACATTTATAGGTCCTAATCACATACACTATTCATATGATTCTTGAGTGAGAAAAGTACCAATTGACCACTGTCTTTGGCCTATTTTATTTCTTTATGTTTTCCTTCTTATTCTTACACACCTTCTTTCCCAGTCTGACTTTCGACACTTCAATTTTTTTGATTCTGGACACCGTCACCCAGTTAAGACACTAGTGTCAAGCGCCCCCGTCCCCTCTAGGTGCCCTTGACCTCTTTGTATCTTGCTCACATCTTTTGGGTTCTTTCTAGATATTGGGAATCTTTATTTCTTATGGTTTGACCTTTTAGTGGTTAATTACGAAATTCAAACAAGGGAATCATATAAATACAAAGCTATGTAACCATAATAAAGGACCAAACACTAACCATTATCTATTACCACCTAAGGTTACATCCAAGAGAATTAAAGCATCCATATAGCTTCAAACAAGGGATAAGGGACTATAATTTATGTATACATGCATAGGAGGGGAAGCTCATTTTTTTATGCACGTATCTATCTACATTTTCTACATCTATCTATTGCTCAATATTCAAGTGCATTTGGCATAAAAGCCACCTAGGGCATGATTTTACACACACACACACAAAACTACATGGAGTCTAAAATGTAGTGCAACGTCTGGATCGTAATATCACTCAGTCAGGTAATCGTCGGGGTCAGTCTGACCCATTTGCATTTTTTTATTTTTAGGATTTGATGTGTTTTGGGGTTTTGCAAGTGATATTTCTCTTTGTAGGTTTCAGGTGAATAATAGCGAATTATAATGACACACAGGCGATTAAAGGTGACATCCAACGAACATCTTGTGACCTTGTGAAATTGAGTTTATGAGGTTCTAAGTAGTCACAAGCACCCAGAGGAGGTCTGCAGCATCCCAGGTGCCCCTGACCCAGTCCAGGAACCCTATTTTAGGTTGATCTTGTAGTGGCATAATTTTATGAGCTCGAGTGTGACACTTCCCTCCTCCATTTCATCAGTTCATCGGCTCGACACATTCTAGGATTATTTTCAAATCAACTAAGTATTTTATCCCTTCATTTGCAACCAAGGTTTCATATTTTCTAGCTTATTTTCTTAGGTGAAATCTATAATCTAATTGTCTATATCTATGTTGTTACATAATTAAATATTTTAGCATCTATTTATTTCAATATTTTTTAAAACATTTGGTGAACCCAGCTTGCTTCTATGGCTTTTATCATATTTTCATTATGGCTCAATCATATGAAAAATTTAATGAATCCCATCTCCAAGAGCTTAATGATCATCTCGTTGAGCATCCTCAGGATGTAGACCTACTTTTATGAGGCCACCAACCTTTCGGAGCTTAATGTTCTTGCCTCCATCCATGCTTCCTTGCCTATTGCTACTCAACCACTTGCTTCCACTCTCTCCCCTACTTATACTATTCATGTTTCTATTCCTACTCCCACCAACAACTTCACTCCACCTCTTGTTTATCATACATGGCAAGTCTCTCCCACTGGGACTCAAGAGTTAGCCTCTCTCTATCAGGATCTTCAATTTCAAATCCATCAATTATAACAGACTAATTCTCATACGTCTCCATCTCTAGACTCCACATTACTACTTCATACTCCTTTTACACCTACCATTTCCGGTTATGTACTTTCACTTAATTTCTTCACTCCCAAGTTTCCCATTTTTAGTGGTCATGGTGACCCCCAAGAGCATCTCTAAGCCTTTCGTGTGGCATTTTTATATTTTGTGGATGATCATATTCTATTAGCTAATATTTTCCTCGAAGTCTTCACGATTATGAAATGTGTTGGTTCTATGATCTACTTGTCCACTCGGTAAAATATTTAACGCATTTATCTGATTTTTTTCTCACTCATTTCTATATTAATATCGGCTCAAATATATCCTATTCTCAACTCGCGTAACTTAAACATGGATCTAACGAACATCTAGCGGATTATGTGTTGTGATATAAGAATAACTTAGCTAAGATGTCTAATGTTCTTACAGACTCTGAACTTCAATATCTACTTTTCCAAAGTCTATTACCGCCTCTCCAAGATATTGTTATCTTCAAGACATCTCCATCATTTCATAATTTGTGTCATACTCTTAAGCTACACGAAACTAAATTCCTATCTATAAGAAAGCTTAAGTATCATGAGAAAACTTCATCTTCGTCGCGCTTTCAAAGAAAAACAACTTTCAAGCCATCTACAAAATCTACTAAAGCTAAAGCTATTGTAAACATTGTATCTAATACTAAGAATCTTCAATAACAACCGCCTAAGCGCATGTTTACTAAATTTCCTTGTGCTCCACATATTTTATTGTCACATCTTATTGAGAGTAATCGTATTACACTTCCTCCTCTGCTCAATCTAGACCCATATCATCCTAAAGGTTATAATTAAACTAAAAATTTCAAATGCGACTATCATCAATGAATCGGGCATTCTACAAATTGATGTTTCAAGCTTCGTAATATTATTCAACATCTTATCGATAATAATTCTATTGAGCTTCCTGAGCCTACGACATCTATCACATTAAACGATAATCAAAAGCTCGAGATCTTCAACAATTCTCTTCCAAACCATGACAAGTAAATGAATAATTATTCATCCAATCATACATATCGTGCAGTTCCTCCTCCTACATCGAGGGATCTCAATTTTCTAGTTGCTCACGTCAATCCATCTCCACCAATCAATTTTTTCTCTAATCAGGACTATCATGCTATGTTCTCTTTTGATCGCTTGCACCTTATTTCTTCTATTGGATCTATTTCTATCAATAACACTATGGTTGATCCATAATTTCATGTAAGTGCATGTTCTATTGCACTTCTCATAGTTATCGGTTATCCACTCTCACAAATTTCATATCCAGTTCCTAAATCATATGGTTATGTCGAGCTTCTAGTTACCGTCGATCCTCTTACCATGCTTGTGCCTTTTCTTGTGGCACCTCAAGTCGAAAGGTGTGACATGCTATTAGGTCTTCCCTGGCTCCATGTAACTCAGGCTATTATCTCCATGAATCACTTGTGTCTACAGTTCATTCACAAAAAAAAATCATTATTATCAAATGTGTTACGCCATCTACACCATGGCCACAACCTCTTATTGAGGTTTCCATTACACTCGCTAGAGCCTCTAGGTCCCCGTGACCTGTCTAATCTAAAGCACAATTTTCTCCTATCTTGTATGTTTGTGCATGGCCTACTCAGTCTCACAAGTCTACTAGTCCATCTCATCAGTCTAGATCCATCACTCAAACATATCCTTCACATAGGTATTCCTCACCGTCTCATTTTTCTTTGCATAGGTGTTCATCACCTCCACATATTCCTTCACACATGTCTCCATCACCTCCGTATTCTACTTCACATAGGTTTCCATCACCATCCAGGGATCAGGCACATAGGTCTCATTCACCGATACATCATTTATCTCATACATCGCTGATTTTAGATCATGGTCACACACTCTTATCTCTGCAAGCATCAGGCTGAGGACCCTCATCTTTCACTTTTATCAAATAACATACCCATGACTACACACTTAGGGGGAATCATTCTCCCCCCTCTAGCACTTTCAAGCATCTTTCATTCCTACTTCTTCACTCTACACTTCGCATTTAGTATTTCACACGCATGTTACACATCTTGATACATTTGTATCGTTATTACCCTATGACGCACTCTCACAATAAGGTTCACACTTGATTTTTGAGGGAATACTACATACATGAACCTCACACACTACACCTTTCACACTTCACACATTCATGACATCTCTTTCTACGGATCTCCTATTATGCATCATCCACACTACACACTTTATGCATTCATGATACATATTTATTTCTTCTACTTCTACCTGTTGTGCTCATTCCCCTATGACACACTCTAGTTCCATAGTTCATACTTAACTATTGAGGGTTTCCATCTGAAATGAACCTCATCACACTCACTCACTCTTTACACTCTATGCTTTGTCGACCATATATTTCTAACGCACACGTTTAAACCATTTCCCAATGACACACTCTTGTTCTATGGTTCATTATTGACTACCAAGGTGTCTTTTATAAATGAACCTCATCACATGAATACTCATTCACATTCACTCGGGGGGCACGCTTCTCCTATCACATTTACTTTTCATTTCATTCTATCTTACTCACAACATACTACATATCTTTGTCTCATTTACTCTTACTTTCCTATGCTTACATGTACACTTTGTTACACATGCTAGACATATATTGTGTATGTCATTATATGTGTGTGTGTGTGTGTGTGTTTACTTGCCTTCTAGTTTTTAATGCAACCTTTACACAGATCATTACACGCAACATGGATGCATGGCACAATACCTCTTACCAGTCTTGCAGCGGCTATGCGGGCATCCACTTTCTTACTCATCACATGTGCTATTTTTTTGATTTATATTATTTCCTATTCATACTAACACACTAATTTATATTGGATTATACACAATTTGATATATATTTTATATTTCTAATATGCTAATGAGTGCTACATCTACTTTGTCACCATGGTTGTCTGATATCTTTCTTGTCACTATTTATCATTGCTTTCTATCATATGCCATTATTTGCGGGCTTTTCCCTTTTCCGTGTGTGCACACTGTATGCTTTTGGCCACTTCATCATTAATTGTCTTGTGACATCGTGAGTGATGCTCCATGTTTGCAAACCACTTTCTGCGGTCTACATTGTCTTCTTAATTTTTAGTTTACATCTTGTCTTTATATGCGTGATTTTCATGTTTGCACTAACACTTATTTTTCATCCACTTTGTTTGCATGTGCCTTGGTTTCTATACAAAAACTTCCATCCCCCTGCAGGGAATCCATTTTAGCACAACGTTTGGTTGAGGGGGGTGATTTGAATTTGACCAATTCCGCATTAGCAAGGAATCTCTCTTGTTGGTTAGGGGGGTGATTTCAATTTGACCAATTTTGCATGGCAGTCTGCAATAGATCCCTCTATCCTGGAATGCCAAGGGACTCCCATAGTGAAATTTTCACACTTTTCCTTTTCATTTGCTCAATAATATTGAATGATCTATCTTTTTGTTGTTTCTTCACAGACACATTCCTCTCTTGCACATGGGTTGTTACAACTGGTGCCTGCCTGGGTTTGGAAGGTGGCTTGGGTTGGTTCTGTATGTTTGGATTTGCACTTGAAACACCAAGACCTTGTGGAGTGATGGAAGGTTGAGGGTTACCTAAATTTAGTGTTTGGCTCTCTCCAATATTTCTTCTTTTTGACCGTGTGTTGGCAACCACACCTTGAGGAAGGGACCGATTCATCCCACATAGGTCTTCAACCTGCCAATTGACAAGCATAGTCTTGTTTGGGGGGCCATCTTATTGAGCCCCTTGTTGCTAATCTTCCTCTTGGCCAGGTTCTTGTGGCACCATACTAGTTTGCACCATCAAGGCCTGATTTAGAGCACCATTAAAGCACATTGATTGGTTATGTGGCTGATTGCATGGAAAACACCAATCATATTCTTGTGCCATATTATTTTGTGTTGGGACCACTGATCTTGATGTTGAAGTTGGGTTAGGATCATATGGCCTAAAATCTCTAGCAGCTTGGGGTTGTCCTTGGTTCTAGCTCTGGTTTATAGTCTGAGGTGGTGGCTTATTTTACTGGTATTGGGGTCTAGCTTGGTATAGAGCCTGGGGCTAGTATGGCCTGGAATTCTAATCTCGTTGTCTTTTGATGCTCACTAGCTCATTCCCAAAGTTCTGAAGTTGCTTCATCATTTCTTGAAGCTCTTTAGAGGTATTAGATGATGAAGTGGAAGCTTCAGCTGAGATTTGACTCTTGGGGATGGGTATAGGAGCTAATGTAGGCACTTGGCTAGTATCTGGGCTTCCTAACTCAGGGTACAAAGGCATGGATGGCCTAGGAGCAATTTTTCTAGCTTGAATCAAACAGTTCTTAGACCCTATGGAGAGGCTATAGGCTTCAGGTAATGTAGTGCCCCCCATTGACTGAATCATCAGAGAAATATTAGAATTTAAAGCCCTAAGAAAGTATAAGAAGGCACTTTCATTAGTGGGCTTTACTATTATTGGAATCCTATCCCAGGTCTGCTAGAATCTGAGGTTGAAGTCTGTCAGCTGCTCATTCAGGGCTCTCTTGATTGTTGTTAGTCACTCCAACAATGACAATTTATCACCTTTTTCCCCAAACTGATTTTGAAGAGCCATGCACAGCTGGTTCCAGTTTTGGATAGAGCCTACTTCAAGACTCCTGAACCATTTTGAATCTTTCCCTTTGTATGAAGAGGTGAGCAGCTTGACTGTAATGTCCATCTCATGGATCTCATGGATTGTATAGACATTTGCAATATCTTGGAAATGGTCACCAAGAGAAGTTTGATTTTCCCTAGTGAAATATGGGATGCTCTTTAATGCTGTAATTGGAACTGGGGTTTGTGCGTTCAAGGCAAGTGGACTACTACTGGTGAAATTGACATATGGATTTTGTTGTGCCATTTTGATTGGCCTAAGAACCCTTACAGACTGAAAGAAAGCCCTCGCAGGTGGAGGTGTTGATAAGGTTTTGCTTAGTGGAGATGGAGACCTCTGAACTCTTCTTCCTCTCCTTTCTCTACTTGGAGATAGATGTAAGTATTCAAAAATAGCTTTTGTCCTTGCTCTAGACCAAGTTTTTCTCATGAATATCCCAAGCTTGGGCTGCTAAAACTAGTAGATTTTGTTTCTTTTGGAGCTGCCAGATGTACAATTTTAAGGCTTCTTAAAAGAAAAAATCACAACAAGTGTACATCAATCCCTACTGTAATAAGATGGAGACTTCTTAGTCCCATCGGGCAAGCCAAAACTGTTAGTGCGAAATCATAGCACCCCCAAATGAGTCGTTGGATCTACTTTTCTTAAGGTAGACTCATCTAGTGTGATTGCATAACATTGAACTTTCCCCAAGGTCTGGGACCTTGCAAAATTGGAAAGCTCTCCAGATCAAAGGTTGGTTCCTTATTCCTCTGTTCAGGTGCATACGTGAGAACTTGCAGAGGATCTATTTCTATACCTAATCTAAAACTTGCCAAGGAGACATGGATAAAAGAGTATAAGAAATAAGAAATAACTAAACTACTAGGTGATGCACCAAAGGAATGATGAATACTTATTTTTCCAATAGACACAAACCAAAAAATGCATGCAATAATCAAACACAGATAACCATATTTATAACGAAAGACCAGATGCAAGCAAAAGAGACAAGAAGGATCTAGAATCAATCACAAACGTGTTTTATTGCTCTGCAGATTGATACAATACATTGCAAAACAGCCAGGAGGAAAGAAATATATTGTAACTTTGATGGAAGGCCTAAAATTCCACAAAATCCTTTGCGAGAAGAAAAAGGCAGCCTACAAAACAAGGAATGTCCAACCCTTTACAATGAATCCTGCCCCCATTTTTATAGATTCGATCAGAGAGAAGAAAGAGAGAGAGAGAGAAGTGAGAAAATCAGGTCAAAACTCAACCACTGCTATTAATGCTTCTGATAAAATATTCCCCCAAATCCATATTTACTACATCAATCCTTGGTTTAGCGCCTTGAAGGAAGAGGAAATGGCAAAACAGATCAAATCTAATCTAGTTGTTGAGGCGAGAAGATCCCGCATTGAAATTCTGAAGATGTTTTCTACATTTTTCTTCACTTAACCTCCTCAAAAATAAAGTCTCGGACCTCCATGGCGTAGGTGATGCCGAGATATTTCCAACGGCATCAGATTTGCAATATTTCAAGCCCTGAGTTAAAAGATATGCCCCTTCAAAGTTTGTAGCGAATTCATACAAGTGGGCAAGAAAACAATTTGAAAAATGGGTTCCCCTTTTGGTTTGGGACACGTGGCAACCGGATTAGAACAAAAATTGGGCTTGTGGGTCCACAATTTATCTTTTTCCCTTTGAACGAAAGGTAAATTTTCACCTTTCCCTCCAACTCCCCGCCTTGGCTTTGACTCAGGTTTTAACGCTGACTTTTTCCCTGGGTGGAGTTGCGGGCCATTTTACAATTTTTACCCCTTTTGTGATAATAAGGGGTAAAGAATCAACCTTTCCCCCGACACCCCGTTTTCTTCTTGGACATGTGCCAGTCTAGCACTTGCTTGGGATCTCCCTCTTGGATTCACCTTTGGAGAAGCGTCGTTAGGACACGCGGTCTCCTCCGTTGCCACCTCCATA
This sequence comes from Taxus chinensis, assembly GCA_019776745.2. Classification (NCBI taxonomy): domain Eukaryota; kingdom Viridiplantae; phylum Streptophyta; class Pinopsida; order Cupressales; family Taxaceae; genus Taxus; species Taxus chinensis. Next base: position 30,524,843 of record CM034152.1, read on the forward strand.
CATAGTCATTTTTGGACATTTTTATGAACCGTTTCGAGCCTGAGGACTTCGTATCTTTGTCGTTTCTTCCACTTCTCCTCTCTGGTATTTCTATGGCATCACCCCTTCTTATCTAACCCTGCTATCCCATAGTTGAGTCAACTTGTAGCTTGAAGAATGGATTTAAGATGTGGAAACATCCCGACATATTCGTTTCTTTTACACAGGGTCCTTTAGTCTCTCTTGGCCTCTGCCACTCCATGGTTGAGTCCTTCTACGACTAATTTGTAGGATTTAAATGAGTTTTCTTAGGTTCCTCTTATGCGGGGTAGTGGCTGATCCAATATTTGGCGCGGGGACGAAATATGGATAACAATTTGGTGACTCACAAGGGTATCTTCCTACTAGATGAAAATACCAATTACCTTGTCGTATCCATTGGGCATGGAGTTGAGAAAGACAGTCTTACACTAATTCTACCTCTGATTCATGAGCTCAGCTACTTGTACTCTCAATTTTCATAAGAAATCTCAAAATGAAGGTTCCTGAGAGTAGAAAATTGTTTTAACTCAAGGCTTCATCTGTCTCTCTAAATGGACTGCATAAGAGCCACAAAACAACACCACAGTATATACAAAATTTGAAATCATACATGCTCCAAATGGAACATGCATAGCATGCAAAACACTTAAGAGAAAAGCAATCTACACTATAGCAAGACAATGTGCATAAGCACTTAGAGGAAAGAGAAAACTAAACTAATATATACAGCGTGAGGACTCCCCTTTTAGTAGCAGTGTTTAAGATATATCCCATTGACTGGAATCTGTAACTCTTCACCCTCCAGTGTAGACAATTGGAAAGCATTGCTACTTTTGCATCTTGTGATCATATAGGCGTAACTCCAGATGGAGTCAAATTTGGAATGCCTTCTTGGTTTTAGTCAATCTGCATCCCATTTCAAAACCATGTCTCCTTCCTGGAAGGTCCTTGCTTTTGCCTTCTTGTCAAAACATCTCTTGATTAAGGCTTGATTATTTTCCATTTCTTGGAGAGCGTATTCTCTGGTTTCTTCTAACTCTATCATCTCTGCATACCTGTCCTCCATTGGTTCAAATTTAGACATCTCTAATTGCTTTATGAGCTCCAATGCTGGTAACTCAAGCGATATAGGCAACATTGCCTATTTCCCATAAACGAGCTTGAATGGAGAGCTGCCTATGGATATTTTGGGTGTTATTCTATTAGCCCATAAGGCCATTTTGAGCTTTGTGTGCTACGTCCTTTGATTCTCATCAAGATTTCTTCTGATGATCTTTAGCATGTTCTTGTTTGTGGACTCAGCCTGGCCATTACCCTGAGGGTAATAGTTTGATGAAGTACTCAAATAAGTCCCATTCTTAACAGCCCATCTTGTGATTTTTGAACCTATGAATGCTAATGCATTGTCTGATATGATGGTGGCTGGCACTCCAAATCTGGTCACTATCCCCTCATAGAAATCAAAGATACTAGACTCATTTTCTTCCTTGAGTGCCACTGCCTCGGTCCATTTGGTGAAATAATTTGTCACTGTCAGGATCCATTTGCGACCTTATCTTGAGTTTGGATTGATGACTCCAATGAAGTCCAATCCCCATTGCATGAAAGTTTGGTCGACTGATATTGGGTGCAATGGAAGTGCTGTTAGCTTTTCCTTGCCCTTGAAGAATACACAATTCTTACACCTTTTGATCCATGTGTAGCAGTCACTAAACACTCTAGGCCAATAATATCCTACTTTCATGATTTTGAGTGTTGTCATTCTTCGAACAAAATGGCCTCCAGCTACTTCAACATGGAATTCTTGTAGCACCCTCTCCACCTGATCTGTCCCAATGCATCTCAGCAGAATGCCATTGATGTCCCTCTTGAACAAGACACCATCAATAAGAACATATGGAATGGCCTATAGCCTAAAATGCCTTATTTTTGCTTTACTCATCCCATGAGGAAACATGCCTATTCGAAGGAAGTGCACCATGTCTTGGGTCCAATAAGGAGCAGGTACATCATCTCTCCCTTCTTCTTGATCATCTTGTAGAACAAGAACAACCTCCTTTTCACAGTCTATTTCATCTTGTTGACCTGAGGCTAGTTGTTCACATAACCCCTTCCCACGGACCAGCTTGGTGACCTTGATCTCAATGTCATATTCCTTGACATGAGTGATCCATCCTGCACACTTTTCATTCAGGTCCTTGCTGAGAAGGAATTCTTTAACTCTCGCATGGGAGACCAATAGTTGGATCTTGTTGTTTGAAACCAAATGCTTAAACTTATCCATATCTCTGGTCACCACTAATACTTGCTTCTTAATGAAGGAGTACCTCACCTCATAATATTCTAGACTCTAACTAAAGAAAGCAATTGGCTGTTTTATACTCTCTTTGTTCTGTTGCACCAAGATTGCAGAAATTGTGTCGCTGCCACCAAAGGCATACATTATGAAATATTTGGAAAAATCTGGGTTCGTAAGAGTTGGGGCTTGTGATATGGCTTCTTTGGTAGCCTCACAATTTTCCTTCAGATGTCCACCTGAATGCTAAGCTCTTCTTCAGCATCAATGTTATTGGCTTAACAAGGGTATCAAAATTTGGAACAAACCTCTGGAAAAAAATTATTTTTCTCAAGAAGCTTTAGAGAGCCTTCTTGTGGCTTGGCAATGGCAATGCTCTTATTACTTGAACTCTCTCTGGGTCAATTTCCAATCCTTCCTTTGATACAATATGGCCTATAATTTTACCTTCATGGGCCAAGAATATGTATTTTGGGGGATTCAGTGACACCCCAAAACTCCTGCATCTTTGGAACACTTGCCTTAAATGGAAGAGATGATTTGCTGCGTATTTGGAAAACACTATAATGTCATCCAGATAGATCAACACTATTTTTTTGATCATCCCCTTGAATTCCATATCCATTGTTGCCCTTTGAAAAGTGGCTTCAACGTTAAATGGCATTATTGCTAGTAGTGCGATAGATGGCCTATGTTTAGTGGTGAAATTTGGTCGGAGGGGTATCCATTCTTCCAAATTCTCCAAATTTATTTTTGTTATACTCTCTTCAGTTTTCTTCTAGGAGTGAGAACTATGATCAAATCTAGACACTTGAGCTTCCACCATCTTCTCCAAATCCAAGGGAGTGGGTACAAAAAATAGAGGGAGGCTCTAGGCAACATCTCTCCAGTCAATACATCAACCTGATTTCTTCATTTTTCTTCCTAACCGGAACCAGATTCAGCTACCCATGCTTGAGTGCTTGATTGCAAAGATGATGCTTCACTTATAATCAGTTTGTTCAGTTCTCTATTCATGAGAGGCTCAAAATATGAGGATTGACTAGCCTATCTGCTTCTTTCTTGATGGGTTTAGCTCCCGAATCCAATTCAATCATATGTTGTGCCAGCTTAGAATTAAATCCTCTTCAAATCTTCATAGCTCCAAGAAAACACATCTAGGAAATTCTTGGCAAAGTTGTATAAATTCAGATTTTTCATGTTCAGTGGCTTACCTTGCCAATTTGAAGTGTTTTGTCTTTCTCCAACTAAAATTGGCTTTGAATCCTCGCCTTTGATCTTCGAATGTTTGCTCTTCTCTTTTCTGTAATTTATCATTAGGATTGAATATTGACTCTAGAGTCACTAAGCCCTTTAGGTAGCGTATTTGTCCTGCAGTTGAACCACTCTGATTCACCATATTGTTGCTCCAATTTATCTCTCGATTTCTAACCGAGAACTCGGCCTCCTCCTGCAAGAAATTTAATGATCTGCTAATCATTCTCAAATACCTTCCAGCATGTGTTATTATCTGGTACTGCTGGCCTCACAACCATATGGATATGTGGCTATTCTTTGCCTCTTTTGATGCTATCCACCACATCGAAAGTTTCCTTGACTGCTGCAATTCTGTCAGTAGCTTCATTCTCCTTCCTACGTATGGACACAATACTGAAGGCCTCAAAATTCTCCATGAGATCCCATACCCTACTCTTGTAGTTCTTGAGCAGGTCATTTTTTATAACATTTAGTCCTCTAACTTGATTGGCAACCAATTCATTGTCACCAAACACTTGCAAGTTCTTTATCCCCATCTTCCTTGCCCAATTACCTGATGAAGACCTTGGACTAAAGCCTCATATTCAGTGCTGTTATTTGAGCAAGAAAACTAGAATTTGAAGGCTGAATAATATATCATGTGATAATAATGGTATAGCTTAGATACCAAATGATAGAATAGAATAAGATTGCAATGACCAAAGAGGGACGGAAGCCTCACAAATATTATTGATCATGAAATCAGATTACATAACAATGCAAGAGCTGTAATATTTATAGATATTAGATAGCCTCATATGGATAGACATGACACCCTATCAGGCACCAACTACAAGATGATAAGACCCATCTCACATGCACATGTAATTACTACTAATACCAATATTGAATGCAAGTCACTAGACTAGAGTGCACATGTTGCACATTATTAAATAAAAGACAATGCAATAAAATGCAATAAATATGCCTATGCTAAATTATGCTAACATTCGCCCCCTTAATTTTGCATAGTTTCCAATGAAGTGGAGAGGAACTCTCTGAACAGTGTGAATTTGTCACGTGTAAATGACTTAGTGAAAACATCTGCCTTCTGTTCAGCTGTAGGACAGAACTGGAGCTGTATGTTGTGCTTCAAGACATGCTCGCGTATGAAATGAACCTGTACTTCAATATGCTTGGTTATCTCATGAAATACTGGATTGTGAACAAGCTTTAGAAATCCTTCATTATCAACATATACTGGAGTAGATTTATGTTTTGGTAGACCAATTCCTTCCAGTATTCGGTGTAGACATATTGCTTCACAAACAGCTTCACCTGTAGCTTGATACTCTACTTCTGTAGAAGAACGAGAAAAAAAGTCTTGTTTCTTGCTTCCCCATGATATCGGTCCAGATCCCATAAAGAAGATGAAGCCTGATGTTGACTTCCTATCATCCATGTTTCCTGCATGATCTGAATCTGAATATCCTGTCAAGAAGAAGTTGTCGTTCTTCTTGTACTCTAGACCAAGGTCAACTGTACCCTTTAGATATCTCAGTATTCTCTTTGCTACTTTCCAATGACATATTTTTGGTTCTTGCATGAAGCGTGATAAATAGCTGACTGCAAAGCTGATATCTGGTCTAGTATATGTCAGGTAAATGAGACTCTCAATCAACTACCGATAGAGAGTTGCATTCACCGGTGGTGATGGATTGGAATGAGATAACTGAAGTCTCGCTTCCATAGGTGTAGCAATACGAGTGCAGTCCATCATCCTGAATTTCTCGAGCGTTGTCTTGGTGTATTTAAACTGTGACACAAAGATATGATTCTCTTTTTTCCATACTTCTAACCCAAGACAATAGTGCATGAGCCCGAGATCTTTCATGTCGAATGATCGATTAAAATCCTTCTTTGTTGCATCGATCATCTTCACAGAACTACCTGTAATGACTAGATCATCGATATAAACAACCACAATGACAATCTCCCCCCCTTTCTTTTTGAGGTAGAGATTGGGGTCATAAGGATTCCTTTCGAATCCATGACTTATGAGATGCTCATCAATTTTGATGTACCATGCCCGGGGTGCCTGTTTTAGGCCATATAGAGATTTTATGAGTCTACATACCATCATATATTTTCCTGGTATTACATAACCCTCTGGCTAAGTCATATAGACTTCTTCTTGCAAATATCCATTAAGAAAGGCACTTTTTACATCCATTTGGTGGAATTTCCAACCAAATTGTGCAGCTAGAGCAAAGATCATCCTGATTGTCTTGATCTTGGTGTTGGGAACAAATTTCTCCTCATAATCAATGCCTTCTTGTTGTGCATACCCCTTTGCTACAAGCCTTGCTTTATACTTGTCAATAGTCCCATCTGATTTGTACTTAGTCTTGAATATCCATCTGCATCCGATGGTTTTCTTCCCTGGTGGAAGGTCAACAAGTTGCCATGTGTTGTTCTTCATCACTGACTGATACTTTGAATCCATGGCATCTTTCCAAGCTTTTGATTATAGGGCTTCCTGAACTGTAGATGGCTCAACTATTTCAATAATTCTACTCATTAGGGCATAATTGACCTCTTTACGAGCTTGACTGCGAGTTTTAGGTCCAGGATTAGATGATGTGCTAGGTGCTTCATCCAAATTTGCATCTCTTATTAATTGAGTATACCATTTATGTAACTTCTTAGCTGTTCCATTGGCTTGTGGTGGATCCAAGTTTTCACCATCATCCAATTCATCACTGTCATCTTCAATGGGAACATCAAATTCTATCTTCACAAGAGGTGTATTCTGCATGTTTGTTGATTCGTTGAGTGGAGCATCTGCTTGTTTCTTCTCAAAGAACTCAACATCCCTACTTGTGTATACTTTCTTTGCTTTTGGATCCCATAATCTATACCCAAGTGCTTCTTCACTGTATCCAATGAATATTAGTTTCTCAGCTTTCATATCCAACTTGTTCCTGTTCTTCTTGGGTATGTGCATGCTAGCTTTACACCCAAATACTCTTAGGTGTGCAATTGATGGTTTCTGATTTGACCATGCTTCTTGAGGTGTCACTCCTTCAAGAGCTAGTGTGGGCACTCTGTTCAATAAATAGACTGCAGTTCTTGCAGTTTCTGCCCAAAATGTCTTTGTTAAACCTGAGTTGTCAATCATACATTGTACCATTTCCATGATAGTACGATTCCTTGTCTCAACTATACCATTTTGTTGTGGTGTGTGAGTAGGAGGAATTTGTCGACGAATCCCATGAGCTTCCAGGTAAGTCTTGAACTCATTGCTTGTAAATTCCCCCCTCAATCTAAGCGGAGAGTTTTGATCTTGCGACCAACTTCATTCTCAACAAGTGCTTTGAACTTCTAAAATGTCTCAAAGGCTTGACTCTTGTTTCTTAGACAATATATCCACATATTTCTTGAGTAGTCATCAACACAAAGCATGAAGTATTGACATCCAGAATGACTTGGTTGCATGGGTCCGCAAAGATCGGTGTGCACCAAATCAAGCTTTCCCTTAGCTCTATATGTGTTCTTCTGGAAGGGTACTCTGTGTTGCTTTCTAGCTAGGAAATTGTGACACTTGTCAGTGTTGTGCTTGAGTGTAGGCAATCCTTTCACCATGTTGCCCTTTTGAAGTGTTTGGAGATAGCCAAAACTGATGTGACCATATATGTGATGCCATAGTTCTGCAAATTGTGTGTCTTTGGCCACTAGAGCTTGATCATCCTTATGGACAAAATCAAGTTGGAACATGCGTCCCACATTAGAGGCTCTTGCTACAATCTTGGAACCTCTTGACTTATCTCTTATCAAGCACACTTTTTCTCCATTATTATTGTCAAAATCTAACTTCAAGTTGTGATCAAGGAGTTGACTAACTGATAGAAAATTCTTGGTCAACCCAGGTACATACAATACATATGTGATTTTACAGTCATGCTTTCCAAGAGGTAGTGAAATGTTTCCAATCCCCTTGACACTGTATGATGAGTCATCACCTAATGACACATGGTTCTTGTTAGGTGAGTTACATAGTGTGTAGAACCAATCCTTGCGTCCAGTCATGTGTCGAGTTGCACCCGAGTCAACATACCAAATATCTTGTGTGGACTTGGTTTCTTCATCAAATTGATCAGAATACATGTGGTGTCCTTCATCTGAATCATCCTCGTGTTCGGAAATGTACCCTTGTTGTTTGGGTTTTTTTGCCAATTACCATTTTTCTGCCCTTGATTGTTATTATTGTTGGACTTCCCTTGATTTGAATTATTGTTACCCTGTTGGTTGTTGGGTTTTGAATTTCTTGATGAACCCTTTTTGTAGAAATTGTACCAAAAATCTTTCATGTCATGTCCCCCTCTATTGCAAATGGGACACTTCTTGGTGTTGTCTCGTTGACTTTGATTTTTTTGGGACTTCTTGTGATTAGAATGAAATTTCCCCTTTCCTATATGATTGGAAGATAGTGCTTGCTCATCTTCATGATCTTTGTTGTTCATTGCCTCTTCTTGTTGGAGTAGATTGACTAACTTCTCAAAGGTGACTGTGTGTTCACCCATATTGATAGTTGTCACAAAGATTCTATAGGAAGGAGGAAGTGCTCGCAACACAATTGGTACGAGGTCTTCATCACTTATCTCTTTTCCCAATGCCAATAGAGATGCCCTCAAAGTAGCAACTCGTCTCAAAAAAAATTCAACCTTCTCATTGTGCTTGAACTTGAGAGTATGCAGTTGTGATAGTAGGTTGAGGATGGCATTCTTGTTATTTGCCTCATAGACTGTGCTCAACTTATTCCATGCATCCTTGGCCGATGTGGCATCTCTAATGTGGGGTTGCACATTGTCTGTTACGCTAAACAAGATGATCAACTTGGCCTTTTGATTGGCCCTGTCAAATTGAACTTGTTGTCTTCCATCATCAAGTGATCTTGTTGTTTTTCCATCTACAACTGTCCATAGGTCTTCAAACTCAAGTAACACCTTGATCTTCGGTTTCCATGCAGCATAGTTGTCTCCTCTAAGTAGTTGTGAATCTGGCAAGAAGAACTTTGGTGCTTATGCACCCATTTCTGCAATCTGAATTTTTGAAACTCAGAATTTCTGACAAAGGGTAAGGCTCTTATCACTCCAGGTTTATGGTCTCCCTCTCAATATACCATCAAGCCGATATACCAAACCTTTCTATATACGCTCCCTTCCGATATACCCATCGGTACGTGGAAGAAGATCACCCTTTCAATATACCCGTCAGTACGGAAAGAGGTGTTAACGCACGTGAAAGAATTTAGTACGTGGTACTTAGACAGTACGGAGAGGGGTTTGTGCAAGCACAAACGAGTGGGAGGGCTCAAATGTGTGTGTATTGTGTCCTTATTACTCCCCGTCAATTTTATAGGGTCGATGCCTAGACGACATTTAGGCAACTGTGTTAGGTGTTAAGTGCAGTAGTAGTCGCGACGGCATCACCCGTAAGCACTTCCCAGAGGCACTGTATATACCGAACGCTACCACGAGATCAAAGATCTCGTGTGATAGAACCAAACATAAAATAAAAAGTTTTCACTTTTTTTTTTTCACTTTATGCACCAAGATTAGTACAAAATGCTCCAAAAGTACATCAAAATGACTTTTTGTGTCTCCCCTCTTTACAAAAAAGGTTCTAGAATCACAAAATACACAATTTAGGCCAAAAATATTTTTTTACCCCTCAATAGGTGTTTTTCCTCTAAATTTAGCAATGGCTCTAAATGTGTTTGGTAAGCTTCTAAATTTGGAAATATCCCAAAATTTAGTAATTTCTCCAAATGTTCCAAAAAAAATAATTTAATAAAAAATATGGAGAGAGTGGGAATTGAACTGCTGACCTGTTTGTTTCCAAGATCCAAACAAACAATCTGAATATTGTTTTCACTTTTTCTCACAAACCATGATCTGGGTTTTTCTAAAATTTTGACAGTAGCATAATACAATATTTTTATTTAAACGCACAAAATTTTAGAAGAATCATAATCTTATTTTTTGAGATCTTACCAATTTACCAGCTAGATCTGATTTTTTTCAGAAAAAATGATCTGACTTGTACAGACTTTTCGTCATATATAGAGGCCGAATCTGAAGATGATGTAAACTGAAAAGTTGTGCGCATCTTTCTTATCTTTCCAGAAAAAAATGACACATCAATCTGAAATTGTATGAAAAAGTTATGTCATTTTTTCTAAGAGCTATCTGCTGGAATTTTGTTGACGGGACTGCTTCAACCTTTGCTCCCGAATTCTTCACACCTCCACTTTCAGATCTGATTTTTTTTAGATCTGATTTTTTTATTTTTTATTTTTTTAGATTTGCAAAAAAAAATTTCAAGATCTCTCTCCTTTTTTTTTTAAGATCTCTTTTTTTTTCACAAATCTTTTTTTTTTTAGATCTGCAATTTTTTTCAAGATCTTTCTCCTTTTTTTTTTAAAGATCTCCAAATCTAAAATATTCCGCCAATATGTTGAATCAATTGGCTATGCCAATGACTAATCAAAAAAATTTACCTTCCAAATAAGTGGATAGGTCAAATTTTAGTTGAGGGATGCTTGGAAGGAATGGAGGTTGCGGGATGCTTCAATGACTCTCCTTTGATGCAGATCTTCTTCTCCAATGGATCCTCTCCAATAGTGCTCCTCTTCAACCTTGCTTGGATCGAACCTGCTCTGATATCAAATGATAATAATGGTATAGCTTAGATACCAAATGATAGAATAGAATAAGATTGCAATGACTAAAGAGATACGGAAGCCTCACAAATATTATTGATCATGAAATCAGATTACATAACAATGCAAGAGCTGTAATATTTATAGATATTAGACAGCCTCATATGGATAGACATGACACCCTATCAGGCACCAACTATGAGATGATAAGACCCATCTCACATGCACATGTAATTACTACTAATACCAATATTGAATGTTATCCAACATAACAATATTGAATGCAAGTCACTAGACTAGAGTGCACATGTTGCACATTATTAAATAAAAGACAATGCAATAAAATGCAATAAATATGCCTATGCTAAATTATGCTAACATCATGTCTCTATGAGACACAATCATAGCTCATCCTCCAACTCCTTGTCTACTCCTTGAGTCATCAAAGAACAATTGCGATACCTCATTGTCATCCTTGTATTCTAGCTTAATTAGGTCAAGAAGAGAATGATCCTCTTCATGTAGACATGAGACACCTAGCTCGGTTTCTTCCATCTCCCTATAGGGATCAAAAGCATGGATTTTTTTGGCCCAATCATCAAGAGTCAAGTTTGGGATACATCCCACCTTGGTATTTGCTTCAAAAGTACTTAGGAGGTCCTCTTAATCAAAATTTGAATAGTTAGCGTTGATTGGGCTAGGCACATAGGATTCAATATGATAATCAACAATATTTTTAGATCTAATTGTGGCCTTCACTCCATACCTTGTCCTAAAGAGCATATGTGACCAATAAGTAGACAGGTAGCCTCCAATTTTGGCAATGAAGTCTTTGGACAGACACAAAGAAAAATGTGGTGGAAATTATATGATTGACACGTTTTGCAAAACAGTCACATTAGGGCAAGCATGTAGAGTGAGACTTAGATCCATGATAATTCCCACAGTGGTCACTTCTGCCCCATATAATTGGACTACTCCTCTAGAGATGACTTCACATTGGAGACCCAACTGATTAGCTATTTGTTTGAGCATCACAGAACTACTAGCCCCAGAATCAATCATACAATTGTGCACCAATTTGTCTCTAATAATTAATGACACATAGAAGGGAGGAGGTCTCAAGTTCTTACCTTGTTGATCTCCATGGTTTCTCCCTAGTTGAACCGCATTAGCAAGTACTCTCTCTTGTCGGTTAGGGGGTGATTTGAATTTGACCAATTGTGCATGGTAGTCTGCAATAGATCCCTCTGTCCTGGAATGGCCAGGTACTCCCATAGTGAAATGTTTACACTTTTCCTTTTCATTTGCTCAATAATATTGAATGAGCTATATTTTTGTTGTCCCTTCCCAAACACATTCCTTTCTTGCACATGGGATTTTACAACTGGTGCCTACCTAGGTTTGGAAGGTGGTTTGGGTTTGTTTTGTATGTTTGGAGATGCACTTGGAACACCAGGACCTTGTGGAGTGATGGAAGGTTGAGGGTTACCTAAATTTAGTGATTGGCCCTCTCCAATATTTCTCCTTTTGGACCGTGTGTTGGCAGCCACACCTTGAGGAAGGGACTGATTCATCCCACAGAGGTCTTCAACCTTCCAATTGACAAGCATAGTCTCGTTTGGGGGGCTACCTTGTTGAGCCCCTTGTTGTTGATCTTCCTCTTGGCTAGGTTCTTGTGGCACCATATTGGTTTGCACCATCAAGGCCTGATTTAGAGCACCATTAAAGCATGTTGATTGGTTATGTGGCTGATTGCATGGAAAAAACCAATCATATTCTTGTGTCATATTGTTTAGTGCTAGGACCAATGCTCTTGATGTTTAAGTTGTGTTACGATTGTACGGCCTAAAAGGTCTAGCAGCTTGCGGTTGTCCTTGGTTTTGGCTCTAGTTTACATTCTGAGGTGGTGGCCTATTCTACTGGTACTGGGGTCTAGCTTGATATTGAGCATGGGCTAGTATGGCCTGGAACTCTAAGCTTGTTGTCTTTTGATGGTCACTAGCTCATTCCCAAAGTTCTAAAGTTGCTTCATCATTTCTTGAAGAACTTTAGAGGTATTAGATGATGAAGTGGAAGCTTCAGTTGAGCTTTGACTCCTGGGGTGGGTATAGGAGCTAATGTAGGCACTTGGCTCGTATCTGGTCTTCTTAACTCAGGTACAAAGGCATAAATGGCCTAGGAGAAATTTTTCTATCTTAAATCAAATGGTTCTTAGCCCCTATGGAGAGGCTATAGGCTGCAGGTAATGTAGTGCCCCCCATTGACTGAATCATCAGAGAAATATCATAATTTAAATCCCTAAGAAAGTATAAGAAGGCACCTTCATTAGTAGGCTTTACTTTTATTGGAATCCTATCCCAGGTCTACTAGAATCTAAGGTTGAAGTCTGTCAGCTGCTCATTCAGGGCTCTCTTGATTGTTGTTAGTCACTCCAACAATGACAAGTTATCACCTTTTTCCCCAAACTGATTGTGAAGAGCCATGCACAACTGGTTCCAGTTTTGAATAGAGCCTACTTCAAGACTCCTGAACAATTATGAAGCTTTCCCTTTGAATGAAGAGGCGAGCATCTTGACTGTAATGTCCATCTCATGGATCTCATGGATTGTACAAACATTTACAATATCTTGGACATGGTCACCAGGAGAATTTTGATTTTCCCCAATGAAATATGGGATGTTCTTTAATGATACAATCGGAACTGGGTTTTTTGCATTCAAGGCGAGTGGAATACTGCTGGTGAAATTGACATATGGATTTGGTTGTGCCATTTTAGTTGGCCTAAGAACCCTTACAGACTGAAAGAAAGGCCTTGCAGGTGGAGGTGTTGATAAGGTTCTACATGGTGGAGATGGAAACCTCTAAACTATTCTTCCTCTCCTTTCTCTGCCTGGAGATAGACGCGAGTATTCAAATATACCTTCTTTCATTTCTCTAAACTAGGTTTTTCTCATGAATCTCCCAAGCTTGGGCTGCTGAAACTAGTAGATTTGTTTCTTTTGGAGTCGCCAGATGTATAATTTTAAGGCTTTTTAAAAGACAGAATCACAACAAGTGTACATCAATCCCTACTGTAATAAGATGGAGACTTCTTAGTCCCACTGGGCGTGCTAAAACTGTTAGTGCGAAATCACAACACCCCCAAATGAGTCGTCGGATCTACTTTTCTTAAGGCAGACTCATCTGGTGTGATTGCATAACATTGAACTTTTCCCAAGGTCTGGGACCTTGCAAAATGGGAAAGCTCTCCAGATCAAAGGCTGGTTCCTTATTCCTCTATTTAGGTGTATACGTGAGAACTTGTAGAGGATCTATTTCTATACCTAATCTAAAACTTTCCAAGGAGATATGGATAAAAGAGTATAAGAAATAATAAATAACTAAACTACCAAGTGATGCACCAAAGGAATGATGAACACTTATTTTTCCAATAGGCACAAACCAAAAAATACATGCAATAATCAAACATAGATAACCATATTTATAATGAAAGACCATATGCGAGCAAAAGAGACAAGAAGGATCTAGAATCGATCACAAACGTGTTTTATTGCTCTGTAGATTGATACAATGCATTACAAAACAGCCAGGAGGAAAGAAATATATTGCGACTTTAATGGAAGGCCTGAAATTCCACAAATTCCTTTGCTAAAAGAAAAAGGGAGCCTACAAAACGAGTAATGTCCAACCCTTTACAATGAATCCTGCCCTCATTTTTATAGATTCGATCAGAGAGAAGAAAGAGAGAGAGAGAGAAGCAAGAAAATCAGGTCAAAACTCAACCACTGCTATTAATGATTTTGATAAAATCTTCCCCCAAATTCATCTTTACTACATCAATCCTTGGTTTAGCACCTTGAAGGAAGAGGAAATGGCCAAATAGATAAAATCTGATCTGGTTGTTGAGGCGAGAAGATCCCGCATTGAAAGCCGGAAGACATTTTCTCTAGTTTTCTTCACCTAACCTCCTCAAAAATAAAGTCTCAAACCTCCATGGCGTAGGTGATGCTGAGATCTTTCCAACGGCATTAGATTTGCAATATTTCGAGTCCTGAGTCAAAAGATATGCCCCTTCAAAGTTTATAGTGAATCCGTACAAATGGGCGGGAAAATAATTTGAAAAATGGGTCCCCCTTTTGGTTTGGGACACGTGGCAACCAAATTAGAACAAAAATTGGGCTTGTGGGTCCACAATTTATCTTTTTCCCTTTGAATGAAAGGTAAATTTTCACCTTTCCCCCTTACTCCCCACCTTGGCTTTGACTCAGATTCTAACACTGAATTTTTCCTTGGGCGGAGTTGCGGGCCATTTTGTAAATTTTACCCCTTTTGTGATAACAACGAGCAAAGAATCAACTTTTCCCCCAACGTCCCGCTTTCCTCTGGGACACACATCATTTTGGTGCTTGCTTGGGCTCTCCCTCTTGAATTCACCTTTGGATAAGCACCGTTAGGACATGTGGTCTCCTCCACTGCCGCATCCATACTTAGTCATTTTTAGACCTTTTCCTGAACCGTTTCGAGCCTGAGGACTTCAAATCTTTTTCGTTTCTTCCCCTTCTCTTCTCTGGTCTTTCTTCGGCATTTCCCCTTCTTGTCTGACCCTGTTATCTCATAGTTGAGTCAACCTGTAGCTTGAAGAATGGATTTAAGACGTGGAAACGGCCCGACATATTTGTTTCTTTTGTACATTGTCCTTTAGTCTCTCTTTGCCTCTGCCACTCCATGGTTGAGTCCTTCTGTGACCAATTTGTAGGATTTGAATGAGTTTTCTTAGGTTCCTCTTATGCGGGGTTGTGGACAATCCAATATTTGGTGCGGGGGAGAAATATGGATAACCGTTATCAAGTATGCATCTCTTATCTATTTTATGTTATCGAGCATTCACTCAACAACATAAAGTGGGGGAAAATTTAGACACTAAATCACGCACTTTGGGTACATTTCTAGGTCATGATCACAGACCACTATTCATATGATTCCTGAATGAGAAAAATACTAATTGACCACTATCTTTGGCATTTTTGCTTTCTATTTGTTGTTTTTATTGTTCTTACATGCCTTCTTGCCTAGTCTGACTTGCAACACTTCAGTTTTTCTAAGTCTGGACACTAGTGCCCAACCAAGACGCCAATGTCAGGTGCCCACGTCCCCTCTAGGATCCCCCAACCTATTTGTATCTTGTTCCCATATTTTTGGTTCTTTCTATTTTTTGGACATATTTACTTCTTATGGGTTGGTCTTTTAGTTTGGTAATTAAGAAATTCAAACAAGGAATCATATAAATACAAAGCTATGTGACCATTGAAAGCACCCTAAACTTTACAAATAAAATTGCATGACTAAGTAAGGAAGGATAACACCATTTCCACCTCTAGTCAAGCCTTTAAGTCTATGAATGTAACATTAAGATATAAACTTAAAGGAATGCTTAACTAACACGAATACAATTCAAAATCTAACTAAACATGCCTACTAATATGTTCAATTACCTAACATGGGCCTAAATATACCTAAGAGCGAAATCAAATTGGTATGGTTGCTACTCCAAACAAGGTGAAATGGCCTCTCCAAATGACTACTTGGTCATTTTGGATATCCATCTATTGACCCCATTCAAGGCTTTAGGCAAGGATTGAGCTTGGCTATAAATCATATTTATTATATGAGATGCAAATAAAAGCATGGTGTGTATTAAGGTAAGAGGTGAACTCTTTTTATAGTTTTCACTTTGAGGAAAACTAATATTTTGGTGCATGTGGGACTAAAATCCTTGAATTAGATTAGAATTTCTAATCATTATTAAGCTTTGCTAATCACAATTAGTGAATTAACAAGTGATTAAGAGGTATGAAGCCTTAACCAACCGCTTAGGGTCAACTAGAAGGCTAGAATAAGATTTTAAAGATTTTTGAGACATTGTGGAGGAAAATGGAGTGATTTTGAGTGGTTGGAAGAGGGGTTTGAGTCAATAGTAGGGTATATTGACCAAAACAAGGTTAAAATAGGCTTAATTATCTAATAATTGCTAATTGTCTATTTTGAAGAGGATTTTGACTTACGATTCGCCATAAAGTGGCATCCTGAATGTGAAAGGGCTTAGGAAATAAAAAATGTGGTGTTGATTGACCGAAGTGATAAGAAACCTTAGTTAATTAGTGAAAATCACGAATTGTAACAGAATTGGTAAGAACGAGAGTGATTTGCATGCATTTTGGCAATAAGATTGCAAAAGCATAAATTAGGTGTCTACATTTTCCCCTATTTGAGGTGAAGTGAATTCTCTTTAAATATAGTAGACAAGCATAAACAGATAATTTTTTGGAAAAAATTAGTAGAATGAAGAATGCCCCTCGAGTGTTGATGGGGTGATAGAAGAAGTCAGTTGACAATCGAAAAGATGATTGAAATGGATAGAACGAGTGCAAAACCCTTGGTTATATTGAATAAAAAAGGATAGGGATAAACATGGTTTTTTATTGCCCCAGGTGATTTAGAAGAAAAATTAGTAATGGTAATAAATGATAATGGAGAAGAAATTATTAAAGGAGAATATAGGACAAACCCAATCTTTGCATCCAACCTTTCAATAAGCAACTTTGTTGTATCATTTTTCCCCTAGATCTACATCATCGACCTTTATTGAAATGAACAAAAATGTAAGATAACATGAAAAGATAAATTACTAACATTTCTCCATTGCTATGTAACTCCATGTAACATACATAATGCAATGCAATACGAGAAAGTAAAATGATGCTTAAATCAATGCAACATACACAATGCAATGCAATACAAGAAAGTAAACCATCTGAGCTAACAAAGAAACAAGTATAATCACACGTACTCAAACAAACAACATTTAAAACAGTTACACCAATGTTTTTTTAGCAAGGTGTAGTTCCCCAATGTTTGTGTTATAACGACAAGGGTCAAAAATGGTCCCCCAACAAGGATACATGTGAGGGGAATAACGGAGGACACAATTAGTCCCATGGAAAAAAAAAATTGCACTTTGAAATAGTCCCTGGAAAATCACTGTTGCACAGGAGGACCGACATAGCATGCAACCTAGCTTTTGTTAATGGAGGTAGATCACGATGATCTGCAAGTCATTTGAGATCAGAACAAGTAAGAACCTTACAAATATGTTTTTATAAGACCTATTTTGACGTTCGAGGATAATGTAATTGACACAAGCTTTAGCTATGTATATGTTTTTACCATTTTATTTTATTTTTAAATTTACAATTTTTTTGGATTTTTAATGATTTTATCATTTTTTTGAAAAATTTTGGTTTTTTTTATTTTTTATTTTTAAAGAAGGAAATATTATAGAAGAAATAATGAAGTCGTGAGACAACATTAAAAGTGACCGTAAGGCCAAAAAATCCCCATGTAGTAGAATAGGTTGTTAGGAAGCAAAAATATGCCCCAACATAGCAAAAATGTGCCTAAAATAATTATTTATTAAAAATAATCATTGCAGCAAGTGTTAGAATAATTTTAGAAGAAATACGGTGGTTTTAGAGCACTTCAGGGGTGAGAAACACGTCACGGGAGGTTTAAATGGGTATATAAGCCAGCGTGGCATGTTATTTACCACATTCACTTACCATTATACTATTGATTTGAGGTCTGACCTACGGGAGAAAATGGCAAGAGCACCTTGTGGACCACGTGAGGGACTACACGTTGTTCCCAGTGGATGGACCGTATGTACACACAACTATTATTTTTACCTTGGTTATTTAAAGCATTGAATTTTTTGCAAAAATACACGTTTTTAGGCTAAATTGCAGAAAAACTAGGAGGGTGTGCCTATGTTTGTGGCTGCATGGGTGCCCAGGTGCCTATGCCTCTACTAGTGTGCCTATGCATTTAACTGATTTTTAGCATGTTAAAAATTTTAGTTATGTAAGGGCACCTATGCACTGGTGCATGTAGCAGGGCACCTATGCGCAACTGGTAATAGACAGGCATGGGCGCCTAAGGGCTTATGCTCTTAGAAATGCACCTACACATAAGATTGTTTTTTGTATGTTAAAATTTTTCTTGCGGCGGGGGAACCTATGCGTTGGTGCATGCATGAGGGCACCTATGCGCAACTAGAAATCGACAGGTGTGGGCGCCTAGGTGCCTATGCTCTTATCAATATGCCTATGCCTTTTATTACCTTTTTCCTAGGTTTTTTCACTTTGTTTTTGCCTTGGTGTGTGAGCGCATGTGTGCCAATGCACAAGGGAAGGCACTTACTCCTACGCATAAAATCCAATTTTAAATTGCTTTCAAGATAAAACTAAGGTTTTAGAAAACCCTTGGTGGAAGAAATAGGTGAATTATAGAAGATTTTAATGATAGAATAAAAGAATAATGTAATAAACTACACTTGGAAAAATTATATGGTAGAATAGAAGACAAAGATCATAATAATTGACCTGATTGGATCCGCGGGTGATCCATAAACTCTTCAACTTTGGAATTATCCATAAAAACACAAATAAACACTATTGTTCTACTTTCTATTAGAAAATGACAGAGATAGCTAGTGAATGAATTATGCTTATGCTTAGAATCCACAATTACAGGAAAGGAAAGAATTTAAGCTCATAAACACCAACAAATTTTATCCTAGAAACCTTCAGAGGAGGAAAAACCATTCAGGAAGGGAAATTGCTCTTTCTTCCCACTTTTACTGGCCAATTCAAAATATCAAGTATAGAATTTACAATAAGTATGAAAGAGAAGTAGATAATATCTTACACTTCCTCCCAAATATTTGTTTGCTTTGTCTCAACACTCCTTTCTTCTACAAAACACAATTCTAGCACTAAGAACTTCTTGCTCACATGTTTTCATGCTTCGATGATCCTATTCTCTTCTAGAAACATGTATTTATAGCCTCTCTCATGTCCTATTGTGCATTGGAGAATGGGAAAGGTCGTGGAGGAGAAGAGACACGAAAAACCGTCCAAATTTTGGGTTGTTCGTTTCATATTTACATTTTTTGTCTGAAAGATCTAGGACCGCTACCCAATGCAGACTGGCGGTTCTTTAAACATCACTTTGCATAGAGCGGCGGTCCTATTACTAAAAAGATAGAACCTATATGTTTTCATTTTTCCTTCTTCGTGTTGACTGTTTTGATGAAGTAGATTCATTTTGGATCTTTATGGATCACACCTCCCCTGTTTAGGAGGATTTTGGTCCCACAAAAGCTTAGTGGGGGAGTAGATGAGGAAATAATTCCCTCACTTGCTTCTTTGAGTACCACTGGGCTTGCCTTGGTGTCTTTCCTTTCAATCCAAACTGTTAAGACTCTTGCGAACCTCTCCTTGTCTCTCTGACATTCTGCTGCAGCACTACATCCTCCTCCAATTTGCCTCATGATTCCAAGACGCAATCCTCAATGGAAGGTAGCAACTGTAGACCTTCATCTTCATCTAGCATGGATGGCTCATATAGGTGCAAGTTCTCACAGTTTACTACAAAGTACATCCTCATAAATGGTGGCAAGTCAAGCTGAAAATCATTTTCTCCAACCTGCTCCAATATGGTGAAGGGCCCATATCGTAGTGGCTTGAGTTTCCGTGCTTGACCTTGTAATCTCTCCTTGCTCAAGTAAAGCCAAAATCTATCTCCAACATGTAGCTTATGTTCTCTCCTATATTGATCGTGCCTAAATTTGTACTTGGCTTGAGATTTCTCTAGTTGTTCTTTGACTTTAAGATGGATTTTTTGGATCCTCTCAATGAATTTGATTGCTCTATTCACCTTTGTGTCTCATGTCTCCTCCTCATCCTACTACCCAACTGCTATGTCCAACAGATTTGTAGGTAGATATCTCAAGCATGCTTCGAATGGTGACTTCATAGTGGATGTGTGTACTTCCTGGTTATAGGAATTTTGAATGTAGGCTAAGGACTCATCCCAAGTTCTTGGATATTTATTGTTATACCCTCTGATCAACTATATCAAATTCATGTTTACCACCTTTGTCTGTCCATCTATCTGTGGATGGAAATTTTTGCTCCTTTGTAACTTGGTATCCATCTTGTCCCACAAAGTAGTCCAAAAATTCCCCAAGAACCTGGAATCCCTGTCAAAAACAATAGACTTTGGAAAAGCAAAATACCATACATTAGCAAAGAAAAGATCTACTGCCTCATGTGCTTTTACCATCTTTTTACATGCCATAAGGATACACATCTTACTAAATCTATCAACAACAACATATAGATAGTCATGGCCATATTTAGACATAGGTAATCCTCCTACAAATTCCATAGAAATGTCCTCCCATGGATGAGTAGGTACTGGCAAAGGCATATACAAACCCTCCTTCTTAGTCTTAGGCTTGCTAGTACAACAAAGTTTACATCCACGTATAAATTTTGATACTTCTTCTTGCATATTGGGCCAATACACGTACCTTTGCAAGTGGGATAGGGTCTTACCAACACCAAAATGTCCCACTACTTTCAAGGTATGTGCTTCCCTCATCAATAGAATTATTTCTTCTTTTGACACGCAAAGCTTCCCCCATCGGTAGAGAAGCCCGTCCTTGAGATAAAAATCTTCAATCCCTGTCCTTTCAGCCCCTTGGGACTGCAACTACTGAAATGTCACCCAAAGTCTTTTTCCTGGGCGTATGCCTCTTCGTAAGCTTCCTTCGTGAAGGGCTCGATCTGAGAGATAGTGACCAAACAGGAAAAATTCTCCTATGTCAGTGGCCTAGACAACATGTTTGCCATCAATTTTGTACTACCCTTCTTATATTTGATCACCAGATTGAACTGCTGAAGGAACCCCATCCATTTGTAGTTCCTTGCCCTCTGTAATTCAGATTGTGCTTGTAAATACTAGAGAGGTTTGTGGTCAGTGTGCACAATAGTTTATTTACCCAACAAATAATACTTCCATTTTTTAATTGCCTAAACTAGTGCATACATTTCCTTATCATATATTGAATATCCTTTAACTATTGAAGTGAAAGTTTCAGAATGATAACATACGGGTTTACCTCCTTGAAGCAAAATTGCACCCATGGCATAATCACTAGCATCTGTCTCTACTTCAAAAGGATTCTGAAAATTAGGAAGAGAAAGTACTAGAGCATGACTAATCTTGTATTTCAATAGCTCAAAGGATTTGTCTTGTTCCTTACCCCAGTCAAAACCCTTACTCTTTGTGGCCACTATGTGTAGAGGTGTTGTAATCGTGGGGAAACCCAGAATGAACTTCTGCATGTATTGTACTGATCCCACAAAATTCTTAGTCTTTGTGGCTCTTGTTGATGTTGGCCAGTTAGTGATGGCTTCCACCTTCTTTGGATCCAGTCGTAGCTCTCCTCCTCCAACCACGTGCCCAAGATAGACAAGTGAATGTTTGGCAAATTCACATTTCTTCATATTACAAAGTAGTTGTTTCTCTCTAAGAACTTACAAGACTTACTGTAAATGGGTTAGATGTTCTTCCCATGTGGCACTAAAAATCAGAATATCGTCTAGATATACAATAACACATGAATCCATGAAATATCGCAATACATCATTCATCAATCTCATAAATGTAGAAGGTGTGTTTCATAACCCAAAAGGAAGTACTAACCATTCATACAATCCCTATTTTGTTTTGAACACAATCTTCCATATATCCTCCTCCTTCATTCTAACTTGGTGATAACCGGACTTGAGATCCAACTTCATGAAGAATTCGGCATGATGAAGATGGTCCAAGAGATCATCTATGCGAGAAAGTGGATATATGTTCTTTATGGTGATCTTGTTCAAAGCGCGGTAGTCAATGCACATTCTCCAAGAACATCCTTCTTTGGCACCATCACGATAGGTGAACCACATGGTGAGGTGCTCAGACATATCACCCCTTGGTCTAGTAGTTCCTGGAGTTGTTTCTTTACTTCATTACTCTCAAGCAAGGATTTCCTATACAACCCGATGTTCGGTAGAGGGGACTCTGATAATAGCTAAATCTCATGCTCTACTTCCCATTTTGGTGGTAACCCACTAGGAGCCTAAAAAAATTTCTGAAAAGACTGAATAATACTATCCAAATCATGCTTTCCCTAGTTAGAAATATCTGAAACTTCTACCCCATCTTGTTTATCCTTTTACAAAAATAAACAAAACTGATTATGATTTATCTGAATAAGTCATTTTGCTTGGATATCACTCACCATAGTAACCCGTGTCTTACGTTGGTGTGCCTATATGTTGTAGTCGATCCCATCCTTGACCCATCGGTATTGGTTTTTCCTTCTCATAAATATAGCATCCCTGATATACAAGTAAGGAATCCCAAATACAACATCAAAAGCATCAAGTGGAATAACGTCAGCTTCCAAAACATCAATAAACTGGGAATTTATCCCAAACTTGACCTTACATCTTCTTGTTACCTGAATTTCAACACCCTTCTTCACCCAACCCAAAGGATAAGGGTGTGGATGCTCATAAGTCTCAAGACCAAGATTCTTTACAACTACTTCAAAAATCAAGTTAGACTAAGAACCGGTATCAACCAAAGCATTTAACTTAGTTCTCTTGATCTGGATTTTGATCTAGAATAGTCTACTCATCTCCTCTTCCTAGTTGTCCATGTTGGTGGCCATGCATCCAAGCCTTTCGTCTACATCAGATTCATCTTCAATTTCCACCTCCCCTTCTGTTCTTATAGATTTCGTGGACTTCTTTAAGTCCTTGGTTCGGTTCTTCGGATGCAAGTTCCAACATGTAGCGTCACTATGACCATTAATATCACAGTTCTTGCAAATATTCTTGGGATCTTTACAAGTATTTAAAGTAGTGGCATCTTGTTTACCTTTCCCTTTCCACTTACCCTTGTTACTTGTTTTCCCATAATCTTTTTTCTGCTGATTTTTCGACTGCTTTGCCCTCGGCTCTGCTTCTTTTCATCATCTATGTAGTATGCTTGCACACACACCTTGTTGAGATATTTGGGCTTGGTGGAGATGACTTTTCTTCGAAGGTGAGTGTGAAGTCCTCCCAAGTACTTAATCAGAGTATCCTCATCCTCCAAGTCCATGTTTAGCAACATGGCCTACCTCTGAAACTCTATAGTATATTCCTGCACACTTTGACCACTACCTTATCTAAAATACTGCCATTTAATCATTTGGTCAGTCTTTTGGCCAATAGGATATAAGTTAGCTCTAATTAATTCTTTAAATTATTTCCAAGATTTCACAATAGGATGCTTCTTCTTTTCACAAGTGGTTAGATGGGTTTCCCACCAAACCAGAGTATGACCCTCCATTTTGAGACCTGCAAAGGTGATCATCTACGCCTCAGTGACATTATGGACGCTAAAGTAGACTTCTAACTGTTTTAACCATTTATCAAGCAACTCTGCATCTACTTGTCCATCAAAGATTTTAATATCAACTTTCATCTCAACTTTAAAAGGAGTATGATTGGATTTTACCTTTTCTTTTGTGTTTGAAGTCTCTTCTTCATGCTCTTCCCCATAACTTCCCTCATGGTGGCTCCTTCTTATGCCAAACTTTTCAGCTAATCCCCGAACCACTGAGTCCATGGATTCTTGTTTGACATAAGTTATCTTTTGTAAATCAGCAAGCTCTTCTTTCCTTCTAAACATCATATCCATCATGGTCTCCAGCATATCGATTCTAAGGACCAAGTTCTCTTCCTCCATTTGTCCCCAAATTCTTTGTTTCCAGTTTTTTACAAAAATTTCTGGATCACAAGGTAAAGCCTCTTCGCCTTTAGATCTTGTCATTTTCATAAAAATCCAAGAATGAATACCACAATCCTAGATAATTGTTAGCTCTGATACCAAAATGATCCGTAAACTCTTCAACTTTGGAATTATCCACAAAAACACAAATAAACGATGATGCTCTAATTTTTATTAGAAAATGAAAGAGAGCTAATGAATGAATTATGCTTATGCTTAGATTCCATAATTGCAGAAAAGGAAAGAATTTAAGCTCATAAACACCAACAAATTTTATCCTGGAAACCTCCAAAGGAGGAAAAACCATTCGAGAAGGGCAGATGCTCTTTCTTCCCACTTTTATTGGCCAATTCAAAATAACAAGTACAAAATTTACAATAAGTATGAAAGAGAAGTAGATAATATTTCACACTTCCTCCCAAATACTTGCTTGCTCTGTCTTAACACTCCTTTCTTCTACAAAACACAACTCCAGCACTAAGAACTTCTTTCTCACTTGTTTTCATGCTTCGATGATCCTATTCTCTTCTACAAACATGTATTTATAGAATCTCCCATGTCCTCACGTGCACTGGAGAATGGGAAAGGTCATGGAGGAGAAGAGACATGAATAACCATCCAAATTATGGGCTATTTGTTTCATATTTTCATTTCTTTCCAAAAGAGCCAGGACCGCTGCCTAATGTAGACCAGTGGTCCCAGGAATGCTACCCTGGTTGGGCGGTGGTTCTATAACCGCCACTCTGCACATAGCGGCGGTCCTGTTCCTAAAAATACAGAACCTCTTTGTTTTCATTTTTCCTTCTTTGTGCTGATTGTTTTGATGAAGTAGATTCATTTTGGATCCCTATGGATCAGCAGATGGACTTGGGCACGCTAGTGATGCAGGAGCGATATGCTTGGCTCCAAACCTACGAGGTGACCTTTGGACACGGGAACTAAAATTTCTTAGATATTACCCTGGAGGTGATAGGTTTATCCTACGCAGATTGTATGCCACATATTACCTTAGATCACAGCCTGCTCACAACCTTAGTTGACAGATGGCGGAGCAAGAGTCAAAATTTCTGACTACCCACTAGTGAGATGAGTGTTACATTGTAGGATGGTTAGTAGATCCTACGAGTCCCTATTCAGGGTTGTTTGGTTACATATGATTTTCGTCAGGATCGCATTGAGCGTTATACAACTATGACATTTGGAGTGATCGATATCCCCTGTCGGGGTATGAGTGTTTTGCTTAGGAGGTGTATGGGAGATTTGTGGCTAGGACGGGTCCCCATATATTTATTAGCTTTTATCAGTGACATGTTGTTTCCTGAAAAGACTAGTGCACGATTCCCATTGCATCTCATTGGAGTGATTCATGACCTACTTCAAGGAGAGGTGTACTGCTAGGGTCAGTGTGTACTGGCTCATTTATATTTTGATTTGTACTCGATAGTGTTATCCTATAAAATTGACAAGGGCAATTTGTGGGTAACCATACCAAAAAATTTGTTTTGGCCCCAAGGAAGTTTGACAACATTCGAAATAGCCCAAAACTCCCTTTCAGAAATCAAGTTGTTTCAAGACTTAGCCAAAAGTTGCGCCCATTTTACAAAGGGGAATTTTTGTTGTGTTGACATGCAGAAAGTTACGCCATTTTACAAAGGGGAATTTTTGTCGTGTCGACGTGTAGAAAGTTGCATCATTTTACAAAGGGGAATTTTTGTGGTGTTGACATGCAGAAAGTTGCGCCATTTTACAAAGGGGAATTTTTGTCGTGTCGACGTGTAGAAAGTTGCGCCATTTTACAAAGGGGAATTTTTGTCATGTCGACGTGAAGAAAGTTGCGCCATTTTACAAAGGGGAATTTTTGTCTTGTCGACGTGCAGAAATTTGCGCCATTTTACAAAGGGGAATTTTTGTTGTGTCAATGTGCAGAAAAATGTACCATTTTACAAAGGGGAATTTTTGTTGTGTCGACGTGCAGAAAGTTGCACCATTTTACAAAGGGGAATTTTTGTTGTGTCAACGTGCAGAAAGTTGTGCCATTTTACACTGGGCAGAGTTGTTTCTTCTTTCTGGGATTCGTTGATCCTTTTTGTAAAATATTTAAAAAGCATGTTGGCATACATGATGACCTCATCCATGTTGCACCATGGGATGTTGCCATCCAAAAACTTCCCAAGTCAACTATTGACTTTTTAGATATTTTGTAAATATCTTGTAAGATATTTTGTAGTTGTTGGTTTGGTTTTGTCTTCTTTCCTCCTCTCCTTCTATAAATACTAGAATACTTGTTGTATTCGGGGTGAACATTTTTTGTATGAAAAGAGAAGTGAGGAGAGAAAGACTTTGTGTTTTCTTGTAACAGAAGAAATATTAATACATATGTTTAGACTTTGTGTTTAATGTATGTGTTATTCGCATCAAATCTTTCTTAAGTTAGATCTATGTTTTTATTCTGTTGGATTCATTCCTACTATTGTCATATGTTCATCAGTATTGCTTTAATTGTTTATGCAAGTAAGTTTGGCTCTGTTTACTACCGGCTCAAAGCATAAACCTTCTAACCTTTCCGTCTTGGAATTCATTCTTTTCTTCCTTCAGATCTACCCTCCTTCGTTCCTTCCCTTCTACCTTTCTATTCGTTGTTGGAACTACCTCTACTGGGATGAGATCCCAAAACCCCCTAAAGTTAGAATGGTGTAGATTTACACAGATTCCTGCTTGATAGATTATCAATAAACCAGTTTCGCTTTTTTATCTCAAAGAGGGGCTATGCCCTACACACTGTTGGCCTATTTCCCCATGACCTACCTAACCGACACATTTTTGGTCCAACAGTTTTTGGTGACTCCGCTAGGGATCTAACTAAGGAAATAACTAAAAAACTGTAAAAATCACTACCAGATTGCAAATTTTAACCCTTTGTTAAAAATCAAAATTTTTGCATAAGTGATCAAAACTGAAAATTTCCTTAGGAAAATCCATAGATCTGGACCAGATAGAAACTTTTAGTTCGCTGAGTTTTTACAAAAACTTGTATATTTCAGTAGATATGAGATTCTGACATTTTATGTTATTTTCAAAACCTTGCAAAATTCAGGTCAAAGATCCGAAAATCAGCCTGCTGAATTGACCCACCTTTTATTCTTATTAATCTTTGTTAGTAAACCACAATCGATTGTTATTAAAGAGGGTAAAATTAAATATTGAAAAAAGTACATGCTGCTGATTTTTGCTAGAAAAATCAGCAAGTATAAACAAAAAAAAAGATTGTTGTAAATCTACTCCTGATTATTGCAGATCTGAACGGATACGCTGGCGAGTGAACCATTTACTTGCAGTAGAAGAGCTCGTGGGGAAGTTGATCAAATTTTTGATCTACTTCGAAGGCACAATTTCAGTGTCACTCTAGCATGATTCGCATCACTAAGTTCAGCGGATCGATCAGCAAGAAGTGCCTCACCTCCATGAAAGAGCCAGATTTCACAGAGTGCCTCGACATCAACTTGCAGTGCTCTTTTGCTAAGTGGAACCACACTCCCTGCTCGTGTTCTTTTTCCTATTTTTCAAATGGCAGCAAATCTACCTATACCATGGGGAAACGCCATGGGTCCTCTAGCACTGCCACACCCAGTCAACCCCCTCCCTCACGAAAATCATAAAAAATTCTCAAAATTTGATGGGAGTGGAAATCAAAGCACGGACGCGCATATATCTGCGTTTATTATGTCATACAACATTTTGGACGTAACTCATGAAGATGTATTAGTATGTCTCTTTCTGGAGACCTTGCAAGGGCCAGCAGCAGAGTGGTTCCAGCATTTACCAGCATCCATCACCTAGATCCATCACCAGTTGAGGGCCACATTGTGGACTGCATTTGAAGACAGATACAAACCTTCAGAAGAATGGGGTGCATTTGCATTATTGTCACAAATCACTCACATAAAGAAGGAGACCAATGAAAGCATGCACGATTTTACTGCCCAATTCAATTCACCGATCAACCGTGTACCGCTTGCCATGATGCCGACATTAGAGAATCAAAAGTGTTTATTCTTGAATGCCATGAGTTCGAAATTAAGTTTCTTACTTTTACAAGAACAAATACTCACCTTGGCCCTTGTTCAAGCTATGGCCATTCAGATAAAAGAAAACCTTCTTATATCTGGTGAGTTAAGATGAGAACCATCAAAATCAAAAGGCTTCAACTTCTTCTCAAGCTACCTCATCAAATCCAACATTCTAAAAGATGGTGAACGACTTTCTCTCATTAAAGAAGCAATTGACTCAAACATCGTCTACCACTCCGTACCAGGATATCCCACAGAGGAACTTCACTCCCAACAACGCCCCCAAAGGCCATGTTTTCCTGCTGCTTCTCCAAGGTTAGCAATTGAAGCCCCTCCGGTTAATGCTTTGGTTGAAATTGAAGAAGATGATCCAAATTACGAAGAACCTTCGTCGCAAGGTGAAGATGATCAAGATGTCGGTGAACCGACTGACGACTCTACTATTGGGTATATGGAATTTGAAGATGAGGAATCTGATGAAGAAGAGGGTACCCAAGGGTATGCGAGTGGACAATCATACGCAGTTTTTACTCGCTCGCAAGGAAAAGAAGCAAAAGTTGCTGCTGAAAAATAAAAGGAAAAGGCTGTGGTAACTCCTCCTCCAACGATCACTAAAAGAGGTAATCCCCTTCCTACTCAACCTCCTATTAAACCTTTTGTAAAGAAATCTTTTCCTCTTGTTTCTCCTCCAATTCAGCCTTCCTCCAGTCCCATAAAGACCAGTAACCCTCCTCCACAAATGTGAAATGAAGGACTCATTCCTTCGTTAGCACAACCCTTGGTCGCATTCGATATAATTGATCACGCCAAAAAGACCAAGATCCAGATGTCTGAAGCTGAGTATCTTCAGTCCAACCCAGAGCAGCTTATAAGATTAACTAAGTATATCCAAAGCTAGGCTATTGTCCCTCCACTTTCCCCAAAGGAATTCTTCCCATTCCTCCTACGTCTCACGTAAACGTTGCCTCGACTTCCACGTTGGAGAAAATTGAACCTTTTTACCTATCTCTCATGATCAATGGTCATAAACTAAGTAACTGTATAATTGATTCTGGAGCTTCTGATAATGTTATGCCAGCAAAGGTCACCCATGCTTTGGGCCTCACACTTACTAAACCTTTTGGCAGATGCTACTCCATGGAAACCAAACAGGTACCATTGATTGGTCAGATCAAGGATGCACAGTTTGCATTCACGACATTTCCTGAGAAAAGGGTAAAAATGACTATTCTCATAGCTGATATTCCATAAGCATACGGGATATTGCTGGGGAGGAGATTTTGTAAAGAAGTTGGTGGGGAAATTCATATGGACTGGTCCAAAGCCAAGATTCCTATCAAAGGGGTGATGCAGACATTGGAACCAGAGTCATAAAAGAAATATCTAGTCACTAACTCTGATGACCCTAAGGCTCAGATTCTTTTCGAATCATCAGGGATGGGGAACTACTTCCTGTCCACTAACTCAGATAGAATGGACGTTCTCATCCAAAAAGAGGATCTCAAAAAAGTATGGACATTGCAGTTTGATGGCAGTTGTGTGACAAGTGGATGCGGTGCTGGGGCTGTTCTAATATCTCCTGAAGAGGATATTTTCCCTTTTTCTTTCAAGTTGCAGTTCTTCAATACGAATAATACTTCCGAGTATGAATCCTTGTTACTTGGCATGCAAGCTGCAAAAGAGAAGGGAATCAAGAATCTGAGAGTGCAAGGTGATGTTGAGCTAATTGTCAATCATGTAAAAGGGATATACCAAGTAAAGAATGACCGGCTCAGACACTACCGCAATGCAGTATGGGATAGCATCGAAGAGTTTGACCCTTTCTCAATCAAAGCAGTTCCGCAAGCTCAAAATGACATGGCTGATTCATTAGCCATCTCAGCCTCTCTCATGCTCCCTCACCCAGGGTTAAAAATAGATACATATACCATTGAGGTGGTTTTTCACCCAAGTGTACCAGATAATTCACAGCACTGGCAAGTGTTCAATGATGACAACCAACTTATCACCTTTTTGGAGAAAGCTGACAATTTCAAAGAACTCCATTTCGATGGATCAACTTCTATGTGTCGTGAGTCTCTCACCAGTCAAGCACATGAATTTGAAAAAGATACAATGATACAACTCAAAGGGAATAAGATTCGTAAAGGTTTGTTTTCTTTAAAATGATTATTTGATAATCATGACCGTTTTGTCAAGAAAAAGCGACAGGATGATCCTTCCTCTTCTCCGGAAATTGAATCCGTCAATCTGGGTACTGTGGAACATCCTCGTTCCGTGAATATCGGGAAGTGTTGTATGCCTGAGGAAAAGTGAAAATTCATTAAGTTGCTAAAAAAGTACATGGATGTGTTAGCATGGTCTTATGCTGATCTGAAGTCTTTCAAGCCAAAGGACATTCAACACAACATTCCGCTCAAGGACGATGTCAAGCCTTTTCGTCAAAAGCAAAGGCATTACAACCCCAAAATCTCAGGTACCATCCAGGCTGAAATTCAGAAGATGTTGGATGCAAGAATTATTTTTCCAATTCATCACAGTACCTGGGTTGCAAATATTGTGCCTGTGCGGAAGAAGAATGGCGAGATACGCATATGCGTGGACTTTCGCAACTTGAACCAGTCATCCTTAAAAGATAACTATCCACTGCCGATAATGGATCAAGTGCTACAGGTAGTAACCGGTTCAGAAATGTTGTCTATGCTTGATGGTTTTTCAGGTTACAATCAAATTCAAGTCACACCTGAAGATCAGTTCAAAACAGCGTTCACCACTCCTTGGGGTACCTTCGCCTACATCAGAATGTTGTTCGGTTTGATCAACGCCGGTGCCACCTTCCAACGAGCAATGGACTTTACATTCAAAGGTATGATGGGAAAATTCATTGTAGTTTACCTAGATGATCTGACCGTATTCTCCAAAAGACGAAGTGATCACTTTAATCATTTGAAACAAGTCTTGATCAGATGCCGAGAGCACGGGATTTCTCTAAATCCCAAGAAGTCAGTTTTTGGGGTCACCGAAAGAAAGCTGCTAGGGCATGTGGTCAACAGAGAAGGAACTAATATAGATGTTGAAAGGGTCGAGGCTATTTAGATCCTTACTTTTCCTATAAGCAAGACTGGCGTTCACTCTTTCTTTGGAAAGGTAAATTTTCTTAAACGCTTTGTTCTTGATTTTGCTGAGAAGACTCGTCATATATCTAATATGATGAAAGGGTCCCAAACATTCGATGGAGTGAAGAAGGTAGGACATCATTCAAAGACATAAAAACCTCCATCGCTCATGCACCTATTCTGGTGTGTCCTGACTTCAGCAAAGACTTCATCATGTACAGTTATGCGTCTGCGCATACTGTATCAGCTATCTTGATGCAAAAGAACTCTGAGAATATTGAATTCCCTATTACCTTCATGAGTTCTCCTCTTAAGCCTCATGAACTGAAGATGTCACAATTGGAAAAGCATGCCTTTTCCATTATAAAAGCAGTCAAGAACTTCCGCTACTATATTATGAATTCTCATAGAGTAGTACTTGTTCTTGACATGGTTGTTAAGTCTATCCTGACTCAACAGGAGTTAGGGAGCTTGTGAGGGAATTGGATCACAAAGGTCCATGAATACGACCTAGACATCAAACCAACCAAGTTGGTAAGAGGTAAGGGCCTGTGTCAGCTAATGGCTGAAAATAAAGACTCAAAGGTACTTGAAGAGAAAGCTGATCACATTGATGGAGAACAAAATGAACTAGAGAAAGCTGATTCTTTGCCCATGGATCTTTTTGTTGCCACCAACGACTAATGGTATTTTGACATCACATTCTTTCTCACCTATGGCTAGTGCCCAACTCACCTAACCACAAAGGAAAAGTGAACGGTGAAGCTCAGAGCCGCAAGATATGTCATATGGGATGATGGATTGTACAAGCATGGAAATAACGATGTGTTGACAAACCGTAGTAGGTAAAATTGTTGGAGAGTTTTCATGACTCATCCTGTGGTGGTCAATTCTCCTCATCAGTGAAAACACATAAAATTATTTGGGCCAGGTACTATTGGCCGACGCTATTTCATGATATAGCCACCTGGGTAGCGAAATGTGAACTTTACCAATAGTTCGTTAGCAAACCAAAGCTAGCTGCATTTCCCCTCAAGCCCGTCATTATTGACGAACCATTCAAGAAATGGGGAATTGATTTCATTGGAGCACTTAATCCTCAATCAAGTGCTGGACATAGTTACGTCCTAACAGCAACGGATTACTTCACGAAATGGGTGGAGGCCATACCTGTCAAGCATGCCACTTCTGAAGTTGTTTGTAACTTCATTAAAGAGAATATTATTGTGAGATTTGGCATTCCACATAAAATCGTTGCTGATAATGCTTCCAACTTCTCTTCATGGGAAGTTATCAGTTTTTTCTATGGATACGGAATAACCTTGGCTCATGCCTCTGATTATTATCCTCAAGGAAATGGTCAGGTAGAATCCAACAACAAGAACTTGGTAACTATCATACGAAAGCTGGTTGTTGAAAACCAACGGTCCTGGCACAAATTATTGAAAAATGCTTTGTGGGCAGATCATATCACTCCAAAGAGGTCTCTCGGCATGTCACCTTTCCAGGTGTTATATGGGATCAATGCTGAAATCCCTATCTTCGTGGAACTTCTTGCTCTGCACTTGGCTCGAGCAATTGAAGATGAAACTTTTCAAAATTCTCTTGAAAAGAGCATCATGTACCTAATGAAACTTGAAGAAAAGTGAGTGAAAGTGGTCGAGAAGATCATTAAACATCAGAATCAAGTTAAGAAGTTGTTCGATAAGAAAGCTAAGTAGAGAGGTTTCCAAGTGGGAGATCTTGTTATTCTGTGGGACAAATGAAGAGAACCGAAAGGTATGCATGGGAAGTTTGACTCTCTTTGGAGAGGGCCATACAAGATCAAGCAGCTCAACAGAGGGAATAGTTTCTATCTCTCATATCTGGATGAAACCGAGCTCCCGCTTCCCTATAGCGGGCAGCACCTGAAAATCTTCAGGAAGTAGAACTTGCTCTC
Source organism: Taxus chinensis (assembly GCA_019776745.2). Lineage (NCBI taxonomy): Eukaryota > Viridiplantae > Streptophyta > Pinopsida > Cupressales > Taxaceae > Taxus > Taxus chinensis. The sequence goes on from CM034152.1 coordinate 30,557,982, forward strand.
TTCTTTATATAGTTTGTTTTCGTTGTGTGTTTGTTTTCTATTTGTTGTGTGTTCCCTTTCTTTTTTGTCACCCTTGTTTTTGACTCTCTGTAACCCAATGGATAGGCACATGAAAAATCTAGGATTCTCTACCCTTAAATTTTGCTCAAAGATAGTCCCCAGAAAGAGCCAGCTGTTATCCTGCAAAATTGACAAGGGCAATTTGTGGGTAACCATACCAAAAATTTTGTTTTGGCCCCAAGGAAGTTTGACAACATTCGAAATAGCCCAAAACTCCCTTTCATAAATCAAGTTGTTTCAAGACTTAGCCGAAAGCTGCACCCATTTTACAAAGGGGAATTTTTGTTGTGTTGACATGCAAAAAGTTGTACCATTTTACAAAGGGGAATTTTTGTTGTGTCGACGTGCAGAAAGTTGCACCATTTTACAAAGGGGATTTTTTTTTTATGTCAACGTGCAAAAAGTTGTGCCATTTTACAAAGGGGAATTTTTATTGTGTCGATGTGCAGAAAGTTGCACCCTTTTACAAAGGGGAATTTTTTTCGTGTCGATGTGCAGAAAGTTGTGCCATTTTACAAAGGGGAATTTTTGTCGTGTCGACGTGCAGAAAGTTGCACCATTTTACATTGGGTAGAGTTGTTTCTTCTTTCTGGGATCCGTTGATCATTTTTGTAAAATATTTAAAAAGCATGTTGGCATACACGATGACCTCATCCATGTTGCACCATGGGATGTTGCCATCCAAAAACTTGCCCAAGTCAACTGTTGACTTTTTAGATATTTTGTAAATATCTTGTAAGATATTTTGTAGTTGTTGGTTTGGTTTTGTCTTCTTTCCTCCTCTCCTTCTATAAATACTAGAATACTTGTTGTATTCGGGGTGAACATTTTTTGTATGAAAAGAGAAGTGAGGAGAGAAAGACTTTGTGTTTTCTCGTAACAGAAGAAATATTAATGCATATGTTTAGACTTTATGTTTAATGTATGTGTTATTTGCATAAGATCTTTCTTAAGTTAGATCTATGTTTTTATTCTGGTGGATTCATTCCTAATATTGTCATATGTTCATCAGTATTGCTTTAATTATTTATGCAAGTAAGTTTGGCTCTGTTTACTACCGGTTCAAAGCATAAACCTTCTGACCTTTCCATCTTGGAATTCATTTCTTTTCTTCCTTCAGATCTACCCTTCTCCGTTCCTTCCCTCCTACCTTTCTATTCGTTGTTGGAACTACCTCTACTGGGATGAGATCCCAAAACCCCCTGAAGTTAGAATAGTGTAGATTTGCACAGATTCCTACTTGATAGATTAGCAATAAACTAGTTTCACTTTGCTGTCTCAAAGAGGGGATATGCCCTGCACACTGTTGGCTTGTTTCACCATGACCTACCTAACCGAAAAAAATTTTGTCCAATAGATAGCCTACCATGGACAGAGGTTAGAGGGTCCTGTCACATTATTACATATATTTTCTTGGGATCATATTGCGATAGGCCTCCCTGCAGGAGCTTTGAGAGTTTGAGTTGTTGGAGAGCCTTACCTCATGGACTGGGTTCTAGAAGGAGATGACATTCGTAGCCACAGGGGGGACACATACTATTATAGGTGAGATTTTGGTGAGTTACAACCTCATATGATCACACGACAGCCATAAAGGTTACATCATTCACCTCTGGATGTAGTCGAGTTAAGAACAGTTGCAGTGGACAATTTCATCATTTCGAGTAGGAGCTATATCCTAAAGTGGTACAGGGTGAACCGGGTCAAGTGTCAGTTTTTTTTCATCCAAGGGATTTTTGGTGATGAGATGTGGTACGCACGTAGATATAGAGAGATCTTCGACATGGGACCCCGAATCAAGTTGGGTCAAGCTCGCACGAGCTTTTCACAGGTAGCTCCACAACCTTAGGTACAACTGGCATAGATAGGAGATCCGGGGACCACCCCAGATTATGCAACGTGGTATGTGACAGTGTTGACATGTACGTTGACAATACCACAAGAGGTATTGGATGCAGCAGTGTAGGGGAGACAGGGCCCAGATCCGTAGGCATAGGAAAGACCACATATGCGGGTGTTAGTGCAGTAGGTGTTACTACAATAACAGCTAGTGGTGCATCCATGGGCATTGACACAATGGATGCCAATTAAGGATCCAGTATAGGCACCACTGCAGGAACCTCCATCACCCCCTCACGCGAGTCCACAACACAGTCCACCATGAGACAGAGTAAACGGTGGGGGTTGTGAGGATATGAAAAAGAACGTTCCAGATGTATAGGATATGATGAATGTATAAGATATGTAGGATGTACATGATGTATAGGCTAGTGGGCAAGTGGTTGCCTTGCAACAACAGTTACAGTAAGTGACAGCTCTACAACACCAGATGACAGCTAAGAGGGATCAGGCTATTACTCACAGAGATTAGGCTATCGCAGATGGGGATCACCTTGTGATAGAGCAAGATCAGGCTAGGACAGAGAGAGTATAGTCCCTCACTAATTGAGATCAGGTGATAACATACAGTCTATAGCTACAGGAAGAGAGGAATCAAACTATAGCAGATAGAGCTCAAGGCATCATGGATGGGGATCAGCTCGTGATAGAGCAAGATTAGGCCAGGACAGAGATTATAGGACCTGGCAGAGCGAGACCATACGATAGAAAATAACACCCAAGTAGTGGTTGAGCGGGTTCATTGGATGGCAGATCGTACACAGGTTCGGGAAAATATAGCCAAAATGACAGGAGAGCGTGATGTTCTACTGTGAGCCTCTTCAGTATCTAGGCTATCAGATATACTAGAAGATACGATGAGAGATAGTGGTGAGGCCTCTTATTACAAGGAATTTTACCACCAGGTCATTCCAGAAAGATAGAGGGATACTCCTTTCGACCAACTAGATGTTAGTAGGTCCAGGTCTAGATTTAGGACTTCACAGTTAGCCAAATTAGTTCGGTAGTCTAAAGTGCAGTACATGCCTTTGCAATACCATCACATTAGCAGCCTCATCCTTAGGGCCTTAGGCTAGGAAGTCCCAGAGAGGGTGAGAGTCGTGGATGACTCTCTTATTGATGTACTAGATAAATTTATTTATTTTGTATCACCTTGATATGAAGGCATACTTTTGTACTGATGTATATGTATATTTTTTTTATCATGCCTCGTGATGAAAGCATTTTATTGTATAGACGCTCATGATGACTCATTATATCATATGTACTTTTGAGACATACTATTTTATACACAAACATTTATATTTTTGATGATGTATGATGACAGATGGATATATGATGTACCACATGTTGTTTATGAGATATCATGCTTAATATGTTTCTTTATGTTTGTATCACATGTTAGATTATGATATATATTTAGCTAATGTCATATTGCATTTTGATGAGATACTTTAATTTAAACATGTTTTCATTTGTGATATTGGTGTGGGGGGGATAGATTTGTGATCATGTCTAACCCTTCTTGCCCCATTAGTGATATGGTATTTGATGTTTAGCTTCAGTATACATGTGTGATGTAGGCTTAACATTTATTGATATATGATGTATAGATGTGATGGTTTTATGTGATATGATGATGAAATGAGAGCAAAAATGCACAAGTAAAAATACCAAACACACGTTAAACAAACCTAATCAAAGAAACACACTTATCTACAAGTATGCAAGATAAAATGAACTCAATGTAATGCACCATAGATTAAAATAACATTCAATTTAAGCAAGCAAGTGAATCCAACTTAAAGTACACAATACGAAAAAGAAATGCAACTAGAAACCATACAAACCAACAACTAAAAGTACGCAAACTACTACTTTTTTTTTGTGAGACAATTTTGGAATGTTTTTCGCTGTTTTTGGAATTATCTTAAGACAATTTTCTATTGTTTTGGAGTTTTCTACGAAACTTATTTGAATGTTTTTTTTGTTTTCTAAGAATTTTTCCGAATCAAGCATTCAAGGAAATGAAGAAATGTGGATGCTCCCAGCATTAGATGGGATATACAAGGGCAGAATGCCACGTGTTATGTACCAAAAGTGACGCTGTAAATTTTCCCCCGTCACGAGATGCGCTCATTAAAATTTAAATTATCCACATTCAAAAATGTTGGATTAGCCAGATCAAGGAAAAGGGGGGATAGGCTAACAAGGGACTCAGACAAAGGCAAAGACCATATTAGGAAACAATTGTCATACTCTTAAACCTGAAATTCTTGTGAACAATGGACCCTCCCTTTACACCGAAAATCGGTTCTCCCAAAAGACTTGTCCAAAGTGCCACCATTGCGTGGTTTTCACTATTTGATGCACCTACTTATTTATCTTTATATTTTTCTATTTTTATACTTCTTGTTTTTTTTTCTTAATACTTTAGAGACCCCATATTTAAGCATAGAATTTCTTGAGATGCATTACATTCATGGGTTCTCAAAGCTCTTGGCTATCTGCATGGGATAGCTTATAGGAACCTGAACTGAAATTGGTAACTACAACATATGGTCCTAGCAAATTGGGCTCAAATTTCCCTTTCTTTTCACGATCCTTATTGGTGTTCTTTTGATTCTCTTTTAACACCAAATCCTCTACCTCAAATTGATGAGGTATGAATCTTTTGTGATAGCTTTGCCGCACTCAATCCTTATACACTTTAAGGTGATTGAGGGCATGAAGTATTTTCTCATCTAATAGCTCCAACTCTTCTAATCGAGATACTCTGTAGTCCTCCTCTTTGTTCAGGTAATCCCTTAGCTCAATACACAAATAATGGATCTCAATCTCTAAAGTTAGTACGACTTCTGTGTTGAATACTAAGGAGTATGGAGTAGCACCTGTGGGGGTGCGAATAGAAGTTATGAATGGCCAAAGGGAAGGATGAATTTTTAAATGCAAGTCATGTCCTATCTTGTTCACCATATTCTTCATAATGTGAATTAAGGTTTTTATTGGAAGCCTCAGCTTTCCCATTACCTTGAGGATAATAGGGGGTCAAGAACGTGAGGGATATTTAAAAGCGTTTGCAGAGTACTTTTAGAGTTTAATTCTTAAATGGTTTACCATTATCAGTGATAACAATAAAGGGGATACAATATCGACAGATGATATGGTTCATGATAAATTTATAGATCTAGGCACGTTCAACATTGGTGAGAGGAAAATCCTCTACCCACGTCGTAAAATACTTAGTTGCAGTAATGATGAATTTATGACCATTTGAAGAGACATGGTAAAGTTTTCCTATTAAATAAATACCCCACTTTGAGAATGGTGAAGGGGTTGTGAAATGTTGCAAGGATTGTGTTGGCGCATGTATCAAGTTTCCTTACTTCTGATAATAGACGCATTTCTTCACATGTTGACAATAGTCATGCTCCATGGTAGGCCAATAGTAGCCTACCCTGAGTATTTTCTTCGATAGGATGATCCAATTAGTATGAGCCCTGTAGATTCCTTTGTGTACCTCTTTAATTGCTTGGATAGATTCATCTTAACTTAAACATCGCAACTGATTCCCATCATAGCCTCGATGGAAGAGGGTACCCCCAAGTAGGGTATAACAGGCTATATGCTGGATGAGGGTGCATTTTTCAGCACGGGAAATGTTAGTGGGAAAGGTTCCATCATGGAGGTAATTAAATATTTCAGCATACCACAAGGAAAAGGGACCAACAACATCGCACACCATATAAGAATATGGTATGTCATATGTCATTGTTCTTATATTTCTACAAAGAATGGCATATCATTGTTCCGTCACGGAATACTCAACATAGATTCTACTATATCCATAGCATTAGCTACTCTATTTTGTGCTCTTGGTATTTGATCAAATGTTATCTTCTTGAATAAATCCTTCAAGGAATCAACCATTCTTTTATATGGAATTATTTTTTCATCCTTGAACTTGTATTCATCTATGACTTGTTTGATAATAAGCATTAAATCACCAATGTAATTAACTCGTCTAATATCCCATTTGATAGCTAGCTTCATCCCTGCAATGAGAGATTCATACTTCGCTATATTATTTGTGCATGGGAATCCAGGTTGTAAGGCTTGGGGAATCAATTCTCAAGTAGCATTGATTAACACAACGCCAACACTTGAACCATGAAAGGTAAAGGAGCCATCAAAGTATAGTTTCCAAATGATAGATTCCTCAAGGTACATGATGGATGCATCTGGTAGCTCTAGGCTCAAGGTTTTGGTACCTGGTATTGGAGCTTCTGCTAGCTGATCTGCTAGAACTTTTCCTTTTATGGAATTTTTATACACATACTCAATGTCGAATTCACTTAATAAGATGATCCAATTAGCCATATTTCTAGTTAGGGCAGATTTTGACAACAAGTATTTTAAAGGATCAACCTTAGAAATAAGCTTGATTTTATTGTTGAACATATAGTGACGTAGCTTTTGGAAAGGAAACACCATGGCTAGAAAATCCTTCTCAATCTACGGATAGTTGAGCTCGTATGCTATCAATGTTATGCTCAAGTAGTATACATCCTTTTCTCTCTGCTCTTTATCATATTGGGCTAACAATGCCCCAATTGCAAAATGTGTAGTAGAGATGTAAAGCAACAAGGGTTCTCCTGACATGGGCGGCATGAGAACAGGGGGTCTAGCCAAGTATTCTTTTAGTAAAGAAAACACTTGTTGTTCTGTCCCCCAAGTGAAATTAACATCTTTCTTAAGAAGATGTGTGTACATATGACACTTGTCTACTAGCTACACAATTGTCTAATATTCTTAGGAGGAGGGATCTATGTGATGGTTGTGACCTTTGCGGGGTCCACCTTTATTCCTCTCCTTGACATAATGAATCCTATTAATTTCCCAGATAGCACACTGAGGACACACTTCTTCGGGTTAAGGAAGACTTTTTAGTCTCTTAGGAGCTGAAAGATATGCCGTAAAATCTCTAGGTGCTCCTCCTGAGTTCTAGATTTAGCTAGTATATCATCTATGTAATCTTCCATGATGTCGCTTATCATGTCATGAAATATTACAGTTATCACCAGTTGATATGTAGCACCTGCATTCTTAATGCTGAAGGGCATAACTTGGTAGCAGAATGTTCCTAATGGGGTTGTGAAAGTTGCCTTATGTTGATCTTCCTCCACAATATTCATCTGATTATAACCTAAGAAGCCATCCATGAGTGATAGCATCTCATAACCAACAGTATAATTGATGATCATGTCGATGTTAGGTAGATGAAAGTCATCCTTGGGACAAGCATTGTTAATACCTCTGAAATTGGTACACACTTTAATACCGACTGGATTTTTCTGAACTAGTACCAGATTAGAAATTCACTTTGAGTAGTCGATAGGCCTGATGAAGCCTACTTCTAATAACCTTTCTAGGTCTACCTTTATCAATAAGGCTACTCGATGATGCATCTTCTGAAGCTTTGTTTGATGGGCTTGGCATCCGGGTGCACAACAAGATTGTGCACCACTAGTGCAAGATCAAGTCCTATCATGTTAGCATAAGACCAAGTGAAAATGTCTGCATACTCTCTCAAAATTATTGTAAATGTTTTCTACTCTTGAGATGAGAGTGAAGCTCACAACTTAACTATTCTAGGCAACTCCTCTCTTCTGATGTTAACATCTATTATATCTTCCACTACTAGATGTGACTCGTCCCCCATGCACGTAGGATTGAGATGGAGATTGAGATCCTCTTATACCAAAGGTGGTTTAGGGAGGTCCTCATCTTTATATGGGTATACCATCTTTTCCATAGGTTGTTCTACTTTTTTTTCCACAAGCGTCTCGAAGAGGTTTTTTTTATAGGACTTCCCCTTTTTCTTTCCGCTAGGATTTTCTGTATGACCCTTGCCCTTGCTCACTTTTTTACTTAAGTGTCCACATAATTCTACCTCTTCTCTAAAGTACACACATGTGTTGAGCTTAATGGAGAAGCCTTTCTTGTTATCATTTCTTGTAATGTTATCTCTGATGCCTAGGAACTCGCCAATAGCCTCATCGTTCTGAAACACATCAATAAGTATGTGTTGTTATTGAACCCAATTCATGAGTGATGGGTAGATGAGGTTTAATTTTTGAGTTATAGGGGATATGGTAGGTATAACAGGGGTTATGGTAAGGATATCCATGTTAGAGAATGGGTTCATAGAGGCGAGGTCTTCATAAAGACTACACCAGAAATTTATTTCACTTTCATTTTTAGAAAAACTACCCTCACTCTCAGAAGAAGCATACTCGTTATCTGAAGGTTAAGACTCATAAAAATAGACGCCAATACCTTATTTACCCATTATATAATGAGGTATTGGAATATCTTCTAATGGACCTTGTTCTTAGTGGCCGTAACCACGTCCTTAATATCTTATAGTAAGCATGATTATGTTAGGAATAACATACCTAGATGACTTCTAACACAAAGTCATTTAATCATCTTGAGGATGAAATATAATATCGTTGAGGATTATTTCATCTTCTAGCAAGCCACTTGAAGTGAAATCATCAAAGGGACAATTCTACCTTGATGTTTGGAATTTATAATAGGGTATACCTCGTGCTTGGGCTAATAGTGGAATGTTTTGAACCATAAGGGTTTGTTGAAGATTATACTCTCCATGGCCATTGTTGATGACTTTCATCTCCCACATAGAAAAAGTAGATTCCGAGGTAGATGCACTATTTTCATTGGGATTCAGGGTATCCAAATCCACTCGTGAAGTGAGGGCCTCTGATTGAATAGGGACAACAATCTCCATAGAGGGACACTCATAGATGGTAGGAAAATATACCAACAATGCTCTACAATGAGTGAATGGTTGGGGATCCCCTTGGTAAGTGTCTATCCTTCATACTGCAGATTTAGACATTGATGATAAGTTAATGGCACGTCATGCATGGCTGAATTCATGGGTGACCAAGAAAGATGTTGTAAGGGAGCTCTAGGTCCAAGACATAGATTTTCGTATCATGGGTTATGGGACCAACTTCCAATGAGAAAGTGATCATTCTAGCTGATTTTCATTCTTCATTGTCATACGCCTTTATGGTGATGACCTTTTTCTCTAAATCAGCTTTTGTGTAGACTAGTTGACGAAATAGTTTAAGTGTACAAACGTTAAGACGCGATCCATCGTCCACAAGCACTCTCTTGACCTTATTACACTTGATTATTACTTCAATATGTAAAGGTGGGTTATGGGATGGATTTTCATTTAAGGCTTCTATCAAACTAAAGGTTATGTGTCTTGTGGGAGATATTTGTGCTACCATGTCCTATAAATGTGTTGGGTCAACATCAATAGATACTTCTGATCCATGTATGGTTTTGCAAAGTATGTACTTATGGATGTTAGAAATCTTTAGAAGGTATAAGATTGAAATATTAGTTGTAGTATTCTTTAGTTGATATAACACATGATAATGAATCTCTTGAGGAGGAGGGGGAGTAGGTTATGAGATAGCAAGGTGAGCCCTTTGCATTGTTACGGAGTACTCTCTTGTTTTAATTCTAATCGTATTGATTTTCTCAACGAGCGGATCAACACAACCTATCAAGGCATCAAAATGGTCTTGTTTGACACATAGTTAGCATTCTTATTTTGAGATGATTGTCCCCGATCTGGATTTTTATTTTCTTCATGATTGGGAAAAGGCTCATTGAACATCCCTAAGTTTACATTTGGATATTTGGCAGCGACAGTGGAGTCTACTTCTATATCACCATTGTCGATTAGGTCGTGAATGTATTGTTTTAATCTTAAACACTTCTCAGTTTTTTTACCCTTTACGCGGTGAATTCTACAAAATTCATTATCTCTAAACCATGATGGTTTAGGTGAGTCATCCCATGGGGATGTGTTTCATCATACTTAACCATGTTTACGGTCTCTAACGGATTTAGTATGAATGATATTGATTCGGATAGAGGTTTGAAAGTATGATGTTTATACTCTGTAGGTGGATTTCCCTTTACAAGCTTCAAAGGTGCGTGGTTCTGAATGGCTTGTACTCATTTGGAGTCTACTATCCCATCACCAATGATGTTTTTTTTCTTATTATGAAATAACTTTTGTTTGTTGTTAGATTTGGAATTGTTATGATCACGCAAGAAAGGTTTTAAAGTCCCCCTATCTAGCAATGCTTTTTCAATTTGACTCCCTTTTTTATTACCTCTTTGAACATGTTGCAACGATGCATTTGCAAGTGGAATGTAATGTCTAGGTGGAGGTTGGGAATAAATATACTTATGAACTACTTTTTAGGTATGAGGCAAGTAAAGCGGCTAGCTAATCCTCTCCATCGTTGTAAAAATGTACTGAAGTTTTCATTGTTTCGTTGCTTGGCATTACAGAGATCTAACATGGTGACATTATTCTCAATATTGAATGAGAAGTGTCATACAAAGTGTTTAGTTAATTCTGGACATGTAGATATAGATTCCTTGGTGATGCACACAAACCACTCTATGTCTGTCCTCCTAAACTCCATAGGAAGCGACATATAAGATAGTTGTCATTATATGTGACTTCTTGGCATGCCATATAAAAATATTTGAGGGTCACCTTTTTCCTTATACTTGTAAAATTTTGGAAAATCAAAGTGTTATGGGAAATGTACCTATAGCATGGCCCTATCAAATGGATAAGGGCACAACTCATCAAACTGGTATTTCTTATTGTTACCAGGTTTTCCTTCTTGTAATTCTAGAAGGGTGTTCTTCATAGTTGAACACTCTTGATTGAAGAGGGGATCTTGTGTGGGTGGCATAGGCTTATATGAAGGGTTAAATCTAGGTGTATTCCCACCTCTATTATATGCAAGAAATTATTTGTAAGCATCCTTTCATGTCTTTCATCGAGGAGTGTTTATTGGGAACTCGTGAAATGATTTTTTTGGTTTTGCCTTTGGTATAACTTGTTTCACAAATTTTGGTTGTTCCTTTTGTATATACGAAGCCAAACTTTCCAATTGGCAAGTGAGGACTTAGACCTATTGTTCTAACGTCATCTCTTGAATAGGAACTTTGTTACAGTCTTTGTTAGGGGGGTTATGCATGATGAACATGTTCCTCGTTGTCTTTACAACGTATTCTAAAAATAGGTACTCGGTAATCTTCGTCATTTTCAAAAGGTATCTCCTCATTATTATTTCACGCAGAAGTAGAGGCATGACCTAGGTTTAATATTTCATTAATAATACAATGAGGTCGGTCTACTTCTTCTTCTCCTCGAACCATTGTGGAAATGAGAGAAGGGTCCACTATGGAAGGTAACTTAGCTCCTAGTTCCATAACATGCATAAGAACCTCATGTTTGTTTTGAAAAATGTAATCATTAAAATTGGTGGGAGGATACTCTATATTCATACAAGAGAATCTTCCTCTCCACCACTATGGTCAACCATGAGATTATCCTCTAAAAGAGGGTTGTCACCTCCAAATATATCAGCTCCTAATCTTCGGGATCCCATTCTTGTAGTAGGCATACTCAAGATAGGAGATACAACATGAAATATTTCCACTAAGGTTTACTAAAAAGGGACCTTAGTCAAATTTCTGCAACATAATGATGCTAAATCGTCAAAACGAGGTGACTATAGAATAGCCACAAAATAAACAATTCAATGAAAACGTATGAACCAGAAAATAAAGAGCAAGATACCCTAGCAAGGCAATATATGACACAAGTTTTTCTAGAATAATATAACAATTTCTAATACTCAAAATTCAGTCATGCCAAATAGTTTACTCATTAATACTTTTCTAGATAGGTTTGAAACCGAATAGTGACAACACAATATTAGCAGTTAGGTCAAGTTTGCAACAAACAAGGCCTAAATGAGAAGACAATGTTGACGTGGTCTCATAACAAGATATACTAAAATCCAGTTTCTAAACACTAACAAAGTCTAAGCTTTGTAAAATGGACGATACAAGTGCGAGCAATGTAACAATGTTATTTGGACATGTAATCAAACTTTACGAGAAAGCAATATTTTAGTATCAAAATGGCATTATAGCGATGCTAAAAAAGTAACCTGAACACTCACAAAACTTAAGAAAAATCTAGGGTGTAAAAACTATGTCTAAGTACAACAAGAAATCGCTATGCGTGCGAGCAACATAACTCTACAATATAGATATTTAGGCCTAATTTCACAATGGAAACAAGACGTAAATATCTTAATTGTATGGCTACAATGCGGGAAGCGTAACAACTTAAAAGAAAAAAAGGATGAAATCACCTAACTACGATAATAATAAGTCTCTAATATGGGTCTTCTAGATAAGGGAGCCTACTAGATTGTGAGTATATGCCATGCACATTTTCAACACTTGCATTTCGACATTGCAACCTAGTCACGAAAGTAGAATACAAAAGTTGTGGACACATGATATCTAGAGGTATCTATATATGTTGTTTCCTTTTGTCTAAAAATTTTTAACAAGAAAACAAGGGTGTAAACCAAGTGGTGTTGAAATAAACTTGGTGTTATTTTGGCGGAGTTTAGCCTTGTCTAGGACAAGTGAAAAACTAGGAAAAAATGACACTATGTAGATTTCATAATGAAATATCATGCAGTTTCAACTTTAAGAGATTATTTACATTCTTCAAAAAACAAGAGTTTGAATCTAACAAAGTTGTCACTTTGTGAGAGCTCCCAAGTATGACGATTAAGACAAAAATGATGGCTCCAAGTCGAAAAACTTCCTGGGTGGTTCTCTCTCTATGTGTCACAAGTTTATTTCTGCGAGCTCATTTTACCAAGGTTTCCCAAGGAGTATCTCATCTTTACTTTACCCCCTTATAATACAATGAGAAACTAGTGTGTTCATTTGTATTATCACTAGAGTTGTAATGGAAGTAACTTTGACTCTAATCTCACCAAGGCGTACTAATCAAGTCGATAGTGTGGAGCACTTTCATGTTTCATTCACAAGGTTCCCTCTTGCGTGAACTACTTTAGGGTTCCTAGGACCACCCCCATTGTTATATTTTAAGGCTTATGCCAAATGGGTTATGTCTATAGACACCTAATATATGCTTACACCTAGCATTTCCTCCAATCCAACCAATTGACGACACTTCGTTAATTCCCTATTCTTCGCTCCATTATCGGATGCCCATTCACGACACCTTCTCGGTCGTATTCCTCATATAATCAGCTTGTTTGGCTAATATCTCTCTTATTAGCTAAACATTCCTCCTTTCAACCATTCAGAACCTCCCTATTTCTCTCTAGACCACTTTTATTGGCTTTGTAGGCTATCTATCAGTCACAATTGGTTATCCAGACCCCTCCCAACTCTCAATGAGTCTCTAATCAATTGCTAATAAATTTTAACTATCCTAAACCAAGCTCAAGTAAACCTAAAGCATGTTTATCCTAATCTAATCTAAAATATTTAGTCCCACATGCACCCAAATTCTAAACTCTTCCATTTGGAAAACTATAAATAGAAGGATCGCCCCTCCCTCTCAACCTTACACCTTGTTTTCATAACAAATCTCTCTCACATTTGGAGATATTGGCATTAGACCTCATTTGCATTAGCTAAGCTAATAGAAATTTGATCTTGGCTATCCTCCATTGTTGAAGCTCCTCCATCTTGCATCCATAACTTCATAGTAAATTAGTAGGAGGGTATCTAACTTGGTCTTTTAGCCATTTTAGAGAGACCTCTTCACCTCCATTGAAGAAACAACAAATCTAATTTGATTGCTCATAGGTTTAACTAGGTTCAATTTATGTTTTAAGTAATCAAAGAGTAGTTAGAGATAAAATTATAGTTTTTTAGTTTAATTCATTATTGTAGAAGTTATCTTGTTTAGCACTCATCTCATGATGTATGGATGAGTTAGCAAAGCTTTGAGGTTCTTTATCCTCATTCCATAGCTTTTGTAACTTTCCATTACATACAATGTCCTATTTAATTGGACGAGCCATAGCTCTTAACTAAAACATGCAAATACAATGTCATGATTGTGGTGTATTTTTTATCTTTTAGACTTAATGTGGTTTTTGTCACACTCCTTTTAGAAACCTATAATCACATGTGTAGTTAGAAAAAAAAAATTAGGTCCTCCTTTTTTTTACTAGTGTTAGGTCCTTCAAACAAATGATTAGTAGTTCAAAAAGGTTCAAAATATCATAGAAACAAGATTAAGTATTGTTTTTGTTTCTCAAGATCGCACTAGGTGTAAGAGAAGAGCATACACAACAAATAATCCAACTAAATAAAAATGTAAAGCTGGTAAATCAAATAACTACCATAGAAATTTGCAAAGTAAGGTTTATTTCCAATTAATCCAAGTGCTTCTTAATGAAAGACTAAAAGTGCTTTTAATTCCCAAGATCACACTAGGTGCAAGGAAAGAGCATACACAAATTTTATCCTTGATTATTTATCAAGTGAAAATTTTATTAAACTAAAAGATCAAGCACATGTCAAAAATGAAGGTTTATTCTCTTAAGCATAAAGTGGATGATGATTGTTCCTACTTACTCCCAAAAAGTAAAAAAAGTGGTTTAGGGGTGTTTTTGGTTCTCAAGATCACATTCGGTGCAAGAGAAGAGCATACACAACCATATTCCAAATTCAAACAAAGCATGGAAACATAATCACTCATCAAACCCTAACCCAAAAATTCCTTATCAAACCCTAAGGTAATTTTGTTAGGAATATTGCTCTAAAATCAATAAATGGACTAAAACAACAACTAAAAACCCTTAAAATGGCAGCCATCCCAAAAACACAAAAATTGAAATTTTGAAGTTTGAGGAAATTTTACCTTAGTGCATGGGTGCACTTATTAGTGCATGGGCGTTCTCTGTAGTGCACAGGCACTCACAGTAATGCACAGGTACTCACAGTAATGCATAGGTGTTCCTCTGTCGCTTTGAACATAGTCAGTTATGCATGGGCGCTTCTAGTGAGGTGTGGATGCTCTTCTGGATGCATAGGCACACTTTGCACTCAGAGTAAAAAATATAGTGTTGCAAGGGTGCTCTTCTAGATGCACATGCACTCTAGATGCATAGGTGCTCTTCTGTATGCACATGCACTTTTTTGTAGGTGCTCAAAAATATGAGTTTTTGACAGGATTTCTTGAAAAAAGGTCAAATCTTTGGTATTTTGGGGGAATTTTGAGAGGGCTTCACCTCTCTATATCCTATAAGGAACGTCAAAACACAACTTCTACCACTAATCTAGTTGAAACAACTACCTAGCTTGAAAAATTGATCTACAAAACTTTGAAAATTACTCTAAAACTTTGAAATTAATCTAAAAATCTAGAGAAACTAATATAAAAATCTTGAAAGTACTCTAGAAATATTAAATTTAAACTAGAAAAATTGAAATTAATATAGGAAACTTGAAACTAAGCTAGAAAAATTGAAATGAAAAACTTTGAAACTAAGTTAAAAAGCTTTAAAATTGAATGCAATGGGGTATGGTCCCACCGAGGGTGCTAAATGAAAGCACCCTAAACTTTACAAAGCAAATTGCATGACTAACTAAGGAATTCTAACACTATTTCCACCTCTGGTCAAGGCTCTAAGTCTATGAATGTAACATTAAGATATAAGCTTAAAGGAATGCTTAACTAACATGAATACAATTCAAAATCTAACTAAACATGCATACTAATATGTTTAATTACCTAACATGGGCCTAAATATACCTAAGAGGGAAATTAAATTGGTATGGTTGCTACTCCAAACAAGGTGAAATGGCCTCTCCAAATGACTACTTGTTCATTTTGGATATCCATCTACTGACCCCATTGAAGGCTTTAAGCAAGGATTGAGCTTAGCTATAAATCATATTTATTATATGAGATGCAAATCAAAGCATGGTGTGTATTAAGGTAAGACGTGAACTCTTTTTATAGTTTTCATTTTGAGGGAAAATAATATTTTGGTGCATGTGGGACTAAAATCCTCAAATTAGATTATAATTTCTAATCATGATTAAGCTTTGTTAATCATGATTAGTGAATTAACAAATAATAAAGAGGTATGAAGCCTTAATTAACCTCTTAGGGTCAACTAGGAGGCTAGGATAAGCTTTTTAAGCTTACCGAGACGTTTTGGAGGAAATTCAAGTGATTTTGAGTGGTTGGAAGAGGGTTTTGAGTCAATAGTATGCTATATTGACCAAAACAAGGGCAAAATAGGCTTAATTAGCTAATAATTGCTAATTGTCTATTTTGAAGAGGATTTTGACTCATGATTCACCATAAAGTGGAATCTTGAATGTGAAAGGGTTCAGGAAATCAACAATGTGGTGTTAATTGACTAAAGTGATAAGAAATGTTAGATAATTACTAAAAATCACTAATTGGAACAAAATTGGTAAGAACGAGAGTGATTTGCGTGCATTTTGGAAATAAGATTGCAAAAGGAAAAATTAGGTGTCGAAAGGACCAAACACTAAGCATTATCTATCATCACCTAAGGGTGCATCCAAGAGCATTATAAAAGCATTCAAGCATCCATCTAGCTTCACACAAAGGACACGAGACTGTCATTTCTGCATACACACATAAGAGGGGAAGTTCATTTTTCTATGCACACGTTTATCTACATTTTCTACATCTAGTTATTAATTGTTATTCAAGTACATCTGACACAAGAGCCACCTGGGGCATAATTATACACACACAAAACTACATGGAGTTTGAAATGTAGTGCAATGCCTGAATCGTAAGTTCACTCAGTCGGGTGACCGAACGTTGGGGTCAGTCCGACTCCCTATCTACATATTTTTTTAGGATTTGATGTGTTTTGGGTTTTGCAGGTGCTCTTTCTCTTTATAGGTTTCAAGAGAATAACACTGAAGTACAATGACACGCATGTGATTAAAGGTGACATCCATCAAACATCTTGAAACCTTGTGAAATTGATTTTTTGAGGTTCTGAGCAGTCACTGATGCCCAGAGGAGGTCTGCAGTGCCCCATGTGCCCCTGACCCAATCCAGTCAGGTCTTGCAATTACACAATTTTCTGAGCTTGGGTGTGAAACTTCCCTCGTCATGTTCATCAGTTCTTTAGCTCAGTATAGTCCAATATTATTTTTGAATCAGCTAAGTATTCTATCCCTTCATTTATAACTAGGGTTTCATATTTTCTAGCTTGTTTTCTTAGGTAAAATTTATACTCTAATTATCTATATTTGTGTAATTACATAATTAAATATTTCAACATCTATTTATTTCAATATTTGTTAAATCAGTTATGATAAATAATTAAATGAATTTTCTACTCTTGGTTATACATATTCGTCGGTGATACAATGGTTGGCCATAGTCTATTGTGAAAAACTCACAAAATAATAGAAAATATGTAGCAAAAAAATGTTACAGGCATTGAATGTTCCTATTACCCATTGTAATGTAAATCATAAAAGATGAAATACATCGTTTCAATTAGATGAATATTATTTACAGGCCAAAATTATTCTTGCAATGGCCATTAGGTTATGCTTAATGCCAAACTATGGGTAGAGGTTGGGCTTTCCCATGGTGTAATTGACCAAGTAGAATATATTGTTTATAAATCTAGTGCAAAAGCAACCAACCTCCCATGTGGTTATAATATTCAAAAACTATATTGGCTTGACATGGTGTATGGTGTCTCCACGACATGTCCCTATATCTCTAGTTTTCAGTGGCATATGCAAGTGAATCACCCTCTAATTGGCATGGGCTCTAACTTTTCATAACACACAAACACTGACATTGTAAAAAGTAATTGTTAACTTTGCAAAAAGAAAGAATAGCCATTGGGAGTATTGATCGATAAGGGTTTTTTTTTAGCTATCTCTAGAGCACATTGCCTCAAGGATTTGCACATCCCACCTTATTTCTCCTTCAAGTTGTTAGAAAAAAGGAACATGATCTATTTTTGAATAACCAAAAGAAAGAATATGATTACATATATGTTCCATTCAATAGTTTTCCCTCCCTTACATTTATTTTCTCCCTGTCTCCTTTTACATCTCCTCGCAACGTCCTCCACTATTTCACTCCACCTTTAAATTATTATATGCCTCCCTAATGACATATACATTGTATTACTCTAGTGTGATTTATAATAGGTCCCAAATGTAGGTACAATATTCTATACACATTAAATATTAATTTGTCTTAGGTTAGCCTAACTATACATAGTGTGCCCTATGCACATCTCTAGTATTAGAATATGATAAATGTGTATTTATTGCCACAAAATTTAATTTCCACCATCATTAAAAAATGTTAACTCTAGCTAGGCCATTCACATGTGCCTAATAAGTGGCCAGTTGGGAAAAGGAAGCTTGCTCTTGCACTAGCTATTTATACTCTCTTATGTCCTTGCACTAGCTGTTCTAATATTGAACATACTACATAATATTATGGTCTACTATATTATTATTTTTTCCTCATATCTTTGTAGTAATTTTTTGCTCATGGATTGATCTATACTTTGAATTATCCTAAGAATTAACCTTTCCAACTTCATATTTAGACCTTATTTCTAACATAGTACTTGAACTTGTCTTTGAAGTAGACATCATATATTTATACAGTGTTTTAATGACCTCAACATTCCTACACATCTTCTCCATCCCTTAGCAAGTTTTTAAGGCAACCCTCTATATGGGTTTTCAAAATTACCCAATGGGTAATTTGTGTTTAGCAAAAATTGACATTTCTAAGGTTTGATCCAATATTTTTCTTTAAAAATAGAGAAAAAAAATTACATATTAAAACATTAGGTTTTTTGAAGCTACGGGTGAATTTTTTAGCAATTTTGAACTTTCAAATTTCAATTAGGACTTTGGACCCATAGAGAGAACATGAGATTTTTGAATTTTTTTGCAAAACCATGAGTTAAGTCATTAATCATCAAATATGACATCCCAAGAGATTTTTCAAAAGTCCTTGTTTTCCAACTTAGGACTTAAAGGGCACCTATGGCAAACATTTGAAGTTTGTGGGATTTAAGGAGGACCTTACAACATATTGATCAATGATACTTTTAAAAGAAGATCAAACATTTCATCATGTCTAACATATTGAGAGATTTCTAAAAAAGTACTTGTCTGTAGAGAAATGAGAATTTTGGTCACCCATAGTGAGTGTTTGAAGGCGTATACACCTAAATTTGGTAATTTATCACTTGATAATGTCAGTATTGGCTTAATCCTTAAATCATGACTTGTGTACACATTCCAAGCTCAATTTCCTATCCTTAGCCCTATTCCATGACTTACTCTCCTGATTACAGTGCTCAATTACTCAAAAAATTACTTTCATTAGTCCATAATAGTTTATCAATCCCAATTATCATGCCCAAAACTTTCCAACACGTCTCTCCATGTTCGTATGAGACTGCCAAACGATTTGGTCTAAAACTAGCAATTTCGTCATAAGTTACTCGACGGTCATTTTCTCAATTTGATATCTTTTATGGGTTGGTAATTTTAGTATAGACTGGCCTTAATGTGAAATTAAACCTACAAAATCCTATATAAACAAGTCAAATGCACTCATTTACTCACCTAGCCTTCACCTAGAAATGACTTGACACTTACTAGCAAATATATTTCGAAAAGAACTCCAAGCTCTCCTAAATTATCCTAAGGAAACATCACACATTAGAAAAGCCCCCAAACTGACCTAAAGAACTCCAAACTAGGTTTAAGAGTCTAGCTTCCCAAGTTGCAAGCCCTTTAAACCAAGTCAACACAAACACACCAAAACTTTATGAAACATTATCAAGTGATAAAATCATCAAATCCAGTTGTATCCATATACATATCACATCGATAGGTGGATAAATACGTATGATTCGAGGCCTCCTTGGAATAATGCTAACATAGGTTATGTATGGATTTCACTTTAACCCAACCAATAACATTTTTGCAAGGTTTTTTACCCATGGTTATGGCTCGAAGCTATTTCATGTCATACAAAGAGTTTCACACATTTGCAAGACCTAGGGTATTGTAGGAAGACACATTATAGCACCTCACACAACCAAAACAAGTTACAAAATGTCACTAGATTGCTATACAAGATTTTCAAACATGCACAAAACCATTAAATGTTTTTGTACATTAATGAAGGTTTGGTCCTTGCTCATCCTACACCTATAGAGTAAGAAATGAGGATTCTAAAAATCATTCCTATTACTTTTACAATGTTTCCACAACCAGATCAACTTCTAGAAAATAAGAACTCAGTACATCTATCTTATTTTTTCGTCTTCTATTTAGTACATGTTCTTATGGATCTATCTTGCAACTTGTTAACATAAGTATATTCAAATCTACACATTGATATTAAATTAATTAATCTTAAAATGTGTCTTTTTTTTAATCCTGCACCAAATTTTAAGTAAGAACCTCATAACTTATTTATTTATTAGTGTAATAAGAAGGTTGTAAATTTTTTTAGGGTTTCATTTAGTGAAGGGAAATGTTTTTAACTCTTGAGTACGTAGCTCTTGGTCATCCATACAATATGTCACGATGACCAACCCCTACATTGTTATAAATAGACTCTCAAGCAACTTTTCACTCAATAGTTTTAGACCCCAAGGGCCCTTCCTTCACCAATGTGTACTTTTTCTAGTAGTGAAATTTATGAGGGCATAACTGTTGATCCGAAAGGTTTAGGAGGGAGATCATTTTTCATCCTTCTTTTTTTTTACAAGATCTATGATTGGTGAAATCAATTTTCCACTATACGAAACAATATTTTCAATATATAAAACCATATTTTCCATATTTTTAAATTTTTCTTTTAATTATTTTTACAATTCTTGTTTTTAGAAACTTATAAGGGTTGTAAATTTTGATCCATTTATGGATTTAGGTGTCTTTTTTGTGAATATTTTTGGTAAACAAATGTTAAACAATTTGTATGTGCATTGTTCATAAATTTCCACCTTATTCTTCTATGGGGATTTCTTTAATGTGAAATACACATTCTAGGGTACCTATTTGATATTGATCTTTGAGCCAACACATTTTAATTAGGGGAAAACATTAAATAAATTGTATACTTATGAGAGATTTAAGGGGATATTTTGAGAGTGTATCATTAAGACCATTTTTTGAGTGTTTATTTTAATGTTGATACATTGTAATGGCTTTAAGCAATGACCTCCACACCCTCACATAGAATAATAATAATCTGCATTCGGAAAATGTAATGTTATTTTGTATAGCTAATGCATTTAAGGAAAACATGATTAAGTTTGTTGAATAAAATTAAAAAAAGTAGAACTCCGCATCACTCTCACTCTTTTAGATAAATATGCCCTTATTCATTCAACAAAGAAAATAATTACAAATTTGCAATATCATATTTAAGACACATTAAATACACCTTTCATTGAGCCTAGTCCACATTTTTTCACTGATTTTACATATTTTTGAATCTATTTCACTAGATTTTGAGTTACAAATTGTATCTAATGAAATTATTGGTGCACCTATTGTAACCCTCACTCTAGATCCATCTACATATGTGCTTGACTCATTTGAGAGGCACACAATTGATTTTGATTCTCGCATACTCCATTTTATGGGTCACATTGGCATAGATATTGATACACACTTATATGACATTGTTTCCTCCATCCAATTTTTTTGTTGGAATGCTCACCATGTCATTGGCTATAGGGAAAGTGTTTCATCATCATTGGGATTGTTTCGTACAATCTCCCCTATTTTTATACATCGTACTCTTCATGAGGACATTGAGGAACACATGAGTTCATCCAAACATGTTTGAAAATGTGTTGTATATTTTCCATGAGTTACACTCTTCTAGATTGTAAAGTCTAACACGACTGAGGGGGTCCCCTTACAGGATTTTAGGATTGTATATGTAATTTTAGCCTATGTTATTATGGGTGATTAGATCACTCATGTTTATGGGGAGGCATGATGGATTATATTCTCAACCTATGGTTTTGGTACTTATTATTTTGTAATATCATTGCAATAGTTACCTGCTAATGTGCTTACATATAGCTAGACATGCAGTAGGATAAAGAAGAACTGAGAAGTACATTATTATATGGTAAAATGGTTGAGATAATACAATACAAAGATAAGTCACTACGTTCGGTTTTTTCCCAAAATGGTTTCTTGGGGTATATCTTGTGTACTATGTTATTTTATATATGTCATTTCTCTATTTTAGTTATTATTAAAGAATATGTGAAGTATTGCTTTTCTCATAGTTGATTATCAGTTCAAATTCTCTTCAAACATTCACTCAAGATTGAGATACCTAAGATTGGACAAGCTATGCATGATATAATTGACACATCTTCTGATAATTACTTGCATGCATCATTTGTGCACACAATAATAGATCACATGTCGACATTCTCTTCTACGTGCTTTCTACCATCCAATATCATTTGAGATGGATTTTAGATCAGTAATGGTGGTGCCATCGTTTTTCTTTTTATAGACTCTACAGGTGTGGTTCTACCATTTAGTCATATCTTCCTCGCATACTACATAACAATGCTTCCTTGATGAAGTGATTATCATATTGATGTTGGTATCTTGTTTTGTTTTAAGGTTGCATATTTTACTTGCATTGATTTATAAAGTGTCACGGTGGTTTTTTTTTCAACATTTTCTACTTTCATGTGAATGTGTATTTTTTTGCATTTTTTTTCATATATTGATCATTTTTCTCTCCAATATCTTTTAGATCCATCCTATAACTTTTAGTTATTTGTGATATAATTTTAGCCTAGGGTATTAGGTGTGATGTTTTATTCATTTAAACAAGTCATTGAATTGTGTGTATGTATTCTTCTAATTTTATTAGGGTTAGAGGATTTTGTGTGTATGAATCTATGTGATTTAACAAAAATAGAATAACGTTAAATCCTAATTACAAAGGCATGTATGATAGATGAATGATAAAGTACATATTTGACACAAGCAATAAGCTAGATAAATATGAAACCCTAAGTGCCAATGTAAATAGACGTGTGGATGGAAAAATGAACTTGTCCTTCCTATGAAGTGTATATAGAAAATGCAGTCCTTTATCCCATGAATGGATTTTAGAAATGACTTCGATGCTCTTAGATGCCTTTTGATGTAACCTTAGGTGGTGATAATATATTCTTAGATCTTGGTCCTTTATTTTGGTCACATAGCTTTGTATTTATATGATTCCCTTGGTTGAATTTTGTAATTGACAACTAGAAGGCCGACCCATAAGAAAATAAGATGCCCAAAATATAAAAGAAGCCCAAAAAGAGTGAGTAAAGTTAAAAGAGGTCAAGGGCACCTAGAGGGGACGAGGGTGCCTGGGCGCTGGTATCTGAGGTCATGAAAGATAAACAAGTAAAGTACCGAATGGGCTATAGGGTGTAAACAACCAAAAAGAAGACAAAAACCAAAGAAAAGAGGCCGAAAGATACTTGTCAATTACTAGTTTACTCGCTTAGGAATCATATGAATGCAAGTACACTTTTAGGACCTAGAAATGTACCCAAGCGCATGATTTTGTAGACACTAAATCACACATTTTGGGTACATTTCTAGGTCCTAGTCACATACTACTATTCATATGATTCCTAAGTGAGAAAATGAGCAATTGACAACTATCTTTGGCTTTTTGTCTATGTTTCATGTCTTATTTCCAGCCTCTTACATCCCACAACCTAGTCGATACTTTGTTGCTTTATCTTTTATGACTTTAGATTTTTTTAAGGTGTGATGTAGTCATATTGTGGAATACTAATTGTAGACGATGGTTATGAGAAGGGAAGAGCGCTAGTGATAACACTCATATTGATAGGTGGTAAAGACGTAGGGATGGATATGACTAGATTTTGTATTAAAAATGAGGATTATTGGGATCTCATGGGATGGGATGTGACCAAGGAACTTGCAGATTGCATCATACCAGAGGATCTTATCGAGAGAGGGGGAAAATTGGAAGCTGTGTGGCTAACTACGGGTGGGGAGAGGGGGGTAGTTGTGTGTGAAAACACACTATGAGATCTGGCTGACAAGGCAAAAGGCAGGGGTCCTTATTGGATACCTGTGTTTTGTGACAAGATGGTATTAAGGTTGTAGCTGATTAAAGGGTGAACGAGATAGATTTGGATGTTTCTATACAATCAAGGGAAGGATAAGGATTAACTTGTTTGATGACCAACTAATAGGTGGGATCAACATGCTAGGTGGAGTTATAAGTAACAGAACTAATGTCCGGCTTGGTTCATGGGTTGTGATGGGGGATAGAGATAGCCCGTAAAGAAAGGTAACTACTAAAGGTGATAGGGTTGGTGTCTAGGATCTCTTCAAAGGTAGGATCTCCACTATCAAAGAATTATGGGAGGGCTGGTTCATGATTTTCTAACATGTATGATCTAACACTGGGGGAGCGTGGTGGCTCTTGGGTTGTATCTATGGATTGTTTTAGTCGGTCTAATATATTTGTAATATTATGGATTCAAGATTTTTGTTGAGTCAAAACCATGAGATAGCAAGCAAACAATGAGCTAATGGTATTTGTTAAATGTAAATCACACAATTAGTGAGAAATTGTTAATTAGGTTTAGAAATGTGTGAAAAGATAGATTGGCTTGTAGAAGGTACTAGGAATTGGGATTACTAAGGACCGTTTCAGGTGTTTTTAGGTGAGATCCCTCGAAATACTTGAAGGTATGTGAGGCCTAAATATGTGTTGGTATTGGTACAAAGCGTGGTATTGGTGCCTACTCTCTCATTTCACGATTCCACAACAATAAGGGTGTCAGGTGCTTAGCCAATATACCACCCACCAATTATTTATACTTAACCAGAACATCGATTCATCTTCCCCCTTGGTGATGAAATCCAAGTAGCTAGACCTGGAAGGGGATGTTTAGAACGTAAATTTGATAATAAGTGGTTTGGTAGTGTGTGGGGAAAAAGATGGCGAACGTAAGTTTTAACCCCCACTTAGGCTATATGACCGAGTAGAGATGAAAATGCAAGTGTGTTTTAAGTTCCAAAAGAAAAGTTTCCTTTCGATGAGGACAACACACAAAATGCAATGCTTGAAACAAGAATGGAAACAATATAAAAATAAATACCTATATTCATCAAATACTCATTTTTTTATTGTTTTAAACTCTCTAGGAATTTATGAGAGAACTTGGTCTGAAAGGTTAGTCAACTTGCAAGAAGTAAACAAGAAATGGACTCTACTATAGATATGTATAATTTAATCAAAAAGGACTATCGTGTGGGCTAGATGTTTTAGTAGATTTCAGGATTCACTTTTGTTTTATGAAATTACCATTAAAACTCGTAAATGACAGGGTTTAACAAAACTTGCGTGGACGATGAAAAGAATATGGCCAATCCAATTGCACAAATGAAGCTCCTCATCCACAAAAACAGGAACCTGCACATAAGTAAACAAATTGATAAAAGAGATATTAGATAATTTTGAGGTGATTTTCTTGGTAAATTCCAATCCCAGCTTTGATGGATGTCAACTCACTTTTAGACAATTAAGTTGGAAATAATCAATGATAATATTTTAACTGATAATATAAAGTGATATGGATAATAAAACCCTGAATAAACAATATTTAGATGTTTTGATTCAATCAACGTCCTCGACGATAGGCTGAGGTTGGTTGAGGATGTTATCCCAATAGAGGTTGGCCTCATATTTGTGCTCAAGGAGAAGATCTAATTATTTAGCGATGTCGTCCAGATTAGGCATAAGGACGATGATGCATATGCTTAACTTGTGGCTGATATCAAATTATTCCCACACGAATGGTTGACAGACTGTGAGGAGATCTTAAATGATGTTGGGATCATAATTTTCTCCTAGAATGGTCATTTAACAAAAAACCAAGCTTACCAGCAGAAGGATAATAGGCATGATTTATAACTATTGGGAGAATGTATCAAAATGTATTAAGAGTGCAAAGTCTAGTATTTGAAAATAATCGGCATCAATCCACACGATCAGTTTCAATCGTTGTGTGTGGAATCACAAATGTGAAATGACATGAATTCTTAAAGGAAATGATAATACAAGGTTATTTAAGGCTTATATTTTGATTGCTAAAACTTGAATAGAGATGTCTACCAATTCAGAAAATGGACATATCTTTACAAGAATGATGGTTTGAATGATCGATTGACGAAGATGGTTGCTCCAAATAGATATCAAAGCAATAGTGTGTTCTAGTTTCTTCACGTCTACAGGAAGCTCCTCTTCAGCACTAGAAACATTCAAGGCTCAGACCTGTCACCTATAAATTTTTTGGATCCTTTTGAAATGTACTGGGTTGATTTTTATAGTATTGATGTCGTTTTAACTAAATTGAAATTGATTCATACCGATCGACACCGATTAAGGAATAAACACTGATTTTTGTCTTTTTGGAGGAGAACGGTTTAATTTGGTTCCAACCTTCTCCTTTTTCAGGGTTTTCAGGTTTTATAGTGATTTTAGGGTTTTTTTGGGTGAGAGTGGCATTTTTTAGGGGGTTAGGATTGTTTTGTTTATTTATGTGGGATTTACCAAGGGTGTATAAGATATGTACTTATGTATATGAATTAGGGTGATGTAATTCCGGTGTCTACAGTACCTTCTACTCATTATATCTTCCAATCATCACATGTTGTATGGTCATTGCATTACACACCCTCCCCTACAAATTGTATTCATTATGAATTCGTTACCTCTCTTGAAATGATATTTGTATTATTTTGCACTAGGTCATTTAGTTCTTTGATAGGTGACACCAACATTTCCTACTACCTGAGATTACTATTGTTGGTTGTTTTTAATTATTCATTTTTTTTCTGTACATGGGAAAGTGTTTCCGCTTCCATATAATTGTTTATCTACACCAAAATTCTTTACACAATCCTCCAATCTTCAACACACCTTCAATGTGTTACATATATATCATGTGCTGGGTCCTGCATTTTTTCCATAAACATTAAACAAGGAATAATACAAAATTTCATTTTGTTTACAATGTTCATCCTTCATCTCTATAAGATATTTTTCGGCTTGCTTCTAGAGCCAATGCACAGATAGTTTTTCTAATATGGTATTATACATAATGTTTTTTTGCTTAGTGCGTAGTATTTCTTTTGGAAAATTCTCTTCCTTTCTAGTATATTAGATAAATGACATCTCCTCATCCACGCCTATTACATCCTGGGCAATAAATGTCCATTGTATATTTCTGGCTATCCATGCTTTGACTATTACAAACTACTACATCTCTCCTTGCACTCTCTTTGTTTTTCTCGGTGCTTAGACATGGCTTCGGTTCCTCTCAAGAAAAAAAATACACAAACAACTCATATTAGATCCACACTCAAACTTCAACGCTCCCTCGATGTGACCTCATCCACGCTCAAACTGCACCATTGTTAGCATATGGCATGCTAATAAGAAGAACATTTAATACCTTTAATTAAATATGTAAAACAAGAAATAAGAACAACGAAAAAAACTAAACAATATGCAATAAGGCTGAAATAAAACACATAAATTGAGGCACAGAATTCTCATTCTTTCATTATATAAGAGCAGGATTTACAAAAAAAATAGCCAAAAGGCTAGAGAGATACAGAAAGAATAAAAACAAAGAAGCTCAACTCTGCCTTCAATTTCTCCCTTCATTCATATTTATGCGTAATGATGTCCTTTCACCTTTCGTCTCTCCTTCATGCCTTTTTGCCTAATCCATGTAAGACAAATTAAATAACCATTTAATTTTTACCCCTACTAACACATGAAACTTTGTCCCCAATGTTAATAGAGAATTGTGCAAAAAATTGATTTGATAAAACAATAAAAGAATGTCAACAAAATTTGTGGGGAGATCATAGAACCATTGCAAGGAAAATTTTATAAGAATTTTACAAAAGAGTTTTGGTGGAGCAAGATGTCATAAGAGGTCGCAATCAAAAACAAGCCACATTGAAAGAGTGAAGATGATTGATAATGGTATCATTTTCCGTCATAAATAGAGAGTTTACGAGAAACAAAACCAATGGGCAAGGAGTAAGAAACCACTTTGGGTGCCAAAGCATATTGTGAAGCAAATATGTAGAATACATATCATGAGAAAAAGTGGAGGCACCCTTGTTGTAACTATAAGATTTGAGCTTGTAAGGTATGAACAAGAGTTTTAAGGGCCCACATGCTAGATGAAGAAGTGTACAAACCATTTGGGGTAAATGTAGGATGTGTAGTATTGATAGTGGTTTGTGGAAGAGGCACATAAACATTGTGCATTGTAAAATTAGGTGTCCCCAAGGAGGTAGGCACCGTAGATATAAGAATAGAATATGTATCAATATGAGAGTTGACCTCTTGCACTACAAAGTAGAAGATTAAAATGGGCAGGATTCTCTTGCAGGAAACATGTAAGATGGTATACCTCGTCTTCGGGAAGGTCACAGGAGTGAGCAACAGGGTTGTTATTGGAACCTTCACCTTGGACATGATCAACATTGATGCTAAAAATAGTATTAGCAAATATATCAGATGTAGAATATGAGCCTAGAGTAGGTGTCATGATGCCACAATGTAGACCAACATAAGGGGAATAATATCTCCTAGTGGCAGGGGATTGATAACCCCTATGTTGAAGGAAAATATTATATAAGAGCTAAAGATTAATCATGATGATAGATAGGTAAAGAAGTACAACGCCAAGGGAAAAAAGGAAGATCATAAACAGGGCCTAAGGCCGATGCTAAGGTCAAATCCCAGGTCGGGTTCACCAAAATGTTTACACCCTAATTAGATTTAACATGAAACCTAATTGATTTTAGTTAATTAGTACACTAAAGGATGTAAGGTTTAGTAAGAGGTGATTATTTTGATTAATTAACTTCCAACAATAATTACCAAAATCGGAATAACGCTTTTATACTTATAACTGATATGTTAGATAAGATATAAACTTGAAAACACAAAGGAACGAGTGCACTTAGTTGATTATAGATGGTTTTGGGAAGATGTACTACTGGAACATAAAGATCTTAACCTGATTATGCTTTGTTTTGAATACTATTACTATAAGTAAATTTGGGCAAGACCATCTGTACGGTATTAACCCTATTGTATGGTCTTTGACCTTCTCGATTTTCAGCTATGTAACTTCCTAAGATGGTCACCTTTCTAGAACTTTCTATTGTTGTCAAAACCTAATTTATGATCATGTTATAAATTTCTCTGTATATTTTGATCATGATCTCAAACCTTGGTCGTGGATGGGAAGTCCTATAAAATAAACATTAGCTGAGTTGTGGGAACCCCCATGTCATTCTCCACCTAGTATGTGATATATAAATGAATGCAACTAGGTTTAACAACCTTTTCCAATGCTTGAGTTGA
Organism: Taxus chinensis; assembly: GCA_019776745.2. Classification (NCBI taxonomy): domain Eukaryota; kingdom Viridiplantae; phylum Streptophyta; class Pinopsida; order Cupressales; family Taxaceae; genus Taxus; species Taxus chinensis. The sequence goes on from CM034152.1 coordinate 30,587,416, forward strand.
GTTTTCTCTTGGTAAAATACTTGGGGAAGGTATGTTTGAGTACTAGTAGATGAGAGATATTGTTGTCTTAACCTAGTAAGAAGTTTCAAACCTGTAGAGATTTCTTCCCTAATGATTGTAGATGTATTATTGTGATATTTAGGGGTGATGGGTGCCTCGTACAAGTGTTAGAAGTGAGTGTGTCAATGTAGTGTTATAGTATTTCTATGTTAGAAAATGAGGTAGTGTTTACTTGTTTATGTAGGGTTTCGTAGATGATTTATCTAAGAAAGGACGACCCAGAGAGATTATAAGACCCAACAAATAATATGACTTGGAAATAAAAGTTGGAGAACATGTTGGTCCAAGACCGTAAAAGTTGGCCAAGACCAGATATAATATCTTGACTACACTGTATGGCCTTGACATGGGGAGAAAAACATGCAATCTAAAGTTTGAAAGTTGTTACTTGATGTTTGTATATAGATTTTATGCATTGTGTTCTTAGAATTTGATGACATGTCATTGTGCAAAAATAAATAAGATAATAAAGAGAACTCATAATGTGTTAAGCGGGAATGGGAAGATTGCATTTATCTTAGCAAGAGTGCATTGTCAAAACTACCAGTTTCAAAGAATTAATGGCCAAATTTAAGTGTCTGCAAAAGGAGTATTAGAAGCCATATAATTTAGGACAATAATGAGGATAGAAGAAACTTAGGAAAATTATTACATTGGGGAATTTTTTTTGACATGCAACTTATTTTATAACATTTAACAAATTTTACATTTCATCAAAGTTCATTAAGAATTTTTTTTAAATAGTTAAGTACGTAAATATATTATCCTAGTGTTAGTTTGAGACGCATTACGATCGACAAAGCTATTGTTTTAACTCACATATTCATTATCAACCTAAAAAAGAATGTCATTAATCTTAGCATTAGCTTGAGTAACAAATTAAAGCTCGTAATCATAATCATATTCATTTTTAGTCACATAAGCATCTTGAAATTTATTGATATTCAAAAAAGACATATCGGCATTTCGCAAAGGCATTTTTTTATTAGGGGTAAACTAGGGTTTTTGAAAGGGACCCTCCCCCTTTTATAATAAGCCAAAACAAAAAATATATTCAATAAATTCCATCAAGGTCAAATAAAAAATGAGATAGGAAGGAAATCCCAACTATATACCCTTCCTCAAAAGTCAACAATAGGTCATCCAACCAAGGCTTCATACAACAACCCTCCAAGGGTACCTTAATTATTGAGGACCGATATCCTCAATTCATCCTTTTTCCATGTAGTTTTCGTTATCTCTATCCAAGTTGAAGTCACAAGAGCTAATTGAACTTGAGGATTATGAGATTCTATCATTGTATGAAAAGTGGTCCTTTATTATAATCAAAATTTCCATATCCATATGATCTTTTCATCCCTCCCATTAGAACTTCATTACAAGCTAGTTCCATTTTTATTGCTTCATTTTTTTACTTTTGTCTCATCTTAAGATTTAAATTTCCTTCTTCATGTCTTTTTCTAATATATTCTTCATCCTCTATTTCTAAAGAATCTTCAGCAATCTAATCATTTTCTTGGTCTAATACCAAGAACTCATATGGCTCTTAGCTTTTGTTCTTTGGTTGAAGACACTTTTTCTTTTTGAAGAACGATCAAGCTTGTGGGCTTGACTATATAAGATGACTAGTGTTATGAAAATTCAACACCTAAATGTTGTATTTTAACTTATTCCCATTGAGATTTTCCCCCTTTAGAATTAATTTATCAGGGAGACCCTTACTAAGGTCGATCTCTACATAAATTCGAGCAAAGTATAAAAAAACATCTCTATTCTCTTAATGTCAGTCTTTAAATAACTACCCAATGAGTTTGCAATACCTTTAAATGTATAGATATGCCAAAGATGGAGAGGTGCACCAGTCCTTTGTGATCCTCCTTCGCCTCTCCAAAACCTGCAATACCTAAATATGCGAGCAGAGAAGCAAAAACTCAAATATGGGCTCAAGTGCACAAAAATTCAAGGGGGTGAAATGATGGGCGTGTGTGGTGTTTTGTAGTATTTGAGTGTATAGAATATTGTGATACATATGGGTGCAGTGTGCACAAATGGGTGAGATGATAAGGGTCCTTAATGCATTGGGCAAGTAAATGGGTAGGTGGGATGAACAAGATAAAATGTGAGTGAGTGAGGGTTAGTAAATGAGTGATGAGGTGTCTTTTATCACCTTTTGGTGGGGTTTTATATTTTTAAGTTGCTTTTGTGAGATTATTTGATTTTTTTCGGATTATTGTGTTTTATGATGTTTTTGGTATTTTTGAATAGGAGACCTTATGCACAAGGTGTGTTTTCTAGTGTCTACATACGCAAACAAGAATTTTAGTGACTCTCATAGCGGATGGATCAAAATCCTAAAACCAAGGAATGACAAATAGACCAACACTTCCCAAAAACTAAGCCCCTTCCTCAATAACACAATGATAAATGTCAAGATCTAAAAATTGAACTATAAAAAAACCTTTTGCACAAAAATATAGATCAGTGTTATGTCTAGTTATTTTTTGGGGGAGGTAACCATCAAAGCACTTTCTCTAAGTGGGACATGGAATTAGCTTGGGTATGTAATGTCCACCGAGTGATCTGCATCTGAAGTTCCCCGTTGTGTTTCAATTGTTCCACAGAGAATTTTGACCCTTGCTTCAAGTTGTGTCCCTGACCACTTATTGAAAGTGTCTTATGGGCTCAATAGAATGGAAGTCGGGTTGGTGGTTACAAACTAATTGTTTATCACCACTAGCCCACACCCTTTCACAAACGCACTTCATTCAAAAAAATTCTAAAGAAAATTAAAATTTTGTAACATGAGACACATTTCCCATTTTCTTTTTCTTTTTCTTTCAAAGGTTTGATTTGGAGTTAACCGAAGAAATTTCAATAAGATATATGGTCTCTTGATTAAGCCCAACACTTGTTCTAGTTGGAATCTCATATCTAATCAATTTAAGTGGTATAAATTGGATTTAAGTATGAAAAATATATGTCATACAAACACACTATGGTTTTACAGATTTCCAAAAATTAAATTTATCTAAGGATTGGGATATAGAAAATCAAACAAAATAAATTTACGATTTCATATTTAGGCTCATACAATAGTATTAGGTGTAGGATAATTGAAAATCAACTATGATTGAAGTTTTTGAAGGTTGTACCACTTATGAGGTTGATAAGCCAATACATTTCACCATAGAATGTGATGCAACTAAATGAACCACATTTGTTGTGTGCTTCGGTGGATTTATATGTTGAAATCAACTTTGAGACAAATATGATCCTTATTTGAGTGGTGCAGATGTTTATCTTAAGATTTAGATTACAAGGATTTTTGTGGTAATCTCGAGTGGCTCAACAAGTGGAGGTAAGTAAGCGACTTAAGGAGCTTCCATGTGTAATACTGTGTGCTTTCCCAAGGAGAGCACCAAGGATCAGACCTCATATGGAACAACAGGTTATCCCACTAGATGCACACAACACATGGTGGAAGGATAAGAGTATGTGAGGCTTTGATACCCACGACCCAAAGGACCCTTGAAGTAGTAGTTGAGGCTTTAAAGATCCAACCCGCGAGGGCATTATCTTACGAAGTCATAATGACAAGGTGTGTTGAAATGTGGTCTAAATTTGCAACACTCTTTATAATTATAGTAGGAGTCCGTAGGACTCAATATGTTGAACTTATTGACGAATATATTATTTTTGTTATGAAAATTTGGTGTTGATTTTTCTAGGCTTATTTTGACATTTGTCGAAATGAATTAACATTCTAGTTTGGTACGCGACTTAGTGAGATGTCTATAGGTGCTCTGATTTGCACATTGTGATTCTTGCAAAACATGTGACTAGAATGGATACGTGCATTAGTACACCAACGCATTGGAAGCGCAACCCTATTTGTCTTGCATGTTAGATTCAATGGAGGTTGATAATCCTTGGTGTGAAAATGTGCATGGTTTTAGCATATGTAGAAGATGAATCAACCAACCACCGTTAATAACTCCCATTTTCAGATTCATCGTTGGAAGCATGAAATTTCATTAGATGATCAAGTTTCTTACTTATAGAATGTGGCCGTATAGTATTTTCTAAAAAGGGTCCACACCAACCTGATGAGTGGGCTCAATAACCCCAAGATCTGATGGATATTAATATTCCAAAGTGGACCCATACATGAGTGAGAAGATCACATTGATTATTATTTATTGAGTTAATTATATTCTTGTAGAGAGAACCATATGGCCATATGATAAAAATTTGTCTAGCTATGACAGATGACACCACATAGTTTTGGTGACTGTCCTGCATACAGCAACACCTGAAACTTATGCAAAATGCATATGCAACTGGATCCCTGACATGATATCTGCGAGTCAGAACCAATAGAGCCCCCTGACATTCCATGAATAAAGTCCCATGGGGGAATTATCAAGGTGCATGTTTTGCTCCTCGATGACCCAGCTAATAAAGAATCCAAATACGGTTAGATGAAAGTGACTTGCATATTTTTTTGCATGATAAGATCAATAGAAATGCTACTGATCTAGTATTTTTCAGATATTTGCATGTAATTTTTTTCATATTCTATAACGGATATGATTAGATAGGACCCTCTCGGTTTTGAGAATTTTCTATATTTTTCCAATGACATGAGTTCTAGGTTGTCTGAATAGCCAAAAGACCGGCCCTTGGTGGAGATCTAGAAAGCTTAAGAGTCATTAGGAGATAGAGGGGTATTAATGTCTAGTAGGATTTTCTAAAAATTGAGTGGTTGATGACAACTGCAGCTTGCAAGAAACACTTAATGACATGCGGGCATGAAACTTAGGTCATAAGTTGCAGCAAAAAATCTTGAGATAGGGACATAAAGTATTGGTGAACATCTTGAGATCTTTTAAGTAAAAAGAATTAGGAGCTTATTGCAGTAATTGAGGCCGAAGGTAGTTTGCCATTTGACAGTAGTACAACACATCAATTTTGTGTTAACAAGCGCTGGATGGAAAGACAATCGGGGTTATACTCCGAAACCGGCGGTGGGTATAAATTCATAAGTAGGACATAGGTCCTTAGATCAACATAGACAGTAGATTGGCACCGAACACAAGTGTTGGGCAAATTGAAGTAATAAAACTTTCTGTGAAACCAGCGTAATGAATCTAGAAGGAAAAAAAATAGAAGGTATCTTTGAGGTCTTACAATGTGTGTTGAATATGGACTACACATTTGACTCGTATATATGGGGTCCCAAAAGGTAACCCGATGTAGAAGACTTACATTCACGTGGCACATGAGGCAATCCAAGGGTATGATTAGGTTTGATTGAACGAATCACCACAGAGGCAATAGGGAGGCCTGGAAATTCAAGCCAAGATACTCACCTTTCTAGAGCTTATGGTTTTCTCAGAGACTCGAGTCAAATCTCGAGTCCAGTGGGAGAAAACTCTTATTTGGGTATTGCAATTCTTATTTTATCCTATTACTAAACCTCATACAATGCCTATTGCAATGTATCAACATTGGAACAATGCGAAACAGAAATCATCCAATTACCTTTGGTCATGTAGTCAAAATTGCTCTACCTTAAGCTTCTTAAGGGCATTACACATGGTTATGATTTCATTGGTTGGAGGAAAACTCCAGGGGCACTCAGCCCACAGAATAAGCAACAAGAGAAATACATTCCAAGTACCAGTTGCAAGCTTTCCTCCCAGATTTGTAGATCAAGAACAATATCCGGGGAAGGAGTTTAACTATCTTTACCTCGTCGAATCACTTTTCCACACTAACTTCTTCGCTCACTAGTTCGGCGCTCATTGTCCAGAGGGCTCCTGCCAATTGATGTAGGAGCATCAAGGAGATTGACACTGGCAACCGAAGAAAAAATCATCCTTATAAGCCACCTTTTATGGAGTCGAACTGGAAGATAAATATCAATCATTAAGTGCATGAGTAATCCCGTATAGGATCTGCAAATCAACAATGTGACGCGATGGCGGCATACGGCAAGGCCAAACATTCACTTGCGAGAGTAACTCGCTCCATGATTAGTAATTTGATAACTGCTTAAGCACTGTAAAAGTAGGAAAGTGAAGGGTTTTCGAAGGAAAGAGAAAGAGTTTTGTATGGGATTTTACTGTGTGTGAGTGAGTCTAGAACATGTTATAGTGAGTCCTATTGACAATTGAATTCAGTTATTAAGAACTATATTAATATATTGATGTAATTTGCATAATAATGGCCACTGTGAAGGGAGAAGGGAGTCAACAAGAGGTAGGTTAGGAATGTGAGGAGGAGATAAATATATAAGAAGGTAGTTGTGAAAAGGATTCTTAGAGGACGGAAAGAGGTCTATGAGGAGGAAAAGGAAGGAATATCTATTTTTTTAAAGAAAAAAGTGGACTCCCCATGTGAAACCTGGCGTGAATGGCTGCTAGAATAGTGGTAATAGTAGGGTGCATGTGCCCATTAATTACTACATGTGACCGTCAAATATTAGGTTTAATACTTCGAAAATGTCGCTGCTAAAGTTTCATTACCCAAAAAGAAATATGTTTAATTATGAGCGAGGTTTTTTAAAAGAGGCACATATGTATAAAATTTAGGATTTTGATTTTAGTTTTGTTGGTGGGTAATTTTGTTTGGGGACATTGAAATAACTAAACTTATTTTGTGAATTTGTTGGTGTCTTCGCCTTCATTATTCGCATTGTTGGTGAATAATGCGCATTGCCAAATAATGATTTTGAGAAGAAAGATAATAAATGGGGGCATTACACTACCTACTTAGTGATGTTTTAGTGTCGGAAGGAGGGAAAATTTTGTTTTGTTGTTTAATATTTGTAGTGGCTTACACACATATTTATGAAAGGACTATTTGCAAAAATTATATGGTTTTCTAAATTTTCATTTTATAATTGTTTAATTTTTTTATTAGTTATACATTTAAAATTGTAATAAATGATTTATAAACCATCAATTTACAAGTTTGTGTTATTTTATTAATTATTATTAATTTTTATTGAATATTAAAATTTAAACTAAACATATATATGTTATTTTCTATCAAAAATCAAATTTAATATAATAAATCAGTACAATCCTATTATCACCTATATTATTTGCATTCGAATTTATCTCTTCTATTTAACAATTGAAATAGAGAAATGAGAAATTATGGATTATAAAGAATATTTATATATGATTTATAAAAGGAAAATAAAAAAAGAAAGGCATATCTTGTTTTTTTAATTGATTAAACAAGGGATGAGGGGCCATCAACCTATGAGTATAAGAATATTAGAGCAAAAGCTTATTATGTTAATATGATGAGCTAAAATATAAGGCACGGATTGAAAATTTACATCATTCAGTCTCACAAAGCACCAAAATAACAAAAAAAAAAACCCATAAAAATAGGTCAAGTAGAAGTTAACAACTAAAACGAACTAGATATAAATTTCAAAAAACCAACAAGGAAATGACATGGTTAGGGTTTTTCAAGGCTAATCCTTCTCGTAGGTGCACCTCCATCAACAACCTTGTCATATTGGTAATTTCAAAAAGGGTTCATTTTCTTAAGCTAATTTTGAGCATCACAAATGACGACTTATGGTAGGCACATCTATAGAAGTCATTTCCATACCCTAAATCATAATTTTCTTGAACATGACCCACTTGACTAAAGATGTAACTTGCCCTAAGGATGGGGCATCCTTCCTTGTCAATTATTTCCCTCATCTCCCTTGCAAGGCGGAAAGCATGGCATATGTGTATACATTGGGCAAAATGGGCATAGTTAGTCATCTTTGTGTGACTTTATGTTTCAGGTCATTAGGAGAGTCAAATCTATTGATCATAATATCGTGCGTATGCGACAAAATTAAAGTTGTTAGATAACATTGTTTGTCAGCTTGCAAAGAGAAATAACTTGTAGAGAAGGTAATGAAGTGGTGATGATTTGGTACGTGTTGTCTCCTAAGATTGCACCCTTGTTAAATCTACCATATTCAACACCTCATTGAAACATGGGAATGCCCCCAAGGTGTGAGACCTTGTCCTTGGGACAGACCTCCGGAGAAGGCTGACTTCTTCTACCTATCTATTCTAATGCTAACACTACTCCTAAGCTAAGCTATTGATCTGTAAAGGAAATGGGGAAGCATGAATGCATGAAATGAAACAAAGCTAAAGGAATGACGATGGCGCCAAAATAGAAAGAGGATATCTCTTCGTGAGGAGAAGAACATAATAGAAAAACAAGTGATGAGAGGGTGGATACATGCCACAAATCAACACTACGCAAACCATTCCATTCCACACATATCAAACACAAAGAAATGAAAATACAACCCTCAAACAATACACCAAAAATGAATAGATATGTAAGAGACACAATAAGCACAAGTAAAGGTCATAAACGAGCCATAATAACAAGATTTTATTGATAAAAATATACACAATCCATTACATCACCAAGGAGGGCACCAAGCGCATTACATGTGACCAAATCAAAGGTATGCAACTCATGAAAGCTCAGCCACTGTTTTGACATGGTGAATTTACAGTCGAGAGAGGATCTTTTTCCAATGATATTTATTTTCCTCTTATAGAGAAAGAAGACCAAAGAGAGGGAGAAAATTGGATCACACCAAAAATGAAGAGAGTCAACCACCCATCGCCCACCAAGGACCAATCGTGATTCAATGCTTGTAGACATGTATGGGTGATAGAGGTTGTTTGAAAGGCACTCTATCAAATCGTCTGAAAATGTGGACTTTGATGTACAAGATTTAATGCTAGTGATCATGACTAGTTTGCAATTTTGAACTAAGTTAAGCATGGATTTGTTATGATTTGCGGGTTTTAGACGACCAGTTATCTTTCTTATGTATTCTATGTCATCTGATGTTTCTATGGTGATCCACGACCTTGTTTTGAACTCCATTGTCTTTCACAGCTTTTGCAGCTTCTGAATGATCTGTGGACTTGTTTCCTTTCTTCTCCTAATCTACGGCCATACTTTAAATTTTCTCGAACTCTTCTTGTACTGCGGGTCTTAAACTCAAAGGTTTTCTTTATTTTTCCTTCCTCTGCATTTTCTGCAGTGTTTGAATCCTTAGCTTAACTTCTTTGTTATGCGGTTTTTAACTTTGCTTGTTCCGCAGATGACCACTCTCTTGTTTCACGGGCTTCTTTTGATACGTGGATTTTCTTTATTCCATGGCTTTTTTGTGTTCTATAGCTTTCAACCTTGTGTATCGCGTCTCCCGCTAAATTTTCACTTTCCTTCCACGCTCAACCCTCTTCTTCTACTTCATGGTGTTGCACAAATATTTCTTCCTTTTCCCGTGGCATATAACTTCACGAATTTTCCTTTATTACACAGACTTACAAAACCCAATATGCACTATGCTTTCTGATTTCCATGGAACACTAAGTTCATTCTATAGATATCCTTTTCAAATTCGCATGAGCTTATAACTCGAATGAAGTTTTCCAAATATCATGGGTGTTATTTTAGACAATTGTTTGGCGACTTTCAAGGGACATCTTCCTGCTAAATGAACTGACCAGTAGCCTAGCATATCTATTGGGCATGGAGTCGAGCATGCATCTTGAAAAATGATCCCAAAATTTCAAAACTAACCCTCAATCTGTATGAAGCTTTAAACTTGGCACTGATTTAAGACTAATCCTTAGAGATTTAAAAGAATATTATCCTTAGAACTACCCCAAAAATCTTTGATTTTTTGCCCTCCAGGGTGAATGATATGAATTGTGTACAACCAAAAAGAGGCTCACAAAAACTATATACAAAAGATAAATCATACATGATTCGAATGGAGACATGCAAAGTGTGCAAATCACTTGTTTTGCAAAAAGAAAACATAAACTATTGCTACTCTAATCAAAAGTAAAGCAATCTAAACAAATCCAGATACTGGCTAGGGAAAATAACTTTACTTCCTTAAAAAAATTGGCCATGAGATCAGTTCTACAACTAGATAAAGTGGTGGAAGTGAAAACATGGTCCGCATTCTCATTTTTGGTCAAAATATCAACCTTAATAAGAATAAACACCTCCTCTAGTTGCCCTATAATTGATTTGGATGGGTGTCGTGGCTGATATTTGGTACTTCGAAAATATTCATCATGCTCTGAAGTGAACATGACTAGTGGTAACTTAGAAAAGTGCTCTGAAACACATAAATATTTAATTGGGCACACACTTTTCAAAGTTGATTTCCTCCATTTCTTAGGAAGGCTGCAATCTTGAAATTTTTCATTATGCAACCTTGTTTGACCATAATCAACATTTGTTAGCATTTCTTTCTCTATCTCAGGTCTAAGGGAAACTCCAACAACAAGAGGATCCTTGTTGAGGAAGAGAACTGATGGGGATAAAATACTTATAAGGTTAATCGCATCTTCATCGTCATTTAAGTCTTCTAGATCATATAACCCCTTCTACCTCTTCTTTTTCAATGCTTGGGTGAAACTCCCTTTTTACCGCTCTTACTCGGATAATTTCCTTCTCTATGAGATCTAGATTATATTCCCTAGGGAAATCAACAATATTTTGTTCACCCTTTGACCCCAAAAAATCATCCTTAGCATTCGAAAACTCTTCCCCTTCCACTTTTTGCTCAACAATTTTATCTTCACTTATAGATTGATTAGGATAGTGGACATGAAGCTCTTGAAAGAGTTGAGTCATAAACTCATCATCATCCTCAAATTGAATCCAATCTGAAATAAACATATCTTGATTTGCAATAGTAGAGATCACCTCAATAAATTGTGGTACACTTGCAAGAGACTAACCGCTAAAAGGATCTTGATGAAGAGTCTTCTTAATATCAAAATTCTCAACCCACTTTTTGAGAGATTACATGTCCTTTTGTCTAGTCTCCAATTCTCCATGATGCTCCTCTAATTGTGATCTTTTTGGAGAGGGTAGGAGAGTTTTGGGTGATGGATGCAGTTCCTCGAGAGTTTGGACATGAATCTCATCCCAAAATGGGTTTGGGTATATGAAAGGGGAAAGGATTGACATTTTTATTGATTTTTCAGGGATGTGAAAAATGCGGGAGGAATAACATCCTCTTGTAAAGGAGAATGATTAGCCAGAGGAGCTTTGAGAAAGTTAGGGATTTGAATATTTGGCTAGGATGGTGTGGATTGGAAAGATGGAATGAGAGAGCCATATGATGATAGTGAAGGATTACCCCATTGACAGGGTTCCCTACAACTAGATTGATTATCTTCCATTATTTCAATCAACTCTGGCATCTGATTCAAGGATTTGGCTATTACCTCTAGCTTTTGTTAAGGGCTATACCATCTTGGTAGAGGACCAACCCATAGATAGGGATCCCTAAAACCAGGTGATTTAGCTATTATGATTTCAAACATATCCTTTTCCTTTTGCATGGTTGCCTCCATGTTTTGGACTTGCAACTAGAATTCGTCATCAGACATGGAATAGCCTATGTTTCCTATATATCCATGTTCTTGAAAAACATCATGGATAATAGGATAACCATATGGATAAGTGTGTGTCAAATCATAGGCATATTCATCGTGATAAGCCTCATAAAACTTATTTGGAGGGTAGTTTTGAAAAAAGGAGATGAAGGGGAATGATACTGCTCTTGAAAATGAGGATCCCAATGAGGAAATGAAGTCATGAGTACAGAACTTCATGAAAGTAATGAAAGGGACGAATGGAAATGATTTACAAATGAAAGAAATGGGTTATTGAATCAGTGGAGTCACTAGATGTGTTGGGATAATGCATCAAAAGGATGAAGACCACTAAGCAAGACCTCAATCTTAGTGAAATGAGTTGTAATCGACTCAAGAAGACCCATTGAGCGTGCTAAAATGATTGTCTCCTCATATTGCACCCTTGTTGAATCTACCAGATTCAATACCTCAGTGAAACATGGGAATATCCCCAAGGTCTAGGACCTTTCTTCTTGGGACAAACCTTCGAAGAAGTTCAACTTCCTCTACTTATCTATCTTAACGCTAACACTACTCCTGAGCTAAGCTATTAATCTGCAAGGGAAAAGGTGAAGGAGGAATGCATGAAATGAAACTAAGCTAAGGGAATGGAAATGACGTCAAAACATAAAGGGTTCTCTCTCCATGAGGGGAAGAAAAGAAAAGAAAACCATGGGATGAGAGGGAAAATATATACCATAGATCAGCATTACGCGAACCATTCCATTCCACACATCTTAGATGTAGAGAAATGAAAAACATGCAAATAAATCCCAAACATGACATACCAAAAATAAACAGATAGGTAAGAGACATAATAAACATAAGTAAAGGGAAGATATGAGCCACAATAACAAGATTTTACTGATAAAAATATACACAATCCATTACATCACTGGGGAGGGCACCTAACGTATTACATGTGACCAAATCATAGGTCTAAAACTCATTAAATCTCAATAACCATTTTGACATGGTGACTTTGTAGTCGGGAGATTACCCTTTTCTAATGATATTAAGTTGCCTCTTATAGAAAAAAAAGAGAAGATAGAGGGATAAAATCATATCGCACTAAAAATTAAGAGTACCAACCACCCGCTACCCACCAAGGACCAATCACGATTCAATGCTTGCAAAAAAATATAGTTGACAGAGGTTGCTTGAAAGGAAATCTATCAAATTGTCTGAAAATGTGGACTTTGATGTATAAGATTTAATGTTGGTGATTGGGACTAGTTCGCACTGTTGAACTGAGTTAGGCAAAAAAAAATTACAATCCACAGGGTTTATACAGTCCGCTATCTTCCTTATGTAATCGGCATCATCTGATGTTTCTATTATGATCTGCGACGTTGTTTTTATTTCCATGGTCTTTCATGGCTTTAACAACTTCTAAATGATCAATGGACTTGTTTCCTTTCTTCTCATAATATGTGACCATAATTTTACTTTTAGTGGCCTCTTCTTGTAATAAGGGTCTTAAAATCAAATAGTATTCTTTATTTTTCCTTATGCAACCTTTTTCATGGTATTTGAATCCTTAGCGTGACTTCTTGTGTATACAACTTTTAACTTTTATTATTCTATGGATGACCACTCTCTTGTTTTGTGGGTTTCTTTTGATACGCAGATTTTTTTTGTTTCATGGATTTTTTGTGTTCTGCAGATTTCAACCTTGCGTAGCTCATCTCATACGAACGTTTTACATTCCTTCTGCACTTAAACCTCTTATTCTACTTCACAATGTTACGCATCTCTTTCTACCTTGTCTCGTGACATATAACTCCATGACTTTTCCTTTATTGTGCGGACTTACAAAATTCACGATGCACTATGCTTTCTAATTTCCATAGAACACTAAGTTCCTTCATTCTGTGGATCTCATTTTCGAAGCCTCGTGAGCTTACACCTCGAATGAAGTTTTCCAAATAACATGGGTTCTATTTTGGAGAATAGTAAACAAGAAATTCAAGGATGGATTCAAGAGACTTTATGATCTCGGTGTTACTTATAATAGATTGAATCAGTGTCCCGTGGATTTTCTAGAGGACAAAATTGGTTAAGTCCTTTTGATGAGTTATGCAAATTTATATGAGGTGTAATTTTGGACAAAAACTATATCATAGGAATCAAATTCATAATGATCCTTGTCCCACTCATCTAATAAAAGGTTAGATACTAAACAAGGAGGAGTAGACTATTGTACTGACACTAATTCAATTTCTTCCTCTTCTTGGATTATGCAATTAGATTTGAGAAGATCAGGATCATAAGATTCAACATGGTACAAAGAAATTGGCTTATCTCTGATGGTAAATCTTGCACCATATTTGGTTCTTAAGAGCAAGTGAGACCATTTAGAAGATAAATACCCACCCACTTTAGCTATGAAATATCTTGATAAGTAGATGGTAAAGAAAGGAGGTAAGTTAATAAATGAGATATCTTGAGTTATGGTTAGGCTCGAACAAGCGTGAAGGTTCAACTCAAGATATTTTATTACTCTTAATATTTTGATAGTTGAGCCATCAAATTATAGGAATCCCCTATAAGTTGTGTTATACTCAATGCCTAAAATGTCTAATATTTTTTTGGGCATTATAGAACTACTAGCACCAGAATCTATCATGTAATTATGTACTAGGAGCTTTCCCACAATCAAAGACATGTAGAAGGGTGGAGGATTTTTAATCTTACTTACTTGTTCATCCTTTGGTTAGCACATGTTGACTGTGGAATTTGACTTTCCCATAACCAGCTTCAAAGCTTCTTGTAAGAGATCCCTCTAAGATGTGATAGACAAGGCATCCCACATTGTCAAGTTCAAGTTTTTCTTCTTCATGTTCTCGAAAATGTTAAGGGGAACACATATGCATCTATGCATTGAGGGTGTGACATTCTCTTTTCTTGTCTGCTCAATCAAAGGAAGTGTTTCTTTGGATGGCAAAAAAAAAAATTTGTGTGTTCTCAGTGTATTGTAGATTTTATTTTGCAAAAGCAAATTCGTTAGATGAAGCCAACTATGTACTTTTGCTTAAGTTTGCAGATTGATTTTCTTTGAGATGCATACTTTACACTGAAGGGGAGGGAGCAACCATTTATATATGCCTCTTCTTTGATCTTGTATTATCTGTAACATGAAGTTGTGGTCTATTTAATATGTTTGTGGTTTTATTAACCGAAAAAAATCTTCAAGAGTGCAAAACATGCAATCAGATTCTGCGAAGGCTTCTTGTATCATTTCCACTTTGGAATTTTTCATTTCCATCAATGGTTCTTGTTGATTGAAATAATTTTGAACCATAAGGTCCTAAAGTTGTACACCATTTGCACAATTATTTTTATTATGCAGCTGACTGCATGGAAAAAACCATTCAGCTTCTTGTACTACAGTATTTTACATTGGAATAAGGGATTTGCTTGTGTTTGTGGAAAGAAGCTATTGTGTAAGAACAACTATTTGAAGAGGTAGATTTGGATTGTGGCCATGTAACTTATTTACTTGATTATTTTGGCCATATCTCTTATTTGGATATTGAGATCTATGTTATTGATAACATTGATTGAACATTTGATTCGAAGATTGTCATTGATTGAAACTTTGGTAATTTCTCAATGTCTGAGTTTGTTTCCTCTTCAGAGAGGTAATTTCATTAGATAGATTCTTGACCAAGGCTCTAAGATCATCAATATCATATTTCTTATAAGAGGAATAAGATGTGGAGGCATATGATGAGGTATTTGGCTCAGGGATAGGAGAAAGAAAAGGTTGAATATTTTGAGGCAATTCAAGGACTAAGGGTGTAGGTAATTTAGGGGATATTTTTTCAACTTAGGGAAAGAAAACTAAAAGTGAGCTATAAGTGACTCAAATTGTCCCATCAGGCGTGCCAAAAACTGTTGTCGCATAAGATTGTACCCTTGTTGAATCTGTTAGATTCAACACCTCAATGAAACATTGAAAGACCTCCAAAGTGTGGGACAATGGCACCTTTTGAGGTCAATCCAAGAGAAGGTTGGATCCTTTTATCCTAGCTCATGTGACTAACTAACCAACACTACACTACAACTATCTAATCATATCTTAAGTATTCAAAGGGAACATGGTTGAAAGAGGAAAATGTTGGAATAAAGAGAGGTGATGCACCAAACTAGGAGTGGGCTCAATTTTGGCTCCGGGGACACAAATACAACAATACATGCAAAGATCCAAGTATAGACACAAAATCATGCAAATATTACTATTTTACCATACCGCTAAGTATGTTGTTATATGCATGGATATTAAGTATGAAAAGTATTCACTGGTGACACACTCCCTAGTCCATCCACTTTTTTTGATCGTTTTTATTGTCTTCTCTCTCACATCTATCATTTTTGTACCTAGTTCTGGTCAGGTCACAGGGATCCCTGTCTATCAGTCTTTTCACATATGTCGTCGTTTATCCTGGGACACCACCGCCCAGTTTGAACACTAACACCCATGCACTCCTATCCATTCTGGGTGCTCCTATCCTCTTTGTTCTTTTCACTTATTTTGACATTTGTGGTCGACCTTTTTAATTTTATTATACTTATCCCAAGGTCATAGTCAACATGTCGTGTCACTAGTGTCAAAATTCAAACAAGATATCCATATATATATATATACAACATACACTATTATTCTAGCAGGCAATTCTAAGGGGCAATGACATTTACATATTATCGCTACCATCAAAGGGACTGCATTTTTGTGTTGCATACACTGTATAGGAAGGGGAAGTGTTGATTTCCATCTCACACATTTCCATTTTATCTATCCATATCCTATTATCTTGGCATTATTGACGCGAGGGAAACCTAAGGATATTATTTCACACACAAGCACAAAGAACTACATGGAGTTTGGAGTGTAGCGTTGTGTTCGATCATAAGTTCACTCTTCAGGTGACCGTCAGGGTTAGTCCGACTTCACATATTACATTTTTCATTCCAATTTGATGTGTTATTGGAGCTTATACAGGTAGTTAGGGTTTGTGTTGCAAGTTACACGTACCCTCGGTGATCAAAGTGCAAATAGTAGGCGATCATCAACGAATAAATGTGAAACCCTAGCAACACAGAAGAAATTAGATTATGATAATTTGAGTAGTCACATGCACCCAGAAGTGGTCTTTGGCACCCATAAGTGGTCTTTGGCACCCAGGTGCCCTTGCCCTAGTCTGGGTGCTCATGTCCAGCTCTGTCCATAAGCTCCAAAATTAGTATCGAGCATTTATGACACTCTGCCCAACCTGTTCATCAGTTTTTCTAGTTCGGATCTATTCTAGGATAAGCATAAATAATATAAGTCTCCTATATTTCCTATTTTCTTACAAGGTTACATCATTAGAGTGCTTAGTATTTGTATTTTATCATATTAGTGAATCTGAAATCTATTTTAATATTATTTTTGTTAAATCACCAAGACAGTGCATGCAAAAATTTGTAAGATATAAACATAATAATACTAGAGGCAAACAAGAGGATCGAAATATTCACATTAAACACTGATGCATTCAAAGGAAAGAGATCACACTTGCATCTAATATCAAGAAAGTGTCAATTTACAAGCTACCAAAGTGGAGGCGCATGAAATATTCACAAGCATGTTACATAAGTCTATGAGAAAAATATTCAAGCTCAAAAGGGAAGAGCTCTCAAAATTAGTAGAAAAGTGAACCCTTAATATTTTCTCTTGCACTTACATATATAGAAATTTTGAGAGAGAGGAAGAGGGAAAATATCACATCCAACGGTGAATGGATTCAACCACCCTGCTTGTACTAAGGACCATTCACCATTGATTTTGCAAGCTAGGTATGGGCGCCCCATTTTGTTTTAATCACATGCCATCATATTTCCAGTGTAGGAGGATGATATCATTCAAAATTAAATCACGGTTGTTGGAGTGGTTGGGTTCTTAGTATGGATTAAATGCAACTTTGTTGTATTTCACATAATTTTGATGTCCCACCACCTTGGTCGATTCTTCCACAACATTTTTTTAACTTAGTGAACGTTAGACAATCTGCAACTTTATTATTCATCTCTGCCTTGATACGCAATCATCAACTAACTCTACATTTTTCCTTCTATCGCGTACTCTTTATTCCTTAGCTTTATATTTTCCTTGTTCTGCGAATGCCCATTCATTTGTTCTACAAGTTCCTTTGATATGCGGATTTTCTTTGTTGTGCAAAACCCATCAACTTGCACAACATTTCCTTTGTATTGCAGACTCTTTGTTTCATGAATTTGTTTGCTTTGTACCAAGGGATTTTGAATTTACTTGTTTTGTGTATTCTACTCCTTCGTCCCATAGGTTTTCTTTGCTATGCAGACTTATTTTGTTTTGTAGATTCTTTGTTTTGTGGATTTGTTTGCTTTATACTACGATATTTTGAATTTAATTGTTTTGTGGCTTCTACTCATTTGTTCCATGGGTTTTCTTTGTTGCGTTGAATTCTTTTGTTTTGCAGAGTTGACCAGCTTGCCAAATTTTGTTTGTAAACTTCTTCAACACTCCCACACTTCACTTTTCTTCTCCCGCAATGTCGTGAAGTCCTAAGTTTTTGTTCCATGACATATTTCCCAATGGTGATGCTCCTTTGTTCGCAAGTTGGGTAAACCCGTGAAACACTAAGTTCATGATATATGCGAAACACTACATTTTTCATTCCTTTTCTCCACGGTTTTTCTAGCAAGAAGCACTTAAGTCCTTAACTTGAATGAAGTTTTCAAAATAGCATGGGTGTTATTTTAGACACCAGGAACCAAAGGCTAGTTAGGATTCCTTAGTGGAGTTATAAGTGGTAGTTGCAATGATGATCTCTCCTTTATTGCAAGCCTCGTATGTAGGCTTGGTAGTGTGAGTCGTGTTTACATTTAGTGTTAAGTACCTTATTATTCCATTGTATGAGTGGGACCATGTTTTTGCAAGTGTATCATGTGATGTTGAGTCATACTAAGTGAGCCCAAGTGTTGTTGTAAAAGAAAAAATATCATAGTTTTTTTACTTATGATTTGGTCATGAGAATTTCTAGGCATTATAAAAGAGATATTATACATCTTGATAGAATTATCAACACCTTGAGCACTCAATGGAACAACTAAGAAGGGTGGAGTTGCAACCTTTACCAATAACATTGAGAGGGCAATTGTTAGGAAGAGTAAGAATTTTTTCCCAATAATTCTTATCAAAAGGGATCATCTAGAGAAATAGGGTTCTCTTTTTAGAGACTGGGGCTAGATGATGATGGACCAACAAGATTCCTATGGATAGTAGAAGGAGTAGAAGAATTAGCAATATTTTTTAGATCAACATTTACACTTGGCCAAAGGGAGAGCCAATCCCATAAGAAAGAGTCAATTTCAACAATTATAGAATTGAATTTAAATTTTCTTCCGTAATTGGAAAAATTGTACAAATGTTACTTATCAAGGAGTTGAAAACAACTTTTAATGTATGTTTGCGGTGGTTTTGAGATGAGAGAAGAATAAAATCACCATTCATTTCATCATAGTTCCTTTTAGTGACCTTCAATGGAAAAAAGGACTAGAATTCATCACGTGTCCAATATTTCTTAGCAACTTTCATGTTATCCTCTCAAATCCTTATGAATTCAATGGTAAATAAGGGCGAGGAGTTAAAAACTATATGAATATATTCATTTCTGACTAGGCCCACACAGGACCTTTGTGGTCACATTGATTAGTTGATCTATTAAAGCATCTCTTTCAAATTGTGTTATTTTTAACACCAAAGGTCTTGCCCAATTCCAATTTCTATTATTTTCCCTTCTTTCTTCTCTTAGGCATGGTGGAAGTGCAAACTGACAATGCATGCTGGAGATGAAACAAGGCAGGGGGCTACATTTGAGAAATGAAAGAACAGATTAGAAGCCACCATCTTAAGGAGGGATGTGGCTATCCAACCTACATGATAACACTCCCATATTATGACACCACATACATGCTACATGAAACCATCATGCATGTCATGTTGTTCGGTAGGTCCTACCTCCAAACATCATTTGGATTTAGATATCAATAAATTTTTAGTAGTATTTAATGATTTGATGTAGATCAATTGATAAAGAGTTGTCATAAATGAGAGGTTAGGGGTTCAATCCTCAATACAATGTGTTTATCAAACAATACAAAAAATCTACATATAGAAAAGTATGTTTATCAAAAAACAATATAGTAGGATGGTATGGATGACATAGGCATATATAGATAAGATGGGTCAGTATTATCTTGAAAGTTGGATAATCTATGCCCTTAATGAGTGATGGGTAATTATGAAGATGTAAGCCCCAAGGTGAGGGGAGGCATGGAGAAGGCATGTAGGCTCACATCCACTATATGAACATGCGTCCTTCTTCAATGACATGGGTGAACCAATGTCTATCACCTCAAAATTAAAGAAATCCTGGCCAAAGATAGTTGGAGCATTTTTTTAAAAATGTGGCTTTATCATTTAAAATCAATTATAGAATCTTAGGAAATTCAAACAAAGCATTAGAAGATAGTTCCTCTCCATTTTACAAAATGAAAGCCCCATAGTTTGCCAGAAATTGATAGGCTTGTTTGTCTCTCAATAAAAATGCTTGAATGTTATTCAATTGCAACCATTCATCGTCATTCAACATGAAACTTGTGGACAAGGTGATTTGTTAATCAACACAAAACCCTTTAATGGGAAAAAAAAGTGTGATAAATAAAAGATAAAATGCCTCAAAATTGATACAAAATGAAATTTTTCAGTTAAACATATTTAAAATATTTGTACTATCATTTGGGTTATAGTCCAACAGTGAAGATGATGGCTTAAAAGGTTTTGTCTATCCATCGACCAAGGTACAAATCGCAGGGGATACCAAAAATGGATAAAGATGTGATTGTGCCCTAGGAAAATTTGGAAGAATGGATACACCTCAATCCTTGACACTAAGCCAAAGAAGCATTTTATGCACCTCACCCGTGTAAAATCTAATAGTTTACATTAAAAAATGTACTAGTTTATCCATAATTACACTGATAGGTAAAACCTAAAATGCCAACAAATGGGAAGTGTAATAAGTGAGATGTTAATAAAAATGGTTGACCTCAAATTTGACAATCATTTAATCATTGTAGAGAGAGTTTTTTGTCCTTGCTTAGAGAAGATGATTAAAGAATTGGAATATCTTAAAAAGTAGGGGGGTTTAACAATCGTTAATTATTATTTTTTGATTTTTTAAGGTCCAATGCAATAGTGAAATCATGTATCACATATCAATGAAATATTTATAGATAAAATGATAGATTGATCAAATATAAAACTCTTCAATAAACAAACTTATATAAAAAATTCTAGATAATTATCAATATTAATATTTATCCACATTTTTCAAACAAATATATATTAATTATTATTACGCCGAAGGCCTTCCCTCTATGGGAAAGGGCTTTGTGGATATTCACGGGACTATGTCAAATTTGATGGCCTAAATGACGGTTGTTCTATTTTTAGCCGTTTTGCTTTTTAGTTTTGCATGTTGCAGGGTATATAATTTTTCATTTTTCTATTTTTAATTTTGCATGTTGTGGTGCATATATTGTTAATATGAAGGGATGTATTTGATAATTTAAAGCTCTTTGTATTTTATATCCTCTTTGACTTAATTCGACACTCATAACTTGAAATCCATATCAGGTATGTTTAGATTCAGATATCAAATGCTTATCTGTGTTTATTAGGACATAATAGGTTTGAAGCTTGTCTGGGAACACATTCTAAAACTGGTGTATGCACATATTTCCAGAGGTCAAGAAATCCTGACAAATCACCCAATTGGAAGGGAGTTAAATCATCAAGCATCAGAATCTTGTGAATCTGCATGGATATTAGTTTTCTCCTATTTTATGATTACATGGCAAATGGAAGTCTGTGGGACATCCTACACAGTGAGTAAAATGATTATGTTATGAAGAAAAATGGATCTATACATTGTAGGTTCATATTTTGAAATAGAAAAATAGATTTGTATTTAGTTGGAATAATCAACTGCTTAATAGTGGACCTCTCAATCAATTAGGCATCTTTTGGAAGGTAATTTCAATATTGCAAGGTCTCAATTACTAGTTTATTTAATGTGTAGGCTAAGACTTAAATGAGTCGGAATCAAGCATGTGACTAGGTAATGGAGATATCTCCTTGTTGATCTTGGGGCTCTTCGGTTTTGGTGGGTGAGTTAGGGTTTGGAGTCACTGTTGTTTTCCCGCTTGTCTTTTACCTTTGACCGTCACACTTACCGTTTTGACCACTTTGCTATACAGTGTGTAGAAGACAAAAGTCTGATATCTAATTTATGGTTTCGTCCATGTGCAAGATGTTTGGAGGAGTAATTTTATATTATGTTCCTAGCTCAACTAGACAATGTAAGGATAAATCATCTTTAAAATGGTGCGACTCAATTGGTGTGAGTGGCTCAACCACTTTCTTCAATGCCCTATCCCTTAAACATGCATTCAACAACATGTAACATTTACTAGTAAGTCTTTTGATTATCTCCATGTTACTACCTTAAGTGGAATCCATATGGTAGGGGGATTAATTCCTTGTTGAGTGTGTTCCCGTATCCGCAGTTCAATCTTTGTTGGTTCAGCACACTGAAGATGAAATCCATATATTGCTTACCCCCTTCCTCATTTGTTAGCAACTCCCCACTGTTGACTGAACTTTCTTGTAACTCGAGATGAACCATCTATAACTTCAGTATTTCCGTCTTCACCTCATGTTTCATTGCCTTCAGTAACGCCAACTTCTATTTGGGTCTTGAATAGAGTATGACTCTAAAAGAAAGAAATAAAATGGTAGACCTATTATTGTTTGAACATGTTCAATATTTTCACTTTCTAAGGAAATTTAACAATCAAATTATTTGTAGCTGATGTTTTTCACAAAATAAAAAACTTAGATAAACTTATAAAGTCAGATCAAGTGGGGTATCATAACCTTATGGTCGGGCCTTATTATATCTGAATTTTGTATGTTTTCAAATTCTAAATTCCTAAGCCTTTGATATGATATACAACACACCATCAGCCTTTGTTCAACCCTTGTTATGATATATGTCCAAGTCTAATGAATTGGGCAGGCCTTATTATTGGAGTATCATAACCTTATGGTTGGGCCTTGGTATATCTAATATTTTGTATGTTTTCATCTTCTAAATTCTTAAACCTTTGATACAATATTTGGCACACTGTCAACCTTTGTTATGATATATGTCAGAGTGTAATGAATTGGCATTTCCCAATCGTGAAAATTTCAGTTTATTTTAAAATTTCACATCAGTTGTTGGCTTAACACTCTAGCCTTTCATACAGTTAATTGTGTATATTGTACCCCAATTCTCTAGTGATTGTGGATTGGAATTTTGCTTGCCTATTTTTTTATGACCCATATTGTCAATTCAACTTTTACATGTCAGGGAGGAAGATTATCAATAGAAATGAAAATTTCAATAGATACAACCTTTTGTAAATGCCTTTAAATGATTTGAACAGTACATAACTATAATTATGCAAGGTTTCATAAGCCTGTTATTTCTATAATTTTTTTATGGGTTCTCATTATTTGTAGTAGTACTCAGTCTTGAATGTCATTGCAAAATGTTGAAGCATCTTTCTACTTATAGATATGTATGTAAAATGGGGAAGCATGTAAAGGTATGTGAAATGTTTGACAAAATGCTTGAAAGAAATATGGTCACATGGCCTTCAAAGATTATAGGATATAGAGTGAATATCTTTGTTGAAGCATTCATAATGTTTTTCCAAATGTAACAAATATTTGTCTAACACAATAAATTCACATTTGGTAGCATACTCTCATCCTGTGTCGTAAATGAAGCTTTAAAATTTTACAGCGATATTTTTGTAGTGTTTTCTACATTATTTCCCATCAAATCTTGTTGGTATTTATTTCATCGTGATTTCTTCAGCTACTGATAAGGTGGTTCATTTTCTATGTTATGTAAAATGTCTTATTTGTATATATGAAATTCTTGGCTAATTTCATTGCTTTGTTTTGGGTTTTTTATTTAAAAGCAAGACCATAGCCTCAACAAAATAGCTTCCAATAGAGTTCGTAAAGAGCTGATAGAATGGAAAGTCAACACATATGTCAGATTCAAGCACAAGCCCATTGTAAATTTGCAAATACATCTATCCATTTCATTTTCAATGTTGGATTGAATAAACATGAAAAAGTAACTTGTTTGGTGTTTTTAGTTATATTGATACCGAAGCGCAAAGTTTGTAACACGTGTTACTAAATGGTAGGTGGGAAATTAAACTGACAAGATCCCTGGGCATAATGTATGCCAATGAAACTTACCAGCTCTAAGTTGTTTTTCTAGAGCAGTATCTAGCGGAAGCTCCTCAGGGTGCATCCTCATTATTTTTTTAGAATACTCATTTAATTATTCTTTATGATACCCAACTAATATGAATCCTAAAAAATTACACTTTGAGTTTTTGTAATGGGTCCTCATTATTTCCTTTGAATACCTATCTTGGCTAAATCATTGAAATACTCCATTAGTTCAATTATCAAGACAGATAATAGTTCTGTCAATTTTTTCAATAAATAGTCAATACTCCATTGGTTCAATTATCATCACAGAGATGGGTCATCATCACTTTCCTACATTATTCATTCAATCATTTCATTAGAATACCCATCTTTAAATCATGAAAATTACAACTCAAGTGTTTTAAATATATTTTTTAGTTACGGAAATTTTGTGCAGATCATACCTAAATTAGTGAGTTGTGTCATTTTTGTAGTTAGTTGCATGCCAAATTTATGGGACCATAAATCACACAGTATAACAAATCTTTTTTTATTATAGCACAATATTTCTCTACTATAAATCACTGGGGAAGTTCATATTCTGAAGGATTTAGTTGTTAAATGAATAATGGTTGGATGTGACTTTTATTTCCCAATTCAGATCTCCAATGGATTGGTAAGCTTACAACACTTGTATTACAACTTAATCATTTTACATATCTAAATTCAATCCCTTAATAAGGCATCGAGAATGGCCAAATCCTGTAGATGCTTTGAGTGACTTGGATCTCTTAAATCTTTATTTTCCTTTAGCCAGAAGCCTTCAAAAGGAAAGGAATTCATATCATCACCACCACCAGCATTCAAAATATTTAACACTCCATTGCCATCAGACATTTCTTTAATCCCTCAACATGTCCTAAAGAATGCCCAAATCTTGGAAGTGTTCTTTTGCATTGTTGAAATGTTTTTATAAATCTTAGTACTCTAAAAATGCATTGTATAAAATATAAAGATAACTAACAGGTTGATAAAAGAGTATGTGTGAAGATTACAAGCACTTAATTACAATTTTTATTATTTAAGGCAACTCTTTAACTTCTACTTTCATTTTTCTTAACTTCTTCTTTCACTTTTCTGAAGGATAAGCTGCAACACCTAGCTAGGTAGCAATCTAATATTTCTGATTCTCTTTCTCATGTGGTAAATAAGAGAGTGTTGTCTCTAAAGGAACTTCAGGTGGGTTTCAATATTGATTGAAGTAATTATTCATTTATTTTGTTTATTGCATGTTATGGACTGAAAATTTATTGTAGAGTACTTTCATTTTATTTGATTTTTATAGTTTCATTTATATTTATAGTTGGCTCAAATCCTTTTTTCGAATTAACAATTTGTGCATTTACCCTCCTTTTTAATTTGAAAGGTACTCAAAAATGGCGCATGTATCAACACTTGGATCAAGAAGAAAGGAGGAGTCAAGACTAATATCACTAAACCAAAACAATTTCAAATTAGACAGCAAAGATTTAATTTAATGTGTCCATTTGCATAGAAACTCTCCTTGTGCCTCAAGTGACATGACTTGGTGAGTTTGTCATGCGTCTAAAAGGATCCAAACGCGTAGCACATATTGAGGCTAAGAAACAAGCATTTTGATTAGGTTTCAAATAGTCGACCTGTAGCCAGAGATAACATTTACCTACCGTTCATATGACTAATCATTGGAGGGGTTCAATTATTAATGTTTCTTCTTGAATTGCCTATTTACTCAGGCTTAGAACTAAAAAAATCGACTACAAAGTTTTAATGGAAAGAGCAATGTGGATGAGTTTTGACCTACTAACATATTAACTTCTCGGTAATTTTTAATTTTCGGCACTTTAGGCTTGTATTGCACTCACGTGATTAATGGAGTCTCAATATAAAACATTCGCACCATACATGTTTGGCCTACCACTGCATGAACTCAATTATTGATGACTATTCGTGCATCTCCTATTTTGTGATAAGTACACCATCTTTAAATTAAAAAGGGAAGCTACAAAGTGCTCCAATAAGCAGTCATTTTAGTTGGGTTTCAAACATGTAACATTTTCAAATTTCCCCATTTTGTAGTTTGTCCTCTTCAAATGCATATTGCACCATCGTGAATAATAAGTGCAAGATAAAGACCATACACTGGAACACTGTGTCCTCCCTATCCATCAAACCCCCTCTTCATCTCCCCTCATCCTTCCCCTCTATTTCACTTCCTCATTTTATCATTCTTCACTCCATCTCCTCCAACGTTTCCATCGTACACTTCACGTACGATTGCTAGTGTTAGAATTATTTCAACTAATTGACCATTCACTATCATTTTCATCAGAAACATCGTCACCCTTTTCCCAAAACCCTAGATTCAATTTTTTAGATATACTTAAAACATATTTTAAATTCATTAATCTTATTATTCAACGTCCAATCTTATTGTTCAATCTTTAATTTGCCTTGTAATTCGTTGATAGGTGTCCACCTTTGAAGATGCCTTAGCTGGAAAGTGTCAAATTCTGACAGTCATAATTTTGCAGGTTGCTGGATTTTAGATATTGTTCTACAGTCCTAGATATTTGCTATTTTAGATATCTATAGATTTTAGGTATTTCCTATAATAATATCTAAGATCTGATTGTTTTACTTTAATTTTTTTTTTGGCTACAATGTTTATCTACTTTTTGGACTGTATATGATCTTCAATCCTATTGGCCATTCTTGACTTCATAATAAGAGAAATCATTTCCTTCTATAGTTGCAATCTTGCAGATATGCACAGTCAAACTCCAGTGAAGGAATGATATCATATTGGGCACAAGGTGGCGTCAAGCAGGAAAGATGTCTATGAAAGGCCCAATTATTATAAGAGTATGCAAGAAAAATTGGACTCCTATTTGTGGCATTGTGGAATTCTAGAGAAAGAGGCCGGTTCTTCCCGTTTTGGGCCTTTTTATCAGCTGAAATTTAAGCCCTTTTGATTCAATGACGTTTTTTTCTCCATGCTTCTTTTGGGTTGGCAATGCAGACATTGGATATTTTCAGTAGGCCTTGCAGGCTACAAACATTTTTTTTGTTAGAAGGCCATAGGTCATCAATTTGTGATGTGGGTATGCATGACTTTTATTGCATGGTGTAATTTTTTTGCTTTTCTTTGTGCCAAGATTTGATCGTGTATATAACTAAATTGAACAACAATCTGTAATGGTGATTTTTTTCCTATTCACTTGTCTTAATGCCCCAACCCCCTATTCACTTGTCTTAATGTCATTAAGATCTGTACATGTCTTTTGCTTTGTAGAATTTGAAGGCACAATCTTTAGTGAACCATCTCATATACTCTGTAGCCATGAGTCTGACATGTTTGACTTGTCAAAATGTAACAAGAACTCACTCCAATCTAAGGAGTTACTCATTTCACTCTCAAGATGAGGAGAAGTGGGGAAGATCTGAAGGTGGTTGTTGGTCTTCTTATAACAAAAAGAACCCACAACAATATCATGGTCATCTTAATCCTGCTGCAGCGGAAATCACATTGAAGAAGACAAAAGTCACTCCAGTGCCACCATCATCATCACCATCTTTTGGAGTCAGCAGAAATCCTAAAACCCAGGATGTTGATACCCCCAGATTAACAAGATGTCATATTGTTCGTATAGACATCTTCAATGACTGGCATTTTGAGGACTTTCCAGAGGGAAAAAGGCTCTACTTGACTTAGATTAGTTGTATGAAGCATCCTAATCAAAACAACCAATTTGGGTTATAAATATTAATGTATCTGATCTCTGCTTCGATTTTCAAGTTTACTCTAAACTTCCATACCTATATTATGGTATTTTGCACTATACATAAAATGTGTAAATGAACAAGGAACTTAAAATCTGCCGAAGTTTCCAATCTAGGCATTCAATCTCCATAATTATGGATTTGTTGTAGCATCTAGATAATTATAAATTTATTAAAATTTATTGTTTGAAAGTATTGATTTCCCTATTGGGTAGTGTATAATAAACAACAAAGAAACACAACCTGGAAAACAAAAGAAAAAGACATTAAAATTGCACACCGTCTTCAGTGCCTATATACACAATGTATATATATTTGCATGGAAACACTCTCAGAAATACCTTTCTAGGAGCATGAGATAGAGAAAAATAGCGAATAAATAATGGAGATCACCAACGAAGCGAAGGTGGATCCACTACAGTAGTTGGCAAAATAATTACTCTGAGGATTCATTTTTGTACTTATGTTCAAAAAATCTGGCAAGACATTTTGATTGTTGTTGCATTATTATCACAAATCCCGGTGGTTTTTAGCCCCGATTTTGGCATGGTTCCATCCTAGAAACCCTCAGGTTCAGAATTGTGAGGAAAATTTATTATTTTTTTGGGGAAATTTTGTTGTTTTAAGAGGTTCTTCAATTTTCTTGAGATTTTATAAATTGTACAGGGAATTATAACACTAAAAATTGTGGTTTATAGTTGTTTTAACATTATGTTTCATAAGCTCAATCCAACAAACTGATTGCAATTATTGCAGGATATGCATAAACTGGGTGTGTTGGAAAGGCCTTGGCACCTTTTCAGAAAATGCAATTTGCAGGTGTAGAGGGGGACTCCACAACCTTTATCAACATCCTTCCAACTTCTGCTAGAATGGGAGATTTAGAATAGGGATCCTCTCTTTTATGAGTGGGAGAATCAAAAGAGACGGTGGGTTTGTGATTAGGAGTAGAGGTAGATGGGAAAGTGTGGTTGAGGGTGATACCTTGCAAAAGAGAGGCTTGTTTTGTAGTTTTTATAATCAAAATTTCAAGGCTGCCCATGTGAAAAAGACTTGACACTTGTTGCAACAAAAAAATAGAGAAAGAAGGAGAAAGTTGAATTCCTTCTGAAGCACCAACCTTGAAGGAGATAGTGTGGATCTAGTAGAAAACACATTCAAAAGAACTATATAGCAAGACCAGAGAAGAAAAGTATGGATTTCTCTCCGTATTTGGCTTGGAATTTTTATTAGCTGAAATCTAACAAAAATAATTTCTTCATTTTCAGGGACTTTTAGCAACGGAGACAAGCAAGGTTTTGGGAAAATAATGGTACTTCGTCAAATTCCTGTAGGCTCTTTTCCAGTGATGGAATCTCGACGACACTCGTTATTTGTATGTTTTTTGTATGCCAAATTGGCCAAGGTTAGAGTTCCGAGCAACAATTTCAGGATATGATCACATGGATGGAGAATCAAGGAATCGAGTTTAGAGTCACTTATTAAGAGGATTATTTGATCTATAATAACTCAGGTGAAAGTGAGATGAGTTCTATGTATACTCACAAAGGATTTGAGAATGGATATAAAAGTGGGCTTTCTAGTGGAAGTGGTTATGGAGCATGGGGTGGGGATTCTCGATCTAATTTTAATAGTATTGATGCTTCGTATCAGAAGATGTTGCATGCTAATCCTAACAATCCACTTCTCTTGAGGAATTATGCTACTTGTACCTCCATGAAGTACACACTTTCAGCTGCCTAAGGCCTTTTTGATTTGGTCTGGATTGTTGAAATATTTCAGCTTCGCTCAATTTTATAAATTGGAAGGCTTTTTCTTCTCAGCAACACATGTTATTTATTTTTATTTGAGAGGTTG
Organism: Taxus chinensis; assembly: GCA_019776745.2. NCBI lineage: Eukaryota > Viridiplantae > Streptophyta > Pinopsida > Cupressales > Taxaceae > Taxus > Taxus chinensis. The sequence continues at coordinate 30,617,026 of CM034152.1, forward strand.
TTAGCCAATAGCAAATACTATATAGAGTGAACAACATTTCCATAGAATTGTGTGGCGAAATCAGCTTATGCAAGAGGCAAAGGTTGTGTTAAAAAGTGAGCTTGTACCATGGGGTATTTACTTGTAGTATATACACTAGGGTACTATGCAAATTTTATAAAATCAAACCTATTGGGTAGGATGCCATCTCTCTCACCATTATTGATCCCTTCACCTAACATGGCAACATCAACGGAAACAACAATATAAAGTGAGGACTTCAATTTCAATTTTATTACCCTAGTGTATATATTTGTAGTATATACACTAGGGTAATATGCAAATTTTATAAAATCAAACCTATTGGGTAGGATGCCATCTCTCTCACCATTATTGATCCCTTCACCTAACATGGCAACATCAACGGAAACAACAATATAAAGTGAGGACTTCAATTTCAATTCCCATTTTCCCAATATTGAATTGTTGAATTTTGAAATCCTTAGTGAATTAGTTTCCAATTCCAATTCAAGAATTGAGCATAAGGGCAACATTTAAATGCCAAAATGGGAGATTTAGTAGATAAAAGCCAAGTGTTCGATTAAATGACGAAATGTGATATATTTTTGGTAAATATCATAATTACAACTTACAGAAAACACGGTCATCTTCAAGAGCCATTGTGATTGTTCTATCAAATGAAACAAACGGATATTCAACATGATCAGATCACTTTTGCGCACATACTCGTAGAAATAAGAACTTTGCAACAACATATGTACATATGTCAAGGCATAATAGCCAGTCGCAACTCGCTACATTGTTCTCTCCTTCCCATCACACAAACATCAAACATTTTAAGATAACATATACTTCAGTACAAATTACAAATCCAATAAACTAAACATTATTATCCTCTTCGGCATAATTTTCAACTCATGTGCAATTGCTAGTTTATAGTTCACTTAACCCAAGTATATTCAAATATGTAAAACTTCATACACATCATTGATTTTTGTATTAAGAGTGTCATTCTTTATTCAAGTCCAGGAGGAGTTTTGTACACATTATTAAAGATCTGAAATAAACAACACAGCACTCTGTATTAATGTGAAAACTCCCCTGCCTGCCATGCATGATGCGACCATGAACGAATCTAAAATGAAGACATTTATCTTAAATTTAGATTGATTTGAAACGTGTGGTCTATTGATCCCCGTTATGAGAAATGTCAGATGACCCAGACAAAATTCTGTCCCATTGCATTATGTACAAAAAAGAAACACACAAACACATTGCAGTAAAAAATCGATTTCTTGCATCGATCTTTTATTGATTGACAATCATAAGAATCTATACCTGTTGAGTAAGACAAAGGGAACAAAATATATCAGAGGAATACTTGGTTACTGTATGTCTGTTCTTATTATTGGCTTACAGAAGTTATTATCCCCCTTTTCTGGGTTTTAATCCTCTGCAAGACTCCCTCAATGGCAACATCAAAAGCATCCTTAAACCCCACACCAGTCGCCTCAGGCTTCCTATAAACAACCCTTGGTATCAATTCAATAACCTTCTCTCTCATTCTAGCTACCTCCGCCCTCGAAATGTTCCCCAAAACTTCCCCAATTTTCACCCCTCCAAACACCACATCATCCTTATCGATCAAAACAGAGTAGTCCTCTGGATTCCCGGGCAGATGCCATGTATACTGGGTATAAGCCCCCTCTTTCTCAAAGAAAACAGGGATACACCCTGCAACAATGCCATCGAAAGTCGATCTGCGAGTGGGCGTATCACCCGGCGGTTGAAGACAGAAATTCGCCTTCATAAGGGAGCGCATCAAGTATCCCGGATTGTAATCGCAGCTCCCATCATCGCAAGAGATGAACGAACAATTCGACCACAACCCGGTATCGACCCTCACACCAGAGTTATTGAAACACTCCATTCGGATGTTGCGCCGGATATTTGGCGTAGCACCCGTACCGCCACCACCAGCAAAGGCGAACAGAAACGGGCGCGGCGACCGTCTCACCCGGGTCGTCCAGAGGGCGAGACTGGCCGACCCGGCCGGGTGGAAGGCGGTCGGGTAAGGAACCGCCTGCTCCTGCCACGGAAACGCCCGCGACTCCAACACCAGACTAGTCACATTCAACATGCCGCGAAGCTCAAGAATACTGGTTCCCCAACCACCCGTCCGCCGGGGCGGGCGATTGAAGTCCCACGCGGGCCGACCCATAACCACAAAATGATCCGACCCGCCGTTCCGCTCCCAAAACGGGCCGCCCTTTTCCCTGACCCACTGCGCGACCCGCCAACCGTGCTCGTGGCTTCTTTCGACCTCGTCCCCGTACAGGTAGCGCAGGGCGTCCAGGCCCGTGTAGTAAGGAATGAAGAAAAAATCCGCCTCGGCCCGCGAGACGACCCGGCAGTCGTAGTGCCGGGTGCGGGCGTGGAAAATGAGCTCCAGCATGTAGATGTCGGTTTTGTACCAGCTCTTTGAGCGGCGGTGCGTCTTGGGACCGAACCCGTCGTTTTTCACATGCTCGCAGAAATTGGTCCAGGCTTCGTAGGCGTCACAGAGTTCCAGAATCTGGGTGTTGAATTCCGGAGGCAGATCGTAGATATACATTCGTCTTCCTTCGCATTCATCCGCGTCGTCGTCCTGATCCGTCTCTCTCGGCAGCTCGTCCTCTATCAATTGCTGCTGGTTTTCTTCCCAGATCTCCAGCTTCTTCGACCGGGTCGCATAATTTCTTTCAGAATCCGAATCCGAATCCGCGTCTATTTCCAGGTGATATTTATCTGTTTTACGAAGCCACAAAACTGTGAAAGCGAAGAACATGAGACACAAGGCAGTGTACCTGCAAACACCACAAGTATGCGGTTTCTTCATCGTGCCCCAAAATCAGGAAAACCACACCCACTTCACACTATGATTTTTCCCATTGTCTGTGCTCCACAAAATCAAACCCAGTTCATCATATAATTAATTGCTTTGGGTGCGATCGAAAAAGTTAGAAAAAAGCAGCGGCACATGAATGATAGGAATTGAAAGAGGACAACCGATCTGTGTGATTTTTTGTTAATCTGACATTCCGATGGATCTGGAAACGCGTATGGATGGATTTTAGCACTGACTATTTCAAGGCACATATATTTTATTTCGGTGCGGGAGTCATAATCGGTGATTCCCTGTGCCGGGAAACGAACTAACCGGGGCCCTGTAGAAATTAACCAGATCCGTGTATTGGCCCTTTTTGTAGCCACATGCAGCGGAATAATGGTTTTTTTTTTCACCTGTGTAGAAGCATAGCTGTACGGTACCAGAATTCCATGGGAATTGTGGGATTTACCAACGGTGTTTTTTGTTTTTTTTTTGTTTTTCGGTACGTAGTGTTTGTTTTTGGTCGCATTCAGTTATGAAGCTACCAGTTGGGAAGGAGAATATAGGACAGATTTCAGGAGTCCAAATTCCAATTATAGGGCAGATTAATTTAGGTTATCCATTACTTAATTTCGAGATTAGGTCGAAGCAGATTGATGAGAAGTCACTAAGAGAATTATGAAAGAGATCCACTAAACTTAATTGAGTAAATCTTAAACAAGAGACACACTAGCATTATAAAACATGTTTTTGCCTTTCATTCACTTGTATCACAAGCATTACCTTTTTTTATTTATTTATTGTTGGTTCGACCCACTTCTCTAGTGTATGAAATAACCAATATACACTAGGAAAGCGAGAAATAAACATGTGAGTGAGACTACGTATTCGTTATAATATCAATTTTGTACGAACAACATTCAAATTAGAGTGGACAATGAAGTGTGACTTGTAATCTTTTATGGGTCTAGCATCTAACGGTACAAGACATAGTTTTATAAGCAATTCTTTCTGCCCCCTCCGTATTGGTTAAGCAATTACCACTGGAACTGGATTTAACATGGCGAAGTCTTCCAATATTTGGGTATCCCTTTTAAATTCCAAGGTCATCCTATATATGGCAGTAAATGGTTGAAAGAGTTGAGAAAAAACTTACCTACTAAATCACTACCTAAACCCCTCTCTCTAGCAAATGAATTTCAAATATTCTCAATATTCTCATAGCCGCCCACGTTTACTAGGTACCTTTTCAAGCTTCATATAAAACTTGTAAAGGTTGTCAAAGACTTTTTATGGCCGAGTTCTAAATTTGATAAGGGATTTCATCGAGTTACTTGGGAGTTGTCTCTTCAAAGGATGTCAAAGGGCTAGAATAGCTAGACATTGGGTGTTAAGGCATTTTGTTGACACTACCAAATGGATTATACAAATATGTGAAGGACAAGAAGCCTTGAAGATTCTTTAACACAGATGCATCATAGAAGGAGCTTCGCATGGTCATAAAACATGGCAAGAATTTGACTTCCTTAATCTTATTATTCTCTAAGCCTCAGTGATGCAGGAGCATCCAAGGTTTAGGGAAATCTTGCATAACTTTGGTGAAGGATGGATGCGCACAAGGTAGGAGAAGCACGCAGGCAAGAAGAAAAAGGATGACGAGTCAAGTGGTGATTGAGTGGAAGTGCGAAAGTACTTTGCACAGTAGTTATCAACAAGGAATGCAATGTGCAGAGTGCACAAAGGAAGAGGGTGCATAGTAGTGTGTGAAAGGCTTGTGAATTAAAGCAAGTGCAAATGAATAGTGTGTAGCGATGCACGTAGGATTTTGGTAGAGTAGTGGGGTTTTGGCTCAACTAGATAGACTAGAGGTGTGTGGGAATTGTGAAAGAGTTATGTGCAATACAGTATAGTGCGCGAGAGGCATAGAAGGATGAAAAGAAGAATGTGAGGTAACTAGATGTAATGTCCCCTTCTCAAGATTAATGCAGGAGAAGACCCTTAACCTATATAGTATTTTCCTATGGGATGATGGGGTGGAAAAAAGGGAAATAAATTAATAATTTACCTTAAGAGCAAAAGTAAAGTGAATTATAAGAACTTATGTTTATCATTAATTCAATAAGTGACTTTATAAAATAAAAAAGAAATAAAAAGCATTACTTTATCGAAATAAAGTAAAGTATTAATTTACTTTTAAATAAAGTAAAATACCAAAGTGGGACGCCTCATGTGGGGATTTTGTGTTGGGAAATGAATCATGCAGAAACATAAAAGGAGGTCGTTTGGGTCATTTGGGCATCTTTTGGCTATTATGATAATTTTCATGAAGAGTTTAAGTTGTTGCTCCAACTTTGGCATAGGAGGACAAAAACCCTCTTATGTATCCAACTATTGAGGACAAGGAAACCCTCTTGTGTATCCAACTACTGAGGACAAAAACCCTCTTTGGCCTATAAATTTTAGGGATGAAAACCCTCAATTTCTCCGTGGTGACTTCATACAAAGGTCATAATTGAGCTTCATTTCAGTTAATCAAATATAGGGCACAAATTTAAGGTGAATTTTAGTTGTTGACATCTAGGGCATCCATAAGACATCATATTTTCAAACTTATATCAACTAGAGCAACTATCATTTAGCGAGAACAAAATTAGATGTCATTTTGAGAGTGGTTTTGAGGTCTTTTAGAGCTGGTTGACCCTCTAAGGGAGTAGATCGAACCCTTGTGGGAGTTGTTATAGGGGTTTTGGGTAGTGCATTTGGTGGTAAGGCTTGCACAAGGCCCTAATATGCCCCAAGACAGAAACTACAACCCATCTCTTTGTAGATCTAACATTAAACAATTGGTTGTATTCTTCTTTTAATTTTAGTTCATAAATAAATTCATCTGTTGATTATAAAAATTATTTTCTTCCATAGTCATGTGGATTTCTAAAGGCTTTGCCCCTGTTGGGTATCTCTAATTGTTGGTTTTTTACAGTAAAATCAAGAGATCAGAGTGTTGTACTTTTTTTAGTGATAAGGGTTTGAATAAAACTAAGTTTGTTGCATATTTTGTTAGGAATATTCCTGGGATTAGTGCTCACATTATTGTTTGTAATAGTCAAATGTAATATTCTTATATTACATTAGTAAGTTTGAGTGATATTAGTTAATTTGTAAATTATTAATATTGAGTTAATATAACTCATATTAATAATATAGTGTGAGATTATAAATAAATGTATATGAGTTGTAATAAACAACTCGTATAGATTATTGTAATAATGCGTTGTGAGAACAACTCACGTAGATAATTGTGTGTGGAGATATTGGTGGGATATGTGAGAGAATAGTTGTGAGTGATTATAGGAGAGATGTGGGAGTAAGACTAGCGATTAGAGGAGAGATATGGGGATAAGGTGATGAGACTTGACTCCATGATTATAGGAGCAAGCAATTGTATAAAATGCCCTCTAATATTCAATAGAAATTGCTCCATTCTATTTACATTTGGTTTCTATCTTCTATAGTTTTCATTTCATGTGTTGATTTCAATTAATTATTGCTTAATTTATTTATGCAAATCTAGAGATTTACCATCATATAGTATCAGAGCAGGAAAGGACAAGCTATGAGAGTGATTTCAGGACAAAACCACAGTATCTAGGATGCAGATCTGAGAGTTTTGAAGCTTCCGTCGCAATTTTCTTGATTTTGATCTTTAAAAAAATGAATGGTAATTCGTATTTTTCTCAAAAACCCAAATTTGAAATTTTCTGAAATTTGTTGGGTTTGTTTATTTGTATTATGGGAAAATTCTGTAAAAAAATTACAAAAACCCATTTCGTATTTAAAGAGAAATCGTGGAAACAATTCTGACATTTCTAATTATTCCGTAAAAAAATAGTAACTGATTTCCAACAATTAAAATCTGATATGCTTTATTATTTTGGATTAAAATAGAGTTGATTATTATTATAAGGGTGCATTATCGGTTGAAACCGACACCTAATAGAATTGTAAAATGAGCCTCAAAGACAAATTCAGCTGAGTTAGCATCATCACGATGCAGGAAGGAGGTTAATCAGTGACCTCTCGCCAGCCGCAAGTGAAGGGGCCACACAATGAATTTGTGGCATTTATTTTTGTTGTGTGTTTAATTTTCATTGTGTGATGTAATAAGAATAGACAATTTATTCATGTTCACTCTTGTAATAAGTGAGCTCCCGCGTGAGCGATATTTCTTGTATTTTCCCTTGAATGTAAAGATGGGGGTGAGGAAACATGTATGTTGCTATGGAGTGGTTGGTGCTTCACTAGAAAACCAATTTGAGAGTTTGTGAATCTCTTAGAAAATCACATACTGAGTGGTTAATGGTTCCACTAGAAAACCTATTGGAGTTGATGGTACTCTTTGAAAACCATTGGATTGTAGAACATGAGCTGGTACTAGACAGAATTCACCCATGTTCGCACTAAGGGGGGAACGTTAGGAATATTCTTGGGATTAGTGCTCACATTATTGTTTGTAATAGTTAAATGTAATATTCTTATATTATATTAGTAAGTTTGAGTAATATTAGTTAATTTGTAAATTATTAATATTGAGTTAATATAACTCATATTAATAATATAGTGTGTGATTATAAATAAATGTAAATGAGTTGTAATAAATAACTCATATAGATTATTGTAATAGTGAGTTGTGTGTACAACTCACACAGATAATTGTGTGTGGAGATATTGGTGGGATATGTGAGAGAATAGCGGTGAGTGATTATAGGAGAGATATGTGGGAGTAAGACTAGGGATTAGAGGAGAGATATGGGGATAAGGTGATGAGACTTGACTCCATGATTATATGAGCAAACAATTGTATAAAATTCCCTCTAATATTCAATAGAAATTACTCCATTCTATTTACATTTGGTTTCTATCTTCTGTAGTTTTCATTTCATATGTTGATTTTAATTAATTATTGCTTTATTTATTTATGCAAATCTAGAGATTTAGCATCATATTTGGTATAAGGGTTTGTTGGAAAATCTAAAGTGTATTTATTTGTCCAAGAAAGGGAGATTACAGTGGTATCAGAGCAATGATCTTCCCATCATGTGAATCATGAGGACAACTAATCGACCAATTTTTTTTCGAGAAAAGCTCTTACAAAGATAAGAAAACATAGATCTCATTCAAAAGGTAGTGATACAATTAGAAAAGTTAAAAAGAAGGTTGAAGGAGGAAGAGGAACAATTACAACTACAATAAATTATGAAGAAGAAAGCACCATTTACTGATTGCACTAAGAGTTTAGTAGAAAGGGAGTGCATACTGATTTAATTTAATTTGAATTAAAACCTAAATATTGCAGAGTCACTACTGAACCAAAATTATGTATAAATGCTGAAAAGAAGAAATGACACAAGCAATCTACGATGTAACAGTTAAAACCCTAAGCAAAGAAGAAGGACAGAGGACTTAGCTGATTTCCGCACTCTCTGGGACTAACTGAACTGGGAAAAGTGTTGATTAGGCTAGGAAGAGTGTTGTTACTACTCATGATAAATTTTAGAATGCAGGAATGAGGTCAAACATGGGCGCCCACGGAAAGACAAGGGTGTTTGGGCGTTGAAGACCTCTTTTGGGTGTCTGTGACTACGTAAATGATCAGAATTTGGTTTTTACTATGTCGTAAGGTCATCATTGTTGCTTCTTATTGATCACATGAGAGTCACTCCTTAAATGCCGAAGGTACTTGTAACCTACAGAATAAAATTTCACCTGGACAATCCCACAAACCACATCAAACCTAAAAATAAATATGCAATATGGGGAGTTGGACTGACCCCTGTGGTCACCCTAAGAGTGAACTTACATCCGAGCACTACACTACATCTTAGACTCCATGTAGTTCCGGTGAGTGTGTTGAAATTGTGCTCTAGGATGCCCTTTTGCAAATTGCACTTGATAGCAAGTTGTAGCTAAATGTAACAATGTAGTAGAATGTGTGGATGGAATATAATAAACTTCCCCTTCTTATGTTGTGTATGTAGAGTATGTAGCCCTTGTCCCTTGGGTGTATTCATAGATGGATGCATTGGAGTGTTTTAGGTGCCTTTTGAATGTAAGTTTTGGTGATGATAGTAATGCTTAGTTGTTGGTCCTTGATTTTGAACATCCCTTGTTTGAATTTTGTAATTGACAACTAGAAGGCCAACCCGTAAGTGAAAAATATTCCTAAAAGATAAAAGAGACCCAAAAGAAGTGAGTAAGGTGAGAAAGGGTCAGGGGTGCCCAGAGGGGACATGAGCGCTTGGGCACTGGTGTCTGAAGCCATAAAAGATAATTCAGTAAAATTCTGACTAGGTTGTAAGGTGTGTAAGACCAAATAGAAAACAAGAAACAAAGAAAAGAGGCCAAAGATAGTCGTCAATTACTAGTTTTCTTTCTTATGAATCATATGAATATTAGTACACGTTTAAGACTTAGAAATGTACCATTATACCCAAGTGTGTGGTTTTGTGTCTAACATACATCACATATAGGAGATAAAATTCAATGATCTACCATTTGAAAGGAACGATAAGAAGATTGTTCCAAGTCGTGATCTCAGATGATAATAACACACCACATTAGATTTGAAAAATAGAAGAGCTAAAATACCATATATGGAAATCCATCATAATCCATAATGCTCAATACATTACAATAAAATGACTTGAATTACTCAATAAGAAAGATGTACATATAGGAGGAGGGAAGTGCAACTACTACCTAGATCAGTGGTGAAGAACTCCCACTAACTGATACTGGTAGTTAAGTTAACTCCACATAATTGAGAAGCTAACTCAACACAACTAGTAAGCTAACTCCACACAACTAGTACACCTAAGTAAGCTAACCCAACAAGTGTAGGGCTAACACAAGTGTAAGAATTATCCTAATAAATAAATAAAAGGATAAATAATAACCTACACTAACACCCTCCCGTAAGCATAGCTTAGGTGGGAAAAAAGGAGGTGGATCCCGGAAACAAGGCCTGATGAGGTACCCACGTATAATAACTGGGAAAATTAGACATTGCAAGGTACCCAAAACCAGTAATAACAAAGTAGAGAGAAAAAATCTCACTGCAAGATATCTTAAGAAGCTCGACTCCAAAAAATCGTACAATGTTGAAGAATTTTGGTGTTCATTGTGGTTTGAATCCACTGCTCGATCATAGAACTCAAAAACAACTGACACTGGGCTTCACCAGAATAGCTCCATGCAAGGAGATTGTCAATGGAGTGATGTCGAAAGTGTAAAAAAAATACCAAACATAATTTGATCAACTGCTACAAATAGGTGTGCCACGATCCAAAAACAACCAAAGCAACAAGGCAAGGACATGAGATCGAAATAAATAGGAGTGCTGCGATCCAAGAAAATCCAAGGTAACAAGGCAAGGACACAAAATATGAAGAAGCAAGATCAACTGCTACAAATAAGTGTGTCACGATCCAAGAACAATAACCATGGCAACAAGACAAGGAAACAAGATCCAAATAAATATGAGTGCCACGATCCAAGAAAATCCAAGATAACAAGGTAAGGACATGAAACTCAAAGAAGCAATATCAACACCACACCCTCCCATACTGCTGAATGGGTAAAGTGACACCACAGATTTGTATGAGTTGCCAAAATCAACTACTCTAACATTGACAAACTAACACTAGGCTTCACCAAAATAGCTCCCCCACAAGAGAGACTGTCAACATGTCCAAAAAAGTGTAAAAAATATAGATCCAAAATATCTCAAGAAATAAGAGAAATATAAATGTATACACCCATAGATACAAGAATGCAACACCCAAAAGTTCAGGACGTCGGGTTCAACCAAAATTACGTCCACAAGTGATTACAACACCCTCCCAAATTTGGCACTTTATAATTAAGTGCATGTAAATATTACAATGAGTAACAATACGTTTTACATTTGAAATATTTGTATAAAAATGTCACCAATGTGTATATCTTGAAAAAATACACAATTTCAAAAAAAATCACCTTAATCCGAGCTACAAATAAAAAAATATGAGCTCTAGAAGGTTTTTCTATTAAAATAATATTTTAATGTTGATTTTTTTTAAAGGTACACGTGACACCCAAATGTCCAAAGGGTAAAAGAGTGCATCCACATGACACAGGCTTGCGACCAAAGGATAAAAGCCTACGTCCAAAACCTAAATGTCTAGAGGGTATATCATTGCATTCAGAGGGTACACGTCAATATCCAATGGATAAAAGAATACACCCAGAGGGTACAGATCTGTGTCCAGTGGATAAAATACTGCATCTAAAACAAAAATATCCAGAGGGTAAAAGAATGCATCCGGAAGGTACACACATATATCCAATGGATAAAAGAATACACCCAGAGGGTACAGATCTGCGTTTAGTGGATAAAAGACTGCATCCAAAACAAACATATCTATAGGAAAAAATATTGCATCCAAAAGGTACACACTTATATCCAATGGATAAAAGAATGCACTTAGAGGGTACAGATCTGTGTTCAGTGGATAAAAGAATGCATCCAAAACACAAATATCCAGAGGGTAAAAGAATGCATCCAGAAGGTACACACTTATATCCAATGGATAAAAGAATGCACCTAGAGGGTACAATTTTTCATCCACTGGATAAAAGACCACATCCAAAACAAAAATATCCAAAGCGTCAAAGAATGCATCTGGAAGGTACACACTTATATCCAATTGATAAAAGAATGCACCTAGAGGGTACAAATCTGCATCCAGTGGATAAAATACTGCATCCAAAATAGAAATATCCAGAGGGTAAAAGAATGCATCTAGAAGGTACACGCTTATATCCAATGGATAAAAGAATGCACCCAAAAAGTGCAATTGTTAATACAAACTTTGATTGTAAATATCTCTTTTTCTGGCACTTGTATCAAAAAATAAAGAGAAACCCAGAAAGTTTCTTGAAAAAACTAGAAATTTAATATAATTTTTGAGTCAAAAAATATGTCTATACATAATTGTACGATTTTTTGAGAAATGTGCCAAAAAACCCTTAAAATGTTTGGATTTGACTGTCTCAAAACATGTTCGAGTTTACAGTCGATTCTAGGGTTTTGACACCTTCCAAATCCAATGGCACACTCTGTTTTGCATAAAGATGCATGTTGTAGAAAAATGTTAACAAATTATGAATACATGAAAATAATAAACCCTTGCTTGCAAAGAAAAACTTACAGATGGTGTCTACATAATCTATAGCTCTGATACCATGAAAGGAATGATAAGAAGATTGTTCCAAGCCATGATCTCAGATGATAATAACACACCACATTAGATTTGAAAAATAGAAGAGCTAAAATACCATATATGGAAATCCATCATAATCCATAATGCTCAATACATTACAATATAATGACTTGAATTACTCGATAAGAAGGATGTACATATAGGAGAAGGGAAGTGCAACTACTACCTAGATTAGTGGTGAACAAATCCCACTAATTGATATTGGTAGTTAAGTTAACTCCACAAGATTAGTAAGTTAACTCCACATAACTGAGAAGCTAACTCAACACAACTAGTAAGCCAACTCCACACAATAGTACACCTAAGTAAGCTAACCCAACAAGTGTAGGGCTAACACAAGTGTAAGAATTATCCTAATAAATAAATAAAAAGATAAATAATATCCTACACTAACACCATCAACAACAAAAATGGATCTGAGTATACCAACTACAGAGCATACCATTGTAGAGGATGTGATAAGGACCCAGAAAAGGTGTGATGAATTGCTAAGTTGATAGCCACTCAATAAAGACAACACCTAAAGAAAATTAAGGAAAAGAAGTATCCAATTGTGATGGTGGAACATGTGAAAAAAGGAAAAATAGAGTTGTAAAAAATGAGAGGAGGTAACCCATAGAGATTCCATCATGTCATTTAAAGGAGAAGAATATTCAATAGAAAAAGGTATCATTCTTGATAAACAAAATGTTTGTATTAATAATGCAAAGGAAGGACATGCATTACATGTTGAATGCCAAGTGCCTAAAATTAGAGTTGATTCAACCTAAGAAGCAGTTATCAATCTTCCAAGTATTGAAAATTTTGAGTCATTATCGTATGATGTTGATTTTCAGGGTAAATATGTTGATGAACATGCAAGTAAGAAGATTGCTTGTGATGAGGCAACTAATTGTAACATTCTAAGTTACGATAAGGGTTTTGATGGTGCCACTAATTTTGAAAATTTGAATCACAACAATGGTTTTCTCAAGGAAAATCTATCAAAAATCCCTACTTTTAAATTAGCAAAAGGAGGTAACATTTTGATTACAATCCAATGTATGAAAAAGTTGGTCTTAATTCAGACTTGTTTTATACTATCCCCTTTCAGATTTGTTTTCATCATGGAAAGCATTCTAAAAATGGTGACAGAGTGAAGAAAAATTGTAAAATCTATTTTTCCATATTCATGTGCCAAGTGGATTTCTAAAGGATTTACCCCTTGTGGGTATCTCTAATTCTTTGGGTTTCTTAAGTAAAAACAAGAAATCATACTAATGTAATTTTCTATTGATAAGGGTTTGAATAAAAATTAGTTTGTTGCAAATTTGGTATAAGAGTTTGTTGGAAAACCCAAAATGTATTTAGTTTTCTAGGAAAGGGACATTACATTAGACTACAGAGGAAACATGCAGAAGGATGAGAGAAGGCCCAAAATGCCCTTAAAAATTGCATGAGAGATGTTGACAAAAGAACTTGAGTGTGCTGCAAAAGAAGAAAAGGGCGCGACTGAAGAGTGTGAGTGAGGAGTGCACAATTAACAAGTAGTTGGTAGAAATGATGGAAAAATTAGAAATGACTATTCTAGACATCCAACAGGAACCTAATAGTCAAAAAACCCAATGACTTAGTGTGTGTGGCAATATAGTACAACTAAGTGGCACTGACATAACTTAGAGCATTCATGAACTCAAATTAAAATTTGAATCTAAGCAAGAAGAAGGATCTAATGCAAAGATAGAATCTAGAAGGCACAATTATATGAGTAGGACGAGTTCATTCAAAAAGGAAGGAGGGAAAAGGAGGAGACATTCAACACAAGGAACAAAAGGCCGAACAATCCAAGGTTGAGGTTGTTGAATGTGTTTGTGAGCACATAGTCTAGTCTAGGATAGGTCTTTAGAGAGGCACCATACAATCTGAAAATGCTCCATCAATGATTTGTAAGATCTTAGAGAGAAACTACATGTAAATGTCATCAAGGCTTAAAAAAATCAATAGAAAATTTATAACTTATCATGCACTTTTTTGTGTGCATCTTTACTGAGCAGAGTCCCTGTTATGCCAAGTGGTATTAGAGTAGGTTAATTTCCTATGAGAAGGAAGCAAAGTAGCTGATAGAATGCCAAATTTGAGGTAGCTAACAAGGATATTGTGTTCTCCACTATAAGAAAGGTGGGTAGAGAACACAAGAATAGATCCTAGAGTATACCAGACAAAGGAGATCCAAATCTTGCACATGAAGGAAAAATGCTAGGTAGAGAACACAAGAAGAGATCCTAGAGTATACCAGACAAAGGAGATCCAAATCTTGCACATAAAGAAAGACGCCACTAAGAAGAAGGGACTATTCAGATGTAATCGTTGTAGAGATGTTGAAGAAAATATTGGAGGACCTTAATGGTGTGAAGACCAAATTGGAGGATGCGAAGGAAGACCATCGACGGTGCGAAATGCTCATAAAAATAAGATGAATGGCTCAACAGAGAGTAAAAAATGTGTTGCACGAAGAAAGCGTCAGTGGAGCATCAAAGGAAAGAAAAGGCGTGCACAGAGGAATAACCAAATATTACACGAGAAAAGTGCAAGAGTTAAGAGAAAACATGCATAGGAGTACCACTAAGGAATGCACAAAATATAATACATGGAGAGAGCTCACGAGTTGAGCAAGAGGTGAAGAGAGGATTCACTTAGAGAAAGATGACAATGTGTAAGAGTATTACACTAGGAAAAGAGGTTGTCAAGGAGATAAGATGGTTATCATAGGCTATAAGCGCATGGAGGATTGCATAAACCTACTAAAGAAGGTAAAATCCATAGTGGAGGGAAAGGAGTGCGCAAGTAATGTTGTGCATAACAATGGGAGTACCATTACAAAAGAACTAAATAAGAAAGGGAAATTTTCCTTGAAGGTAACCAAAGTAGAGAAACTCTCAAAGGAGACTATGATGTAGTGGAAAAAGTACACCAAGGAAGAGGGAGATGGATAGAGATCTCAAGGAAGAGCATGTAGAGAAGTGTGCAAGAGAAGAAAAGTGTAAGGAGAATTACATAAAGAAGGAGAAATTACGGCGAAGGTAATTCATGAGGAGTGGTCCAAGGAGGAGACTGCAAGAGTGTGTAGTGTGAAAGACGCACATATGAAAAAATGTGTCGCTGAGAAAGGGTGTGAAAATATTGCAAAGACATTGTGGGAGAATGTAAAAGTTGTATGTAATGAAGAAGGCATAATTTTGCTTCTTATAAATGTGGCAGTTGAAATTCTAACATGAGGTATCCTAACATATGCTTTAGTATGACACATAAATGGAGAGTTCCATTTAGTGTACATCACAAACTCTACATTATGAAGCTCTTAGGAAGTTGAAAATTATTGCTAGGTACTTTGAGAAGATGCGAGTTTGTGAGTTGTTGTGTAGAACTAACAAAATCTTTGAATAAATGCAACATGCTTCAAGGTACATGTGATGTGTTAGAAGTGATGTGTGAATGTGAGCACCTTATGGAGTCTAAGGGACACTTGGACCTTGCAATCTAACATGGAATTATTTTATGCGTGAAGACACCACATGTCCTTATGTGTGGCATGAGATGTTGTGAAATTGAGGAGCTCAAAGTCCCAATGAAAATAATGTGGACTTGCGTGGTTAGGAAATATCACATAGAAAATGAAAAAATGAAAGGAAATATCATATGGAGCATGAAAAAGTGAACTTGAAAGTTTGAAAGGATTATAAATTCATAGAGAAGACAAGGAAAATATACCTCCAAGTGTAAAAAAAGTTATAGGAAACTTGAGTAAAGTATAAATCATGACATGATCAACAAAGTTGAGCATATGTTCCATGTTGGGGACAAGGTATGGTTATATTTAAGAATGAAGAGTTTCCAAAATAAATCTAATAATCTTAAACTACTCAAGTATAGTCTATTTGAGATTATAGAATAAACAGGAAAATTTATTTTAAGTTAGATGTGCTTCCATATATGAATATTTATTCAATAATGAATGTTAAAAAGTATACTTCTCTTGAGCCTTAAATGTTATATGAGGAATATCTTTTTCTATCTTCCATTTGAAATCTTGCTCCTACTAACCAGTAAAGCTAAATAAAGAAATTGTTTTGTAGAAGGAGAAGAGACGAAGGAAATTTGAAAAAGAAATGGGTTTAATGGAAAATTTCTAAGTAAAGCTAAGTGGCATCCAAAAAGGAAGTGGGAAAGAGATTTTCACACATGATGAATTGGACTAGGATTTTAGGGAGCAAAATCTTCCCAATTAGGGAGGTGTGAATCAAATTAGATCATTAAGTGTTGACAAAATCAACTAAGCCAACAAATTTTTTCAAGAATATTAAGTATGTAACTTGAAACACTTTTTAAGTATTATTTTTTGAGGATTCAAATCAAGAACGAGGAAGGAAAAATGAGACATGAGTTTATGTAATGAACCGTTACACCAAAACCTCAAGGTATTAGTGAAATCCGCACATGAGGATCATAACATCCCACCACGCTTCCGTAGCCTGGACCTCGGGCTAGATTTGCGCTCGTATAGTGGGACCACACCCTGCCCTATACGAGCCCCGAGTGAACACTGCAATGCCGATGTAGCTACCCATGCTGGGACTCAAACCTGGGTGGTCGCTCTGATACCAAATGTAACGAACCGTTACACCAAAACCTCAAGATATTAGTGAAATCTGCACATGAGGATCATAACATTATAGAGCAAAATTCATATCCAGGGTGATATTCACACCTTAGATGTGAAGTTCAACTAAAACGGATTCTTCTTAAAATTAGTGTTTCATAAAATTGTTTGTATTTTGCATGGACAATTATTTTGAAGTTACATATGTCTGTAGGCAATGTTTATGTAACTGCATGTTACTTTAGGGTTGGTTTCATAATCTCTGATTTTAAAGAAGTTGTTTTATTCTACACAAAGAGTTTTGCATGAAGACAAGGAACACGTAGAGTAATGACAAAAGATGACATCTCTTCCTCTTTCGAGTCTTTCTAAATTCACATTTGAGCCTCTCATGATGTTATACATGTGTAAATACACCCTCATGAGCCATTGTAACAAAATTCATTATTTTATAAGAGTTCTTTCTTCTTGGTTAGTGTTTTAGTATTTGGCATTTGATAGGGAAGTAGAATTCAAAAGTTATCATACAAGTTTTATAGGTATGTGGGAATGTTTCTATCATACAAGATATATGTGAAGACTTTGAGAAGACAATAAATGCTTAACAACATATAGAGATAGCGGTAAGAAGAATCAAGCCTCCACTCTTTGGAGTTTTTTTTGGCATTGGGTTTTTATAGAGTAAAGATTTTCTTATGTAGTTATGTTATTATTTTTATACTATTTTGTTAATCTACTCTCGTTTTAGATTCTTTCCTTTCAATTTACAACACTTATAGTTCAATTCTAAATAAACAATGAACTTTTAAATGCAAATACATAATAAAAAACAAATAAATCAATCAAATATTTATTTATAACAATTAAAATTCAAACTGGTAGTTAAATAATAATGTATCCATACTAATTACTAATCATAATATCTAAACAATGCTTCAATTTTGTTTATTAAGAAAATTTCCTATTAGCTTAAATAATAACTCATGAGCGTGTTCACTATATATATATATATATATATATATAACAATTAAAATTCAAACTGGTAGTTAAATAATAATTTATCCATACTAATCACTAATCATAATATCCAAACAATGTTTCAATTTTGTTTATTAAGAAAATTTCCTATTAGCTTAAATAATAACTCATGGAGATGTATGAAACACAACATGTTTTTCTTTGTCTCACGTTGTTATATAAAACTCTTCTTACATCCATCACCCTCATTTTCTTTGCATCTCGTTGTTATATAAATTCTTCTTTGCACCTCGTAGTTATATAGTAATAGCAATAAATATGTCAATCGATATTGAATTTTCAGATAAAATGATTTAATGCCTAGTTTTAAAAATAAGTAAAACTAAAGAAAATCTTTAGATTTAAGCACCTCTTTGACTATCCCTAGGCCACTGCCTAGTTTGCCAAGGGCTTAATCTCCCCTTGTACATGTTTTATTTCGATAACTTTTAAATATCCTTTTCTTATGTTAATAAGTGTTCTACAACAATAATTGTAGTTAGGATTGAATGTTACAATATTTATAAATAAATAATTGATAACAAATTTATATTTGATATCTATTTGACTATCACATGATAATTTCAACTTGACATAAGAGTATATAAGTGGGAGAGACCATACAAAGTCTTTTATGTGTACAACATTCGCTTCATTACGGCCACTAATAAAGAAGCCAAAATCACGAGGTTCACGATATATAATATTTGTTTTTTTGGCAGGATAGAAAAAGTTAAAATCAAAGATCGAGACGAATAAAGTGGAGAACAAATAGTCAACAGATATTTATGCACCGACTTAGGTATTCCAACAATAAACACCAAGTTCCATTCATGTGTCTTTTTGTGAGGTACTTACTCAAATATTGTATCTTACGGACTATACCAAATAATTTTATTGTCAATTAATGTTCATTCATGGTTTATGGAAGCCAATGGGCCCCCATATTTTATTTCGAATGTGAAGTTTTACCCTTTTTTTAGTGACATGTTAAATACCACATTATTTTTAAAATGTAATATAATTTTTAAAAATATTTTAATGTAAAATTAGATAAAATTATTTAATAATATTAATACATAAAATGTAATAAGAATTTTGAAACATTTATTTAAATTAAATAAATAAGAAATTTTAAGAATATTTAGATCTTATTTTTTACTTTAAAAAATTAGGAATGAAATCATTTTTCAATATAAAAAAATCAAACTAAATTTTCATAAAAAATTCAATCTATTATGTATTTAAACTAAATTAAGAGTACACCAACGTGATTTCCTTTGATTATCATCCGGTTTTTAAAAATGACTATTTACACACGTGGAAAATGTTTTCAAATGCTTCACAATTGCAATTAGTAATCTATAAAAAAAATACAATCATTTTGATTTTGTAACAACTTCAAAATCAAAACTTCTCTCAAACTTATTCACTTATTGTCAAATCTTGAAGCAAATTCTAAATTATAGGGATATTAACTATATGCTTAAAATATACGATAAATATGTGAAGAGAATAGGATACTAAATTTATACTCGAAATAGATGGCAAATATGTGAAGAGTATCTTGTCAACATTGATGTGTTAATATTTAAACATATATTTTCAAAAATTATTTTCATAATTTCATTAAATTTGAATATACAACACTAAAAAAATGATTCAAATAGATTGCAACACTAAAAATTAACAATATCACACGTAATCTCAAAGAAGTGAACATGTATGACTTCATGAAATAAATGATTGAGATGCCATATTCTTTTACTTATATATAACCATAGAAAACACTTACACTAACCGATGAATTGAGAATTTCATTGGCATTGAAGAACGTAAATAATCCAACAAAGTAATTGATATGTGATAAAGCAACAAAGAATCCATTTTTTAATATTTCAAGATGGGTTTAAAATTAACATACATAGGTTCAACTTCAATTCAAGAGGGAACTTGGATGGCTCCTTAGATGAATATGTTAACTAATAAAACATCGATCAACTATTTGTTTGATTAACTATTACATATGCATCATGTTATCCATTGGTTTTGGGATATTTTTTATTTTGTTAGCATGAATCACAATATTAAGTAGTATTAAAGTGAGAAATATCTAAGGTAAATATATCGAGGATTAAAACTAAAGGAGTTTGATTAACATGAAACAATGTTACATCATTTAATTAATCATTTATTAAAATAAATTATTTGTGTGAGAGGTATTTTAGTGTTTGGTCATTTTATTGAAAATTGAAATTATTTGGCTTCCTTTCAAAATTGATGGTCAATTTTCAAAAAAAAAAATTGTAAGTCTAGTTTTTTAGCCTTCTATGACAAGCTTAGAGGCATTCAAAGGGGATTGAAGATTTCATATTTGATCCCTAATTAGAGCTTAAAACTTTCTTGAAAAATATTTAGATGGAAAAACATGAGGCCGTTGACGTTGTCTACACCATGTCTTCGTGATTTTCTTGAAATTGCCCCAAACTTCATTTCAAAATTAATGACCATGATTACTAGGACACTTCTAAAGTAAACATGGATTAGATTGAAGAGCTCTAATATATAAATATGAGTGCATTGTGAGTTTTAGTATTTTTTTCAATAGGGAAAGAGGTTAGTGGTTACAAAGTAAAAGTTCATTCATCATTCTTTTACTAAGAGACATTCATCGAGTATTTGTTAGTTTGGGGTCAAATATTTAAGACCAACATTTTTTATGGTCTCTCTTCTCCGAATCAAATTTAACAAAGAGAAGCAAGACATATTCGTAAACTTCTAGAATTAAATTCATGTACTACAGCAATATAAAAATGGACACTTTTTTATTCCCTTATTCATAAAAATGAATTTAGTACAACCACAATACGTTGCAACTAGATCTAAACATAAATGACTCCATAAATAAGATCTAGTTACATAAAGGAATATTATAGGAGTACAAGATACTAGAATAATTGACATATTTGGAATAAATTGAGTTTTATGGTGATGTACACACACACACACACACACACACACACACACACACACACACACACACACACACACACACACACACACACACACACACACACACGTAGACACAAAATCTATGCACTCGGGTACATATCTAGCCCCTAAAGCATATTAATGTATATATGATTCCTAAGCAAGAAAATTAGTGGTTGAAAACTTATTTTGGGCCTTTTTCTTTTAGCTATTGCACTTTTATTGGCCTTACATATCTTACAGCTCTGCCAAAACTTCACTGATTTATCTTTTATGGCCTCAGACACTAGCACTTAGTTAGGACAGAAGTGCTCAGGCTCTCTTGTCCCTCCTGGGCGCTCCTGACCTTCTTCATCTTCTTCTTACTCTTTTGGGTCTCTTTTACTTCTCGGTCACCTTTTAAAAATATGGGTCGGCCTTTTAGTTGTCAATTACAAAATTCAAACAAGGGAATTTTACACACACACACACACACACATATATATACTTAGTTACTTCTTTCAAATAAAGGGCCAAACACTATAAGCATTATCTATCACCACATAAGCTTGCACAAAGGCACAAGAGCACTACAAAATATATATCTAGCACATTCATACAAGGGTCAAGGGCTAAAGTGGTTATGCATACACTACATAGGAGGGGAGTCTCATTCTATTCCATCATACACATTTTGCATATACTTGGGACAATCTAGATCTATCCCGCATTATCATCATGCAACTTGCACAAGGGCAATTTAGGGAATGATTACACAAATACACACATGACAGAACTACATGGAGTCTGAAATGTAGTGCAACAATCAGATCATAAGTTCACTCTTCGGGTGACTGCTCGGGGTCAGTCCAAATCCCCATTCTGCATCTTTTTTAATAGATTTTATGTGGTTTGTGGGCATGTGGAGGTAATTGCTATTGATTTTACAAGTTACAGGTGTGATCAATGATCTAACATTCAAAACTAGGGCGACAAAGGGAATGATTAACAATGAAGGTCTTCCAACCCAGAAAAGAGTAAGATAACAAGCATATTTAGCATAGACACCAGGTGCCCAAATTAGTCATTAATGCTTGGGGCACTCCTGTCCCTCTGTGCGTGCGCTTCTATCCATGTACAGTTCCTAGAGTTTCCAGAGTCCTTGATGCGATTCGATTTTGACACTATTTCCAGCTCTGTTCTAGCAGATACATCAGTCCAGACTATCACTCCTAGGTTGCACATGAAATCAGCTAAGTCATTTGTCTACCTCTCATCTGCTTAGGGTTTTACATCTTTGAATGCTTATTGCTTGCATGTTGTTGCATACTATACATCATCTGAATATCATTTGTTACAATAAGTTACTCTGAAATTAAGGTTTAATTAAAATTAGATTAAATCAGGATGAATATGTGAATTGGTTAGAGGGATAGTAGCCCATACCAACATAAGGGAGTTAACCCTTAGGTGTAAAATGGAGATAATAGAAGATTAGAGGTAAAGACATGACATATAATAGAAAGAGACAAAGCACCCACCAAGTAATTTAATGATAAGATTGCATACAAAGTGAACTATTTAAGAGCAACTATGGTTGTATTCAAAATGTTTGATGTAGTGAGACATGTTCACTAAATGTTGACACCCTTTTTAAGCATTTATAAATTGTTATGGAATACACAACAACTAAAAATGAATGTAAAATTGGTTATACAAAGTTATTTGATTAATCAACTTCCAACATTAACCCTGTAATATCATACTAACATATTGGTACTTGCAACTAGTGTTTATAATATGCTATAAACTTAAATATACAAGAGGAGAGATGTGCATAGCTATACAAATTGGTGTAGACTAAATATGGGTGCATAGACTAGAAAAAATGGGGGCAATGAATATGTAGATTCTTCGTTATAGAAGTTATGACTTGAAATTGCATTGGTACGAAACTGTACACCTTTGCTAGGATCGTTTAGGAGGACCAAGACCTTGACTTGAAACTGCATTGGAGCAACTTGAATCTCTTTGCAGTTTATATTTGTAGCCTAGAAAACCTTACTTAGCCATTTCCTGCTTTCCTTTAGCTTTCTAAATTATTTTTCCTTAGTTTTTGGCCTAAAGTTACGCAACTGCCGGTCAAGTTGGGTGTATGGTTACGCAACCACTGGTCTACTTGGGTGGCGGTTGTGCAATTGCCAGTCTTCCCTAGGTAGAGGTTGTAACCGATGCCCTGTGCAGATTGGTAGTTCCATGTGAATTGGCCAAGACTTCCCAGGGATGATTTAAATGCATGTAAACTCACTTAAGTTCACCTGTAATGCATGTTTCTTGGTCAATTTAGCTGATTTTAAGATTGATTGATTCGTATCAACCTCCTCTTCCAATTCTAATTGTTGATTAAGAGTTAAAATATCCCCTCCTTGTTGTGATGTGGCATCCCATTGCTGCCAAATGGCTTAGACCATTTCCCAACCTATGTTCTATAAAACCAACGCTTCTTCTGAAGAAAATGGCCAGAGATTTTTATTGTGAATTGTATTGTTATGCTGCTGAAATATTGCTAGAGACTACACAACCAAGCATTGTTCTCTTGTGTTGTTCTTCTTCTACCTGCATTACTACCAGACCACTTGCAAGCCACCATTTATCCAACACCTTCTTATTTTCTTCTTCTACATTCCCATCTTCCTGGAATTACATAAATATTGTAGATTGGAAAAGATAACTAAGGGGACATAATAGTAAACCACAATTGGCTTTGACCTCAACAATACAAATTCTAGGTTGGGTTGTAATTGATTTCCTTATTTCTTCAAATCTTTATTTTGAATCTATACACACATTACTTACTAGAGTATCAAATCATTTCCATTTTAATTGTTGTAATAGATAGATCAAATACTATAGATTTCATTTCTTCTATAAAGCTTCTGGTGATAGATAAATTCACTGCCTATCCCTATGGGTTTGCAAGGGAATATTATCTGGAGGGAAGAATCTGCATTAATTTAGAATCAACTGCAATATCATTTCATTTGTAAAACTTCCATTGAATCCTTCTTTACTTTTGTCATGGAAGAAAAGCTTCTGAGAAGCTTTTATTTCTTCCCGTGCCTTTGAGGCAAAACAAAGGATTCACATCCACAATTACATTTTGGAAAAGCTTTATTTTATTAGGATAGATTAGATATACTGCTGCACAGATAAATAGTTACATCTGAATGTTTATTTGTTTAGGATATTTTAGTTAAGTTAGAAGCAATTTCTTCATTTCTTCTGTTTTATTCCAGAAAGTTCAGAAAATACAAAAAGATTAGTTTAAATTAGATTAGATTGTTTATATTGCTTCATTTCTTCTATATTGGAAAATACAAAAACATAGTTTAGTTTTATTTATTTAGATTAGCTTGTTGTTTTCTTTCATAATTAATTTACACAAATGCACACATGACCATTCAAGGACCACAACAACCTAGAGAAGAAGTTTTGATCCTAGGGTCCCCTCAACCAAACAGGCCTGAACTACTCAGATTGAAATTGACACAGGCTTGAGACCTTAGTATTTAGAACTTCACCAACTTCCACCTGATATCATTACACAATTGAATGTCTTAACACATAGAAGCCAACAAAGATTATGAATTTTGGAACCAGCTGGGCAGGAACCAGCTCATAGCCCACTCTAGATCTTTCCTGGATTCATAACCTCGCTCTCTTATTTCCATGACCTTGTCTAGAAATTTATATGAGGCAAATGAAGGGATAATTTCCATGCATTCCACAACCAGTTGAGAGGATTTTCACACATTTAGACATTGATATAGACTCTTCATGTGTGCTATCATTCTTGACCAGTCCATCACACCCATTCAGGTTAGAGAGGATTTTATTTTCCTTAGATGAGCAAATCCCTTTAGTGCCCATAGAGGACATTAGATTACCCTGATAATTGTTTATCACATTCACCCATTTTCTACCACATTTCCACTACATATCCATCCATTCACACATGGTTGTCTTGGCATGACCTCGGGAGGTCGAGTGCGTCTGAAGGTCACGTGTTGATTTTTAGTCATACAAATTGGTGAACCTGACGTGAAGGACTAGTTCTTTCTTGTTTCCACTTTTCATTCATTTCTTTCATCCATCCTTATCCTCTCCCATTATTCTATGGGTATTTATATACCCCCGAATATGTTGGGTCAGGATTACGAAAGACCTATTTTAGGTCTTGAGGCTTATTACTGCCAAATCGGCATACCACAGTCACCCTCATTATCAGGGTGGGCTGAAAATTATTCTTCCAACCTACCTTCACCTCACACTCCTCTTCCACAAGGTGCCAACAAAAATTCATCTGTCAGGATTGAGGAGATTCACCAACCTAAGTTCTCCAACTCAAACGATATGAAACTCACTAGAGGAAAAGGTTTCAATCCTCAGGTCTTGTTCACACCCTAGGTCAACATGCAGTTTGATCCCTTCAATTCTACCTCTCTTCTCATGATGAACTCATGGCACATGTTTCACCAAAATCCAAGAGTGTTTCAATTCCATGGACCAGTCCTTGGAAAGGATGCAAGAGTATGTTGATGCTCTGCTTCAAAACAATACTGCTACCCCTCCCCCTACAATGGAAAATATACCCAAAGAGGGGTGGCCTCCAAGAGAACAATTTATAGAAGGACATCATGTACCTCTACCTCCTAACAAGGCACAAAATACACCCAAACAAAATACAACACCATCTTCAGGAGATGTAATTTCTATGCTGGTAGATAGAGTTAGGGAGTTGGAACTTGCCCAGTCATCTCGTGTTTCACCTTTTTCTAGGAAAGGAAAGATCCCTTACCATGCCCAAAATCCTTGGTTATGTGCCTTCTACACCATCAGCCCCTCCAGTTTACATGGGTGTTCCTAGCCCCAGAGATCTCCTCACTGGATCAGGCACGTTAGGTATGCCCCCTCACACCTCATATGAATACCCTCAAAAATCACTAGATGGAAGTGTGTTCTTGAATGCCATCCCAACTATCAGTGTGACGTTCCTTGGTATTGTGCCTAGCACTCCGTACCAGAATAATGCACCCCTGCATTTGCACATGTATTTGAAATCACTGCAGGGGGACATGTATTCTTTTCCTAGTTTATATGCTCAGCCTCAGGGGATGCCTTATGCCCTTATGGATGTTTACGTTGTGCCATATCAGTCTCCTATGTCTCCTCCACCTCCCCATCTAGGGTCATTTATGGTAGAATCCTATGTGTTGGGCACATATGCTGAATATCTTAAGGATCCCCTCAATTTTACCATCTGAAGTGTAATACTTCCATGACCGCTTCCCGACTTGCCAAAAATTAAAGGGGAGGGAGACCCAAATGCGCATATTAAAGTGTATGCAACTTCCGTCAGAGAGCTACTCCCATGGGATGCAGTTGTAGCTAAGATCTTCCCAAGACCCTTGAGGGGATCACTCTTGATTGGTATTATAGGATACCTGAAGCCTCCATACACTCCTTTAAGCAACTTGTATCCGAGTTCATAAAGGTGTTTGACATGAACAAATTGTTAAGAGAATCAGGGAATTCCTTCACATAAAACAAGAGCATAATGAATCTGTTGCCCATTTCATTCAGAGGTGGTGACAATTCATTTACTCTTCAATGAGTGCTCCCAATATGGATCAGATGGAGCTTTGTGATCTATTCCTTCATTCCCTTAACTAGGAAACAAAGGAAGAATTCCAAAATTTCCCCCTTAGGAGCTATGAAGAGGTACTAGAGGGTGATCTCTGTATTGATCAAGTGGTAATAAATAGTTGTCAAAATACCTATGGTTCAAATGGGAGACTGATCACTCCCTCCCAAGGTAATTCAAATTACCCCAAAAATTCCAACAATAATCAAGGGCCTAAGGTCCTCAATAAGAATCATGGTGTTACAATGGACAACCAAACTGATCAAGCCAAGAAGTCGAATTTTTTTAACATTTCAGTGTAAACAATGTCAATAACAATGTGGAAAAAAATAATCAAAGGAGTAAAAATTTCACTCCTTCCATCAATGTAGTGGATTTCAACCATCCTCCACCTCCACAAAAATTTTAGGCCCAAGGCCCCAATCAATACCCAAATGGGTATCAAATTCAATACCAAAACCAAGGGAAAAGGCCTCCAAACTTTAACTACAACAATCAATAGTTAAACAACAACTAGAACTTTGGACCACAACATAACGCAAATCAAATACCTCAGGATTATGATCCTGACCTTTATTGCAGATTCCATAGGGTCTGAGGGCATGATGCTAGAAATTTCCATGACTATAACAAGTTCATATAATGCCTACCAGAGGACCAAAGGCAACTCTTCATCGAGATGTTTTTGGAAAATCCTACGGCGCCAACGTAAAATGCTAGCATGGGGAATGTTTCCCCCCAAACACTCCTCTTATGATATTTAGTGACCCTCTTCTTACATGTCCTGACAATGAAAAATTAAACCCCCATGGAACAAACAAGGGTAACCCAGTGGGAAACAATGACCACGAAGCTTCCACTTCTTCAAACCCACTGGTAGCACCTCCATTGGATAGTCAGAAACAAACTAAGATTGTGGGTCTTGTCGAATTAGATACTAAACCTCAAATTAACATAACTACAAGAACCCATGATTACTCAATGCAGCCTATTCCCATCTACCCATCTATGTCAGATGACACTCCAATACTTCCAAGGCTGAGTAGGGGCATATGATCTGATTACGGATTTAACCAAGACCTTTTCTCACATCTCCTTCTTGGATTTGTTGAATAACTCTCCTTCTCATCGATCCACTTTGTTAGAAGCGTTGGGTCTTGGTCACTTGATTAATGTTACCCCTCCATCGGAGGCACAAATCAACCACATAGACTTTGACGTCTATCCTCTTGGGCAACCTGAAAGAGATGTTGGATTCATCTTTGACATCAGTAAGATGCCCATCAGATGTCGAGCTGACACGTAGAGGTGACCCAACATTGTATTTACAGGTCTGGATCTATAATAATTATGTTAAATGTGCAATGATTGATGATGGGGAAGTTGTTAATATTGTCCCCTTTTCATTCCTCCAAAATTTAGGCTACGGGGAAACCAACTATTCCTCAACTAGAAATACACTGAGAGGCTATGACAGTCTCAAAGCAATGTCCATAGGGACCATAGTACTCTTGGTTACTCTTGGGCCCAAGACAGTTCTAATTGATTTTTATATTATAGATAGGGAAACCAACTATAATATGATTCTTGGCCAGCCTTGGATCCATCAAATGAAGGAAATCCCTTCCATGTTGTTCCAAGAAGTTAGATTCTTACATTTGGGGAAATTATTCATCACTTAGGGTGACCCAAAGCCTTTTTATATTCACCTATCCAACTTAAAGAAGAAACCTGGGGTCCATATCGAGTTCAAACTCCCCACCAATCAAGTGAACAAACCTAAAGATACAATGCCAAAGTCTAAACTGATTCCCATGAGTGGAACTAGAAACCTCCATTTTAATTGAGGGGTTGTTGCAACTAAAGATGAAATTGTTGTTGTTGAGACAATATCAATGGAAACCATGGCTAATATTGTTGAGTTGTTGGAGAAAAATTTTCCTATTCTCCTCCCTTTCGAATCCTTGGGCATAGGACATGCTCTAGGACTCGAATCTCTCTTCAGCTGAAGAGATTTACATGGTTGAGGTCTCAGAAGTGGAGGAAGAAGATACTAGAAATGATCAAACATCAATCTTCCCTAGCAAATATTGGATGCTCAACTATGATGGAGAATAGTGTCATTTTGGTGTTGGGGCAGGTGTGATCCTCACTTCCCTAAAAGGGAGGGTTATGCCTTTTTCCTTTAAGCTCAATTTTGAATGCATGAACAATGGTGTCGAGTACAAAGCTCTTATTCTTGGTCTCATTGTAGCCAAGAGAATGGGTGCTTGCAATATTAGAGTTTTGGGTGATTCCCAACTAGTCACCAACCAAGTTTTAGAAGTTTACGGGACTAGAGAAGAGCACCTGCAGCTCTATAATACTGTCGTACTTAACCTAAGAAAAGTTTTTGACTTCATATCCATTGAAGCTATCCCATATGAATAGAACCTTTTAGTTGATTCCATGGCTACTTATGCTTATGTCTTTTGTCCAACCAGAGATTTGGAAGATACCAAATTCACTATTTCAGTCCGAGCCGAACCCCTAGTTCAAAAAATTCCTACCAATCCAATTATGGCATATGTTGAGACTGAGAATGAGCCTGCCACTTTAGATTATGCAGAGAATGATGAGGCTATACTAGGTTACCTTAATGTGTACACTAACCTTCATCCCGCACATCACAAGAGGGGCTTCACTCTCATACCTCACTCTTCCTCCTATTTTGGAGATCGTACGATGGGTCCTTCCTCATCGGAAGGCCTTGAGATATATGAAGTAGAGGAGGAAGGAGAAATAGAACTACCTCTAGCCCCACTCAAGTTTGAAGAAGGAAATGCCTCTTTAATCGAAGGGACCATTGATATAAATATCGGGATGGAGGAAGACCCTAAGATATTGAAACTTGGTTCTTCTTTAACTCCGGAAGAAGTGGAAATTCATACGAAGGTTCTCAAGGAGCATTCAAAATCCTTCGCATTCATCTACAAAGAGATGACAGGAATTTCTTCCCATGTTGTAGTCCACAATCTTGTAACCAAACCTGACGCCAAGCCCATCAAACAAAAGTTGAGACCTATGAAGCCAAAAGTGGCTCTGATGGTCAAAGAAGAGGTTATGAAACTCCTATAGGTGGGATTCATCAAACCTGTAGATTATTCAATGTGGGTATCAAACATAGTCCCTGTTCTCAAGAAGAATGGGAAAATTCAAATATGCATTGATTTTCAGGACATAAACAAGGCGTGTCCCAAGGATGATTTCCCGTTACCTTCCATCGATGTTATCATGGATGCAATAACTAGATATGAGTTATTGTCACTCATGGATGGTTTCTCGGGTTACAATCAAATTAGGATCTCTGAGGAGGATCAGAAAAAGACCACTTTCACTACTCCTTAGGGTACCTATTATTACGTGGTCATGTTGTTTGGTCTTAAGAACGTTGGTGCTACCTATCAATGGGAAATGACCTATATATTCCATGATCTTATTCACAAGATTTTGGAATCATAATTTGACGATCTTCTGGCTAAGGACAAAAATTGTTGTGATCACCTTGAGGTGCTTCACATCATCCTCTCTCATCTCATTGAATACGACATCACATTAAATCCAGAGAAGTGTGTATTTGGAGTGACTAGAGGGAATTTGTTGGGTTACATCATCTCTTCATGAGGGATTGATGTAGATCTGGAAAAAAATGTGTGGTCTTAGAGATGACTCCGCCCATAAACGAGTTGGGCATTAGGTCCTTTCTTGGAAAGCTTGGAGAAATCTGCAGGTTCATACCTGATTTAACCTACACTATTCATCTGATCAAAAATTTGTTAAAGAAGGATTGTTGTAATGTCTGGATGACTGAGTGTCATGAGGCATTTAAATCAGTCAATTGTTTCCTATTATCACCACCCACACTCATACCACCTAAGGCGGATCCTCCCCTGATCAAGTATTCTCAAGCTATAGATGTCTCTCTAGCTTGCATGTTAGCACAAGAAGATGATGATAAATGTGAATGTGTAGTTTACTTCATCAGTCACACCTTGCTAGACTATGAGACACACTATACACAGTCAAAAAAGGAATGCCTTGCTATAGTGTTTGCAATGAAATGGTTAAGGCATTATATGCTTAACCAAGAAACGTGGGTAATTGTCAAAAAATACCACCTTCAAATGTTTCTAACATGGGTTTCCTTGTCCAAGAAATTTGGATGCTTCATGACCCTAATGGGTGAATTTGAGTTAACCTTTGTCAATCAAAAATTCGTCAAAGGAAAAATCATTGTAGATTGGTTGGAAGATAACCCATTAGATGGTGGAGATCTAGTAGAATTGGATTTCCCCAATGAGTGTGTATATTACATAGAAGTCAGGCCTCCCATTTTTGCATGTCCATGGTATTCAGACATTGTCAATTTCATTATGGACCACGCATACCATGAGGGGGAAACCTCAAAATAGAGAAGATGACTACACATTATAACCACAAAACATGTGATTATAGAACAAGTGCTTTATCACAGAGCCTTTGATGGAATGTTGTTAAGGTGTGTTGATGAGGAAGAGTCAGAAAATATTCTCTTTGGAGCCCACAGTGGAGTCTGTGGGGGTCACTTCAGAGGGCATGCTACTGCTCGCAAGATACACCAGATGGGTTATTTTTTTCCCACCTTAGAGCATGACGTTGTGGAGTATGTGTGTAGGTGCCAAAAATGTCAGGAATTATCTCATGAGATTCATATACCTACCCAGGCTCTACAACCTATTGCAACACCCTGGCCCTTTTCCACATGGGGTTTAGATTTGATAGGGAATTTTTTTCCCTCATCAACAGATGGTCACAATTTCATAATTACGGCCATAAAATATTTCACAAAGTGGGTTAAGGCCATGCCTCTTACCATTGTTCTTGGGTCTGTGATCACAAAGTTCATCTTCAATCAGATCATTTGTAGGTATGGGGTCCTACAGGTCATTATATTAGATAATGGAATATCTTTTAAGAATGAGGAGGTACGTGAGTTATGCACAAAGTTCAATATAAACCACCACACAACCTCTCTATACTATACTCAAGCTAATGAACAGGATAAGGATATGAACAAGATGTTAAAATCCATTCTCCTAAAAATTGTCAAGGAGAATAAACATGATTGGGATTTGAAGATAATTTTGGTCTTGTGGGTCTACATAACTTCGATAAGAATGCTTACGGGGGCAACCCCATATTCCTTAGTGTTTGGTTCTGAAGTGGTTTTACCACTTGAAGTTGAGATACCTAGTCTCTGAATATCATTGCAAGGCATCTTAGGTGAAGAAGGATATCACAAGGCACGACTCGTTGAGATAGAAACCCTCAACGAAGTTCGACTCAAAGCTGAGAAACGACATAGTTTCTACGCTGACTGGATGAGCCGGAAGTAAAAAAAGAAGGTATATGAGCATGAAATATTAGTAGGAGATTTGGTATTGATACTTGACAGCCAAAAACCTGTGAAGGAAGGAAATTGAGGCCCAAGTGGTTGGGCCCATATCGAGTCATGGAGGACTACAAGAATGGGGCATATCACTTGTGTACATTAGAAGGTGAAGAATTTTACAAATCCGTCAACTCACTTCACTTGAAACATTACTACAGATTATCCATCTGCATTTCCACATGTACATTATTGCATCCGCACTATATTTTCATCTGTTTAATCATTTTCTAAATTTGTAATAAAAAAACTTAACTTTCAAAAACTTCTAAAAATGTTGGTAAAACATTTGATCATACTTCTTCGAATATTCACCATATTATCATCAAAAATTATAATCATTTCATTAGTTCGACAAGTTAAGATATAATTTTGACATTGATCCTACCAAGGCTTGTATACTTAGTTCTACTCGTAGATTCTATTAGCCTAGGTGTCTTTTCCCATAGTCTGTTTTAGAAGATTCTTGATGTCACATCTTTCCTAGAAAATATATTTCGTAACAAAATCATTCTAAACATTTTACTTGGATCGTTTGTTCTTCTACCTCGACCTTCGGTGTTGAGCCCTCACATCTTACTAGTTACATGGGGTTGAGGCTAGGTGCAAGCTCTCCCTCCCAAAAGCACAACTCAAAGTATAAAAATAAAAATAAAAATGAACATTTCAAATCAAATAAATGCAAAAATATTTCATTTACAAATAAAACTACACTTCCTTTCCCACCAATCTTTGGTGATGAGCCCACGCTTCTTACTAGTAGCGTGAGGTTGGGAAATGGGGGAAGTTCCCTTACTCACCTATATCTTGTCCTCAGTGATGAGCCCATGCTTCTTATGGGTAGCATGGGGAAAGTTATAGGGGGTCTCTTAAAATAAGTTAGTAAGTTGTAAGCAATTCATTCAATAAAAAGTGCTTTGAAATCTTAAATCCCAAAAAAGTGAATTAGATGTGTATGTTCCAAAAGAGTTAAAACCTTAAAACTAGATTTTGTCAATCGAGCGGCCATCTACAAATCTAAGTCTAGATAAACTTGTAAGTAAATCACATTCTAGACTATGTAGTAAATTGTGTGTAGAGTTAGGTTGTAGGTTCCTAATTGGATTTCTGTCAAAATCTTGTCTTTCTCTCATCACTTCCATTCATAAAAATCATAAAATTCACGTCCCTTCTAGCTCTTGATGATGATCCCTTGCATCTTACTAGTTACGTGAAGTTAGAGGAAAAGTGAGTTCATTCTCTTATTTTATTACATTCATCACATTTTACCAAAAAAACAAGAAGTATCAAATATTGCTTGAAAAACCAAAGTTTCGACATTACATTGTGCTTGCATAAACATCATATGGAACAAAACAAAAAAAATAAATCATTCTGTTAGCAATAATCATCCATAACATGCATCCAAAAAACATATTAAAACATTGAGAATTCTAAACATCTAAGAGTACACAAGCGAAATAAACCATCAATGAGTCAACTCTTGCATAAGAATGACTGAAACAAAAAGAAGTATATGTATATATAATATATATAATATATATATAATATATATATATATATATATATATATATATATATCCATAATAAGTCAAGTCTGTATACAATTCCGTTAGACTCTAGGTGTGGTCAAAATGCTCACAATGAGAACAAAAAAAAAGATCATATATATGTCTCACAAAATGAAATTGAAGTAATAAAGGCCCATGGTCTATCCCTCCTTATGGGACCCCTGAGAAGGTGCATGGCTAGGACTCCTGTTGTGGTTCCTATAATGTGAATGTGAGCATCCGTGCACTGAGTGATGAGAGTGACCATGTGATATGCTAGTAGTCATGATTTCACTACAGGAGTGGCTCCACCTCTCCATCCTTTAGGCTAACTGGAATGTGGTGAGCTTGGTCCTTGTCTCAGAAAGGATCTCTGCGGCTCACCAAACTAGTGTAAAAACATCAGTGTGACGACCGACCTACAATGGCTGCCCCATGTTCACAAGAAGCTCCTTTTTAGTCTCCCTCGTGGGAATGAGCAATGTGTTGACCAAGATTCGGTGAATAAAGTCTCTGCATCCATCAGCATTGGCTGCAAACTAAAAGAAAACAATGTTGAGTTAGAAAAATATTAAAAAATCAAAAAAAGAAACACAACGTGTAATTCACTAACAATTCTAAGTAATAAAGTCGAGAGAAGAGTATATACATACTCGGATCTCCTGGCACCAAGGATGGGTCAGCTGGTGTAGCTGATGGTGGTGGAGCCATTATAAGCACTTGCTAAGCCTCACCCTCTCCCGAGGTAACGTTCCAGCCCATCACATAATACTCATCGCCACCTCCCTTGTGAGAAAGTGATTCCTCAGAAAAAAGAGTCTCCTTCTCCACCTTTTCCTCCGCTCTCTCTATAATAGATTTATCCTCTATGACCCACCACTCCATGTCACTATCCCCCCCATTATCATGAGTAGTATTCTCTCCCACCTCCTCTTCCATCTCCTTGCCGGTCTCGCCCTTAGTCTTTGTTTATGTCCCTGTGTGAAACTCCTCCTCCTTCCCCTCCCTGTTGTAAGCAGGTACAACCTAAATCTGGAGGAGGGCTACTGGTGCTGTGGAACTCCTCCTCCTTCCACCCTAGTTGTCCTATCTAGTAACTGTGTCACACTGCCACAAGCAATCAATGTAGTCCCATCATCACCTCATAACCCAATCATATCCTAGTATGGCCTCGCAATGAAGTCATATATGGTCAATGTAGCAACAAGCTAATGCACCCCTTTGAGAGGGGCCATGACTATCTACCTCGCGGCTCTCTTAGCCCCCTGATCTGATATCTCAACTCCCCTCTTGTAGGGGATGATCCTCTCATAGACCTAACTCATAACCAAAGTAGGGTGGCTTAGGGACTTCCCTTGTAGCCTGAAAATGTGGTATAAGTCATGGTATGTGGCTCCAAGAATGTCCACACCCCAAGCATATATCCTCTCGCACTATCTAATTTCAATCGTTTGTCAGTCACATGAACACCCAAAATCCTCTGAACATCCTCGAGAGTGATGTTCCACTCTCCCCTAACACTAGGAAACCGAAAAGTGTTCTGGTTGACATCCTAGTAGCTCAGTAAGTCACATAGTAAATGATTGGCTAGTGTTATTAATGTCGTCTGTGAAATCCTCCATATGCCAGCTCTGTATAACAAGTCCCTCTCTATCTGGGAAAAATGATAAACAATCCCTAAAAGTCACTTGCACTCTCTGGCCTGGCTCCACTGAACGTAGGAATCCTTCTGCATTCACCAAAAACAAGAAAAAGTGAAAGTTAGCAACATGATTCAACATATAAGCTCATTAAAAATGATACAAAACAACTTAAAATCCAAAAAAAATTCATCTGAGTTAGTCAAACCAAGCTTATGCCTTAACAATTATGCAATCGTCGCCCTGCGTAGAGTGGCGGTTGCGTAACCGCCCTATGTAGAGCGTAACTGCTGCCCTACGCAGGGCGGCGGTCATGTCCAGAACGGACAAGCCATCCCCCATGACCCACAAGCTCAAAAAATTAAAAAAATTGATCATTTTAGACAAAATAAAAGACAAACCCACCTAGACAACCCCCTAAGGAACATTTTAACTAAAAATTTTGTGAAAACAACCCCCCTAGGTGTAGATTTTTTAATTTTTCACATTTTAGGTGTAAAATAAACAAATGCAAAATACTAATTTTTCTCTTAGCCATTGGATCTCTCACTCATGGGGCCATGATTACGACATCATGCTCTTCGATTTGACTATATGCTTGCTCAAAACAATCACAGGTAGTCCAAAGCTTCAAATTCTCTATGAGGGCAAGTACAAATGAATTTGAAAATAACGGTTTTAGAAATATATATATGGCTTGTTTTAACTTCGTTTTGAGTATGTTTGTCTCACAGAGTTGGAGCGTTGGCGTAGGTATACTTCTCTCCCCGCATAGATGGTAAGTCCTCTTGTCGTTTTGTTTTAGTGTGTTTCTTTTTATTTCATATCTATCTACACTTGAGTCTTGTTTACATTTTGCAGGTAACGGGAGCTTAGATGGCATTACTTTGGCACACGGGGGTGTCAGGTATAACTTCTAACTCCCCATTTTACAAATGCCATACTTGAACTCTACGTTTTACGCCTCTTCATGGCTAAAACTATTCTCCGAGGGGACAATATGTACGCACCCAAATTTACACGTGCTACATTGTCGAAAACGGTTCAAAAGTCCCCAATGATGATTCATATCTTTTCCAAAGACGTTTGAGCCGCTTTCTCTCTTTGCAGTTTATATTTGTGGCTTAGATTACCTTACTTAGCCATTTCCTATTTTCCATGGCTTTCTGCATCATTTTTCCTTAATTTTTTACCTTTAGTTACCAAACTGTTGCCCTGCCTGGGCAGCAGTTGCGCGACCGCCACCCTACTTGGGCAACGGTTATATAACCATTGCTCTGTGTAGACTGGTAGTTCTGTGTGAATTGGATGAGAATTTCCAGGCATGATTTGGACGCGTGTTAACTCACTTAAGTTCACCTGTAGCACATGTTTCTTGGTTAATTTGGCTGATTTTAAGATTGATTGATTCGTATCAACCTCCTCTTCCACTTCTAATTGTTGATTGAGAATTAAACTACCCCTCATTGTTGTGATGTGGCATCCCATTACTACCAAATGGCTTAGACCATTCCCCATCCTATGTTCTATAAAACCAATGCTTCTTCTTAAGAAAATGACTGAAGATTTTTATTGTGATTGCATTGTTATGCTACGAAATATTGCTAGAGACCACACAACCAAGAACTGTTCTCTTCCATTCTTCTTCTACTTGCATTGCTACCAGACCACTTACAAGCCACAATTGCTCCATATTCTTCTTC
Organism: Taxus chinensis; assembly: GCA_019776745.2. Classification (NCBI taxonomy): domain Eukaryota; kingdom Viridiplantae; phylum Streptophyta; class Pinopsida; order Cupressales; family Taxaceae; genus Taxus; species Taxus chinensis. The sequence continues at coordinate 30,653,902 of CM034152.1, forward strand.
TTTACTTCTTCTACATTATGAACTTCCTAGACTCACGTGAACATTGAAGATTAGAAAAGATAACCGAGGGGACACAAGAGTAAACCACAACTATATTTTCAACTGTGTACCGTTTGACTGCTGCGTCTGCTCCCGACTGCTGATTCCGCCTGCTGTGTCTGTCCCTGGTTCTGGCTCAGATGCCGGACCCCTCTGGTCCGGATCAGGGGCCCCTCTTGTCAGGGTCCCTCTCTCTAAGGCTGCCCGATGTATGGTCAAAAGTTGTGGAGGGTTCCACATTGGCACATAGCTCGGAAAAGCTTTCCCCTTCTCTGTCTGAAGGGTCCTTTTCCTTGCGCATCCCCTCTCACATCACGGAGGCTACTACTGCTTCACGTGATCTGTCTTTGGTGGGTACCCTGATGGGCCCTAGACCCCCTTTGGAGGATATAAAAAAATGGGCTCGTTTAAAATGGAAACCATGTGGAGCGCTAGAAATAGCGGCTATGCCTAATGGTTTCATTTTATTTTCCTTCAGCTTGAAAGAAGACTTCGCTAGAGCTCTGCTAGGTGGTCCGTGGTTCTTTGGCAGGTGGGGTTTCTATCTCAGGAAATGGTCTCCTGGTTTCAACCCACACACGGAGTCCATGACCCAAGCCCCAATTTGGGTTCGCCTCCCGGGGCTCCCTCTGGAGTTCTGGCATCCGGCGGTTATTGAAGGTATTGCTCTCTCAATAGGTTCCTTAATAGCTATAGATCAAGAAACAAAAGCAAAAACTAGATTCATTCATGCTCGTTTCTGTGTTAATGCTGATATTAGTTGCCCCTTACCAAAAGATATTGAGCTTATTTCAGACTTAGGGAACTGGAAACAACCCATTGACTATGAATATATTCCTCAAGCTTGCTCCTGCAAAAAACTCGGTCATCGGGCCTCCGGCTACCCATCTAAACCTCAACCAAAACCCAAGTCCCAAACCCTATCCCCAAAAACCAAAAATAAATTTATTCCCAAATCATCTTCAATTGAGATCCCGATCATCCCCACTTCTAATTCCTTCGCTCTCCTTGAGGATGGAGAAATCAACACATCTTTGGATCCAGTTTCTGAGATCGCTCCCTCCTCCTTGGCTTTCCAACCCCTCATCTCCCCTCCGCCTTCTTCAGCTCTCATCACCCCTTCCTCTCTCAGAGAGGACTTGCTCCTGGCTAACTCCTCCCCTCCCCTCTCGCCTCTGTCTGCTCCTCTTCCCTTCCCTCCCCTTCTTTCGATCCCCTCTTCCCTGGATCCCCCCACCCTGCCTCCCCTTTGCCCGCCTGTTTTGGACTCTGTACCCTCCCCCACTGGTCTCTCCTCTGATGACAGTTTCAATCATCGCTTCACTAGAAGCAGCAACAAGAAACCCGACATAGGCTTGGAAAAAGCTCGGGGCAGAATTCCGAGCAGTATCAAGCTTCAACAAGAAGCAGCCACAAATATAGCGCAAGGAACTCAAAGTACAATCCCCATGGTGGTGGGGAGTAAACACAAACCTAAGAAATGAAGATCATCTCTTGGAATATAAGAGGGCTCAACTCTCTTCAAAAGCAAAGAGTTATCAAAGATATCAAACTCCAGCACTCTCCTGATATCATAATGTTGCAGGAAACAAAACTAAAAAAGGAGGATTGCCTCCTTAAACTCTGGCCAGCAGCTTCCTTTGAATTTCAACCTTCTACAGGGAACTCAGGGGGGCTTTGTACTTTGTGGGATCCCAGAAGTCTCAAAGGAGAATGTCTGTTCAAGCACCCCAACTTTTTATGTATTCTCTTCCAAGAAGTTGGAGCGGATTCCTCCTGGATTGCTATAAATGTTTATGCTCCAAATTTGGAGACTCATCATGGAAAACTTTGGAAAGACATCACTGATTTCATCATCACTTGTGGTAAAATCCCCACTCTAATTATGGGTGATTTTAACTGCCCTCTTTATCCTTCGGAAAAACAGGGAGGTATGCCTGCCATGCCGATTAGCATGGAGGCTTTGGCCGACTTCATAAGGGAGAACTCCCTTCTGGATATGGACTTGCATGGCTCATCTTACACTTGGTCAAACCGTAGATTGGGCAGGAATCACATCCAATGCAGACTAGACAGATCTCTAGGCTCTCTGGACTGGATCTCTCTCTTTCCTGACTTCTACCTCAATTCCCTCCATAGGGCTGCCTCGGATCACAGCCCTCTTTTGTTAAGCGCCAACCACAAAATAAATGCCAAGAATCCTCCCTTCAGATTTGAGCTCGCCTGGCTTGAAAATAACCACCTGTTTCCCCATGTTGCAAACTGGTGGAATATCAATATTGAGGGCTCTAGTATGTTCAGATTTTCCAGCAAACTCAAAGAAGTTAAAAAACAACTCAAGATATGGAAGTCGAAGGTCTTCGGTAACATCAAGCTCCGCAAGCGGGAGCTAACTCATAGCTTGGCAAAAATTTCTGAACAAATTGAGGCAGTTGGAAGATTGGATCATCTTCACCAACAGGAAATCTCTCTCCTCAGTGATTACCACAACACTCTTAAAGAAGAAGAGACCTATTGGAGGCAACGTTCTCGAGCCCTTTGGCTCGAGCAAGGCGACCGTAATACCAAATTCTTCCACATCACTGCTTGTAAGCATAAAGCCAGGGACAAGATCCGTGAGTTGGTGACGTCTGATGGGAACCTGCTAACTGCTGAGAGTGATATTTCCAATGAGCTTATATCCTTCTATTCCAATCTTCTCCATGCTGATCTGGCTCCTCCGGAACAATCAATGAATGAAATGCTACAGCATATCCCATGTCTGGTGTCTCCTGAGATGAATAACAATCTGACCAAGCCTTTTTCCATGGAGGAAATTCATAAAGCAGTCTTTGCTATGAAGAGAGACAAAGCTCCGAGTCCAGATGGCTTTCCTGCTGCCTTCTTCCAAGTTTTTTGGGAAATCATCAAGCAGGATCTCTTCCAAGCAGTTAACGAATTTCAGATGAACAACAATCTGCTTAAAGAATGGAATACCACTTTTGTGGCTCTCACCCCAAAAGTGCATAACTCTAAAGATGTGTCCAATTTTCGACCGATCAGTCTCTGTAACACGTCTTACAAGATAATCACTAAGATGTTGGCTTCCAGACTTAAACCTCTAATGCCGGACCTCATCTCTCACAATCAGAATGGCTTCATTAAAGGTCGTCTTATCCAAGGGGGTATAATTACTGTTCATGAGGCCATTCACTCGGCCTTTCTTGCGAAGTCCCCAGGAATGATCTTAAAATTGGATATGCAAAAAGCCTTTGACAGAGTCAGCTGGCCTTTCTTAATTAAGGTCATGGAAAAGTTTGGTTTCGACAACAAGTGGTGTAGCTGGGTTTTCTCGTGTATCTCGACCCCTTGCTTCTCTATTCTTATCAATGGCATTCCTGCGGGTTTCTTCAAAAGCAGCAGAGGTATCAGGCAAGGTGATCCCCTGTCACCTTTTCTGTTTGTTCTTATGGCGGACTCCCTCAGCAGAGCTTTGGTAGTGGCAAAAAATCAATCCATCATTTCTGGTATGAAAATCACCTCTAAATGTCCTTCGGCCACTCATAGCTAGTTTGCTGACGACACCTTACTGCTGAGTTTAGCCTCTGTTATTGAAGCCCAGGATATTATGGAGATCCTCTCTCTATATCAATCTGCTTCTCAGCAAACTGTCAACTTCAACAAGAGCAGCATCTCCTTCATCAATACGCCCCCTAGGATTCAGAGAAAAATTGCTGATATTTTTGGTTGTATTATTATGGATCTTCCTGCCTCTTATCTCGGCATCCCCCTCTTCCATGGAAAGCAATCAAAAAATCTATGGAATCCTGTCATTGAAAGGTATCAGAAAAATCTGGCCGCTTAGAAAGGTGCGCTGCTTAGTCAGGCTGGCAAGCTCCAGCTGGTGAAAGCCACTCTTCAAAACCTCCCTACTTACTTCATGTCCCTGCTTAAGATTCCCAGTTCTGTGAGGGAGGTTGTGGAAAAAATTCAAAGGAACTTTCTCTGGTCTGGTACTGAAGATAAGAAAAGGATCCATCTTGTGGCTTGGAAAGAGGTGTGTAAGCCAACCCCTCATGGTGGGCTCGGTCTTCGAAAAATGAATGAAATGAATGGGGCCCTTCTGGCCAAACTTGCTTGGGAAGTGGCTAAGGGTGACTCCGGTTGGGCCCATCTGCTCAGAGCTAAATATTTAGCTAATCATGAAGATCTGCTTACTTCCATTCCTATTAGAGGCTCAGCCATATGGAACTCTATTAGTAGCTCTCTCCCCATTATTCGTGCTGGCACCAAATGGAGATTTGGGAATGGTAGGCTTATAGATTTCTGGAGGGATTTATGGATAGGGGAAGAACCCCTTGATCTCAATCCTACTTGGGACCCCATTAAGAGAAGTATCATCAATAAACATGGAAGATTAGCTTCGGGCTACTGGAAGGTTGTAAACTCCATTCCCTCATGGGATATTAAGGAATGGGATGATATCAGTGAGCTGCAGAGAAACCTGCTGGCTTCTCTCAAAGCGATTCTCTCTTCCATCTACATCCCTTTCACCCAAAATGAGGACGAGATTATTTGGCCCCTCTCCCCGTCGGGCTCATTCTCTGTTAAGGCAGCTTATCTCTCGTTGCATAGTGCTGACCATGGCCCTCCCCTTTCCAAAGTTTGGCCTAATGAGATCACCCCCAAAGTTGGATTTTTCTCTTGGCTCTCCTCTAAGAATGCTTTCCTCTCTGGTGAGAATTTGAAAAGGAGGGGTTTCTCCCTCCCCTCTAAATGTGTGTTATGTGCTAATGATGCGGAGTCCTCTGCACATCTTTTGATCCATTGCTCCTTCTCGCAAGTTATTTGGCAGTGGCTTTTTTCAAGGTTGGGAGTTCATTGGATCTTTCCGGGTTCCATTCAGGACACCCTATCTCAATGGAGCTCTCCTTTTACTCATCTGATTCTTAAATTGGCCTGGAAACTGCTCCTACCGCACGGATTATGGGGCATCTGGAAAGAAAGAAACAGAAGAATCTTCAAAGAAAAAAGCCTTGATCCTTGTCAAGTGGCTATTCAGATTGCTCTGGCCCTCCAAGAAAATATCAACCTGACCACGTGGACCAAATATCAGCAAAAAATTCAAATCTGCAACTCCCTGGAGTGGCAGAAGTTATTATCCATTCAATATAAGAGCACACACTCTGATAGGGATTTAGTCCGCTGGACTCCCCCTCCTAGGGGCTGGAAAAAACTCAACACTGATGGAGCCTCGAAGGGCAATCCTGGTAATTCTGGAGGTGGGGTCATCCTTCAGTGCTCTTCGGGATATATTGTTGCTGCCTCTGCTCATAATTTCAATTTTGGCTCCAACCATCGTGCGGAAGCTTTGGCGATCCTCAAAGGCCTTGAGATGGCCATCAATTTGGGTGATGATCCCCTTCAAGTTGAAAGTGACTCCCTCAACATCATCAAACTCCTTCAGTCTAATGATCCTGGTCATTGGTCGATTAGTAACATCATTGCTGATATCAGAATCATGCAAAGATCTTTCCGTCGTATCTAGTTCCAGCATGTTCTACGGGAGGGAAATAAAGCGGCCGACCTCCTTGCTAATATTGGTGTCGTCATTGAAAATCAGCAAAGCTGGACTGATAATTTCCCGAAGGACCTCTGCCAAATCGCTCAAAATGATATTCCCCATTGCTAACTGGTGGAAAAAAGGGCTGACTCGGGTCTCGGTTATCTCGCTATGGCCTTCTCTTTCGGCGGTGGCAATTATGACGAAGTATATGGATTTGACTCTTTTTGAGGGGAAATTGATTAAGGTGCCTTGTATTGATGTGAGGAATCTCCACACGTATGAGCATTTTAGCCACATTAATCATCTGAGGAGGTGGCAAAAGGGCAATGATAACTTGGCCGGCAGCTTTCCTGACCTGTTTAAGCAGGTTTTGTCCTCTACACTCTCACTTCTGAAACTTTTCAAGCTTTCTTCCCATGGGGGGTCAATTGAAGTGCCTTGAGCCCGACAACTATGAGTCTTTTAAGAATGATGGAGAGGTTTGGAACATATTGATGGAAAATGGTATAGCCACCTTCCTGGAAAAAATGGCGGGTCATTCGGCGCTGGTTTCTTATGCGGTCACGGCTTCCTGGACAAAGGGTCGGGTCCAAGTCGGCAACACTCGCTTCTCCATCTCCACGAATGCCATTGCTGATGCCACTGGCCTTCCTGCTGCAGGTGACATATACTACAAACGTTCGCTGCATGCGGAAATTACAGGATTTCAACGCCCCTGGTGACAGGCTGGTTAAATATCTTTTTGGTTACACCCAGAATTCCCTGCCTTCTCCTTGGGACAGAGTTGCGGAAGTCATTATGCGCTATTTTACTATCGATGGTAGATACAGACTGGTTTTTGGTCCTCATCTTTTCATTCTTTCTCATCTTCGATGGGGGAAGAAGATCAATCTGGCGGCCTTCTTGTTTCAGTCTCTTGAACATTCGGTGCAGCTTGCTCGGGAGGGCGAGGGCGTCATTCTTCACCAGGGGTTGCTTTACCTACTTTTCTCTGTCGCTGCTTCTCACGCCGACCTCCTTCGCTTCCCTCCCAAATTGGGTCGTCGCCGCCATTCCCCCTCTTCTTCTCCTCGTCCCCACTCCTCTTCCCTCCACTCCTCGAGGCGTCGTCGTCGGCTGATTCTCTCCTCTGGTTCGGATTCTGACGTGGCTATTCTGAGTCCCCCTCGCGCCGCCTCCATCTCCCCTGCCACCCTATCTTTCCCTACCCCCCCTTGCTTTTTCTTGGAAGGCACTGAAGCCTGTGGTCGAGCTCCTTCCCTGGTTTCTAGCCCCGACTTCTCTCACGCTGCTGCTCTCTTGGGCCTGGCTCAGCTGTACCCTGACTCCCCGGATCCGGAGCAGCTTGATATCAATCAACCGGATGTGGAGCCCATCTCTCAGTCTGTTGGTTCTAAGGCTATCTTCGATGAAAAAATTCTTGCTGCTGACTCTCTTCACTCCCCTCCTTTGATGGAGTCGAATCCTGCTGATTCCGAGGCTGCTAACACAAAAAGAGACAATAGCAGAGCTGACATGGTTTCCTCTATTCTGAGCAAGCTCCAACGCGCCTTCAAAGCTCTAAAAGCTTGGGAGGCTTTCACGGATTCCACCAGGATGGCCATTGTGGATGATTGTGCGGAGCTTATCAAGTTGGCTGAACTTCTTGCTAAAGACTCAGGCTCTCCTAGAGCTAAGAACGTTGTTTCTGAGCTGAAAAAGCTCCTTTGATGTATCTTTTCCTTTCTTTGTTGTTTTTTCGTCCTCCTTTTTTTGGAATCTGCTCGGGTATTTTGACTCTGCTTCTATCAATGTTAAATCTGGCCTGATGGGCTTGTCTGTATAAGGTTGTGGGACCTTCTAAAACCCTCCTTTTACCCAATATATTCCAAAAAAAACCACAACTAGATTTTCCTCAACACTGCAAATTCTAAGATAGAGAGATACACATTAGATTTCCTTAAAGTAATTACAATAGTATCAAATTTGTCAAGCATTATACATTACATTACTAAATAGATTGTAAAAAATAACTTCCATTATCAATTTATCTGCAATTAGATAGATCAATGTATCTGTAACTTTCATTATGATTTCCTCCTAAATTTTACAATGGTAACAGACTACCTTCCTAGTAGTCTCATACACATGTACACATACACAGGGCAGCATGTATCTGGAGGTCATCTATTCATGCATTTCTTTAGAATCAACTCTACGCATCATTTAAGGGAGTTAAAACATCCATTGAGATCCTTGTATACTTTTGTCTAGGAGGTTTCTTATTCAAATAGGAAGAGCATCACCATCGTGAAGATTTGGTATCTTCAAATGCCTATGAAGCAATAAACTTGAGGATATAACACTTCCACACCCATTAAAATTTGGAAAAGCTTTATGTTTATTAGGATCAGATTAGATATTTTGACTTCGCAAAATTAATAAACATGAGAATTTTAAAAATCTTCAAAAGTGTTGTTTTTGATTTAACATCTTGTCGTCACAATCAGAATCATTTTTTGTGATCGTTTCGGTCTTCGTTTCGTCTATTTCGGGCGAGAAACTCCTCTCGCAAGGTTATAAACTGCATTAATAATTAATAAACTAGATTAGATTTAATTATATTGCTATCATTCCTTCTATATTGGAAAATACAAATCACATTTAGTTTCATTAAATTAGATTAGCTTGTTGTTTAATTAAATAAATATTAATTAGCACAAATTCATTCGACATGAAGATTTATTGTACCAGAATTACCTGGGGGGAAAGTAAGCTTCCGCTTCCTAGAGTCTTGCAACGTGATGCACAACTTATATTGACGTCCTGTACCTGTTGATTTCCCCCTTTCCTGGAAAATGGTCATTTCAATATTCCCCGCTTGTGGGATTTCTTCCATCATGATTACACAATTCAACGTGATTAGCAAACGAAGCATGAAAAAGTATCCTGACTTTTGGCAGAACCAACATGGGTGGAAATAGAATGGGGATATGCCAGCCCGCCTTGTCCATTTCCGTTGATCAAATGGTTATTTATTTCCCACTTCCCCTAACAATTAATGTCACTGACCCGGAAAAGATGGAATTGGATATTTCCAACGGATTCCTAAAAAATGGTTACAGAGAGCTTCTCGTAATCCTCACAACCATTTCTCCGATCAGAACTCGTTGGAAAAAGTCATGCGAAGAAGTTTTGAAGCTTTCAATATTTCTAACTTCTTCTTATTTCCTCTGTAGAAGCATTCCCGAGGAAATAGTTGGAATAATTTTTGTTTCATTTAATTAATTCGTTCCTTCACATTTCCAGTTTACAGTAAATGACAATTGGAAAAGGATTACATTAGCTATCAAAGAACAAAGAAACTCACACAGGGAGTAGAAAAAGAAACCATTCCATGCCTTGGAGAATCCACGTAGATCCAAAAGACAAGGAGAGGGAATAGATTTTTAAACGCATTCATCAGGAAGATAACAACACATTAGAATCCATGCATGGGTCTAAAGGGAACAAGTTTTATGTAAAAGACAAAGAATGAATTTCAACGCAGCCTGTAAGAGAGAAATAGCCAGAAAGGAGGTCACGCATTCATCAGGGAGAAAACACATTTACCTAGGCCAGTCCACTTAAGAGCCAAAAGTAAGAGTTTTCAACACAGGAGCAGGAGAAAAGATTAAAGAAAACAATTAAAACATTACCCAGAAGCAAGACCCAGGTATTGGAGAAGAGGACACATAAAGGCCACGCAGGTCAATTTTATTCCCATCCTACACACCCACAGTTGTCAGTGAGAAGTCTACGCATTCAGAGGCAAGGCAACACATGCATAAAACAAAGAAAAAAGATATGAAATAATAGCCACGTAGGCCAAAAACATTTGGTAAATTTTTTCTATGCATCAAGGAAAGATAAAATGCAAGCCACATAGCCAAACATAGAAAGAGGTAATGTAGGTCAAGTGTAAAAGGAAAAGAAAACAACCTATGCAAAAGAAGCCATGCAAAACTGTTAAAGAAAAGGTCACACAAGACAAAGACCATGCATTGGCCACACAACTTTCGACACGAGTTGAGCACACAAAATTGTTAAGCATTGTCCATACACAAAAAAATCTGCTCACGCCAAGGAAAAGTGAAAACATTCTTGAACTTCAAATGTTTGGAAGAAGAGAAAAGGAAAATTCCAAAACAGTCCAAGCATAGCTCACGTAGGGAGAAGAAAGCAACAATTTCCTGCGCCATTGGAGTGTTTTTAACATAAAAGACAAGGAGGAAAATATTTCAACGCATGTCTTGTAAGGAGTTGCAAAAGAAGAGTAAAAGAGTAGTCAAAGTTATGTATATGAAAAATCAAAGTAACATGTGCATAAGTAAGTAAAAGTGTAAAAGTGTGTAAAAGGAAAGCCTGAACCTGATGTATAAGAGGGAAAAAGAGAGAAAATTTGTCTTAATTTTCTTGGAGATACTACTGAATTTTTCATAGAATGGGTGAGGTTTTTGGGAAATCTCATGCCAAGAGCAATTTTTTTGGAAGATCTCACGCCAAGGACAAGTTTTTTGGGAGATCTCACACTAAAGATAAGAGTGTTGGGGAGAGAGGTCTATTTTTTTCTCCTTCCATGATGCTTCCAAGATAAACTTGCCAATGCATATGGAATGTCACTGTATGTTATTATTTGCAACTTAATGTAAACTAAAAGTAAACTGAATTTTGATACTAGATTCAAGTGACCGTTACTGTAGAACTTTTTTGTGAACTTCTTGAAACTATGTGTTTTCCCCCAAGACACAAGCACCCAATGCTACTGTTTGATCTAGGCACTAGGATTTGCTATGTGTTTGTGACACAAGTCTGATTTTGGGTTATTCTGTGATTTTGTGTAATTTCCAATTGATTAACTAAAATGTAAATATATGGACTAGTTAATCTAAGCTATAAAAAACTATAAATAAAGTAAATAAACACTGTAAATAAATGTAAAGATGACCCAAACAACTAATATAATGAAAGTAGAAACCCTAATGTGCAAGAGAGAAGAGAAAATAACTCAACTAAATAGAATATGCTCACGGGATTGTGTGACAGAGGTTACTAGAGAATTTAGAAGAAGAAATGACTATGCAGAAGCCCTGAAAAGGATGGATCTAGGTTGTTTATCTGGATTTGAGTTCCTGGAAAGGGAGTGGGATGCCTACAAACACTCTGGTCATTAGAATGGGTGCCCTGGTCTGTGAAAAATATCCCAAATTGAATTTCATAGGTCCAGTAGATGTTCAAAAACCCTTACAGTGTGTCACATTAGATTCGTTGCACTATGCCACGTGTTGTTGATAATCCAAGATGCATAAAAGACCTACACAAGACTAAAAGAAGTATCAAAACCTTATAAAAAGAAGAATGCAAATGAATGGGTCAAATTGACCTCAGTTGCCACAAAAATGGGCTTACTAACTGAGTGTAGCACTACATTTTGTACCCAAATGTAGTTCTGGTGTGTGTGCGTGCGCGCACGCGCGCGCATAATTTTTCCTAGGTGCTCTTGTGTGAGTCATACTTTGTGAAGTAGCGAGCAATAAATAAATGTAGATAATGTAATAGAATGTGTGCATAGAATATAATAGAATCATCCCCCTATGTTGTGTGTGATGAAGAAGACCTAGCCTTGTGCCTTGTGATGGAGTTATGTGGATGCAAGTGATCTCCAATGTAATAGATGGATGTAACTCTAGATGGATGAAGGTAGTGACTAGTGCTTGGTCCCTCATTATAGTTTCATAAGTTTATATTTATAGGGTTATCTTGATCTAATTTCGTAATTAACCACGAAATGGCCGACCACTAAAAAGATAAAGATCTAAATTGGCTAGAAAGAACCCAACAAGTGGCGAGAAAGTGTGAAAAGGATCAAGGCACCCATGGTGGGACTAGGGCACCCATGGGCACCCCAGTCAAGGCCAAAATAATGCCAAGTGATGAAAGCTGACTGGTAATGTGGGTGTAAGAGGTAGGGAATGATGAAATAAAATAAAACAAGATGGCCAAAAGATGGGGGTTAATTAGCACTTTCTTCACTCAAGAACCTTCTAAATAGTAGTATGAGACCGGGACTAAATAATGTCTAAAGTTCACAATTTCGCATCTACACCAATTCTGTAATTTTATACTCTGATATGTAACTTTGTACTATTGTAAGGGTGATTTTATTACCTGAATGATACACCCCTCGTTTGGGGTGCATGCGAAGAGAGTAGGATAAGGTAACCCAAACGAGAAGATCAGACATTGATGTGCATATTTGATATTAGATACCTATAGGGGTAGGGGATGTACATGGTAGAAACCAATGCACATGAAAACAATGTAGGCTAGAAACTAGTGTTAGTGTAACAATAGTTATCATGCAAAAATAATGTAACAAGTAACTATTAAGACAAGATGGACTGCAAAAAATAGGTTTCATACATGGGACATCACTCATAATGTCACAAGACAATCATGTTAGTGTGAGTTATCCTATGTGTCCTCCTCTCATGTTGGAGGGTCATCTCACATGGGTTAGGTTTAGGGTTTTATATGTGTCATGCACTAGGGTTACTCAACACCCTATATGTACCCCTTTTCTATTCATTTATGAGCATGCCAAGACACTCTACTATATTTCCTCTATGCAAGCTTTGTTTCTGTTTGAGCAAGTTCTTCCATTACCGATCAATTATTTCCTTGCTATTGCTGGAGCTCTCACGATTCCGTTGGAGTGCAACTACTTCGTGGTGCCTCGTTTCCGATTCGATTCTTGCAAACTCTTTTCATGGTATCAGAGCTGCATTACTTACCATCACACCAAAAGCTCGAACTGATGGTGGAGAGGGATCTTATCGTGTTAAATAGTTTCTATGCCAATACCCTCATGTTGGTCGTCAAATAGGACTTTACGAAGAGCAACAGTCAGGGGACAAGAAGTCCCTCCTCTTTAATGGGAGAGGTTCCCTTATTCAGAAACGAACCTATTTACACATATACAAAACATGATTTTCTTGTTGAACTTGGATATTTACGAAAGTGTTTTCTATAAGGATCATCAATTACAAAAGGACTGAGGAATGAGAATACGAGAATGAGCAGAAAGGCAACACTCAGAATTATAGATGACAGAATAATTCCTTATGCATGTGAAGATACAGTGAATTGAAACAAGATCATTTGTATCATACTAACAAGATGAAATTTGAAAGACATAAAGTTCTATCAATAACATCTACAAGAATACAAAGCTTCTTAATATAATATAGACAAATGATCTTAACAAGATTAAATGAAAAGCTTCGGGATAAAAGAGATCAGATAGACGAAGAATGAAAAGCCCTTCTGTATTGATTTCTTTATGATTTATTTACACTTTCAGAAAATAAGCCAAGTTCTTCCTCCTTCAAAATGGCGAGGAGAGGCCATTATATAGTTTATAATTCAGTTACGCTCGGTAACTACTTCTTTTAACTAAATATTAGTTAAGGATTACCAATCGCAATACCTCAACTAATTACAATAAATCCGAGAAAAAGAATTGGAAGAGAAGAGAGGAATAAGGAGAAGAAGACAGGTGCTTATGACTGGGAGGGACCCACTGACTTCAAAATCCACTGCCTGAATCTCTTCAATGCCTCGGCTATGTCTCTGCCACGTGTATATTGGTCAATTCACTCGAATCAGGGTTGAAAAGAGCTCCGCATGAAAGCACTATATCTACACATTGCACAGAGATTGGGAAACCACCAGCGAAAGCCAAACCGCTGTCATGAATCATCTATGCCATTGGAGTAGGGTTTGCGTCTGTCATCCTCGACCAAAAATCACTAAAGTCAAGATGGCAAAATTCATCGTCCCCGATATCGGGAGCAACAGACTCTAGTGGTGAGATTTGTTCTTGCCCCTGAAATTTGATCTTCATGTTGGTAGTAATCTAGAGAGAAAAGCTGCAAGCTATACTTGGGATGAAATGCAGAGGGAATGGATATACGCACAGGAATTTAGATTGCAAAGGTTCGAGCAAAAGATAACAGGAAAGCAGTGTGCAAAATGCATAGGGGGTTCGCTCGTTATATAGCCGTTTAAGAGAGAGAAAGGCAATGAATGCGCATTTAATATATACTAATTTGAAAAGCAAGGTATTCGGGTAGAGCGAGAAAAATTAGCACAAATAGCACTTTGGTTCATTTGGGACATGTGGGATGTGAAAGCGCGAAGTACGTGGCTCGGCCGATTTGGGCGAAGCGGGGAAAAGACACACAAATGCTTTTGGGACACGCGGGACAAAAATACGCGGAGTACGCGACTCGGCCGAATCAGACGAAAATGGAACAACTGGTCTGGGTGAACTTGGGACATTTGGGACAAAAAATTCCGACGGGCCCGAAAAGAACAAACTTTGGGTAAACTGGCCGATCGGGGAACAGAGGCCCCAATTGAACTTGGGACACGCGGGACAAAAATGTCCGACAGGCCCGAAAAACACACAAAATGACCCAAAAACACATATTTTCTCAATTTCTTTGGCTTTTCACATTATCAGGATAACAAAGAAGACACTTAACCTCAAAATTTTTAAATTTTCACCTTCTTAAGAGCAGGGGAATTTTGAGTGGACAATAGTTGGCTCCTTCTGGGGATGACTTGGCATAAATTCAAGGAATGAGACAAGGTAAGAACTTAGACAACTTGGGGAAGTAGACCAGTACCTTATCCATTGGGCAACGGAGTCAAAAAGCAAACCAATACAGAGGACAACATACCAAAACAAAGGGAAAGAAAAACAAAAAGCTGTACAGAATATACAAAGGACTCCCTAATCACCTATGACTTGAACAACTTCAGGTACTGCCCACTATAAGGAAGTGGGAGAGAAGAACCATCCATATAATCAAGGTAAAAAGAATTCTTACCAGCAAAGTGCCTGATCTTGAAAGGTCTGAGCCAAAGGGAATCAAACTTGCCATGGTTGCCACGAGGTTCATGCCTTTTATCCCATAACAAAACAATGTCTCCAACTTGGAAATCTCTGAACCTGGCTTTCTTATCAAACAGGACCTTAACTTTTTGTTGATGAGCAGATATCTTATAAGCAACTTCCAATCTATCCTCATTCAATTTGTGAAGGTACATTATTCTCTTATCTAAAGCATCATTGAAACTGGTATCTTCAATGGCCTTCATTAGATGCAAGGTTGTGTTGGTCCGAATATTTGTCACCTGGACAGATCTATGGATAGACGAGCCAACAGTGTGCAGGGCATAGCCCCTCTTTGAGTCAGCAAAGTGAAACTGGTTTATTGCTATTCTACCAGCAGGAATCTTATGCAAGTCTCACAGATTCTGCCTTCGGGGGTTTGGGATCTCATCCCAGTAGGGGTGTTTCCGACTGCGAAAAGAAAGGAAAGGAAGAGGGGATGAAGAAAGAGCAGGTCCGAAGGAAGAAAAGAAATGAATTCCAAAGCAGAAAGGTCAGAAGGTTTATGTTTTGGGAATGGTAGTAAACAGAGCCAAACCTACTTGCATAAACGAGCAAAGCAATACTGATGATGAATAAATGACAATAAAATAGAAGCAAATTTAACAGAATAAACACATAGATCTGACATAAGAAAGATCTGATGCAAACAACACGCGTATTCAGCACAAAGTCTAAATATTGTATTGATAATTTCTTCTGTTACAAAAGCTCAAAGTCTTTTCTCCTCACTTCTACTTTTCATCTGAAAGATATTCATCCTTGAATACAACAAGTATTCCAATATATATAGAAGAGGAGAAGGAAAGAAGGCAAAAAGGAGCCAACAACTATTTACAAAGATATTTACAAAATATCTAAAAGTCATGTTGACTTTTGACAACTTGATGGACGACATCATCCCATGATAAAACATGGATGATGTCATCATTTGCATCAACATACTTTAGACATTCCAACAAGAAAGTCGGAGAAGAGAGAGAAGAAGAAGAAGAAGAAGAAGAGGAGGAGGAGGAGGAGGAGCAGCTACTCGTCATCATCATCCTGTGGCCGAAAGGGGGTAGCCTGCTTTTGATGCTGCTCAGGTGACGAGATATGGAACTGAGCGCGGTATTCCAAAAACTTGTTAATTATTGGCCCAAGTTGATCCTGAGAAGGATCCTTGTGCCTATCGCTTATTGCCTCACAAGTCTCCCGCTCATCTATGATCTTCTCTCGGAGTTTGGAAAAGTCCTTTTCCGCCTCAATGAGGAACCCGACGAAGTCCCTACAGGCCAGCAGGTTGTTGATAGATTCAGTGTCAAATGTGACCTCTGGCCTCGTTCCTTGAGAAGCGATCTCCTTGAAGATCCGGATGGTTTCATCAGCTGACCTTAAGGTAAAGGAAGGAGTGAGCAACCCTGGAGACATGTTGAGAACAATTCGCTCCATTTGATGCATTGTATCCAGGGCCTCTTCCTTTACCTTGTCAATCTTTTCTAGAATAAATTCTAGCTGATCCACCCGATAGTCCAGAGTGGACATGATTTTGTTGAGGGCCCTTGGATGGCCGAAGACGCCGAACTTGACCAGATCTTCGACTGAACAGTCGAACATTTGTTGGAAGGCCTCGTGCTGCAGTCTAGCATGTTCCAACTCTTCTGATATGGGCCCTGCTAACGCTTGGAGTTCTTTATTCACCTTACTGATATTCAGGTATAAGTCAGAGAACTCGGTGATCACTTTTTCGCTGTCTTTGAGGATTTGGCTCCTCCAAGCGGAAACGGCCATACCCTGCTCGCCAATTTTGGCATATTCGTTGATTTTCTCCTGGCTGAGAAGCTCAGAAGTCTCAGCGGCAATTGTGGGAGGCGCACTACCCATCTTCTGTAAGGCTTGGAGTAGATATTTGTTTTGCTCTTTTAGTAGCCTTTTCTCTTCTTTTGTCTCTTGAAGCTTTTGACAGAGGGCGTCAACCGCGGAAAGAGCTTCCCCCTAGAGACTTTCAGAAGATGTCCCCATTGTGACTTGGGTCACAGTAAAATCTGTCGGAGACAGATCCTTTTTCTCTTTGAGGGGATCGGGGTATGCAATTTCCATGATTCTCTCACCTGCAGCACTTTTAGAGAAGCGTGTAACAGGCTTCTGCTTCTTCGCCCCTTTGGCTGGGATCACTGAAAAGTCCATCGGAGCGATGGGAACTTTCCTCTTTTGTTGGCTTAGCTGCTGAGAGATCCAGGCTGGTCCTATGGAAGAAGGACCAGAGACAGAGGAGGAGGCAGCTACAGTAGAAGAGGGGAAAAACGTGGAGACACGCAGCGGTGGCATTGAGAGAATAGCCGAAGAAGTGTCCACGGGAGGAAGGGAAACTGCAGCTGCGGAAGACATAGGAAGGGAAGGGAGCCCGGAGATGAGGGAAGAAATGGAGGAGGACAGATCAGCGAGGGAGAAGAAGATAGACGAAGAAGCAGGGGAAAGAGTAGAAGAAGGGACAGAGGACACGACCAAAGGGATGGTCGCTTGAGTCACTCGAGGAGGGGAAGGAAGAGAAGAAGAAGGGATAGAAGGGACCTCTGTTGTGGTAGCAATGCCGACATCCTGAGTGGATGGGCCTATGGGACTATCCTCTGCTGCTTCTTTCTCTGGCGAATCCAGAGTTATTACCTGTTCTGGTGCTGCGGAAGGAGGACTCTCAGGGGCTTCTTCCTGAATGGTGCTGGATTCACCTTCTACACCTTTGCCTTTAAGCTGCTTCTTGGATCGTGGAGGCGTGTTGCCCAATGGGGATGTTGTGAAATCAACCCCGAGGTAGATTAGGCCGTTCATCCGGCACCAATGTTCTGTCCTCCGCAAAGTCTCCTTGACCCTCTCCTCAATTGTCTGAGGAGCTTTAGTTCTATCAATGGCCGGAAAGGGCCAATCGTCCCCATCTGTATCAGTATATACCTTGTCTACTTCATCTTCTGTTGTTTGGTAGCCTTTGGGGACAATGGCTACCCCATATTGGATGATTTCTGCCAATGCTAGGTGAGAATGATCCTTTCTTCTGAGCTCTACCTCATGGAGGACGTCAATATAAATATCCTCGATCTGAGGAACATGGATTGGATCAAGCTTTGCCCTTGGCAGGCAGCTCCTTGGGTCGAAGGTAGGCCTGGCTGGGAAGTCGTGTTTCAAATTAAGTAACTCCAGCTCTGCAAACATTTCCTTCACCTTGTGGTGGGTAGAGCATGTGTATCGGCCCACTGTGAGGGGGAAAGGAGTTCCACCCTTCTTCCTTTTCAAGCATTTTTCGTGGTATGTGATTAGCTGCCTTGACAGTTCCAGCAGAATCAGCTTAGGCCCAGCATACCTTGGTAGCCTGGTTGGCTCTCCCAAAAAGTTGGCAGCCCTCAGATAGGTGAATGTGGGAAATTGGGTGAACAGGGCCCCCCATTTCTCCGTGGCTGCCACTATGTTTTTGGTCGTACGACCATGAGTCATGTTCGGCCTCAGCAGGCAGATGATGTGATAGAAAAACACATCGTTAACTTTTGTGAACTGGGAGATGCTATTCTCCAGCTTCAACTCTAGGTAGTACTTGTATATCTTGACCTGAGGCCAAACTCCACTCCTCATTAGGCCTGGATAATCCCTCTCTGACGCTGCAGCGTAGACCACGTAGGAGTTCATATGGAATACTCCCGTTGTGCTGAATTGTTGTAGCTGCTCGGAGATGGTGCTGCTTATAATTTCCCCCCAGCAAAAGCGCTGATCAGGAAAATTCTTGTTCATTGTTTCCAAGTAGCGCAGCATCCATTTATGGAAGTAATGGGCGTCAGAAAGCCCGAAGACCCTGCTCAGGAAGGTAATGGTATCGCTGAGCTCTTCTGAGAAGTCACTGCGGTGGATGATTTGGGGCCACCGGGTTACCACCTTCTTATTTTTCAGATATACTTCGTTCATTAGCTACATACATTGGTCTTCATTGTCTTCCCAGGCCTTGATGCACTCTGCTTGGCTAACGGCCACAAAGTGCCGGTGGTGAGGGATGCCGAGTATGATCTCAAAATGACGGGCAGTGAGGTTAATGACTACCTCGCCCTTGCTGTTTTCGACACACCTTGTGTCTTTGTTGTAACTCTGGGCAACCACCATCATAAATTCATTGTTGACGGTGCTGACGGGGATTCCTCCGGCGAAGTGCAGGGCACTGCCGATCAATTTGTCCATCCATGGACTCCTTGTAACTTTCTGAGTCCTGGCCCAGAATTCCTCCATGTCGATATGCCCCAATTCTGAATCTCTGACGTCCATGCTGCATTCGGCCTGTGACTCGGGCATTCTGACCCTCTGATATTTGTATTTCATTTCTTCCTCCGTAAGCTTAGCCTTTCCTTTCGGTTTGGTGGGTCTCCTGCTGGATGTAGACATATGTTCTTTCGAACTCAGTTGCTGATCTGCATGAAGAAGAAGCGAGACCCAATCCGAAAAGGTTGAATTAGCCATTTGATCTTCCATTGGAATGTCAACAGAAGAAAGAGTTAGTTATTATTAGGCTCAGGGTGCAGGGCGCATGAAAATTACAGCTTACAGGGCTAAATAGGTAAGTCGCACAGGAAAGGCGTGTTGCAAAGGTTAAACTGGTGCCAAAGGCGCATGGCGCGTGCATACTGCAGATTGCATTTTATAAAAGGCGCATGAAAACATTGTGTTACATAGGGACAGGATGCGCCCTTTGGCGCATAGACTTTTCATGTTGCACTGGGATTTGGTGCGCCCTTTGGCGCATGTAAGGTTTGTGTATCATGAGCTTTTCGTGCGCCAAAGGGAATATGGCGTGGCGCACGAAGGGTTAACGCAACATGATGTTTCTGCAAGGAGGGATGCGCCTGCGCCTTTATAACTTCACACGGCGCAGATAAAGCCGGTGTTGCATAGATGTTGGGTGCGCCATTGGCGCATGGAAATAGGATGCAGCAAGGAAGGTTGGCGCGCCATTGGAGCGCAAGTTTAGCGATTGCAGCAGGCAAGATGGGTGTGCCAAGGGCGCGGGTTTTTATCATGTTGCAAGGGGGACAGATGCGCCATGGGGGCGCAACTGTTTATGATGTTGCAGGACGCACCGATGCACCCAAGGGAAAAACAGTCCTCTTTTCTCCATTTCTTTCTTCATTTGTTTTAGCAGGGTTATTGGGCAATGAAATGGCTCATCAAAAAGGAGATAAAACCATGCTTTTAGACAGGTTCCCCTACCAGCAGATCTGGACAGAGGGGGGGAGGGATATGGGAAGATAGCAGAAGGAGGAGGATCTTGATATTTCAAACTTCAGGCACAAACTAAAACCAGACCACCAAGCACAAAGAACCAAAACGCAAAACATGAGAAAGAGAAAAGAACCTCTCACCTGGACAAATAGCGAAAACTTGTAACGGGTCCACAAGGCGTTGAAAACAACGAGGCAGGGGCTGACAGGCTCAGAAAAATCACGTGCTCAGCGAATAGTGAAAATGACATTTTGGGCACGCAAACACATATATATAGGTGAGCTGGTCATAAATGCGCCACCCACTTTTTAAAGGGCACATGAGAGTTGCTGTCGACAGGGAAAAGCGTGCGCCCTTTGGCGCATGAAAACGTTTTCCAGCAGGAAATTAAGCGCGCCTTTTGCGCACCAAAAGCTATGTTGACATGAAGTTATGTGCGCCCTTTGGCGCACCAAAACATGGCGCAACAAAAGTTGTGCCAATACAAAGGCGCATGCGCCTTGGCGCACGCAGGGAAGGCTCAACATACTTTGGCGCACCAAAAGGTGTGTTGACACTGAAATTCATGCGCCAAAGGGTTTTAAAGGGGGGGCACCAAAAGTTGGTGTTACATAGGAGTTTCATGCACCCAACCAAAAAAGGCTCAAAAGACTA
Source organism: Taxus chinensis (assembly GCA_019776745.2). NCBI lineage: Eukaryota > Viridiplantae > Streptophyta > Pinopsida > Cupressales > Taxaceae > Taxus > Taxus chinensis. Next base: position 30,674,346 of record CM034152.1, read on the forward strand.
TGTTTGAAAAAACCAGATTTCCCGGGAAGGGATTTTACAACGTTTCGAACGCAAGGGATCCCTAACGAGGGATCGGAACAAAATTTTGGTATGGTTATCGGTAAAATTGCCCTTGTCAATTTTACGGGATAACAGCTGGCTCTTTCTGGGGACTATCCCTGAGCAAACTCGGGGGTAGAGAATCCTAGTTCTCATGTGCCTATCCATTGGGTAACAGAGTTAAAAACAAGGGCGACCGGAGGGAGAAGAAAGGAAACACACAACAAACCAAAAGCAACCACACGACGAAAGCAAACACACAACTAAAGCAAACTGTACAAAGAAGAGAGCAAGCTCTACTTCCTAAAAATTTTCAGATGCTGCCCGCTATAAGGAAGCGGGAGCTCGGTTCCATCCAGATATGAGAGATAGAAGCTATTCTCTCCGTTGAGCTGTTTGATCTTGAAGGGCCCTCTCCACAGGGAATCAAACTTTCCGTGCATGCCCTTTGGCTCTCTTCGCTTGTCCCACAAAAGGACGAGATTTCCCACTTGAAAATCTCTTTACTTGGCCTTCTTATCAAAAAGTCTCTTAACTTGATTCTGATGTTCAGTGATCCTGTCGACCACCCTTACTCTCTTTTCTTCAAGTTCTGCCAGATACATGATTCTCTTTTCAAGAGAATTTTGGAAAGTTTCGTCTTCGATGGCTTGTGCCAAACACAGAGCAAGAAGTTCTGCAGAAATGGGAAGCTCGGCATCAGTGCCATATAACACTTGAAAAGGTGACATGCCGAGAGATCTCTTGGGAGTAATACGATCGGCCCACAAAGCGTCGTACAAAGACTTGTGCCACATTCGCTGATTCTCATCTACTAACTTCCGTATGATGGTCACCAAGTTCTTGTTACTGGATTCCGCCTGACCATTTCCCTGAGGGTAATAGTCTGAGGCGTGAGCCAAAGTTATCCCATATTCATAGCAAAAACTAATAACTTCTCGTGAGGAGAAGTTAGAAGAATTATCAGCAACGATTTTGTTTGGAACGCCAAACCTGACAATGATATTTTCTTTAATGAAATTGCAAACCACCTCAGAAGTGGCATGCTTGACAGGTATGGCTTCCACCCCACTTGGTGAAGTAATCCGTTGCTGTAAGGACATAGCTATGTCTGGCACTTGATTGAGGATTGAGTGCGCTAATAAAATCAATTCCCCATTTCCTGAATGGTTCATTGATAATGACCGGCCTTAGGGGAAAGGCAGCCAGCTTGGGCTTGCCGACGAATTGCTGGTAGGGTTCACACTTCGCCACCCAGATGGCTGTATCTTGAAAGAGCGTCGGCTAATAGTACCTGGCTCGAATGATCTTGTGTGCAGTTACGGAGGAAGAGAAATGCCCCCCACAGGCTGAATTGTGAAAACTTTCAAGTAGTTTTACTTGCTGGGGTTTGTCAACACATCGCAAAAAGATGCCATCTATCCCACGTTTATATAAACCATCATCCCAGATGACATACTTAGCCGCTCTGAGCTTTAAAGTGCGCTTCTCCTTTGCAGTTAGGTGCATTGGGCATTCGCCGTAGGTAAGGAAGAAAGCGATGTCAGAGTACCACTCATCACTAGTTGCAACAAATAGAACCAGAGGGAGAGAATCAGGCTCTTCCTGCCGGTCCTGTGTCTCGTTGGCAGAGTCACCCCTTTTATCAGGGTTTTCTGAATCTTTGTTTTCAGCCATTAGCTAACATAGGCCCTTGCCCCTCACCAGCTTGGTTGGTTTAATATCCCGGTCATATTCCTGGACCTTTGCGATCCAATTTCCTCGCAAGCTTCCTAACTCCTGCTGAGTTAGGATTGATTTCACCGCCGTGTCAGGGACCAGCACCACCGTATGTGAGTTTAGAATGTAATACCTGAAATTCTTCACTGCTTTGACAATGGCGAAGGCATGCTTTTCCAGTTGAGTCATTTTTAGTTCGTGAGGCTTGAGGGGAGAACTCATGAACGCGATCAGGGATTCAACATCCTCCGAGTTCTTTTGCATTAAGATTGCGGACACAGTATGCTCAGATGTGTAACTATACATGATGAAGTCCTTGGAGAAATCAGGACATACCAAGACTGGTGCATGAGCAACGGAAGCTTTTATTTCTTCAAATGACCTTTTTCCCTCTTCACTCCATCTAAAAGTTGGTGACCCCTTCATCATGTTCAATATGTGACGGGTCTTCTCAGCAAAGTCAGGATTAAAATGCCTGAGAAAGTTCACCTTTCCAAAGAAAGAATGAACACCAGTCTTGCTTGTAGGGAGAGTAAGGCTTTGAATAGCCTTAACTCTTTCGGAATCTATCTTTGTTCCTTCTTTGCTAACCACATGCCCTAGTAACTTCCCTTCCGTGACTCCAAAAACAGACTTTTTTGGATTTAGGGAAATCCCATGTTCTCGGCACCTGGCCAACACTTGTTCCAAATGATCACAATGATCATTTCGTTTTTTAGAGAACACGGTTAAGTCATCTAGATAAACCACAATGACTTTCCCCATCGCTTTGACATCGTCTTTCAACATAATGTCATGCTGAACGTCCTTTGGCTTAAAGGAATTTAGATCGGCATAGGACCACGCTGACACGTCCATATATTTTTTTAGCAACTTGACAAATTTTCGCTTCTCCTCAGGCGTGCAACATTTGCCAATGTTCAAAAATTATGGGTGCTCTATCGAACCTATATTGACCGGTTCGGTTTCCGGGGATGAGTCAGGGTCATCCCGCTTCTTCTTTTTTACAAAACGGTCATGCCTATCGAATAGGCGCTCCAGAGAAACCAGGCCCTTCAGAATTTTATTTCCTTTGAGCTGACATATGCCATCGTTCCCTTCGGATTCATCGCCTCTATCGGTGACTGATTCACAGCAAGTGGAAGTAGATCCTTCAAAGTGCAATTCTTTAAAATTTTCTGCCTTTTCCAGAAAAGCAATGAGTTGATTATCGTCGTTGAACACCTGCCAATGCTGAGAATTGTCTAGCACACTCGGGCGGAAAACCACCTCAATGGTGTACTTGTTTGTTTTCAAACCTGGGTGTGGGAGCATGAGGGACGCTGAAATGGCCAATGAATCGGCCATGTCATTATGAGCCCTCGGTATGGATTCTATTGAAAAAGCATCGAATTCTTCAATGCTGTCCCATACCACATTACGGTAATGCCTGAGCCTCTCATTTTTTACTTGGTAAATCCTTTTGATCTGATTTACAACTAGCTCCGCATCACCTTGTACTTTTAGATTTTTAATTCCTCTTTCTTTTGCGGCTTGTATACCAAGTAATAGAGATTCATACTCAGCAGTATTGTTAGTGTTGAAAAACTGCAATTTGAAAGAGAGAGGAATTACCTCCTCTTCGGGAGATATCAGCACAGCCCCAGTGCCACATCCACTAGTCGCGCAACTTCCATCAAACTGCAAGGTCTAGATCTCATTAAGATCCTTTCCCTGAACGAGAACACCCGTTTTATCCGTCTCGGTAGATAAGAAGTAGTTCCCCATCCCTGATGATTCAAAAAGGATTTGGGCCTTGGGGTCTTCAGAGCTGGTAACAAAGTATTTATTTTGTGATTCTGGCTCTAAAGTTTGCATTACACCTTTGAATGGAATTCTAGCTTTAGACCAGTCCATATGAATTTCTCCACCAACTTCGCTGCAAAAAATTCTTCCTAGCAATATTCCATAGGCTGCCGGAATGTCAGCAACGAGGACTGTCATTTTTACTCTTTTATCTGGGAAAGCCACAAACGCAAATTGCGCGTCTTTGATTTGGCCAACCAACGGAACCTGCTTGGTTTCCAATGAATAACATCTGCCGAAAGGCTTGGTAAGAGTGAGGCCCAAAGCATGGGCGACTTTTTCCGGCATGACGTTATCGGAAGCTCCGGAATCAATTATGCAGTTACTCAACTTATGGCCATTGATTAGGAGAGAGAGATAGAAAGGCTCTATCTTGCTTGACGCAGATGTTGAAGCAACATTTATGTGGGATTCGGGGGGAGTGGAAAGGATTCCTTTTGGGGAAACCTGCTTAGATGCAACAACTTTACTCTGAATATATTTGGTCAATCTTACAAGATGTTCGGGGTTTGACTGAAGATACTCAGCTTCAGACATTTAGATCTTGGTCTTTTTTACATGATCTATGATATCAAATGCGGCCAAGGGTTGCGTTGGTGAAGGAATGAGTCCCTCACTTCGCGACAATGGAAAAGGATTGGTGGCCTTGGTAGGAATGTGAGAGGATTGATTTGGAGGAGAGATAGGGGGAAAAGATTTCTTTGTAAAATATTTTCCAGGGAGTTGAGTAGGAAGAGGATTACCTCTTTTAGCAATGATCGGAGGCGCGTTTGACACGGCCTTCTCCTGCTGGACATGGGCAGCAACTTCCGCTTCTTTTCCTTGCGAGCAAGTAAAAACAACATATGACTGTCTGCTTGCATATCCCTGGGTACCCTCTTCTTCATCAGATTCTTCCTCATCAAATTCCATATACCCGATAGTAGAGTCGCTAGCCGGTTCACCGACATCTTGATCATCTTCACCTTGAGACGAAGGTTCTTCATAATACTGCTCTTCTTCTTTGATTTCGGCCAGAACGTTGACCGGAGGAGCCTCAAGCACCAACTGCGGAGCAGTTGTAGGTAAGCGCGGCCTTTGTGAAACATTGTTGGGAACGAAATTCCTCCCCGGAATATCCCGGTACGAGGAACTGGGGGAGGCCTGGGCCAACTACTTCTTCAATGCAAGCAAGTCATTTGCCATCTTTTGAAAGGATGGATCAGACGAAGTAGTGGGCGAAGGGCCCAAAGATTTAGGCTTGGCTGATTCCTTTTTCAATTCGCTGGATATTATCAGATTATCCTCTATCCAAATGGCAGCGGCTTGGGCGAGAATCAAGGTGGAAACTCGCTCTTGAAGGAGTAAGAAACTAACTTTCGATCTCATAGCGTTTACGAAGAAGCACTTTTGATTTTCCGACGTTGGAAGCATGGCAACGGGGACACGGTTGATTAGTGCATTGAACCGGGTGACAAAATCGCGCATGGTCTCATTTGCCTCTTTCTTCAGGTGAGTGATCTGTGATAATAATGCAAATGCATCCTTTGAAGGCTTGTATCTGTCTTCGAAAGCATCCCACAAGGTGGCCCAACTAGTAATAGATCCGGCTGGCAAATGCTAAAACCATTCAGCCGCAGGTCCTTGTAGGGTTTCCAGAAAAAGGTGAACCGACACATCTTCGTGAGTCACATCCAAAATACTGCATGACATGATGAATGCAGATATGTGGGAATCCATGCTTTGATTTCCGCTCCCGTCGAATTTGGGAAAATTCTTTCAGTTTCCGTGAGGGAGCGCGTGAACTGGATGTGGTAAGGCCAAAGGACCCATGGCGTTTCTCCATGGTACCGCCATCTGAAAAGCCGGAAAGAGAACATGAGCTGGAAGTGTGGTTCCGCTGAGTAGCAAGGCACTACAAAGGGATTTGGATGCCCCCTGTGAAAGAATTTTTCTTCGTGAAGGTGAGACACTCCTGGATGTCCGGCTAGCCAAGCTTAGCATTGAAAAACGTGCCAGTGTCACGCTGAAATTGTGCCTTTGAAGTAGATCGAAAGTAGGATCAGCTTCTCCACGAGCTCTCCTGCTGCGCGTAAAAGGTTCACTCGCCAGTGTACCTTCCAGATCTGTAACGTTATGGCACAGATTCAAACTTTCTTTTTTTGGTTATACTTGCTGATTTTCTGGTTTTTCTGATAAAAACCAGAAGCAAATACTTTTCTAAATATTTAAAACTATCCTCTTCAGAAAACCGATTGCGGTTAATGACAAATAACAATGAGGATAAGATGGCAGGCAAGAATAGCAAGCTGATTTTCGGATCTGATTTTGACTTTTTTCAGAGCGTTTCAAACTTTTAGCAAACAGCCAAAAATACAGATCTACGGAAAAATACTAATTTTTATAAAAACTCAGTGAACTAAAGATTTGTAACTAGGCTAGATCTATGGATCTCAGAAGAAAATTTTCGATTCAGAGAAAAATTTGCAAATTTTTGGATTTTTATCAAAAAGTTCAGATTTGCAAACAGGCAGCGATTTTCTTATTTTTTCTGATTTTTCTATCTTACCACCATCATAGATCTGACAGATCTATTCGTTCCCCAGCAGAGTCACCAAAAACTGTTGGTCTGAAAATCTGTCGCCTGGACAGATCTATGGATAGACGAGCCAACAGTGTGCAGGGCATAGCCCCTCTTTGAGTCAGCAAAGCGAAACTGGTTTATTGCTATTCTACCAGCAGGAATCTTATGCAAGTCTCACAGATTCTGCCTTCGGGGGTTTGGGATCTCATCCCAGTAGGGGTGTTTCCGACTGCGAAAAGAAAGGAAAGGAAGAGGGGATGAAAAAAGAGCAGGTCCGAAGGAAGAAAAGAAATGAATTCCAAAGCAGAAAGGTCAGAAGGTTTATGTTTTGGGAATGGTAGTAAACAGAGCCAAACCTACTTGCATAAACGAGCAAAGCAATACTGATGATGAATAAATGACAATAAAATAGAAGCAAATTTAACAGAATAAACACATAGATCTGACATAAGAAAGATCTGATGCAAACAACACGCGTATTCAGCACAAAGTCTAAATATTGTATTGATAATTTCTTCTGTTACAAAAGCTCAAAGTCTTTTCTCCTCACTTCTACTTTTCATCTGAAAGATATTCATCCTTGAATACAACAAGTATTCCAATATATATAGAAGAGGAGAAGGAAAGAAGGCAAAAAGGAGCCAACAACTATTTACAAAGATATTTACAAAATATCTAAAAGTCATGTTAACTTTTGACAACTTGATGGACGACATCATCCCATGATAAAACATGGATGATGTCATCATTTGCATCAACATACTTTAGACATTCCAACAAGAAAGTTAGAGAAGAGAGAGAAGAAGAAGAAGAAGAAGGAGGAGGAGGAGGAGGAGGAGCAGCTACTCGTCGTCATCATCCTGTGGCCGAAAGGGGGTAGCCTGCTTTTGATGCTGCTCAGGTGACGAGATATGGAACTGAGCGCGGTATTCCAAAAACTTGTTAATTATTGGCCCAAGTTGATCCTGAGAAGGATCCTTGTGCCTATCGCTTATTGCCTCACAAGTCTCCCGCTCATCTATGAGCTTCTCTGGGAGTTTGGAAAAGTCCTTTTCCGCCTCAATGAGGAACCCGACGAAGTCCCTACAGGCCAGCAGGTTGTTGATAGATTCAGTGTCAAATGTGACCTCTGGCCCCGTTCCTTGAGAAGCGATCTCCTTAAAGATCCGGATGGTTTCATCAGCTGACCTTAAGGTAAAGGAAGGAGTGAGCAACCCTGGAGACATGTTGAGAACAATTCGCTCCATTTGATGCATTGTATCCAGGGCCTCTTCCTTTACCTTGTCAATCTTTTCTAGAATAAATTCTAGCTGATCCACCCGGTAGTCCAGAGTGGACATGATTTTGTTGAGGGCCCTTGGATGGCCGAAGATGCCGAACTTGACCAGATCTTCGACTGAACAGTCGAACATTTGTTGGAAGGCCTCGTGCTACAGTCTAGCATGTTCCAGCTCTTCTGATATGGGCCCTGCTAACGCTTGGAGTTCTTTATTTGCCTTACTGATATTCAGGTATAAGTCAGAGAACTCGGCGATCACTTTTTCACTGTCTTTGAGGATTTGGCTCCTCCAAGCAGAAACGGCCATACCCTGCTCGCCAATTTTGGCATATTCGTTGATTTTCTCCTGGCTGAGAAGCTCAGAAGTCTCGGCGGTAGTTGTGGGAGGCGCACTACCCATCTTCTGTAAGGCTTGGAGTAGATATTTGTTTTGCTCTTTTAGTAGCCTTTTCTCTTCTTTTGTCTCTTGAAGCTTTTGACAGAGGGCGTCAACCGCGGAAAGAGCTTCCCCCTGGAGACTTTCAGAAGATGTCCCCATTGTGACTTGGGTCACAGTAAAATCTGTCGGAGACAGATCCTTTTTCTCTTTGAGGGGATCGGGGTATGCAATTTCCATGATTCTCTCACCTGCAGCACTTTTAGAGAAGCGTGTAACAGGCTTCTGCTTCTTCGCCCCTTTGGCTGGGATCACTGAAAAGTCCATCGGAGCAATGGGAACTTTCCTCTTTTGCTGGCTCAGCTGCTGAGAGATCCAGGCTGGTCCTATGGAAGAAGGACCAGAGACAGAGGAGGAGGCAGCTACAGTAGAAGAGGGGAAAAACGTGGAGACACGCAGCGGCGGCATTGAGAGAATAGCCGAAGAAGTGTCCACGGGAGGAAGGGAAACTGCAGCTGCGGAAGACATAGGAAGGGAAGGGAGCCCAGAGATGAGGGAAGAAATGGAGGAGGACAGATCAGCGAGGGAAGAGAAGATAGACGAAGAAGTAGGGGAAAGAGTAGAAGAAGGGACAAAGGACACAACCAAAGGGATGGTCGCTTCAGTCACTTGAGGAGGGGAAGGAAGAGAAGAAGAAGGGATAGAAGAGACCTCTGTTGTGGTAGCAATGCTGACATCCTGAATGGATGGGCCTATGGGACTATCCTCTGCTGCTTCTTTCTCTGGCGAATCTAGAGTTATTACCTGTTCTGGTGCTGCGTAAGGAGGACTCTCAGGGGCTTCTTCCTGAATGGTGCTGGATTCACCTTCTACACCTTTGCCTTTAAGCTGCTTCTTAGATCGTGGAGGCGCGTTGCCCAATGGGGATGTTGTGAAATCAACCCCGAGGTAGATTAGGCCGTTCATCCGGCACCAATTTTCTGTCCTCCGCAAAGTCTCCTTGACCCTCTCCTCAATTTTCTGAGGAGCTTTAGTTCTATCAATGGCCGGAAAGGGCCAATCGTCCCCATCTGTATCAGTATATACCTTGTCTACTTCATCTTCTGTTGTTTGGTAGCCTTTGGGGACAATGGCTACCCCATATTGGATGATTTCTGCCAATGCTAGGCGAGAATGATCCTTTCTTCTAAGCTCTACCTCATGGAGGACGTCAATATAAATATCCTCGATCTGAGGAACATGGATTGGATCAAGCTTTGCCCTTGGCAGGCAGCTCCTTGGGTCGAAGGTAGGCCTGGCTGGGAAGTCGTGTTTCAAATTAAGTAACTCCAGCTCTGCAAACATTTCCTTCACCTTGTGGTGGGTAGAGCATGTGTATCGGCCCACTGTGAGGGGGAAAGGAGTTCCACCCTTCTTCCTTTTCAGGCATTTTTCGTGGTATGTGATTAGCTACCTTGACAGTTCCAGCAGAATCAGCTTAGGCCCAGCATACCTTGGTAGCCTGGTTGGCTCTCCCAAAAAGTTGGCAGCCCTCAGATAGGTGAATGTGGAAAATTGGGTGAACAGGGCCCCCCATTTCTCCATGGCTGCCACTATGTTTTTGGTCGTACGACCATGAGTCATGTTCGGCCTCAGCAGGCAGATGATGTGATAGAAAAACACATCGTTAACTTTTGTGAACTGGGAGATGCTATTCTCCAGCTTCAACTCTGGGTAGTACTCATATATCTTGACTTGAGGCCAAACTCCACTCCTCGTTAGGCCTGGATAATCCCTCTCCGACGCTGCAACGTAGACCACGTAGGAGTTCATATGGAATACTCCCGTTGTGCTAAATTGTTGTAGCTGCTCGGAGATGGTGCTGCTTATAATTTTCCCCCAGCAAAAGCACTGATCAGGCAAATTCTTGTTCATTGTTTCCAAGTAGCGTAGCATCCATTTATGGAAGTAATGGGCGTCAGAAAGCCCGAAGACCCTACTCAGGAAGGTAATGGTATCGCTGAGCTCTTCTGAGAAGTCACTGTGGTGGATAATTTGGGCCCACCGGGTTACCACCTTCTTATTTTTCAGATATACTTCGTTCATTAGCTGCATACATTGGTCTTCATTGTCTTCCCAGGCCTTGATGCACTCTGCTTGGCTAACGGCCACAAAGTGCCGGTGGTGAGGGATGCCGAGTATGATCTCAAAATGACGGGCAGTGAGGTTGATGACTACCTCTCCCTTGCTGTTTTCGACACACCTTGTGTCTTTGTTGTAACTCTGGGCAACCACCATCATAAATTCATTGTTGACGGCGCTGACGGGGATTCCTCTGGCGAAGTGCAGGGCACTGCCGATCAATTTTTCCATCCATGGACTCCTTGTAACTTTCTGAGTTCTGGCCCAGAATTCCTCCATGTCGATATGCCCCAATTCTGAATCTCTGACGTCCATGCTGCATTCGGCCTGTGACTCGGGCATTCTGACCCTCTGATATTTGTATTTCATTTCTTCCTCCGTAAGCTTAGCCTTTCCTTTCAGTTTGGTGGGTCTCCTGCTGGATGTAGACATATGTTCTTTCGAACTCAGTTGCTGATTTGCATGAAGAAGAAGCGAGACCCAATCTAAAAAGGTTGAATTAGCCATTTGATCTTCCATTGGAATGTCAACAGAAGAAAGAGTTAGTTATTATTAGGCTCAGGGTGCAGGGCGCATGAAAATTGCAGCTTACAGGGCTAAATAGGTAAGGCGCACAGGAAAGGCGTGTTGTAAAGGTTAAACTGGCGCCAAAGGCACTTGGCGCGTGCATACTGCAGATTGCATTTTATAAAAGGCGCATGAAAACATTGTGTTACATAGGGAAAGGATGCGCCCTTTGGCGCATAGACTTTTCATGTTGCACTGGGATTTGGTGCGCCCTTTGGCGCATGTAAGGTTTGTGTAACAAGAACTTTTCGTGCACCAAAGGGAGCATGGCATGGCACATGAAGGGTTAACGCAACATGATGTTTCTGCAAGGAGGGATGCGCCTGTGCCTTTATAACTTCACACGGCGCAGATAAAGCCGGTGTTGCATAGATGTTGGGTGTGCCATTAGCGCATGGAAATAAGATACAGCAAGGAAGGTTGGTGCGCCATTGGAGCGCAAGTTTAGCGATTGCAGCAGGCAAGATGGGTGCGCGAAGGGCGCGGGTTTTTATCATGTTGCAAGGGGGACAGATGCACCATGGGGGCGCAACTGTTTATGATGTTGCAGGACGCACCGATGCACCCAAGGGAAAAACAGGCTTTTCTCCATTTCTTTCTTCACTTGTTTTAGCAGGGTTATTGGGTAATGAAATGGCTCATCAAAAAGGAGACAAAACCATGCTTTTAGACAGGTTCCCCTACCAGCAGATCTGGACAGAAGGGGAGGGATATGGGAAGATAGCAGAAGGAGGAGGATCTTGATATTTCAAACTTCAGGCACAAACTAAAACCAAACCACCAAGCACAAAGAACCAAAACGCAAAACATGAGAAAGAGAAAAGAACCTCTCACCTGGACAAATAGCGAAAACTTGTAACGGGTCCACAAGGCGTTGAAAACGACGAGGCAGGGGCTGACAGGCTCAGAAAAATCACGTGCTCAGCGAATAGTGAAATGACATTTTGGGCACGCAAACACATATATATAGGTGAGCTGGTCATAAATGTGCCACCCACTTTTTAAACGGCGCATGAGAGTTGATATTGACAGGGAAAAGCGTGCGCCCTTTGGCACATGAAAACGTTTTCCAGCAGGAAATTAAGCGCGCCTTTGGCGCACCAAAAGCTATGTCGACATGAAGTTATGTGTGCCCTTTGGCGCACCAAAACATAGCGCAACAAAAGTTGTGCCAATACAAAGGCGCATGCGCCTTGGCGCACGCAGGGAAGGCTCAACATAATTTGGCGCACCAAAAGGTGTGTTGACACTGAAAATCATGTGCCAAAGGGTTTTAAAGGGGGCGCACCAAAAGTTGGTGTTACATAGCAGTTTCATGCGCCCAGCCAAAAAAGGCTCAAAAGACTAAGTTTGAAAAAACTAGATTTCCCAGGAAGGGATTTTACAACGTTTCGAACGCAAGGGATCCCTAATGAGGGATCGGAGCAAAATTTTGGTATGGTTATCGGTAAAATTGCCCTTGTCAATTTTACGGGATAACAGGCTGGCAGCTCCACTGTTACTGGCAATTGAGCTTCTACTCCATATACCACTTGAAAAGGAGACATTCCAATGGCTCTCTTAGGTGTGATCCTGTCTGCCCAAAGAGCATCATAGAGTTTCTTGTGCCAGTTTTGTTGAGACTCATTAACTAATTTCGTTATTATGGTCACCAGATTTTTATTAGTGGATTTTGCTTGTCCATTTCCCTGAGGATAGTAATCTGAAGAGTGAGCCAGAGAGATGCCATATCCATAACAAAAATCCATCATCTCAATTGAAGAAAAATTTGAAGCATTATCTGTCACAATCTTGTTTGGTACACCATACCTTACCAAGATGTTTTCTTTGATGAAACTGCACACCACTTCAGAAGTAGTACTCTTTACTGGAATGGCTTCTACCCATTTGGTGAAATAATTTGTAGCAGTTAATACATGAGTATGACCAGCACTAGAAGAGGGATTAAGTGTTCCAATGAAGTTCAAACCCCACTGTTGAAAAGGTTCTTCAATTACAACTGGCTTAAGAGGCAAAGAGGCCAATTTGGGTCTACCCACGAAAGTCTGACAAGCCTCACATTTATCAACCCACTTTGATGCATCCCTGAACAAGGTAGGCTAGTAATATCCTCCACGAAGTATCTTATGAGTAGTGACCGTTGATGAGTAGTGCCCTCCACATGCCTGATCATGAAAAGCTGAGAGTAGATTTTTTTGTTGTTCCTTGTCCACACATTTCAAAAACCTTCCATCTAACCCACGTTTAAACAAGGCGTTTTCCCACAACAAATATTACACTGACCTTAGTTTTACAGTCCTCTTTTCTTTGGTAGTCAAATGAGAGGGGCATTCTCCATAGGTGAGAAAATGAGCAATATTAGCATACCATTCGTCAACTAAGCTAAGAAACAGAATGGTAGGAAGACCAACTTTATTTTCCAGTAACTCATCTCTAGCTCCTTCAGCGATGATTTCACACAGGCCTTTGCCATGGACAAGCTTGGTTGGTTTGATGTCAATATCATATTCTTGGACCTTAGCAACCCAGTTCCCTCTCTTGGATCCAAATTCCTGCTGCGTGAGAATTGACTTAACAGTTGTATCTGGTACTAACACCATGGAGTGAGAGTTGAGAATGTAAAAACAAAACTGCTTAACAGCTTTAACCACTGCAAAAGCATGTTTTTCCATCATGGTGTATTTTAACTCATGATCTTTCAGAATATAGCTCATAAATGCAATTGGGAGTTCGTGCTCATTAGAATCTTCTTGAGTCAAAACAACAGCTAAGGTGTTATCTGTGGCATATCAATAGATAATAAAATCTTTGATAAAATATGGACATGCTAAAACATGAGTTTTAGCAATGGCTCTTTTAATGCCTTCAAAGGCTTCTTTCCCTTCAGGAGACCAACCAAACGTTTGTTTGCCTTTCATCATTTGGGAAATATTCAAAGTTAACTCTACAAAATCAGGGATGAACCTTCTCAAAAAGTTGATCTTACCAAAGAAAGAGTGCACACCCTTTTTGCTGGTTGGGAGAGGAATTTTCTGGATAGCTTGGACTCGCTCAGGATCAATCTTCATACCATCTTTGGAGACGATGTGCCCTAATAATTTCCCCTCTGTGACACAAAAAACAGATTTTTTAGGATTCAAAGAGATCCCATGTTCTCTACATCTTAGCAGAACTGTCTCCAGGTGCTGAAAATGATCTGCCCTTGTTTTAGAATACACAGTCAAGTCATCAAGGTATACAACAATACACTTCCCTTTCAAACTTCCAAAGGCCATATCCATAGCTCTCTGAAAAGTTGCACCAGCATTAATGAGCCCAAAAGGCATCCTTCTGTAAGCAAAGGTACCCCAAGGGGTAGTGAAAGCCGTTTTGTGCTGATCTGTAGTATTAACTTCTATCTGGTTATATCCTGAGAATCCATCAAGCATAGACAACATTTCAGATCCTATTACTGCTTGCAAGACCTGATCCATCATAGGTAAAGGGTAATTATCTTTCAAGGAAGCCTGGTTCAGATTCCTGAAGTCAACACAGATACGAATCTCACCATTTTTCTTTCTAATGGGTACAATATTGGCAATCCATGTTGAATGATGGATAGGAAAAATGATTTTGGCTTTCAACAACTTCTGTATTTCTTGAAAAATGGTGTCAGCTATTTTAGGATTGTATTTCCTCTGTTTCTACTTAAAAGGCTTAATTCAAGGTTTGAGAGGAATAAAATGCTACATATCTTTTGGTTGGAAAGCTTTTAAATCTTCATAAGAGTAAGCAAGAACATCCTTATGCCTCTTTAAAAAATCAATTGCTTTCTTCCTCTCACCTGCTGTGCAACATTTTCCAATGTTCACGAGCTTAGGGTCGGTAGAACTCCAAATATTAATTTCGTCATACTCAGCTGATTGTTGAGGTCCAGTAGAAGCTCTAGACTTTACATACCTGTCGTGTTTATCAAATAGTTCCTCTAAACTCACCAATCCTTTAGGAATCTTGTTTCCCTTGAGTTTAATGCATCCATCCTAATCCGTTTCTTCTCCTTGGGTAGCTGCTTTGTCAAAGGGCACACTTTCACGAGGCAAGTTATCACTTCCTTCAAAGTATAGCTATTCAAAATTATCTTTGAGTTCTAAGAAAGAAAGCAAATGTTGATCATTATTGAAAACTTGCTAGTTATTTGTATTATCAGGTACACTAGGTCGATGGATCATCTCAATGGTGAACTTATCTTGGGAAAAGTCAACATGAGGTATAAGCAGTGACCCAAAGACTGCTAATGAATCAGCCCTGGTATTCTTCTCCCTAGGTATTGCTTCAATGGAGAAAGCATCAAGAAATTCAATGGAATCCCACACTTGATTCCTGTAATGTTTCAACCTTCCATTTTTCACCTGGAAGAGGTTTCTAACTTGCTTTACAATCAATTCTGCATCCCCACGAGCTAGAAGATTCTTCACACCTTGTTCTTTTGCCACTTGTAGTCCAAGAATGAGAGCCTCATACTCTGCTGTATTATTGGTATTTTCAAATTGCAACTTGAATGAGAAAGGATGAAGGCTTCCTTCAGGTGACACCAGTATGACACCAGCTCCAGAACCAGTTGAGGAACAACTTCCATCAAACTCTAAAATCCAAACACCATTAGGATTTTTAGGTGACACTTTGGGGAGTTGGATTTCTTCAGGAGACATAATCATGTAGTTGCCATGCCCCATATCCTCATAGAGTATTTGTGCTTTAGGATCCTCCATTTTTTGTACAATATATTCAGATTGCTTCTCAGGTAGCAACTTCTTCATTTTTCCATTAACAGGTACGAGTGCATGTGACCAATCCATTTGAATTTCTCCACCCACATCCTTACAGAAGTTCCTGCTTAGCAACATCCCGTATGAAGGAGGAATATCTGCTACTAAGATAGTAGCCAAAACTTTCTTCTCAGGCAAAGCAGTAAAAGCCACTTGTGCATCTTTAATCCTTCCGACCAAGGGCACTTCCTTGCTCTCCATAGAATAACATGATCCATAAGTGCGTGTGAGAGTTAAACCTAAGGCATGAGCTACTTTAGTAGGCATGACATTGTCTGATGCTCCTGAGTCTATGGCGCAATTACTGAGCCTATGACCAGCTATAAGAAGTGTCACATAGAATGGTTTGATTTTGTCACTAGGTGAGGTGACAGCAGCTATCAGATTAGGTTGTGGTGCAGAAGAAGGAGTGGGTAAAAGGCCTTTAGAGGTAGTTTTAGAATGGGAATTGACAAAGTGAATCATTTTAGTGAAAACCTTAGGATGGGTTTGATAATATTCAGCTTCTGAGATTTGAACCTTAGTCTTTTTCAGGTGATCAATAATATCAAATGACCCAGAAGTGGATGGGCTATCATCATTTGAAATCTTAGGTTTATCAATTTTAGGGGAAAAAGAAGTAACTTTAGTAGCAGAATTGATAGGACTCACCTTTGGTGCAGATGAAATGGGAATAGGAGATCCTCTTTTTGCAATAACGGGGATAGTTGTCGGCTGCTCCTTAGATTTCTAGGTGGGCTGCATCACTTTCTCCCTCTGATTTGTCTGCTCTCGAGTCATGACAGCGTATGATTCGCTATTCATGTCTGCTACTACTTCGTCATAATCATCCCCTTCGTCAATGCCTTCAGTGGTGAAGAAATTAACTCGAGATCCCTTAAATTCATCTGCTTCATCATCAACCTCTTCAACAAATTCCTTGCAATCTTCATTAGCCTCATCATCCTCTGGTTCCTCAACTTCACAGGTTGCATTGACAGGAACTTTAATAGGAGGTCCTTCAAGTGCTAGCCTTGTTTGAGCAGCAGGCAAATGATTTCTGGGCTGAAAATTCCTCCTTGGAACGTCTGCATAGGGAGCATGCTGAGCCAATTGTTTCTTAATGGCAATGAGATCATTTGCAAGTTTTTATACCAATGGATCAGTATTAGGTCCAGGAGTGGAAGAGGAGGAAGAAGCAGATTTAGATTTAGAAGGGTCTCTCCTCAACTTCCCTGACATGATTAAATCATCTTCAACACTAACAGAAAGAGTTTGATCCTCGGCCAATGTTGCGAGATTAGCCCTTCTTAGCGCGTAACTAACTTCAGGTGATTGGGCATTTAGGAAAAAACATTTTTGAATTTGATCTACAGGTCGAGTATTTGCCGGAATTTTGTTAATCAACCTGTTGAATCGGGCCACAAATTCTCTCATGGGCTTTGGTGAATCCTTCTTTATTTGAGAGATTTGGGCTAGCAAGGCATGCACATCTTCTGCTGGTTTGAAATGGTTTTCAAACCTAGTTCTCATTGTGTCCCAGCTAGTGATAGCACCAGCCGAAAGGTGATAGAACCAATCAGCAACATTATCTTGTAAAGTCTCAACAAAAAGTCTTACAGAGACATCTTCATGTTCAACTCCCAGAACTCCACATGCAACTATGAAGGCTGCGATGTGTTCATCAGGATGCACTTTACCATCGCCTTTGAACTTAGGGAAGTTCTTATGGTTACCTCTGGGTAACTCATGCAAAGGCTGAGGAAGGGCTAGGGGCCCGACACGATGACCCCAGGGAAGTGGTACCGCCATTCTTGGAAAAATGGCTTGAAGAGGAACTGCAACACCAGCAAGAATCAAAGCTCGAAGATTAGGACTGATTGACTCTGAAGGAATACCACCCGTAGGGATTCTATCTTGAACAGGTGGAGTACTTGTTGAACGAGTCTTTCTATTTCTTGTTGAAGGGAAAGGAAAACCCTGCTGCTCCAAAAGCTGGAATTGAGAATCTTCAATACCAAGGGCCCTTCTCCCTCGAGTAAAATGTGGAGTCGCTAGATCAAAGGATGACCAAAAATTACAGAACTGGAATATGATTCCCCAGCGGTGTCGCCAAAAACTGTTGGTCTTCAAATAGGACTTTACAAAGAGCAATAGTCAGGGGACAAGAAGTCCCTCCTCTTTAATGGGAGAGGTTCCCTTATCCAGAAACGAACCTATTTACACATATACAAAACATGATTTTCTTGTTGAACTTGGATATTTACGAAAGTGTTTTCTATAAGGATCATCAATTACAAAAGGACTGAGGAATGAGAATACGAGAATGAGCAGAAAGGCAACACTCAGAATTATAGATGACAGAATAATTCCTTATGCATGCGAAGATACAGTGAATTGAAATAAGATCATTTGTATCATACTAACAAGATGAAATTTGAAAGACACAAAGTTCTATCAATAACATTCGCAAGAATACAAAGCTTCTTAATATAATATAGACAAATGATCTTAACAAGATTAAATGAAAAGCTTCGGGATAAAAGAGATCAGATAGAAGAAGAATGAAAAGCCCTTCTGTATTGATTTCTTTATGATTTATTTACACTTTCAGAAAATAATCCAAGTTCTTCCTCCTTCAAAATGACAAGGAGAGGCCATTATATAGTTTACAATTCAGTTACGCTCGGTAACTACTTCTTTTAACTAAAGATTAGTTAAGGATTGCCAATCACAATACCTCAACTAATTACAATAAATCCGAGAAAAAGAATTGGAAGAGAAGAGAGGAATAAGGAGAAGAAGACAGGTGCTTATGACTGGGAGGGACCCACTGACTTCAAAATCCACTGCCTGAATCTCTTCAATGCCTCGGCTATGTCTCTGCCATGTGTATATTGGTCAATTCGCTCGAATCAGGGTTGAAAAGAGCTCCACATGAAAGCACTATATATGCACATTGCACAGAGATTGGGAAACCACCAGCGAAAGCCAAACTGTTGTCATGAATCATCTATGTCATTGGCGTAGGGTTTGCGTCTATCATCCTCGACCAAAAATCACTAAAGTCAAGATGGCAAACTTCACTGTCCCCGATATCGGGAACGACAGACTCTAGTGGTGAGATTTGTTCTTGCCCCTGAAATTTGATCTTCATGTTGGTAGTAATCCAGAGAGCAGAGCTGCAAGCTATACTTGGGATGAAATGCAAAGGGAATGGATATGCGCACAAGGATTTATATTGCAAAGGTTTGAGCAAAATATAGCAGGAAAGCAGTGTGCAAAACGCATAGGGGGTTCACTCGTTATATAGCCATTTAGGAGAGAGAAAGGCAATGAATGCGCATTTAATACATACTAATTTGAAAAGCAAGGTATTCGAGTAGAGTGGGAAAAATTAGCACACATAGCACTTTGGTTCATTTGGGACATGTGGGATGCGAAAGCGCGAAGTACGTGGCTCGGCCGATTCGAGCGAAGTGGGGAAAAGACGCACAAATGCTTTGGGACACGCGGGACAAAAATATGCAGAGTACGCAACTCGGCCGAATCGGACGAAAATGGAACAACTGGTCCAGGCGAACTTGGGACATTTGGGACAAAAAATTCCAACGGGCCCGAAAAGAACAGAATTCGGGTAAACCGGCCGATCGGGGAACAGAGGGCCCAATTGAACTTGGGACACGCGGGACAAAAATGTCTGACAAGCCCGAAAAACACACAAAATGACCCAAAAACGCAGATTTTCTCAATTTCTTTGGCTTTTCACATTATCAGGATAACAGAGAAGACACTTAACCTCAAAAATTTTAAATTTTCACCTTCTTAAGAGCAGGGGAATTTTGAGTGGACAACACCTCCCACACGATGGAGCCGGGTATACACCCAATCGGGCCCAACGACATATTAAGAGGAAGTGACAACGGGAATTTCCTGGGAGGTCACCCATCCCAGAATTACTCTGGGGGCGGCGCACTTAATTGCTTGGTATCAGATATTCATGACTTGTTGTCACACCAAAAACTCAAACTAATGGTGGAGAGGTATCTCATCGTGTTAATCAGCTGCTACGCCAACACCCTCCCGCATGATGGAGCCGGGTATACATCCAATTAGGCCCAACGACATATTAAGAGGGAGTGACACCAGGAATTTCTCGGGAGGTCACCCATCCCAGAACTACTTTGGGGGCATCGCGCTTAACTTCCTAGCTCTGATACCAAATGACTTACCATCACACCAAAATCTCGAACTTATGGTGTGACAGCAAGTCGTGTAGCTCTGATACCAGGTAGTTAAGGGTGGCACGCTTAACTGCCTGGTATCAGAGATGCACAACTTGCCATCATACCAAAAGCTCGAACTAATAGTGGAGAGGGATCTCATCATGTTAATCAGTTGTTACACCAACAGATCATTAATGCCAAAAGAGTTTGTGAGAATAGAATCGGAAATGAGGCACCACGAAGTAGTTGCACTCCAATGGAATCGTGAGAGCTCCAACGATAGCAAGGAAAAAATTGATAAGTAGTGGAAGAACTTGCTCAACAGAAACAAAGCTTGCATAGAGGAAAGACAACGGAGTGTCTTGGTATACTCATAAATGAATAGAAAAGGGGTACATATAGGGTGCTTAGTAACCCTAGTGCATGACACATGTGAAACCCTAAACCTACCCCTAAACCTAACCCATGTGAGATGACCCTCCAACATGAGAGGAGGACACATAGGATAACTCACACTAACACCCCCCCTTCATCAAAGCTGGGGTAGCAGTTGTGATGAGTCAGACGGAAGAGAAAGAAACTCCTAAACAACTAAGAAAGATGGTCAATGGGTTGCCTCGCGTCAAGTTTTCTAAAGGTCTTTGTGAGGGTTGTACCCTTGGAAAGCATCCTTAAAAGAACTTTGACAAAGGAAAAGCCTGGAGAACCACTTGTCCCTTGGATCTTGTTCACAGTGATGTTTCTGGTCCATTTCCTTCTCCTTTGTTTACTAGAGCTCTTTATGTGCTAACCTTCATTGATGACTATTCGTGATATACTTGGGTATATTTTCTTAAGCTTAAGTCTGAAGTCTTTGAACATTTTCAGGAATTTAAGGTTCTTCTTGAGAAACAGGTGGAATGGTCTATCAAGGTTCTCCGAACCGACAATGGAGGTGAATATGTAAACAATAGGTTCGTGGATTTCTATACTTCTGAAGGGATCTCTCTGCAGCATACAGTTGCTTATAGTCCTTCACAGAATGGAGTCGCAGAAAGAAAGAACCATACTCTTAAGGAGATGGCCACTTATATGATTCACTCAAAGTCTCTTCCTCCGCAGTATTGTGCTGAAGCAATGAATTGTACAAATTACATTCAGAACCGTGTTCCACACAAGGCAGTAATAGAGATGAAACCCTTTGAAGCCTGGTTTGGACGCAAGCCTGATGTTGAGTACTTTCGAGTCTTCAGATCCAAGGCTATGGCTCGGATTCCCAAGAAGAAACGCAAGGCCTTGGAACCACAATCCAAACCTTGTATCTTTGTAGGGTACCCTGATGGCGTGAAGGGATATCGATTGATGAATTCTACTTCTCATGAGCTATATATTGAGAGAAGTGTTAAGTTTGATGAGTCTTCTTCGACTTCTACTTCTCCACCTATTTAGGTTCTTCAGCTCGCTGATTCAGATTCTGACTCATCAGATGATGATAATGTTGAGCGTGCTCCTCTTTTGGATCCTCCCGACCATCAGACCCTTGAGTCTTCTGATTCTGACAATAGTGATGACGAGGACTATGTCCCTTCTCACTCAATTGAAGAATCTTCCGACTCTGAGCCTGATCCTCCTGGTCCCCTTTGGGCTAGGAAAACCTTGCAGAGTGCTAGAGATTTAGTTGGAGATACTTCGGATATGAGACATACTCACTCAGATTTCATTGGACCCCACTCTTTCTTCACCTCTGCTTCTGATCCACAGTCTTTCCGGGAGGCTTTTGGTATTCCTGAGTGGGATTCTGCCATGGATGAGGAGTATTCCTCTCTCATAAAGAACGATACTTAGGATAACAGCTGATTAACACGATGAGATCCCTCTCCACCATTAGTTCAAGCTTTTGGTGTGACGGCAAGTCGTGCATCTCTGATACTAGGCAGTTAAGTGCGCCATCCTTAACTACCTGGTATCAGAGCTACACGACTTGCCGTCACACCATAAGTTCAATCTTTTGGTGTGATGGTAAGTTGTTTGGTATCAGAGCTAGGCAGTTAAGCGCGTCACCCCCAGAGTAGTTCTAGGATGGGTGACCTCTCGGGAAATTCCCGGTGTCACCTCCTCTTAATATGCCGTTGGGCCTGATTGGGTGTATACTCGGCTCCATCGTGCGGGAGGGTGTTGGCGTAGTAACTGATTAACACGATGAGATCCCTCTCCACCATTAGTTCAAGATTTTGGTGTGACGACAAGTCGTGCATCTCTGATACCAGGCAGTTAAGCATGCCGCCCCCAGAGTAGTTCACAGGAGGTCACCCAATTAGGCCCAATGGCATATGGATCCCTCTTAGGGATCTCATCATGTTAATCAATCAGGATCCTCTCGGAGGTCAATGACATGATGGTCACCCAATCAGGCCCAACGATGTGGTGGGCCCAGAGCTCACGTGGTTGCATCCAACTTCATCGTGTGGGGGTGTGTTGGTGTAGCAGCTGATTAACACGATGAGATCCCTCTTCACCATCAGTTCGAGCTTTTGGTGTTCCTAAGTGGGATTCTGCCATGGATGAGGAGTATTCCTCTCTCATGAAGAATGATACTTGGGATCTCACCACTCTTCCGAAAGGAAGAAAAATCGTTCGGTGTAAGTGGGTGTTCCGAACAAAGTATGGAGTAGATGGAGATGTCGAAAAGTTTAAAGCGCGATTAGTAGATAATGGTTTCTCCTAGATAGCTGGGGTTGATTATATAGAAACCTTTGCTCCGGTTGCGAAGATGACTTCTATTCGACTGACCCTAGCCATTGCCACAACAAACAGATGGAAAGTCCATCAAATGGATGTTAAGAGTGCCTTCCTTCATGGTGACCTAGAGGAAGAGATCTATATGGAACAACCTCTAGGTTATGTCCAAGATTCCTCCCTCGTTTGTAAGTTAAAGAAGTCTCTTTATGGCCTTAAACAAGCCCCTCGGGCTTGGTATGCCAAGATGGACTCCTTCTTACTTACATCAGGGTTTACTAGGTGTCACTCTGATCCAAATGTTTATATTCTATGGCAAGATGACTCCATACTCATTCTTGTTCTATATGTTGATGACTTGTTGATCACATGCAGCTCTTCCTCTATTATTGATTCTGTGAAGATTCCCTTAGCCAACAAGTTTTCCATGACTGACTTAGGTCTGCTTCATTACTTCCTTGGGATCCAGATTTCACAATCTGACTTGGGAATCTTGATTTCACAACCTAAGTATGCTCTTGATTTGCTAGCTCGGTTTCAGATGTCTGATTGCAAGTCTCCTCCTCTCCTTTTCTTTCTGGGGTTAAGTTGGTTTCAGATTGCTCTACTCCCTTGGTTGATGGTAATCTTTACTGACAGTTAGTTGGGAGCTTGATCTACTTAACTCACACTCGACCAGATTTATCATATGTTGTTGGGATTGTGTCCAGATTCATGCAGGAGCCACATGAGCTGCACTGGAAAGCAGCTAAACAGATCCTTCATTATGTTCGTGGCACTTATGCTGATGGCATACACTATCATGGAGGGGTTGATATTGATTCTGATTGGGCCGGTGACTTAGATCATTGGAAATCTACTTCTGGCTACAGTTTCTCTCTTGGTTCGGGTCCTATTAGTTGGTCTAGCAAGAAGTAGAATGCAATTGTGATATCATCTACAAAGGAAGAATACAGAGGAGCATTCAACGCTACCACAGAAGCTATTTGGCTACAGGGTATTCTGACAGAGTTTGGCATCCACTTTCGGCAGCCTACCATTATCTACTGTGATAACACGAGCACTATCTCTATTTGCAGAAATCCAGTTTAGCATCAGTAGAAGAAGCACATTGAGATCCATATGCACTTCATACGGGAGCTTATTCATGATGGTTTCATCGACGGAAATTCCTAGTGTCACTGCCTCCTAATGCCGTTGGGCCTAATTGGGTGTATACGTGGTGGGCCCAAAGCTCACGTGGTTGCATCTAGATTCATCGTGTGGGGGTGTGTTGGTGTAGCAACTGATTAACACGATGAGATCCCTCTCCACCACTAGTTCGAGCTTTTGGTGTGATGGTAAGTCGTTTGGTATCAGAGCTACACAACTTACCATCACACCAAAAACTCGAACTGATGGTGGAGAGGGATCTCATCGTGTTAATCAGCTGCTACGCCAACAAATCAAGGATGAAACGACTAAAAACATACAAGGATCATATAATACATAAGGCATAGCCCACAAATAATAACAAATAATGGTAAGCAATAAAAAATAAAATGTAACAGATAGCCATGGTTGTATGGATCATGCAAGGAAAATGCTACACTTGAAGCACCTATTAGCATGTTAAAAAGATAAATAGTATGCCAAAGTGTATAAAGCAGTGAAAAGTAAGTGGTGGTAGCTAGAAGTAATGAATTATGTAATAATAAAAAGGTTTTAATATGTGTAGTGTGAGAGTAAAAATTGTAGATGTCCTCAGGAGCCTCAGCGGACCTGTGAGTGATGACGTATGGACCAATCCAATTAGGGGAAAATTTTCCACGTTTACTTCATTCTAACTGAGTGAAATTTTGATTTTCTTTAAGAACAAGATCACTAATTTTAAAGTCACGTTATTTGATATGTTTTGTTATATGCTCGTTTAATGTGTTCTTGATAAAACTTATGGTGTTCAAGGGCGATTAGAAGTTTTTCATCTAATAGTTCAAGTTTTGATAGACGGTCTTGTCAATATTCTTCATCAGGGATGAAGTCCTTAAGTGATACAAGAAGTGATGGGATTTTAACTTCAAGAGGTAAGACAAATTCAGAGCCATAGAAAAGTGAATAAGGTGTAGCTCTCGTAGGAGTGTGGATGTTAGTTCGATAGGCGCAAAGGAAAAATGGGATTTGGAGATGCCAATTCCTTTCTACATCATTTATTATTTTCATGAAGATTTTGTAAGTTTTTTATTTGAGACTTCGGCTTGTCCATTTTCTTGGGGTTAATATGGGGATGAAAAGCTGAGTTTAATGTTTAAGGTATCATAGAGCTTTTTAACTTCTTTATTTTTAAAGGATTTTCCATTATCAGTGATAAGTTTATATGGAATGCCAAAACGACATATAAGGTATTGATATATGAAATTGATAATATGTCCCGACTAGTGGATGTTAAAGGGATAGATTCAACCCATTTAGTGAAGTATTCAGTAGCTGTGATAATAGAGTGATGTTGTCGAGATGATTTAGGATTAATAGTACTAATAAGGTGTAACCTCCATTGAGAAAAAGGTCATAGGTCCTTAGCAAGTTGTAATGCTTGACTAGGGACATGGATGAGATCTGAATGAAGTTGACATTTAACACATTTCTTAATGTATTCACAACAATCATGGGTGATAGTAGGCCAGTAATAACCTAATAGTATGACATATTTGGCGATGGAATTTACACTAAAATTTCCTCCAAAAACTCCATCATGGACTTCTTCGATTTCTTTAGTTGACTCATGTTATTTGAGGCATGTTAATAGGATACCACGAAAACTACATTTGTAAAGGATACCACCGATAATGACAAAGAAAGTGGCATGTTGAAGAAATGATCGTTTAACATTACGTGATAAGCCATACGAAAATTTTGATTTGACAAGATAGTCATAAATATGAGTATACCACAAATTAGTTAGATTATCATCAACGATATTACTAAAAGGAAGTTCATTTTGATGTGAAGGGTGATAAAACCATTGAATGAAGATGGATACTTTAATGTTGTCTTTTGACTCTTCAGTTTCTAATGGGATGAGGGCTCTGAAAGTGGCAATTATATCTGTAAATTTGTTAGAAGATCATGGGATGGTTTGGATAGTGTAGTGATCAAAAGCACTGAGGAAAAAATCAATGTTGGCTTTATATTTTTGTAATATTTCCTTTTTACACTGATATTCTCCCTTAACTTGACTGATAACGAGCTTTGAATCTCCATAGATGTCTAAAATGTGAACACCTAGGAGAATTGCAGTTGTAAGGCCCATGATTAAAGATTCATATCCTGTCATATTATTAGTGCATTCGAAGTTAAGTTTGAATGATAATGGAATAGGAATTCCCCAAGGAGGTATGATAACAACACCAGCCCCTCCCCCTTGCTGGAATTCATAACCATCAAAGAAGAGAGTCATTTTGATAGGGATGAATTCATATTTGTCGACATTGTTGATGGATTCGTCTGGAAAGTATTCATGAGGAAGTTGATTATTGGGTAAAGGATTGTTGGTGAGTTGGTCTATAATGGCATGTCCCTTAATAGATTTTTGTGATGTGAACTAGAGATAAAACTCAGTCATAAGCATAAGCAATCATATGATATGATCACTATAATATGGTTTAGAGTGTATGAATTTGGGTGGATTGAAGCTAGTGACAACATACATTTTGTGATTAAGAAGGTACTGACACAACTTGGAAGTGGTGAAGTATAAAGCAAAACTTAGATTTTCAAATTCAGTGTAACGGGTTTCATATTCATGGAGTGTGTGGCTGATATAATATACAAAATGTTCACGAACCTGATTATCGTGGTGAGCGAGCATGGATCCAAGAGCATGTTCTAAGTAGCAGGTTTGGATGTAGTGGCCTCGGGTGTTTTGGAGTCAAGTTTCTTATAGCCTAAACCATAGTTTTAATAAGTTTTTAGGGAACATTAGATAAATAAATCATGTGTTCCTTGTTCATAATGGCCTAGGCCAAAACCTCTCTACACACAACAGTGAAGATACATACGAGAAAAATTTGGATTATCTAAATTTTTGAAGTCTAATGTGAAAGGCATGGCATGGTTCTGATTAATAATATGAGATGAAGGATAGTCAAGTCCCCCATGGGAAAATTTTGTTTTGAGATAAGTGGGACCGTAAGAGATAACATCTCCTACATTAGGGTCATATGTGGGTTGTTTTTTAGGGAGGCTGTAAGTCTTTGGTGAAGTAATGTGATTAATCATGAGGAGACGGTATTCTCCCAACGTGAGGCATTGTACGACATCATTAAGGGACGAATCATCTGGTAGTTTAGAGGAAGGGATGAACGTGCTAGTTGATTCTTCATTAGATGATTCAGGCATGGACTTGTGAACAAGTACATCATTCAGACGATACATCATGTAACAATCAACGAAAGGATTTGGATCTGTAGGAATGGTGAATGTATGACCTTCATGTTCATATTTAAGACACCGATGGAGAGTTGATGGAATGCAACACATGGTGCATATCCATGGGATTCCTAGTAATATATTATATTGAAACTCTCTTTATATGATGTATAAGATTTCTAGTAAGGTTTTGACACCGACTTTAAGTGGTAGAATGATGGTGCCTAATGTGGGTGTGATAGTGTCATTGAAGGAGCACAGTTAGACATGAGTTTGATAAATAACTGTGTTGGGAAGCTTAAGTTGATTGAAAGTGAGGGAGGATATAATGTTAATAGCGGCACCACTATCAATCATGACCCATTTGATACATATGTCATTAATTTGGGCAGTGATGAAAAGTGGTAAGTCATGATCCTTTTCTTTAAGAGAAGGTATTTTGGATGACTCGAATGATATGGAGGTAGATGTTTTGAGGGCTCCTAAAAAGTTTGTAAAGGATGAAGGATCATCTGAAGGTATTGTTATTAATCAGAGGGCTTCAATCATGGCTTGTTTATGGAGAAGTGATGTTTGTATTAATTCATATAATGACATTTTAATGGGAGCTTGGTGTAATTGGTTAATTAAAACTTTTTGTATCGCAGTGGATGGTGAAGGTGGTGTGGCAAGGATGAAAATCTTAGTTTTGGGTGACATTTTTTGACCAGATGTTTCAAGAGTTACATGGATGGACACTTTGGGTTTATTTGATGGATTAGATATATCTGGAGGTGGAGGTATGGCTATGAAAATTTTACCTTTCTTAGGCTCAGATCGTTGTGTCGTAATTATGTGAAAAAGTAGTGATATGTACGACATCGACTTAATGGGAAGGATTTTTAAACATGGGTTCCTTAGTTTTTGAAAAATATGATGACGATGTTGATGTTAATGTTGCATGTGATTCAATAGGTAGGAAGCCAAATTTCCTAGTTTTTGTGAAATCAGGTGAAAGGCTTTACAATTCTCGATGTAATGACCTTGTGTTCTATGATAGTCACACAAGACGTTGAAATCATACCAAATGGGTTTCCATCCTCGTGGATTTGATGCTTTTGGTGGTGGTAATGTTATGAAAGATTTTTGAAGGAGGTCATCTAGATTGGTAGTATAACGTCCCTTAGGTGATGATGTAGATGGTAATGAAGTTTTGGGTATCTTATATTCTAGTGGCAATAAGACATTGATTACATGTTTTTGAGTTGTTTGTTGTTGATGAGTCCTAGATAATATAGTGAATGGGGAACAAGGACCTAGTGGGGAAGATTGATAAGTAGACCTTAGATGTGGAATGGAAGGATGATTACTAGGAATTGAAATGACCCTTCTAGGAGGAGGTGGGAGAAAAGGTGGAGGACTGTGAAATCGATATGATTTAGGGAATGTAAAATAAGGAATTTTGAAAACTTAGACAATACCTTGTTTGTGAGGTCCTTTCGTGGTTTTGGATAAGTTGGGTATTTGTTGTCTATTATTGCACCCCTTGTAAAAATAGAACAACTTAGACTACCATAGACTTGGAGTAAAGGCCACAAAGATTTGGAGTATGCCGTGACCAAAGATGAAATGCCATTGAAGTTTAAACAGGCTGCGAATGCAAATTGGAAGGCCGCGGGTTAAAGAAAAAAGACCACGAATGATGATTCAAAGCCACACAAAAATAATAGAGACAGTGGATCAAAATAGAGTAGTTGAAACCACAAAATCATTTCAACATGTCGTGGTTGAAAAGAAAAATCTGCAGCTAAGGAGATAAAGCCTTCAAAGTCAACGAAGCCACGGATAAAAGAAAATCCAACAGGCCGTGGGGTGAACGATAAAAGGAAGTCCATGGATAAGGAGATAAAGCCGTGTTGTAATGGAATCCATGGAATGAAGAAGAGAGTTAGTAAAGCTACAAAACATAAGAAAGAACCCCAAAAGTCAAAAGTTGCGCAAGAATGAAAGGAGAAAGCTGCGTATAAAAGGAAAACAACAATTTTCCGTTGGAGACTAAAATCACCATATCTTTTGATTGGATGATCTGATTTTTGCAAACCTTAAATCAATGGAAAGATCTTAATGTCCTATATACATTGGAAACTAGGTTTCTTAAATTTATCAAGGATAGATATTCATAAAGGTGGAATAATTCTCCAACATGCAAAGGTGCAGTTGCAGGCGGCACAACTACCAACATTTAATGCAGTATGGGCACCCATCTTTTCTCCAATAAGGAAATGGCGTGTTACAATGGATAACAAGAGGCATCTAGATTCTTTCAGGGAGTTTATTGATTGTTATTGGTGGTTGTAAATTTGAGTTCAAGTTTCCCTCTCTTTTTCCTCTTCTTCTCTCCTTTTTCTATAAATGTAAGAGATATTCTCAGTAAAGGATATCTCTCTTTGTTGTAACGACACTATGTCAAAATTGTGGCCGACTTCCTACAATTTTCTGACCTTCTTCCATGATTGTGCATCTTTTGATTAATAAAATCAGGTTTTGTGGCTATCTCTCTTCCCTGGTCTCATGTTTTATTTTTCCTTACCTCTCTGTTCACATTTGTTGGCATGTTGTGTGTTTTCCTTACTTTCATGATCCATTTCATGTGTTGTTTATGTGATGAAATTTGGATCTACATGGTTCTTTTCTGTGGCACACATTTTTTACCCTCTCACCCACATTTTCTTTTCTTCTTTTTCCCTTGTGGGGAGTGATTGACCCTTTATTGGTGCTATCGTTGTCCCTCTTAGCTTAGGATTTCCACTTTTCTGCATTTCCTTCTATCCCTGGCCCCTTGGTATGTTAGTTTAGGATTTTATTTCAGTATTAGGAGTAGTGTTAGCATTAGGATAGTTAGAGGAATCCGACCTTCTCTGGAGGTCTGTCTTAGTTCACAAGTCCCACAACTAAGAGACAGTCCCATGTTACAATTTTGAGCTCCAATAGTATGGATGTAGAGGCAGTTGTTGACAAGGGAAGAGGGGTTTGAATAATACGATTAATGTGATCCAAATGAGTTGTGGATTTTGTAGTTTTGGAATTGGTTGATGTAGAGGTAATTGATTTTGTAGATGGGGGACGAATGGGATTCATAACTATGTTAGGTGGAGGGTTTTGTTTCATAAATTTTTTAATAGGTATCATAGTTACATTTGTAGACTATGGCATAGATCTGGATATAAATTCAATAGTGACAAGTGACAAAGATGGGAGAATAGATTCAGTGGTATTTTTGATAGATAATATTTTTTTAGATTTAGGTTTAGGTTCATTGGGTATTGTTATTGGTTTTTTGGATGCAGATATTGGTTCAATAGGTGTGGATGTTGCTTCAGTAGGTGTGGATGTTGGTTGAGTAAGTGTGGATGTTGGTTCAATAGGTGTGGATGTTGGTTCATGAATGGGTAATGTCTTAGTAATGGTGTTAATGGTATGAAGAGCATGAACAACATTTGTTTGTGGTTTATCAGTGGACGGGGGATGATTTGGTATTTTATTTTTGAATAGGTTGAGGTTTTGATTTGGGGGTGCATTCAGATTATCCAAATGAAGTTCACGCTTGTCAATCAAGTCTTGAAGAACATTACAGAATGTACGAAACCATTCAATGTCATGTCCTTTGACCCTATAATATTTGTAATATTCATTATCTTGATACCAAGTGGGATCAGATATAGACGTATCGATAGGTCGAATGGATGGGAGAGTTATCATATTTGTAACGAGTAACTTATCAAAGACCACATTATAAGTCTCTCCTATTGGTGTGTAACTACGTCGTGGATGAGAATGTTCGGTAATAAGATTTTCCTTGGGAGTGGACTTAACTACTATAGCGTTGGTAGATGATTTTGATTTTTTGGAGCTAGAGGATGACTTAGATAAGAACTCAATTCATGGTTTTTTAGGGCGAAGCTTAACTCGACCATCTTCTAAAGCTCATAGATCCAAATTACGGGCCATGGTAAAAGATTTTTCGAAGGTCTAAAATGATTAAATTTATAATATTGATGAAATATGTTTGGAACATGACCGATAGAATGTTAGGAAATAAGGGATAAAAATATGCGGAATAATCCCTTACAGAATCGCAATAGTAGAAACTAATATGCAGAAATTATTACAGATCTCAAATAAAATTATAGAATAAAATAACACAACACAAAGAGACAATATTTAACGTGGTTCACACCAATTTGGGGCTACGTCCACTAAGAATCACTTGCTCAGATTTTATTACAAGCCTCCACTCTCTCAATACAATACCTAGATCTGTTTGGAGCTATGCTCAACAAACTCTACAGAATTCACACCCGAATTCAAAACACATTTGCAATACATTTGCTTGTACATCTATCATATGCATAAGACCATATAAATAGACAACTGCTTAAGTATTTTTACAAAACCGTGGGTATCAAAACCATGGACAAAACCCGTCCCATAAACATATGGGTAAAAAAAACTCGCCCATATGAGAAAAGCACATTTCCCGATATTTCGCGTGCATTTTTTCGAGGCCAAAAAATTTACTCTTTTTTTTTTTTTTTTTCCGGGGGCTGCGCCCCCGGACCCTCACTCAAGACCCGACCCGGCCCCAAACCCCGAGAAGGATACATGAAAAGTGTACAGTACTCTTAATGTACAGTCTTCAACACTTTCACACATGAAAACAGGCTCCGCAACCTAACAATCTCCCGCTTGGAGACTAGTTTTCCTCTGAGCAAGCTTCTCAACCCTTCACTAGTTTCTGTGAAGACCAACCAAAGCTGAACACAACTTTATTTTTTCCCCTTGTGACCACCCTTGGTCATCATGTCTACAGGATTTTGACTGGTATGAATCTTCTCCAACTTCAACTTCTCTTCCTCCAAAGTTGTCCTGATGAAATGGTACCTTAACTATATATGCTTTGTCCTAGAGTGGAAAGCAGAGTTCTTAGCTAGGTGTATAGCACTTTGACTATCACTATGCAGCTTACATTCCTCCTGCTTATACCCCAAATCCTCAAGAAATTGTTGTAACCAAATCATCTCTTTGCTTACCTCTGTGGCAGCAACATACTCAGCCTCTGTGGTTGACAAAGCCACCAGCTTATGTAGTCATGAAATCCAGCTCACTGCTGTCCCACCTACAGTGTAAATATAACCTGTCGTGATCCTCCTGCTGTCTACATCTCCAGCCATGTCTGAATCTACATAACTATGTAAAGTGGTGTTTGATCCATTGTAGCACAAAACTGTCCCCATGGTCCCTCTCAAATACCGAAGGATCCACTTTACTGCTTGCCAATGCTCTTTACCTGGATCACTCATAAATATACTCACAGCTCCCACTGCATGGGCAATATCAAGCCTAGTGCATACCATGGCATACATCAAACTGCTAACTGCTGATGAGTAAGGTACCTTAGAAATTTGGTTTCTCTCCTGCTCTGTCTTAGGACACTGCTCCTTTGATAACTTGAAATGGCCTGCCAAAGGAGTCCCAACCGGTTTAACATCCTGCATATTAAACCTCTCCAAGACCTTCTTAATGTACTCTTCCTAAGATAAAGTTAGCTTCCGTTCCTTCCTATCCCGAGATATCCTCATACCAAGAATTTTTTTTGCTGTACCCAAATCCTTCATAGCAAAGGATTCACTTAGCTGCTTCTTGAGTACTTTTATTTACTGCATGTTTTTACCTGCAACCAGCATGTCATCAACATACAAACATAGGATAATATAACTTCCATCCTCAAATTTCTTTGTATACACACAATGGTCAGAATGACATCTGATATAACCTTACTCCATCATGAAGCTATCAAACTTCTTATACCATTAACGTGGAGCTTGTTTCAGGCCATACAAGCTCTTCTTCAGTTTGCACACCATCTCCTCTTTACCTTTGACCTCATAGCCCTCTGGTTGCTGCATATATAGTTCCTCCTCCAAATCACCATGGAGAAATGCATTCTTTACATCAAGTTGTTCTAAGTGCAAGTCTTCTGCTACAACTATTCATAGAACAGTTCTAATAGAAGTCATTTTTACTACAGGAGAAAATATCTCATTAAAATCTATACCTTGTTTCTATGTAAACCCCTTGACCACCAACCGTGCCTTATATCTTTTCTGTCCTCCTTCTTCATCTTTAAATTTGTATACCCACTTGTTCTACAATGCTCTTTTTCCTTCAGGTAGCTTTACTAAATCCCATGTCTGGTTCTCCATGAGAGCCTGATGCTCCTCATCCATGGCTTGCTCCCACTTCTTCCTGGAATCTACCTGCATTGTTTCATCAAAGCTTTCTGGTTCTCCACTATCAGTGAGTAATAAATAATAAAGAGAAGGAGAAAAACGTTCAGGTTCTCTTCTTACCCTAGAAGACCTCCTCAATATAGGAGTTTGGGGTTCCTGTTGAGGAGGTTCCTGAACTGATTCATATGTCACTTTTCCATCCAGAAGATCCTCTACCGCTGCATATTCTTTCTTGGATTCTTCCCTATTTTCCTGCAACTGTTGCTTATACATGACTTTCTCATTAAAGACCACATCCCTAGACCGAATGATTTTCTTGTCCTTAATACTCCAACATTTAAATCCAAAGTCATCACCACCATAACCAATGAAAGTACATTTTTCTGATTTAGCCTCTAGCTTGGTCCTATCATCCTTGTCTATATGAACAAACACCTCACATCCAAAGACTCTAAGAAATGAATAATCAAATTTCTTACCATACCATGCCTCCTCAGGTATGCCTCCATCCAAGGCACTTGAGGGTCCTCTGTTTATCAAGTACACAGCTGTGCTCACCGCTTCTACCCAAAAAGAAAGAGGTAGTCCTGCATGTAACCTCATGCTCCTAGCACATTCCATTATTGTTTTGTTCATCCTTTCCGATACCCCATTCTACTGTGGAGTTCCTGGAACCATCTTTTTCCTGCAGATTCCATTCTTAGAACAGTAATCATTAAATTCATTGCTGCAATACTCCCCTCCATTATCTGACCTGAGACATTTTATCTTAAGACCTGTTTCATTCTCAACCAAGGCTTTCCATTTAACAAAAGTGTCAAATACATCAGATTTATTTCTAATACAATAAACCCAAACTTTCCTTGTTGCATCATCAATAAAAGTAACATAATAACTTGAACCCCCAAGAGATGATACTTGAGCTGGCCCCCACACATTAGAATGTACCAACTCTAACTTACTCTCTTTCTTCGTAGGTCCAACCTTGAGAAACCTTACTCACTTCTGTTTCCCATATATGCAGTTCTCACAAAAATCCAAACCTGTTTCTGTATATCTAGGCAAATTCTTCTTTATGATGTTCATGCCCTTATGGCTCATATGACCGAGCCTATAGTGCCATAATGTTGTATCTGCATCTGAAGCCACAAGATTACAATCATTAGTACTATCAATGGTTAAATACAAGGTTCCAACCTTCTTACCTCTTGCCACCACAAGAGCACCCTTGGTAACCTTCCAAGAGTTAGCTATAAATATCACAGTACAACCATCACTTCCCAACTGCCTTGCCGATATCAAATTTCATCTTAATGCAGGCACATGTCTGACATCCTTCAATATCCAAGTATTCCCATTCTGCATCTTAACATGAATAAAACCTTTTCCAACTATGTTGCAATGCTCATCATCACCAAGAAAAACATGCCCAAAATCTCCTTGAACATAATCAACAAAATAATGCCTATGTGGAGAAGCATGGAAAGAAGCCCCTGAATCTAAAACCCAAGATTCAGTAATATTGTGCAAAGAAAGAATCAAAGCATCCTGGTATACATTACCCGATGCCACATTTACCTCCTTGTTTTCTTCATGTTGTTTCTTCTTATCCCAAAGCTCCCAACAGTCCTTCTTTGCATGCCCAAGCTTTCCAAAATTCTAGCATACAATCTTGTTCTTGGATTTTGACCTTTCCCGATCTTTTGATTTTCCATGGTTTCCTCTATTCTTTTGTCTCCCTCTAGTTTCCACTGTCAAAGCATTCCCTGAAGTAGAATATTCTCCAGAGATTTTTCTTCACATTTCCTCACTTAGAATCACCCCTACAACATCCTCAAACTTCAACTTCGAGTTAGCTGGAACCGAGTTACTTACCGCCATTACCAGGCTATTCCAACTCTCAGGTAAAGAGCACAGAATTAATAAAGCCCTAACTTCTTCATCAAATTCTATTGTAACCAAAGCTAGCATATTCACAACCGTATTTAAATCATTTAAATGATCTTCTACTGAACTATTCTCAGACATCTTCATATTAAACATATTTTTCATTAAAAATATCTTGTTAGAGGCAGAGGGTTTTTCATACAACTTCCCTAATGCATCCATTAGATCTTTTGTAGTCTTTTCCTTTGAAACATTAAATAATACCGAAGATGCAAGACACATCCGGATCGTTCGAAGTGCCTTCCGATCCAAAAAATCCCATTCCACATCTGTCATACTCAAGGGTTTGTTCACCTTCTCAGACAACGAAGTATAAAGATCCTTCTGATAAAGGTAATCTTCCATCTGCATCTTCCAAAGACTGAAATTCTGCTCGTTGAATTTATCAACCCTAGATCTTCCATCATCTGCCATAGCTCCCACTCAAGCTAAAAACTTTCCCTGTGATTCAACACTTCAGCAAACCAAACCAGGCTCTGATACCAATTGTTAGGAAATAAGGGATAAAAATATGCGGAATAATCCCTTACAGACTCGCAACAGTAGAAACTAATATGCAGAAATTATTACAGATCTCAAATAAAATTATAGAATAAAATAACACAACACAAAGAGACATTATTTAACGTGGTTCACCCAATTTGGGCTACGTCCACCAAGAATCACTTGCTCATATTTTATTACAAGCCTCCACTCTCTCAATACAATACCTAGATCCGTTTGGAGCTATGCTCAACAAACTCTACAGAATTCACACCCGAATTCAAAACACATCTGCAATACATTTGCTTGTACATCTATCATATGCATAAGACCATATAAATAGACAACTGCTTAAGTAGTTTTACAAAACCATGGGTATTAAAACCATGGGCAAAACCTATCCCATAAACCTATGGGTCAAAAAAACTCGCCCATATGAGAAAAGCATGTTTCCCGATATTTCGGGTGCATTTTTTCGAGGCCAAAAAATTTACGCCTAATTTTTTTTTTCGGGGGCTGTGCCCCCAAACCCCTGCTACTGCCCCCAGACCCCCACTTAGAGCCCAGTGAGGATACATGAAAATTGTACAGTACTCTTAGTGTACAGTCTTCAACACTTTCACACATGGAAACATGCTCCACAACCTAACATAGAAAACTTTGATCAATTCAGCTTATGGTAATGAAAAGGATAATTGATTGATTATACCCCTCCAGTGGGCAAAAATATCACTAATGGATTCAACCTCAAACTATTTGATAGCATAAAGGTCATTAATAGTGACTTTTAGGGCTATGTTTATGGAAAAATTATCTAAGAATAATTGTGTGAGTTGTGTGAAGGAGAAAAGGGAGTATTGTGGAATATTATTGTACTAGTCCAAAGTAGGGCCGAAGAGGGACATGGGAAAAGTCCTCAATATGAGGTCTTGGTCATGGGCTATTAGATAATAGGCGTGGTGAAAAGCACGAATATACTGTTGAGGATCTTCCTTGCTATAGAATTTATTTTTTTTGTAGGTTCCCAATGAGGTGGGTATGCTTTGTACAGGACTGAGGAATGAATAGATTCATTGCAGATTTGATCGTAAGATAACACATTTTTCAGTGCAGATAAAGTAGCTTCTGGACAGGATATATGACTCATGAGGGCTCGAAGGGGGTCAGTTTGTGCTAGGTTTTGGCAAGATGAGCGAGGAAGGAATGAAAAATGGCTAGGTTGTGAGTACGCCTAGTACTGTTGAGGGACATTATGCTGGTAAGGAATGTTTTGTTGAGGAACATTTTGCTAATAAGGGACATTTTTTTACAATATGTTTGGTTGTGGGATATTTTTTTATGGGATATACTGTTGAGAAGGAATGTTTTGTTGAAGTGGAATATTCTGCTGAGGAATATATTATTGAGAAGGAATACTCTATTGTGGAATATTTTACTGAGGAATGTTTTGTTGAGGAATATTATAGGTAAGTGGAATGTTTTGAGGAATGTAATGTTGAGAAGGAATACTTTGTTGTGGACTGTTTCATTGTGGAACATACTATTGTGATGGATTAATATAAGTAGGGATATTTTGTTGTGGTATATTTTGCTGGGATGATATACCATAAGTTGGTTGAGATACTAATGGTTGTGATGGTTGAACATATCGATAAGGATTTGGAATGAATGTGGTAGCAAAAGGTTGTGAATAAAGAGGTGGTTTTTGAAAGGGTATAGAAGAGGCAACATAAGATGGTGTTTGTTTTGGAATGCTTTGAGTAGGTGTAGATTGTGACATGGAGATTAATGGCTGCGATGATTGTGATATGTATTGTGAAACATGGTGAGTGTTGGTGATAGCTTTAGTACTGATTAAAGGAATAAATGTCGAAATGGACATAGTGATGTTCTAAATGTTGCTAACTTGTTTAGATACAATAGTAGAAGCATAAACATAACTTATTGTAAGTGTCTGGGTAACTGAAGATGCTAGAGGGGTAGATGATGAAGTACTAGTATTGTTTTGCGGAGGTGTTGAATCAGTATAAATATCTAGTGATGATGTATGTTGTTGGGTGGTTGTGTCATGAGAGGAAACCATATGAAGACTAAAAATAGGAATTGAAGACAAAACTTTCGAAATTTCAGATTGACTTAGAGGTGGATACAAATATATTTATTGAATGACAGGTTGGTAGTTTGGATCAATAAGATGTGAAACCCTAGATGAAGGATCAAAGACATATGGAAGTGGTTCAGATACATATTGTAGGTTTGAATCAATATGGTGTGAAGAACTAGATAAAGGATCAAGGATATTTGAATATGGTTTGGGTTTAGCTTGTTGGTTTGAATCAATGTGATGTGAAAAATTAGGAATACTTAAAAATGGTTCAAGTTCAAGTTGTTGTGAAGAATTAGATAAAAGATCAGGAATATTTGAGGTTGGTTCAGGTCTAAATGGATGGAGTTGAACATCCCTAGCTGCAAGATAAGCATTGAGAATAATGGGGTTTGAATCTAACATTTCTTCAAAAATAAGGTCTCCTCTTTCAAAGAAAGCGGGTTCAGATGACTTTGATTTCGAGCTGGGGGAGTATGGTTGTTCAGTTTCTTCTTGTTCAAATGTATGGAAGATTTGACTACGATTATGACGTGAAGAATGTAAGAGACATTGTCTCATTTCTTCATTATATTCCTCCTCTATTTCATTCTAGGTTCATTCAGCATCAAATAGAGGAGTAGAAGTGATTGGTTGATGGAATGGTTTTTGTTGTTGTAATGGCATGGCAAATACTGGTATAGATACATAAGTAGATAAAGGTGTAGACAACAGTGAAGACAATGGAATAGATAACAGGGTTTATTGGTGGAAGGGTGTGGATAGTGGTTGAGACACATTTTTAGAGGTTTGGTTGCCATCTTGTTTTCAAGTTTGTACCATAATGAACAAACAAACACTCACCTAAAAAATAAACTAAAAGACTTAGTTGCAAACATCAATAAAAATCAAGCAAGATTATTTTTGTAAATTTTATTAATTTAAATAAAAAGAGTGAAATGTGTAAAACAGTTAACAAAGGTCACAAGAAATGGAAAACTAAGGCATATTTCAGGTATGTTTAAGGGTGGAATCCTCAATATACCCGAAGGTATGTGAGGTATGACTCTGTATTGATGTCAATACGGGAATATTATTGTGGCCTACCCCCCCACTTCATGGTTCCACAACGATAAGGGTCTCGGGTGCTTAGCCAATATATACTGACAGACAAGTGATTATACTCGGCCAGAACACCGAGTCAGTTTCTCCTCTTGGTGATCAAATCCAAGTATGTATCCTCTTGGGTGGGAATTGTTTAAATCCATTTTGACGTTTAAGTGGTTTGGTTATGTGTGGGGGAAAGAAAAGTGAATGCAACATATTACCTTCCTTATTAATACTATGTGAAGCAAGAAGGATGAACGATTCGTTTTAAAACCCAAATCACAATATTTTTTTTTATGAAGACAATCAATCAAATAATGCGATACTAAAAGAAAAATATGGATTTAGGACTCACCGTGATAAATGCTCCCTATATTTTTTTAAGATTTTTTTTACAGAAAATAATCTAGCAATCAAGAGAAGCTATAGTAACAACAACCAACAAAACCAGGTTAGCAGAAAGAACAGAAGAAAAAAAAAACCAAGGATTAGTAGGCAACTTATAGAGTAATAAAAAATATCAGGAATCATTGGCGATTACACCAATCAATGTCGATTACCGATCAGTAAACTGGATATGGAAAATTTGATTTTTTGAACGGAAAAAATATGTTTTCGTTTTAAATTTTGACAATAAACAAACAAAGATAGGAATTTGAAATCGTTATCAAACAAGAATCATAGAAATAAATAGAAAATGAAAACTAAAGGGCAAACTACAAAATAAGAAAAAGCATTCAGGAAATCACTGGCGATTACTGTGCAGAGAGCCAAAAATGAAAAACATATGCTATTTTTGATAAAATTAACAATGAAATGAGGGACAACGTCCCACCGGTAATGCCAAGATGTTATGAATAAATAATACCTCTTCAAATTAACCTAATAGGAAAGATAATAAAACTTACCTAACCTCAGTATGGAGGGGTTTAGTGATACCCGTAGATGTGGATGAATGATGTTTGATGGTTGCACTCCGTATATGGAAATATGTAACCTCCTTTCCTACGAGAGTACCTGTAGATCAAAAATACTAAACAAAATAGGATTAATAAAATATTAGGTGAATTTCTTGGCAAAGGCTAGTCCTCATAAATTAAAGGACTTCCTGACAAGGGTGTCAATCTACTTTTACAATCAAGTGGGTATATGCCATATGATAAATGGTAATAATAAATGTTTTGAAAAAAAAATTATTATTACAAATATAAAGTAGATAAATGATAAGCAATGACAGATAAGAACTATGCTTCAAAATCAGTATCTGAATTCTCAGAAGAAGGAGAACTCTCTTCTTTAGTGGACTCCAGATCTTCTTCTCCAGAGAAATCTCAACTCTCGTCTTCAATGAACTGTTCCTTAAAGAATTCTAAAATGTATTTTGGCTCTTCCTCTTCCATATCATTCTGATATTTGGATTTAGTCTTAGAGCTCAAATCTTCTAATTCAGCTTCATATTGATATCTGAACCAAGCTAAATCAGTTTGGATACGCAGAACCTCAAAGTAGGCTTCCCAGAATTCATATGTAGCTTCTCGGATTCGTTGAGTAGATTCAAAGATGTTTTGTAAACTATCCAAAGGGGCTTAATGGATGACACACAATGTGAGGTTGTGTATAATTTCATATTTCTCCGAATGTTATGGGTGACAGATAATAGGCAAAGAGTTTATGCTCATTATTTCATGACTTGGGCCACTTATTGCTATCTAATAGAAGCCATTCTTGATAAAAATTTATCAACAAAAGAGATATGATATAATTGAATGTAAATTATAGGATGGAATTTGATAAAACTATAGGAAAACAAAGTATACAAGAATCACATGTGATTCTTGTAATCATTGGTGATTACTGGTAAATTATAACATATTGATAAACAAGAATTTAACCAATTGATTCGAGATTATGTTTTTTTAAAAGAGCTAATATGGTACGATAAATGATCTGATAAAAATGATTAATAGAAAAATAGAGCTATAAAAGGATGTCCAACCTTGGTTGGAGATAGTTGAATAATTGGTGAAACTTGCAGCTAGGTGATAATTTGCTAGTTTGCGACAAGCTCCAAATTGGCTCCCAAGATTGCTAGATGATTGTGAATGTCAATGCTAGATGATATTATGTTCATGTTGATGCATAATAATGTTGATGAATTCCAATAGAAAACTCAGGCTCGAAAATATTAGTGGATGATCCCAAAAAGAGACTGCAAAATGGGCTTAAGTAATCGCTAGTAATTTCGACCTGTTTGAGGGTTGTTTGGTAAATTTTTGGAACAATTTGCTAATTTGGGGTTCTTTTTTTGAATTTCAAGGATGGGTTGATTACGTTGTTTGTAGATGTGTGATATTCATTGGGGAAATGATAAAATAAGCTAGATATTATCTAATTTAGATATATTTGTTTTAGGGTGGATATTAGGTGGTCATTTAGAAAAATTTTATGTGAGATAATATTAGATAATGTAAGATAATTGGTAGATAAATAGGATGGAGATAGGATAATGATGGGATTAGTTTAATTAACATATTCAATTAATTTAGAATATGGGGTGTAAGGTAGGTTTAATTAATTGGAAGACATATAATTAACTGTTTAAATGTAGGATTTCAATGTATTTAATCAATTGAGGAGGTGGGTGCATTATGTATAATATTGGTATGTTTAATTAATGATCCAAACCAAGATGATGGAGTGTATATTTTTGGTGTCTACAGTCGTCAATGATGGAAGTAAATCAAATTGAACATAATGTAAAATCGTGAAATATGTTGTATTGTTCCTAGAAGAAGGGTTGTTGAATTATCGGAAGATCATAGATACTTGTGGTAGGATGGGACCAGCCATGTACTACCATCTAAAGTAAAGCCATGCTTGCAGAGGAGAAGTTAAATCCAAAATATCAATGAAAATTGATGTTAAACTGATAAATTGATTAAAAGATGCAAATTGACAGGGATCACTGGAGATTCAGAGGAATCTCGAGTGATTTGACAGAATCATCGGTGATTCAAGGGAATCATGGGTGATTTCTGTGAAAATGATAAACAAAGCTTTTGAATTATGACTTTTGATTGTTTTTGATGTTTTATGAAATGAAAATGATGAATTAATACAGAGAAATACCTCTTGATGTGGAAACAAGCTGAAAATATGTCTCCAAACGTCAGATGGAGCTGATTGGAGTTGATGACTAGTTGTTGAGAATCCAGGAAAATAATTGATGAAAAGCCTATAAAACATTATGTGTTACACGATCTTGAGGTTGGTAAAGGTCCTTGATGATCTTTGAAATGATGTAGAGTCGTTGCTGGGTAAAAAACAAAGTGCAAGAGTGAACAAATATTTCTAAAGATCCCTGAGAGAGGAGCAAAAATTGATATTTATAATCATTGGCGCTTCGGTAGAATCACTGGCGATCCAGGTTTTTTTAGGAAAAGTGGTTAAAACCACCTCCTAAATGAGACTTTTAGGTAAATTGGTGAGAAGAAATTGTTGTAAATAGGTTACACAAGCTGAGGAGGTTTGGAATTTGGGGTAAAATGGGTTCTAGAGATGATTTAGAAATGGTTAAGTGGTTTTAAAGGGGTTGGAGGTAATTTAGGATATGTAAATAGTAATTTATAAGGGTGTAAAAATTTATTTTATAAAATGGGGGAAGGGGAAGGTGACCTAGGATAATGATAGGTTTTTAATTAAATAATGTGTATATAGAGGGAATTATGCGGGAAGCGAAAACCTGGTGTTTACAACTATATTATATTGCATCCTCGGTCTTTGCACTAACACTAGATTCTAGCCTACATTATTTGCATGTACCTTGGTTTCTACTATGCACATCCCCTACCCTCTGTAGGTATCCAATCTTAGATATGCATATCACCTTATGGTTCTCTCCTTTAGGATGCATTCTCCTAAATTCATCACATGCACCCCAACCAAGGGGGGCATCTATTGGGTGAACAAATCACCCTTCCAACATAGTACAATTATAGAACATATCATAATAGTATAGAATTGGCAAAGGCACACATCTATAAAGTGGTCTAGAATCATACTTGGATACAAACACAGAGCAGAAACTAGTGCCCAGTATCAGACAAGAATGGTGGGTGCTTGTTTCATGGGGGAAAAACA
This sequence comes from Taxus chinensis, assembly GCA_019776745.2. NCBI lineage: Eukaryota > Viridiplantae > Streptophyta > Pinopsida > Cupressales > Taxaceae > Taxus > Taxus chinensis. The sequence goes on from CM034152.1 coordinate 30,717,013, forward strand.
GACAATTTATTAGTACAACATAGTTACCATCAGTTTCAGTATAGCTTTACAACATCAGATAATTTTCTCTAGTTACAGAATTCATTCAATCAGTTACAAATTAGGGATGTGTCATCTGCAATGGTGCTTATTTTATAAGCATCATGGAAGGAGAGAAAAACATACATCTCCCCCCAACACTCTTCTATTGGTGTGATATCTCCCAAAAAACTCACATTTGGCGTGAGATCATCCAAAAAACTCACTCTTGGTGTGAGATCACCAAAAAATCCCACCCTTCGATAAGAAGACACTCAAATCTAGCATCATCTCCAAAGAAAATTAGAATAACTTTCTATACTTTATTCTCTCATACATTAGGTGTACACTTTCCTTGGCTACTACTTTTACACACTTTTTACATACTTATACATATGTTACCATGATTTTTCACATACAGGACTTTGACTATTCTTTTTCTCTTATTTTATAGGTCCTTCCTTATACACAACAAGAAACATCTCACACCAGCAAGCACAATCTCTAACAACACACAAATATGCATACAATTCACCCCTAGGGTCTACCTCCAATTCCTATTCTCCATGATTTGCATTACAATCACTTCACGCTTCACTTGTCAACTCGACACACTATCGGATACACTTCTCTTAAAATCATAAGGTACACAATTTGTATCTACTTTATGCTATCAAGTATTCACTAACCATCATAAAGTGGGGGAAAATGTAGACAAAAAATCTATGCACATGGGTACATTTCTAGGTCCTAAAACATACTAATGTATACATGATTCCTAAGAAAGAAAACTAGTGGTTGAAAACTTATTTTGGGTCGTTTACTTTTAGGTCTTGCACTTTTATTGGCCTTACATATCTTACAACTCTACTAGAACCTTATTGATTTATCTTTTACAACCTCATACACTAATGCCCAATTAGGAAAGAATCACTTAGGCACTCCTATCCCTCCTAGGCACTCCTAACTTTATTTATCTTCTTCTTACTCTTTTGGGTCTCTTTTACTTCTTGATCACCTTTTAAAACTTTGGGTCATCCTTTCAATTGTCAATTAAGAAATTCAAAAAAGGAAATCAAATATATATACTTATTTACTTATCTCAAATAAAGGGCCAAGGAATACAAGCATTATCTATAATCACCTAAGCTTGCACAAAGGAATAAGAGCACTCCAAGGCATACATCTAGCACATTCATACAAGGGACACATGCTACATTATTTTGCATACATAACATAGGAGGGGAGTTCATTCTATTCCATCACACACATTTTACATACTTGGTACATTCTAGATCTAGCCTACTATCATCAAGAAACTTACACAAGGGAAACCTAGGGCATTATTACACACACAAGAACAGGGAACTACATGGAGTCTGAGATGTAGTGCAACACTCAGTCGTAAGTTAACTCTTTGGGTGACCGTCGGTGTCATTCCAACTCCACATTCTGCATATTTTTTATTAGATTTGATGTTTTTTATGGACATATATATGTAAATATCTATTATTCAGGTTACAGGTACGAATGAAGATCTAATAGTCAAACCAGAGAGACAAAGGGAAACCAACAATGAAGATCCTCTAGCCCAGATAATATCAGATTCTAAATATTCACGCACTCACTAACACTTAGAATAGTCACTAGAACTAGGGGCACTCATGTCCTCCTTTGAGCACTTTTGTCTAGAATAATTTTGAGTTCCAGAACCCTCGGTGAGCCTTGACAACATATTTTCTAGTCTATGCTAGAAGTTACTCAGTTCAGACTACACTCAAATTGCATGAAATCAGCTAAGTCATCTCCCCATCTCATTTTCTTAGTGTTTTACATATTTTAATGTTTTTTGCTTGTGCACATTGTACATAATTATCATAATATCATTTTTTGCAGTAGTTACTCTTAAATTAAGGTTTAATTCAATTTATATTAAATCAATGATTTAGTAAAAACTTAATTAAATCTAATTTTAGAGTCAGAATATCATAAAATATAGTAAAATATAGATGTTAACCACTCAAATGATGCAACCTTGTAATAAAATAGGAGAGATAAAAGACTTATATGATTTACACTTAATCTGGAACAGATCTGATATGGGAAAATTGATGAACATGTTGGGTAGAGTACCGTAAAGGCTCAATATTAATTCTACACTTTATGTGTAAAGCTAGACACGAGCATCTAGGCTAGGGCGAAGGCACCCTGGTGCCAGAGACCACTTTTGGGTGTCGGTGACCACAAAAATGTCTAGAATCTACTTTTTTTGTGTCGCTATGGTTTAAAAATTACTCTTTGTTGATCGCCTCATATTCACAATTTGATCTTTGGGGGTACTTGTAACCTACAAAACAACCCCTAGTTACCTACACAGTCTCACAAAGACATCAAATTGGAATCAAATATGTAATATGTGAAGTCTTACTAACCCCGATGGTCACCTGAAGAGTGAACTTATGACCGAGTGTTACACTACATTCTAGACTCCATGTAGTTCTTTTGTCTTGTGTGTGAAATTGTGTCCTTAGGTTTCCCTCGCGCTAATGACACCAAGATAGTGAGCTAGAGCTAGCTTTGATGCAAATGTGTGAGATGGAATTCAACACTTACCCTTTCTTATGTAGTGTACGTAGAGTATGTAGCCCAAAAATATAGTACCTTTGATGGTAGTAATAGTATGTAGATGAGATTTCTCCTTATAATTTCCAACCAGAATAATTGTGTGCATGTTGTGTATATATATGGATCTCTTGTTTGAATTTCGACACTAGTGACATGACATATCGAATATGACCTTTGGATAAGTGTAAGAAAATTTAAAATTCCAAACACAAATGTCAAAAATGTAAACAAGAACAAAGAGAACAAAAGCACCCAAAATGGACAGGAGTACCTTTACGTTAGTGTCCAGAATGGGTGTTGGTGTCCTGGGATAAATGACGACGAATATGAAAATATAGATAGACATGGATCCCTATGACCTGACAATAATTGGGTACAAAAATGATAGTTGTGAGAAGGAAATATAATAGAAACAATTAAAGCAAGTGGATGGACAAGGGATTGTGTCGCCATTGAATACTCTTCTTACTTAAGCTTCATACATGTAACAACATACTTGATGGCATAGTAAAATAGTAATATGTGTGTGATTTTCTGTCTACAATCAATACACACACATGTATGCATGCATGCATGTATGTATATATACATCGATGTATGTATGCATGCATGTATGTATATATACATCCATGCATGTATGCATGCATGTATGCATGTATACATCCATGTATGTATGCATGCATGTGTGTGTGCATGCATGCATGCATACATACATACAAACATACAAACATATAGTTTCAATTCACAAGACAATAATTAGAAATATAAAGTACATGTCAGTTCCAAATAACGTGGTGAAGAAGACCCATAATAATAAGAGAAAATAACAAGTTTAGGAAATTATAACACTACATTTATGGGAAAATATAAAATTAAAGCACCATGGTTGTTTTCAAATAGTGAGAAATAGTTTTTTAATCTTTAATTATTTGTTTCAGGGCTATGAAAACTTCATTCACTTTTCCAATATTCATTGTGAATATTTGGGAAATTTCCTTCCTTAATTAGAACCATTATATGACCACAACACTTTACAAAATTATAAAAAATTGGAGGGATTTGATGGTTATTATCAAGCCCCTAATATTTTGAACAATTTGGAAAACAACGCACCAATTATTATACAGTTTAATAGGTAGTTTAGTGTAATGCAAGCTTCCTAACCCTTATCACTTTCATTCCTCTAATAAATGCAACAAGTAAATGATAGATGCTCTTACCTAAATGCTCAAATTTTGATTTTGATACAAGGATGATTCTCTAATAAATTAATTCTTTTCTTACATAGCTTATCATTCCTTATTATTTTATATCATTCAATGTCCAAAATGTACTAATGCACTTGTGTATTTATAGAATTATTGTATTCAAATTAATACCTTAAACATGCTGACATAAAATATGGGAAAGACTAACTAATAATATTGAAAGACATTGAGGAACCTAGAATAATGGTACACATTGTCACAAAAAAACCAACTAGAACCATATCAATATAATTTTGGTGAATCAAAACTATATTGCTACGGTTCTGATAGAAAAACCATAAAATTAGGAAAATATGGGAGAAGAGAGAAAAACCAAGGTGAATAGTAAATATGCTGAATGGGAACAAAACCAAAGGACATGACAATGAATGGATAAAAAACTTAGAAATTTAAAAAAAGACAAGGGATATACACCAACCATATCCTATTATGGAAGAATAATTGATAAACACAAAAATTCTATAACAACATAAAAAATAACTAGTCTAGTTCCAAAGATAGTTGTCTACATAGTGACACACTTTCATGTGTGTACATGTGCATGTGTGTTGGCATATATCTTTGTATGCATGAAAATGTGTGTGCACACATGTGTGTATGTGCATGTGCATACATATTAAAGTAAAGCAACCAAGTGGATACATAGAATCTTCCTAGAGTGTCTTGAAATTCGTTGAGATTTCTTGAAGTTGGTATTAGAATAATGATGAGTTGAAAGTAAAAAAATAGAGATATCTTGGTATCCATAGTGGAGGGTTGGTTATGATTTGGAAATAACATCAATGATCAAGTGTTGAAGGTATATAAACCTATATTCATGCAAAATATTGGTAACACAGTAATATGGCCAGCACTGTTGTGAGCAAGGGTTTTGTAGGCATAGTTTCCAAGGTACTGGCTGCAGAATGTCAGTACTCTCATAGTAAAATGGTTATTGAAATGAATCCTTTTTAGCTAGATAACATCAATAAATCTCACACTAAGTCTGGGGCTTGGCCAAGCATCCTGAAAGGTCCACCTGACAAGCATGTGGGTCCTCAATCCCCTGCATCTGTGCAATCTCATTCTTTATTCACAAGTACTAAAGATAAAGAGGAAGTGACCCACATCCATGTGCCTAATGGTTTCCTGTATCAGAAAATGGGTAAAGCAAATCTTTCCCTTGTTGAAAAATTCCTAGGGTCTTGACCCAATATTGACGTAATAAGGAAATGGGTTATGTGTAGATGGAAACCTAAGGGATATTTGGCTATTACAACCATGTCTAAAGGATTTTTTCTTGCCACATTAAATCAACATGTATATCTGGAATAAATATTATTGGGATGACCCTGGTGTATGGGAAATATCAGACTCTTTTTAAAAATATGGTATCTAGGGTTCAATCCTAATACTAAAAATATTCACACCATACACATATGGTGAAGGCTCCCTGCACTTCCGTTGCAGTTTTGGGATGATGAGATATTGTTGAAAATTGCCAAATCTATTGGATCTCCAATAGGATTAGATGGGCCAACTAGAAATAGATATAGGATTTCCTTTGCTAGATTTTGTATCTCTTTAGAAATGGAACAAAAACTTCCATATCATATCATTATTTAGTCAAAGTTTGGTCATTGGCATCAACTAATTGAATATGAAACTTTCCATTTGAGATGAGAGAAATGTCATAAGTTAGGAAATTTTACTAGGAAGTGCCCCACTTCTAATGGATCTAAAGGTCAGAGTAAGGGGGATATTAAAATTAGATATGATATTGGATCCCCTAACAAGGAAAGGAATAAATCTCTAGAAAATAGGGAATCTAGGATATTAGAGAAAGGAGCTTCTCGTGGTGGAAATATTGAAGGAAAATCTCTAGGGGATGAGATCTCTCATACTAAGGAACAAAAAGGACATGAGGTGGGAAAAACAATCCCAAAAATTTCAAATGTAAAGAACAAAAAGGGTTTCAAAACGCACATCACGCGACCACTTGTTTGCAAGAAGCTATGGAGACCTAAGATCCCAAAGTCAAAAATGGATGGGGATGATGTAATAATTTAGGAGAAACTAGAAGACTTGGTCCTAGAAAAACATGTGAAACTTATCATGATAGTGGATGAAAAAAACTCTAGAGTTATGGTCATTCTTTTGGCAGATGATAAGGAGCCAACGGTGGAAGAAAATGAAGAAATTCATAATATCTCTAGCCAAGAGAATACTACACCCTGTGAGCATTCACAAAGTAGCATGGTAACTCATACAACGGAAATAGAGATACCCTCAATAACAGAGAAGGAGATGATGCCTTCAGTTGAAGCATATTAAAATGAATCATTGGAAACTATCATAGAAAAACTATCTGAAGAAACTGAGGATGATGCACTAGATGATTACATTGAGGAAAATTTTGAAGTTCAAGATGATTTACCCTCTCTTGTTTATGATCATCTCTATGCCAATGACAGATCAACAACTACAAATCTGGACAACTATAATAAAAATCATGAGTTATATGGGTATATAAAGGAGGAAGGAGAGCTTACCCCGAATTCAACAAAGGTACTCTTTGACTGTGATAATGACTTGAATAATGGATTCATTGAAGTCAAATCCAAGAAAATAAGAATAAAAGGATTTGAAGGCATCCCTAATGCTTTATACAATGATAATAGAAAGAATATTGGGAACTATGAGGCTTCCACTTCAAGAGTTACTAGATATTCTGCTAAGAGGAGATCAAATATTACTGTAAAATACAAAAAGGGTAGACCCTCTAAACATGCTTTAAGAAAGAAAGATACTGAAAAAGATATTACAGATGGAACTCAAAGACAATTGAGCCATCTAGAAACTCCTTCCCCCATATTTTATAGATGAAGATCATCTCCTGGAATGTTAGAGGTCTAAATGGAGACCCTAAATAATGGATGCTAAAGGAACTTAGGAGAACTAATAGACCTAGTGTTCTTGTTTTACATAAACTAAAATAAAATTTGATACTCTTGTTGGAAGTAAATTTTTTTTAGGGATACATCAGGTTTTACTGGTTTTGATTCTCAAGGAGAGTCTAGAGGGGTTTTTATCTTCTAGGAAAAAACCATTCTTACTGATAATGTAATCTTTGCTTCTCATAATCATTTAGTTGTTAAATTTACTACTGTGAATAGTGATTTAGTCTAGATCCTCTCCAATATATATGCACCTGATTCTATTGTTGGAAGAAGGAGACTTTGGGAGGATATAAAGGATTTTATAAGTATTTATATTGATGTTAATTGGATGGTTGTGGGGGATTTCAATACCCCCCTTAATCCCGGTGAAAAAAAGGCAGAAAATATTATTTCTCTGTTGGAATGGAATAATTTTCTAACTTTGTCTCTTTTAATCTTATGGATAATGAACTTCATGGAAACCCATTCACTTGGTCCAATAGGAGATTCAGAGAAGACCCGATTCAGGTAAGATTAGATAGAGCTCTTATCTCTGTTAGTTGTATTTTAAATAAGGATTTTCATTTGGCTACCCTCCCCAGGATTGGGTCCGATCATAATCCTATAGTAATATTTTTATTCAATTGGACCAAACCCACACACAACTCTTTTAAATTTGAAAAAATGTGGCTGGATCATGAGAACATTAGTGACAAGGTAAAAGAAGGGTGGTACTAGGATGGGGAAGGAACGACTAAATACAGATTGGTTCAAAAGTTAAAAAAATGTAAAAAAATAAGTCAGAATCTAGAACAAAGAAGTCTTTGGGAATATCTTTGAAAAAAAGAAAGATTTGAAATAAGAGCTGGAGGATTTACAACGGGCTTCTCTAAAAGGAATGGATGCCAGATATCATCACCTAGAAAAGGAGCTCCTTTCGGAATATCAAAACATTTGCAATCAAGAAGAAACATTTTGGAGAATGAAATCCCAGGCTATTTAGTTCATATAAGGAGGCAAAAATACAAAATTCTTTCATATGGCCACTCTCAAAACATAGGGATTGTAATAGAATCACTGAAGTCTCCAATGGAAATGGGATAACTAAAGACCAAAATGCTATAAAAAGTGAAGCTCTAAAATTTTATGAAAAATTACTCACTGAGGACAATGTGTGCAATGAAGAAGCACCTTCTTATCTTTTAGATGTCATAATTTGCAACAATTGAGGAACTAAAAAGTGTTGTTTTTACTTTGAAAGGAGATAAGGCACATGGGCCTGATGGATTTTCTGCTAACTTTTTTCAAAAGTTCTAGGATATTTGTTCGAAAGACTTGCTCAAGGTTGTTAATGAATTCTATAGGATGAATGATCTACTCAAGGAACTAAATAACACTCATATTATTCTAATCCCAAGGAATATGGATTCTAAATACTTCAAGGATTTTTGAGCTATTAGCCTAGTAAATGTTATTTATAGAATTTTTACTAAGATATTGGCTACTAGAATTCAACCGTTGCTTTCTGATATGATTTCAAAACAACAAAGTGGTTTCATAAAAGGAATAATCATACAATATGGAGTGATCATGGTTCCGGAAACCGTTCACTCCATGGATAAAAGTAAGAAAGTAAGGATGGTTGTAAAATTAGACATGAACAAGGCCTTTGACAGAGTATCCTCGTAGTTTTTAGATAAGGTTCTTTCCAAATTTGGTTTCATTAACAAATTCAGAAAGATTATAAAGGCTTGTATATCAATGACCGGATTTTCAGTTGTTATCAATGGAATTCCAGTTGGCTTTTTTGCAAGAAATAGAGGCCTAAGATAGGGAGATCCCATATCTCCTCTACTCTTTATAATTATGGTTAATAGTCTAAGTAGATCCATTACTAAGGCCATTAATGCAAGTCTTCTAAAACGATTCATACCTACCTCTGTAAATTAAACAACCTCTCATTAGCAATTTGCTGATGACATAATTTTTTTGTTGATGGCCTCCATTTTGAAAACGAAAGCTATCAAAACCATTCACAGATTTTACGAATCAACTTCTGGACAACAAGTTAATTTTAACAAGATCTCAATTTACTTCTTCAACACCCATATGGAAAGAAAAAAGAGAATTGCATTGATTCTTGAATGTACAATTATCACTTTTCCCACCACATATCTTGGTCTACCCCTGGGGAAAAATAAATTATATATGAATGTGTGGAATGCACTGTTGGATAGATTTCATAAGAAATTGGCTAGCTGGAAAGGGTTTGTTTTATCAAGTGCTGGAAAATGTTTATTAATCAAAATCACACATCAGAACTTACCAATTTATATTATATCCATGGTTAGCATCCCTTCCTCAGTTATGGGAAGTGTTGAAAAAATTCAGAAGCATTTTCTTTTGCATGGAACTGAAGAAAGATTTAGATACCATCTGGTTGCTTGGGATCAAGTTTCCATTCCCAAGAATATTGGAGGATTGGGAATTAAAGACATAAGAAAGATAAATGTTGCATTGATTGCTAAGATGGTTTGAAAATTGTTGAAGGAGGAGAAACCTTGGACTGAACTAATCAGAGTAAAGTATTTGGCTCAAAATAATGTGGAAACATTTCTATATGAAGAACAATTGCCCAATGGCTCTGTTTTTTGGAATAACTTGCTTCAAATAAAAAATATTCTCAAAGGGGGAATTAGATGGAAATTGGGAGATGGAAGTGATATTCAATTATGACAAGATAATTGGCCTTCCTTAAACCTAAAAGAAAAATTTGAAACCATAAAAGATAGCTTGATTGATAACTATGGCAGAAAAGTGAAAGACTATATTGACTTAGAAAGAAATAAGAGATTTTGGAAAAAGCTCAGCATGGATAATGTTGATTTGGAACATGCAGTTTCCTCACTCCAAGAAAATATGATCTTATTACTCTAACTCAAATTGACTCCAAGGATGAAATCATTTGGGTGAACTCGGTTGATGGTGACTACACAGTTAAATATGGGTATAACACCTTCTTTGAGAATATACAATGTGAATTCAACTGGAATCAAATTTGGATGCTTGAACTAACTCCTAAGCTAAATATTTTCCTTTGGTTTGTACTTAAAGGGAAAATTTTGACTAATGATAACTTGATAAAAAGGGGATTTACTATGCCCAATATGTGTTATATGTGTAAGAAAGAAGGATAGGATATAAATCATCTGTTGCCGCATTGTGATTATGTTGTAAAGGTATGGGGTTTAATTTTTGCAAAATTTAATTTGGAATGGATACTTGCACATAACATCTTGTAGGCTTGGAATCAATGGGATCCCCCTTACAAACATTGTATGGTTAGAAGATTATGGAAATTTGTTTTTCCTCATACCATCTGGAAACTTTGGAAAACCATAAATGAAATCATCTTCGGGAATCATAGACAACTATGCAAAAAATTACTAAAGGAAATTAGTATAGGGGTGAAAGACAATCTTAAAAGATTCAAACGCCCAAAAATAAGAGTTTTTTTTTATTATTGGAAAATAGTTTTTTGAAAGGGACTATACCCTTGAGTACAAGAGAGGGCCTAGGAGCCAGAATAGGAATGAAAATCAGAGAAAAAAGGATCATAATCCAAGTATGACAATGAAGCCCAAAGTAGCCAAAAAATAGCTACCCAAACAAGACAAAATAGCAAAAACCCTACACAAAAGCAGCAAAGAAACCGCAAAAAAACATCATAAAAACAAGCAAGAGCAACTAAATCACCTACAACTACTTCTTGGCAGCTTTTTCGATGCTGGTTTTGATGTTCTTCCAGGATCAGAACATTCCCAAAGTTGTCATGTGGGCAGCATCAGTCTTATCTAGCTGATCAATGGTCCTTTTTCTTTCTTTATCATTGCCCCAAAGTGTTGCCAGAAACTCCGCTGAGATTGGAGACACTTCTGACATGTTGTTCAATAAATTCCTCAATCACACTAAGAATGGCCATATTGTAGTCATAACGTGTTTTGGCCTTTCCTAAACGGGAGTCTAGGGAGTTTAGCTTCTTGTAGATATCATTAACCTGGCTGTTATCAATATCCACCTCCTCCTCCTTCTTCCTCTTTCCTTTTTGTTTTGCCAAGTTCTTAACCTCATCCTTCAACAGCTTCATTTCAGCTTCTAAGGCATCTAGCCTTTTTGTAGAGCTCTCCATATGCACATCACGGGGACTAGCACTACTAATATTCAGGAGGTCATGTGCAATTTCAATTTCATGAGGGCCCTTCCCCGCAGCAAGAGTATCGAGGTTAAGCCTTCTAGAAGCCCTGGTGACTGGTCTGGTCGAGGTGGAAGCGAGGTGGGGGGCGGGAGCAGTAGCAGGGGGAATGGAAAAAGAAGCCTGGACAACTGGCAGGGGCTGACAACAGCGGTGGTGGGGGTAGAGAATGGAGAAAAGTGGCTAGCAGCAGCAGAACCCGACATAGGGGGAACAAAGCTAGGAGAGGAAGGGAGACCAGAATACCTAAGAAGGCAAAAATTTATGCAGCAGTAAAATAAGCCCTTGGTATAAAGGAACCGCCTGGGTATGCTTTTGAAACTCCAAAATGGAGTTCTCAAGAGAGTTTAGCAAATAATGGGGGAAACAAACCTAGAGATTCCTACAGAAGTGGTTGAGAAAGATAATGGTGCTTAGCAAGAATGGTGACAAACCTCCCTTCCAAAGAAATGAATCTTATCATCATGCGAGTAACGTCATCATAAGGTGGAGGGATCGAGCTAACAAGTAGGCTCGCGGTAATATAGATCAGCATCTTAGATCCCTCCACAAATCTCCTCTCTTCAACATCTCTGTCAACCCTTTTGCTAGAAAAATGGTAGACCTCCATGCTAAGACCGGTCACTTCAGCAATAAGCTCCTCTTTGACCAAGATCTTCTGCCCCCTATATTCCACAGTCCACTCTTTCCAATCCTTTGCAAAACATACAAAGATACTTTGATCATGCCCCTGAACATTCTCCATGAAGTTGGTGTTGCTGCCCTTGCTGAGTATATTCCATAACTCAACATTATCCTTCCAATCCCGATCTGCACTAGGCTCAATTTGGCAAGGGGGACCCCCCATCTTCATTGTACTTAATTTTTTGCAACAAATTCCAAAATCCTTGAGAGCGCTGAAGCCAGACTTTTTTTTGCTGTTGTAATCTGCACAATGTTGAAAATGAGAGTTGTTTCTATTCCCACGAACGTCCGCGTGTCTGCTGATCTGAGCCTGCGGAAACCTGCATGTGGGAATAACAGACTTTTTATTAGCCCACTCCCTATCATCAATTACCTTATTAATGTCTTCGATATCCGTGGAGCCTTGTATATAAATTTTAGCAAGAACAATGCTGCCCGCATGTGCGATTTTCATATCAAAGTAACTCCACTTGGACTTCCCTATATACTTCACACTATCTTGATTATTCAATAGGATTTGCATAATCATAGTTTTTAAGTCAACACGTGTGGGAGTTTTATTGATACTAATCCACACCCAATAATCATATCTAAACTCAAGAAATTGCGTGCGTATAGAAATCCACATAAATGTCTGTTTTGAAGTTGCTTAGGGATGCCATTGTTATCCCAAACCATGTGATTTACATTAATGCCATAATTAGCCAACGCATCTGCCAATTTATTACCCTCCCGGTAATTATGGATGATCTTGATGTTATTGAATGTTTGACAGATACTTATGGACTGTGAGATAAAGTCTTTGATGCTCCAACTTGGAGATGAGCACTATTTAAGGAGATTAATGATATTCAAGGAGTCCCCTTCAATAATGAGGTTTTGGATATTTTGACTCTTGGTAATTCTCAGGCCTTATAAAGCAAATAATGCTTCGGAAAAATGATTGGTTTGAGTTCCCATTTTCCCAGCATACGTAGTAATCAGACTACCTTTATGATCCCGTATCGCTCCTCCCCCTACCACAATCCCAGGGTTCCCCTTAGAGGCCCCATCAAAGTTCAACTTAAACCAATCAAAATCAAGAGGATGTCATTTAATCAAAGATCTATCAATGTTATTCTCGGGATTGCTACGACTATTGACAGTTCCAATATGCCAATTGGATAAGATATACTCTTCATTCTCAGGATATCTCTTGTTCTTGGGGAGTTTAAATCTAGCAATGTTCTCTTTGATACCATTAAAAATTTTACCAATACTAAGTTTATAGTTTTACTTCTTATTTCTGAAGATAATATCATTTCTATCCTTCCATATCCTCTAGATTAAATTAGGGATAGCCAGCTTCCAGATCCTTTTGAAAACACAATGCCTAAAGGGTGGATTCCATTGATTCCAAAGCTGATTTAGATCCTTCGGCATCACCCATAAGAGCTTCAAATTTAGAGAGGGCAAAACTCCATATCCTGGTAGCATACTCACAATGTATGAACAAATGACTGATATCCTCAAAATCTTTCTTACAAAGATGACACCTATTAGTCATTATAAATCCTCTTCTCATCAAGTTGTCAGTGGCAAGAATCTTGCCTCTGAAAGCCAGCCAAAGGAAAAAAATTATTTTAGGAGTTAATTCAATCATCCAAATCTTATTCCAATTGAACTCTGTTTGACTATTGTGGAAGAAATTATTATATCCAGTTTTGACAGAGTAATTCCCATCATTGGAATTATTCCAAACCAGATCATCCTTGGAATCTAGTTGACTTAAGGGAATAATATCTAATTGATCTTAAAGGGAGGAAGTAATTTGCATCAGATCTTTTCTCTCCACAGAATTTTTTTTCCAATTCTTGCTGGTACCTTTTTTCCTCAATATAGTACTTGATTTTAATGCCATACTTGCTTACAAGATTATCCTTAACAATCCCAAATCTATCCATAAGATTGCCATTAAACCAATTTTCATCCCAGAAGTTAATGTCCCTACCATCCCCCACTTTCCATTTACTACCCTGCTTAATGAAATTTCTGCTCTTAACCAGATTGTTCCAAAATATGGAACCAAAGGGAAGGTGCTCATCTTGCAGGAAAGAGTACACAGATTGATGATTCAGGTATTTTGCTTTGATTAAATCAATCCAGGGTTGTTTCTCAGACAGCATTCTCCAGCCCATTTTAGCAATGAGGGCCTCATTCATTTTCTCAATATCTTTTATACCCAGACCTCCCATAAACTTTGGGGTGCAAACCTTATCCCAAGCCACTAAGTGAAATTTGAACTTCTCTTCCATGCCTTGCCATAAAAAAAATTTCTGAATCCTTTCAATCTTATCTCTGAAGGAAGAGGGGATCTTGTAGAGCGACATGACATAAATGGGCAGATTTTGAAGAGTACTTTTAATGAGCAGGCACTTGCCAGCACTAGATAAAATGGCTCCTTTCCTAACCAGCCATTTTTTTTGGCATCTCTCCAATAAATCATCCCACACCTTGCTAGAGACTTTCCTAGTGCTGAGAGGAAGGCCCAAGTAAGTGGCTAGAAGCACACTTATTTTACAACCCAGAATTTTAGCAATTTTAAGCTACCTTTCCTCAAGAGTGTTGAAAAAGAATATGGAGCTTTTATCATAATTGATCTCTTGCCCAGAAGTAGATTCGTAGAGCCGCAGTAAAGCCGTGGTAGCCTTGGCTTCAATTACTGACGCCAGAAGAAGAAGGATAGTATCAATTTGCAAATTGCTGATGGGAGGACAGCTTGACTGATGGGAAGTGGGCTTAGATCCATTTAAAAGACTGTCATTAACTGCTTTGCCAATTGTTCTACTAAGGTTGTTAGCCAAAAGAATGAAGAGTAAGGGGGAGATACGGTCCCCTTGTCTAAGCCCTCTACTGCTGGTGAAAAAACCCACAGGCTCACCATTAACCACCACTGAGAATCTTACCATAGAGATACAAGCCTTAATAATTTTTCTAAATTTGTCCGGGAAAACAAAATTTAGTTAAGACGTTGTCAAGGAAAACCCAAGAGACCTTATCAAAGGCTTTATTCATATCAACGCTTGAGGACCATATTTTCCTTTATAATTACTTTTCCATAGAATGTATGGTCTCATGAACCATTATCACTCCGTCTTGTATAATCCTTCCTTTGATGAAGCCACTCTACTGCCTTGAGATTAGATCATTCATAATGAGCTGATAGCCTAGTAGTTATGATTTTGGTAAAAATTCTATATATAGCATTCACAAGGCTGATAGGTCTAAAGTCTTTGAAATCTTTAGCATCCATTTTTTTTGGGGCTAGCACAATGTGAGTGTTGTTTAGCTCTTTCAAAAGATTTCCTGTTCTATAAAATTCATTCACCGCTCTAAGAAGATCCTCCGAGCAGATTTCCCAAAATTTCTGGAAAAAATTTATGGAGAACCCATCCAGACCAGAAGCCTTGTCACCCTCTAAAGCAAATACAGCCTTTTGCAGCTCTTCAAGTGTGACCACTGTGGTGATATTTCTAAATTTTTGTTCCTCAATTTTATCTTGGGGAATGGCCTCCAACATAAAAGAAATAGCTTCAGAATTGATGATATTCCTCTCCTCAAGAAGCTTTTTATAGAAATCAAGTGCTTCTTTCTTGATGCTATTGGGATCTTTTATGATATTTACGTTACTTTTAGAAACTTCTAAGATCCTATTACAGGCTCTGTGTTTCAAAGTGGTCATATGAAATAACTTCAACATAAAACCTTGAGATTACCCAAAAAACTAGTCAGACTAATGTAGACAAATCCTTGATACATTGGATCCCACCCCATATTCATTGGTACAAGCTCAATTTTGATGGAACTTCAAAGGGTAACCCTGGAGCTGTAGGTGGAGGGGGGATAATTTGGGATCACAGATACTATTTAATTGTTGTTTATGTTGGGAATGTGGGGCATCTGTCAAATCATTATGCTGAAGCTTTATCAACACTGTGGGGTCTTAAAATAGTCAAAGAATGCAATATTGCTAATCTCATAATATAAGTGGATTCAATGAATATTGTAAATCATCTAAACCAAGCTCACCCCCTAGTTAAACAATCAAGGATTTTATTATTGAATCTACAAATATTTGTCAAACTTTTTCCAATTGCCAAATAATTCACTCATATAGGGAGGGAAATAAAGTTGCAGATACCCTAACAAATATTGGGTCATTAGCAAAAATATGGACATGGTATACTTATGAGTCACTAACCAGCCATGTACAAAATGTAATCATCAAAGATAAAAATGGTGATCCAATTGAAATAAGCGGTTAAGTATAGGATGTCCTTCGCACATGTTCAAGCTAAGTACGTGACAGCTCACCCACATAAGCTTATCATGAAATATAAAAGCTATAATTATTCACATGATTTCTTGGTTAAAATAACAGTTGATTAAAGGTGGATTTTAGGAAGTTTCAAGAACAACCTTAAGTATAAAGAAGGATTTTGTAGTGGCCAAGACAGAGAAAGAAGGGGAGACACACCATTTCAAATCGATCTCGTTTGTGACCCAGCTTGGAAGGATAATACATAGCTAAATTATCTTTAGATAGGAGGTATTTCAAACTTCATAGAACTTATTTAAGGCCACGATCAACACATTTCTCTGTATTTTTTGGGTGGCTAGAAAAATAGAGTGGTAACGTATGGGGATAAAACCATACATGTAACAAAAGAAATCATTGCTGAAATAACATGCCTAAGTTTCTAAGGAAATATATTTTTTAACAAAAGAGTTGATAAGGCAATATAAACTAAAATATTTTTTGAAGAGGGAGAAAATATCATGTTTGTAACCGCCAGCATAAAGGTCACCTCCATCCTAAAGCCCTTTGATGAGATTATCAAGATGATGGCTCGATATGTGTCTCTTGAAGGTAGATATATTATTGTTCCTCTCAAGCATTTAGTCTTTTAAATCATTTTAGGAGGAATGTAAAAGTATGCTTCTTGCACTACATCATAAACTCATTGGAACACTCCATCCTTGAAGTCCAAAAGCACATTCATGTTATTCCTTGTAATCAAGGACTTATCCTTCTGTTGCACCATTTTTGCATGACTCAAAATCCTACCGTTCCCCTTACCCATACTCCTAATAATCCTAACCCAACCCCTGCACCCACTATGCATCCCCCCACCACTTTGAGTAAGAGGAAAATTCAAACAAAAAATCCATCCTTTCCCCTCAGTCACCATTTTCCCCCTAAAATAATGCTTTGTAGCAGCCAATATAAAGAGGTGGAACTTGTAAAAAAAATTCTTCACATGGGGCAACTAGAACCTAGCAGAGAGAAGGTGGAGAATAGTGGGGATCTACAGAAGTAGATAGAGGAGACTGAGAAAGAACTTGAGGCCCTGAAGAAACTGACAAAAAGATTTGGAAAGAGGAAAATGGAGGAAGCTCGTGAGATTGCTAAAAGCCAAATTCAAGAGATTTATAAAAAACTTAACTCTCTTGATAACAGGGTTGTGCATATGATGGGAAGACATGAGTCTATTACCAGGGCCATTACAATTGTTTATTACTTCTTGAAATAACAAGTGAAAAATGTTTTCATGCTCAACAACATCTATGAGGACATTTGGGGGGGAGGGAAAACACAAGCCCAAGTCTTCAGTCAGGCTAACAAGAATGACCCTGCTCAGGTCACTACCATAGCTTTATTCAGTGCCTTGCAAGATTTGAAGAAAATGGTGGATAAAGCATCCAAGTGATTTCTTTATCTATTTTGCTGATATCTAGTTGTTTGTTTGCCATTTAGTTGTTTTTTCGGTGTTGTTTAACAACAGTTTTGTATGTTTTTTTTATATTTTGGTTTGCAGTTGTGTTATTACAGTTGTGCCTTCATGTAAAACATCTAATATTGATCACTATATGATCTAGTACTTTTTTGTATCTGGTTTCTGAGCCTTTTTTGTAATGGGGTATAGTCCCTCCCAAAAAGCTATTTTCCAATAATAATAAAAATTCAAATTTTATATAACTCCATGATAAATGAAATGCTAAAATATAGAAAAATAAAATAGGAACGAATACACATGATTTTTCTCTAGTGATACCAAGTGGGGTATAATGTGTACTTATCAAATAAAATGACTTGTAATTGCTTCCATGTGAAGGAGCAAGAGAGTGTCATGGAGTATAAGAGATAAAATAAGTGGATGTATCCTTTTTAAGGTGTGGAATGATCATGTGACTCACATATATCAAGAGAAAGGAACTACACTCATCATGTGTATGATAGAAAAATAAAAATATCAATGTATAACATAGTAAGATATCATCATGAAATCATGTATTAAGCAATGTAAGTGCAAATAGTAAGATCCCTCGTGTGGCACTATGATATAATATACATAAGAAAATTTTAAATATGCCCCTTGTGGGTAATATATAATAAAAATATTTAATAATATGGTTTCCCCATGTGGGTAAGGTGTAATTAATGTAATCATAAAAGGTAATATTCCCCCAACAAACATATATAATTAGTGGAATCATAGGAACAATTTACCATATATGAAAACAATATAATTAATGTAAGTACATGAGTATCATGTCCCTTTATGCGTAATATATAATCAATACAAGTAATAAATGAGAAAATTTCCCTGTGTGGGAAATATAAAAAAAATGTATGGAATAAGAAAGGATATATGCCCACATTAGAAATATGATATGGATCACAATTTTTAGCATGGTTCTTCATCTAGTTCAATCACAATATGCTTCTTACAAAATATCTTTGTTGCACATCTTTTTCACCATGAAGAATAAAAATGTGCACGTGAGCGTACACCATCATGACATAGACAATAAAAAACCACCTTGTGCCAACATATCATACTAAGTTAGGAACCTTATTTCACTCACATGAGGCATGAGAGAATTTTGGTCCCATAATGTTAGGCATGGTCATGAAGTGTTCACAAATAACATAGATTATAAGTATTATACTATTAAAGAAAAAACATTAATAGTAGATAGATACTCACATACAAGATTTAAAAAGTAAGTCCTTAACACTTTTCTGCACATTCATAGAACATAGCTTTATGCATTGATGCAGACAAGATATCTTACAATCTCTCTCCCTCTCTCTCCATCTCCCTCTCTCTCTAACATACACACATACACATTTATCTCATGATGCTCTTCATTTATTGGTATTTCTTACATTCATTCCTCAAGGGGTATATATACTAATGGGTAATTTCCCTTCATTAGTGGAACAAGAGTTATAATTATCCCTTGATTTAAGTTTACATTAGTTAAATATTACATGAAGGGTTACACATATGCCACATGTCTCTATATCATGTCTTCATGTTTTACACCGAACCCTTGTATGTGTTGCATACAATATTAACACTCTACATGAAAAAGCCTTATTTCTTAAAGGAGGTTGAAGTGGTAGGTAACTTGGCCTTATCTACTTGTTACATGCTCCATTAGTTATTTATTTTCCATGCGCAAACTCTATACTTTATTTAACTATAATTTCTTGTAAGTCTCCTTCGTGTCGTTGATCTATTACTTCATGCAAATTATTGTAGTTACAACCTTTTCATCTATTACCCAAAATATTCATGTGGATGAATCCTTATCCTTATTATCTTATATTTGTGCACATGGACTTAACTTTATATTCCACTATAGGGGAACACATAATTATCTCCATACTCAAAAATTAGTGTGTGCACTCCAAAATTATGTCCACTATGGACATAGTTAAAATGTATACGTATATATCTTTTTAAAAATTTGGGATCAGCATTTACCCACAATAAATTGGTTCCCACCCTTATGTAGCCCTTTTTCTGATTCTTCAAAAATTTTAGATACCTTTTTCCTTAATTGATCTTCATGTGCCTTCCATTGATCTATATATTTTTTCAAGAGATGGCCAAACATATCAATTCATGTGGAATTTTTTTTCAGGGATTCCACATTATTTTTAGGCTCTTTCACCTCAGTTTACACATTTTGTAACATTTTCCATGCCTTTATGTTTGCATTATCAAATGTAGTTTCTTCTTTTGAATTTTTTTTTCATAGTTCACCCAACCATTGCTCGATTTTATCATCCTTTACTTTTATTTCCTCCATATTTTCAATATCCTGGAGTATTTTATCCATGATATGTTTGTCTGCATTAGTGGTTTAATCTTTCACTCCCAAGACATTTTATTGTTGGACATCCAAGAGTACATAGGAATTAATTATTTTGGGTTTCTTGATAAACCCTTTAAAAACCATGTTCACATACATAGCCTTCTCTTTAAGCTTAGCGTCTAGGTCCACACAAGCATTCAATTTTTATACATAGACAACTCTTACTTTATCTTTATAATTTTTTCTTTGTTGTGTGTGACTACCTCTTTCTAATTCCCTCTTCTTAAGAAATAGGATGACCAATCCTTCTAATTTTTCCAAACCTCCCCTTGATCTAGTGGTACTCCTTTTTCTAGCTTGAGTTCATTGATGAAAATACATTTGTAAAGGTTCAACACCTTCAAATCATCACACATATGTTTTTTTAGTAATTCTTTATGCTCCTTTGAGAGTGTTTCTAGTTTCTTCTTTGTTTCATGGACATATTTTCTTAACTCTTGTATGTTTTCCCTTTACACATGAGTATCTGTACTATTTGTGAGGTTTCGTTCTAAAACCTCTCCTACAAGTTTTAAGATTGCATACCTTGTACTTTTTTGACATTCAAAAATTGTCTACAAAGACCACCCCCAATCCTTCTATGGCATTACCCTGATATTTGTTCATGCTTGACATTGGGATATCAAATTGAGTCTTGTCTTTACTTGCATATAAATTAAAGGATAATAAATTATTTGTCTTTGGGGTTGTAACTATTTCCTTAAATTAATTCTAGTAGTGTTGGCTGAAAAATCTGCGGGTGAGAAAGAATTCAATGGTTTAGGGGACAGTAATCCCTCCTCTTGATTTTAAGGTTCCCTTATTCAAAACAAAATTGATCCTAAAATATTTACAAAATGTACAGTTAATGTATGAAACATTTTTTGAGGATGTTATTTCCATTGTGTAATCACATAAGATTGAACATAAAGAAAAATAAGTTAGAATAGAAACCAGTTTGAATATAGTAGTGAAGGAAGAAAGGGAAAAATAACACTTTCAAATAAGTAGAAAGCATATCTTATTTTACTCATGCATGTTGATAAAGCTTCAAAATACATACATTCACATATAATGGAGATTATTTTCCTTAAACAAGAAATATATTGACCCAAATTGTTTCACTGTTTTCTTTAAGTTTGTAGACGAAACAAATAAGGGTGTGGGCTAAGGAGGAATACCTGTTGCGATGGTTGGTTTGAAGGTTGTGTACGCGTTCTGAATTCTTGATCCAATACTGATTGTGAGAGATTCCTCTTGGCTAGGAGGAACTACCTGGAATAGAAAACAAGACCATAAAAGATAGTTAAACAATATATGGCAGTGGACTGCCTAGCATGTGCTAGATATGGGAAGTATGATACTTCCTAGATGGTTGTCAATCCATTGTTTAATACAAATTAATGTGAGAAATAATGTAAGTAAACAAATTCCTACTATAGTTGATATGATTTAGGTATCTCATTCAAATACAATAAGCAAATAAAATATAATAGGCTAGGTTATAATTGGATTTGGAGGTGGGGTAGTTGGTCAGGGTTCTGGTACTGGTTACGATCAAATTTTGGGTCACTTAGGTTGCTTGTGTGAAGATTCTTAGGTTCTGTTATTGATAGGAAAGCCAAGTACAGAGACCAGTATCGGTCAGATATAACCGATGACAGTTTAGAGGGAACCGACGATGGTCATGGGTAACCGACGTCGGTACAGCTAGGATGATAGGAATTCAATAAGATCTAATTATGGAAATTAGTCTAAGGTTAGAAATAGATGAAAAGGGGAATGGTGAGGTCTGTGGGGATCTTAGGAACACTCAAAGATGTATAAAGGTAGTGTATAGATGATATAATGGTGTGGTGGTGAAGGGTTGAGTTTGCAGGAAAGTGAATGGTGGGGGAATGGAGATGCTAATAGAAAATAATAACAGAGATGAAAAAAACCTTTAAAATAGAACAAGGATGAAATGACACAGGTAATAAACGCACTTACTGATGTTGCAGATCCAATGGATGGGTGGTGGTGATGATTGATCAGTGGGATGGAGCTTGGTTCTGCGGTGGTACTTCCCGAAATGCTACCGTGAGAGTGATACCTATGGATTTGTCTTGATGTTGGCAATGGCTACTTGGATGTATGAAAGAGCTCTGGTTTTTGCTTGCATGCAAATCTCCTTTTTCTCCCAAATTCAAGAATGTGGCCAACCTCTCAAACAAGGTTACCAAAATGGTTATATGATAACCGACGACGGTTTCTAGTTGACCGACATTGGTTTCAGGATGACCTGTGTTGGTTAAGGTGGGATTCCCTAGGTTTACTAAAAATGACAGATCTTGCAATCATTTGGGATAGGTCTACCCATTTATCACAGATCAAAATGGACGTTATCTTTTAAGGAGTGGGAATGTGGTTAGAAGAATAATAAGCATTGAATTTTAGGGTTGAACTAAGTCGAAGTTAGTTATGGTGAGTAGATAGATATTAAAAATAGGTTTATAATGAGGTGTCTAGGTGAGGTGGAAATTGGTTTAATTAAGATAATTAAATAATGAATAAAGTGAGGATGAGTATTAATTTAATTAAAGTGATTAAATTAATATTAATGTGTGATGTAAGGGTCATGGTTAGGTAAAATTATTTAACTTAGTTGTTTGAAAAGGGACCAAGGGGAGTGTGACCCAATTTTGGTGTCTACATTTTTCCCTTTTATTGTTGCGTAGCTTGTATTGGTAAGCGACGCTAAAAAAAATAGGAAGTGATTTCCCCATGTGTGGGTGAAGGTGATCCCCCTCAAACCAGGCACGAATGAGGTGTAAGACAGAATTAGTCAGTGGTTTGATAAAGGTGTAGGTGGGGAAGATAGGTGGGGGGAGGTTTGAGTATTAATGCTAAGGGGTAGTAGGTTGTGGTCAAAATCAGGTCAGGGGTAATGACAATCAAATGCACGCACACATATAGATTGTAACACGGTACCATATTGAAGAGTGTGTAAACTTTACATCGTCCAAGGTCGATAGGTTTATCCAAACAAGGGTGAAGTGATTCAGGTTTCCAAGGTATAAGATATGGTTCAGAAACACAACATAGGTTAGGTGCAGGAATGTTTAGGTATGTTCCAGTACACCGAAAGTTTGGTCGGGATAAACAACACGATAATAGGAAAGGTATGGTTGGTAGGCTAAAACATTATAGGTAATAGCATCACACGGTACAACGAGTACATAAGGTCAATGGTCACACCAAGTAGGTCAAGTTCAGAAAAAAGGTCATGGCACATGTAAGACCAAGGTATAGGTAAAATAACAATTCCTAAGATGCAACAAAGGAAATGTAGGGGTAGATTGGGTTTGCAGATATGTTTTAATGGGTGGCCGTAAGGATAAAAGGTGTGTGGGCACTAATGGTTACAAGAAAAAGGAAGCTTAGAAAGGCCAAATAGTTTTAAGGGTTGATCGATGCCGGTCATAGGGTGACCGACGTCAGCTGGCTAGGGCACAAATAGGACCGGCATTCGTTGGATTGAGTTGGGTTTATAAAACAAAAATTCTATATTTTACGGAATCATTGTTGTGTTGTGAATTTGGAGAAAATGAAAAAAAGTCGTTTGAATTTTTGGTACTTTTTTTGAGAGAAAAGGATAGGGCTATATACCCAACTGAGGTGGAGAGTTGATTTGGTGATCCTCGGAGCGGGTAATCGGCATTCGATATGCGGGTCCACGAGATAGGTGTGATCAATTTGATTGGGTGGAGGTAAGGAGGGCATTAGGTGATGGCAGAGGCAGGAGAGGGTTGGGTGGACCACCAGTGTAGTGGCCCAACATGCCCCCACGAAGACGACATCACGATGAGGTAAGATTTGATCCCATTCTACGTTGGTTAGGTAGATTGATTTGTAGAAATTAGGTTAGGGTAAAATGGGTTTTTTTGGGGGGGAAAATTAAATTGAAATTTGGAAGAAAATGGGTGAAATAGGAAGGGTAGGAAGGTTTATGTAGGTTAAGGGGGGGATGGGTGGAGGGGATATTTAGGTAGGAATGGATGGGTAGTTAGGGAGGAATGGTGAATTTTTAGAGAAAATGGGTAGGGTTTCGCAGATTTTTTTGCTACGACATTGACCGACGTTGGTCACGGGTTGGCTGACGTCGGTGGGAGTGATCCTAAATCGATCATGAATGAGGTGACCGATGCCGAGTTTTGGAGACCAATGCTAGTTAAAAGGAACCGATGCTGGTTTAGTATGAGGGAAAAATATACCAGGATATGAGATAGGGTGGGTGGGGGAGATAAGCATGGGTAAGAGGTACAAATAAGAAAGAGTCGAGGGGTGGGAAATTAAGATGGGAGGAAAATTAGTTGTCATGGTTGGGGTGGGGAGATAGGTGAAGTGGAGTAGGGGGATTGGGGGAATAAGGTGTGGTTCAAGGGTGAAGATGAGTATGGTCGAGGTCTAATGATGTTATGGTTTGTTGGATGCAGATGAGGGACCAGTTACAGATGCGTAATAGGGTACCACCCCTATTATTAGTGGTATGAGGGAGCGTGACAACTGAGGAGTCATGACATGTGGCAGAGGTAGGCCTGATTTGGGTTAGACGCTACTGGAACGTAGTCTAGGAGCCGAGTTTGATGGTCACCCTCATCGACAGATGGAATTCAGTGACCAACACATTTCGTTTGCCGACAGGTGAGATGACCGTCACCTTGGAGGATGTTTATAGGATCATGCGGTTACCGATAGTAGGGACCTAGGTTTATTCCATTTCCTTAGAGGCATATGAGGAGTTGATGTCAACAGTGTTTGGTGAGGGGCTGGCGGAGTTGAGGTTTTATAGTGCTATAATGAGTTATGGAGATATGTATCGAGCCCATCCAGAGGAGATGAGGTTAGTGGTCCTGATGATGGAGGTAGTTTGTTGCTTTACGTTGCCAGATGTGGAGGGTGGGAGATTCCCATGGGAATTGATGGGGGTTCTTCATGACATGATGGAGGACATGACCCAGTTTGCATGGGCACCAACATTCTTAGTGTAGCTGTACAGAGAGTTATGGACCTATGGGGGGTTACAGTGATTTAGCCTGTGCTGCACATTCCAACTACATTGCTGGGCATATGAGCACATTGTGTGTGTGCGTCTAGTGGGCCTACCCAAACCTGATGCATTCGATATGTACATGGTTCGGGTGGGCTACAGGTGATGGGTACCTACTGTTGGAGAGCATCAAGCTGCCAGCGTTACACACGATCTAGCATATTACAAGTGTGCATTAGAGGGTTTTTCTGGTAAGGAAATAATTTAGAGGCCATACGTGGGCTTCCCATCATATAGGTATATGGGCGAGGAGCTACAGGAGCTACATTTGCTCTGATGGATAGAGGGGCACCGTGTAGGAGAGCACGAGATGATACCTATTGACAGGGTCAGATGGCAGTTTGGGTTGCCGTAGGATTTACCTCCATTATTTCCATAGTACAAGAGGGACGACGTGGAGAGGCGTATGCCTCTACCACAACCAATGGTGCCTACAGGTCAGGAGGATCAGGTGGTAGACTGGTGGATTGATGATATTAGGGTTACAGATAGGTACAAATAGTGGTGGGAAACACAGCTATAGGCAGTACCACTGAGGCCAGAGAATCTCGACTTAACCACTATTACATTTCAGAGGGATGCCCTATAGGGGTAGGTGACTACCTTGGTGACACAATTGGGGATAGTGCATGGCAGCTGATAGGGTCAAAGGTACAGATGGCCACACTACAAGCACAGGTAGTAGCACTACAGGCCCAGTAAACACAGGGACAGGTGCCCGCACAGGGTGGGGATGGAGATGGGGTATAGTTGGCCTCCCTATAGGTGCATGTAGCAGGTTTGTAGGGCCATTTGGCCACTACACAGGTAATATTATGGCCCTTTAAGCCCAAGTACAAGCACACACACCTGCACATGTTCAGGGACAGGGTCTCACGGTATAGGTATAGGGTCAGAGGCCGATGGCACCACCGTAGATAGTACCCATGGCTAGGTTTAGGGATGCCATAGTTGAGACAAAATATTATCAGGATCACTTGATGGTCATAGGGATATATGTCCCTACCTATGCAGAGTATAGAGCACAACAGGCCTCGAGTGAGAGGACCAAGTCTCGCACTCACAGTGTGGAGAGTACAAGGGGCTGGCGAACCTCGAGATAGGTTCAAGGTGAGGCCACTAGTGCACAGAAGATAGCTCCAGGTGAGGTACCGATAGAGGTCAGGCCAAGGCCCATGGATGGCGGTGAGATGCTAACGAGATGTCACATGGGAGCGGAGGAGGAGGAGGAGGAGACAGGTGAGACAAGCATGGAGGATATATGATGTGGGGATGCCTGATAGTTACTCATACTTCCTTTTTATTTTTGTATTTTTGGTATATACCGGCCTGCGTGACGAAGAGAGTGAGGTTGTATATGAGAGTTTTGAGATTTTTTATCATAAATTGGCCTGCGTGCCAAAGATGGTGAGGATGTATCTGAGTGGTTTGCGATATTTGTATTTATTTGTATCTATGTACATATGTATGTATACATACAATTTCTCATTTATATAGATGTGATATTTATAGTATGGAGGGTGTGCTTGTTTTAATTTCCATTATTATGCGTGTACGTGATGGAAACTAGGTGAATTAAGCATGATTGAGTCAAGGTCGTATAGGCATGGATGAGTTAGGTCAATTAGGCATGATGAAGTCAGGTCATAGGCATGATGAAGTCAGGTCATAGACATGATGGAGTCAGGTTATAGGCATGGTCAAGTCAGGTTATAGGCATGGTGGAGTCAAATTATATGCATGATGGATTCGGGTTGTAGGCATGGTGGATTCAGGTCATAGGCATGGTGGAGATAAATGATGATGTATATGCATGTTAAGGTTTAAGTTTCCCAATATTTTCTAAAGTGGAAATGTGAAAATGATAAATGAACGATGTGATGATGGGGTAAAAATGTTCATCAATTGTTTCTTGTTTGGTTTAATTTCCAATTATTGATATAAAATGGAAACAAACTAAGATAGGATGTGAATAGGGAAATAAAGGGGAAAAATGTTAGGGTGAAGAGTGGCCGAGCTAACCTTCAAGGGCCCCATGCCCTCAAATTGCTACCTACATAGCCCCAATGAAAAGGGGCCTCAGGCCAATGTAGTTCTCCCATAAGCTAGGGAAGAATATGATGAATTAGGGGGATGGGTGGTAAATTTTTAGGCCTGGTTGAGTTTAGGTCATAGGCATGAAGGAGTCAGGTTATAGACATGGTTGAATGTAGGTCATAGGCATGGTTGGGTTGTTTTAAATATAGGTGTCGATGATGTGGTCCTATATAGGATAATCAATAAGTAATGAGAAAGGTGAATGGTAAGAGGTGGAAAAAGATCCACTTAATTGATAAGAACTCTGATGAGTCTACCGTACCCCAGATGGGATTACAAACGTAAGACCCTAAAGGCCTTGCATAATGGACTATTCTAAGTGTGAAGAAAGTCACATGATCACAAAATGTCATGGTTGTAGCAAGTCCCTTGAGTAGAGAAGAAATTAGGATGAAAATGCAACGAGGTGAGAGTGGGTGGTTTAACATAACTTAGTGTATGACAACTTGATTTTCTTAGCAAGAAACCCAAGATCAAAAATAGGCAAGTCCATAACGAAAATTTCATCATTTTTTTTTGTTTTACATAGACTGATCAATACAGGAAGTCTATATGGGAAGAGTATATTATCTCCTTGAGGTCTTCGTGAAGCTGATCGATGCGGGAAGTCTCTAGATATTTTTATTGTATTTTTGCATTGAATTTATATAGTTCGCCTTCAAGGGAGTAGTCTATTTTAGAGCAGTGAAATAAGTGAAGAGATGTCCCTCTTTGAGGGAGTCATCTTTGCTAGAAAATTAACACAAGGAGTTGAATCCCTTTTTTTTGGATGTGTAAGTCATGGACAAGAATTTATAAGAAGATTAGGTTCTTGTTTAGAACATAAGACCATAACACACATAGGTTAATTATGAAATAGATGGTTTCGAGTGATGAATGACCACGGGTTTCAATCTTTAAGAATACAAAAATTATCCATGAGAATCATGCTATGAGAAGAGTCGTGGTACTCAAATTGAAGAGGAGGTTGAAAGGTGACAGGTAATCGCATGATTCTTGTTTAGTCGTAGATCCTAAAAGATGGTAATATGGAAGGTGAACAATGCTCAAGGAACGAGCGATAAACTGACAGAAAGTGGTATAGGACCTGATGTCAACAATAAAATGGTCAAAGATGTAAGGCTATGAGAGGCTCTGGTTTAGGTTTACCTTCGAGTGAAGACAAATGATAAGCGCTTGATCCGTAGGCATGGGTAACGATATAAGGTCCAAACCGATTAGGAGTAATTTTTCCTCATTTACTTTTCTCTTTTTTGGTTACATGTTGATTTTCCTTCAAGACGAGGTCACTGACCTAAAACTTCATTCGTGGACACATTTTTTGTAGGCACATTTGATAGGTTTTTGGTAGATTTGGAGATGGTCAAGAGAATTAAGACGACGTTCATCTAATAACTCAAGCTATGCCAAACAGTCCTAGCGAAATTCATCATCATTGAGCATGTCTTGTAGTGAGATGGAGAGAGATGGAATATAGACTTTAAGAGGTAAGAAAACCTCGGTACCATAGACCAGAGAAAAAGGTGTGGTAGCAGTAGAAGCGTGAATACTAGTACGATAAGCCCACAAGGTGAAAGGAATGTGGGAATGCCAATCCTTTCCAGTATCGTCAACTGCTTTCAGAAGAATTTTGTTCAAGGTTTTATTGGTCGATTCTACTTGGCCATTGGTTTACGGGTAATAAGGTGATGAGAAACTGAGTTGGATGCCAAAAGTGTCACATAACTTACATAGGGTTTTTTTTAATTGCTTTCCGTTATCAGTGATGAGGAGGTGAGGGACACTAAAGAGAAAAATGATGTGATGGTTGATGAATTCACATATTTTCTCAGCTTTTGTAGAAATGACGGGAATAGCTTCTACCCATTTAGTATAATATCCAGTAGTAGTTTTAATCCATTGGTGGCATTGTAAAGAATGAGGATTGATCTCGCTGACAAGATCCAAGCCCCATTGAGGGAAAATTCCAAAGGTATCGTGCAACCTGTAAGGCATGACTAGGTGTGTGATGAAGATTAAC
Organism: Taxus chinensis; assembly: GCA_019776745.2. Classification (NCBI taxonomy): domain Eukaryota; kingdom Viridiplantae; phylum Streptophyta; class Pinopsida; order Cupressales; family Taxaceae; genus Taxus; species Taxus chinensis. The sequence goes on from CM034152.1 coordinate 30,746,174, forward strand.
ATTTTGTTGACATTTCACAAAATGTTTGACATAGTCATAATAATAGCCAAGGTGAAGAATGCATTTTACGACAGCTAAACCACTAAAGTGACCTCCAAAAATTCCATCATGGACTTCCTTGATGGTGTAGGGAATTTTAGAAGTTCTAAGGCATCATAAGAGAATACTGTTGAAGCCACACTTATAAAGGAGACCACCCATGATGACATAACAAGAGACACTTTTAAGGAAGGCACTTTGTCCATTACGAGTGAGATCGGCAAGTAGAATGGAAAGGGAAAGATAGTATGTAAATTTCTTATACCAAAGGTCACGTGGGTCAAGTACAACGGTTCCGACAGAGTAAACCTCACGAGGTAAATAAGAGGGTGATTGTAACCTTTGTATTATGACAAAGATTTTAGATTCGGCAGGCGAAGTGAGTATCAGAGAAGCCAAGTAGGCCATGGTATCCACAAATTTATTGATAGAACATGGGGTGGTTTGAAGTTTGTAACGGTAAAATGTGATCAAAAGTATATCTACGTGATGTTTATACTTCTGAAGGATCTCATTATGAAACTGATATATACCATTAAATTGGTTTATGACTAGCTGGGAATTGACAAAGATATTGATTTACATAAGCAGCCTGGAGACCTAATACAAGTGCTTCGTATTCGGCAATATTGTTTGTACAATAAAAATCTATTTTGAAAGACAAAGGAATAGGTTTTCCATCAAGAGGGATGAGGATAACACTAGCCCCATCTCCACGCTGACACTTGGAGCCATCGAAGAAGAGTGTCATTTGGTAAGTGGGTTCTTCTAAGGAGAGGGTAGATATGGATTCATCTAGGAAGTCGAAGTTAGAGGATTGATTCCTGGGAAGAGGTGTGTCTTCTAGTTGGTCAATGATAACCTGGCCCTTGATGGACTTTTGATGAATGAATTTGAGGTCGAGGTCGGCAATAAGCATAAACAACCATGTGACATGTTGATTTTGATAGGGTTTGGCATACATATAGTGTAAGGGGTCAGTATTGGTAACAAAAAAGGTTTTGTGGTTGAGGAGGTAATGTCAGAGTTTGGTGGCGACGAAACCTAAGGCTAAGTAGAGTTTTTTGGCGTGGGTGTATCTAGTTTTGTAGTCCATAAGGGTATGACTTATGTAATAAACCGCTTGCTCTATGTGTTGCTCATCATGATGAGCGAGCATGACACCTAAAGAATGGTCAGTGGTAGAAATATAAGTAAAAGGGTTGGTCATCCTTAGGAGGACTGAGAAATGGTGGTTGTAAGAAGGTATTATTTCTAGGCTTCGAAGGCTTTATGGCATTCATCATCCCATTTGAATGAAACATCATTCTTGAGAAGATGATGAAATGGTTGACAGCAGTCGAAAAGCCACGAGATAAAATGACAAATGTATTGCAACTTACCTTGTAGGCTTCAAAGTTGATGGAAATTAGTAGGCAGAGGCATTTCTAGAATAGTCTTTACTTTAGCATGATCAATTTCTATGCCATGCAAAGAAACGATGAAACCAAGGAGTTTTCCTGAAAGTACTGTAAAGACGCACTTCTTTGGTTGAAGACGAACACAATACTTGGTTAGGTGGTCAAAGATGACCTTAAGGATGGTCTGGTGTTTGGATCGATGTTTGGATTTTTCAAGAAGATCATCTACATAATCTTCCAATATGTGATGCATGATGTCATAGAAAATGTAAGTCATGGCTTGTTGGTATGTAGTGCTGGCATTTTTAAGGCTAAAATGCATGACTCGATAGTAGAAGGTCCCCCAAGGGGTTATGAAGGAAATCTTGTGTTGATATTTTGGAGCAAGTAATATTTGATTATAACCTAAGAAACCATCCATGAGTGGTAGCATTTCATGGCCGATGGTGAGATCAACTAGTTGGTCAATGCCTAGTAGGGGAAAATAGTCTTTGGGGAAAGCTAGGTTGAGGTCACAGAAGTCTATGCAAATGTGGAGTCCCCCTATCACCTTTGTGATAGGAATGATGTTAGAAATCCATTGGGGATAGTCAATGGGTAGGATGAAGGAAACTGAGAGAAGGCGTTGAAGCTCTTCTTTGACCAGAAGAGCAATGCGAGGATGCATTTTTCATAGCTTTTTTTATGGGTTTGGTATCAGGAATGGTTACAATATTTTGGACCATGATTTTTGGGTCAATACCGGGCATATCAGCATAGGACCAGGCAAAAGCATTGTTATGGACCCGAAGAAAAGAAGCAAAATCTTCCTGCTTAGTAGCATCTAAAGATTGGCCTATATTTAGAATGTGCGGGTCATCCTGAGTGTTAATGTTGATTTCAATGGTCGATTCGTTCAACATGCTTTGTGTCTCAGAAGGTAACGACTAGTGAATATAAGAATCTTCCACACCAAGGTAGGTGAGGATGGACTCATCGTCCTAACATTGAATGACGTTAATAAAAGGTGTATCATCATTGATCATATTAGGATAGAGGAATGGGAGAGAAGAGGGAGCCTCGCCATCACGTTGATAGGTTAGAGGTCCCAAGGAAATTATGTTTACGAAAGAAAACATTTAGGAGGAATAGATTCGGGATCTATGGTCTCCATGGGTTAAGATGGTGACGTGGGTGAATGAGGTGGAGAAGGTTTGTCTTCCTTAATGAGGTTGACGCAAGCCTTCTTGGGAGGTAGTGTGTCAAAGCCAATGCCACTACGATCATTATGTTTATGAGTGGTACAAGAGATGATAGTATGATGGCCCTATTCGTAAAAACTGAAGCCAAATCCTTTCCATGTGTAACAGTGTAGGAAGGTGTGAGCGAAGTAGTGGTTAGTAAGGGAGTGTAAGTTAGATTAAAATGGTCATGTTTGGGATGGAGGTTTGGGTAAATAAGTGGCAATATCAAATCCCCCATACATTAGATTAGTGTAAACATGCGGAGGACCATAAGGAAAAACCTCACCTATGTGGTAGTCATAAATAGGGTGTTGACGTAGGTTCCCATACTCTTGTGGGGTGAGGAATGTGTTGATATTGTATAGGCAGTACTCTCCCAGAGTGAGGCATTGCAAAACAACTTCTAAGGGATCAATAGTCGATATGTGGGTAGCGGGGATAGACGAATCGCTAGATGATTGGGAAGAAGATGAGTTAACTATAGAGGCTATGTCGGTAGTAGGAATAACAAGGTTAGATATGGGAGAGGCAGTGGTAGCCTTGGTGGATAGGCTTGTGGGTGCAGGTGAAGTGAGGGTAGTGACAGATGCCTTAACTGGTAAAAGTACATTGTTGGGTCGGTATAACATGTTACAGGTCTTGAATGGCGATAGGTCGGTGGGGATGGTGTAATTATGTCCTTCATGCTCGAATTTTACACAACGGTGTAAATTTTAAGGGACACAACCCATGATGCGAATCCAGGGTTTGCCGAGTAATAGGTTATATTGGAACTCCCCCTCTAAGATGTAGAATAGTTCTGGGACAATGTGAAGTCCTACGCGAACATGAAGGATAATAGTGCCAAGGGTGGAGGTGATGGCATCATTAAAGGAGTGTAGCATAACTAGGTTATTATGCATAAAGTTAGAAGGAATACACATTTGATTGTATGCATGGGAGGAGATGATGTTAATGCTAGCACCACCATCAATCATGACACATCATACGTGTATGTTTTCGATATAGATAGAAATGAATAGGGTGGGATCAGGCTCATCTGACTGGAGAGGTAAAATCTCCTCTTCAGAGAAGCTGAGGGTCGCGACGTGAGGAGGGGTCATGGGGGTAGAAGGAGGAGCTGATTTTATTAGCAAGGCCATATTGGGAGGGGTGATAATCGAGGCCACTAGTGTGGGGTCATTGGGTAGAACTTCAATGGATTGTAAAACCTCGATAAGGGTTTGTTTGTGGGATTCAAAAGTCTGGATGATATCATACAAAGACATCTTTAGAGGAGACTGATGTAATTGTTTTATCATTGTGTGATGGGTGACCCCATCAGAAATAGGGTATGTAGGTCTGCGGATGGTGATTTTGGGAGCGGGTGTAGATGGTATACTGGGTATAGGGTTGGTTGATGGGCTAGTTAATTTTTCTTTACCTTTGTTTTTCTAATCGTGGGTAGCAACATGAACCATGTTAATATGAGGCGTGGTGGATGGAGAGGTTCTATCAAGAAAGGTATAATGACATGAGGGGAAAAATCCTAGTAGTGGATAAGAGCCTTGTGAAATGAGTAGGGCATATTGAAATTTGGATGGTGGTTTGGCCAACTCTCTTATACGGACCATGTTGATCTCAAATTTTGGAGGTGGGAAAAATGATTGTGGGGGTGGAGATACCGGTTGTGGAATGGGTACCTAACGATGATGTATGGTGATAGGTGATGGTGGAGCATGGTCCTTATCAAGTAAGTCATCATCATCAAAATTTTGTTTAGGAGGACAAAGTTGATGAAGAACAGTCTTTAGATCCTTACAATTTTCAATATCATGTCCTGACACATGATGATAGGCACAAATCTTGGTTTCATAAATCCTTTTGGCTTGTGTTTGAGAGGATTATAAGGTCAAAGCAATGGTAATGTGAAGATGGAAGTCTTTAAGAGATTGGTTAAAATGTTGGCGTAGGACCTTGCTAACGGATCACAATGCGAGGTGAGTACGGGTTTTGGTATAGGTGTGGCTGATTGTGAAGGAAGAGGCTTTATAGGAGGGGGAGTGAGTTGGTCTACTATTTTGGTATGTGGAGTGGTCTTAGGTTTTGCTCGCATCTGTTTGGGTAAAGTTGGGGTAGAAGAGCTCGTGATGGAAGTTGGTTAGTTTGACTACCTTAGTGGAGGGTTACACCTTCTTGGGTAAAGGTGGCATGGGAGTATAGGATGTAGAAAGAAAATAAGATGGTGGCAGAGGACGGGTTACACACGGGGGCAACTAAGTTGTGGTGGAGGTGGTTGGTAAAGGTTGGGTAGGTGGCATTGGTTGAAGTCGTATAGGAAAGGTTGGGGTTATAGTAACTAGTGGAGGTATAGGTGGAAAGAAGTGCGCAGGCAAGGGTGAGGGAGCTTGGTTTTTGGGTGAATGAGGTGTAACAATGGCTCATGATGCAGTAGCAGGTTTATCTTTTAACTGGTCTTGGGTATGAGATATTTTGGTCAAGGTTGATGGATGAGGCCTTAGGATGGATGGTAGGGGGGAGGGTGATAAGGGTGTAGTAGGCGAGACCAATGTACATGGCTTAGAGGGTTGGGTTTTATTTTTAGGCGGGAGGATAATGCTATTGCAGACTTTGGAGGATGCGGCTAAGTTCAATATGATAGGTGGGTGAGTGAGTCTTGATGTCGGCATAACACCCAAAATAGTGATGGGTCTAGAAACGGGTAGGGAGAAGTGGGTAGGTTTTTAGGTTTGGGAATAGTTGTAGTGATGGGATGGATGAGTAGGGAGGAAGATGTTTCAATTGTCATGGTCAGTGTGTTTTGGTTTCCAAAAATACGTTTGGGTAGATCATGGTATTATCTTCAGGAAACATTTGCATTTGGGTCGAAACGGGGAGCCAAAGATGTCCCCAGAGCATGGAATGATCAACGTAATCCAAATGATCGACCAACCGTGAAAATGGGATTACTGAAGAAGATGATGGAGTGGGTTGGGTAGCAATCCCTGTAAAATATGTCTATGAGACAGGGAATTGGTTGGCCTCATATTTTGTAGGTAAAAGAGCTAAGATCATGTCAGTATGGTTTTGGGATGCTAGGGGAGAACTATCCTCGACAGGTAGTGACATGTGTAAAGCATCTTGCATGGGTAGGAGAGATAATAGGTCGGGTGAGGTAGACTTCTCTCTCGGTAGAGGAGAAGGAAAATATGATTCTCTTGTGGATGGGAGAATAACAAGTGTTGATGGTTCAAAAGGTTGGGAAGAAGATTATAACACGACATCAGTAGAAAGTGTGGATTCCTCCATGAGAGAAAGGGTAGAAGAGGGGGACTCCTCTGTGGGTGGAGGAGTAGAAGAGGTATGCTCCTTTATGGGTAGAGGAGCTTGTGCCAAGATTTCCTCAATAGATGAAGTAGTTCGATTTTGAGGAACAATTGGCATGATATCAAAAAATGTGTGAACCTCACGGAATGTGTTTTCACTGGATGAAGGTTCACTATTTTGATTAGATGATTGTTTATGATTAAGGAATGGATTTTTGAAGATGTGAACATTCTGATTTGTTGGCGCATTCGGGTTGTCTACGAAAAGGTCTCCATTGTCTATCATCTCTTGAACAATGTTTTTAAAAGTTATGAAGTTACCATCACTATGTCTTTTAACACGATGGTAATTACAGTAGTTGTACTCTTTATACCATGCGGGCATAGGACGAGTGGGGTCGAAACCTGTATGATGTTTTATGGGAGGAAATGTAATGGCTCCAGCTTTAAGAAGTTTTTCCAAGACCGAAGAATAGGACTCTCTGATCAAAGTGTACTTCCGCTACTCCCGTCGGAGCTGAAAATCCTAAACATGAGAAAGATTGGAAGAAGGTTGAGGCTGATTAGAAGGATGAGGTGGACCCACCTTGAGGACTACTGAATTGGCCGATCCTTTGGGCTTTGAATAGTTATTTTGGGGTTTTGAAGATGAAGAAGAATCGTTGGATTTGAATGGGGTGTTCTTGTTTCGTAATTGGATTTTATTTTCTTCAATGACACAAATTTCCAGTTTTTGGGCCATGGTGAATGCTTCATCAAAGGTTCGGAAGGTTTGGACTTACAAAGTTAGTGAGATGTGTCTGACACAATATCTAGTGAAAAATTCAATAAGTTTAGTCTAAGGTAGTTGGAACTTCAATTGGTTAATAAGACTCCACCAGCAGGAAACCAATCTGTGATAGATTCGTCTTCATACTACCAAGTTGAATAGAGATTGGTCATGGTGACTATCTTGGTAACATTGATTGAAAAATGATCTAGGAAGCTTGTGCTACTTGATTAAAGGAATAAATGGAATGTCTAGGTAGTCCACTATACCAATCTAATGTTGGTCCTGCTAGGGACATTGGGAAATTTCGTAGGAGTAAAGCATCATCGTGGGTGATTAGGTAACACCCATGTTTGAACGACCATAAGTGTTGCTGCAGGTCTTATTTACTATTGACCCGATTGAATTTAGGCATTTCCTAATGCACTAGGTAAGGATGAATGGGAATAGATGGATGGATAAGCTCATTACAAATTTCATCATATGTTAAATAATTATGGGAGCCAGAAATGGATGCTTCTAGGGTCTACATTTTCTCCATCATCATTTTAATGAGGTCGTTAGTAGGTTGGGATAAATGGGTGCCCCTACAAAAAAATGGGGTTGATGTTGAATGTACGAGGTGGGTGGTATATTGGTGTATGGTGGTGTTGAGTATGAGAACTGCATAGGAGGAATAGATGTGTGTGGCACATAGCCAATATAAGCAATAGATGAGGTTGGGGGTTGTTGGTAGTATGTGTAGAAGGGTGGGGTAGTCGTAACAACTCTAGTAGCAATTGGGGGTAAGGATTGTGGGATGGTAAGGATGAGGTTTTAGAAATGGGTGTAAGTTTTCAACACCAGACGTGGTTGCGATGTAATGGGTATATGCGAAGTGCCAGGTGCAGATGGAGCTAGAATCATAGGAGTTGTCAGAGGGACAATCGATGTCATGGGTGTGATCGATGACATAGATGTTGCAGTTATAGTAGTTGTGGATTTAGCTGAGACACCAAAGGTGATAAAGTGGATGATGGTAGTGCCGAAATCATGCTAGTTGATGCAGAAGTGGGGGCTAGAGCCAAAGGGATAGATATAAGCATGTCATATATTAATTATCCTAAGGAATCCTAGGTGGAAGAATGAGCAAGGTAGTACTGGAGGGCAGCAAGATTTTGGTCGAGGAGTCTCACAAACTCCTCATCGCCGATGATGATGGGGATAATCTGAGTCAGATCTATAGGTGGTAGAATTGATTAGGTGGGAGTGGTTGACAACTAGCATGAAACACGAGGGTTTTAGTTTGGCTGCGAGTCAACAACATGTGAATAAACATAAATTAGGTGAACTGTACTCTGTAAATGACATAAGGGACATCAGAGATGTGATAAAATAGATTTCAAGGGGAGAATTGGGTAAATATTTCGATAAAAATCAAAACAGGGTGACCGATGCCGATTGCAAGAACCGGTTCCAGTTAAGGTGTGACCGATGCTGGTCATAAGATGACCGATGATGGTCACTGTGAAGAATAACAGTTCCAGGAAATAAAGTAGAAACTGGTGATTTTTTAGACATGGAGATGGTATTGGAGGACTATGATCAGAATACAGAGAGTATGGTGACACAGAAAATTTTAGATAGAGAAGAAGGTGAGATGAGTGTTCTCTGGATAAAATGATCCAATAGAACAAGGGACCAATGCCTGTTTGGTAAAATGATGTCGGTCAAATGTAAACCGATGCCAGTTACTATGAAATCTAAAAAATGAAGGAAAATGAGGTGTTGTGAATTTAGATTGTATGAAGAATCAACCTAGGAACCTGGGTATGATAGGATGAGGCCCTGACACAGTCAGAGAAAGATAGAATACTACAACTATGATGGTAGAGTGTGAAAGGAAAAATAAAGATGAAGAAAACATATCCTCTCACCTCAAAACACAAGTCAAACACAAAGCTATGAAAACTCGTAGTCCTAAAAGTGAATTTTATATTTGTTGTAGCTTATGCTATTTATGACTGACACGTGAATTTAGAACATAGTTTTTGGTTGGGAAGGCATCCTACGAAAAAAAACTAGTGGGTGAGGTTTCAGGTTATGTTATGTTGGGGGTGCTCCTTGCTCTGATGGGGTACTAGACAATGATAACTAGCTGGGGATTACCTGTCAATCCTTTGATCATGTGATCGTTGACATGCGTTCCCAGGTAAGATGTCATTTAAGAAGGTATGTATATTCAAATTTTTGTGTAGTTTGTCAAGAGAAAGAGAGAGAATCAAGTGTTCTTTATAGTTCAATTGTGTCAACCATCAGCTGGGCATGACTTCCAATGTATAGGTTTCCCTCATTTTTAATGTGAGCTATAATTCACAAAGTCAGAATGCAATGCGAGTGTTTTAATACCCAAATCAAAATATGATATTCGATGTAGCAAATGATGAACAGGAAGAGGGATGCTTTTTCACTAATGCAATGCAAGAAAGAAGAAGTGGTTCATTTTAAGCCCCAAATGACACATATCATTTAGACAATTAGAAGAAAGAAGTATTACCAGAGAGAAGATTAAATGTGTAATTTTCGAAATGAATGTAACACACAAAAACGTTTTCCCTATATGAAGAAAAATGCAATGAACCCAAGAGAGGGTCCCACTGTGCATGCCAAAATGTTTCACCATTTTCTTTAAGTTTTTAGACGAAACAAATAAGGGTGTGGGTAAAGGAGGAATACCTGTTGCGATGGTTGGTTTGAATGTTTTGTACACGTTTTAACATCTCGATCCAATGTTGACTGTGAGAGCTTCCTTTTGGCTAAGAGGAACTACCTGGAATAAAAAACAAGACCACAAAATATAGTTAAACAATATATGGCAATGGCCTGCCTAGCGTGTGCTAGATCTAGGAATTATGATACTTCCTAGATGGTTTTCAATCCACTGTTTAATACAACTTAATTCAATAAATAATGTAAGTAAATAAAGTCCTACTGTAGTCCATATGATTTAGGTATTTCATTCAAATACAATAAGCAAGTCAAATATAATAGGCTAGGTTATAATTGGATCTGGAGGGGGGTAGTTAGTTAGGGTTCTGGTATTGGTTAGGGTCGGAATCTGGGTCACTTAGGTTGCTTGTGTTAAGATTATTAGGTTTTTTTATTGATAGGATGGCCAAGTACAAAGACCAGTATCGTTCAGATATAACTGATGATGGTTTAGAGGGAACCAATGACAGTCATGGGTAACTGACGTCGGTACGATCGGGATGGTAGGAATTCAATAAGATCTTATTGTGGAAATTGGTCCAAGGTTAGAAAGAGATGAAAAGGGGAATGTTGAGGTCTGTGGGGATCTTAGGAACACTCAGAGATGTATAAACATCATATATAGATGATCTAAAGGTGTGGTGGTGAAGGGTTGAGTTTTCAAGAAAGTGAAGGGTGGGGGAATGGAGATGCTAAAAGAAAATGATAACAGAGATGACAAAAACCTTTAAAACAGAACAAGGATGAAATGACACATGTGATAAATGCACTTATTGATGTTGTAGATCTAATGGTTGGGTGGTGGTGATGATTGATCGGTGGGATGGAGCTGTGTACCACAGTGGTGCTTCCAAGAATTCTACCGTGAGAGCGATACCTCTAGATCTGTCTTGATGTTGTCTATGGTTACTTGGATGTGCAAAAAAGCTTTGGTTCTTTCTTGAATGTAGATCTCCTTTTGCTCCCAAATTTGAGAATGTGGTCAATCTCTCAAACAAGGTTACCAAAATGGTTATATGGTAACCGACTGGCATCAGTTTTGGGATGACCGTCATCGGTTAAGGCAAGATTCCCTATGTTTACTAAAAATGACAGATCTTGCAATCATTTGGGCCAGGTCTATCCATTTATCGCGGATCAAAACAAATGTTATCTTTTAAGGAGTGGGAATGTGGTTAGAGGAATAATAGGCATTGATTTTTAGGGTTGAACTAAATCTTAGTTAGTTATGGTGAGTAGATAGATACTAAAATAGGTTTATAATGAGGTGTCTAGTTGAGTTGGTGGGGTGAGGTGTCTAGGTGAGGTGGAAATTAGTTTAATTAAGATAATTAAATAATGAATAAAGTGAGGATGAGTATTAATTTAATTAAATTTATTAAATTAATATTAATGTGTGATGTAAGGGTCGTGGTTAGGTAAAAGTGTTTAAGTTAGTTGTTCAAAAGGGGAACAAGGGAAGTGTGACCCAATTTTGGTGTCTACAGTTAATGTATGAAATATTTTTTGAGGATGTTATTTCCATTGTGTAATCACATAAGATTGAACACAGAGAAAAATAAGTTAGAATAGAAACCAATTTGAATATATTAGTGAATGAAGAAAGGGAAAAACAACACTTTCAAATAAGTAGAAACCATAGCTTATTTTACTCATGCATGTTGATAAAGCTTGAAAATGCATACATTCACATATAATGGAGATTATTTTCCTTAAACAAGAAATCCATTAACCCAAAGTTTAATAAATATTGATAAACAAACATGAACATAACGTTTCATAGCCCAAAATATATAAGTGATGCAAAATATGTATAGAGAGATATGATAAAAATATAGAAACATAGGGAAAATGAGGAGTTATCTTTATTATTCAACAATTCTACCTTTTTACATCAACTAACTAGCATCCAACCCCTTTACAAATGACTAATAATCCTTTTATAGGCAAGAGGGGGAATTATTTACCTGAATTAGTTAAGTCACTTTTAAATGAATTTTAAATTTAATTTTCTTTTCAAATAAAATTTGAAAATGAAATATATCAATTAGTTTTAATTTGTGTTTGAAGAAGGAAGATAAGAAATAGAATAAGCTAGTACTTTAAACTTTAACAATTGCATTTTGAACTTTTTCACTGCGACTGATATTTCTGATTCCTTCAGAATAATTGTGTTGGTTAGATTGGTCATCCAGCTCCCCAATGAATTCTCCATTTCATAGCTTGTTCCACCATATTGAGCCAAGACTCCAAAAGCTTCAACTATGACATTTTTTAGCTCAAATAACTCTTCAATATTATATTTTTTTGAGATTTTCAGTCTTATACAAATCTTCCTTGATCAATTTGGTAAATTTTTCTTTGATTTTGTCTGTTGAGTTCCGTTGAGAAGAATTTTCTTGAAAGATATTAAAATAGAGAGCTATGAAATCAGCAAAGGTTTTGGATTTCTAATATACTACCTTTTGAATGATGTTTTGTAAATCTATGGAATCCTCCTCAAGAACCTTCAATCTCCCCTCCACACTAAAGGACCATGTGTGAGACATATTGTTCTTGACATAATCAAATATTTTCTCTAAAAGAATAATTTTCTCATATGTGAGATCCATGATGCAAAGATATTGGATTACATCTACCCATATATTTTTCTCTTTCTTGATACTCTCAATCCCTGAGTTTATGTGTTTTTGTGCAATAATTATATTATCATATGTCCTACACCCTTCATCAATGAATTGAAGACTAGTCATGAGTATTTTCTCCACCCATGCTTCAACAACTTTCCCTTAGATGGTATGTTTATGAACTTTGGCTACCACCTTCATATCAATATCAATTGTTATAGCAAAGGTTGGGAGAGAAGCCAAGGGAGTAGAATCTAAGGGAGTAGTATCAGAAGACAGGAAAAATTTTATGTAGGTAGAGAGGGTCTGCACTTGTTCCTCCAACTATTCTTGACTTTGTCTACCTTTTTCAACTCTTTGAATTACCTTAAAGACTATTTGTTTCAAGTTATGCACATCTCCCTTAGCAGTAGATTCCCCCAAAAATATCCTTGTAAGCTCAAAATCAGTTGTAAAATCCTCATGTTCACTCTTATCAACTATTGGCATGATGTATCAGTAACCAAGCAAGAATTTTTCTTATCTTTCTTGGTAGGAGGAGAAGTACCAAGAATTGCATCCACAACATCATAATTAAGAAACTTCAAATTTTTATTGAGTTTTCCTTTTTTTACTCTTAATCATGGTTTGGAAACAAGAGAATGAGGTATTTGAAATCTCATCTAAAAATGTGCATGTAGATTTCATTCCAAGAGCCAAGCGAGGAAGAGAATATTGTGATGTGGAGACAACTACTGTATTTACAGGAGGATGAGAGGGTCTTCGTATATTCAAATTGGGTCTATAAGTACATGCTTTCCCCAAATCCTGAGATGAAACTTAAAAAACTTCTTCCTCTTCTTCTTCATTTTCATCATTGTTGCCCAAAATAACCCCCTTAGTTATTTTTGGCATATAATAGTTCCATTCTATCTCTGACATCATTTTTGTAGTTCTTCATGCACGCCCTCATGTGCTCCTCCTTTCTTCTTCCCCTTCCTCTCACTTTATTTTGTGCATAATCCACACACTCAAATTCATCCTTCAAAATTTTACAGGTATTCATCCCTTTCCCTTCATCTACATCCCTATGTGCATTGATCTTATCCCGAACATTGTGCACTCCTAATTGAGCATTTGAGGGGTTTCTATACAGATGAAAATTGACATGCAACCTTTAACTACACTCAACCCCCTGAGGTTGTGCCGGAGTAGCTGATGTTGAATGTGTGTGGCTAACTATAGGAGGATCAATGATTAAGATCTGGTAGTGTGATTTCCCAGTAGCATAATTAGAAAAGGGGATATTTAGAGGCTATGAATGGGTAGAGTGAATTCGCTATGATTTGTTTTCCTAACTTGGATCTAATTGATAAACTAGTTTGAAGTGTCCATGTAAACTAAATGAAATTAACAATCTATGCTACTTCTGAGAGGAAAACTAATCTAAACAAGTTACAAAACTGAAATTTTACAATCACAAATAACAATATACTTCTATTCTAAATAATTCAAATGTTTCTACACTAAAACTAAATAAGCAAGATAACCTGGTGTGGTTATTCACCTGTCATGAGTGTATTGAAACTAAACTAACTTAAAACAAGAACTTTCCCAAATGATCTATGATATGTAGACAACCTCCTACAAATATGCTCTCCTTCATATCCACAGGGATGGGAAGAAGAGGATCCGTCACCGTGGGTTACTATGAAAGATTCAAAGCCTCTTTGAAATTAACTAATTACTTGCAAATGAAAGGAGATTCATTTATACTCTATTTGATATGATATAATAATGATAAATTGCATCAATGAAGGAAATAAAACAACTCCAACTTGGAATTCACAGAACAGAGGTAAATCCGGCTATGTAGTAATTTTTCCCCTCAGTTTACCCTTTATTTCTCTGTGTGTCCATATGAGTCCAAGGAATTGGGAATGCAAAGGAAGTAGCAGGAGAAGGTGCTTGAGCAATGGACGCTTGAAGGTAGTCTAGTTGCAATACATGTGTAAGAGAGATAACGTAAGTGAATAGAGATTGGTTATGCAATTTCCAGCAAGATCGTGACAACAATACTATGCAAGATACACAAAATTCTCAGGCCTTTTTCTTGAACAAAAGCATGGAATATATAAGAATTGGGGCTGGAATGTGCCTTCATACACAAGGAAAGAAGAGGCAGTTCCAACTAACTAAAGCACGTGCAAAAATAGATGAACCAAGCAATCAAAACTATTTTTAGACAAATCATTTCACAAACGCATCCTAAAAGTGAAGTTAAGTGAATCGTCGCATGTTAAAAACACACATGACGAAATATGGAAAAATCACTCAGGACCACCGCCCTGCCTGGGTGGTGGTTTCAGAACCACTGCCTAGGTAGGGAAGTGATCTTGGCACTAAAGGCCAAAACATACACAAAATGGAGCAAGAAACTGGAAAAGGCATGGAAAAGCTAAGGATGTCTAGGAAAAAATATACACTACAGATGGATTTAAGAGCTCAAACATATTCTGAAAGGACGTGAATCATCATTGGGGACTTTTGTAACTATTTTCTGATAATGTAGCAGATGTAATTTTGGGTGCATACAGTTTCCTTGCATCTTTACAAATCCTTTTTGTGCCTTTGGCGCACACGTATTTCCCTTCTTGAGTCCCACACACTCCCTTACACGTAATCTTTTCCCTTCACATATTTATTTCCTTACACATTCCCTTTCACAGATCCTTGCATTGCGCACTCTCCCTTTTCTTCTTTACATGCTCCATGGGCCACCTTTCCTCAAAATTCCACGCTTCCCTTTAGTAGACGTTCATACTTCCCTTGCACATTTTCGTATCTATGAAAATATGAATTCTTCTTCCCAATCCCTATGCACCCTCTCGCGCACTCTAGCGGAATTCTTGTGCATCCTTTCCCTTTCATTCCAACCTCACACGTATGCACTTAAGGTAGTAACCTCCACGCCAATCCTAGCATGCCACGTGTCCAACTATTGGGACTTAGCTAATGAAGTGCATATCATAAAGACAAATAGAAAAGTTCCAACTATGTGGCGATCTCAGTATAAAATGCAAGTGTGACACATGGAAAACACAACTTACAGTGAACTTAAAAACCCCCGCGACCAATCAAATCATACCACATGTCTTGCGTGTTTTCCTTTACACTAAAAATGTTCAAATTTCCATAAATCCTTCCACATAGCTCGAAATCATGTGCACTTGGTCTCATTGGAAATCCGTTGATGTAGGCTACTCGCTAGGATCTTCAAAATCAGATTTTGGTAGGACTTGGTAGGTGAAAATTGGAGAACATGATTTAGGTCATTAATGCACAATTTCAGTCAAGTCAACAACCAATATTTCATGGGATATGGCCTCTTTCCTTCTTGTACAAGAAAATTGACGTGGAAAAGTGGATTTGACATAGTTACATGTTGATTTACATGCATTTAATGCATGTCATTAGTGGCTATGAGTTGGAATCTAAGTTTTCCCTCTCTTTCCTTCCTCTCCTCTGCTACTCTTATATATAGTGTGAAATAATGCCCATTTGAAAAGGTGGGACCCTCTTAGAATGCAAGGGAATTATTCAGAGTAGTTAATTTTTGCATTTTGAGTTGCAGGCCTCAGATATGGGATACTACTTGTGGATTCTTGCCCCCTTCCTTCATTGTAATCAATTGTGTATTCATTTGAAGAAATTAATGTTATGTTTTGTGGAAATTATCTTCCCTAACCTAAGTTTATTTCATCTTTTTGCTTTTCTTTTGCAATATTGGTATGTTATGCATGTTTTATATCTTCTATAAGGTTTTTTTTCTATTGTGTTCCATGAGAGTGAGAGTTTGAATGTTGTTTTAGACTATGGCATGTATTTTTTCCTACCCTTTGCAATTTTTCTTTCATTTTCACTCATCCTAGAGTGATCTTCCCCTTCTTTCTGTGGTTATCACCTCCCCTTAGTTTAGGATTTCAGTCTCATGAATTTCCCTTTCTCCCTAGTCCATTGGAATAATAGAGTAGAGTTAGATAACTACACTTATTTTCTTAGGAGTAGTTTTAGCTGTAGAAATAAGAAAATGAATTTGTACTTCTTTGGAGGTTTTTCTTGAGTGCAAGTCCCATAACTTAGAGACATTCCAATGTTTCCTCAAATCCCTAGATCATCTTGATTCATTATGGGTGAAATTTTGAGCTCTAACAATTTTGGTGCGCCGGTGGGATAAGTATCGAAAGATCACATTTCATAATCGCTAATTTTTGGTGTGTGACTTGGTGATTTATATCCTTTAGATGCTTGTTTCAACACATCTAGAGAATCCCTGACATTCATATCCACTTTTTTCAACGGATAGAGTGTATCTTTCATGAGAAGAATATAAACTAGACAATGCATAGTGGTTGGTGAATATTTTGAGTACCGACAGTTATCTCATATAAGAACAAGAAGCAGAGTGGCACACAGATCTCCATCTCCCATGCATAGGGATATTTCCACTCCTCCACTAGATAGACCTTTCACGCACTCATCCTGAGTCTTAAGACCCATCAGAATCATGACGCATCAAAGGAATCTACCCTTTTTAGCTTCAATGGTGATATTCCCTTATCTCTTAATGCGCAACATGACATACATGTGGCTATACTAAAAAATATTTTATTTTTCACTGGTGAAAATCTAACTATTCTTGTTGATCACATTTAGGATAATGCAAATATCTATTCAGTTCATCTAGTCACATAAGATGATGTTGTAATCAGACTTTTATCTTCTTCACTTAAAGTAAAAGCAATTTAATGATATAGAAGCTTAAGACATGCCTCTATTCATAATTAGGATGATCTTGGCATGGCCTTATGCAATCAGTTTGAAGATAAAGTAGACAAAATATCCTTGTTAGAACAACTATTAATAATCAAGACAACTCTTAGTGTGCTCATTGTTTTCTTCAATTTTAGATTTCTGAAAACATGGGACAAAATTCCCCTTCTCTTTATACCAATTCCACAAGGTGTCTTCCTTTATTTCTTAAGAGAATTAAATTATGATATTATTGTCATGATACAATCTATGGGTGTTATGTAGTTACCTAATGCATATCTAATAGCTATTAGAGCTGAAAAATATCTAATACATGCTGGTAAAATATCCCCTAGATTACCTATGCCTTTGTTCCCTGAGTTGCCTCAGGCTTCTCAGCTTTCTATTGCTCCAATTCCTTAGCAGAGTTCCCAACCCATTTCCTCCACATCATACTCTCCCCTAAATCATAAGGAAGATGAAGAAATGAAATATTTGATTAGAAATTTTTCTAACAAAGTCATATCTTTAGAAAAATAGCAAGCATAATCCTTTAGGAATAATTCTAACTAAGGATTCAATCAAAGCTATCAACCCTTTAGAAATCGGTATACAAATCCAAAGTATGGGAAAAATCAGAAAAAAGATAAATGGAAATTTCCTAATTCACACCTTCCTCTTCAGGTGGTTGATCCTGCATAGCCTCTTCCTGCTCTTAGTTCAAGAAAGGCATTGGTTCCAATATAGAACAATATGGTTTTAAAAACAAAATGGTGATTTCCTTGTACAAATGTACAAATGTTGATTTTCCACACAATCAAAATAATTGTACAAATGTTTTGTGTGCATTAGCCTTTATGATCCAAAATGCTTCCAATCTACATGAGCCATCCATAAAATCATGCAAGCTTAGAAACGAATAATACCAATAAGTTCACTCTGAGACTAGTATAATATTCTTTTGGGTTGATTAATTCTACACAATGAATGAATTCATGAATAGTTCAAATAGACCCCGTGCACAGGTTGTTGATAATACAAGGTCCAAGAAAGAGTATCGGAAACCAAAAATCAACCTTCATCTGCTATTAATCAGACTAATATTCATACATCAAAGGAAGATGGTGTAAATCCTCCCAACATTTATGGGCTATCTTCTGGCACGCGCAAACTTCCTTGCGGTGTTTCACATGAATTTATTTGTGCAAATCCCCTAACAAATAATTTCTTTGTGTGACCAAAAACACCTATCTCACCTCTTGAACATTCAAGAAAAGATAATGTTGTGCCTCAAATATACAAGTCCATGGGTCTTTCATTCAACATTGTTGATCAAATGAAGAAGAAAAATGTAAATGTTATAATGTGGGATGCATTGGCTATTCCATCACAGCGTGACCTCTTTCACAGCTCTCTCAAGTTGTTCTAGTTATTCAAATAACTCAAGCGAGTGTCAATCTATGCCAAGAAGAGGAGAAACAAGTAAGTAAATTTTTGAAAATCACACCCTTTTATATGTCCTTGATAGTAGGTAAACATCTTATTCACAATTGCATGATAGACTTAGGGGCTAAAAATTCTATAATGCCTAAGAAAATTGTTGATATCCTAGGTCTTGAGTATAGCCATGTCTTTAAAGGAGTCTTACAACTTGATGGATCTATTGTAAACATATTAGGATTCATTAAAGACCTTAATTTAACCCTTCATGTTTGTCCAAGTCTTACCATAACTTAAGATGTGTCATTCATTGATTTTACTCCTTTGTTTTTCATTTTCCTATCAATATATTTCACATCCAAGGAGGGTGGTTATTTTTCTTCGGACTGGTTTCATATGCTCCTAAGAACTAGGTACAGTACTAGATTTACCATACAAGCTAAGCCCATATTTTCCTATCATGTTTATTCATATGAAAATTCTCCTCTCCAATAAAATTACATCATTCAAGAAGACCAAGAACAAGATTCAGTTCTAATAGAGCATCATATCCCTCCTTCAATCCCTGATATTTTGTTAGACAAATGGACCAAGGAGAATTATGAATTTTATCTTTATGATACAGTTGTGGAAACTAGACTTGGAACAAATTACATCCTTGAAGAAGAATCTACTTTTCCTACCCCGCTCAAGCAAGAAGGAAATGATACTTCTAGACTATGGAAGATGTTCTTTGATGGTTCTAGAAGTATGAATGGCATATGTGAAGGTGTTGTTCTCATTTATCCTAATAATGAAAATTTATTTGTGCATAGGTTGCAGTTTGCATGATCCAACAATGTAGCAGAATATAATTGGTACATGGTCTTCTTATTTATGAGAAAAGACAAATCAAGGCATTGTAGATCTTTGGCAACTTGAAATTGGTTATCCACCAAGTGAGAAATATAGATTTTGGGATCTCTTCAAGAGATTTGATGCTCTCAATTTATAGGTGGTTCTAAGGAAGTTTAATAAAGAAGCAGATCAGATGGAATCCCTTGGTTCACAATTATCCTTAGCTGAGGACCTTGCCCAAGGTAATGCATAACATATCAAAGTTTTGGTCAGGCCATTAGTTCCATATAATGAAACCAGCTAGTAGGTATTTGACAGTGATACGAAAATTATGTAGTTCATTCAAAATGAAGTTGAGTTTTCTTCAAAAATGTAATCTCATTTGCATGACAGCTATGGTGATCAAGTTATTCAGTTGAAGAAAAAAAAATTACCAAAGTATTGGTCACCTTAGATCATATTTGAAATCTTGATGATGAATTTAAAGGAGAAGAAAGGAACATGACATCAAAGAAAGAAGACTACCAACTAATCACTATTACATGCAACAAAGAGTTACTGCTTGAAAAGGTATGTGCAGAAGGTGAGAAACAGACCTTCATTGATCCATAGGGATCCAAAATGACTCTACTTTATCAAATCAGCCAACACGAAGAAGAAGAAAAAATGATACATGAAGGTTCTGTCTTTTAAGTAACATGACCGCAACCTAACTAGGGTGGTGGTCCTAGGACCGCTAGTCTACATAGGGTGGTGGTCCTGGCTCTCTTGGACAGAAAACAAGATCCGAAAATGAAGAGCCTCCGATTTTGAACGGTTTTTTGTTTCCTTTCTCCTCCATGACCTTTCCCATTATCCAGTGCATGGGGGGACATGAGAAAGGCTTTAAATGCATGTTATGGAAGAGAACAAAGATCATCAAAGAATGAAGCAAGTGAGTAATAAGCTCTTAGTGTTGTAATTGTGATTTTTAGAAGCAAGGAGTAATTGAGTTAGAGGAAGCAAGTAACTGGGAGAAAGTGTGAGATATTATCTACTTCTCTTTCATACTTATTGTAATTTCTGTACTTATTATTGAGTTGGCCAATAAAAGTGGGAAGAAAGAGCAATTGCCCTTCCCAACTAGTTTTTTCTCCTCTGGAGGTTTTCCAGGATAAAAGTGTTGGTGTATGAGTCTATACTCTTTCCCTTTCTGTAAATTAATGATTCTAAGCACAAGTATAATTCATTCACTAGCTATCTCTGTTATTTTCTAATAGAAAGTAAAACAACATCGATTAATTTTGATTCTATGGATAATTTCAAAGCTGAAGAGTTTATAGATCATTCATCTCATTGTGTTAAAAATACAGTGATATCTTCTCATGGGATTATTAAGACCTTAAGGGATTTGATCCAAGTGTTTCTCAAATCTCCATTGACCTTGATCCTAACATCAAGCCCATCAGGCATAGGTAAATGTTTATCAATCCTAAGATAGAGCCTCTCATGAGGAAGGAGTTATACAAACCTATCAAGGAAAAACAAATTCCTATCAAGTGCTCTACTTGGGTGGAAAATCTTGTTCCAGTAAGAAATAATAATGGTGAAATCAGACTTTGTGTTCATTTCAAAGACTTAAACAAGGCTTCATTAAAGGATAATTATCCTTTTCCTTATATGGAGCATATTTTTTAGACCATGGCAGGTGTGCAAAGGTTTTCCATGCTTGATGGATACTCACGTTTCAATTAAAACATTGTTAAGAAGATAAATTCAAGACTACATTTATAACCAAATGGGGAAAATATACCTATTAGAAAATGTCTTTTGGTTTTTCAAATTCAAGTGTCACATTTCAAAGAGTGATGGACATTAGTCAAGGGCTACATCAATGAATTTATCCTAATTTACTTGGATGACATAACTATCTTCTCAAAGCAGAGCAATGACCACATCAATCATCTTAAAAAATTCTTTGAGATATGCAAAGAATTGGGTATGTCTCTTAACCCCAAGAAGTGTAACTATGTTGTCCCTCAAGAAAATATTTTGGGACATTTTTTTTCAGAGGGTATTTTCATAGATTCTAAAAAAATCACATCTATCTTGTCTCTCTCTTTTCCATCTCACAAGAAGGCCTTGCAGTCATTCCTTGACAAAATCAACTTTGTTATGAGATTCATTCCTAATTTTTAAGGATTAGTTAGGCCTATCACTCTCATGCTCTAGAAAGATTAATTATTCAAGTGGACAACAGAAGGAAAGGAAATCTTTATCAAGATCAAGTAAGAAATTTCTCACACCACAACACTTATCAATCCTAATTATTCTAAGAATTTTTTCCTTTATGCACATGGAGATGATACTAGTTTTGTTGTTGTTTTGACACAAAAAAATGATCAAGTGTTGGAGAATCCAATGGATTTCTTCAGTAAGGAAATAAAGGATTATGAAATAAAATACCATCACATAGAAAAATGGGTATTCACCATCATACGCGTGCTGAATAAGTTCAAAATTATGCTCACCAAAAATCATGTCAAAGTTCTAGTTTCACACTCTAGTGTGAGAGACTTCATTATGGGAGAAAAAATTAGTGAGAAAAGAGCCATATGGGTGACCAAAATCATGGAGTATGATGTGGTTATCAAAGCCATGAAACTGGTAAGATGAAGAGCAATTTGTGAGAAAATTTCCATAGATGTTGAAAATGATCAGGAAACTTCTTTTCTTATCAATCAGGAACTTTTACGCGATGAATCTTGGAAAAACGAAGATATACCTAATGCACATAGTTGGGTATTCCTATATTTTGGTGTGTATCCTCCTGTCCTAGACAAAGTAAAGAATAGGCATCTTAGACTTCAATCTATTCCTTATGCACTAATTGACGTTGTTCTTTTCAAAAGAACCATTAATGGTGTGTTGTTGAGATGTATTGATGGCACTCAAGTTGACAAGATGTTGGATGAATTTCATGATGGATTCTCTGGTGGACACTTCTCTTCCAAAGTAGCGGTAATGAAAATTATAAAGGAATGATATTTTTTGCCTACGTTGTTTGCTGACATGCACAAGTGGGTCAGAACATGTAAAGAATGTGCCTTCTTCACAGAAAACAAGAAGTTCATGTTTCCCCTCTATCCAATCTAAGTGAATCAATTGTTCTCCCAATAGGTTCTTGACTTCATTGGAATGATAAATCCTCCTCCAAACACTACTCGTAAATGGGTTTTTATAGCAACAGATTATTTCAGCATATGGACAGAATATGTCATGCTTAAGGAAACAATTGATTCAGTTATCTTTGAATTCCTTGATGGTATTGTGACTAAGTTTGACATTCCTCAAACCATCATCTCTGATAATGAAAAATCCTTCCTTGGTTCTAGAATCTCTAATTAGGCTCTTAGCCTTGGAATTTATTTGAATACTTCTTCCAACTACTACCCTCAAGGTAATGGCTTGGTTTAGTCTACAAATAAGAACTTGATCAGAATAATGAAATAAACAATGGATATCAACTAGAGGCAGAGGCATAAAAAGGTATCGCGCATTCTCTAGGCTGATAAAATCGTGATGAAAAATGAAATTTTTACTTCACCTTACACACTTGTCTATGGAAAAGAGGTGATCCCCCCTTTATCTTTATAATTTCCTTCACTAGAGCTAGCACAATAGTTAAAACTTGTGGGCACATATCAAGGAGAGGTCAGAATGGCAGGGTTAATTAAAATTGAAGAATTGATCAATTTTTCCATAATCAGATTAGAACAACATCATAAGTCAACTAAACAGTGGTTTTACCAAAAGGCTAGAGATTAGGTTTTCATAGTGGGTGATCTGGTCTTGAAATGGGATGTTAACAGAACTAAACCAAGGCGTCATTCAAAGTTTGATGCACTTTGGAGTGGGCCATATATCATCAACTCTTGTAGTGAGGCCAACTATTTTAAGGTGTATCATCTTGATGGAGATGCATTACAGATCTCAGTCAATGGGATTTATCTCAAAAATTTCCATTAAGTTGTTTCATCACATCTTGTAGATATTAGAGTAGTTTCAATTTCTCCAAGTGCACCTCACTTGTAGTATCTTGTTGGTAGAATAGGTTTTATTTCTCTCATGCCCTTGCGCATGATATTTTATTGCTTTTTGAATGGAACTCTCTATGTGAATAATTTTTTAGGTTTTAGAAGAGGTAGTATCCAATAATTCTCACACAAATTCCCTAAAAGTTCAATAAATAATCCAGGAAGTGCTTCATTTAGCTTTAGGGGTGAATTCTTCAAGTTATAGATCAAAATATCATGTTTTCAGGATGACTCCATGCCTAATGAATTCTTTAAGGCTACGGGTCTTCTTCATCTAGTAGACAGATGTCCCCAAAAGTCACCAAATTGTTTCCCAAAATAACCCCCTTGGTTATTTTGGTCACTTATAGTTCCATTTTGGCTATGGTGTTGTTGCACAGATGAATTGAATAAGTACATGCCATGTGGGAGGATCTATGTCACACGCAAGGTAGGCACAAAGGTGTGCACACAGGTAATATAGGAAAAAAATGTAGAGGTTCACGCCGGAGCAGGGTAACCTTAGGATGTAGCTGATTTTGCATATTACGGGATAAAAATAGAAAAGAAAGATGGAGTGTTAACCAAGAAAATAGATAAAATCATAATAACTTTGCAGCCAAGCAAGGGCTATTTTTGGAGAATGAACATGCAGATTGAACACATACATGGAGGATATTAATAGGATACAAGCAAGTTGTATTTATACAATAGTCTATTATTAGTTGTTTTGTAAAGCATGCATGTAGTGTATTTTTGGCATGCCTATTATTAGGAAGTCCATGGGTGGTGAAGGGAAAGACCTCACCCTGATATATATTTGTGTACGCCATTGTTTTGGTACCAAGAGTTACCAGTCCTTAGTTATCCATTTGTGGAGTATTTCATGATCTATGGTTTGATGCTTATGAATGTTCCAAGAATATTGGTACATTGATCATGCATTTAGCTTTTGTGATTTAATTATTTTGTTATAATGGAATAAGGTGGATGGATTATGATCATTGATATGTTTGATTATGGATTTTTCATGGTGTAATTGATATTCGTAACTTTTTGATCTATTATGTTTTCTTATTACATGTGTTTCCAAATGAATGAAGGTTATTGTTTAGTATGATTGAATGAGTATTTATTTAGATAGCACTATGATTATGCATGCTAACATCTTGAAAAGCAAATACAAATGAAGGATTTGGTAGTTGCACGTGCTTTGGGTGAACATTAAGTCTTGTTGGATAAGGTGCCAACACGTTTAGCACTTGTATGGGAAATAAATAATACATTTTGGTTCTTTTTTTGGGAACTCTTTTCGAGTTTTCTGTCAGGATGTTCCATACAGATGGTGTATCGATTGACTTTAGAGATCATTGAAAGCTAGGTAGAAGACTGACAAGATAAGTTTGTGCAGTGGTATAACATGGACCTTATTTCAATGCACAAATTTGGGTGGAAGATAATACTTATCGTGAGCTCTATGAGACGTTCTTCAACTTCTTTCTAGTAGAATTGCATGAGTGGCTGATAACATACACATTAGGGAAGAATTTGGGTCCTAGGCCAAAGCTTTGGACGCAGATGATTACTAGACTATTTTTTATGCAGACGTGGAGTGGACTAGAGCTGTAGATTGTTGGTGGGTTGGAGTGTTGCATAATTATACATTGGAGTACGCTATTTCTACGTATTTATGTCTAAAGGAAGCTAAATTCATATTCTTTTACAATCCCAAAGTATCTTACTTGTGCATTATACTATTATCGATCAAGATTTTGACTATAGAACTAGATGTAGAAATCCTACCGATGGCTAGCTAAACCCCTATCGTGCATAGGGGTAGGATCAACTGTGGAGAAATATGGTGGACTTGGTGGCAGAAAGACAAAGAGAGGAAAGAAAAATAAAGTTTAATGAAGTGTGAGAGATGGATATGGTACGTGCATGGGAGATTGAGGAGGCACTAGAGTTGAGGAGGATGATGGATTGCAAAGGTTTTGAAGCTCTCATGAAAGACGAGGAGCCATAGCATCAAGCTCTCCCAACTTTGGGAAAGAACGTTAGAGAATACCCTTTGGCTTCATATGAGATTGCATTAGAGGAAAGATTAAGGACCACGAGCATGAATCTGGTCCCACCTAGCCACATATCCCTTACACATGGTGTTCCAAATCCAAAGGTAGTCATTGAGAAGTAGGCTAGTACATGTAAGAAAGTAGAGATGAGTAGATATCATTTTACGTTAAATTCATAAGGGAATCAAGTTAGTAGCGTACCAATGGCAACATAGTCGGTGCCATTGTTTGGAGTAACTATGCAGAATTATTTTCAAGTGGTTCGTTAAGAAAGATTATTGGCACATAGACTATTGAAATTAATTCAGTAGAAGCTATGACAACACAGATCGTTGGTTTCTAGCTTAGTACAAAAACTAGGACACAAGTAATTTCATCAACTGGACCACAACCTGTAGGAGGGATGCGAGAGGATCAGGTGGATCAGGTCAGCCACCACATGGAGGAGGGGGTTCTGGTTCTGGATCTATTGGATGGGGACCACAACCACAACCACATCAACCACCACCTCAGTAACTAATGCAACCAACACCTCAATTTTACTATGGGATATATATTTTCTTACTAAAGTATAGAGGCATTAAAGATACAACAAAGAACGTGCATAAGTGAGAACTGTTATGACATGCTAAAGGAATTACAACTTTAGATAGGAAGGAAAGTCAATTTACCAATAATCTTCAAGGGTGCACACATAGTTGGTATAGGAAGTATGAACCACATCAAACTGTGGTGGAATATAATGCTTTGTGCATTGCATTTTTAGCTAAGTTTCACATACCAGAGTTCAAACAACAAAGCATTAGCGTGCTCAAGGATATCAAATAGGGTTTGTCTAAAAGCATGAGGGTGGCACATATTTTAAGATTATGTTGTCTAAGTTGTCATATGATATACATCAAATTCAACATGCACATTGTTTTGTTGGAGGATTGTTAACTCCATTCCAAAGAGAACTCTCTCATAAGACATATGTGGACCTATGTGAGGCCTTAGAAGCCACTTTGTGCACTGAGGCGGTTATAAGTGTTAATATTAGAGTAAGCCTATTCTTAGAGGCACAGATCATAGCCATGGAAAAATAATTAGAGAATTTCTCTACCAACTCAAGACACAAGACGTGTAGTGGTATATGGTGCACTGATTGTGAGGTTGAGAGACATACTAAGGATAGTTTCCCGCTCAACTTTGTTCACGCGTTGTTACTGGATTGTGAATTTTTCCACTTGGACCATAATGTCCAGAACTGTCTTCTTTTGAAGTGCATGATTCAAAAGAATGTATCCATATATTGTAAGATTTTCCATGCCCATACCCAAGACAGAGCTGATTGCAGAATGATTGATCATATCCATGAAGCCATTAGAATAGGAGTGTGCCATACTATTATGGCAAGAAGATCCAAGGAGTAGGAAGGACAACATAATGAGGGGTGAAACAATAGAGGTAATAGAAATGGAGGCTTCCAAGGAGGATATCAAGGTTGAGGTCACAGTGGTATAAGAGTAAGGTTTATTAGAAGATCTTGTTACACTTGTGGGTATCCTAATCATTACTAATGAGATTTCCCTCAAAATACAACTTACTCATGGTGTGGGAAGTAGCATAAGTTAGAGGATTTTCCATACCTATATGAGCACATGAGTAAAAATGACAATAAGGACAAGGACACATGAATGATCAAGGTGCAATGCACAAATGTTGATTAATGGATGCCTAAGAAGATTCATGATCCATAATTGCAACCCATGTTGGTTACAATGCATGCCGAGGCAACAAGTGCATGAGAGGCTCAGAAGACCAAGCTACTCATCATGAGGGAGAAAGTGATACATGTTAAGTACCTAGACGTAGAGCATCAGAAATAAGTCTACCAAGAGACTTGGGAGTTATTAGAGATCTACAGGGTGAAATACAATGCTTAAAAGAGAAATCATACAAGAGGGAATGTGAAAATCATGTTGAGCTCCTGTAGAAGGATGTGCATAACATGTTGTGCCAAGAGAATATTATTTCGTTACTAGGGGAATGGCTTCAGGAGAAGGTATCATGCATCAGAGTTGAGCTGAGAGGTAGATACTTCATGTAAATCTACCACCTCAGGACCATGAATTTAATAAAGAGATCACACTTGATGTAGTTATGATGGGTGGTTAGTAAGCTATATATTAATAGATACAGATGCTGAGGTAAATGTAATGACTCTGGAAGCATGGAATATAATGGGGATGCCTACATTACAACCATCTTCGAATGTGTTATATATGGAAAACAAAACTAAGGCTATGCATATTGGGGTACTAAAGGATGTATCCATTATTATTCAAGGAGCCAAGTCTACTGTAGACTTTGAGGTATTAGAGCTTGTTGAAGTAGATAAATTTCCATCATTACTTGGGTAGCCCTGGTGTTATACAAACAATGTTGGTTTTTGCTTTAATAAGAGATACAACAGTTTTGAAAACAAATTCAAGCACGTGATCATACCTCTTCATGATAAGAAGGCAGAGCCTTATGTTGAACTCTATAGTGAATAAGAGCTTAATCAAATTTACGCACAAGTAGTGCACAATCAAGAAAATCTCAAATGATCGAAAGAAGGCATACTTCAGTGGGAATATGCCAAGTCTGTAAGTGACACTACTAGTGTTCCTTGTGATAACTGGGCTCATAAAACGTATGAGATGGTATGGCACGAAGATAAGGGACGTGTCACCAAGATGATAAGGTTGCACATGGTCAGGTGGTTGGAATCAACTTAGGTACTAAGGCATATTGGTGATGGAAATCCTGATACATTCTTGTGCACCATGGAGGCTCACTGGCATTATGAAGGAGATAGATGAAACATGTTGGTCTATACCTTGTGTGGGACAGAAGTGTGTTGGTGGGATACACATAGAGATAGCCTTTTGGAATGGTGAGAAGTGAGAATTTTCTTTAACACTAGGTTTACTCAGAGAAATGTACCTACGCGCATATGTGAATTTCATGGTAAGACTCTGGCTTTGGTACATATCCATAATTGTGAGAGACTATGGGCACAAGGCTAGGAGGATTTACCTCGTTCCTTATGGGTACATAATTTCTACTCGACACTGTGCAGATGTGTGCACGCTTGGTATGTCCATTAAGCATTACATATCATGAAATGCATCACATTGGGGGATAACATGAAGATGGAGGAGCTCATGTTAAATCTATTTCGTGAGCGTGATTCCAAGGCACGCCTTGATCTTGAGGAGACATAAGAGGTACATATGGGTCACACTTGGAAAGAGAAAGAGAAAGGAAATATAGTGTACATGATTAATGATGAAGAGGTAGAGAATCTGGATGCTATCCATGGAGAGGGTGCACTTGAGATCATGGATTCTACAGATGAGAAGACACATGCGTACCACGCTCTCATGAAGATAAATAAGGTGAATATTGACACAGAGGATGAGCCTAAGGAAGAAATTATGGGGTATGATTGGTCATACCAAGAGGTGGAAAATATCATTGAGCTATTACGTGACTTCTAGGACTTGTTTCTAAGGGGCTATCATGAGTTAAAGAGAGTGCACCCATCCTTAGGTGAGATGAGGATAAATTTGAAAGAAGGCACGTGCCCGGTTAGGAAGAAGCATTATAGGATGAATCCTAACATGCATGTGAAGGTGAAAGAATAAATTGACAAGATGCTCAGGTATGGAATTATTGAGCCAGTTGAAGAATCTGAATGGGTTAGCCCCATGGTTATCAGTAAGAAGAAGGATGGGTAGATCAGGATCTATGTGGACTACAAGGAGTTGAATGCTTCATGTGTCATAGATCCCTTTCCCACCCCTTTCACGGAAGAAATCCTTAAGAAGTTCTTAGGCAAGAGATATATTCTTTCATAAATGGTTTTTTAGGCTACCATTAGGTGCGCATCGTAAAGGAATACAAGGAAAAGAAAACTTTCACCACTAAGTGAGGAAGTTTTGCATATATAGTTATGCCCTTTGGCTTGAAAAATGCATCAACAATGTTCTCGATATTTTTTTGTAAGCCTTCAGGATTTGATTCATAAGTTCTTACAGTATATTTATATGATTGGATTATGTATGGGTTAGTCAAGGATCACTGTAATAATTTGAGGCTCATTTGTTAGAGATGTAGGTAGTTAAGCATCTCTTTAAACATTAAAAAGTGTATCTTTTCTACACCATTTGGAACTCTACTTGGGCACATCATTTTCAAGGAAGGCTTATTGGTATACCCAGCCAAGATAGTCATGATTTTAAGATTAGAAGAATCTACCAATCAGAGTGAAGTACGCGGATTTATGGGACACACTGGCTACTACAGAAAAAATTATCAAGGGATATGTAAAGATTGTCGCACCTTTGGAAGAGTACTCAAAGCTAAAGGGAAATTTTATTGGGTGTTGGCCATTGTGGGTTATTGTTTTCATTGACTTCAACCGTCATTGATGGAAAAGGGTGTCTTGGTGATGTATGATTCTCTCTATGATTTTATTCAGCTGTCATGCATGTTGATCAAGTGGTTTATTGAGTTATCAGAGTATCTTGGTGCACAGTTGGGTGTGTAAAATCATGTTTTTAGTCTTCTCAAGGTGGTTTGAATATGTCATGAGGTCAAAAATGGTCCATATGATGTGTCATGAGTGTTCATGGGTCTACGTTGTGTCAGTATGGTCTGTTCATGGTTAAGTCAGTTCATTCCAGGCTTGGTTCTAGCCCTGGAACATGCCGAATGGTAATGAGGTGTGATATTTGGGCATAATCAGTCATGGTGAATCATGGGAATATTTTTGTGACAATGTACCTGAGGTGTATGGTCATTTTTAAGTCTGCATTCAGTGACATATTTGAGGTCCTTGGGAAGCTACAAGTGAGAAAAAAATAGTTTGGCATAGGTAAGTTGTAGTGGATGGAGATTTTGAGATGCATTTGAGTGATGTGGTGAATTTGAGCAGTTGTAATATGTTTTCATGGTGTTTCATGCCAAGTTTCGGTTCATTATGCAGAATATTTTTGAAGTTATGCAAGTTTTGGCAAAACTGGGTAAGAAATAAAGTGCTTTTGTGATAAAAGTTGACCTTTTGATGATCGTTGTGAATTTTTTTCCTTACATGTGGACCTGAGATATTATGACTATATTATATGGTCAGTTATCAAGCTTTCATAGAAATAATGAGGTGGTTTGATCGTCATGTTTTTATAAACGATTGTTAAGAAGGTAAAGTGGTCTAAAACCCTAGCTAGGAGAAGTTTGTAAAAAAAGTGCTTGTATCAGTCCATTTTTTATTGTTTCCTCAAATGTGATGATTGTATTTTGTATAGGACTCTTACATATTTATAGAAATGTAGGATAGAGCTTGTAGTCATATGTAGGCCCCACCTAAAATGGTTGTTTTTGAAGAGTTTCAATTTAAGGAAAAGTTATCCAAAGAAGGTGATGGATAAATTGGCATTGTGTGATGTATGTGAGTTTTTCTTGATGCCCATGAAATTTTCAGGACATTTTCATGGTGTTTTGAGTTCCAAACAGGTTGACTCGTCAAAGGACAGTTTTGGGATCTCAAATAGTAGGGTCCAGTAAAATGAGTATAACTTGAGCTACAGAAGGATTTTTGAGATGATTAAAGTTGTATTGGAAATAGGATTTATATATTTTTCTATTGATATATTTATTGTCTGATGATGAAGTCATTTTACAAGGTTTCTAGGGAATTCTTTGAGAAAGAATATTTTTGGCAGTTTAAGACAACATGTGTTCTGATGAAAATTTGATGTTATTTGAAGCATTAGATGGATTGGGTAATACTTCCTATCACCTGGAATGTGAATAGGAATTAATTTATCATTCAATTAATCCATTTTTAGGTATTGAGTGTTTTTTATAAATTATTTTATGAGATAACCTTTGGAAATAAATTTTTTATCAGATTGATCTCGTGAAAGCAAATATTGTTGTGGTTTGAAGTGAAGGATAATTCATGACTTCTAACTTACTTATAATTGTTCTAAAGGTTCTATTATTTTATTTTAGTGGTCAAATGAATTTTTTTAGTTGAGTAGAAGTTATTTGGGGATTAAATGAAGTTTTTAAGGTGTTGAAGGATGCATGACACAACTGTTTTGAGATTTGTAAAGGGGACTGGGCCCATTAAATGAAATAATTTAATTTGTTAACAAAAATTGTGACCATGGTTAATGTTTAAATGATGTATTTCTTATGTCTAATTAATATGGGATATTGAATAAGCATGGTTTTGGAATGAGGATAATTTGGGCATCCCAATGCATGTGTTTTAGTGATTTTTGGATCATGAAATGAATGGTTTTTGCTAGGCCAACCTACTTGGGTCACTTTTAGCTATGGTGTAAAAGGTATGAGATGTTTTTAATGATGCATGGGTTGAATTTATCATGAGGCATAGACCTCCTTTGGGTTAGAAATAAGAAATGCATATAAAACTAATGTTTTAGCTCATTTTGGGAGTTAGTTTTGCACGGGGGAGAAGTGTGACCCATAGGTGTGTGTGTGTAACAGGTATGGATGCATGTTTTGAAGGTTGAGAAGGTGAATTACAAGTTGAATATTTTTTTAATACATGTGTGCAAGATTTTAGAGGCAAGACAAGTCCATGAAGACCTAGAGAGAGCAAGTTGAAGAAGGTGTGCTTGAGAGAGAGTTTGAAGAAATTTGGAGATGAACTTTGGGATCACTATCAGCTGTGGTATCAACATATTTTCATTGGTCATACTTATGCAAATATCTTATGATGATTCATATACATAGGAGTATCTTTTTATGAGTCATATCAACAAGGGTTTAGCAGTTGGTGCTTCTTGTGGGGTTGGTGTCTCACTAAAGAAATCTCTTGTGATGTATAATATTCACTTGATTCCTTTGTTGTGCGTAATATCAGAAAAGGTTTAGGGGTTGGTTCTCCTTATGGGGTTGGTGCATCACTAAAAAAATCTTGTAGAATGTGTAATATTCTTACAATTCCTTGTTTTGTGTAATATAAGTAATGGTTTAAATGGATTTTCTTCCCTTTGAGGGTTTCCCACATATATATGGTGTTTATTGTTCTCTATCTTGATTATTGCACGTGTGATTGGTTATTGAACACATACTAAGTTTACATGGTTTATGGAAATTGAATGGTTAATTTGAATGATGAATCTAAGTAATCGAAAATGAAGTTGTAATTATTGTATGACCGATTCACCCCCCCCCCCCCTCTTAATCACCATGCTTCCAAAAATTGGAATCAGAGTGGGTCCTTGAGAAGCAATTTTTACCACTTTAAGGAGATCCTACTGAAGCACATGTATGGAAAGTTTTCAAGCTAAATTTGAAGGGAATCCATTGGTTAGATTAAGAGATTATTTGAAACCCTTAGGGTTTGACATAGGGAAGTCTATCTATCAATTTTTTACTCCCTCTCCATCATACATAGATGATGAGAAGTGTCATGGAGAAGAAACATCAAGTTATTGTGTTCATCTTGAAGCAGTGCATTCAAATGGTGAGATTCAAGACCTAGTAATTGATGATGAAGCTGATCTAGAAGCTGATTCTGAAGTATATGAATTCAAAGAAGATGGTGAAGCTGTTGTTGATTCCCTAGAATTTTAACTTGGGGTTGTACCTAAATCTCTCAGTATAAAGGATGATGTAGATATGTTTGGGTCTTTATAAACAGAAGAAGGATGTCATGATCTAATCATGATGAAAATAAATGAAGTGATCCTTTTGAACCCTAAAACAGAGAATATGGGGCATGAAGTGAAAATCGATACAATTGGATCTATGAATATGATCATTCATAGAGGGTTTGAGGTCAAGAATGGCATAATTCTTCCAATAGAACATCAAAGTTCATTGATTCTTAAAATAAGGTATGAGCTTTGTTTTGAGTACTCCTTTTCATTCAAGCATGAGGGGTCATAAGACAGTTGACAAATGGAAGGAGCATGAGGGTTCAAGATCTGAGAGTGATTCTTGAATTTGTTTTTTTTATGTCTCTATTGTCAAGATCATCATAATTGTGTCATTAAGTCATGTAGGTCATCAAATGTTGTCAATGGTCTAGTATCAATGAAATGAGAAGTCTTAAAGCATAACAAGGTCTGATCCAGTGTCATGAATTTGTGTTTGAGTATTATGTATTGATCAATGTTGTGTATATGGGTAAGTGCACCAAGTTGGGGGACAATTAAGTGGACATCAAATCCTGAATTTTACATTAAAAACAGCAAAACATCAAATTTAGTCTTCCGCGGACTTGAACCATGCCGAAAAGTAAAAACTATGTCATAAAAATGGTACCATTGTGTAGGGTAGACTATTAGCTTTGTAGAAATACTGATTTTAAAGTGAATAGAAGAGGATAAATATCATTTTATAATTTTTTACTAATAGTAGGTCTTTAAGACACTTTTTCCTATGAATGTTTATGTCTATGTTTAAGACTGTAAAATTTGTTTCACTTATTAGAATGTGATAAAACTTATACCATCCCAACCATGGTGAAATTATATACATGTTCAAAAAAAAAATTATTTGATTTCAATATTTTTTGATGAAGTTATGGCGGGCAAACGGAAAGTGCTCTGTTTTCTTTATGTTTTCATACCACTTTCACGGAAAAAATCATAAAAAATAAAATATTACTCAAAAAAAATACAAAATAAAATCCATCCCAAGATAGATAATGGCATATAACTTCTCACCAAAGGAAAAAAAAAATATATCAATTTTTGGTCATCCAAATTGTGGGCAAACGGACTATAATCTTATCGGCGTTTTTAAAAAAAAAACCAAGTCATTGAATTTTGAGTGTTTAATATAGCTAATCTTTTCCATTTTTTACAAAAATTAGTATTTTAGAAACTAGATTCTAGATGCTACGATTCATATTAATATAATTTTGTCTAATTTTGAGTGTATGTATTGCTAATAATCCCTACAAGTTGATATTATGTTGTTATTTGCAATATGATGTCCACGGATGACCCTATATTTGTCCATCAACTTCCTGCACTTACCCATATGTTCTTGCAATTTTTAAAGGTCTGTAAAATTATTTAAGTAAAGGATGTTAAGATTTGTAATGTCATTGATCAAGGCTTGAAATGTTTACATCAGTGCACATGAAGCTAATTTTATATGTATAATATGTGTTGTCAAAGTTGTACCAAGGTTTTTGATCCAATGTCTCTGAGTTTATAAGAAGGTCAAGTCATCAAATGGAAGTGGTCTTAACATGATTCTATATAGTATGGATTCTCCATCATGGTAAGGGTTTGTATTGGCATATGACTATATGTTTAGTACTTGTTCTTTACAAGCATCAAATAGTAAAGTCATGTAGAATCTACATGTGTCTCTCATTTACTATACTGATTCTTAAGGTCTGTATTCATGTTATATGTCAGATGTAGGTCTGTCTCGCTTGAAGATTGTCTAAGTTTTAAAAAGTATGTCTAAATTAGAGGTCTATAAGTTTTCTATCATGGTTCTTCAAAATGTACATCACATTACTATCATTCTATTGTTTGAGCCATGGTTTATGAAGCTTGAGTGTCTTCCATGTAAAAATCTTGCTCACCCTTCTCTATATGATCATAAATGGTGTTTTGGAGTAATGTACTAGTTAGTATGTGAGTGTTCAAGGCTTGAGATTGAGTTGTGTGTGTTTCATGCAGTCCATGAAAATGGTCTAAGGTAAATTCATCCATTTGAAAGGTTGTTCCTTCATTCAAAATATGGTCAAGAGGAATGAGCATGTAAAATTGTGGTCTCATCTCTTAATGAGTCTTAACAAGTTGATTTAAGTTCAGATGCACTGTCATAGTGCTCAAGAGATACATGAGTTCTTCAAGAAAGGTACTATTGTACTGGCATGGGAAGATTTGTTTAAGAACACATTCAAATGTAATCATGCATCTAAAGTGCAAATGCATCATACTCTAGTCAAATTCATGAGATGTGAACTTGAAATAAGTTGTCTCTGTCAAAATGTGAAGGTTTTTCAAGGAAACGAAGGAGAAAAAGCTTGCTACAGGTTGTAAATGACATAAGAAGAACTCCATACATCAGAAGCATCTTGTAGAGTGTTGATCACCTCTAAAGGGAGTTGTAAAGCCTCAAACTCGTATGAAAATGAAGGTATCAAAGTTTAGAACATTAGAATAATTGAGGAAGAGGCATATTTTTTATTCTACAACATGCTACATGTATCAAGGTGATGGTATTCAAAATCAAATATGGGAGAATCAAGGTTATTCTTGAGTGGCTATAGGTAGGTACTGAAATTCAAGGCCTCATATAATGAGAAAGTACTCTTTTAGGTATGATTGTGTGTTCACTATGACTGAAAGTGTGAAACATTGAATGTGCATCTGCAATCAAGATACATATTGTAAGGACTTCAATAGGTTTTCTGTGAAAGGAATGCAAATCATGTCACTAAAAAGGAGGATAAGTATAATTCATTATGATAATCATATTATCAAACGTGTATTGTTAAGGTACAATGATAAAATTGGTCAAAAGGATCTTTTTTCATAATGAAAAGTGATATACTGTGACTGATAAAGTGAGAATGGTATGCTATAGGCATAAGCATCAAGAGAAAAGTCATGACCTCAACAGGATGAATAAGCTCAATATGGTTGTTATATAGATTATAAAGTAGTGGAGGCATGTGCTTCACTAGAATTTTCAAGAAATAGACCAAGGTGTCAAAACTTAGGTGTGAATGACAATTTTTGTGTGATATATTTGTAGATCGTTATGATCGTTTTCTTTCAATTCCTTGAGGTTTTGTTTGTCAAGATGTCTAAGTAAGGACTTCAAGAGTTTTTCATTAATGTTTGCAATAATGAGGTTTTACATATGTTGGTGACTGTGTCTAAAGGTCTTGAGTAATTATCATAGACATATAATGGTTATAAGGTATGTCATGAAGTTTCAAGCAGGAAGATGGGTTAAGAATATGGCAATAAGAGTTATCTCTTCCAATAATGGTTCACAGTTGGAGGTAACATTGATGTTTTTTGGCTTCTAGAGTTGTGTTAAAGTCATCATTTTTGCACTAAAGTCACTAATCAAGGACAAGTATTCCTGAAAATTGGCCTTGATGTATATGGAGGAATTTATGTGCTTAAGAAAGGTATGATCTAATAAGAAGTAAGTATGATGATAATGGGTTTCTTCATGAACAAAATATGGTTGTTATGAGTTGTTTGTATCTGTCAAAAGACTGCCACTTGAAGGATGGGAAAACAGAGTTGTGTGAAGTGAAATCTTGGATTTTAGCATGATATAGAGCAAGAAGAGCTTGTAAAACATGTTTGTAGACAAATTATAGAGTATATGTTCAGGGGGAGCTCATTTCAGGTCTAGAGGTTCATTTTGTTGTTGTAGGAGTCAAAGTGAAAAAAAGTCAATTCCAGGGGGGAGCTTTTGAGTCAAGTAAATCAGTTTTATGCATTATTATCATTTTCATTGGTCATATGTTGTCATTTTCATGTAGTAGAGTCATTTTATCCTTTTTCATAGATGTAAAAGGGGGGGAGAGACATCAGAAACATGGATTTGAGGTCATGTGTGTGTTTGTCTTGTTGGTTGCCATCAATGTTTCTGAATGATGGTTGTCATCAATGACAAAGGGAGCTATTTTTGGCCATTGTGTTTTAGTGTTGTCATTTATGTCAACCCCCACTAATGGTAAATGGTTTCATGGTGATGTATGAGTCTCCCTATGATGTTATTCAAGTGTCATGCATGTTGATCAAGTGGTTTGTTGAGTTTTCACAGTGTCCTAGTGCAATGTTGGGTGTGTAAAATCATGGTTTGAGTATTCAAAAGTTAGTTTTATGTTGACATGAGTTCAAAAATGTTCCATATGATGTGTCATGAGTTTTCATGGGTATTTATTGTGTCAACATGGTCTATTCATGGTTAAGTCGATTCATTTCAGGCTTGTTTCTATCCCTGGAACATGCAAATGGTAAGGAAGTGTGAGATTTGGGCCTAATAAATCATGTTGAAGCATGGGAATAGTGTTTTGAAATTGTACCTGAAGTGTATGGTCAGTTTAGAGTCTGCATTTATTGATTCAATGCATATTTGAGGTCCTTGGGAAGCTACATGTGAGAAACAAGTAGTTTAGCATAGGTAAGTCGTTGTATCTGGAGAGTTTGAGATGAATTTGAGATATTTGGTGACTTTGAGAAGTTATAGGATGTTTTCATGGTGCTTCATGAAAATTTTTAGGTCACTATGCAAAATATTTTTGAAGTTATGCAAGTTTTGGCAAACCTGTGTAAGAAATAGTGTGTTTTTATGATAAAAGTTGACCTTATGATGATCATTGTGAATTGTATGGTTTATATGGGGACTTGATATATTATTAATAGTTCCTATGGTAATTTATTAATATTTCACAAAAATAATTATGTGGTTTGATTTTCATGTTTTTATGAACGAACGTTAAGAAGGTAAAGTGGTCTAAAACCCTAGCTAGGAGCAATTTTCATAAAAGTGCTTCTATCAGCCCTGTTTTTTATTTAAGGAAAAGTTATCCAAAGAACGTAATGAATAAATTATAATTGTGTGATGTATGTGAGTTTTTATTGATGAAAATTAATGTTTCAGGAAATTTTCATGCAGTTTCATGGTGTTTTGAGGTCCAAACAGGTTGACTAGTCAAAGGGTAGTTTTGGGATCTCAAATAGTAGGGTCCAATAAAATGAGTATAACTTGAGCTATAGGAGGAGTTTTGAGATGATTCAAGTTGCATTGGAAATATAATTTAGATATGTTTCCATTTATATATTTATTTCATCATGATGAGGTCATTTGATAGGGATTTTAGGGAATTATTTGAGAAATAATATTTTTAGCAGTTTAAGACATCATGTGTTCTGATGAAAATGTGATGTTGTTTGAAGTATTAGATGGATTGGGTAATAATTCCTATCACATGGAATGTGAATAGGGATTAAATTTTCATACAATTAATCTCTTTTTATGTCTTTAATGTTTGTATAAATTATTTTATGAGCTAACAGTTGGAAACAATGTTTTTGGCATATTGATATGGTGAAATCTAATATTGATGTGGTTTGAAGTGAAGGATGTTTCATGACTTATAACTTTATTATATGTGGTATAAAGGTTATAAAATTTATTTTTAGTGGTCACATGGCATGTTTTGGTTTAGTATACGTTATTTGGGGATCAAATGAATTTTATAAGGTGCTGAAGGGTGCATGAAACAATTGTTTTGAGATTTGTAAAGGGAACTGGCCCATTAAATGAAATAATTTGATTGGATAAAAAAAATTGTGACCATGGTTAATGTTTAAATGATTTATTTCTCATGTTAAATTAATATTGGATATTTACTAAGCATGATTTTGGAATGAGGAGAATTTTGGCATCCCAATGCATGTGTTTTAGTGATTTTTGGATCATGAAATGAAGGGTTTTTACTAGGCTGACCTACTTGGGTCACTTGTATCTATTCTGTAAAATTTATGAGATTTTTTAATGATGCATGGGTCTAATTTATCATGAGGCACCGATATCCTTTGGGTTAGAAAGAATAAATTCATATAAAATTGATGTTTTAGCTCATTTTGGGAGCTAGTCTTTCATGGGGGAGACGTGTGACCCATAAGTGTGTGTGTGTGTGTAATAGGTATAGATGCATGTTTTTAATGCTGAGAAGGTGCATTGAATGTTTAATATTTTTTGAAGACATGTGTGAAATATTTTAAAGGAAATACAAGTCCATGGATACCTAGAGAGAGCAAGTTGAAGAAGGTGTGCTTGAGAGAGAGTTAGAAGAAAATTGGAGCTGAAATTTGGGATCACTATCAGCTATGGTATCATCATATTTTAATTGGTTATACTTCTATAAATATATTATGATTATTCATATTCATATGAGTCTCTTGTTGTGATTCATATCAAAAAGGGTTTAGGGGTTGGTGCTCCTTGTGGGGTTGGTGTCTTGCTAAAGAAATCTCTTGTGAAGTGTAATATTCACTTGAGTCCTTTGTTGTGCATGATATCAGAAAAGGTTTAGGGTTTATTGCTCCTTATGGGGTTTGTGCCTCACTAAAAAAATCTTATAGTATGTGTAATATTCTTGCAAGTATTTGTTTTGTGTAATACATGCAATGGTTTTAATAGGTTTTATTCCCCTTGAGGGTTTCCAAAATATATATGGTGTCTTGTGTTCTCTCTCTTGATTATTACACATGTGATTGGTTATTGAACACATAATAAGTTTACATGGTTTATGTATATTGAATGGTTGATTTGAATGATGAATCTAAGCAATGGAAAATGAAGTTATAATTATTGTATGACTGATTCGCCCCCCTCTCAATCCCTATGCTTCCAACATTTGGGTGATGCAAAATAGTAGGAATTTGATACATTGCAGGAAAATATTACCACTACACCAATTTTTTTATTTCCTTCATAGGACAAACCATTTCATGTAAACATTGATGCCTCTAGCATGACAATTGGCACAGTGTTGGCTCAACCAGGAGAAGGTATTTTGGATCCTCCTATCTACTTTGCAAGTAGTAACTTAACACCCAAAGAATAGAATTACACAATAACAGAGTGCGAGGCCTTGTTTATGATTGATGTGCCTTACAATTTTAGACAGTACTTGTTGGCTACCCCATTTATCTTCTATACAGATCATATGGCATTGAAGTACTTTGTAAACAAGCATGCTTTGCAATGGCACATCTGTAGGTGGATACTTCTGTTCCAATAATTTTATTTCATGGTTGTTTTAAATTCAAGAAAGAGAATTTCAGGGCTTGACCATTTATCACGGATAAATTCTGGCAAGGACGCACAAAGCATTAAATATATTATGCTATATGTCATTTGTTTAGGTTGAACTGTGTGCCCTCAGGTTTGGAAGATATAGTTTTATTTTTGCACACTCAATTAGCACCAGAGGGGATAAAGAGACTAGATGAGAAGAATCTTACAATATGTGTGGCACATTATCAGTTGATTGGTGGAGATTTGTACAAAATGGGAAGAGATGAGGTCTTGCACTGGTGTGTTCTAGAACATGAGCGCAAAACTATTATGGAAGAGGCTCATGGCGGTATAGAAGGAGGACATTATGCACGTGATGCAACAACATGCAAGATCCTTATGGTTGGCCTTTGGTGGGAGACCTTATATAAAGATACTAAGGAATATGACAAATCATGTGATCATTATATGCACCTTGGAAATCCTAGACATAGATGAGATGTCACTTCAACCTATTACGAGTGTGGAACCTTTTGAGAAGTGGGCTATTGACTTTGTAGGACCTATTACACCACCCGTGCACAGAACTAGAGCACGCTAAACTATAACTTGTACATGCTATATGACATGGTGGGAAGAGATTGCGCCTACAAATCACTTTACTGTAGCTACATCAACAAAGTTTCTATGGTAAAACATTATTAGCATCTATGGGTTCCCATTAAGCTTAACAAGTGATAGAGGAACTCATTTCTTGAATGAGACAATCAAAATTTTATCAGCAGAATTTATGGTGGCACACCATAAAACGACTGCTTATCACCCACAAACTAATGGAACTGTATAAGCTTTCAAAAATATATCAGGACAAACAATGACAAATATTTGTGATGTTGGAAGTAGGGTTCATTTTAAGAAGCCTATGGTAAATTGGAGGTGAAAAATCCCCGGCGAGTATACCTAGAACCAATTTCACTGGAAGGGTGAATTTTTCAGGATTTTAGAGTAAAATTATCGACTGTTATTTTCTTAAGGGGGAGCACTCATCATTTTTTTGGTGTTGGGTGAAAACAAGTTTTGTTGTCACACGACAACAAGCCTTATTATTGCGTGACAACAACACTTGTTGTCATGTGACAACAAGGTTATTTCAAGGTGACAACACTTTGGGCTTACCGGACCGCTTATAAAATATTGAACAAGCCCACACCTTTTTAGTTGGTGTTTGGCGCAGAAGTTGTGCTACCAGTTGAATTTATGTTACTATCACTGCGTATTGCATGCACAAGTGGATTAGATGATGAAAAACTTGTTGAAGAGCACACTGAAAAACTAATTTAATTGGATGAGAGGCATGCCATTGCACGTTGGAGCCAAAATACTGATAAGGTGCAACAGAATGCCTGGCATGATAGACACATTAAGAACAAAACATTTGTAGTTGGAAATATGGTCCATCTCTATGACTCCAAGTTTCCGCGTCACCCAGGATAGTTGAAGGTGCATTGGTTGGGACCTTTCCTAGTAACCAAGATACTTGACTGAAACACATGTCAGTTACAGGAATTAAATGCCCCCATATTTCCTTATTACTTCAATGGCAGTATGTTGAATCCTTACTATAAATAAAGCTTCTTGGTGTTTGTAATAAGGCAGTATTACCATCTAAGTTAGGTTTCTCTTTCATATGTTTCTTTCCAGTCATTATGTTTTAATTTTTATTCTCTAGTTTTTTTTAATAAGCACACTTGCACGCATGAATTTTATTACTATCTTTTGAGTTCATGCACAGAAGACCGTGTATAATTTTAGTGTGGGGTGAAACAGGTAAGAGTGCATAAAAATAAGACCTTGGTGGTACGATGTGTGCACGATGGGAGAAGGATGGTGTGTTAGTTATAGGGTGTGTGCATAGGAAAAGAGGAGAAAGGGTGTCGTTAAAAATGAGAAGGATGGTGATAATAAGGAAATTTCTAAGATTAAAGACCGCGTGAGAGAAAGGGTCACACAGTGTAATATGAAGTAGGCAGCGGCATGAGGAACTACTTAGTATATAGCGCAGAGGATTATCTATTGCAATTCATAGAGGTGCATGCGAGGATGTCTGTGGCCTGGGAAGTAGTGAATGTGCTAGAAGGTTATGACTACAACGCGTGGAAGGAAGACAAGATAAAGAGAAAAGTGGAAAAATATGTTTTATTAGGAAAATAAATTTAAAACTTTAAAGCAAGAAATGACATGTTAATAGCAGGAAATTGAGACCATGGAATGCAGAAAGGTTATAAAAGGAATCAAATCGGGTTATTTTTTACCTTACATCTAAGAAGACTTGAGAAATTTAGCTATCGAGTGATTTATTCCGACAGAGCGAGAGAAGTGACAAGCAAACAAGAGCAACATGCGTAAGGTTTTTTTTGTGGCTCCTTATGGAAAGAAATAAGTTTGAGCTGGTAGTTGAGTACAAAAATAGGGCATGATTAGAAAGGGTTTATAGAATTTAAGTGGAAACAACTAGGGTTTACAGTGCTCGGGTATTGAGGTGATACTAAGGGTTGTGGAGAAAATTATCTAGGGCACAAGTTTGGAAGATTAATTACACCAAGAAAGAAAAATATGGCATCCCAAATAGGAATGGGAAAAGCCCGCATGAAAAGGGTTGAGTTTGAATTTGAGGACCCATTAAAGGAGATCTATTCAAAAATGAAGTACCCTCATGGATTGATTAGGGTTCAGACATGGAAGTCACAACTCCCAAAGTGAAAAATCAGTGAGTTCAATCATAGGGCTCCATGAGATGAAGTGACTCTAAAGGTGGATATGTTACGGGAGCTACCAGAGAAGAATGAGCAATGGAAATTTTTGGTAGATGATTCAGTGAGAAGAAACCTGGAGAAGGTAGGGTTCCTCCAGTTGTTTGAGCTACTCTTCCTCACAAAACCCACACATTTATTTCAGTGGCTCATGTATAGGGTACATGAGAATTATTTTATGCCCATCATATTGAACAGGTCACAAGGTTGTGAGGAAAGAGAGAAGAAATGGAACTGGACTTGTATGTTGATGGGAAAATTGACGAATTGGCCATTCAGTTGTAGTATGAGAATGGAGGAAGATCCATGAGCATAGATAAGCTTACAGACCTCACGATTAGGGTTTCAGCTAGGTTTGTAAGCTACAAATTAGGTGCCTTAGAGAGATGTACTGATGTGAATGAGAAGTTCTTATACATTGTGCACATAATGGGTCACAAAACACAATATAACATAGCGCAGTATGTTGCCAATGGGATAATAGAGGATGTCAAGGCAAAAAATGAAGAGGGGAAAAATTACTTGGGGCTCGATCCTCCTTTTGATTGTCTTATGGGAAATTTGGGTCCCATATGGATCAAATGAGGACATGTGGGTTCACCCACCAGTGAATAAGTCCCCTCCATCTCAGTTTGCAGGATATACATATGATGGCACAATCACCAATGCATATAAATCTAGGATAGACAAGTGGTACAATAGGTTACACACAACGTTTGAGAATGAATGGTGCATTCCACGTGAGTTACCAACAAAGGTTGAAGAATAGGAAAAGTTTACAGTGATGCAACACTACAGTCTTACAGACTTTAGAATGAAGGATGGAGAGATGGGTCCATGGTGTAAAATTTTATTTGCATTCACTGTCATATATTTTAAGCACGTAGTACACCGGATTAAGGACGCACAAAGGTTAAATTTTGATGTTGATAAGGTGGATTCTTACTACACCTTTCGCAACACCTACAAGTATGACTCTAGGCCTGTGTATTTAGAGACTTTAGAGCCGAATACCTTAGACCTGAATCCCCAGTTGAACATCACAATAAAGGGGATGATATGCATATTTTTAGTAGTTTTGAGACCAAATACCCAGGGTGGAATAGAGATAGAGGTTATAAACACT
Organism: Taxus chinensis; assembly: GCA_019776745.2. NCBI lineage: Eukaryota > Viridiplantae > Streptophyta > Pinopsida > Cupressales > Taxaceae > Taxus > Taxus chinensis. Next base: position 30,790,230 of record CM034152.1, read on the forward strand.
TTCCTTCCACTACTAAGGAGAAAATTGGTGCCAACACTCAAGAGAACACACGAAGAATGTCCTATGGAAGAAGAAGAAGAAGGTGGGCTTGACCACTTGTGTAGAAGGAGAATGTATTACAGAATAAGGAAAATAGATGATGGTGCAGGGACTTCTCATCCACCCAAGAATGGTACAAAAGAGACAAAGGTAAAGCATGAAAAACACAGGTAGTGTATAGCGAATAAGATTCTAGTGATAAGGAGAGGGAAGAAACTTTGCTGAAAGAGTTGGAGCACGAATGATCTGAGAAAGAGACAATAAAATTGGTGCTGACAAAAGAAAGTTATAACTTGAAAAAATAAGCACCTATCTAGAAGAATGAGGAGTAGAAAAGGAGCCAATAGAAGAGAAATTCACTTGTGCATGAGGAGGCGCAAGAGGAAGAGAAAGAGGCAGATGATGTCTATGTTATCAAGGAAGATACAAGTGTGGAAGGAGGAACTAGCATAAGAAATTTTACCCCCAAGAAATAACAAATGAAGGCTAATGTGGTAAGGAAAATATGGAATCCGAGAACACCACACACAGACTTTGTATATGACCCTACAAAGGTTCTGAGGACATGATTGCAAAGCATAGTACCTATAGGGAATTTACATGGATGAGATCTAATGGATAAAGGAGGGGTGTCATGCACTAGGAAGATGTTATCCTGGACCATGCATACACATGTGGACAAAATTTGAGGCAAGTGATAAGTCCCTAAGCGTGATAGAATTAAAGAGAGACCCTATAAAGAAATACAAACAAGTAGACCCCATGTACCTATGAGATGAATAGGCATGTAATGCATTGAACAAAATAGCCACAGAGGTTACATGTAGGAATTTAGATTTCGGGGCTACCATGAGGGTGATGGTAGCAAATAAAAAGAATAAAGAGCGTGAGATTGAGAACCTTAAGAACGATATCTAGGGAGATAAGAAGTTCACCAAGGGAGCTTATGACAGGGAAAGCACATTGGTAAAACAAATTCTAGGCACATGCCTGACCTTGGTGAGCTAGGAGAGATGTGATTATAATGATGAGATGGAGTAACTTGACGACCTGGTGGGGATGCTTCTAGTAAATATTAAGAGCGGTATGGGACCTACAACTGAAGAAGTGGCTAAGGAAAAAGAAGAAAATAAAGTATTTGTTGAGTTCATGAGAACCAAAATTGAGGATCTGTTCACGCAGCTCAAGGAGGAAAGTAGTAAAGTTGAATTGGTTTTTAACAAGTGTTAGAAATGTGACCCTATCCTTAGCATGAGTGTAAGTAATGGAAATGCATAACTCAAAGCTATTTAGGAAAATACTCCAACTAATAAGATAGAGCACACTAAATTTATGGTTGAGTTATCAGAGCAGAAAGAGCTAATTAACGCCAAGAAGGAGAAGCTAGAGATATGGATCAAAGAGTTTCAAAACATGATAATGGAGCACATAGATGTAATAGAAGGGATGTTTACATAATTAACTATGATCATCCATGAGCTCAAGGGTAGATTATAAGATCTGGAACTTGACCAAATACCGGGGATTGTAGAAGCGGTGCCCAGGAATGCATTAGAAAAAATCAGTGAATGGCAGAAATTGGAGGGCGAGTTGAATGATCAATTTCCAAAGCTTCTTCAACAACCTGAGGCCTAATGTGAATGTGTATAGGTGGGATGAATCTTTTTGGCATTGAATTCTTTATTCTTTTATTATTATTCACATTATTTGGAGGAACTAGTTGGTCAAACCACTGCCAAGGATGAAAATGCAATTAGTGTGGGGCAATGTTACACGACTGAATTAACTAAGTACATGCCACACACAAGGATCTAGGGCGCGCAAGATAAAAGCATGATAACTTGGCAAAAAATCAAGGGATATTTTTGGAGAATGAACATGCAAATCAAGCACATGTATGAAGGATATTAATAGGATAAAATAAATTCGTATTTATATGATATTCTATTATTAGCTATTTTGTAAAGCATGCATTAATCTATTTTTTGCATTCCTATTATTAGGAAGTGCATAGGAAATGAAGGGAAAAACCCCGCCCCGATATATATTTGTGTATGCCATTGTTTTGGTACCGAGAGTTATCAGTTCATGGAGTTTGTTATGATCTAGGGTTTGATGTTTGCAGATGTTCCAAGCATATTGGTACAATGATCATGTATTCAAATTGTGTGGTGTAATAATTTTTTTATAATGGAATATGGTGGATGGATTATAATCATTGATATGTCTGAATATGGATATTTCATGTTGCAATTGATATTAGTAATTTTCTGATCTTTTATGTTTCTTATTACATGTGTTTCCAAGTAAATGAATGTTATGGTTTAGTATGATTAAATGAGTACTTGGTTAGATATCACTATGATTATGCATGCTTACATATTGACAAGCAAATAGAAAGGATGGACCTAGTTGTTACACACACTTTGAGTGAGCATTCAGACTTGTTGGATGAGGTGCCCATTTTTTTAGCACTTGTATGGGAAATAAAGATTGCATGCGTCATTTTTGTGGTTACATGCACATTTGGTTTTCTTCCTTGGTGTATTTCCTTGGTTACAGTTCTTCATACATGCCTCACACGCTCCTCCTTGCTTCTTCCCCTTCTTATATATTTATTTTGTGCATACATTCATCCTTCAAACCATTACAAGTATTCCTCCCTTTCCATTTGCGTAGATCCCTTTTTGAATTGCTTATATCCCGTCCATCGCACACTCCTTCACACGCACTCACGGGATTTCCTTACATCCTTATAAGTCCTTGGTGTGCCTCTGGCATGCACATATTTTCCTTCCCAAGTATCACGTACTCCTATGCACATAATATTCACCCTTCACATCTTTTTTTCCTTCCACATTCTCTTTTGTGCATCCTTTCATTTTTCACTCTCCATTTTATTCTTAGCATGATCTGCACATCACTTTTTCCTGAACTTTCGCACTTCCCTTTGGTGAGCCTTTGGAATTCCCTTATGCATTTGCGTATCTATGGAAATATTAATTCTTCTTCCCAACCCTCGTGAAATCTCTCACTCACTCTGGAGGACTTCTTGTGCATCCTTTCCCTTCCATTCCATGCTCCCACGCATGCACCCAAGGTAGTAACCTTTAAATTAATCCTAGTACGCCATGTGTCAAACTCTCGAGACTTAGAAAATGAAGTGCATATCATAAGGAAAAATAGAAAAGTACCAGCTATGTGTTGTTCTCAGTAGCGAATGGAAGTGTGACATGTGGCAAACATGACTTGCGGTCAGCTTGCAAACTACCACAACTAATAAAATCACGCCACGTGTCTGGCATGTTTTCCTTTGCACTACAAAACTTTAAATTACCATAACTCCTTCCACATAGGTCAAAATCATGTGCAATTGGTCTCATTAGAAATATGTTGATGTGGGCTACACTCTAGGATCTTCAAAATTATATTTTGATGAGATTTGCTAGGTGAAACTAGGAGAACATGTTATAGGTCATTAATGCACATTTCCAGTCGATTCAACCATCAGTATTTCATGGGATATGGCCTATTTCCTTCTTCTACAAGCAAAGTGACGTGGACATGTGGATTTGACATAGTTATAGGTTGATTTAGAGGCATTTAATGCATGTTGTTGGTTGTTATGAGTTGGAATCCAAGTTTTCCCCCTCTCTTTCCCTCCTCTCCTCTCTTATTCTTCTATATAGTGTGAAATAATGCCCATTTGAAATGGATGGACCCTCTTGAAATGCAATGGCATTATTTAGAGTAGTGTATTTTTGCATTTTGAGTTGCAGGCCTTAGATTTCGGCTACTGCATGTGGATTTTTTCCTCCTTCCTTCATTGTAATCAACTATGTATTTATTTTAAGCAATAAAAGTTGTTTTTTATAGCTATTATCTACCCTAACCTATGTTTATTGCATCTTCTTTCCTTTATTTTGCAATATTGGTATGTTTTGCATGTTTTATATCTTCTGGGGGTTTCTTTTCTGTTGTGCTCCATGAGAATGAGAGTTTGAATGTTGTTTCAGACTGTGGCACACATGTCTACCCTCCCTTTGCACATTTTCTTTCATTTTTACTCATCCAAGACTGTTCTTCCCCTTCTTTCTTGTGTTATTACCTCTCCTTAGTTTAAGATTTCATTATCATGTATTTCCCTCTCTCCTTGGTCCCTTTGAATAATAGAATAGAGTTAGATAGCTACACTTCCTTTCTTAAGAGTAGTTTTAGTGGTAGAAATAAGAAGAAGAAGTCGGCCTTATCTAGAGGTCTATCTCAAGCTCAAGTCCCATAACTTAGAGACAGACCCATATTGCCTCAAATCCCTAGATCATCCTGATTTAGGATTTGTGTAATTATGAGCTCCAATAATCACTTTCCTCTTATTTTTATTCTTCATCTCCTTCCTTCTCACACTCCTCCTTTTCTTCTTCTTCTTGATCAACCTCTTCCTCCTTTTCTTCCTCTAGTTGGTTATCATCTTTTTTGTCACTTTATTTCTCAGATTCATCCCTTGAGGTCCGTGCATATACCTTTGTACTTGGATTCTTGTTGAAGTAGAGGAAGAAGTTTTATCCAGGAGAGACCACTTGTTGAGGAGCCTTGAATTCTGAAAATATTCTTGGTGAACCATTTGTTATTTATTGAGATAAAATGAGTAGTAAGATCATCAAGATTCTATCTTTCTCCTTATATGACCAATAAATGGTATGGAGAGGAGATTACTAGGTAATCAGGTTCAAGAAATTTAGAATTATCGTCAATTATGCCCTTTGGTACTTTATACAACTATCCTCCCATACATTATTTTCCTTACTTTAAACTCATCATCACAATCTTTCCCAATGATCTTCTATTGTGGGTACATCAAGGTATGAAAGATGAAGATTGTTTTTGATGAAATTCTTGTTGTAAAATGATGTTATCTTTTGAAAAGGATGCATATGGAAAGGATAAATAGTTCTCTTAATATTTTGTGCAACAATAGTTGACTTGCAAGTATAGTTTCTTAGGGATATTGGGAATTAAATACCAGAAACTTTCTTATCCCTATATGTTCTATGAAGAATATCCAGCTACATGTAGAGTTCAATGAGAATAATCTTGTCATTGCAATAGATATGAAGCTTGTATGGAATTCCTTCAAATCCTATATTTTTGATATATGAAAACTTCTGAAATTAAATGAACATGCTTCCATATACCATTATCAATTGCTTGACTTCCTAATAAATTTTTTTGGTAACACACCCCTCAAGAAATTTGACCATGAACATAGTGAAGGTGTCATTAACCCTCCTATAATGGTTTTTGTTGGTTTCAAAGGTTAACTAGGTATAAATCTCATAGATTTGGAGATTTTGCATGCCACCTTGATTTGAAAACCCAATCCAAATTTTGTATCCAACAATAGTATAAATCAAGTAGGAATTCATATGGAAATATTTGGTTTGGTGGACCTGAATTATCTATTGAGTCATATTTTCACAAATTATATCTACCCAATTCATAGTTTTCTTTCCTTCAAAAATTAAATTGATGAAGATACACATTCAATCCTAAAATTATTTGGTTGAAGGAAGGCCCAAAATTTTTTCTAGAAGCTTTATGATGTCAGATAGTTCTTTAATGGAGTCACTTCTATACAAAGTATTTGGCAGCTTTGAGGTTCCTTTCTTCTTTGTCTTCAACCAAGATTTTTCAATCATCATATGGTACTTGTTTAGAGTTAAATAAAACTCTTTTTAGGCTTCAGCTAGTGTCAAGGCTTTAGAAATATCAAATGTAGGAATACCAAGGGATAAATTGATATGGTAGGCATCTAGCTAAGCAATGATTTATCCCTGAGGATCTCTTAACTCTTTGGTTTGGAGATCAAAACATGAAGCACGGGCCAACATAGTATCAGTACATTGAATTGAGGTAGGAAAACCTCTAGCATGGGCTAGGTCACTGCTAATAATCCTTTGGGCCAATAGAGTTGGATTTTTGTCTCTCAATCTTTCCCGTAACTCTATCAAATCCATATGTTTAACATCACTATCTCCAATTTCTAACACATCAATTTCTAGGGAAGAAATTGGTTCATAACCCATGTATTAGAAGTTAATTTATGTTGGATTAGGGACACTGATAGGAATAAAAATGTTCTTTCAAGGGAATTTGGGCAAGACTAGGGTAGGAGGGCACCACAACAAGAAAAAATGTGAAATAGGGGGAAATAGTAATGAAAAATATCACTTATTGAATGAGGACAGAGGCACCTACTTCATAATCCAAATGCACTTTAAACTTTTGAAAATGGTTAAGAAATGGAAGAGTTATGATAGGAAAATTGTTGGGAGCGTGATAATAATGACATGGAAAATATCAAAGTAATTAATTGGTCGAATGTGTGAAATGGACATGAATAAGCTAATCATTATATTTATAAGTCCGCATTAAATGCCCCAAGTTGTCATTAAATCAGTGAGTTGGAGATTAGGTGGAAGAAGGAAATGATTTCATGAGTGTAGAAGAAGGTTGATTTAAACGATTTCTAGGCTTTAAGACAGTGAAGGCGGGTTATTGGGGAACTTAAAGAATGACATAATCATTCCCTCTATGTCGACTAAGCCTAATTTATTTGATGATTGATCATTATGGGAATGCAGGGAACTCGTGGAATAATGGAACTGTTCCACTTGTTCCTTGCATGACTGATTTAATCGATTATTATCATTTTTTTCTGAGATTCAGGTAAGACAGGCGATTGGGGAACTAATGGAACATAGGAATTGTTCCCTCAGTTCCCACAAATGTTGACTTTACTAATTGCATTACTTTGTGTTTAAGGGATTGGGTAAAGTAGTAAAGTAGATAACACTATGAACAAAAGAATTGTTCCCTTTGTGCCACTAAACACTGATATATCTGATTCCTTTATGTAATTCTATCAAGTGGTAAAGAAAGAATAATTGGAACAGTGGAACTATTCCACTTGTTCCTTAAATGTCTGATTTGCCTTATTTTTCCCAAAAATGACTAACTCCTTTTCAATAGTGACTCAACAAGAGGGGAAGGATGTCCAAAACATGAAGTATTTTTCCATGACTCCATTTTTTTAAAATTTTACAGATCCATGATAACATCTGGCTCTTTCTGGGGACATGACTTGAATTGGACAAAGTACAAACAAGACATAGTTTTAAGCTCTATAATCTCATGGTTTATGGGACCAGTGTTATATCCATTAGGCAACAAAGAAGAGATGGAGACATAAGAGAACCAAAATAGGGGGAGATAGAACACACAAATGACAACAAAAGAACAAAACTAAAACAAGACAGACAAACAAAACTTATGTACAAGGGAGGGACACCCTTTCGACACTTATACAATTTGAGATATTTTCCCGCAATATGGTAATGTGAGTGTATAAGAAAGGTATGGTAATATGTATTTTTAGCACAAAAGTTTCAAATCTAAAAAGGACCAATCCAAAGAGAATCAAACGTACTTTGGCTTCCACGAGGCTCTCTTCACTTGTCCCAAAATAAGACTAGATCTCCAAATTGAAACTTGTGAGACGTGGCCTTCTTATCAAAAAGTTCCTTGACTTTTTGTTGACGATATGATATTCATTCTACCACAAGGACTATTTCTTCTTCAAGATTTTGCAAATACATGATTATTTTCTCAAAGAAATCCTTGAGGTGACCATTTTATTTGGTTTTGACAAGTTTAAAGGTAGGAAACTCAAGTATTATTGGCAACTCAACATATATTCCATATGCCAACTAAAAAGGAGACATACCAATTACTCTTTTGGGTGTTATATGATCAACCCATAAGGCATCATATAACCTCTTATGTCAGTTCCTATGTGTTTCATCAACCAACTTCCTCAATGTAGTCACCAAGTTCTTATTAGTTAACTTTTCTTATCTGTTTCCTTGCGGGTAATAATTAGACGAATTAGAAAGTGAAATTCCATACATATAGCAGAACTCAACTAGTTCGTAAGATGAAAAAATTGGAGCATTGTTTGTGACAATATTATGAGGCACTTCAAAACTAATTAAAATGTTCTCCTTGATGAAATTACAGATAACTTTGGAAGAAATGTTATTTTCACAAGAATTACTTCTAACCACTTTGTGAAATAATTTGTTGTTGTCAGAATATAGGTATGTTCAGCACTAGAATTTGGATTGAGAGTACCAATGAAATAAATGCCCCACTGCTGAAATAGTTTTTCAATCAAAACAGGCTTCAGTGGTAAATTTGCCACTTTGGGCCTTCCCACAGGTGTTTAACATGCCTCACATTTAGAAACCCATTTGGTTACATATTTACAAAGATTTGGCCAGTAGTAAGCTCCATGAAGGATCTTATAAGCAATCATAGCAGAAGAAAATTTCCCACAGACCTAGAATCTCCCTCACACAAGCTTGGTTGGTTTGACGTCAATTTCATACTTTTGCACTTTGGAAATCCATGTTACTCTCTTGGAGCCAATTTCTTTTTGTGTTAAAATAGATTTGGCAGCTGGTTCAGGAATAAAAATGATGGAGTGAGAGTTAAGAATATAAAACCTAAATTGTTTTACTACTTTGACAACAGAAAATGTGTGTGTTTCCACTAGTTTATACTTGAGATCATGTGGCTTCAAACCATAAATCATGAAGACAATGGGGTCTTTAATCCCCTTGATATTTTTTTGGACAATAAATACAGAAAGAGTAAGCTTGGATGCATAACATTAGATAATGAAATCCTCGTCAAAGTTTAGGAAAACAAGAACAAGAGAATTTCCAATGGCTTCCTTGATTGTACCAAAATCTTTCTTTCCTTTTGAATTCCAATGGAATTATTGTTTCCCTTTCATTATTTCAGAAATATGTTGGGTCAATTCAGCAAATTCTAGGATCAATATCCTCATAAAATTAATTTTAGTAAAGGAGTGAACACCTTTTTTGTTGGTTAGAAGAGAGATCATTTGAAATTCTCGCACCCTATATGGGTCAATATCGATCCCATCTTTGAAACAATATGACCAAGGATTTTCCCTTCCATTAACCTAAACATATATTTTTTATGATGAAGATATATACCATGATCTTTGCATCTTTGCAAAACAAGTTTATGGTGTTGAAAAATGATCATTCCTGGATTTTGAAAATACTACGAGGTCATCAAGATAAACAATAATACACTTATTCTTAAAATCTTTGAAGGCCAGATCCATTGCTCTCTAAAAAGTGGCCCCGACACTAATTATTACAAAAGGCATTATCTTGTAGGTAAAATTCCCCGTGGAGTATAAAGGTTGTTTTATGTTGATTCTGAACATCAACCTCAATTTGGTTATACCCTAAGAACCCATCAAGCATGGTTATAATTTTTGACCTAGTTACTACTTGTATAATATTATCCATGATGGGAAGAGGTTAATTGTCTTTCGGAGAGGCCTAATTTAGATTGTGGAAATCAACACAAATCCTTATTTCACCATTTTTATTTCTCATTGGCATAATGTTTGCAATCTAAACAGAATGATGAATAAGGAAAATAGTTTTAGTTAACATCTTTTGAATTTCTGAATAAATTGTTCTAGAAATATTTGGATTGTATTGTATTTTTTTTTATCTTGAAATGTTGAATACCATGTTTCAGAGGAATGCAGTGTTGCATTTCTCTCATCTTGAAGGTTTTCAGATATTCATAATAATATGCCAATATAACAATATAGATTTTCAAAAGTTTCCTAAATTTATTCTTCTCTTCAGCAGGGTAACACTTACCAATGTTGAAAAATTTAGGATTTTCGATAGTTCCCAAATTTATATTTTCACACTCAGATGATTGGTTGATGTCCTTTGATGCCTTACTTTTGATAAAATAATCATGTTTTTCAAAAAGATCTTCCAAACTGACAAATCCTTTTGGTATTTTATTTCTCTTCAATTTAATACAACCATCATGATCATCTTCACATTCAATCCCCTCTTTAGCACTGGATGAAATTGACTCCATATATCCGGCTTCACTTCTCTCAAAATAAAATTGGCTGAATTTATCTTTGAACTCAAGAAAGGAAATGAGTTATTGATCATCGTTGAAAACTTGTCAGTTCTCTGCATTTTCAGGTACACTAGGCATGAAGATAATTTCGATAGTATATTTGTTTCGATAAAAATTTGGATGAGGCACTAATGAATAACCTAAGACTACCAAGGAATCCGCTCTTGAATTGCTCTCTTGATACAACATTGATTGAAAAAGCTTCAAAACTCAATTGAATCCCATACCTTGTTCTTGTAATGTTTTAACTTTTTTTTTAACTTGAAAAAGGCCTCAAACTTGGTTTACTATGAGTTATACATCACCTTGTGCTCAAATATTCTTGATTCCCATTTCTTTTTCTACTATCAAACCAAGTAGAAGAGCTTTATACTCATCAGTGTGATAACCAAAGTTCCATTCACATTTATCGCAACATTATTGAATGTCAATGGACCCAATCATATTGAGATTCACATACACTTTATTCGTCACAACATTTAGCATATGGAGTTATTTTCTTGGAGAACATTTTGACTCAACAACAGGTTGCCAACATCTTTATGAATCCTTTTGAATTTCCTTACTACCTTGAGTTGTGTGGCATACTTGGGGTTTCAGAAGTTATTCTTGGGGGTGTTTGTGAGAACATCTTCCTTCTTCTTCTTTCTCTTTTCTTCTAGAATTATTTTCTTTCCTACTTTTGCCTCGATATTTCTTCATGGATATATTGTACATGAGTACCTAAGTAGGCCTTGTTTTCGGGACTCATATTGTGGATATGCCACTTTTATTTTGGGCCCCTAGATTTACTTATGGGTGTTATAGTAGGTTGTTTACCTTATTTCATGTTCACCTAGGTACTTTTTTTACCTTTTGTTTTATTTATACTCACCCACATATTTTTGGATATTTATTTTATCTTATTTAGATATTATGAGGATATTATCTACTTGTTATGTATAATTCTTTCCTTGATCTATGGTCTTGACTAGCTCTATGTTGTCTAGTTCATTCCTTGATTTATGGCTTGATCTATGGCCTTGACTAGTTCATAGATTGATCTTCCTTACCTATATAAGCAAGGCCCCTTCTCATTGTACTACATAGAGTTCCATAATAATATATGATATTGATGTTCATTTAGTTTCTAAGGTTTTTGTAAATTTATTCTAGCGAATTGCTTTCATCTTATTGAATGTGATGTTTTATTAATATCTGAGTTAGTTGTGGTTTGGAACGATATGTTTATCATAAATTTTAAGCTCAAATAAGGAATGGCATCTAAGGAATATGCATTATAGCAACATTCCTGAAACATTATGTCATCCGTGACCAGTTTCTATTGGGTTTGTGACCATTTACAGTTGTACTTATCCATGGGGAAGAATTAATAGTTGGAGGGAAAATCCTACGACTCTCACAATACTCTTCCCTTGGCGACAGGAGGCCTAAATCCTTAGTTTAGCGATGGGACATTCAAATTCTCATTTTGGTGACATAACATCTAAATCTTCAGTATTTTTCCAACCATCTCCAAAGCAACAAACACATAGGAACAATTCTATCTCTTCTCTCACATCATACAAGTGTATTATATCCTTGATTCACTTATTTTTCAATATGCATTCATATTTTGACATTTACAAAGTTAAAGTTCAATTTCATTTATCATGATCATTGATTACACTTATATTATTTTGCAAGTTCAACCTTACTCAGACAAAAGGAAACACAAATGGAACAAGAAGAAATCTCAAGCACAAGACGCTCAGGAAAAGGAAATATTCAAGGAACAAATTTAGGCATCATTTCTACTACGCACACGAGATCACCCATAGGATCCTTATCCTCTTCTATACTCCATGATATACATTCTACAATCTCCATTCAAAATGATATCAAACATAATCCCCATTCGGCGTGCTATCGGCTATAACTCCCTTTAGATGTCCATAAGGTACGCTCTCCCTATCTAATTTATGCTACTGAATATTCATTCACAACATAAAGTGGGGGGAAATGTATACACAAAATAATGCACTTATTACTACTACATCATTCCTCTAGTATGTTGTTATATACATGGTTTCTGAGTATGAAGATTAGACACTGGTGACATCTTTTTCCTAGTCCTTTTATTGATTTGATTGGATTTTATTTTGATATTGTCTTATACTTCTTAGATTGACACCTTTTTGGTTGGGTCACAGTGATCCCTAACTTTATTCTTGTTCTTGTTCTTTTTCTAAGATTTGGATAGTACCACCCATTAAGGACACTAGTGCCTAGATGTTAATGTCCCTTTTGGGTGCTTTTGACTATTCTCTTTTATTTCCCAAGTTACCATTTGATACTTAACTTTGGGTCTTTTCTAATTCTTTGAGTCAGCCTTTGGTGTCACTAAGGGTCAAAATTCAAACAAGGAGGTCATATACATATACAACTTACTATTATTAGGGGCTGGAAAACTTGGGCTATTACTTAATATATACTACTTAGGCAAAGAGCAACATTCAAAGTCTACATTGGGATGCATTATTCACTACATAGGAGGGGTTATTTTTGAATTCCATCACTCACATTCATCTTGGGGGTAAATTAGTTGTAGTTCGTTATCTAGGTGTGAATGGAACAAGGGAAACCTAGCTTCAAGGGACACAATTCAATCACTCACGCACAATAGAACTACATAGAGTCTAAAATGTAGTGCAGAGCTTGGTGAAAATCACGTTGGGGTGACCACTGAAGTCATTCCGACTCAAGTATATGCATTATTTATTTCATATAATGTTTTCACGAGCCTTATGTAGGAAGCTAGGGTTTGTTTTATAGGTTCCCTATGATAGTGAAACCCTAAAATGAAGTGGATGTGACAAAGAGTGAAAGGAAGAATCAAAATTTCATACCCTTAAAAGATCAAAAGCATAGTTATTACCAGGACACTATCACATATTATCCATTGTCATCCCCTAGGTGGAATTGAATATTGAGAGGGCTTTGACTCAAAAAAATTTCAAACGCATTCAAATATGAATTTAGGGTTTACAGATGATTTCCAGGCTCTAGGAGTATTTGCAGTTGATTCAAGGAAGGTTTGAAGTCATAAGAGGAATTGTTTCCCCTTTTGGGTTTCAAGAGGTTCAAGAGCTCATCCAAGTGTGGAAGTGGTTCTCTGGGGGGGCATATCAAGACAAAACAGGAAAAATGGAAAATTTGGTGTTAGGGTATCCTAAGGGACTTGGCATATTCACCTGAATTTAAAAAATGTAGAGGTTACAAAAAAATCTACGGGAAATTGAAGGAATTGTGAAATTCTACCAAAAGGGGTCAAAACATCTCGTCGAGTTGTTGGGCGAGTTGTTTCCAACTCGACGAGTTATTTCAAGGTCGAGTTGGTGTGGTGGGTTACAGAGTTTCATGCGTTGGTTGGGGGATCTCAGGATTTTCACAATGATTTGGTCATTTTTTGGCTCGGGCAAGGCGAAGAAAGGGCTCGGCATGATGAGGATGCAGTTCGGCGTGACATGGTGACAAGGTGAAGGAAGTTGGCCTGTTGAGCCAACTCGGCAAGCCCAGAAGCTAGTCCCCTAAATTTGGTATCTCTACCCTTGTCTTCCCACGTGCATGTATTTTTGCTAGGGTCCTATGTAGTTCCCCTTTAATTAAATCCATCCCCCTTTATTTAATTAAAATTCCCACTTAATTATCATATCACCTTTAATGCCCATCCAATTCCTATTAATTAATTAATTAATCAATTCATATCTCACATGCCCTAACCAACCTTCTATTTAGGATGGTTTTATCCTAACACATACATCCCCTTGCTTTTCTAGATTTTTTATCTTGCCTATCTTTATCCCTTAACATCCCTAAAAATCCCTTTCCCACCTACATGCTTTAAATCATTCTTCCAATCCTTAAGAAAGCCCAAAATCCTGACCAAAATCACAAAAACAACCCCATTGGGGAAACTTTCCCCATAGCTGGCAGTGACCCAGCCCAGTCGTCGTCGACCCTATAAAACTAAGTCTTTTCTTTCCATAATCATCAGATACATGCAAATTTTGGAGCTTCCTTGTGACTTGTGAACTCTTCCTCATCCTTGAGCATTCCTGCAATAGTTATATATCTCCTGGACATCATTTCAATTTCATGTGCTTTGCATCACTCATGATCATCCTTTCATGAGATTTATCATCATATTTGTGTTATTTATGTCAATATTTATCAAATTATATTTGTATTGTTTACATCTAACATTTTGCAGGTTCAGATCAGCTTCTACAACACCCAGAGCTCCCTCAAGCAACATTATTTTCCATATTCTTTTCTTGTAGGTCTCCCATTTCATCCTTTTGACCTCTGCCTTACCCAACTCTGCTACAGTCACTGTCGACTCAACCTGGTCGCCGTCAAACAGGGTCCTAATCTGTTTTACCAATCAATCCTTCCTTACTACTTTTTTCAGCCATTCCCTGGTGTTTTCTATCTCTAAGAAAATTTTACAGGTATTCTTCTAGCATCCACAAACCCCTGTTACCTTCCAATTTGCACTCAGGCTCTTGCAGGCTTGCATACTCATTCTACGTTCCAGGTATTCTCTCCCAAGTCACCGTCGACCTACCTCTACACAGTTTGGGTCACCGTCGACCCAGACTAGGTAACATTTAATTTATAGTTATTTCAATCAAATCATCTCTTAGATCAGATCTTAATTATTCTCAGATTCAGTAGTACTTCTGTTTCTGCATGTTATCTGTTACTTGATCCTTTATTTCACTTCTTCTTTAAAATGGGGGTGGACATCCGCTAAGGAAGTTAATGCTTCTTAGTTCAATTTTTTTAGGCAACCCCCGCATATCCCATCTAATCAATCTCCTTTTTAGTCTATCTTATTTGTAGGTCATCAGCTACAAGTGAATCCATCATCACCTGTTCATCCATCACATCGTGTTAGAGGTACCATAAACCCTCCATGTTATGAGTTGCTAGTTGCTTTCATTACTAGTTCATTCATTTGATTAGGAACGAAGAAACTTGTCCAACATTTCTGGCACGCCCGGTGGGACCACCCTTTAGGTGATCCCTTTCTTTTCTATCTTCTTGCTTCTTCTATCTTCTACTAACACTGTAGTGTGAGGCCCTGCTTCTTGCTTTCTCATGTTGGTTCGGCTGTTGGATCACTCTTCGCTAAAGTTTAGATAAAAAAGAAAATATTTATCTAGGTTTTCCTCTTTTTCCTTATTTTCTCCTTTTTCTACATCGTATTTCCCTTTCCTATGTGTGTCCTCATCAAAATATCACACTTCGATTTGGTTTTAAAAAAACCTTTCTTTTATGCATCCTACTTGCTCACATAGTTTAAGTAGGGGGTTTACTTGTTGCATTTCACAATCCTCACACACAACCTAAAACTCACAAACCAATCAACACATCTAAACAACATCCTACCCAGTAGACTGATTGGGATTTCATCACCCAATAGGAAACTGCCTGAGACTCTCCCAAGCCAAAACAAACCTGAAACCAGACATAGACTGCCTTCTCTTAGGTACCCCATTATCCATCCCCTTTTCTATTTTTCACATTTTCTTAATTAAAAACAATAAAAAAGAACTATTTGCTTGACTTGCTTGATTTAAAATGGAACACAATTCTACCCTGAATGATTCTACATGAACCATGATTGATATCTCATCCTTGTCTCCTTCTAGCCCCATCTGTGACTTCTTTCTCTATAGATCACGCCAACCAGTAGAATCTATCCCACCACCTTGGACCACCCCTACTTAATTTGTCATCCCCATGCCTATCCCATCTATTGACATCCCCATCCCTCATGTATCAGATCTTCCCATCCAATCCCAACCATCTTATCATGTTTCTCCTCCCCGATATCTTACATCCCCTCAACCAATATGATCTTCACCACTCCCTGACATTTTTAGACAACCCTTTCCTAACCCACCACCAACAAACCCATTTTCATCAACCACACCAGACAAATATAACCCATTTTCAATCAACACCATACATCA
This sequence comes from Taxus chinensis, assembly GCA_019776745.2. Classification (NCBI taxonomy): domain Eukaryota; kingdom Viridiplantae; phylum Streptophyta; class Pinopsida; order Cupressales; family Taxaceae; genus Taxus; species Taxus chinensis. The sequence goes on from CM034152.1 coordinate 30,806,345, forward strand.
GACACCTCCTTCCATATCTATCCCACTTATCTCATCATCACCTACTCCCATCCTTGATATTGTGCCCACGGATCCTTCGAGAGCTATCCCCACATCAACCATATCCACCACCTTACCTACCACATTACACTACTTCTCTTATATCTAAATCCAGTCCTACTCTTACCACATCCACATTTGCTTTGATTGCACCCACTTCTTCATCCACACCTATCCTACCCCAACTTACTATGACTACCCCATTAGCCACATCTATCCCAAACACACCCATCACTACACTTATATCTACTATGCCAAAAAATCCACCCATGTATGTCTTGACATCATTATCACACATTTCTTTACCCATGCCCACATCTACATCTACTATCAAACCAATCCCTTCTTCCCAATCCAAAAACATATCCATGATTCCTCCTGAAACACCTAAGACAAGCACTAAAGGCATTTCCACATCAAACAATCCAAAACTTGTCTCGCCTCCTTCTCACATAGACTTCATCAACCACATGATCCAAAAACCCCTTCTTCTATCCACACCTATGCTTGTCATTAATTCTATTACATTATCTACCCCATCCACTTCATTGGATACCACTCCCCCATCCACATCTATTCCACCATTACCCATCATACCATCCATAGAATCAATCTCAGTTCCTCTTTCTGCACTTCTACCTACACCTACCACATCAACCATCATAACCACATATCCTACATCATCATCTTCTCCTCCCACATCCTTTAAAGAATATTGGAGAGCACTACAACTTGCAGTAACCATAGGTGACTTGTCTCATCTACACAACTAGACATTTCTTCACCCTCCTTAGATCAAATCATGAAAAAATTGCTTCCCCCATCAGTCACAACATCATCTTCAGATCCACCAAGTCGAAATCATTGTCATTCCTCCAAGGGTATTCCTTCACAAACCAAATCTAAAAACCTTGGTACCCTTCCACAACAATCCCTTGTGTGCACCCTCCAAGAAAGATAGACATTCCTCCAGCCAAGATCAAACCTACATCATCCATCTTGGGGCCATATCCATCTATCCTAGGACCATATCCTTTATCATGATCAATCAACCAATCCAAATCCAAACAATCTAACTCCCTCCTAGGACCAACTCCTTCATCAAGAACACTCCCATCCACTGACTAGTCTAAACCAAAATCATCTATCCCTTCTTCTTCCAGGACACCAATCACCATCAAAACCCAAAAACAAAACATCAAGACCTTCGAAAATAATCCACCCTCATCCTCAACATCTAGAACATCTTCCAATAATCTATCCTGACACATACATCAAATCCTATGTAGAAGTCCTATGACATCTACTCCAAATTTCCACCATCACACTTCCACCTATCAGGGCCTTTGATCCAGACCATCTGAATCCATCATGGTTTGACCCCCATCACATTTTTGCCTACCATCATACCCCAGGTCATGACACTGAACAATGTAAGGCCCTACAAACCATCATCCATGATCTTATCGAGAGAGAGGACCTTCTTGAGGACTCTCCTTCTCCATCTACCATCTCATCCATGACTGATTCATCTCCCATTTCCACCTCTCCATCTGTAGGAGCCACTAGGCCTTTTCCTTCATCCACCACTTCTTCACATACTGATCCTCTTAGCGAGGGTCCTCCCTTATTCATCAATATAGTTCACCTTATACATCATCCCTATGATCTTCGATCCTATATCCATCTATATACATCTCTTCCATGGATCCCATCCCATTTTTTCTTCTGACATCCACTAGCTCATCCACATCTCTCTCGCTTGGGGGAACACCTTCCCTTGGTTGTTGATTCTTCCACATCTTCTTCCTCATCATCCTATCCCTGTAACTTCTTTGATGTTAGGGGGACTTCATTCTAGGATATTTCTACTTGTGGATTGGATCCTCTCCATACCTGACATTATCTTATTCTATCTAGCTCATCTCATCTAATCATATCAGCCAATTTTATCCATCATCTTCTCCTCCTAAGACCACCTTTGTGGCCATATATGTGCTTCCCTTGGGAGCACCATGGCTTTATCTAAGGCCCACCCTTGTGGTTGTATAATCTCATCCTAAAATCACTTTAGTAACTATTACTCTTGTTTTCCCTAAGAAAGTGTGTATTTACTCATTTATGGTCCTCATCTAACCTATCTAAACTTGATTTTTCCTGACCAAACCTTTTTACCTATCTTCTTCCCCAAAATCCCCTGTCATGGAAAAGGGGTATCTCATCGGTTTTATTAATCCTCATTCTTCATAACAACATCACCTCATCATCACTACAACTGAATATTTCACTAAGTGGGTGGAAGTAATTCCCCTCACTTCAACTAAATCTTGGTCCAATTATTAACTTTATCTATTAACACATCATTTTCCACTTTAGCATTACTCACAAGATCATCACGGACAACAAAAATTCCTTTAAAAACAAATATCTACATAAGCTTCGTGACTCATTTAATATCCAACTTAGCTTCTCTTCTCCATACTATCCTTAAGCTAACGGCCAAGCCAAAGCCACTAATAAAACTCTTTGAAACATTCTTGCAAAAAATATTGACCAGACATGACGTAACTGACATCTTCATCGCCCCTTCACTCTTTGGGCTTATTGAACTAGCATCCATACTTCCATGGGGGCTACACCCTTTTCACTTGTGTATGGTTCTAAATCCGTCCTCCCTCTTGAAGTTTAAATTCTATCTTTGCACGTGTCCCTTTGCAAACTTCATCTCTGATGAAGACTATCACCAAGAATGTCTAGCACAACTTGAGTTGTTAGATGAGTGTCACCTTCTCGCTCTTGAACACCATCATGTTTATCAAGAGCACATCAAATGTTCTTACAAAAATCACATCAAAGAACATGAATTTAATGTCGATGACCTCATTCTCAAAGAAAATTAGAACGTCACTACTCTAGAAAGGAGCCAACGTGGAAATTTTTTCCCCTAACTGGATTGGACCATACATTATCACACATAAGTATGGGTGGGAGCCTATTGATTGGCCTCCCTTGACAATAAACTAGAAGTGGAACCTCTTAACGCATTGCACTTGCAACCATTCTATTGTTAGCATGTCTTCCAGTGAGCTCTTAGTCATATCCTTAGATCATCCCTCCATCATTAGCCTCTTCCATCTTCCATCGTAGTGATTTGGAATTATGTGGTCATCTAGTCACTTTCCTAGATGTGACCTTAAATATGAGCACCATGAATTATATCATAGCATATTACTTATGGATAGGTTCTCCCTTTTGGTGAGAACTCCATGATCATTACATCCATCACCCTCTCATTCACCTATTGGAACCATGCAAAGGGTCGAGGGGTGTCTCTTGTACATTCATTGTCCCCTCCTAAGTGGTCTACTTAGCTATTCCTAGCTCTTCCCCATGTCAAAATAAAAATCAAAGGATGCTCTAATTAAAAGTCAAAGAACTCAAAAATAGACTGCTCCCTTGAAGACAAGTTGTTCAGTCAAAGAAAAAAAAGATTAAAAAAATCAAAAATAAAAAGAAGTAAATAGATACCGATCCCTCAAAGGATGGCTATCATATATGTTATCTTTTTCCATCTATATCACATATGTATAAAGTAGACCATACCCTCGAAGGATGGATATATCTTTTTTATCATGGCATTGAATGCTTCCCACATTGATCAGCCTTCCATTTTATTCACATCCTAAGAAAGCTTCCCGCATTGATCAAATTTCTTCTAGTATTATTCTTCCCCCTTTCCCAGAGCTAGGGCATATCTTTAGGGAACACCACTAACAGAGAACCCTCTTCCCATGTACAAGTTACATCTCAAATCCCGTTTTCATGTCGACATTAGGTCTATGAGTTCATTCCATCCATTATCTCTTTATGATCTTTGATATAACTAATTGACAGTTGGTTACATTCTAACACATGTTTTGGTTGCATGTGCCTTGTGTTATTCAGATCCCCTCTTTTTTACCTCCAATACAATTAGAGGACTCTTTTCTTCCTGCATTCCTTGATATGATGTAATGTCATTCGTACTTATAGGTCACTATCATTTGGTTATGTTATATCCCCAATCCTTTTCACATCTATCTCTTGATTCATGATTAAATGCACCAATTTCATTATCTCAATCACCTATCAATCAATATCTATCTATCCTAAATACATCAATCTTTACTTACATTAATCGATAATCACATACCATTAATCTTCCATCTACATTACATTACCATGGTCAAATTCAAAATGAACATGTAATCCTAATCCTCATTAACCATACAAAAATTCACATCATCAATCATCCATGCATATCGAAAATCCCAAGTAGCACAACATCACATCCAACATCATAATCTAACAATCCAAGTAAAGGTAAATCATTTCATCTTATACTTTTACCATCATCATCAAATATAATTAAATCATGCAACCAATCCTTATGGGATCATCACATATACTATCAATAATCTAATAATCATCATAAATACAAAACAATTAACAATACACAATACACTTCTATATCAAAATCTGAAAAAGCCTAGTTGGCCCTCATCTATATAAAAACCAACCGCCATATCTATGTCAAAATCCAAATGTATCAACCCATGGAATTTCCCTAGTAACGGCACTCTCTCAAAAGAAAACAATGTCATTCAAAGGCCTAGAAAAGTGAATGTCAGAGAGCTTAACCTACGTCCTAACCCTGACCTCAAAGGTCTTCCTTTATATCACTATCATCCTCCTCACCTCTGTCATGTCCCTTTCCTTGATCTAGCTAAGGCATTCCCACTAAGATCCTTAACACCATTTAGTGCTTCCACCTAACAATCCACTTTACAGATGTTCCTAGTACCAAGGTGTTTTTGGAAACTTCTTGCTCATGATCCCGAGTCTAAAATACTTAGTCTTTGCAGCTAAGGCTTTATATTTATCAATTGCCATCATCACCAAGCAGGTGTCATATCTCCTCAGTCCTTGTGTCCAACCCTACACCTCCTTCTTGTCATGTACATTGATCAGCTCATGGTAAACCTAAGCTAGCAAGGTATTCCCACAAGAGAAAACTTTGATGGTGCTTGCACTATCGGCTCCACTACACTAGCCAGTGTCCATGGAAACTGCAAGCTCCTTCTAAGTTCAAAAGATCATGATGGGAGACTATTTCTACTCATCACCAAGAAGATCAACTGACTTTGAGGTACACATTCCTCATACCTCATCTCATACACAAATTCCCCTGAAGAAAAGGGTGATGGTGGGACATCTTCAGCTCTAAATAGCTATGTGAACCAGGAGGTGTTAATGTACTATTAGCTGTGAGGGGAACTCTCATCTCCCCCTGTATAGCAATCATCAACCCCAATCCCTATACACATCATCATCCATGGTGATGGTCATCTCCTCTATCCTTAACCAGAAGGTACCCAACTCTCAGTCCCAACTCTATACCAATGCGATCATCAGCCCCACATCTCATGGAATCTTTGATAATGTTTGAACCCAGCTAACCCCACTGTAGATAAGTGATCTCACTCAGTGTTTGTGACATCTCGCTCTAATCTTCTTGTATAGATAAGGAACTCTGTATCTCAAATATAGGATCTCTATGGCCTTCAATCAGTAACAAAAAACATGGCAACATCAGATCAAAAATTCCAAATATCCATTAAATTCCATTACAAAATCCAATTTAACCCTCATAACCAAATCCAATCCAACCCTAGTTAGACGATTGACCCAAGCTAAGTAGGGTCAATGTATTTTGGGGTAGATCGACGTGCCTTAGGGCCCAAGTCAACGTCGAACCTTCCTAGGTCACCGCTAACCACCCCTAGCATGATCATCCACGTTTTCTTAAAAAATGGAAATAAATAAATTAAAATATAAACTTAAACTCAAAACAAGACTTGAGTTTTATTACTCACTATCCTCTGCACCCTTATGGCATTCCCTTTACATCTCTTGCGACCTCCATTTCTTATTTTTTTCTCTAATCACTCTGATCTCTGTCGTCAATTTTTCACATGTGAAAATGAGCATCTGTCATTCAATCACTAGGCTTATATAGCCACCAACACCTAGTCATCATCCACCCCCTGTTGGTCACCATCAATTGGCCTTGGTCCCTCATTAACTAGCATTAGTAGTATTTATTTTGGATTCCTCAATATTTGTGTATGACCTCTTCTCAGGCATTTTTCAAAGTTCACCTTTTTGGCCATCTTTATTATCCCCTTTAGGGAATTCTATTTCAATGTTCTGATCCTATCCATTTGTGATCTCAAATTCCACCTTCATGTGGCCATAGTTAATTCCTCTCTAGGCATTTTTTATTTTTTAATCTTATCTAATTTGCACACAAATTCCACCTTCGTAGCCATACTTATCTTCCCCTTGGGACATATTATTTCACTACTATCACCTTGTTCAATCTTTTCTCGTGTCTTGTGTTGGGGTACCATTATTTTTTCATCCTCGTCCTTTGTAGTTGCATAATTTTTTTCTCGATTCCTTATATATGAAGGATTTCACATAATTTTCACATTTATTTGCACATACTTTGATGCTCGCCTATGACACTCATGATAATTTTGGCTTGTATCCATTTGAGAAAAGATTTCACATTGGATTCTCTCCATTTTGCAGTGATCTTCACCCACTCATTGGTTTGTAGAGAAGTATGTTTCCTAGTCTCCATTGAGACCGTAATTGTCCCTCTAACCAATGTGATATTGGAATCATCACCATGGTTTTAAATTTTATTGCAATCCTTTTTACTTGTGGAATCTTTCCTTGCGCTATCCTTTTACCTATCTTTCTTAACCCACCTGCACTCTTCATCATATATCTTGTTCAAATACGTCACTGATTTCCTCTACTGCATCATCGTTCCCTCGTTTGAGGGGGATCTCATCATTAACCTTCCTATTAATCTGCTTCATATTGTTCCTCTCACTATTATTGTCTCATGGCTTGTTAATGCAAACCACTCAAAAAAAAGGGGAAAATGTAGACACCTAAATTCAATATCTTTACCCTTGTCTACCAGCGTCCAAATATTTTGCTAGGGTCCTATCTAGGTCCCCCTTTAATTTAATTCATTGCCCCCTTTTATTTGATTTAAAATTCCCACTTAATTATCCTATCACCTTTAACTCCCATCTAATTTCTATTAATTAACTAATTCATATTAATATCTCACCTGCCCTAACCAACCTTCTATTTAGGATGCTTTTATCCTAACACATGCATCCCCTTGCTTTTCTAGCTTTTTTATCTTTCCTATCTTTATCCCTTAACATCCCTAGAAATCCCTTTCCCACCTACATGATTTAAAGAATTATTCCAATCCTTAAGAAAGCCCAAATCCCGACAAAAATCATAAAAATAACCCCATTGGGGAAACTTTCCCCATAGTTAGCGGCGACCTAGCCCAGTCATTGTTGACCCTATAAAACTAATTATTTATAGGAGAGAGGGGGGGAGAGAGAGAGAATTCAATACTTCCATTTTTATGAAGATTGGATGTGTGTCTGGGTGAATTTATACCCTTTTGAGGCTCTGTATCAGCACATCTAACGACTCCCAGGATCAAAATTCAGTGGTTTTAGTAGCCCAGATTCCTCGAATTCATGAGAAGGATCCAAACACTATCAATAAATAGAGAGGAATGGATATTTTAATACTTATAGCTATCTGCAGGAAGAGGAATAAGAGGAAGACAAGTTCAGAGATATCCATCTCCACCAAAAATAACTCTTTCAACAACTCCACCTGGTAGGCCATTTATACAATATACTAGAGTTCTTAGACCAATTAGAATGGCTCAACAACCACCAACAAACTCATTTGTCAATTTCATATGCAGAAGTCCACTTTCCCTCAATGCACACAACCCAATCCCAGTGGAAACATTAAAAAACATTCCATATTTCACTAGGGAGAACCATAAAACCCCTATTGATCATATTCAAGACATTTTAAATGTCTTTTCTATTCACAAGAGGTTAATGAGATAGATGTATCAGTTGAGACTCCTTAGCTTCTTCCCTCAAAGGAGAGGCCTTCCAATGGTTTAGAAGTTCTAACAGCTAGGTTCAATTCAGAATAACTGGAATGAACTATGTTCATAGACTCTTTATAACTAGTTTGGAGAAGAGAGCAGATAACTTTTTCTTTACTGAAACAATAGCACACCATAATTAAGAGATCATCTAAATGAAACAAATGGCTGGACTTTAACTTTCAGATTTCAACGAACTTGGGATAGGATTCCAATTTCCTGTGAGACTAACTAGCAAAAGGTGTATTCCTCTACTTTCCTTAAAGCTCTAAAATCTAAGATATCTGTCATGATATATTCTATGGGAGGGTACAACGTTACCATGAGCTTATGTCATAGTAATTAGAGCTGAAAATTACCTAATTCAATCCAGATAAACTCTCAATTACGCCATCTATTCCTATTTACCCAGAAATGGGGAATCCTATTTCCAGTCAAACACCTACATTATCCCCTATCCCAACTCTCTAAAAAATCATAATTTTAATTAATCTTATACCTTTTATCCTAGCACCTCAAATTAACTTCAATAAGTCATGAAGACAATTACAAAATCTAGGAAATGAGTTGGTAACAATTAGGGAGGTAAACAAGACACAAAATTTCAGAACTATATAAGCCTCAAGCCCTAGCTAACTAGGCCTCCATATCAGTCAAATAGACCTCCAACTCTATAAGCTGTAAATCTAAAAACAAGGGATAACCTAAAGCTATCAAGCCATTTCACCCATATAATCCCCATGCAGCATCAACATCTAGATCCTTGGTTCTAGACCAGAACAACTTAACACAAGAATATGAATGGTGTTTCCCTTGTGGTCAACCCCATAATCAAGTAACATGATTCAATGGTGCTTTGAATCAAATCCTTAATGCTGTAAATTGTTGGTGTGCCTCAAGAAACAAGATCGATAATAAAATCAAAAGTAAGATAAACACTCAAGAAGCACCTCTAATTGAGACTTCACTTGTGAACTTAGCAAGCTGAATATTTATGTGAGATAGATCAAGTTCCTTCTCAGGGTGTGGTAGTGAACACAACATCTAAGAAAAGAAACATATAGAGGAAGGAACATTCATCTAATACCAAGTGTTTCTTAACCTTCTATCACACTTCAATGGAGTTGGTAGTTCAAATTCATCTCCAAGCTCAAAAAATCATCCTATATTACCTGTTGTAGCAGCTCATGTGAAAGAGAAAGTAGCACCAATAAAATGGAAGTAGAAAGACAACCCATATCCCTTAAACATCATTGACCACGTGAAGAAAATGAATGTGAGTATCTCAATGTGGGAGTCATTGATGATTCTAGGGACAGAGGGATTTCTTGTCAAACAGCCATGGCCAACTTATCTATTCCAAATTCAAGTGTCCAAGGATCAAGAAAAAGTGATAAACAAATGAAGCTCAACAAGAAGTGAGGTCATCTAAAGGAGTAATATCAAGCCTCTGCTATTTTACATATCTCTGATTATAATGGGAACAGTCTTGTACAGCAATTGTATGATTGACTCGAGGTGAAAGTAGCCTCGGTAATTCCAAAACAAATAGCGGATTAGTTGGGTTTAAAATACGAAACTATCTTCTAAAAGAGTGGATACAGTTGGATGTGACAACAGTGATAAATAGTTAGAAGTCATCAAAGGATCTAAATCTAACGCTACATACATACACGAGTTTGACAGTCCAACAGTAAGTCATATCATTGATTGATTTTCCACCACTCTTTGTCTTGTGCTTCTCTCAATATTTCAATGGCTAAAATGGGTGGGTGCCTATTAGATTAATTGGTCACACGTACTTTGTAGGACAATATATGGAGCTAAAGCTATAATCATATCAGATTCTAATTTCTAATTATCACATTCAACCTTATGTCCCAATTCCAATAAATGCACTAATTTCTCATCTTTCCGATCAAGAGGACTTCCCAATTACTCCAGAGACAAATTACCAAGGTTGGAGGCATTCCATATTATAACAATTAGATGAATTGGGAAAACAAAATGCATGGCCATGACCCGTATACAAGGAGATGAAATAAGTTGATTCAGGCATCTATTTCCTACATGAAGGAAAATCTACCTCTCCCTAACATCACCAAAACCAGAATGAGAATTATGAAAATGAATTTTGATAATTGTTCTTTGACAGTTCTAGGAGTAGACAAGGTGTAGGAGTAGGAGCCATGCTTGTGTCACCCAAAATTAGAAAATATTATTCATCTTTCTTTTTCCAATTTAGTTTTCTAATAACACAGCTAAATATGAAGCATTAATCCATGATCTACATTGGGTAAGAAAAAGAGGCATCAAGAACTTGCAAGTTCCTGGAGATAGTGAGTTAATGCAAATCAGGTTAGAGGACTCAATGCTGCTAAAAATGATCTCCTCAATAACTACAAACATTGAATATGGAATCTCATTGAATACTTTGAATGGGTTAACATCGATTCCATCCTAAGAAAAAATAATGAGGTTGTATACATGTTTGCAGCAATTGGGGCAGCATTGTGATGTTGTTAAGAGAATATAGAAGGGACCAAACTCAACCTCATATCAAGATGGTTGTAATACTAGATGTTCTAGACAACAACACTATCTAGAAAGTGTTCAAAATTGATCAACAGATCATCAATTGCTTACAGAGGATGCTAATTTCTCTTCGAGGAATCAAGACAAATTGGAATCAGCCGTATGGTGATGAGATTTTCTAGCTAAGAATGATCTAGATTTCGAAAGGCCTAGTGACTCTTGAATCCATCTTCAATCCCAATGACAAGTTCCAGAAGGAGAAAGAAAACATTTAATTCCAAGGTTGAGGATTCATAACTAGTTTTGGTGGGAAATACAAGGTGCTCCAAATTGGCAAAGTAAGTACTCATCAAGAAAAATATGATTTCATTCAACTTTGTCAAGAATTTTGGGGTATCTTTTCCTAGAATTATAATATTTTAGTGGCTTTGATCCAATATCGGCACAACATACTATTAAGATAGATCTAGAAGCCAAGCCCATTAGACCAAAACAAATTCCAGTGAACCCCCATATTTATCCTCTAATGAAGAAGGAATTGAATAAAATCATTGAGGCAAGTATCATATTTCCAATTAAGCACTCATTGTGGGTAGAAAATCTAGTGCCAGTTAGGAAACGAAATTCAGAAATCAAATTGTGTGCGCATTTCTTGGACTTGAATAAAGCTTCTCTCAAGGACCATTATTTTCTTCCTTCCATGGAGAAGAATCCTATAAGTTCTTTGTTGAAGAATCAAAAAGGTTCTCACTACTGGAGTATGCAGTACTCAGGCTACAACCAAGATTATGGTGAAAGACAAGGATCAGAACAAAATAGCCTTCACCACAAAATGGGGCACAGTGACGCTTATAGGAAGATCTCATTTGGACTATCAAATTTCCCAATGACTACTTCTCAGAGGGATATGGACATGGAGTTCAAGGAGTTGATAAAACATATGGTGCTTGCTTATCTTGAAGATATCAGAACCGGTGTTTTCAAGGTTGGGAATTTGACAACCTTTGATTCACCTCCGGCAAAGTAAAAAACTCACAAAGATGTTGGAAATCTGGAGTATTTTTGAACTTTGTCAAGGATTTCCATGGTGTATTCTTGGCACATGGAGGGATAAGATATTTGAGAGCCACATTATGATCTAAGGATTCGCTGATAATTGATACAAAAGAGTTTAAGCTATCCGTGAACTACAATTTCCATTATGTCACAAGAAAAGTTTGGTGAACCCTCTTATCAGATCATCTCTTGAGGAAAGAATTAAACAATCTCGTCAAAAGGTTTGTGCCTAATTTTCCAATCAAGCACTCATCATGGTTAAGCCATTGAATCTCATGCTAATGAGAAGAAGAAATAGAGAAATCAGATTGTGTGTGGATTTTGAAGACTTGAAAAGAGAGTTCTTCAAGGATCATTATCCACTTCCTTCAATAGAGGAAATATTACAAGTAGTAGCTGGTTTAGAAAGATTCTCACTTGTTAGATGGCTACTCAATCTATAACCAAATTATGGTGAAATATGAGGACCAATTCAAAACAAACTTTCAACACAGAATGGGGAACTTTTAGTGGCTTACAAGAAAATTCCTTTTGGGATATCAAATGCTCGAGTTAAATTTCATAGGGCTATGGACATGGCATTCAAGGGGTTGATAAAAAATATGGTTCTTGTGTAGGTAGATGATATTAATATATTCTCTAAGAGCGAAGCTGATCATCTCTTTCATAAATCTGGTGTTCTAAAGAAGAAATTTGGAGTATCACTTGAATCCTTCAAAAAATGTATATTCTTGGCTCATGAAGACAAGCTCCTAGGCCACATTATGTCTAAATAGGGGCTGACTATTGATCCTGAGATAAAGTTAAAGCCATACCGTGTACTACCATTGCTGATGCCAGTAAGAAGGCTCTATGAAATATTCTTAGGGAAAATCAATTTTCTATGGGAAGGTTATGTGCCTGAATTTTCCAATCTGGGTTAATCCACTAACAATTATGTTGAAGAAGACTATAGTGTATTTAAGTTGAAAATAGAGGTAAAAGGATATTTTTCAGGCTATCAAGACATCAAATATATCAAGCTCCAATGCTCATTAATCCATATTTTTCACAGGACTTGGGATCCTTTATGCCTTTGGTGGGTTACAATACAATATTTTGCCCATCTTGGATTTGAGATGAATAAGGAAGGTATCTGAGATTAGCCCATAGCTTTCTTCATTCATAGTGGAAGATGATGATAGGTACTCTTTCATTGATGAAGCATGTCCTCATTGTTATAAGGAGTTTGAAGAAGTTTAGACACTTGGTTTCAAACAACAAAATCTAGTTGTTAGTGTCTCATGCTCAGGTGAAGGAATTTCTCCTAAATAAGGACTTGAATGAGAAAAGAGTAGGTTGGATACCCTCGTTCCATGGAGTATGATATAGAAATTAAAGTAACAAAATTGTTCTATGGCAAAGGCTTATGTGAACATCCACACTTCCAATCAACATGTTGAGTCAAGAGATGAAAGAAAGAATTTATTTTGGTGTTACAAGATAATCAAGAACAAGTTGTAGATGGTATGCCCACTCCTTGCTGGACCTGGGACATGATACATTTTATCTACAAATAATTTTTATGCCCTCTGGATTTGAGCAAGGACAAAGAGAAGATATTTTAAACTCCAATCCATTCCGTATATTCTCATTGATGGTATTTTTTTCAAGAAAGACGTGAATGGAGTTCTCTTGAGATGTGTTTCAACAAATCAGATTGAGAAAGTGCTACATGAGTTCCATGATGGAGAATCTAGCGGTCATTTTTATCCATGAGTAACAACCCTCAAGATCATGAAGGGTCTGGTTACTATTGGCCCACAATGTTTAGTGACTGCTATGCATGGATCAAGAAGTGTAAAGAAATGTGCATTATTCATAGGAAAGAGAAGCTAGCAGCACTACCACTCCATCTAATCTTAATTGAAAAACCATTTATGTAGTGGGGATTGGATTTCATTAGGGTCATCAATCCAAACTCAAGCCAAGACCACAAGTGGATTCTCATGGTAACTGACTATTTCACCAAGTGGACTGAAGCAGTAACACTCAAGAAAGAAAATGAGTCTATTATATTGGAATTCTATGAAGGAATTGTTACCTAGATTTGGTGTCCCAACCACTATCATATCATAAAATGCTCTAGCATTCCTTGGCACCAAGATTCTCTGAATGGGTTGTTAGAAATGGGATATACTTGAGTACCTCATCTAATTATTACCCCCAGGGTAATGGGAAAGCTGAGTCCACAAATAAAAACTTGTTGAGGATTATCTGAAGGAATCTAGATGAAAACTAGAGGACATGACACACAAATCTCAAATCAGGCTTGTGGGCTGATATAATCACACCAAAAGGTCTACTATAAAACTCTCCCTATACAAGCTAGTCTATGGTAAAGAAGATAGACTACCCATCTCTCTTGAGTCACCAACACTGGAGCATCTTAAACAGATGGAATTATCTAAATTTTAGCCCATGCAAGCTAGATATGCAGAGCTCATGGAGTTGGAAGAGATAAGAGAGCATGTAATGCAAACCATGGAGAAGGACCAGGCCTTGATCAAGAGGTCCTTCGAAAATAAAGTTAAATCTAGGAACTTTCAAGAGGGAGATTTGGTTCTCAAGTGGGATGTTGACAGGGAAAAACTAGGAAAGAATTCTAAGTTTGATGCTATATGAAGTGCTCCATACATGATCATCGGGTGTAAGTGTAGCAATGCTTTCCAATTGTTGGCAAGTTGGATGGTGAATAACTGAAAGATTCTAAGTCAATGGAATCTATCTAAAGCATTGTTACTAAAGTAAAATTCTTATCCTTTGTACATATTAGTTTAGGATTTCTAATTCCTCTAAGTGATTATTAGCACATTGCTATTATTCTTAGAAGTAGGTTTCCTTTCCCTAAGTGCTTTGCACATGGGTTCTATTGCTTTTAGTTGGTCTCCTTGACATAGTTCATTATGTTTTCTCGGAGAAGATAATGTTGTAGGAAGAAGCTCAAAGATGTCATGAAAATAGGTTTGCTATGCTCAAGAATTTTCAAATGTAGAGCAACTAAAATCGAGATTAGGGGTAGATTTCAAATTGTTTCAACATCTCCTCTCTTTAGTTTAGTCATGGCTTGAGCTTCTTATGGGATTTAGATTCTCATGCATTTTGAAAATCCATAAAATTAGTTTCAAGGGAGGATAGATTGTGTGGCTTGTAAATGGGTAGATCTCATGGCACCTTTGCAGGTCCTTAGTCTCCAGTGAGCATATCTCCTCCAAAATGTCATTCAAGGTTCTCTTGGGTTTTGAGCAGAAGATCCCCAACCCCCTCAGATCCTTCCTTCTCACTCATTGGACTTTGTTTAGTTAAAAATATTAGGAGTTTGTGGGCAATCTTGGACAGTTTCATATTTTCTTGCAACCTTTAATAGTGCTCCAACCAATTGACAATAATTAAGAAAATTAGTTTTAGCATCACGTCCCCAAATTTCCTCCTAAGTCAACATGACTTCCAGGCCCTGCACTATTCAATATTTACCAAGAAATCATCAGTTAATTGTGGTTCATACTTGGAAAAGAATTGTATTTGGGGAAGCTTCAGATCTCTATTTTCAGTCCCAAAAGATCAAATTTTACCGAGATGAAGAAGAAAAATAAAATTCTTATATTCAAAACAATTTTCCACTCATGAAAATGTCAAGAAATTTCTTATAAAAGTTGGATAATGCTTAGGCAATAAGTCACGCCATTCCTAATGTTAAATAGTGCCTCAAAGAAGATTCCAAAATAAAATTTTGATAGGTTTTAGATCAATTTCATGGTTTACCTTGTTATGACTCCAAGACAAATGGATTCATTGCAAGGCTACTAGTTAGGCCTAATGTAGTAGGCAGATGGCCCCGTGAGTCACCAAATTGTTATCCATTTTGCTTCGTAGGTAAAAATGGACAATAGGGAGGGAAGTGGACTTGGATAGTTGACAGGCCTTCGAAGT
Source organism: Taxus chinensis (assembly GCA_019776745.2). Classification (NCBI taxonomy): domain Eukaryota; kingdom Viridiplantae; phylum Streptophyta; class Pinopsida; order Cupressales; family Taxaceae; genus Taxus; species Taxus chinensis. The sequence continues at coordinate 30,821,997 of CM034152.1, forward strand.
TGAATTTGGAGTATTTTAGGTGAATTCTAGGTTCTATGAGCATTTTCAGTTTATTTAGAGAGGTTCAGAACCATTTAGAGCATTTTTTTTGTCTTCTAGGTTTCAAGAGGTTCAAGAGCTAATCTAAAGTGTTGAAGTGGGTATCTGGGGCCCATATCCAACCAAAATGGTAAAAATGGAGAAGTTGGTCTTAGGGTATCTTAAGGCACCGAGCATAGTCCTCTGACTCTGAAAAAATCTAGAGGTTATAGAAAAATCTAGAGGAAATTGAAGAAATTGTGAAATACTACCTAAAGGGGTCAAAACAACTCGCCAAGTTGTTGGCTGAGTTGTTTCCACCTTGGCAAGTTGGTTTGAGATTGAGCTAGCATGGCAGGTCACAGAGTTACATGTGTTGGTTGGGGGGAGCTAGGGATCTACACGGTAAGTCAGTTGTTATTTGGCTATGGCAATGTGAAGAATGGGCTCAGCAGGATGAGGATGCAGTTCAACGTGACGTGGCGGTAGGGTGAAGGAAGTCGGCCCACCAAGCCAACTTGGTGATCCTAGAAGTTGGTCCCCTGGCGAGTCAAGTGTAATCAATGCGGCTATTTGGGGTACAAACGGCCTGGTGGAACTCGGGCCTCAGGTCCTCCAAAAAACTTATTTCACCGCAATATAAGGTGCCCCTGCATAATGCAAGTCTGGGCCGAGTTGTGCATCCAACACGTCAAGTGAGAAATTTTCATTACGGCGACACGAAGGTCGTTGGGAACTCAGTTTAGTGTGGGAGGTTAGCGAGAAAATGGAACACGGTGCATTATGAGGAGGAAGGTTCATGTGAGCTTGAGAGGTCAAGTCGGCCCGAAACGATACACTGGAAGTGGCTGCATGGTGAATGGTGGGAACAGGCTCCAGTGGGGCTCAAGTTCACCGTGGGCCGGATTCACTCACAATACAAGGAGCTTAACCATCGAGGTAAGTGTATGTTGAGGTGGTAAGCCGGTCATTTGGGCCCGAGCTGGTGAGTCACATGGAGATCGGGATTTGGAGGGAGGCGTCGAGTTGGTGATACAGTGCAATGCGGTGGAGTGTTCGATGTGGTAGCCAATGCAAATTGGTAGACAACCAGCTAGGTGAACCAACTGGTGAGCTGGCACAAATTTGAACCTAGTCAGCACTCAAACCCCCTCTAAACGCAGGAAAAGGATTGTGGGCCCCATGGAAATTCAAAAATGACTTCACATAACCATTAAAACACCCAAAAAAATTATGGAGGAGGGAAATAGGGAAAATAATTATTTCCAGCAACCAATTTTAATGCTCAGTCCCATAGAACAGTGAACAACCCAAAAAATGTGTAAAGAGTAGCTTGCATTCAAGTGGCCATATCTCCCTCAATTTTTCACCAAATTGGACAAAATTATACTTGTTGGAATTGTAATTTCATTCTCTAATCTCAAAAATTAAGAAATCATAGGTTTGGTGGAGTTTAGTGGATGAAAAATGTATAAAATGATCCCAGTTCCAAATGATGACTTCCAGACATTTGAAAATGCATTTTTAACCGGTCATCAGGGGTGGGCAGAAAAAGGGGGTATGAGTCTTTCTGCGTTTGAAACAAAAGTTGTCATGAAAACAATCGCAATGAGTTAGCAGGCATCTCTATAATGTTGTTTTGAATCCAGTATTTATACTTGGAATCAGGGGGCGGAAAGGGAGGGATAGAGAGAGAGAGCGGAGAGAGCGAAGGAGAGACAGGAGCGGGCGAGAGAGCGAGATGAGAGAGGAAAGCAGGGAGAGGAGAGAGACGCGGAGGTGGCGCCCCGAGCATCGGCGGACTGCGAGAGAGAGAGAAAGAGAGCGCGAGGCGGAAGAGAACAAGTAAAGCGAGATGAGAGAGCGCCTAGCGAGACGAGAGCGAGAAGCACGTAGAGAGGAGAGGAGAGGCGACGCGCGGAGTAGGAGAGAGAGAGTCGAGAGAAGAGAGAGAAGAGGAGAGAGGGGGAGCCTAGCAGAGGAGAGCAGAGCAGAGGAGAGAGAGGACGAGCGAGAGCGGAAGACGATAGGAGAGAGAGAAGAGAGAGAGAGAGATAGCGCAGCAGTACGAGGAGAGCGGCGGAGAGAGAAGGAGGAGAGAGACGGCGAAAGAGAGGTAGAGAGAGGCGAATGAAGAAGAGACGAGAGAAGAGAGATAGAGAACGAGTGGTCCAGCGATCTCGAGAGCGGCGGAGAGGGGAGCGAGAGCGCAGGGCGAGCCGCGCGTCGAGCCGAAGAGAGAGCGCGCGCGCGAGCAGGAGAGGGCAGCGAAGAGCGCAGAGAGATGCGAGAGCGAGCCGAGAAGAGAGAGAGAAGAGAGAGAGCGCCGGTAGGCGAGAGGAGAGCGCGCGCCCAGCGCGAGAGAGAGAGGAGAGCAGAGAGAGAGCACGAGCAGAGCGAGAGAGAGAGGTGCGCGCTCGAGAGAGCGAGCTCGCGGCGAGAGCGAGAGAGAGAGAGATCGAGAGAGAGGAGGAGAGAGAGCACGAGGTAGAGAGGGCGAAGAGGAGAGCAGAGAGAGGCGAGATAGAGCGCGCCGCTAGCTAAGAGAGAGAGAGAGCGAGACGAAGCAGCGAGAGAGAGCAGCGAGCGCAGAGAGAGCGAGAGAGAGCGAGCTCGTATAGTAGCGCGACGCTCATGCGCTCGCGAGCGAGAGATCGCGCGCGCTCCTATTGCTCGCTCTCGAGAGAGAGAGAAGAGAGAGAGAGCTATAGCTCGAGAGTAGATTATAGAGCTCGCGAATCTCGCTCTAGTCTCTCTATCCTCCTATCTCTATATATCTCTAACTCGGCGCTCTTCTCTATCCTCTCTCTCTCCTCTCTCTCTCTTTCTCCTCTCCTCTATCTCTCTCTCTCTCTCTCTAGAACCGGTCTTCTCTAGAGAGTATGAAGAGGAACCGGTCTTCTCTGGAGAGTTATCTCAAATTACAAGGTCCCAAACCTTGAGATAATTACATGTTATCCAATTACACTGATTGCCCAGAAAACTCATTTGCAATAAATTAAGAGGGTTATGTAATTTGGTGATAACAGCACCCAGTTTAGACATTGGTGCCTAGGCGAATCTGTCCTCATCTGGTCAGTCCTATCTTAAAGAGTTACAGATCACAGTTTTCCAGGCGAAGCATATCAAGTCCAAATCCAACCCGTTCCACTCAATTTCCATCCCAAAATCAGACCAGATCTTTGAATACAAGCTAATTCACTCTTATCTCCCTATTATACACACTTGCTTGTTTCTTGCATGATAGACCTTGCTTGTTACTGTTGTATTCATTTGATCTCATTCCTATAATTAAGATCTAAATTTCATTAAATCAGTTGATGAAACTATTTGAAATGATAGATATATGTTATTTTCATTAGTATTTGGTATTAAAGTGCTTCATAAATCAAAATATATCTTCATAACTCAACAGAATTATATTAGAAAAATTATGAGAAAAATCAAAATGATATATTATAATCTTTTTAGTCCCCCAATGGAACAAAAAATGAAATTGTCATCATAAGATACTACTGATTTATTCGATGTAACAAAATAAAAGAAACTCATTGTTAGTCTGATTTATGTGACCAAAACTAGACCATATATTTATTTTGATGTTGGTGTTCTATGTAGATTCATGCAACAACCCAGATAAATGCATTGGGTAGCAGCTAAATGAGTCCTTCAATATCTCAATGGGACACACAATTTTGGGCTCAAATACTTTGGTACATGAGTCTTCAAACTAGTTGGCTATTCAAATTCTAAATATGCTAATGACTTTGAAGATAGAAAATCTAGATCAGTGTTTCTAATGAATTTGGGAACAATAATTGTCAATAGGACATTAGAGAAGTAATCGATTCTGAAAATTTCTTCAATGGAAGTAGAATACATTACCACTTTAGAGGCAACAAGAGCGATTGTATGGATCATAAGGGATCTTTCATACTTGCATGAACAATAGATTTTGACAACACCATTGATGGTTGGAAACACAAGTACAATTCAAATGGTAGAGAATCCATTCTTTCACAACCAAATCACGCACATCAACTAAAAATTGCACTTGATTCGGCATCATGTGAAAGAAAACAATTTCAAATTGTTCCATCTTCCTATTATCAAACAATCAACAGACATCTTGACAAAAGCGCAAGAAAATTTTGAAAAATTCATAAGCATTTTTTGTCTCACCATAAACCTTGCGGATAAGGAGAGATGTAATATTAGTGTACACAATATTAGCTAATCCAAGGTGTTGTTCAGGAGAGATTTTGTCGTGTAGTTGGAACTTGAAGATTTCTTGTAGGTAAATGAATAGTCATGGAGAATATGAAGTGTAATAACCATTCTAATGGCTTTATATTAGTAAGTGATGTCATTTGTTTATGTTGATTAATAATATGAATTTTGGTTACCACATTCTATTTCATTTTCATTCTCTTTGGTGCAATCCATTAATCTTGGCCTTACAAACAATGACATGTTGTGTAAATATTAATACCTTTGCCTAGGTGGCATATAAAATGGAGTGTACAGGAACCAAAACTAGTTGTGTTACTCAAATGAGTTGAGCACAATTGTAGATGGATCTAATATGAAAGTTGCAATACCCACAACAACAAGTGCATCAAATACAATATGTAACTCTGAATCTGGTGAATTAGAGTTGACAAGGGCAGAATTAATAATAAAATATACGCTATGTTCAATGAAATGTGTTTCTGATGTGTTAATCTGATATTACAAATTTGCAATTGTGTTTTGAAATGAATAAATGAGGGATCTTTTACGGAAATGAGTGAGAGTAATATGGAGTTCTATTTTTTTATTATATTCAAAAAACATAATAATGTCTTCCTAAATAGCACAAACTTTAGAAAATAACATTGCATTTTCTAATTGCATGTTATTATCTAGTTGTGTTAGAAATATCTTAATAGTGTTCACATGATAGTGTGTGTGGTGTGATGAGTTGTAATAACAACTTATATTGTTGTTACGTATTGTAATAATTAGTTGTTTAAAATAATGAGGTATAAGAGATTCTTGGGTAAGATACATTCTATAATTAGAATGTAATTCATGATATTATTATGAGTGGTTGAGTTGATAAGTGTTGAATCCTACTTTTTAAAAGATCATTACATTATATATGTAACCTCTTTCTTTGTTTGTGAATATTGAATCAACATCTCAAATTTTAAGTTTTATGCAGTGTGGAGTACGTCTGCCACTTCTTGGAGTTTGAAATAAATCTATTTGCAATCCACTAGTAGAACAGTGATTTGTGTGTCTCTTTTACGTTGAGTGTGTATTTATCTTCTTGCCTTATCATGAAGCATATATTCATGTAAGTTTCGTAGACGGGTTCTCAAGGCTACATTCACTTGCACAACTCTATGTGTCAATGTGTGTGTGTGTGTGTGTGTGATCTTTTCTATTGTTATTTTAATTGTTATTGTCAATGTTACTGTATCTATATGTGTTGTGCCATTATTAATCAAAAGTGTTAGTGTCAAAAGAAAAATATCCTAGACACATTTTTTGTTGTACTTAACTTCCTAAAATTCAAAGTTAAATTTTGAGGGAGGTTTCATACATGAGCTTCAAGTTCATTTATGCTAAGTAGCCAAGAAAATGGAGGATGAAGGCAACAAAGGAAGGAGGACAATCAACATACTCTCATCATTTTTTAACAACAAGGCCGTATATTTGATATAGTGGCATGTTTTTACAATAGTTTTTGTATTGTGCGATGTGCGGAATAAATCCCTACTTGCAAATATATGAATAAGATAGTATTATGTATAGTTATCTTTTGTTTTCCATACTTCTATAATGGTTGGTGGAAGTGTGGTCGGTTTGCATTCACTAGAATTGAAAGCAGGAACTATTGAGTTCTCGTATGTAGGTGATCATGTGCAGCAGATATCCAAAATAACATAATTGCATACCTAAAGCTTGCATCCATAATACACGCATCTCTGTTTTTAGTTCCTATGGTGTGCTTATCTCCTATGCTAACACTAAGGGGGGAATATTATAAATATCTTATTAGTGCTCACATGTTAGTGTGTCTGGTGTGATGAGTTCTAATGATAACTCATATTATTGTAACATGTTATAATAGTTAGTTGTTTAAAATAATGAGGTGTGAGAGAGATGTTTGGGTAAGTTACATTTTATAGGTAGAATGTAACTAAGCATGGTATTATTATGAGTGGTTGAGTTGATCAGTGTTGACTCTTACTTTGTGGGAGATCATTACACTATATGTGTAACCTCTCTCTTTGTGAATAGTGAATCAATATCTGAAGTTTTATGCATTGTGTGTTCATGTGTTTAACTCTCAACCAAATTATTCAGTGTGAAGGTGTGGAACCACGACTTAAATCCATTACAATATCTCAAGGAAAAAATAAATGCTCAAAAAATGACCTCAATGATACACACTCAAAAGATCCCCTTAAATTGCCTATAAATATGAATTTTTCACAATGATTTTCCCTAATTAAAATGTTATGGCTCAAAGATCAACATCAAACATGCACCTTAAAATCTATATTTTACATAACCAAATTATCAAATTATCCACTAGAAGGATAAGGGAGTGATTTATGAATAGTACACATATAGATTGTTTCATATTTGATTACAAAAAAGTACACTTTAAAATAAAACATCTAATTTCGTGATTGAATTAGAAGTTACAATGAGTTTCCTAATACAAGAATTGTACAATAGTCATGGAAACTTTATAAACTCTAAGAAATCTCGTTTCTTAAGGTGAAAATATGATTCGCCCAATGTGTAGATCTCATTAATATAAGAAGCGTAACATAATCATCTTCCTAGCCCTTCTAAATAAAAAGTTATTCCCTCATAAATAAATTTTCTCAAAAACAAAGTGCATAATAGTGTCAGCAAGGCCCTTAGGGGTTAAAATGTTGAGAGGTAGGTTGTGTGGGCGACTATTGTTAGCATTATAGGAGTTGGTCAGAGTGGCAAGTTGCACAGACAACCAAAAGTTAAGTGCTCAAGTGCTAGTAAATAGTTTTCTTCACCAAATGATTTGTAACCTTCAAACACACACTATGGTGCCCAGAATAAACATTTTTTTATGAACAATGACTTCTAAAAAACTCTCAAGATGTCGTACATGATGTATGGTCTTACTTATTTACAAAAAAACAAAATACCATTAATCAGTCTACTATTATATAGTCCTCCTTGAAGCCTATAAACTTATAATGTTCGTCATGTATGTCCCTTAAGTCTTGAATTGACAAATGAGGACTTTTGAAAAAACTCTTGAGATGTCAGATATGATGATAGATGACTTAACCCATAGATTTGCAAAAAAAATACAAAAAATGGAATCTAAAACTTCAAATATTGTAGAAAATCACCCATAACTACAAAACTCTAATTTTTTAAATTTGTAATTTTTCTAATTTTCAAGGAAATTTTTGGATCAAACCCTAGATATGTGAAAAATCTCAAAAAAAACATGAAATAACATTGTTTGCTCGAACAAATGTTAGAGTAGGTATTTACCTTAGCTCATGTTCACCTAGGTACATTATTTACCTTTATTGTATTTATCCTCACCCACTAATGTGTGTGGATATTTCTTTTTATTTATTTAGATATTAGGAGATATTATCTAGTTGTTAGGTATAGTTCTTTCCTTGATCTATGGCATTGACTAGTTCTTTCCTAGATCTATGGTATTGACTAGATCATTGATGTCTAGTTCTCTCATAAATCTATGGACTTGACTAGTTCTTTGATGACTAGTTCTTTCCATGATTTATGGCTTGATCTATGACCTTGACTGGTTCTTAGATTGTTATTCCTTGCCTATATAAGCAAGGTCCATTCTCATTGTATTTCATTGAGTTCCATAATAATATATGATATTGCTGCTCATTTGTTTGCAAAGGTTTATGTCAAGTTATTCTGGTGAATTACTTTTAGCACAGACCAGAAATAACAGTGACTTGAAATCCTTAGCCCCTGGTCATATTGTATGGTCATATGAGGGCTTTAAATATTCTGATTCCTACTAGTAGGTGCTTAGCTTCATCCCCCTTTTATTTTATTTGTGTGGTGAAGGTAAGAGAATTTTATTTTATTTTAGTGGCAACTAAAATAAAATAGCAGATTATAATATTGTAAAGCTTGTAACTTTTGATCGGTAACTCAGTTTTTGAGTACCGTTTTTTTTACAAAAGTTCGTTATTTTTTCATGTTCTTTCCATTAGTAAATATTTATTTCTGAGAATTGACACTATAATTATAAAGTGCCAACATTATAACATGCACTCATTATAAAAGTGCTCAAGATTTGGGGAGGCTCTTGTTTGCACTTACTTGGGTGTCTTGTTACATTGTTTGGTTCTTTCATTTATTTTGGTGATTTTCTTTTGAGGATGGCATATAATTATTTATTAGATCATGTTGAGACATTAACAACACATAATTACCACACATGGAAACCAATAATGGAAATAATAATTAAGCAGAAAGAATTATGGGCTTTAACTTCTTCAGAACAACCAATTTTCACTAGAGAATATCAGAAATTTTTAGTACCAGATGAAAATTTTGATGAGTGTATGGGTTTGATAAGAACATATGTAAGTGATAGTCATTTTGTGTTCATTTGGAAAAAATGTGACTTTCCTTTCAAAATTTGGGGAGAAATTGGAGGATTTATTTTGGTAAGGTGAATCTTATGAGAGCCATGCAACTTGACATTGAGATCACGTCTTTTAAATCCTAAATATTTTCTAATAATTATAGACTATCTTACCAAGTTCAAGCATTTTTTGACACAGTTGAAGGGGAGTGGAAGAGATGAGAAAGATGAAGAGTGTGTTTTACTTGATTCTATCGAAGTTGAGAGGACCATTCCAAATTTTTGTTTCTACGTTTTTCTCTAGCATGGATGCCTTAGGTGACACATTAAAAATTCCTAACTTAGAAACATTTTTTGAAAGAATTACTAGAGAAGAATCCAAATTGTCTCACCTTGATTATTCCTCATTTCAAAAGGCATTAGTTACATCTAATCCAAAGGGAAAGGGAAAACCAAAACAGTAAAACCAAATCCACACCTTCTCCATCTCAAAATGCTCCTAAACCCAAATCAAAACAACTCAAAACCCAAGGAGTCTTCTAAATCCAAGAATAAGTCTAGTCAATCATGCTCTTTTTGTGGGGATATTAATCATGAAGAACATAGGTGTTATAAGTGAATGCAAAGTCTTAGAGAGGATGTAGTCAAGAAATAAAAAAAATTCTATCTCCACTGCCACCTCCTTCTAATCAGCATGGAAAAGTACTTAATGTTGTTGGAAAATCTCATACACCACTTGCAGACAATTGAGTTATAGATTCTGGTGCTTCTCATCACATGACTTCTCCCAATGAGTCTTTTGTTTCTCTAGGTTTGAGTTCTACTTCCAAAATTGAGGTTGGAGATTCTTCCTTTCTTTCTGTTGAGGGAAAAGGTGATATACAACTTGATGGTGAAAATATCCAAGATGCACTATATGTTCCTAACATCACTACAAATTTGCTTTCTGTATATCAAATTTGTCATTCTAGTCAAGGGAAAACAGTGACTTTTACAAAACATGGGGCAGAAGTAAGAACTTTGTTAGAGCCTTATTCACTTGTTGCTCAGGGTATTATTGATCATAGTTCTAGACTATATCACTTTGAGGGTTTTGATGACACTTCTTCTATAGGGACAAGATTGGTTTCTCATTCAGATTCAGAGAGTAAGCTTTGGCATGAAAGATTTAGACATCTCAATTATAGATATTTGAAGGAGTTGAGCACTCATGGTATGGTAGATGGTCTTCCTAGAATTTCTTGTCTTGAGGGAGTTTGTCATGGTTGTGCATTAGGGAAACAACACCAAGATCCTTTTCCTAAGAATTTTTCTAAGAGAGCTTCTTCACCACTTTGAGCTTGTGCATAGTGACTTGATGGTTTTTCCTACCCCATCTTTCAATGGAGCTAAGTATGCACTTACATTTATTGATAATTTCTTGAGGCGTACTTGGGTTTATTTCCTTAAGTACAAAAGTGATGTTTTTTCACACTTCAAAGTCTTCAAGGCTTTGGTCAAGAAACAATCTTCTAGTAGCATAAAGAACCTTCGTATTGATAATGGGGGGGACTACTTTAGCAATGAGTTTTTTTAATTTTTGGCAACTCAAGGCATTATTCACCAGCATTATGTTCCTCATACTCCAAAACAAAATGGATTAGCAGAAAAGAAGAATAGAACTTTGAGGTAAATGGCTAACTGTATGATGCATTCTAGAGATAAACCTCCTATCTATTGGGCAGAAGTAGTTAATTGTGCTAACTATATTCAGAATCACACACCACACAAAGCACTTGAGCATTTGACTCCAAAAGAATCTTGGTCCAACACTAAGCCAGATGTCTCATTTTTTTGAGTCTTTGGGAGCCATGCTTGGGCCTTTGTGCCAAAGAAGAAAAGGAAAGCTTTGGATAAGAAGAGTAAACCCTTGATCTTTGTAGGGTATTGTGAGGACATGAGAGCTTATCATCTTTTAGATCCTGATACACATGATGTTCTTTTTCGAACACATGTTCAGTTTGATGAGTGTTTCACTCCTCATGAGTCTTCATCTTCTTCCATTCCTTCTTCTTCTTCATCTCATCTTGAGGATCCTTTCTTTGAGGAGATTGATGAGGAGGTTATAGATGCCATTGAGGATCCTATTCCCACTGATGTTGTCATTATGCCTAAGTGGGCTTGTACTACAGTTTCTAAGGCACCACCTTTCATAGAGGATCTTCCACCCACTAGACATCATCACGCACATTCTATAGGTTCTGGAATTTTGTGTCAGGCAGTTTCTGAGGATCCACAGTATTTTTCAAAGGCTCATGGGATACAAGAGTGGGATGATGCGATGGCAGCTGAGTATTCTTCTTTGATGAAGAATCATACTTGGGATTTGGTATCTCTTCCTAAAGGAAGAAATATGGTTAGGTGTAAGTGGGTATACCGAACCAAATACGCAGCTAATGGGTCCATTGACAAGTATAAGGCTCGTCTTGTTGTAAAGGGTTTTTCACAAGTCGAAGGTATTGATTACTCTGAGACTTTTGCACCCATTGCCAAGATGGATTCTGTATGACTTGTACTTGTTATTGCTGCATCATAGGGGTGGCCCATATACCAGATGGATGTGAAGAGTGCCTTCTTACATCGAGATCTACAAGAGGAAATATACATGGAGCAGTCTGCTAGATTTGTTCAGGATTCTTCTCTTTTTTGTAGGCTCCGAAGGTCTCTCTACGGTCTCAAACAAGCCCCTCAAGATTTTTATGAGAAGATGGATTCTTTTCTTCTATCTACTGGTTTTGTTCATTGCCACTCCGATCATACAATGTATCTCTAGCATGTTGGTGAGGATATTGTGATAGTTGTCTTGTATGTTGATGATCTGTTACTTACTGGAAGCTCTTCTTCCCACATTCAGAGTATTTAGAGGGCTCTTTCTACACAGTTTGACATGACAGATCTTGGGTTATTGTATTATTTTCTTGGTTTGCAAATTTCTTAGATAGATTCAGGGATTCATTTGAGTCAGCAAAAATACACCCATGATCTTCTTCGGCGCTTTGATATGGTTGATTGCAAGTCAAGTCCATCTCCTTTTCAGTATGGGGTTACTTTTACATCCACATGTACCACACCACTTTGTGATCCTACATTGTATAGGCAATTGGTTGGGATTCTCATGTACTTGACCCATACTCACCCTGATATTTCATTTGCAGTAGGGCTTGTATCTTGGTTTGCACATTCTCCTCATAGTAGTCATTGGCAGGCTGCTAAAAGGATTTTGCACTATTTATAGGGCACTTCCCACTTTGGCCTACACTACACTAGGGGTTCTACTCAGTTGGTTGGGTATACAGATTTAGATTGGGTAGGTTCTATTGATGATAGGCGTTCTACTTCTGGCTATCTTTTCTATCTTAGTTCTTCTCCGGTTGCTTGGGCATGCAAAAAGCAACAGGCTATTGCACTTTCATCTTCAGAGGCAGAGTACAGGGCAGCAGTTACAGCGAGTCACCAGATTCTTTGGCTTTACCAGTTATTGACAGAGTTTGGATTCCCATAGGATTCACTAACTATACTTTGGTGTGACAACCAAAGTGTAATTCACATTTCTCGTAACCAAGTTGAGCACCAGCAGACCAAGCATATCAAGATACACATCCACTTCATTCGGCAACACATTCAGGATGGAGTTCTTTTCTTGGAGTACCTTCCGAATCAGTAGCAGGTTGCAGACATCTTTACGAAGCCTTTTGCATCGCCTCGCTACCTTTAGTTACATGGAATGCTTGGGGTTTCGGAATTTTTTATTGGGGAGTGTTCGTGAGAACATATTCCTTCTTCTTCTTCTTTCTCTTTCCTTATAGCAGGATTCTTTCCTTCTTTTGGTTCGAGATTTCTTCATGGATATATTGTACATGAGTACCTCATCCGTCCTAGTTGTCGGGACTCATACTATGGACATTCCACTTCTATTTTGACCCCTAGCTTCACTTGAGGGGGGGTGTTAGAGTAGGTGTTTACCTTAGCTCATGTTCACTTAGGTACATTATTTACCTTTATTGTTTTTATCCTCACCCACTTATGTGTGTGGATATTTCTTTTTATTTATTTAGATATTAGGAGATATTATCTAGTTGTTAGGTATAGTTCTTTCCTTGATCTATGGTATTGACTAGTTCTTTCCTAAATCTATGGTATTGACTAGATCCTTGATGTCTAGTTCTCTCATAAATCTATGGACTTGACTAGTTCTTTGATGACTAGTTCTTTCCATGATTTATGGCTTGATCTACGACCTTGAATGGTTTTTAGATTGTTATTCCTTGCCTATATAAGTAAGGCCCATCCTCATTGTATTTCATTGAGTTCCATAATAATATATGATATTGTTGCTCATCTGTTTGCAAAGGTTTATATAAAGTTATTCTGTGAATTACTTTCATCTTGTTGATCGTGATGTTTGATTAGCATTTGTGTTCTTGGCTTGGTATGATCTGGTTGTCGTTCCTTTTAACCAAAATTACCCATTGGGTACTTTAGAAAACCTGTACGGAGGGTTGACTTGAAAACTTGCTAGGGGATGGAGAAAATGGGTGGGAATGTTGAGGTCATTGAATTTTTTTAGAAATAAATGATGGCTACTTCAAAGACAAGTTTGGGTACTACGTTAAAAATATGTGTTGAATGCCATGTTAAAAAGGTTACTTTTTATGAAAATTTGAAGCATATACCACTCTATAAATAATAGTGTTGCAAACCATAATATTATGTAATATTGTTCAATGTATTCTCAGTACAAAATACAATGAGATTGCAACACCCCGTGTTATAACAACTCAAGAATAAGGGTGAAATTTGTTTTGAATCAAACCTCTTAATCACCATTACATGCCTTCAATGATTTTATAATGTAGCAATAACCAACAAGTAATATTTTTTACAATCCATCTGATAACATCATAACCATGTGAAGCTATAAAAGTCCATTAGATCTACCTGATCCCCTTTATCATCACTCTCTCGAGTGTCCATATCTATTAGATCTACCTGATCTCCTTAATCATCACTAAATCCAAGTGTACATATTTTGTATGTAATCGGTTAATCATTTTATTTAGGTCTAAGAACTGATGCAGTTCCAAGTGTCTACCTGAAAATTAGTTTACTAAATTTCATATGGTATCTCACACCATTTTATTGGAACTCGATGAACTGACAGTGTGACCAGCTAGTACACTACTTCGGCCAAATATTTTAAGCTATGTTTTGCATGCTTATTTTTGTGACCACACATAAGGCACTTGAAACTTGTCCCATCACCACACAGTTATCTCACTCAGTTATCTGGATTTCATTTTAATAGTTAAATGTTTTAAACTTAAGTATGAAGAAGGCCTAAAATCTAGGTCTCGCCTCTCGACTTGAGTGTATTCTAACAGTTCCAACTGAAGAACCTTATGGGAATGACAATGATTACTTTTAACATACATCAAAAGTAAGCACTACCCTTCCCGTAGTTGTCCTAAGATGGTATGGAAAAGTACATTCAATTCAATAGGTGAAAATTAGAGTTCAAGCCTACTTGACACATAAGACGATTATTAATAGGGTTTACTGCTAAGAGTTTAAGTAAGGTTATAATATTAACGACAAGTCATTAATAACACATTAATTAATGACATTCTAAATTTTCAACTCAAAGTGTTGTTTTATGACTTTCGTCGTTAGGACTAGTTTCATATTAATCATCTTATTAAGATTGGGAACTCATTTCAATCCTAATTAGACAATGTCGTGTTTCATTATAACATGTCTAACGTGAGGTACCTCCTAATAAGATATATATATTCATTTAAACATTTCTATAAGTTTAACTTCAACGTTGTTTGATTAGAGCAATGCTCATTCTTGTTTATTCATTAATAACGGATTTCCAAGTGTTGTACTACTTATACTTTTTCATTACTATGTCATTGTCAAGATATTGTTTTGGATGTACAATTAGTCATCCATGTACCAATAGATTGTACTATATAGTTAATCATTTATATACTTAATACTCTTGATCGTGTCAAATAAATATATGTATTTCCCGACTCATGTATCGTTGTCCCAAACAACATTAATTATTTATCATTAATATGTTAAATATTTTTTTAGATAATACAAGAGTTAATGACCCAGCGACCTGGCACACTTCATGGCGCACTAATGCAGGGCGAGTCCTCCCAACCAGTGGTGTAAATGCAAGGGTAACTGATCCCCTAGGGCCTGGAGGATTAAAACCTGGGTGGGTGGGTGGTGAGCACTTGAGCCCCACCATCAGGCCACACTCTTGCGCCCAATATGTTAAATAATTAATGAATTCATGATTAACATTGTAATAATTATCATTTAATAATTTAGATTAAATGATATCGTAAAGCACAAATAATTAATCAAGTTCAATTTGTTTCACAATCATAACAAGTACAATTGTTGTTAAAATCAGCATATATCATTATTACATCCCATAAGGATTTATCCAAATAATAAAATATGTCTTAATCTCATTTAGGATAATTCCTTATTTAAAAAGTACAATAAGTATTTTCATAATGATATAATTGGCCAACTTTCATTTACAACTTCACAAAATAATATTTCGCTCAATAAGGATTACATGATCCAATTAAAATATACATTAAATCAATGTTTACAACAGATAATAATTTATCGCATAAAGAACATGCATTTCAACATTCCAAAATTTAATCCTCATAATAACTAATCCATCATGTTATCTATACAATAAAAGTAATAATGTACATGGTCAGTTTTGAGAACTGACATGGATTTACATCTCTCTACCTAGATGTTTTATTACGAAATAATTAAACATAAATTGTTTGATTTAATTATAATAACCAAGTATTACTTTAAGATAAGGCATAAGAACTCAAACACAATGCTCTATAAGTGTTAACAATTCCTTTTTTGTCAACACATATATACATATTACCAATTTAATTAAACTTATCAATGTATAGTAATCTAATAACAGAATCCACCCAACAAATCATTATCAAATAATTCTAATGTAATTGTTCTCATTAGTATTTTATCTTTATTTCATGTTAATACTAATCAAGATAACATGATGAGATTATTTCTTATTATTTCAACCATCAAAGTTTCACAAACAAGCCTTCAAGTATTAACACAAAAGCATACAACAATCAAGAATATTCTACCACCTTTTTCTAATTAAGATCTTCACAATTATCTAGCAATGTTTCTAAGTCATTCCCTTGTTGTGAATAAATCCAACATTAATCAACAAACTAATTAATGATGAAACCATAATCATGAAATCTTTACTTATTCAATTAGATAAATGATCCTCTGGACTCACATATTATAAGATCTAAGTATGACTGACGTTAATCTTCTTAAATAATCTACTACAATAGATATACAGGAATAATAAAATCAGGTTACATTCATGCAAGCCTCAGCAATATTCAACACTTTCTAATGATACTTGCGATAAATCAACTTATAACTAGTTTTATTATCGACCTCCCTCGACATAAATCTTCATTACAAATTTTGACAGAGTTTCGTTTAGAGTAGGGTCACTAATCTAAAAAACAATTTTAACTAGCAATTGTATAAACCATAGATTTTGCTTTGTATTGATTTTTTTACTTAAATTGAGCATTATATCCTTTTGTATTTTTAATAAAAGAATTAAAATTGAAATTACTGTGTAAATCAGAAAGTACAGAGATGAATCACCAGCAATTTGACACAAGAATTGATAACGGAGTTCGGCACTTGTGGCCTACGTCTCCGGGTCCGATTGAATGGGACCGGTCTATTAAAATATTGAAAATAAATATTTACAAATATTTCTACAAGAATCTGATCTTCTCATCACATTCCTTTGCCAAAAATAATAGGAGTCACTTTTTACATCACCTCAAAATTCCTTCTCTAGCTCAAGTTATGAGCAAAACCATATCACAGTCACCTTCTAATGTGCCTTCATATACAACAAAGCCCCTTTTATACTACTTTACATCTCCGAGTGTAATGGTTGGGCACTTATCCTTGTACACAAGAGGCCCAAGTTAAAATCCCATTCCTTGTGGGGCGCATTTTCTATAGGGATAAGATCCCACATTTGTTAGGCATGAAAACAAGAAGGCATATATATAGGTGGGTGGTGTATGTATTCATTGGCTTAAGAGCCATCTTATCCCCAAGAATGGGGTGCTCAAAGTGGGTGAATGCATGGATGTTGGAGAGATAAGGGGTGTGATTTGGAAAGTATTTCTGCATGGGTATTTTAATAAATGATAGTTTGGAAAATATGTGTTTAAAGTTGGAAGTTTAAATGAAATGAGTTGGATTTGACCTATATTAATGGGAATAAAGAAGAATTACTTGTAATATTTAATTGCACTAATTGATTAGTCCCACATGTATGGTGTATAGCACATTATTAATACATATATGCAAGAGCTCTGATGATATGCAATGTGAAGTGAAGGAGGCCAAGACACCCCTCCATAATTGAGTGTGTCAAACCTAGCTTTTGCTCTATCACCTACATTGTCCACGTGTCACAATCCCATTTATCCACTTGGCGAGCATGCATCCATCCAACTTGCACGCAGTCCCAGATTTTACTAGTTGCCCTAAAATTTCAGCGGGCCATAACACTTTTACAAACGATTTGTGTTTCCTATAAACAAGATATGGACGAAATCGTTTAATTTTTCTCCACGCCTTAGAACTGACTACAACTTATTATGAGAAGATCTTAGATCGGTGTTTCTCGGTGAGGATCCTCTAGATTAGTCACATTTTCAATACTTAATATAACAGCTCGAGCTCACTATAAACATTATTTAAACATGATTCAACATTTAAAAACAAAGTAAATGTAACATCTGTGCAATCAAGAATCATATTGAAATCAAACATTTGGGAAAGAATACTCGGATCGAAACATTCAACACAACAACACTCATTGTTGTATTTAATCATGACTTACCAATAAGCGAATGGGTTTAAATCAAACCCAACTTATATTCTAGCACAGAAAATCCTAAGTCACTGTTTCAAACCTGAACCAACATCTCAACACACATATCGAAAACAATAAAAACTCTTAGTGCAAGAAATACCCATACCGGTTTGACTAAGGATGTCGTTTTACACTAATGACTATCAAGAGTATCCTAAAACCCAAAGATACTCTATTATAATTTTACAACAAAGCTTGATAACAAGTGACAAAGGCAACTCTAACCTTTCTAGAAAAATGTTAATACCCAGTTTGTATTGACCCCAAAGATTTGCATCTATCTATACAAGCCTAGAAACCAAATTAGGGTCTAAAAATCAATACGGGAAAATTTACAAACATAACATTTTCAAAAAGCCCATACCAAGAAATAACCAGATTCATATGATTCGAATGAGGTAACTAAGTATATAAAACTTCAAGAATAAATCATTAAACAACCAAAACATATTCCATTATTTCATAATGAAATAACAAGACATGGAGAGGTATTTCCATGTTTGGTAAAGCCTCTGCAAAAATCCTCAAAAAAATCATTGACACAGATTCCTCCAAGTCTCCATTCCTAGAAAAAAGCAAAAGAGTAACACAAATGCACATACCAACCTCCCGATTTAAATGCCCTCATTACATATTTACGATCATGCAAATCTTGCTAAAAATATGCCATAGAAGACTCTAACAATAGCTAGAACAAAAACCACATGCAGATATTCTAAGGGAAGCGAAAAACGGTGAAAGAGAAGTGAAAACCAAAACCAAGTCTGCACGATAGCTTCTCCTGGGGGAAGCTTCTCCCATTCCCCAAGATCCGTGGGGATTCATTAAATTCATTTAATATTTATAGGTGCCACGTAGTGGCTAGTTTATCTACCTCCCTCCGCCAACTCAGGTTTCCCTCCAATACCAACTGAAGGTTTCGAGTGGTCCAAGATTAAAATAAAAACCATATAACTTGCATGGGTCGTGATTCAACCAAATTAAATATTAACCATTCAAGCTAACAATTTTCCATTCAACTATGGTTGAATTAATACCAATTCCCAAACAAATCATGAGTTCCTTACAACATTGATGATCTCCATATATATATAATAGATAATATTTGCATATGATTATATCCCATATTATTATTAATAAGCTATGCCATATGCATATGGCTTAAGACCATAATATTTTAACCTTTTATTAAAGCATACAAAAATTACCTTAATCATTTTTACTTATGACTTTGCTAAGCCAAGGAGTATATTAACTCATCCATTTTAAACCAACCATGAATCTAAGTTTAAACGTTATTAAATCGATCATTTACCATAATGGAGTATCGATCGGTCGAAGGCGATTTATCAAACCAACAAGTTTATTCCAAATGAATGACGGTCATGATAAATACTTTATGATCATGCTATGAAATAGATTAGTATATAATATTTAAAAAAATAAATTGTACTAACATTTTTCGGTAATAAAGATATGCAAACATGTACCTTAACGAAACCAATGTTTTACATGTTCTAATTGAAGGCCCTCTCATTGTTGTTCAATCAATGATCGTTTAGTATCAAAAGAGTTAGTATCCTTTCAACATTTATATTATTTTTACATAACGAAATAATATATTGCAATCATATACACATTTAATCATTCTTTTCAAGTCATTACTTCCAGCAATAAAGGTAAACTAACAATATCAATAATAGGTATAACGACCAAGAAAAATATCCAATCATTGAAATCATCACACTCAGCAACCAAGAAAAATATCCAATCCTTGAAATCATTACACTCAGCAACCAAGCAACAAAATATGGCATTAACGTGAGGCATCTCGCGAGTGCTTGGTGATAAGCATCATTACGCAATCACCTTCTCAACTACGTGTAAGCATGTTTATCCTTTTCAGGGTAAACGTGTGTACACCTAGTTGTGACACTAGTCAAGTAAGGCTTTTCGTATCCAAGTCCTTTTGATCCACTTCACACTAATAACCCTATCTTGTGACAACATGAAATGAAAATGCAGGATGTGACATATTTCCCCCCTTAATGAATCATCATCTCAATGATTTTACTCACTAACAAAAAATACAATAAACCACAAACATATATATACATCATAGAGTAAAGGGAAATCAATCATTCCTTTTCATCCAAACTCAAAATTTTACCTTAATTTTAGCTTATCTGCCATCAATTTTTATGACTATAACAGCCTTATAAAACATCCATTTTTCCATACTATCTAAAATATGAGAGAATTTCGTCATTTCAGCACTTCAAATTTATAAATTAACATCAAGTATAACTTAATAAATTGAAAAATATCAATTTTTATGACTGAAACAGATAAGGAAACGTTGTCTTAATTTCTTGTAGATTCTCCCAGGTTCCACTTTCTTTAGAATATTGGTCCCATTGGACCTTGCATTGTACAATTTCTCTATTTCTCAAGTGCAATCTGTGAGTTTCTAGAATTCTGATTGGTTCAACCACCACAATTCCCAAATTTTGAACCTACAAAGTGTTCTAATTAAGTACATGTGATACATCTGAAACATACTTCTTAAGAAAGGAAATATGAAAAACATCATGCATTTTAGACAATGTGGGAGGTAATGCCAAATGATATGCTACTAGACTTATGATTTCTAAAACTTCAAAAGGTCCAACATATCTTGGTGATAATTTGACATCCTTGCCAGATGTTATTGAACTCTTTTTGGGATTAACCCTTAAGAATACTTTATCTCCTATTTTAAATTTCATGTTTATTCATTTCAGATTTGTGTAGTTCTTCTTCCTATCAGTAGCTTCCTTCAATCGCTCACGAATGAGCTTCACTTGCCTTTCCATTTTCGTTAACATTTCAGGGCCCACTAACACTCTATCTTCTGTATTATCACAACTGATGGGTGTTCTACACCTTCTTCCATACAATGCTTCAAACGGAGCCATTTTCAACGATGCACGGTAGGTGTTATTATATGCAAACACAGCCAACGGAAGGTATTCTTCTCATTCATATTGTTGATCCATGAAGTACATCCTAAGCATATCCTCCATAACTTGGTTGACCCGTTCAGTTTGACCATCTGTTTCCAGATGGTATGTTAAACTAAAATTCAGTTTCATTCCCAAGGCTGAATTCAAAGTTTTCCAGAATCTAGATGTCATCCTTGGATCCCTATCTAAAATTATTAACTTTGGAACTCCATGCAATTTGAAAATATCATGCACGAATCATTTTGCAAGCATGGGAGAATCGTTTTCATATTTCCCGGTATAAAATGAGCTACTATCGTTAACCTGTCAACAAGTATCATGTCATGTTTATTTTTCGACATAGGAAGCCCCTGCACAAAATACATGCTAATAACTTTCCATTTATATTGTGGAATGATGTGTGGATACAGTAGACCAGCAAGGTGTAGGTGCTCATCTTTTACATGTTGACATTCCAAACAGTGAGAAACATAGTTTATCACGTCTTTTTTCATTCCTTTCCAAAAATATTGTCGTTTTATATGAGCAAGCATTTTAGTTACTCTAGGATGTCCAGAGTATGGTGAATCATGAAATTCTTTCATAACTTGTATCCTTAAATCATTTTCCAAAGGTACGTAGACTCTACCTTCACATTTTAGGATTCCCTCATTGTCAAATTTGAATCCTTCATACCTTTTATCGTTAGGATCTACTGTTAAAGAAGCCTTAACATGTTGATAATAAGAATTTGTTATCATTTGTTTCTTTACCTCATCCTTGAATTGGATTCTAAGGGTAACAATTGCAAAAACATGCTTCCGACAACTTAGTGCATCTATCACTATATTTTCTTTACCTTTATGTAGCTTACTTCAAAATCATATTGTGATAGAAATTCAAGCCACTTATGTTGTCTTGCATTTAAGTTGGGTTGCGTAAAGATATACTTCAGCCCCAAGTGGTTTGTTTTCAGTTAAAAAAGATTTCCCAGTAAATAATGCCTCCAAACTTGAAGTGTGTGCACTATGGCAGCAAGCTCTAGATCGTGGGGAGCATAGTTTACCTCGTGTACCATTAATTTTTCTACTCTCATATGTTATCACATGGTCATTTTGGAGAATAATTCCAATCAAACCTTCACCAGATGCATTTGTTACCACGGTGAAGCTTTCGTTGGGGTCCAGAACCTTCAAAATTGGTGTTGCAGTAAATTTCTCTTTCAGTAAAGTAAATGCATTCTCACATTTTTCAAAGCATACAAACTTCTTATCCTTTTTCTATAGTGATGTAATTGGAGCAGCAACTCTAGAAAAATCTTCTACGAATTTTCTGTAGTAACCAGTCAACCCCATGAAGCTCCTAACTTCATAAACATTCTTTGGTGCTGACCATTCCATTATTGCCTTTATTTTTTATGGATCTACAGATATTTCTTCTTTGTTTATGATATGGCCGAGGTATTGTACCTCATTTTAATAAAAGGGACACTCAAATATTTTTCCATACAGTTTCCTTTTTCTAAGTATGTCTAGCACTGTTCTTAAGTGTTCATTTTGTTCATCAATGTTTTTGGAATAGATCATAATGTCATCCAAGAAAACCAACACAAATTTGTCTAAATATTCTTGGAATATGTTGTTCATTAAGTTCATGAATGTAGAAGGTGCATTCGTGAGTCCAAATGGTAATACCGTGAACTCATAGTGGTCATATCTTGTCCTAAAGATTTTTTTATGTATGTCTTCATATTTAATTCTCAGTTGATGGTACCCTAATCTTAAATCAATTTTAGAATAAATTGATGCATCACACATCTTATCAAAAAAATCATCTATCCTTGGCAAAGGATACCTATTCTTTATTGTGGTTTTGTTAAGCATGCGTTAGTCAATGCATAACCTTAGTGTGTCATCTTTCTTTTTGACAAAAATGACTGGTTCTCCCTAAGGAGACACGTGTGGTATGATTAGTCCTTTGGACAACAACTCATTCAATTTTACCTTGAGTTCTACTAGTTTTGTTGTAATCATACGGTAAGGGGCTTTAAAAATAGGTTTTGTCCCAAGTTTGATGTCTATTGTGAAGTCAAATTCACGTCTCAAAGGGAGTCCAAGTAACTCCTCCAGAAATACATCATTGTACTCTTGTAAAAGCGGGTAATCAGCCAAATAAGTATTACCTTCTTCACTGAAATTAGAAATTTTAACTACATAAATCATGCAGCCTTTGTTTTTAGCTTTTTTAAGTTGCATAACAGAGATTTTCCTCACCACTATGTCTCTTTTTACGCCTTAAATGACTGCTATTTTCTGTAGATCATCCAAACACTCAATTTGTTTTTCATAACAGTTTACAATTGCCTTATGTTGTGATAACCAGTTCACACCTATAATGACATCATATAAACCTAAAGGATCTACGTACATGCCTATTTCATTTGTAAAATTGGGTTGCTCTAATGTTGCGCCAAAAAGGCAATTGTTTACAGTGTGGACATCATTGTTCCTATATTGCACAGTCCATGATTTATTCATATAACCAACTTTTCTTTTTTATTTTTCAGCTAAGTTTTAAATAAAAAATTTAGTAGCACCAGTATCAAAAAGAATAGTTACAGGTAATCTGTACAACTTACCCGTTACTTCAACAGGTGTGGCTTGTTTTTCAACTTGCCTATTTACCACAGAAGCATTAATCCTATATTGTTGGTTATCCTTGTTTCACTAAAGATATTTATTTGTGTAGTGCTCACCGCAACACTTAAAGCATCATTTTATTGTCCCTTTCCTTTCAATTTTATTTTCATTCACTATTGCTCTATTTTGACCATTTTTCTTATGGTTTGCAGCAGACCTTGTTGTTGTAAATTTCTTCCCATTCTTGGCTTTATTGCCCACTTTTTTCCACCAAGTATTCTTTGGTGTCAGTGGAGATGGTGAACTGAAATTCTTTTTCCTTTTTTCGTCATGGTGAGCAGACATAGATTGTAGCTTTTTCTCTTGGCAGATGGTCTTTTCAAAAACTACCTCCAAGGTTGAAGGACCATGCACATCCACTTCCCCGCATATGACGGGATTTAGTCCCATGATGAACTTTCTTATGCGAAATTTTTCATCATCCTGGTACTGAGGAATGTATTTGAACAATTTCGTAAACTTTTCCAAGTACTCTGTTACATTCAAATTTCCCTGAACTAAAGTATTAAATTCTGACATCTTTTGTTCATAGTACAACTACGACAAAGTCTAAAATAAAACTTGAACTGATCTCAGGTGATGTTAGCTACATCGACCCCTAGTTCTACATTTTGTTTGTCCCACCATGAGGAAGCCTCGTTTGCAAGTTGATATAAACCCCAAATTGCCTTAGTTTCTTCAAAGAAGTTCTTGGCAGTGAAATACTTCTCTATCTTACTGAGTTAATTCTCAGCTCCATCTCCTAGCGTTGTCCCGTCAAATTTTGGGGGACTGATTCACTTAATATCATTTGACAGATTTGGACTTCAAATATGCTCTTTTATTTTCAAGACTTGTTCTGATCTGTAGCATTAATATCTAATTACATTAACATTATTATTTCTAACATTTGCATTGTTTTTACCAGCATTTAGGTTGTTATTTGCAACATTAGGATCCGTTGCATTTTCGTTATTATTCACAGCGTTATAATTTTTTACATTAAGGGGTCCCCTTGGCTACTCAATTTCTTCATTATCATTATCTTCATCCTCAACCAAAATACATTATTCCAAAACACTAATACGATTGCGAGTTTCTTGCATGACACCAAGTATCTCGTCCAATTTCTGAACAGTGGCAGCCTCAGCCATAATTGGTTGATTATTTGCAACATTGCCCCATGTCCTAACCATTTTGTTCTATTAGACAAGAAATAAGTTTAATGTTAGCATAAGTTTAGTGTTAGCGTAAGGACCTTCAGCTCTGATACCAAAATGTAACACCCCAAGTTATAACAACTTCAGAATCAGGGGAAAAAATTGAATTAAACCCCTTAATCCCCATTACATGTCTTCAATAATTTTATAATGCAACAATAATAATCCAGTAAGTAATCTAGCTTGCAATCCATTTGATAATATCATAATCATGTGCAGGTGTACAGGTCCATTAGATCTACCCGATCCCCTTTATCATCACTCTCTTAAGCGTGCATATCTATTATATCTATTATATCTACCAGATATCCTTAATCATCACTATATCCAAGTGTACATAACTTGTATGTAATTGGTTAACCATTTTATTTAGGTTTGTGAACTAATGCAATTCCAAGTGTCTACCTGAAAATTAGTTTACTGAGTTTCATCTGGTATCTCACACCATTTAATTGGAACTCGGTGAACTGACAGTGTAACCAGCTATTACACTACTTAGGCCAAAGATTTCAAGATATGTTTTGCATCCTTAGTTTCATGACTGCACATAAGTCACTCAAAACTTGTCCCATCACCACACAGTTATCTCACTCAGTTATCTAGATTTCATCTTAATAGTTAAATGTTTTAAACTTACATATGAAGAAGGCCTAATATCTAGGTCTCACCTCTCGACTTGAGTGTATGCTAACAATCCCAACTTAGGAACCCTATGGGAAAGATAATGATTACTTTTGACTTACGTCAAAAGTAATCACTACCCTTCCCGTAGTTGTCCTAAGATGGTACGGTCAGAGTACATTTAATTTGATAGTTGGGACTTAGAGTCCAAGCCTACTTGACACATAAGACGATTATTAAGAGGGTTTATCGCTAAGAGTTTAAGTAAGGTTATAACATCAATGACAAGTCATTAATAACACATTAATTAACATCATTCTAAGTTTCCAACTCAAAGTGTCATTTGACGACTTTCGTTTTTAGGGCTAGTTTCAAATTAATCATCTTATTAAGATTGGTTAATCATTCCAATCCTGATTAGACAGTGTCGTGTTTACTTTTAACAATTATCTAATGAAGTACCTCCTATAAAGATATATATATATCATTTTAAACATTTGTATAAGTTTTTATATCAGCATTAATCCACAATGATTCATTCTTACTTAATCATTAATAACTGATTTGCAAGTGTTGTACTACTTGTACTTTGACATTCATTATGTCACTTAGCTCAAGTTAATGTCTTGGATGTACAATTAGTCATCCATGTAATAATAGATTGTACTATATATGGAGTAATTATTTATATTTTATCCTCTTGATCGAGTCAAAGAAATATATTTATTTCATGACTCTTGTACCATTATCCCAAACAACATTAGATGTTTCTCATTAATGTGTTCAATAATTAATGAAGTCATGATTAATATTGTAATAATTATCATTTAATAATTCAGATTAAATAAATCATAAAGCACACATAATTAATCAAGTTCAATTTGTTTCACAATCATAACAAGTACAACTACTGATGAAATCAACATATATCATTATTACATCCCATAAGGATTTAGCCAAATAATAAAATATGTCTTGATCACATTTAGGATAATTCTTTATTTAAAAAGTACAAAAGTATTTTCATAATTATATAATTGGCCAACTGTCATTTACAACTTCACAAAGCAATATTTTGTTCAATAAGGATTACATGATCTAATTAAAATATACATTAAATCAATGTTTACAACAAATAATAATTTATTGCATGACGAACACACATGTTAACAGTCCAAAATTTAATCTCTATAATAACTAATGCATCATGCTATCGGTACAATAAAAATAATAATGTACATGGTTAGTTCTGAGAACTGACATGGATTTACATCTCTCTGCCTAGATGCTTTATTACGAAATAATTGAACATAAACAGTTTGATTTAATGATAATAACCAAGTATTACTTTAAGACGAGGCATAAGAATTCAAACACAATGCTTTATAAGTGTTAACAAGTCCCTTTTTTTGTCGCCACATATATACATATTACCAATTTAATTAAACTCATCGAAGTATAGTAATCTAAGAACAGAATCCACCCAACAAATCATTTTCAAAATAATGCTAATGTAATTGTTCTCATTAATCTTTTATCCTTCTTACATGTTAATACTAATCAAGAGAACATGATGAGATTACTTCTTACTATTTCAACCATCAAAGTTGCACAAACAAGCCCTCAAGTATTAACACAAAAGCATACAATAGTCAAGAATATTATACCACCTTTTTGTAATTAAGATCTTCACAATTATCTAAAAATGTTTCTAAGTCACTGCCATATTGTGAATAAACCCAACATTAGTCAACAAACTAATTAATGATGAAACCATAACCATGCAACCTTTACTTATTCAATTAGATAAATGATCCTCCAGACTCACATATTATAGGATCTAAGTATGACCGACACTAATCTTCTTAAATAATCTACTGCAATAGATATACAAGAATAAGAAAATCAGGTTACATCCATGCAAGCCTCAACAATCTTCAACACTTTCTAATGATACTTGCAATAAATCAACTTATAACTAGTTTTATGATCGACCTCCCTCGACATAAATCTTCATTACAAATTTTGACAAAGTTTCGTTTAGTGTAGGGTCACATTTTCAATACTTAAGATCACAGCTCGAGCTCACTATAAACATCATTTAAAATGATTCAACATTTAAAAACAAAGTAAATGTAACATCCACAGTTAAGAATCACATCAAACTCAAACATTCGAGCAAGAATGCTCAAATCAAAACATTCAACACAACACCACTCATTGTTGTCTTTAATCACGACGACTTACCAATAAACGTCTGGGTTTAAATCGAACCCAACTTCTATTCTAGCACAAAAACTCCCGAGTCATGGTTTCAAACCTGAACAAACATCTCAACACGTAGACCAAAAACAATAAAACTCTTAGTGAAAGAAATACCCAGACGGTTTGACTAAGGATGTCGTTTTACACTAACAACTATCAAGAGTATCCTAAAACCCAAAGATACTTTGTTAAAACAGTGCTTGATAGCAAGTGACAAAGGCGACTCTAACATTTCTAGCAAAACGGCAATACCCAGTTCAGGGTCTAAAAATCAATATGGGAAACTTTACAAACATAACGTTTTTGAAAAAATGCAGACCAAGAAATAACCAGATTCATACGATTTAAATAAGGTAACTAAGCATATAAAAGTTCCACAATAAATCATTAAACCAGAACATATTTCATAATGAAATAACAAGACAATGAGAGGTATTTCCATGCCTAGTAAAGCCTCTGCAAAAATCCTCAAAAAAAATCATTGTCATGGTTTCCACAAAGTCGTTCCACCAAAACATATAACATAATCAATCTACCAACCTCCAGATTTAAATGTCTTTATTCCATATTTACCATCATACAAATCTTGTTAAAAATATGCCTCAGAAGACTCTAACAATAGCTAGAACAAAAACCACATGCAAAGCTTATAAGGGAAGCGAAAAACAATGAAAGACAAGTAAAAACCAGAATAACTCTCACGATAGCTTCTCCTAAAAACTTCTCCCATTCCCCGAGATCCGCGGGGATTCATTAAATTCATTTAATATTTATAGGTGCCACGTAGTGACTAGCTTATCTACCTCCCTCCACCGACTCCAATTTCCCTCCAATACAAACTGAAGGTTTTGAGCGGTCCAAGATTAAAATATAAACCATATAACTTGCATGGGTCGTGATTCGACCAAATATTATATATTAACCATTCAAGGTAGCAATTTGTCATTCGACTATGGTCAAATTAATATCAATTCCCAAATAAATCAAAACCCATAAATATGGATGGTGGTTCCTTACAACATCAAACAATGTCAATATATATATGGTTATCCCATATTATTATCCATAATCTATGCCAATGCATATGGTCTAAGACCATAATATTTAACCTTTTATTAAACCATACAAAAATTACCTTCCATCATTTGTATTTATCTTTGTCAAGCCAAGGAGTATAATAAATCAATTTTAAGCCAACCATGCCACAAGTTTAACCATTGATAAAATCAATCATTTACCATAGTGGAGTATCGATTGATCAAAGGTGATTTATTAAACCAACAAGTTTGTTCAAAATGAGTGACGATGATAATAATTACTTTATGATCATGCTATGAAACAGATTAGTATATAATATTAGTAAAATAAATTGTACTAACATTTTTCCATAATAAAGATATTCAAACATGTACCTTAACAAAACCAATGTTTTACATGTTCTGATTAAAGGCCCCCTCATTGTTGTACGATCAATTATCGTTATATTATCAAAAGAGTTAGTATTTTCAACATTCGCCATTATTTTTAATAATGAAATAATATTTTGCAATCATGTATAAATTCAATCATTCTTTACAAGTTATTATTTCCGGCAAGAAAGGTAAACTAACAATATCAATAACAGGTATAACAACCAAGCAAAGTATCCAATCATTGAAATCATCACACTCAGCAAGGTAGTAACTCAGCAACCAAGAAACAAAATATGGCATTAACGTGAGGCATCTCGTGAGTGCTTAGTGACAAGCATCATTACGCGGTTAGCTTCTCAACTACGTGTAAGCATGTTTATCCTTTTCAGGGTAAACGTGTGTACACCTAGCTACGACACTAGTCGGGTAACGCTTCTTGTTCCCCTGTCTTCGTGATCCACTTCACGCTAATAACCCTCTCTTGCGACAACATGAAATGAAAATGCAAAATGTGACAGAGATAAAGAAGTATAAATTGTTAGTGCAAGAACAATCCTCATTTTCCCTATTGGCCACTTATTAAGCACATGAGAATGGTCAAATAGAGGTGGCATTTATTAATGGTTGTGGTAATCAATGTTTGCAGTAGTAAATGCACACTTATCATATTTTAAGCCTAACACACTAAATATAATTAAACTAACCTAAATCAACTTAATATGAAACGCCCACTAAAACAACCAACTTGAGACCCATGAACAACCTAGGTTTAGTTAGAAAATTATGAAATAATTTTTTTTAAAGTGTTAAAGACCAAAGTCTCAAGGACAATTAAATTCAACTGATAACTTTTCCCATTATAATAATTACTAATTCCACATTATAAAGCAACAAGTGTAATAAGCCCACACCTAGCTCAAATCTCCTTGGGGATTAATTTAATCACTGATTACATTGACATTTTAGCTAAATATTCCATTATTAAAATTTTAGGGTTAAGGGACCAAAACAATTAAATACCCAAGGTATTTAATTCCAAAAGATCTAAGACAAGAGCAAGGTTTAAGTACAGTGGAAAAAAGAATACATATTTAAAATCATCAGAGTAAATTCTTACTTACCCACTCCCAGAACTCGGTTAAAGATTCAATTTGATTTCTCCCATGATGGACGCAATTAAAACTTCCTAAAAACATTCTTATTAGGTAGGAAATTTCCTTACCTTTCCGGTGATATAAAGAAGTCCTAACTCCTCATATTTCTCAAGTTATGGACCAACAGAACTTGGGGTGAAAATTTTCTCAAGAGCAGGCCTGCGGGCCTGAAGAGGAAAATTTTCTCCAACTCAGGCATGCGGACTTCGAAAAAAAATTCGCCCGAAGGAGAAAAGCGGACCGGCAAAGCGGGGAAGCAAAATTTTCCCAGACGCGGGCCGATGAAGCGAAGAAGACATTTAGCGGACAAAAGGCGCAATTTGCCTCCACGCTCCCGCGAGTCTGTAAGAGAACACGTGTCGACATTTCCAATTTCTAGAGAAAAGTCAGGCCGCCGGAGAATTTTAAGGCTTTTATCCTTTTTTTTTGCCGAAAAGCGCTAAGAGATCAAAACGATCCGCACCTCTACCAACGCCAAGGGCGCCAAGTGTCACGCCCTAATTCGCGCGGGGAAAACGGACCGGCAAGGAAACTTAGGAAATTTAAACTTTTTGCAAGAAGAGCGTTAAGGGTTTAAAACAACTTGCACCTCCATCGACGCCATAAGGTGCCACGTGTTAGACAACCATTGACTGCGTGTTAGCGGGCCGGCAGAAGAAATTAAGAAATTTTGCCAAAAAAAATCTTTTGAAAGAGCTAAGGTTTAAAGGGATCCGCGCCTCCGCCGACGTCCAAGAAGCCACATGGCAGCGCCTGATTGGTTGCGGGCTAACAGAGCTGCGGGGAAAACTTACAAATTTTTCCAAATTTATTTTTGAATCCGAGCCTCCGTCGACGCCCAACAAAGCCACGTGTCAATCAATGATTGGCTACAGGGCAGTGGGGCAGCGGAGGAAAAATTGTCAAATTAACTTTTTGGACTTAGATTATTTATAGACAAAATGAAGGCTTGCGGATTAGCGGAGCGGCAGAAAACTTTATGACTTTGCACCTTTTGGGCAAAAAGCAAAAAAATGAAAGTTTTAACCCGCGGATCTACCCAAGAATATTTTATTCATTTAAAATTTTATAGTTAGATTATTTTGAGCCCGAAATGAAGTAAAAACTTCATAAGGCCATAACTTTTGATTGAGAACTCAGTTTTTGGCAAACGATGACTTTCTGGAAAGCTCTCGACGTCCTCTTTTCACAACCTTAGGAATTTAATTTTGATAAAGTTTAAAGGGTCAATTTTGAGAAAATGATTTTTTGTCACTTAGAAAGTGAACTGGTAATTTTAACTTATCAATTTTGTTCAAATTTGTCGTTAATTTTTTTTCCACTTGCCAAACAAGCATGGAGGGTTTTACTTGGAAGATTTTAGAATAGATTTCAAGAGTTGAATTATTTGATTGAAGATCAATTCGAATTTCTCCAATTTAACAGCAAAAACTACTGAGAAATTGTTTGAGCCCGATTTTGAAAGGCTCTATGAAAATTTCTTAAGTATTATAGTTTGTGTGGGATCATTTTGATCTTTCTCAGCTTGTATTAATGTTTCAAATGTCTTTCCTAGTCTGCAGGGTCATTCTGTACATTTTTTGATAATTATTTGTCAGTTTAAAAATATCTAACAAAGATTTAATTTGAAAGAATATATTTTCCATTTTATTCTTCCAAGTATTAGGATACGTTCCAATTTCAATCTAATACATTTAGTTGATTCAAATCAAACTATTCAAAACCAAAATGCAATTTTGATTTCTAATTTTACACATTTCAAAAGACAGAGCTCTATGTTTTCCTCACGCATTTCTTCCTTTCAAACAGAGATTTCAAATACATTTAAATGATCAAATTCAATACCACAATGCAATTTGAGAAAGGTAATACAATCATTTATTGGTTCCCAAAAGACAACTTACAACTTCTTTTTTTCATTCTTCAAATTCATCATACAGAATACAATTATTTCTTTTAAAAGAGCGGAAACGGAGTATATCTCTTTCACATTTCAATCTTACAACTTTCGTATTCAATACAACATATTTCCATTACAAAACATATACAAGTTCATCCACTTCAAGTGGGAAGGTTACAATAAGATTTATCTCAACAAGCGACTATCAACTGTTTTATTTCATTTTCCTTTGCTCTAGAACAACATGTAGATTTATCATTCTTTCAATTCTGATCACAACAAGAGTAAGGGAAAAGCAACGCTCTCCACCCAACCAAGACATTCAATGACAAGGAAAAGTCATCCTTCTTCATTGGCCCCCGAGCCCCAACCACAAAGCAATGGAAAATGTGATTCAACTCATGGCAACAAGCTTCCACAAACACACATGCAAATTTTACATTCAAAACACAGTCTAAAACAAAACTGCAATTTGCCACCACAGAATAAAACAACAAACACTCAGGTTTCATCACGCGAGCCAAAGGAACAAGAAACTATGGGAGATGCTACTTATGCCTGCCAAAGGGGAAATGGGTATCACCACTTAAAAACAAACCGCCAAAATATATATCATTTCAAATCTCTGACATGCCCTTATGTTTCCCCCAAGTACCCCTTATTCCTCACATTTCCTTATGCCTCCCCAACCTCTTATAGCACCGTATAACGAGTAAAGAAATGCAAGTTGTTTCTTTGTAAGGTGGAACCCAAACCCCAACTCCCTCCACACTTATACCTCCCCAAAACATTTGTCTCCCACAAAATACCGCATAATCTTCTCCTACACCATCCCTAGGCCATCTACCCAACCAGCCAACAAATAAAACAACACATTCAAACATTCAATCATTCACATATACATACAAATAAAAGAAGAGTATTTCCAAGAGCTAAGCTCTTACCTCTCCATGATGGAGTTTGTTCCAAGTTCAAACCAACAAGCTCTCCAATGCTACACAAACCAAGAGATCAACAATCAACAAGTATGCAACAATTTCTAAAGTTCTCCCAATTTGCAAGGGCTCCAAAAATCCAAAGTTGCCAAAAATGAAGTGATAAAAGTGAAACAAAAAAGAACTCAAAAACAAGCCAAGGAATTTGAATATATAGAACAGGAAAGAGAAAAGGATAAGGTGAATCCATGTGGGATGTCACATCACACATCCTCAACTCCAACTCATAAGTCAACTTCAATCTCTAAGGTACAATAAATAAGCAAGTGAATAAATGACAGTTTTATTTACACACTCAAATCAAACTCACATCTCATAAGAACTGAAATTGAAAGCATGTAAGAAAATGCAATTAAAGCATACAACTTGACTTACAAAAATACATAATGAAGGCTAGATTTAAACCCTCCAACCATAGGTAAGGTTGGCATACAAATTTAAGACGTATGGGACAAGTTTAGCTTGTCTCATAAGCTTTCAAAATCAGCCTCAAAGGACAAATTCAAATTTCAAAAGGAGGTGGGGTGTTTCATACTCCAAAATTAATTTACACATCACTTATACATTTCTTCCAACACTTTAATTTTAGGCCAACTCTAATAATTACTTTTTTATGTCTCAATTTGACTCTAATAATTACTTTCTTATGTCTCAATTTGATTAATTGATTTTAATAACATATTTGCTCACATTAATTTACCATAATAAATAATGAAAGGGGTAAACACATCATTTAATAAACACATACAAACATCAATAAAAAGAAACCAAATAAATAAATACATATAACCCTTGGTCACATTTAAAGTTGATCCCCCCATTGGAATCCCTAACAATCAAACACACACACACGAATACAAGTTGTCATGGTGACCTTGTTGAATTCATCTAGAATTCCAATGTAGTTGGTCTTCAATCCCCCGATGTTTGTTGTGATATTTTTAACCTACACAATACAAATACCCCTTCGACCTCGTGGTCATATTAGAACATTTAAATGAATATAATATAATTTCAAAATTATCAATATATATGAATCACAACAACATCCAGACAATCAACAATATCACTTACAATTTCATCAACTATATAATCATCAATTTTAAATTTAATTTTCTCGGTCTACTCAATATATCCAAATATCACATGTCCTAACAACATCCATAAATATATATAAGCATGTCCAACAGCACGTCAACATTTATATAAAATGTCTCTAACAATCGTCATGCATCATATATGAATCAGAGTCAACAATAATCTATGATCTGACATCTAACATCATACTAAATCAAAACTATAATAATGTTCATAATATAAATTGTCTTTAACAATCATCATGTCTCGTGGCCATATCAGAACATCCAAATGAATATAATATAATTTCAAAATTATCAATATATATATGAATCACAACATCCAGACAATCAACAATATCACTTACTATTTTCTCAATTATATAATCATCAATTTTAAATTCAATTTTTCGGTCTATTCAATATATATAAATAGCACATGTCCTAACAACATCCATAAATATATATAAACATGTCCAACAGCATGTTAACATCTATATAAAATGTCTCTAACAATCATCATGCATCATATATGAATCAGAGTCAACATTAATTTATGATCTAACATTTAATATCATATTAAATCAAAACTATAATAATGTTCATAATATAGTCAACAGTATCATGATCAATATCAAAAGTGTCAAAGGGAAATGGGCACTACATAATATCAATGCATATAGAATACTACACCAACCTTGAGGATCTCTAATACACCATAGAAAAAGTAAAACTCTTATATTTGTCACGTCACTCTCAATGATGTATAATATTGAAAACAACACACCAATTAAGATGCAATGCATCAACCAAACAATCTAGTGATGATGCATTGTCTAAACTATATGACTAAATCTACTCAAATGAATGCTTGACATAGTTATAAACGCTTCAAATATGTTTAGTCTTGGATTTCTACTCTAAATTGTTTTGGCACATCCACGTTATATCGTTCTAACATGGGTAGCATTGATCATGTTGATGCCCTAAATGTAGTAAGGTGTCCATGTATTTGAAGACCTTAAATTCAAATTAGGACCCGATTAATGTACTCAAGAAATATAGAAATCAAGACCACACAATATAGGTACATCTATACAAACTCAAACCACCAACTTCCCCAAAATTATACATTTTATGTTTTTGGGGCTCCTCGACAACAAAGACCAATAACCTCGACAAACGAGCCAAAAGAGCCTAACCTAGACCCATAAATAGCAAACACAAATACCTTAATATGGTAAAATTTTACAACTAATTAGTACTCCGTACTACTAGTAAATAATTAGTAAAAGTTAAAAGATCATGCATATAGAAGTTGAGTGTGTCATCGTACTATTGGAAGTATTGTCTATACATGTTAAAACAAAATTAAGGCTATGCTCTACTTGATCCAATACCTCTCCCTTTAGCGAAAATGAAATAAAAAATACTAACCATAACAAATTTACGACAACAGTAGCGAATAAATTAATTAATTTAAATGTAAATGAACGGTTCATAATCACATTAGAAAAGGATTAAAAGAAATGCACATTCCCACTTTATTTCATGTTTGGGACTTCTTTCACTTGTATTCAATACATAGTTAGAAGATTCGGTGAGTACCGGCTGAGTTGGCAAGTACTCGCCAAAGAAAACTACAAACGAAGTTTCGTCGAAAAAATTTGCCAAAAAAGTTCGTCGAGTTTTGGCGAGTTTTGGCAAGTAAATTCATTTTAATGGGTAGTGATCTTTTATGAGTAATAGAAAACACTTATGCAATTTTTTGTGGACTCATTTAATACATTTTGTAGCTATATTTTACTTAAAATTGTGTTTTTTAAAGAAATTTGTGTATTTTTAAAGTTGTCGAGTATTTCCGAGTATTCGCCGAGTCATGCCGAGTCAAAAAATTTTGGGTCCACCAAATATTCGCAAGTACAAGTATGTGAACTTCGATTCAATACATCTTTCATTCCTTAGCATACACATATAATTTGTACCCGCGAAGAGTCGTTCTAACTTGCATTAGAGGGTGTTGTATATTCCAACCGATTCCGGGTCAAGATTTCTAATATCTTCATTCATTTCAAAGTGAAACACACTACTGGTTTTCTTTTCCATTCCATGCGGGCAAGTCGGAACATTAATTTCCTTTGTGGTTAAGACATTAGAGAAAATGAATATATAAAATGCACCATGTAACCGATACACATTATTCAGACAACAATACAATTGCAGTCTTACTTAATCTGATCAATATGGAATCCTCAAAGCCTGCAAATCATAAGTACGCAAATTAGATTGTATCATAGATAAGTAATTGTTGCGTGTGATGCGTAGTCTATTTATTGTAAGTCTATTTTTTTTTCTTTTTTTCTCGTGTGACATTTTCCTTCACAGGGCTGATGAGACCACCAACCATATTGTGGGCAGTGAGCTCATTTCAGATGCTTGAAGGCATGCTGCAGTGCTTACAATTCCAAAGATTTCTATATGAATGAATTTAAACGGAATATTTTAATTGTTGCATTCTGTGGTTCTCAAAAATCGACGGATTTTGTCACAGAAACTGACTTTGATGAATGCGAGATAAACAATGCTAATCAATATTTCAAATCTATAAAAGATAGCAATGTTGAAGATCCAAAGACTGCTGTAATTCAAAAATCGTTTCTGGATCAATTTCTTTACATGCTGCAAAGATCTAACCTCACGGAGAAGGTTAGTATTTTAATTGAATAGTTTTAAAGACTTAAAACTTGCGGTCCACAAATGTCCTAAAGAAAAATTTCTGGAAGAAATTGTGCTAACAGAGATGAGAAGCTATGTTTGGTGTCCCATTTGGTGAAGCGTCATCAGAATTGATGGTGAATGATGAATTTTGTTTTTGATCATTTTGTTTATGTTGCAAGCTTTGTAACTCGTTCAAATTTTTGAAATTTCACCCTCCCCTGCAATTTTTTCTTTCTTCGAATCCTCAAAAGTCAACCATTTATGGCTTAGCAATATTTATTCTGTTTTATTTATCGTTCTGCCTTCGGTTATTTCCTTTCAAAACAGCCCTCTTACACAATATGCTCAAATCATCTTGATTAGCATTTTAATTTTCTCAACAAATTGTCTAATGTTCTTGAGTTTGATGTATGATCCTATGAGATTGCTTTTCTAATTATACAACTAGTTTTCAAGTAAAATTTCCCCGTATCATTGTCTTTGGCATGCAGCATATGGATACCTCTACTAACAATTGAGAGCGTCTTTCTAGGTTTTGTTTCTTGGAATGATCCGTAATTGCAGCTTGAAAGGTGGGCTTGTAAAGCCGCCATCCGCACTTTAATATTGAAACTGCTCATATTAACGGATCCTGCACAAGCTGACCAACATAAACATACACGCAATGGAGGCAAGTGTGCACACTTGGTTTGAACATGGATTCCTGGACCTGCATCAATGGGGCTGCATTCTTTTCCATCAACAATCTCTATTAGTATAAAACTTTCTATGAATACCCCAACAAAGATGCCTTACCTAGCAACCCAACAATGTTTATTACAACCATACCTCTTGGTGCCAAAGTTGTAAAACCCTACCATCACAAGCTCTGTGTGCTAACATTGTCATTCTCAAGGTGTTAACTGTTATCATCTCAGATGACTAGAGTGACTAGTTTTTGAGTTGATTAGTTATCCTTTTACCTTATTAGCAAAATATGTTTACAATTTCGTGAGTTTGCTGTTTTGATTTGGATTTACATTACAAGACAAATGTATTTACAATTACTTGAGTTTCTTGTTTTAATACGGATTTACATTACAAGCAAAATATGTTTGTCATTTCTCAAGTTTTTTGTTTAAGTGTGGATTTACATTACAAGTAAATTTAATTCAAGTTCAGAAATCACTCGTGTTCGACACCAAAAAAGCTTAAATTCTCTCCTTGGAATAGGCGATGATAAACTCTGCTCGTTATTTTGGTGTGGAACCCCCTTTTGAGAGGCTACAATAGATAGAAAAAATGAAAGTGCCTCACCTGACACCTTGATTTTGAAAATTAAGTTCAAATCCCAGACGCTACAATAAATCGGAAAGTTGTGCATCACACCAATACTAGAACTGCTTTAGAGTGCTAATAATAAAGCAAAAAAATGAATGTGACTCACCCAACTCTCCAGTTTCGTGTTTTGGTGTGGATTTACATTAAAAGTAAATTTATCTTTGGAAATTTTTGCTCATTAGCTAAGCTAACATATAAAATTTTAACTTCAATTTCGATTCTCTGCTAATGGCAGCCCTTCACAAAAGACATTCTAAAGTATAATTGCTAAGCACCAATGTCATTTTATTTACTTTTTATTGGTATCATCATAACTGTACAGGTACTACAAGCTCAAAATAAGAAGAAAACTGTGATCTTCACTGGCCATTCCTTTGGTGGAGCAATAGCATCCCTCTGGACACTTTGGTTGCTGGAGAAACGCCATGAAAAATATCCACTGTGCATTACATTTGGATGCCCATTGTTCGGAGACAAGATATTTGCCAAAGCAATTGAACACGCACAATGGTCTCCCTACTTCTGCCATATAGTTTCAAGCCATGACATTGTCCCAAGAATTTGCTTCTCGTCTTTCAAATCAGCACCCATATCCAAAGCCCTGGAGAAACTATTGCCCTATTGGTACAAATCCATGCAGAACAGGGCAGAAAACCAGCAGCCAGTCCAAGATGGAAGCCACCCACTCTCAAAAGATGTTTCTCTGAGCTTTATAAAACAAGTTATTAGTGACGCTTCTCAAGTAGTAACATATGAGACTAGGACTCTTGTTGTGGGACCTGCTAATTTGGTAGGAGGTGCTTTAAAAGACCTAATCAAAAGCAGTCCCTACAGGCCATTTGGTTATTATGTCTTATGTTCCACCAGCAGCACTGCATGCTGCATAGAAAACACACAAGCTACACTACAGATGCTGTATTTTGCTCTGGAAATAACAGGCTTTCTGAGACTTGTATTATGGAACACCTAGAGTATGGGAAAATAATTGAGCAAATTTCTAAAAGTTCAGGTCTGACAGCATGTTATTCCAAGATTGTGAAATCTGACAAATCCTCAACAGACGAGGTTAGAATGGCTTTGCAGTTGGAAGCAATGGGAATTGGCATTCAGGTAATTTAGGAAAATTCATTCCATAGTTCTGTGTTGGTTTTTTATAAGTTATTCTCTAAGTAGCCAATACGGCAGGTACAGGGGACCCTGTATGGGTACAAAATGTACCTGGTACCAGTACAGCATAGAAATGTACCCAGAAACGACCAAGGTACGGCCAGAGAGGTCCAGGTACGTCTGCAGACGTACCCAGGCATACCTGGACCACTCTGGCTGTACCCTGGCCATTTCCAAGGTGTTTCCAGGCCCAAAACCGATTTTTTTTTAACAATTTTAAACAAAGTAAAAATTTAAAATAGAAAAACACACTACAAAATATACTAGTTTGATCGTTGGTTTAATAATAAAATTTAATATATCATGACATTGTATTTAATTTAAACCTTTCACAAATTGTCAAATTATGAGTTTTTATTGTGGTTATTGAGCTTATTTTGTTTTTCATATGCATAATATGTGGCTAATTCTAATTTATTAGGGTGGAATTTATATTTTTTTTATTTTTATATATTTTTTGTACAGCCATATCCGGGGCCAAAAAAATATGCCTTATCCACATATTGGATACTCTGTACTCATACCCATATCCAAAACGTATTGGACACTTAGGTTATTCTTATGATACTAAGAGTTGAGAAACCAAGGTTTGATGAAGTTAAAAAAAAAGTATTTATAACACAGGCCAGTTTAAAAATCTGAAATATGTTTTAATATTGTAAACAAAACTGCTAAACACTAGAAGGATAGCAAACAGAGAACCGGAGAAGATAGCTATCAACGGTGAAACTGTCCTACTATTGTCTTAAGGCTGAATATTTACTATATACCACCTTAGTCATCATACGAGCAGTATCAAAGTTATCAAAAATTACACCAGGCTCGTATAAAGTTGTCCCCATCAATCATCTGTGAAGACAGTAATATCCACTTTATGGAGCCTGTAGCACTTCAACCTCTTCATGTTCCTTTATAGTACTAACACTTGCACGTAGAGAAAGGATATAAACATCTTCAGGTGCTCCGTTGTTTTCTTCTTTCAAATCCTGCATTGAGTGACCGGTCGATGAAGCAGCACCATCTACCACAGCCTCACCAAGGTCCTGTTATATTAAACATCCCGCCTCGGGTGATTTTCCAGGATTTGAGCCCTTAATGCCAATTATGTTGAGCCAAACTCAGAAGAAGCAGCTTACTGAAGACATGTCCTAATGAAAAAAGAATAAAATCGCCAGTACAAACCTGTTTAGGTCCCAATTGGACCTTAATGAATTTAACCACCTCTCATGCTGTTATGTGCTTACCATACATATTGATATATTTTAGGCATCATCTCACCCATCAGAAGCATATGTGTGATAGTCAACAGAGAATTTATTAATATTTTGATCGTGACAGCCAACTTAAAGGTTAGCACTTGCATTCTGATAGAAAAACAGCAATAAATGAGACACAATGATCATCATTCCATTAAATGATTAATCTGATCTCTCAATTTTTTGTTGGCAGAAACTTGTGCATATGTAATAGCAGTGTTCTTCCTTGTAGCCAAGAGAGTCCTATAAACATCGGTAACATTCCCAGTCAGTTCATTGTTCCCCCGGCCTTGGTACCATATTCTCATGGCTATCCCTTTTCCCCACTACTATTACTGACAAAACCACAAGAGGGAGGGAAGAGGAGAGAGAGAGAGAGAGAGAGAGAGAGAGCTCCACTCTGCATGAGACTCGTAAGTGCAAGCTGTAATCTTTGGTCAAAACTAATCTAAATGTTTCAAAAATAACCATGAAATCAACAATAAGTCATTCACATCTTGATCTCTCACATTAGACTATGAACTATAATTCTTCTCATCCTAAACCACAATCAACCCACACGAAAAATTATGAACATAGTTACCAGGTTCGGCCGGATTTGTATGAAATCCGGTTCGAACCGTATTTTTTGAAGCAACCGAATAAATTCGGTTCGGTTCGGCCTTGTTTTTGCAGGAATTTT
Source organism: Taxus chinensis (assembly GCA_019776745.2). NCBI lineage: Eukaryota > Viridiplantae > Streptophyta > Pinopsida > Cupressales > Taxaceae > Taxus > Taxus chinensis. The sequence goes on from CM034152.1 coordinate 30,863,156, forward strand.
TTTTTTTCCTTTTTTGGCTTTTTTTTTTTTTTGGTGAAAAAATCGCAAGCGTGGAAAAAAATTTGCCATTTTTGGAAAGGGTCTGGGAAGATGTAGCAGCAAAAACTTGCATGTGCCATAACTTTCATCCTGTGGCTCCGTTTTAGGTGTCGTCTTCTCTAAAAGTATATATTTTCTCGAGCTCTACGCATTGATGGCAATATTTTTCTTATTTTCATAAAATCCATTTTTTTACCTTTTTGGACCAAGCAACTTCTTGCAATCTTTTGAAAGAATCATTATGATGATGATGATTATGGTAGATGGATGCTTTTTTGTATGATTTGTCTATATATAATGATATAAGTATACAATAATATAAATTTATAATAATATAAGTATATATATTCCGAACCGGATTTTTCCGTATTTTTTCGGATTTTTTCGAGAACTCCGAATTTTCGGATTTTTTTGCCCTTCCGAATTTAATCGGATTTCCGAACCTGGTAACTATGATTATGAAAACACTAAATTAAATCCCACAAGTCATTCCATCAACATATTATGTTATATTTTCTAGTGTACATTTAGAATTATAATGATATTATTAGTTTTAAATTTGAAAGCTGTGAAACATACCTTGAAAAGCTCAAATTAAAGTGTACTCTTTATAAGCTTTGGAGCATATATTAGACTAAGTCTGAAACAAGACTATCCTGCCAGAGTGTCCTTGGACTTACTCCCAGCCATATCTCTTTACTTTACAATTCATTTCATTTGCATTTGAGATACATTCCAACTGGAGTGAAAGTGGGGCCAATGTTTCTGGTAAAACAGAGCCCATTGCCTTGGTTCTAGATGTTTAATAAGTTTTAAGACTAATAAATTACATTATTTTTTCACAGAATGCTCAAGCCTGGCTTGGGTTAAAAGCTGCTGAAGACGATAAGAATAATTTGACTAAAAACATGGACCAACAAATTACAAAATTGGACGAGATGCAGAACTACATGGCTGAGCTGGAATGGTATAAAACATCATGTGAAGAGGGTGGCTTTCCTGGCTATTACGATTGCTTCAAGACACATAAGACTGAGAAGGATATGAATGCAAACAAAAACAGGTACAAACTTGCTACATTCTGCGATGACATAACTGAATTAGTGGAGAGAGAAGAACTGCCAAAGGATCTCCAAACTCAAGAGAAGTGGGTCAATGTGGGGACTGAATACAGATTGCTTGTTGAGCCTCTTGATATCGCGCATTATTATCGCCTTGGTAAGCATGAAGACTAGGGGCATTATCTTGCTCGTGGCAGACCTAGACGTTATAAACTTCTTCAGAAACGGTTGGAGGGCAAGGAGAGAAAGGGGGGAATAGAAACAAGAAAAAGAACTGAACCAGCTTTCCTTACACAGGATTCATGCTTTTGGGGATATGTTGAAGAAGCTAATTATTCTCTCAAAGCTCCACATTCCAGCACTGATGAAGAACTAAAAGGCTTTCAACAACAAGTGCTAACGATGAGCGATGCATATGAGCTTTGTAAAGATGTTTTCTTCGATAATAGCACCTTCATGAATTGGTGGAATACCTTCCAGCCGAAGCAATCAGACCAAGACAAGCAGAGGTTTCCCAATAAGACATCTTATGCTCCTATCTAATAAGTTGCAATCATGCACACACAAAGGCATTGATTGAAGTGTTATTTATACAATATATATTGCAGCCTATAGTATCAACTCTCACAGACTCATTTCTCTAGTACACACAGTAACAGGAAAACAGAGTACACTAAATATTATAATATATGTTTATGACTATCGAAGTGTCTAAAGTTTGTTGTGTTTTTATCACCATGAAATGATTTGGGGAATAAAATTTAATATTTGTATTAGAATATAAGGCTTACCTTTTTATAATTGAGTCATTATTAGTTATGTATTAACTAATGTTCGGTTGTAACCACCTCAACCATTTTGTTACTGTCCCTTGCACGATAAAAAGACAGACACGCAATCTACAATATGTACATTCTGGTTTCTCTTCATTCTTTCTCTATTCATGTCTTCTAAAATTGGTGCAGAGCTTAGGGCACGAACTGAGGTTGAACAAAAGTTGAAGAGGACATGGCTGTGTGAAGCTTCAAGGACAAAAATACAGTTGACACCATTGCAAAGGTGCAAAATAGTCAATGTTCAAGGACACAACAGTCACAGGAGAATTGTCAGGCCTGAGAGAGACACGAGTTCAAAACAAACTCGAAAGGATTCCTGAAAACATACAGTCGTGGCTAGGGCAGAATTTTTTTAAAAGGCCATAAAAACGCCATTTGAGGGCACAGGCTGTCTGCTGTTTTCGAGATCGAAATAAAGAAAATACAGTCACGTTTTAGAGAAATAAGAGGCCATTCGTGTTTTTTACAAAGACTTTAAGATTTACAATCACACGAACAGCAACAGTCTCGAGTTTCAGTCTTTTTGAACGTTGTGATTCCTTTATTTTTGATGAAAACGCAATTTAGGGCTATGTCACAAGGTTCTCCAATTTTATCAAAAAAATTCGAATTTTGCCGAACTTTACTCTCGTCAAACATGAACTTGAACTTTATCCATTATTTTTGCATGGGAAGTCTTGGACAGGATTTTGTATTATTTTTACAAATGTGTGAATATATCATAGTTACCTAAATATGAGGGGCATGGGAACAGGGGACGAGGGGCAGTGGGACGGGGTTTCCGGGACGTGAAAAAAATCCCAGATTTTGGGGACAGCATGGGGTGATGGGGACGGCTATTAAAAAATATATAAACTTTAATATTTGAATAGTTTAACTTTTTTCCATGAAATTTAGGGATTTAAACTGTATTTAATCTATTTTAGGTACTTTGAATATTATAATTTAGTGTTGTTGGTTAAAATAACAACTTTTTAAAAGTGAAAACATAAGAAAACATTTAAAGATTTTTAAAAATTATATAAAAAGTCCCCAAGTCCCTAAAACATTCAAGACGTCACAAAACTCTAGGGGACACGTCCCCACGTAACACTGGTATATATATATATAATGACTGAAAGTAGCAAACAAAAAGCTCTCCACTCTATCCTGACATATTTATGCATTTTTTTTTAAAAAATGATAGAAAAAAATTGTTCAAACTTTAAGACGTTTTTTCTCGAACGTTATCCCTTGGCGAGCATGAACCAAACTTTATGCTCATAACCTCGTGACTTAGATTTAGGGTATGGTTACACTGCTAGGGCACAATTTCTGCTGTGTTTTATGAAGAATTTAATGGCATTTTGAAGTGCTAGGGCATGAAAATAAGAAGTCGCCATTTTTATAGGATTCTTGAGGACTCTTCATGCAATACTGGAAATGCATTTGATTTTTGTATTTGTTATATTTTGTGACAAAGTTGTGCATTCTCATAAGGTGATATCCTATAATCCACATGACTTTGGAATGTCAAGAGACTGGCTCATATGTATTAGATCTGAAACATCAGCCCCTTGTTTCAATTCAGTTATATCGTTAACAAAGGCATTTATGAAGGGGTTAGCATGGCTTTCATGCCAATTGTTTTCCAAAAATCAATGGCAGCACTGAACCAGCTGCTAATTTAAAAATGCTGCCAGCTTGCTGTAATAATCTATACAAAAAAACATGATTCCTTGACTGTATTAAACAAGAGATGCGCGTATACAGTAACACGGTAACACCCATAGCATTTCTGCCATAAGCTTTTGCTATGGTGTTCATCTGGCATTGTCTGGTCTAAATGAGAAAATGCCAACACATATAAGATTGTTATTTTCATCAGCTCAATATAAGTGCTATATATATTTTTTTTAAAACAAAGAAATCATAATGTGGAGCACAAGAATAAACAAAATAAAGAGGAGAAGAATACTAAACAAAAACATTCCATAGTGACAAATTGCATTAGCTGCTGTTTTAAACAATTATTTATAACATTAAATTAACAAAACTAACAATGGATTTTTGCATTAGCTACTGATTAGCAGGTTTTGTTTCAACATCTGCTCTGTTGGAGTCCAAAATTTGGGTCCTACAAGGGGACGTACAAGGGTTACTATTTCTCTCATTTAAAATTGATGCAGTATTTGAAACGTACTGTAGAGGAATAACAGATATAGGTGTATTGTCAGCTATATCCATGGATTCCATTTCTGTGCCTGCATGTTGATTATTAGGATCCATAAAGTCACTACCTTTTGCCACTTGTAGCATATCAAGACAATTTTTACTTGATGGAGAATCCTCTATTTTCTGTGGATCTTGACCATACCCGATGGGTAATGACCTTTTGGAAGCATGCAGTGCTTGCAATCGAAAATCTGTTTCTGGTCGCCGACAAACTTTTCTCAGAGGTACCACTTCCTGTAATTTAAATCAAAAGTTCTTGTTCAGTTTTGTCAAGATCCTTGCAGAAAGGCAAAAATGACATATCCTCTTAGAACATCAACACACTTCAACAGAGTAACAACACCAATTAATCGATTTACTCGCCCTCTTAGAATCACAACTAGCAAATTTTAAACCACTAATCTTGAGATATATTGTGGGCAATCTTTCCTAATCATGCCAATTACAAATAATTATTTATAATTTATATACATCTTAGCATTGGAGTGTTTGATTCTACATTCAGGTTTTAAAATATCTAATTGTTTGTTCTAATAGTTAGTTATTGGCAAACCTACGCACACCGAATTGATGTCATTAGCAATCAAAAAAATTAGATGACTCAATTCAGGATTGGTCGCATTCTTGGTATTAATACTTTCTAGATGACAGCGGATGGTCATATATGTGTTCCAAGTTCCGACCATTCATCTGAGCTATGAAATGTAAAAGAAACGATCGTGCCAAGGTTGCATGATGTGATAACCAACTGTTCTTCAGTAGGTATTTCTCACAAGGCAATAGTATGTGTGACACTTCTGTTAATTGTTTGCATGCTTTCAAAATAACTACAAATAGAAAAGAAGAATCTCAAGACACAGCACAAAGACCTTCATGAGCCAAAAAATAACAGCATATTTCTCATAAATATACAAAGTCAAACAATAGGGTTGCTGATGGTGATGCAGGAGCATCAAGTGCTAAAGCACAATAAGGTCATATAAGACCATTAGAATGTTATCCTAGGTGTTTTAAGGTTAAATATGTTGTAAGAGTTTGAATGTGTTCTTGTACAAGTTAAATAAGTGCTTGTAAAGGGGTAATAACTAATATAACCTAAATAAGGTCTTTTAAATGCCATGTCACCATGTGGAAAAGTCTATGCACGAGTTTTCAGGTGTATTAGAGTGATATCCATCACTATTCTAGGATTAGAATGTTGTTGAGTCAGTTTAGGAGCTTGTTAAGACCCTATACTTAGCTAATGAACACCTATTCATAGGTGATTCAAGGTAACGGAGGAAAGACAAGTTTTAGAAGTTGGATAATGAATAATTAAGCATGTATGAGGATTTGAAGTAAGAGATATACCTCTGTTTGAAGAAAGTTGCATGTTTTCAATGGACTGTGATGTAGACTGTGTGAAACAGTGACGTTAAAACCCTCAGTCTTATTTATTTGCATCATTTCTCTTGACTGTTAGCTTGGAGAGGATCTACAGGCATCAAGTAATGCATGCATGATTTTTGTAAGTTTTGAAATTGCTCGATTTGATTGTTATTGTAAAATGTCCACTCTCGGGCTCAATCTAGGGCACCGTATATCTTTTGATTGACTGGATGGAATTGGTTAAAACTTTCACATAATCTCTGCCTTGATACAACCTATCAATCACCCAGATTTCATTGTTATTGGTTTGGTATAGCAAAAGCTCTCGTGAACAGTCTTCTTGAGCAAAACAGGGAATGCACAGTGACAGGTATGGACTGATAAAAGGCTGAATTGTCTTTAAGGGTTGAATGATATGACCCTAGATTGTTAAGGGAAGATGGAAACAGGCGTATTTGATATGTTTGCATGATCTTAGGGTGTAGTAAATAATGATAATGCCTTCATTTTGAATATGACCTGACCGTACAGTGGAAGGACTGTGTTTAGAGCACTCTAAAGACTATGCCAAAAGGTAAATTGGCCAAATTTGTTATAAAACAGGCATATAGAAGATCATAGACACCTTTATCAGGGTGATAAAAGTCTACAACACATGAAATCATGCCTTGGAAACCTTCAAGTTGCATTTTGAGCATTGGTTTGGGCAAACTAGACTCTTGAGAATCCGAGGGGGCAGAGTTTAAGCATACATAATTGGAGATCATTGCTCAAGTAGTCATAAAGGAGCCTAAAGCTGTAGTTTGGTGTCTTGAACATGTTCAACAGGTACAAGAGGTCTTGTGACTCCATGATGAGGAAGGAATCCATTTGAGGTAAGAAGTAACTAAGAGACATCAAGAGGTATGGTGGCTAAAGACCTTATAAGCGGATTTGTAGCTTGGAATGGTATTGTAGGTGAATATAGGGGCCTTGCACATTTATTATACATTGACTCAGTGATCACAAAGTGATCACCTCTGATCAGTTGAGTAAAGAAAGCCCTTCTAGTTGTTGTCTCCATATATGAGCATGTATTAGGTCTCAGTGGACCTCAAGGAGTTTGAGGCATACAAATAGTACTATAGACCTAGAGAGTTACAAGCATAGGTGCATGGACCTCAGTTAGTGATCCTCAAACAGGGGTTGGTGTCATTAGAGCAAGTTTAAGCTCTTGGTAATGTGAAACGAACTTGGTGAATGGTAAGTCTACAAACAAAGAAACTTGGTAAAGTTCAAGTTAAGTAAGAACCCCTGCACCAGATGGTAAATTGTTTCTATAGAAGCTGAAACCAAGATACCAAATATGAAGGTAAGGCACACTTTGAAGTGGAACTGGAAACTGAAATGGAAGATAGTCCCCAAACCTGAATATGAATTTTCTGGCACCTACAGCTTGTCTGTAACATTAAGGGATTTCAATTCTATAATGTGAGGATAATCATGTTTCGTACCAGCCCAAGAGCAACTAGATCAGTTCCTATAAAGTTTTGGTGGAAATAAAGAATTGTTTGGTAGCAATACGCGAAATGCCTGAAAATTTAAAGAGCGGGCTTTATTGAAAAACATGGCCTTGTCTTCTCACAAACGTGTCTCAAGGCTTTGGTAACAACAGTAGGACGGGATAGATGAAAAGGTAAAGTGGAGCTTTCCAAAAGGAAATTTTGGGACTGTTAAAGTTGTAAGCTTGGTGAAACAAAAGAGATGATGCAGCATTATTTGAGGCAAGTAAATTAACGGGGTATGCATTGTGAGGCCATATTCCTATCTCTTGGACACATTACAAAGTGCAACCAAATACAATTATACATAAAAATGTTTATTGCACAACATAACCAATTAAGTTCTAAGAGGTAAAGATATAAACGCAAACCTACTACACTCATGGTGAGGACTAGAGTATGACCATTACCAAACTTATTGTGGGAATCTTCCGTGGATACAATTTGGCATTTGTCCGCAATATCTTGTTGGGGACCAGGCACACTAATCAAATGCTCCAGCCAAGCCCTTTATATCATTCCTAATAAATACAATATCATGGACGGAGTTCTTAAGAGTTAAGAACCTTGGACTGCATCTGGCATGTGCTGAGCAAACCCACCACAGCCTAGATGAAAGAGCTGCACAGGGTGTCTAAGGACTTGCAGGATCAATATAGCTCACAATAATGAGCGGGGTATGTCAACATCCTCTCTACTTTCAGCACAAGGCATTACCATTAAAGTATTTATGCAGAATATACCCAGGATTGTTTGATATATTTCATACAGCAATTATACAGCTGTTAGTTGTTAACTGTCTTAACTATATTGTAACTCCCTTCTTTCATAATAAAATGACAGACACGTACATATCTCCACGTGCCTTCCAGTATCTCTTCATTCTCTCTCTCATCTTCTAACATTGGTATCAGAATCATTGCTACTCGATGTGACCGTAATTTGAGGAAGCTCTGAAAGAAGATACGGACTGCGAGAAGGAAGATTGAATTCACAAGTTGCAGAGACATTAAAGGAGAATCATGTCAGGAGGAAGGAATAATTCCATCTGAGAAACGAACTTCATTTGCGGAGTTCATGAACATTGCTGCAACAAGGAAAAATGCATGAGAGTGATAGAGTAAAAATTTCCTGAGTACATGGGCACAATTCGCAATCAGGAGGAAACATCATTTGCAATGAGTGATGAGGTAGAAGTTGGACTTCAACTTTGTGGGTGTGTTAGGGCACAACTGAGACAGAAACGAACTCATTTTGCTGTCAAGGGCACGTTTTTCTGTTTTGAGGTATATCCATTCGCTATTTCAAGGGCTACATAAAGACAGATCGCGGTTTGCTGTTTCCAAGGACATATGTGAAGCTTAGGTAAGATTTGTTGTTTCAAAGTACAAATGTGAGGCTCAAGAAAGAAAATCACGATTTTTCTGAGCATGAGCAGAAGGACATTTCATTAATTTCAAGACATGATGCTTCTGACATACATCTAGGGCATGGGAATTTGTGCCTGGCAATTACTGTGAGATAGTGTTGGGAGGCATTTCTAGCTGTTTGCACTCATCAATTTGTTGTGAAAATTTTGTTTACAATGATTTCCACATCATAAACATTCAGACTATAGACTATATATATATTTCTGTGTTGCATTGATTTGCAGACTAGAAAACAAATATTCTGTGAAAAATGGTCAATATTCAGATTCTTGTTCTACTAGAGGCGCAGACATTGACTGGCCCGAATTTTCAATGTCTAGAGTCACAAAATTCTGACAATCACATGGTATCGGAACTGCAATAAAATCATCCTTGGTGCTGAAAGAAGATCTGTTGCAGATTTTGCAAATTACAACAAGCATCATAAGGAGGCATTTTTGACATTTGTTATTGAAGTTGTCTATGTCAGATGATTTGATACCTGAGGTTAGGGACGCCGCTAAGCCAAGTGATCTATGGACCAGTATAAAAAACAATTATCTGACTTCAAAGAAAAAGTTAGTGTTGTACCTACAGCATTTGTTGTTCTCAGAAAAGATGCATGAGGGTAGGTCCCTGTCAAAACACCTCTTCAGATGAAAAATCTCTGAAACCAGCTCAATTCCAACAACAAAAAGGTGGATGATGACGATTCTTGTTGCCCTTGTTTTGAACAGTTTGACGCCCTCATATGAGTCCTTTGTGGAAGCTTTACACTTGATGGATGAAATCTAGACTCTGATTTTTATCAAGTTCCTATTTGTTGCAAAAGGAACAGAAATAGACAAAGATGCATGAGTCCAGTTTTGGACAAAATGAGGGTGAAATTGCCGCTCAATTAAAGGGGAAGTGAAAACATAACCATGAAGGATCATCTTCCAAATACCAAGTGCTACTACTCTCATAAAGTTGGGCATGTCAAGAAGCATTGCCAAAATCGACAATATGTCCTTTCTCATGATAAGAGGAAAGGGGACAGGCACACACGGCAACAATTGAAATTGAACAAGAATCTTAAGATTATGCTCTCATGGCATGCTTGGATGAAAGTACTACCAAATGCTAGTTCTTTGACTTGGAGCATCCAAACACTTACACGTGTCAAAAGAACTAGTATGTAAACTTTCATGCCAGTACAAGTTTTTTTGATACAATTCCATTGGGTGATGGAATATCACATGCAATAGAAGGGATAGGGGATATCCACATCATATTGAATAATGCTACAAAATTCATAGTCATTAATGTTAGATATTTCCCTAAAATGAATAAGAATCTCTTATTTATTACTTAACTGAAAGTTCCAACACTTTTGTAAACTTCTCTGGTAAGAAATGTATAGTGTATGATGTAAAACAGAACAAAGTCATAGCCCTACACATTGGGCAAGGTGGCTTGTATAGGCTTGTTGACCTTGCCACAATCAACTTACATGCATTAGTTGTGGAGGGTAATGCCAACATTTAATGGCACGAGAGATTTGGACACCTCAACCTTTTGTACATAGCCAAACTCAGCAAAGCCAACAGAGTTCTTAGTTTGCCAAATATTTAAGAAAAACAAGATATGCATGCAAGGTGTTTCGCTGGCAAGCAAAAGCAGATGCCATTTCCAACTAAGATGCTTGGAGGGCAAAGGGGCTCTTAGATATTGTTCATGTAGATTTTGCAAGCCATTCTGGAAATCACCTACAGATATAGGTGCAAGGTATTTTTGGTTGCCAGTGGATAATTTCTCTGGGAAGATGTGGGTCTACTTCTTGAAAAAAAAAATCTGATTGTTTTTCCTTCTATGAAAAGTCCAAGGTGTTGGTGGAAAACCAATCAAGGAGACGGGTCAAAACACTGAGATCCGATAATGGGGGCAAATTCACTTCCAAGCACTTCAAGGATTATTGCAGCATGAAGGGCATTCGTCATCAGTTGACAACCCGTATACCCCACAATAGAATGGGGTGGTTGAGAGGCTAAATAGAACTATCATGGAGATGGCTCAATGTATGATGCATAGTAGAGGAGTTTTGTAAAAATATTGTGAAAAAGCAGTAAACACATCATTACATGTCCTAAATGAAGTTCTTGCAAATCTTTGTAGAATGTCACACTTGAGAAAGCTTGTTCCATAATCAAACCAAAGGCAACAATTTTTTGTGTTTTTGGTTTAGCTGCATATACTTTGGTTCTTGATAGAAAAAGGAGTAAACTAGATTCTTAAGTACAAGAATTTTTTTGTTGGCCATGGCAACCAATCCAAGGCCTATAAACTCTTATTGATGTTTCCACTAACAAGGTCATTGTCGGTCACGATTTTGATGTGAAGGAAACAAAATCTTTCTTTGTTCACAATCAGAAAATAGGCATTGATAGTGTTGCAGTTCCCTTGAAAGATGATGAATCTAGTTCATCTAGTGTACTCCATTACAACAACCTGTGACACCCATGGTTGATATCTCTAATACACTGGCCTATAAGAGGTGCCATTCTTCCTTCCATACTATAAGCAAATAGACTATCGATGTTTGCATCGTCAAAGAAACGTTATATTTTTGCATATACCACACTCTAACCTTTTGACATACCCTCCAAAAGGTGCCCACCACAATTCCCACACAGAGCTTTTGGCATACTCTCCTTCAAGTAAAATACACTATGTGAAAGTTGATTAACAAACTTGGGTCTTCATGTGAATTCTCTTTATGCCATCCTTAATTGACCCCTTATTCAAGTCCCTTCTCCTCCATCTTCTATTTTACTTCTCCAATGGGCGTTAGGAGGGTTATCTAAAATATAGGTGCTAGTAAAGTAGTGGATTGTGTTGGTTTAACATTAAGTTTCTCAAATATGGTACACATTCACTTATTCCTCCCATTGAAAGCTCATTTAACGACCTTATTTTCTCGGGCTTTCTTCCTTTTTGGTGGCAAAACATTACTCACCCCATCCATAAAATCAAGGGACAACTCAAACCCACGTAACCACAAGACCGTCTTAACTTGGAACACATTTTCCAAACTCTATGCCATGGTTTTGGGCACGCAACTTTCCAAGTGATTGTAATGCGGTATGTTCAAAGCAAGGGGGCAATCAAAGCTTTAAGAGATATCTCTAAAATATTGATCACATATTTCTCCTCAAGCCATCGTTGAGATGGCTCCTTAACAATCTTAGAAATACTTTTGTTGCTTTGTGGACCTTAGAAAGGACTTCGATTTTATACACAAGAACCTATAGTTCCAAAGGTTATGTGTAATAGGTATCTCAAAGTTCTTTATTATTGCCATCAAGAGGCTCTATGAGAAAATAGTTGGCCAGTTTTGGAGCACCCGTGGACTCGAACTTTGAAAAAAAAAACAAAGGTTCTATGAGTCACTTTTCCTACAAAGACAAGTCATTAGAGATCATGGTGACTTGTACCTCTTTGGGGGTTCAACTTTATAAGTACATCTCTAAATCCAAAGCCTATCTCTTAGTTACAATTTTATAAGGGTTAATCCTCCCTCTTTTTCAACAAATGTCAATACTTTGGGATACATTTCTAGGATTTTCCTTCAGAGGCATGTCTCTTTAACATAATCATTAGACAAGTCTCATATGGAAGAGGGGTTTGGGCCCTAGTTTACTGCATGTGTAAACTAACATCCTCTAGCATATGACCTATTGCAAACAAATGGTCCCTTAGTGCATTGCCCAAGCTGATGTTGAACCTAGCCTCTTCGTCTAAAGAGTGTATTCAAGTTTATTTTATCTTTAGAAACTCGGATCCTTTGTGATTCAACTTCAAGTAGGGACATGCCCATATTTATCTGTGTTATATGTAGTGTGTTTACTCTTTAGGTCTCCCCAGATGACAATAATGTTTGTATTTTGTCATTGGTTCGCTTCTCCAATCTATTGCCATCTCCACTGACCAACTTCCTCTTGTCAATAGAGCTATTAGAGAAGATGTCTAGGGCAATGTCTTTGTGTTCTAAGAAGTGAGTTTCATCTTTTGGTCTCCCTAAATGACGACAATGTTGGTATTTTGACATTGGTTTGCTTCTCCAATCTATTGCCACCTCCATGGACCAACTTCCTCTTGTCAATAGAGTTAAAAAGTCTACAACAATAAATTCAAGTCAAGGATCCCTCCCTCCCGTCCTTTCATCCCTAAAATGACATTTTATGTTGAATATTTTTTGCAAATTGTACAACAACGATTCATAACCACCTTTGGCATCATTTTGTACCATGGCATTAGAAACACCCTTGACCGACTAGGGGTATGTTCTCAACGGTTACAAGTCAAGATAGATCAACATGTTCAGGGAAGCAAAAGGATCTCTTATGTATTCTCTCTCTAGAAAGTGGAATGAAGATCATTTTTTTTTGGTGCCATGTCTATTACAAGATCTCAAGGAGATATCACAACTTGCATCGAGACCCAGGAGTATCCCTAGCTTTTTTTTGTTATCGCCTAAGTTTCAAAGTTCAAGTTCACATACAGCAAAGATAAATTTCGGTTCAAGTTCGCCAATAGTTAGAAAAAAGACGCCTTTTAGTTCAAACAAAAGAATTATTTGTTTCATTTTTATTTTATTTGAAAAATGCGTAAATATTTCATAAAGACAAAGGAGAGATATTTTCGTTCTTAACTTTTAGTTGGTATATGTATATATACACACTTTTTATAAAATAATGCTAAAAACATGTAAAAAACTTCCCATGTAAGAATAATGGATAAAGTTTGAGTACATGTTCAATGAGGAAAAAGTTCGGCAAAGTTCTAACTTTTTCGATAAAAAATCAACAGAGTTCAAACTTTTTTGATAGTTCAACGATGTTTGAACTTTTTCAATAACGTTTGGTGAAGTTTGAACTTTTTCGATAAAGTCCGGCATATCTTGTTACATAGGTTATTGCAATCAAAGGTACTTAGCTCTTTACCTACATGAATTCAGTAGTTTTAGGTGGCCAACTCTATAGGGAACTCCTAGAACCACCAAATTGATTACTTCCTTTCATCTATTACATTTGTGGGAGGTGTTAAGCACTTGTTGGACATTATAGTTATTCACTATGATGCTATAATAATGAGATGGCATCCTCCTTCATGTGCAAGCACCAAGACACCTTAGTCATTTGACTCATGCTAGGTGTGGAGGTTTAGCTGCTCTTTGATATAGAGCATCAATTATTCCCCCTCATTCTCATTCCAAACTACACAAAAAATGAGCATTACTATTTTTTTATGGGAGGATTGTTGTTTGTGGATGCAAGGAGAGGCCTAGGGAGTACCTTGCTTCCTACCAAGATGGACTACATCAGCCCTTCCATGGTGATTGATGAGGATCTATCAACCATTCTCTTGGCTCTAATGGTTATTACTTTTGGCAATGGGCCTTCCTTTCTTGCAGTTATTTGTATTATAATCTTTATTTATATTGACTTGCCTAGGGTTTATCTGTTTTAGATTTATCCTCGTCTTGTTAGGTTCTTCTATTGCTTTAGTTTTAGATACTTATCTTTGGCAGTTATAGTTCTTTCTAGTGCCCCTATTTTCTAGTGTAACTTCTTGTACTTTTGAGTCCCTGCTTTGAATACTTATGGGCATTAGTACGATTTCTTTCTTTCTTTCTTTCAAGGTTCATTGAGGATGAACAACCCTTGCAACTTTCACACACCTCCTATATTGTGTAAGGCCAGTTGGGATATAGTTCACAAGCGTAGCATGCAACTCCTTGGGATATCAAAGATATCAAATAATACAAAGGTGTATTACTACTAATAGTTCTCCGCATTTGCAAGCAAGTAATTTGTACAAAACTGGATGAATATAACAATGTGGAATATAAGGTTCTTTCTTTCAAGATGAAAAAAACTTACGATCTACCTTATTATGGCACAATACATTAAACATTTTAGCCTCTACATTAGAGAGCCATATGCTTGCAAATGCCAATTCTTGGCAAGGATACACTTGGATCATTCATTTGCATCATATTTTTTTATTTCAAAATTAATTCCCTCATAGTTGGACATAGTCAGCCTCTAGATGTTGATGTTACTCCATGTTCAGGATTTCTTATTTAATCACCATGGCCATATACCAACACTCCAGTAGAAACATTCAAACCGATAACTACATCCCATAGAGCTAACTGCAACCATATTACAAATCTTTTCCTCCTTACACTAGATAGCTTGGACTCCAATGTTAGGAGAGAGACCTCAAATACTTCGGCTACTTCCTAAACTTTCCAAGCAACTTTACTTGAGTTTTGTCATCAATCAGGTAAGAGCGCCCCATCTATATCAATTACCTAGGGAAAATGTTTTTAGACAAGGTTTGTGTCACTATATAGTAGCTGATGAGGAGGGTACTGTTCCCTAATGATCCAAGTTTGTACTACAGCATTTTTTACTTCACTCTACATCATATTACTCTTAAGCAAGAAACTTAGACTGGGAATGCATCATGTATGCCCTTTGTGTTATACATGATTATGTCAATTATGGAGTCATGAATGTTGATCCTTTTTTGTCAACTGTTTGACTCCTTTTTTTAGTGTGGCCATCATGAGATGGTCCCTTTCTAATCTGCCTCTTAATGGTTTAATCCCTAAATGGAAAAGCAATGTGAAGTGCATCTTACTTCTTTTACAAGTCAGTGCAGTTAAGCTTTGTAAATGCAAAGGCACTTTAACGAGAGAAACCCGTGCTCTTTATTTTGATTGGTGGGATACATAACAAAGTTTCTCCGATTTGGATGTTACTACAAGGATTCTACATGAAATAGTTCAGAGCTTATGAAAATCCCTCTGCCATTTGTTTGGGGCTATATTTTCAATCTCTGATTGTGTTTTGTATAGGATCAGTCTGCATTGCTAAGAATACATACATACATATGTGTGTGTGTGTATTATTTTTATTAATGAGCAAAAAAATCTCACTTCTAAATATATTTCTTTATGAATTTGAAATATCACATTTCTCAGCCTACAGGAGCTTAGCAACTGGTTTCTTTTCCTTGCTTCAAAGAAGATACCAAAAATTTTGATCCATCAGAAGCTGACTTTAAGTCTCATTTGTTACTACTAGCATATGCACTGGAGTCTAAAAAGTGCCGGTTTTAAGTTTAACTAAATTCTGCACAAATGCTCCCTTCGAATTGAATGATACATATACCTCAGACTGATCGTGATCATATTGAACCAAAAATCGGCACCTACACCCCCGTATATCATGCTGCTTTCTCTGGACATCCAGGACATGAGCATCATAGTAAAGTGCTTGTGTTTTTCCTTCCTGAACAAGCATAGAGAGACACGATGTAAATATCTCAGGTACAAATTTCAGGACAGTAATTCTAGAGGTACTTGAGAAAGTTTAGAAAGTCCCCGACAAACTCAAGATAAAACATGAAATTTTGAAAAGAACTTGATCTTTATTGCAGTATTGTAACCTGAAAGCAAAGTATGAGGTCCCCAGGCAAAACTGCTATGCATTCCGAAACTTCGCATGGAAGAGAACGACGACGAACAGATCTTCTTACATTGACCCATTCATCTTCCTCTGCTCCAAACCCTGCAAATCTAACTTGAACTTCCTGAAATACATTCAAAAGCATCTTTAGAACTCAAAACATTCGATTTTAAGTGCGAATTAAAAAAAAAATCATTCTGCTTTTATCTCTTTTAGTTTTTGTCTCTTCTATTCTAACTATCATGGAAGATCGAATTTTCAACATAGTAAATTCACACTAAATTAGATACATAAAATGCTCCAGAACAAAACCCTTTTTCTTGCATTTAAAAATTGACAAGAAGGTAAATCATAACATGTCTATTCCATTGGTAATAAACATTTCAATTTTCATTTTAAACAAAAATTTGTAATTTTCGAAGGAGTGGATTGAGAAATTGAATAAGCTATTTTGTAGGCTATAGTTCAAAGATCTCACTTCATCCACAGAAATACGACAAAAATCAACTTTATGTACAAAATACCTATTGGGCCACCATGCATTAGCACCTATATCCTGTTCTTATCCATAAAAAATTAAATAGCAATATAAGCTAGCAATTTGATTCACTACAGGCAGATAACTAGGGCTGTAAATATGCATGTGATGCATGTCAATGTTGGGCAACACAATGTCTGGTTTTATTTGAAGAAATGCATCTTATGGTACACCAAAGAACATGATAAAAAGTCAGAACAATACATGCAAGCAACTAAGTAAAATTGGTGTTCAGGAAAAATCCATTATGCATAAATGATTAATTGCAACGTAATTTTATTGATTGTGAAAGAAGTTGCATCATAGATAATTGTTACACAGTACATACAAATTATCAGCATAGTTCTTCTACGTGACTCAACTAACATGTAACCATCTAACTATTCAACCAACTACCCAACCTAAGAACTTAAATAGCATGCGTGAATACCCACGAACAACTATCAACTTATTAACATAAGCTGATATTGACTAATATACTAACATGCTACTAAAATTCTAACTCTAAATTTCTAACAAAGAAAGGGGTGTCTCATAAATGAGAAGCATACCTGAACACTTTATTAAGAAACTAAATTAACTTTGGATCATAACACTTGGCTATTCCAAGCCCTGTAAATGCATGAAAGTCTTGCACCATTTTTGATGAAATTGTCTCTATCATTGTGAGAACGATGAACCCCCCTTGCATAGCTTTCATCATCAAGCACTACTACAATCTAACTAGCAAATCAGCCATCACAAGGACCAACCATGCAAGTTCTCTGATCTGTTGTTATCCAATAGCATCAATATCACAATTTAAGACTATCTAGCTTCACCCAATACTACATGCAACGCTGTTCCCTAGCATTGCCATCTAAATACACATCTTTTTTTGGTTGTCCAGAGGAAAAAAAAGGAACAGCATATTATTAACAAACATTATGATGCATCCTTGCAGTTGTTCCAAAAAAGCAGCAACAGATCCATATCAAACATGGAACATAAATGGCCTGTGTTACAGAAATAATAATACATTAACAGTCATTTTATAAACTTTTCGTTTGTCCATGCAAAATATTCCTGAAAACATATAATATGAAACAGATTTCACACTAGAAACAGTTCTCATACAATTTCCAACGCATCAGTTCAACCTGTAACTCTTGGGTTGAACTGTGAAAAAAATTGCGAAAAGCATTTCTAAGCCTTGGATCCATCATTAAGAACTTACTGTCACCTAAGTGCTAAGTTCCGTAAGTTTTATTTGGGCCTCCATTATTGCAGATGAGATATACTTTGCATCCATTTTATCTTCTTTGTTTTCTTATACATGTTTACGTTGGAGATAACTAGCACACTGCATTTCATGTTTCCACACAACATACTTCTGCAGTCGCAATGGCTGCTGTCCACATCTTATGGATGCAAATAATTTTTCTTCTTCTTTCTTTCCTAGACCAAATACATTATATGTATGATACTTATTAGGTCAAAAACACATACATGATTTTAGGAAAAACCCAAACTGTGGCATAAACAACAAGGGTTTCCAGCATCATCATCAGATAAGTATCAAGGATTGAATAAAAAATATGTTTGAGCTATCTAGAAGGCTGTGGGGTCAACTCAAGTAGGGAGGATGATTTTCAGATTAAAGGTCTTGTTCTCGGGTATGTCCAGCCAACCAACAAACAGGACAAATGTAAATCACACATGGTTATCAAAGACGTTGTCAACTCAAAATTTAGGTGTAGGTTAGCCCGCATAAATCGGGGTTAGCCAGCCTCTCTGAAGCCGAAAAAGAAAACTGCCAAAATCAAAGCTCCTTCCCACAATTTTCAGATTTTTTAAATTGATTAGGTTAGGTAAGACTTCATTTCCCTCCCACTTTATTTTTAGATCCTCCTATTTATACTCCTAAACCTTAATTTTTCTTATATGATCACATCCATGCTACAGCCAAAACTGCAATCCTTCATCCAGCAACACAAGCAGGGATTTCTTTGATTGATGTTGAAATCCATGTTTTCATGCTTCTTCTCCGGCAATTGTTTTCTGTCACTTGGGTGCTGTGATTCTACACCATCTCAGAAGATATTAAAGTGGCCTATAGGTCACCTCCCATCCTGCAGAAGAGCTGCTTTCGCAGCCTTATATCTTTTGCCATCACCACTCTTCTTGGCTACTGTCTAGTCAAATACATTGGTTAGGTTTTGTTTGAGGACTTGTCTGACATCCATACAGAACTGCAGCACCTTGGTACCCTCATCACACGACTATCAGACTCTAGGATTCAGGTTCGTGGTCTACCATCCCTTGGGACATCTGAGGGTTTCTTATCAGTAGAATCACTCTTGGAGAGAGGATACCTCTCTCCAAAACCTAAAGCAGATTTCCTTTATTTCAGTTTTGCATTATTGCTGGGGTTTGATCACTAAGTTACCAAACTCAGCTTCGCTACACTAAAACTAGCAAGTTCAAGATGCTTGGTAGTGACTTACTCAGGGAGGATGTAAAGGCTCACCAACGTCTCATAAATAAACAAAAGAAAAAAAATTTGCATCTTTGTCATTTCAGCCCAATTTTGAACTGAACCTTAAGTCCTGGAGGACAGTTTTTGACAGCAAAAGACAGCCATTATCAGCAGGCCTCGTCATGAAAGCTAGAGCAGTTCCAATTTTTACCTACATGTATGATTTTCTCCAAAAATTTAATGTTGGGGGAACATTTTCTGCAGTGAACGGACATTTTAGACTTACATTTGTCTGATTTAGTAGTCAATTAACATTTTTTCCATAGTTACGCGGGGACGCGTCCCCCTCATTTTTGACACGTTTGGGACATCCCGAACGTCCTAGGGACGTAGCGACGTGGAGGAAACGTTTCCCCCACGTTTCCCACAGTGGATGCTTGATGGGAAACGTCCTGGGGACGTCTAAAGAGGCTAAGAAACGTCCTGGGGACACGGAAACGCGGGGGGGACGTGGGGGGGCATGGGAAACGTGGGGGGGACGTCCAGATGTCCCCACGTGGTCTGCCGCATTTTTCAATAAAAAAACAAAAAAACAACACTCTAAACTATTTTTTTTTAATTGTAAATCACTTATAATATAAAAACAACATTACTAACCTAACCCTAACCCTAAAAGTGCAATTTTATGTTATAAATTTACATTATGGGCTCATTTCATATTCACACCAAGCAAGAGCAAGAGCAAGAGCAAGAGTGAGAGCAAGAGCAAGAGCTATGAGCTTAATGATATGAATATCAGCTATTGTCACTTGATCAATCGTAATTTAGAATGGTTTAACTTTTATATTTTATAATATATTTGAAATTTCAGCTTGTCTCAAATTCAAAATTCAAATATGTATTATGAATTTTCAATTTATGACATTAACATATTGATATTATAGTATTAAGGAATGTATTTGATGTTTATGAGTTCAAGTTTCACCTTATTTAAATCTCAAATGGTTTTATCTTAGCTTATTTATATAATTTAGTCACTATATCTTTATATTTTAATATTTATATATTTTTTAATTAGCCATCCCCAAAATTTAGAAATTTTTTGCCATCCTGGAAACCCCGTCCCGCCATCCCCCCGTCTCAGGTAACTATGATTTTTTCTATTTAGAATTCAATTTAACAGTAATTGATATCTTTGAAGTTAATATCTTATAGACTTCAAAAATATAGAAGCCTTCTACGAATCCATGGCATAAATGGAATCTTTACAGAAGATTGCATTGTACAAATTGAAAAGTCAAAAGGAAAATATACAGTTGGGATCAAATTCTTCCACAAAAAATGAAGTTTTTCAGATCACATTTCATAGCTACAACCCTAGTTTTAACATGATCATCTATGCATGTGCCTTTCAGTATGGAGCAACTTTAGCCAGGAAGCAGAAAATATTCAGCAATTCCTTCAATTTTCTAGTTAACTGAGTGCATAAGATCACACACTAATAGCGTTATGAGAAGAAATCAGAAGGCAGATCGTGGCAAGGCTGAATATTTGGAGTGAGAAACTGGGGATGATGAAGCAAAGGATGTTGGGCAAAAGGTAGAGAAATGTGATGATGCTGATGCTGTAGTTCCACCACCAACCTTCAGAATCCCTCTATGTGCACAAAGATAAAAGTATATTGTAGATAATCTAGAGTCTCCACCTAGTGCAATCTCTCCATTGCAACCTCAGTTCCCATCATCTCGTTCCATTGAACTAAAAATGCATGCACTACAGCAGCCATCATGTATTTTGGTTTCTTGCATCTTATGGCTTATTCTGCTGGCCCTGTAATCACTCCAATTATTACAGCACCTGTCCTTGACCCACTGTCTGTGGGGACACTCTCAGTTAAGCTGAGTTGAGTTCTAAAAACACAAAAAGATGATAAATCATATTTTCTGTATGAAGCAGCCACATGTACCACACAAAAATTCTACTCATCTAATTATGAGCCCAAAACACAAAGGAATGAGACTCCGATCCCTAGCTTATTGAATTTATAGGAGAAAGCAACACTCTCATCATTTCCTCTGAACTCATACACTTTAACATCATCTAATTCCACTTAGAATGTCTCCATCCTCCATTTTTGCAGTATTAGTTGTCTTTGAAATACGGACTCTTCTTGCAAATAAGATAGCATTGTGTACCCAATTTTCACATAATTCTTTCATTTAATAGATTTGGAAGTCCATAAAATACAAAGTAATTTCAGTCGGGACTCAAAGTGATAGAAATAATAATAAATAAATTAAAAACATTATATCTCATAGAAATTTGCCAGCAAAACACTAGCCCAACCCAGGTAAATAATGTTTAGGTGTTCTCCTTTAAAAACCTAGACATATAATGTCATTCTTAGGTCTTTCCTTTCAGAAAAATCTTCTGCCACTGTTCTACCATATGTCTCCTATTCTCGTATAAGAAACAAAAACATCTGAACATGGAGGATTTAACATTCATTCATTCAAGAAGCCAACAAACATGCAAGTGAGACAGATATTTGACATACAGTCATTATATGTTATACTTACAGGATCATCAGGTTCCAACATTCTATGAGTTAGGAAACCAGCAACATCGTACCTGCAAGAGAAAATAAGAAAAGAGGAGAAGTGAGTCATAGAAGTCTATAAAATGATAAGGTGCTCCAAAAGCAAGAACAAGCATAAAGTAAATAGAGAGATAAAATTATACAAAATGCATTACAAAATGCATTTCGTTGCCTTCAAAAAATATTACAACTACAAGATCAGCTTACCACCTTGTCATTCAACCACTTGGGAGGCGGGAGGAAAATCAATATGCACACAGATATATCGATTACTTCAAATGATTAAGGTCCAATGAAACATGAGAAAACTCAAGCCAAACTGTTGAACATTGGACTCAAACCCAACTATGAGTTCACGCATATTGCTAGATGATATTTATATCCTCCCAAAATATCATTGATGCCAGATATTTTATAGCTTCTTTTACAATATTGTATTGAAACTACTATATCACTGAAGTAGAATTACAACCAAAGAACACAATATGGTGGGAAAAAGAAGATTACTGAAGCATATGACCAACCCACTTCAAGGCGGCAACCTCCACAACCTTACTATAAGAACACAATACTCAATATGATGATCCAATAGTAACCCTACCTCCTATATACACTCTACTTATGATATAGAGACAATCTAGGCCGACCCTACTACCAATATGAAGAATTAGAAATGATTATATGACTTAAGTAAAGGTTATGCAAGCCACAAATCAAGCACGCACATCCCAATTCATGCCCTAGGTTATGGGCATATGGTTCCCCTCCCCTTCAAACAAGCATTGTCCTCAACATTGATCATTTGTGGATGTTTATTTATGAAATCTTCATCCTCCCATGTCGCATCCTTTCTTGGCAGGTCCTTCCACTTGATAAGATACTCAATGATCACCCTCATATGAATCCTCTTGAATCGAGTCTAGATAAACGCTTCTAGTTCCAAGATGATTATTCCTTCTTCACTAAGCTCGGGTAACTTTATTCAAATCGGAATCTTCTGCCCAGAGTTACTGATCTTTTGCCTCGTTCCCTAGTTTGCAGAACTGCCATGCAGAAACGATACTATGAAAAATTTGATTTTCACCTTTGACCAAATGATTTTGATATGATGTCGGCCCCAAATAAAAAAGTATAGAGAACAAACCCCCACTGAATTTTCACAAACTTTTTGAAAACGTAAAGAAATCAAAATAATTCTACAAATTGCGACATGCAGGGTGAATTTATTAAAAACCCTAAACACGCAATAACACCCTACACAATGATCACCAAAACTGAATTTGGAATGTGGCTAGGCTTCCTTGAATAAATCCCCAACGTGCCTAAAAAAATCACAAAAAACTTCACAACCATTTGAGAGATAGAGGCAATTCTTCAAAATTAGGGTTTCAACGATTTTTGCCCAAATCAGAGCTTAGATACCATGTGTTCTATCTAATATCCCCATTTTCGAGCAGGTGACCTAGGAGGCCTTTCATTCGTTTTAGCCTTGGTCATGCCCAAGGGGCTAGTGACGTTGATGGTTATTGGGTATGGTTTGCCCCTTCATTTCACTTATATATTATGTTTTGATGTTGGACACGTACTTTGAGGCGACTTAAGTGAAATAAGGTTGCGTGATGCTCCCCTAAGGTACTTTATGTTATATTTTGTCGATGACTTAAGTGATGGGTGAATATATGGTACTTTATTTTCTATTTCTTCGTTGGGGGTAACTTAAGTGTACATTTTGGCATAGTGATGAATAAAGTAACTTAAGTTATTTTAATTAATTATGTGGTTTTTCCCCCAAGGAGGTCGATTAGAGTTCTTTTGGGCCCTTTGTTGCAATGAAGAAGTTATAAAAGGGAAGCACTTTGGGGAGAGTGGGCATTCATTCATACACTCACCTATTTTGATATTGGAGCGACTTGTTGTTTGCACTTTCTTTGCTTGTGGAGTAAGATCTCACACTAACCCTAGCTTCAGTGGTGAAAGATCCACACCTAGCTAGCAGAGCACTCTTCGGTGGTGAAAGATCCTCCCTAGTTTGTTATTTTGGAGCTTTATTTAAATTTTTGGATCAGATCTGAAGAGTAATCAGAAATTCAATTTCAGAGTAAGAGGACAACCTCTTCTTCATCAAGGGTTTTAGTTCAGATTTGGAACAAACTATTTTCTAGGGTTTAATCTACTCAGTTCTAAATTTGTAGCAGTGTTTTTTAGGGTTTCCAGGTATCCATTTTCAGATCTGGAGGTTGAGATCATTTCTATATATTTAGTAGATGTTATTTCTAGAAAATTAGATTTTTATTAGTCGTATTCACATAGTTATGAATTTTTGAAGTTTTTAGCAGTTTAGGGCTGTCTGAAAAATTACTGGCAGTTATATATTACTCAGAAAAGTCAAAAAAAGATTTTTGTAGTCTTTGTTTTCACCTTAGCAAGCTCTCTATAAAATTTTGTGTGATTTGGGTAAGTATTTTGCAAGATATCTATAGAATTTCAGTTCGCTGCCCTAGTTGGTTCATTTCCAAAAAATTCATAATATCATTTTCAGCAAATTTTTATTAAATTTTGTCAAATTTTAAGATTATCCCACAAGGGATATTTCAATGGTATCAGAGTCAGCTTTCCTCCAGCCTGTTGGGTAGCAAAAAGGTCAGAATATGGCAAATCAAAAATATCTCAATGTGGGTTTTATGAAGAAAATGTTCATCAACATGATGAAACAACAGGAAACCACTAACCTTTACTTGAGCCAGCTCACTCAAACTTTGAATCAGCAAATAGAGGTGATTGATGAGGATTCTTGTTGGAGTAAATACTGTCATTTCTAGATTATTGCATTATGAAGTTTGGTAGCAAGCCCAAGTGAGATCATCATATGCCAGTACCTGAATTACAAAAGAACTCATTTAAACAACCAATAACAACACCACATGAGGTAATTTCAGATGATGGAGATAATGTTGATCCAAATATGATTGAAGACCAAGTGAAAGAAGAAGCTTCTAGAGAAAAAGGTGTGACTTTTAATGAGCAAAATATTTGTGGCAAGAAGGAACAAACATGGCTGGTTGGTTGCAAAATTGAAAAAGATATTTCAGTCCAAAAGGCACCTATCAATCCTCCAAAGAATAAGTCCTTATCATATGGGATGGATTTACCAAGTAATAATGAACATAAATTTGTGAAAGGTGTTGATTCTTGTTCCATTTGTTCTCCATCTAAAATCATGAATCACAATAGGGATGGTGTTGTTTTGGAGGTTTCTAAATCAGTAATAGAAGGTGAACCTTTTGATGATATTCTTTATAAGGAGGTTAGTAGTAGCATGGATTTATTTCATCATTTTCATCCTATATCATTGCAGCAGTTTTATCGTGATGGTATTCAGCCTATTGTGGATAAGAATGCTAAGAATTCGGTACATCAAAGTCAAGACATCATGAAGACAAAGACTAATGATCTTATTTATGAGGAGATACAAGAGAAGCAAAGATGGAAGACCTTGCATGATACAAGGGTTCATGGGCATTATAAGGTATGGGATCTTGGTAATATGTTGCAATTGTCCAAAACTATCAATTCTGAATTTGAAAACTTTGTGAATGATTTCATAAGCAAAAGAAGGAATTCAAATGTGTCTTTTGGGATTACAAGTGTTAGCAAGCATGGTTTCTTCATTGGAGACTCCGGTGCAAAAAGAGAGAGTACCTCTCAAGGTACTAGCGTTGGTTTTCTAATTGTTAAAAAGGGTAAAAGAATATTTATTAATCATCTTCAACTTGTTGGACTATGTATAACAGCAGTCATAAAGAGAGGAGAAAATGCTTTATTAATAGAGCCCATGACTGATTTTCATACTAGCTACATGGTGGAACCCTTGGAAGGGTTAGTGGGGGCATTTGGTCCTCAAAGTGCTCAAAGAATCAAGGTGCAATCTGATGTTAAAAAAGAGTTGAATTCAAGGGGCATTCATGACTTTAGCATCCTAAGGTATGAGAATGGTTACCATTTTCCTAGTTTGTTGAGTTCTCCTATGTTGTTGCCATGTTTCTATCATTTGGGACAGCGTGTACATGCTTGGATGATTTAGGAAGACTATTTCATAATAATGTCTCAAGGTATGCTAGATGGGATCAACACATCTTCCATTCACATTGCTCTTGCTTCAGCTAATAAGCATATGTTGGCAAAGAAAATAATGCAGCAGCCCACGATATTGAAAGGACATGAGGTATGTGGTATATTTATTGTGGTTGAATTTGCTAGAGGTAAGGTTGTTTTTGGGATGCAATGGTTGCATGATGTTAAGGAAGACGATGATGCATGGGTTGAAAAATCAAAGAAGAATGAAGATGTTGATCCTATATCAAAAATTCTTAGTTGCAAAGGTATGACGAGCAGCCCTAATTATGCTATTTCAGATGTGTTGTCTCTCATGACAAGAATCAATGGGTACAACAAAAGGTATGAAGTTCTGTATGATAAAGTTTATGGATGCATGAGTTCTAATGTCGATTTCCCTTTCTCTTGAATTTATGATGAAATGAAAATATTGGGAAAGAGAATAAAGTATGATGAGGGAGCAACCATGTATATTCCCAACATAGAAGGAATTGATGAGTTATGTCCATGGAAAGACATGTCTTGCACAAAGGAGGTAGCTGATTTCTTTATTGTCATTAACAGATGTGAAGTACTTGAATGTGTTTGTACATTTGGGTTACTTGAAGTTGGAATCATTCATTGGACATATTGGTTTCCATCTTTTGGGAAACTTGCATTCATCTCTCATGTGGATAAACTGAAATTTTTTGAGGAAAATAAGGAAATTAGATTTCAAGGTATACAAGAGCAGATTGCAGAAGATGTGATTGGTGAAGAAGGAAGCATGTCGTTGCAACAGTTGAATTGTGAAGGAACTCAACCTCTTGTGGATCATGGTGAGATCACAAGGTATGAGACAAGTGGGATATTTGATGACTTTTTATTCTGACAGATTGTTGGCCGTAGACACAGAGCACACCATGATGACTTATGTGGAGAGTGAATCAGATGATGTTGAATTGGGGAGTGAGTTAGGTATGATGGAGACTTTGACTCTAGATGACAGAGTGAGTGGAGTCATGGATGTGGGTGTGTCTAGTAGTGTTGCACATGAGACAGTTACAGACATTGGGGTTACAGGTTCAGATCATCCGAGTTTATCATTATGTTGGTTATGTGAGGTTTCGGTGGACTGGAGATCTCATTTGCTTGTGGAGTACTCCAAGAATCGGACACACTTCGTGAGATTCTGGATGGTCACATACATGATGACAACTACAGATTGGAGGATGAGATGATCTTCTATCAAAGTAGATGATATTCATTGTTGAGGATGGAGATATTGCGACATGTGCATTGTTCTTCCGTGACTGGACACTTGAGCTTCGATGAGACCTACAGGTTCATATGGGAGAGGTTCAGATGGCATGGGTTGAGGGAGGATATCCTCAACTTTATACAGGGATGTACGGTTTGTCGTTATGAAAAATCGGAGCTTACAGGTTCATCATTTTCTGAGCTGACATGGGATAACACTCCTATGTATTTTACTGCTTCTATGCCAGGTGAGCACTTCACCCATGTGCTAGTCAGCAGAGGGACGAAGTTGACTCGGTTACTTGGTTATACAATAGGTTCACATTCATCACAGAAGGTGGACTATGTAGAGTTGATATTGTCCGTTGACTAGTTACTGGAGTCTTGGGATTTTCCCTCCACGGGACACATTGAGACGCATTATGAGCCTTGCTCTCACACAAGTGTGGGTCATGTGGGAGAGTTGGCACGCTTTGTGCTTATACAGGTTGTTTCACAGGTTGATCTAGAGGATGCCATAGGGTCCAAAGGGGACTTTCATACCCATGGATTGACTGGAGAGGCTGTGAGGGATCACATGATGACAACTTCACATTGGCAGGGACTGGACATTTGCAGTTTCAGTGTGGGTACCAGTGGAGAGTTGGTGTGGGCATCATACTACTTCAGGGGCAGCATTGTTCTCTACATAGCATCGAGAGCATGATGAGTGCATGAGGTGTCTTGGTTACTTCGGATCACACCAATCTTTGGTTGACTGCAAGGTGAGGTGGAGAAACTTACTTTGTGCTATTCAACTTCTCCAGCATTACAAGATAATGCTTGGGGTCAAGCATTTCTCGGGAGGGGAGGATTGTAATATCCCCATTTCCGAGCAGGTGGCCTAGGAGGCCTTTCATCTGTTTTAGCCTTGGTCATGCCCAAGGGGCTAGTGACGTTGATGGTTATTGGGTATGGTTTGCACCTTCATTTCACTTATATATTATGTTTTGACGTTGGACACGTACTTTGAGGCGACTTAAGTGAAATAAGGTTGTGAGATGCTCCCTTAAGGTATTTTATGTTATATTTAGTCAATGACTTAAGTGATGGGTGAATATATGGTACTTTATGTTCTAATTCTTCGTTGGGGTCACTTAAGGGGACATTTTGGCATGTGGGGAATAAAGTGACTTAAGTTATTTTATTATTATGTGGAAAAGACCCAAGGGGGTCGATTAGGGTTATTTTGGGCCCTTTGTTGCAATGAGAAGTTATAAAAGGAAGCGCTTGGGGAGAAGAGGCATTCATTCATACACTCACCTATTTTTATATTGGAGCAATTGTTGTTTGCACTTTCTTTGCTTGTGGAGTAAGATCCCATGGGAACCCTAGCTTCAATGGCGAAAGATCCACACCTAGCTAGCAGAGCACTCTTCGGTGGTGAAAGATCCTCCCTAGTTTGCTATTTTGGAGCTTTATTCAAATTTTTGGATCAGATCTGGAGGGTAATCAGAAATTCAGTTTCAAAGTAAGAGGACAACCCTTCTTCATCAAGGGTTTCAGTTCAGATTTGGAATAACTATTTTCTAGGCTTTTATCTACCTAGTTCCAGATTTGCAACAGTGTTTTTTAGGGTTTCTAGGTGTCCATTTTCAGATCGGGAGATTGGGATCATTTCTATATATTTAGTAGATGTTATTTCCAGAAAATCAGATTTTTATCAGTTGTATTCACATAGTTATGAATTTTTTAAGTTTTCGGCAGTTTAGGGCTTTCTGAAAATTATTGGCAATTATATATTACTCAGAAAAATCAAAAAATATTTTTCTAGTCTTTGTTTTCACCTTAGCAAGCTCTCTATGAAATTTCATGTGATTTGGGTAAGTATTTTGCAAGATATCTATAAATTTCAGTTTGCTGCCCTAGTTGGTTCATTTCTAGAAATTTCAGAATATCATTTGCTGCAAATTTTTATTAAATTTTGTCAAATTTCAAGATTATCCCACAAGGGATATTTCATTTTATATAATGAATTGGTATGACAGAGGTGAGACATTAAAATAAGGTGCACAATAATTGATGGAAATAAAAGAAGAATATTGAAGCATATGACCATGCCACTTTGAGGAGGCAACCTCCACAACCTTACAATAAGAACATAATACCCAATCTGATAATCTAAAACAAACCTGAACTCCATAGCTATAAGTTGTGTTACCTATGGAGACAAGTAGTGCCCACCGTACTACCAACATGAAGCATTAGAAATGATTATATGACATAATTAAAGATTGTGCTAACCACACACATGCCACTACATGCCCTAGGTTAAGGGTGTAGCATGGCAGTACTTATAATGTCTTTTTCAAGTCCTTGTTTTTTATTGTTTACATTATAAGTGCAGTTATATTCCTCATAAAGAGCGTCAATTTTTTCACCAAAATGCAGTCAAACTTTTCCTAAAAACCTAACTTTCAAAAAAAAAATCACTTCACTTCTATATTTATAATTGAACCAAAAATTATAGTCATACTAGTCCATTATAAATTAGTCCATGCAATTCAAAGCACAATTTGCAACTTTTACTGTTTAAGTCAATTTTTGTTGCTCAGAAGAGTCTGGTCACTATTTAATTTATTTTCCTGGAAATATCACTCCGTTAAGTTGGAAGGTTTCAAGTCTTCTTATTTTTGTAAATCAAATTATTCCATGAACTTATAAATGCAAAACCACATTCATAGAGTACAAAATTACAAAAACTTGTATGACGTCAGTAGTGATTTGATTTAGTCCTTAAGTATTCTCTTAAAATTCACATATCCATACTAGCAACAAGGACTGCATATCAAGGGTCTTAGAACAATTTTCAATAGCTAGGATAGTATCATTGTCATGTTCTCTACCGGACCTCCTGTTGCCAGGTCAAAACATCAGATGTTCATTCTTATGCTTGATGCCTTAGAAAGGCAGACTCTATCCCAAGACCTTACTAAATTTCAATATATAAATAATAAATGAGAGTGGTCTTCCAGGCCTTCTTGTCCCTATCCCAAGAGTTCTATGCATACACAAGTTGAAGTAGTCAAAGTCCCTCAAAGAACATCCAACTATAATTATATTAACGTTAGAAATACTGAGTAATAAATAAATACTAGAAAACTCTTGTTGGTTATTGGATAGATTTCCAAATCTTTCTTTTCAAAAAGCTAGTGAACACAGTTCTTCAAGCAAATAGACAGCTTTCTCAATGATTTAGATAATTTCCAGAAACAATTAAAGAGCATGCCAGCAAGTCATGAAATTCAAGCCCATAGCTATGCTGCATAATTTGTTATAGTGATTCTGTAATAAATGCATCAAATTCTTACCAAGCCATGTCTCTAGCAGATCTGGCCTCGAATTCCATTTTCGGACTGTCTGGAGCCTTCCTTCCTAAGCCTCACAAAAAATCCATAAAGATCAGGTTGATTTTGAAATATTTTGAACTGCACAGCAGACTTAACAGACGAGTTCAAGCAAAAAGCCTCAGAAACACATACGGCATATTAAAAAAAATCAACAAAAAAATTATATATAGGGTAGAGAAAACAAACATGAAAAGTACTTATTTTGGCAATTGCTCGTAATATCTCCATGAAGCTTACCAATTCGTTATAATTTAGAGAAAAGAACTATATATATATATTTGCTATAGTTTTGAATGCTTACAATTATCAGTAAGTGTATGTTACCATTTATTTTCACCATAGCAGCGCTGATATGTCTTAGCCTGAAATTGTGATCCAATTTCTTCCATCATTCTTTCAACAATGTCCATTAATCATTTGCACATGCAATTAAAAATATGCTTCCAGAATGGAACAATATACCAACCATGTGAAAAGATCCATACATACATGGCCTACATATACAAGGTATATTTCATTTAATGGAACTCTATGAAAGACAAACAAATGCAACAGATACTAGAAGTTAATTTTGAATCCAAAGTGTCTTTTGATCTTCCCATCCATGTCATGGGACTTTAATGGGTAATGTCTGAGAATATAACATGCCACATGCAAAGCATCCCTTTTGCAATACGGAAGATGTTCAAGTTTACCAAAAATGATCATATAGCTTTGAGTTTGAATGGGTTTTAAGTTTTAACTTAAAACTTTACATTACAAAGTTAACAATATTCTGAAATTACTGAAGCCTGGAGATGAACTTTGAAAAGGACTAAGTAACAGCTACAGGACTTGTTATTTGTAGAAAAAAGGACACAAAAGATAATTGTATATCAATGTAACAAACAATATATGTTTCCATATAACACACATATTCCGCTAATATCCCAAAGAATTGTGATATAATGATCAGCATCTGCTATTATACTGTAGGTTACAACCCTTGGGGATACTATGTAGTTGCATCTAAAACTGAATTGTGAACACATGCAACCATCAGTCAAGTAGAAATAATAGATGAACTTGAGTGATTTGCTTCCCTCATAAAACTGTAACCTTTCAGCCTTGTAGGTCTCTGTGTCCATGTTGCACTCTAGCAATCCTATACAATCATTGTGGCTCCAATGAAGAGCATCAGGAGTACATGTAGGTACTTCCTATTGAGGACTTGTTATTTGTAAAAAAAAGGACACAAAAGATAATTGTATATCAATGTAACAAACAATATATGTTTCCATATAACACACAAGTTCCACTAATATCCCAAAGAATTGTGATATAATGGATCAGCATCTACTATTAACTGTAGGTTACAGGCCCTTGGGGCTTACATGTAGTCGCAACTAAAACTGAATTGCAACACTATGCAACCATCAGTCTATGGAAATAATAAATGATTGAGTATATTTGCTTCCCTCATAAAACTGTAACCTTTCTTAATGTTGTAGGTCTCTGTGTCCATGCTGCACTCTAGCAATCCTATACAATCATTGTGGCTCCAATGAAGAGCATCAGGAGTACATGTAGGTACTTCCTGTTGAGGACTTGTTATTTGTAAAAAAAAGGACACGAAAGATAATTGTATATCAATGTAACAAACAATATATGTTTCCATATAGCACACAAGTTCCGCTAATATCCCAAAGAATTGTGATATAATGGATCAGCATCTACTATTAACTGTAGGTTACAGGCCCTTGGGCTTACATGTAGTCGCAACTAAAACTGAATTGCAACACTATGCAACCATCAGTCTATAGAAATAATAAATGATTGAGTATATTTGCTAACTGCTCATAAATTTCATGTAACCATCAAATTGTCAGGTTTCAAATGTGTCCATGCTGCACTAAAGAAATCCTTAGAAATCATTGTGGCTCCAATAAGAGCATCAGGAGTACATGCAGGTAATTCCTTAAAGAATTGTTATTTGTATCAAAAAAAGGTCACAAAAGATACATTGTATATCAATGTTCAAACAATAATGTTTCCCTATATTCACACAAGTTCCACTACATATCCCAAAGAATTGTGTATAATGGATCAGCATCTACTATTAACTGTAGGTTACAGGCCCTTGGGCTTACATGTAGTCGCAACTAAAACTGAATTGCAACACTATGCAACCATCAGTCTATAGAAATAATAAATGATTGAGTATATTTGCTTCCCTCATAAAACTGTAACCTTTCAACCTTGTAGGTCTCTGTGTCCATGCTGCACTCTAGCAATCCTATACAATCATTGTGGCTCCAATGAAGTGCATCAGGAGTACATGTAGGTACTTCCTATTTACAATGATGTAAATAATTACAAGTGAAGAGATAATTACAAGGGTGTTCTCATCATTTCTTCCCTGCTGAGAGGAAGTTGCCCCCAACTCCTAAATGAAAAGAGCAATCAACTCTGCAAAATGTGACTTAGAGAACCACTTACCTTGTGTCGACAGAGTGCCTTTCCATTGATAAGGTATGTAGTGGCTTTCATTTGCCGGTAGTGGCAAGTCAACAATATAAAGCAACTTTATGCAAGAGTCAACATAGCTTTAGATATCCTGGAACCAGTCAATCCTCTAAGGGAAATGTGATGAAAACGTCCTCCTCAAGGTTGATGACTTGCATAGCTTGAGATGGCTTATGTTGAACACAAGATGGATGCCAAGTTGAGCTAGAAGATCGAGATAAAGGTATCAGGCCAGACAGCTTAAAGAATAGTATAATACCTATATTTAATAAGCTTTAACTTGTGATGTGTAATGACAAATCTCACAATGCTTACCAAAGTATTATCCCAAACCCCGATTTGTTTATGCAAACTTGAAAAGAATTTGAGAACTGATTCAATGTCGATCATGGAGTGCCTTATAATTGGACTAAGTCTGTTGGGGAATATCCTATATTTCGGCGTAAACCTTGGTCAAATTCTGCAAACAAAAATAAGCTTTGTCTTGCTCCTTTTGTTGGTGGGATGAATATGTAATGTCCCCAATGGACATTATTTTACCCATAAATATCCCTTTAGGAATCCCAACTTAAAAATATGCAAAATACAGACAAATTGCAGCCAAACAGAAATCTGATTTTTGCAGAAAATTAAATCTAGGGCAGCGAACAGAAAATAATGGATAACTCCAAAAATACTTGCTCAAATCTCTTGAAATTTTAAATGGAGCTTGTTAATACAATAACAGATATTATAGAACTATTTTTGGAATTTTTTAGTCAATATAACGCTGCCAGAAAATTACAGCGTGCCTAAAACAGCTGGAAAACTTCTAAAATTCATATCTTCCCGATTACAAGTGCAAAAATTATGAAACTTGGGAAATAACATATATAAATATAGAAGATGACTTTCCAACCTTCAGATCTGAATTTGAGCCAACTGGAAACCCTCCAAAATTAGGGCTGCAATCTCCAAAACAAGTCGCCCCACTTTGGTAGATGACCAAAACCCTTTGCAAATGCTCTGTAAATGATGCCAAACCCTTCCTTTATGGCTGCCGTAGGTCTGATCCGAAATCCAGCTGAAATCTCCACCAAAACTCACCAAAATCCTCAAAACCCTATCTCTGAAAACCCTGAAAATATCTCGGTAAAACAGCCCTGAAATCAGCTCCAAATGACAAGCTAGGGTAGATCTCTCACTACCGAAAAATGCCCTGCTAGCTAGGGATGGATCTCTCACCACCGAAGCTAGGGTTCCCGTGGGATCTTACTCCACAAGCTAAATAGTTGCAAACAGCAGTTGCACATGAAAGAAATATAAGTGTATGCATGAATGAATATCCTTTCACCCCTCTTCTCCTTTTATAATTTTTCCATGTCAAGGAAACCCTAAAACCCCCAAGTCGCACTTTCTCCTAGAGAGGGCCCAATTAATAAAGTAACTTAAAGTTACTTTTTCCTTTTCAAGGCGCCATGGCCCAAAAAGGTGACCCCAACGCAAAATTAGAACATTAGGAGTTAAGTGGCCCCTTCCAACAGTTAAACATAACATCTAGTCCCCTCGAAAGCAATTTATAACCCTGTCAATGGAAAATAATAACTGGACTAGATATTCATACCCAATAGCTCATAGCGTCTGTAACCCCTTGGGCATGACTAGGGTTAGGACTCGCACTGGCCCTCAGGCCTTGGACGAGGGAAAGGGGACATTACAGTCCTCCCTTCCCAAAATTTGCTTGTCCCCAAGCAAATGCAAACTAGGATGCTGTAGAATCTGTTCTCCTTCCCAAGTAGCATCCTCAAGAGGCAAACCCTTCCATCGTACCAAATATTCTGTAATATCTCTGCTTCTGAGCTTCCTCTGTCTGACCTCAATAATAGAGTCTGGTTCTAAAACCAGCTTCCCCTCCTCATCCAATGGTGGCAACTCTGTAGAAGGTACAATGTGTTGTCCTAGGGCCTTCTTAAGGCATGACACATGGAAGACATTATGTATCTTACTGTGCTCTGGAAGATCCAACTCATATGCAACTGCACCCACTCGTCGGACTACCCTGTATGGACCATAAAACCGTGGTTTCAGCTTTTCTGCCCCCTTCTGCTTGAGTGACGACTGTCTGTACGGCTGCAGATGTAGGAACACCAAGTCTCCTACCTCGAAGGACCTCTCTATCCTGTGCCGATCCGCATAAACCTTCTGCTGATTTTGCGCCTTCTGGAGGTTCTCCTTAAGAGCTCGCAGGATATCTTGGTTCTCCTGTAACCAATCCCGAGCTTTGGGAGCTCGACTATCTGATAATACCAAATCAGCAAATGACATGGCATCGTATCCATACAAAGCTCTAAAAGGAGTCATGCCGATACTCATCTGATATGTGGTATTGTAGCAATACTCACCCATATGCAACCATCTGATCCATGCCTGCTGATGTCCAGTCACATAACTCCGCAAATAGCCCTCTATCCATTTGTTGACAATCTCCGTTTGCCCGTCAGTCTGAGGGTGGTAGCTCGTGCTAGGAGTCAACTCGGTACCCGGCAAGTCTAAAAATCTCCTGCCAAAAGGTGCTCATGAAGATCTTATCCCTATCACTGATAATATTTTTAGGCAACCCATGTAGCCTAAAAATCCCTGTATAAAATACCTGAGCCACGTCAGCTGCCTCATGCTTCTTAGGTAGAGAAAAGAAGTGTGCATACTTGGTCAATCGATCAACTACCACATAAATGCAATTGTGCCCATGCACCATAGGGAGTCCTGTGATGAAGTCCATCGATATGCTCTCCCACTTCTGCTCAGGGATGGGAAGAGGCTGAAGTAACCCTGCAGGAAAAGAATGCTCCGATTTGGTTTGCTGGCAAACCATACACTCTCTGACATGATTAAGGACATCGTCCTTCATCCCCTTCCAAGTGAATCTCTCCCTGATGTACCTGTATGTTTTGAAATATCCGGGGTGTCCAGCTAGTGGTGTGTCATGTACTACACAAAGGATCTTGTCCTTCATCTTAGATCCAGGTACAAGGAAAATCCGATCCTTGTAGAAAATGAGATCATCTACCACCCTGTATCGGTCATCTTTGATAATACCATCCATGATCTCGCATGCAAACTGATTCTTGGAGTACTCAACAAGTATGTGAGCCTTCCAATCTGCTGAAATTTCGGACATAGAACTCAACATAGTAGTAAGGTAAGGCCTCCTAGATAAAGCATCAGCAACAACATTATTCTTACCTCTAGTGTATTCTATGTCAAAGTCATACGTTTGTACCTTGTTCACCCATCTCTGTTGGCGGTCGTTGAGATCCTTCTGCCCCAAAAAGAACCTCAAACTATTGTGATCTGTACGTACCACGAACCTGCTGCCCACAAGGTACTGTCTGAATTTGGCCAAAGCATGCATGATGGCCAACATCTCCTTGTCGTAAATCGAGTACCCCCCTCTCCACTGGGCTCAATTTCTAACTCTCGTAAGCAATGGGATGCCTATCTTGCATAAGCACCGCTCCAACCCCCTCACCTGATGCATCACACTCTAGAACAAATGGCCGAGAAAAATCTGGTAATGCAAGGACGGGGCATGAACTCATCACCTCCTTGAGATGATCAAAAATCTGTTGTGCCACTTCTGACCAAGCGAAAGCTCCCTTCTTGGTCAAATCTGTCAGTGGGGCAGTCAACCGTGAGAAATTCTTCACGAACCTCCTGTAATAGGTGCACAGTCCCAAGAATCCCCTCAAATGTGTCAATGTCCTGGGTGGAGGCCAATCCAAAATTGCCTGTATCTTCTCTCTGTCCACCTTTACTCCCCCTCCACCAATCACATATCCCAAATATAACAACTCTGTCATGCCAAACTCACATTTAAAAGCTTTTGCATATAGCAAATTAGCTTCTAATATTCCCAATATCTTGTCAAGGTGGCGGATATGGCTCTCCCAAGTTCTGTTGTAGACCAATATATCATCAAAGAAAACCAATACAAACTTCCGCAAATGGCGGTTGAACACGTGGTTCATGCAAGACTGGAATGTAGCTGGTGCATTAGACAGTCCGAATGGCATCACTAGAAACTCAAAATGTCCATAATGGCATCTGAAAGCGGTCTTATGCACATCCTGCTCCCTAACCTTGATCTGGTGATATCCAGATCGCAAATCTATTTTAGAAAAATAGACTGCCCCCGTAGCTCATCAATACGCGGCACTGGATATTTGTTCTTGATTGTCCTCTTGTTCAATGCCCGATAGTCGATGCACATCCGCATGGTCCCATCCTTCTTTTTCACCAACACCACCGAGGAAGCAAAAGGACTAGAACTCGGCCTAATGTGTCCCATGTCAATAAGCTCATGGATGGTCCTCTCAATCTCATCCTTAAACCGTTTGGGGTGACGGTAAGGAGTAGTAACTACTGGTCTAGTGTCCTCAAGCTCAATCACATGCTCAAATCCCCTATCTGGAGGTACACCAGGTGGTATGTCGCTAAAAACTGTATTGTGCTTGTCCAATAGCCCCTGTATATCCACATGATACTCTGGCTGTCCATCCTCTGATTTCTTGGTAGAAACCAAGCACTGTACTGCCCAATCAACCCCATTGTGTCTGTGAATCCTCTCGATCCTCTTTGCTGAAACAACCCTGGGTGCATCTGAAGATAAACCCCTCAAGGTTACATTCTTCCCCTCGGACTTGAACTTGAGTTCCATCGTCTGAAAGTTAGTCCGAAATTCTCCAAGAGAATGGAGCCACTGTACACCGAGCACAAGGTTGGTCTCTCCAATACCAACCACATAGAAGTCATCGGTGACTGTATGGTTACCCATGGTGATACTCAACTGCGGAACTCGCTGCATGCATCTCATGGACTCACCATTGGCTACCACTACATTGAAACCCTCAAAGTCTTCTGCCTGTAATCCCCGCTTCTCTACCAAAGATGCATCAATGAAATTGTGGGTTGCCCCACTATCAATGAGTACTACTACTCTCTGACCCTGTAATATTCCCCTAACTCTGAATGCCTTGTACCTCGGGGTACTCGACAAAGTAGCAATAGTCTCATGGGGAAAAGTCTCCTCCTCCTGTTCAACCCCTGCACTATCCAATGCCTCCTCATCTTCATCCTCTAACTCCTGAGCATACCACTCCTCCTCGTTCTCACTCTCCTCGAAGACCTCTATGAATTGGGCCTTCCCTTTTCCTCTACAATCATGTCCTGGAACCCATGGTGTGCGGCAATCGAAACATAGTTTCTTTCGCCTCAACTCCTCCCTGTCCTCTCTCGATACAAATGGTCTCCTTGCGGTATCCTGCCTGGGTGGGGGCCCCTTCGGCTGTGAACCATCAGCTCTCGAAGGAAATACCTTAGGCTGAATTCGAGGGGGAAACCTCGATTTTGGAGTGGACAACTCCAAATCACGTGCTCGCCTAATTGCCTCATGTAGGGAGGAAGGCTCAAATGCCTTCACAAATCCTGCTAAAGCGTCAGTCAATCCTGCCATGAAGAGTGAAGTCAACCTCATCTCTGAAACATCAGATACCATCACTGATAACCTCTGAAAATCTGCAATGTACTGATCTAGAGAACCTGTCTGCCTCAAATGGGTCAATTCTCTGAAGTGCCTATCTAGGTCCCTCCTGTCGAACCTGCTCATCAATCTCTGTGTAAAATCTGCATACGTAGTGATATGCATGTGCCCCTGTGTGATCAATCCATGATGCCACCAGTCATGGGCATCTCCCTCGAGGTGTAGGATAGCAAACTTAATTGCATCTTCTTCGTGCATGGGATTCAAGTCGAAGTAAGTCTTCAACTTCTGAATCCAAGACTGGGTGGTACACTTCTTAGAGCCATCGAAGTGTGGAATAGAGATTTGTCCCAATCTCCTCTGAAACTCAGGTACCTGTGTCTGGTAATCTCTCCTGGGCCTGCTACCAATCTTCATTTTGCAATACTCCTGAAATGGCATGTTGTCTCGGAAACCCTCACTCAATGTTCGGTACTTCTCCCAACAAGATTTCTCATCCACAACGTCTGCGGGCTGTCGTGTCTGTGAAACTTCTGGATCCTTCAAGAAAGAAGGCTCGTGGAGTCCCAAGGGCCTGGTAGATGCATGAGGGGACCCTTGTCCCGAATGTCCACTCTCACCTCTATTACCATGTTGTCCCATATTGTTGGCTTCTCCTTTCTCCGCATGAGCCTCAATCCTACCCTGTGCTAACCTCTCAGTAAGCTGGCTCAAATAGAGGTTGGTAGTCTCCTGCTGCTTCACCATGTTGGTGAACAGTTGTTTCATCAGATCTACTCCCATCTCTTCACTGTCTCTGTCTCTGTCTCCCATCTTTCAACCCCAACAGGCTGGAGGAACAACAGCTCTGATACCACTGAAATATCCCTTATAGGATATCACTGTAAAATATGCAAAAGATAGACAAAACACAGCCGAACAGAAATCTGGTTTTTTGCAGAAAATTACAGCTAGGGCAGTGAACAGTAAAATATGAATAACTCCCAAAATATCCGCTCAAATCACTTGAAAATTTAAAGAGAACTAGATAATAATATAAAGAACACAAGGGAAATATTTTTGGAATTTTTCAGTCAATATAACGCTGCCAGAAAATTACAGCGTGCCTAAAACAGCTGGAAAACTTCTAAAATTCATATCTTCCCGATTACAAGTGCAAAAATTATGAAACTTGGGAAATAACATATATAAATATAGAAGATGACTTTCCAACCTTCAGATCTGAAAACGGCCAACTGGAAACCCTAAAAATTAGGGCTGCAATCTCCCAAACAAGTCGCCCTCTTTGGTAGATGACCAAAACCCTTGTGAAAATCTCTGTAGATGATGCCAAACCCTTCCTTTATTGCTGCCGTAGGTCTGATCCGAAATCCAGCTGAAAATCTCCACCAAAACTCACCAAAAAAAACCCTCAAAACCCTATCTCTGAAAACCCTGAAAATATCTCTGTAAAACAGCCCTGAAATCAGCTCCAAATGACAAGCTAGGGTAGATCTCTCACTACCGAAGAATGCCCTGCTAGCTAGGGATGGATCTCTCACCACCGAAGCTAGGGTTCCCGTGGGATCTTACTCCACAAGCTAAATAGTTGCAAACAGCAGTTGCACATGAAAGAAATATAAGTGTATGCATGAATGAATATCCTTTCACCCCTCTTCTCCTTTTATAACCTTTTCCATGCCAAGGAAACCCTAAAACCCCCAAGTCGCACTTTCTCCTAGAGAGGGCCCAATTAATAAAGTAACTTAAAGTTACTTTTTCCCCTTCAAGGCACCTTGGCCCAAAAAGGTGACCCCAACGCAAAATTAGAACATTAGGAGTTAAGTGGCCCCTCCCAACGATAAAACATAACATCTAGTCCCTTCGAAAGCACTTTATAACCCTGTCAATGGAAAATAATAACTGGACTAGATATTCATACCCAATAGCTCATAGTGTCCGTAACCCCTTGGGCATGACTAGGGTTAGGACTCGCACTGGCCCTCAGGCCTTGGACGAGGGAAAGGGGACATTACAGAATACTATGTTTGCACTAAAGGGGGTAATGTTGGAGATAACTGTTACCATATTTTTTCATGCAAGATTGAACAAAGATAATTTTGGGGAAATTGGCTATTTTTTGTGGAAAGTCTATTTTTAGCGTTTTTCTATTTTTAGCATTCACTAAAAATAAAGTGTTCTAGATGAAAATTGGATGCATGGAAAAGAGTGGCTATTTTTAGCGTTCGCTAAAAATAGCAAGTGTCCAAAATAGCAGCTGCATGGCGCCAAAACAGTGAGAGAAACATGCTGCTTTCAAGGCCAAAAATAGAGTGAAAAAGAGCAGGCCAAAGTTCGCAGCTGTCAAGTTCTAAGAATAAGATTTATAGCAGCAGCTAAATATAGGGAGTGTAGCACTAAAATAAGATGAGAAGCAGCTGTTGTCACGATGATTGTGGCACTAAAAAGGGGAATAAATAGCAGCTGCTATGAATAGATAAAGTCTGCGCCAAAAGGTAAGCACAAAGAGACAAAACAGGAAAAGCACAAGAGTCTAAAAGCTTAAAGCAGATAAAAACAAAGCAGAGGTCAAAGTTTCAATGTTAATAACTTTCGAATACCTTTTGCATGATTTAAAAAAACAACGCAGCAGTCAGAGGGCAGTTGAAGCTTATTTTTAACTACACTTGCATGCTTTGAATTTCAACAAAGCAGCAACAGTTCTAGGTCCTTATGCCATGTCAGCAGGGGTGGATTTAAACTGTTTTAATTATTAAAAATTGTATGCATGCTGCCAGC
Organism: Taxus chinensis; assembly: GCA_019776745.2. Lineage (NCBI taxonomy): Eukaryota > Viridiplantae > Streptophyta > Pinopsida > Cupressales > Taxaceae > Taxus > Taxus chinensis. The sequence goes on from CM034152.1 coordinate 30,904,281, forward strand.
AGAACCCAGAATTGGACGCAGCAGGGTTAAAGAGGGGATTATTTATTATTCCAAGGCACTTGCATGTTTGAAAGAGGCAAAAGGGGTAAATAAAATATTTATTTTATTCTTGCATGCACAGTTTGGGGTCTAGGACAGAGGACAGCAGTCGAATAAGACTGATTTTTTGTAAAAGAAATCACATACACACTTCTCCAGTTGTTCTACTATTGTAGTCCTAGCTTGTACTTGCATCTCTGAATAAAAACTCCATTTTTGCCTTCTCATATCGCTGGTTTTCTGAGTATTCATCGTGTTTATCAGGGTATTGTATTGCTTTGTTGTGGAATTTCTTCCCTATACTGTTGTCCTGTTACCTAAACCTTTGAATTAATTGTGCAGATTAGCCTAGAGTTGTGCATGTGTGTGGATCTCTATATTTTTTGTATGCAGTAGTACATGTGTGCGTCAAATCATTGGTGTATCACCTCAATTTTATATTTCCCGCATTTCTTCTCCATTTTCTTTGTCAATTTTATTAGTTTTAGGTGATTCACAGGGGAACCAGCCCGCTCTTGAGGTTCACCTCAGTTTTAGGCTACCCACAACCTTGAGGTGTTCCAATTTTTTCAACAGGAGAGAGAGTACACACCATTCTCTGTCAGAGTGCACTTCTGGGTGACAACAATAACCTTAGGTTAATTCATCACAAAGTACGTGGTGTATTAATCTATTAGTCATATTATAATTAGTGTGTGTCTGTGTGTAAGATGAGTTGTACTAACAACTGATCTAGAGATTAGGATAGTTTAGTGGTGATAGGAAGAGATAAGGTTGACTCCTCGTTAGTAGGAGCATACATCCTCTATAAGTATCTCCCTGATTATGAATAAAAGTGAACCAATTAATTTTTCTGATTTGGTATTAGAGCGGATTATTTTTTATTGTTAGATGGGATGGTGCAATAAGTGTGAAGGGGCAGCCTTGTTTGTATTGCTCCAAATAGTGCCAATCCTTATTTGAAGAATAAGTTTCTTAAGCTCTGTAATCTTTATTTGCAAAATTTATTGTTGTTTTTAGCAATATTAAGGTAGTTGTTTTGGTGAGTTCGTGTCTTCTATATCTTCATCAGTGTTGTCAAATATGTGCTTCGATCCACCTATGTACCTTCGTACTCTGTCAGATCTTGTATCAAATTACATTGTATCTTCCGTGTGTATTTTTGTCAACAATCTTTGTGCTACTTTGATTCTCGTACATCCATCTCTTGCCTGCAGGACCTGACCATGTATTTGATTGCCATTCAATGTTGCAACCAAAACATGTGCTTCGTTGACATTAAAAGTCTGCCAAGGAATTAATTATCTCAGGCTTCGGCAGGGACTCCACCCCTAAAGCTTCGTATTGCATGAGTATATCCATATGAATTATGTCTGCACTGTGACAAGTCCATGAACCAGTCTGGTCTCTGATCATCTCCATGTGCTGGCAGTCGGTCGGAGATCCCATGCACGAGTATTCCCCAACTCCTGAGTCCCATTCTGATCTTTTTCCTGTGCATTAATGCTACCTCCCGTGCACTTCTGATCTCAGCTCGCCGGTCGTCCAATCAAGTCTGTTAATTCCATGTGCATATCCTGCCACCCTACATCATTCGTGTTTTGTTACTGCCGTATGCGGTCAGGTCTGCCAGAGCTTATGACCCATGTAATGTCAGATCCATCTCAGCATCCATTCCGTCGTGCACCCTCTGTTGTGCCTGTATGCCAGATCTGCCAAGTCAACATCTGACAAGTTTGTTTATGCCAGTGCGGACGTTGCTAATAAAAGCCTAGGATAGCTTAAAAGCTATAAGGATTAAGCATTAAGAACTTTAAAGTTCTATATAGTTTGAATTATGTTTTAATTTATTGTGTCGTGTCATGAGTTTGTGTAAATTGTTAATATTAGATGTCAATGATAGTTTTCATGCTATAGTTTTTTGGTTTGATAATGGGTCCAAAAGCTATATAGTTAATAGTTTATATGTCATGATTAATTATTGTGTCTAGCAGTGTCAACTTTCTATTAATAGCTTGTCAATAATAGTCCTATTAGTCAAGAAAGTGTCTTTGTCTAAGGTCTTGGTAGTCGAAGTTTTCACTTGTAAAGGTCGCATTATTGTGAGAACCCGACGTCCAACTTTGTGCGTCTGTTCATTTGCGTGTTTGTCCATAAACGGAGAGCTCACCAAAACTATCAGAGCATGTCATGTAGTTGGGCCTGGCTAGTTAAGCTAATCCAACAAGAGGGTGGAGGAAATGGAGGGAAGAGGCCACTTTCCAATCTAGAGTACGTCACTAACTCCACACTAGCTGTTTATTAACGTGACAAAAATCAGAGTTGTAAAGAGGTCGTTCCCGATAAAATTTTAGTCTGTAAGAACTCAGAGTATGTCCTAGTTCATACTACCAGAGTGAGGATGACAATGAGGGTGGTGGTGAGGATGATGGTGATCAGCCATGTCCTCCAATGCCAGCACCCAAGTAGTATACCACCCGCATGTGTGATGCAATTTTGTATGGAGTTCCACCAGCAAGGCCCGCAATGAAGAGAACTTAGCCCTCGTGACCACAATTGTTCAGACTTTTGAACCTTCAAAGGTTCAAGAAGCCCTACAAGCAAAGTTGTGGAAAGATGATATGGATGCATAGTATCAAGCACTGATGAAGAATAATACATGGCAACTTGTTGATCTTCCAACAAGAAAGAAGGTTTTCGATTGTAAGTGGATTTTCCAAACTAAGTACAAAGCTCGTGGCAGTATAGACAAGTATAAGGCCAGACTTGTGCAAAGGACAATGCTCGAAAGGAATAACTTGTAGACTATGAGGAGACTTTTCTCCAAAGAATATTCGTATGCTCTTTGAATTGGCTGCTCAGCTTGGGTGGAAGGTTGTCCAGATGTGAATGCAGATGAAAAGGGTCATTGCTTCATCACATCACTAGCCTTGTAGCCATTTGGAGCATCTCCTCTCTTTGCACCACTGGGTTTAAAACCAACACGATGCACCACATCTTCAAGCCATCAAACTAATGCACTCCTCTCTTCAAGCCACAAGACTTGGAGCTGTTCGCATTTTCCTACATTTTTAAGGGGGGGCTTACAGATATAAGGAGAATGGAAATAAGCTCCTCCAAATATAATAGTTTACCCCAATTACAATAAAAAATTGTCTTCTTTTACAATTTTTCATCTCTTTACAAAAAATAACTTTGTCGTCATTAAATATAGAGAACTCCCGCTATAAAAACTCGCCACTTTGCAAGTTGCAATTTGACGCTTTGACCACTTGGATTGCAAATCTTTTAACAGAAGCTTGCATATTCAAGTCGGCTCTATATCATTTAGTTTATACTTTATATAATTGCAAAAACTAGTATTTAAGCTATAACACTCACCCTAGGTGAGTACAATGTGTCCATATACCCGAATAGTTACTTCTTGGTTGTGTTTGCAAATAGAGCTGAAAAGGAATACATCTCATGAAGTGGAAAACCTTGTGGCTGCCAAAGAAAGAGGGAGGATTGCGATTCAGAGCTAGTACTCCGAATAACAAAGCCCTGGCAGCCAAGCTATATTGGAGACTACTGCAAAATCCAGACTAGTTACGGAGTATTAATATTAGAGCAAAATATACACATGGAATGAGACCCCATGAAATAGTCCGATACTCTTTACCTTCTCGAGGATCTCCCATTCTCTCAGTTCTCAGAATAGGAGAAGGGATCATCAAGCAACACTTGTTTTGGAAAATTGGAAAAGGAGATCGGGCAAAATTTTGGACGGATTCGTGGGATGCTCATCCGCCTTTGATCAAACAGTATCCACATCTTAGTAATATTATGGATACCCTACATGGGCAAGGAAAGATAAAGGTACATCACTATATACAGCCTGCATACCCAGGGAGTGAATGGATTCCTCCGTCTTTGTGGCAAATTAACTTGACTCAGGCACAAAGTTCAAATCTTCCAAATTCTTCTGCAAAACAAGATCCTTGTTACAAATTCGACATCAGATACCTTGGGATGGGGAACTGAGCAGGATGGAAAGTATTCAGTAGTTGACAGCTATAGAGTCTTGGTGGCCCCTCATCCACATCCATGGAAAGATATCTTTGTGGACCTTTGGCAACCTACTCTATGGCCTAAGGTGAGATTCTTTGTTTGGCTTCTAATCTATCATAGGGTTCTTACAGGAGATAATTTGATGAAAAAAGGCATGGTTGGACCCTTTTGGTGCCATTTATGCAGAAATGCAGAAGAGACCCTAACTCGTCTCTTCTTTCAATGCCCCTTCACTTCGGCCCTATGGTGTACACTAGCTGAATGTCTTTCGGTAACGTGGCAATCTACTATGAATCTAGTGGACACTATTAGAGGTTGGAAACATTCAGTTAGGGATACTCAAGACTTTACCAAAGGAATCTGGATTGATGTTTCTCTTTTGCTATGGAATGTTTGGAAGGAAAGAAACAGACATATCTTCAAGTCTAAAAGCAGAGACAGGTAGTATATTATGGACCTGACTAGAAGTAATATTGCAGAAAATTTTAATGCACAATCTGAAAATGCCTTTCCCACTCCCTGCAAGGTGGAAAATTCTCTTACAAAAACTAAATCTGGGCAATAGGCAATTGCAAATAAAGCAATCTACTAAACAGAGGGTACCTTCTACTCTTAGAATATGGAAGCCTCCTCCATTCCGATTTGTCAAATTAAACACTAATGGGGCAGTTAGAGGTAATCCGGGTCCAGCCAGTATGGGAGGGATAGCTCATGACTCCTTGGGAACTCCTCTCTTCTTCTTTGTATATCAATTGGGACACTACACTAACAATGTGGCTGAAATTTTGGCTATCCAGCGTGCTCTCTTGGAAGCAACTAAACTGGGATGTCCTAGTATCATAGTAGAATCGGACTCCAAGGTTATTGTTAGCCTTTTACAAGCCCCTGAGCAACATCTGTCTAATAATTGGCTTATTGCCAGAATTCGGGATCATATTAAACTCATGCCAGACAGTTCTAAACAATCACATATTCTCATGTGCCTAGGGAGCAGAACAAGATGGCTGACGCCTTAGCCAATTGGGCTTTAGATCATTCTAATCTGATAAATTTTGGTCCTCTATCCCTGACCTGGTCCCAGGAGAAACGGCAACAAATTGAGCGGATCCTCTCTTTGAAATCACATGATGGTTAAATCACAAATATGCTATCTATCTTCTTTTATTTGTTCTCGGAAGTCAAAAGATATCTCCTCTAGTATGAGCATAATTGTTTGGCATTGTAATTTGTACTTTATACTTTTATTAATATAAATTTGGTGGTTTTTCAAAAAAAAAAAACACTCAATTTTTGTAAACCAAAAACGAACCTTTTTAAAACGACAGGGTCCATGGGCCTTGTAGAAGTTGGGCAATGTGGTAAGGTGAGACCAAGTCATTGCAATATCAGATGACTTGCGCAATACAAGTCTTTACGGAGTCCAATGTAATGTTGCTTGTTGTCGAGGAGGAGCTTGAAAGAAACCAATGCAAGCTTTGCAAATATCAAAGTTAGGGTCGATGCAATGCAGTTTTGACAAGATTGAAGCTGATGCCAATGTATTTTTGCCTAGTTAAATACAGTGCAACATTAATAAAGTCAAAGCCAAGCAAGTCATTTAGCAGAGTTGTCGGACTAGTAAGAAAACACCATTGTATGTCTGTGTTAGAGCTCAACCATGTGCCTTTATCAAACCTTTAATGACTTTCAATGTTGTATGGGAACAACGAATGCATCGAATGATCGTTCACAGGTTTATTGCATGCATAAAAAGTTCAAGATCAAAGATCTTGGATCAAAAAAATAACACTTACACACAGCACAGTGAGGCAGATTTAAGGACACATCTGGCTCATAGACTTGCACAAACTTGGCAGGATAATGGAGGATCCACAGTCAAAATATTCAATAATACAAGTTGAATGTTGAATGAGATGTGATCTGCACACAGACTGTCCAAAAGATCTCCCTTTGGCATAAATGACAATGCCTACAAATAACTTTAATTCATTCCACCGGGAGATCAGAATATAAGTTCTGATCAGCTATTCAAAAGTGATTGTCCTAGGGCATAGGTCTGACACATCTCCAGCAAACATATCTGATGCACAGGAGTCGACAGAGTAAATATGGCCACGAGAAGATACCTGTCATGTTATCAATTTCTTAAAGAGATATCAAATGATCTGCAATACAATAATAAACCATGTGGTTCTGTAGAATGCTACCCAATTCTACTTATGTACTTACTAAACAAGCTCACACTTGCACTACTTTTAAGACTACATAAAATAAAATGTCTCATCCACAAGGATAAGAGAATAGAGAGCTGCCCCCCAAGACAAATTTACACCATCTTTAAAATGCACAGACATAACCTGCTCTGATAGCAAATAATAATTTGGTATAAGTTGTGCACAACAAAAACACCAGATAGATTATTATGCAAACAAAGGTACATATAATTAGGCTTGTACATCTCCTTAATAGGAGTAGCACTAAAATAGTGCAACTAAGTACTATGGTTATGAGAGTTGTTATAACTCACATAACAACACATTCACAATAATGAAAGGTACTAACAAACCAACAATTAACCCACCCATGTGAGTAATAATTACTTACCAAATTAAGGGGCATCCAAAGATATCTACTCCACACCTAAATTGGAATGCACTGATAAACCAAAGGTATTGGGATACAGTTCAAGTGATCTTATGAAGTGATTGAAAGGACTGTGCAAAGCTCAAAACCCAATCTTTGAAAACCACCACATTTTAATGGTTGAGGTGTAGTTCATAAGCACACGAGAATTAAACAAGATTATCCACAAAGAACAAACACTTCAAAATTCATAACAGGGCCGGGGTACGAGATTGTGACATTTGTCGAAATCTCATTTACTCTATGTAAAGCAACGCCAAGGGAAAAAACACATCAACACAAGGCTCAGTGACCACGAATGAATGACATGTGTCTTTCGTTTGTTCCCCTTAACGGCTAAGTGAGAAAAAACAATGCAACTCCCTTTTGAGGGCTTTGAAGAAAGATGCAACAAGAAGATGCCACACAGTACAATCTAGTTTGTTGGGTTGACATTGAATAGAGAAGGCTTTAACTACATTAAAAAAACTGTGGAAAAAAAGAACGGGGTTGAGACAAGTATCCCGACGTCGTTGACTCCGAGGGTGCCTAAACTCCATACGATAAAATAGAGCTCGGGCTGAAATGAAATGAGGGTGTGCCATTTGGCACATCATCATTTGTTTAAGGAAAGCAGCACAAAGAATAAAAGAATAAAGGGTATAGGAACCCCATAAACATGCACGAAAAGGTGACAAACGGCACAACCTGATTGGATGCCTAAAATACAATAAAACATAAGCAATTTAAACAAATAACTACAAATTTTAAAGGTGAATAATTGGTAAAGATACGGAATAAGGAAGATCCCAAACTCTCTGAAAGTGAAAATAAAACAATGGGAAGCAAACTCACATTATAATATCATGAAGATTGACAATAAGCACGAAACAATTAAGACTTGGAGAGAATTAAAAAAACAGAGATCATTCTTAGGAGATCATTATTTATTATTCATGTTAACTCGTTCATTTGTGCAGGTGCCATTAAATTTTTTAAAGAGAGTGGTCCTGAATTTGCAAAATTGGGGGTGTTGGTGATAACACGTACAAGGAACAGAAGAAGAAGCATATGGAAGAAGAAGAATTATCTAAACATCCAATGTCGGAGAAGGAATTAAAGCCCTTAAGCTCAAATACAAGCAGAAGAAGACACTATCATTGCCAAGGAAAAGAATGAAAATAAGTCGACAGTCAAAGTTTTTTAATATTTTGAATATCAAACATCAGTCGGCTGTAATTGTGACAGTCAAATGGACGTCAAATTTAATATTGAGGATAAAATTGAACCAGGCATGCCATTACAGCCCTGGCTGCCATTGTAGAACACCTATCAGCGTAATTACATGTGAAACCGGATGCTCCTCCATCAGAAGTGTTGGATGGATTGGATCTCTGTATTAGACCCCACAGAAATTAACGGATACCCGAACCAATTCTATCGAACGAGTAATCACTGCACTTACTACAAAACAGGTTGATCCCTGTTAACCACGGAATTTGGCAAGTAACTATAGTTACTCAACAAAACCCGCAGTTAACAGGGATAGACCTGGCAACTAAAACATAAGATTACAGTCCAAAAAAAAGTCTCTATTCTGCATTTTGTACGTCACAATTTTCTGTTTTTGATTCCGAAGCCTATTCCACATGATATTTTACTATTGTCGTCTGAACTTGAAGTCTAAAATTATTAACATGAAGATTTTAATATTTCCATGGCCCATCTGCTCGGGGTTTAGGTTTGCAGCTGTGAACCGGTGACCAACAGTACCAAGGGCACCCACAGATTCATCATTCAATATCATCGACTCATCAGCAGCCAGGGCCCAGCTTACAGCATCTTCATTTTCCTTCCACTTCCAGGGCACAGCAGAGAAGGAGCTGGAGATGATTTATGGTGCATTGATGAGTAGTCTATGTGCATTATACTCATTTTTGTCTAAAACTGTGCATTGTAGTATTGTCTGGTCGAAAACTAATAGAAATACTTATGTGTTCTCTACATTCATTTCTTACAGTTTTTAACAGTGTTTTACATGTTATTTCAGTTTATTTTATGAATTAATATATTTTTAAAGTACTGATAAAGTTGCTGAGTAATTGCCAAGTCCCGAGTAAGGGTCAAAATTTTGGCTACCGAGCAGTTCTCAAACTATGGATTGGATCACTCAAAAAGGACCTTGAATCTAACAGCATATACATGTATTCGATGCTTGTCAATAAGAAAACCCAAGTACTTGATAGGGGCTTGCCCAAAAAATAACTTCACCTTGGCTTAGACATGAACCAAGTCGCCATGTCAAGTCTTGTAGACAAAACTTCCATTGAGATAAATGAAAGCAAATTTGCCAAGATACGGCATGAAAACATCACTGATGATGCACATGAATGCGGCAAGCACATTAGTGAGGCCAAAAGGCATGACCAACCACTTGTACAACTCAAACATGCTCTTAATATGTAAACGTTGTCTTCCGGACATCACAAGGCTCCATGCAAATTTCGTGATATCCAGCTTAGTGACGTACTTGGCACCCTAAAGCTGGTTTGAAAGACTGTTGATCATGGGAAGTGGACAACAATTCTTCAGTGATTTTATTCACTCTGATAATTTGTGAGTAACCGCCACTCATCATGCTCCTTCTTCGGAACTACTACATCAAGAGATCCACAAGAAATGTTAGGTGGAAATTGCCCTCTTCGAGTGGCTGCTTGATTTGGTCCATCTCAAACACTATAAATGGATGTACTACAGTAAGGCAGTTGATTGGGAAATTGAAAACCCAGCTCAAGCTCAGTAGATTGTGTGTCCACCTATTTATTATAAATGAAGTAGTTACAAAATGGTTGATATAGTTACAACTGGTTACAACCATCTTGTAGTTATACACCTTATAAATAAGTCTTATATTCTCATACAAGAGGCAGAAAAAAGAGAAAAAGGCTGATATTGGCATTGTGATAGTAAATGGTCTAGAGGTCATAAGTGTGTTGGGAGAGAGAAAAGACCCATGGTTATTGAAAAAGAGGCATTGGATGAGGAAGAAATTGATAATATAGAACCAACAGTAGCACATGAGCATGCTACCTTGGAGGAGGAAGAAAATCCTACTATCTCACTACATGCGTTGAATGGGATAAGCACACCTTAAACACTTGAAGTCATTGGTTATATTAAAAAGAAAAAAGTGACAGTTTTGATAGATACAGGGAGTACCCATAACTTCATCAATAGAAAATTAGCAAATGCACTCAACTCATTTGTGCTTCATGTATCCAATTTTCAAGTCGTGATTGTTGATGGGAAACAACTCTCTTGTGTGTGTAAATGTCATCATATCAAACTATCAATGGGGGACTACCTTCTCAATTCTGAAATGTTTGTCATTCCAATTGGGGCAGGCAATGTAGATTTGGGAGTGCAATGGCTTAAACAGTTAGGAACAATGTCTTTCAATTTTCAAGGCATTCATGACTTTCAGTATGAATGCCAAAAATTACAAACTTCACAAGTTTCAGTCACCACCAAGCCAAATTATTACCTCTCATAGGATGGAGAATCTACTTAAGAAGGGAGCTTATGGTGTGGTAGCACAACTATATTTAATAGAAGCGCATGATGTAGAAAACCAAGCTCCATCGACTCTTCAAGAGATTATTCAAAAGCATCAACAAATATTTCAAAAACCAAAGAGCTTACCTCCAATCTGAGATCATGATCATGCAATTGATTTGGTTCCGGAAAATATCCCTCCTAATACTACACCTTACCACTATCCCTATTAGCAAAAGTCAGAAATTGAAAAGTTGGTCAAGGAAATGCTCGACTCAGACATTATTCGTCTCAGTAAAAGTGCATATTCATCTCCAGTGATTACGGTTAAAAAAAGGACGAGTCATGGAGAATGTGCCCAGACTATAGGGAACTCAATAAGATCACTCTTAAAGATAAGTTTCCCATCCCTGTCATTGATGAATTATTAGATGAATTGAATAGTTTTGTTTTCTTTACTAAATTAGATTTGCGTTCAGGGTACCATCGAATTCGAGTAGAGGTGGATGTACATAAAACAGCATTTCGAACACATGACGGTCACTATGAGTTCTTAGTGATGCCATTTGGTCTCACTAATGCTCCTACTTTTCAGAGCCTTATGAAATCAATTTTCCACCCATTTCCTCGAAAATTTGTGTTGGTATTCTTTTATGACATCTTAATTTATAGTAAAACATGGGAAGAACATTTACAACTTGCAAAGAAGATATTACAGGTTCTAGAAGATAATCAACTTTATGCAAAGGAATCCAAATGTACTTGTGGGGTCAAGGAAGTGGAATACTTAGGACATGTGGTGTCATATGACGGCGTTAAAGTGGACCCTAAAAAAATTGTAGCTATTAAAAAAAGGCCAATACCTAAAAGCATTAAAAATTTAAGAGGATTCTTGGGTCTAACAGGATATTATAGAAGATTTGATCGAAATTATGCCCGCGTCGTGGCACCCTTAACAAATTTATTAAAGAAGGATTCATTTTCATGGTCAGATTTAGCCACTCAAGCATTTCAAAAACTAAAATACGCTCTAACTTCCACTCCTATGCTAGCTACCCCTAACTTCTCTAAGACATTTGTGGTGGAATGTGTTGCTTCTGGACATGGAAATGGGGTAGTATTAATGCAAGAAGGGCGTCCATTAGCATTTGAGAGTAGACAACTGAAAGGAAAGAACTTATTAAGGCCCACATTGAGAAAAAAATGTTAGCAATCATTCATGAAATCAAACAATGGCGTTGATATCTCATGGGAAGACATTTCAAAGTAAAGACAGACCATGAGAGTCTAAAGTATTTTTTAGAGCGAAGATTATCTTAAGAGGAGCAACAAAAATGGGTCACAAAGATGCTAGGGTATGACTTTGAAATTATTTACAAAAAAGAAAAAGATAATATTGCAGTTAATGCCCTCTCTAGACAAGAAATAAAGGAAGCGACAGTTCATGTTATATCCTTATTACAACCAGAATGGATAGAAGCAGGGAAAATAGAGTGGAATAAGGATGCTCCAACAAGGAAACTCATGCATCAACTTCAAGAGAAACCATCATCTTTTGATAAGTATGTGTGGAAAGGGGACTCTTTATGGTATGAAGAGAGGCTCTTTTTGTGCAAAAATTCAAAATTGAAAGCTAGTGTCTTGTCTCAAATGCATGACTCGCCCATAGGAGGACATTTGGGGTTTCTAAAAATCTATCATTGTATAAAGAAGGATTTTTTTTTGGAAGGTCTTAAGGGGGGTGTACAAAAATTGTGGCAAAATGTTTAATATGTCAACAACATAAAGAAGAAACGGTTAAGACTCTAGGGCTCTTACAACCATTAAACATTCCAGCACAACGTTGAGAGGAAAATCGATGGACTTCATTACAAGCCTTCCTAAGTCAAATAACTTGGATGTGATATTGGTGGTTGTGGATAGACTCACTAAGTATGCACGTTTTTGTGGACTTTCTCATCCATTTCAAGCCAGTACAGTGGCAGAAGTCTTCATGGAAAAGGTACAGAAACTCAATGGTATTCCCAGGACAATTGTAAGTGATCGAGATCCTATCTTCACTAACATATTTTGGATTGAACTATTTACATTGTGGGGCACAAAACTAGCACATAGTTCATCTTATCATCCACAATTAGATGGCCAAACAGAAATTGTGAATAAATGTCTGGAAGGATATCTACGTTGTTTTCGAAAACACAAGGAAAATGGTCCAAATGGCTTTCACAACCAGAGTGGTGGTATAACACATCATCAATTCACCATTTGAGGCTCTTTATGGTTACCCCCTTCTTCTACAATGTCTTATATGAAAGGTCCGCCTAAAGCCCGTGCATTCGAGGATCATTTTCAACACCAGCAAGAAGGACTTAGGATGAAACAACAAGCTGACCAGCACCAAAGTGAGAGGCATTTTGAGGAAGGAGATTGGGTATTCCTTCAATTACAACCTTATAATTATAAACAAAGGTCACTTCAAGAACATAAGAACATCAAGCTAGCACCAAAATTTTATGAGCCATATAAGGTTCTCAATCAGATAGGAAGTGTGGCTTATAAGTTAGAACTTCCACCCTCTTCCAAAATTCATCCCATATTTTATGTCTCCTACTTGAAGAAAGTAATTGGTACCAAGCTTTCAGTCCAGTCTGAATTACCAGAGTTCGATGAAGAAGGTAAGTTCACTATGGAACCTGAGGGAGTCATCGAGAAAAGAGTTGAGCAACTACGAAATCAAGCAATTACAAAATTTCTTGTCAAATGGAAGAATCTACCACTTGAAGATGCGACATGGGAAGACAAACAGTTCATGCTACAACAACCTGAATTGTTAAGCGTTGAGGGCAACGCTTCTCTCAAGGGGAAGGGCATGTTATGTCCTTGACATTATATATTCATAAAATTTGTAAGGTTATGTAGTGGAGTGCATAACCTTAACCTTTCATTTAATAGTTCTTCATAAATAAGTTAGGCTGACCTAAATAAGATGAAAGGGTGCAACCTAATTAGGATGAACGGGTGTGACCCCTCATGTTTATCGATATAAATATGGGTGGGTGTGATTTTCCCAAAGGCATCACATAACATATCATTCGGTATATTTAATCATTTATTCTGATTTCTGGAGGTATCCCCTTGAAGTGGACTATACTCAAGTAATTTGATAAAGAAATATTTTAACACACATCCTCACCTTTGCAGATCTATATAGCCAGGATTGATGAAGAGTGTACAACACCACGTTTTGGTGGCTAACTCTTTATGTGTCTTCTGCTGTTTTGATTTTCCCTTACTCATGTAAGGATACATCATTTTTGTTGCATTCTTATGCATATTTTGGTGACAATCCGAAAATCTAAACAATAAACAAACTGCAAAAGTTATATCAGGTTTGTTAGTCATAATATAAATCGAATTGCCAAAAATTTGAGATGGACCATCTTTTGATAATCTGAGACCAACCTCAATAGGCATTTTGCTGAGATTACAATATTTCATCTGAATTGATTATTTTTTCAAGCGATTGTTCAAAAACAATATAATTTTAGTTTGAAAGTTCAATGCCCAAACAAAACAAGCAGCATCCGTGAATTTGTCACATCAAAGGCTTTACACAACCTGGTTCTTCCTTTTTTCAATCAAACAAACACTAATGCCAGTGCCAGTTAATACTAAAACCAAAGCATAAATAATTATAACTATCTCATCACTTAATAATTAATATACAAATTTGGATCGAAATTACTTCTGTTGAATCTTTCAGATTTAATATTTGTCAACTTTTTACCACCAAGCTCAGGCAGCTTTGCTTTAGACCATACAATGCTTTTACCAGCAAACCATTTTTCCTTTACCTTTTAAGTTTTAACAAAAACCCTTGCCACTATTTGATACAATCTTCTTCATGCGGATCTTCATTCAAAACAAACATTCTTTTGCATCCATATGCTTAACCTTCCAACCACATTGTGTTGCTATAGCCAGCAAAACTCTCGTCAATATCAACTTAGCTGTAAGTTCAAAAGTCCCTTTATAAGCAGTGAATCCCTTCACAAGTAGAATTTCCTAATATCTGTCAATTGAACCATCTGCATTGAATTTGGTTCAGTTTACCCATTTGCAATGAATCAATTTATTAACTGGTGAAAAACCAAATCCAAAGTTCTGTTTTTTAACAAAGCATCAAATTCAAATTTCATAGCATCTCCAAACTTCACTCGTCAAGGCAAGATTTACCTGTTGTATTTATTACTTCAGTCATCAAGTTAAACCAGATCATGCGTATTAAGTACTTCACTCATCAAAGCAAGATTTACCTGTTGTGCTGATCTTGTTTCATGTTTTCCATCTCATATGCTTTTGTATCTTGAATAGTTTGATTAAACCACTTTGGCCTTCTTATCATACTGCTATCTTTTTTTCCAGATCTGCCTGTGGATAATGACTTCTCAAATCCTGCTAATGATCTGACTCTGATTCTTCTTTCTTCTCCATTTGATCTTCTTTCTGCCTCCAGAAAGTTAAAAGTTTTGGTGTTTCTCAAGATGAATGCTGGAATCAATGAAGAAGAGATTGTTGCTTTGACATGTTCATCAATGTGCAGAGTAGCTTCTCCAACACAAGAAAGTTGGAACTTTTGTTGTGATTTTTCATCAAAAGCTACATAACTTTACTCACCCACTAGATTGTACAAATTATAAGCATTTGATTCTAGGCTATAGCCAAGAAAATTACATTTTGTACTCTTTCTATCTAACTTAGATTTTTTCCTGATCTAGAATGTAGGCAAAAAAATTACAGACAACAATTCTAGAATCTTGTGGTTCCACCATGGTTAGCATGTTCAAAAAGTTCGGGTTGTTTGGACAGGGTAAAAGTTTGGAAGTTCAGGATTTCGCAAAAGGTTCCGTTCAATTCAGAAAATTTAAAAATTTATAATATATAATAATTATCTATATTTGTTAAAAAATCAATTACACATAAAAATAAATACACATAAAAAATATACCAAAAAGATACATGCATAACAAAATACAATAACGTGTCAAACTTCATACATATAAAATATGGTGATGAAAATTATCCATTGTAAATAATAAATTTATAATGGAAATTTATAAAAGGTTAGACTAAAATACATATTTTATAAATAATAATTTAATAATAAAAACTTATAATGAAACGAGCTAAAATAATAAAATAGTTAAACTAACCTTTTAAAACTAAACAAAATCTAATTAAATATTATAAAATTTGACTGAATAAAATCTAAGTATAGATTAAACTATATTTATGTTACTAAAGTCATTATAAAATCTTACTTAAAAAACAAACATACGGGAATAAGTAGATTAAGTCTTACCCTAGCTCTAACTTTCAAATGCGGCTCTGGATTAGAAACAGACAGGTCAGGATGGAGTTTGATGCCCTGGCAAAACTAAAAAACATGATGTAAACTCAAAACAGCCTTGTCAAGATGAAAACAGCTTGATGGCTTTCCAGTTTGCAGTGAAGACATAGGACTGCGGACGTGTTGCAGATGCCCAGATGCAGAAGTTCAAAATGTTTTTTCACAGCACAGTTTGAAGGGTTTTGAATGCATGGCGTCACAGCAGTTTCCTGTAATTGCATTTTAGGTTTTTGTCTTCATTTTTAAGCATTTTTAATATATTTTATTTTTAAAAATAAAATAAAAAATATTGGAAATGATTCGAACTTGAATGCACAAATTCGTTTTCTTTGAAAAGTTCAGTCAGAACCGTTTTTTGACCATATTCGTATGAATATGGTAACTATGGGTTCCACACATCACTATAGATCAACTTGAATACCTGATATGCCCTCATATGAGCATCTTCAAACTTGATTAAACTCCATTTGTCTGCACAGCACACTTCCCACACTCCTTGTTCATCATAAATTGGAGGCTAATCCATGAACCATGTTATGTTTTTTCATAATCCAAGAAGCAAAATAGTTT
Organism: Taxus chinensis; assembly: GCA_019776745.2. Taxonomy (NCBI): domain Eukaryota; kingdom Viridiplantae; phylum Streptophyta; class Pinopsida; order Cupressales; family Taxaceae; genus Taxus; species Taxus chinensis. The sequence continues at coordinate 30,920,527 of CM034152.1, forward strand.
ACATGTCCATGCCTCTCATGCATAGTTACCAGGTTCAGAAATCCGATTAAATTCGGAAGGGCAAAAAAATCCGAAAATTCGGAGTTCTCGAAAAAATACGGAAAAATCCGGTTCGGAATATATATACTTATATTATTATAAATTTATATTATTGTATACTTATATCATTATATATAGACAAATCATACAAAAAAGCATCCATCTACCATAATCATCATCATCATAATGATTCTTTCAAAAAATTGCAAGAAGTTGCTTGGTCCAAAAAGGTACAAAAATGGATTTTATGAAAATAAGAAAAATATTGCCATCAATGCGTAGAGCTCGAGAAAATATACACTTTTAGAGAAGACAACACCTAAAACGGAGCCACAGAATGAAAGTTATGGCACATGCAAGTTTTTGCTGCTACATCTTCCTGGACCCTTTCCAAAAATGGCAAATTTTTTTCTATCCTTGCGATTATCCTTGAAGCTTTTGCGATTTATTTGGTTGCTTCAAAAAATACGGTTCGAACCGGATTTCATACAAATCCGGCCGAACCTGGTAACTATGCGAGTCTCATGCCATAATTGGTTGGCTGAATTGGAACAAGACAAGCATTTTTCTTTTGAAATCTATAGTCATAATTTTGTTCGTCCTGTCTTTTGATTAAGCAATTTGTTTTTCGCCAAAAACAACAATAAATTTATAATCTGGTATTTGACTAGCCAAGACAAATTTGGTATGATTCCAGGTAGATACAAAACAATGTCGAATTGTCTTAATCTGATAACTGGTAGTCTTTGGGGCAATTTCACCTTTGCCTTCAACTTCATGAATGGGAATTTTTACAAGAGCCTATTGTCTGGTCATTATATACGGTGAGCTTAGAGTGCCTCCTTTCTCTCTATTATATTCAGCATTTCTCTTGATTCCAAAAACCAAATTGATTCAGAGGCTATAGTTTAAAAGATTCAGTACCATGAGTTTCATGCTCTCTAGAAAACTGCTTTAGACTTGAGTGATATCTGTAATTTCCTTTGTTATTTCTACCTCTTTCTCCTACTCTTCCAGATTGTTTTGAAACACTTTGCTTCAGTGTGATTATTTTTACCACAATAGTTACAAAGTTTATCAGATCTACAGGAATGAGAATTACCTCTGCCAACTTGTGAGTGATTCCTTCCTCTTCCTCGACCACGGCCACGTCCTCTATTCCTTCCTCCAAATGCTCTATCTGGTGTATCCTCTTGTTCACCTTTTGACTGTTGGTCTTCCAGGAGGAGCAGCCCCGTGTCATCTGCAAAAGATGGTACTTTAGTTGGAGAAGACATACATAAATTGATTTGGAGGCTATGACTTTTCATGTGTATCCTCTTCGTCACCTTTTGACTGTTGGTCTTCCAGCGCAAGCAGGCCCGTGTCTTCTACAAAAGATGGTGTTTTAGTTAGAGAAGAGAGACATAAATTAATTTGGAGGCTAACAAAAAAGTTTTCAGTATCATATGTTTAATTTCTCTGTACAGAACTATTTTTGTCTGCCATTTCCATTGTTATTTCTGTTTTTGTCTCCCAGATTCATGCCTTTATTTTGAATAATACTTTGCTTCAGCATGATTACTTCTACCACAATAGATACAATGTTTATCAGATCTTCTTGAATAAGAATTACCTCTGCTGGCTTCTGAGGGACTCTTTCCTCTTCCTCGACCACGACCACGTCCTCTATGTCTTCCTATAAATGCTCTATCCAGTGTATCCTCTTCTTCACCTTTTGAATGCTGGTCTTCCAGTAGGAGCAGCCCCGTGTCTTCTGCAAAAGACAGTGCTTTAGTTCAAGAAGAAATACTTAGAAATGTAAACAAATCACTATAAATTTTAAGGAAGCTTTTCAACAAAATTGCAATCTGAAAAGAACAAATATGGAGATACCAATTGATAATTTCATAAATAGTGTATACTTTATTCATTGATCTATTGAATATCTAATACACTGTATAAAAATCACTAATTCCATTATTCTTCTTAGGAAGGGTCAATACCTATATAATGACTTGTGACCCCTGATGAATCTTAACTTGTGACACTTGATCAATTATTTATTTAATTAATTGAATATCAGAAAGAAAGAACGTGTCATTATAGAAATGGCCCCATGCATGTTGAGAGAAAGACATTGAGAAAAAATTCTAGGAAAAATTTTTACATACCACATACATCACTATGAAAGAATCTAGACTCAGAAGAAAACCAAGGGTAAAACACCTTGGAATCTTTGGTTGTACTGGTTATGCTTTTATTCCCAAGAATAAAAGGCACAAGTTGAGGGATAGAAATAAAAAGTATGTTTTTTCGCTACAGTTGTGAAGCAAAGCCTTACAAATTCTACAATACAGAAAATAATAACTAGAAATTGTTGTTTTTGGAGATTGTGTATTTGACAAAATACCAGTTTCTGATCAGACTGCCATTTGTGCAAGACGGAAAGAAAAGCAACCAAAGAAAAAGCAACCAAATATGAATAGAAACTGTACATGGATAAAGAGATTGACGTGTCGGAACCAGAACATGGAATGAAGGCAAGTGATTAGACCATGTCCCCGGGATTTGATAGGGCAAAGGTGCATTAGCATTGGAGTTGGTGAATACGTTGTAATTGGGAGAGTTGGAAGGAGTATGACGGAACGAAAGACAGAGTGCCACAATCCCATTCATCATTTTGTATATACATGGGCCAAAGCCCATAGCACTGGCGACGTCCCCGGCATAAATGCAAGGGGGGTGTATAGCTAATACGGGATCTTGCGGAACGGGATTTGATTCTGCAGGCGATTCAGTACCGCTGAGAACTACTGAGAGCTAGAAACCTGGATGACCCTCGACTCACTGATTCGAGCGGAGGGTTTGAGACCAAAGTGGAAACCAAACCATTGCATCTGCATAATAGTGGACCTCGCATAATGTAACAGATAATTATAAACCTTAGATGTACAAAGGAAATGGAGCACTTGTGGATGTATTCACTCAATAAAGCATAACAAGTTTGGTTCTCAAAAGGAAGAGAAACGGTATTTATTCATTTCAGTTTTTTCATTGTCTCTTGAAATGGGACAAATATTCATCAAGAGTCATGAAACATTGGGATGTAAAACTTGAAGATGCTGACATGGATTTTGGTTTTCATGCTCTTGATCTATCAGAAGCCTCCTCGTTTACATGTGCAACAAGATCATCTTCAGCTTCAACATCATCTGTTGCATTAGGACCAACACCACCACTGGACTCTTGACTCCTATCAATCTAGATCTGATCATGAGATGCTTGATGATGAGCTTGAGCTTGATCTTGATAATGACTGATCTGGCTCTTTATATTGTGTTTTGTCCACATTGATTGTATGATGCCAATCACGTTTGCAAAACATTACAAAATCACCACATATTCATTTTTATGTAAGTTCAATCTTTTTCAAAAATGGTTCAGCAAACATGATACGAAAGCTTATATGGCACACACAAACACACATACATGAATATATTGCAGATTCATATTATATATTTTTCTTATATCAACATTTTCATGCATGTGTGCAAAGTCATCTAGAATGTGTGTTATTAGCGATAATAAAATTTGGGAAAACTTTGTTTCTGAGAAAAAGGATAAAATTCCTAATTACCTTTAGCAAATGGAAATAGGTGGCTTTTTTGAAACATCCTTAGGCGGGGTTTTTGGAACATCCTATTTCCAAATAAAAACTCCTTCCTATTATCCTAACATTTGTTGGAACATATTCATATGGGTAAAACTTTTTATAATGACCATATTAGTACCTTTAAAACTAATAGGGACACCTCGTGAATGATTTTAATTAAAAAAAATTAACAAAAGGTGACCTATAGATTGGACCTTTTAAATCTTTGCAAAATACTGTGAATGTTCCCATTTTATATTTCGTGAAAAAACCCTGTAAGAATATCTACAGGAGCACCCCATTTTGAAAAGCATTTTATATAGGGCTAAAACTTTTTAAATGACTTTAGGAAAAAAGGGTTGGATTGAAGGGAATACACCATATCAATATCTTTTAATTTTTTATAATTTGATGTTTACGAAATTGCAGATTATTACAGCGCACTAGAGAGGCAACTAACTGTTTTCATCCTCCTCTAATACTTCAATTTTCTGCAACTATAAGCCAAGTTTGGATTTAGATCACAAACTGGTATTAAGTTATAACTTAAAGCTCAAGTTGCAAATCAAAGAGCTTTGTCCCATTCAACACTGCAGGTCCTGGGGCGGCATCCTCTTCAGCAGCAAAATTTTCAACCTAAATATCAAAGACAACCTAAATTTTTTACTCAAGGTTATCTTTTTATTAGTATTGTTTTGATTGTTTACATAATCCAAAGCAAGTTGGAGTTAAGACAGTTGTACATGACTCCCCAGTAATGGATATGTAATATCCCTTTCCCATTCGAAGACCTTTGGCCTATTTTGTCAACCCGACGGCCAAAGGAAAACTATAAGGGTGACTTAAGTTATATTTAATTATTATAAAGTGCCATTAATAAAAGAAAAAAATATATAGAGCACTTGTAATAATTTATATGACTTAATAATTATTAAATCTAGGATGGAAAAGGCTCAAATATAAATTTTTATCCATCCTAGGTGAAAAGGCGACTTGCCTTAGAAAGGGGAATGGGAACATAGAAAGGATAAATGCCCATTTTACTATGTATTTCCTCTAGAAAAATGCGATTTGCATTAGGAGAGAAAAAGTTGTTGGGAAAAACATTTAATATGGGAAAATATTAAATGCTTGCATAGGGAAAATCCTTGTGAACTAATTGGATATTGTAGAGGTTGTTTTGGGTCTCTTCTTCCTTTATAAGGAGAAGTCGACTTGAGGGGAAGATATTCCATACCATTTGATATTTTCTAATTTGTGTCTTAAGCTTGTAGCTTATGCATATTCTTTCATGTGCAACTGCTGTTTGCAAATATCCAGCTTGTGGAGTAAGATCCCACAGGAACCCTAGCTTCGGTGGTGAGAGATCCATCCCTAGCTAGCAGGGCATTCTTCGGTAGTGAGAGATCTATCCTAGCTTGTCAATTTTGGAGCTGAATTGATGCCCTAAATGTGCTGGGCGACCTACTTTTTAGGGCAAAATTAGGGTTTCGTGTTTGTTGTGCGAAAACTATTTTTGGAATATTATTCTTCATATTTTTGTGGCCCAAGATCCAAAGTTTCAGCTCATACTTCTCTAGCAAAAGATATTAATTTTAGAAGTTTTCAGTTGTTTAGGGCACGCTGTAAATTTTTGGCAGCATTCTGTTATTCGAAAAATTCCAAAAACAGTTCTATAATATTTGCTATTGCATTAGCAAGCTCCATTTAAAATTTCAAGAGATTTGAGCAAGTATTTTTGGAGTTATTCATTATTTTCTGTTCGCTTGCCCTAGATTTAATTTTCTGCAAAAATCAGTTTTCTGTTTGGCTGCAATTTGTCTGTATTTTGCATATTTAAAGTTGGGATTACCTAAAATCCGTTTAGGGTTAAAATAATGTCCATTGGGGACATTACAGGATAAGGCGATAGGAATGACAAAAATACTATTACGCCTTTAGAAAATCCTACTAAAAATCCATTTACCAAGCTGAGATCAAACAGAGACTCTAAAGGAAAAACAAGTTAGGCAAGCATTAAAGGGGTGATTTACCATGTTAAAGGCTTTGTTAAATGGGTGTATTATGAGAGTCTTGGCATGGCTTCAATGTAGAAAAAGCTATCTTGCAAGGTAAGGTTTGTGGTATGCTTGTAAACCCTAGATAGATAATCAAGAGAATTAATTTCTCAGCCAATAATAGTTTTGGTCATTGGTGATGATGAAGTTCTGAAGGACCACCACTATTTGGCCTCCGAAATTCGAGAAGATATTTTTTTGTTCATAGGGCTGGTTAATAAGATGGGATATAGACTTGCAAACATTGTCATTGCTCATCAAGAGGAAATTCTTACATCTACTGATTATGATAAGCTGCGGAAACAGTTTGATACTAGTAATGACATATTTAATCTTATTAAATTCAATCCCCCAAATTCCTAGGCAAGGTTCTATAAGGAGGGTATTCTCTAGCTATCATAGTCTCCTATCTACCCTGTCAACTAGGTCCTCTTGCTATCATGCATTAAGGAGTATTTTCAATTATGACCCAAACTACTCGTCTTGTGCCTTTAATGGGGTGTGCCTCTCAAATGGGGATTTGTTACAGCTCCTCTTTCCCTTTAAGTTGTACATCCACTGCCCTCGATGATTATTTTATTCGCTAAGCTGTTGTCATTATAACTACCAATTTTATATGCAAAATTTTGGTAGCCGTAAATCTAGCCTAATACCACACTTTCTTGCCTTCATGAGAAATCTTCGTTTAGACATACCTAGGATTCTTTCGATATGGATTCAAATGACAAACCTGCTAGCTTCCATTTGAAACGTCAGTTATTCAAAAACCTACATACAGTTAGTCTTCTAAAAGCCTTTATCTAATTATCAATGTTGACACATGGAAGTTTGAGATATTGTATGTTTTTCGTTGTTGCTAATAAGCATATTGAGTGGCCTAACCCTATCCCAATGGCATTGACCATGCTCACAGACATTATTAAGTATTTGGGACAACATTTCATATGTCTACTGAAATGGAAGAAGTTTCAAAAAACAACAATCATCTGAATAACAATTTCCAACATCACCTACTTTGCAATGTGACAATTGCTTAAGAACTCGAATGCCTTTGCATAAGCAGGTACATTTGAACTATGTCACTTTTTTGCATAGGTTGTCCAGTATTTGATACTAGCAAAGACCTCCCAATGTCACTTTCGATCTGACATGCGCCGTGTAAGTATCCAAATTCCGCGAATGGGAGACCAGAATACATATGACCTTACTACCTTGAAAATGATTTGTGGTGGAATTGCCACATCGAAAACTTTCGACAACCATTTTCTCATAATGAGATCCATATCATCACATCAGAAGGTCATGTGCTTCCTAGTGACATATCTAGTGGTCAATTCTTGTTGGAAAACAAAATACAGCTATGGAAATAAACTTTTTATGGACAAATCATTCCTGCTTCAACTATGAAGGGGCTATCCGAGGATTGCGTCAAGCACTAGCCCTATTAAATTGAAATAGATGTGCCAAGTTAATGTTGCATGCCTTAGTCATGCTTCACCTCATCAAGCTTAGATAAAGGGCCGATAAGGGCAGCCATAAATGCAGGCCATTAGTTTTGTTTCGAGGGAGTGGAACCTTCACTACATTGGTCAAAGCTGACTATAGCCTCAAAGTAGGACCATGGTAGTGTATCACCCTATCCTAGAGAGTCCCCACCTGGCTCACACTTTAACTCCCTCAATTTTGATGATATGCTGGTTTCTTATTTCAAGCAGCAGAAATCTAATGAATATGAATGACAAATACCAGACAATGCAGCAGTAGACATTTGACATACTTGATTATCACCTAGTTGGTAAGTCAGACAGTTATAGTAGTCTAGCTTTCAAGTATACATGACCCATCTATTGGCTATTGTTTCCCATATAAAGAGAGAAAAGTTACGTGTGAAAGAAGAGCCCCTATACACTTCAGATGACCTTTTAGGTTGTCAATGACCTAAAGTTTCCAGCAGTATGGAGCAGTACTCTAACCCACGTGGTCGGCAGAGAATTATGTGCACTCTTCTGATTTACCCACGCTATGCTAGTGTCTAGATGCCCCTTGGATAAGCAATGCCAGTATCTGTGAGGTGTGGTGTTTCCATAACCCTCGAGAAAACCTCGCGGAATAAGGTTGGTCACCTACCCTTAAAAGCTCTAGATTAACCACTACTCTAGATATAAGTGGGGAGGGAACGGTGGGGGGGTGGGATGGGAGTGGAGAGTGCGGGTGAGAGTGTGGGTGGGCATGGAGAGCTGGGTGTTGAACACCAGAGTCTGAAGTGATCAAGTCTCGATTAATGATGGTTTCTAGCAAAATGCTTTGAACATTATGATAGAGACGTGCATTAAATGAGCCACTTTAATCCAAATTTGCATTAGCTATCAGCATTTTATCCTCCATAGTGGTTGCTGCAATGGAGTCATAATTATGCATGTGATAATTGGTACACATGAATACCAATAACAATACCCTTGCAAAGATGGAATAACTCGTGACCAAAGGATAGATAATAATCCCAATAACCTGAGATATTTGGACATTTTGTGCCAAAGGTGAAATTTAAGATCACCTCCCTGCAACTTAACGAACACATTAGCCCTGCAACACATTCCTTCACCCTTATGGCAGCAGTTATTAAGTGATGTGATGCATATCAATGTATATGAACATTCCAATTAATAGAATGCCAACTTTCAGAGGAAATTTATGCCAACCTAATACTAAAAGGACATGATACTATGGAGCTGTGATATCACCAATTGTAACTTCTAACATAACAAGAATATCCAATAGAACAACTTATATTTGTGCTAAATTAAACTAAAAATAATAATAAATTTTGAATCAATCGAAAAATGATTCTTTCGCAAAAATTGTATACTCCATTTGCATTGTTATGGACATGGTTGACCTACATATACATAGTATGTGCTGTGGTGGCAATTTAGCTTACCACAAATAGTGACACCAGCAACACACAAAATATGTACAGTTAATCAAGCAGCCCTGTTGTGACATGGACCATTCAACACACAAAATATGTTCAGTCTAATCAAGCAGCCCTGTTGTGCTTGAATTTTCCACTTTCAACTCGAAAAAGATGATCTTAAATGTAGTTTTCTATTGTGAAACTACAAACTGAAAAAACATATTAAATGGTGGAAAGGTGTGCATTTCTTGATAGTGCCGTGCATATACAACAACATTAAAGAAAGCAGTGTGTAATGCCTGTTTGATTGTCATCTCCATCATAAGCAAATCGACAGTTCAATTCCCAGAAGCTTTACTTCTAGTACAAGGCTAATAGATCTCATCATCTGGAACTTCAGGATTGATGATCTTTTCACTTTCAATATCCTTAATTCCAAATAACTGAATATCTTCCCTATGATCATAAGAAACTATCTTTGGCAGATCGACAATATGCATGATAGACTCTTGATCAATCACTCCATCAATAAGTCCATATTCCACAGCTTCCGCTGGAGACATGTAATTGTCCATATCCTCTTCAACCTGCTCAGTAGTTCGCCCTGTATCTGAGATAGTAATCCGATCACATTTGTCATGAAAATTGCTCAGTAGCTTCGCCCTGTAATCTGAGATTTCCCGACTTCGTCTTTGTCTTTGAAAATTAATTTCACTTTGCTTTGAACCTCAACATTAGACACTTCCCCACTTATTCCTCCCATTGGCTGATGCATCATAATCCGGGTATTTGGCATGGCAAGGCGTTTTCCTCTTGATCCTGCCGCCAAGACTATGGATGCAGTCGATGCACATATTCCTAAACCAATAGTAGAAACATCTGCCCTGCAGAATTGAATTGCATCAAAGATGGCCATAGCAGCACTGCAAGAAAAACAAGAAATGTTTAATATAGATAAAAAACAGAACCTAGCAGTTCATTTGAAAAGGAAGTTGGTCAGTACAAAGGATTTCCAATCATGTATCATAAGTTGCAAAGGCAATTACAAGTTGAGAATAAGGAATCAAGAATACAGGCTTGAAAAGTCGCATCAATTCATCAACTTAATGTTGTCTAGAAAAATCAAAAGCAAAACATCAACTCTAGTGGCACAAAGACCACAACACTATCTTTTACATTCATGGATCCATTTTTGTCTACAATTGCACATCTGAATTAAAGTCAACATAATAATTCTATGATGCATTAAATTAACATAACATTTTCAATACAAGTCGGTTCATCCCAAAACTGTGCTCTCTTGAGGTAACATATGAATTCAGTAATACCCGTCAAATAACTTTAGATAAATCTGGATATTTGCACAAAACCCTAGGACATCAGTATAAAATATTGTCTTTTATGACAACAGCGACAATCTGATTTTTAAATTAAAAAAAACTGTGAGCCTCAAGGTGCCAACACAGACTTTTATTTATTGATCTCAAATCAGCTATATACTAAAAAATATTAGTGTCTGAATACACTTCTTTTCTTACAGTTGATATTCTAAATGAAAAGATCGATGAAAGATAAGAGTATGCAAACTGTTTTGACTGAAATCTGCCCCCAGATACTGAAGCCCTAGTTGTACTTGTTTTGGATATAAAATTAAGCATGAAAAGCATGCCCTAGCTGCATTGGATGAACAAGTGTACCTTGAATGGCCACTACAACCCCTGAATGGAATTGCCAAGCTCAAATGTGAGGGATTTTGTCCTCAAATTTGTTTGCAAATGAGAGATTTTGTCCTCTATTGTTGTTGCAGAAGCAAATGCTACTTGCAGACAATCAAGTAGTTGAGAAATTTCCAAGATGATGCAATAATAAACCCCCAATCTGCTTTTAAAACTTCTAAGGCCTTCGCCAAAGTTGGCGTCCCCTTTTGGAGTTACATGCATGCTCAACAATTAATCAAAAATTAATTTATCCCCTCTCCCATGTTGGCGCCCCCATTCAAAAATAGAAGTAAACAACATAAAATTGCTTTATCCTATCTCCATCCTAAATATAGGATCTTGATTTTTATGCAGCCCATTCTATCTTTGGCGTCCCATAATTAGAATTCTTTATTTAATTATTATTCTATCTTTGGCGCCCCATAATTAGAATTATTTATTTAATTATTATTCTATCTTTGGCACCCAATAATAGAAGTTCATCATTCTATTATTATTTTATTATATTTCTACTTTTTGCCCCCACTTATTAAAAAAATAATTTAAGTATCCTTTCCAATTAAAATATAAAAGTATCCTTGGACCACTTAAATTAATTTATATCCTCTTTAATTTTCCCTTAGCATATGGAAAACAATAAGAATAGGCTTCGGGTATCCAGAACTAATTGAAAGGGGGACAATACATAGAACAAGAAAATATTTGCAAATATTATACATGAGCAATATATGGAATCTATTATAGTGCATCACAATTATGTCAAGACTTGCCACAAAGTGACCATGCTAACTACAAACTACTGAACTTGAATTGGAAAGCACCATACGACATTGCTTTTCACAACCACTATATTCCACAACCCCAAAGGGTCTGCCATCTTTACCCTCTCCAAGAAGTCGATCCATTAATAAAGAAAATTTTGACTAAAAAAAAATTAGGTCTCATTCCCAACATGGACCTTCCATGGGGTTCTCATGTTTCTTTTTTTATCGGATGGTTGTCAATACTTGCTTACAATATTTGTATGAAGATGCATCTCGGATGATGAAACTCCAAATTAAGTAGTTGATCCATAGCCTTGACTTGTTGGAAAGCTCGCGGTAAAGAACATGAGAGTGTCCCTATTGTTTCCATGATTACTTGATTATTGGGCATAAAACTTAATCCTAACTATATGAACGTAAGTTATAAGATGCAATTGTTAACATCTTCAAGTCTACCAAGATCTAGAAGATGTTAATTCACAAACACAACAAAGAACATTGTGAAGAGATTTTGAAGAGATGAAGTTTATGAAAATAATTTTCAAGTTGTGTGAAGATTCCTTGCCATGTTTTGCATCCTTCATAAACAACACAAACCTCACAGTCATTGAAAGCATTTAAAAAAGGATTGTATTTCTTCTTCGATTGATGTTCTACCAAATTCTAGAGGATGTTAATTCACAAACACAACAAAGATCATGTTAAGAGCTTTTGAAGATATGAAGTTTAAAAGAATAATTTTCAAGTTGTGCGAAGATTCCTGACCATGTTCTGCATCCTCCATAAACAACAGAAACCTCCACGCTCATCGAAAGCACTTAAAAGATTATATTTCTTCAACTGAAATCACTGCCCCAAGGAAGAGAGAGAGAGAGAAAGAAGCTATATTAATGTTCACGAGTGACCAAAGCTGTCAATGGGACTCGAAAGTACATTCAGTTATGATAGAAAAATGATATGGTGAAAAGCACTATAGGTTCTGATAGTAACATAATTAAAAAAATTGACCACAAGAGGAGGTAAAACTAAAGCAGTGAAAATTCAAACCATATGATCCATATATAAGCACAAACAGTAACATGAATGATTGACCCTCCAATGAAACGGAAACTAGACGCTCTTAACCGGATTGTGGCCCGTATTAAGTATCCTCGGAGTCTCAACTCCGGGTGAAGCAACAGGCCTCTCAAAACCAATTTTATCATATCTGTGTTTTCCGGTGCAATAGACCTCTTTTTTGGTAAGTTTATGCTTGTAAGGTTCAGTTTAAGTTTAAAAATTTCAGGGGAAAGAAAATAAAAAAATTCATAGATTTTGCAGCAAACATCTTAAGCTTTCCCAGATATTTTTAACAAAAAAAACAAGCTCCTGTCTGGTCCTGGTCATGTGGAAGGTAAACATTTACAGTTTTTTGGAGTCTGATTAGCCCTCAAACAGACCAAATACCCAACCAGAGCTGCAGCTAATAAAATGCAGATTTGTCTCAGATATAATGCTGAAATTAGTCTCAAAGGCAAAGAGAGTAAAATTTTAAGCACAAAAGTTAATAAAATGTGTATGTAGAAGCCACTTAGACGGTCCTGTGTCTTGTGTCCCTGTTCTACTTCCAAGCCATTCCGGAAACGGCTGGTGCTGATTGGTTTGCAATTTTTATAATATTTTCAAATTTTTCATATAATTTGTGTTTCATATTGAAAATAATAAATAATTAATCACACAATGTTAAGTAGCAACACCAAGGTGAAAGGGTAGAAGAAAACCTGAAAAAGCAGTAGAAGAATTAGTAGATGCTCTCTTTCCTATAGAATCGTCATAACATGAAGGGGTAGAATTTAAGTTTACAGCTATCTTAGCAGTTTTAGCTCTCTGAGCATGCCTTCTATTCTGAAACCAGTTCCAAATCTGCATCCAAATATCCTAAGTAAAGGCACTGGAGTGATCCTAGAAACACAGACCCACTAAAAGTAACACCTGGTTTGTGACATCGTAATCATGCTTACAAGAGGAAATACTAAACAATTACCTGCTTCCACTGTACAGTTATTTTTCCAAGTCGTTCAGGAGATGCACTACATTTCAAATAACAAATTCATCAAAAACATGCTAGCAATAAGAGCATTTGTCTAGACCGACAAATTGAACTGTTTGCAACCATTCAAAACAGTGCAGCTAAAAAGTCAAGATCAAATGAATCTTCTGTACATATGGATCCTCAAATTCAACTAACCTGAATTTACTTGTGGCAATATAGAAATCTATCCTTTGTCTCCCGTTACTACAAATGGTTTCCTCATTTGAGATGTGAGGCAAAATGTTTCTATGGATCAGCCAGCTGAGGAAGATCTATAATTTTGTAGTGAAATGCAAGAGAAAAGAGCAAAGGTGAAGAAAGGTGTAAAGAATGTAAAGGTGGGAATGCAAATGATGGGTAGTTTTATACATGGGAGCAACAATAAGTGGACAGAAGAAACACACAATGCATATGTGAAGATATCATTTAAAAAGAATCCTCGATATTCCTCTGTATGTACTCATCTGAGGTGCAACAGAAATATAATTAGGAACTTAAGGCTTCCACTTTACGTAGGTAAATCATAGCTTTGGTCTGTTGAAAATATAGAGCATTATATAGTAAATAATGCAGTTATGTAGTTGTTCGGTTGGTAACTGTCAACCAATCTGTAACCACCTCTCTACATATAAATAAACCTCTCCCCATGTCATTTGAGCAGTGCAGTTTGCCTTCTCTAAGTTCTTTCTTCTTTTTGCATATTCTAACATTGGTATCAGAGCAATTAGTTCGCAGTTCGAGGAATTCTTTTCAAGAGGCACGAACTGGATGTTTGGGGAAGCCCTGGTAGGGCACAAACTGAAGTTATTCCATCGCTTATTGCAGAAGATTCACGAGAAGGAAGACAATCCTCCATTTGTGGCAGGACAGAAGCAAATACCAGTCGTTTTGCACAAAAACGTGGAGCAGCGCCATTAAAGTCATGGAAGAAGGAAAACCGTGGCCCAGTTCGTGGCAGAGCCAGTCGTAGGAGAAATCGAGGGCAAACGTCCAAGTGAAAAGACAAAAACATGGTTGCTCAGAAGGGCAAAAACCCTGTCGTTTGAAAGCAAAACGTGACTGCGGAAATCGTGGGAAGAAAAAGCATTAAAAAAAACAATCTTGTCTGGTTCGAAGACAAAAGTCGTGGTTTGTGGAATAAACCCAGTCGTAAATCCAGTTTGAAGGAATACGTTGAGCAAAACAACCGAAAATCGTGGCCAGTTTGTGGCTGTGAGCTTGGAGAGCAGCCTTAAATCTTGTAGCCTGAGTTGTGTGGGCAAACGAGAGGAAAACGTGAGTGCCTTGAAAATCGTGGCAGGCAGAGTCAGGACAAAGGCAGAATTGTTTTGTATGCTTTTGGAAAGGTTGGTGAATTAATACACTGAAATAATATTATCTTTCAACAAAGGTATTCATACTATATGCTGGAGTAATTCATTTTAATATTATTTGCTAGAAAAAGTAATATTTATTAAGTGTGGGCAAAATATTATTTTATTATTTCTGTTATTTGGAGTAATAAAATGGCAAATATTTCACACTTGACTTTGTCGGAGACACAAAAATTAACGGGCACTCATTTCAATGTTTGGAGTCATAAAATTTTAACAATTGCGGAGTTTCGTGATTGTGATAAAATAATCAAGGGTGATGAAAGTCGACCAGCGACGAACTTCGAGGATTATGACAAACGTCATAAGGAAGTGTTATTGCTTCTCAAGTTGTCGGTGTTGGATGATATGATACCGGAAGTGCGGAATGCCACTGTGGCAAGCACGTTGTGGACCAATCTGAAGGATAAATATCAGACGTCAAAAAAGAGTCGGGTTTTATACCTGAAAAATATGCTCTTTTCCGTAAAGCTACAAGAAGGTGGATCGCTGTCTAAGGACATACTTCGGATGAAAGATCTCCGAGACCAGTTATCTTCCATCAACAAAAAGGTGGACGACGATGATATGGTGGCTCTAGTTTTGAACAGCTTACCTTCTTCATATGAGTCATTTGTGGAGGCACTCCATTTAATGGCTGAAAGTCAAACACTCGCGTTTGACAAGGTGAGTTCCTATCTGTTGCAAAAAGAGTGGAGACAACTTCAGGCATAATCTAATTGTGACCATTCAGAGAATGTTCTTGTCACTCAGTCAAAGGGAAAGTGGAAATGTCAATCTAGTGAGTCTTCCACTTGGTATTAGGTCACATGTTATTACTGTCACAAGGTTGGGCACCTCAAGAAGGATTTCCGGAAGTGGAAGTATGATCTTTCGTAGCAGAACAAAAAGCCATGTGATGAGGAACATGTGGCAGCAGTTGCAGAAGAATGGGATTCGGATGACGGGCATGCTCTTTATTGTCTTACAACATCATGCTCGAATGGCAGTGATACCAGTTGTTGGATCATTGATTCTGGTGCGTCTACACACTTTTCATGTCGTAGGGACTGGTATGTTTCATCTACTACAAATATTTGTTTTGAATCAGTAGTACTAGCTGATGGAGAATCACTTGCAATAGAAGGGATAAGAGATATATGCATTGTATTGAATAACGCTCATAAATTGTTGGTACGGAATGTTAGATATGTACCTTCTTTACAAAAGAATCTTCTATCTATTCGTCAATTGACTAAAAATCCCAATATTTATGTGGATTTCTTTGGAAGGAAATGTGTTGTCTCTGATGTGAAATAGAGACGGATAATTGCCCTTGGTATTGGGGAAGGTGGTCAATATCAGCTTGTTGATCTAGCTGCGATCAACATGAATGCACATTGTGTAGGACAGCTCCACCATTCAGGATGTGCAGGAGGTTGCAATGCCTTGGGAGGAAGCCATTCCTCACAAATTTGTTGACTTGGATATAATCAACCTACATGCACCTATTGTGGAGGGAGTATCCACTATACCAGGTGTATGAGAGGTGGACATGCCTTGGGAGGATGGATTTCCTCATTCTGAAGAACAGTCTTTGGTGGACGGAGACTCCACTATTCCAAATGCACTGACGATGCATGGTGAGATCGCATGCCCAGCCACTCACTCAGAGGTCATTGCTCGAAGGACAGTAGAGCATGAACAGTTTTCTCATTGTGTTGTGAAGGATCTTTCCCAACAGAGGGGGATAGATGAACAAATAGATGAGGAGTTGGTTCTCACTCCTACCACTGTTGAGACGGAGACCACTGCTGAGATGGAGATGGTTATTTCTCCTACTATTGCAGAGTTGGTTCTAACTCCTACTGCACAGATGGTCACATTTCTCTTATTGAGAAAGTTGGATGAGCACTACACAGTGTTGCAAGGACATGATCGAGGTGACTTCGATTGCAGGATAACTGAGTCTCTGTACATACTCCAACAGGCTACACAAGCCTGGAACAGATTTTTCAATTCACTTCTCAAAGGTTCTGATTTCAGCACTCTTGAGATGGGACTAACACTCTCAGCCATTGGTGATTCATCACTGGTCAATGAATCACGTAATAGAGAACCAGTGGACCACGTATCATATCTTTTGTTCAGGGGACCAGTTTTTTGTTTTGCGGTTCTTCTTCATTCGACAATCGCAACACAATCATGGACTGATGATTTTTAAGTACAACCTATGGCACAGTCTGTAGATGTAA
This sequence comes from Taxus chinensis, assembly GCA_019776745.2. Lineage (NCBI taxonomy): Eukaryota > Viridiplantae > Streptophyta > Pinopsida > Cupressales > Taxaceae > Taxus > Taxus chinensis. Next base: position 30,937,331 of record CM034152.1, read on the forward strand.
TGACTAAACATGTGAGCTTTAGGAAATTTGTAAAATTTTGGGACAAACTTGGTATCATTTCCGGTTTAGTCATTAAGAGGGGGTGTAAAAATATAGAGCATTATATAGTATATTATGCAGTTATGTAGTTGTTCGGTTGGTAACTGTTCAACCAATCTGTAACCACCTCTCTACATATAAATAAACTCCTAAAAAAGACCTATCAAGCACCATATAACAACTCACACTTTGTACAATGAACAAGAGAAAGAAAGACAATTCTATTAATGTCCATGAGTGACCAGCGTATTCCAATGGCACTCAAAAGTGCATCCAGTTACAATGGAAAAAGCCTAGGGCAGAAAGGAACCCTAGGAGCTGAAAACAGACAAAGAAGTAAAACACTAAAACAAAGAAAGCATAACTGCAGTAGGTATACACAAAGAGGATAAACCTTACTACAATATACAAGTACAAATATAAAATGCTATGCGAGGGTCGGTTCCCTTGAAGGGAAACAAGGAGCAATAAAGACCAAAGCTGAGGAACGGCGCTGGAAACCAGTGTTTTCACTCGTCTGTATTAACACTCTGAACAAATGAAAAAATGGCAGTATCATCATCCACCTCCACAACAGGATGATGCAGGATTTGATAATGTCTACATGAGAATGACTTGCATTATAGGGCTAGATCCAACACTACTTGAAGGAAGCAAAATACTTTCCCTAACGCCTCTCCTCACACCCAAGGCCGAAAAGTCCCCAAAAGGTGGAGAGAAAATTGGTGATACGTGCCTGTCCACATTCTGACCTGCGTGCAAGGAGAACTAGAAGGCCCGCGATGATGATGCAAATAGATCCATGAGGTCTCTATGTGAATGAGAGGGCTAGGATATCCTACTAGTAGCACGCAGATAGACCTCATCTCGCTGATTTGTCACCATCTATGCGTGGACCAACCAAATCCAAGAGACACTTAATGCCCCGAAGTCTAGGATAGGCTGGAAGATGGCAATCACTCATGAGACAAAGTCAAATACAACTGCAAAGGTAGATGATTTGAAAATGAAATCTCATGTAAAGTCCACAGCACAACCTTCTGAATCCATATTCAACGTCACTTTATTGACAATAGTCACATCCAAACAACGAGCTAATTCCTAATCTGAAAAATCCATGAGATATTCCTTTCAAGATATGCTCTGCTTTAAAATCATGAAAGCATTCTTGCAAAAATATTAGGCATGAAGGAATAAATTTTGAGTATGAAGCAACAGGAGGAAAGATATTAAGCTCATGTTGAAAGAACAGAGTAAGCTACATGTCATAAGCATCAAGAATATCTTGTAAATAAGTCTTCTTGGTTGGTTGTTACCCACATTCTTCTCACTTGAGGTCTGACTCAAGGAAATATTATTGATGATCCTTTGCTAAGAATATAAATGTACTATTTAAAATGTAAATATCAGTTAAATTTAGAATGGTCAACTACATAGAATATAAAGCTAGCGTGAGAGGAATGCAATGACATTGTGATTGTATTGTCCCCAATGGGACAATATTTTCCCCCAGTTGGAATTTAGGCAAATCCCAAACTCAAAATTGCAGATTAGAGAAAATATGGAAATTTATTTAATGCAGATCTGAATTTAACCTGAAAAGTGTGACTAGGGTAAAGTGGGAAACCCAAAGAAATCAGCCAATAAAATATAACTTCTCCACTCCAATCTGATCTACCAATTTTATAAAGCCAAAATATGAAAGAACATAAATATTTGGATGCACAAGAAGGCTAAAATTAATTTATAAAATCTGCAGACTGGCTGCCCATAAAAATAGATAAAAATCATATCTTTGAATCCCCAAAAATTCTGAAAACAAGCTGATTTGATTTATAAAAATCAGAATAAAATGTTGCACTCAAATCAGATTTGAAATACCTTCAAATACATCAGATATGTAATAAAAGTGGGTCGCTCCACATGGATGAAGGACATAGAAAATAATAACTTTCTCTCCCAAACCCTTGCCAAAAATCTACAACTTCCTCTTTATTCAACTGCTGGAAATAAACTGAAAACACTACTAATCCACTGAAGCACAATGGAAACCCTTGTGTAGAGAATCCTCACAAACAAGAGGAAGGGTTTTCATCCTTCTCTAGGGCTCTTGAAGGGTTTTCGTCCTCAAGAGTAAAAATGCAAGCCAAATGCTTAACACATAAATATGAAATTTGATAATAAACAAAGGGATCCTCTCCTAAGTAAGTCGACTTGCTTATATAGAGAAAATGGCCCAACTAACCTCCTTCAACATCCAATCAACTCACTTGCCTCATTTAATGTTTTCCACTTTATTTAATATTTTCCCTTGCTTTCATTTAATATTTTTACCACCAACTTTTCTTCCTCATGCAAGTCGCATTTTCTCCTAGAAATAATCATTTGGCCCATATGCTCTTTTTTATGTTGCCCTTCTTTTATAACTAACTTTTGCATCTTAGTGCAAGGCGCATTTTCTCCTAGAAATAATCATTTGGCCCATATGCTCTTCTTTATGTTGCCCTTCTTTTATAACTTACTTTTGCATCCTAGTGCAAGTCGCACTTTTCCATAAATAATACATTTTTACCAAGTGCTTTTTTCCTTTGTATTTTTCTATTTTTATTTTATGATTAAATCCATAATAATTTATTATAAGTGTTTTTATAATATTTTATTTATTTTTGCACTTTATAATAAAATATTATAACTTAAGTCACCCTTGTGTTCACCCCTTAGCCGTCGGGTAGACAAAATAGGGTAAGGGTCTTCAACTGAGAAAGGGATATTACAGTGATACAGGAGCATCACTAGATCTCCAAGTTATCGTGCATTTGGGATTGAAATGATTATCTTATCTAAGAGTTGAGCATTTCTGGGCAAAGAAAACAGCAGCAAATGCAAGAACTTGTTCTTCCCAGTCGTATTTCATGCTTTGCAAGTCTTGTTTGTGCTTTGAGTGCTTCGTAATTCATTTTGGTGCTTCACAAGCCTATTAGAAGCTAAGTTGAGCTTCACAAGTCTATTTCAAGGTTTATCAAGCTTGTCACGTTGCAAACTTCACATCATTAGAAAATTTCTTCCCATAACGCATTTCAGGTGCATGATTGCCGGACCATCAGATGCAGCATGACCAGGAGTAACTGTACGTACCCAAAATTATAGGGTACTGTACCGCCGGAACGATGTTACACATGCCCCAATGATGATACAGGTCGCCTCGCAAGGTGTTCGGAATCCAGGAAAGCTCACCAAGTGTATGTTAGCATCCCAAGCATCTTGTTTAAACTTTGCGTACTTCGCTTTATCCTCTACCTTTCTTTTTCTAAGCTTTTTGACCTTCAGTGATGAAACCGCCGCCCTGCTCAGGGCGGCGGTCCTTCACGCATTTTTCAGCACGTTCTTTTGATCGCTACTTGCGTAATTTTTCAACATTTACCAGCTTTTCTCAACCGCCTTAGCTCGTATTAATGTTTTATGTTCCCTGGAATAGTGTTTCTTCATTGTTTAATGGTAAAAGAGTTTTAATAGGAATCACCTTTGGGTGAATGTGAAATCTATAAATAGCCAGCTTGTTTTCAAGCAAATAGCCCCTCAACTTCTCATTTCCATTGTTTAGCCTTTCAATTTCTTGCTTAGAATTCATTTTGTTTTCATGTTTTGCATCCATGCTAGTTTTCCTTTGTTGTTAGAAGCCATTCGATCTTCTTGCTTCAGCCTTGTTCATTGTTGTTCATATAAATTAGTTTAGAGCAGAGTAGTGTCAGTTGTAGATTGAATTCATTAGAGTTGCAGGTTGTGTTCTTCACAGAAGGTAGATTCTAGAATCTCTCGGTACACTTGTGTTGTATTCCCGCAATAAATCCCGCTAGGAATTGCATACGCCAATCTCTGTCACTTGCGTTGTCCCTCTCCTACTCGCATTATATTCGGTCTATTTCCAAAACTGCCATTGTTCAAAATACATTTTTCTGTTGATGCTAGCATATACACGCTCTTCTGGATTCACGTGAACACGAAGGAACGAGGAGATCATTCTGAGGGGACAAAATCATACACTACTGGATTCGCCACTGTTCTGCAAATCCCAGGTTTTATCTGTCAAAGTTCTAGTTAAAACATATCAAATAGAGTAGTGAAATATTTCATTTCAGTTAAATTTTGTTTTCAATATTGCCGGGGAAGCTGTGGGGATTGATAGTTTCTCAGAAGCTATGATTCATTCCTCACTTCTGAGGTAGGATCGAGAATCTTTCAATTAAGTTAATCAGCTATCTAGTTATTTAGGATAAACCAATGTTACTTGGGACAGGGGGACGGCGGGACGGGGTTTCCGGGACGGCAAAAAAATTCTAAATTTTGGGGACGGCGGGGGGACGGCTGATTAAAAAATATATAAATATTTAAAATAAAAAGATATAGTGACTAAATTATAAAAATAAGCTGAAATAAAACCATTTGAGATTTAAATGAGGTGAAACTTGAACTCATAAACATCAAATACATTCCTTAATACTCATGATTCTTTCAGAAGTTTGCAAGAAGTTGCTTGGTCCAAAAAGGTGCAAAAATTGATTTTATGAAAATAAGAAAAATATTGCCATCAATGTATAGAGCTCAAGAAAATATGCACTTTTAGAGAAAACGACACCTGAAAGGGAGCCACAGAATGAAAGTTACGGCACATGCAAGTTTTTGCTGCTACATCTTCCCGGACCCTTTCCAAAAATGGCAAATTTTTTTCTGTCCTTGTGATTTTTTTCACCAAAAATGAAAAAAATGCCAAAAAAGGAAATAAATTCGTGGGTGACGTCTAGACGTCCCCCCCATGTTTCCCACGTCCCCCCCACGTCCCCTCCACGTCCCCCCCACGTTTCCCACGTCCCCCCCACGTTTCCACGTCCCCGGGACGTTTTCCAACGTCTTCAAACGTCCCCGGGACGTTTCCTAGACAAAAAAAAAAAAAGGAAACGTGGGGGAAACGTTTCCCCCACGTCCCCGCATCCCCAAGACGTCCGGACGTCCCGGACGTGTCAAAACAAGGGGGGACGCGTCCCCGCGTAACACTGGGATAAACTCACAACTGCACAGGCAAGTAGCTACACCAGGCTACCTTGCTTGTTTTAATTTTGTTATTAGATTAGTTGTCATTTTCTGAATATATTAAATTAGTTGCTCTTTCGATTCTATTAAAAATTCTATCAAAAATACAAAAATAGAGGAATATATATATGTTGTAGATATATCTGGCATAATTAGTTTATTTTGTTTCAATTAAGCTTATATTGATCTTGTATGACAATCACGGGACCTAGGGAGCCCAGGGAATACGTTTTTGAGCCAATCGTGCCTCAACCAAATCTTGTTGCAGCATTAACTGACATAGACCAAAATCTCAGAATTCAGGTCTTCCGAACAACAACAGACCTACAAGAAATCAACACACAGCTAAGAGTATTAAACATAGAAGACGACAAAGCACGCACGTTCTGGTCAAATCAGCCAAATTATAGACTGCCTTGATATCCATATGATTGTAGAGGGCCCTGAAAGAGGGCAAACATTCAGTTGAGATCCACTAGTCCCACAGCCAGACACAGGAGACCTCCTCGTTGATATAGACACTAGCTTACGTATCCAAGTTGCCAGAACACCTGTTAGGTACTCCGAGAAAATCGTGCAACTGCTAGTTCTAAACGTAAAGGCTGAAAAGGCATACGACTACTGGATACTCGGAATCAGGGGTTGACTTCATATGACCATAGGAGGTCCACAGCAACCACGAACTTACGGTTGTGATCCACAGGTCCCACAACCCAACGGGTCTACAAATCAATCAAATATTGACACCAGTTTGCGAATGCTGCTGTTTAGGTCCTCTCCACTCCCACCAAACATCATCACACAACTATCATTATTAAACGTAGCAGCTGATCAAGCTAAAGATTTCTGGACTAGGCCAGAGAATCGTCCATAAAACACCAAAAGATCCACTACACATTTAGTCATTACATTTTCATGACCTTGTCGGGAGATATATACGAGGCACCCGTAGGTCATCTTCCACGTATCCCACAACCCATAGATCGGATCACAACAGAGCTCACTATTGATTGGAGCCTTCGAGCAACTATCCTAGCCGAACGATCTATCACACCAATTCAGGTTAGGAGGGCCTTCTTTGCCTTAGATTCGCAGATTTCATTATTGTGTGTTGAAGACATAAGATTACCTAACTAGCTTATCTGCACCCCGCGTGTATTCCATCCCCACCGACTGTCTTGACACGACCTCGAGAGGTCGGGTGCGAGGAAGAGTTACTTGTAGATTCCCATACTCGCATGTCACTTTTCCATCGTACAGTAACACCTGCCACCGATTTCTTGGAGCGCTGCTTTGCAAGAAGAGCTTGATGAATGGCTTGTCAGAGGAGTTTTGACTTTGAAATGGGCCATTACCACAAAATCTCAAATCTGGTATGAGTGAGTGCCATGCAACAAGGTTCACAGCAGTTAGTGATTGCTTTTGAACTCGTCATGTAACATGCGTATAGATTAGAGTGTTCAAGTGGCCATTCGAATTCCCTTGCTGTAGTTTCTTGTAACACACCCTTGCCAATATATGGCATGTGTACGTTAGTTTAAGGGGGGAATTTTCATCTTTCAGTAGGAGGTAGTTTGTTTGGGTTCTAGATGTTGTTATTCTAGAGAGCAAGAGTTGTGGAGCTTATGAGTTTGGGAAGGCGTGTAGATGTCTGAAATCAATTTAATAGTCCAGCAGAGTTGTGACGAAAGTGTCAATGAATGTAATATCTTCATATTGAAGAAATAAATGAATTTTGTGTTGTGTGTGCATACTTTGTGTTTGCCGTTGTTGTTTGCATGTTTTGATAAGGTCATGATTCAGTCAACTCACAACCCATGTCACCGTCACATTGGCTCCTCATTGACAAGAGAGTTTTACTAGAATGACATTAGAAAAGACATTAGAACTACTAGTTAGGAGACATGAAAGTGAAACAATTCATTCTTTTGTGGTCATGCAATACAACATGAAGCTTAAGGAGAGAGTAAATGCCAACACTAGTTAGAAAAGGTTATCTTTTTTGCACCTCTAAATATGACATTCAACATGTGATTGTTCTATTTGTGGGATTGAAAAAGTTTATGCAATATTTTTTTACATGCATAAAAAAACTAAGTTCAAGGTGTTGGATATGATTCATACTATGCATGATTTACACTCATCTAGACCTTAAATGCAGAATGGGGGAACCACCTTCCCAAAGTGTTGGATGTTTCTTGTATACTCTACATGAACTACACTTTACACGATTTACACTAGTCTCAACTGTACATGCGGAACGGGAACCGTTATGGATAATATTCTCAGCCCATGGTTTTGGTACCCATTGTTTTGTAATAACGCTTTGATGAATTCCTATTGTGTGCCTACAAATACTTGCAGATGCGTTAGCATAAAGCAGAACTTCAAAGTATTTTATTGTAACGCAAACAATTGAGTTAGTGCAATAAGAAAGAAGTATACTATGTTGGTTTCATTCCTTACAGGGTTTTCCCAAGTAAAAAATCTTGTGTAATAATGTGCGTGTCATTTTTCTTATTTTGTTATAGCTTAAGATTCTGTAAGAATTGCTTCTCTTGCATAAGATTATTGGTCTATTTCTTTCCACGGAAGGACCATGGTGGGAAGCCTGTGCTGAAAGCAACAGGGGGCTATAGCCTTGGAGAAAAATAATTGAGAAGTGTTATGGGGTGTCTTCTTGGCTTCTGGTTATGTAACCATTGTATTGTAATACCATTTTGACAGTTACCTATTAAAGTGCCTACAAATATTTGCACCTACGGTAGGGGTAAAACAGAACTTTGAAGTACATTATTGTATTGCAAAACGATTCACATAATACAATAAGTGAAGAAGGTTGTTGCGCTGAGATTTTCCCCGAAAGGATTTTCCCGGGTGAAAAATCTCTTTTGTAGTGTGTGTGTGTGCAATTTTGCCTTTCTGATATTGTTTAAAATTTTGTTATTGTTAATGCTTAGATTTGTCCTAATTTAGCACCTGCCAAATCTAGCACAACATGGGATCCTACTCAGTGTGGGACTGCTCTTAGCAAAGGGCCTCCAGAAACAGTTGGTTTTTGTTTCTTAATCTAATGCATGAAAACCACCTACTCTACTTTTGCTTTGACGGAAAAGATAAAGAGAAATAGGGTTAGACAAATAAAGGTGGTGATGCACCAGATAGGAAATGTGGCTGAAGTGTTGTATTTCTCTATATTATAAAAATAGGGCTAATCAATGTGCAACGAAAGCATATCAAATAAGCATGCTCAGTCATGAATACTTACAGGTGAGCTCTATCCTATAGAGTAGCAAGATGGAGACTAGAGGGTCAACGGACCAATAACCACAGTAGTTTTATCAATTGCACTGTAAATCACACACATCATTTCATAGCGAAAAGGCTTGACAACTGGCTTTACGCATAACATAGCAGAGATATGAGATCAGCGCAAAAGCAAAAAGCTCGGCAAATGCTAAAACTTCAAGCAAATGCAACATCAACAACAAGACCTAACACTTAAACTCTAAAAAGACAAAATGAAGGATCCAATGCCTTCATAATGAGAGCTTCAGATCTATTCTAGCATTTTATTATGAGAAAAGAGAGGGAAAATCATTTAATTCCTACTGCTTGCAACAAATTTGGTGGCTCAAAAATTCTGAAAATCAACTTTGGCGGTTGTTTGCCCCATTTCAAATCTTTGCCCATGCTTAAAGCTAGTATTTGTACGATAGTTGTAGCTTTGAATTAAGCTTTACTTTTAATTAAAGCTTAGCTAGCTTACCATAGAAGACAGAGCTTAGATACATATATAGCTTCTTTTAGCTAGCTTTAAAATACTTGAGCTTTTCTAATGTATGCTTTATTTAAATTAGTAGAGAATCCCACTAATAAAGCTTTTGGCATTGAAATTAATGAAAGCTCCTTCACTTGGAAAATAAAGCTTTAGTCAATTTATTTTTCGCAACAGAAACAGCGTTGAGAAATGGAGCTAGCGTGGAATTTATCAACAGTTCCAGTAACTCAGAGGGGAAGCTTGCATGCTGAGCGTCAAACCCCAGAAGCATCAACATCGATTGGGCAGAGAGTCAATAAAAGCCGCTTTGTTCAACACAGTTTCCCCACCAATCCTCCAAGTTAAGAATTGACTGTGCTGTTCAATGTTGCTTTTGCTTAGCTTGATTGCATGGTAGGTGGGAAGCTTCTGATAATGCAGTCTAACGATAAAGCTCAGCTCTTAGATGTGATGTCCATATAGATTTTGAGATGAGCACACCCTTGGATTTTAAGAAGTTCAATGGTAAGCAGGGCTTTCATGACATCGTCATTTCAGCTCTAAAAGATTGCACCCAGCTGACCCCTATCCCCTTTAGCTAATAGCTCATGACTTTGAACAAAGATTTGTGAAGGCATTTCGAAAAGATGTGTCGTGAACTCCACCATACTTTCTGGCCAATGGTATGGCATGTTGAGCTTAATGTATGACATCAGCTTGAGCTTTAGAAAGCAACTCCCACCATGGGATTTCAAGAAGATCTGATGTTTGCTAACCTTTTGCCTCTGTTTCTTAAAATTCTACAAACCCTCCTTGGATAGCCATAAAAGAAGAAATACATACATGGCTCAAGTGAAACCATGCAGGAAGATGCGCAAGCATCTTATTATGAAGAAAAAGGGAAATCCTACTCTAAACAACAGCCAAAGGTTATGATAGACAAAGCTATTGACTAATTGGGAAAAGTAGCTGCCATATTTTATTGTATTTGCCCATTAAATGAGCTTGGAGAAAACTACAAGAAGATGCATAAAATGCTTTAAAAACAAAATTTTGTACCCCTTGGCCTCTCTCTTATCTGCAAGACAAAACACTTTGAAGTTGCTCAACTCATGATCATGTTCTGCATTCTGATCTGGTTCAAGGAGGTGATGGTACTAACATTTGGGGATCTCTGGCTCTTTTCCATGCATTGAAGATCCCAAGGAAGCCTGAAACCTTACAGGGAACCCTTGTTTCAAGCAAAATATCTCACGAGGATTGGCCTCTTCTTCGATTATTTGTTGCCATATAACTGCTACCAAAGGAGACGAGCTTTCCTCTTTGTAGCTATCCCATGTTGCAGCCAAAAGACAATCCAAGTCCTCTTCCTCTGTTTCAATTGCAGCTACGAAATCATTTACAATTTCTTCTACTTGAAGAGCAAGCAAGCCCATCTCACAATGATATACAAATAAAAAGAAATGGAGGCAATTCCTACTTAAATAGAGAAAATGGGTCTTTTAGCCACTGGAGTCCCAAGGTGATCATAAATGCTTCAAAAAGCAATGACTAAGACCTTTGCCAAGATCCTAGCTAGATAATGCATGTTTGAAGAAAAGATAAACTTTTGATCATGTCCCACTAGGCGTGCAAAAAACTGTTAATGCTTAAATTTATTTGGATTTAGCACCCGCCAAATCTAGCACAATATAGAATCTCTGCTCAGTGTGGGACTGCTCTTAGCAGAGAGCCTCCAAAGACAGTTTTGTTTATTAGCTAGTGCATGGAATGAAATTTAAATTTTTGAAAAGGGAAGAAGAGATAAGGCAATGAACATAAAATAAAAGGGGAGGCGATGCACCAAATAAGATAAAGTGGCTGAAGTGTTGTATTTACCTATCTGATACACACAAGGCTAATCAATGTGCAACAAAAGTGTATGAAATAAGCACATTCATTCATGAACACTTAAAGGAGTGCTCTATCCTATAAAGCAGCAAGGCGGGGATTAGAGGGTCGACGAACTAATAATCACAATAGTTCTATCAATTGAACTGTACACACATATCCCGTTCATAACCAAGAGGCTTAGCAACTGACTTTACACTAACATAGCAGATATCCGAGATCAACTTGAAAGCAGTAAGCTCAGGAAATGCTAAAACTTCAAGCAAATACATCATCAACAACCAGAACGAACACTTAAAACTCTTAAAAGATAGAGAAAATTAAGGGTCCAGTGCCTTTGAGATGAGAGCTTCAGCTCTATTATAGAATTTGAAGATAAGAGAAGAGTGGGAAAAGCATTTAACTCCTGCTAAATATAGAGCATTATATAGCATATAATGCAGTTATGTAGTTGTCGTTCAGTTGGTAAGTGTTCAACCAATCTGTAACCACCTCTTTCTATATAATAAACGTTGTCACACTTGTTTGAGTGTGCATTCAGCCTTCTCTGAATTCTTTCTTCTCTTTGCATATGCTAACATTGGTATCAGAGCAGTTGGTTCGCAATTCGAGGAAGCCTTTTCAAGAGGCACGAACTGGAAGTTTGGGAAAGCCCTAGTAGCACACAAAATGAAGATGTTATTTCGCCGCTTATTGTAGAAGACTAACGGGAAGGGAAAACATCTAGTGCAAAAGACTGTTTAGTAGCGAAGTCGTACGTATAGTTTGTAGGGCAGAACTTGTCTACAAAAATTTTTCACACGGGCAGAATACGTCAAGAAGGGCATGATGACAAAGAAGGCTATCTTTTTAAAATCTGGGCATAAAGACACGTGAATGTATTAGTCATTTTCATGGAAGTTCGTCACATGTCGGAAAGTCGTAGTTGAGGAGGAAGCAATAACAGAATCGTGGTCATGACAGAGCATGTGGGGACGGCAAATCGTGGTGAAGCCATTCAGGAGGGCAAAACAATAGTCCAGTTTGCGTAAGCAGATCGTGGATTCGGGTCGCAGCAGTTCCATAAGAACGTGGTTCCAGGGTTGAAGTCGTGGGTAGTTCAAAGGAAAAGTACGGAGGCACAAGGAGAAATAAATACGTTTGCACAAAGACAGAAGTTCGGGATGAAGATTCAGAACCATTAAAATCTTGAGTTCGAATATTTTGAAAGAATGTTCGTTGAATTAATGCTCTGAATCAGAATATTACTTTTTCGTATTCACCTTGCATTGTGAATAGAGTCATTTCGGACTATTTGCAAAATAAGGCAAACGTGAATATTCGCGTGGGCAACAAGTTATTTTATTATTTCCGTTACTTTGAAATAATAAAATGGCAAATATTTCACACGAACTCTTCAGAGACGTAAAAATTAACGGGCACTAATTTCAATGTATGCAAGCCATAAGATTTTAAAGTGACTTGCAGAATTTCGTGATTGTGATAAGATAATCACAGATAGTGAAAGCAGACCGGCTACAAATTTTGCGGATTATGAAAAACGTCATAAGGAAGCACTTATTGCTTCTCAAGTTGTCGGTGTCAGATGATATGATACCGGAAGTGCGGAATGCCATTGTGGCAAGCACGTTGTGGGCCAGTCTGAGGGATAAATATCAGACGTCAGAAAAGAGTCGGGTTTTATACCTGAAGAATATGCTCTTTTCCGTAAAGTTACAAGAAGGTGGATCATTGTCTGAGCACCTACTTCGGATGAAAGACCTCTGAGACCAGTTATCTTCCATCAACAAAAAGGTGGACGACGATGATATGGTGGCTCTGGTTCTGAACAACTTACCTTCTTCGTATGAGTCATTTGTGGAGGCACTCCATTTAATGGCTGAAAGTCAAACTCTCACGTTTGACAAGGTGAGTTCCTACCTGTTGCAAAAGGAGCGGAGACAAATTCAGGCAAAATCTAATTGTGACCAATCAGAGAGTGCTCTTGTCACACAGTCAAAAGGAAAGTGGAGACGTCATTCTGGTGAGTCCTCCACTCGGTATCAGGTCACATGCTATTACTGTCACAAGGTTGGGCACCTTAAGAAGGATTGTCGGAAGCGGAAGTATGATCTTTTGCAACAGAACAAAAAGCCATGTGATGAGGAACATGTGGCAGCAGTTGCAGAAGAACGGGATTCGGATGACAGGCATGCTCTTTATTGTCTTACGACATCATGCTCGCATGACAGTGGTACTAGTTGTTGGATCATTGACTTTGGTGCGCATGCACACTTTTCATGTCACAAGGACTGGTATGTTTCATTTACTGCAAATACATGTTTTGATTGGTAGTACTAGTTGATGGAGAATCACTTGCAATAGAAGGGATAGGAGATATATGCATTGTATTGAATAATGCTCATAAACAGTTGGTACAGAATGTTAGATATGTACCTTCTTTACAAAAGAATCTTCTATCTATTCGTCAATTAACTGAAAATCCCAATATTTCTGTGGATTTTTGTGGGAAGAAGTGTGTTGTTTCTGATATGAAACAAAGACAGATGATTGCCCTTGGTATTGGGCAAGGTGGCCAATATCGGCTTGTTGATCCTACTACAATCAACATGAATGCACGTGTGGAGGACAACTCCACCATACAGGATGTGCAGGAGGCTGCAATGCCTTGGGAGGAAGCCATTCCTCACATATTTGTTGACTTGGATACAGTCAACCTACATGCACTTATTATGGAGGGAGTATCCACTATACCAGATGTACGGGAGGTGGACATGCCTTGGGAGGATGGATTTCCTCATTCTGAAGAACAGTTTGTTGTGGATGGAGACTCCACTATTCCAGATGCACTGACAGTGCATGGTGAGATGGCATGTCAAGCCACTCACTTAGAGGTACTTGCTCGAAGGACAGTAGAGCATGAACAGTTTGCTCATTGTGTTGTGAAAGATCTTTCCCAACAGAGGGGGATAAATGAGCAAATAGATGAGACGGAGTTGGTTCTCACTCCTATCACTGTTGAGACGGGGATGGTTATTTCTCCTACTATTGCAGAGTTGGTTCTAACTCCTACTGCATAGATGTTCACATTTCTGAAAAGGCTGGATGGCACTACATGGTGTTGCGAGGACATGATCAAGGTGACTTCGATTGCAAGATAACTGAGTCTCTGTATAGACTCCAACAACACTACACAAGCCTGGAACAAATTTTTCAATCCACCTCTCTGAGTTTCTGATTTCAGCACTCTGGAGATGGGGCTGACACTCATCAACCATTGATGATTCATCAGTGGTCAATGAATCACGTAACAAATAACTAGTGGACCATTTTCCATATCCTTTGTTCACACGACCAAATTTTTGTTTGCGGTTCTTCTCCATTCGACAACCGCAACACAACAATGGACTGCTGATTTCAAAGTACAACCTATGGCACAATCTGTAGATCTAATGACTAAACATATGGGCTTTAGGACATTTGTAAAATTTCAGGACAAACTTGGTATTGTTTCCGGTTTAGTCATTAAGAGGGGGTGTTAAAATATAGAGCATTATATAGCATATAATGCAGTTATGTAGTTGTCATTCAAGTTGGTAACTGTTCAAACCAATTTGTAACCACCTCTTCCTATATAATAAATGCTGTCACACTTGTTTGAGTGTGCATTCAGCCTTCTCTGAATTCTTTCTTCTCTTTGCATATGCTAAGCATGACAAGGCTTTGATATGTGCATTCGTAGCCTCTTTCTAGCTGGCTTTAAACTACTTGAACTTTTCTATTGTAAGCTTTATTTAAATTAGTGGAGAATCCCACTAATAAAGTTTGGCATTAAAATTAATGAAAGCTCCTTAGGTTGGGAAATAAAGCTTTAGCCGATTTATTTTCTGCAAGGAAAATAATGTTGAGAAATGGAGCTAGCGCATAATTTATCAACAGTTACCATTGCTTCCCCTACATTAGTTTTATCCATCATTTTTTTCTCTTCATACAGGACCCCCTTTGAACCTGTCAATTTTGAAAAACAAAATAAAGTGACACATTTGGTCACAGACAAAGCTGTCGTGTGCTAGAAAGTGGAAGGTTCCACACAGGACGAGACTGTTATCTGCTGAAAGTGACAAGTTCCACCAGGGATGAAACTGTCACCAACTGGAAAGTGACAGGTTCCAACAAGGACAAAAGTGTCACCTGCTGAAAGTGACACGTTCCAAATTTCCACCACAGCGAAACTTGTCACCTGATAAAAATGACAAATTTCCCCATGGCTAAACCCGTCACCTGCTGAAAAGTGACATATTCCACCATAACGAAACCTGTTGAAAATATGACATAAGTACAAATCAATTGCCTAGATCATAAAGTGAAGCAGTTCTCATCCCAACTGTTGAAATGGAATGACTCTTGAATTCTTCTGTGTCATTTTACTGACCTGATGTATGCATAAATATTCCCGTTTGATTCTTCCAATGGCATACAATGGGACTTGTCTTCATTTAGAGCTAGTTCTGGAAGTGTTTATACGTACTCAACATGAGTATGAAGCTGTTTGAGTGAGTATCAGAGCAGGGAAAGCTTGTGATAACATTGTTGAAGCAATATATCAATCCAGCAGCGTTCTTGGTAGCTCCATGGGAACAGGTGGCGTGTAATCTTGCTAACTTCTGTTGACACACTGAGGCACAACCCCAAGTTTCTGGAGTTTTCCAAAGTAGGGTTTCTACAAGGAATATCTCATGTCCCTTTTGTTACCTTTGTGTTCTTTACGTTATCAATTGCTCACTTCTTATATATTGATTTCATTTCCAGCACTTAAGCAAACATATCAATTGTCAGCTGATTGTAAGCATAGCCCTTAAATTACATCAGCAAACAGAAGATAAAACAGTCATATACCATTGGACTTGCATGTGGGGAAATCACAAAAGTATATGTGATCAATTTGCAGTAATGTAGCCATGAATTTGGATGTGTACATATTGTAATTTGAAAAGAAAATGTGGATGGCAGCCATAGCTGTAGCAAACATCAATTTTCTACCTTATGTTGGTTCCAGTAGCAAATTGCATGGGATCAGAACATAGTAAAAATTTAAAATCTGTGTTGAGGGATTGCACATTGGATCAGCACATTATGAAGAATTGCACATTGGAATAGCCGAGTCAATTACAGATCAGATATGAATGCATTACATTCATGGAGACAATGGTTAAGATGAAGCTCCACTGATGCAAGGACATCACTCTTCTTTCGGAATCAGACTGTGGATATAAATGCAGGCCTTTAATCAAAATGACGACAAAAAAGTACTGGAAAATGTAGTAACAAGGAAAGAACAATCAGATACGATGTTGAAACTTAACAGGTATGTCCAAGATGCCCAAGCCTTTGGCTCGAGTTGAACAATTTTCTCAAGCTTAATTCACCCAGCTTGTATCATACACATGAATTCCAGATACATTACAAACAGGAAATATGACAGACCAGACTCCGTGGGGTACATTATCCTATTCCATGTGGTATCCTTTTAATAGTATACGACATCCATCACAACTCTTTAATTTGTATGTTGCTACTCAAATATTGCCACATAAACGAGTCATAATATGTTCAACTTCACCAGGCACTCTTCAGCGAGTCATTTTGGCAATTAGCACCAGTTGTTTCACTAATGTCAAATGGTTTTTTATTTTAATTGATTTAAACATGTCCAATTATGTTGCTGTACAGAATTAACATAGTTTCCCTTTTGTTAAACTTTTTACCCTCGGTCTAAATCCACATGACCATGGTCAATGACTTCAGAGTCTGACTCTGTATAGCTTATATCCAACTTTCCCTAACCTCAGTCTTTGCATTGTCCATACCTATGTGACTATCTGTAAAATACCATTTTATATCCTTTCTTCTTCATTTTACCTTTATAAAGAGCCACTTTATATTCCAAACATGAACAGAATGCAAAAATCAGACTTAGCCCCAAAACCCAAGCTGATATACAATGGAGCCAAAGATCCATTTAGTTTATCCTAAAGGGAACGTTTCATATGCTATTGAAAAATCAAAAAGAAATCAGGACAATATCTTTTCAATTTCACAGAAAAAAAAAGTGGTTTAATTTCCCAAAAGAAAGAAGCTGAAGGTATTCTGCTTTCTGCAAGGAAATTTCACATTTGCACAAGGAACAAGGAAAATGGGATATAAAGATTTGTGTTAAATATCGTTATCAGAAGGCACTTCACATTGAGAATATTCATGCTGCACGTTTTGACCTATTTGTATACTGATACACACAGATATATAGAGTGAAACAAATGCAAGTAACTTGAGCACATTCATAGAAGATGTTTGCATTGTTGGAAGGAGAATTGTGACAGCATGGGTCACTCTATGATTTAATTGCTGACAAATTCTTGTCCCAGATGGTAGCATTCCACCTGAAATTACCTGTACTTAGGAGAATAGCAGTAAGAATAGGAAGTGCATCAAGGAGGTTGACTGGATAAACACCAACTTGGAGACATTTTATAAGCTGCTTGAGAAAAAACAAATTAGCTGACAATGTTGGGTTTAACAGCAGTAGAGTGGCTGTAAAGTGGTGTAATTAAAATGGACCAATTTCAGACTTCAAATCGTAATTTGACTAGGGTGAGAATCGAAATTCAGACATGACTTTGTTTGGTGATTGGTCTGCTGCATTGAATATCAGTGTTTAACACAATCTCCAGTTTGACTTTTAATAGCTCTTTTTACAATTGATCATAATTTCAGTACCATCTTGAACTATAGCTTTAAAAGGGATTTCATAATTGTTTTCTGATCATGAATTTTTTCTTTTTTTCCATTTTTCTTCCCTTTAAATATTTTTGGGATCCTTACTGAATAGCTATTTTTCACAATTTTTGAGACATTGCTGGATATCAGAATTCTGAACAGGTTAAGGTTGGACATAAGCCATGCAAGAGGTTGGTGGTGTGACTGGTTGTTCTAAAGTGCTGACCGGGGAATATATTTCATATATTAATGGATACCAGAAGCTAGAAAAGGCCTGCAGGATGGCCAGAAAGCAGTGAATGGGGTTGCACGCATGCTCCTGGTGTGCAGAGGTCAGCAATTTAAGAGATTGTCCTAGTTGACTTCCAGAAGATTTTGACTACTGTTGCAGCCTCTGCATCTTAGGGTTTTAGGATGTGCTTCTGTAACATTCTTGTTCTCTTCTTTTTAATAATACACAGGAAATTCACCAGAGGGATATTATGCATGTGAGTATAGATTCCGAAGTCAGATGACATTTTGTGTACTGGTGGGGTGAGAGAGCTTCAAATTCCCACCAGGATTTGTTATCAAAATGATAAGATTGGGTGCAAGTCCCACATGGGATTTGACAGAATAAAGACCTCTCAGACCAGACAGCTTGTCGAAAGAGAAAGAGCATGATTTTTTGTATGCAGTGCACCCTGAGTTAGGCATATTTCATATAGCATCATCACAATTAAAAAAAACTATATAATGTGGAATGTAAACATCAAATGATTGCACTTGATACATATGTTTCCAATTTGCATTGTTAATACAAATGTTCATGTAACATGGGAGTGAAATGATGTGAAGAAAATTACAAAAACATAGGCCTGGTTGCAGGAAACGCAAACAGGCCCTCTCCCTTAATGTTAATACAGATGTACATGTAACACGAATATGAAGTGCTATGAAGAAATTACACAGACATAGGCATGGTTGCAAGAAACACAAACGGGCTTTCTCTGAACTTGAGATCTATGTTTACAATATTTATTGTTGATACAAATGTGCATGTAACATGGGTATGAAGCGATATGAAGAAAATTACAAAAACATAGCCCTGGTTGCAGGAAACGTAAACAGGCCCCCTTCCTCATTGTTAATACAGATGTGCATGTAACATGGGTATGAAGTGCTGTAAGGAAAATTACACAAACATAGGCATGGTTGCAAGAAACACAAACAGACTCTCTCTGAACTTGATACATATGTTTACAATTTTTATTGTTAATACAGATGTACATGTAACATGGGTATGAAGAAATTTAGGCCTGGGTGCAGGAAATGAGCAATATAGCTATGTAAAGCTATGAAGAACATCACACAGACATAGGCGGGGTTGCAAGAAACTCCCTCTCTCTCTCTCTCCAGGTGCACGTGCATACATGTTGCTTGTGCCAAAACCTCTTTATCCCATTTCCTGTCATGTTTCCCATTTTTTGTTTCCAGCATTATAGCCTTAGGCCAAAAAGAAGTATTTGATGTAAATGATTTTGGATCCATCATGTAGTTTGAAATTATGTCCAATATTTCAGGTACCAAATGTATTACCCGTCCTCGGGAAGAAGTTGAAAATGACAATGCTCTGAGGATATGCAACAATGATTTTTTCCTTTAATATTAATCCATTGTTTGAATGTAGTCGAATAATGAAAAGCATTCCCATATTAAAGCCAAGAGTGCCCAGGCAGGCACCCAGTGACAGTATTATGAATTGCATGGGCTAACCCATAGCAATTCTCAATGGGTTGTGATGGTTGACCAAACCAAATAATATGCCAGCCCAAGGCTTCTACATATAAGCTTTATGAGCTATCATACTATTTATGTCAAGGTTGTCTTGGTGCGCAGGTATGGGGGTACACAATGTGTGGGTACGCAGCACCCAATGCGAGTTCTCAAAACTTGGGTACGCAGGTATGAGGGTGCAAGGGTAAGCAAGGTGCAAGGGTGAGAGGATACACAAGGTTGAAAGGTGTGAACCCCTAAAATTTGGCCATGCTAGTTACAATCATAACTTTGTAAAACGCAGCTGGTGTCAATGTAAAATGCTTTGCCTTTAGGTGTTAACTTCACCCTTTAAGCTTTTAGTTCTTCAGGTTAGCTTTTAGGGTTACAACCTACTGGAAAAAAAGTTAATAAATGATTTTTTTATTTTATATGCAAAAATAGGAGGATGCAGAATTATATTGAAAAAATGCACCCAGGTGCGAGCGGTGCAGCATTTTGCACCAGGTGCAAGAAAAGTACAGAAATGGGTGCATCTTAGGTGCACCTCAAAAATAGGTGGGTTCGCGCACCTAGACAACAGTGGTTCATGTCCACATCCTATACAGTTTCTGTCTTTGTTTCTAGGTATGTTAGGCCTCCCAATACACTTTTTAGAGTCAACACAAGAGTACCATATTCGACATTGGCTCAAGGATTTGTTGAGACCGAAGTTCTCTGCCATATTCACCAAGTCTCACTAACACCAAATTACTTAGCACAAGTATGTCCACCAGGTTTTCAGCTTGTGTCATTGTTGCAAGTCATTGTTGCAATAAGTGCCTTATCTTACAGCTATAGAGTCATAGACCATAGACACACCAGCCATCTTTTTTTTGGCTAGGGAGTTGAGGGAGAATTCTGTATACAGATATCCTTCAACGAATGCCTATACCATCAATTCGGCCCCATCTGTGGCCTTATCCACACCCACTCCACAGATTTTAAGCCCAGCTTTAAAATTAATAAAGTAGTCACCTGCCTCATGCCACTAGACCACACCTCCAGGGATGACACTCGTCATCTTATACAACTAATATTTCACTTTTGATTAAAAAAATTGGAAAGCCTGCATGTAAATTTTCAAATGACAAATGCCCCCTAAAAAGAGTCAAAAAAAATTATTTGCTGAAGCCTAAAGATGTTTATGGTATTGAACTTGTTATGTCAAAAGGTTGCTAGGTTTCACACTGAGATCCCTTCACTAGTATCCAAGCACAGAAGGATTTGCATGTCACCACTATTTAGAATGCTATTTGGCATTGAAAAGTATTGTTGGATGCCCATTTTTTCACAGCCATGGTATTGAACTTGTTATGTCAAAAGGTTGCTATGTTTCACACTGAGATCCCTTCACTAATATCCAAGAACAGAAGGATTTGTGTATCACCACTATTTAGAATGCTATTTGAAATTGAACAGTATTGTTGTCCACCTATTTTTTCACTGCCTATCCACCATGCCAATTTGGCAGGTGAAAACCCTCTTGTGAGAACCAAAGCACTTTTTCACTCTACTTTACCTTATATATTATCAAATTTTGTTATCCGTGGATCTCCACGTTGTGACCAAGCTTGAGAATAAATCGAGCCTAGCCAATCCACTAAAATTGACACTACTTAACACCGGCACGTCCACCAGGTTTTGAACTTGGGTCATCGTTGCAATAAGTGCCCCATCTTACCACTCAACCATAGGAACACCCATCATGTCATACAACTGGCATTTCACTTTTTGATACAATTTTTTTAGGAACACCCATCATGTCATACAACTGGCATTTCACTTTTTGATACAATTTTTTTGAGAATACCTCCATAAATATTTTAAATAACCAACCACAAAAAATATCAAAAACTATATGTTGAAGCCAAGAGACTTTGATAGTATTATTTTGTGAAAATGTTGTTGGGTCTCACACTGAGATTACTTCAAAAGTATCAGACAATAGAAGCTTTTGCTTAACACAACTGTTTAGCAGATTGCTGGAGATTGAACAGTAATGTTCGATGAACAGAAGAAAAATATGCCGCCATTTTTTCACAGCCTAGCCAGCACGTCAATTCAGCATGTGAGAGAGCCCTTTTGGAAAGCAGAGAATTTTTTTTCACTTTATTTTACCTTCTATATTGTTCAAATTTTGTAATCCATGGATTTCAACCTCCTGATAAAGCTTGAGAGTAAATAGAGCATGTCCAGTTCTGTGGCTATTTAACACAGTCATGTCCAACGGGTTTTGAACTTACTGTTATTTATGTCATTGTTGCAATAAGTGCTCCGTCTTACTGTTACTCCAGAAGGACACACATCATCTTATATAACTGGTATTTCACTTCTTGATACATTGTTTTTGGGAATACCTGTACAAAACTTTAAACAAAAAAAATCTCCCAAAACAATTATATCAAAAGAATTTACAGGTAGAATCCTAAAGCCTTTTACAGTAATTTAATCCATGAAAAGGTTGCTAGGTATCACAATGAGATCACTTCGACAGTATCAGTGAACAGAAGGTTCTGTTTATCACCACTATTCATCATGCTCTTGTTGGAAATTGAACACCTTCTTTCACAGCCTAGCCAGCTTATCAATTCGGTGTATGACACCCCATTGACCAACCAAACAGCTTTCACTTCACTTTACCTTATATATTCTTCAAAATTAGTATTCCATAGATTTCAACCTCGTGACCAATCTTCGGAATAATTCAAGCCTTGCCAATCCATTAAAATTGACACTACTTAACGCAGGCATGTCCACGGACTTTTGACTAGGGTCATTACTGCAATAAATGCCCTATCTAACACATAGAATTTTAAAATTGTGTTGTCACTGGATAATTGCCCCGCCATACAACCAGACCAGATGGACACCCACGTCTTATACAACTAGCAATTAACTTAATTTTGTGAAAAGTTGTTGGGTTTCACTCTTTTATCACTTCAATGACATCATAACACAAAATGTATTGTTTATCACAACTATTCAACATTGACTTCAAAATTGAGTAGTAGTAAAGATGTGCTTTTGTGAACCATTACTCCTGAAAGATGGGTTATAAGATTGACTCGATATTAGCAGACACTGCTTATCTTAAACTGATATAAATTAAAAGTTAAAACGCTTTTAAATTCTAAAAGGTATATCCAAGTATGTGAACACCCAGTACTCCATAATGTTAGGAAAATAATAGTAGTGTTCACATTATCAATATTGAGTTAATTGTTATGTTTGTTATTTTATATGTGAAGTTGTTAATAAACAACTCACGTATATGGGAAAATCTGAGCTATTTGTGGGATGGGTAGTTGAGGCAGTTTCTTAGATTCTAGGGATGTAAAATCCCACATATATGCAGAGTTGTATGCTGTGTAAACATCCGGAATGAATGGAAAGCAACATCATTATTCCGTGAATTTTATCCTGTAAATCTGGTCTCAAGCTCTCATTTGGTACCAGAGCGAGCATTCCTGGGAGAATATGGAGTTTCAATAAGCAAGAATAAAAAAGGGGGGGCAGTCTCATAGTTTCTATAATCACCCCTGATTGATGATCATATTATTTTAGGTAGATTTACAAAATCGACATAGCTGGTGTTTTTCTTTGAGATAGATCCGCGCCATGAATCCTTGCTTGAGGATTGGTCTTCATTGCATTAGTTTCAGTGTTTGTAGACTTGTATGAAGTTTTACAGTTTTTTAGATTTGTATTGGAGCGTTTAAATGCATTTGATCTACATTAGCATGTTGTTCAAGCATTAAGATATTCTACAGGTCATATTCATACAAGTCAGAGCTGAATTATTCAAGACGTCTCCTATTGTGCATCGTGTTCTGTATTTAAATCAAGCTCTCTGAAAATCTATGCCAATAATTTGAAGTTCAAGGCCTGCATTTTTGGAATCTACTAATAATTCCAACAGACCCGTGTTCCTCAGGCTCTTATTGGATCGACTCATCATAGTTCCAGATCATTCATGTGTACAGAACTGTTTTAGTTCCTCCAAAAGCATGTGCGTTTGAGAGTTCAGAGACGTCAACAACACTTGCCTTTGGACAATTATTTTTTATTTTAACAAGTATTGATCTCTGTCGATAGATCTGGTTGCATCAGCGAAGGAATTAGTTTATGCGTATCTGTCTTCTGATCACGTTGATTGGTCAATAGACACCTTACAAAAGTGCATTCTTCCAGATCTGACATTCAGAAGTGAAGCATTCGGAGAACTCATCTCTTACCAAATCTCCCTTGTATCACTAAACAATGCCGGGAATAGGTGACTACGTGGAGGCAGTTGTTTTCCGTAGTTTCATTTGTTTAGAAAATTTGACAAGTGTCTAGGTTGTGATATTATTTGTTGAATGTTTTTTGGTAATTATGTAGTTAAGAGTTTTATAATTATTTTATTTGTGAAGTCTTACACGGTTGTGTCATTTTAGTAGTTGGTGTCTAATTGATATTAGATTTTTTATTCATGTCAAAACAACTCGATATAGTCTTAGGCATTAGAGTTAAACTGAATTTGTAATAGTGTCATCAAATTCAAAAGAGTCATGTAATATGTTCTCTACGTAATATTGTCTTGTAGTCAAAGTGTCAAAATTCCATTAGATGTTGTCAATATTAAAAACCATTGGCATCTCACTGTCAATACGTATATTTGCTTAAGTTGTCATTGTTATAATTCATTTGTCAGTCAATTGTAGAGTCATTATAAAATTGTCAAATTTTGTGTCATTGTAAAAGTCCAAAATATAAATTAAAAAAAAATTGCCACACTTTTAGCCGGGCGCATTTCGATGTAACCCGACGTCCAAGTTGAGGGAAATTATACGGCAAGCTTCACGATTGAATTAAGCTAAGCTAGCAGCATGACATCGGAGGCTGGAGGTCGATCAGTGACCTCTTGTCAGTTGCCAACGACAAGGCCGCACAGATGGTTTGGTGGCATTTTTTTCAGTGTGTGTTTTTCATTGTGATGTGTTTTTAGAGTTCTTGTTTTTTCAGTGTGTCAATGTGCTGAATAAACCACTTTCCAGAATTTTGGGGAAGATTCATATTTTTAGAAAACTCGCTTTTGGGGAGCAAGAAATGATTTGGAGGTAGACTCAAGGGATGGTTATCCAGTTAGTGTCAAGCTTGTGGATCTTCGAGATTCATAATTCAGGCACCAAAAGATGAAGGGAAAGTCCCACAGAACCCAAAGAGGAAGGGAGCATTCCTGCATAATTCGGCTTGACACTACGCCTTTACGAGGGTAAAAAGATAATCTATAGAGTTTGTACCTAGTCTAAGCAGTGCTTTCAGGAGGTGGTTCAACTTCTCCGAACCGTGTTCACATTAATGGGGTGAAGTCAAATAATAATAGTGTTCACACTAAGGGGTGAATGTTAGGAAAATAATAGTAGTGTTCACATTATTAATATTGGGTTAATTGTTACGTTTGTTATTTTATATGTGAAGTTGTTAATAAACAACTCAAATATATAGGAAAATCTGAGATATTTGTGGGATGGGTAGCCAAGGCAGTTTCTTAGATTCTAGGGATGTAAAATCCTACATATATGGAGAGTTGTATGCTGTGTAAACGTCCAGAATGAATGGAAAGCAACATCATTATTCCGTGAATTTTATCCTTTAAATCTGGTCTCAAGCTCTCACATAATCCACATAGGTCGGGAAGCACAGTGACTGCTATATCCTACCTCTTCTGGATTTGACATAGTTTAAAAAAAAAAAAAATTGAGGCTTTCGCAGTCAATTATATTGATTAAATGATTTTGCAGCAGCTGTGTTCAATGTTTTTAACCTTTCAATAGGGGGTTTTAAATCAAATTTGACATTAAAAAACATTTTGGGTCATACTTAATGATACTATCGAGATGTTTAATGATGATAAACACTACCATTTTTCCAGTTTGAATCAACAACACATTGTTACGGAATTCAACAGCATGGAAATAAAAAATGTAGGTACCTCGGATTGTAGAAAACGAAATGCAGGCACTCCACTTAGCGGAGGGCGCCCCATCTTGACGACCAGGGCACAGACACCGCTGATCTTTCTGCTGGGAAGAATGTTTTCCAAGATATTTTGTTTCCCAGCTCTCGCAAAATCAAATTACCGCGCCGGAGTATCCATCCAAATATAGTCCTTTGTGTCCATGAAATAAATCCCCTCCTGTAAATTTTTAACCTCATTTGTTAATATAAACAATTAATAATAATTCCTCGTTTTTATTATTAGAGTCTCCTTTCATATAGATATCTTAAATACATCAATCTAAAAGATGTTGAGATGCATCAATCTGGGGCCATTTATATTGGATTTGTGACATGGGTTAGATAGTGAAATACCCAAAATTTGGTCCTATACATCTAGGTTTCCAAATACACTTTTCTAAAACTACTCACCCAAGAAAGGCTTTGAGTTTCTAGCACCCAACTTTCCCATAGTGGACAAGCTCAACTTGCGTTGGTCTTTGTTCTCTTCTGTTCATTGTTGGTAATGCAGATTTGCCACTATATGGTTTGTGATTGTGGAAATCAAGCTTGCTCATTTCATTTAGTGACTCATTTACTAGGGTTTATCGCTTAGTCATTGACTCGTTCATTTAGGTGTCCTTAAACCTTACTTACATTTTTGTGGTTGCATTGAAACCCTTATGCACCTATTCTAGTTTTTATCAAAAAGCCTAAACTATTTGGATTTAGATTCATGAATTCTTTGAACACTTATGTATTAAGCCTTTCCACTAGAAAAATATCCTATTAGGGGATTGACCAAGGATCCCTATGGCTTTCACCCGCGTTTAACATGCTTTTGAAGTGGAAATTCTCTTTTTCATTTGAAAAGAAAGAAACTCAGCTTTTTTTGGTCATGATGTTATAGATTGCAATCTTTTGGATTTTAATAAAGTGATGATTGTGTCTAATTTTTTTGTACACACAGATGCAAGTGTGAAAGGTGGTGTTGGAAGTTAATCACCTCTAGACCTTTATGTACCACTAGGTTAATGTCCCTTGGATTATAACTTGGGTTTTATACTCAAAGACACTCGTTAATGGGTATGGGCACCACCGAAGCAGGTCCCGTTGTCATTCAAGAAGCAACTGATAATGGGTATTTGTAGACACTAAAAATTTCACAAAATCACTATTATGTTATGCTTTAATCAAAATTGTATGTACATTATTTTTTAACAATGAAACAAAATCTTAGTGGCAACAGTTCTTCATTGATTTGCTCTTTATGGGTTGATTGAACTCAAACTATTTCTATTTCTCTTCTTTTGAGTGGATTTTTGAGCCTTTGTACAAAGATCTCTGGTACCCTACTTTTATTGTTTATTGTTATTTAAGCTTGGGTCAAGACCGTACTATAGGGTCAGGACCGTACATACGATCCTAACCATAGTTTACGATCTTGAACCCTATTATTTCCTATTTATTTTATCCACATGGGCACATTTATCACCCATTTACCTTTCGGTTTATATCTTTTGGGTTAGCCTTTCCCACCACTAAGGTCCTAATTTCAAAGTAAGAACTCGTATATATACAAGTCTAACCTAAACATTTATCATCTAGCAATCACCTATCTATTTATCACATACTGGGTTAAAAAGACAAGGAACGCTTATGCATACTACATACACAACATAAGAGGGCATAGATCTAGGTTTTCTCATCTACACACAAGGTTTTGATTAGGATCAAGTAGTTTATCACTATCGATGTCAAAACATGAGAGAAAAGCAAGGACAAGGGAGAGTTTCATGCACATTGGCACAAAACACTATGAGAACAACATGGAGTTTGAAATGTAGTGCAATTATAGGTGAAATCACAAAGGGGTGACCACCGAGGTTAGTCTAACTCAAGCATCTGCATTTGTTTTATCTAATGTTTGCTTGAGTGTGTTGCATGATAGGGTTTGTTTTACATGTCCGTGTGTGAATCCAATGGTTTGATGAAACACTAAAGGTTCCAAAAGCCAACAAAAATGACACAGAACGATAATGAAGTTTCCATGACCCCATTTTCTACAAGGTCAAAACTATACAGTGAGGTCAAGTTGTGATATATGGTCTTGCCCCAATTGTATGGTCCTGACCAATAAGGCATAGAGGTACATTATTTGATTTACATAGTTTCCAAGGTTTATTCCAATCCCAAATATCACCTTGAAACACCTTGACTGGCATCTGAACCAGTTAAGTGATTCTTTCTATCATGTTTACACTTGTGATTACTTTTATCTCCTACTTAGAATGATTGTCACTTTATATATGCACTGTATCTGATCTGAGATATAACTTGGAATGCATTTGTAACACTAGTTTTTATATTATCGACTCAAAAGAACCCATTAGTTCAATTAGGTTTGATACATTTTGGTGAACCTATTTGATCAAATCCTTCACCTAACCTAATATCTCACCAAGTTTTTGTAGGTTATGCCTACTAATTTACAAACCCTAGAGTTACCTTAAGGTGCATGTGTGGTTGGTTTGTGTTTATTTCTTGTCTATGTGTGATTTAACCTAAATTGGTTAATATATCCCTAGGGGGCAGTTGTTGATGATATACTACCCTAATGAATTAGTTTATAAAGCTAATTGTAACAATATCAAGAATAACCATCAAGCAATGATAAAAAATGATAGGCAACAATACATAAAGCACTTGTTATGAGAGATAGAAGATGACTTAGATGATAGCAAGCTCTATGTGATGATCTAGGTTGGTCTAATGACTAAGACGGGCTAGAAATGACCTAACATAGCCTTGTTATTGAAATTTTGTCCTAAACTACTGCACAAACCAAAGTGAAAAGCACATACCAAAACATACCCCCACTATGGCCCTTTTCATATGCTCTTGTCCCTTCAAATCCTCTTCTCCTAATACTTTTTGGGTTTGAGTATCATCTTTTGATTTTCTTCTATACGAAATCTGGACCTCCAAAATTGTGTGATGCTCATTGTGTAATTAATTGATCCTTCAAAACCCTAGTTAGCCAAGAAGTCCCGTGAAATAAACATTATTGGGTTGTGGGCACACTCGTGTACCATTGACATCACCACTTCTCTAAAGGGGGCTCAAACCTCATGTCATTATAGCCTACCGTGTAATATTTAGAATATATGTAATCAAATAGATAGCCATGATCATACAACAATGATATTTTACTTACACCTCTTGCCTTAGCTTGACTTGTAATGATGATATGTTCCTTGTATTTGTAGATCGAGGTGGATGACTACCCTAGAAAGAGTATGAAAAATATATGGAGCTCAAGGGAGTATTGGAATGGATTTCCTTGTGATTACTCTTAATGTATGCTCATTAGGATCTTTGGGTGTCAAGTGTGCATGATCTCCTCCTGATAATGGATGAATGACTAGCTTATCTATGTGTTTTGGATCTAGAAATCTCAGATAAGATTGACTAGAAGTGTCCCAAAGGAATTTGAATTAAGAAAATTGTTGTTTGAGAGAAAGGGACTAAAATAGTATAGTGAACGGTCCATAGTGTACAAATGATATGGCCCTATTCTAGGTGCTTTGGTCTGAGATACATGTGTGAGTGTTTTAAAAAGTGGGGATTGTATTGTGTGAGGGTTTAGCTTGATTTGATGGACTAATATGACCATTGTGTGAATAAATGAGTTGTGTGTGAAAATAATAATGAACGAGATGTAACTAGGGATAGCATGATTGACTAAGTTGGACAAGTGTGGACTAGTGCAAAAGCATTGTACAATTTGTGTTGTTACAAGACATGAATTACTAAAATGAGTGTCTACATTTTCCCCCCTTTAAGTATGGAATTGAAAATTGTGTGCTTAAAGGAAAAGTCACTTGAGTGTGTAGATACACTTTGTCTTCACTCAGAGCGCCTTATGTTTGTGTTAGTACTTTATATTAGTTTTGATTGTGTTTGTTTTTCCAAGATGAGTACCTGTAGAGAAAATTCTAGTCAATGTCCATATTATAGGAAATCAAACTTTAACTTGAAACTTTTGGATTTGGTATGGAAATAGAAATATGTAAAGTAGATAAGAAAAAATTGAAAAGAGTACACGTGAATGATTTGTGAAGAGGTGGAGAATGTACTCCCACTACAATTTCCATGGAGATTTTCTAAAATTTGTGTTGGAGATGGTTAGAAGGACTTGGGGGTGATCAATTCCCAAGTGGAATGTGCCAAGGAGAATATAAAGAAGTGCAAATGCACCCTGTATGGTGAAGAGAACTGTATGGGGAGCATTCTAGTTTCTCTACATCCCTCCACAAAAATATGAGCAATGGGAATTCAAGCCTATGAGGATAATAGTTACATTGACACTTCCTAAAACCCACAGATAGGTGTCATTGTAGACGAACATGAACCCAATTGATTTATAAATGATGACACAAGGTATTGAAGCAATGTTGGCTTTCAAGTACCCTTGGTGCCACCATAATCTAACACTGTACCATGAATTATGTGATTAAAACCTAAGTAAAAAACTTGTAGATGTTCCCTGAGAAACTATGTACCAATGAGAAAAATATTTAATCTATCCCCAAGGATGGAAGACATATGGAATGGGCCATAATTTCCATACGCTATGGTCCCTATTGTATAAGGTTTGGTCCTGTGTATTTCTTGACCCAAGCCTATTTTTGAGATCATTTTTAGACCTTTGTACAATGTATAATTTTTTACCTATTATTTTTTTCACTAGTTCTGAGATGTTGTGAGGATGAAATATCATTCGATGGTTACCCCCTGTTTAAAACATGTGATATAGAGTAATGTGAATGCGACCCAAAAAAGAGGACATGTAGTTGATGTGAAAATGCATTGCAAGGATATCCTGTCAGATGGAAAATGGGAGTGTACATGTGATGTATACCATGGGACATACATAATACTATGATATAAAAGCTATTAAAGTGTTAGTGACAAACAATAGAAAAATAACACAGTAGATGTAAGAAAAAACATGCAAAGGCACACAAGTAGAACAATCATGGAAAACAATATATCACATACATGGGACACCACTTCAGGATGTCACAAGACAATTGAGGAACTTGAGGCTAACAAGCAACAATCAATTAACATAGGGCATTGCCCACAAACAAGTGAAAGCATAGATTAAGCATGTAAAACAAGAGATAAGCTATAAAATGAAAATGATTCTGGTTTGGAAGTGACCTACAACGTATATAATACATATGAAGCGCCCATTAGCATGTTAGATTAATAAAGAGTATGACACGATGTATGTATTGAGTAAATGGTGTAAGTAAAGTAGTAAATATTGGAATGATAGCACCTATGTGTAAGAAAGTGTAAAGTGGATGCCCCTAATTAGGGCAAAACAACTGGTAAAGAGTAGTGTCAAGCATCCCACATTGTGTAACAATCTGTGTGTTTCCTACATTCAACTCGATATACCACGTGAATGCACGTGTGTATAGAAAAAGGATATAACATACTATGTTTCAAGCTAACATGTTAAGTAAAGTGCAACATGAAAAGTATAAGCATGCAAAATAAATAACCAAACAAGAGCAATGCAATTTTTTTTGAAATTTCTGTATATATTTGAATGTTTTTTGACGTTTATCATATTTGAATGTTTTTGAATTTTTATCATATTTTAATGTTTTAGAGAATTTTTAGGCTTCTTAAGGGCATAGATGAAAACCTATTCTCTAAAGAGAAGGAAGTATGATCTATAGAATGCCCCATAGGAGTGGTATATATAGATTTTTAGTGCTTTTCATGAATTAGAAAGTGTGCAAGAAGAGGTGAGAAAGAAAGGTTTCCCCCTAATGTGTGTGTGCAAAGTGAGGTTTGGGTATGCAACCACTCCCTCAACATTTAAGTTAAACCTTTAAATAAAGTGTATCATTGGTAAGTGAGGGGGAAAGTGGATGTTCTCTAGTGTCAGTAACATAGGAACTAGTCAATGAGTATGTTGGGCGAGGGCACAGTATCTTAAATTGTGACCAAACAAAGCATGTGATCATGAATCAAGGGTTGAGTGTCATGTGAGACTAGTTGCATGAGTGTGCATCTAGGGAAGTTGTGCCCTATTGGAATACTAAGATGTGTAGTGTGTACTATGAACCCTATGTGGTAACCTAGTCCAATGTGGTGGACAATGAGACCTAAAGATACATTGAGAGTGGGTGATGGGAGATGAAGCTTGAGGAGAATTATGCGGGCTAGTATCTAGTGGTGAAAGTATGGTACTATCACTAGGAGTGTGTAACAAAATTGTATGACTAGTATTGCTAATTGTAGGAGTAATTGTAATAACTTGTGGATGAGGAGTAATGCTAACTAGAGAAAGAGGTGCACTAGTGGTAAGGACCTATGAAGCTTGAGAGATAATAGGTAACGAAATTTGAGGTGGGAGACCTTGTATAGTGATTACTTAACTCTCATGTATGATTTTGACACATTGGTGTATAATAGATGGAATGTCCCTTATAGCCTTAAACTAAGGAAGACCTAAGATCATGTCACGATGCTTGATTCTGGATGTGATAACAAATGGTAGGTATATAGTAAGAGGCCTGACTATGATGGGAAGAGTGTTACACCCATAATAAGTAGGATACATGTGCTTGATTTGAGGTAATGGAAATCCAATAACATGTAAGAGGGGAAGTGAACATGCATTAAATTTGAAAGTAGGATTGATCATGACATTATTGAGAATTTAATTATCAATAGATGCAACAATGTGAAGCTTGGAAGATGTGAAAGAAGAATGGAAATCCACATCAATAAAATCAATGGTTGGTGATGTAATAGTAGTAGTACCAACAAGAAAGTCAAGAGGATTATTGGTAGATTGCAGAGGTGGAACTATGCGGTAAGTATAATTAGTAGTTGCTTCAAATGTATCATTTTCATGTTTAGGAAGTGGGTCATTCAATATATTAAGCTTAGCATTATCATTTATAGGTTTGGATATAGGAGGCTTGCCCAATTCAATTGTATCAAAATCAATCAAGTCTTGGATCACATATTTAATCTTAAAGCATCAATCGGTGGAGCGTCCATTGTAGTGATGATAATCACAATATGTTTTTTCATCAAATTTGTTGCCTTGAGGATGACTAGAATCCAACTCAAGAGGTGGAGGAAGAGAGACAAGGTTACTATCAATGAGATGTTGCAATATTGGTCGAGGCGGGATTGGAAATTCAGTAAAAAAAATTCAAGGAGGTTAGATTTGGAGCTTCATCAGTTAAGACACTACATTAACAATGGCTTTATTCATAGCTTGGGGCTCAGTAGGCTTACTCTTAAAAGTAGTTTTACCTTGAAATTTATCACGAGATTGATTAGAGGCTCAATTACCATATTTGATTTTCCCATGGAAATTAGATTGCCTTCACGGTCCTTAAGGATATGGCACAAGTGATTGGAGGAACAAAAGGTATCAAAGTTAACTAACTCTTGGATATGAGGCAAAATACTTTGTAGAAATAGATCTTGTAATTCAGAATCAGCTAGGATAATGTTCATTTTAGTACAATTAGTATTTTAATGATTAACATAGTCACTGCTTATTGGGGCCTTGTTTCATTTTAGCCATTTATGCATGAGAAAATTTAGTTCCAATATTAATAGAAAAATGTGCTAAAAACTACTTTGTTGATGGAGTAAAAGTTCGTACATAATGAACAGGAAAATCATAAAATCGTTACAATGTATAATATTGTAAACTCTTAGGAAACAATTTTGTTAACAATGTATCATTGAAGGTATAATCTAAGAAAGCAACATGAAATGATCTAAGATGCTTTTGAGGATTTGTTTTACCAATGAAAAGAAGAAGCTTAAGTGAAATAAAACCAAGAGAAAGAGGATAAGAAGGAATTGTTGTCCATTTTTTCACCCCTGGCAAAAATTGAACAACTCGGGAAACTTGAACTTAGACACTTCCATTAGACCTTGGTGAAGAATCTAGAATTGCATGCAATTTTCATGTTTTGGGCATTTGGAATTATTTGGATGC
The DNA here is from genome assembly GCA_019776745.2 of Taxus chinensis. Lineage (NCBI taxonomy): Eukaryota > Viridiplantae > Streptophyta > Pinopsida > Cupressales > Taxaceae > Taxus > Taxus chinensis. The sequence continues at coordinate 30,970,711 of CM034152.1, forward strand.
ATATCTCCATTTTCTTCAAGCTCAAAGAAATCCATACTTGGCGGAAAAAATGAAAAATGAGGAAAAGTCGGCTAAACTGCAAAGCCGCACATAACTGCAAAATCTGCGCAAAACTACAAAGCCACACATAACTGCACAAGTTGCGCTAAACTGCAAAAGCCGTGCATAACTACAAAAGCCGCATAAAACTACAAAGTTGTGCATAATTGCAAAAGTCGTGCAAAACTGCAAAACCGCGCAACACTAGAAAATTCATGCATAACTACAAAAGCCATACATAACTGCAAAATCCATGCTAAACTGCAAAGCCACGCATAACTGGAAAGTCACGCTAAATTGGAAATCCACGCTAAAATGGAAAGCCACGCAACAAAGGAAAATGACAATTTTTCGCGTGAACTTAAAATGGCCATAACTTTTGACCTACTGCTCGGATTTTCGTGAACTTTATATCGTTGGAAAGGTCTCGACATCCTCTACAACATGGAAATTGGAATTATTAATTTTATTGATGTTAGATATGCAAACAATTGGAAAACGTCTCCAGCATGAAAAAGTACAGTTCTAGGCATCCAACTACCAACATTAATGAAGTATGGTCCTTTCTTCTTCTTCGAGAAGCTAGAGTACATTGGGCGATGGGTTTTCAAAGGTTTCATGCCTTTTTCAAAGCATTCAATGATAAATTTTGGTTGGTGTGAGGATAAATCTGAATTTCTCTTCTTTCTCTCTTTTCTCGTCACTTTTATATATTGTAAAACTTCTCATTTTTTAAGGGGGATATTTATTATAATGGAACTCTGTCAAATTTGTTCCAGAACATCTGTGAGTTATAGGCCTCATGTTTGGACATCTTGCATAGTGATCATTTCCTCTTCTCCTCTAATGTGATGGAATGTGCATATTTGAATAAATGAATTCACTTGTTTTGTGGCTATTCTTTTTCCCTAACAGTGTTCTATTGCATTTTTCTTTCCTTCCTTTGTATCTGCAGGTTTTTGTGCATCTTTTGTCTCCTTGCAGGGTCTCAAATGTGTTGTGTTCCATGGGAAATGGTGGTTTAAATGTTGTTTAGAAACGTGGATTCCTTTTTTTGCCCTCTCCTTCATCATTTTCTCCCCATTTTCCACTCATTGGAATGTCTCCAACCCTCTTTCTAGTGTTATCACCTCTCTAGTTTAGGATTTTTGCTTTATGCATCTCATTCTCACCCTGGTCCCTTAGAAATTTAGAATAGAGTTAGATAGTTACATTTCAATACCCAAGAGTAGTTTAGCATTAGAAATAGGTAGAGGAAGTCGGCCTTCTCTAGAGGTCTATCTCAATCTGCAAGTCCCATAACTGAGAGATAGTCCCATGTTGCCTCAGAATTATTGGTCATTCATGATCATATACAGGGTGCAATTTTGAGCTCCAGCAACAACCTTAGGTACAAGAGGGCCATGTAGAAGAAGTGAAGAATTTGTAGAAGAAGAATTGATGGTGGTACCTTTTTATAATTAAAGAACTTGGGCTTATAGGTTGCACACAAAGGACTCTAAGGAATGGGTTCCATAAGAATAACTAGGTTGAATATGAGAAATAAGGGGAGAAGAAAAATGAGTGGTATACATAGGAATGTAAACATTGAGACTAGATACCCCTATGTAGGTGTGGGGAGAAGAAAATTGAATGAAATATGTAGGTTTCGTGGAGGTGAAAATATTTGAAACAGGAGCAGTAGAATCCTGAAGCCGTTGTGATTCATCATGAGCGACATATAAGGAGAGATCCATATTTTAAGGGTTAATAGCTATGTATTCACTTAGATCATTAAAACACTCAATATTAAATGTCTCATGATAATCCTCATCCATGATGAAGAATTGTGAGAAACCCTAGAAGAAGATAGATATGATGCACAATATAGGATATGCGGGTTCACCAAATGAATTAACCTAAATTGTTTAATATCTCCCTAAGGGGTAGTAACCAATGGTAGATTATCCTAATCAATTATTTCCAAAGCTAATTGTAGTAATACCATGTTTAACCATTAAGTAATGATAAACAATGATAGAAAATGATAGATAAAGTAATTGTCATGAGAGAGAGAGAAGATGACTTAGCTAATATCTTAGTCTGTGTGATGATTTAGGTTGGCCTGATGACTGTAACAGAATGGAAATGACCTAATAGAGCATGTTTATTGAAATTGTGTCCTGAACTATTGCTCAAACCAAAGTGGATGGCACGGTCTAAATCATACCCCCATTATGGCCCTTTTGGTACGCTCTTATCCCTTCAAATCCTCTCCTCCTAATACTTTGTAGGTCTGTGTATTGTCTTCTAATTTTATTTTTTCTACAATTTGGACCTTTGAAATTGTACGATTATTGTTGTGCAACTAATTGATCCTTGAAAAATCCTAGATAGTCAAGAAGTCCTATAAAATAAACATTAGGTGGGTTGTGGGCACCCTTGTGCACCACCGATGTCATCACTACTCCAAAGAGAGCTCAAACCTCATGTCATTCTTTCCTAGCATGTGATCTTTATAATGTATGTAATCAAATAGATAACCATTATCATATAATAATGATATTTTACTTGCATCTTTCACCCTAGCTTGACTTGGAATGATGGTATGTTCCTTTTATTACCCTAGAAAGAGTATGCGGACTATATGAAACTCAAGGGAGTCTTTGAATGGTTTAGCTTGTGATTGTTCTTAGTGTATGTTTATTAGGATCTTTGGGTGTCAAATGTGCATGATCTCCTCTTAATAATGGATGAGTGACTAGCTTATATATGCATTATGGACCTAGAAAGCTCAAATAAGGCTAACTAGATCTGTTTCAAAGGAATTTGAAAATTAAAAAATGTCATTAGAGGGAAAGTGACCAAAGTAGATGGGAAGGGCCATGGCATACAAACACGATTTCATCTTTTGGGTGAATATCACCCTTTTTAAGTTTTAGAATGTCTTAATTAACATACATAAAAAGGATAAATATTGTTACAGGTGGATATTTTGATTTAATTAAATTCCAACATTAATTACACAAATCAGAACAACACTTTTCAAAGTGATGATTGACCTAACAAATATAAAAAGGGAGCGAGTGTGATTATCTGATTCTGTGTGGATCTGGAGGAGTCTGGGTGGTTCGAGTGTTTAAAATTGATCATGGTCAAAATTGTACAACTCATTCTATAACATGCATACAATCCTAACCCTCATGTATGGTCTTGGACCTACTTGGAATCTGGGTCTATAACTTCCTAGGTGCTTCACCTACCTGGAAATGTGTGTTACTGTCTATCAGTCTTATTTTCTCACCTAAAAAATGGCTTTATAAACTTTGTTCAAACCCTCAAACCCTTGTAGTGCAAGTGTAGACATAAAATCTATGCACTTGGGTACATTTCTAGGTCCTAAAGTATATTGATGTATACATGATTCCTAAGCAATAAAACTAGTGGTTGACAACTCCTTTTGGGCCTTCTGTTTTATCTCTTGCACTTTTATTGGCCTTACATATCTTATAGATTTGACAACACTTTATTATTTATCTTTTATGGCCTTGGACACTAGCACACAATTATGATAGAAGCGTCAGGCACTCTCATCCCTCCTAGCCACTCTTGACCCTCTTTATCCTTTTCTTACCCTTTTTGGTTTCTTTTCTCTTTTGGGTCGCCTTTTAACACTTTGGGTCGGCCTTTTAGTTGTTAATTACAAAATTTAAACAAGGGAATCATATATATATATATATACGTAGTTACTTATTCTAAATAAAGGGTCAAACACTTTAAACATTATTTATCACAACCTAATCTTGTGATTTAATAAATTCTGAATATTAAATCTAATTTTAGAGTCACTATAGTGATATACAAAAGAAAACAATATGTTAAGCACTTTAAAGATGTAACTATGTAAACAAATGAGAGAGATATGGCACTTATCTAAATTTTACTTATCCCGAAGTATACTTGTACTAGAACAACTGATGAAAAGGTTGGATAAAATACTGGAAATGCTTGATATAAATTTTGGAACCTGCAGAACGACCTAGACAGGGGTGGGGGTGCCTCGATGCCAAAGACCTTTTGTAGGCACCTATGATTGGATAGAGGGTTGAAACTTGATATTTCTGGTGTCGTTAAGGCTTCATTATCCTTTGTTGTTGATCACTTGTAGGTTGGTGGAAGATCATTGAGTTTGTTGATAACCTCCAAAATAGATAATATCATGCAAAACCTCAAAACACATCAACTCTTAAAAAGAAAATATGAAAAATGGGGAGTCAGTCTGACCACAACGGTCACCCGACAGAGTGAGCTTATGACTAATTGGTGTACTACATCTTAGACTCTATGTAGTTCTATGTGAGTGTGTGTAGAATCGTGTCCTTTGGTGGCTTTTGTACAAGATGCACTTGATAGCGAGCAATAACTAGATGTAGCAATGTAATTAGATGTGTGGATGGCAAAATGAAATTCCCCTCCTATGAAATGTATACAGAAGAATGCAATCCCTTGTCCCTTGAATGAAGCTACATGGATGCTTTGATGCTCTTGAAATCCTTTGGATGCAACCTTATCTAATAGTAGTAAATGCTTAGAGCTTGGTCCTGATTGAATAAAATATGAAATATTTTATTAAAATATAGTTTCATAAATTGCTACAATGATGTACAATAAAAATACAAATGTTAAACACTTCAAAATATGTAACTATGTAAGCATATGAAAGAGATAGGGTACTTATCTAATTTTTGTTTATCCTGAAGTACACCCAAACTGGAAGAACTGATGAAAAGGCTGGGCAGAATGTTGGAAATGCTCGATGTAAATTATGGGACCTACAGACTAGTTGGGACATGGGTGCCTGGGCAGGGGCGAGGGCACTAGATACCTTTCCTGGGCATTAAAGTATTATTGTCTTGCAAATGTGTAAAGGGGAAAATTTCAAGTTTTCAAGCAAGACAACATTCTCCTATCTCAAAGTTTCCATGTTTTGATCATACTTGTTAACCAAAATAAGCTCCCTCTTATTTTGGGTTAACTAGCTTCCTTTTGTGCCTCAGTCAAAGGGTTTTCAAACACATTTTAGGCACTCAAAATTTTTTGGGTATTGCTTCATCAGATAGAGAATTCTTTCCCCTTTCCAGAAAGGTAAGGAAGTCCTCCTAACTCCTTATATTTTGCAAGTTATGGCTCGACAGAGTTTGGAGGGGAAATTTTCCCTGGGTGGGCCCGCGGAGGTAAGGAGGAAATTTTGCCAAGGAAATTGGCAGGTTGGTGGAGGTGTAGAGAGAAATTTGACACTTAGCCCTTTTGGGCTAAAAAAATCAATTGTAAAAAATTCGGCCCAAAGCCCGCAAGAGGAAATGGAGAAAAATTGATTGAGTCCCCGCAACTAATCAGGAGGCGACATGTGCATGGCGGGGCATAAATTGGAGAAATTTTCCTGATTTAAAATTTAAAAGGAAAAAATGGATCCACATATCCACGACCAGTCAGAGAGGTGCCACGTGTCTCAGCAGAGTGGCGGGACGCAGAAACATTTTTGGGAAAATTTTTCCAATACGGGAAATCAAAAGGAAAAAAGTTAGGTCTTCGAAGCCCGCGGATGAATTAGAAAGTGCCACATGTCATCAGGTTGGCAGGGGCCGCGGAGATTTTTGGGAAATTTTTCCTAATTTGAAAAAAAGAGGGAAAAAGGTTAAAGTTTGACCCTGCAGACCCTAATTTTGACTCTATTTTTTACCGATTTTGCCCTAAATCTTCAAGAGGCCATATCTTTCGAACCAGAGCTTGGATTTTCACATTTTTGGTATCAATGGAAAGCTGTTGAAATTCTCCACATGATGGACACTTCAATTTTAAATTTTGATGGAGTTTTGTGGGAGAAAATCAAGAAAACATCACTGGCATGCAAAAAACAAACAAAAAAGTTTCCCCGACTCTGCTTCCAATGTTCTCCTGCCATGTGGATGGCCCGATTTCAAAGCAATTAGGGCAAAGGATTGAACGGTTCATATGCGAACTGAAAAATTGAAATATAAAACACATTTTTTCATGCAGAAGCTCTTTTTTGGGCTCGTCAGAAGTGTTTTCTTTGCGGCAGAGGAATTTGGAAGAGGGGAAATGATCAAATTTGTTTGTAACAGCTTTGGGTCGAATGATTTAATGGTTTTTTGAAGTCTTTGTAAGGGGAAATTGAATTTGGAAACTGGAAGCACATTTTTGTGAACAGAGGACAAAAAATGATTGTTAGTCTTCTTCTATTCTCCTCCTCTGCATTTTTCTTCTATTCCCACTCGTTGTACAAGTTTCAACTCTGAGATCAATAAAAAAGGAAGGAATTTTATGTCCCCTCGATGGAAAAATCGATTGGTGCTTTTTGACCAACGTGTTTTATTCTGTCTTGTGCTCAGAAATTGCAAATTTGTCTTTCTTCTATTAATTAATGCATGTAATGAAACTTCTATTTGATGTGTGTGGGCATCTAACACTCTACCCACAACATTGATTTCCCCCTCCTTCATTCTCACTCCCTCCCCTTTCTCAGATCGATTTCTGCTATAGCAAGGAGTTGTTATTATTGCCATAGGGACAGTGGAGTTTTCCTGTGGATCTCTAGTTGAAAAACCACCATAAATCCACTTTGGTTTTACATGCTAAACAATGGTAGCTGCACCATTCAAATGTAGAGGGACTTAGATTCCCATAGCGTTGGCCTGAAATCCACAAATTTGTCCACAAGACAAATTTTCTCGCCAATAGTTTTTGGCACCCACCGTGGGGCAGAGTTGCAGCATCTGCACCCAAAAATGACCACAAGGTTTTTAAAATATCATTAAGTTTGCCTTTGAAGTCTGAAATTCCTTGTGATCCAAAAATACAAAAAGATTCAAATAGAAGAGTTCTGCAGATTGATCAGCCATATAAACTGCATGGATGTAACTCAAGACTATTGCAAATCCTTCTAGAAAACCTTCTTTGCTCTGTCATATCCAAAGGAAATCATTTCAGATCTGAAAGAGGTTACTTGGCATATTTGGCAGAGTGTAAATCATCTCACCATTGCTACAAAATTCTGGGCTATGAAAGAGAAGACAACCGCCAAACTTTCAAGTTGGCTGATAGAAGGTATACTCGCCAGCTGAGGCAAGGAGGAGTGATTGACCCTACTTTTGAGGAGTTGGAGAGAGAAGAAGCAGAGGTTATAGCTCGGTTTGACAGAGAGGAAGAGATTAGAGCTCAACTTGAAGAAATTGCAAGACTCCAAGCTGCAGCAGAGGAGAGAGAGGCAACCTTAGCTGACCAAGAAACCAGAAATAGAAATAGAATGGGTGACCATGAACGTGAAGCACGTAGGCCTATTGTGCCATGGGGAAGAAACACATGCCCGCTTGCCCTCCAACAACCTCTTCATGATCTGCCAAGAGGCTCTAGAAAGAATTTTCCCAAATTTAGGGGAGATGGTTCTCAACTCCCTGAAGAACATGTAGCAGCATTCATCACTGCTTGTGGTGTATTAGGAGTTGAGAATGAAGATGTGTCAGTCAGACTATTTGTGGAATCACTTCAGGAAAAGGCTACTGAATGGTTTTACATGCTTCCTACAAGATCTATTACTGGTTGGGAAGATATTAGAAAAGCATTTGAAAACATATTCAAGAGCACTGAAGATGGTCAAGAGCCGCTGGTGTAATTAGTACAAATAAAGAAAGAATGCTCTGAATCCATGAGAGACTTTGTAGCAAGGTTTGACAGATTGATAAGAAGAATCCATGAAGATGTGCTACCTCCTAAGAACAACATGAGAAAATTCTTCATCAGTGCCTTGCCATCAGAAGTTGGTTTCTTCCTCAGAAGAGCCCAACCAAACACACTGAGGGAAGCTCAAGACTTTGCCATTGAAAATGATGATGACTTAATCCTTTCTGGAAAGGTGAAAGGCCCAAATGGGAAGCAGAAGGGTCAGAGTTCGGCTTTAGTAACTACAAATCCTATGTTCCAGAAAATGGCAAATGATCTGGTTGCCTTGAAGAAACAACTGTCCCAAATGACAACGAGAAATGCTCCAAGGAGGCCAAACTTCCCTGATAGACAAAGAATTGCACCACCTCCTCGCCAACTTGCCCTTGAAGCACCTCCTGTCAATGCTATCTATGACACCAGAGAATCAAGAGAGGATGCTGAAATTGATGAACTTGAAGGAGAAATAATAGAGGATTACGAAGGCTACCTCAAAATTGAAGAAGTTGATATGCACAATGGCTTGTTCGAGTTTGTTGATGATGGGGAAGAAGAAGAGGAAGCCCCAAGCTTCTCATGTGTTGTCTTCACTTGAGCTCAATCCAAGAAAGATGCTCTACCCTCTGTGGCTCAAAAGGAAAAGAAAACTAAAGAAGATCCCACTCCAGCAGCCACACAAAAGAAGATCATCAGCAGAGGCTCACCATTACCACCCTTCAATGGATTAAGCCAAAATGAAACTAGGCCAAATGGCTGCTAGAGATCAAGCTGTTATATCTAGTAAGTCACCTTTTCCTTCTTATAGCTCAAAAGTTATTAAAAACACTCCTCCCTCCAATGAATTCTATCCTAAGTCAGCTAAAAAATCAGACCATAGCTTCACCTTCACCTCCTTCTAAGCTGATGGCCTCACCCTCAGAAGACAATCCAATTTCCAAGTCAGCCAAAGTTCCTCAAAGACCCTTACCATGTAAACCTTCCCTCACTCCAGGAACTTACCCCTCATCCAATATTGTCCCATTTGATATTGTGGAACATGCAAGTAAGACAAAAGTGTAGCTCTCAGAGATTGAATACTTGCAAACACACCCTGCTCAGTTTGATAGACTAATCAATGTTGTTCGGAGAGTCAACAGTTCTATACCCTCAAGTTCAAATTCTAAAGGTCTACTCCCGACACCATCTACACCACCTGCTCAAAACATGCTAGCCCTAAGTGCTTCCAAAACAGATAAGGTGGAACCCTTCTACTTGTCTCTTCTCATGAATGGTTTTGAGCTCAATAATTGCATCATTGACTCTGGAGCTTCTGATAACGTAATGCCACTCAAAGTTTCCAATGCTCTCGGCCTGACACTAACCAGAGTTAACAGAGCTTGTTACTCAATGGAATCTAAGCAAAGTACCACTAGTAGGAAGGATAAAAGATGCACAAGTGGCTTTGGCTGAATACCCTGATAAGAAAGTACTTCTAACCATCTTAGTGGCAGACATTCCAACATCTTTTGGCATGCTCTTGAGTAGAAGTTTTTGTAGAGACCTTGGTGGAGAGATAAAGATGGATTGGACCTCTGCAACTATTCCAGTAAAGGGTGAGATGAAGAAGCTGCTCCCGGTAAGAAAAATGAAGTTTACAGTAAGAAGTTCCAGTGACCCAAGAGCTAATATCCTCTTTCAAGATTGTGGATTAGGAAACTATTTCCTTACTTCACAACGAGAAGAAGACTTGCCACTTTCCTCGGAATCAGAGAAAGATCAGGTCTGGACTATGGAGTTTGATGGAAGCCATTCCAAAACAAGCTCAAGGGTTGGTGTTGTGTTGTACTCTCCTTCCAATGTGATGCATCCTTTTGCATACAAACTGCAATTTGACAACACCAACAATACAGTAGAATATGAAGCTCTCCTCTTGGGCATAAGTGTAGCAGAAGACATGGGAATCAAAAAGTTGAGATGCCTTGGTGATGTAGAAGTGATAGTGAAGCAAATCCGCCAGCAATACCAGGTGAAGAACCCAAGGCTTAGGCATTACAGGAATAGAGTGTGGGATTGCATTGAATTCTTTGATGCATTCTCTATTGAAGCCATCCCAAGACAACAAAATGAAAGAGTTGATTCTCTTGTAGTATCAACATCCCTATTGACTCCTCATCCTTCTTTTGGAAAGGAAAAAATAACCATTGAGATGGTTTTCAGACCAAGTGTACCTGATAACGCAGATCACTGGCAAGTTTTCAATGACGACAATCAGATTTTAGCCTTCTTGGAGCAAAGAGACAACTTCAATAATCTCTTCTTTAAGGGAAGTGTTAATCCACATAGAGAAGTTGTGGCTGAAGATGCATCAGATGAAATTGAAAGAGTGGATGATGAAGGCATGATCAGATTGAAAGGTAACAAGATCCCCAAAGGTCTAGTCTCTCTGGAGGACCTGTTTGACAAGCATGACAGATGTATTCATGAAAAAGAAAAGCTATCTTCTCGTTGTTCATCTAATTTTGACAAGGAAAACATTGGGACTTCTGAATATCCAAGGACGGTCAACATTGGAAAATGTTGCTCACCTGAAGAGAAAAGGAAGTTTGTTGCTTTGCTTAAAAAGTACTATGATGTGCTGGCCTACTCTTACAACGAGCTCAAATCTTTTCAACCAAAGGAAATTTATCATTTCATTCCTCTAAAGCAGGATGCTAAGCCCTTCAGGTAGAAGCAAAGACCCTATAATCCAAAGATTGCTGATGTTATTAAGGAAGAAGTGAACAAGATGTTGAATGACAGATCTCCTAGCCTTAATGCATGACACTATGTGGATGTAAGTGATGCAATGGATGCAACTCTAGATGGAGTGATAGTAGTGTCTAATGTTATGACCTAGGACCATCATTATGGTCTTATAACTTTATATTTATAGGGCTCTCAAGCTTAATTTCATAATTAATTCCGAAAATGCCGACTGAGAAAAAGATAAAGATGACCAACAACTAGAAATGACCCAAAAAGGAGCGAAATGGTATTTACATAAATCAGGTCACCTAGAGTGGGACTGGGGCACCCCTGGGCACCCTAATACAGGGTGAGGTGCCCTGATTTAGGGCTAGAATGTTGGGATAGTTGCGAAATGGGTGGATAAGTGCTAGAAAATACACGAGAACAACGAAATAAAATGTAAAATAAATATGGCCAAAAGGTGGGATTAATTAGTACTTTGTACACTTGAGAACCTTCTAAATAGTAGTATAATATCGGGCTAAATTATGTGTTAAGTGCATAATTTTGTGTCTACAATAGGAACCCCAAAGTATTCCACGCAAGAGGGAACCTTGTGGATGAAACAGGAAACATCTCACTTACCTACTTGATTAGTATGCACTTGTGAGAGTAGCGTCAAAACGTTATTCACGCGACCCCAGTGAAAATACAACTGAACACATTTATTACTCATTATATTGAAGGGGGTAAAGTAAATCTGAGATATTCCAAGGTTTAGTCAATGTGACTTCCTTGGAAAACCGTGCTCGCAGAGATTGTTTTTTGACAACCTAGTTGAGAGAAACAAACAGGAAACCATTTTGTCTTGAGGCCAACTTGACCAACTCAAAACATTGTGTTCTAAAGAGCCATCAAAGAGCACTAACTTATTTTGAAGTCAAAACCTTGTTAGTCGAATAAGGGGAGACTCCATTGGAGTTGGGGCCTAGTGATATTCATCATGAAACTTATGACATGTTACATTGTCTTGGTTTTTCACTTGTCTTAAGGCAAGGCGAAACTTCTCCAAAGTTATACTTAATTTGTCTCATCACCACTTGGTTTTAATCCTTTGTATTCTTGTTTCCCATTTTGGGACAAAAGAAAACAACACACATAGGTACCACTACAAATAATCGTGTCTACCACTTTCGTAGTTTACTTGCATGACCAGGTTATAATGCCAAAATGTAAGTGTTGAAAGTGTGAATGATACATCTTCATGTTCTGGTAGGCCCTTTTTCTAAAACCCATATCAAGAGACATCATAATTGTAGTTAGGTAGTCTCATACCTGACTTCGTTTGAGTTGTTACAATTTCTCGTATCTCAATGATACAATTTATGATTCTTACATCTCGTTTTGTTAGGGAAACTTAATCTAAGTCTCAAAGTTGTATTGTTACACTACTCGCATAACTATCAACTTCTTGATATACTTAGACTTAGTTTTTTATCCCAACATTGACTTAAGTTTTGGAGAATGTCGTTACTTTGTTATCATTGTAGTGACATCATTTTGATACTAAAAATCTTGGCTTTGTCTACAAGGCTTGATTTATGGGTCCAAATAGTGTTGTTGCACTGCTCGCATTAGTGGCCACCTTTTTCACGACTTGGACTTTGTTTTTTTCCAAAATTGGTTTTAGTATATCTTGTTGGGAGATCACGTCAACAAGTTCTTAATATTTAGGTCTTGTTTATTTGAAAACTTGACCTAAATAGTGATATTGTGTTGTCACTATTTGCGTCAAAACTATACTAAGAAAACATAGGGAGTAAACTTTTCTTGTGGTTAGAGCATAGTCTTGATTGTTTGAGTCCTATATTTCTTGTTAATTGTGTTTTCATTTTTGATTAGTGTGTCATTCTTATTCATTGGATTCCTCAGTACACATTGCCTTTAGACGTATTCTTATTATTTGATTGACATTATTTGTAACGAAGTGTCGTTATGCTGCTTCATTTTTTCTTAGGGTCTCTTTTTAAACCAACCTTAGCAAAACTTAGTTCATTATGCTTCCTATGACAAGGATGGGGCATCAAATATTAGGGTTCGATCCCGTGATAGAAAAAATCCTAGATCTTCTTTTAGAGGATGTCTTAATCGATCATAGTGGCGATGAGGAGAATTATCCTCGGATAGATTGTAAACTGAACCCTACCTTAATAGATGACTTCTTGTTTAAAAATAAACATGAAGTTCTCATGTGTGTTGTAGAGTTGGGGGCTAAGTTGCCTTCCAAGGTTGATCCCATTCTCCTCGCCGACATGGTGTAGGGGGAAGAAGAAGAAGTAGAACATGCACTTTGTGACACTGATGAAATTTTGAATCTAGGTCGTGCCTCTACTTCTGGCCAACATACAGGTGGATATCATATCCCTATTGTTAGAATTCATCATTAAGATCAGGGAGACAATGATGATCATGAGGACCCTCATACTCAACCTCCCTCGCGTGAAGCTCATAAAGAGATACCATCTAAGGAGGTGTCCCTAGAAGAACAAATACAAGCCCTCTCTTACCAATTGGCAAGTTTGGCTTCACACATTAGCAAAGATTCTATGAAGACATCTAGGCAAGAAAAACCTAAAGCTTTGTACTACAAGTCTTTCACCAAAACTCCCAAAACCCCCAAATAGGAAAAACCAGAGGGTTACAAAAGAATATACACATATAACCAAGACAATGAAACGAGAAGATATAGGCCTAGCCCTTCAATAAACCCACTCTTTGATCAAGAGTTCTTGACTATGAAGAACACCCTTGGTGCCTTATAAGAAGGAAAGTCAGGGCCAAATAAGAAGTATCAATTTTAGGAGTTATGTCTGTATCCTTTTGATAGGGCTATGCTACAAGTTCCTTTCCCTAGACACTTTGATTGTCTGAAATTTGACAAGTACAAAGGAAAGGGTGATCCAAAAGATCACATCAAAGAATTCTTCATAGCTTGCCAAGAGGTTACATTCAGTGATAACTATATTATACGCCTCTTCCCTCCAAGTTTAGGGGGACAAGCTCTTGAGTGGTTCTTACATATCGCAAAGGGATCTATATATAAATAGCCACAATTGGTGGAAAACTTCATGCGTCACTTCTCCTTCAACATGGAGAATGATGTTACTATGATCGATCTATGTAACGCAATAATGAGAGCTTCGTTGGTTTCTTATAACGATGGTGAGGGCTTGCTAGTCGCTTCCCTTGTTCCATTACTTGCACCCAAAAATCACTTTCCACTTGCAAATGCATTATGGTAATACTTTTGAAGAGGTCATCGAGCAAGGTGCAAAACTCAAGAAAGAGTTGTTAACAAAAGGGACATTGAAATCCTTCTCGCGTGACAACCAAGACCAAAAACCTAGTGACAAAAAAATGTTTATTCCCAACAAGAACAAAAATGGTCACATGTGACGGAATTACAGATTCTAAACAGGTACACGCGGTTCAAAAGTGTACTGCCCTGAAATTAACAAAGAGGACTCCAACCCCTAAATATAAACGTCATACATTTACTCCTCTATCTGACTCCATGTCGTCAATACTTAAATAGTTAGAGGTAGTTGACATGGTCAAATATCTAGAAATAAACCCTTATCCCGAAGATGCACCTGAACCGTCTTGGTTTAGAGACAACGATTATTGCAACTTTTATCGTGTTAAGGGGCACAAAACTGATAAGTGCCTTAAATTAAAGCACTAAATCCAGGACCTCATTAAAAGTGGTGACATGGAAATGGATTCTGTGGGCCCTAACAAATTTGTCAATGCTGACATGGGAATATTTGAAGAACCTTTCCCCAATTATAACAAAGGGAAATAAAATTTGGATCAATGTCAGACATCCAATAATAAAGTCATTGGTTATGTCTAATAAAGTTGTTTAAAATTCAAACATGAAGGGCGCAACTATACCATTCCAGTCGAACCTTCACCATTCAAGACCTGTAATATGTTGTATCGACCCAATGATGTCCTTATACCAGTTAAGGCATCTACCACTGCTACCACTTCTTCTTCCGTCGTTGCCTCATCCACCACTTCTGCCACCACATCTTCCGCAACTAACTCCTCTATTCCCACTGCTGCCACAACTTCTGAAGCTAATCCATTAGCAAACCCATCTACTTCTCAAACAACTAATGCTTCTTTCCAATTGTCTAGTGATTCATCCATTCCTGCTACCCACATATCAACTATTGATCCCTTAGAGGGTGTTTTTCAATGCCTCACTCTAGGAGAGTACCACCTTTATAACATTGACACATTCCTTACTCCTCAAGAGTATGGTAAACTTCACCAACATCCCCGCTATGATCACCACATAGGTGAAGGTTTTTCTCCTATGGTCCTCCCCCCCTTCGTACCAACTTAACGTATGGGGGACTTGATTCTTCTACCTACTCACCCGAACCACCTTCCCAAACTTGACCATTTTCCTCTGACCTTCAATCTCTCACCAATCGCCACTTCACCCACACCTTCCTCCATCATTGTGCTTGGAAGGGCTTTGGCTTTGGTTTCTATGAACAAGGTCATCATATTGTCATTCCTTGCACCACTCATAAGCATAAAGACCGTAGTCATATTGGATTTTCCGAACCACCTTTTAAAAAGGCCTAAGTCAAACTCATTGAGGATGATAAACATTCCCCACCCCATTCACCAACTTCACCACCTTCACCTACAAAGTCTATGGATCCAGAATCCATTCCTCCTAAAAAAAATTTCATGGACACCATTTCCCTGGGACCTCTAACTTATCAAGGTGATGGTGAGGCTCCCTCTTCTCTTCCCTTCCTGTATCCTAACATGATCAATGACGATACACCTTCTATTAACGTCATTCAATGTCAGGACGATGAGTCTATTCTCACCTACCTTGGTGTGGAAGATTCTTATATTCACCCAGTCATTACCTTTTGAGACGTAAACCATGTTGAATGAATCAACCATCGAAATCAATATTCACACTCAGGACGACCCACACATTCTAAAAATAGGCCAATCTTTAGATGCTGTTGAACAAGAAGATTTCACTTCTTTCTTTCGGGATCATAGCAACGCTTTTGCTTGGTCCTACATTGATATGCCCGGTATTGACCCAAACATTGTGGTCCATAATATCGTAACCATTCCTGATGCCAAACCCATGAAATAAAAGATGTGAAAAATGCATCCTCACATTTCCCTTCTTATCAAAGAAGAACTCCAATGCCTTCTTTTCGTTTCCTTCATCCTACCCATTGATTATCCCCAATGGATCTCTAACATCATTCCTATCACAAAAGTGATAGGGGGACTCCACATTTGCATGGATTTTCATGACCTTAACTTAGATTTCCCCAAAGACGATTTTCCTCTACCTAGTATTAACCAACTAGTTGATCTCACCACCGGCCATGAGATGTTATCACTCATGGACAGTTTCTCGGGTTATAACCAAATATTACTCACCCCAGAATATCAATACAAAACTTCCTTCATCACTCCTTGGGGAACCTTTTGTTATCATGTCATGCCCTTTGACCCTAAAAATGTTGGTACTACATATCAGTGGGCTATTAATTATATCTTTCATGACATCATGCATGCCATATTGAAAGATTACATTGATGATCTTCTTTCCAAATGCAAACATTGGGTCGAACACCTTATAGTCCTTAAGGTTATCTTTGACCATATCAACAAATAATGTGTTCCCCTTCAACCTAAGAAGTGTGTCTTTTTTGTTCTCTCTGGAAAGATCCTTGGTTTTATTTTTTCTTTGTGTGGCATTGAAGTTGATCTCACTAAAATCAAGGCTATTCTTGAAATGCCTCCACCTACTAACCTTCATCAACTTTGTAGTTTGCAAGGCAAGTTGCAATCTATTCATCACTTTATTTCTCATCTTTCTGACCACTGCCATCCATTTCATCATCTCCTCAAAAAGGATGTCTCCTTCAAATGGGATGATGAATGCCACAAAGCCTTTGATGCCTTAAAATAATACCTCCTCCAACCACCTGTGCTCATTCCCCCTAAGGATGACCAACCATTTTACCTTTACATTTCTGCTACTGATCATTCCTTGGGTGCCATGCTTGCTCATTGTGATGAAAAACACAGGGAGCAAGCGGTTTATTATATAATCTGTATGCTTTTAGACTATGAAACTAGATACACTCACACTCAAAAACTCTGCTTAGCCTTATTTTTTGTCACCGCTAAACTTCGCCATTACCTACTCAACCACAAAAACTTTTTGTCACCAATACCGACCCCTTACATTACATGTACGCTAAGCCCTACCAACATCAATGTGTTGCACATTGGCTCATGCTTCTTGCAGACCTAGATCTCAAATTCATCCATCAAAAAATTTTCAAAGGACAAACAATTGCTGACCAACTCGCAGATGCACCTCTCTCTGGAAACCAATCTTCTAACTTTGACTTCCTTGATGAATCATTCACTACCCTCTCCCTGAATGATACCATTTACCAGATGACCTTATTATTTAATGGTTCCAAATGTCACGATGGGGGTGGTGCCAGAGTTATCCTCATTCCTCTTAATGGTGAGCCTATGCCATTATCTTTCAAACTATATTTTGATTATACTAACAATATCATTGAATATGAAGCACTCGTGTTAGGTCTTCAAACCACCATAGCCTTAGATGTTAAATCAATTAATATCTTTGGCAACTCTCAACTGGTTGTGAACCAAGTTAATGGTATATACCAGTGTCATAATGAGATACTTCAAAAGTATAAGCATCATGTTGACATATTTTTACTACCTTTGACCATTATGAACTTCAAACCACCCCACGTTCCACTAATAAATTTGTAGACACCATGGCCTGTCTTGCTTCTCAAATCCCCACCTCACCCTTCGACTCGAAAATATTTGTCACAGTACAAAGGTTACAATCACCTTCTTATCTAATTTAAGACATCAACCTTATAGGAAACATTGAAACTGACCCACGTGACCTTTGGTATAAGTAGTTTTTTGACTATCTTTCCCTTTTAATTTTGCCTCTAGATCTTACTCGCAATGGATAACGAGCCTTTCTCAAATGTGTCTTTCGGTATGTCATCATGGGTGGTCTTCTCTATAAACACGGACTTTGACACTATCCTCTTACGATGCCTTACGAGTTCTGAAATTCCATACACCATCAAGGAAGTTCACGATGGGATTTGTGGGGGTCACTTCAGTGGCTTAGTTATCGCTAAGTGCATCCTTCACCTAGGCTATTACTGGCCAACCCTAAACCATGATTGTTGTGACTATGTCAAGCATTGTGTGAAGTGTCAGCAACATGCTAATCTTCATCACACCCCTAGTCACGCCTTACAGGTCACACGAGACCTTTGGCCTTTCTCTCAATGGGGTTTGGATCTTGTCAGAGAGATCAACCCTCATTCATCCAATGCCATCAATGGATTATTACTGCTACCCAATATTACACTAAATGGGTGGAATTCATACCTCTTATTTCTAAAAAAGCTGAGAAAATATGTGAATTCATCAATCATCACATCATTTGTCACTTTGGTGTTCCTCACCGCCTCATCACTGATAATGGAAAACAATTCAAAAATAAAACCCTATGGAAACTCTGTGATGCCTTTGGCATTCAACTCATTTTTTCTTCACCTTATTATCCTCAAACAAATGGCCAAGCTGAATCAACCAAAAAAACCTTAAACAAAATTCTTATGAAAGTGGTTGACGATACTGACAAGGATTGGCATACGCACATTCCTTTTGCCTTATGGGCTTACCACACTAGTATTCACACCTCAACTACTGCCACACCTTTCTCTTTGGTCTACGGTACAGAAGTTGTCTTGCCTCTCGAAGTCCAAATTCCATCTCTTCATATCTCACTCAAAGATATGCTCAACGATGATGATTTTCACCAGGATCATTTGGCACAACTTGAGTTATTAGATGAATGCCATCTAAATGCTCTTGATCACCTCCAAATCTACCAAAAATGTATCAAACGTGCCTATGATAAATGTGTCCAAGAACGAACCTTCCAGGTCGGTGACCTCGTCCTGAAGGAAAATCAACATGTAACAAAAGTGGAGAAAAGTAAACGGGGAAAGTTTGCTCCTAATTGGCTTGGACCCTATATCATTACTCATGCCTATGGATTAGGTGCTTATCATTTGTCTTCACTCAAAGGTAAACCCAAACCTGAGCCCCTCAATGCCTTGCATCTTCAACCATTTTATTGTTGAATCAAGTCCTGTATCATCTTCTGTCTATTAAACACTTGTCCCTTGAGCAACATTCACCTTCCACTTACCTATTTTAAGGATCAACGACTAAACAAGAATCATGTGATTACCCGTCACCTTTCAGCCTTATCTTCAATATGAGTACCATGACTCTACTCATGGCATGATTCTCATGGATAATTTTCATCCTTTTCAAGATGGAATCCCATGGTCATTCATCACTTAAAACCTCTCTTTCATAGCTACCCCTGTGTGCTATGGTTTTGTCTTCATAAAAGAAGCCTATACTTCTCTATAGTCTTGTCCATGACCTAAAAGTCCAAAAAAACAATTCAAAAGTAATATACGGGATTTTCAAATTCAAACTCCTTGAGTCAAAATTCTAGCAAAAAGATGACTCCCTCAAAAAGGACATCTATCTTTCTATCTTGTTGCTATAAATAGACTGCTCCCTCGAAGGACAGCTATACAAAGCTAGCCATATTGTACATAGTCTATCACAAAAAGAAGACTATTCCTACAAAAATAAAATAAAAATATTTTGAAGCTTCCCGCATCGATCAGCTTCATGAAGACCTCAAGGAGATATTCTACTCATCCCACATAGACTTCCCACATTGATCAGTCTTTAAAACAAAAGAAAAAAGAAAAAGACAACTTTTTCATCATGGACTCACCTATTTTGATCTTGGGTATCTTGCCAAAGAGGCATGTTGTCTCACACCAGGTTACACTAAAACAACCTCTTTCACCTCACCACCTTTCCTTTCTAATCTTCTGCCTACTCAAGGGATGTGCCGCAAATGTGACATTTCGTGATCATGTGACCTTCTTTACCCTTAGAATAGTCAATCATGCAATGCCTTTAGGGTTTTATGTTCATAAGCCAATCTTTGGTATGATAGACTCGTAATGGTTCTTACCAATTAGGCGGATTTTTTGTTTCCTCTTACCATTCACCTCTTTTCTTACTTATTGATCTTCCTTCACAGACTAGACCTTCTACACCTACATTCTAGGAATTCCTTTTCCACCAAAATCACCCATATCTATTCAACCTAGAATCAACCATTCATATTCGACCTATACTCAACCAACCTATGCCCCATGCCTATGACCTACAACCATGACCTATACTCAACCATACCTATGACTCACCCATGTCCTAAATGACCATCAACCATGCCTAAAACCTACTCAACCATGCGTAAATGACCCTGACTCAATCGTGCCTAAAACCTAACGACCCATTCATCTACCTTATCATATTCTTCCCTAACTTATGGGAGAACTACATTGGTCTGAGGCCCCTTTTTGTTGGGGCTATGTAGGCAACACTCTGAGGGCATGGGGCCCTTGGAGGTTAGCTCGGCCACTTTTTTCCCTAACCAATTTTCCCCCTTTATATTCACATTTTACCCTAGTTAGTTTCCATTTTACACAAAAATTGGAAATTAAACAATCATAAAAACATACATACCTACCATTTTATAACACTAACCATATCACACATCAATCATTTAACATTTACATGATATCAAGTACTTGGAAATTTAACCACAACATACATGCATTATTTTCCATAATAACATTAACTTGTAAATTAAATCAAATGCAACAACATGACCAAACCATGCTTATACCTAGACTCCACCATACCTATACCTAACTTTACCATGCCTATACCTGACTCCACCATGCCTATATGACCTCGAATCCATCATGCCTGAATTACCTAGACTCCACCAAGCCTATACCTGACCAAACCATGCCTATCCCTTACTCCACCATGCCTATACTTGACTCCATCATGCCTATATGACCTCGACCCCATCATTCCTAAATCACCTAAAACCCACCATGCCTAAATCATTTAACCGACATCGGTCACCTAAATTAGCCATATGGGCTCAAATATGCCTATTTTGCCAAAAAAGATGTTGTTCTTGCACCATTTACCCTTGGCATTACCTATTAGGTTCACCCATAATTTTGCCCTATCTTTACATTCCCTAATTGCATTTAAGAACATATCTTTTGCCTGTACCTCAACCCTACCCATGACCCCACCTACACACCCACACCCAACCCTCCAATTGGACATTAAAATTTGTGTACTTGTGATACCTTGCAATGCTGCTACCCATGTTGATCAGCCTAATGACCTTACCTTACTTGATGTCATGATGTTTATCCTAACCAAACCTTTAGTGCCCCAGAACAAAACCTATTACCCATTCCTACACCTTCCCTAGTTGTGATTGAAGACCATATCCTATACCTTGGATACATGAACCACTTAAACATCGTTTGGATAAACCTATCGACCTTTGACGAAGTAGAATTTGTAAGTTCTTCAACTTAGTAACTTATCACAATCTATATGTGTGCATGTGTTTGATTGCCATTACCTATTACCTGACCCAACCATTACCTATTACCTGACCTAACCATTCCCCTTACCTACAACCCATCCACCCTTGTTTTTATTAACAACCTATTTATCAAACCATTCACAGACTCCATTTCCTACCTCATTAGTTCCTGGTTCAAGGGGGATCACTTTCATCCATACTTGGGGCAACCTAATCTTCGCTCATACGTAGGACAATGAATTCCTGTTTTTGTCAGCATCGCTGACCAATACAAGTTATGCGACAAAAAGGGGCAAATGTAGACACCAAATTTGGGTCACACTCCCCTTGGTCCCCTTTAATTAATTAACATAACGTATTCACCTAACCATGACCCCTTACCCTGCATTCATATTAATTTAATTACTTAAAATTGAATTAATGTTCATCCTCACATTATTAATTAATTTAATTACTTTAATTAAGTTAATTTACACATCACCTAGACACCTCACCATGGACTTATTCCTAGCCTATTAATTAATTAAGACTAGGTCCTATCCCAACCAACTGAGACTTAGTCTAAATCCTAAAATTAAAGTCCTATTCCTTCTCCAACAACACTCCCACTTATCTAAGTGCCAACCCTCACTTGAGACCCGGATTTGGCAATCAAAATCATGCCAAAAATAGTAAAGATCTGCTTATTTTTGGTAAACCTAGACTTACCCACCTTAATCAACGTCAGTTATCCCTCCCCCAACACCAGTCACCTAACCGCCATCGGTTACTTTATATACAATTTTGCAACCTTTTACCCAGGTTGGTCATTTTTCAGTTTTGGGAGAACTATTACATTCAAGCATGAATCCAAAGCCTCTCAGCATCCAGATGACACAAAATACTCAACCAAGCCCAAGCAAGCATTGGTTCTCCTTCCAGAGCATTGGAATACTCACAGAACATTACAGGAGTACTAGCCGTGACACTGACTCCAGAATCTCTTCACGGATCAACTACCCTCCACCTTCACCTACCAGATCTGTAAATGCAAGTAAGTATACATGATTTCAATCATATTGTGCTTGCTTAAAGTATAGATTCCTTACCTCTTTCATTATACTTTATTTCTTCCTGTATTCCTTTATCTCCACCTCCTCACCAATCTACCAACCCAACCACCTATAGCCTTTTTTCCTTCTGTGACTTCCCCCTCTGTATCCCTGAGTCTTCTCAGTAATATCATGAACCTAACCACACCCTTCTTACTCTCTGTGTAATCAAAGAGAAGCCCCAAAACCATTTTTATCAAATTATTGTCAATTGCCCCTACCGATTCCGGTTACCTAACCACCATCGGTTTCACCTCTATACTAACATTAGTCACCTGACCGATATCGGTCTCTGTGTCATTTCATTCCTTTTGACCAACGAGCCTCTCGATCAACAAAAACTAACCCAGACCTCACCCAATCAACCCTAGACCCCTGTCATACCTGTAAAAACCTAGAATAACCTACCAAACCTCTAGATTTAATCATAACCTTGCCTGTTAGATTATATTTTCTTATTGTATTTGCACGAGATACCTAAATCATATAACTACAATAGGATTTCCTTACTTCATGATATTTGCATTAAATTGTATTTGAAAGTGGATTGACAACCTTCTAGGAAGCACCTCGCTTCCCAGATCTAGCACTCGTTAGGAAGTCCACTAACCTATATTATTAATACTATTTGGTGGTCTTGTTGTGTTTCTTATACAGGTCATTCCTCCTAGCCAAAGGGAAGCTCTTCATGATCAGCTTGGATAAAAAATTTAGTAACGTGCGCATTCAACCTTCGACCTACATCTCACAGGTATTCCTCCTAACCTATTTCCTATTCAGTTTTAACCAAAAAGCAAAAATTAGGTGAAACATTTTGGCACGCCCGGTGGGACCCATCAGGGGTTCTTTGCATTATTCATTCCTAGGGAAAATCTTGTGTGTCTATTTTCATTTGAAACAAGTTCACATTAAGCTTCTTCTCTGGAAATATTATTTTCTTCTAATTGACTCAGTGACACTTGTTTTTTGGGATTAAAAATAACTCTTCTTTATTTTTCTTGCATTGCATTTAGTGAAATTCATACCCTTAACCTCTTCATAATTTGTTCTCATCGAATATAATTTTTGGATTTGGGTTTTAAAACTTGTGCACTTGCATTGTTGATTTTGTTGCATTATAACTAGTCTAAAATTGTGGGCAACGTATATGCTGGAAGTCATGCCTAGCTGATGGTTGAAAAATTGAACCGTAGCTCACATTTTACACACTCTCTCTACCAAAGCACAAAAACTAAATTACACAATTCTTAAAAAACATCTTTCCCAGAAGAAGCTGTCAACGATCACACAATTAGAGGATTGACAGTGGCCTCTAACTGGCTTCTCTGTCCAGTCATCATCTCAGAGAAGGATCTCCCATGCAAAAACTTACCTGAAACTAGCCATAGTTGTCGGCTTTTATAGGGTACCCTTGTTAACCAAAAATTCTATTATGCTTACAGTCAGTCCTAAATGGCATAAGCCACAACATAAAATCTACAACTTAGGATTTCATGTTTGTTAGCTTTTTGTCTACTTGCATTTTGAGGTGTGAGTTGTGTTTCTTCATTCTTTCTTATCCTTTTACACCCCACATCATGACTGGTGTATTCTGATTTTATTATGGGTTTATTAGGACTCCTCATAGCCATACTTAGTCTCTAGGTTGGCCGTTTTATTTGATCTAAATCACCAAAAATTCATTTTTTTTTCTCTTCCTAGATTTCACAGTAACTGATATCGGTCCAATGACTGGAATTGGTTGTATCATCTTACCGGCATCGGTCAATTGGCAGACATCAGTTTATATACTTTTTGGTTATTTTTACCAGAATAGTATTCTCCACCTTCCTGTTCTTTTCATGGTTTGTTCTACCATTTTTATCCCACTCTTGAGTCTTTGATATCATTTTCAGGATCCAGGTTGACCCATTTTCACCTTTCATTGCCAAATATTTGAATCTCTTATTTTTCACAGTAGCTGACATCGGTCTGAGATCCAAATGGTGGCGGTTACCCTCATACCAACAGGTTACCCTAACTGACATCGGTCTCTATATTCTGACTTTCCAATCAGAACAGTGATATAATCACTCATTTTAGACTGATTTTTCCCCATTACTTCTGTGTTTCTGCATCATCATTGAAGCTCAGAATACCTGTTTTATCATTAGTCACATGGTTTTGACTCATAAACAAGCTAACGCTCTCATGTTTCATGCTAGCCACCAGCCGCTCCCACCTAGCCCATCACCCCCTTCAATCTCATCACCCATGGACCCCAATCAGGCTCTTACCATACCCACTGGTGATGAGGAGTTCACAAGACTCCTTGATCACAACCCCACTGCTCTGTAGTACTATCTCACTCATTCATCTACCTATGATTCATTAGGACAACTTGTATATGACATGCCTGTGTCCATTCCTCCTACCCTCGCGCCCACGTCTGCATCAACTACTACTAGCTTGGCCTTACCCTCTTCCACCTTACCACGGGTGGTGTCCCAGCTTGACCCTACATCATCGATATCGGCTACACCTATGACATCTATCATGCCTTTGACATCTGTCACTCCTACAATGTCAACCATGCCTTTATCAACCACCTTGAGTGTAGGTCTATCTACATCTGCCACCTCTCATATACCTATTACATCTCAGCCACCAATGGTGACGGCAACCCATACTCCCTTCCAAAACATTGTCCTCTCCATCCCGCAGTCTCTTCCTTCGATTGCTATGAGAGTCTTTACGTCCACTCCACCTACCTACACTTATCACCAACAACCCCCTATTTCATCTATCACTTATTCAGGATACTTGCCATCTACATCTATTACGGCCTACATTCCTTCCTCACAATTTTTGTACTCGGCACCACCACATACTGGGATGTCGCCCACATCATACCCTCCTCATCTACCCCCTTATACTGCAGGGGGTGCCCAGTCATCACAACCTACCAATGATCTTATCAAAATGATGATGGAAAAGATGCAGACATTAGAAGCCATTGTCTTTGGCTCACGCAATGATCTAACTTACGATGAGATCTGTAACGAGCCTATTCAATTTTTTGTACCGATTTTTCCATACCCTACACATTGGGAAATGCCTAAATTAAACTGATTCAATAGAAAAGAAGACCCACAACAACACTTGCAATATTTTAAACACATGTGTTATCTAATTGCTCAGGATGACGCATTACTCCTATGAACATTTCCAATGTCGTTGACAGGACCTGCTTTGGATTGGTATAGTGCTCTACCTAGGCACTCCATTTTCTCATTCAACCAAGTAGCTCAAGCTTTCCTAGACCACTTTTCTATCAACATTGTCAAGAAGGTCACCATGACCGACTTGTACGTGACACGCCAATACGAAGAAGAATCTATTGCAGATTTTGTCACTTGTTGGTGGAGCCTGATCAACCAGCTCATGTTCCAATTGCCTCAAACTGAATTAATAAAGTTTTTCACTAGAGCTTGTGCTAGACACATCTCGCCAACTCTCCAAGTTCAAACCTTCCCAATGTTTGACGAGGCATTCACCATGGCCCGGAAACTTGAAATTTGTGCCATTGAAGAGAAGAAGATACAATTGCGTAACAAGAACGTCACATTTAAATCAAACGATACCTCTTCTTCTTCCAAACCACAAAATAATTACTCTAAAGCAAAAGGATCTACCAATGCAATAGTTTTGAAATTCGTCCCGTCTCACCCATCCAACCAATCAAATCCTTCTTCCAATATTTTCCTTTTCAAGCTTTTCAGTTCAAGTGGGAACAACAAAAATATACTCCCATAGGAGAACCCTACTCTTCAGTTTTAGAAAAACTTCTAAAATATGGAGTAGTCACTCTTCCACCCATCAAACCACATACTAGTTTTGACCCCTCTCATCCTGTGCCTGCATGGTACAAAGAAAATGATTACTACAACTATCATCACGTTAGAGGTCATAGCAATGGTAATTGTATAACTTTTAAAAATATTGTCCAAGAAATGTTAGATAATGGAGATCTCATCTTGGATAATCCTAATGCACTGGCTAATTAGAACCTTCACATCTTCAAGAAGCCATTCCTAAATCACACCTCATCGTCTAACCAAACCGACGAAACCTCGATCAATGATGGTAACATTTGTGAGGTTCATGTTGTTTTAGACATCATACCAGCTCTTCCTGCTCAATTTCTTCCTACTCCATCTATAGAGGATATTCCTACATGAGCTCCTTCATCCACGGAGGGACTTGTTTTATCTACTCCTTTACCCACAGAGGAGTCTCCCTTATTTCCTCCTTCACCCATGAAAGAGTTTTCCATATCCGTCGATGTAGTTTCCCCACTCACCTCTCAACCCGAAAAACAACCCACAATACTTACTCTTCTACCCACAAGAGAGTCATGCTTACCTTCTTCTTCACCAAAAGATGAACGTACCGCATCCAACTTGTCATCTCCCCTATCCACATGAGATCCATTAGCAACGTCCCTTTCTTTTGGTGACAATTCTCCATTGGATTTCAAGGATCTTGTTGATTTGCTCTCGTCTCTTTTACCCACAGATTCTGAAGCCAACCATTTCCATGTCTCACAGACATTATTTACAGGGATTACTACCAAATCAACATCATCCCCCTATAGTGGTGTCGTTTTCATGTTTGGCTGACTGCTTGGATTATGTTGACAATTCCATGCTCTGGGGATGCCTTCGGCTGCCTTTCTCAACTCAAATGCAAATGTTGTCTACCAATACTTCCATGATCTATCCAAAGGTGTTTCAGACAACCAAACCCACCATGCCCATGCCAGTTGTAACGACCTCTTATTCATCACCCTCACCCACACCTAAACCTTTACCATCAAATGAAATTTTTGCCTATGCCTAAAACCTTACTTGCACCTATATCTTCCTCCATGTCCAGACCCATTGCCACATTGGGAGTCATGCTGACATCAAGCCTAGTCCATCCTCATGTCAAACTAGATTTAGCCACATCCTCACAAGCTATTGCAAAGAATATTCCCCCACCTAAGAGGAAGACCCAACCTCTTAGGCCGCATACACTGGCTTCACCCACTACCCCTCTATCACCTTCACCACTTCCATCTATCCTAGGTCCCCACCCATCAACCTTGGTCAAGCAGCCTCCTACCCAAGGTAAACCAAAAACACAACAGCCCACCTCCTCGTCATGATCCTCTATTCCACCCAAATTACCTACACAATTTACGCCTTTACCGTCACCTACATCCTTTCTACCTCCTATACCTACACCACTTCCAGTATCCTCATCATTACCTATGTCATTCCCTTCTCTTCAACCAATAACTTCCACATTGCCTCTTACTACAACCTTCATCACACCTTCATTATTGCCTTGGCTAACCCGCCCCCTTCCGCCATCTTCCTTCCCTTCTACATCATGCACTTCTTCTTCACCTTTACCCAAGAAGGTGAAACCAAAGTCCAATAACCCACAACCCTCCAAAGAGGTGGTTAAACCTACACCACCTTTAAAAACTAGTTCACCTGCTACATCTTTACCTAAGAAGGTGCAATCCAAACCTAAAACCGTACTATTTACCAAACAGGTGGTCAAACTTACTCAACCTCCGATTCCACCTCTGGTGGCACCTCTCCCACAAAAGTCACCCACACTTCCATCCAGACCCACACTTACTTCACATTGTGATCCATTAGCAGGGTGTTACGCCAACATCTTAGCTAACCTTTTGGAAATATCTGTCATCACATTTCCACCACTTAGACCTTACAACCCACTCAAACCTAAACTAGAAGGGTTTGACGATACCAAAATTTGCGCTTACCATTGTGTGCCAGGGCATGATGTGGAAAACTATAAGGCTCTTAAGACTATTCTTCTCCAACTATGTCCTCTCGAAGAAAACTTTGATGATGATGATCTTTTAGATGAGGGCCCTCTTCCACCTATACCTATCACATCACATCCTCGTTCTGCACCTATTGAGTGACCTTCATTTCCCCCTTCACAACCCTTTTATCCTCCTCCAACTTTTGAGATCAATATAGTCTGTAGAAGAGAGCTAGCCAAACCTCTGCCAAAATGCAAATGTGCTACATTATTTTCACAAAACCAGTATATGGCCTCACCATATTAATGCCCGGCCTATCACTACACCTATCATGAATCACTTTCTCCTTTTACGAAAAATTAATATGGTTCAAGTTGCCACTCAAGCCCAAAAGGAAAAAGGAAAGGAGAAAGCAACCAGCTCATCTGTTACTCTTTTACCCAATATTCCATCTACACCTGCACAAAAAATCACCATCTGTGGACCCACATACCCTATTTATGACGGGGTTTCCCATCGTACAATGCTTAAATAATTACATCAGTCTCCTCTCAAAATGTCTTTATACGACCTCATCCAAACCTTTGAGTCTCATCGCTAGGTCCTCATTGAAGTCCTACAATCTACTGAGATTCTACCTAATGACCCTACTCCTGTTGCATCCATTATAGCTCCTCACCATGTGCCCTCTCTCACCACTTCGCCCCCTTCCTCTACACCCACTACCACTCATCAAATAGCTGCTCTCAATTTCTCTGATGATGAGATTATACCTCCCTAATTGGATGATCTTGACCTCGCCTTATTTATTTCTATCTACATTGATAATATATGTGTTCGATGCGTAATGATCGATGACGGTGCCAGTATTAACATCATTTCCTCCCATGCGTATAACAAAATGTGTATCCCTGCCAATTACATGCATAATAACCCAATTATGTTGCATGAACTCAACGATACTATGACTTCCACCCTTGGCACCATCATTCTCCACATTCATGTGGGCCCCCATACAATTCCTGAATTATTTTATGTCTTAGAGGGGGAATTCCAATACAACATGCTACTTGGCTGACCCTGGATTTGTGCCATGGGTTGCGTTCCTTCAACCTTACACCGTTGTCTAAAATTTGAACATGAAGGGCACAACTATACCAATCCAGCTGACCCTTCACGATTCAAGACTTGTAATATGTTATATCAACCCAATGGTGTCCTTATACTAGTTAAGGCATCTACAACCGCTACCACTTCTTCTTCCGCTGCTGCCTCATCCACCACTTCTGCTGCCACATCTTCCACAACTAACTCCTCTATTCCCATTGCTGCCACAACTTCTGCAGCTGATCCATTAGCCAACCATCTACTTCTCAAATAACTAATGCTTCTTCTTCCCAACTATCCAGTGATACATCCATTCCCGTTACCCACATATCAACTACTGATCCCTTAGATGGTGTTTTTCAATGCCTCACTCTAAGAGAGTACCATCGTTATAACATTGACACATTCTTTACTCCTTAAGAGCATGGTAAACTTCATCAACATCCCCGCTATGATCACCACATAGGGAAGGTTTTCCTCTACAGTCCTCCCCACCTTCGCACCAACTTAATGTATGGGGGACTTTATACCTCTACCTACTTGCCCTAGCCACCTTCCCAAACTTGACCATTTTCCTCCAACCTTCAATCTCTCACTAATCGCCACTTCACCCACACCTTCCTCCATCGTTGTGCTTGGAAGGGCTTTGGCTTTGGTTTCTATGAACAAGGTCATCATACTGTCATTCCTTGCACCACTCGTAAGCATAAAGACCGTAGTGATATTGGATTTGTCGAACCACCTTTTAGAAAGGCCCGAGTCGAACTCATTGAGGATGATAAACATTCCCCACCCCGTTCACCAACTTCACCACCTTCACCTACAAAGTCTATGGATCCATAATCCATTCCTCCTTTTTTTTTTTGTGAACAAACATTTCCCTAGGACCTCTAACTTATCAAGGTGATGGCGAGGCTCCCTCTTCTCTTCCCTTCCTATATCCTGACATGATTGATGACGATACACCTTTTATTAATGTCGTTCAATGTTAGGACGATAAGTCTATTCTCACCTACCTTGGTGCGGAAGATTCTTATATTACCCGGTCATTACCTTTTGAGATGCATACCATGTTGAATGAATTGACCATCAAAATCAATATTCACGCTTGGGACGACCCGCACATTCTAAAAATAGGCCAATCTTTAAATGTTGTTGAACAAGAAGATTTCACTTCTTTCCTTCGGGATCATAGCAACACTTTTGCTTGGTCCTATGCTGATATGCCCGATATTGATCCAAACATTGTGGTCTGTAATATCATAACCATTCCTAATGCCAAACCTATGAAACATAAGCTGCGAAAAATGCATCCATGAATTGCCCTTCTTTTCAAAGAAGAACTCCAACGCCTTCTTTTGGTTTCTTTCATCCTACCCATTTATTATCCCTAATGGATCTCTAACATCGTTCCTGTGACAAAATTGACAGGGGGACTCCGCATTTACATGGATTTCCACAACCTTAACTTAGCCTGCCCCAAAGATGATTTTCCTCTACCTAGTATTGACCAACTAGTTGATCTCACCATTGGCCATGAGATGCTATCACTCATGAGAACCAATGAGAAGGAGGGTGCTCAGGGGAAAGCGCACAGGACAAAAAGGTTTAAGAAGGGCTTATGTAAAACCAAGGCGCACGTGGAAGGTAGAACAGGGGTTCAAAGGACTTAGCCATATTTGGAATTCTAAAGGCACTTGAGGAAAAACGTGAGGACTCGACTAGGCGTGATGAGTGGATAAGGTGCCAGCCTGGAACCTTGGGGGTCAAGAAAAGGATATTCCACGCAGGGAATATTCCCAGGAGACATCATTACATAGAGTGTAGGGTTTGCAAAGGGATAAGCATTCACCATTGGAGGACCACATTGACACTTGGCACACGATCTATCCAGGAGAGAAGACATGGCAGTGGGTGTTGATCCTATAAAAAGAGATGCTTGAATTAGAGGAAGATATACATGATACATGATCTGTAGACATTATCTGAAGATCATGCAAGAGGTAGAGAGAATGCATCAAGAGTAAGATACTGAGTAACAAAGTGTTGCAGTAATGCTAGGGTTTAGAGCACTTGGTGCTAAGGGTTGTGAGGGATATCACGAGCCTTTGTATAACACTAAGATATGTAATAAAGGTTAAAATGGAAGGGCATAGCTTGGATCTCATGCTAGGAAAGATCTGTAGGGGTTGGGTCTCTGATATTTAATATGTATGGTCTGTGATTACCTCCTTTAATTGTAATGTGGCTACCAATGAATATATATAAGGGTTCATTATGTATATCATGTTTAAGGGTGTAAACCCTTGTGCTATATGACTATCATAGCTTAGATCTTGTTTATTATGCTCATTACATTGTTATTAAGATTTTGTAATGCATTAATGTGTGGATCTGTAAGCTGTTCTTTCCACTTTTCTCTTAACTAAGTAAATATAATTCTCATTCTACAAATCATTCTCCACTAATGGAAAAACCTTCTTACAATGCTCACATAAAGGAGGGGCTCGGCGCCTGCGCGTGCCTTGGGTGAGCGCCTAGCACCCGCCGGGTGAGCGGCCGATGCGCATGGGGTTAGAAAGTAGTATTGAGGGTAGAAAAAATGACTATAACAAACATCTTGTCCATAACTGCATGATTGACTCAGGTGATAGTACTTCTGTCATACCTAAGAAGATTGTTGATGTCTTAGGTCTTAAGTATAGCCCCGTGACAAAAGGAGTCCTGCAACTTGATGGTTCAACTGTCACTACCCTAAGAATCATCAAGGATCTTGAGTTAACTCTCTATGTATGTCCAAGTCTAACAATAACTCAAGATGTGTCAATCATTGATTTGCCCCCTTTGTTTTCCTTGTGCTTATCAAGAGATTTAACTACTAAAGTGGGTGATTAACTATCTTCTAATTGGTCTCATATGTTACTCAAGACAAGGTATGGTACCTGATTTACCATACAAGCTGAGCTGATTTTTTCCTATCATGTAGAGTCATATGTCCCATCCCCTCTCCAAGTTAATTGTTTAATCCAATAAGAACAAGTTCCAGTCTCTAAAGAGCAGCCTCTTCCACCTTCTATCCCTGATCTAGTACTTGATGAGTGGGCAGAGAGGCACCATAAATTTGACCGATATGATGAAGAGCTGGAAGCTTATGAAACTGGGCTTGGCACTTATTGCATTCTCGAAGAAGAAGTTGTACCGTCACGCATGCTCAAACAAAGTGAAGAGAACCCTGGTATGTGGAAATTATACTCTAATGGATCAAGAAGCAGAAATGATGCAGTAGCAAGAGTTGTTCTCATTTCCCATAAGGATGATAAATTTTTCTTCACGCATAGGTCACAGTTTAGATGTTCTAACAATGTGGCACAATATGAAGTGTTGGTGCATGGTCTAATTATTGTTGAAAAGAAGAAGATTAAGGCGCTGTAGATCTTTGGGGACACAAAATTGGTTATCCACCAGGTTACCAATAAGTGTGCGGCGAAGATTAAGCTTCTCAAAGCTTATAGACACACAATTTGAGACCTCTTTGAGAGTTTTGATGCTCAAAATTTGCAGGTGGTGCCACACAAAATTAATAAGGAAGCTAATCAAATGGCTACGCTTGGTTCGCAGTTCTCTCCTGCTGAGGACTTTGTCAAAGAAAACACTCAACACATTAAGATGGTGATTAGACCATCCATTCTAGATAACAACACTAGCTGGAAAGTGTTTGATAGTGACATGTAGATCGTCCAGTTCATCTAGAATGAAGTTGAGTTCTCATCAAGCATGCAAGTTGATTTGCATGATAGCTATGGTGACCAAGTAATACAACTGAAGAGAAACAAGTTGCCTAAATGGCTGGTCACCTTAGAGAAAATGTTTAGCCCTAATGATGAGTTCAAGGGTGAAAAAAAGTATATGCGTGTTGCGCAAGAAGACTGCTTCCCAGTCACTATTGTGTGCGGAAAGGAGTTGCTGCTTAGTAAGGCTTGTGTGCATGATGAAAAGTAGGCCTTCATATCTCTCTGTCAAAAATATAGTGATATCTTCTCATGGGAGTATGAAGACCTCAAAGGTTTTGATCCAAGTGTTGCTCAACACTCCATTGACCTTGATCCTGGTATCAAGTCCATCAGACAAAAGTAGCGACGGGTCAATCCAAAGATAGAGCCCCTCATGAGGAAGGAATTATCCAAACTCATTGAGGTGAAGATTATTTTTCCCATCAAGTACTCTACCTGGGTCGCGAATCTAGTTCCGGTGCGCAAGAAGAACAGTGAAATCAGACTCTGTGTTGATTTTAGAGATTTGAACAAGGCATCTCTAAAGGATAATTATCCTTTGCCTTCTATGGAGTAGATTCTGCAGACTGTGGCCGACGCACAAAGATTCTCAATGTTGGATGGATACTCAGGCTTCAATAAGATCTTGGTCAAGGAAGATGATCAATTTAAAACAACGTTTGCAACCAAGTGGGAAACATATGCGTATTAGAAGATGCCCTTCGGTCTGTCAAATGCAGGCACACGTTTCAGTATGCCATGGACATTGCCTTCAAAGGTTACATCAATGAGTTCATCTTGGTTTACCTTGATGACATTATAGTCTTCTCAAAGAAGAGCGCAGATCACATGACACACCTAGAGAAAGTCTTTGAGAGATGCAAAAAGTATGGGGTATCTCTTAAAGCCAAGAAGTGTAATTTTGCAGTGGCTTAGGGCAAGTTCTTGGGCCATGTGGTTTCAAAGGATGACATCACAATTGATCCTGAGCTTTTTTCAGCCATCCTATCTCTTTCCCTGCCGGCACACAAAAATCCCTTGCAGTCCTTCCTTGGAAAGATCAATTTTTTTAGGTGTTTTATTCCTAACTTTGCAGGACTAGTTCAACCCATCACCCTGATGCTCAAGAAGGACATAATTTTCAGATGGACAATAGAAGGAAAGGAAAGCTTCAACAAAATCAAGCAAGATATTGCTTGTGCGCTAACACTCATCAACCCGAATTACTCAAAGGATTTTATCCTTTATGCTTATGGCGCTGATGCGAGTGTTGTTGTTATCCTAACATAAGAAAATGAACAAGGGTTGGAACAACCAATGGCTTTCTTTATCCAGATGTTGAAGGATTATTAATTAAAATACAGTCACATGGAGAAGCAAGTCTTCACCATCATGCACGCACTCAATAAATTCAAGAGTATGCTCACCACAAATCACATCAAGGTGTTAGTTTCCCACTCTTGTGGTAGAGACTTCATCATGGGAACAAAAATCAATGAGAAGAGAGCAAGATGGGCGACCAAAATCGTGGAGTATGGTGTGACAATCAAAGCCACAAAACTAGTAAGAGGTAGCGCACTCTGCAAACAACTTGCTGAGGATGCACACGATGAATCTGAGACTTCATTATTTCTTGATGAAGCTCTCCCACACGTAAAACTTGAGTAGAATACAAATCTTGGCGCACATGACTGGATGAAGGACATGATCACATTCCTTTCTGAGGGTACATACCCTCCTGGCTTAAACAAGGCAAAGAGAAGACATATGAGGTTACAATCTATCCCTTATGTTTTGATTGATGGAATTCTCTTCAAGAAGAATCTTGATGGCATGTTGTTAAGGTGTATCGACGGTGTGCAGACTGAAAAAGTGTTAGCAAAATTTCATGATGGATTCTCTGGTGGACACTTCTCTGCCAAAACTACAAGAATGAAGATCATAATGGCATGTATATTTTGGCCTACTTTGTTTGCAGATGCACACAAGTGGGTCACAAAATGCAAGGAATGTGCTTTCTTTGTAGGAAAGAAGAGATTTGTAGTGCTTCCCCTCTGACCAATCCAAACAGATCAACCTTTTGCGCAATGGGGTCTTGAATTCATAGGAATGATCAATCCACCTTCAAGTGCTAGACATAGATGGGTGGTGACAGCTACAGACTACTTTACTAGATGGACAAAAGCTATTGCGCTCAAGGAATCAACCGAGTCAGTCATCCTTGACTTTCTCAAAGGTATAGTCACAAGGTTTGGCATTCCTCAAACCATTATCTCTGATAATGCAAAAGCCTTCCTTGGCACTAAAATCATTGATTGGGATCTAAATCTAGGCATCTATCTGAAGACTTCTTCCAACTATTACCCTCAAGGCAATGGTCTGGAAGAGTCAACAAACAAGAACCTGATCAGGATCATGAAGCGCACAATGAACATCAGCCAAAGACAATGGCATACAAAGGTCATGTGCGCACTCTGGGCAGATAGAATCATAGTTAAAAAGTAATAGGAACTTCACCTTACAAGCTTGTCTATGGCAAGGAGGCTACCCTTCCTTTGACGCTTGAGTTGAACTCATTGGCGCTTGCCCAACAGTTGGAGTTCGAAGGCGCAGACCAGAGAGAAATTAGAATGGACAAAGCTGGTTAATCTTGAAGAATCAAGGAACTCTGCCATGATCAAGCTAGAACAACATCAACAAGCAACAAAGAAATGGTTTGATAGAAAGGCTAGGCCTCAAGATTTCAAAGTTGGGGACTTGGTCTTGAAATGGGATGTTGACAGAGCTAAACCAAGGCACCATTCAAAGTTTGATGCACTTTGGAGTGGCCCATACATCATCAGTTCATGCAAGGAGGCTAACTCTTTCAAGTTAACTCATCTTGATGGAGGCGTGCTGCAAATCCCAGTAAATGGGATCTATCTCAAACCCTTCCATTAATTTTACTGCATCATTTTGTATATATTAGAGTAGTTTCAATTCCTCTAAGTGTGTTGCACGCACATTGTTTGTTTGTACATAGTTCTTTCTTCTCATGTGCTTCTTGTGTGTGCTCTTCTTTTACTTCCAGGATGACCACTTCTTTCTTCAGTTTTTCAATAGTTTTGTAGGATTCATAACAAAGCTATGAAATGATTCTTCAAGTGACTTAAAGGGTATTTCTTCAAAGCTGAAGATCAGAATTTCATGATTACACAACAGACTCCATGCCCAATGGATGCTACAAGCTACTGATCTCCTTCATCTAGTAGGTAGATGGCCCCAAAATTCAAAATTGTTATCCAAATAACTCTCCTAGTTATTTGGATAACTTACATACATATTCTGGCTCCATGAGTTCTTCATTGCAGTTGCACACACTCTAATCTATCTACTTGGCACATTTTCATGGTTGCAGATTCCTCTGTGCGCCTTTACATCACTTCCTTTCATGCCTTCTTCCCTTTTCCTTTTCTTTTCTTCCTTGTTCCATCTTCCCCTTGCACGTGCACTCTCTGCACATTCCACCTTCTTCCTAGCATTGCTTCACCTTCCATGCACGTGCCTTGGCCTTTGCTTCCCAAAATTGGCTAAGTCCTAAGTCCTTGGCATGTCTTGGCACCCTTTCCTCGCGCACTGCCGCACATTATTTTTTAATAGTTACACCTTGACCATATGTTTCTTCCTTCCATCATCATTTCCTCCTCACGTGATGCAGGTTCGCACGCCTTCCTTCTATCTTTCTCACATGCCTCATTCTTTCGGTGCATCCTTTGCGCCATTTCTATGCCATGTCATGTCTTTGACACACATTGAGTGTGCCACACACAACCAATCAAAGCGTGCCAACAGGGCACGAATCCTTGCAACAAATCAATGAGTGACACATGGCAGAAACGACAAGAAGATTTGCACATTTGGTCATCCTTTTAGCCAATCCACGTGCACCATGTGTCTTGCATGCACATATGAATCTAAAAAAATTCTGACAACCATATCTTTTGCTACAGAGCTCGATCGGTGCATGCCTAGTCTCAATTATATAGCTGTTGACGTAGGCTACAGTGCTAGACATTCAAATTCAAATTCTTGGTGGATTTGGTAGTTGAAAATGGGAAAATGTCAATCTAGGCATTGATGAGCATATCTAATTGCTCCAACCACCTGATTTGATCCAGATCCGCCCTCTTACCTTCCTTCTCCAACATGCCAAACAGACTTGGGGAAACATGATTTGACAGATTTGCAGGCGGATTTGCAAGCATTAAATGCTTCTTGTTGGTGGTTGTATTTCAAATTCGGGTTTTCTGTCCTTCTTCTCTTCTTCTTCCATCGATTCATCTATAAATTTAAGAGCTTGGCTCATTGTTAATGTTGGACATTTTGGATCCTTACAAATCTTTGCTAAGGACTTAATATTTCTGTATTTTGAATTGCAGACCTCTAGATCTTGGCTCGTGCATGTAGATATCAACCTTTTTCACCATTGTAATAGTTCTGTGCATTTCTGAAAGTAATAGAAGCATCATTTTTGTGACTATTCTCTGTCCTAAGCATGTTTGTGTTCTTTCTTCTTGCCTTTCTTTTACATTGATGTTCTTGTTGTGTCACTTTACATCCCTTGCATCTCCATTTTTAGTTGTGTTCCATGAAACTGATATGGTAAATGCATTTTAGTTTGTGCTACACGTGCCTAGCCTTCTTTCACACCTTTTCCTTTCATTTTCACTCAGAATGGATAGTGTTCATCCCTCTTTTTCTGGTGCTATCACCTTCCTTAGTTTAGTTTTTCTTTATGTTATCCTTCTATCCTTGGTCCCTTAGCATTGTTATCTTAGTCTTCCCTTCTAGCATTAGGAGTAGCGGTAGCAGTATAAATAGATAGAGGAACCAACATTCTCTGAAGATTTGTCTCAAGCATGCAAGGTCCCACAACTTGGTGATGGTTCCATTGCATCAAAGTCGCTCGCAATGCCGCTCGTTCAGTCGGGCTCGCCGGTCCCTTCGTAGCTAGCCTCCACAAAGGAGCTTCTCTCCTCTGCCTTCAGCCCTCCACCAGGGTTGGGATGCCCCCCCACCGCCTAGTTATCTTGGCCGGGGCTTGTTGGTTGCCCCCAAGCCATGCACTCATGACGGTTGGAGCCTTCCGCCTCCGCTCAACAAATTTTCCAAGTCGTCTCTTGCCATCTTGCCCACTCGGGCCATTGCTGAAGATACTGAAGAAGGAAGCCAACCCGACTCTGGTTGGGTTGTGTCGGATAGTGACAAAGACCTCTTTGGCTATGGCTGACATGATCAAGATCCGCCCCCTGCAGGACAACAATTCGTAGCGACGACTTAACTTCCTTGCTTTCTCTGCTCTCTGATATTTTGTAATTGGATGCATTCCTAAGCTTTGTTTTTGCCTAATCTGAATTCGTGATTTGGGGCGTCCCGATTTTTTTTTTGTGAATTATCTTGTATCATTTTTCTTAATATAATATAAGATCTTATTCATCAAAAAGTAAAAAAAACAAAATTCTTACGATGTAACGTCAAAATTAAAAAAAAGTTTAAAGAAAACGTTCTACGGAGCGTCAATTTTCAGAATTCTATATTAAAATGACCGCAATTGACGGAGAAAGCTGAGTCCGTGACGCCAATTTTCACAGCGACCATATCGACAGAGATGGTCAATTGGTTGTTCGACCTGCCCGCTCGGTTTGAGAAAAGCCGCCCAACACGTTTCGTTAATCTGTTCGCACGTATTACAAATAAGCTGTTCCTTTATATTCCTTTAAATTTTTCCCATTAGTTTTAAGCTGTCAATACTAGGGGAGAAATTTATAGAAGCCCCTGATCAAAGAAAGAGAGTTATTATTACTAGGCATGGCAGCAGCAACAACATCTCTGTTGAAGGGAGGAGTAAACTTGGGATCCTCACAATGGATGAATGGATCCAACAAAATCGAATCACAAAAGGCAGCTAATGCACGGAGGGCATCCTTTTCCGTCAGAGCCTCTGCAGCCTACGCCGACGAGCTTGTTCAAACAGCGGTTTGTCAAATCTTTTTGATTCCTGCGGTTTTGTCATAAATAATATGAATTTGTATTACCACTTTTATATTTTGCTATTATGGACTCATCGGATCAGAAATTGATGTGTTTTTATGCCCGCGAGGGTTGATATTCATTTGATCTGGGTTTTTGCTAGAGTTAAGTTAGGCTTCTTTAATATGGTCATGGGTTGATATGGGTTTTTGGGTCCGGGTTCAGCTTGATTTATGGGTTTTTTCCCAAGATCGTAATTTTGGGTGTAACCAATTTTATGTATCTTCAAACGGTGATTGTGTTTAGGGTTTTGCATCCTGCT
Organism: Taxus chinensis; assembly: GCA_019776745.2. Taxonomy (NCBI): domain Eukaryota; kingdom Viridiplantae; phylum Streptophyta; class Pinopsida; order Cupressales; family Taxaceae; genus Taxus; species Taxus chinensis. The sequence goes on from CM034152.1 coordinate 31,009,964, forward strand.
ACTTGTTGCCATGTTGTTGTTAAGAAATTCTAAGGCTAATAATCTTAATTTTGAAGGAAATCTTGATAAGCTGAAAAAGTGTATGATGCAGAGCTCATGTGTTCCGAGGTTATTTTAAATATGAATTCTAGGAAAACGATCTACTATGATCACATTAAGATTGTTGTTCTCATAACATTAAGATTCTTTTCTTCCCTTCTATTTATTTTACTGAATGTTTCTTCAATGACTTTTTATTCATGGTTTTCTGTAAATTTTGTAAGATAGTTTTACCAAATATGTTTCTTCAATGATTTTTCTATGACTTATTTCTTTCGAGGAAAATGTCATATTCACCCAGTCTTTTTACTGCTCATATTGTTAGGCTTACAAGTTACACTTAGGTGTAGAAGCTACAATCCAAAGAGTTTCTATCATGCCAAATATGCACCGCAGGGTCTGCGTTGACAAGCTGCTATATCTTCAGCAGAGCTTTAACCCAGGTGATCATCAAACAGTCTAGGACGTACTGGACATTGTTCATAAAAATACAGAATAGAAAGGGCTCAAATTAACATAAACCACTTTCGAGCAAAAACATTCTGTAAGAAAGTGACAAACATTTCTTTCAAGCTAATATCCCCAAAAATGTAGTCTTGTCTATAAACAACCGCCATTGAACAAAAATAATTTATTGATGTAGGACAATAGAAGTAAGGAATGCACGTTGATCGAGGTTAGAGACAGAGTGGATCAATGTTGACTCATTTTATGCATTGCGGAAAGAAATAAGAAAACATGTTTTTTTTCTTTTTCTTCAATATGGGTTTTTTTTTGCTACATGGTCTAGAATATGGTCATATTTCCATGCACTCTAATTCTGCAATATGGTTTTATAGAAATCTGTTGCATCACCTGGACGTGGTATTCTTGCTGTGGATGAGAGCAATGCTACTTGTGGAAAGAGGCTTGCTTCCATTGGCCTGGAGAACAATGAGACAAACCGCCAAGCATACAGGCAGCTCTTGTTGACCACACCCGGGCTGGGTCAATATATTTCTGGTGCCATCCTCTTTGAAGAGACCCTCTACCAATCCACAACTGATGGCATTAAATTTGTCGATGCAATGCGTGAGGCAAATATCATGCCTGGCATCAAAGTAGATAAGGTAAACTTTATTGTGCTTATCTGTGTTTTCCTTTATGCTCTCATCTGGAAATACCTGACATTTTACAGTTCACTTTATGTTAATTCTAGTTTCCGAAGTATATTTGTGCCTTGATTTTGTGCGCATGGTTTCAATCTCATATTTTGTTGTTTCATGTTCATGAAGGGTTTGGTCCCATTGCCAGGATCAAACAATGAATCTTGGTGCCAGGGTCTTGATGGATTGGCATCAAGATCTGCTGAATACTATAAACAGGGTGCACGATTTGCTAAATGGTGAGTACATATTCTTCTAAATGCATTATTATGGTATCCCTTCATATTTATTTAAGAAAAGTATGATGCAACCCAAATTTTTATAGAGGAGACAGGTGATTATGTATGACAGTATGAGTGAATTTCAAATGGTGTGTTTGGATTTGGTGTGTTCTGTCTGGGAAAACTTTCTTTGCATTGCATTGCTATCCCATACAAGTTAAAACTTTAAACTGTTTATTGTAGATGATTATCTGTTTCATATTTTGATTTGGACTATGGTTTCTCTACAGGCGAACTGTGGTCAGCATTCCTAATGGGCCTTCAGAGTTGGCTGTTAAGGAAGCTGCATGGGGACTTGCACGTTATGCTGCTATTTCTCAGGTATTTTTGTCAAATGAAATCAAATGTGCTTAACAATCGAGGATTCCAGAGTTGGGATTGCATTTAAAACAGTTTTTTAAGAAAAGTGTGCTCATCTCTAGTTTCTGTTTCCTTGTGACCAGGGGATGGCACACTATTAATAAATCAATAATTACTCAGATGCAACTTCCAAATCTAAATGGTTTCAATGGGCTTTATGTTTTCTGTGTTTTATATTCTAGATAATTTGTACCATGGTCTTAATTTTCTAAATTGAGGTTTCTGTACCAGGACAATGGCCTTGTGCCCATTGTTGAGCCAGAGATTCTTCTGGATGGTGATCACTCCATTGACAGAACCCTTGAAGTAGCAGAGAAAGTATGGGCAGAGGTTTTCTTCTACTTGGCTCAGAACAATGTGTTTTTTGAGGGTATTCTGTTAAAGCCCAGTATGGTAACTCCTGGTGCTGAACATAAGGAGAAATCAACACCGCAGAAGGTTGCAGAGTACACTCTTAAGATGCTCAAGAGAAGAGTGCCACCAGCTGTTCCCGGAATTATGGTGAGTAATTTAAGTGTTTTTGTTTTAATACCATCATAAAACTTTATATCCTTTTTTATTTGTGTTTGTTATAACTGGTTTTTATGTTTGCATGGGACACAGTTCTTGTCAGGAGGGCAGTCTGAGGTGGAGGCGACCTTGAATTTGAATGCAATGAACCAGAGTCCAAACCCATGGCACGTCTCCTTTTCTTATGCTCGAGCCTTGCAGAACACATGTCTGAAGACCTGGAAGGGTCTTCCAGAGAATGTTGAAGCGGCCCAGTTAGCACTTCTTGTTCGAGCCAGGGCTAACTCATTTGCCCAGCTCGGTAAATATTCTGCTGAAAACGAAAGTGATGATGCTAAGAAGGGAATGTTTGTGAAGGGCTACACATACTAGGAAAATGGTGTTTCCCTTTTGCTTCGAGAAACCTTTCAACTATTAGTAGGATAAACTTCCCTCTCTAATTATATATAGTTGGAATTTTGAACTAGTTTTCAGAGATTGTATGTTTGCATCTCAATATGTGTTCTGATAATGTGCAACATACAGAAGATGTTTGAAGTGGCCTTAGTGGCCTTTGAAATATAGACATAGGCAAGCTTTTGAGAATGTATGCAGCGGAATAAACATTTATAGACTTTGGGCCTTGAAGTTATCAGCCAGTGTTGCTCTTAACTCTTAATCCTCTAAAGTAATAAATTTTGGAGATTTTTATCAGATTCAGCGGAAAAATGTATTCCATTTTATTCAATTTTTTTTTTGTATAATGTTCTGTGTAAGTCTGTGAGAGTGTGTGCGGCAGAATAACATATTATAGATTTTGGGTCTTGAAGTGTCAGTCCGTATTACCCTCAATCTATCCGAAATAATATAATCCGGAGGTTTTAATCAGATTCAGACATATGTGGCTTCTGTTTTATTCAAAATTCTAGTATTATGTTCTGTGTATGCTTGCGTGTAGTCTGTTATTAGTTGAATTTTGTTCTAGATTTTTTATTTTATCAATGTTTTTTTCGTTCTGTTCCTTCCATAATGATTTTTCACTGAGTATATTTCTTATTTTATTTGTTTAATAGTATGCATTACTTTTGTTGTGAATTGAGGGACATGGAGTTGTTAGATAGATGTTTAGTTTATTAGTCCAAGACATTTGTTAGATTTTATAAAGCCTTTATCTATATATTGATGATGAAGGTTATTATTATCTATATTCAGTCGTATCTCGATTCTTTAAATCTCAAAGACGTTTCTCCAAAAGTTGAGATTTGAGGCTTGTAGTCACATCCACTGTAAGAAGATGTTATGTTGACATGCATTAACAGCTCTATTGTGAAATATTTACGTGTGTGTATGTCAGTCATATGTGTCACTTGGCCCTTCTGTTTTTATCTTTCTATTTTGATGTTTTTGTGAAAAGGTTGAAGCAGAACGCATGCCAGAACTGCTAATAACTGCAAATGAAAGTTGTCTCTTTGGGAAGACTAACATTTGATATAAAATTACTTTTTGGGAAGGTTTCCATTTGATTTGGATTCAAAATACTACCGGAAAATTACATTTTACTAAATTGTGAAGGAACACTGAGTTTTCTTTGGTATTTCATTCAACATGAACCGATGCCATTCAAGTTATGAAATGACAAAAGTTAGCTGAATAGGGGAAGTGTCTCTTTGGGAAGACTTGCATTTGATTTGGATTGAAAATGCCAGAAAATTACTCTTTGGGAAGGTTTTCATTTGATTTGGAGTTGAAATGATAACGAAATTTTTCCTTGTACTAAGTTTTGAAGGGGCATGGGTTTTATTTGGTATTCCATTCAACATGAACCAATGCTGTTTAAGTTATGAAATGACAAGAGTTAGTTGAATAGTTGAATGGTGCCAATTCTCGTTGCAATATATCATGATACAATTATGCACTGGAGGAGAATTTAAAAAAACAATGAAAGCTCATGAAAATGTTACGGATCTATCAGATTTCAATAATAACAAACAATTTTGGACTGCCCATGTAATAATCCCCACTATGCAAGCTTGATTCAAGTGAGATCTTTTCTAGATCTCAGCGTTGCTAGCAATTTCATATTGTGGTATGAAGATGTATTTTGAGCTAGCATTTTTTCAAAATTCTGACATTTAAATTATTTGGAACACTCTCTTTATCTAAGATAATAGACATTTAGAAACTATTCTTGTTTTAATGATGAAGAATTGTACTTTCGAAAGATGGGTTACAAGTTCAAATTGTATAATAAACTATAAAATGACCTTTCATTTCCTCTTTTCAAAGACACGACTTGACACTTGTTAAATAAAATAGTCAGAATTATGAAATAACATAAGTGTATTTTTTTGAGAACCATTTTAATTCTAATCATATTGTTTTGACATTTTAATTAATATATTAATGTGTTTTAATAAAAAAATCCAATAATCCACAAAATAAAATTGGTGTTATATTCAGATCTATGAAAGATCCACTCGATTAAGATTGAGTGGTGGCTTTATTCATTTATAACTCTTATGGTTGACCTTACATTGGTGAAACGGATAACATTCTCCTAGAAAATTAAGGAACATATTGAAGACAGCATTATGGCTGCTTAAAAAATTCAGCAATAATACACCCTCTGCAGTTACCTACTTTTGGCAAAGTCCGATAAGCATTTCATGAAAATAAAACTAAAAATGAAGGAAAGTTATAGAGGGAACTTATTTGAAGATGTTTAGTAAACTAAATTAAGCAAAGCTATTATGGGAAACATTTTCAAAGACTGAGAGTGGAACATAGTGGCTCTATGGAAGAGGCAAATCACAAATTTATGTGTAAATAGAGCAATTAAATGTTGGGTTGTTTTTTGCATTAAAATATAATGGTTTGTATTAAATTGTAGGAATTGTAGTGAAGTTATTAAAACTTTTAAAAATAGAATTAAATATTTAGGTTAACTAATTTGTAGCTAACAATTGACCAAAAAAAATCCGACAATCTCTCCTACTAGCCAGTCACTATTCAACAAATCTAAAAAAAAAACTATATTATTTATAATTTTGTTATTCAAAAGTTGCATGTAGCCATATGAAACATAAGAATAAGCATTCCCTTTATAAAACCATTGCCTAAGAATAAAATTGTTACTACATAAAAATACCTAATTCTACAATTAAATCTTCACCTCAAGAAGTAAATAGAGCTTTCTATATAAAGAGACCTTAATTGTAATCATTTCATTTATAAGAATAATAATATACCCTGAACGAGGTATATAATTATGTTTAAGCTTTATATATATGAATCCACGAGCAAGAGTGAAACATAAGCAAAAATTGGAGAAGAGGTTGTACTCTCATCAACTATGAAGTCTTGGGTGTCTCTTAGGGTTGGAATTTGACGGGTTGTGGACCGTCTTTTGTGATTTTAACCGTAGTTTAAAGGTAAAAAAATTAGGTAGCGGTAGAGAATGACAACCTAAAAATTTAGAAAACTGTATAATTTTTAAAATAGTCATCTACAAATTTATATAAAATATGTGCAAATATACAACCTATTTGTATTTTTGTATATTTTAATTTTTTTTTTACAAGTCATTGACAAAGATAGGCCGTCAACAAATTGTGATTTGACAGGCACCTATAAGTTGAATTTCCAGCCGTCTCTTAGATGGTGGTAACTTTTTTTTGGCTATTCAATATATTCCCCTTTTTAGTCTCATCAACTATGAGGGACAATCCCAGGAAAAAGTAACACATCATCTTTTGAACTACCATTTCCATGCAATGGGAAGGGTTGAATTTGACAGCGATTTTTTCAGTGATGGTAATTTTTTAATATTGTTTTTCAAGAATACAAAACAATATTATTTATAGTATTTATTTTATTATTTTAAAGATATATTTGTATAATCTATATATATAAAATAACGGTCAAATTTTAAATAGATAAATTATATTTATAAGTATTTTACGACTAAAATCACAAAAAAAGTCGAAACGACCGTCAAATTTAAACCATGGTCCGAAATCAACAATTAGGCGTGCCCACAATGATTCTTTTTAGATTAAATAGAGGGGGTGGGTACTGAGCATGTCATCTTAGTATACAAACGGAAAGTCAACTTTATGTGACTCAATATAACTAGCAATCGCATGTGTACAATGCAATGTGAACGCCGAACGGTATATGTTATTTGATTTAGAGGGATAGTTTTTTTTTTAGTTGATTTTGTTTAAACTACAAAGAAAAGAAAGAAAAGAAAGAAAGAAAATAGAGGTGAAGAATAAGGTTGGTGTCCTAAAGCCCTGAATGTAAATTGAAAATGCTTCCTTGATGGTAGCGATGGGTGATAACTTATGTTTGTTTACCTGTAAATCTTTGGGCTTTTCATAAAGGGTGGAACTTGAAAAAATCCACACATGTTGACAACATGTGAACTCGCGGATAGTGGAGAAGACCGTGTTATATATTTTTATGTAGTTTAGAATTAAGTGCGTGCTCTTCCTAATGATTAAAAATGAAGTCTCCACGCATGTAGGTACCTAGTACAAGTAGAAATAGAATCGTCCCACCCGCGTTCGATCCCGAATCCCTGCATTAGTAACAAGACTCTGTTTGGGACGGGAATTTTCCCGTCTTCTAATGACAAATCCTGCACTGTGGAAGATGAAAAATTTATCGAGAGCCGACTAATTGAAGACTGTGTAGACGAGAGGCGACGGGAAATAGAAACTCCGAAACACGTCAGCTGCAACAAAATATCCCGTCCGACTCGGAGGACATGGTTTTATACAAGGTTTTGAAAGAGGCGACGCATAAGGGGTGGACATCGTTTACCCCAAAGGAAACGACCCCTGCAATTTCCGTCAAGAATCAGACAATTTCCCTTCACGAGATGGAAACTCATTCTCAGCAGTAGCCGATAAAGAGCAGCACGCATTATACAGGCCAAATGTTAGTCAACGACAAGGAGCTGGTCAAAGAGTTGCCCATGGATTATGTCCCCTAGTGTTACCAATGGTGTCATGTCCACATTGCTCTTCATAAGCAGTTGGAGAAGATTCTCAGAATATCCACTCACCATGGCAACGCCTACTTCATCTTTCACCACCGACGTGCTCCGTGAATATCGAAGATTCCAAAACACAATCTGGGGAGGATCCCCATATCCTACCTTCTTAAACTTACCTTTTATCACACTGTAATCTGTTCTCCACGGTTTAGCAGAAGCCTAGTCGAATTCCATGTCACTGAAAACAAATAACTATTTTATCATCTTCTCCCTCGCCAGCTTACATTTGCAGGCCATTCCCAATATCAGATCAAAAACTTTTTGAAAATTCATATTCACATCCCACTGCATTTTTTCTGTAAATTTATATTTCTCAACCAGAGACTCACCTTGAACAAGGTGCAGTTGAGGATTCTTCTTGAAGGTGATGATGTGGCCTCTCCACGGCTCCTCGCGAAATATCTGGAGGATGAAAAACACACTATAAATCTTCTGCGTCGGGCCGGGAGCTTTGTTCGTTTAAATTTAGGGTTTAATAATTGTGCAAGATGGATCTTCTCCTTTTGAGCGTCCCTGTCGGCCATTCTTTTCTTAGTCTGTTTGGGTCCTTGCAGGAGATGGAGAAATATCTCTGGGAGATATTTGAGGCAACCAAATTTGGTGAAGACGGTGACATTAGCAGCTAGGGTTTTATGGTGGTGAGAATGCATCCAACAGGCGGCGGCGTATAATCCCTCTTGATCAGATTTTCCAGGCTCTCGAACAAGGGGCAGGACAGGGACTCATACGATGAGGATACAGGGAATATTGGCCAGGGGATTATTTAAACTGGTTGTAGAAGCGATTGGAATAGAGCATCAACTGGAACAAATTTGAGACACTGAAGAGTCCAAGAGCATTGCGGTTAACTGCATTAATGAAGTTGCAGAGCATTTTACCAAAATAATGTATCACCGTAATTAACTTAAAACAGTCATTCTTTGGATAACCCATTTAACAGTGATGCTCCCTACCTCTTATGAATACTACGAAATTTCAAATTGTATTCTATCTTCTTTATTGATAGATTGTGAAATTTGAATATTTTTGGTCAATTGGGTTGCTACAAGCCACCAAACATTGTGCAGTTTCACTTATGTGAATGCCACCTATTGACAACCAATTCCACATATATGGATTATAGCTCTGTTGTTGGATCAAATGTATTATAATTTGAAGTGCAAGATTGTCGTTATCAATATTTTGGCATTGCTTGCTCATGTTATAGAGGAATATTGTTAATTAGCAATTTGTCATTGAGCATATCTAAAGGAGGCCATAAAGATGGTATGTCTCCTATCAATGCGTTCCTAGAAACGTCAAAGACTGCCAAATTATTTGAAGTATTTGGAAGACCATACCCGTTAAGCTATTCCCACCCAAATATAGACTCTTATATGCTAAATTTCTAGGGACATTTCTTACATCCTAGTCATCAAGCACTCATCAGAATTCACTACATAAACGACCAACCCAAATTAGCAGACACTCAAAACTGCATAAGCCAATCTGAAAACCTCATAAAATATTGTAAAATATCGCTGAGAATTTATAAGGAATGCATTTGACTCTGCCCCTGCAACAGAATGAAGGGGCAGAGTCAGAGATTCTCCTAGGCCCTCAACTGTTAAAAAAGAAGGTCATATAAAAAATAGTACTCTTCAATATCTGTATACTTACCATTGAAGCCAAAGAAGGCATGAGTAGAAGAGCCCACTTCTTGCTTCACGGTGAAAGGATAATCCAGGGACATTTCTTGTATCCTAGTCATCAAGCACTCGTCCAAATTCACTGCATCAACCACCGACCCAAATTAGCAGACACTCAAAATTGCAGAAGCCAATCCAAAAACCTCAAATAATCAGATCATATCGAGAATGACAAGATGTCTATCTCTAATTGCTATTCTCACCATGATAATCCAACACACTCCCAGAAGCACGCCTTGAAATGTCAATTTGGTCAAAATGGATGCAACCATCCCAGAAGAAACTTTACACAAAGAAACAATTAAAGGGGTTGCAACTATCCCAGAAAAAAGCTTACACAAAGAAACAAGTTGCAGAGGTCTGAAATTTTTTAATAGTTTCAAAAGTATAGTGAACCCTCAAGATCAAATTCATCTCAAAAAGGCAAAATAGAGACAAGACAATTGAAAACAACTTTTGTAAATGTTTCGCTTCTGTAGGAAGTTGTTCTCTGAAATGCTGGTGGATTTTTTTAAGAAGTCTTTGTTGTGTATGTCTACCTGTTTATCTTGCAGAGGAAATGGACGGCAATGTTTTTTAGATTAGCTACTCAGAGATTTGGCTTGAGTGATGTCAGTTCTCATGTTTATTATGTGACTATATGTTTGCAGGTTTTAGATTTTGATTTCGAGAAGTTCTGCTCAGTATCTCTTTCAAACCTGAATGTCTACGCTTGCCTTGTGTGTGGAAAGTACTATCAAGGCAGAGGTTGGAAATCCCATGCCTATACTCATACCCTTGAAGCAGGTCACCATGTCTATATCAATCTCCGCACAGAAAAGGCATATACTTCAGTTGAGTTACCACATCAATGGCAGCGGACTGTCGACAGGTGCGTGACAACCGACTGTCGTAATTTTTAGTGATTTGTGGAGGCTTCTGTGAATCTTTGGAGATATATTCATATACGAGCAGTCTCTGATCGCCTTCTGCACATAAATCCCACATTCGAACCATGTTCAGGGAATGGATTCGCCCTCTTCCGTCGAGAATTGTTGATCCCCATGTTGGATCCCGGTGTAGACGGTCCCTGTACACCGCCCTGAATCCACCCTTCCCCAGTATGTGCTGAAGTTATTACCGACGACAGTCCAATGAAGAAATTTTGGGCTTCTTTCCCGTTTGCAGAGACCTTCACATAATTGCAGCGCGTTACGATTATACTGATACACACAATTCTAAATTACGACGGATTTGAAAAAAAAGCAGTTAAAAATATGATCTTAAAAATAGAAACGAATCAAAAATTGCATGCACAGTAAAAACGACATGCAAACAGCTGTCAAATTTAATCCCGTTTGAAAAACGTCTAAAAAATGGTCAAATTTAGGACAGTCGTAGAAACGTCCGGAGGTCCTCTACCATAGGGGGAACGCCTTCGGCGTAATAAGCTAGGGTGGTGGCAATATCCTTTTTATTACTTGTCATGGAGTACTAAGACAAAATATTTAGTACTTAAATATTAGGATAGAGGTTTAAATGTATCACGGATTAAATATTAGAGTAAATATTACGACTTCGTTCTAATTGTATATGGGATAGGCTTTGGGTTTCTAATGTTAGAGTGCATCTCCTCTGGTTTGCAATGATAAATTCTATCTTTACCTTGGATAAATATTTGGGTAAGCTCGAAATGTATATATGAGTGTGGTTAAGTTTGTAATATCAAAATGTATATCTTGTGTGGTTTACAATGGTAAGTTCAACTTCTACTCCCTAGTATTCCACGGTCACTTTTAGGTGTCTAAGGAATCTTCGTCAATAACATGAAATTCGTTGTTTCCCAACACTTGCCCCAAACTCAGTGAGCTAAAATATTAGGATAAACATTAGGGCGGAGCTCGAAATGTAAAAGGGGGTGGGCTTGAGTTCGTACTATTAAAGTGTGTGTCTTGTATGGCTCATAATTGTGATTTCAATCCCTACCTCTAAGCATCCTATGGCCACTTTGAGGCACTTAAGAACCCATTGGAATGAAAGCTTGTTGGCTAAAATTTTAGGGATGTAATTTACGATGATAAGTTCGACCTCAACTTGTAGATGTTCCATGACCACTTTGAGATCCCTGAAATAAAACCTTAGTAAATGGTGTGAAACTCATTGTTTCCCACCACTTGCCCTAAAGTTAAAATCGTAATTATGTGTAAACATCTAATTTTGGTCATGAGTAGTTAATTGCTATAGTATTAGTATACTTACGTATTTATTACTTATTCATTCAAGTTAGGCTCTTGTTGGCATGGGCTCCTTGTGTGGTTCGACCTTGCGTTGTCCCTCTTAAATTTTTCATCTTCTTATCAACTCTTTGTTTCTTGCAGTTCCACCATGCTTTCTTTCATCTTCATGTTCTTTGTTTTCTCTCCCCCATGTTTTCCATATGGTTCTAAGCAATTGTCGAATTAATACCTGTATGGTTCCAAATTTACTTTCACAGGCCCTTTCCCCCATGTTTTCAAAGTCAACAAGGTTTTGTGTTCCTTTTGTCAATTTACTAACTTATCTTATGTCACCTTGTGTACACATAGGGTCCTAATTCAAATTTAATAAGTTTATAATACATGAGTGCATTTATGACACACATGGGATCCAAGCTGACCGCATTTGAGTGATATTGAATTTGTATTGGCATAAATTATTGTTCCAATCACATCCCCATGCTAAGAGTTGAATTCAAGCATATAAAGAGCATCTAACATTTACTTGTTATTTTGCATCCACTTGAAAAGCTAAACATTTACTAGTTATTTTTCATCAACGTGACGATCCTCATTATAACATATTAGGCAAACAAAAAAATATTAAAAATAATATATTACAAAATGAATAGAAATAACTGTATTACATTGAAAGCTTGAAATCACATTACAAGATCGCAGGCCACATCGAGGGGGCGACTTCTTTTGAGAAAAATCAATACAATATAATTTGTGGATGCTTTTCACTAGCATATGTATCACATTTATACTATTTCTACTTAAAAACTAATACTTCCCATGCATGTGGAATTATTATTAATAACTCAAGGGATGACTTACAAAACATATGCATCCATAACATTTGTTATAACAAGAATATAGAGAGAAAGATAAAACACAGGGTCTTAACATCCCCTCCCCATTGAAAAACCTTTTCCCTCAAAGTTGAAGATTAGAAAATTGCAATTGAATCTAGAGAAGGGGCTCCCAAGTTGCATATTCAGGTTGCATTTCGTGCAATTGGATCAGGACCTCTATGATGAGCTGGTTGCGAAGTTTGCACAAGTTCTTATATATAATTGCTTTAGGCTCTAGAAGAATGGATCCTTAAGTATTAAGCTTTGAAAGTAATTTTTGAGTGGTAACTTGTTGCCTAAGAACCTTCTTTAAACATGAGACCTAAAAGACATGATGAACATGAAAGGAAGGTGGAAGTTCCAACTTGTATGCAACTCAGTTGATCTTTTGCAGAACCTTGTGAAACACCCTTTCGTCTTCAAGGAGTACTATCTATAGGGTTAAAACTGAAGGAGAAATATATCCATAGGTTAGAAGGATCATTTAGAGGTGCTAATATTTTTGTTGTTTCATGCAGTCTTGGGCCATATAGAGATTTTCTCAAAGAATGCACAGGATATGCTCATGTGCACTGAGGGTGGTGTCAACTACTTGAACTTGAGATCTACTTGAAGTGTAAGAGAGAATAGATGGTGGTGGTTGACCATAGATTACTTCATATGAGGTTTGTTGGAGCTCAAAATTGAACCTTCCCTTAATCATGAAGATTTAGGTTTTTGAGGCAACATGGGACTGTCTCCAAGTGTGAGACATATGCGTCTTGAGACACACCTTCTAGAGAAGGTCAGATTCCTTTGTTATGCGGATTTAGAAAAACCCACCATAACACAACCTACTTCTAATGCTAAAAATACTCCTAAACTAATACCCTATTCTAACAATTCCAAGGGACCAAGGAAAAGAGAGATGCAAGAAATAAATAATTAAGCTAATAGGGACAATGATAACACCAAAAGAAGGTGGAACTTTCCCAAATCCAGATGAAAAAAATGCAAGGTTGCGAGATTGGGATCGTGAAGATGCACGCAGTTCAGATGCAAAAAAATGGAAGAACATGAAATATGTGAGAGGGTGAAATATTCACACCAAACACAATGTATTTGAAGGAAAGAACTAAACCACACTTGCATTAATCAATCTTCAATAGCTTACATATAGAGCCAAGGTAAGAAAATCACCATTCTGTGAGTTATAGAGGTCAACAACATGAAGTTTCGAGTTTCACATAGAAGAGTATTGAAAATATGCTAAGGAAAAGGGATCAAAACCCTTACAAAGTGTAAGCACTTGTATTTATACAATTCGTGAATGAAGAAAGAAAGGAGAGAGGAGGAAGGACAATTGAAGATAGTTATTCCTCCCATAAAATGTGTTGAATAAGCATGGGGATGTATTAGTTTTTTTACTTGTAATACAGGCATGGACGCGTAAAAATTCATCCAACAATTTTGAACCCTTGATTTATCACATGCCATCAAACTGCACAGAACAGCGCCATACTTTATTAAATTCTAGTGGTTGGGGTGGTTAGATCTCTACTTCAGAATTTGGAGTGAATTTGATATCTCCATGTGGCTTTTGCTATGTCCCACAACTTTTACCATGGTGTTTAAAAATTTTCCCCTACATAGATCCTCACAAATTTCTCCCCTGCTTTCCTTGATAAGTGGAAACATTTCACATCACCCATGAGGGTATAACTCTTTGACCCATAATTTTTACCCAAAAGATATTTTCAATTTCGTTCAGAGATTTGCAACTTTGAAACCCGCTGAACACTATAAATCAACATACCTATGGAACATTACAAATTAGTGAACTTGGGGAACACTAGGTTGTGTAATTTTGAACTTAGCTTATTTATTCCACTTCCTATCGGATATAAGAACTCCACGCAGTATTTTGTTTGAACTCAAATTTCAAGGGACTTAATTTATTAGTGCCACAAATGTTTGAAAAGATGCCGCACAACACTAAATTTACCAATTCTACTTCCTAAGTCCCCAAATTTCTCATTCCTTTGTTTGCGGGTTAGGAGAACCTGTGGAACACTAATTTCCCGCATTATATGGTAGACTGAATTTATTTCATGGATTTTTTAGAGCATAAAAATGGTTAAGTCCTTTTGATGAGTTGTTCAAAATTACATAGGGGTTTAATTTTGGACAAAATTTAGCGACTCTCCAAGGGACATCTGTCCTGCTAGATGATGAAGCTCAAATTCCTTGAAGCATCCATTGGGCATGGATTCAAGCTTAACCTTGACAGAAAACTGATCTCATTTTAAAAATCCTTGTCTCCTGAATCCACATGAACTTATCATTTGAATTGAAGATGAGCATTTGTGGAGCTAAAAGATGCAACTAAGAATTGCTCCAAATATTTGGTTTCCACCATGAAAAATGGCTCTGAGATGATTTGTGTATGACTACAAGTGGTCCAAAACTTATGTAAGAAAGGGAAGATCATACATGTTTCAAGTGAAACATGTAAAGAGTGCACAAGCACTTATTACAAACAATGCCACCACAAGGATTGAGGAAAAGGATTCAATCAATGATCAACACATGAAACAAAGGAGGAACCTCCAACAACACAAAAACACACACAATATTTACAAGATGCAATGGGGAAATTTAATGGGAGTGTTTGAGATAGATCCCATTAAATGGAATTTGCAATACATCTTCATCAAGATTGAACAACTCAAAAGAGTTGGCCTCTTTGTAAGAAATAATAATGTACGGCCCATTTCAAAGTTCATTAAACTTGGAATGACGCCCTGGTTTAGCTCTATCCGCATCCCACTTGAGGACTAGATCACCTACCTTGAAAGCTTGTGGCTTATATTTCTTATTCAAACCACTACTTGGTAGATATTTGGTGCTCTTCTAACTTGACCATGGTGGATTATCTCAATTCTTCAAGTTCAATCAGTTCCACCATTTTGATTTCTCTTTGATATGCACCTTCAAATTCTAATTGTTGAGCTAGCTCCAATGAAGGTAATTCAAGTGACAATGGGAGCCTAACTTCTCTTCCATACACAAGGACAAATGGGGAATTGCCAATTTCTTTCTTTGGAGTGATTCTATCAGCCCAAAGAGCATTCTTTACTTTAGTGTGCCATTGTCTTTGATTGACCTGCATGGTTCTCTTCATGATTTTGATCAGGTTCTTGTTAGTTGATTCTGCCAAACCATTACCTTGTGGGTAATAATTTGAGGAAGTCTTCAAGTAAAATCCATTTCTAAGAGCCCAATAAGAGATTTTTGATCCCAAAAAGTATTTAACATTATCAAATATGATGGTTTGAGGAATCCCAAACCTTGTTGCAATGTCCTCCAAGAAGTCAAGGATGACTGATTCAGTAGCCTCCTTGAGTGGTATGGCCTTGGTCCACCTAGTGAAGTAATTTGTTGATTTCAAGACCCATTTGTGACCTGCACTTGATGGAGGATTAATCATGCCTATGAAATCAAGTCCCCACTGAGAAAAGGGTTCATCCACTTGAATAGGATGAAGGGGAAGGGCTGCCATTTTTTTCTTACCAGTGAAGAAGGCACATTCTTTACATTTTCTAACCCATTGATGTGCATTTGTGAACAATGTGGGCCAAAAGTATCCTACTCTGAGGATTTTCATTGTTATAGCCTTGGATGAGAAATCTCCACTAGAGATACCATCATGGAATCCCTCCAAGACCTTACCTTATTTTTCTCCTTCAATGCACCTTATCAAAACACCATCCATATTCCTTTTGAAAAGAATCCCATCAATTAAAACATAAGAAATTGATTATAGCATAGGATGTATTCTTCTTGGCTTACTCAAACCAAGAGGATAACCACCAGTTGCTAAGAAAGTTTCCATGTTGTTGATCCAACTAGTGTGGTTTTAGTATGAACCTCCTTTTATTGAATTCCCCTATCTTACATGGGTTTATATCACTCTGTGGATTTACTTGTTGAATATCACCCAAGTCCCCTTTGTGAATCCTCCATTGCATTCATCTTCCTTCCTCCATGAAGAAGGAATCTTCTTGATTATCTTGAACATCTAAAGCAATCTATTCACATAATTATCTTCCTCTCACCAATTTTTGGCCTTGATGATCACATTGAACTCCATGATTTTGATTACCAATCCGACTCTCTTTTCACTGATTTCTGCCCCATGATGAAATATCTCACACTAGGGGTGTGAGACTAAGAATTTGATGTGGTTGGCAAATAGCATGGGCTTAAATTTTTTAAGATCCCATAAGATGGAAAAAAACTTATTTTTCTAAATTTTTATACCTAAGCTTGAAATCTTTCAATGTTTGGCTAAAAAAGGCCACATGCTACTCCAAGTATTCATTATTCTTCTGAGTGATAACTGTAGCTACACTAAGATATACACCATAAGCATAAAGGATGAAATCCTTTACAAATTATGGATTGATGAGTGTTGGTGCTTGGGAAATTACAACTTTGATCTTGGTGAAGCTCTCCCTTCCTTTTGCGGTCCATTTGAAAGTTATGTCCTTCCTCAGCATCAAGGTGATGGGCCTAATTAGTCTCGCAAAGTTAGGAATGAACTTCCTAATGAAATTGATCTTACCAAGGAAAGAACAAAGGGACTTCTTATGAGTTGGAAATGAGAGGGAGAGAATAACAGAGACTCTTTCTGGGTCAATTGTGATTCCATCTTTTGAAACAACGCGACCCAATAATTTACCCCATGGAACTACAAAAATGCATTTCTTGGGGTTCAATGACACTCCAAATTCTCTGCATTTCTCAAAAAAATTTCTCCAAATGCTCCATGTGTTGTTTTCCCTGCTTTGAGAAGATTGTGATATCATCTAAATAGAAAAGGGAAAACTGGTTGATGAGTCCACAAATGATAATGCCCATTGCTTTCTAAAAGGTGGCACCCACATTTGATAAACCAAAAGGCATTTTCTGATATGCATATGTTCCCCATTTGGTTGTAAATGTAGTTTTATACTGACCCTCCTCTCTAATATTGATCTGATTAAAACATGAATAGTCATCAAACATGGAGAATCTTTCAGATCCAACCATTGTCTGAAGAATTTTATCCATGGAAGGAAGAGGATGATGATCCTTTAATGAAGCCTTGTTCAAGTCCCTAAAATCCACACAGAGCCTTATTTCTCCATTCCTCTTCCTGTCAGGAACCAAATTTTCCACCAAGGATGAGTATTTGACAGGAATATTATTTTCGACTCAATGAGTTTGGATAAATCATTCCTCATGAGTGGCTCAATCCCGGGGTTCACAGGCCTTTGTTTTTGTCTAACTGGCTTAGCTATGCAGGATCAAGATCAATGGCATGTTGAGAAATGTTGGGGTCAAACCCTTTTAAGATCCTCATATATTCTATGAGAAAATACATCATGAAATTTCTGACCGAGGGAAATAAAATCTTGTTCTTGTTCAACACTACATACCTTTTCTCATAAAATATCTTTTCCTTGTGCAATGGTGACTGGACTTGTAATCCTCTTGACCCATATACATGCTTCTATTTTTGCCCGTTGATCTCTTCGTCAAAGTTGAATGTGCCTTCAACGGTGACTAATCCTTTGGGTAACTTGTTTGTTCGTAGTTGAATGATCCGATCACCATAGTTGTCTTGTAAACTAGATTGTAAACTAGAAGAGAACTCTGCCTCGTTTTGAATGAACTGAACAATTCACTCATCATTCTCAAAAAATTCCAATTAACATAATTATCTAGAATGGATGGTCTTATAATCATTTGACATGTTTATTTCCTTGGATAAGGTCATCTGTGGGAGAAAACTAAGAGCCAACCGTTGCCATTGATATGCTTATTTATTTTCTTCCATGTGACACTACCTGAAGGTTGAAGATTCAAACTTTCAAGAAGATCCCAAACTCAGATGCCTATAAGCTCTCTTAAAAGCTTGTTCTTAGCTGCACACATGCCCATGACTTGGTGAATGACCAATTCATTGTCCCGAAAGCCTTATACATATTTTATTTATTTCTTTTCTACAATAAGCAAACCATGGACCAATACCTCATATTCTGCTACATTTTTGGAGCATGCAAATTGTAGCCTATGAGTAAATAAGGGAATTTTTGTTCATTGGAGAGATAAAGACTACACTCACCCCAACTCCCATTCTTACTTCTAGAACCATCAAAATACATATTTCATAGCCCAAAAGCATCATTATCTTCTTCTTTGCGGAGTTGGGGATGGTGATATTTTCTTCTTGGATGCAATAAGTGACTAGACCGGTTTCCACATATGTGTCATAGGGGTCAAACTCATAGTGCTCTTCAACCTAGTCACCTAACATAAGATCATGGATTAAAGTTAATGAATGTACTATTTCAGATGCTTCATGATCATAATTTGTCTCTCCTTGGATCATGTAATTTGCATTGATATGAATAGGATCATAAACTTCCACATGATAAGCTGAAATAGGTTCAAACTTAATCGTAAATTTAGTTCTATACCTTGTCCTGAGCAGCATATGAGACCAATATGAGGAAAGATATCCCCACCTTAGCTATGAAATATTTGGATAGGAAAAGGGAGAATAATGGTAGCAAATCAATCACAGAAATGTCCTAAATTATGGTTCAGATTTGGAAATCATGTCAGGGTTAATTTTATCCTTTAACTATGCTCAAGGCTTGTACTGTTGATCCATCAAATTATAAAACAAAGTTGGATTATACTCAATCCCCAAGATGTCTACAATTTATTTGGCATTAATGAGGTTCTAACACAAGAATATATCATGAAATTATGAACAAGGTGCCTTCCAACTATGAGAGACACGTAGAAAGGAGGAGGCTTGACAATTGAGCTTACTTGTTCATCCTTTGGCTGACATATGTTGCAACATTTGAATTTTTGTGCATGGTGGGTTCTAGAGGTGGAAGCTACTTCAAGGATCTTCTTAAAAATACCTTTGAGACGGGATAGACATGGCATCCCAAATTATGAAATTAAGATTTTTCATCTTCATTTTCTCCATGATGTTGAGAGGAATACCCACACCTTTCGATAATGAAGGAGAAACATTTTATTTGTTTTTTTGTTCCATTTGTGAAGGATCTTTGGTTGGAGAAACTTACACATCTCTATGGATTTGTAGTGTTGTGCATGGATTTAGTATGTTCCATGGAACTTGTTTTTTTCTGTAACTGTTGAGTAACCCATGAAAAATTGGATGAAGTTGGATTTATGCTCAAGTCCACAGACTGATTAGATGTAATCACATGCAAAGTTAGGGAAAAGGGAGGAGGAGATATTACATCCATCTTTCTCTTCTTAGACCTTATGTTTTCCACCACATGAATTTGCGGCCTATTTAAGTTACCTGCAGTTTGATTAACTGCACATCAAAATCTTCAAGTCCGAAGAACATGAAGTTAGGTTCAGGAGTATTCTCTTGAATCTCATCTATCATTGCTTGTTAAAGGAGCCATGGTTTGTTCTTATGAGTAAATAATGGAGTTTGGACCATGATAGCTTTCTCCCATAAGGATTTGATTCCAATCCTCACATGTATTTGACTATGGGGTTGATCACAAGGATAACACCATTAAAAAACGTTCACCCATATTATTTTGAATTGAGAATAATAGATTTACTTAAGTTAGGAGCTGACAGTGGACTGTGGGTTTGTGTTGGTGGTTTTCTTGGATGGTAGCTTATGGAGATATTTGATTTGGATATTGAAAATCATTGTTGTAGATATCCCTAAGGAGGGTTATGGATAATTTTTAGGAGCTTGAGATTGTTGTCTCTCGAGGGAGACAATTTCATTTGTTAAATTTTTAAGCTGAACACCAAGGTTTTCACTTTCTTCTTGTTTCACAGAGGAACTAGATGTGGAGGTAGAAGATGAAGTGGATGGTTAAGGAACATGAGAAATGGCAGGTTGGGTAGGTTGAGGTAATTCAGGGAAAAAGGGCATATGTAATCTAGGGGCTATTTTTCCTTCTTGTATTAAATAATTCTCATCCCTAATGGATATTGCATATGTATTTGGTAATTGAATAACACCCATAGATTGAATCATCACTGCTATATC
Source organism: Taxus chinensis (assembly GCA_019776745.2). Lineage (NCBI taxonomy): Eukaryota > Viridiplantae > Streptophyta > Pinopsida > Cupressales > Taxaceae > Taxus > Taxus chinensis. The sequence continues at coordinate 31,030,214 of CM034152.1, forward strand.
AGAATTTTAAGCTCTAAGAAACTATAAAAATACACTTTTTGGAGTTGGTCTTAAAAGCACTGGAATTATGTCCCATGTTTTTTGGAACATGAAGTTAAAATTTACCACGAGCTCATCTGGATCTCGCTTGATTGTGGTAAGTTTCTCAAGAAAAGATATGTTATTTTCCTTCTCCTTGAATTGTTGACAGAGAGTGGTACCAAGTTCATCCCAGATGTGAATGGAAGTAGTTCTTAAGCTTTTATACCATTGAAGCGATTTACCTTTAAGTGAAGAAGCAAGAAGCCTAATTGCAACATCATCTTTTGTAATTAGATTAATTGAACGCACATTATCAATATATTAAATATGATTATATGGGGTATTAATGTTTTCACCAATGAAGAAATGGATACTTTTTAGAGAAGAAAATGATACATCATGTTGGGAATTTAGCACCAAGGGACTACCACCATTGAAGTTGAAAAAAGTAAGATTTATTTGTTTGTGCCATGAATGGAATGGGTCTTAAAACCCTAGAGGAGAACAAGAAATGCCTATAACAGGAGGAGTAAAAAGAAATCTATTGGGAGGATAAAATGATATTTGAAATTCTCTACTGCTTCTTCTTCTCCCTGGTGACAACTAAAAATATTCAAAATGATCACTACTTACTACGCTTTGCCTTGTTTGTATTCTTCTCATGAAAAGGGGAACCAGGCTGCTTAAAATAAGGATATTTGAACCTAGGAGTTGCCATATGTGTTGAAGAATTCCCTCTAAAGGATGGATCTTACCAAGAACACCATTAAAATTAGTGAAATAATGAAGTACACCTCATGGAAAGGCTGTCCCACTAAGTAACATGCCAAAACTATTGGAGCTAAAAATTGTACCCTGCTCTTGAATCACGAAGATCCAAAATTTTGAGGCAACATAGGACTGTCTCCAAGTGTGGGACTTACATGACTTGAGACAATACCTCTGGAGAAGGCCAACTTCCTTATTACGTGGATTTGGGAAAACCTGCATAACAAAACCTACTTCTAATGCTAAAATACATCCTATATATAATCTAACTCTAACATTTCCAAGGGACCAAGGAGAGAGAGATAGAAGGAAGAAATAAAAAATAAGCTAATAGGGGCGGTGATAGAACCAAAAGAAGGTGCAACTTTCCCAGATCCAAATGAAAAAATTCAAGGTTGTGAGATTAGGACTGTGAATATGTACATAGTTTAGATGCAAACAAATGGAAGAACATGAAATATGTGAGAGGGTGAAATATCACACCAAACAAAATGTATTTGAAGGAAAGAGCTAAACTACACTTTCATTAATCAATCTTCAATAGATTACATATAGAGTTGAGGAAAGAAACTCAACATTTCACAAGTTATAGAGGTCAACAACATGAAGTTTTGAGTTTCACATAGAAGAGATCAAAAATATGCTAAGGAAGACAAATTACACACACACTTGTATTTATACAATTTGTGGAATGAAGAAAGAGAAGGAGGACAGAGAAAAAAAGGACCACTGAGCTGGAATCCGTCCCCTAGAAAATGTGTTGAACGAGCATGGGTGCCATGATTTCTTATAGTAGAGGTATGGCTGCCCAGATAAATGCCAACAACCACAACACAACCTTGAGTCTATCGCATGTCATCAGACTGCACACAACAATGCCAACTTCATTGAATTATGGTGGTTGAGGTCGTTAGCTCTTTGGTTTAGTGTTTTACGTGGCTATGAGACATTCCATGACTTTTGTTATGTCTCGTGACTTTCATCATGACGTTTCAAAATTTCCTATTTCTACGGAACCTTGTAATTTTATCTCCACCTGCTTCGATGAGTGGAAAAATTTCACACCACCCATGAGGGTCTAATTCTTTGATCCACGATTTTTATCCCTACGAATATTTTTTTTCCATGGATTTGAGAAAACCCATGGAACATTACAATTAATGAACTCGTGGAACCCTAAGTTAATGTTCTGAAACTTTTGAACTTAGAAAATTTCTTCCATTTACCGCGGATAAGAAATTTTGTGGTACACTACCTGACTTCAAATCACAAGGGACTTAATTTCTTAGTACCAAAATTGTTGAAAAGATTCCATACAAAACTAATTTTACTAAATCATGGTTAAGTCCTGTTATCCTGTAAAAATGACAAGGGTAATTTTACGGGTAACCATGCCAAAATTTCATTTTGGTCCCTTGAAAAGGTCTATTAACATTCAAAATGGCCTAAAGGTTCCCTTCCAAAAATCAAGTTTTAATATCTTAGCCATTTTTCAGCCTTTTTGAGCTGGGTGTGAAAATTGTTGTGGCAACATCAAGAAAAGTGCACCCCTTTGAAGATCCTTTGGCGCCCGAAAAGGCATGTCAACATGATAAGAGTTACGCCCCTAAGGCGCTAAGAGTTACATGCTAGCATCCTCAAACCTGTGCCAAAGAAACGTGCTAGGCGCAAAAATTGATGTGTCGACACAAAAGAATGTGCATCCCCTTTTCCCCTTGGCACTGAAAACGTTATGTTGACATCACCTTAAGTGCGCCATAGGTGCTGAAACCTCCATGTCGACACTTCACCAACAACGCCAAAGGTGGTTGGTGGCGCAATAAATGTCATGTTTTCTATATTTAGGCGCACTCAACCTATCATTTTCACGAATTAAAAAATGAGAAAAGTCTTTCCTCTGTGCTTGTCAGTTATCCTCGTTAGCCTCATGTGCCGTTCCTCGCGCTTGTGGATCCCACATTTGTCCTTCGTTATTATATATATCCTGGTAAGTGGCTTCTACCCATCTTGTTGTTGTTTGTGGTTTTTATGTCAGGTTAAGTGATTAGGATTGTATGTTAAATACAATGAACCTAAAAAGAATTTAACAAACCAATTAGCCAACTAAAAACCCCTCTTCCCACTCCTTCTAGATCTGTAAATCTGGGAAGGCTCTGCTTCTAAATAAACTGTCCTTTATATCTGAGAAGGCTCTGCCTTACTGCAAATCCCACAAACCCTCTCTTTGACACTTTGCAAAAATTAAAAGGAGAGAAAAGGGTCATGCAAAGGGAAAAGAGATCAGAAAAAAGTAGTCTTTTTCCTTTGGCGCCCTGTTCATGTTGCAAACCCCACAGTCGCGCCAAGGCACACTATCCCTGTATGTGACATATTCTTAACCTGCGCCAGGTATAAGCACTTGACAAATCTCCTCAAGGCGCAGGCGCATCCCAATCAACATCAACATTTGATGTTGTGTTCCCCAAATCTATGCCCTTTATAAACCCTTTGGCGCATTAAGCTCCTGTGCAACACATTCCAAAACCACACCTTGGGTGCACTGTAAAACCATGCAACATAGCAGTGCCTAGTTAGCAATTTTCCTAAGGCGCTGGCGCATGAACCTTAACACCAACACTACATGCTGTGTGTTCCAAACGCACCCCGTGCCTTTCTCTTTGGTGCTAAGATCTTTCATGCAACACTCTTGAAAAGTGTACCCCTCTATAATCCTTTAGCGCAGATTCCCCCCTTTCAACACAAGTGCATATTTTGCATGTTGGCATCCTCAAAAGAGTGCCCAACTTGTTTAAGCCCTTGCAACATGCTATAAACCTGTGGCTTGCACCTTAAGGCTTATAATATGCCATTTTCCGTTCTGCAAGTTGTTATTATGAATAACATGATGGCTGACATGGCTCTTTTGTGTTGGACTTCTCTGATTCTCCATGCAGAACAACAATAGCCATCCTTGAGCTCACACATGTCTTCGTCGAGCAAGAAGCCAACTAAATCTAAAGGAAAAGCTAAGTTGACAAAGCAAGAAATGAAATACAAATATCAGAGAGTCAGGATGCCTGACTCACTTGTAGAGTGCAGTCTTGACATCAGAGACTCAGAGCTTGGGCACATAGATATGGATGACTTCTGGGAAAGAACCACAAAGGTTATCGGTGGCCCATGGATGGAAAAACTGGTAGGTAGCGGGCTACACTTTACAGCTGGACTCCCAGTAAGTGCTATAAACAATGAGTTCATCATGATAGTGGCCCATTGTTACAATAAAGACACAAGATGTGTCGAAGACAAGGAGGGCAAGGTAATCATTAACCTCACAGCCCGACACTTCGAAGTCATGTTAGGCATTCCTCACCATAGCCAGTATGTGGCAGTAAGCCGAGAAGACTACATAAAGACTTGGACCGATAATGAGGACAAGTGCATGCAGATGATGAACGAGGTTTACCTGAAGAACAAAAAGGTGGCAAACAGATGGCCACAGACCATCCACCACAGTGACTTCTTAGAGGAGCTAAGTGATACCATCACTTTCCTCAGCAGAGTTTTTGGACTTCCTGATGCCCACTATTTTCACAAATGGATGCTCAGGTACTTAGAGACCATAAGAAAAAAATGTGCCTAAGCAACATTTTAGCTGGGGAGAGATTATCAGTGATACTATCTCACAACAACTCCAACAGGTTTCAATGACTGGGAGGTTCTATATGAATTCCTATGTCATATATGCCGCTGCCTCAGAGAGAGAGTACCCGGGATTGATTCAAAGTGGGGTATGGCCTCAGGTCAAGATATATGAGTACTACCGGGAGCTAAGGCTCGAAGCCAATATCACACAGTTCAACAAGATCAATGGCGCCTTATTTTATGAGGTGATCTACGTAATGAGGCCAAACATGAGGCACGGTCAGACCAGCATGAGCGTGGTCACTGCCACAAAGAAGTGGGGGGCTTTGTTTACACAATTCCCCACCTTCACATATCTCAGAGCTGCCAACTTCTTGGGAGAACCAACAAGGTTGCCAAGGTATGCAGGGCCCAAGCTGATCCTTCTAGAGATCTCAAGGCAACTAATTACATATCATGAAAAATGTATGAAAAGGAAGAAGGGTGGAACTCCTTTCCCCCTCACGGTTGGTAGATACACCTGCACCTCATTGGGTAAAGCCCAAGAAATGTTTGCAGAGATGGAATTGCTCAACTTGAAGCATGATTTCCCAACAAGACCAACCTTTGACTGCCGGGCTTACCTCCCCAAGGCAAAGATCGATCCCATCCATGTCCCAGAGATCGAGGACATATGGATAGATGTCAACCACGAAGTTGAAATCAGGTAAAAGGATCACTCCCGGCTGGCATTGGCAGAGATCATCCACTATGGAGTTGTCATCATCCCAAAATATTTCCAAGAAACTAATCATGAAATTGATTAGGTTTACCTTGACACGGAAGGGGATGATTGGCCGTTTGCAAGCATCGATAGGACTAAGGCACCCAAGACCATAGAAGAAAGTGTCCAGCCCACGTTGCAACACAATGAACATTGGTGTAAAAGAAATGGTCTCATCTACCTTGGGGTGGATTTCACTACTTCCCCTTTAGGAAGAGCACCTCCAAAGCCAAATCACTTGCCAAAGGGCAAAGGAAAGGATGAAGTTGGAGAATCAAGCAAGCAGGAGAAAGCTCTTGATAGCCCTCTTTCTGCCTCAAAGCAAATAGTGGACTTAGTGTCCCCAGGAAAGGAAGAAGTGACAGATGTTCCAACAGACACATCCATTCAAGATGTTGTCATAGCTACAACTGTGGAGGTGCCCTCTATTCCCTTTTCTACTCCTCTCCCTCCTCCTCCTTAGGTAACCACTCCTTTGGTTATTTCTTCTCCTCCGTCTTCCTCCCTTCCATCTCCCACTTCTTCTATCTTTTCCTCCCTTGTAAATTTGTCACCTGGTATTCCCTCCATCCAACTACAGATCCCTTCCATCTCCGCCTCTTTCTCCTCTCTTGTAGTGACTCTGGGCCTTGTAAGCACTATCACATCGGATTCTCTGTCCATGCTGCCACCAAGTGTTTCCACATTCTTCCCTGAGTCCACTACAGTTACTCCCCCTTTCACTCCCGTTTCCTCTTCTTCTTCCAATCTCAATCCCCTAAGTCCTGGTTGGATCTCCGACCACCTGAGTTAACACAAGAGGAAAGTCCCCATTGTAGCTATAGACTTCTCCGTCATTCCGACAAAGGGACCCAAGAAGAAAAAAACATTAACTCACTTCTCAAAAAGTGCCTCAGGAGAAAGGGTCATGGAGATAGCCTATCCGGATCCCATAAAGAAGAAGGAAGATCTGTCTCCTATAGACTTCACAGTGACTCAAGTCACAATGGGAACATCATTCGAAAGCTTGCAAGGAGAAACCTTGTCAGGTGTTGATGCCCTCTGCAAGAAGCTACAAGAGGCCAAAGAGGATAAGAAAGTGCTCAAAGAACAGAACAAACATCTCCCCCAAGCTTTACAGAAGATGGGCATTGTTCCTTAAGTAACTACTGCAAAACTCATTCAAGCTCCTAGCCAAGAAAAAATAGATGAATACATAAAGATTGCTGAATAGGGTACAACTGTGTCATCCTAGATTGAGAAAATCCTCTAGGATGGTCAGGTGATAATTAGTAGGTTCACGTTGTTGCACCAAGATGTAACTTGAGGAAATAAAGAGCTACAAGCAGTAGCGAGCTCCCTTTCTGAGGAGTTAGATAATGCTAGTTGTAGTAGGTAACATTCTAGACTATGGTCAACTGTTCAGCTGACGACCTATTAAAGGTCAGTGTTATCGATCACCCACGGGTGCATTACAAGGCTCTCATTGCTTTGGATTTCCGGGTTGATTAGATGGAATTCATCTTAAAAGAATCGACAAATTCAAGGAAGAAGCCTTGGATGTGCTACACAACATGGAGAAAACAGTTACAAAGATGTCTCTTAGACTGCTCAGTGCATCTTATGAGTTAAGAGAAGCAAATGACACATTTCAGCACTTCAAGGCTATTGTCTCTCAAGATCTGGTGCAAGAGGTCACTTTCGATCGAGAGTCCATCAACAACCTCTTAGCCTACTGTGACTTTATAGGCTCTTTGATCGATGTAAACGAAGAATACACTGATTTTCCTGACAAGCTCAAAAATGAGAAAGAGACTTATGAAGTGATTCACGACCATTTCAAAGGTCCTGATCAGTTTCAACTTCAGAAGATAATCAGCAAGTTTGCAGAGTATCGGGCACAGTGCCACATTGACTCTCCTGAGCCTCAACCATAAGATAAATTTGAGCCGAGAGACGACGATGGATAGCTTTCTCTAGGATGGATTTTCCATTTTTGTAAAATATTTAAAAGCATGTTGGCACATGCGATGACATCATCCATGTTGCACCATGGGATGTTGCCATCCTAAAAATTACCCCAAAGTCAACTTTTGACTTTTAGATATTTTGTAAATAAGTGGCTAGCTTCTTTTTGTCTTTTTTCTCCTCCTCCTATAAATACTAGAATACTTGTTGTTTTCAGTGTGGATAGTTTTGTATGAAAATTAGAAGTGAGGAGAGAAAGAATTTGTACTTTCTTGTAACAGAAGAAAATATTAATACATACATTGAGACTTTGTGCTGAATTTATGTGTTATGTGCATTGGATATCTCTTAAGTTAGATCTGTGTTCTTTTTCTGTTGGATTCTTTTTTACTTTTGTCATTTGTTCATCAGTATTGCTTTATTTGTTTATGCAAGTAAGTTTGGCTATGTTTCCTACCAGCCCAAAGTGTAAACCTTCTGACCGGTCTATCTTGGAATTAATTTCTTTTCTCCCTTCAGATCTATCCTTCCTCCATTCTTTCCCTCTCACATTTCCGTTCGTCATTCAGAACTACCTCTACTGGGATGAGATCCCAAACCCTCTGAAGGTAGGATACTGTAAAACTTGCATAGGTTCGTGCTGGTAGAATAGAAATAAACCAGTTTCACTTTGCTGTCTCAAAGAGGGGCTATGCCTTGCACACTGTTGGCTTGTTTCCCCACGATCTACCCATTCAACAGATTTTCAAACCAACAAGTCCCCGTACTACTTAATCCTTTGTTCTATTGGTTAGGAGAACCCGTAAAATAGTACATTCTTTCATTATGTAGTAGACTAAACTAGTCTCCCTTGGATTTTCTAGAGCACAAAAATGGTTAAGTCCTTTTGATGAGTTCAAAATTACATGGGGTGTAAGTTTGGACAACAAGGTCATTTTAGTGGATGTGTGATACATTATGTTGTACCGCCATTTTGCAAGAGGTAACCATTTAACCCAACTTTTTTTCTTAGAGGTGAAACATTGAAGGAATTGTTTCAAGCATTTTTTTACTATTTTGGTTTAACCATCTATTTGTGTGATATGTAGAGCTTATTCAATTGTGTTTCCATTATGTGGAATAAATTTGTCCAAAAATGAATTGTGAAGGTTGAGTTGCAATCTAATAGAATCGATGCAAGGATGCCATGGAGGAAGAAGATTTGGTTAATAAATGTTTGGACAATGGTTGAGGAGGTGTATGGGTGGCTTAAGACATATAAATGGAAATACTTGGAGAGGTGATCCACCACCACTAGGATTACTGATTTACCACCAAATTTGGGGAGAATTTTAATGAGATCCATATAAATATTTTTCCAAATATGTGTGGGAATGGGAAATGGTTATGATAAACCCAGGGTTTCCTTTATTCCTTATGATGTTGGAAAGTATAACATTTTTCTTCAAAATTCTTGATTTCCTCCTTCATTCCCAATTAGAATAAATTTCTACAAACTTGCTCATATGTTTTTAAGATCCTTACATGGATGACAGAGGTAAATGCATATAATTATAGAAGGAATTTTTGTTGCATCTCATAATTGGGGGGTAAGACCATGCATCCGTTATATAAAAATGAGTGACTATCCCAAGAGTACTATATTGATGATGTAGGATTTGAGACAAGTTTTTGAATTATATGTTATGTGGCTAAATATTGTTCCAACTATTATTGCATTTCTTACATCCACTCAGGTAATGGCATGGATAAGGTACATAGGGAAGCTTGGTCATCATATGTATGAGAGAGTGCATCCATAACCACATTTTATTTTCCCTTCTTATTGTAGACACTAAATCACACACTATGGGTATATTTCTAATTCCTGATCACTTACCACTATTAATATGATTCCTAAATGAGAAAAGTACTAATTGACTGCTGTCTTTGGCCTCTATACTTTCCTTCTGGTTTCTTTCTTGGCCTTACACACCATATTTCCTAGTCTGACTTTTGATACTTCAGCTTTTCTAAGTTTGTACACCAGTGCCCAGCTCGGACGCCAGTGCCCAGGTGCCCTCATCCCCTTTGGGAACCCCTGATCTCTTTGTATCTTACTCACATATTTTGGGTCTTTTATAGCTATTGGACATCTTGTTTTATTATGGGTCAGCCTTTTAGTGGTTAATTACAAAATTTAAATAAGGGAATCATATAAATACAAAGCTATGTGATCATAAAAAATGACCAAGCTCTAAACATCTATTACTATCACCTAAGATTGCATCCAAAGGAATTTCAAGAGCATCAACGCATACATCTAGCATCCATAAAAGGGGCAAGGGAATTCATTCTTCTGCATACACTTCATAGGAGGGGAAGTTCATTCTTCCATGTAAACATCTACTTACATTTTCTACATCTAGCTATTGCTCGCTATTAAGTGCATTTTGCACAAGAGTCACCTAGGGCACGATTCTACACACACACACATGCAAAACTACATGGAGTTTGAAATGTAGTGTGGTGCCTGGATCATAAGTTCACTTAGTCGGGTGACTGCTAGGGTCATTCTGACTCCACATTTGCATCTTTTTATTTTTAGGATTTGATGTGTTTTAAGGTTTTACATATTGTCTTTCTCTTTGCAGGTTTTAGGAAAACTCGATGATTTTACAATGACATACATGCAATTAAAAGTGAGGTCTAGCGAAACTTGTGCAACACTGAAGAAATTACTTTCTAACAATTTTCACAGTCACATGTGCCTACAGAAGCTCCTAGGTGCCTTTGACCTAGTCCAGGTGCCCTAGTCCTGACATTTTTGATGGTTCTACATTTTTCTAGGCTCGGTTGCACCAGTCTACTTTCCCGTTCCATCAGTTTTCCATCTTGGCACAACTTTAGGATTATTGCAAAATCAACTAAGTATCTCATCCCTTTTCTTGCACTCAGGGTTTCAAATTTAATTTCTTATTTCTTAGGTTAGATATTTACTTCATTGCTTTATCATTTCGTTGTGAATTTGCAATTAGAATTTAACATTTATTATTCTAATATTTATTAAATTTTTTGGTGAACCCGTCTCACTCAAATAATCTTGGATCCTCATTTTTCTTCTTTCATGTCTTCTCAATCTTCTTAAGTCTCGTTGCAGTAATTTCTTTGAATGCACCCATATTGCAAAGATGTTCTTCTAAAATCCATAAAAACTATGTATCTTCCCAGCGATAGACCACGTGCTCAACCTAGTGTTATCTTTGATCGTATTTCTGATGAATCTCTTCATTCTAATTCTAGTCAATCTATTTGCAATTTAATCCAAGATCTACATTCTTTATTTCAAGATAAATTTCAGGCTATGGAAGCCATGGTCACATCTATTAAATTTTAAATCCAACATCTTAAGGACGCTTCTCCGGCTCATGCTAGTTCTTCTTCTCATCCTCATTCTATGTCTTCTACATGTGATTATATCAGTGAACCTCAAATATTTCCACTCCCCGCATCTCTCAAGTTTTATCTCAATGTTAAGCAACAAGATGTTCTTGTGTAACTCCTTAATCATCAATTACTCAACTTTCCATTTACTCATTACTATCCTCCTTATCATCTTGTAAAATATCGAGGTCAACCATATTGTAATTATCATTGAATCAATGGACATAATGATAATGATTACTATGATTTACAATAAAGAATCAAACATCTTAAGCATTAAGGTTTTATCTCATTCTCTTTACAATATGCTATTGCATATTCATCTCCAATGACTACATCCCAATGGATTCATAAATTTGATTCATCTAAGTCTAATGAACATCATGCTGACACTTCTATTGTTCCTTTTTCAATCAATAAAGCGCCGCTTATTCAACCCATTCCACCTAAGAAACCACCTCTCAAAATCAGTCTAACACCTCCTCGTCTCAAGTCATCTATAACACTACTAGGTCAAACTAAGCAATCGCATCCCAAAATCAGTCCACCCTCTTGTCCTATCAAGTCTTCTGTAGTGTCAAAAATCTCACATATGCTCCTACCAATCAATTTTATCAAAGAAAATACTCCTTATATTGATCGTCGAGACACATTTCAAACTCTGCCACCATAGCATGATCCTACTGTTGTTTCTTCCTGCCATTTTGTTGGCCCTCTCTCTTATCATGAAATAGATAAGAATCTCCCAGAATGGCATGGTATCTCTCACATCACCATATATATGTCCATCATTGGCACACTTGGGGGGCATCACACTTATTCTCCCCCTCTTAACATCATCTCGTGTCTATCATTAAGCTCTGTTCTTCACACTTCCTATTTCTGAGCATCATTACACAACTTGATACACGTATTGTATCATCAATAACTGATGAAACACTCTTGTGATGCGGTTCAAACTTGACTGTTGAGGACATAATACATACATGAACCTCACATACTACACATTTTCTCACTCAACGTATTCATGAAACATCTTTCTACCGCACATTTATCACAACACACTTCCCGATGACAAACTCTAGCTCCACAATTTATAATCAATTGCTGAGGGTCTAAATCTGAAATGAAATTCACCACACTCACTCACTCTATACACTCTACACTTTATCAATCATATATTTCTAGCGCACACTTCAAACCATTTCTCGATGACACACTCTTTTTCTATGGTTCCTTCTTGATTACTGAGGGGTCATTTATAAAAGAACCTCAACTCAAACACATTCGTACACATCCGATCATGGGGGGCGGGGAGAATTCCACTCCTATCACACGTACGCTGCATTTCATTCCATTCACACTCACAACATACTACGTATCTTGGCTGCACATTGTTCTTGTTTACTTATGCTCACATATACACTTTTCTTACTATGTTAGATGAATATTTCATATGTCATTATCTTTTCTATATACACACACGCCTTCACTTGCCTTCTAGTTGTGAATGCAGACTTTACATAGATCTATTACATGCAACATGGATGCTTGGCACTTTACCTCTTACTAGTCCCACAATGGCTCCTGGGGGCATCTACTTTAGTACACATCACAGGTGCCAATGTTTCATTTTATACTATTTCCAATTCATACTATCACACTACTATATCAGACTATACACGTTGACATAATTTTTTTATCTTTCTAACATGCTAATGGGTGCTTCATGTGTAACATTTGTCTTGCAGGAATTATTTTCTATCATGGTTGTCTATTACTTTTCTTGCTACTATTTTTCATTATTTTCCATTGTTTGTGGGTGTTTCCCTTTGTCTTGTGTGCACGTTGTATGCTTTTGGCTGCTTCGTCCCTGATTTTCTTGTGACCGTGTTAAGGAAAAACTTGGAAAACTATGAGAAATAGATTAACACCTAGTAGCCTAAGGTTTGCACCAAATTACTCAATAACCATCATGATAAGAGGTAAAGAAATCAACTTCAAAAGCATGCATTATGAATCAAACAAGAAACATACTATGTTTACTCTACTCTTTATAAATCTTAAATAAAATGAAACTAATTAGACTCTAAGCAATCAAAGTTGATATGTTGTTTGCTCTAAAATATGAAGATATCTCTCTAAGATGATTTATTAGATCATGATTAGATAACTCTTACTAATCTAAAATGGAAGAAAGATGCAAGATGAAGCTATTTCAATGGTGGATGGCTTGGCCAGTGCAAATGATCTCTTTAAGCTAGATAATCAAGATGTGGTATAAGATAAAGATCAAGATGTCCATAAGGTAATAAGGTGTCAAGGTGTAAGGTTGAAAAGGAGGGGTGACCCCTCTATTTATAGATTTTGGTTTGGAAGAAATTTGGAAATCTAGTGCATGTGGGATAGATGAATAAGCCAAAATAGATCTTTTGGAAGTCAAAGTACCTTTTTTACTAGGTTAGAAGATAATTAACCTCTTCAGATGAATTAGGGACTCGAAAAAAGTTTAGGAAACTTTCTGAGAGTTCTTAGAGGAATTTGAATTAAATTTTGGAAGCATTGGATAACTAATGATAAGGTTTATTAGTTAAATATGAGATAAAAGACTCAATCAACGTAAAACTAGATGATTAAGAGAAGTATCACCAATCAACTTGTCATAAAATGGCATCATGAGTGAGTTGGAAGCAGAGTTAGATACTGGAGTGTCGTTATTTGAAACAAATTGAAAGGAGATAAAGATAGTCAGTGCAATGTTAGAATAAACTTTGTTTGATCAAAATTTAGGTGTCTACATTTGCCCCTCTTTGGGGTGACATAAGCAACGTTACTCCGAAGATAGTAGAAAATCTATAGATAAATATTTTTGAAGGGCTAGAAGAAAAAATATTAGAATGAAGGATGCCCCCTCGAGTGTCGATGGGGTGATGAAAGAAGGTGATCGATGATAAAAAAGATGAAGGGAATAAATATATGACTGAGGGGAGAGAAATTCAGGTAGCATTGCTGAGCGCAAGAGCTACTTTTATTAATAGATACTATTATAAATGTTGCAAGGGTGAGCGATTGAAGAGAGAGATACATAATTATCCAACTGTTATTTTATTTGCTTATCTTCCACGTCATACTAAATGATTGAGTAGATGAGGGAGTTGCTCGTTTTGATGACGATACACAAAATATTCAGTATTGAATTTGAGAGTGGTGTGCGATGTAGAAAGAAAGGGGATATAGAAGGGAGCATTAATATGAAGAGAATAAAAATAAGTCACATCTAGCTAATGTAAACAAGTGTATTTTTCATCATATTGCTTAGAATCTATATCATCAGTCTTTATTAAAAATGTAAGCATACAACATAAGTGTAGAATGACATGAAAATCCATAATAAAAACAGACACCCATTGCTAAAAAATACCAAGTCTATGCAACATATAGAATGTAATGCAATACGAGAAGTAACAAAGTTGATCTGATAGGGAAACAAGTACAAACACACATACTCAAACCAACAACAATTAAGATAGTTACACAAATGTTTTATTATCTAGCTGCAGGTCCCAAATTTTTGTGATAAATGACATGTGTTAAAAGATGGTTCCCAAATCAAAGATGTATGCAAGGGGAAAAATGATGGACACAATGGTCCAATGAAAAAGTTGTGTGCACTATGAAACAATATCAGGCAAATCGTTGTGCCCCAGAGTACAAACGAAAGATGTAGTTTTAGGTTTTGTAAATGATTATAGATACAAATGATGTGGGTGTCGTTGTTTCAAAACCACATGAAAATGTAGGTAAGATATGAGATGAATACCTATGCGTGACATAAATTTTGGCTTCCTGCGAGTTATTTACCAAATTTTGTCTGTTTTTGAATTTTTATGATGTTTTGTATCTTTTAAATTTTTTTATAATGTTTTGGAAGATTATGATTTTTTACAATTTTTTATATTTTTTGATCCGTTAGAAGAATTTAGAAAGTGGAGAATCTACCTAAAAGCACATGAAAATGTCTTAGGGTGATGAAACAAGCACTGGGTAGTAAAAAGATGCCCCAATGAGAAGAAAAACGAGTCAAAAATATTTTTTTAATAAAAATGATTATTTACGATGGTTAATAGAAGAAGGGAGGATGAAAATATCATCTGGAAACAATAAAAATGGTGCAGGGAGAAGAAACAAGCGCTAGGTGGAAAATAATGGCCCAACATAGCAAAAAATTGATTAAAAATAATTATCATGATGGGTAGAAGAAAGTGTTAGAATGATCAAGGTGGTCAGAACATGCCTAGGGGGAATCAAAATGGATTAAAATAGGTTAATATACCCCTCCAGGGTGGGTAAACCATCGCAACAAGTTCATTTGTTACCGGAGCTCTGATGATTTTTACTGTGAGCGATTTGAGAGCTACGAGAGAGATGGCACGAGTTCAGTGGCACACTAGGCGAGCTGACACTATTCAAGAGTATGCATGGGATGAAGAGGGCCCTCCATTTGTGAGTGCCCGAACTCTTCATGTCAAATTTTGCATTTAAGAGCCTTTATTTAGCATTTATTATCTTTAAATAGGGTTAATTAGGGAGCCTAAATCATGTACGTGCACCCTAGGGGTACGCATGCATCAAAATGGGTGCGTACACATTAAATTTACATGTACGTGTATGTGCATATACCAAAATATGCACATGCATGTGCATAGGCATAGAAAATGGTGCGTACATGCTCTAGGTCAAACAATGTATACGTGGTAGCATACACACTCAATCCCATGTGTATGCAACATAAAGGGTGCACATGCGTGAAGTAGATAGGTTAGTTAAGGGGGGGCTCACTCATACTTATATGGGTGCATAGGCATCCGATATGGCATGTATGCGTCCTGGACGCACACACACTAGGAATGGCACATACATGCCCAAAAGGGTGTGCATGCGCTGAAGATAGGAAAGTTTGATACTTAGAAGAATGTTAGTATGATGACTAGGATAATATAAATGGACTTGGACTTAGTTTTTTAGAAGATGAGAAAAATATAGAATAAAAATTAGTTCTAACACTTGTGTTATTTTATAGAGACGATTGTCATCCCTACATAAGAGACAACGACATGGCCACTTGACGGCCCTAAAGGTGAGTTTTCGTCGATGCAATAGACAAATTATGGATATACTCCTAGAGGTGACTGGCTTAGCCCATGAAGCTAGGATGCCATTGATCACTTTGGATTATGGGCTTCTTACATCCCTAATGGAGAGATGACATAGTGAGAGAAAGTGTTTCCGGATCCCTACAGGAGAGATCACAGTGACTCTGGAGGATGTCTAGCGCATTCTGTGTGCCTATTTTTGGGCATCTGATTGAGTATACTACTACTGATGCTGAGATATTAAACTGCATTATGGAGGTGTTTGGATGTGTTGATATACCTTGCCGAGGTATGACAATCTACTTACATCGATGTATAACTGATCCGAGCTTTCATCGCATGCCTTTATACTTGATGGCTCTTGTTAATGGGTTTTTGCTCACTGACAAGACATGTTCTAGATTTCCTCTTGGCCTGATTAGTGTGATACAAGGTCTATTCCATGGTGAGATATATTGTTTGGGCTAGTGTATATCAGCACATTTATAATGGGATCTTCATCTTATCACATACCATGGTTAGAAGATAGTGGGTCTTGATACATTTTTGCAGACATGGGCATGGAACCATATAGTGATTGGTTACCCCACTGATGTACTTCGAGTTTGGGATCCAGATGAGCCTTTAGTTATAGGGTGGGTCTCTATTGGAGATGATGTACACTGTCATATGGGCAATACCTATCATTATCGTAGGGAGTTGGATGACATTATACAACATATGATAGTGTGGCGGCCCTACCATCATTACTAGTAGGCTAAGGATGTAGAAGAGCTCAACATAGCCATGGTTGAGCATTTTTTGATTTGTAGTCGGGGTTATATCATAGAGTTTTATAGGGTAGATTGATACCAGGGATAATTTGGCGTAGTATAGGATGTACGTCATCCTGATATGTGGTATGCATGCAGGGTTACTGAGATATTTGATATGGGACCACCTATTTAGCCAGATAGGGATCAAGCCAATTTTGATGGGATGGTGCCACAACCATGGGTCCCTTTTAGAAAGTTCAGAGATCTAGGAATTACCCCTAAGTATGGACCTTAGTATTTTACAGTCTTACCACGCCACCTTACCATTTGGTAGGCTTTATGAGATGCTAGAATTAGGCCGCCTCTAGAGGTGATTTTTGATAGGGATGATGATGAGGATGGTGGAGACGATGACGATGGGTTTGATGGCCAGGGTCATGATGGTGGTGGTAGACAGGGTCCTCTACCCTTACAACATTAGGCACCAAGGTAGGGGCTAAGACCTAGATAGAAACATGTACCCCTTGCTCGCCAGATATAGATGCCCTAAGTGGGCTTAGCAGTTGGTGTTGATGTTCCTATACAATAGGTGCCAACATAGAGAACAACACCATAGGGTCATCCTATAGGAGGAGTACCACAACAGGGGCCAATTCATAGCCCATCACATAGTCTATTGAGAGGCGGAGGCGGTGGAGATGATGGGGGATAGATAGCTTCAATACAACAATAGTTGCAGCAAGTTGTAACTATGCAAATCTAGGTGATGACCGAGAGAGTTCAAGTCAGGACCCAACTACATGTTGTTACCTCCGAGAGAGATCAAGCTAGAGCTCAGGCTAGCCAGGGCGGTAGCGGAGATGGTGCAACCTAGTTTCAGTAGATTTAGCATCTGGATTCTTAGAGGCCGTTCCAGAGGGTCAGAGAGTACCCAATTTTAGTGAGAAATCGAGTTCGTAGATTATGAGCTTATGATAGCAGTCACAAGGACATGTGTAGTCTTTTGATCATATACATATGTATGTCTTGTTGATGTATGCCTCTTATGAAGGCTCAATTTTAATCGATGATGTATGATGTATCTTTTTCGGATTATGCCTCCTGATGAAGGATTTTTTTGATTCATGCCCTTGATGAAAAGTTTTGTATCGATGATGCATATATTTTTGAGACAAACATTATATACATGTTATGAACATTAAATGTTATATTTTTCATGTATTTATATGACCTGTGATGATGATTATATCATGATATTGTATGATTTGTTTCTTGTGTATGTATCTTGATTGATTTTGATAATGCATCATATGGATATGGATACTTGAATTTTTTAGGACATGGTGATTTGATGATGCTTTTGGATCCTTATATGATGATGTTTGTTGCATAAGTATCACATGATTTTTGAGTTTATGATAATATCCTTAGATAGTATCATTTTTTTTAGACATGAGATACCTTGGATTAGTTCACGGGATGATATTTATGATATTGGTGCAGGGGGATAGATTTGTGATCATGCACAACCCCTCTTGCCCGATTGATTATACAATATATGATGATTAGCTTATTATACATTCTTGATGTAAAACTTAGCATTTTAAATATATGATGTATAGATGATGTTAGATGTGATGATACATCGTAAATGATTTGATAGATGTTAGATGATGATAAAGTGTACAATAAAATTTACAAGCACAACTTTATCAAATCTAACTAATACAACACAATTATTTACAAGTATGTGAGATAAAAGGAATCCAATGCTGATGCATAACATTTGTTAAACTAAGAAAATGAATTCAATCTAACACACACAACACATGTAATGCCATAAAATCTAACTAATACAACACTAGTATGAACAAATATGCAAAAACGAATACTATGCCATGGTTAAGTAATACTCAACCAAAGTAAGCAATTGAATTTGATTTTTCACACACACAAAAATAAAAATGAAAAGCAATCAAAACTAATGAAAATGTTACAAATATGAACAATATGCAAGATAAAAATGAACTAAATGCAATAGTTAAGTAATACTCAATGCCCTAGTTTGCGAGAGCTCTTTGATAACTTAAAACGCAAGGTAGAAAATAACGCACCCCTGATCTTATATTTATAACTTTTTCTTTTATTTACAATAAATGCTATGCCACCTACCAATGTACTTTCACAATAAAGGTAGTTTTTTTCCAAAGCCAACCTTCAATGCTTTTCCTCTGCAATCAATCCTAGGTGAACACTTCCGCAACCTTATGGCGAGTAACTGCCTCGACTATATAATTCTTCACGCTTTCTCCCATGCTAAAGTCAATTCTTCCTCTATGTCTTGGACCAATTTCTTTCTACTGCCTATCTCATGTTGCTCTTACAATTTTTACCCTTGTACGTGGTTTCTCACATCCTTTTGACACCACCCTTCCCTTATGTTTACCTTTTCCATGTGCGATCTTCCAATCTACGTGTTTTTGATTTTTCAATCCAGGCCGTCCATAACAATAGCTTCCATCACTTGTCACATCACTCCACCCCACACAACAATGGATGTGCGGTCCTTTGGACATAGATTTTTTTTTGAAAAATAATAAGTAGCTACCAGCGCACAAATTCACACAATATAATGCAACAAGAAATGGAAACACAAATAAAGGAAACTGCATCAAAGCATAACCCATGATAACTTGAAATACTACCTTATTTATAAACACAAAGAACACTTATTTATAATAGGGCTTCAACCTACTCCCATTGAAATGGCCTGGCAACCATGTTCCATCTAGTGCTTGCAACTAGAAATTTCATGAATCAAGTATATAGGATACAATGTACGAGCCCATCCAATGGACTTTGAATTTCTCAGGATGGCATAAAAACTTGGAATCATACAATAGAACTATCTTTCTAACCTCAAATTGTTTTTTCTTGATGTGTCTATCATGTCATGCCTTCTACCCAAATTTTTCTATTTTCTAACTCCAGCAAGTAATATCCCACCTCTCATCTAACTGCATCAACTTATCAATCATCTCCTCAAGTGCTTGTTCATCATCTAACCCTCCTACATGCGCTATATGCTTATTATGTACAGGACACGGCTATCTCGTGAGGGAAGGGGAGGGAGGAGGTGGAAAAGTGCAGAGCTGGGGGGATGTAACGTAGTTGGAGTACGGGAGGCGATGAATAAGGTGAGAAAGGGGAAGTGTAAGGAGGCAAAGTGAAAGTGTCATATGGCATAGAAATCCTATATTCAATGTATCAAACACCATCTACTACGCCTCTCCCCAATGAAATGTAATTTTGTGCTTTAAGAAATTTTACAATGATGTGGTGATCTTGGTATGCCCTTTAATAAATTTTCATTAATACCCTATATGCCCAAGGATTCCATGCACTGCGCTCTAGCTGGTAGGTTCCCCCAACCCCACAATAACAAAAACTTTGGCAGGATCCACCAACAAGCCTTCCTTACATATGTTATGCCTCAACAGGGTGCCAAATGAGGTAGCGAAAACACATTTCTTAATGTTGAGGGATATCCTCAACTACTGACATCTTTCAAACATCAGCCTCAGATTATCACAATGGTCCCTCACTAATCCATATACTGTCTTGTCATCCAGGTAGACTTGTAGAAACTTGTGGATGAAGTCCTGAAATGCCTGAATCAAAATGTGCGAAAACACAACAGGCGCATTCTTCAGTCCAAAAAGCATGACTGTGTAGGAAAAAATTCCCCATTCAGTGTGCGAAGGTTATATTTTCTTGGTCCTCCTTTGTAATTATAACCTGATGATATCCTGAGAATCCATCTGTGAAAGAATAGATTTCATGCCCAACTACTCCTTCCAGGATCTCCTCAGTGAAGGGGGTTGGAAAAGGGTCAATGACACATACCGCATCTAAATCTCGGTAATCAACACAAATCCTTATCCTTCCATCCTTCTTAATCCTGATGACCATTGGAATTTTCCATTCTTATTCTTTAACAACCTCAATGATTCCTGATGTGATAATCTTGTCAATATCCTCATTGAATTTGATGTGCAGATTCAGATTCATTTGATAAGGTCTCTTCCGAATTGGGGACACACCTTATTTTAACTTGATCTTCATTTCTCCCAAAGAGTGGTGAACTCCTTTAAGCTCATGGTACCTGAATGGAAACAAATCCTAAAATTCACGCAATGGATTGATGATATTCAAAACCTCCTTTTGTGTCCAGTAATCTCCAATAGCATCCTCCTTAGGTTCCACCTCTGAACCAATGTTAACCTTCTTGGTTTTTAGGGGTTCATGGTAGGAATGTGATTACTCATCAGCACTATTTATAACATCGCGTGTACCCACAATATGGTTAACATCCAATTTTTCTTCCTCTTCACCATCGATCACATAGAAAAATTTTCCTTTCTCTTTTTCCATGCATGCGCGCTCAAGCTTTATCTCCTTTGATTCTTCCTCATCAAAGAGTTCTTCTAAGCTAGTTTCACCCAATAATTCCAGTATTCTATCCTCCTCCATGACACTATCTCCCATAGTTAGGTGCTTGACAACCTATAGTGCCTCATCCACCAATGGATTAGTACTCCGATATTCGAAATCTTGAAGGAGATTAGCCATAAAATCTTGCTAGTTTCCTATATGACAACGCATGTCTAAGTGAATGTACCATGCATGTGCACAATGTTGTAAGGTGGAGTAAATATTATGCACCCATAAAGAAGGTGACAAGGATTTTTGTGCTTTCCATCCAGGCCTTCTAACATGATTGGACGTGAAATGAGGTAGGTTCCTTCCCATGATTTTCTTGTATAATAGTAGGTGCATTGCTTCAGACAAACCTAATAGAGAACACAATTATCACCTCATGCCACTATATAAAGTTATCACAATAACGTTTTTCAGTCCCGAGTAAGGTATAGCTAAACATCCTTCTTCTTTCGACCTCACATCTCTACTAGGTCTACATTTCTTGTAGGAAAACATCAGGGTTAGCTCCCCAGTATAACTTGGCAAATTCTTTCCTCTTAGGTGCCTGAATGAGCGTACCTCTATTACTCTCATCATCGAGCCTCTTAACCACCTTTCGACTAGCTCATTTGTCCCATGCGCCCAATTGTCACATGCCACACTTGTTATATCACTTATAGATTGAGTGTCTTCCCACTAAATAATACCTTCTTTTGTTGGTTGCACAACCTCAGGGTCCCTGATAGTGCACACATAAATTATGTCTAGGTCCTCTTCTCCTAAGGGCTCAATATAGGGCATTGAATTCCCATCAATCAAAGGAATGATAACATGTTCCTCCTTGTTCTCAAAAATTATATACCTCTTATTGACATGTAAGTCACCATTGTTCTTATAACACTAGGGGCGCCCAAGTAACACTGGAAAGTTTTCTGCCTCAGCAAACACTAAAACTTCGAAGTCTCCAGTGAATTTTGCCCCTTGGATAGTGATATCAACATCCTTTAAAACACCAATGGGCATTGCCTTTGTCTTATTAGCCATATACATCACATTTGAAGATGGTTGTAATGGGGGCCTTCTTATTTGATTCCATATGTCCAGGGTGAGAACATTCACTTCCACACCTATGTCAATCATAATATTACTTAGGAGCCATCCATTAACAACCACATTCAAGGTAATCTCCTTATCATAGTCAAGGATATAGGGAGGAAGGTTAACATGAAAAACCTGCCTCTTGTGCTCTCCTCCAGCACTTGGTATCTTATCTCTCAGCCATTATCCTAATAGAGGAATGATATTCTGTTGGCGCAACATATTGCACACCTCTCTAACATCATCTATATTTGACTGAGGGACCTCAACGCTTTCCTTCTGCTCTAACTTCCTAGATTGCTGTTTTAGACATTGAATTTCTCCTTGAAGACTTCTGATTATGTCCATGGCCTCTTGATAGAATTCCTTCTGATGGGTAGGTTCTAGATACTTCCCATATACCACCTCTTCTCTTGTAATCAATGGTCTCTTATTTTTGGTATTTCCTTGGTGCGCACAGCCTCAGATCACATCGTCACAAGTACCAGTTCTAACTCTGACTCACACACCATTCTAGGCATCCAATGTTGATTAGCACGCTTTACGTTCAACATCCGATCACCCTTATCCTTCTGTTGCTTTTGGATTATGTGTTCAAATAATTTCAGGCACTCCTCATACTTATGCTTCTTTCCACACCAAGATCACTTTAGCAGATCAGGGCATTCATGCTTATAGTGTTCCGTAGACCCACAGTTATAACAAGTTCCACGTGGGAACTCACTTCTTTCACCTCCACAGTTACCATGACCTCTAAATCCTCCGTGAAAGCCTCTTTCATGAATTCCTTCATTCGCACGTCCTTCATAATGAAAACACTCATCATTAGAATTACTTGTAATACTAGTCTGGTGCACACCAATATCAATGACATCATGTATTTGGTCAATCAATCTACAAGCCTTGGTGTCATGAGTAGTAGAGTTGTAGATTTTGTAATAACAAGACACATTCTTACAGATCGCATGTTGTAGTAGCTGATACCTACTTGAATCATGATCTCTATGGAAAATCTCACAGTCCATTGTCATCGTACGTACCGATATCCATGGAAAACTATCCTTTGTATGCCCTTCTACCTCATAATATGTACACCATAACCCACTGTGAGTCTCATGAGCCGAGTTTGTATATAATTTCTCTAATTTCTTTTCCATTGTAGTAATCTGGGCTTCCAGGAATAGACTAACTCCTGTATTAATGCTTCCTGCTGCCTCAACATGTAAGGCAGCCTCTAAGGCCTCACACGGATATGTGAAAGTCTTTTGTGAAAGTACCCTCTTGAACGATGTGATCAATCCTCTGAAAAACCACTAAGCATGCTGCAAAGGATGAATGTCATAAGATAACTTGGATATGAGAGTCTTGAAATGCGCATCATACTCTTGCACACTCTTTGCCATTCATTTTTGAATCTCCTTCAACGTGCTGATGATTTTCATTTCAAACTCAGGTATGTGGAATTCTGCCACAAAGGCATTACACAACACAATGTAATCCAACATTGTCTGGTGTGGGTTATACTTCTTGTACCAGCTATGCGTGTGTCCTTGTAATGTGGTTACAAACTGACTTGCTTTCTACTCTGGGATAGTGATCCCTTTTGGATTCCATAGTAACTCACACTTGTGTACATGTTCCATGACATCCACAATGCCCTTGCAATAAGGTAATTAGAGTTACATCTCATAAAACACATGTTGATGGTGTTATGGACCTTGTTTGCCAGATCTAATACCTTGATTCCTTCTGATGTTACCTACACTACCAGACCCACTAGATCCACTAGTGCTAATGCCTCCAGATCCACCAGATCCTCCTCCCATCATAGGTAAGGGGCCTAACATAGGTGTTCCCTGCAAACCCACCGTCATGCTAAACTATGCATAGATAGTCTGTGATACCAAACCACTCCTAGATGTGTTTCCCATGCTTCTCCTAGACGTGATATTTAAACCTTGTGATCCCATACCTTTTCCAACTGTTGTGCTATACAAAATACCCCTAAACACATGAAATGACTATGCAACCATAGATGTACCAAATGAAAAATTATACCTCCTAGGTGTCACTCGATGATTAGGGGATCAATTTTAGTGTCAAATGTTCCATAAACTTCCCTAAAACATTTTAGTGTAGTAGATCCTTTAGAGAGCTTTCCGATGACTGTAAAAATGTGAAAAACGAACACTCTAAGCTCAAGATATGTCTGGTCAAAGTTTAGTCAATGAGAAAGTCAACTCTGGTCAACAAGTCAATAATGGACCAATAACACTATGACACGTGGCAAAAGGGTATTGGAAAAATTAGAGGATCGAGAGGTTTTCACTGCCAGTCTTTGATGATTGTAAATGGTATAGCTCGGCGGAACAAGCTGCTCAAATTTTGTTACGGAGGGGAGCTTGATCCCCGTGAGAACGATTATATTATCGTCGATGTGGTGGGTCCTCAAACCACCATGTGGCTTGCCACCACTAATAAAATTTTCATGATTATCCTATTGGGATCGACAAGTGGTTTATATTTTCCAAGTCACTTTATATCTTTTCCATATTTAATTATTTGCCACATCATATTTACATGGTCGAATTTCATATTAACCTTTGTAACTATGTCATGTAATTGAGATATCCAAGCCAGCTTGGATTGAGCTATTTCCCTCATTGCTCAGTATTTATTCATGGTTGGCGAGTCAAAATTATCTCCCACACATTATATACTAAGTGCCATGCATTTTATTCACACCTTATCTCTCCAACATTAATTCCAACTCATACGCCTATACTATCCAATGCCAAGTCAAAGTTTACCAAACATTATTTAATAATGCCCAAACATAGGCCTATATCCACAAAGTTAGGATTATATCCTACATGCCATGACCAACTTTGTTCAAACCACATATACATAGGTGTCTAAAATGGCTCAAAAGCCAATTAAAATATAAACTGCCTCACCCACGACCAACTTTGGTCAAACCACATATACATAGGTGGCTAAAATGACTCAAAAGCCAATAAAAATATAAACCACCCCACCTTTTAAAAACCTCCCCCACCATGTTAGCATTTGAATGTGGGATTAAAACAAAAGGAGGAAACATAAGACAAGGAGGGGGAATTTGAACCCCTAACCTCACACATACCAACCTAAGCACTTAACCAACTTGCTTAATGGCTTGCTTGGAGTATAAAATGAGCTCGCAAATTTTTATAGAAATAAGTGCCAGGTCTGTGTTAAGGGAATAAGGAGGAAATTTTGGAAAAGTGCAATTTTGGGGCACTTCTACTCACTTCCAGATCTTGAAGTATGCATGAAAGTTGCTTAAAATTTTGAGATGATACGATGGTGTGATTATTTATCCAATTTGGAGATTTTGTGATAGAGTTATTTGCTATTAAAGTCACATGAAGGTGTAGAACCAAAGGGAAACACTACTACAAGTGGATCATGAAGGTGAAGAATAAAGGCTGAGCTCCATTAATGTCATTTGAAGGTCTGAAACACATGTTTGCAGGTTTTTGGTTCATTATTGGTTAATGTAAAGGTTATTTTATTTACATTTTTTAACATTATTAATGGATCAGTTCACCACAAACCCAGGGGAGTAGGAATTCTAAACCCCGTAAACAATCCGGTGTTGTGTTCTATTTTTTATTTTCAGTTTTTGATTATTTGCAATAATTGAAGTTCATAAAAATAATGTGGATGCAATGGTAATCAATATTTGACAACTTTGGAAAATCGATTAAAATCAAGAAACATTGAATTTGGGCTTTTATCAAACAATGAATGTTGAATAAAAAGGAATTTAAATTTTAGTTTGAAAACAATCCTAAATCAGAATTTGATCAATTTTTGGAGTATAAAAGACTTCAAGTTGATTAAAAATTAACAATCCTTGAAAATGTTTAAAAGTGGAAAAAATAAAACACCCGTTTGCGGATCAAGTTTTGGTATCAGAGCAGTTAGATTGCCGGATTAGCTTCTAATTGTGTTTGAAAATTTGGCTTCAGTTTCAGTATTGATTTTAGTTTTTAGTGTGCAGACATTTTCAGGCTTGTTAATCTTCTTTTGTAGTGTGCAGTGTGGGAGTTACATGTTGTTTGTAGGAAAAAGGGAATCATGGGCAATTCATCCAAACAGGAGCAATTGGATGAGCTTGAAGCCATAAATTACCAACTCTAGGAAGAAAAATCTTTCCTGAGAGCTAATTTTTATTCCTTGGAAGAGGAAATAGTGTGGTTAAAATCTGAGCCAAAATCCTCTATAACCAAGAAAGAGGAATATGTCAGTGAAATGCTTGTACAAAGCCACAAGTTGATGGTTTTTGTTAAAGAGTTGCAGGAAGAAATACTGACCAAGGATTCCCTCTTGGAAAAGCTACAACAAGGTGAACATAAGAAGGAAATGCCTTCCAAATCAGATGCAGGTACTATGATAGAATGCACTGTAAGTCGTTCACATTTTAATTCTTCCTCTCATTCAGTTTTAGATATTCCTTTGGGTCAGTTTGAAAAACACACTAAGGGAATTGGGTCTAAACTAATGGTTAAGATGGGATATAACGGTAAAGGCCTTGGTAAAAATGAACAAGGTGATGCTAACCCAATACAGGTAGAGGATCAGCCTCGGTTTGCAGGTTTGGGTTATTCTAGTGGGAAAATGGAAATTTGAGAAAGTTCCAAAGGAGCTGAAGGAAGACAAGCTTCCAACAACCAAAGATCTACGCCACTAGAATTGCAGGATTCCACCATCAAGAGGAACAATAAAAGGTGTAAGAAAATAGGCAAATGAGGTAATGAAATTCCACCTCCTCCCACTTACACTAAAAATAGCACTAAACGGAAATTAAATCCTAAAAATTTTAAAACTCTCTTTCAATCTGAACAATATAGCTTTGGTAGATAGAAATATGTGTTTCCTTGCACATTTTGTGAAGGTAATAATCATTCTGCAACATATTGTTGGAAGAGGAAAAATATGATAAAGAAATTAATGCCTTTTGTGAATGATAAGGCAGGAGCTAAATACTAATATCTCCCTGGTAAGGCGAGAAATGGAAAAAAGGTTACCTCTCCTTAACAAAAGAATCATTCTCTTAGATAGAGTTTAGGGAATGAAAAAATGGGTAAGACTCCTAAAAATAGGGAGGTTAAATTTTGTTCCCATTGTAAAAGGAATGGTCATGATGTTAAGATATGTTGGTATGTTCCTTCAGTGAAACATTGGAAAGTTGTTAAAAAGGAAAATAATGTCAAACCAAAATTTGTTGATCTAACTCATGTAAATGCTCATTCTGGTACTGGGGAAGTAAAACCACCTAAAAAGAAAAATCCAAGTAATTGGATGGGTAAAACATTCCTCAACTTTATGTTTGCATTGCAGTAACTGGTGATAGTATGCAAACATTTTCAAAGCTATATTTTAGGGATCCGACCCTATGTTTATATTTAGCTTTGAAATAATTTGGAAGAAGCCACATAGAATAATTAAGTGATAGGTTCATCATACTCATATTCATTTTCTCACATTTTGGTTGGTTATTCCATTTCTGACAACAATATGCAGGGATATGAGCATCATCAGAATGTCTATTTTGAAACTTGTAGTTTTATAGTGTTGTCAATTATGCATAGATTTGGGAAAATTTTATTTTTGTAACTATCAGATGTGGTTGCAATTAGGGTGTAAATTTATTACACTAAAAAAATAGTTTGCAAAGGCACCAGGTGATCATTTTGTCGATTATGGTAGTTCACCAATTTGGGTAAGCATACAATTTATAATCTATCCCTTTACAGTTCAGTGTATGGATAGAATATTTGCATATTCACACTGATTCCTATATCTTTGCACTGTCTTGCCAACTTCCTCTCCCAAAATTCATTATACTTTATCCACCTCTCCTCTCTCTCCATTTCTACTGCAATGTCTGCCATCCTTCTACCATGCTAGCTTCCGCATCCCGCGTCTAGCAGGAATTTATCCAGCCATTAGAAAGACTCCCAAATTCAAAGTAATGACCATGATCGTCATAGCCAGTGGAATAACATGCAAAAATGATCCTCTAGGATCCCTCAAGAACTCAAAATCAAAATTCTATGGGAAATAACATGTAGAAATAATGTATTCTAAGGTATAACTAGTCAGCACTCTACTCCACTAGTGATAAAAAACATGGGTCCATGTTAGATCGGCATCATGCAACCACTGATATTCCTCCTGGGTCCAAACACAAGGTCTATAGTACAAACTTTTCCTTGATGCATATGGTGATAGCCATTCATACAAATCTATTGGGAAACAACAGAAGAATGTCTCATAGACTTTTTGATACAGGTTCTCCTCCACCCATATTCGTGCATCAAACTCAGATCTAGTACTGAACATATGAGAAAAATCATCTTCTATGTTTTTGAGCCACACTTTAACACTATCCAAGGTCAAGTGCTCTTTCATCACACATTTCTCTTAGAATAGCTTCAGAAGAGGTCCCAAAAACAAAACCAAGATGTAGTCATTATTTTACCCTCAATATTTATTTTTGACCCCAAGCGCACTGACCTATCATTCAACATACAATGGGTGCTCACCTGAGGCACATGTAGACACCGAGCCCCTCCTTTACGTGTGCTTTGCAAGAGAGTTTTGCCATTAATGGAGGATTATTTGTAGAAACATAAGTACATTTAGTTAAATTAAAAGGAAAAATATGTAACTAGTAGATCTACACATCATTACATCACAAAAGCTAAATAAACATTACATGAAGCATAAGAAACCAGATCTGAATCATGATAAGCCAAATAACATGAGGGTTTACACCCATAAACAAGATGTACATAATAGATCCATGTATATTGATTTAAAAAGAGTATTTGGTAGCCATACTACATTTAATAGGGTCATCTAAGACCATATACATTAAATGACAAAGATCCAACCCTTGCAAACTAATCTTATCAGAGATCCCAAAAATAATTTCTGATTATAGCCCTTGTTACAGACCCTAGTACCCATACATATGATTAATGGTATCACTTGCAATCCTCTAGCACTAAGTACTCTAAACCCTAGCAATATGAACTCCAAACACTTAGCATTTTTGCAGCACTTACTCTCCTTCTCTTTCTCTGCGTGTCTGCACTCTATGCATTCTCTTTCTATTTTTTCTGTGTCTTTGTTCCTGTCCCAAACACCTCTTTAAATAGAATCATTGACCACCATCATGACTTATCTTCTGAGCAAATTGCGTATCAAGTGTCGATGTGGTCCTCCACAGGAGAATGCTTATCCTGTTTGCAAACCTTCCACTAACTGTAGTGATGCCTTTGGGAATATTCCCTGCATGGAATATCCTTTCCTTGACATCCAAGGTCCCAAGCTGACACCTTATCCACTCATCATGCCTAGCCAGGTCCTCACATTTTTCCTCAAGTGACTCCATGATGCCAAATATAGATAAGTCCTTTAAAACCTTTTTCTTCCTCCTGTGCACGCCTTGGTTTCACTTAAACCCTTCTTAAACCCATTTTTCCCATGCATTTTTTGCTGAATGCCATTATATCTACCAATCCTACACACGCACACCTCTTGGTACTTAGCAAATATTTTAGGGTCCAACACCTGGCAAAGGAAAGTCTCTGGAAATCAAATGACTTCTTAACAAGGGTGTAAATCCCCTTTTACAATCACGTGGGTAGATGACATATGATAAATGGTAATAATAAGCATTTTGACAAATGTTTTCTTATCACAAATATAAAGCAAATAAATGATAAGAAATTATAGATAAGAACTATGCTTAGAAATCAAAATCCAAATCACTATCTGAGTTCTCAGAGGAAGGAGAACTCTCTTCTCTAGAGGAATCTAAAATCTCGTCTCCAATATATTCTTCCTTAAAGAAGTCAGAAATGTATTTCAGCTCTTCTTCTTCCATGTCATTCTAGTATTTAGAATCAGAATTAGAATGTTCATAATCAATTTGATATTCAAATTTAGTCTCAGAGCTTAATTATTTTAATTCATTTTCATATTGATACTCGAAATAGGCTAAATCAGCTCAAATACGCAGAACCTCAAAGTAGGCTTCCCAAAATTCATTTGTAGCTTCGCAGATTCGTTGAGTTGATTCAAAGATGTTTTGTACACTATCCAAAGGGGTGGAATGGATGGCACACAACTTTAGGTCATGTAAAATGTCGTATTGCTCCCAATGTAACATGTGACGGATAATAGGTAGAGAATTGATGCTTGTTATTTCCTGGTTTGGTCTACTTATTGCCATCTAAACAAGTGATACTGGTCAACATGTTAGTAGAAAAAGAGATACAATATAATTGATAAATGAAATTTGAGCAATGCTGTAGGGGAACAGAGTAGACTGGAATCGCATGTGATTCTAGTAATTATTGGTGATTCTAGGAGATAATAATAGACTGAAAAAATGTAATATATAACCTATTATTGTTGAAAATACGATGTTCTAAGGACTTGGATTATAACATGAGATGAAAAACTAGTAGATAAGTACACTTGAACGTATAAATAAAAATGTAAAGTGGTATTTGATCTTGAAGATGATGAATGAAATTGATGAAACTTGTAGCTGAATGACGATTTGTTGATCACTGAAAGGATTCAAAATGGTTCCCAAAATTGATGATTGTGAATGCCAATGCTGGATAATAATGCATTGACATTGATGTATTACAACAATGATGAACTCTTGATAAGAATCTTAGGCTCCAAAAATATGAGAAGATGATCCCGAAAAGAGACTGGAAAATGGGGTTAAATAATCACTGGTGATTTACCAAATCGAAGGAAATTTCGGTCTGTTTGGATTTATTTAGCAAATGATTGGAACAATTTGCTAATTTGAGATGTTTTTTTGTATTTTTGAGGGATGAATTTTTTGGGTTTGTTTGAAAGCGTCGAGTTGGCTAGTTATGTGTTGAAATTTTTGTTATCGCCAAATCACTACACCCTCTGAATGACGTAACATGGGATCACCTCTCAAGCTATGGGACTTGGGCTCGAGGTGAACCTCTAGAGAAGGCCATGGTCTTCCTCTTCCTAAACTAAGTGCTTGTACTACTCCTAGTGTAATAAAATGGTTATCTAGACCTATGCTAAAATTTCATGGGTTTTAGGAAAAGAGATTTGTAAGAAATGAAACTATACTAGGGATGGTGATGCACCAAATAAAGGGTGTTTCTAGACTTGAGAAGGGTTGATTTGAAGAGAGTTTTGTGCACCACAAGTCAACTTCACCTACTGCAACTTAGAGAGGGTAACAAAATACCATAGACTAGAAGCATACATTCCCTTTGTTAAACTCAATCAAAAAACAATATATCAGTCTTCCAGTGAAGAAGGATGAACTTGAGAAGGGTGAACAAGCACCACAACTCAACTACATGCAATACTCCACCACTTGATAAGCACAAAACTCCAAGAACCTGCAATAGAAACTTGAACTTACACAGTGTACCTGCAAGCATGAGAAAGGCACAAAGAAGTATAGAAGGATGAAAGGACCAAGAGTAGTCACAAAACACACACTTTTATTACTTCAACATATGCACAATGCATCATTACATTCAAAAGAGCCAATAGTTTCCATTATAGTCTTGAAAGGAGGCTTGAAAGTATCCTCAACATAAGAGGACAACTTGTAGAAGAGAGAGGATTCTTGAAAAACATATACTTGTCTCAGTTGTCTAACTTGTCCAACCTTCTTGGAATGAGTTCCTCATTTACATTTATGGAAAATCCCCCGTTGTGAGAGAGAAGAGGAAAATTAATAAATTCCTTCACTAAATTGAAGGTACATGATGGCAACATTCATTTACTACAAAGTTGGTTGAACACTTGAGAAGCTTCCATCATGTGTCATTAATTCAAAAATTGAACTTAATCCTCCATTTAATTAAAAATATTTAATATTTTTTTAATAAAATAATAATATTTATATTAAAATATTTTAATAAAAATAAAACTTATTTTAATGAGGGTCTTGATTTGGCCCCCTTGAAGGGGTTTGCATGGTGAGGTTAATGAGAAAGTAAAACCATCCAACTCGGTGGTTGGTTCAGCGAGTCACAATCCTTCACCTCGAATCCTTTGTTATGATGTGCCCGTTCCACCGTTTGACTCGGGCTCGGAGCTTGACATGGATTTTAATGCCAACAGTGTTGACTCTCCCTTGCCACTTCATATGCCACTTGAGATCTTCCATTTTTCACTCAACCGCCTTTCACATTCCATTGCACCACGTGGTTATTGATTTAAACACAGATGTACATTCCACTCAACTTAGCTATGACCACCAATTTGCAATGAGGTCTTCATCATTTATAACCTCCCTTCATGGAAACTCGCCATGTTTATCGATTTTTCATTGGTCGATACTTACCTTGGTTTTCCCACTCGCCAAGTACTCCTCAAAAGATGGTCACCTCTCATCACTTTGACTGCTTCATATCACTTCAACTGATGACTCGAAATCTTCCATAGCTTGTTCCCATCTGGCAAGCTCCACTTATAAACAACACCCACTTGTTGGCACATTTAATTGTGGGTATGAGTCCCTCCATTTGAGCCCTGAACACCTTGTTAATTGTTGTCAACTCTCCACTATGTCATGCCTTGTGAATTTCCATGCCAACGATGAACAATTTTTGATCTCAACACTATCCTTTTCCAACTCATGCAAGCTAGATAAATCTCATTCCTTGACTTGGATTTTGTTTTAGATCGTCCCCTGGGGCTAACATTCACACAATTCACCCATGTGTGGAAATTTTATCTTGATATGTGCAACTTGAACTTGGCCTTAACTGAATTAACTTCCTTCAAGTTGAACATGGTCCTAGCTTGGCATTCCGAGCTTCATCATCCGAGCTCATGATGAACTCATTTCCCCAGCTGGTACATCAGCTAAGTCTCTCACTACTCTCTGAGATTTTTTTGGCTCGACTTTTATTATTCCTACGACACTGAATTTGTCATGACCCCCAAGTTTGATCCAACTCGGTCATTCCTGAGCTTGTTTCCTTCAAGCTATAGCCTACAAAACCTGTATCGAGCCATTCATTATTTTGTTGAGCTCACGGGTTGCTTCCCAAATGCAATGGTTGAGCTCCACCTCCTAGTTGACATATCTTAGCTCGGCAAGTCCCTAACTATCAACTCCACTTTTCCTATGAGCCACTCAATGACACTTGACGAGTTATTGATCCATGCGACATCATCCCGAGGCTTTCATGTCTTGCTTGTCCAACATCCACCAACAAGAACCAAGATCATCATTTCATGTTCTTCCTATGTCTTGCTATCATTATACCTTTTCATGGCTCAATGAGTTGAGCCCTTCATCTCCTTGACGATCTCTACATCATATCAACAAATCTTTTCATCAATGTCTTGAGCTCTTTCGATTGAGCATCGGTTGAGCTTGATTCAAAAACATCCAGCTCTCCCATGTTCTTTTACTCATCTAAGCTCCACCAATTCATTGCCTCATTGAAAACCCATGAATCATCCTCAAACAAGTCTCAATTTATCCAACCTTCACTTCTTGGAACTGATCCAACCATTTATTCTCTTGTATGTCAAACATATTAGCTCTGACAATCTTTCGTGCATGATTTCACCCTTATTCCCCATCCATTTGATTCCTCATGGGCCATTCGGATCTAATCTACTTTGTGATTTTAAATCACCATTTCCATCTCATTTCTCTTTTACATTCTTCCTTATCTTCACGCTTTAGAGATCTCAATTGTTATCCATGGTTTTTGATTTCAACATATGGCCTTAGCACTGATTTCCCTCACCTTAGAGAAATCTTGATATTTCTCCACCAACATCATTTCCTCCTCATGTAATTTTGACTCAAACTTGAGCTCTAACTCAAGCCACCTATGCCCATGAATACTTCCATGGCGAGCTCATCTTTAAAATCAACACAAAATTCATATGGCCCTGTTTTAGCATGTACTCATTCTCATCTGCATTGTGACCATTTTCTCATCAACATGTTTCCCACTTAACATCCTTCTATTATACCATGTTCAGCCTAAATATGTTGAGTTCAACCATTGATCTCTGTGAGCAAAATCCTCTGCATGAGCTCACTATCGTAACGACATTGAATGACACTTAACCTTACTTGTTTTCCATAAATTTTCCATCAAACAACACTACCATGCCTTTATTAGACTCATGAGCTATATTACCTGTTTTCGATAGTTTTGAGCTCATGTCACATCTAATACTCAAGCTTTACAATGCTCCATGACAAGGCCATCAGCTTGAATCCTGATGCCATGTTCATGTCCTCAAGTTTATTCTCCTAGATTGAGCCATAGCCAAACTCCTCCATATTGACATTGATCTATGCATGAAAATCGATCATTTAACCCTGAGTCTAGAGTTTCATTTCCTACCTCAAAAAATAGTATACTAACCTTCCACTCAATGTTCTTGTGAAAACTATGACTCACCTACTCTAATCAAAAATTGTGCTCGACCAACATGTTTACTATGATCATCACTTTCATTACCTCAGTGATTGGACTTCCAGTCAAAACTTGAGCTCAGTTTGATCCCATCGAGCCATCACATGCACCCTTACTACATGCACCTCGATTTTGATCTAGAGTTTGGTTCGCAACTGACATGGATCCATTACCTAAGCCTCCATTTCTCTCTTTAAATCCTTGAGCTCAAGACTCCCATCACGAATGATCCTTAATCCCAAGTGATATACATAAAATCAATGTAGCATGCTCTTGTAACAATCAATAGGCTAAATCGATTTCATTGTTGAAGCTTGGCTATGTTGGGTCCTTTTATGACTGAGTATCTTGTAAAACAAGTTTCCCAAACCTTTGAAATGCTCAATAACCAATCAACTCGTCGAGCATCTCATCGAGCTGCTCAGCGAGCTGAGTTATAACCTCCACCATTCTACGTAAATTTCAACCTTTTGCATTAAAATTTGGATTCTCCAATATTTCATCTCAAACTTGAGAGTAATGTAAACACAACAAGACCCCTTGAAACATGATTTCACAATTTTGATGACTTTTTACTTTTGTTGAATAGAATGTGGGCCCGTTGGGGCCAATTTTTTCCCATCTTGAGAAAACCTTAAAACTTCCAGAACCCAAAAAGGGAGAATATCTTCAAAATGATCCTGAAACTTTTTGAAACACCATGAATACATTTTTAAAACATGAAAATTACTTGAAATTGACCCCAAAATTCCATGAAGACCCTTTTTTGTTAAACACAACAGGCCCCATTGTCAATTTTTCCCCAAGAGGGAAAAATTGGATAACATTTTTGGCAACCTCTCAGGGATGATTTCGTGCTAAGCATGATTCCAGTATCCTTATGTCATCCATTGGGCATGGAGTTATATTTGGAATCTTGAATATGATTTGATCCCAAATTCTCCTTGGTATTATTGATCTTGAACTCTATAGTACTGCTAGGTAGGAAATATACTGAAATTGATGAAAACATTTGACACCTATGGAAGTGTGTGAAATTTGAATGAAGCATTTGAGGAATTGGGAATATTTTGAAACTCTCTTTGAACCTTGAACCATCTTCTCCTTAAAACCTTCCAATGATGAGACAATGTGCAAGAACAACACAAAAAACACAACAACAAGGAAAGCAAAAGAACAACAACACACAACAATGTGCATAAGCACTTGGAGGAAAACACCTAACTAAACTATACAAGGGGTGGAATGATCTCAAAAGAAAGCTTTGAGATGTATCCCATTCACATGAATGGGAAAATATTCTCCATTGAGCCTAGATTGAAGAAATGAATTTTCCTCTTTATAACTTGTGATGATGTATGGCCCGCTCCAGAGAGTGTCAAACTTGGCGTGCTTTCCTGGTTTGGCTCTATCTTCATCCCATTTGAGAACTAAATATCCCTCTTGAAAATGCTTGTCAGACACCTTCTTGTCAAAATATTTCTTAACCTGAGCCTGATGTTGCTCCAAAGTCTTCATAGCCTTGTTTCATACTTCTTCTAACTCCATGAGTTCAACAAACCTGACTGTCAGAGGATCACTCTCCATAACTTCAAGCTGATGAGCTAACTCCAAAGAAGGTAACTCCAAGGAGAGAGGAAGTTTTTCTTCTCTTCCATATATAAGCATGAAAGGAGAATTTCCAATGGCCCTTTTAGGTGTGATCCAATCTGCCCATAAAATAGTTTTAAGTTGTGTGTGCCAAGTCCTCCTGTTAGTCTCCATTGTGTGCTTGATAATCCTTGTGAGGTTTTTGTTGCTAGACTTAGCCAATCTGTTTCCTTGCAGATAGTAATTGGATGAAGTCTTGAGGTAGACCCCATTCTTAACATCCCATTCACTCAACTTTAGACCAAGAAAAGCCATTGCATTTTCTGAAATAACTGTAAATGGAACACTGAACCTTGTCATTATACCTTCTAAGAAATCAAGAACTGCCTTCTCATTACTCTCCTTCAATGCTACTGCCTTTGTCCATTGAGTAAAATAGTCTGTTGTAGTAAGGACCCATTTATGTTCATCACTAGATGGAGGATTAATCATTCTGATGAAATCTAACCCCCATTGAATGAAGGGTTGATCCACTTGAATTGGATGCAGTGGAAGAGCTACCAACTTCTGCTTTTCAATGAAAAAGGCACATTCCTTACACTTCCTTACCCAGAGATGGGCATCTTTGAACAAATCTGACCAATAGTAACTAGATTGCATGATCTTGGTAGTAGTTTTTCATGTAGAATAATGTCCTCCAGATAGGCCATTATGAAACTCTTCTAGTATCTTACTTACCTATTCTGGTCCCATGCACCGAAGGAGAACACCATTCAAATCCCTTCAAAAGAGAACATTATCTACCAGAACATATGGAATAGACTGAAGATAGAAATTTTGTCTTTGATTTTTATCCATGTTCATAGGATATACTCCTGAGAAAAGGAAACTCTTCATTTTGGATAACCACTCAACCTAATCATCACCTTCATTAGTGTTTAGGAGCATTCATTTTCATCACCTTTTGATTCCATGTCTATAACAAGTTGTTGACACAAACCTTTACCTCTGACAAGTTTGGTAACTTTGATATGTATGTCATACTCCATCACCTTCGTGATCCATCCAACACACTTTTCATTCATCTCTTTGTTCAAAAAAAGTCCTTGACACCTTGGATGAGACACCATTAGATGAATTTTGTTGTTGGACAACATGTGCTTGAATTTATTCAAAGCTCGAATAACCACAAAGACTTGTTTTTCAACGAATGAATATTTGAGCTCATAGTCTTTGAGGGATTGACTAAAGAAAGTAATTGGTTGCTCCATCAGATTGTCATTTTGTTGGGTGAGGATACCTGAAATGCTCTCTTGACCTGCAAAAGCATAAAGAATAAAATATTTATCAAACTTGGGGTTCACCAGCATGGGAGCTTGAGAAATGGCCATTTTGATGGCTTCAAAACTCTCCCTACCTTCCTTTTTCCATGAGAATGGCATATTTTTCTTCAACATGGCTGTCAGTGGT
Source organism: Taxus chinensis (assembly GCA_019776745.2). Classification (NCBI taxonomy): domain Eukaryota; kingdom Viridiplantae; phylum Streptophyta; class Pinopsida; order Cupressales; family Taxaceae; genus Taxus; species Taxus chinensis. The sequence goes on from CM034152.1 coordinate 31,067,841, forward strand.
TTAGCCAATGTTGTGAATTGAGGGATGAATCTCCGCATGAAATTTATGGTTCCTAGAAAACTCTAGAGACCCTTCTTGTGACTTGGGAGAGATAAGGACATAATTGAATGAATCCTAGCTAGATCGATAGAAAGAACTTATGATGAAACAACATGCCTAAACAATTTTCCTTCACGCACTACAAAAATACATTTCTTTGGGCTAAGTGAAACCCCAAATTCTCTACATCTTCGGAAAACCCTCCTTAGATGTATCATGTGGTCTTCTGCATGCTTAGAGTATATAATTATATCATCAAGGTAAACCAAAATGATATCATTGATTAGTCCCTTAAATTCCATGTCCATGGCTCTTTGGAAAGTAGCCCCGACATTGGACAATCTGAATGGAATTTTGTTGTAAGCATACATGCCCCACTTGGTAGTGAAAGCCATTTTGAATTGATCAGATTCTTGGACCATAATTTGATTGTAACCCAAATATCCATCGAGAAAAGAAAATATTTGAGCTCCTGCCACTGTTTGAAGGATTTTCTCCATTGATGGAAGAGGATAATGATCTTTCAATGAGGCAGGGTTCAAATCCCTGAAATCCACACATAACCGAATCTCTCCATTCTTCTTCCTTATGGGGACCAAATTGGCTACCCAAGAGGAATGCTTGATAGGAAAAATTATACAGGCCTCGATGAGTTTGGTTAGCTCCTTTCTCATTAGTGGCTCAATTTTGGGATTAATTGGCCTCTGTTTTTGACAAACTGGCTTGGCATTAGGATCCAGTTTGATGGTATGTTGTGCTAGACCTGGATCAAAACCACACAGGTCTTTGTAGCTCCATGCAAAAATGTCATGATACTCTTGAAAAAGTTTGATGAAAGCTTATTTCTCTTCGGAAGTACATACTTTTCTGATCTTCAAAACTTTTTCATTTTCTACCTTGACTTCCTCAAAATCTTCTTCTTTGACCACCATGTTAGAGCTTTGTCTTTTGGATTGATCATCTGAATTGAAGATGGATTCCAGAGTAACTAAGCCTTTTAGTAGCTTGTTGCTTTTCAATTCTATGATTTGATCACCATATGATTCTTGCATCTTATCTTGATTTTTAGCAGCAAACTCTACCTCTTCTTATGGGAAAAGGACAATTTGTTTGTCACTATCAAACACTTGCCAGCTACTCACATTATCAGGAACTACAGGTCAAACCACCATTTTGATATATTTCTGCCCTTCTTTCATGATATCAACAGGTATGTCATATTGCGAGCCAATTGTAGCAAGCCTATCAACATCTTGATTTTGATTTCTAGGAATTGCATGGATCCCAAAAGCTTCAAAATATTCAATCAAATCCCAGACTCAGTTCTTGTATGATCTTAAAATATCATTTTTGGATGCACTACATGTTGTCATCACTTGATGAAAAACTAACTCACTGTCTCCAAAAATAGTCAGGGCTTTGATTCCCTTCTTTTGAGCTAGTTGAATTCCTTACACAAGGGCCTCATATTCAGCAACATTGTTAGTGTAACTAAATTGCAACCAAAAAGATGAGAAGTACTTATCTCCTTCTAGAGAAATTAGCATGACACCAACACTGGATCCATTCTTACTCCTAAAGCCATTGAAGAATGATTTCCATAGTCCTTCAAAATTGCTTTGTGTTTTGATAAGTTGTGGTATGATCGTACCTTCTTCATGAATGCAATATGTACCCAATCCTTTCTCCTCTAAAAATAGAAAAACAACTTCTTCCTCTGCCAACACATCAGCATAGGGATTGTACTGATGATCTCCACTCACTTCATCCAACATAGTATCGGGGACTTCTTCAACAAGAGTGGTCGGTTCATGATCAACATCTTCTTCTTCTAGATCACCGATGGTATAATTCCCATTTATAGGACTAGCAGTGTAGGGTTCTACATGATTATGGAAGATTGGTTCTACCCTTATAGTTACTTTGGTTCTGTATCGAGTCCTGAGAATCATATGTGACCAATCATCTGATAGATAACCACCCATCTTGGTAGTGAAATCTCGTGATAGGAAGATGGAAAAGAGAGGAGGGAGATCAATGACTGATATGTCTTGGGTGAATGAAAAACTTGGGCATGCATGGATGGTAAGTTGAAGTCCTTTGATAACTCCAATAGTTTTAATAGTTGTTCCATCTAGCTGAACAACTCCTCTTATAACTGGTGCATATTGTATGCCTAGTACATCTACAATTTGTTTGGGCATGACTGAGCTACTAACACCAGAATCGATCATGCAATTATGTACCAGGTGGTCACCAATGATCAGGGAAATATAGAATGGTGGTGGTTTTTTTTCCTTAGGAATACTTTTCCCTTCCAGTTGACACAAACTTGTAGTAGTTGTTGTTCCATGACTTGATGATCCATCGGTTGTACCAAAACTATTCAGAGCCTCTCGCAACAAGTTTCTTTGAGAAGGAATTGAGAGTGCATCCCACATAGTAACGCTCAGGTTGGTATTCTTCATTTTTTCTACAATACTAAAGGGGATTGATCCTACTTTGTTAACACTTCTTTTGGGCATTAGAATCCTCTTTTGGAAAGTGCTTATTGGGTTCCATGATGCGTAAAGAACTTTCTTTCCTTGCAGCTTGGCTAACATGTGTTTCTTGCGGTTTCTTTCCTGCATCTTTATCAACTGCCACTTGTGGTTGAGGTTGTGAAGTGGATGCTTGATCATATTTGGAAGGTTGAGATTCCATTTCTCTCTTTTTGGAATGAGTGTTTTCTGGTACTGATGAGGAATCTATATTTAACCCGTAAAAATATTCTACTTTCCAATTTAGGAGACAATGGCATTGGCGGTCATGGACCTATCTTTCCAGCCTGAATTAAGGAATTCTCCACTCTTATGACAATTTTGTAGGCATCAGGTATTGTAGTCTCTCCCATGGACTAGATCATAACTGCTACATCGCTATTCAAGGCTCGCAAATAGTACAAGGATGCATTATTTGGAGAATGATTTATGAATGCTGGAATCCTATTCTAGGTCCTTTGGAATCGAAAGTTGAAATCACTAATGTATTCTTGGGGATCTCTCGTTATGGTAGTGAGCTCTATTTCAAGAGTGAAAGGTAATCACTCTTGTCTTCAAACTATTTATATATATTTTCTCTTAACTCATCCCAAGTGGTTATAATACCAACACTTAAACCTCGAAACCATTGAAGTGATTTTCCCTTGAAAGAAGTAGCAAGAAGTCTAACTGCAATGTTTTCCTCCTTGATATTATGTATTGCACAAATGATAGCTACAGAATATGTTCCACTAGAGTAATTTGAGTTTCCCTTATGTAGAAGGGTAAGCTTTTGAGTGCAACAACATGTATAGGGTCACGTTGAGCCAACAGAAGAGGACTGTTTGCATTAAAAAGGGGAAAAACTTGGTTCCTCGCCATAACAACAAGAGGTTGATTGTTCCTAGGTGGAGGAAACCTTCCATAAGGAGGATTTGAATAACCCCTATGAGGTGATGTTGTAACGGGTGATGTTGAGATGCCTCTTCCACTTATCCTTGGAAGAGACAAGGATAATTCGATATGATAGTAATTTCCTTGCTTTGAAGAAGCTCTTGTTTGAACTATTCACATAAGTTAATGCAATGATATTTGAAATATAGAGATATAGAGTCATCATGTACTTTGATTTGTGCAAGCGAGAATATAATTACCAACTCTTGTCCCACTGGGCGTGCTAAAAACTATTATCACAAAATCAATGCACCCTTTGAATGGCTTGAATGTGAATAGGACATTCGGTGTGATTGACCGTAACATGTTGATCTTCTATCAAGCATTATGGTACTAAAAAAAATTCTGGCCACATCAAGAATATGTTCCACTAGGAGTAAGGCTGAGTTTCCCACTGTCCTAAACTAAGTGCTATACTACTGCTAGTGTAGCATAAAATGGTTAGAATAGACCTATACTAACCTCTCATGGGATTAGGGAAAGAGATTTTGAAAGAAATAAAACCTACACTAAGGATGGTGATGCACCAACTAAAGGGTGTTTCTAGAATTTGAGAAGGGTTGATTTGAAAAGGGAGCTACACACCACAAGAAGATTTCACCTACTGCAACTTAGATAGGGTAACAAAATACCACAGACAAAGAAGCATGCGTTCCTTTTGTTAAACTCAATTAAACAAACAAGTTTTCTGTCTTCTAGTGAAGAAGGATGAAACTGAGAAGGATGAAAGCATCAAAACCCAACCACATACAAAAATCCACTACTAGATAAGCACAAAATCTCCAAAAAAACTACGATAGAAACTTAAATTTACACAATGTACCTACAATCATGAGAAAGGCACAACGAAGTAGATAGAATGATGAAAGAACCAAAAATAGTCGCAAAACACACACTTTTATTACTTCAATCAGTTTCACAATGCATTAATACATACAGGAAGAGGGAACACTTTCCATTACAATACTGGAAGAGAGGCTTGAAATTTCCCCAATCCAAAAAACTAGAAGAAAAAGAGAGGATTCTTGAAAAATGTGCACTCGTTCAACTGTCCAACCGTCTAACTGTCTAACCCCTTGGAATGAGTTCTTCATTTACATTTATAGAAAGAATCGTATGAGAGAAAGAGAGGAAGAAAGTCATAAATTCTTGGGCATGAATAATGACACATGATGGCCTCCATTAATTACATCACTATCATGCCCAATAAATTCAAAAAATTGAAATTATCCTCTATTTAATTAAAAAATGATATTTTAATAAAAAATAATATTTTATAAAAATATTTTAATAAAAATAAAACTTGATTTTAGTGAGGGTCTTGATTTGTTCTTTGAAGGGGTTTAAATGGTGACTCGACCAACTAGCTCGCCATCCAACTCAGTGAGTTAGTTGGTGAGTAACTTTCCTTCACCGCTAGTCCTTTGTTATGATGTGGCCACTACACCATTTGACTTGGGCTCGGAGCTCGATATGGATTTTAATGCTAACCTCCACGGAACTCTCCCTTTCCACCTCATATGGATTGGCTCTTCCATTTTTCTCACCAACCGCTTTTACATTCCTTTGCACCACTTTCTATTGATTTAAAGGCCATGTAAGCCACGTTAGGCTATTACCACTTTGACTAGGTCTTCACCATTTATCACTCCCCTTCGTGGAAACTCGTCATGTCTCTCACTTTTGCATTGGTTGACACTTATCTTGGTTTTCCCACTCATCACATGCTCCGCAAGATATGGTCATCTATCACCGATTTGACCTCTTCATCTCACCTCAACTGATGAATCGATGATCTTCACGGGCTTGTCCCTGACGAAGAGCTCCACCCCAACACCCGCTTATTGGCACATTTATTTGACGGGCCCAAAGTCCCTCAATCATTGGAACCCCAAACACCCTATCCGAATCTTTTCAAATCTCCACTATGCTGTGCTCTTGTGAATTTACCATGGCGTTATAACCAAAGTGTGGGATCTTGGTGCTATTTTTCCAAATCATCTTACGGAAATAGATCAAAAATTCCCTAACTTGGGTTTTGTTTCAGCTCGTCCCCACGCAACCTAAGATTCACATGATTCTCCCATGCATGAAACTTTTATCTTGGCTTGCCAATTTGAACTTGGCTTTAACTCAAATTTTTCCCACAAAATTGTCATTGTCCTAGCTTGGCATTCTGAGCTCTCCTTGCGTGATGAACTCATTTCCCGAGTTGTGCATCGATTGAGTCTCTCACTACTCTATATCTTGTTTTGGTTCAAATTATATTCTTCCTACGACACCAGTTTCGTCATGATCCCCAAGTTGTATCTAACTTGGTCATTCCTGAGCTTATTTCTTCTGAGCTATAGCCTACCAAACCTGCATCGAGCCATTCATTCTTTTGTTGAGCTCATGGGTTGCTTCCCAAATGCAATGGTTGAGCTCCCTCATCCTAGCTCAACGTATTGAGCTAGTCCCTAAGTTATCAGATCCACTTTTCTTAGTGATATTGGCCGAAACTTGTGAGTTGTTTTCCATCCGACCTCATGCTTAGGCTTTCATGTCTCACTTGTCAAACATCCTAAAAACAACCAAGATCATTCTTTCAAGTTTTTCCGTCGAGTGTCTCGCTATCATTATATTTCCATGGCTCAATGAATTGAGTTAATATTTCTTGGCAAGCTCTAAACATATCGACACATCTTGTCACCTCTAGGTCGGCTGTGTCCAAGATCTTCCAAGGAGCTTGATTGATCTTGATCCATCAAAAATTGCCATTCTTCAAACTTATGCTCTTTCACTCATCTAATCTCGTTTAATGATATTTGCCTCATCACCACAGGCTTCGTCCTCCTCACAAGTCTCAATATTCTGCCCTCTGTGACTTCTTTCATCCACCTTAGAGACCGATCCATGTGATGTCTCTGCATTCAAATGTGCCTCTGTGAGTTCTCGAGTAACTCAATCATGACCTTGAGCAACTCAATTGGCCTCCATTTCTTCTTCTATCAAGATCGCTAGACTGAGCTATCACCATGTACTCTATTACTTCATTATTAACTTGATTTTTCCACCCTTTACGAGCCTTTATGTGTTATATCGAGCCTTCCTTCCTAGCATCCAAAGCACAAGATCACTCATCACTCACTAAGATAAAGTCTCAGCTAATGTAACTCGCCTGAGCTAAAATAACTCACCGTTCATACTTAACTGAAATCAAACTCTCTCTACTCAAACCACCTCACGCCAACTCCTTGCCATTGATCAAGCTCATCCTTTCAAGCTCTACGAATGAATTCCTCCGACCCAGTATGTATTGTTTCCCTACTCAGTTTATGAATTATTCATCCATCAACATGTTTTGATGCTTCACATCCTTCAAACTGATCTTAATATGGATCTCAAATGATCGATCTTCTTATGCCGCCAAACTTGGTTGTCTCCCACTGAGCCCACTTCATATCGAATCGATTCTAACTTGTCCTAGCTTGTTTGCTCCACAATGCCTTCCATCAAATTGACACTACCATGCCTCTTCATTCATTAGATCTATAGATGTTTACCGATATCTCCTCCAAAATACCCGAGCTACGTGATTCACATGATAAGAACCCATGGTGAGCTCAGTTTTCCAATGCTCATGTCACTCACCTCCTGTAGTGCCCAAATTTTTATAGCTTCAGTATCTGTTGGTTTCCTTTCTCATAGACAGGTTTGGATAGGGATTTGATATATGTTGGACAATATGTTATAATTTTTGGACCTTCTTGGATATGGATGCATATTTGGGCGCGTAGCGCCAATTTGACTTTAGTAACATGTTGATTTGTTTTCATTTGATGTTGTGGACATTAGCTTATGACGATGTTGTTTAGACCTAATGGAGATACGTTAAATGTTTAGTGTAGTTGCATGTTTGGATTTTTTTGGATATATATCACTTTATCATTATGTCTAACTTATGGTGAATTGTGTATAATTGTGCATGTTGTCACATTTTCAATTCTAGAAAGATGATATGCTAGTTTAGATTCAATGATTTCTTATTGAGTAGTTGATTCACATTTTATTGGATATGTGTGGTTAATGTGTGCAATGAGTGTGCAGGTGACAGGTCACAGGAGAACGTGGGATTCAGGCCAGTTACACAACTTTGTACAAGCATCCCATGGGGCTAAGTCCTAGCCATGTTTTCTATATGAGGCCTTAGTATTAGAGTTTATTTTTTTGGGCACCATGAGTGACCCTCCTTTGTAATGTAATGTCTTGTATTATTAATTTTGCTTAGGGTGTTTAGTTTGTGTTGTAAACTTGTTTTGGGGACTTAATGACCCCACTTACATTAAGTTTTGAGTTTGTATAATGATGTACTTAATCAAAAGGGATTAGGGTCACATGTGAACCCTTGGGTGGGCCCCACACCCTCTACCTTTGCGCCCAAGTGTGCCAAACCCGAAATTTGGCTATTTTAGGCATTTTTAAGGACCCCTTTTTAGTTTGGGAGTTCCCTTAGCATGAAAATGGGCCTTTGGACCCTACCTAATAGGTAGGGGGGCTTATTTCCAAGGCTTAGAAGGAGTTTTCCCTCCCATTTTGCCTTCCTTTGTTCACATCCATGTAAGGTGGATGTGTAAGTGTGCTTTGTTAAAAGTTGCACAAGTTTGTTTTGTTATCATTTTGGGTAATTTGGGAGAAGAGGGTTAAAAGCTATTTTAACCTTTCTCTCTTTTATCTTGGGAATATTTGACCTTGAGGGAAGAGGGGGGTGACACATGTCACCCCCTCATTTGTGAGGATTTTTTCTTTCTCCTCTTCAAATTCTCCCTCATGGGGAAAGAAGAGAACTTTTTTTTGGGAGCTTTTGCTTGGAGGCTTGTGGATTTTGGAGCTAGAGTTTGCTTGGGTCAAGAAGTGGTAAATATTGAAGTTGGAAAGCTTTTTGGAGGTAGGATTCTTGAGCTTATTTGTGTGTTTTATATCATGCTAGATATTAGTTTTGTTTACTTGGAAATGTTTGTTGTTGCATGTGAATTTTATTTGTTGCTTACTTGATTTTGCTCCATCCATCATATGGCGTGATGGAGTTTTGGATTTTATGGGGGAAGAGAGAGGGATTTTTCCCTCTCAATCCTCAAAGGATTGATGGGAAAGCCTTGTAGGATTTTAGTTACTCCCCTCAAATGGTTTGAGGTGGGGAAGGTGGTTCATATGGCTTGAACCTTCTTCTCCATTCTTGGTGAGGAAATCCCTTTGGGGTTTGAAAATCCTTCCAAGAAGGATTTGGTGAAAGGGTGGAGAAATAAGGAGGGTTGGAATGATTTTGGAGGAATAAGGAGGGTGTAGAGATCTTGGTTTTGAGCAACTATTGTTGATTACCACTTTTGGAGAACTCCTTTCTTCTCTTCCCCATTTTAGAGGTAGAACATGGTTTCTCCTCTTTTTCATCTTTACAAAATTGATGTCTTGTTGTAATATTTGCCTTGTTTTTTTTAATGTGAATGTAATGTTGGTTGTTCGCCCTCACTCTTGTGCAAAGTTGTGGATGGTAGTCCTCTTTCCCATGGGCTTGGAGAAGGCTAGCATGCCTTCTAACCTTGGAAAGGCATGTGATGATGTCTAAAGGTTGGGTGGTTTAACAAGCTTCTTCTCCTTATGTTGGATTCCTTTGAAGGCATTTGAAGTTGGATCACAAGATGGGAGTTGGCTGGAGTGCTTGATTTATTGGCTTCTCTCTTTGATTACAAGTTATGTGATAATCACTCTCAATGTAACTTTAATGGATAGGCCTTGGTGGGAGCTTTGAAGTCTTGAATATATATATATATCCGTATATTGTATTGGTATTACTTGTAGACTTGAATCACTTTTGCTTACACAACCTTTCCTTCATTCTTGTCAAGAATCTTGTAATAGATCTTCTTGAGTAGTTCTGTATTTGGGTATATTTTGTATATGTGAACTTCAATCCTTGAAAATGAAATATTGTAATAGTTGATTTCTTTAATATGAAATTTGATTTTAAACTCCATTTTGAAAAGAAATTATATAGTTTGGAAATATGCTTTAACAAATTTTTTTTCTTTGTTGGATATCCTTCTTGATAAAAATTCCGAAGCATTTTCTTAGCATTGCATTTAAAAAGGAAGTTGGTCTAATATGGAACTTTAGGTTTCCCCTTGTATTGGAAATATTATTCTTCTTGCATTGTATCTCTTTTGGATATGACTTTGTGGAAACTTTCTTTTATTGTAAATCCTCCTTTTTGTATTTGAAAATTACTTGTAAACTTGAGTAATTTTAGTTGAGAAATCTTCTTTTATCCTTTGTAAAGAAGCTTGGGATGGGATTTATTTTGAGTAGTTGTGTATTTTGGGAATAAATTTTGCTTATGGAGTTTTGCAATATTGTAACAAAAGGATTCATTTAATAAAAACTTGTTGTAACTCATACCTTTTGAATGAAAGATGATTTATTGGAATATTGTTATTCTTGTTGTTGAGCTCCTTCTTGTCATATCTTGTAAAATTATTGAATTTAAAGTAAAAATACCATTCTGGAAATACATCCCTTCTTGTAATTTTTGCAATTTAATAATTAGAATAATAATTAAATGAACATATTCACATTTGTCAAAATAAGGTTGTTCTCCATTATCAAGCTATCTTAAGATTTAATATATAAAACATGTGTATTGGATTTGTTATATTTCATGCAATGTTATAATAGTAAATTTTTATTACAATTTTATATTATATTTTCACATAATAAATATGCATTATATTTGATACATTGATATATAAATATATATTACATATATTATAAATATATGTCTGGTAATATAAAATTTATTTGGTTGCTTTTAATATAAAACAGAGTTTTTTACATATATAAAAAAGGAGATAATAATAAAAAGAATAAATAAAAAAATAAAATAAAAAAAAGGAAGTTTGGGGGAGGGTCAAACCCCTCCCCACTACCTGCGCTGTTTCTGTCCACCTCCCCTAGCAGCCTTCCCTCCCCACTCCCTGGGATGGCTTGTCCCCCTTCTTCCACACTGTCCCTTTCCCCCAACCCTACGGACTTGTCTCCACACTCTTCCCCTATGTGGACCCCCCATCCTCCAAAACCTTCCTCCCTCCCCAGATAGCCACCCAACTGTCCCCCTTCTTCCCCTCGCGGCTTCCAATCCACTGCCTCCCACACTGCCGCCACCCCCTCTCTCCACACCGGATTCTTTCTCCAAACCCGCGGCCAAATCCTCCTCTAAAACACCGCCTTGGTTCACATTAGAACCAGAGATTCCTCCTTCCTGGGCTCTCAAGCAAAACTGTTATAAAAAAAGTTATAGTAATAATAGCAATACATCTCCATATCCTTTTACAGAGGATTGCTTCAGGCAGGTTACCTTTCAAGGAATGAATATTTACATTCAAATATTTGGTGCACCCACCATTAATCCGACCAAGAGAATGTGGATGGCAGAAGCTTGCAATTTACAGATAATAATATGAAGGTAATAGGGATATTATCCTCTTGATCCATGAGATCAAGTTCCATAGCTCTGCAAACAACCTGCAAATAAGAAAGCAAAAAAAAAAGAGAAAAAGGAGAATAGAAAAATAAGAACATAAGGATGTTTAGGGAATTCTTAGGGAAACACTAGATCAAGGGTTGAGATAGATTCTATCCTAAGGTCCAAAATTAACCCTGCTCACTTTTAAGCCATGGGCATTTTAAATGTGAATGGGAAATAAAGTTTAAGAGGTGTGTGTGTGGGGGTAAATAAAATAAAAAGGGGGAAATCTAATTAACTCAAAAGGGGTGTAGAATCCTTCTAGGGTGTGATCTAGTAATTTAATAGAAATTAAAATAAATAAAATTATTTGGGGTTAGTGACTTAGAAATCGGGAAATCGATCTAGTTTAAAATGAATTAATAATCGGGAATTGGTTTTGTATCATTAATTTTAGTATTGTTAGTAATCACTTTCAAAAAAAAAATTACCCTAATTTTTAGTTACACTTGGGTGTGGGTTACGGTGCCTCGAGGCGGGTCTCTACATTTGGTATCAGAGTGGAGGTTCACACACATGGACGCTTTGGGTAGTTAATTAGCTAGTTAACGATATTTTTAATAACATTAAAGTAAATAAAAATAATTGGTCAATTTTTTTTTCCACGACCATTTAATTATAATTTAATAACCTCTTTGCTCACCTCATGTACAGTATGGATCCCATGAGACGACGTTCGGTTAGGGGTTTGGGACATGGTTCACCTATGCATGAACCACCGGCACCCGAGTTGGGGCCTCAGATCTTAGAGGCTCTTCAGTAGTTGATCGACATTGTGCAACGTCTTCCACCACTATAGGAGGCGAGAGAGGAGGAGATTCCGTTAGGAGTTGAGGAGCCGATAGGTGAGGACGTATGCACAGAGCCACTAGAGCATGATAACCCAAGGTGGGAGAGGTCACGTAGCCCTTCTGTTCATCACAAGAGGGTAGCCTCATACCGTCGTAGCTGCTCACACAGTATTGAGGGACCATTTGGGGATAGGTGACCCCATTCACCTATTGGTTTACATCGATAGGATTGGGATGCAGGCAGTGTGATTAGAGACCTTCTTCACTTGCAACTGCCTACCTACACTGGCTCTATAGATGGATTTGGGGTGGTTTCATGGCTCCTTAGCTTAGATAGTTTCTTTGGCTTGCACTCGTACGAGAGCAATGTCCAGGCAAGGTTCGCCATACACCTCCTCCGAGATGCAACAGGTGTTTGGTGGAGGAATGAGGAGTGGAAGCTCCATTTGACTCAAGAGACAGTGACCTGGGAGATGTTTGAGGAGCGATTCATGGCTCACTATATGTCTGAGCATTTTGTGTAGAAGAGGATTGATGAGTTTCATGACTTACGACAAGGATCTGACATAGTAGCACAGTATGAGAGTAGGTTCCTAGATCTTCTGTAGTATGTGGAATACCTGCAAGATGAGAAATTATAGGTTAACAAGTTTATTTGAGGTCTTAATGTAGATATAACAAGAGCAATTAGGATGTTATCTTCTCCCATGCTTGAGAAGGCTATTGAGAAGGCCTACTTAGATGAGGAAAACAGGACCAAGGCACAGGAGCACCGAGATAGAAATAAGAGCAAGTTTCAGGATAGGATACAGGCCTTTCAGAGTCAGAGGTCATGGGGTACAACACCACCCCCTAGAGGAGGATTCTAGCCTCCTCTAGTAGCCACAAGGGCTCCACCGCACCCGCAGCAGCAGACGTAACATATGGCCACCACCATCAGAGGGCTAGACAAACTCAGAGTTTTTAGAGAGGTGGCACTAGAGGAGGTTTTGGTGGAGCTAGGGATAGGAGGTAGGGTACTCAGTAGGTATAGCCAACTCACATGCAACAGTCTGCTAGTGTTGGACTAGCATGATTAGAGCACCAGAGTATAGGAGGGACCCCATCTCAGAGGGGTACATGAGGATGTTTTATTTGTGGGTCTCTTGATCACTATGTACGTATGTACCCACACAAACCTAATACCATGGATACACAGATAGCCTCTATATTGGAGCAGATGGTGTGTGATGTGGGACGTGCTCATCGTGTATATGCAGTGGTTGACAACTGCCAGGATGAGCATCAGGCCACAATTATTGAGATGACATGTACTATCAGGGGTATTTCTATCTCAGTAATTTTTGATTCAGGTGATTTAGATTATTTTGTATCTCCTTTTATAGTGGACCAGTGTGGGCTAGTGGTGGCTGGGCAACCAGATAGTTGGCAGGTTGAGTTGGCCTCTGGGGTAAAACTCACCGTGGACTCGTATGTGGAGAGTTGTGTACTTGATTTAGGAGTCTTCCCCACTACACTTGACATCCAAGTTATTCCTCTAGGATCCTATCAGGTAGTGTTGGGTATGGATTGGCTCGAGGCCCATCAGGATAAGGTAGATTGCAGAAATAAGGTCATTGAGTGTCATGATGGTCTTGGGAGTGTAGTTGTGATTTAAGGGATGTAGAGGCCTATCTCCTTGCGCATGATCTCAAATAAGCAACTCAAGCAGATTATGTGTAAGGGATGTTAGTTGTTTGTTATCACCATCAGTGACCAATCAGAAAGCACTCCAGAGCATTCACCCTTAGATGATCATGTAGTTTTGGGGGAGTATGCAGATGTGTTCCCAGACGAGCTTCCAGGGTTACCACCTCGCAGAGAGGTGGATTTTACCATTGATTTAGTACCTGGATCTACACCAGTTTCTAGGGCACCCTATAGGTTGATGACTCCAGAGCTTCATGAGCTCAAGATATAGTTAGAGGAGTTATTGGAGAAGGGTCTCATTCATCCTAGTGTATCTCCTTGGGGAGCGCCAGTCATATTTGTGAAAAAGAAGGATGGTTCTCTCAGACTTTGTGTAGACTTCAGATAGCTAAAAAAAGTCACAATAAAGAACCATTATCCGCTCCATAGGATTGATGACTTGTTTGATCAGATGCAGGTAGCGAGAGTATTCTCCAAAATTGATCTCAAGTTAGGGTATTGTCAGTTGCGCATATTAGATGCAGACATTCATAAGACATCGTTTTGCACACATTATGGGCATTATGAGTTCACAGTTGTTCCATTCGGTTTGACTAATGCCCCAGCTGTCTTCATGAGCCTCATGAATGGAGTATTCAGGACCTTTTTGGATCACTTTGTCTTAGTGTTCCTTGATGATATATTGATATATTCTCATTCCGAGGAGGAACATGAGGAGCATTTGAGGTAGGTACTTTAGGTTTTGAGAGAGCAGAAGTTATATGGGAACTTGGAAAAATGTAGCTTCTTTCAGACATAGATTCAGTACTTGGGTCATATCATATCAGGAGAGAGTATCTCAGTAGATCCCTTTAAGATATAGGCTATTATGGATTGGCCAACACCCACATCAGTTACTGAGGTGAGGAGTTTTATGGGTTTAGCAGGTTATTACCGTAGGTTTGTACATGAATTTTCTAGGATTGCTCACCATATTACTTCTCTTCAGAGAAAAGGGAAGAAGTTTTATTGGTCAGAGAAGTGTGAGCAGACCTTTCAGATGCTTAAGGAAAGGTTAACCACGGCACCCATCTTAGCAGTTCCAGACCCTACAGAGGATTTTGTTGTTTGTACTGATGCATCACTAGAGGGTTTGGAAGCAGTTCTTATACAAGAGTGTCAAGTTATTGCCTTTGAGTCTCATAAGCTCAAATATTATGAGCTTAATTACCCTACTCATGACTTGGAGCTTACAACAGTTGTTCATGCACTTGTGTATTGATGACATTTCCTTTTGGGTAGACTTTTTATTTTGAGGACAGATCATCATAGCTTGTAGCATATCTTCTCACAGCCAAACCTCAACGCTCGTTAATAGCGTTGGATGGAGTTCCCATGTGAGTATGACATGAAGGTACATTATATCAAAGGGAAGGAAAATGTTGTTGTAGATGAACTTAGTAGATGATGACATGTGCTTGCTTCATTGACACTGAAGTCAAATTTGAGAGGCAGGATTCTTGAGCATCTTCCAGAGGACATGTTTTTTGAGGGTGCTAGATAGATGTTGGAGTCACAGGGATCATTAGAGGGCAGATATTCAGGATGTATATTAGAGACAGATGGTTTACTTTGGTTCCATAGGTGCATCTACGTGCCTAAGTTAGGAGATCTGTGTAGCTTCATCCTCACAGAGGCTCATCGAGCTCTATATGTGGCACATCCAGGAGTGAAGAAAATGCATGCCGATCTGAGGGAGTTATATTATTGGCTAGGTATTTGACGAGACATAGAAATTTTTTTTGCACGATGCCTTGAGTGTTAGAGGGTCAAGGCAGAGCATTCTCATCTAGCAAGACTCTTACATCCTCATGATATTCTTGAGTGGAAATGGGATGTGATCTCCATGGATTTCATAGTTGGACTCCCTATGTCTTCTTATCATCATGATGCCATTATGGTCACCATGGATAAGTTGAGCAAGGTTGCAAATTTCTCACCAACCAAGGTCACCTATAATGTACAAGCCATCGAAAAAGTATTTATGGAGGACATTGTTAGGTTGCATGGGATTCCAAAGACCATCATCAATGACAGGGATACCATCTACACTTCAGTCTTCTGGAATTCCTTTCAGGCCACTCTTGGTACTTAGATTAATTTTAGCTCAGCCTATCATCCAGAGAAATATGGACAGATAAAGAGGGTTAATCAGGTACTGGAGGACATGTTGAGGATGTATGTGATGGAACAGTAGAAGAAGTGGGAAGACTACCTTCATTTAGTTGAGTTTGTTTACAACAACAACTATCACAGTTCCATTGGTATGGCTCCCTACCAGGATTTGTATGGTCTACCTTACAGGACACCTTTGATTTGGGACATACTAGATGACATGATCATTTTGGGACCAGATTATCTTCAAGATTTAGAGCAGCAGGTTGTTCTGATTAGACAATGTCTTGAGCAAGCTAGAGCACACCAGAAGGCGTATATAGACACCAAGAGGATTTATCGTCACTTCTCAGTGGGTGACAAAGTCTTCTTGAGAGTTCTTCCACATAAGAGCCCAATCCACTATGGAAAGGGTTCTTAGCTATTGCCTCATTTTATGGGGCCTTTCAATCTTTTAGAGGTCATCGGTCCAGTTGCCTACCACCTAGCTTTGCCACCATGCCTCTCACGGGCCCATGATGTATTTCATGTTTCTGTTCTACGTAGATATGTACGTGATGTCTCTCATGTTTTGGATTGGTCAACATTATAGGTAGAGGATGAAGGACAGTGGAGATTGGAGCCCATACACATACTGGAGCACCGGAGGTTGGCCCTTTGGGGTCAAGATTTAGACCAGGTTAGAGTGTAGTCGGACATATACGATGAGACAACAACTACCTGGGAGGATGCTACACCTTTTAGGGCAAGATATCCCTATCTCTTCCAATGAATTCTAGGAGGAAGTCTAATTTTAGTAGAGGGGGATGTAGTGCCCACATTTTTATAGCTTCAGTATCTGTTGGTTTCCTTTCTCATAGATAGGTTTGGACATGGATTTGATATATGTTAGACAATATGTTATGACTTTTGGACCTTCTTGGACATGGATGCATATTTGGGTGCGTAGCGCCAATTTGACTTTAGTAACACGTTGATTTGTTTTCATTCGATGTTGTTTAGACCTAATGGAGATATGTTAAATGTTTAGTGTAGTTGCATGTTTGGA
This sequence comes from Taxus chinensis, assembly GCA_019776745.2. NCBI lineage: Eukaryota > Viridiplantae > Streptophyta > Pinopsida > Cupressales > Taxaceae > Taxus > Taxus chinensis. The sequence continues at coordinate 31,084,590 of CM034152.1, forward strand.
TTTTTTGGATATATATCACTTTATCATTATGTCTAACTTATGGTGAATTGTGTATAATTGTGAATGTTGTCACATTTTTGATTCCAAAAAGATGATATGCTAGTTTAGATTCATTGATTTCTTATTGAGTAGTTGATTCAAATTTTATCAGACATGTGCGGTTAATGTGTGCAATGAGTGTGCAGGTGACATGTCACAAGAGAACGTGGGATTCAGGCCAGCTACACAACTTTACACAAGCAGTCCATGGGGCTAAGTCCTAGCCGTGTTTACTATATGAGGCCTTAGTATTAGATTTTATTGTTTTGGGCACCATGAGTGACCCTCCTTTGTAATGTAATGTCTTGTATTATTAATTTTGCTTAGGGTGTTTAGTTTGTGTTGTAAACTTGTTTTAGGGACTTAATGACCCCTCTTACATTAAATTTTGAATTTTTTTAATGATGTAATTAATCAAAATGGATTAGGGTCACATGTGAACCCTTGGGTGGGCCACACACCCTCTACCCTTGTGCCCAAGTGTGCTAAACCAGAAATTGGGCTATTTTAGGCATTTTTAGGGACCCCTTTTTAGTTTGGGAGTTCCCTTAGCATGAAAATGGGCCCTTGGACCTTACCTAATAGGTAGAGGGATTATTTTCAAGGCTTAGAGGGAGTTTTCCCTCCCATTTTTCCTTCCTTTGGTCACATCCATATAAGGTGGATGGGTAAGTGTGATTTGTTAAAAGTTGCACAAGTTTGTTTTGTTATCATTTTGGGTAATTTGGGAGAAGAGGGTTAAAAGCTATTTTAACCTTTCTCTCTTTTATCTTGGGAATCTTCGACCTTGAGGGAAGAGGGGGGTGACACATGTCACCCCCTCATCTGTGAGGATTTTTGCTTGCTCCTCTTCAAATTCTCCTTCATGGGGAAAGAAGAGAAATTTTTTTTGGGAGCTTTTGCTTGGAGGCTTGTGGATTTTGGAGCTAGAGTTTGCTTGGGTCAAGAAGTGGTAAATATTGAAGTTGGAAAGCTTTTTGGAGGTAGGCTTCTTGAGCTTATTTGTGTGTTTTATATCATGTTAGATATTAGTTTTATTTACTTGGAAATGTATTTTGTTGCATGTGGATTTTATTTGTTGCTTACTTGATTTTGCTCCATCCATCATATGGCATGATGGAGTTTTGGAGTTTATGGGGGAAGAGAGAGGAATTTTTCCCTCTCAATCCTCATAGGCTTGATGGGCAAGCCTTGTAGGATTTTAGTTACTCCCCTCAAATGATTTAAGGTGGGGAAGGTGGTTCATATGGCTTGAACCTTCTTCCCCATTCGTGGTGAGGAAATCCCTTTGGGGTTTGAAAATCCTTCCAAGAAGGATTTGGTGAAAGGGTGGAGAAATAAGGAGGGTTGGAATGATTTTGGAGGAATAAGGAGGGTGTAGAGATCTTGGTTTTGAGAAACTATTGTTGTTTACCACTTTTAGAGAAATCCTTTCTTCTGTTCCCCATTTTAGAGGTAGAACATGGTTTCTCCTCTTTTTCATCTTTACAAAATTGGTGTCTTGTTGTAGTATTTGTCTTGTTTTTTTAATGTGAATTTAATGTTGGTTGTTCGCCCTCACTCTTGTGCAAAGTTGTGGATAGTAGTCCTATTTCCCATGTGCTTGAGGGAGGCTAGCATGCCTTCCAACCTTGGAAAGGCATGTGATGATGTCTAAAGGTTGGGTGGTTTAACAAGATTCTTATCCTTGTGTTGGATTCCTTTAAAGGCATTTGAAGTTGGATCACAAGTTGGGATTTGGTTGGAGTCCTTGATTTATTGGCTTCTCTATTTGATTACAAGTTATGTGATAATCACTCTCAATGTAACTTTAATGGATAGGCCTTGGTGGGAGATTTGAAGTCTTGAAAAATAAATAAAATATATCCCCATATTGTATTGGTATTACTTGTAGACTTGAATCACTTTTACTTACACAACCTTTCCTTCATTCTTGTCAAGAATCTTTTAATAGATCTTCTTGAGTAGTTGTGTATTTGGGTATATTTTGTATACGTGAACTTCAATCCTTGAAAATGAAAGATTGTAATAGTTGATTTCTTTAATATGAAATTTGATTTTAAACTCCATTTTGAAAAGAAATTATATAGTTTGGAAATATGCTTTAAAAAGAAAAAAGTCTTTGTTGGATATCCTTCTTGATAAAAATTCTGAAGCATTTTCTTAGCATTGCATTTAAAAAGGAAGTTGGTCTAATATGGAACTTTATGTTTCCCCTTGTATTGGAAATATTATTCTTCTTGCATTGTATATCTTTTGGATATGACTTTGTGGAAACTTTCTTTTATTGTAAATCCTCCTTTTTGTATTTGAAAATTACTTGTAAACTTGAGTAAGGTTTAGTTGAGAAATCTCTTTTATCCTTTGTAAAGAAGCTTGGGATGGGATTTATTTTGAGTAGTTGTGTATTTTGGGAATAAATTTTGCTTATGGAGTTTTGCAATATTGTAACAAAAGGATTCATTTAATAAAAACTTGTTGTAACTCATACCTTTTGAATGAAAGTTGATTTATTGGAATATTGTTAATCTTGTTGTTGAGCTCATTCTTGTCATATCTTGTAACATTATTGAATTTAAAGTAAAAATACCATTATGGAAATACATCCCTTCTTGTAATTTTTGCAATTTAATAATTAGCATAATAATTAAATGAACATATTCACATTTGTCAAAATAAGGCTATTCTCCATTATCTAGTTATCTTAAGATTTAATATATTAAAACTGTGTATTGGATTTGTTATATTTCATGCAATGTTGTAATAGTAAATTTTATTACAATTTATATTATATTTCATGTAATAAAAATACATTAGTTTGATACATTGAGATATAAATATGTATTACAATTTATAAATATATGTCTGGTAATATAAAATTTATTTGGTTGCTTTTAATATAAAACAAAGTTTTTTACATATAAAAAAAGGAGATAATAATAAAAAAATAAAAATATAAAAAAGGAAGTTTGGGGGAGGGTCGAACCCCTCCCCACTGCCTGCGTTGTTGCTGTCCACCTCCCCTACGCAACCTTCCCTCCCCACTCCCTGGCGCGAGCTGTCCCCCTTCTTCCATGTTGTCCCTTTCCCCCTAACCCTATGCACCAGTCTCCACACTCTTCCCCTACGTGGACCCCCCATCCTTGAAAACCTTCCTCCCTCCCCATGCAACCACCAAACGTTCTCCCTTCTTCCTCTCGTGGCTTCCACTCCACTGCCTCCCACATTGCCGCTGCCCCCTCTCTCCACATCAGATTCTTTCCCCAAACCCACGGTTAAAACCTCCTCTAAAACACTGCCCTGGTTCACATTAGAACCAGAGATTCTTCCTTCCCGGGCTCTCAAACAAAACTATTATAAAAAATTAGTAATAATAGCAATACATCTCCATATCCTTTTACAGAGGATTACTTTAGGCAGGTTACCTTTCAAGGAATGCATATTTACATTCAAATATTTGGGGCACCCACCATTAATCTGACCAAGGGAATGTGGATGGCAGAAGCTTGCAATTTACAGATAATAATATGAAGGCAATAGGGATATTATCCTCTTGATCCATGAGATCAAGCTCCATAGCTCTGCAAACAACCTGTAAATAAGAAAGCAAAACAAAATGAGAAAAAGGAGAAAAGAAAAAGAAGAGCATAAGGATGTTTAGGGAATTCTTAGGGCAACACTAGATCAAGGGTTGAGATAGCTTCTATCCTAAGGTCCAAAATTAACCCTACTCACTTTTAAGCCATGGGCATTTTAAATGTGAATGAGAAATAAAGTTTAAGAGGTGTGTGTGTGGTGGTAAATAAAATAAAAAGGGGGAAATCTAATTAACTCAAAAGGGGTGTAGACTCCTTCTAGGGTGTCTCTAGTAACTTAATAGAAATTAAATAAATAAAATTATTTGGGGTTGGTGACTTAGAAATCGGGGAAATCGATCTAGTTTAAAATGAATAATTTCGGGAATTGGTTTTGTATCATTAATTTTAGTATTGTTAGTAATCACTTTCAAAAAAAAAATTACCCTAATTTTTAGTTACACTTGGGTGTGGGTTACGGTGCCCTGAGGTGGGTATCTACACCTCCATGTCTACCGAGCTTACTGTGTGAGCTTATTACAACTCCATTTCCATATTGAAATTCACCGATGCCGAATTGATCCACTTGATTACCTGGATGATGACTCGAGTTGCAATGTTTGAGCTCAAATTCTAGTCCATGCATCAACCTTCCATGCTTATATGTTTATACGCCGAGCCTAGTGTGACTCGGCCATCTAAATCAGAAATTGATGCTTCATTTTACACTTGTTTATATGTCTGAGCTAACTCTTTATTATCTCTATGTGGGCATTCCACAAAAATCGACTCCTCGCCAATGCCCATCCCATGCATGTTTTACCTGACACACCTGTTTATATCAACCAAGTTTGGTTCTCCTACATCGAGTCATAGCTCGAGCCTCCCAAGTTATCTCTTCAAATCCATGAGCTCGGATCTCCTGATCATGAATCTTCTTAATCCTTTTGGTGAGCCACACCGAAATCGATGTGCATGCTCATGTAACAAAGCAACAGGCATCAATTTCTTTCATACAAATTTTATCTTAAATATGTTGGGTTATTTATATTAACTCGGTCTCAATAACAGGTAACAAGTTTCTAGGTATGAAATGCTCAACTTAAAAATCAACTTGTCGAGCATCTCACCGAGGTGCTCGGCTAGCTAAATTTGAACCTCCACCATTCTAGAAAAATTTCAACCTTTTGCATTAAAATTTGGATTCTCAGATATTTCATCTCAAACTTGGGAGTAATGTAAACACAAAAAGACCCCTCGAACACAATTTCACAATTCTGATGACTCTTTGCTTGTGTTGAACAAATGTGGGCCTGTTGGGGCCAATCATCTGATCTGAGAAAAATTAAAAATTCCAGACCTAAAAAGGGGAGAATAGCTTCAAGATGACCCCGAAACTACCTGAAACACCATGAGCACCCATTAAACACAAAAATTACTTGACATTGTCCCAAAATTCTCCATAAAAACCCTTTTTCAGTCCTAGAGGACAACAGGCCTCCGTTGTCCAATTCTACCTCAAAGGGAAAAATTGGATAACAATTTTTTAGGGAAATGATAAGATAGGTTAGATGTTATCAAATTTGGCTAAGTTTGTTTTAAAATGAGTATTAGATGGTTATTTAGTGATTAATTAGGTGTACGATCATAATATTATATAGAATAATGTACGATAATGTAAGATAAAATTAGATAAATAGGATGGAAAATAATGATGGTCCTAAATTAATTAATTAATTTAATTAATTTATAATTCGGGGTATTAATTAACTAATGAGGGTGTGGGGTGTAAGGTAGGTTTAACTAATTAAATGTGGAATGTCTATGTATTTAATTGATCGAGGAGTTGGGTGCATTGTAATGGTTTGGACAAGGATGAGGGGTGTAAATTTTCGGTGTCTACACTAACTCTAAAATTTAGGAATGGATCTCCTAACAAAGTTAATATTTCCCAAGAATGATTGCAAGGACTTGTTAGTTGGAAAATAAAGAAAGGGGATGACTGAGATTATCTCTGGATCAATGGCAACGACCTGCTTAGAAATAATGTGCCCCAAAATATTTCCCCTAGGGACATCAAAATTACATTTATTGGGATTAAGAAACACCCCGAATTCCTTGCATCTTTCAAATACCTTCTCAATATGGCTTACATGATCTTTATTCTACTTTGAGAAAATGGTAATTTCATCAAGATAAATAAGGATAAACTCATTAATATATCCTTTGAAGACAATGTCCATTTCCCTTTGGAATGTGGTACCTGCATTTGATAGACCAAAGGGAATCTTGTGATATGCATATGTTCCCCATTTGGTTGTAAATGCAGTCTTGTATTGCTCTTCCTCCTTAACCTTGATCTAGTTAAAAATTGAATAGACATCAAGTAAAGAAAATCTTTCAGATCCTGCTACTATCTATAGAATTTTCTCCATAAATTGTAAAGGATAATGATACTTAATGGAATATTTGTTCAAATCCCTAAAATTAATGCAAAGTCTGACTTCTCCATTATTTTTTCTGATTGGAACAAAATTTTCCACCCAGGTAGAGTATTTGATTGGAAATATTGTTTTTTCCTTAATGAGTTTGGATACATCCTTCCTCTTGAGGTACTCTATCCTAGGATTAACTGGCCTTTGTTTTTGTCTAATTGGCTTTACACAAGGATCAAGATCAATAGAGTGTTACATAATGTCTGGATTAAATAATTTTATATCCTCATAATCCCATGAAAATATGTCATTAAATTTTTGGCACAAGGAAATAAAGGCTTGTTTCTCCCTTTCATCACATACCTTTCTAAGCAGAAGTTCTTTGTCTTGAGCAATAGTGACTGATTGACAGTCTTCTTTCCTTGTTGTTATATTCTTTTCCTTTCCTCTAAAATCATAACCAAGACTAAATTTTTTCTCCAAAGTGACTAATCCTTTTGGAAATTTATTTGTATTTAGCTTAATAATTTTATCACCATAAATGTTATGCAAATCAGATTGCATATTTGAAGAAAACTCAACCTCATTTTGGATAAATTGCAAAATTTTACCATCAATGTCAAATACTTGCTAGCTGGTCTCATTATCTGATATGGAAGGCATAGCCACCATCTTAATATGTTTCACATTTCTTTTAATCAGATCCTCATCATGTGAGAATTGTGAGCCGTGGGCTGCCATCTGGTCTGCTTCTTTATTTAACTTTCTTGGCACTGCCGAAAGATTGAGAGCATTAAATCTCTCCAAAATGTCCCAAAATTTGTGTTTTTAAGATTTTAAAAGCTTATTATTTTTGGCACACTTCCCCTTCACTTGGTGGACAACCATTTTAGTATCCCCAAAAATATACAACGCCTTTATGTTCCTATTTTCTAAAATTAAAAAAACCATGCACCAATGCCTCATACTCTGCTATGTTTTTAGAGCATGAAAACTGCAATCTATGAGCAAAGAAGAATTTCTCACCCATTGGAGAAATTAGTACAACACCTGCCCTAGCTCCATTTATTCTCCTAGAACCATCAAAGAACATTTTCCAAATTCCAGAAACAATATCCTTTTCTTTCTTAAATGGCATATGTAGAGTAAATCCTTCTTCAAGAATGAAATAAGTACCAAGGCCAATTTTTAAAATTTCATCATCAGGATCCTATTCATAGCGTATGGGCCTTTCATCTAGTATAATATTAGTAATGGAAGGAGTAATAGGCTACTCTTCTAAAACTGACTCATGGTCATCTTATTCTTGTATTAAATAATTTTATTGATTAACGGGGGGATCATATGACTCAATGTGATAGGAAAAAATGGGCTCAGTATGTATGGTAAATTTGGTACCATACCTAGTTTTTAAAAGAATATGGGTCTAATATGAAGACAAATATCCACCTAGTTTGGTAGAAAAATCTCTTGACAAGTAAATAGAAAACGTGTGAGGAAAGTCAATTACTGATATGTCATGGGTTATAGTAATATTTGAGCAAGCATGAAGGGTTAGATTGAGATATTTAATTACTCTAAATACACCAATGGTTGACCCATCAAAATGAAAAACTCCCTTAGAAACAAGATATCATTTGAGACCCAGGACATCAACAATTTACTTGGGCATTATAGAGGTGCTAGTTCTTGAATCAATCATACAATTATGCACCAAGTGTTTTCCCACAATTAATGATATGTAAAAAGGTGGGGTCTTGACAACCTTACTTGTTCATCGGATTGACATAGGTTAACAACAACACGAGTCTTCTCCACCATTGCGTTAGCTTGGTGAAGCTTCTTGAGAGCTTCACATAAGAGGTCCCTTTGTGATGGAAGAGCTAAAATATCCCATATAGACACATTGACATTAGTTTTATTTTGTTTCTCAACAATATTAAAGGGAAAGTCCATGTATTTCTACATATGTGGCACACTATTATCCATTTTCTACTGCTACAATGTTGGGATAGGCAAGTTTGGTTGAGAAACAACCTCTTTCTCTGAAACAAGCTTGCGAGGAAATTCAGGAATTTTTTTCTTATCTACTCCAACTTCTTTCTACTTGTTGACAACAATTCCTTGACCAGAAGAAGATGAAGGTTGTGTTAGGAATAAACCTAGGTTAATTCATCATTTACTAAGTTGTAATGTTAATTAATTAAATTTTATTACTTTAACTTAGATAGCTGTTAGTTAGCTATTATCTAGTTGTCACATCCCTAGATTAGAGGGGGTTATAAGTTATTGTTAGTTTACTGCTTTGGAATGTTCCTAGATGTTACTTGATGTGATTAGTTATGGGAAATATGCTATTTATGTATATTTTACGTACTTAGTATATTTGATCCACTTTATGTGGATGTTGTTACTGCTGTACAATGTTTATAAACATTGCAACTTCTTCATTTGATAAGAATGAACGGTTTCCAGGATATTGCATTCTTAAGATTTGGTATCAAATCTGGTTGGTCCTAGCTTTTATGCTATTGTGAGGATCCTTGAATCACCAAGGATGAAAGAAATAAGTTGCAAAAGTTTTGGAGCACCAAAGGAAGTTGGAGCTACATTGGATATCCATAGAGCCTCTCAGCCCATTCCTATCCCGTTGCATGCGGTCCCACATCCCCTTGTGTTAATCTACACATAATGTTGTAGATTATACTGACTTATTTGCTATAGCAGTAGAAAATATTTAGATTTAATTTTTTTTTGAGAGTACTGTTACATTTGGCATCGAGATACAATCATAGAATTGGAGGCCACTGAGTTGGAAAAGCGTCTCAAAGTTGGCTATGCAGACCGAGTTGGGTTCCTTGTATTGCCTGATCTGTACATCCAAAACTGTATCATTGGGAGAGTTGGTTGCATTCTTAAGATTGTGCATCTAAGATCATCACTAAGTTGCAGATAAATCTCACTGAGCCAACTGGGATCTAGATATAACCAAGGCCAAGCTATCCACTCATATATTGAGTCAAAAGGAGAGTTGGACCCATTTGCAAAGAACTAGGTTTATAAAAATCCATCACCGTGTTGGAAGAGATTTGCAAAGGGAGATTGGGCTGGTTGAAGAGTCCTAAGTGAGCCTAATATGAGCATCTGCCATATTAAATTCTTTGACCTCTATCATGGTATGGTCGAGTTGCATGCTTCAAAGGGAGACTAAGATCTATATACAAGTTGGGGCAGTTTTCAAACAACGACCCTGTTGCAGATCAAAACTAGAGGTGTAGAAGTACTCATAGGAAACCTATATGCAAATATTCTTGAGTCATTTGCATTGAGATGAGTTCATCTCCTCCCAAAGGTGTTTTTATAGACTTGTACAAAGCCGATCCAGCTCAACTACGTCGACCCTGCACAAGTTGAATGCTTCAAACAAAAAACTTGATCCTGCTCCTGCAAATTGACTCTGTAATCAAAACAACGAGGAAAAAATAAAAATAAGGAGTTGCAGTGGAGTAGATAAAATCAAGCGGTGAAGAAAATAAGAAAAAATAAGAGCAATGGCAGCTATAACATATTATCCTAAAAAATCATTGAAATAAACTTTCAATCAATGAAAAAAAGTTGAAGCCCTAAAAAATGCATGCAACACTTTCAAATATGCCACGTGGATCCTCTGAGATAGTGCCAAGTCACATTTTATAAAAGGTAAGCAGGTTTACATTGTGCTTTAATAAAAAACCAATCAAAAGGCTTCTTTATATATACTCTCCTTCATTTATATGCATAAGCGCTTCATTTTCCATATTGGTTAAGTGCAATGCTCTAGGAATGATAGGTTAAGAGTTTGAATCCCACCATAAGCATAACTATTTTTTTAGAAGAATTTTTATCAACATCCGCCAGATTTAACAGCCTCAAACCTCCGCTAAGTGACTTAGTCACAACTAAAGCCAACACTAAATTTAGCGAAAAAACACCTAATTGGGTAAAAAAAATAAAATTATTTTTCTCCCAATGGATCTGAAATATCATTTCGAGAATTTTTTGTGAAGGAAAAGAGGCCAAAGAGGCGAAAGAGCCCAAAAATGAAAAAACAATTGCCTCATGAGAGACCTTTTTTTGCATAAAAAGAAGCCTTCACTAAAACTACCATAACTTTCTTTCCGTTCACCGAAAAATTGCAAAACGCTTTTTTGTAAAATTCTAGATTCCGATACGGAATTCATAGAGCTAGTTTAGGGAAATTTTGGTGGACCCATTTTTTGTAATAAATTTTTAAAGGCTCAAATAAGGTGTAAAGAAGGTATAAAAATTACAATTTTGTACTCACAATGTATCCCAAAAGGGAAATTTTCCACATAAGAAGAGACAAAATTGTAATCGCACTATAATTATAAAATGCCAAAATTTTTTTCATTCTCATGGAGCTAGCTGTGTTCACTTTTCACTCAAAATTTAGGGGGAACAGATGAAAGACTTGTAAATTTTTCATTGATTACTTAACAGTGGCATTCCTTCCAGATTAGAGAAAAGTGAATGGAGGGTAGTTTTTTGTGCTAGTGCTAATTTCAAGCTACGAGCCAACCCAAAAGAGGTTTTATTGAGCCAAGAGCCAACCCAGTAGAGGTTTTCACAACGTTTAGAGCTACTCGTTTGTTTTTAAGCACACGTGCCACCCCAAAATAGGTTCCATACATCCAGAGACACTTCCTAAGCCTATTCCATCTCAAACCTGGGAGTAATGTAAAGACAACAAGACCCCTCAAACATACTTTCACAATTCTGATGACTCTTTGCTTGTGTTGAACGAATGTGGGCCTGTTGGGGCCAATTTTCCGATATGGGAAAACTTAAAAATTCCAGACCCGAAAAGGGGAGAATAGCTTCAAGATGACCCCGAAACTACCCAAAACACCATGAGCACCCCTTAAACACAAAAATTACTTGACATTGTCCCAGAATGCTCCATAAAGACCCTTTTTTAGTTCTAGAGCACAACAGACCTCTGTTGTCCAATTCTACCCCAAAGGGAAAAAATGGATAACAATTTTTTAGGGAAATGATAAGATAGGTTAGATGTTATCCAATTTGGCTAAGTTTTTTTTAAGATGAGTATTAGGTGTTTATTTAGTGATTAATTAGGTGTACGATCATAATAATATATAGAATAATGTACGATAATGTAAGATAAAATGAGACAAATAGGATGGAAAATAATGATGGTCCTAAATTAATTAATATATTTAATTAATTTATAATTCGGGGTGTTAATTAACTGATGAGGGTGTGGGGTGTAAGGTAGGTTTAACTAATTAAATGTGGAATGTCTATGTATTTAATTGATCGAGGAGTTGGGTGCATTGTAATGGTTTGGACAAGGATGAGGGGTGTAAATTTTTGGTGTCTACACTAACTCTAAAATTTAGGAATGGATCTCCTAAAAAAGTTAATATTTCCCAAGAATGATTGTAAGGACTTGTTAGTTGGAAAATAAAGAGAGGGGATGGATGATATTCTCTCTGGATCAATGGCAATGCCCTTCTTAGAAATAATATGCCCCAAAATATTTCCCCTAGGGACATCAAAATTACATTTATTGGGATTAAGAAACACCCCGAATTCCATGCATCTTTCAAATACCTTCTCAATATGGCTCACATGATCTTTATTTTGCTTTGAGAAAATGGTAATGTCATCAAGATAAATAAGGACAAACTCATTAATATATCCTTTGAAGACAATGTCCATTTCCCTTTGGAATGTGGTACCTGCATTTGATAGACCAAAGGGCATCTTGTGATATGCACATGTTCCCCATCTGATTGTAAATGTAGTCTTGTATTGCTCTTCCTCCTTAACCTTGGTCTAGTTAAAACTTGAATAGACATCGAGTAAATAAAATCTTTCAGATCCTGCTACTATCTATAGAATTTTCTCCATAAATTGTAAAGGATAATGATCCTTAACAAAATATTTGTTCAAATCCCTAAAATCAATGCGAAGTATAATTTCCCCATTATTTTTTCTAACTGGAACAATATTTTCCACCCAGGTAGAGTATTTGATAGGAAATATTGTTTTTTCCTTAATGAGTTTGGATACATCCTTCCTCATGAGGTACTTTATCCTAGAATTAACTGGCCTTTATTTTTGTCTAATTGGCTTTACACAAGGATCAAGATCAATAGAGTGTTGGCTAATATCTGGATTAAGTCCATTTATATCCTCATAATCACGTGAAAATATGTCATTAAATTTTTGGCACAAGGAAATAAAGGCTTGTTTCTCCCTTTCATCACATACCTTTCTAAGCAGAAGTTTCTTGTCTTGAGTAATAGTGACTGATTGATAATCTTCTTACCTTGTTGTTATATTCTTTTCCTTTCCTCTGAACTAATAACTAGGACTAAATTTTTTCTCCAAAGTGACTAATCCTTTTGAAAATTTATTTGTATTTAGCTTAATAATTTTATCACCATAAATGTTATGCAAATCAGATTGCATATTTGAAGAAAACTCAACCTCATTTTGGATAAATTGCAAAATTTTATCATCAATGTCAAATAATTTCCAACTGGTCTCATTACTTGATATGGAAGGCTTGACCACCATCTTAATATGTTTCACATTTCCTTTAATCAGATCCTCATCATGTGAGAATTGTGAACAGTGGGCTGCCATCTGGTCTGCTTCTTTATTCAACTTTCTTAGCATTGCCAGAAAATTGAGAGCATTAAATCTTTCCAAAATGTCCCAAAATTTGTGTTTTTAAGATTTTAAAAGCTTATTATGTTTGGCACACTTCCCCTTCACTTGGTAGAAAACCATTTTAGTATCCCCAAAAATATACAATGCCTTTATGTTCCTATTTTCTAAAATTAAAAGACCATACACCAATGCCTCATACTCTGCTACGTTGTTAAAGCATGAAAAATGCAATCTATGAGCAAAGAAGAATTTCTCACCCATTGGAGAAATTAGTACAACACCTTCCCTAGCTCCATTTATTCTCCTAGAACCATCAAAGAACATTTTCCAAATTCCAGAAACAATATCCTTTTCTTTCTTAAATGGCATATGTAGAGTAAATCCTTCTTCAAGAATGAAATAAGTACCAAGACCAATTTTTAAAATTTCATCATCAGGATCCTATTCATAGCGTGTGGGCCTTTCATCTAGTATAATATCAATAATGGAAGGAGTAATAGGCTACTCTTCTAAAAATGACTCATGGTCATCTTATTCTTGTATTAAATAATTTTATTGATTAACGGGGGGATCATATGACTCAATGTGATAGGAAAAAATGGGCTCAGTATGTATGGTAAATTTGGTACCATACCTAGTTTTTAAAAGAATATGGGTCTAATATGAAGACAAATATCCACCTAGTTTGGTAGAAAAATCTCTTGACAAGTAAATAGAAAACGTGTGAGGAAAGTAAATTACTGATATGTCATGGGTTATAGTAATATTTGAGCAAGCATGAAGGGTTAGATTGAGATATTTAATTACTCTAAATACACCAATGGTTGACCCATCAAAATGAAAAACTCCCTTAGAAACAAGATATCATTTGAGACCCAGGACATCAACAATTTACTTGGGCATTATAGAGGTGCTAGTTCTTGAATCAATCATACAATTATGTACCAAGTGTTTTCCCACAATTAATGATATGTAAAAAGGTGGGGTCTTGACAACCTTACTTACTTGTTCATTGGCTTGACATAGGTTAACAACAACATGAGTCTTCTCCACCATTGGGTTAGCTTGGGGAAGCTACTTGAGAGATTCACATAAGAGGTCCCTTTGTGATGGAAGAGCTAAAGTATCCCATATTGACACATTGACATTAGCTTTATTTATTTTCTCAACAATATTAAAGGTAAAGTCCATGTATTTCTGCATCTGTGGAACACTATTCTCCTTTTTCTACTACTACAATGTTGGGATAGGCAGCTTTGGTTGAGAAACAACCTCTTTGTCTGAAACAAGCTTGCTAGGAAATTCAAGCAATTTTTTCTTATCTACTCCAACTTCTTTCCACTTGTTGACAACAAGGCCTTGAACAAAAGAAGATGAAGGTTGTGTTATGAATAAACCTAGGTTAATTCATCATTTACTAAGTTGTAATGTTAAAGTAATTAAATTTTATTACTTTAGGTTAGTTAGCTGTTAATTAGCTATTATCTAGTTTTCAAATCCCTAAATTAGAGGGGGTTATACTATTGTTAGTTTACTGTTTTGGAATGTTCCCGAATGTGATTAGTTAGGGGAAATATGCTATTTATGTATATTTTACGTACTTAGTATATCTGATCCACTTTTTGTGGATGTTGTTACTGCTGTACAATGTTTATAAACATTACAACTTCTTCATTTGATATGAATGAAGGGTTTCCAGGATATTGCATTCTTAAGATTTGGTATCAAATCTGGTTGGTCCCAACTTTTGTGCTATTGTGAGGATCCTTGAATCACCAAGGATGAAAGAAAGACATTGCAAAAGTTTTGGAGCTCTAAAGGAAGTTGGAGCTACATTGGAGATCCATAGAGCCTCTCAGCTCATTCCTATGCTGTTGCATGCATACCCACATCCCCTTGTGTTAATCTACACATACTGTTGCAGATTAGACTGAATTATTTGCTATAGCAGTAGAAAATATTTAGATTTAATTTTTTTTGAGAGTGCTGCTACATTTGGCATCGTACTAAAATCATAGAGTTGGAGGCCACTAAGTTGGAAAAGAGTCACAAAGTTGGCTATGTAGAAGGAGTTGGTTTCCTTACATTGACTGATATGTACATCCAAAACTGTATCATTGGGAGAGTTGGTTACATTCTTAATATTGTGCATCCGAGCTTATCACTGAGCTGTAGATAAATCTCACTGAGATAACCGAGATCTAGATAGAGCCAGGGTCAAGCTATCCACTCATACATTGAGTCAAAAGGAGAGTTGGATCCATTTGCAAAGAACTAGGTTTATAAAAATCCATCACCGTGTTGGAAGAGATTTGCAAAGGGAGATTGGGCTGGTTAAAGAGTCCTAAGAGATCTTGATCTGAGCATCTTCCATATTAAATTCATTGACCTTTGTCACTGTATGGTCGAGTTGCATGCTTCAAAGGGAGACTGAGCTCTATATATAAGTTGGGGAAATTTTCAAACAATGACCCTGCTGCAAATCAAAACTAGAGGTGTAGAAGTACTCATAGGAAACCTATATGAAAATATTCCTGAATCATTTGCATTGGGATGAGTTCATCTCCTCCCAAAGGTGTTTTTATAGACCTGCACAAAGCCAATCCAGGTCAACTACGTTGACCCTGAACAATTTGAAGGCTTCAAACAAAAAACCTGATTCGCTCTTGCAAATTGACTCTGTAATCAAAGCAACGAGGAAAAATTAAAAATAAGGAGTTGCAGTGGAGTAGATAAAATCAAGCGGTGAAGAAAATAAGAAAAAATAAGAGCAATGACGGCCACAACATATTATCCTCAAAAATCATTGAAATAAACTTTCAATCGATGAAAAAACGTTGAAGCCCTAAAAAATGCATGCAAAACTTTCAAATATGCCACGTGGATCCTCTGAGATAGTGCTAAGTCACATTTTATAAAAGGTAAGTGGGTTTACATTGTGCTTTAAAAAAACCAGTCAAAAGGCTTCTTTATATATACTCTCCTTCATTTATATGCATAAGCGCTTCATTTTCCATATTGGTTAAGTGCAATGCCCTAGGAATGATAGGTTAAGAGTTTGAATCCCACCATGGGCATAATTATTTTTTTAGAAGAAGTTTTTATCAACAACCGCCAGAGTTAGTAGCGTCAAACCTCCGCTAAGTGACTTAGTCACAACTAAAGCCAATGCTAAATTTAGCAAAAAAACCTAATTGGGAAAAATAATAAAATTATTTTTCTCCCAATGGATCCGAAATATCATTTCGAGATTTTTTGTAAAGGAAAAGAGGCCAAAGAGGCCAAAGAGCCCAAAAATGAAAAAACAATTGCCTCACGAGAGACCTTTTTTTGCATAAAAAGTAGCCTTCACTAAAACTACCATAACTTTCTTTCCGTTCACCGAAAAATTGCAAAACGTTTTTTTGTAAAATTCAAGATTCTGATATGGAATTCATAGAGCTGGTTTAGAGAGATTTTGGTGGACCCATTTTTTGTAATAAATTTTCAAAGGCTCAAATAAGGTGTAAAGAAGGTATAAAAATTACAATTTTGTACTCACAATGTATTCCAAAAGGGAAATTTTCCACAGAAGAAGAGACAAAATTGTAATTGCACTATAATTATAAAATGCCAAAAACTTTTTCATTCTCTTGGAGCTAGTTGTGTTCACTTTTCACTTAGAATTTAGGGGGAAAAGATGAAATACTTGTAAATTCTTCATTGATTACTTAATAGTGGCATTCCTTCCAGATTAGAGAAAAGTGAAAGGAGGGTAGTTTTTTGTGCCAGTGCCAATTTCAAGCTACGAGCGAACCCAAAAGAGGTTTTATTGAGCCAAGAGCCAACCGCGTATAGGTTTTTAAAACGTTCAAAGCTACTTGTTTGTTTTTTGAGCACATGTGCCACCCTAAAATAGGTTCCAGACATCTAGAGACAGTTCCTGAGCCTATTCCATCTCTTGTACACCATTTAGAGGAAGTACCTTCATCCATCTCTTCCTATTTAGATGAGATCCAAAGAGAACATATTGAATTAAGGGGGGGAATGATAAAGTCATTTGATTGACCTTGGAATAGGTTTCTTTTAGCATGTGTGTGCTAATAAATGTTTACCTCATGTAAACATATTTTGTTTTAGAGTTATTTCTCTCCTATTCACTTCAAACCATGATGAATTAAGGGGGGGAATGTTAGGAATTAACCTAGGTTAACTCATCATTTACTAAGTTTTAAATATAAAGTAATTAAATTTAATTACTTTAAATTAGTTAGTTGTTAGCTATTATCTAGTTGTCACATCCCTAGGTTAGTGGGGGATATAATATTGTTATTTTACTACTTTAGAAACTTCCCGAATGTTCCCTAATGTGATTAGCTAGGGGCAATATGCTATTTCTACATATTTTTTGTACTTAGTATATTTGATCCACTTTCCGTGGATGTTGTTACTGTTGTATAATGTCTATAAACATTATAACTTCTTCATTTGATATGAATGAAGGGTTTCCAGAATATTGCATTCTTAAGAGTTGTGACTCCAACATCCTTTTCTTATACCTTGTATTATCAACAATATTAACTTGAGGTCTACTAGAACTAACCACTACTTGATTTATTACACAAAATTCATTAGCTCAGAAGAACATGAGATTGATATCACAATTGACCTCTTGGATTCCTTAAACATTAGGATTGGGTGCTTCTAGAAGTGGCTCTTGCTGATTGGAAGAAGTTTGAACCATGAAGGCTTGAACATGCAATGTCCTTTCAAAAATAGGTTGATTATATGCCTAATTACATGGGAAAAACCATTCTATATATCACTGATATTGTACGAGGTGAGGGCTTATATGACAGATAAGAATTGGGAGAACATTGAGGCCATTGGTTTTGGTGCCATGAGACATTATTGATGGATACACAGATGTCAAAGTTTGATGTTGGATTTGTTAGAGCAGTAGAATCCTTCCACCTATACTTTATGGTTGCCTGCTGGGGAGATCACGATTACTCTAGAGGATGTACACTGCATCTTGAGATTTCCTATCTGGGAGAGGGTGTATACATTATTATTAGGGCAAAGAGAGATGATTTGATGGCTAGGCTATATGGAGAGGATGCATAGGATATCTGATTTGAGTGAGGATTATTTTCTTATGGAAAACTATATTCAGTTGAGATAGACAGTTGTACTCAGATGACCATGATGATGATGGCCACCATTTGTTATGATTTTTAAGATTTTGGAGGTGACCATTTTCCATGGATGATGACAAGGTTTGTGGCTGAGATGATGGAGAATTATACTAATTTTGAGTGGGGTCTAACCCTACTTACACAGACATTTAAAGAGTTGTGGTCCTAGAAGTCCCACAAGAGGCATGCTATTGATAATGGATTCTTATTATAGGCTTGGGCCTTTGAGAATATTATCATTTCTCAACCAGTGGGGTTACCATGGGGGATTGGTGATGGGCATCCTAGCTTTTTGATATGGAGAGAGGATGTAGGTCATGGGTTGAAGAGGAGGACATGATACTATTGAGAGTAATTATCTAGATTGTAGGTGGGGGATGTGGTAAGGAGGCCTGTTGGTTAGGAAATTTATCAGGTGGAAAATTTTTTGAATTCCTTGCCAATTCTATGGGAATCTAAGTCCCTCTACTTAACCGGTGTAGCTTCCATGTATGCATGCACGAGAAATCATGGTTTTCTGTGGTGGCCTTTTGGCCAGGGATCCAATAGGGGCACTCCACTGACCCTGTGGAAAATACTTGCAGTTATCTGTAAGGGGAGAATTTTATATGAAGGTGGGAAAGGGAGTGAGAAAAGGGGTAGGAGAACTAATGTTGCAGGTAGAAAATCAAATTCTTGCACACACTAGTTAGAAACTTCAACACATGCATTTATGAGAAGAAACAACCCTGCAAATGGCAACAAGACGAGATAAGATTGTGAACTCAAAGTTTCTAAAATGTCCTACCAAAATCTTTCTCCTTGTATTGATGCTTAAACAAAAGTTGTACATAATGTGGGAATGGAAGAAATTTGAGAAAGGAGGAAAGTAGAAGAAAATGGCTATCTCCTTTGCTTTCTCTAAGTAAAATGCACTCGTGAGTTTACAAGATCAATTTCACCTTTACAAAGGTGTGAAGAAGCCATTAAATATCTTGCAAGAAATGGTTACAAATTCTTCTTTGTTAGAAAGAAATGGTTTATAATATTTTCAACCATTCATGTCTGTTTAGATTCTTGATTCGCAAAGAAATGCCAATGGCGGAAAAAATAGAATTTTCATAATGCAGCCGTTACACTCGTTTTGTAACTTTGAATTTGAACCGTTCATCTTGCCTTTGAAACTTTAAACCAGAGTCATCCACGTGGGATAAATTTACTAGAGAGGGCATGGAGGATGCCTTTTTAATTTCATGACTTTATAAAGATTGATCATTTTTTACATTTTTGGTCCGCCCTTCCACTTTTGATAGAAGCCTGACATGTGGCTTCACTTGATTGGCGAAGGAATCACAACTCACTTTATTACTTTTAGCCCTTTTTATAAAAAGTCTCAAAACCTTATATTTCTCCACCGACCCGCTTCCCCGCTTTGACTTTCAATGCGGGCTCAACATTTGAATTTTTCCCTATAGCATGATTGGGGCTGCGAGTCACTTTATGACTTTTAGCCCTTTTTACAAAAAGGCTCAAAACCTCAAAGTTCTCCACTGACCCGCTTCCCTGCTTTGACTCTTTTGATGCGGGCTCAACATTTGAATTTTTCCTCATAACATGATTGGGGTTATGGGTCACTTTATGAATTTTAGCCCTTTTTACAAAAAGTCTCAAAACCTCAAAGTTCTCCATCGACCTGCTTCCCCGCTTTGACTTTCAATGCAGGCTCAACATTTGACTTTTTCCTCGTAGTATGATTGGGGTTGCGGGTCACTTTATGAATTTTATCCCTTTTTACAACAACCCCTCAAAATGCAAAAAGGATCCACCTTTCCACATCTAATTAGATATGTTCACGTACCCATGGATAATGGGGCAAAAATTTTATGGTGAAGAAAATGCTCATCATTCACGACTGTGGAAAAATGTAGAGAAGAAGAAAACTCCACCATTTTGTGCCTGATTTTGAAATTTCTTTTGCAAACCAAGGAATTGAAAAAAATACAAGGTTTGATGATCCATGGCCATAGAAATATTGAAAAACTCATTTAAATGAGGACAACAATAAAATTTTCACGTGTCCAGATAGGAAAATAGAGAATTTATCAAAACGTGTAGACTGGAGAGTTTAAACAACTTCAAAGCATGAATTTCTCTATCTTTTCAGACTTCCAACTTTACTTGAACACTTCTGGAGGGTGTGAGCTCAAATTTTTTGAATTTGGCTTAAAAAATGAGGGGGGGATTTTGAGAGTGACAATAATTGGCTCTAGCTTGGGGACATGACATGGACTGAGCATAGTGAAGACATGACATGGGAATCAATAATCTCAATCTCTAGACCCTGTAATTCGTTGACAAGTGCCTTATCCATTGGGCCTTGCAGAGTCATGTACAACTTTGAGAAATAAAGATTAGAAGAAGGAAACACACAAGCACACAACAAGAAGGAAACACATGACACACAATAGAAGGGGAAAAAACCACACAACGGAAAGGGAAACACACCTATGGTACAAGATGGGGGAACAACCCGCTTTCACTTATGATACAATTTCAAGTATTGCCTGCTTTGAGGCAATTCCAGTGGCGTTCCATCCAAATATGAGAGAAAAAAAGTGTTCTTGCCACAAGCTTCACAAATCTGGAATGAGCCGAGCCATAATGAATCAAAATTTCCATGGTTGTCTTTTGGTTCTCTTCTCTTGTCCCATAGCAGGATGAAGTCTCCAAATTTGAATTGTTTTGCCTTGACCTTCCTATCAAAAATATTCTTTACTTTCAATTGGTGCTCCTTAATGCGATCCACCACTTGGAGTCTATTTTCTTCCAGCTTCTCAAGAAAGAGGATCCTCTTGTCAATGGAATCCTTGTACTAACCATCTTCTATTGCCTGTAGCAGCTTGAGAGATGGCATCTCGATCGTGAGAGGAATTTTCTTCGACTCCATAAATCAATTGGAATGGTGACATACCTATTGCCTAATTGGGAGTGATCCTATCCACCCACAATGCGTCATAGAACCTTTTGTGCCAATTCCTTTGATTCTCATTTACAAGCTTGCGGACAATGGTCACAATGTTCTTGTTGCTTGATTTGGCCTGTCTATTTCCTTGTGGATAGTAGTCAGAAGAATGAGATAGGGAGATTCCGTAGCTATATCAAAACTTGGTCAACTCTCTTGAAGAGAAATAGGTAGCATTATCTACTACAATATTCTGTGGCACTCCAAAATGGACTATGATATTCTCCTTGATGAAGTTGCATATTGTTTCAGTGTTGGCTTGTTTGGCAGGAATGGCTTCCACCCATTTGGTGAAGTAGTCTATTACTGTGAGTACATAGGTGTGCCCCATGCTTGAGTGAGGGTTCAGAACACCAATGAAGTCCATCCCCCACTGTTGAAATGGTTCTTCAATAACCACAAGCCTAAGTGGTAATGCATCGAGTTGTGGTCTTCCAACAAACTATTGGCATGCTTTGCATTTAGAAACCCAATCTTGAGTGTCTGCAAATATGGTGGGCCAATAATACCTTCCTTGGAGGATCTTGTGTGCAGTGACCATTCCTGAAAAATGTCCACCACATGCTTGGTCATGGTATGCTTTAAGCAAATTTTCTTGTTGCTCTTTATCTACGCACCTGAGGAAACAACCATCCAGGCCTCTTTTGTAAAGCACATGATTCCAGATTACAAATTTAGCTACCTTCAGCTTGAGTGTTCTCCTTTGCTTATAATCAAGATGGGGAGGGAATTCTCCATAAGTCAGGTAATAGGTAATATCAGCATACCACTCATCAGTAGTGGTGACAAAGAGAACCTGTGGGTCGTCTTCTGAACAAGTTGAGGAAGCACAATTTTCTTTGTCATGTTGAGCTTTGAGTATTTCATCTTCAGCAATCAACTTGCACAAGCCATTTCCCCTTACCATATTGGAGGGTCGAATCTCCAAGTCATATTCTTGAGTCTTTGCAATCCAATTTCCTCTTTTAGCTCTGGGATCTTGCTGTGTCAAGATGGACTTGATTGCACTGTTGGGGACCATCACCACCGTATGGGAATTGAGGATGTAAAACCTAAAGTTTTTTACAGCCTTGACCACTGCATAGGCATGCTTCTCCAATTGGCTGTATTTTAGCTCATGCTTTTTCAAAGGACAACTCATGAAAGAAATAGGTTCTTCCACACCTTCATCATTTTTCTGAATGAGAATGGCAGAGAGTGTATGTTCTGATGCATAACAATACATGATGAATTATTTGTTAAAATCTAGAGATACAAGAGTCGAAGCCTTAGCAATGGAGCTTTGCCTTCATTGTTCCATTTGAATTTTTCTTGTGGTTTCATCATGGAAGTGATGTGCTTCGTCAACTCAGAAAACTCAAGAACAAAACGACGAAGAAAGTTCACCTTTCCGAAGAATGAATGAACTCCTTTCTTGCTTGTGGGTAGGGATAATGCTTGAATGGATCTAATCCTCTCAGGATCAATGTGTGCTCCATGTTTGTTCACAATGTGCCCCAATAACTTTCCTTCTGTGACTCCAAAAATGCACTTTTTTGGATTTAGTGATATGCCATGTTTCCTACACCTTGCAAGTACCTGTTCCAAGTGATAAATATGATCTCCCCTCTTATTTGAAAATACTATGAGATCATCAAGATATATGACAATGCAATGCTTCAGATCTTAGAAGGACAAATACATCGCCCTTTGGAATGTAGCTCTTGCATTGATTAGGCCAAAAGGCATTCTACTATAGGTAAAAGTGCCCCAAGGTGTTGTAAAGGATGTCTTGGTGTGGTCCTCCTCTACCACTTTGATTTGATTATATCCTGAGAATCCATCAAGTAATGAAAGCATTTCAGATCCAGTGATTGCTTGCAGGATATGGTCCATGATAGGAAGAGGATAATTGTCCTTTAGTGATGCTTGGTTCAGGTTGCAAAAATCTACACATATCCTTATTTCACCATTCTTCTTCTACACTGGCACAATGTTAGCCACCCACGTTGAATGGTGGATGGGAAAGATGATCCTTGCATTAAGCATATTTGTTACCTCCTCCTTGATGGTATCAAGAAATATTTGGGTTGTACGGCCTTTGTTTCTGCCTGAAGGGCTTAACACCCTGCTTTAAAGGAATTGAGTGATGCATTTCTTTGGCTGGAAGGATTTGAGTTCATCATAAGAGTAGGCCAAGACATCTGAGTATTTCTTGAGTAATGCAACAAACCTTCTTTTTTATTCAGGTGAGCAACATTTTCCAATATTGACCATCCTTGGCTCCTCTGGGGTACCAATGTTTTCTTTATCAAAATCAGCTGGGCACCGAGAAGATTGCTTTTCTTTCTCTTGAATGAATTTGTCATGTTTGTCAAAGAGGTCTTCTAAAGAGACTAGGCCTTTGGGAATTTTGTTCCCTTTCAATTTGATTACTCCCTCATCATCAATCCCTTCAATTCCTTCTTTCTCTTCTTTGGGGACTGCTTCTTGGTGTGGATTTTCACCTCCTTCGAAGAAGAGATTATTGAAATTATCCCTTTTCTCTAAAAAGGATAGAATTTGGTTATCATCATTGAAGACTTGCCAATGATTTGCATTGTCTGGTACACTAGGCCTGAATACCATTTCAATGGTCACTTTGTCTTTACCAAAAGAAGGATGAGGTGTCACTAGGGAAGCTGACACTGCAAGAGAATCAGTGTTTTCATTATGTTCCCTTGGAATAGCTTCAATGGAAAATGCATCAAAAGATTCAATATAGTCCCACACTATGTTTTTGTAATGTCGAAGTCTTGGATTCTTCACCTGATATTATTGGTAGACCTTCTTTACTACAACCTTTGCATCACCTCTGCAATATCAGTTTCTTGATTCCCATGTCCTCTGCTACACTCATGCCTAAGAGTAGTGCTTCATACTCTACATGTTATTTGTATTATCAAATTACAGCTTGTAGGCAAATGGGTACAACTCATTGGAAGGAGAGTACAATACTACACCAACTCCTGAGCCCACACTGGAATGACTACCATCAAATTCCATTGTCCAAATTTGATCTTCCTCTTCCTCCATGAGAAGTGGCAAGTTCTCCTCTTTTTTTGATGTGAGGAAGTAGTTTCCTAGCCCACAATCTTGAAAGAGAATGTTTGCTTTCGGATCATCAGACTTTCATACTGTGAACTTCATCTTTCTTACTGGTAGAAACTTCTTCATCTCACCTTTTACTGGGATAGTTCAAGATGACCAATCCATTTTTATCTCTCCACCCAGGTCTCTGCAGAAACTCCTACTCAATAGCATACCAAAGGATGCTGGGATGTCTACTACCAGTATGGTTAGGAGCACCTTCTTGTCTGGAAAATTAGCTAGTGCTACCTGTGCATCTTTGATTCTTCCTACTAATGGCACTTGTTTGGATTCATATTGAGTAGTAGGTTACATATTTACCTAGGTCAAGGTGAGGCCTAGAGAATTTGCAACTTTGGCTGGCATCACATTATCTTGAGGCTCCACGAAATCTATGATACAATTATTTAGCTGTGAAGCCTGTTAATGAGGAGTGACAGGTACAAAGGTTCACCACCCTATTGGTTTTGAGAGGCAATTGAGGGCTAGCAAATTTTGGAAAGTGGTGTGGATAGATGTGGGTAGTAATTCCCTTTAGAATTATTAATCAAGGATTACAATGATTTACTACCACAAATGCTAAGCATTAATGATTTTGTACTTTCTGGGTAGAATCTGTATTTGTAGAAGTATTCCTATTTGTGGACCTTGGGAATTTGGTTTTCCTTGCATTTTCCACAGAAGTCAAATGGGATTATGAATCAACCTTGAGGAAGAGTGTTTTCCTAGAAATGGAGGATTGCTTTACATAGTAGAGGCTTTTACAAATCCTACTTTGAAGGTACAAGTTGAATTCTCCTTTCGCCTGGAGCAATTGGCTGGAATAAGGGTTGATTTTGGTTGAACCTTATGACTTTCCAGTGATTTCTGGTACACAGGCTTGAACAACATTTAATGGCCATACATTTGTTCATAGCAAGTCCCTGATGAGCTTCTCACCATAGGAGAAGAACTTAGATGAAGTTCACTTGGCATAGTATCATGTTCCCTGAAAACCAATGCGTCTAGTTTTTATTTGGATGAATGCATAGAAGCTGGTCAATGGTGATCCTCTAGCACAATGATTTTATTTTGTGTGACCTCTTGTGAATCTTCACCTTTATTCTTCTTATCCCTTTACAACGTAATCATTGAAAGGAGCATCTTTGCAAGCACCTTTCTTGAGGTTGTGCACGAGTGAAAAGTACACATGAGAAACTGTCGGGGGCTTGATATTCATCATCCTCATCTTCATCATCAAATACAGCAATTAGGCCATTCCATATCAACTTCCTCATCCTCAAGATAGTTTTCATATTTTCTTCAATATTTTCCTCTAATAATGTAGCCATCAATTTCTATTTTCCTTGTTGATTTGGTGTTAGACCATGGCATTGAATAGTTGCTTAAGAGCAAGTGCCACAAAGGAGGTGGAAAATCCTTGACCTATTTGGAGGGTCAATTTGTTTCTTTGAAGCATTCATCATTTGTGATTTGTAGATTAAGTTGCTTTCTTAAGGTAGAAAGTCATTTGCCATTTTTTGGAACATCGGATCTGTGGTGATAGATGAATTTCTAGAGGAATCCATTTTGCTATCCAATTGGGCCTGGTTCACCTTTCTGAAAAGGATCCTACATCATATCGAGTTACTATTGCATATTTCTGTCCGCTAATGTTCACATGGTTGGCCACACATTCTTGATGGAAAGAAACCTACTGCCAAATGGCAAATTCATTGAACAAAAACCTTTTCAGCAATTATTTTAGAAAGGCACCACATCTTCAACTTGATGCCTAGCTAGAATTATCACTCTGGCATCACATTTCACTTTGGCAAGGTCCAAATCATTGACTTGGAGGTTTATTTCTAATTTGTATGATGGATTAGAAAAATCATCACTGAGTATATTCTTGATTGCTAGCATCATTTGGGTCAAAATCAGGAATGCTTACACATGTGTTCAAATATTGCAACCAACTAGGTTAGCTCCTGAGGGTACAATGTAGAAGTCTTTTCGAAATCAGTTTCTAGTTGCATGTGAGACTCGCAGATTGAAACCTATTTTCTTTCTCTTGAATGAATCTATCATGTTTGTCAAAGAGGTCTTCTAAAGAGACTAGGCCTTTGGGAATTTTGTTCCCTTTCAATTTGATTACTCCCTCATCAATCAATCCCTTCAATTCCTTCTTTCTCTTCTTTGGGAAAACTACTTCTCAGTGTGGATTTTTCACCTCCTTCAAAGAACATGGATTATTGAAATTATCCCTTTGCTCTAAAAAGGCTAAATTTGGTTATCATAATTGAAGACTTGCCAATGATTTACATTGTCTGGTACACTAGGCCTGAATACCATTTCAATGGTAAACTTTGTCTTTACCAAAATAAGGATGAGGTGTCACTAGGGAAGGTGACACTGCAAGAGAATCATCCTGTAATTCATTCTGTTCCCTTGGAATAGCTTCAATGGAAAATGCATAGGAAAAGATTCAATGTAGTCCCACACTCTATTTTTGTAATGAAAGTCTTGGATTCTTCACCTGACAATATTATTGGTCGACCTGACTTTACTACAACCTTTGCATCACCTCTAGCATAATCAGTTTCTTGATTCCCATGTCCTCTGATTGTACTCATATCCTAAGAGTAGTGCTTCATACTCTGGAGTGTTATTTGTATTATCAAAATTGCACAACATGATTGTAGGCAAATGGGTACAACTCATTGGAAGGAGAGTACAATACTACACCAGCTTTTAAAAGCCCACACTGGAATGAATACCATCAAATTCATTATCTAAATTTGATCTTCCTCTTCCTCCATGAGAAGTGGAAAAGTTCTCCTGTTTTTTTGATGTGAGGAAGTAGTTTCCTAGCCCACAATCTTGAAAGAGAATGTTTGCTTTCGGATCATCAGAATTTTGTACTGTGAAGATTCATCTTTCTTACTGGTAGAAACTTCTTGGATCTGGAGTCCTTTTACTGGGATAGTTGCCAGGATGACCAATCCTTTTTTATCTATCCACCCAGGTCTCTTCAAAAATTCCTATTTATTCCTTCTAGCATACCAAAGGATGTTGGGATGTCTATTACCAGTATGGTTAGGAGCACCTTCTTGTCCTGGAAAATCAGCTAGTGTTAAATGTGCATCTTTGATTCTTCCTACCAATGGCACTTTTTTGGATTCCATTGAGTAGCAGGTGCCATTTACCCAGGTCAAGGTGAGGCCTAGAGTATTTGCTTTGGCTAGCATCACATTGTCTGAGGCTCCATAATCTATGATACAATTATTTAGCTGGAAGCCTTTAATGAGGAGTGACAGGTAGAAAGGTTCAACCCTGTTGGTTTTGGAGGCACTGAGGGCTATCATGTTTTGGGAAGGTGGTGTGGATGGTGTGGGTAGTAAGCCTTTAGAATTAGGACTCGAGGATACAAGGTTACCACCACTTTTAAAACTACATTAATGAACCTGTCAAACTGGGTAGGGTGTGTTTGTAGGTATTCTATTTCTGAGAGCTAGACTTTGGTTTTGCTTGCATGTTCCACAAAGTCAAATGGGGTTATGGTGAGTGAGGAAGAGGTTCCAGAAATGGAGGAAGATTTACATGGTAGAGGATTTGATACTTTGGGTGTTGAATTCTCCTTATCGGGTGTAGCAATTGGCTTGAAGGGGGTGAGGGTGTAGCTTTTGATTGAACCTTAGATGTTTTTGTAGGAACAACATTTAAAGGAGAATTGTTCTTAGAAAACTTTTGAGCTGGGAGAAGAATTTGATGACTTACTTGGCATAGTAGCATGATCCCTGACAACCAGTGAGTTTAGTTTTTCTTTGGCCGACTCCATAGAAGGTGGTAATGGTGATCCTCTGCTGATGATTTTATTTTGTGTGACCTTTGGAGGAGAATATTCTTTATTCTTCTTATCCTTTACTGCAACCATTGAGGATGAAGCACCTTTCCTAGATTGTGCACGAGTGAAAACAACACATGAGAAACTTGGAGCTTCTTCATCATCCTCATCTTCATCATCAACGTACTCAATTAGGCCATTCTGCATATCAAATTCCTCAACCTCAAGATATTTTTTCATAGTCTTTCCATATTTTCTTCTTCAGTTTCATCAATTTCTACTTCCTCCTCTGACTCTTTGGTGTCACAAATGGCATTGACTGGTGGTGCTTCAAGAGCAAGCCGACGAGGAGGTGGAGCAATCCTTGGCCTATTTGGAGGGTTTGGTTTCTTTGAAGCATTCCACATTGTGATTTGAGATAGCTACTTCTTCAAGGAAACCAAGTCATTTACCATTTTTTGGAACATAGGATCTATGGTGACAGAGTTTGAATTCTGACCCTTTTACTTTCCATTGGGGCCTTTCACCTTTCCAGAAAGGATTAGATCATCATTGATTTCTATTGCATAGTCCTTGGCTTCCCTCAATGTTCTTGGTTGGGCTCTTCTAAGGAAGAAACCTACTTCTGATGGAAAATCACTGATGAAAAACCTCTTCAAATTATTTTCAGGAGGCACCACATCTTCAGGGATCCTTCTTATCACTCTATGTGTATCTTGCTATGATGTCTCTCATTGATTAAGAGGTTTCTTTCATCATTTTTACTAATTAGACCAAGAGATCTTAACAATATTCTGTGGTCTTGAACCTGTGTTCGAATGCAGTACTAATATCTTCCCAATAGGTGGCAGACCTTAGGGGTATCATGTAGAACCATTCGACAACCTTTATCTTGAAGTGACTCCACAAAGATTCAGACTGACACATCTTCATCCTCAATACCCAACACACCACAAGAAGTGATAAATGTTACTACATGCTCTTCAGGGAGTTGAGAACCATCCCCTCTGAATTGTTGGGAAGTTTTTTCCTCGAGCCTCTCGGTAGCTCATGGAGTGGTTGAGAAAGAGCTAGTGGACCTGTGTTTCCTCCCCATATGGGTGTATACATTTATATCTCTCTTGTTTGTTGAGATATTTTGGATATGTATTATTGAAATTATCCCTTTTCTCTAAAAAGGCTAAAATTTGGTTATCATCATTAAAGACTTGCCAATGATTTGCATTGTCTGGTACACTAGGCCTGAATACCATTTCAATGGTCACTTTGTCTTTACCAAAATGAGGATGAGGTGTCACTAGGGAAGGTGACACTACAAGAGAATCAACCTTTTCATTATGTTCCCTTGGAATAGCTTCAATGGAAAATGCATCAAAAGATTTAATGCAGTCCCACACTCTGTTTCTGTAATGTTGAAGTCTTGGATTCTTCACCTGATATTATTGGTGGACTTACTTTACTACAACCTTTGCATCACCTCATAATCTCAATTTCTTGATTCCCATGTCCTCTACTGCACTCATGCCTAAGAGTAGTGCTTCATACTCTAAAGTGTTATTTGTATTATCAAATTACAGCTTGTAGGCAAATGCGTACAACTCATTAGAAGGAGAGTATAATACTACAACAGCTCTCGAGCCCACACTAGAATGAATATCATAAAATTCCATTATCTAAATTTGATCTTCCTCTTCCTCCATGAGAAGTGGCAAGTTCTCCTCTTTTTTTGATGTGAGGAAGTAGTTTCGTAGCCCACAATCTTGAAAGAGAATGTTTGCTTTCGGATCATCAGAATTTCGTACTATGAACTTCATCTTTCTTACTGGTAGCAACTACTTCATCTTTCTTACTGGTAGCAACTTCTTCATCTTTCCTTTTACTGGGATAGTTACAGATGACCAATCCATTTTTATTTCTCTACCCAGGTCTCTACAAAAAATCCTACTCAATATCATACCAAAGGATGCTGGGATGTCTGCTACAGTTATGATTGGGAACAACTTCTTGTCTGGAAAATCAGCTAGTGCTACCTGTGCATCTTTGATTCTTCCTACCAAAGGAACTTTTTTGGATTCCATTTAGTAGCAAGTTCCATTTACCTAGGTCAAGGTGAGGTGTAGAGCATTTGTAATTTTGGCTGGCATCACATTGTCTGATCATTCCTTTCATGGACTAAGAGATCTTGGAAATCTTCGTGGTCTTGAACTGTGTTCGAATGCACTTCTTATATCTTCCCAATAGGTGACAGACCTCGAGGGTAGCATGTAGAACCATTCATCAACCTTTTCTTGAAGTAGGACTCCACAAAGATTCAAGATTACCACCACAATCTTCATCCTCAATGACCCAACTCACCACTAAGAAGTGATAAATGTTTCTACGTGCTCTTCAAGGAGTCTGAGAACCATCCCTCTTAATTTTGATTGAAGTTTTTCCACAAAGCCTCAAATCGGTAGCTCATGGAGTGGTTGAGAAAGAGCTAGTGGACCTGTGTTTCCGTCCCCATATGGAGTGTATACATTTATATCCCTCTTGTTTGTTGAGATATTTTGGATACTATATGGGTTTTGACACTTTTTTTTGATCATGTTGATAGTCAATCTGGCTTGTGAAGGGGAGCTATTCTGGTGGGTCCCAGCTGTTATGATTGAACCTCAGATGTTTGAGTAGTTGTAGTTTGAAGAAACTCATACAGGATCTGAATTGTGTCACTCTACCCACTTCTGTAGTATGGGAGAAGTTGTGGTGTTAGATGAATGCTTCTTCGGGTATAGTAGCATGTTGCCTAACAACCATTGATTACCTTGGCTTTTCTTGGATTGCTGGCACTCCTATAGAAGCTGGTAGATCTTGTGATCCGACTTGTCAATGCCTTGGTTGTTCTTGGATCGTGGCACACTCTATTTGTAGCAGTTGATCAAATTATGTTATGGTGTTTGTTTTTCACTTTCAACATCACTCCATTGAGGATGAAGCACCTTGCATGGAGCTATGTGCACGAGTGAAAAAAGCCCAGGGTTAGTTATTTTTGAGGCTTCTTCATGATCGAGCATCTGGATCATCAGATCATAGTACAATTAGGCCTCTGCTTCATATCAACATTCCTACAAGTTTTTGGAGCCGAGCTTCTGAGGATAGTCTTGCAGCAGGATTTTTCCCTCTCTACTTTGTTATTACTCAGTTTTAGGTACCCTTGCGGTCCTCTGATTTTCCTGGTTGTTTTACAAATGGGTACCTCATTAAGCCTTGTTGCTTCAAGAGCAAGCCCACGAGGAGGTTTTTCAATACCTAAGCTATGCTTATAGGAGGGTGTTAGTGTAGGTTATTATTTATCCTTTTAGCATTGTGATTATCAGGATAGTTGATTACACTTGTTGGGTTAGCTTGTCATTAGGTGTACTATTTTGTGTTGAGTTAGCTTCTCAGATCTATTGTGACAGAGTTAGAATTACTGAGTCTTTTGGAATTAACATTAACTACCAGTATCACCTTATTCGAAAAGGATTTCTTCACCACTCGATTTCTAGGTAGTATATTACACTTCCCTCCTCCTAATGTGTACATGGTTGGGCTCTTATTGAATAATTCAACCTACGTTGTGATGGGAAAATCACCGTATGAAAAACAT
The DNA here is from genome assembly GCA_019776745.2 of Taxus chinensis. NCBI lineage: Eukaryota > Viridiplantae > Streptophyta > Pinopsida > Cupressales > Taxaceae > Taxus > Taxus chinensis. Next base: position 31,116,081 of record CM034152.1, read on the forward strand.
CTATCAAATTATGGTCAGGAGGCACCATATATGGTATTTTAGGCTGCTCGTGTTTTTCAAATATACCATGTCGTGTGCTATGAAGTCATCTGAGATTGCAGCTCAGAGGTTTCTTTCTTCATTTGTACCAATTAGACCAAAAGATCATGACAATCTTCTGTGCTCTTGTACCTGTGTTTGAATGCACTTATTATATCCTCCCAATAGGTGACGGACCTTGAGGGTAGCATGTAGAACCATTCGGCATATTTCTCTTGAAGTGATTCCACAATGATTTGGAGGGTAGCACGAATGAATCTGTCATGTTTGTCAAAGATGTCTTCTAAAGAGACTAGGCATTTTGGAATTTTGTTCCCTTTCAATTTGATTACTCCCTCATCATCAATCCCTTCAATTCCTTCTTTCTCTTCTTTGGGGACTTCTTCTCAGTGTGGATTTTCACCTCCTTTGAAGAAGAGATTATTGAAATTATCCCTTTTCTCTAAAAAGGCTAAAATTTGGTTATCATCATTGAAGACTTGCCAATGATTTGCATTGTCTGGTACAATAGGCCTCAATACCATTTCAATGGTCACTTTATCTTTACCAAAATGAGGATGAGGTGTCACTATGGAAGGTGACACTGTAAGAGAATGAACCTTTTCATTTTGTTCCCTTGGAATAGCTTCAATGGAAAATGCATCAAAAGATTTAATGCAGTCCCACACTCTGTTTCTGTAATGTTGGAGTCTTGGATTCTTCACCTGATATTGTTGGTGGACCTACTTTACTAAAACCTTTGCATCACCTCAGAATCTCAGTTTCTTGATTCCCATGTCCTCTACTGCACTCATCCCTAAGAGTAGTGCTTCATACTCTACAATGTTATTTGTATTATCAAATTACAGCTTGTAGGCAAATGGGTACAATTCATTAGAAGGAGAGTATAATACTACAACATATCTCGAGCGTGCAATAGAATGAATACCATAAAATTCCATTGTCTAAATTTGATCTTCCTCTTTCTCCATGAGAAGTGGAAAGTTCTCCTCTTTTTTTGATGTGAGGAAGTAGTTTCCTAGCCCACAATCTTGAAAGAGAATGTTTGCTTTCGGATCATCAGAATTTCTTACTGTGAACTTCATCTTTCTTACTGGTAGCAACTTATTCATCTTTCCTTTTACTGGGATACTTGAAGATACCAATCCATTTTTATTTCTCCACCTAGGTCTCTGAAGAAACTCCTACTCAATAGCATACCAAAGGATGCTAGGATGTCTACTACCAGTATGATTAGGAGCACCTTCTTGTCTAGAAAATCAGCTAGTGCTACCTGTGTATCTTTGATTCTTCCTACCAATGGAACTTGTTTGGATTCCATTGATTAGTAGGTACCATTTACCTGGGTCAAGGTGAGGCCTAGAACATTTGCAACTTTGGCTGGTATCACATTGTCTGAGGTTGTAGAATCTATGATATAATTATTTAGCTGGAAGCCTTTAATGAGGAGTGACAGGTAGAAAGGTTCAACCTTTTTGGTTTTAGAGGCACTAAGGGCTAACATGTTTTTTGGAGGTGGTGTGGATGGTGTGGGAAGTAAGCCTTTAAAATTAGAACTCAAGGATATAGGTTTACCACCACAAACTACATTAATGAACTTGTCAAATTGGGTAGGGTGTGTTTATAGGTATTCTATTTCTGAGAGTTGGACTTTGGTTTTGCTTGCATGTTCCACAAAGTCAAATGGGGTTATGGTGAGTGAGGAAGAGGTTCCATAAATGGAGGAAGATTTACATGGTAGTGGATTTTTTACTTTGGGTGTTGAATTCTCCTTTTCGGGTGTAGCAATTGGCTTGGAAGGGGGTGAGGGTGTAGCTTTCGATTGAACCTTAGATGTTTTTGCAGGAACAACATTTAAAGGAGAATTATTCTTAGAAAATTTTGAGCTGGGAGAAGAATTAGAGGACTTACTTGGCATAGTAGCATGATCCCTGACAACCAGTGAGTCCTGTTTTTCTTTGGATGACTCCATAGAAGTTGGTAATGGTGATCCTCTGCGGATGATTTTATTTTGTGTGACCTCTAGAGGATAATCTTATTTATTCTTCTTATCCCTTACCACAACCATTGAGGATGAAGCACCTTTCCTGGATTGTGCACGAGTGAAAAAAACACATGAGAAACTTGGGGCTTCTTCATCATCCTCATCTTCATGATCAACGTACTCAATTAGGCCATTGTACATATCAACTTCCTCATCCTCAAGATAGTTTTCATAGTCTTCCATATTTTGCTCTTCAGTTTCATCAATTTTTTCTTCTTCCTCCGGCTCTGTGGTGTCACAGATGGCATTGACTAGTGGTGCTTGAAGAGCAAGCCGATGAGGAGGTGGAGCAATCCCTGGCCTATCTAGAGGGTTTTGTTTCTTTGAAGCATTCCACATTGTGATTTGAGATAGCTGCTTCTTTAAGGCAACCAAGTCATTTTCCATTTTTTGGAACATCGGATTTGTGGTGATAGAGTTTGAATTATGACCCTTTTGCTTTCCATTGGGTCCTCTCACCTATTCGAAAAAGATTAGATCATCATCAGTTTCTATTGCATAGTCCTGGGCTCTTGTCAATGTTCTTGGTTGGGATCTTCTGAGGAAGAGACCTAGTTCTGATGGCAAATCACTGATGAAAATCCTCTTCTAATTATTTTTAGGAGGCACCACATCTTCAGGGATCCTTCTTATCACTCTATCATGTCTTGCTACAATTCCCTCATTGACTCGGAGGTTTCTTTCTTCATATATACCAATTGGACCAAAAGATCCTGATAATCTTCTGTGATCTTGAACCTATGTTTGAATGCACTTCTTATATCCTCCCAACAGGTGACAGACCTCAAGGGTAGCATGTAGCACCATTCAACATATTTCTCTTGAAGTGACTCCACAAAGATTCGGAGGGTAGCATGAATGAATCTGTCATGTTTGTCAAAGAGGTCTTCTAAAGAGACTAGGCCTTTTGGAATTTTGTTCCCTTTCAATTTGATTACTCCCTCATCATCAATCCCTTCAATTCCTTCTTTCATCTTCTTTGGGGACTTCTTCTCAGTGTGTATTTTCACATCCTTTGAAGAAGAGATTATTGAAATTATCCCTTTTCTCTAAAAAGGCTAAAATTTGGTTATCATCATTGAAGACTTGCCAATGATTTGCATTCATCTGAGTACACTAGGCCTGAATACCATTTCAATGGTCCCTTTGTCTTTACCAAAATGAGGATGAGGTGTCACTACGGAAGGTGACACTGCAAGAGAATCAACCTTTTCATTCTGTTCCCTTGGAATAGCTTCAATGGAAAATGCATGAAAAGATTCAATGCAGTCCCACACTCTATTTCTGTAATGCTGGAGTCTTGGATTCTTCACCTGATATTATTGGTGGACCTACTTTACTACAACCTTTGCATCACCTCAGAATCTCAATTTCTTGATTCCCATGTCCTCTACTACACTCATGCCTAAGAGTAGTGCTTCATACTCTAAAGTGTTATTTGTATTATCAAATTACGCAGCTTGTAGGCAAATGGGTGCAACTCATTAGAAGGAGAGTATAATACTACAACATCTCTTGAGCCCACACTAGAATGACTGCCATAAAATTCCATTATCTAAATTTGATCTTCCGCTTCCTCCATGAGAAGTGGCAAGTTCTCCTCTTTTTTTGAGGTGAGGAAGTAGTTTCGTAGCCCACAATCTTGAAAGAGAATGTTTGCTTTCGGATCATCAGAATTTCGTACTATGAACTTCATCTTTCTTACTGGTAGCAACTTCTTCATCTTTCCTTTTACTAGGATAGTTGTAGATGACCAGATCCATTTTTATTTCTCCACCTAGGTCTCTAAAGAAACTCCTACTCAATAGCTTACTAAAGGATGCTGGGATGTCTGCTACCAGTATGATTAGGAGCACCTTCTTGTCTGGAAAATCAGCTAGTGCTACCCGTGCATCTTTGATTCTTCCTACCAAAGGCACTTTTTTGGATTCCATTTAGTAGAAGGATCCATTTACCTAGGTCAAGGTGAGGCCTAGATCATTTGTAACTTTGGCTGGCATCACATTGTTTGAGGCTGTAGAATCTATTTTACAATTATTTAGTTGGAAGCCTTTAATGAGGAGTGACAGGTAGAAAGGTTACACCTTGTTAGTTTTAGAGGCACTGAGGGCTAGCATGTTTTGGGAAGGTGGTGTGGATGGTGTGGGAAGTAAGCCTTTAGAATTAGGACTCAAGGATACAAGGTTACCACCACAAACTACATTAATGAACCTGTCAAGCTGGGGTAGGGTGTGTTTGTAGGTATTCTATTTCTGAGAGTTGTACTTTCGGTTTTGCTTACATGTTCCACAAAGTCAAATGGGGTTATGGTGAGCGAGGAAGAGGTTCCGTAAATGGAGGAATATTTACATGGTAGAGGATTTGATACTTTGGCATGTTGAATTCTCCTTATCGGGTGTAGCAATTGGCTTGGAAGGGGGTGAGGGTGTAGCTTTTGATTGAACCTTAGATTTTTTTGTAGGAACAACATTTAAAGGAGAATTGTTCTTAGAAAATTTTGAGCTGGGAGAAGAATTAGATGACTTACTTGGCATAGTAGCATGATCCCTGACAACCAGTGAGTCTCTTTTTTCTTTGGCCAACTCCATAGAAGCTGGTAATGGTGATCCTCTGCCAATGATTTTATTTTGTGTGACCTTTAGAGGAGAATCTTATTTATTCTTCTTATCCCTTACCACAACTATTGAGGATGAAGCACCTTTCCTGGATTGTGCACGAGTGAAAAAAACACATGAGAAACTTGGGGGCTTCTTCATCATCCTCATCTTCATCATCAACATACTCAATTAGGCCATTGTGCATATCAACTTCCTCATCCTCAAGATAGTTTTCATAGTCTTCCATATTTTCCTCTTCAATTTCATCAATTTCTACTTCTTCCTCTGACTCTGTGGTGTTACAAATGGCATTGACTGGTGGTGCTTCAAGAGCAAGCCGACGAGGAGGTAGAGCAATCCCTAACCCATTTAGAGGGTTTTGTTTCTTTGAAGCATTCCGTACTGTGATTTGAGATAGTTGCTTCTTTAAGGCAACTAAGTGATTTTCCATTTTTTGGAACATCTTATCTGTGGTGACAGAGTTTGAATTCTGACCCTTTTACTTTCCATTGGGTTCTCTCACCTTTCCGAAAAGGATTAGATCATCATCGGTTTCTATTGCATATTCCTGGGCTTCCACTAATGTTCTTGGTTGGGCTCTTATGAGGAAGAAACCTACTTATTGATGGCAAATCACTGATGAAAAACCTCTTCAAATTATTTTCAAGAGGCACCACATCTTCAAGGATGCTTATTATCACTCTACCATATCTTTCTATGAAGTCCCTCATTGACTTAGAGGTTTCTTTCTTCATTTGTACCAATTAGACCAAGAGATCATAGACATATTCTTATGTGCTCTTGAACCTGTGTTTTAATGCACTTCTTATATCCTCCCAAAAGGTGACGGACCTTGAGGGTAGCATGTAGAACCATTCGGCATAGCTTTCTCTTGAAGTGACTCCACAAAGATTTTCAGGGTAACATGACATGAATCTGTCATCCTCAACACTCAAAGAGGTCTTCTAAAGAGTAGGGGATTTTGTTCCCTTTCAATTTGATTACTCCCTCATCATCAATCCCTTCAATTATTTCTTTCTCTTCTTTGGGGACTTCTTCTCAGTGTGGATTTTCACCTCCTTTGAAGAAAAGATTATTGAAATTATCCCTTTTCTCTAAAAAGGAAAAAAATTGGTTATCATCATTGAAGACTTGCCAATGATTTGCATTTTCTGAGTACACTAGGCCTGAATACCATTTCAATGGTCACTTTATCTTTACCAAAATGAGGATGAGGTGTCACTATAAGAGAATCAACCTTTTCATTTTGTTCCCTTGGAAAATGCATCAAAAGATTTAATGCAGTCCCACACTCTGTTTCTATAATGTTGGAGTCTTGGATTCTTCACCTGATATTGTTGGTGGACCTACTTTACTAAAACCTTTGCATCACCTCAGAATCTTAGTTTCTTGATTCCCATGTCCTCTTCCGCACTCATGCCTAAGAGTAGTGCTTCATACTCTACATTGTTATTTGTATTATCAAATTACAACTTGTAGGCAAATGGGTACAACTCATTCAGAAGGAGAGTATAATACTACAACATATCTGAGCATGCACTAGAATGAATACCATCAAATTGCATTGTGTAAATTTGATCTTCCTCTTCCTCCATGAGAAGTGGAAAGTTCTCCTCTTTTTTTGATGTGAGGAAGTAGTTTCCTAGCCCAAAATCTTGAAAGAGAATGTATTCTTTTGGATCATCAGAATTTCGTACTATGAACTTCATCTTTCTTACTGGTAGCAAACTTCTTCATCTTTCCTTTTATTGGGATACTTGAAGATACCAATCCATTTTTATTTCTCCACCTCAGGTCTCTGAAGAAACTCCTACTCAACTAGCATACCAAAGGATGCTTGGATGTCTACTACCAGTATGATTAGGAGCACCTTCTTGTCTAGAAAATCAGCTAGTGCTACCTGTGTATCTTTGATTCTTCCTATTTTAATGGAACTTTTTTGGATTCCATTGATTAGTAGGTACCATTTACCTGGGTCAAGGTGAGGCCTAGAACATTTGCAGCTTTGGCTGGCATCACATTGTCTGAGGCTGTAGAATCTATGATATAATTATTTAGCTGAAAGCCTTTAATGAGGAGTGACAGGTAGAAAGGTTCAACCTTGTTGGTTTTGGAGGCACTAAGGGCTAGCATGTTTAGGGGAGGTGGTGTGGATGGTGTGGGAAGTAAGACCTTTAGAATTAGGACTCAAGGATACATGTTTACCACCACAAACTACATTAATGAACTTGTCAAACTGGGTAGGGTGTGTTTGTAGGTATTCTATTTCTGAGAGCTGGACTTTGGTTTTGCTTGCATGTTCCACAAAGTCAAATGGGGTTATGGTGAGTAGAGGAAGAGGTTCCATAAATGGATGAAGATTTACATGGTAGTGGATTTGCTACTTTGGGTGTTGAATTCTCCTTTTTGGGTGTAGTAATTGGCTTGGAAGGGGGTGAGGGTGTAGCTTTTGATTGAACCTTAGATGTTTTTACAGGAACAACATTTAAAGGAGAATTGTTCTTAGAAAATTTTGAGTTGGGAGAAGAATTAGAGGACTTACTTGGCATAGTAGCATGATCCCTGACAACCAGTGAGTCCTGTTTTTGAGTCCTGTTTTTCTTTGGATGACTCCATAGAAGGTTGGTAATGGTGATCCTCTGCTTGGATGATTTTATTTTGTGTGACCTCTAGAGGAGAATATTATTTATTCTTCTTATCCTTTACCACAACCGTTGAGGATGAATCACCTTTCCTGGATTGTGCGTGAGTGAAAAAAATACATGAGAAACTTGAGGATTCTTCATCATCCTCATCTTCATGATCAACGTACTCAATTAGGCCATTGTACATATCAACTTCCTCATCCTATAGATAGTTTTCATAGTCTTCCATATTTTCCTCTTCAGTTTCATCAATTTTTTTTCTTCCTCCGGCTATGTGGTGTCATAGATGGCATTGACTAGTGGTACTTGAAGAGCAAGCCGATGAGGAGGTGGAGCAATCCCTGGCCTATCTAGAGGGTTTCGTTTCTTTGAAGCATTCCGCATTGTGATTTGAGATAGCTGCTTCTTTAAAGCAACCAAGTCATTTTCCATTTTTTGGAACATCGGATCTGTGGTGACAAAGTTTGAATTATGAACCTTTTGCTTTGATCATTGGGTCCTACTCACCTGTTCAAAAAAGATTAGATCATCAGCCAGTTTCTATTGCATAGTCCTGGGCTCCTTGTCAATGATTCTTGGTTGGGATTCTTCTACTAGGAAGAGACCTAGTTCTGATGGCATAAGTTCACGTTGATGAAAAACCTCTTCAAATTATTTTCAGGAGGCACCACATCTTCAGGGATCCTTCTTATCACTCTATCATATATTGCTATGAAGTCCCTCATTGACTCGGAGGTTTCTTTCTTCATTTATACCAATTGGACCAAAAGATCCTGATAATCTTCTGTTCTCTTGAACCTGTGTTTGAATGCACTTCTTATATCCTCCCAACAGGTGACAGAACTCAAGGGTAGGATGTAGAACCATTCAACATATTTCTCTTGAAGTGACTCCACAAAGATTCGGACTGACACATATTCATCCTCAACACCCAACACACTGCAAGCATTAATAAATGCTACTACATGCTCTTCAGGGAGTTGAGAACCATCCCCTTTGAATTTTGGGAAGTTTTTTCTTGAGCCTCTTGGTAGCTCATGGAGTAGTTGAGCAAGATCTAATGGACCGATGTTTCCTCCCCATATGGTACATTATATCTATGGGCCTTTTGATATACGTTCAGTGGCTCATGATTCATGATCCCCCTTCTATTTCTGAGCATTTGACTATCTTCCAACCTTGCTAAGGCTGTGAGTTTTTCTGTGGACTGCTCTTTTGTTTTGACTCAGGCTTGAAGTCTCTTGATTTCTTTGAGTTGAGCTCATTATTTCTTCATCGGCTCTACCTTCTCATTCTCTAGCTTCATCTTTAGGGTCTCCATGTCAGTGATATCTCAAAGGTTCTCGTTGTTGCCTATGTTAAATTCACTGATCCAAAGGATTGGCAACCTCAGGTTCCCAATGTGACCGGTTGCTTGAGAAGGAAGCCTTGGATTTCGAATGTAGCTCTTATCTCCTTTGAAGTTGATCAAAAATGTTTGGAGTTTGTCCCCCTTGTCTCTGTTGTCGGGTGAATCTTCTATCCACCATATCTTGAAAATGGATGCTCTTCTTTGTGACTAGTGCAGTGTCTATTTGTCTTTGACCTCTCCAATTGAGTCAGCACATTCTTCTTCACAGTGCGCAGACACTTATCGTAGCAATGAAGTTAGTGATTGGCACTTTGTCTATTATGCCATGATAGCTTCCCTCAAATCTAAAGCAACATCTTCTTGGATGTGGAAGAGAAATTCGGGTATTTCAACTTGAGGGTGTCCTAGAATAGCCATGATTTGAGTCCATGTGGTTCATATAGGCCATTCAAATGTCTATGAATTTTTTCTCTTTTTTGAATTTTGAATTTTGAATATTCTGACCTTGAGGGTCGCATTCAGGTGTAGATGCTACTATTTATCTACCCCATGGTGGGTGCCAAAAACACTTGTTGGCGAGGAAAATTTTTCAGGTGGAAAATTTGTGTTGAATTCCTTGCCAATGCTTTGGGAATCTAAGTCCCTCTACTTAACCGGTGCAGCTTTTCGTGTATGCATGTGCGTGAGAAAGTGTGGATTTCTGTGGTGGCCTTTCAGCCAAGGATCTAATAGGGGCACTCCACTGACCCTGCTATGAAAATGCTTGCAGTTATCTGTAAAGGGGGGAATTTTCTATGAAGGTGGGAAAGGGAGTGAGAAAATAGGTAGGAGAACTAATGTTGCAGGTAGAAAATTAGATTCCAACATGCACTAGTTAGAAACTTCAACACATGCATTTATGAGAAGAAACAACCCTGCAAATGGAAACAAGACGAGATAAGATTGCGAACTCAATGTTTCTAAAATATCCTCATCAAAGAGGCTACCAAAATCCTTCTTCTTGTATTGATGCTTAAACAAAAGTTGTACATAATGTGGGAATGGAAGAAATTTGAGAAAGGAGGAAAGGAGAAGAAAATGGCTATCTCCTTTGCTTTCTCAAAGTACAATAAACTCTTGAGTTTACAAGATCAATCACCTCCCCCATACAATGGCATGAAGAAGCCATTAAACATCTTGCAAGAAATGGTTATAACTTCTTCTTTGTTAGCAAGAAATGGTTTACAATCTTTTTAGTCTTTTGCATCCATTCAGATTCTTGATTCACGAAGAAAGAGCCAATGGTAGAAAAACCTAAACTTTTCATAATGCAGTATGGGCCGTTACACTCATTTTTTAACATTGAATTTGAACCATTCATGTTTGCCTTTGAAACTTTAAACCAGAGTTACCGTCCACGTGGGAGAAATTTACTAGAGTGGGCGCGGAGGATGCCTTTTGCATTTGAGTTGAGCTTTATGGACATTCTGGCATTTTTTACATTTTTGGTCTAGCCACTTCCTGCTTTTGATATACATCAGTGACACATGGCTTCAGTTCTGATTGATGTACAGAATAATCGTCGGGCCACTTTTATGAATTTTAACCTCTTTTTACAATGTGACGGGCTCAAAAGGCCTCAAATTCTCCGCCGGCCCTCCTATCCTCACTTTGACCTTCAATGCAGGCTAAACTATTTGACTAGTTTTTCCCTTATGTTTGTTGCCGGGGTATCTGTGGGTCATCTTTAAATTTTATGCACCTTCTTTTGCAAAAAGGCTCAAAATCTCAAAGCCTCTCCAATCGACTAGTGCTTTCCTTCGCTTTGACTCTTTTGATGCAGGCTCAACATTTGTATTTTTTCTCATTAGCCATGATCAGGGCTATGGGTCACTTTATGACTTTTAGCATCTTTTTACAAAAAGGCTCAAATTCTCAAATTTGGGTTTCTCTACTCATGGCCCACTTTCCCCACTTTGAATTTGAATGCATGTGGCTCAACATTTTCCAAATTTTTTTCCTTTAAGCATGATTGGGGTTGCGGGTCACTTTATGAATTTTAGCCCTTTTTACAACAATGCATCAAAACATAAAAAGGATCCACCTTTTTGTATCCATGGATAATGGGGCCAAAATTTGATGGGGAAGAAAATGCCCGTCATTCAACTGTGAAAAAATGCAAAGAAGAAGAAAACTCCACCATTTCACACCCGATTGTTAAATTTATTTTGTGAACCAAGGAATTGAAAAGAATACAAGGTTCGATGATCCATGGCCATAGAAATATTGATAATTTCATTCAAATAAGAACAACAATATAATTTTCATGCGTTTAGATAGGAAAACAAAAAATTTATCAAAACATGCAGACTGGAGAGTTTAAACATCTTCAAAGCATGAATTTCTCTATCTTTTCAGACTTCTAACTTTACTTGAACAATTTTGGAGGGTGTGAGCTAATTTTTTTTGAATTTGGCTTAAAAAATGAGGGGGGGGGATTTTGAGGGTGAAAAAAGCTAGCTCTAGCTTGGGGACATGACATGGACTGAGCATAGTGAATACATGACATGGGAATCCAGAATCTCAATCTCTAGACCTTGTAATTCGTTGACTAGTGACTTATCGATTGGGATTTGTAGATTCATGTACAAATTTGAGAAAGAAAGATCAAAAGAAGGAAACACACAAGCACACAATGAGAAGGAAACACACGACACGTAATAGAAGGGACAAAAAACCACACAATGGAAAGGGAAACACACCTATTGTACAAGGTGAGGGAACAACCCGCTTTCACTAATGATACAATTTCAAGTATTTCCCACTCTAAGGCAATTCCAATGGCGTTCCATCCAAATATGAGAAAAGAAAATCATTCTTGTAGCAAGCTTCACAAATCTGGAATGAGCCAAGCCATAATGAATCGAACTTTCCATGGCTACGTTTTGGTTCTCTTCTCTTGTCCCATAGCAGGATGAAGTCTCCAACTTTGAATTCTCTTACCTTGGCCTTCTTATAAAAAAATTATTTACTTTCAATTGGTGCTCCTTAATCTGATCCACCACTTGGAGTCTATTTTATTCCAGCTTCTCAAGAAAGATGATCCTCTTGTTAATGGAATCCTTGTACTGACCATCTTCTATTACCTGTAGCAGCTTGAGAGCTGGCATCTCGATCGTGAGAGGAATTTCTACTTCAAATCCATACATTAGTTAGAATGGTGACATACCTATTGCCTTATTGGGAGTGATCCTATCCACCCACAATGCGTCGTACAACCTTTTGTGCCAATTCCTTTGATTCACGTTTACAAGCTTACAGAAAATGGTCACAATGTTCTTATTGCTTGATTCGGATTATCTATTTCCTTGTGGACAATATTCAGAAGAATGAGATAGGGAGATTCTGTAGCTATAGAAAAACTCAGTCAGCTCTCTTGAAGAGAAATAAGTAGCATTATCTGCTACAATCTTCTATGGAACTCCGAAACAGACTATGTTATTCTCCTTGATGAAGTTGCATACTGTTTCGGTGTTGGCTTGTTTGGCTAGAATAGATTCCACCCATTTGGTGAAGTAGTCTATTAATGTGAGTACATACGTGTGCCCCACACTTGAGTGAGGGTTCAAAACACCAATGAAGTCCATCACCCACTGTTGAAATGGTTCTTCAATAACCACAGGTCTGAGTGGTAATGCAGAGAGTTGTGGTCTTCCAACAAACTGTTGGCATGCTTTGCATTTAGAAACCCAATATTGAGTGTCTACAAATATAGTGGGCCAATAATACCTTCCTTGGAGGATCTTGTGTGCAGTGACCATTGCTGATAAATGTCCACCACATGCTTGGTCATGGTATTCTTTAAGCAACTTTTCTTGTTGCTCTTTATCTACGCACATGAGGAAACAACCATCCAGGCCTCTTTTGTAAAGTGCATGATTCCAGATTAAAAATTTAGCTGCATTCAAATTGAGTTTTCTCCTTTTCTTGTCATCAAGATGGGGAGGGCATTCTCCATAATTCAGGTAGTAGGAAATATCAACATACCACTCATTAGTAGTGGTGACAAAGAGAACCGGTGGGTTGTCTTCTGAACAAGTTGAGCAAGCACAATTTTCTTCGCCATGTTGAACTTTGTGTGTTTCATCTTTAGCAATCAACTTGCACAAGCCATTTCCCCTTACCAAATTGGAGGGTCGAATCTCCAAGTCATATTCTTGAGTCTTTGTAATCCAATTTCCTCTTTTAGCTCCAGGATCCTACTATGTCAAGATGGACTTGATTGCAATGCCGGGGACCATCACCACTGTATGGGAATTGAGGATGTAAAACCTAAAGATTTTTATAGCCTTGACCACTGCATAGGCATGATTCTCTAGTTGGCTGTATTTTAGCTCATGCTTTTTCAAAGGATAACTCATGAAAGCAATACGTGCTTCCATGTCTTCATCATTTTTTTGAATGAGAATGACAGAGAGTGTATGTTCTAATGCATAACAATACATGATGAATTGTTTGTTAAAATCTAGAGATACAAGATTCAGAGCCTTGGCAATGGATTTATTGATCTCTTTGAATGCTACCTTCCCTTCATTGTTCCATTTGAAGTTTTCTTGTGGTTTCATCATGGAAGTTATGTGCTTCGTCAACTCAGTAAACTCAATCACAAAACGATGAAGAAAGTTCACCTTTCTGAAGAATGAATGAACTCCTTTCTGTCTTGTGGGAAGGGTTAATGCTTGAATGGATCTAATCCTCTCAGGATCAATGCATGCTCCATGTTTTTTCATAATGTGCCCCAATAAATTTCCTTCTGTGACTCCAAAAATATACTTTTTTGGATTTAGTGATATGCCATGTTTCCTACACCTTGCAAGTACTTGTTCCAAGTGATAGATATGATCTCCCATCTTATTTGAAAATACTGTGAGATCATCAAAATATATGACAATGTAATGCTTCAGATCTTTGAAGGCCAAATCCATCGCCCTTTGGAATGTAGCTCCTGCATTGATTAGGCCAAAAGTCATTCTGCTGTTGGAAAAAGTGCCCCAAGGTGTTGTAAAGGCTGTCTTGGTGCGGTCCTCCTCGTCCACTTTGATTTGATTATATCTTGAGAATCCATAAAGTAATGAAAGAATTTCAGATACAATGATTACTTGTAGGATATGGTCCACGATAGGAAGAGGATAATTGTCGTTTAGTGATGCCTAGTTCAGGTTGCAAAAATCTACACATATCCTTATTTCACCATTCTTCTTCCACACTGGCACAATTTTAGCCACCCAAGTTGAATGGTCGATGGGAAAGATGATCCTTACATTAAGCATCTTCATTACCTCCTCCTTGATAGTATTAACAATCTTTCAGTTGTATGGCATTTGTTTCTGCCTGAAGAGCTTAACACCCTGCTTCAAAGGAATTAAGTGATGCATTTCCTTTGCCTGGAAGGATTTGAGTTCATCATAAGAGTAGGCCAAGACATCTGAATATTTCTTGAGTAATGTAACAAACCTTCTTTTTTCTTCAGGTGATCAACATTTTCCAATATTGACATCCTTGGATCCTCCAGGGTACCAATGTTTTCTTTATCAAAATCAGTTGGGCACCAAGAAGATTGCTTTTTTTTCTCTTGAATGAATCTGTCATGTTTGTCAAAGAGGTCTTCTAAAGAGACTAGGCCTTTGGGAATTTTGTTCCCTTTCAATTTTATTACTCCCTCATCATTAATCCCTTTAATTCCTTCTTTCTCTTCTTTGGGGACTGCTTCTCGGTGTGGATTTTCACCTCCTTCGAAGAAGAGATTATTGAAATTATCCCTTTGCTCTAAAAAGGCTATAATTTGGTTATCATCATTGAATAGTTTCCAATGATTTACATTGTCTACAATGAGGGGTTTTGATAGGACTTGGGTTACATAGAGAGAAATACATAGAGTCAGACGTGTATGTTCTCAGGCTACGGGAGGAGCACTTGCATAAGAGGCAGTGGAGGGTTCTAAGGATGAGGGTGATGATGATTTATCTACCGCTATTGTACTGGTGACATCTGCAAAGGCCCTAGTGGAGGGAGAGAGAGCTGGATGACCTTCTAGGAGTTTGGGATACATTGATTGCTAAGAGAGACAATTTGATTACTAAGTGTGATGGACTCGGATTAGAGTTAGCCCATGCCATTACAGATAGATAATAGTATAAGGGACAAAGAGATGGGATGAGGAATGCCTTAGGGGTTACCAGACCTTTTTTTACCTGTGCGAAGTTAGCAAAGATGGCCCAGGTCAGTAGACAAAGAGCTCAAGATAGCGGACAAAGACCAGGGGCTAGTGAATCGATGCCACAAGCTAGTGGACAGAGGCCACCTGCAGGGTTTGGGATGGTTTCTAGGGCTCATTATGAGGTATTATGGGTAGAGTGTGATTATTACGTCGATATGATCACACATGGTTATGTTGACGCGACTTTGTATGTTGATCACTTGGCCACTAAGGTGGTAGGCTCTAGTACTAGTGTAGCGAGTGTGGGTCACCCACCTTGGAGATTAGAGTGAGTAGGTGATAATGAGGGAGGAGATATTGGTGGTTTTTGTGGTGTGGGAGTAGTTTGAGGAAGAGATTCTTAGGGAGGAGATGTTAGTACAATCCCTCCTAGCCAGTCCCTAGGAGGTTACCAATTTACTGGCTGATGATATGTTTGGTATATTAGATATACGGCTCATTGAAGCCCTTTTTTGTATGACATTGATATGATGTATTTTGATGTATGACTCTTAGAATCCCATTTTGATATGATGATGATCATGACGTATATGGAGTTGATTTATATGATGATGATGATGATGAGGTTTATGACTTATATTGTTTGAATTTCATGTGTATGTTTTAAATTTTAAAATATATATTAGTGTTTGATGGATTTTGGTGGATGCATTAGTTGTGATATTATGGCTTATGAATATGTTTGGTAAAATGTTGAATTGTTAAATTAAATGATTTTAAAATGTGATCTGAAATGAACCAAGTAAAATGAAATAATTTCCCCATGATGGATTTCACACATACACGATGGGTTTTGAAATCTTGAATATATTTTCACTAGCAGCCTTAATAAAAGTTAAATGAGATTATCAATGGATAGTTACAAAAATCTTAATAAAACATGGGATTAATTGGATGTTTATTTTTAGGACATGAAATGGGTTTGAAAATGTGTAGGTTGGGATAGGAATAAAGCTCTCCTTTTCCATTGACTCATAGAGAAATGCCCCAAATTTTCATATTTGATTTTAAAGAAAACTTATCAATGCGGGAATTTTTCTATGAGGGGAAAACTGATCAATGTGGGAAGATTCCTAGATTCTTTTGATATTTATGTATTGATTTTAAAGGCTTATAAATGCGGGAATACTTTTTTATGAGTAGCCATCCTTCGAGGGTATGGTCTATATTTTTGACTGGTAGCTATCCTTCAAGGGATTAGTCTACTTTTTACTTTTGAATTTTATAGGTAGTCATCCTTCAAGGGACCGGTCTATGATTGTGATGGATAACTATCCTTCAAGAGATCATTCTATTGTTTATTTTTGACTTTTGAGAAATGTATCAAAATGATTTCAATATATATATTTTAGCTAAGGGAAAATACCTAATAAATCATTTGAAGGAGGGGAGAAAATATATATGATCTAAACATTCGTGCCCCATATACCTTTTACATGATAGGTGAGTGTAATGATTAAAGGGGTTCCCACAAGAAAGGAACTTGTCCAAAGTGAAAGATGCGATGAACAGAGCCATGGTGTTAACATTTAAGGTATATCTAAGATAATGAAGGATAACCACATGCTTTCAAATCATTACGCTGATAAGATAAATGATATGACAGAGTGATAAGATTTTAAATATAACTACTGTCATGAAAATCTATCATTTAAAAGTAAAATGGTCACAAGTGCAAGGCATTCAGTGGTTCTATTTTAGGTTCACCATCAAGGGAAGTAAGATGATACACTCCTGACCCATATTTGTGAGTGATGACGTATGGACCAATAAATTAAGGGAAAACTTTCCAAATTTATTTCATTCTAACTGAATGAAAATTTGATTTTATTTAAGCACAAGATCACTAATTTTAAATTCACATTCTTTGATATGTTTGTTACATGCTCATTTAATACGTTCTTGATAAAATTGATGATGTTCAAGGGCCATTAGATGTTTTTCATCTAACAGTTCAAGTTGTGCTAAACGATCTTGTCGATATTCTTCGTCAGGGATGAAGTCATTAAGTGATACATGAAGTGATGGGATTTGAACTTAAAGAGGTAAGATAACTTTAGATCTGTAGATGAGTGAATAAGGTGTAGATCCCATATGAGTACAAATGCTAGTTTGATAGTCCCAAAGAGAAAATGGGATTTGGAGATGCAATTTCTTCCTGCATCATTTACTATTTTCATGAGGATTTTATTAAGTGTTTTATCTAAGGCCTTAGCATGTCCATTTTCTTGGGGATAATATGGTGATAAAAATATGAGTTTGATGTTGGAGGTATCACAAAGATTTTTAACTTCTTTATTTTAAAAATATTTTCCATTATTTGTGATAAGTTTATATGGGATGCCGAAATGACATATAATGTATTGGTATACGAAATTAATAATAGGTCCTAACTTAGTGGATATTAAAGGGATAAATTCAACCCATATAGTGAAGTAATTAGTAGCTATGATAATAGAGTGATGTTGTTGAGATGATTTAGGGTTAATAGCACCAATGAGGTCTAACCCACACTAAGAGAAAGGCCATAGGTCCTGAGTGGGTTGTAATGTTTGACTGGGGACATGAATGAGATCTGAGTGAAGTTTAAATTTAACAAATTTGTTGACGTATTCAATACAATCATTGGTAATACTAGGCTAGTAGTAACTTAACCATATGACATGTTTGGTGATGAAATTTCCACTAAAATATCCTCCACAAACTCCATTTTGGACTTGTTTAATTTCTTTAGATGACTCATGTGATTTAAGGCACCTTAATAAGATACCATCAAAACTACGTTTGTAAAGGATACCGCCGATGATGAAAAAGTGAGTGGCATGTTGAAGAAATGATTATTTAGCATTACATGATAAGTTGGTTGGAATTTTTGATTAGGAAAGATAGTCATAAATCTGAGTATACCATAAATTAGTTGGGTTATCATCAAAGATGTTAATAGGAGGAAGTTCATTTTGATGTGAATGGTGATCCAATGATTAAAAAATGAAAAATACTTTAGTGTTGTCTTCTGACTCTTTCGTTTCTAATGGGATGAGGGCTCCTAAAGAGGCCATTGTATCTGCAAACTTATTAGAGGACCGTGGAATGATTTTGAGAGTGTAGTGATCAAAAGCACCAAGGAGAAAGTCAATGTTGGCTTTATATTTTTTTAAGATTTCATTTTTACACTAATATTCTACTTTGACTTGACTGATAACAAGTTGTGAATCTCCATAGATGTCTAAGATGTGAACACCCAGGAGAATAGTGGTCATGAGACCCATGATTAAAGCCTCATATTCTGCCATATTATTAGTGCATTTGAAGTTAAGTTTGAATGATAATGGAATAGGAATTCCCTAAGGAGGTATGATAACAACACTAGCTCCTCCCCCTTCCTAGCATTTTGAACCATCAAAGAAGAGAGTCATTTTGACAAGGATGAATTCATATTCATCAACATTACTAATGGATTTGTCTCAGAAGCATTCATGATGAAGTTGATTTTTAGGCAAGGGAGCATCAACGAGATGGTCTACAATGGCCTATCCCTTAATATATTTTTGAGATATGAATTCGAGGTCAAACTTAGTCATAAACATAAAATATCAGGTGATACGATTGCTATGATATGGTTTAGAGTGTATAGTTTTTAGGGTATTGAAGCTAGTGACAACATACATTTTGTGATTAAGAATATAATGATGCAACTTGGAATTGGCGAAGTATAAGCACAACATAGATTTTCAAATTCAATGTAATGGGTTTCATATTCATGGAGTGTGTGGCTGATATAATGTACAACTTGTTCACGAACCTAATTATCATGGTGAGCAAGCATGGCTCTAAGGGCATGCTCTGAAGAAAAAATATATAAATAAAATGGATTCCCTTCACAAGGTGGTGTAAGAACAGGTGGTGATAGAAGATATTGTTCAATCTCATCGAAGGCTTTTTGACAATCAGAATCCCAATGAAAATAAACATCCTTATGGAGAAGATGATGAAATGGTTAACAACAGTCAAAGTTGTGATATAAAATTTTGAATGGACTATAATTTACCTTGAAGACTATGAAATTGTGTAAGATTAGATGGAAGATGCATTTTAGTGATGGCTTTAACCTTTCCTAGGTCAAATTTAATACCTTGGATAGATATAATGAATCCTAAAAGTTTTCTAGTGAGGACACCAAAAACACATTTTGTGGGATTGAGACAAAGACAATACTGAATGAGATGAGCGAAGATGGATTCAAGGACATCAAGATGATATTTGTGTCGCTTATATTTTCCTAAAATCTCATCTATTTCATCTTTGACTGTTTTGTCAATGAGGTCATGAAAAATGTAAGTCATGTCACCTTCATACATAGCTCCTACATTTTTAAGGCCAAATGACATGACACGGTGGAAGAAGGTTCCATAAGGCGTAATGAAAGAAGTCTTATGTTGGTCATCAATAGTGATAATAATTTGGTTATAACAAAAAAAACCATCCATAAGGGAAAGCATTTCATGGCTAGTTGTTAAGTCAACAAGCTGATATATGTTTGGAAGAGGGAAATCATCCTTAGGACAAGCCAAATTAAGATCCCTAAAGTCTGTGCAGATACACAACTTTCTTGAGGCTTTGGTTATAAGAACAATGTTAGAGATCCATTATGGGTAATCAATGGGTATGATAAAATTAGTAGATAAAATGCATTGTAACTCTTCTTTGACAAGGAGAGCTATACGCGGATGCATCTTACAAAGTTTTTGTTTAACTGGCTTAGCATTTGGATATGTGACAATATTATGTACAAAAACTTTGGGGTAAATTTCAAGCATATTACTATATGTCCAATAGAAATATTGATAGTATTTTTCTAAAAATGCGATGAAGTTATTCAATTCCTATGGATTCAATGATTGACCAACCTTAACTAGGCGAGGATCCTGACGGGTTCCTAAGTTTACGTCGATGGTGGATTGATTAAGAAGAGTTGGTGTATCAGATGGTAGGGATTTTTGGAAGAAGCGATCCTTAGATCCCATATGATAATGTATGTCTTGATCATCATTACATTAAAATATATCTATAACAGGTAAATCTTCTTCAACCATTTATGGCCAGATAAGAGGAAGTTGTTTAATGGCATGGTTGGATTGATAAGTGAGTGGTCCTAAGGATATGGTATTGACTAAAAACAATTTAGGTGGGATAGGCATGACGTCATCTAAATCCATGGGATCTTCAAGGGCTATGGATGATGATGGGTCTAATTCAATAATGAGCAAGGACGTGGTAGGTTTGGATGTAGTAGCCTCGAATGTTTCAGAGTTGGGTTTCTTATAACCTAAACCATATTTTTCATCAGTTTTAAGGGAAAATTTTATAACCAAATCATGTATTCCCTATTGATAATAGCTAAGGCCAAAACCTCTCCATGTGCAACAGTGAAGATACATATGGGAAAAATTTGGATTATCTAAATATTTGAAATCTAATGTAAAAGGCATGGCATGGTGTTGATCAATTGTATGGGATGAAGCATAATCAAGTCCCCAATAGACAATATTTTTTTTTGAGATAAGTGGGATCATAAGAGATAACATCTCCTACATTAGGGTCATACATGGGCTGTTTGAGAGGGCGTCCATAAGTCTTAGGTGAAGGAATGTGATTAAACATGAGGAGACACTACTCCCCTAATGTCAGGCATTGTACACCGTCACTGAGGGAGGAATCATATGGTATTTTAGAGGAAGGTAAGCACGTGATAGTAGATGCTTCATTAGATGATTTAGATGTGGATTTGGGAACAAGCACGTCATTCAGATGATACATCATATAACAATCAGTGAAAGGATTTGGATCTATGGGAATGGTGAATGTTTGACCTTCATGTTCATATTTAAGACAACAATGAAGAGTTGATGGAACACAACACATGGTGCATATCCATGGGTGTCCTAGTAAAATATTATATTGAAAATCTCCTACTACAATGTAGAAGAGTTTAGGTAAGGTTTTAACACCAACTTTAAGTGGTAAGATAACAATGCCTAATGCGGGTGAAATAGTGTCATTGAAGGATCGTAGTAAGTCTTGAGTTTGAGTAATAATAGTGTTGGGTAGCTTAAGTTGATAAAAAATAAGGGAGGATATTATGTTAATAGCAGCACCGCTATCATTCATGAACCTTTTTATACAAACATCATTAATTTGAGTAGTGATGAAAAGTGGTAAGTCATGATATTCTGGTTTAAGAGGGTATTTTGGATGGATTGAATAATATGGCGGCATATGCTTTAAGGGATCCTACAGAGTTTGTAAAGGATGAAGGATCATCTCAAGGTACTATTATTGATTGGAGGGATTCAATCATGCCTTGTTTATGAAGTGGTGACATTTGTATCAATTCATATAATGAAATTTTAATGGGAGCTTGGTGTAATTGTTTAATGACAACCTTTTGCATTGTGGTGGATGGTGAAGGTGGTGTTGCAAGGATGGAAACCTTAGTTTTAGGTGACATTTTTGGCTAGATGTTTCAGGGATGGATATTTTGGGATTATTTGATGGACGAGGTGTTTCTGGGGGTGGAGGTATGACTACAAAATTTTTACCTTTCTTAGGTTCAAATGGGTCTATGTTGTAATTTTGTGAACATGTAGTTATATGTATGACATCGACCTGATGGGAAGGATTTTTAGACATAGATTTATTTGATTTAGGAAAAGGTGATGATGATGTTGATGTTGATGTTGCATGTGATTCAATACGAAGGGAAGCCAAATATTTTAGCTTCTATGCAATCAGGAGGAAGGATTTAAAATTCTCAATGGAATGTCCTCGTGTTCTATGATAATCACATGAGATGCTATAATCATGCTATTATCCAATTTTTCCCCTTGGGAAAAAATGATTGAAAAAAACCTTGCACAGGAGAAATGGAGATGCTGGTTCAGTCGTACGAGCTCACATTAAATCCCAAGGAATCAAGTGGCATGTAGGATATACAATGGAGAAGCATGGTTGGAAGATGAATGGCCATGGAAATGTTGAAGAAAATGAAGCCCAAAGCAAGTCAACTCGAAGAAAATCAACATGCCAGCAGAAGGTGCCACGTGTCATCTCGACACATTTTCAAAAGGTGTAACAAAAGTGGAGACCCCAGGAATGCACTTGACCCCCATGTAGATCTTAGCACATGGCAGGCTCGTTGATAATGCCAAGTGTCCCACCGTTGCAACTTTAGGAGCTAACTACAAAATCCTACCCAAAAAGGAGTTTTGGCATTATATATAGTGGGGCCCTTTACTCACCCAAATAAAAAATCGAGAAAGGTAGTGTTCACTCGAGGCCCAATTTGGCTAAGTATAAAAGGGTCAGCGGAAGCCTCCACGTGTTTCATCGGTGCACCTTCAAAGGTAAAGTCCAAAGCGGGGTCCCCAAATGAGCACAAGATCTCCACATGTCTAGGGCATGGGAAAGTTGTACCAGCCATTGAAAAGGTCTAAGAAATAGAGGAAGGTGCCATGTGTCATATCGACACAACTTCAAAAGTAAAATTTGGGAGCAGGTCCCCAAATGAGCGCAGGCTTGCCATGTGGTTAGAGTTCGAAAAAGGGAAGAACTGGCCATTGAAAATTCTAAACAAGGGAAGGCCAGCGGAAGGAGCCACATGTCAGTTTAGCACAAATCCAAAGGTAGACCCAAAAGGTAGGTCCCAAACAAGTGCCAACCCTCCATGTGTCTAGGGTTAGACATAGTGCTCCGCCAAATAGAAGGGACTTAGCCAAAACACAAAGAGAGTAGGGTAGGCTTACGGGCAATGCCAAGTGTCGAATCGGTGCAACTTCAAGAGTGAAAGGAGAGAGTGAAATATTAAGACACATGGGGCTGCCACATGGATCTTGTACGGATTTAAATATTGTGAGCCCATGTTAAACGCCCGAACCTGACCTTGAGACAACTATATCTTTCAAGTGGAAGCTCAGATTTGAGTGGGAGAGGAATTTTTGGAAAGCTCTCAATGTCTGCTACTCACCTACCACCATTAATGAAGAATTTTAATTACAATCTACCATTTTTGAGGCTGTCAGACTTCTCACCTACCATTATAATGAGGTTTGGTCTTCCTTTCATGCTCAACAAGGAACATTAATGAAGGCATGAGTTGTGTCATGGAACCCATCAACTTTGTAGGTGAATTCAATGCATTTTTGGGGTGGTTAGAGTAGGTGAATTCAATACATTTTCTTGGGTGGTTAGAGTACGATTTTGAATTCTTCCCTCCTTTCTCTCTTATTCTTCCTATATATTGTAAGGAGGGGCAATTTTCTAAAGCTTGGACATTTTTGCTTTGCACCCTCCCTTATTCTCTTGTCTGTAAGTGGATTTGTGAAGTTCAAACCTCCTATTATATTTGTAATGCAATTTTTTCCTCTTGGCCACTGTAATGCACTGTATCAACCTTTGGAGTAATAAGTTAAGTCTGTGGATGATTTCAACCCTCTCTTGTGTTCATTGCATCCAACTGATCTATCATTACAATTTGATTATATTTGCATGGTGATTGTGTTATAGCTTTAATGGTTTGTGTTTAATTGCAAAGAAGGTGTTCGACATTACTTTGTTACATCACCCCTATTAGTTTAGGTTTTCTTTCTTGCATCTTGTTAACCCTGTCTCATTGGAAAGTTAGAGTAAATTTTAGAATAGATCTTCTACAATATGAATGTGTGCACCTGTACAGAGGAATAGGAATCAAACTTCATCCGGAGAGCTCTCCTAATTCGTAAAGTCCCACACTTTAGGAGAAGCTCCATGTTATGAAATCACACTGAGTCTCAACCCATTGAGTTGTAGACATTCAGGGGTGCTGTGATTTTGCATCAACAATTTTGGCATGCTTGGTGGGACCAGAGGTCAATCTTTTAGTGTTATCAAGATTGGGTGTGTGTCTTGGTAAACTTCCAGCCTTTGGAGGCTTTGGAGCAACACATCTGGCGACTCTATCACTCAAATCTAGTGGTTTCATTAGCCCAAGTTTATCAAGTTCATGAGAAGAGTACAAATAAGGTCAAGAACTAGAGAAGAGGGGTTATTTGTCTATCTACATTTATCCCCAGATAGAGAAAGAAGGGGAAGAAGAGCTCAAAGGTCTCCATCTCCACCAAGTAGGACATTGTCAACACCTCCACCTGGTAGGTCTTTTGTTTAATCAAATAGAGTTCTTTGACCAATCAGGATGGCACAACCAAACCCCTATGTCAACTTCATTGGCAGCAACCTGCTGGCTCTCAATGCACAAAATCCAGTTCTAGTTGCAGCACTGAAGAACATTCCATATTTTACTGGAGAGAACCAGAAAACTCCACTTGATCATATCCAGGACATTAAAAATGTCTGTGCAATCCATGAAATTGCTGAAATGGAAATTACTGTCAAGTAGTTGGCATCCTCCTTTAAAGGTAAAGATTTTCCATAGTTCAGAAGTCTAACCACGGGATCCATCCAGAATTGGGACCATTTATGCACAACTCTCCACAATCAATTTGGAGAAAAGGGAGATAACCTGTCTTTATTGTAACAACTAACAACAATCAAGAGGCCTTCTAACAAATAGTTAATTGACTTCAACTTCATATTCCAATAGACGTGGGATAGGATTCCGGTGGCCGTGAGACCAACAACCGAAGGTGTTTTTCTATACTTCCTTAAAGCTTTAAATTCTAATATTTCCATGATGTTTCAATCAATGGGAGGTATAACTATACCCACAACCTATAATATTGCAATTAGAGTTGAAAATTGCTTGATCCAAGATGGTAAACTCATAGCTAGGCCACCTATGCCTCTATATCCAGAACTAGGAGCCCCTACAACTAGTCAAACACTAGAATTGAATCCCATTCTAGCCCCTAGGATTCAAAGAAATAGTGAGGATTCTACTTCTTCAAGAACCTCAAAAGAGATAAAAGAGGTTATGAAACAACTGCAAAACCTAGGAAATGAGCTAGTGACTATCAAGAGACAACAAGATCAAAGTTTTAGGCCATATCAGCCCTAAAATCAGTATCAAGCCAAACTCCCATATCAACAAAATAGACCACCAGCTTAGGCTGCAAATAAAAACGAAAACTAAGGACAACCTCAAGCTGTCAGGCCATTCTGACCATATGATCCAAATGCAGCTTCAACATTGAGGGCCTTGGTTCCAACACAAAACAACATGGCACATGAGTATGACTGGTGTTACCACTACAATCTGCCTCACAATCAATCAATGTGTTTCAACGGTGCACTGAACTAGGTCTTGATGGTACAGACCATTGGTTTATCCCAAGAACCAAGTCAAGAGGGAAATCAACAACATGAAACTCAGTAAGGGGCACCTCTAACAAAAACCACGTTGGTCAATTGGTACACAGAAGACTTCTATGGAGGTAATAAACCCTCTTTTTAGGTATAGCTGCCAACACATGGTCAAAGAAAAGAAACATTGATGAGGGAAAACCATCTAATCCAGTTGTTTCTTAGCCCACTCTTACACAATAAGGAGTTAGTAGACCAAATTCAGCCCTAAACATGCAAAATCAGCCCAAGACACCCTTTGCAGTAGCACATGTGCCTGTTCAAGCTCCCGAGAAGGTTGTGCCAAGTAAGGGGAAACATAAAGATAGCTCATCCCCCTTCAACATTATTGATCAGATGAAGAAAACACATGTAAAAATTTCCATGTGGGAGTCATTGGCTATCCCAGGACAAAGAGACCTATTGCAAGCTGCTATGGCAAATTGGTCAGTGTCAAACCAGCCACCCAATCAACAAGAAAAGGTGCTTACCAATGCAACTCAGAAAGGAGAAAATCAAGAAGGCCACCAAGGTAAAATTTTTAAGCCCCCTCCATTCTATATCTCATTGATCATCAGAGATAAGTTAGTGCATAATTGCATTATTAATTCATGAGCAAGTAGCTCAGTCATTCTGAAACAAATAGCTGATCAACTGGGTCTTCAATATGAAGTCATCTCAATTGGATGGGAAAATGGTAACAATGGTTGGAGTAATAAAATATTTGAGCCTCACATTGCATGCATGTCCCAATGTGACCGTCTTACAAGATGTATCAGTCATAGACTTACCACCACTCTTTGCATTGTGCTTGTCAAGGGACTTCACTACCAAAATTGGTGGATATCTATCTGCGGATTGGTCACACATGTTATTTAGAACAAGATACAAAGAAAAGGAAACCATCATGTCAGAACTGATTACCAACTTCCACATTAAGCCTCATTCACCAAGGCCTATCAATGTGAATTGCTTAGCCTTTGATAAGGAAGAGTGTTTGAATGATCTAGAAATAGGTACTAAAGTCAAGGGTATTCCAGATTTAACTCTATATGAATGGGAAAAATAAGAGCATGCATTCGACCCATATAAGGAAATTGAAGAATATGAATTGGGTGTTTATTATTTGCATGAAGAGAACCATCATCTCCCTAGCATAACCAAGCCAAACCAAAAAGATAAAAAATGAAGTATGGAAACTATATTTTGATGGTTCAAGGAGAAAACAGGGTGCTGGAGGAGGTGCATTGTTAGTTTCACCACAGAACATCAAGTATTATTCAACGTTTTGTTTCCAGTTTTCCTGTTCAAACAATACAACTGAATATGAGGCCTTAATTCATGAACTTCATTGGGCCAGGAAAAGAGGCATAAAGAATTTGTGAGTATTTGGTGATAGCAAGCTAATCATCAATCAGGTCAGGGGGTAACATGTTGCAAATAATGACCTACTTAAGAGCTATAAAAATAGGGTATGGCACCTAATTAAAGAATTTGAAGCTTTCAACGTTGTGTCCATACCTAGGAAGAAGAAAAAAGCTACAGATAGGCTTGCAGTAGTTGGAACAACATTTGATGTGGTTGACACTATCAAAAGAGACGAAACACAACCACATATCCATGTGATTGTAAGGCTAGCAGTTCCAGACAATAACACAAGATGGTAGGTGTTTGAGAATGATCAACAGATCATTATTTTCTTGCAAGAAGAGGCTGAATTCTCAGCTAGGAATCAATATAAATTGGAGCAGCAGTATGGGGATCAAGTAGTGCAGCTACGGACCAAAAATTTTCCCAAAGGTTTGGTGACACTTGAGTCAATATTCAATCCTAATGACCAATTTTGTAAAGAGAAAGCAAACATTAAGGTCAAGGGGGATGATTTAGAACCTATTTTTGTCGGGGAAGGAAAGACACTCAAAATTGCTAAGGTGGCCATTGAACAAGAGAGATCTAAATTTGGCACAACATACATTAGAGTTGGATCCAAATGTTAATCCCATCAGGTAGAAGAAAAGACCAGTCAACCCACACATTGAGCCTCTTATGAAGAAAGATATGAACAAGCTAATAGAGGCAAACATTATATTTCCAATCAAACATTTAATCTGGGTTACAAAATTGGTACCAGTCAGGAAGAAGAACAAAGAAATTAGGTTATGTGTGGACTTTTGAGACTTGAACATAGCATCTCTCAAGGACCATTACCCACTTCCTTCAATGGAAAAAATCTTACAAGTGGTATCTGTACGTACCCAAAATTGTATGTACTGCACCACCGGAAAGATGTTACAAAAGCCCCAATGATGATACAGGTCTCCTCGCAAGGTGTTCGGAATCCAGAAAGCCCGTTAAACATGCGTTAACATCCCGCATGCCTCGCTTTGCCCCCACGCCCTTTGTTTTTCCCTTTCTTTCCTCTTTCTTTGGCTTCTTGGCCTTCAGTGACGAAACCGCCGCCCTGCAGGGCGGCGGTCCTGTAACCGCCACCCTGCTCAGAGCGGCGGTCCTGTGCGCGTTTTCCAGAACGCTCTTTTGACGCGACCCGCGTGAAATATCATGATTTACCAATTTTTCTTTGCCGACTTAAGCTTGTATTTATGTTTTGCCGACTGAACAGTGATTTATCTTTGTTTAATAGTGGGAGAGTTCAATTTGAACTTGCCTTCTGGTGTTTGTGAATGCTATAAATATGTAGCTTGTGCTGAGGCAAATGGCCACCATTTCCTTGTGAGAGTCTTCTCATTTTTTAGTGGTTTGGTTTGTTAGCTTGCTTAGGATTGATAGTATAGTTCATTACATGTTTAGATAGTATTGTTCAGCTGTTGGTAAGCCACATACCCATCTTGTGCAGGCAGTACTGTTGTTTCACCCATGGTCTAGTTTGTTTTGGTCTTGGTTCTTTGGTCTGGAGTCTTCATTCTTGAATTTCAGTCTTCAATACTCAGTCCTAGATTTATTTTATGAATCATTTTATCTTTAGCATGGATTAGAATTTTGAGTATTTAGTTATGCCTCACTGTACACCGACAACGATCCTGCTAGGAATCGTATAGGCCAAGCTCTGTTCTCTTGTGCCATCCCTCTCCTACTTGTACTTCGTTGTATTTCTCTGAAGCTCCTATTATTCATTGTTTGAGTACCTGTTGTTTATCATTTTGTTTTATCATTGAAGATATAAAACTTTAAGTTTGGGGATCGGTTAGGTGGGAGAAAAATTGAGAAACATATTCGAGCCTTTAATGCAGGATCTATTTTTCCCAACAACCAGATCGGATTCGATCTGATCAATCGTTTCCTCCTCCTTCAAGGCACCAAATAAGAAATTGATGTAATCAAGACAGATTTGGGGGAAAATTTTGTGGAAAGCATTAATAGCGGTGGTTGAGCTTCAGAATTTTTTTTCTTGCTTCTCTCTGTTTCTCCCCTCTATGTTGAATCTATAAAAGCAGGGTCAAAACTCATTGTAAAGGGTTGGACATTATTTTGTTTTTACAGTCTCCCCTTTGATTCTGGCAAAGGAATTCATGAAGTTCAGACCTTCCATTTAAATTATAATATGTTTCCTACCTTCTGGCTATTTGTAATGCATTGTATCAATCTACAGAGCAATAAAACACATTTGTGATTGATTTTAGATCCTTTCTTATCTCCCTTTCTCTCATCTGGTCTTTCATTATAAATTTGGTTATCTATGCTTGATTATTGTATGTATTTTGTTGGTTTGTGTCTATAAGAAAAACTATTGTTCATCATTCCTTCGATATATCACCTTGTGGCTTAGTGTTTATTTCTTGTATTCCTTTTACCCCTATCTCCTTGGTAAATCTTTGATTAGGTTTAGGAATAGGTCATCTTCAAGTTTCCATGTATGCATCTAAACAGAGGAATAGGAACCAACCTTTAATCTAGAGCTTTTTACCATTTGTAAAGTCCCACACTTTGGGGAAAACTCAATATTATTCGAATCACACCAAATGAATCTAACTTAGAAAATCAGATCTGACGACTCATTTGGGGGTGCTATGATTTTTCACTAACATGAGCCTCTAATGAGGAAAGAGCTAAACAAGCTAATAGAGGCCAGCATTATATTTCCAATCAAGCATTCAAGTTAGGTGGTAAACTTGGTACCGGTCAAGAAGAAGAATAGGGAAATAAGGTTGTGCGTGGACTTCCAAGACCTGAATAGGGAATCTCTCAAAGACCATTACCCACTTCCTTCAATGGAACAAATCTTACAGGTAGTATCCGACTCAGAAATATTTTCTCTCCTCGATAGCTACTTGGGGTATAATCAGATAATGGTAAAAGAAGATGACTATTTCAAAATGGCTTTCACCACTAAGTGGGGCACCTATGCCTACAAGAAGATGCCATTTAGATTGTCTAATTCTTGAGCCACTTTTCAAAGGGCGATGGACATGGAATTCAAGGGGATGATAAAAAATAGTACTGATATATCTTGATGATATCACTGTGTTCTCCAAAAATGCAATGGATCACTTTTTTCATCTAAGACAAGTATTTCAGAGGTGTAGGAGATTTGGGGTATCATTAAATCCCAAAAAATGCATATTCCTGTCTCACGAAGGCAAGCTCCTTGGCCATATTATGTCTAAGTACGGATTGAAGATTGACCCAGAGAGAGTTGAAGCAATCTCAGCATTACCACTGCCAAGTCATAATAAGGCTCTTTAGAGCTTTATAGGAAAGATAAATTTTGTCTGCAGATTTGTACCAAGATTTTCTGCTCTGGTGAAGCCAATAACACTAATATTGAAGAAAAACATGGCATTTAAGTGGAAAGCGGAGGGGAAATAAATTTTTGAAGCCGTATCCCAAGCTCCAAATCTCCTCAATCCACACTTCTCCAAGGACTTCATTCTCAATTCCTTTCATGGTGGGGACACAATTTTTGCAATCCTAGTAGAAGAAAACAAAGAGGGATCTGAATAACTAGTTACCTTCATCAGTCAAAGCTTGGAGGGATATGAAGTAAGGTACTCCTTCATCGAGAAGCATGTCCTTATAGGAATCAACAGCTCAAATAAGTTCAAACACCTAGTCTTAAACAATAGGATCCCAGCGGTTAGTCTCTCATGTGGGAGTGAAGGATTTCCTTTTGAACAAATATTTGAATGAGAAATGTACAGGATGGATCACTAGTTTCATGTAATATCACGTTGAAATTAAGGTCACTAAGCTAGTCTATGTAAAGGGACTATGTGAACAACTATCCTCGAGTCAACAAGTTGATGCAAGTAATGGATATAAGATTTTCCTTGTTCTACAAGATGGTAAATAACATGCAAATAATGATGTTCCTATCCCTTGTTGGAATCAGAATATGATACACTTCCTACAAATAGGCCTATTCTGTACAAAAATGAGCAAAGCAAAGAAGAGATACTTTATATTGCAATCCATTCCATATGTGCTTGTTGATGGTATTTTGTTCAAGAAGGACATCAATGGTGTTCTACTGAGATGCATTGCAACAGATCAAATTGAGAGATTATTACAAGAGTTTTACGATGGAGAATCCAGAGGTCATTTTTCCCCATGGGTAAAAACTTTAAAGATAATGAAGCTAGGTTATTATTGGCCCACAATGTTTAGTGACTGCTATACATGGATAAAATGGTGCAAAAAAAGTGTGCTCTTCACAGGTAGAGAAAAGTTAGCAGTGCTTCCATTGTACCCAATTTTAGTTAACCAATCATTCATACAATGGGGATTGTACTTCATTGGGGTCATCAATCCAAACTAAATCCAAGGTCACAAGTGAATTATCATAGCAATGGAAAGTTTCACCAAGTGGACCCAAGTGGTAGCACTCAAAGGAGAAAACTAGTCTAGTATGCTAGAATTCTATGAGGGGATAATGACTAGGTTTGGAATACCAGCCACTATTATATCAGACAATGCATTGGCATTCGTAGGTTCCAAGGTCATCGAATGGGCTATCGAGAATGGGACATACTTAAGTACCTCTTCAAACTATTACCCATAGGGAAATGGGTAGGTAGAGTCCACAAATAAGAATTTGCTAAGAATCATCAAAAGAAATCTTGATGAAAACTAGAGGACATGGCATACTAAGCTCAAATCATATTTGTGGGCTGATAGGATCACACAAAATAGGTCAACAAATAATTCTACCTACAAGTTAGTCTATGTGAAGGAAGCATTGTTGCCTATATCATAGGAACTACCCACATTCGAACTCATGAAGCAATTGGAATTATCTGAGTTTGTACCAATGGAGGCTAGATATGTAGAGCTGATGGAACTGGAAGAAATAAAAGAACATGTAGTTCAAACAATGGAAAAAGATCATACCTCAATCAAAAGATGTTTTGACAAGAAAGTAAGAGCAAGGACATTTCAGGAAGGGGATCTAGTTGTCAAGTGGGATGTAGATCGGGAAAAAATAGGAAGGCATTCCAAGTTTGATGCCATTTGGAGTGGCCCCTACATGGTCACCGAATGTAAAAGTAGCTATTACTTCCAATTGTCTACCTTTGGAGGGAGAGGAGATTCCGATTCTAGTTAATGGAATCTATCTTAAAAATTCTTACTGAAAGGAAAAGGTTTCACCCTTGTAAATATTAGCCTAGGATTTTAATTCCTTTATGTGTGTGTGAAGATTGTCTTGTTGTAGTGTAGATTTCAATTTGCTTAAGTGCTTCGGAATAGGTCTTGTTGCTCCAAGGTTGTATCACTATATAGTTCAGTGTGCCTCTAGGTGAATGTTGTAACAGTCCATTTCAAAATAGGTGAAAGCCCCAGGTCATGACAATTTTCTACCCTCAGAAACCTCATTTTCAAGATTTTCTTATTAAAATTGAGAGTGCAAATGGCGGGGCAATTCTAGGATCAAAGAGTTCAAGCTTCAGGTTTAAGTTTCATGTACAAGATAAATACTGGGCTGTCATCCATAACACCTTTCTCAATGGATGAAACAAGGCAAATAATATTTTCACCTAACAGGTAGGTGATCCCACGAGTCGCCAAATTCTTATCCAATTTCCCCCCCTTAGAAAAAATATATCAGAAAAAACCTTGTGCGAGAGAAATGGATAGGATATAGTCCTCCCTCACACTCCCCACACCATGCAAGTCTTCTGTGCACCCCTCTACAGACACCTTCCAAAGTAGTTAAGTTTTGGGTCTTCCTATTGTGCGCCCCCCGTGCCTGTGTACACCCTATTATGTCATAAACACTCCTCGTGAATGCATTCCTTCTATTTCCCTTCTGTGCCTCGCGCCCAACTACGGTAAATCGCGCCCAACTACATAAATTCAAAATTGAGGATTCAAAATCAATCCCAGAGTGATTTGACTAAAAGAAAAGAAATATAATAGTGGAACCCTCCATGTATCAGCTAAGTGCATCTTCAAAGGTAAAAAAAAGTTGCGTCTCCAAGTGAGTGTAGGATCTCCACGTGGCTAGAGTATGAACAAGATGCACCATCTATTGAAAATTCTAAACAATGGAATGGCCAACATAATCCTCCATGTGTCTCTTCGGCATAACTTTAAAGGTAAATCCAAAGGCAGGTTCCCAAATGTGGGCAGTCCCTCCACGTGTCTAAAGTGCAACAAGTTGCTCCTAAATGGGTGGAAAAGTGAGAACCAGCAGTTGAAAAGTCAAAGAGTCAGTGAAAGCCTCCACGTGTTAGCTCAACACATCTTTAAAGGTAAAAAAAAGCAGGTTCTCCAAATGAGCGCAGGCCTCTCCATGTGGCTAGAATCTGAAAAATTTACACTAGTCATTGAAAGGTCTAAACAGGGGAAGAGCTAGTGGAAGTATCCACGTGTCTCTTTGGCATAACTTCAAAGGTAGATCCAAAAGGTAAGTCCCAAATGAGCACAGTCTTTCCACGTGTCTAGGGTCCGATATAGTTGCTCCACTAAATAAGATGGACTTAGCAAAAACACAAAGGAAACATAGCAGGCTTGTGGACAATGCCAAGTGTCCAATTGACGCAACTTCAAGAGTGAAAGGAGGGGGTGAAATCTTAAGATGCGCAGGGCTGCCACGTGGATCTTGCATGGATTTAAATATTTTGAGCTTGTGTTAAACGCCCAACCTTGACCTTCAGACAACCATATCTTTCAAGTGAAATCTTGGATTTGAGCTGGAGAGGACTTTTTGGAAAGCTCTCAATGTCTGCTACTCACCTACCACCATTAATGAATAATTTTAATTACAATCCTCCATTTTTGAGGCTTTCATACTTCTAACCTACCATTATATTGAGGTTTTATCTTCCTTTCTTGCTCAACAACGAACATTAATGAAGGCACGAGTTGTGTCATGGAACCCATCAATTTTACAGGTGAATTCAATGCATTTTCTTGGGTGGTTGGAGTAGGATTTCAAATTTTTGGAGTAGGACCTAGTGGGGAAGATTGATAAGGAGGTATTGGATGTAGTACAGTAGGATGATTACTAGGAGTTGAAATGACCCTTCTAGGAGGAGGTGGGAGAAAAGGCTGAGGATCATGGAATCGGTATGGTTCAGGAAAAGTATAAAATAGAATTTTGAAACTTGGACAATACCTTGTTTGTGAGGTCCTTTTGTGGTTTTGAGATGAGATAGGTATGGATGTAGAAGAATTTTTTGATTTAGGAAGGGTGGTTTAAATAATGTAGATTAATGAGATCCAATTGACTTGTGGATTTTGTAGTTTCAGAGATTGGTTTATGTAGAGATAATTTATTTTGTAGATGGAGGATGAATGTGGCTTGTAATTTCCTTAGGTGGAGGTGTTTGTGTCAATAAAAATTTCAAGAGGTATCATAGTTATATTTTTAAATGAAGGTGTAGTTGTAGGTGTAACTATACTAGAGGGTATGATTTGTGGGGACATATATTCGGTAATAACCTAGTGATGATGATGGAAGGATAATTTCAGTAACCTTGATAATAGATGGGGATTCGATAGATACATATTTAGGTTTAGTGGGTATTGTTATTGGTTGTGTGGATGTATATGTTTTTTTAGTAGGTACGGTTGTGGATATTGATTCAGTAAATGTTGGTTCAATAGATGTAGATGTTGATATTGATACAGTAAATGTTGGTTTAGTAGATGTAGATTTTGATACTGGTTCCGGAATGGATAACATTTTAGTAATGGTGTTAATAGTGTGGTGAGCATGAATAATTTTTTTTGTGGTTGATCAGTGGATGGGGGATGATTTGGAAAGGGAATGCTTGAATATGTCAAGTTTTTTATTTGGGGGTGCATTTGGATTATCCAAGTGAAGATCACCCTTTTCAATCAAGTCTTGAAGAACATTGTCAAAACGTATGACACCTTTCAATGATCATGTCCTTTGACCCTATGGTATTTACAATAGTCATTATCTCAATACCAAGAGGGCTTAGATACAGATGTATCGATGGGTTAGATAGGTGGGAGGAATTATCATATTTCCTGCAAGTAACTTATCGAAAGACCATGCTATAAGTATCTCCTATTGGTGTGTAATTACGTTGTGGACAAGAACATTTGGTAGTGGGATTTTCCTTGGGAGTATATTTTACTATTATAGCATTAGACAGCTTATTTGGATTTTTTGGGACTAGAGGATGACTTAGATGGAAACTTAGTTCGTGGTTTCTTAGGATGAAGTTTAACACGAATCCGTCTTCTAGAGCTCGTAATTCCAATTTATAGGCCATGGTAAAATATTCATCAAAAGTTTGTAATGATTGAATTTGTAATGTTGATGAAATATGTTTGGCGTAAGATCGAGAGAAAACTTCAATCAATTCGAATTGTGGTAATGAAAAGGATAATTAGTTGATTGTACCCCTCCAGTGGGAAAAAAATTAGCAACGAATTCATCCTTAAATTTTTTGATAGTATAAAGGTCATTCATAGTGACTTTTTAGGATATGTTTATAGAGAAGTTGTTCTAAGAAAAATTATGTGAGTTGGGCAAAGAAAAAGGGAGTATTGTGGAATGTTATTGTACCAATATAATGCAGGACCAGTGAGGGACATGTGAAAAATTCCTCAATATGAGGTCTTGATCATGGGATATTAGATAACAAGTGTGGAAAAAAAGCATTAATATGTCTGTTGAGGATCTTCCTTAGCTAATAATTTTAGTAAATTTTTGAAGTTCCCTATGAGATGGATATGATTTTTATGGGATTGAAGGATGAATAGGCTCATTATAGATTTGATCATAGGAGAGCACATTTTTTATTTGTAGATGAGGTAAGCTTCTAGACTCAACATATGATTTATGAGGGATTGAAGGGGTTTATTTATGTTGCCAGTTTCTGTGAAGATGAACCAAGTTGAAATGCAAATTGGCTAGGTTTTGAGTACATCTGGTACTGTTGGAGGATGCTTCTGTTGATAAGGAATGTTCTATCGAGGAACATTTTTCTGGTAAGGAACATGTTTTGTTGTGGTATGTTTTTTATGGATTTTTTTTTGTGTGATGTTATAAGTGAGTGTAATGTTTTGTTTAAAGTGGAACATTCTGTACTGAGAAATGTTTTTACTGAGGAACATACTATTGAGAAGGAATGCTCTATTGTGAAGGGATAGTCTTTTAGGATATTATTGTGGAATGTTTTGTCGAGGATGTTATAAGTAAGTGGAATGTTTTGTTGTGGGATGTTTTGTTGAGGGATGTATTGTTGGGAAGGAATATTCTATTGTGGAATATTTTGTTGAGGGATGTATTGTTGAGAAGCTAAAGGTTGTATATATTGGTAAGGGTGCGGTTGTGAATAAGGAGGTGGTTGTTGAAAGGGAATAACATATGCAACATAAGATGGTGCTTGTTGTGGAATGGTTTGAGTAGAAACAGATTTTTGTATGGATATTAATGGTTGTGATGGTTGTGGTATGTATTGTGAAATACGGTGGAGTGGAAACGATAGCACTAGATTGATCAAGGGGATAGATGTTAGAATGGTCATAAGTGATATTCTAAATACTGCTAACTGGTTGAGATACAATAGTAGAAGCGGTAACAAAGAACTCATTGGAGGTGACCTAGGTAACTGAGGATGCTGAGAGGAGTAGATAATGAAGCACTAGTATTATTTTGTGGAGGTGTTGAACCAATAGAAGGCTCAGGTGAGGGTGTATGTTGTTGGGCGGTTGTGTCTTCAGAGGAAACCATATGAAGACTAAGAATATGAATGGAAGATGCAAATTTTGATGTTTCAGGTTGACTTAAAGGTTGGTATGGATGTATTTATTGAATGATAGGTTGGTATTTTGGATCAATAAGATGTGAAACCCTAGATGAAGGATCAGGGACATAAGGTGGTGGTTCATGTATAGATTATTGGTTTGAATTGATAGGATGTGAAGAATCAGGAATACTTGAAAATGGTCCAGATTCAAATTTTTATGAAGAACTAGACAAATGATCTAGAATGTTTGAGATGATTTAGGTTAAAATTGTTGTGAAGGATCTAGACAAAGGATCTAGGATGTTTGAATGATGGTTCAGGTTCAAATTTTTGTGAAGATACACATAAAGGATCACGAAATGTTTGAGGATGGTTTGAGTGTGAACAGACTAGATTTGAACACCCCTAGCTTGTCAGAATAGGTGCATTGAGAGAAATGGGGTTTAAATCCAACATTTCTTTGAAAACAAGGTCTCCTCTTTCAAAGAAAGCGGGTTCAGAATATTCTGATTGTGAGCTGGGGGAGTATGGTTGTTTAGTTTCTTCTCATTCATATGTGTTGAAAAATTGACTGCAAAACTAGCGTGAAGAATCTAAGAGTCTTTGTCTCATTTCCTCATTAACTTGTTATTCTATTTCATTCCAGGTTCATTGAGCATCAGATATAGGAGTAGACATAATTGGTTGAGGAAATGGTATTTTGTGTTGTAAGTGGTGTAGAGAAAGATGAGGATAAGGGAGTGTGATGTTGTAACGGTGACAGATAGAGGAGTAGATAAATGGGGTAGACAATGGAGTAGATAGCGGAATTTTTTACTGCAAGGGTGTGGATAATGGTTGAGAAATGTTTTTACAAAAATGGTTGTAGGCTTGTTGTCTTCTTTTTACCATTGTAAACAAACACACAAAAGAAACACAATCACCTTAAAATGAAAATTACTAAATGGGTGAATTACAAACATCAAGTAAAAGTAATCAAAATCAATTTTTATATTTTCTTGATTTGATTACAAAAAAGTGAAATGTGTAAGATGACTAACAAGGGTCCTAGGAAATGGTGAGCTATGGTTGGTTTCAGACATGTTTAAGGATGGAGTCCTTGATATACCCGAAGGTACATGAGGCCCAACTCTGTACTACTTACAATACATATGGAGCATGGTATTGGGGCCTACCCCCTCACTTCATGGTCCCACAGCGATAAGGGTGTCAGGTGCTTAGCCGATATATATTGACAGATAGATGATTATACTCGGCCAGAACACCGAGTCAACTTCTCCTCTTAGTGATCAAATCCAAGTAGGTATCCACCTGGGTAGGAATTATTTTAAATGTGTTTTTGATTTATAAGTGGTTTGGTTTTGTGTGAGGGAAAGGAAAGTGAATAAAATATATTACCTTCCTAATTAATAATATGTGAAACAAGAAGGATGAACGATTCATTTTAAAACCCAAATCGAAATATTGTTTTTTTTTAATTAAGGGCAAATATTGAAGGGACCATTTTACAAAAGAGCTCAAAAGCCAGATGAAGAAAATCTAGAGAAGGGAAAAACAGTAAAATGCAATACTGGAAATACAAAATAAGAAAAGTTTTAGGACTGCACTGATGATAGCCACATCGCAGCCAAAAAACAGCATAAATGTTACTTGATCTCTGTATTTTGGTTTTTATTTTAGAAATATTTTTAAAGCAAGAAATCAAGAAATTTTTAGACTCACCAACTAAAAAATATTTTTTCTCTTTTAGCATTTTTTTTAAATAAATCTCCAAAAAATAAGGAACAACAACCTATAAACAGGCTAGGAGAAATAGAAAACCAAAAGTAGCAAACAAGAAGCAAAAGGAAAACTACAAGGCAATAAAAGCACATAGACAAATCACTTGAAATTTATCCAATCAGAGGTGATTAGAAAAATTGCTGGTGATTTCTACACAGAGAACCAAAAAAATAAAAAAGATGATATTTTATTGGTGAAATGAAGCAAAGAAACAAGGGACAGGGTCCCACTGGGTGTGCCAAGATGTTATGAATAAATCTTACCTCTTCAACTTAACCTAATAAGCAAGAGAATAAAACTTACCTAACCTCAGTATGGCGGGGTTTAGAGATACCCATAGATGTGGATGAATGGCGTTTGATGGTTGCACTCTATATAAAAAATAATACAATATCATTTCCTATGAAAATACCTATAGATCATAGCCACTAAACAAAATAGGATTAATATAATATCAAGCGGATTGCCTAGAAAATGCCAGTTCCTAGAAATTAAATGAATTCCTGATAAGGGTGTCAATCCGATTTTATGATCAAGTGGGTAGATGACTTATGATAAATGGTAATAATAAGAGTTTTGATAAATGTTTTGATAATGAAAAATTTATTAGCAAACATATAATTAATAAATAATTATAGATATGAACTATGCTTAGAAATCAAAATCCAAATCAGTATCCGAGTTCTCAAAGGAAGGAGAACTCTCTTCTCCAGTGGACTTGGGTTCTTCTTCTCCAGAGGAATCTAAACTCTCGTCTCCAATATAATCTTCCTTAAAGAAGTCGGAAATGTATTCTAGCTCTTCTTCTTCCGTGTCATCCTAGTATTCAAAATCAGAATCTTAGTGCTCGGAATTAGTTTGATCTTCAGATTCAGTCTCAGAACTCAATTCTTCTAATTCAGCTTCATATTGATATTCGAACTAGGCTAAATCAGTCTCAGATATGCAAAACCTCAAAGTAGGCTTCCTGAAATTCATTCTGTAGCTTCACGATTCCTTGAGTAGATTCAAACATGGTTTATAAACTGATCCAAAGGGGAAAAATGGATGGAACACAGATTGAGGTAATGTACAATGTCATATTAGTCCTAATGTAACGGGTGATGGATAATAGGAAAATAATTGATGCTTGTTATTTCATGGTTTGGTCCACTTGTTTCCATCTAAACAAGTGATATTGGTCAACATGTTAGTAGTAAAAGAGATACAATACAATTGATAAATCAAATTTGAGTAATACTGCAAGGGAATAGAGCAAAGAGGAATCACATGTGATTCTAGTAATCACTTACGATTCTGGGAGATAATAATAGACT
Organism: Taxus chinensis; assembly: GCA_019776745.2. NCBI lineage: Eukaryota > Viridiplantae > Streptophyta > Pinopsida > Cupressales > Taxaceae > Taxus > Taxus chinensis. Next base: position 31,155,647 of record CM034152.1, read on the forward strand.
GACAAAAATGTAATATCTAACCAATTATTGTTGAAAATATGATGTTCCAAGGACTTGGATTATAGCATGAGATGAAGAACTAACAAATAAGTATACCTGAATGTATAAATAAAAATGTAAAGTGATATTTATCCTTGAAGATGATGAATGAAATTGATGAAACTTGTAGCTAAATGATAATTTGTTGATCACCTCCAGGCTTCGAAATGGTTCCCAAAAATTTCTTGATAATTGTGAATGCCAATTCTGGATAATAATGTGTTAACGTTGATGTTGTATAACAATAATAAAATCCATTGATAGAGAAACTCAGGCTTCAAAAATGTGAGAAGATGATCCCAGAAAAGAGATTGGAAAATGGGTTAAATAATTGGTTGGCGATTTGTCAAATCGCCGGTGATTTTGCTTCTGTTTGGGTTTATTTAGTAAATGGTTGGAACAGTTTACTAATTTGAGAGTTTCATTTGTATTTTCAAGGGATGTGATTTGTTGGGTTTGTTTGAAAGTGTCGAAGTTGGCTAGTGATGTGTCGAATTTATTTAGGGAAATAATAAGATAGGTTAGATATTATCCAATTTGGCTAAGTTTTTGTTTTAAGATTAGTATTAAGTTGTTATTTAGTGATTAATTAGGTGTACGATCATAATATTTTATAGGATAATGTATACGATAATGTAAGATAAAATGAGATAAATAGGATGGAAAATAATGATGTTCCTAAATTAATTAATATTTTTAATTAATTTAGAATTCGGGTTGTTAATTAACTAATAAGGGTGTGGGGTGTAAGGTAGGTTTAACTAATTAAATGTGGAATGTCACTGTGTTTAATTGATCAAGGAGGTGGGTGAATTGTAATGGTTTGGACAAGGATTAGGGGTGTAGATTTTCAGTGTTTACACTAACTCTAAAAAATTAGGAATGAATCTCCTAACAAAGTTAATATTTCCCAAGAATGATTGCAAGGACTTCTTGTTAGTTGGAAAATAAAGAGAGAAGATGGATGAGATTCTCTTTGGATAAATGGAAATTCCCTCCTTAGAAACAATGTGCCCCAAAATATTTCCCCTAGGGACTGCAAAATTACATTTCTTAGGATTAAGAAACACCCCAAATTCCCTGCATATTTCAAATACCTTCTCAAGATGGTTTATATGATCCCTACTCTGCTTAGAGAAAATGACAATGTCATCAAGATAAACAATGATAAACTCATTAATATATCCTTTTAAGAAAATTTCCATTTCCCTTTGGAATGTGGCACCTGTATTTGATAGAAAAAAGGGCATCTGCTAATATGCATATGTTCCCCATTTGGTTGTAAATGCAATCGTGCATTGATCTTCCTCCTTAACCTTGATCTACTTAAAACTTGAATAGACATCGAGCATAGAAAACCTTTCAGCTCCTGCTACTATCTGTGGAATCTGATCCTTAAATGGTAAAGGATAATGATCCTTAAGGAAATATTTGTTCAAATCCCTAAAATCAATGCAAAGCCTGATTTCCCCATTTGTTTTTCTGATAGGACCAATATTTTTCACCAAAGTAGACTATTTGATAGGAAATATTATTTTTTCCTCAATGAGTTTGGACACATCCTTCCTCACGAAGGACTCTATCCTAGGATTAACTGACCTTTGATTTTGTCTAATTGGATTTACACTAAGATCAAGATAAATAGGGTATTGGATAATGTCTAGATTAAATCCTTTTAGATCCTCATAATCCCATTCAAACACGTCATTAAATTTTTGGCTCAAGTAAATAAAGGCTTGTTTCTCCCTTTCATCACATACCTTTCCAAGCAAAAGTTCGTTGTCTTGAGCAATAGTGACTGATTGATAGTCTTCTTGCATTGCTATTATATTCTTTTCCTTTCCTATGAACTCATCATCATGCATGAAAAATTTCTCCAAAATGGCTAATATTTTTTAGAATTTTATTTGTATTTAGGTTAATAATTTGATCACCATAAATGTTATGCAAAACAGATTGAATATTTGAAGAAAAATTAGCCTCATTTTGGATAAATTACACAAATTTCTCATCATTGTCAAATACTTGCTAGCTAGTCTCATTATCTAGTATAGAATGCCTGACCACCATCTTAATATGTTGGACATTTCCTTTAATCAGATCTTCATTATGTGAGAATTATGAACCAAGGGCTGCCATTTGGTCTGATTCTTTATTAAATTTTCTTGGCACTTCCTGCAGATTGAAAGCATCAAAACTCTCAAGAATGTCCCAAAATTTGTTTTTATAAGATTTTAAAAGCTTATTATTTTTGGCACACTTCCCCTTTATTTGGTAGAAAACCAATTGAGTATCCCCAAAAATATGCAACACCTTATGTTCCTATTTGCTGAAATTAGAAGACCATGCACCAATGCCTCATACTCTGCTATGTTGTTAGAGCATGAAAACTGCAATCTTTGAACATAAAAGAATTTCTCACCCATTGGAGAAATTAGAACAACACATGCCCCGACTCCATTTCTCCGCCTAGAATCATCAAAGAACATTTTCCAAAGTCCAGAAACAATATCCTTTTAAATGGTGCAGGTAGAGTAAATCCTTCTTCAAGAATTCAATAAGTACCAAGACCAGTTTTTAAAATTTCTTCATTAGGATCCTATTCATAGCGTTTGGACCTTTCATCTAGTATAAAATCAAAAATGGAAGGAGTAATAGGTTGCTCTTTTGAAACTAACTCATGGTCATCTTCTTCTTGTATTAAGTAATTTTATTGATTAAGGGGGTGATCATATGAATTAACGTGATAGTGTTGGATGAACAAAAAGGGGCTAAGTGTATGGCGCAAGATGAACATGTGGCATTGTGCTATAGTAAGGTTGATGCATCTAGGATCAAGACTTATCCTCTTCTATTGTGAATGATATTTTTGGAATTAGCGTACTAAGCATAGAAAGGCATGAAGAATTGCGGTCCACAAAAATGGTATTTTGGAAGCAAGCATCAGTTCGAGCACCATGCATGGTTTAGGCTAATAATAGGATTTCTACTCAAAGTTAACTATAAGAAGTCTATTGTTAAGAGCACTTGCATGTTGTGCAACCTTTTTGTAAAGGTGCATGGCTATTATTAGCATGTGACCTATTTTGATATGGTGCATGGGTAGATGAAGGGAGAGTCCCCACTCCTATATATATGTATTGATTTGCATGGGTTAGGGTGTGTGAATTATTGTAGAGTTATACTGCTAGTTTTGTCGCACGTGCATGGCTCATGGAGATACTTATGTAATGTAAGAAGATTTTTTGTTTTACAATATTTAATACAATGGTTCATATTGGCTTGGATAATAGTGTTAAACATGACTGAATCTGGTTCTTGCATGGTAAATCTTGTTATAGTCATTATTTAGTTCATCTTACATATACTCTAAGATTTAGATCTGATTTATGCATTGTGTGTTGTTTACTATTGGTAATGAATATGAATACCTATTTGTGCCATCATGCTAACATTATTTAATAAGCAGCTCATAAAGAGGGACATGGTACTTTTTACACGCTTCAGAGTGAACACTTTTCTCAGGATGCGTGATGTGCTAACGTGTCTGGGTTATTTACAGTGAATTCTAGGCTGCATCATTGGTTCTTTTGTCGGAGACCTTATTTTTTAGTTATTTTCAGGATGTTGCATGATAAAGATCTATCAGTTGACCTTAGCAAGTGTTGATGATTGGGTAGTAGATCTGGAAGAAGAGTAAGCTTGGATATTCAACATTGGATCTGAGTTTTATGCATGCACGCGTGGGCTGAGCATAGAATTTTTATGGCTACTTATATGAAAGCTTATTTTCTATCTTCCCCATAGAACTATTCGAGTGGCTTGGTTTCTTATACATCTAAAAGGAATTGGAGGTTTCACACACTTTTCTAAATGCAAGAAGAATTCCAGGCTCTCTATGATGCTGATCTAATTTAGGACGTGTGTTGTGGATACTTGGTTCGATGGTGTTCTGAATAGCTATATTTTGGAGTTACTCAATTTCCACTTACTCTTTTCTTAAGGTAGCTTAGTTTCAATTTTTACGTTATCCCAGGGGAGCATATCTACACAGAATCCCATGTTGGCAATCAAGATGTTGATGGTAACCTTGAATTTGGAAGAGAATTCTGATGGTTAGCTAAACCCCACCACACGTGAGGGTCAGGAATCAGGTGTGGTGAAGGATGGAAGACCTAGTGGAAGAGAGGAAAAGAGAAGAAAGGAGGCTTAAGTTTAATGAGGCATGTGAGAGGGATTTAGAGAAGCAATCGCGAGGTTACAGAATGGATGACGATGTTGTGAGAGAAGATGGATTGTCAAGGATTTAGAGCTCACGTAGAGGACATGGAGCCAGAGCATATGGAGCTCCCCCATTTTGGTGAGCATAACGATAGGGAACCCTCATCATCCTCTTAATTAGAGCACTGCCAACATAGACAACATGGGCCACGGGTTGCACATCTGAATCTACCTGACTAACCTAGCCCTTGCGCTTGGTTTTACAATTTTCTAGTATATGCCAGTAGTCAGACAAGCTAGTTTGAGCAATAGTGTAATAAGAGGTAGAGTTGACTTATCAATAAGTTCAGGAGTGAATCAAATAGAAACTACATTTATGGTTGAGGAAAACACCTTCCATGTTATTTGGAGGATCCGGTTGGAGGTAACCTTTTTAGGTGCGTCGTTGGTGCATAGAAAATAGGCACACAGAACTTTGGACTTACATTCGAGGAGTAGAATAACTTTGCATACTATTGTATGAGTTTAGTTTAACACCACTGTTGGGACACATGGTAGTGCATCCTATGGTTCAATTCATGTTACAAGGGGAGGATAAGCAGTGAAACATGTGGCTCAAGTATCTGACAGATTCTTGGAGGCGGAGGTAGCACAAGAGGTTTTAGATCCAGTGGGCATGGTCCTCACCAGCCCCAGAATATTTATATGGAGATGTCACTTCCTCTCCTATAGTATAGGGTAATAGAATATGTTGCTAAGCATGTCAATATGTGTGAGATATTGTGGCATGCAAAAGGAATTATAGCTTCAGAGTGCAAGGCCAGTCAGTTTGCAACTACATTGCAGGGACATGCATGCACAGCTGGTACAAGAAGTTTAACCCTGATCATGAACTTGTGTGGATTATACGATGTTACGATGATGATTTCATTTACATAATTTTATATCCCTAAGTTCGAGTAGAAAAGTATAAGTGCACTCAAGGATATCAAGCAGGGCACTACTGAGAGTGTTCGGGAATTATGATGTTCATCTTCAAAACACTCTTATCTAAAATATCCTATGATATCCATACACAGTCAACATGCACAATGGTTCGTCAGAGGCTTGATTATTGATTTTAGGAGGGCACTCTTACATAATACTTATACAGAACCACACATGAGGTGCTTGAAGTAGCTTTGCATGGATTAAGGTAGTCATGAGAGCATAGACATTAGAGTGATCCCATTCTTGGAAGCTCAGATTGTGGCAATGGAAAAATAGTTATAGAAACTATCAAGCCAATACAACACATGAGACACACAGTGGAATTTGGTGCACATATTGTGAAGTAGAGGGGACAGACGAAGGATAGTTGTCCTCACAGATCGGTGTGATCCTTAGTTACTAGGAGTGTGAGATATGTCATTTAAACCATGATGCAATGGCCATTGTCCATTATTGTAATGTGTGATAAGAAATAGATGTGTCCTGCTACTATAAAATTTTTCTGGCCCACAACTCACAATACTGAAGATTACATGGTTGATTGATCAGATCCATGATGCCATTGATATCAAGTGTTTGATAGACTAGAGTTATTGAATAACTTTAAGGATAAAAGTGAGACAACATGATCATGATCACACTCAAGGGTGCTATGATCAAAATGAAGGGTGATTTGGGGGAGGCCATGGTAGAGGTCAAGGATAATCGTGGTGGATTCAGAGGCCAAGGCCGCGGTACGGTGGATGAAGTGAGTTTCCCTCATGGAACATGTTATACGTGCAGATCCTCTTGACCATTATAAGTGTGAATTTCCTTAGAACATTACTTGTTCTCTTTGCGGAAAGAATCATAACTATGAAGAGTGCTCCAGACTTATATGAACATCTGAGCAAGAAGCAAAAACAGGAGAACAAGGGCAGCAGGGATGGTTAGAATACAACGCACAGTGGAAAACCAATGGATGCCAAAGTTAGCACTGGATCCTAAGGTAGTACCTGTGAAGATTACTACATGCACTAAGGATGCACACGCCAGAGAAATGTTGCAATAGAAGCCTACCATTACTAAGGAGGAGGTTTTTACATGCAAAATATCTAGACCCTACACATCAGAAGGAGGTTTATTAGAAAACCATGGAGGTAATCGCAGAAATCATATAGGGTGAAATACAATGTTTAAAGGAACAGTTGTGGAAATTGGAATAGAAGAAGGCAGATTGAGAACTTTCCAGTTGGATGTTGATAATCTGAAGGAAGTATGAAAAGGTGTTGTGTTAGGAGAACATTATTCATATTACTAGGGAGTTGGTTTAAAGGGAAAAATGCTCCGTGTGTTGCTATTGAGAATGAACAGATAAATTTTGCATGCTAATCTCCCTCCTCATAGTCTTGGATTATGACAAGGAGATCACTCTGAATGATTTTGTGGATGGATGGATTTTGAGAAATATTTTGATTGACATAGGTGCGGAAGTGAATGTGCTTACCTTCAGATGCATGGGGTTCAAATAAGCATAGACCTCCTTTGCAGTCTATCTTCTAAACATGTATTGTATATCAAAAATCAGACTAAGGCCACATACCAATTGGAGTATTGAAGGATGCATCCATTACTATATAGGGGTCCAAATTCACTCAAGACTTTGAGGTGTTAGTGATTTGCAGAAGCAGACAACTTCCTAGCTCTGCTTGGGTGCCCTTGGTGTTATACAAATAATGTTGATCCACAGTGCAATAAGGGATATATAATTTTTGAGAAAAAGGAAGAATGAGTTATTATCCCTTTGGACAAATGGGAAATCTACACCTTATGTTAAGCCCTTAAGTGAATAATACCTTAAACAGAATTTATGTTGCGCACCATTCGAGATTCAGGAAGTGCTTGATCCATCTAAGGAAGGAATTCTCCAGTGGGATGTTGCACAGTCCATCTGTGATACTAAGTAGTATTTCCTATGAAAATTGGGCACATGGAACTTACGAGATGGTTGGGCACGAGGAAAGAAGCACAGCTGCATGCGTAAGCAGTGAACATGTTGTGTTAGGTGGTTAGGAAACCACACATGTACCCCGGTACACTGGTGAGGGAAACCCTGAGGTATAGCTACAGAGCCATATAAGTACAATGGAAGGATCAGGTGGACAGAAGGAATATGTTAGTTTTATACCCTACACGGGACAACAAAATGTTGGTGGATGGTTCATAGGGATAATAACATATAATGGAGAGAAGTGAGAATTTCTCTATCATCCTAGTATCTCAGGAGTAATGTACCTACTCAAATATGTGAATATCATGATAATAATCATGTTCAACACCATGTTCAGTAGTGTAAGAGACTCTAGATAGAGGTACGGGAAGCTTTACCACCTTCATTGTGGGTGCACAAACTTTATTTTACCTTGTGAGGTTGCGCTACGTCACTTGGTATGTTTATGTGGAGTTGCATAGCGAGACTGGAAATTGGCAAGACTTGACTGCATTGGAATGATCCAGACTTTTGACTTACTTCTCCACTGAACCTCTAATGAAAGAGGCATTACAGGGTTATGAAGTGCTTGACTATGGGAGATAGTGAAAAGGTTGAAGAACTCATTCAGGAGTTATTTGGTGAGTCAGACCTAGAAGCTCATTTTATGAAGTAGATGAGACACATGTAGAACTCCTTGAGTGCGCTTTCTTAGAGAAGGAGAAAGAAAATATGGTCTACATGGTGTATGGTGAAGAAATGGAAATGTTCGATATAGATCACTCATAGGATACGTGCGAGGTATTACCTAGTGCGGATGAAAAGGTGAGCACTTACCAATGAAACATATGAAGATGAAGAAAGTGAACATTGGCACAGATGTTGAACCTAAGGAGGCCATAATTGGATATTATTGGCCTGACTCTGAAGTGGCTAAGATAATTGAGGTGTTAAGAGATTACTAGGACTTGTTTCCCTAGGGGCTACCATGAGTTAAAAGGAGTGCATGAATCTTTGGGTGAGATGAAAATTAAGTTAAAGGAATGTGTGTGCCCTAGGTTAGGAAGAGACCTTACAGAATGAACCCTAACCTGCGTGTAAAATTTAAAGAAGAAATTGACAAGATGTTAGAATCTGGCATTATTGAGCCCATAGAGGAATCAAAGTGGGTTAGACCTATGGTAATCAACATAAAGAAAGATGGAAGAATCAAGATTTGTTTAGACTACATGGAGCTTAATGTACTGCATGTGTGATTAATCCTTTCCCTACACCATTCACTGAGGAAATATTGCAAGGTGTTACAGAGCGAATGAAATTTACTCTTTTACAAATGGATTCTCTAGGTATCATCAAGTAAGAATTTCTAAAGAGGATCAAGAGAAGACAACTTTCACCACTAAATGGGGAATTTTTTCTTACATGGTGATGCCCTTTGGATTGAAGAATACACCTGCACTATTTTCATGCATTGTTGTTCAAGCATTCTAGGATTTTATTCACAAATTCTTGCAGGTTTACTTGGATGATTGTATCGTGTATGGGCTTATCAAGGATCATTGTGAAAATTTTAGGTTGATGTTTGAGAGGTGTAGATAGTTAAACATCTCTTTAAATATCAGGAAGTGCGTATTTGCTACACCTTTTGGAACTCAGCTAGGGCATATCATCTACAATGAGGGTTTTTTAGTAGATCCAGCTAAGGTTGCAGTCATCTTAGGCTTAGAGGAGCCCATTATTCAGAGTAAGGTGCGTGGATTCTTGGGCCACATAGTATACTACATGAAGTTTATCAAAGGACATGCTAAGATTTCCACACCCTTTGAGGAGTTATTAAAGGGTAAAGGTAAGTTCTATTGAGGAAAACCACAGTAGCTCGCATTCAAAGCACTGAAGGAAAGGATTACTATTGCGCCTATTCTACATTTTCCTTCATGGAGTATACCTTTTCACATACATGTGGATTCCTCTAGCATGGCCATTGGCGCAACTCTAGCTCATCCTGGAGAAGGTATTGTAGATCATCCTATTTACTTTTCTAGCAGAAAGTTGAATTTTGTAGAGCATAATTATCCAACTATGAAGCGCAAGGTTTTTTCAATGTTCTATGCAATACATAAGTTTAGACAATACTTTATGGAAACTCCCGTCATTTTCTATATAGATCACATGGCATTGAGATACTTGGTGAATAATCCTGTCTTACAAGGGCATGTATGTTGATGGGTTCTCTTATTCCAGTAGTTTTACTTTACAATGGTGGTAAAGCTAGGTAAAAGGAATTCTGGTCTAGATCATTTGTCAAGGATTCAATCAGGAGAGGATGTGTAGAGTATTGAAGATATAATGATAGATACAAAATTATATAGGTTAAACAACACACCCTTAGAATTAGAGGATATTACTGTCTTTTTATGAATAGATATGACACCTGAAGGAATGAAGGCATTGGAAAAGAAACAACTAGTAATTCACGCCGCACCTTTCATGTTGATCAGTGACTAATTATACAAACTAGGCTGAGATGAAGTATTGCATCGGTGTGTACTGGGGCATGAACGAACGACAATTATGGAGGAAGCTCATAACGGAATATCAAGTGGACATTATTTAGGTGATGCCACTTCGTGCAAGTTTCTACTAGTTGGTTTATGGTGGGAGACCTTGTACAAGGATTGCAAAGACTATTGTAAGGCATGTGATCATTGTCTGCACCTTGGAAAACTTGGGAAAAAAGATCAAATGCCTTTGAGGCCTATTACTAGTGTAGAACCTTTTGAGAAATGGGAAACTGAATTTTTGGGTCCTATTTTCCCAGCCACACGTAGAACCAAATCATGTTACATCATCACTTGTACATATTATCTAACAAGATGGGAGAAAGCGGTGCCTACAAAGGATTATATAACAGTAACAACAACAAGGTTCTTGTGGGAAAAGATTCTTACCATGTATGGATGTCCTTTAAGTTTGACAAGTGATAGGGGCACTCATTTCCTTAATGAGACTATCAGGATATTATTATATGAATTTATGGTTACACACCATAAGACAACACCTTATCACCCTCAAGAAAATAGGACTGTTAAGGATTTCATCAAGATATTGAACCAAATGTTGAAAAAAAATTGTGATGTTGGAAGGAAAGACCGGGATGATAAAGTTTCTACTGTGCTTTGGGCATATAGAACAACCTACAAACGGTTGAATAAGGAAACGCCTTTTCAGTTTGTTTTTGGTGACGAGGAAGTTATGCCCATCGAATTCATGTTACCTTCTTTGTGTATTACGCATCTAGGAGGATTGGCTGATGAGAAAACATTGGAAGACTGAATCAAAAAGTTGATACAACTAGATGAGAGGTGTGTAATAACACGATGGAGTCAGAAGCAAGAAAAATCCAAGAAAAAGGCATGGCATGACAAGCACATCAGGGATAAAAATATTGCGGTTGGATAGATGGTACTTCTTTATGATTAAAATTTTCTATGCTACCCAGGAAATGTTAAGGTGTATTGGTTGGGACCATATGTTATTACTCATATACTTGACTCAGGCCCTTGCCGGCTAGAGGCGCTTGATGGAACATGGTTTCCCGGTTACTTCAATGGGAGTAGGCTGAAGCCCTACTATAAATAAGTCTTCTTGGTTTTTGTAATAAGGTAGTATTTCCATTTAGATTATATTTCCCTTCTTTTATTTCCTTTATATGTGTTTCCTTCATCGTCACTATGCTTATTCAATTTAGTTCAGTGTTATCTATAATAAGTGTGCTTACACGCTGGAAGCTTGTTGCAACCTAAAATGTTTTGATGTGTAGAGGACTACACATACCCTTAGTGTGGGGTGGATAAAGAAGGTTAGTATGGTACATAAAATAAATAAACTCATGGGTGACCATAAAAGGAACAATATTTTAAAAGTGATTAAAAATTCAAGAGGATTTCTCAAAGTTAAAGACCACGTGCAAGGCGATGAGTGCTCAGTATAACTCAAGGAGGCTGCAACATTTTGTTGAGTATGAAACTTGATGGAAAACACAATAACCAAAATCAGTTATGGAGGGACCGACATCGGTCAGAAAAGGAGGAATCGACATCGGTTAGGGCTAATCAGTGTTGGTTACATGTGCGGGAGTGTTTTATTTAACTCTTGGGAATTAGATCTATTTTTAGTATTAAAGTAAATCTATTGATTGTAATTGTATGGCTAAGTGCCCTAAGTTTGTATACACCTATATAAGCATGAAAGATAGGGTTTAGAAGTAAGAATTAAGGAGAACTTGCAAAAGTTGATGATTATTGTGAGAATAAGTAAAAGAGAGAAAATTATTGGAGAAGAAACAAAAGCTTGTGAGGAAGACAATAATGTACATCTGAGGGGTGTGGAAGATTGTAAGTCTTCAATTGTATATCTTGTCAAATATTTGGATAATAGATTGGCTTGTTTCTTGGTGGACATAGCCCACACTGGGAAAACCATGTTAAATCTGGTGTTGATTTATATCTATTGGTTTGTATAATTCTTCTGGTAGAGTATCTGCTTTCATTGCATGTATGTTTAGATCTGATATATTATCTATACAACATTGTCCTAACCCCAAAAATTTGTAGCAGATCTTTGTTTGGGGGTTTTATGTGTTGAAATATTTACTCATAGAGGGTTTTTTGATTGAGTGGGAGCTATAACAATGGTAGAAGAAAACAAATACAAGGTAAAGAAGTTTGACGACCAAAATTATCAATTATGGAAGATACAGATTGAGGATTATTTGTATCAAAGAGAGTTGTATTTACCGTTGGATGAGAATTCTAGACCCATGAAGATGACTGATGAAGAATGGAAGATTCTTAAAAGAAAGGCTTTGGGATTTATAAGATTGAGCTTGATAGTATCCGTGGCTTCTAATATTACAGAAGTGACTTCTATGGTAGGGTTAATGAAATATCTTGTTAATTTATATGAAAAACCTAGTGCTTCAAATAAAGTTTATTTGATGAAGAAACTATTTATTTCTAATATGCATGAAGGTGGGTCTGCATCTAGTCACTTGAATGATTTACGATCTATTGTAAATAAGTTAAAATCGGTTGATATACCATTTGATGATGATGTGAAAGCACTTTTATTCTTATGTTCTTTTCCTGATAGTTGGGATAACTTGGTAATGGTTGTTAGTAATATGACATTTGTTAATAATATTTTTGAAGTTTGATGATGTGGTTAGTATAATATTGAATGAAGAAATTCATAGGAAGAGTACAGAGGAATCATCATATGGGAATGCTTTGAATGTAGAAATCTGGGGCAAGAAAAAAGAGAGATCTAAGTGTAAGAGTAATGGGAAATCAAAGTCAAGAGATAGCAAATCTAAATCTAGAGGTAAGGGAATTAAATTTTGGAAATGTGGAAAGAAAGTACATGTAAAGAAATTTTTTTGGTCAAAGGATAAAGAGAACTAAAAACCAGATAAAGGTAAAGAAGTAAATATTGTTGCAGTAGAGGTAATGCAAGATGCTCTTATTCTTTCTTTAAATAATAGAATTGAATCATGGGTTTTAGATTCAAGAGCTTCTTTCCATGTAACTCCTAATAGGGGTTATTTCAGAAATTATGTCCAATTCAATTTTAGGCATGTTTATGGGTGATGATAAACCTTTCATTGTTACTGGTAAATGGGAAGTTCATCTAAAATTACAGAATGGAAATACTTGGGTATTAAAAGATGTGAGGCATGTGCCAAGCCTAAAGAGAAATCTTATTTCTGTAGGGAAACTAGGTGATTCTAGTTGCATGGTTACATTTACAGGAGACTCTTAGAAATTCACCAGGGGTGATTTTGTTGTGGCAAGAGGTAAGAAGGTAGGAACACTATATTTATCTACATGTGTTACTTATTGCTTTTCTACATTATCTACTTCAGATTTAGATGCATGTATGTGACATAATTGGTTAGGCCATATGAGTCAAAAAGCAATGTAGATCTTAAAGGCTAAGGGTAAGTTATCAGATTTGAAATATTTAGATCTTGATTTCTGTGAGCATTATGTCTTTGGAAAGAAAAAGCGAGTGAGATTTCTCAAATTTTTGGCAACTAAGAAGGAGCATAAATTAGAGCTTGTACACACAGATGTGTAGGGACCAACTCAGGTAGATTCTCATGGAGGATCCCAGTATTATGTTACTTTCATTGATGATGCTACAAGAAAGGTATGGGTTTATTGTATTAAACATAAATATGATGTTTTTGAGACTTTTAAAATATGGAAATCCCTTGTTGAGAATGAATCAAATTCTAAGTTAAAGTGCCTTAGATCTAAAAATGGTGGTGAATAATGGGATACGTAGAGAAATAACGGTTCCAAAAACACCACAGGAGAATGGTGTTGCAGAAAGAATGAATAGGAAAACCATGGAACATGTTAGAAGTATGAGAATACATTCTAGATTGCCTTTGTAGTTTTGAGAAGATGTAGTTGATATAACGGTTTATTTGATTAACCATGGGCCTTCAAGGTTCACTAGATGGAGGAATACGAGAGGAAGCTTGGAACAGAAAAGAGGTAGATATTTATTTTCATAAAGTTTTCGGTTCAGAAGCTTTTGTGCATATTGATAAGGAAAATAGGAAAAAATTAGATGCAAAATCTAAGACATGCACTTTCATTGGTTATGGATCAGGTGATTTCGGATTCCATTTTTGGGATTTAGAGATTTCTAAAATTATTACGACTCGTGATAGTGAATGGAATGAAAAGATAATGTACAAGGATCAAATTTTGGTAACTAAAGATGAACTGGTTGAGAAATTTTCGAATGAAAATGAACTCTCATATTCAAAAGTAATATCGACAGGGTTACATAGTAACCAGTGTCGATTGACCCCTGACCAACATTAGTCAGAAGAACCAGTATCGGTTATAGAAAATCCAAAATGACATCAGTTAGTAGAACCGACATCGGTTATAGGTGATTGACATCGGTCACTGAAAAATTTGGATATAAATGTCCAAGAGGTCTAGAATGAGTCTCCTATACCCTAAAATCCTGTGAGAAGGTCACAAAGGGTAAGTAAACCTTAAAAAATATTTAAACCTTCTCTATTTTTATTTATTATTGACTGATAATGGTGAACCAGTGAGTTTTGAAGAAGCAATGCAGGATGAGACCCACATCTAGTGGGAGCATGGCATGGATGAGGAGATGGACTCCTTGGAACAGAACCAAACTTGGGATTTGGTTAAGTTGCTAGCAGGTAAGAGGACATTAAACAACAAGTGGGTTTATATGATCAAGGAAGAAGAGGGTGGACAAAAAAGGTACAAGAAAAGGCTTGTACTAAAGGGATTTGAATAGAAAGTAGGTATTGACGTTGGTGAGATATTTTCTCTGTTGTTAAGATGAATTCTATTTGTATTGTATTGAGTTTAGTTGTAGCAGAGGATTTGCATTTAAAGAAACTAGATGTGAAGAAGGATTTCCTTCATGGTGATTTGGATGAAGAGATATATATGCTGCAACCGCTTGGGTATGAAGTCAAGGGTAAGGAGAAATGGTGTGTAGGTTGAAAAAGAGCCACATGGGATCAAGAAAGCTCCAAGGCAATGGTACATGAGGTTTTATAGTTTTATGCATGAGCATGGTTACTTGTGATGTGAATCTGACCATTGTGTTTATTTCAAGAAGCTTGAAAATGGGAGCTCCATTATTTTGTTACTGTATTTAGATGATATGCTTATTATAGGATCTAATATGCAGGACATTGGTGAGATTAAGGGACACACATTTTCTATAAAGGATTTAGGAGCTGCAAAAATAATCCTTGGTATGCAAATACACAGATATAGGAAGAACAAAAACTTGTATTTGTCTTAGGAGGATTATATCTACAAGGTGTTAGAAAGGTTCAAGATGTAGAATGCAAAACCTGTTAGTACACCTATGGCTTGAAAATTTAAATTGAGAAAATACCAGTGTCCTTCATCACATGAGGAGGTCAAATACATGACATGAGTGCTATATGCTTCAATAGTGGTGAGTCTCATGTATACTATGGTTTGTACCAAACCAGACATTGCACAAGTAGTGGGAGTTGTGAGTAGATATATGGCCAATCCAGGTAAAGAACATTGGAAATAAGTCCAATGGATACTCAGGTATTTGAAAGGGACATCTAGCATGTAGTTATGCTATGGAGGTTTGAATATTTCATTATGTGGTTATGTTGATTCAAATATGATTGGAGATCTAGATGGTAGGAGGATCACTACTAGATATATTTTCACAGTAGGTGGGATGACAGTTAGCTGGATGTCAATATTTTAGAAGTTTGTGGCTTTGTCTACTACATAAGTAGAGTATGTTGCAACTACATAGGCTAACAAGGAGATGATATGGATGAGTAGGTTCATGAAAGAGTTGGGAAAGAAGAAAGATGATTGTAAACTGTTTAGTGACAGTCAGACTGAAATTCATTTAGAAAAGAACTCAACATTTCATTTGAGAATGAAACACATTTAGTCGAGGTATTACTTCATATGGTAGGTATTGAAGGATGGGCAATTAAATTTGGAAAAGATTTATATGAGTGAGAAGCCTACGGATATGTTAATGAAGCCATTAACAAAGAAGAAGTTGGAGCTACACTCTACTTCTGTTGGTCTTCAAGTTTGAGACTTGAAGAGGAAGAAACAAAGCTAAGGAAGGATCCAATAATGACCTTGTACAGGTCTGGTGCAGTAATTAATCTCCAAGTGGGAGATTATTGAGTTGTCGAGATCAATTACTTCCAATTATCATGCAATATGAAACTTGCTGGAAAAAATAGTAACCAACATCGGTTATGGAGGGACTAACATTGATCACCTATGACCGACATTGGTCACCTATTATCAGCATCGGTCAGGCAAGGAGGAACCAACATCGGTTAGGGCTAACCAACGTCAGTTACCTATGTGGGAGTGTTTTATTTAACTCTCGGGAATTAGATCTAGTTTTAGTATTAAAGCAAATCTATTGATTGATATTACATGGATAAGTACCCTAAGTTTGTATACGCCTATATAAGCATGAAAGATAGGGTTTACAAGTAAGAATTAAGAAGAAATTACAAAATTTGATGATTATTGTGAGAATAATTATGAGAGAGAGAATTCTTGGAGAAGAAGCAAAAGCTTGTGAGAAAGACCGTACTGTACATCTAAGACATGTGGAAGATTGTAAATATTCAATTGTATATCTTGTCAAAGCTTTAGATAATAGATTGGCTTGTTTCTTGGTGGACGTAGCCCACAATGGGTCAACCACGTTAAATCTGGTGTTGACTTATATATCTTGTTTTGTATAATTCTTCTGGTAGAATATCCGCTTTCATTGCATGTATGTTTAGATCTAATATATTATCTGTACAACCTTGCGCTAACCCCAACACATTTGAGACTATATATGTTTGGTTCACATTGGATAAATACTTTGGCATAAGGAGGCATGGGGAGAGGAAATTTGTGATAGAGAAGTAGTTGGTGTGCCAGAAAGTTATGAATGAGGCGTAAAAGTTTAAGGTGCGAGAGATTGGGGTGGGGGACAAAGAATTGTAAAACACACTCAAAGGGAATTAATGGCATGTATGGTGGTAAGTGGAGTAACTAAGGAAGGGTATTTTTAAAACTTGTAATAAATTCGGCATTTGTAACGACATTTGTTACCTTACGAGTTCGAAGAAATTTATGAAGTGCAAAGAAAAGAATTCTGAAGAATGATTGTACCTAACAAGATTAGAAGCATGTTGATTGAAAATCTAGGCATAGAAGGACTCAAGTGGTGGAGTGGGTGCATGATGAAGGGGTTTAGGCATGATTTGGGTCTATAACAACTAGGGTTTCACTGCACTTATGGATTGGAAGGAACAATGGCACCACGAAAGGATCCAGTTGTGGAGAAGGAATGATTTACCCATAAGAGGTGATCAAGGGGTGGCTATGGGAGACAAAAATGATGTAGTGTAGGGTTTCTAAAATTAACCATCGAACTGAGAAGTACCTGAAGGATGTTACCATAGAGGTTTACATGAAAACTAACCAATGTTTAGCATATGACACTAGAGTTTTGGACACCTCCGTGAAGAGGTTACTCGAAAGAGTCAGGGTCATGCAAATCCTGGAGTTTCCTTATTTTGGGAAGCTTGAGAAATTGTACCAGTGGCTCATGTCAAGCGTGTATGAGGACATTTTATACTTCATGGGTAGGAGAATGAGGATCACTGCCAAGCTGATTAGAAAGGTGACAAGGTTGCATAACTCGAGCTCGAAGATCACCAGCGATTTATCTGATCATGAGGGTATTGATGCAACAAATACCATACATTAGTATAAGAAGGGGGCTGAGATTTTAAAGTAACCAACATTGTAGACATGGCCACCAGGGTTGTAACATACTTGACAATAAGCAAATTAGGTGCCATTGAATGGTGGAATGAGGTGAATATACATTGGTTACATATAACACATAAGATGGTAAACAATACATACTACAACATTACGGGGTACATTGCACAAAAATTGGTAAATGAGGTGTGGGTCCAGGTAGATAAAGGTGAGAAAATAACTTGGGGTGCCATCCTGTTGTTGATTGTATTTAGTGAAATTGGTATACCCAACGGGCCAAGGTAGAACATCCGGGAGTTTCCATTGGAGAATAAATCTCCAGCGAAGAAATTTTCCAAATACACTCTACGCGGAACTATTTCTAATGTGTATAAGGAGCACCTAGGGAAGTGGTTAAGGAGGCTACATAGGGAGTTTAAAGTAGAATGACGTATTTTGTGCAAGCTGCCTAAAGTACTAAATAGAGAAGTTGAGTTTATAATCTATGAACACTTCAACATGGGACGCTTCCATATGTAGTCAAGTGGTAAGAGCCCATGGTGTAAGTTTCCCTTTGCTTTTACTTCCAAATATTTCAAGGATTCAATGAACAATTTCCATGACGCACGCAAGCTCTAGTTTGACGTGGAAAAAGTAGACATAGATATCCCCATTCTGTACAAGACTTAAGTATGGACAGGGAAATGGGCCTATGTGGAAACCATGGAATCATACAATGTGGACATCATGCTGGAGAGTCTAGTCGTAGGAAAATTTGAACCAATGTGTGTGTACATTTATCTAAAGCCAAGGTTCAAGGATGGAAAGGTTGTAAAGGGAAAAAATATAACACTCCCAAGATCTCCAAGGAAGGGGCAGACAATAGGAACCTCAAGGAAAGTTACATCGGCACACCCTACTTAGGAAGATCCAGAGCCTACCAGGTTAGAGAACATCCTCAAGAAGGAGGAACAAGAAGACATGGCCAAACTGGTTCATACAAGGAGACTTCAATGAAAAATTCACACATCTAGAGACACTGGCACGGGGACTTTGTAATTGGTAAGAATATCATCGCATGTAACTCCTGTGAAGAATGAGGAAGAAGAAAGGAGAAAGCACCAAAAATATGTTCCTGTAAATGATAGTTAGGAGGAAGAGTTCCCTCAGCAAAGCGCACAGGAGAAGGAGGACACCCCTAGTATTGAGATGTAGGAGGATGAATATATTGGGGACTCGGTTATATATGAAACTATTGATGACAATATGATTACCCATGAGTAGCACTCATGTGAAGGGGAAAGAAGTGCGGATGGGGATATATAAGTCCTAGAATGCCCCACACCTAAAGGAGAAAAGAAAGAGGGGGAAGTAAGCTAGAATGTAGGAGGAGACAAACAACAAGATGTAAGAGATGAAAAACCACAAGGGGAAGGTGCGCATGTTCAAAAATACGTGGGGGAAGACAAGTCAGTATGGAGGTAAAGAGGTAGTGAGAAATCAAAATTTGGGCTGTTTGGATGACCAAGAAAAAATTATTCCCGCCCGCTTCCAGAGCACCCTGCCTAATATACAATTATATGGCTAGGATTGAATGGACTCAGAGATGGCCAATATGCACACTCACAAGAAATTATCACGAAGCATGCAGACTCACATGGATGAGCCTGAATTTGATGTTTGTGAGGAGGTGTGGAGCTCAAAGAAGATGAGGAAGGTGTTACATACACACCATTTAACCATCAAACCCATGCAATTTTCTAATGAACAGGTGAGTAACACATTGGTAAAGTGTCAACTAAAGTAGCATGCTAGAATATTGAAAAGGCACCAAAAGTACAAGAGCTCTTGGAAGATAAGAAAGATAAGGACAGAAAAATCAAATGACTCACCCAAGAGCAGGATAATGCATTGGCCAAGGCACAGAATGTCAAAAAGATGGCTGAGAAGATTGTCAATGAAATCTTTTAGAAAAGGCCCAATTTTTAGGAGAAGGTGCCAGAGGAGTTCAATTCAGAACTACATTACCTCCATACAATAGTTTTTTTTTATAGGACAAACCAATATGCCTCCCTAAACCAAACGATGTTGCAAACTAAGCATCTAGGGTCAAGGCTTCAATTGCAAGGAAGATATCCAACTATGAGGTTGGTTTGAAAACCTTACAAGATGAAATGAAGAAGGAAGATTCGGTGTTGGCCATGTATACAATTCCTGATAACTTAGTTAAAGAAAGAATGAAAGTAGAGGAAAATGAAGTTCTACATGCAGCAAAATATGAAACACTTGGGCACACAGAATGAGTTACCTTGGTAGAAATGAAGCATGACATGCAGGATGCTGCAAGGAAATAACACATGGACTGAATAAAGAGCATCAAAAAGATCATTTCCATAAAGATGGATGTCATGGAAGGAATGGTCTCAGGTATGGCTAACATCCTTAGAATATTAAAGAGTGAGGGCAAAAACATGACTCTAGATGAGTTCGATGGCATCGTTTTGGACATCCTTGATAAAATAAAATCAATGCTTAAGGACTGGTATGAATTTGAGTGGGAAATTCAAATTGAATATCCACAGTTCATTCTACTTGAGGAGGAAAAGGGTACAAAATAATATGAATCAACATATTATTTATTCTTTCATTCATTATCCTATATTCTTTGGAATGACAAGGTGATTACCCATTGCCGTGGTGGAAATCCGTTTTAGTGTGGGATAATGTTGGACATAAAAACATGGGCTAAGTGTTTGGTGTAAAAATGCAGGGTGAAGAAATAACACATGGTGCGATGCTACAGTAAGGTTGATGCGCCCAAGATCAAGACTTATCCACTTCTGTTGTGAAGGATATTTTTGGAGTTAGCGTATTGAGCACATAAAGACATGAAGACTTGCGGTCCACATAGTGGTATTTTGGGAGCAAGCATCAGTTCGAGTGCCATGCATGGTTTAGGATAATAATATGATTTATAGTCAAGGTTAACTATAGGAAGTATATTGTTAGATCACTTGCATGTCTTGCATCCTTTTTGTAAAGGCACATGGCTATTATTAACATTTGGCCTATTTTGAGATAATACATGGGCGGTGAAGGGAAAGTCCCCACCCGTATATATATGGATTGATTTGCACGGTTTTGTATGTGTAAATCATTGTAGAGTTATGCTACTGGTTTTGTTACGCGCATGACTCATGGAGATACTTATGTAATGTAATAAGCTTATGTGTTTTACAATATTTAATACAATGGTTCATATTGGCTTGATAATGGCGTTGAACATGACTAAATCTGGTTCTTGCATGATAAATCTTGTTATATTCATTGTTTAGTTCATTTTAGATATATTCTAAGATCTAGATCTAGTTTATGCACTATGTGTTGTTTATTATTGGTTATGAATATGAAAATCTATATGCACCATCATGCTAACATATGGAATAAAAAATCATAAAGAATGACCCAGTGCCTTTGCATGCTTTGGGTGGGTGCTCAACTCAGGTTAAGTGATGTGTTAGTGCGCCTGGGTCATTTATAGTGAATTTTAGAATGCATCAGATAGGAAAAAATAGGCTCAGTCTTTATGGTAAATATATTACCATACCTAGTTCTTAAGAGCATATGGGTCCAATCTGAAGACAAATATCCACCTACTTTGGCAGTAAGATCTCTTGACAAGCAAATAAAAAACATGTGAGGCAAGTCAATTACTGATATGCCATGAGTTAGAGTAATACTTGAGAAAGCATGAAGGGTTAGCTTGAGATATTTAATTACTCCAAATACACCAACGGTTGACCCATCAATTTGCAAAACTCCCTTAGAAACAAGATTGTATTTGAGACCCAAGACATCAAAAAATTTCTTGGGCATTACAGAGTTGCTAGTTCCTAAATCAATTATACAATTATGCACCAAGTGTTTTCCCACAATTAATTACATCTAAGTTATTTATAACCTTACGTAATTGTTCATTGGCTTGATATAAGATAACAACAACACGAGTCTTCTCCACCATTGGGCAGCTTGGGGAAGCTACTTGAGAGATTCACATAGGAGGTCCCTTTGTGATGGGATAGCCAAAGTATCCCACATTGACATTAGTTTTATTTATTTGCTCAACAATATTAAAGGGAAATTCCATGTATTTCTACATCTGTGGCACACTATTCTCCATTTTCTAGTTCTGCAATGTTAGGATAGGTAGCTTTAGTTTAGAAGTAACCTCCTTATCTAAAACATGCTTGTTAGGAAATTCAAGCAATATTTTCTTATCTACTCTAACTTCTTTCTCCTCGTTGACAACAATGCCTTGACTAGAAGAAGATGAAGGTTGTGACTCCAACATCCTTTTCTTATACCTTATATTATCAACAATATTAACTTGAGGTCTGCTAGAACTACCCACTACTTGATTTACTACACAAAAGTCATCAGCTCTAAAAAACATGAGATTAATATCATAATTGACCTCTTAGATTCTTTTCACATTAGGATTGGGTGCTTCTAGAAGTGGCTCTTACTGTTTGGAAGAAGTTTTAACCATGAAGGCTTGAACATGAAATTTCCTTTCATAAATAGGTTGATATACGACTGATTATATGGGAAACACCATTCAGTCTCATGTATTAAATTATTCTCTACTTGAACCAAATCTTGGCTTAAGAAAGAAGTAGGAAGTGTTTTGAGAGGAACAATTGTTACCAATGGAAGAGGTATATTTTGATATTGTTTTTATGATTTTTTCCATATCACTGATTAGGTTGTTGGTTCATATATGGCTAATAGCCTTGGATAATTCCTAGATTTGAAGATTTCCCCTAGTTAGGATAATTTCTATAGGATTGGGCTTGTTATTTTTCTAGGAATATGACTTTGTTGGTCAAGGTTCTAATTAATTCTTTCATATATTCATCCTCTTTTTGTTTTCTAGGAGAACTAAATGTTGAGGCACTAGGTTGAATTTTTTTCTCAGGAATATGATCAATAAAAGGCTGAAAAACTTGTAACAATTCAAGATACAATGGAATGGGTGGTTTAGGAGCTATTTTATTGGCTTGTATTAGAAAAATTTCAGCCCTAATGGATCATGCATAATCCCATTGCAATGTTGCACCCCCATAAATTGAATCATGACAACAATATCAAAATTTAAAGCTCTTAAATAGTAAAGAAAAGCACCTTCAGGAGTTGGTATTACAAGGGATGGAATTCTCTCCCAGGTCTTCAAAAATCTAAAATTGAAGTTTTTCATGAGCTCATTAGGATCCCTCTTTATAGTTAGTTATTATAGCAAGGAGAGATTGTCTACCTTCTCTCCAAAATGATTACAGAGATTTGTACCCATTTCAATCTAATTAGTGATTGATCCTGCTGCCAGACTCTTGAACCATTGCAAAGCTCTTCGCTTAAATGAAGATGCTAATAACTTAATAGCCAGATCTTGTTCAACAATTTTATGAATAACACAAACATTTGAAATATCTTGTATATGTTCAGCTGGAGTGGTATGATTTTCTCCAGTGAAGAAAGGGATACTCTTAAGTGTAGATGATTAAATAGGATTCTAAGCATTACGGGAAAGAGGACTACTACCAATAAAGTTAACAAATACTTGATTTTCCTGTTGTGTTGCCATAGTGATAGGTCTAATAACTATGGTCGACTGTAAGAAAGGCTTACCAGGAGGTAGTGTGGAAAGAGTTCTGTTTGGAAGTGAAGGTGACCTTTGAATTGTTCTTCCTCTTCTTCTCCTCCCAGGTGGTAGTTGCAAGTACTCACAAAATCCTTATGATGTTTTATACATTTTTTGGATTCTTCTCATGGACTAAGACACCTTGAATTCTAACACTAGTTGATTTTGTGTTTGGAGTCACCAAATGTGTAGAAGAAAGCCTACAAAAGCTAGAAATTACTAAGTCACAACCAAAAACTGAATAATAATGCAAATAAATATTATATTGTCCCATCGGGCATGCCAAAACTACTGGAGCTCAAATTTTCACCCATTCCAAAATCATATTGATTTGGGTCTTTGAAGCAACATGGGACAGTCTCCAAGTTGTGGGACTCGCACTGAGGCAGACCTGTGGAGAAGGTTGGTTCCTCTATGTACTCTATATGCTAAAACTACTCCTAGAAAGGAAATTCTAGTTACCTAACACTAACCCATGATTCCAAGGGACTAGGGAGAGATAATGATGCATGAATTAAAATCCTAAACTAAGGTATGTGATAGAACCAAAAATAGGAGGTGGAGACATTTCAGTGAGTGAAAATGAGATAAAAATGGAGTAAGAAAGGTTAGAAAAAAGTGCCAAAATCCAAGACAACATTTAAACAACCATTTTCATGGAGCACAATAGACACGACCCTTGCAAGAAGAATAAAATATGCAAAATACACTCACAATTGAAATGAAAGGTATTTGATAAACTAGATGAGAATTAAAGTGTTTTTCTTTGGAAGTAGAAGAAAAGGCTTATTTATTTTTTTATGGGTGGGTGAACACTAAACAAGAGTAACTATTCATATCATCTATCTATATTATTCAGGATCTTTGTTGGGTGAGTATTCACAATAACCAATAATTGCATAACCATCACCTTCTTCTCTTTCAATTTCTGATTCAACAAATTCTTGGAAAAGTTGTAATTGTTGAAAAAGTTGAAAATGATGGGTTGTGGCATTGAGATGACTATGCAGACATGTCTAGGTGGCCAGGTGAATGCTAGAGGAGGCATCGTTTCAGTGTGCGACAATATCATTTCTTCCAGGCTACCTCGTTCGAGCAGAGTCCCTTAAGAGCCCTTAGACCAAAAACTCATTCAACTTCAACGGGTGGCTACGTAGACTCCGTGGCACCTAAATATGTCTCGTTAAATCCTACACCTCAGCGTAGGGACCCTCTACAATAGATTGTCTCGGTTTTTTCCTTCTCCAATCGGTGCTCTCGCTGCCCTATTTTTTGCAAACGTGCCAAATAGTGTAGTTTAAGATAGTCTAAGGATGTCAAATGGTATATTTTGTAAACGGTGGGTCATGGCACCAAACTGACTGTGCGGACATGTCCAAGTGGCCAGGTCAATGCTATAGGAGGAATTTTTTTGGTGCACGACAACGTCTTTCTTCTGGGCTACCTCATTTGGGTGTAGTCCCTTAAGAGCCCTGAGACCAAAAAATCATTCAACTTCGACGGGTGACTACGCGCACTCCGTGGCACATAGAGATGTATCGTCTAATCCTATACCTCTGTATAGGGACCTTATACAATAGCCTATCTCAGTTTTTTCCTTCTCCAATCGGTGCTCTCGCTGCCCTATTGTTTGTAAATGTGTCGAATAGTGTAGTTTGAGCCAGTGTAAGGCTGGCAAACGGTATATTTTATAAACGGTGGGTCATGGCACAAAACCGAATACGTAGAGACATCTAGGTGGCTAGGTGAATGCTATAGAAGGTTTCATTTTGGTGCACAACAACGTCATTGCTTCCGAGCTACCTTGTTCGGGTAGAGTCCCTTAAGAGCCCTGAGACCAAAAAATTATTCAACTTCGACGGGTGGCTATGCAGACTCTGTGGTACCTAAGGATGTCTCGTTCAATGCTACACCTCAGTGTAGGGACCCTCTATAATATACTGTTTCAATTTTTTCCTTCTCAAATTGGCGCTCTCGCTGCCCTATTGTTTGCAAACGCGTCGAATAGTGTAGTTTACGACAGTGTAAGGATGTCAAACGGTATATTTTGTAAACGGTGGGTCATGGCACCAAACCGACTGTGTAGACACGTCTAGGTGGCCAAGTGAATGCTATAGGAGGAATCATTTTAGTGCGCAACAACGTCATTGCTTCCGGGCTACCTCGTTCGGGTGGAGTCCCTTAAGAGCCCTGAGACCAAAAAATCATTCAACTTTGATGGGTGACTACGCAGAGTCTATGGCACCTAAGGATATCTCATTTGATCCTACACCTCAACATAGGGACCCTCTACAATATCCTATCTCAATTTTTTCCTTCTCTAATCGGTGCTCTCGCTGCCCTATTGTTTGCAAACACGTCAAATAGTGTAGTTTGAGCCAGTGTAACGCTGTCAAACGATATATTTTGTAAATGGTGGGTCATGGCAACAAACCGACTGTGCGGACATGTCTAGGTGGCTAGGTGAATGAAAGAGGAGGCATCATTTTGGTGTGTGACAATGTCGTTGCTTCCAGGCTACCTCGTACGGGTTGAGTCCCTTAAGAGCCCTGAGACCAAAAAATTGTTCAACTTCGACGGGTGACTACACAGACTCTGTGGCACCTAAAGATGTCTCATTTGATCTAACACCTTGGCATAGGGACCCTCTACAATATTCTGTCTCAGTTTTTTCCTTCTCCAATCGGTGCTCTCGATGCCCTATTGTTTGCAAACGAGCCGAATAGTGTAGTTTGAGACAGTGTAAGGCTGTCAAATGGTATATTTTGTAAACGGTGGGTCATGGCACCAAACTGACTACACAGACACATCTGAGTGGCTAGGTGAATGCTAGAGGAGGTATCATTTTGGTGCGTGATAATGTCGTTGCTTTCGGGCTACCTCGTTCATACGGAGTCCCTTAAGAGCTGTAAGACCAAAAAATTGTTCAACTTCAACGGGTGATTACGTAGAATTTGTGGCACCTAAGGACATCTCGTTTGATCATACAACTTGGAGTATGGACCCTCTACAATAGTATGTCTCAGTTTTTTCATTCTCCAATCAGTGCTCTCGCTGCCCTATTGTTTGCAAATGCACCGAATAGTTTAGTTTGAGACAATGTAAGGCTATCAAATGGTATATTTTGTAAACGGTGGGTCGTGGCACCAAACTGACTATGCGGACATGTCTGGGTGCCCAGGTAAACACTAGAGGAGGTGTTGTTTCAGTGCAAAAAAATGTCATTGCTTCCAGGCTACCTCATTTGGGCGGAGTCCCTTAAGATCCCTCAGACCAAAAAATTGTTCAACTTTGACGAGTGACTACGCACACTCCGTGGCACCTAGAGATGTCTCATCTAATCCTACACCTCAGTGTAGGGACACTTTACAATATAATGTCTCGATTTTTTCCTTCTCCAATCGGGGATCTTTTTGCCCTATTGTTTGCAAACGCGCCGAATAGTGTAGTTTGAGCCGGTGTAAGGCTGCAAAATGGTATATTTTGCAAATGGTGGGTCATGGCATTGAACTGACTGTGCTGATATATCTGGGTGGCCAAGTAAATGCTAGAGGAGGCATCGTTTTGGTGCACGACAATGTCATTTCTTCTAGGCTACCTCGTTTGGGTGTAGTCCTTTAAGAGCCCTGAGACCAAAAAATCATTCAACTTCGACGAGTGGTTACACAGACTCTGTGGCACCTAGAGATGTCTTGTTTGATACTACACCTCAGTAAAGGGGCTCTCTACAATATCCTGGTTCAGTTTTTTCCTTCTCTAATTGGTGCTCTCGTTGCCCTATTGTTTGTAAACGCACCTAATAGTGTAGTTTGAGACAGTGTAAGGCTGTCAAACAGTATATTTTACAAACGGTGGGTTGTGGCACCAAACCGACTGTGCACACGTGTAGGGATGGTCTTGTAAACAATTAGGGAGGCATTATTTCAGTTCTCTAAGCTCCAGGTCATTTTGGGCTACCTCCTTCAGAGCCAAGAACCCCCTCCACAGGTACATAAATCATTGTTAATTGCTTCTCTTTTCTTGTAAAACAAT
The DNA here is from genome assembly GCA_019776745.2 of Taxus chinensis. Lineage (NCBI taxonomy): Eukaryota > Viridiplantae > Streptophyta > Pinopsida > Cupressales > Taxaceae > Taxus > Taxus chinensis. The sequence continues at coordinate 31,182,957 of CM034152.1, forward strand.
GAAAGCTTCTCTTAGCTTCGAGAATTTATAATTCTCTACTAACAATGCCAACCATGTGAAGGTGGAAGCTTTTCTGGCACCACTAACCTACACATAAAAGTGTTAGTCAAAGAAATTTAAGTTTCAAATCAAAACCATACTAGATATATACAAAATACACAAATTTAATAAAATATATGAACTTAAATTTATCTAACTAACAAATTTATATATACCAAAGATATTATATATACCAGACATGAGCATTGTAAATTCATTCCAATGAACCATCATAATCGGATCTACTCTAAATAGTGGACAAGATTGCTTCATGATATGACTCTCAAACCTTCCAAAGAATCTTGTTATTAGGCCTTCCTCGATATCTATACAGCTGAATATTTGTTGCTAGAACTAGATGCTAATTTAAAAGTATTTTCTTGTGTGTCTCAAAGTATTCAAACACCTAAACAGAGGAGTTTTTTAATGGATACCGTCGAAGCCAAGTTCTAGTAACTACCACTGACCCTGTAGGGTACTCAATATCTTCGCCATCTATAACAACAAAAGTTAACTTCTTTCTTTCCTTGATGCAATGACATAAGAAATAGTTTGTCCCTTCTTAATTATCTTCTGTCGCAATAACTATAAACACATGTCCTACAAAAAAAAGGTTTCAACTCAAATTTAAATTGTACATATTAAAATTTCAATGGACATAACTCAATACAAAAATTGTAAATAACCATAAATACCTTATCTCACCAAAATCAAAATTTCGTCAAATTCCTTGGATTTTGCAACTTCATCTACAGAAATAAGTCGTAATGCTTGTGGAGGTTGATTACTAGGAATTAGAGTTAGATGCCTACAAATCCATCCATCCACCCATTCTTGTGAATCACACTCACCAGTGAAAAATTCGATACAAGATGCACAAAAACATGTCAACTTTCTTGTCCATGTGGCCCACGAAGTAGCGTCTGAGCTACAAAATGAGTGCATATCACTGGACCCAGTGAGTGTCATACAATCCTCGTAGTTAGCAATTTTTTGTTCCTCTATCAACCAAAAATATCTACGAACCGTAGAAATTTCTTGAGAACCTCAGGCCATGTTGTCAATACACCATTCCACTATGCTCTTTGCATCTTTCAATTTAGCACAATCTTTGTACTTCAACTCTTCTCTTGCAAGATCTCTTTTCACACATGCCCCTGCACCATCATGCTCTCCTTTTCCATGTCCATCCTCAGTGAAACTCCAAATATGTTGCACACCCATCTTGACGTGCATCCTTCTCATCCAATAAAACATTCGTGCATTCTTAAACTGAGACGTGCAATTATCTGACCATATATAATGTTGTTTGAAGTGGATGTCCCTATCAAACAAGTTTCCATAAAATAACTGGAAACACCCTTGCACAAATTCAGTAGAATGAGTATGATCATCACTGATATAAAAGTGGTACTCTCTTAAAAAAAATTGATCATTCTCTGTACTATCAGGAGAATGTATAAATGTTATATGCACAAAAATGACAACTTGTACTGAGTTGTAATATTGTGATTGAACCTCCATTTGTGGTTGCAATGTGTAATTCTCTGCAAAATTGACCACTGAAACAATAGTACCAATAGGAAATGTGTCTTTACATATCTTGAACTATTCATCCAACCACTAAGCTTTATGTGTATGCCTAGCATACTCATAAACAATTTCATCCTTAAATTTTCTCATAAATTGAAAAACAGGCATATGTTCTGTAACTAGCTCACACCATTTAGACTCTTTTCCATCTTTCAACTAGTATGCAACTGATTTATATTTATCAAACTCAACTAAATTATTTCCTATTACACCTTCAATTTTCTCATGGATGCAACTTTCCAATTTACGTAATCTGCCACATGTACCACAACTTCCATCTAAACAATCCTGACTATAAAAAAATTGTCCAACTTCTTTTTCACAAAATATCGTAGGAATGAAATCCTTGGAAGATATTGGTGGAACTTGAACACCACATTCCGATAACATAGTTTCAGAATGTAAAATAGAATGAATACATAAAAATTTAGCATAATGCATAGCAAATTCAACATGTTGCCTACAACAACAAGTGGTGTGAGTGTGGTTGATTTTCACATATAATGGTTTTAACATTTCAAAAAAATGTTGACTAATTTTAATTTTCAGATGCTCTTGTTCAAACTTACGAAAAAATTGAGTTTGAGTCATATCTAAGAAATGCTTTGGATGTGGTTCGTGATTAATAGAACCAACTCTCCGTTTTATAACATCTCTTGTATTAGGTGAAACTCTAGTGTTATCATGCTAAAATTGAATAAAAAATTCTCTTATAGCATCAGTATTATATTTGTCCTTACGCGGTGCTCTAGCAGAAAATGCCCAAAAATCAGTGTTATTGAGTGATTGAAGGATATTAAGTCTTTCAATTACTTTCATTAGAGTTTTTCGATTAACTTGTAACATTCGACTTGTTTGCATAATCAAAAGTTATTTTTTATTGATTCACTTACAACACTAGTAGCAAGTACACGATGCACAATATTACTATCCCTAGTGCGTCTCTTGACACCAATAGTGTGATATGCATCATGAAGGTTTTCAACAATTGTAGAGGTTTGACCACGTATATTAGATGTTGTCAATCCTAAGGTGTTTAATGTAGGTCTCATTTTATTCAATTTCATCAAACTAACCAACAACTAACATCTTTGGGAATCATTTAAAATTTTAAAATGATTATCCCAAATTTCAGTGGCTTTTCTTCTGATTTTCCATTCAGAAAGTTTGTCACACATTGGTTTCAAAATGTTTTCATCAATTTCAATAAAATAATTAGGTTTCTTACAGAAAATCCTAGGAGGTGTTTTGTCAAATTTTGCTTGTCTACAGTTTCAACCTGAATTTCTTTATTCACATTTTCATTGTCTCCTTCAATTTCAACATTTGCTACATCACGAGTATTTAATTCTTCTTCAACATTGACAGTAAAAACATCTTCATCACGAGTATTTAATTCAAATTCAACATTGACAGTAGAAACATTACCTGGTTCCTCATTGCTTACAATAGTAGGGGTTGAAGATGAACCTCTTCTTGATTCACAAAGATTCCGCATTTGTTCAACATTTTGAAATTTTTTTTCCTCTAATTCATTTGGCGTTTTTTTACTTAATGACTTCCTTTTTTGATTTCGTTTCTCGTCTCCCATGATGTTTTACTTCCGGTGATAAGAAAAATGTGCAGAAAATGACATAATTTTACAGTAATTCATACGGTAAATTCAAACAATAAAAATCACATGGTAATTAGAACATTGAGATGCTTATAAATATGATTTATGAACCATGATCGCATATTATAAACCGTGCTCGCGGTTTATAAAGCACAATCACAGTTCTTGTTTAAAAACCCACAATCATGGTTTTATCTGTATCATCAAATCCGACCCTAAGGCTTGGGAAATATTTGTTTTTCCCCAACCAAAGTTATGGAAGGTCATTATGAAGTGTAAAGAGTCAAAAAACTTCAAATTTGCTCTTCCACGGACGTGAACTATGCTAAAAAATTGAATTTTTTTCACAAAATGGTGTCATTGCATAGGGGAAACTGTTAGCTTTGTAGAAATATTAATTTTAAAGTGAATAGAATAAGATAAATATCATTTATACCATGTTAATGAAACGAAGGGAATCAACACTTCTGTTCACTGCGATGGTCTCTACCCACACCCTTTCTGTTCTGAAATCCACAAGCTCTAACAGAACCTCCACGAACCCTAAATGGGGAATGGAATCTACTTTCCATGGTGGCAGAAAACTACAGACCAACGAAAACGCCTTAGATCCACGCAGGTCTACGAGCCCTCGAACATAACCATGCAAGGATTGGCCAGTAGAAGGGGATGGAGGAGGTACGATTGCTGTCAGGGATTTTCCCTGTTCATGGATTGATCTTGCCTTCACTAATGCAGGGAGCTCCGTGGATGGCTACACAAACCCTTTCCATTTTCAAACTCCAGCTAAGGATGCTCTTATGAATATGTTGGGCAATGGCTCTCTTAAACCCTTGCTGGAAGGCTCTTCTTGTGGTGGGCTGGAATAGGGTGCTTTACCTGTTATTCCACCATTGGATAGAGAGAATAAATGTGGATCCTCCTTCAAAGACATTCTAAATGGAAAGGAATCCTCCATGAAACTAGCAATCATTACCCCATGTATTACATTTGGGGAAGATGTTATTTCATCTGAGATTTACTACAAAGAGCATGCTTTGATTTGTAGATTCAGGGGACTGTGGCCCAACCTTCCTATTCTTCACACGTGGATCTCTTAGCATTGGACTTCAACTTTAACTAGTAAGATAGAATTACATCTGTGTGCTAAGGGTATTTTCATTGTGACTTTCTCTTCAATATTTGATAAAGACAACATTGCTTCCAAACTCTGGACCTGTCAATCTAAATATTTGGTCATGAAACCCTGGTTCCCATCCTTTAACCTGCACACAGAATCTTTCTCATGGAAACCTGTTTGGATCAGGCTACCCCACTTACCTCTCCAATTCTGGAGTCATGATTGTCTGACAGCCATTGGCAACACCTTGGGAATTACACTCTTTATAGATTCTCAAACCACTAATTACACCCATACTACCTACACCCAGATCCTGGTGGAACTTGACACTGATAAAAATCTTCCTGCTACTATAGATCTTAGAGTGCAAAATAGAACTTGGTCACAAACTCTTGATTATGAAGGTCTACCTTTCCCATGTAGAAGATGTTTTGGCTTAGGACACACCTCTACTGCTTACGGGACTGAAAAACATCAACATGAAAAGTGAAATTGGTGGAAAGACGCACTCCCAGAACACCTAATTTTTGATGCTAAAAGGGATCTTGAATCAAAAGTAGAAACAATGGCTGAATCCAAATCTGTCCTGGAAACCCCTCTATCCAAAAATCAAATTGTTAGCAGCATGAAAAATGCTCAAGTTGTTGAGGGCAGTAAGGAAAATAATATGTTTGTGGCTATCCCAATTGGGACAAATGCAACTAAGGAGAAGACCCCTCCTTTGTCTTCTCCTCCAACAATGGAGACTCCATCAGGCTGGGTTATGGTTAGCAAAAAGAAAAAAAAAATCACCCTGAAGGAGAGCTATACGTCTGGATGATTTTCTCTGTTAGTGTTCGGCCGGAGTACATTGTTATCATTTTTTTGGCCGGATCACAGTGTGTTTTCTTTCTAATGGTGTTGTTATACCATTGTTGTTTGTTCGCTATTCATCAGTTGTTTTTTTTGTTGATGAGTTGATGGTTGTTGTTTCTTCTTTACAGACAGCTTTCTACAGTTGGTCCTTATTGTTTTATCTGGATGTTTATCCCCTTCTTTGTGCTTATTCTTTCAATTTTGGCTTCTGAGCCTTGTTGTACAAGGGTATAGTCCCTTTCAAAAAACTATTTACTAATAATAAAAAAATATAAATATCATTTTATAATTTTTTACTAACAATAGGTCTTTAAGACATTTTTCCCCCGAATGTTCATGTCTACGTTTATACTACAACTTTTGTTTCACTTATTAAAATGTGATATAACTTATACCATCCCAAGCATGGAGAAATTCTATACACATTAACAAAACAATTATTTGATTTCGATATTTTTTGATATAGTTATGGCGGGCAAATGGAAAGCACTCTGTTTTCTAAATGTTTTAGACCACTTTCACAGAAAAAATCATAAAAAAAATATATTGCTCAAAAAAATACAACATAAAATCCATCCCAAGATAGACAACTACATCTAAATTTTCACCAAAGGAAAAAAAAACAAGATTTGGTCATCCAAATCGCGGGAAAACGGACTACAATCGTATAGGTTTTTTCAAAAAAAAAAAAAACCGAGTCATATAATTTTAAGTGTTTAATATAGATAAACTTGTCCTTTTTAAAAAAAATTAGTATTTTAGAAACTATATTCCAAATGCTACATTTCATATTTATATAATTTTTTCTAATTTTGAGTGTGCGTATTGCTAATAATCCCTACAAGTTGAGATTTTGCTATTTTTGCAATATGACGTCCACTTATGACCCCTTTTTTGTCCACCAACTTGGTACACTTACCCATTGTTCCGCTGGTAAGGGTGCCGCAAATACCCAAATGCACTTCAACTAGCGTCTGATTAGATTCATCCTGATTGAGACATCTTAAGAGAGTCCCATCATAGCATCTTTGATACAAGGTGTTAGCAAGAAGGGTGTAGCGCAAATCACGTTATGCTAAGGTTATTTTATTAGCTCAATTAAAAATAGGAGGATATGCTTTACTTTGAATGAATATGGATATATTGTGGTACCAAGGATGACTAGGACCAACAATCTCACAAACCATGGTGGAATCTGACAATTCGTATGCGGGCACCAAAAGATGTTCAACAAGGAACTCGTTGTGATTTTGATTAGCGTCGAATGAAATAAGGGAAGTGATATTTGTCATGGCATCTAAAACTTTGTTTTATATGTGAGGAACTTGTTCCAAATTAATAATCCAGAAATACCCTCTAAGGTTATCAAACATTCATTTATAAGGTAAGAGATTTTCATCTTTTACTCGATATGATCCGTTAACTTGATTAATGACTAGAAGAGAATCACCAAGAACTATCAATTCTTGCATGCACCATGAGATAACAAACCCTAATCCTCCTATTAGTGATTCATACTCTGCTATGTCATTTATGCAAGCGAAGTTGATACAATAAGATTTAGGTATGAGGTCTCCATCTGGTGTACGCAGGACAATTCCTACTCCATAACCATGGATATTGCAAGATCCATAAAAGAATAATGTCCATAAGGGTGTTGCTTCTATGTGCAACAAGTCTTCATCTAGAAATTCAAATTTTAGTGGTTGTGAACTTGGTAGTGGTGTTGTGGCTAGTTGATCTTCCAGTGCTTGACCTTTGGTAGCCTTTTGATTGACAATTTCAATGTTAAATTCACTAAGTAGTGCAATCTAGCTAGACATGCGTCATGTTATGACTAGTCTCGAAAGAAGGTACTTAAGAGTATCAACCCTTGAAATTAGCTTGGTTGTATAATTTAGGAGATAGTGACGCAGGTTGCCGAAAGTATAAGTAAAATCTAAACAAGTCGTTTCAACCTATTAGTACTTGGTCTCATGCTCAAGAAGAGTTCTACTCAATTAATACACAACTTGTTACTGAGCCTTATCATTGTGTTGCGCCAATAATGCCCCAATGGCATGTTGTGTTGTAGATGTATACAAAAACAAAGGATTATCCAGTATATGTGGCATGATTACCGTTGGAGATGTCAAGTATTCTTTCAATTTTGTAAAGGCATCTTGACAATATGGTGTCCATTTGAACTAGACATCCTTTTTAAGCAGCTGGTTGAAATGATGGAACTTATCTGCCAATTGAGATATGAAGTGACAAATAGACTGTATTTTTCCTTGTATGCCCCTTAGTTTTTGAAGGTTCTAAGGAGGTGGCATATCTATTATAGCTTTGACATTGGTAGGATCCACTTCAATTCCTCTTCGTGAGACAATGAATCCAAGAAGTTTCCCTCAAGTGACACCAAAGACACATTTTTTTGGATTAAGGAAAACCTTTTACTCTCTTAACTACTCAAATATACACTTAAGAACTTCTAGATGATCTACCCTAGTCTTTTATTTAACAAGAATATCATCGACATAATCTTCCATTATGTCGTGAAGAAGGTCATTGAAAATAACATTCATGGCACATTGATAAGTTGCACTAGTGTTTTAAAGGCCAAAACCAATGACCTTGTAACAAAATGTCCCCCATGGGTTTGTAAAAGTTGTTTTATGCTGGTCTTCTTCAGCAATTTGAATTTGGTTATACCCAGAAAATCCATCCATAAGGGATAACATCTCATGGCCCGCAGTAGAATCGACAATCATGTCAATATTAGGCAAAGGGAAATCATCCTTAGGACATACCTTGTTAATGTCATGGAAATATGTACAAATATGGATTCTGGGGTCTTCTTTGCAATTGGTACCATATTAAATATCCACTATGAGTATTCAATGCACCATATGAATCCTACATCCAATAATTTTTGTAGTTCAGCCTTAACAAGCAATACAACCTTGGGATGCATTTTACATAGTTTTTTCTTGACAGGTTCAACATCTGGGTGCACCACAAGGTCATGAACTACAAGAGAAGGATCAAGACCAAACATATCTTTGTAATACCAAGAGAATACATCTTGAAACTCAGTTAGAAGTGTTGTGAAGACTTTGATTTCAGTTTCTGATAAACTGGCACCTAGTTGTAACAATTTTGGTTGGTCTTCAATTCCAATGTTAATGGTTGTCATCTCTTCTACCAACAACTTAGAAGTGTCATTATCTTGAAATGATGCTAGAGGATTGTGTAGATTTTTAGATATTTCTAGATCCAAATATCCTCTCTCTAGTGCCTTTGAAATGTTTTCACTAGGATATGCATCCTTTTCTTTCTTTTTCTTTTTCATTTTTTACTTCTTGTATAATGCCTTAGAAAGGCTTTCACTATGTGAGATATAATTTGTCTTTTTTTTGTGTTTAATTTATTTTTCCTTAGGATTAGAGATTGTAAGTTCTTCATTGAATTAGGTGGTAGCATCAAGGTTTATATCGAAACACTTCTTGTGATCTGACAAGGGAAAAGGGTCTCGAGCCCCAAGGAACTCGTGGATGGCCTCATCATTTTGAAAGAGATCCATGGAAATATGACACTATTGGTCCTGATCAATGAGGGAAGGATAAAAAAATGTCAATGATTTGAGTGGATAATTAATCTAGGAAAAGTGTAGTTTCAGCTAGGTCTTCAAAGAGGCTATGTTTGGAACTGGTCTCAATTTCAGAATCTAAATCGTTATCACTAGGTAACACATAAAATACTATAGGCCTCTTCTCATACGTCTCATATCCTAGACCATATGTGTAAAGGTTAGGCTTGATATTCATATGTTCAAGAACACCAAGGCCTCTTCCTTTCCAGTTCATGTTTTTCATCATTTTATGGCCCTTGGTATAATCATTGGATTCATAGCATTCTACTATCCTGTCATCATATAGCCAAGATTCGTCAGATATTGTAATATTTTCATCTTCGAGATATCCATATCGTCTCCAAAGAGTGTTTCCAAGATATTAAGCTGGAGGTTCTTGTAAATGAGGAGCATTAGGATGCCCATAACTGTGAGATGATAATGGGAGTTTGCAAACAAGAAATGTATTTTAAAGTGTGTACTCACCCAAACCTTTATGAGATAATGTAACTTCAGGTGACACCTTAGATGTAGATTCTTTAGAAGAAGACGCATAATCATGAGGGCACAATATTACATCAGGATTAATATTGTTGGTAATAATAGATTTATGCCAGATCTAGTTGTGTTATTAGCAGATGGACAATAGTTTTCCTTTTTGTACCTTGCTTCGAAAAACTTACAATATTCAAACGGGTCATTATCACCATGCAAGGTGAAATATCTGTCATTATGTGGAAAATTTATGCATTGATGGAAGGTGTAAGGTACTGTTTGCATCACATGTATCGAAGGTCTACCCAAAATAAGGTTATATGACGTGTCTGTGTCAGCTACATGACACATAGTGTCAAGGAGTTGTGGGCCTACTTGTATGGGAAGAGTGATGGTACCACAAGACTGGCACTCAGTATTAACATAACATGAATGGTAATGATATTAGCATCTAATTCATCTATTGTATGACCAAGGAAATAGAGCATTTTTATAGAACAAATGTTAAGAGATGCTCCATTGTCGATAAGAACTCTCTTGACTTTATGATCGGTAACATAGGATTTGATCTAAAATGAGTTGTTGTTAATCAGATTTGGGTTCAACCTATCTTGAGGGCCAAAAGATAGGATAGGAGTTTTAGGCGTAAGGTTCACGATCATAGCCTGAAACTATTGAACATTGAGAGTATGAGGAACACACGATTCATTTAGAGCATGAGTGAGAATATCCTAAAAGCTAGGTGACTCTTTCAGTAGTTCCATGAGAGATATGTGTTGGCATGGTTGTTAATTGTTTGATGAAGTCATACTAACATGGAGTGGAAGATTTAGAATTATAATTTGACTTTTGATTTAAAGGAGTTATTGGTTTAGGCATTTTAGGTTCTACAGAAGACGTAGAAGTTTGGTTTTCCATAGGAACCCATATCTTCCATTGGCATGTGGTCACAACATTAATTAAAGGTGTGAATTTAATGGTCGTCATTGTAGATGGTACTTCCTTAATAAATGAGATAATTGAACTTAAATCAGTGTTATTTGCAGAGGAACCTTTGTCAACATTTTTAATGTTACCACCATGTTTGGGAAATGGGTTTGAGAACACCTTAAGATTGTCGTTAGGTGTTCTATTTGGTGATGGTTCTTCAAAAGTGTATCTCTACTATCAATGAAGTCTTGGAAAAAGTGACGTAAGTGAAAGCATCGATTAGTCAGGTGACCTTCAATGTGATGAAAATCACAATAAGTATCATCCTTGTACCAAGTAGGCTTGGGTTCTTCCTCAACCCAAGTTCTGGTGATGGGATAAGTAACCATGTTTTCATTAACAAGTTATTAAAGGAAATTTGATAGAGGAAACGCGGGCAGAGTGGGAGAAGCGGAAGGGGGAGGAAAGGGAAGTCAAACAAATGGATGAAAGACAAAGTAAAAACAAGAGGAAGAGGATTAGGGAGCGAATAAAATTAGAGAAAAGGTAGAATACTGCGGAGGAGGGATGGAGAGGAGAAGAGAAATATAGAAAGGCAGTAATAGACACAATGGGAGGAAGGGGGAGGATAAGTAGTGAGATAACGAGCAGAGGAGCTGAAGGTATGACAAAGAATACAACATGTAAAAGAGTGGGGTCAAGTAGGGAGAGGACGGGGAAATAAACATGCCGCAGGGGCTATGAAGTATAAGCGTAAGGGCAAAGTAAGATCGAGTAGTGATAGGGGATAAAAAGAAAAAGAGTGTGAGGCGGGGTGTGAAAGCGGGAAAAACGAAAGAGGGAAAGAAAAGGACTGAAGAAGAGAGGGGGAATGAGAGTAAAGAAGATTAAAAAGGAGGTGAGGTGCAGAATTGCGGAGGAGGGCACCGAAGGCGGAGGGCGGATATAGAGCTAGAACATTAGGTGAAGCGAGTAAAGCGGCAATAGGAAGAAAAAGGAAAATAAGTGGAAGGTGGGACGACGCAACATGCTAATGAACGGCGTCGGGGGACGATGAGGCGAGAGAGAAAAAGTAAAAGAAAAAAGAAAAAAAAAAAACCAAAAAGGGGATTAACGAAGGGGACGGGTCGGCAGGATAGTGGGATAGCGAGATACCAGACATAAGGATAGCCCCGGACAGTCAAAGGAAAAGGCAGACGTAAAAGACAGATAAGAGGAGCCACGTTAGGGGAAATAATGAAAGAGAAAGGCGGCAAAAGAGAGGTATAGGCAAAACAAATGGAAGTAGATGAAATAACGAAACAAGAAAAGAGTGCAAAAAGAAGGAAGTATCGATAAGAAGGGGGCAAGGGAAAAGGTGGGCAAAAGTGGAACGGTTCACGTTGAGGGGCGTGGGCGAGGGAATTGCGAAAAATAATATAAAAGAGGGTGAGGGGAGTACGAAAACGGATGACCGGAAAAATAAAGCGAGGAAAGGTGAGACGAGGAAAGGGAAGTAGCGAAGAAGGATAGAAAGCTAGTGGATGGGCGCGAAGTCGGTGAGAATAATGGGTAAGGTGAAAAGATGGAAAAAAATAGGGAAGCAAAAGGAAGATGAAGAAGGGAGGAAGGAAGGGAAGGGGAGATAAAAAAAAGGAAAAAGAAGAAAAAATTTAAGAAGAAACAAGAGGGGAACGAGAGACCTTACAATGAATACGAACAGAAAAGTAGAGGAGGAGAGTGGGAAGACAAAAAATAAGATGGTCAGAAGAAGGAGAGCAAGAAAAGTAGGTGAGTAAGATAGCAAGAGGTGTCTCCTAGACTTCATTGAAAGATGACCACCTTAAGAATACATCAGTATAGGCAACCTCTTTGAAGCAATAAAACTCCCTAAATGCTCTCTAGGATCAACTCTTTCCTTGTAATTTTTCAAATTTGGGGTGTCTCAAAAGATTTTGGAAAAGAACACGAAAAATGTCCTGTATCGAGGGGAAAGGACAACAATTCTTCAAGATGATTTTTAACTTAATGTTGCATCTATAATTGTTCTGTCCTTCATCATTTTCCATTCTTGGGGCAAACGTGAGTTTTTTCTGTAAGAAAGATACGACCATCGCGTGTAGCTTGTATTTATCTTTGGTGTTCGTGGTATGACTCTTAATGAATCCATCACTAGATTTTTTGGTGGCCTCACTCATTGTGCATGGGATCATTTGGTGCTTGATTTGTAAGTTAGTAAGTTGTTTATCCTCTTATTAATTTGATTCATGAGGGTTAGTAGGTTTAGTGGCTGAATCAGTTGATTTTCCTTTGTTCCTTTTGTCATATTTTTCTTTTGTTTGCTTCATTTTTTGGTGTTGTTCGAGGTGAAATTTTCGATCATAATTATTCATTTGACTATAGGTCCTACCACCTCATCTCATTGTTTGTCGAAAATTAAAGGTTCACCCTTTTCAGAAGTGGTGGTCTTTCCAAGGAATGTTTTTAAACTAGCCCTAGTCACAATCAAAGGGTAAATTTTTCTTTTGCCCATCTCAAGGAGACGAAGGAAAAATTGGTCTTATTCATACGTAAAAATCTTTTCATGTGGGGATTTTTTCTTTCAATGAGAATTCACATTCTGATCATCCTCAGAGTTTTGGTCATTATCACTATCAAAAACAAATTTCCCAGGATTTTGTCGCCCCTTCCAAAAGGACTATTCTCTATGTTTGGGTTCCCCCCATTCTTCAAAAAGAGGGAGGATAAAAATATAAATGCGAAAGCTAACTCAACCCATAGCAAAGTGAGGGGGATATGGAAAGTGGTGTGTGATTAATTTTGATAATAACTTATCCCTTAACTAACAAATTGAAAGCTACGATGGTCAAGAGTTTTTGAAGATCTCTCAACTATTAAAAAGTGAATGTCAAGATGGAAACTTGTGAAAGTGTTTTTAAATCACCCTTGAGAAAGGAATTCCAAGATTGAAAGAGTGGTCATGATGTCCTTAAGGTTCTCTTCCTCAACAAGTGAATGCTAGAATTTTGATGGGGTTAAATGACACAAAATATGAATGTGTTCAACCCCTCTAACATGTGAATGCGACAGTGAGAAGCAAGGATAGATTAGATTGCAAATGCACTCTACCACATAACAAAAGTGAATGCTAAATGGAAAAGGGTATGAAAAAAAAGATTCAAATTGTAATGTGATGTTGCTCACCCTTAACAAGATTTATTTAAAGAAAGAGAGGCTAATAAAGGAGATAATACTCAAACACTGATAGTGGTAATGTTGGAAAGAACTATATGATGAAGTGTCTAGAAAACGCAAAAAATATGTTTTTCAAATTGATACATAGAAATACACCTAATACAGTTTTAACAATGATGTTGTAAAACAAAGGAGAAAGAGAATATGAAGAGAAATGTGATGAAATTTATTTTGATAAATTGGAACACAACAACCGTTGAAATGTGAGTTGTAAGATGAAAGTGCTTGAGCAAGGACCGTGGATATCCACAACACTCAAGACTTGATGTCAAAAATAATGCAACTTACACTTTAGGAAATGTATCCAATGTTTACGGTGTGAATGAACTGGGGAGATAAACTCACGGAGGTGAATACACAAGATAGAAGGATTTGATAATCGTGAAATGGGAAGAAATCAAATAAGTATGAAAACTCCCAATTGAATGAAATAAGATCCAATGGAGAATATAATGAGGAGAAAATAAAGAATATTTGAAGGAGGGATTGGTTGGGAGGTGACAAAGGAGCGAAGGGGAAAATAAATGAGGGAGGAGGGGCTGGGGGAGGAATGAAGGGTTGGGGAGAGCAGGGACGCAAGCAACAGGGAAAGGAGGAAGACGTAAAGATTGTGACGAAGGGGGCGACGGAGAGGGAAAATACAGGGAAGGAAAAGACGACGCGCAAAAAGATGGAGATCAAGGAAAGAGAAGCTGTCATGTAAAGGAAAACACTATAAGCACAATAGAAAAAAGAAAGGATGAACCATGAAAAGGGGAAGGCAAAGGGACGACGAAAAAAAAAGAAAAAGAAAAGAAAGAGGAAGGAGGGTTGGTTGGATGGGACAACGGAAAGGGGTACGATTCGCAGGGGGAGTGCGAAAAGAGGGATGACTAAGGGAGATATTAAGATAGGGGGGTTGAAAGATCGGTGTAATAAAGAGCTGGGAGAGCAAGGAAGCGGGGAAATGTGGGTGGGCGAAATGGTGAGAACGACTGAAAGTCAGGCAGGTGGACATAGTAAAAAACGGAGATTATGGGAAAAAAACAGAGGGATAAAGGAGACAGAATGGGATGGAACGGGCGAGAGAGCCGAGGAAATTGAGGAACGTCAGGACGTACACGGAAGTGGGGAAGAATAAGAATGCGAAAGCCAGAGGGTAATGGTAGAGAGTAGACAAGGGAAGGGTAGAGTAAGGAACAAGAAGGGCGGCGGGGAGAAAAAATGGAACACGAAGTGGGAGAGGGAAGGAAAGTGACACAGGAGTGAAACGGCGTCATTTAGAATCAGGAGAGGAAGAAACCTCTTTGCTTGGAACAACAAGAGGTTGTTTACCTTTGTTTGTTCTAGTCTGAGTGTTTTGGAAAATGTGGACATTCTGGTTGTCTATAATACCATCATTTACCATATTATGATTGCGGTTAAAATGTTTATATTTGTCTTGGCAAGAGCTATTAGGATGGTTACTATGTTTCCCATTTTATTTTGAATGAGGTTTAATCAAACCTTTTGTGATAAGGTATTTTTCAATTTGTGATCCTTTCTCAATAAATTCTTTGAAAGTATTAAGGAAATGCATTTACATGTGAAAGGATAGCTCACTATTGAGATTGGGTACAAAGATGCTCAGGAGCTGCTTATCAAGCATGGAGCATGGGAAACAACTATCAATCCCACACCATCTTTGTAGGAATTATGTGAAGGTTTCATTTGTTAGTTGTTTGGAATTACACTAGTCCATTATTGTAATTTAAGACTCTAGGTTGAATGAGAAATGTTTGACGAACTTCTCTGAGAGGTCCAAGAAAGTTTGTATAGAATCCTTGGGGAGGTGTAGGAACCAGTCCAAGGCTTGTCTTCCTAGACTTCATGGAAAGAGACACATTAAGAAGACATCAGTATAGGCAACCTCTTGGAAAGCCAAATAAAACTCCCTAATATGCTCTCTAGGATCACTCTTTCCCTTGTATTTTTCAAATTTGGGTGTCTCAAAAGATTTTGGAAAAGGAACACGAAAAATGTCCTTATCGAAGGGGAAAGGACACAATTCTTCAAAGATGAATTGTTTACATTAATGTTGCATACTATAGATTGTGTCCTTCATCATTTTCCATTCTTGGGCAAACGGTGAGTGTTTCTGTAAGAAAGATAAGGAACCATCGCTTGTAGATTTGTTGTTATCTTTGGTGTGCGTGGTATGACTCTTAAATGAATCATCACTAGATTTATTTGGTGCCTCATTGTCATGGGATTCATTGGTGACTTTGGATTTTAAGTTAGTAAGTTGTTTATCCATCTGATTAATTTGATTCATGAGGGCTTGAGTAGGTTTAGTGGCTGAATCAGTTGATTTTCCTTTGTTCCTTTTGTCAGATTTTTCTTTGTTTGATTCATTGTTTTTGGTGTTGTTCGAGGTGAAATTTTTTCGATCATAATTATTCATGTGACTAGGTCCTACCTCATCGTCATTGTTTGTCGAAATTAAAGGTTCACCCTTTTCAGGTGGTGGCTTTCCAAGTAATGTTTGTAAACTAGCCTAGTCAAAATCAAAGGGTAATTTTTCTCCCATCTCAAGGAGACGAAGGAAAAATTGGTCTTATTCATACGTAAAATATTTTCAATGTGGGATTTTTCTTCAAGTGAGAATTCATTCTGATCATCCTCAGAGTTTTGGTCATTATCACTATCAAAATTTCCAAAAGGATTTTGTTCGCCCCTTCCAAAAGGACTATAATCTCTATGTTGTGTTCCCACCATTCTTAAAAGAGGGAGGGAATAAAAGAGATATGCGAAAGATAACTCAACCCATAGCAAAGTGAATGTGATGATGGAAGAGTGGTGTGTGATTAATTTTGATAATAACTTATCCCTTAACAAATTGAAAGCTAAGATGGGCAAGAGTTTTGGAAGATATACTCAACTCTTAAAAAAGTGAATGTCAAGATGGAAACTTGTGAAAGTGTTTTATAAAATCAACCCTTGAGAAAGTGAATTCCAAGATGGAAGAGTGTCATGATGTCATGAAGGTTCTCTTCCTCTAACAAAGTGAATGCTAGAATGGATGAGGGTTAAAGTGACAAAATTATGAATGTGTTCAACCTCTAACAATGTGAATGCTACAGTGAAGAAGCAAGGATAGATTAATTGAAAATGCACTCTACCACATAACAAAAGTGAATGCTAAATGGGAAAAGGGTATGAAAAAAAAAAGATTCAAATTGTATGTGATGTGCTCAACCCTTAACAAGATTTAGTTAAGAAAGAAGAGGCTAATAAAGAGATAAGACTCAAACACTGATAGTGTAAATGTTGGAAAGAATATATGATGAAGTGTCTAGAACGCAAAAAATATGTTGTCAAATTAGATACATGAAGAAATAAAACATATACAGTTTTACAATGATGTTGTAAAACTAAAGGATGAAAGAGGATAATGAAGAGAAAATGTGATGAAATTGAGTTGTGATAAATTGGAACACAACACCGTTGAAATGTGAGTTGTAAGATGAAAGTGCTTGAGCAAGGACGTGGATATCCACAACTCAAGACTTGATGTCAAAAAGAAGATGCAAACTTAAACTTTAGGAAATGTAATCCAAATGTTTACGTGTTGAATGAAATGGGAGATAAACTCAAGGAGGTGAATACAAAAGATAGAAGGATTTGATAATCGTGAAAGGGGAAGAAATCAAATAAGTGAATGAAAACTCCAATTGAATGAAATAAGATCAAATGGAGAAGAGAATGAGGATGAAAATAAGAGAATATTGAAATAATGAAAAGAGATGAAGTTCTGAAAAGGGGAAATTTGAGAATAAAATGAAGGTTATTGAATGACTGATGACGAGAAGAAAAGAATACGAGAAAATATGAAATGAGGATGAAATCAAAATCCAAACAACAATAGTTTGGAAAATGACAAAAAAGATAAGAAAAGTGAAAGATGGATCCCAAACAAGGAGTATTTGGGGAAAAAGTGAGAGTGGAACACTACTACAAAAAGAAAGAAAAACAAAAGAAGAAAATTGAAAAAGAAGTTTTTGTTTGAATGTTTGTGTATGGCCTTTACCTTAAATTGTCTTGGACAATGTTTGGCTTCCTGGGTGACTCTCTCAACCAGGTGTTATTATTTATAGCTGGCGTATTTACTTTACCCCCTTTGAAACCCTAAGAAAAGATCTTTCTTAGAATGAATCACACTGGGGTCGCCACTAAGGATATCCATGACTCTAACTCACAAGGATTTACTAGTAAGGTATGATAAAAAGGTTCCAGTTTCATCCACTAGTTCCCTCAATGTGTGGACTACTTTGGGGTTCCTAGAACCACCCCCTTTGTTGTATTTTAAGGCTTATGCCAAGGGGATTATGTTCTAGTTAAGCAGTCAATCCATAGCTCTTAACCGAACTTGAAAATCAAGTGTTTTGAATGTGGTGTTTTTTAATCTTTTGATTTAGGTGTGGTTTGGTAGAAATCCTTTGGCAACCTGCAGTTAGTAGTTTTTGAAATGTTTAATCCACCTTGTGTGAGAGCAGGTCCTACAAACAACAGTTAGAAAGTTTTCTGGAATGAGGGAAAAATAACAAAACAAATAAAAAAACAACAGAAGCGCACCCACGTTTCTGATTTCCAAGATCACTAAAAAAGAGCGAGGAAAGAGTATACGTGTGGGTTGGCTTTGGTTAATTAAAATGTTAATTCCCCTAAAAAATAAGAAATGACCATGTTTATGATTCCCAAGATCACTTAAAAAGCGTGAGGGAAGAGCATACGCATGGTCGTGTCACAGTTAGTCTCGCAAAAACAAAAGAAAATGATAAAGGAAAAGTATACAAAAACACGTTAGAAAGGGTTAGTTGATAAATAAAAAATGATGAAATTTGTGCCTAAGTGATTAAAAATGTGACAAAAATTGAACTGAAAAGTCCTATAACACTAAATTCTCAACGTTGACAAGTAGCACCCCATAGTGATTAAAAGCATCCATGAAGCCTGTAAAATCAAATTACACAGTTAGTCTTACTAACGAAACCCAATTATACGAAACAAATAAAATCACTATAGTATAAAATAAAAGAACAAAATAAAATACACTAACCTAAGGTTATAAAATGATAAACAAAAGAAAAGAAAAATAAAAAATAAAACAATCTATAACCTAAATTTTAAACCTAAGTTGGCTATCAAGTGGAAGAAACCCTAAACATAGAAATATAAGAATATTTAACATAAAGATTTTACCTAAGTGTTAGTGTGTGTGTTTGTTACAGGTTAGGGAGAGTAACTCGGGGTTGCGAGCGAGTTATGACCGAGGTTCCTGGAGCTCGATCAGGTTGGGAAGGGCTTGGTGAGAAATGAGGGTGAGGTGTGAGCAAAGGGGTCAGTGTGAGGGCATTAGGTTATGGATTTAGGTCAGGAGGATCTTAGCAGGGATGGGATGGTGAGGGACAGAGTGAGGTCGAGGTCTGTGGGGTGGAGAGCGGGAGATGACGCGGAAGGGGTGGGAATGGGTTTGTGGGAAATGGGGAGGCATATGTGAGCAAGTTGAGGGCTCAGGAGGGATGGGAACATGTTTTTGTTGGGTAGGTAGGGATTGTGAAGCATTGGGAATGGGAGAGGGTGGGTGAGATGGGACTCGGGGCAGTGAGGGGTCTGCAGGGTAGCGAGTTGGCTTGGGAACGGGACACGAAACAGGTTTGGGTCGGGGTAGGGCTAGTGAGCTCAAGGCACGGGGTCTATGAGATGAGTCAGGGGTGTATACTCAAGGATCTGTGTGTGGCGAGTTGGAAGTGAGGTGGCTCAGCTGAGCTGGTTGAGCTGGGTAGAGACGAGGGGTGGTAGAGGTAGAGCTAGGTTTTGTTTTTAATTTTAAAAATGGTAAAAAAAAAAAAAACCTATATATATATATATATATGTAAAATTTGAATAAAAATATAATCTAAGCCTATGTTTTTTTGTTTTGTGTGCAGATGAGTTGACTTACCTGCATGTAGACAAAACATATAAATATGAAGAACATAGAAACTGGTATATTAAAAGAAAACAAAAAAAGGTAAGTAAACAATCTTCCTACAACTGTAAACTCAGCTCAGTTCACCTGTAAAAGCTTCAGACAAACAAGAAGGTGATTATGAAATGAAGAACACAGGAACAAAGAAAGAAACCAAAAATGAAAGACAACGGGGTGCGAGTCCCAACAGGCGTGCCGTAAAAAACCATTAAAAAAAGAAAATTTATGTGGTGAGGGTTTTAGGTTTGAAGATATCATGGCATACATTAATGGAGTAACTAAGATTTATATATCACATAGATGTTTTGGATAAGAAAAATCAACTCAAATCTTGGTATAATTAATTCTTTTGTTTGCCAGCATTGAAAAATATTCATTCTTGCAACCATGGATGCTCTGAGAGAAATTTGACATGGTATATGAAGAATTTTTAGATTTAATAGTTATTTTAAAACATAATTCATGGAGTTCTGAAGGAAAAATGAATGGTAAATGAGTTGAAATGACTTTTATGAATTCTTCTAGAAGCACCTATCTTGCACGCACATGGAAGGAAGAAGTGCGACAGTTAGGAATTTTGTAATTTTTAGTTTTTACATCTTCTTGAGAGGTAGAGAAAAAAAAAATTCCAACTATCCCAAGGGGATGGGATTGATGGGGAAAAAAAGTGTGCCCTCACCTCATCTTGAAGAATGGTGAGATGTGATTTCCTGGCAAAGGAGAGAGAGAAAGCAAGCAGTTAGCACCCGAGGGATAAAACTGGGTCACATTAGGGACTTGGGAAAGGGTTGGATTTGGGTGCATTTTTGTGTCCCAGCTATCCCATGGGGATAGAAAATATGGGGTAGAAACATTCTCCCTCATCTAAGAGTGGCAAGTGGCAAAAGCTGATTTGATGAGGCAGAAAGGAGAGGGGGCTGAAAAATGGCCTGTAAAGCCTTTTCGGGGTCACATGGTGAATCAAGGGATAATATGGGCATGGGGTGAATTTTTATGTCCCAAATATACCAAGGGTATGGGACATATAGGATAGAAAATTACACCTTCACCTAGGAGTGACAAGTGTCACTTCGTGATTGCGCGATGGGAAGAGCTAAGAATAGGTGAGAAGGGGCTTAACTAGAAATTTTTGGCTTCATCAGGGTCATATGATGATCTAGGGGGATTAAATGGGCATAGGTGCATTTTTTTTCATAAATATCCCAAGGGGTGGGGACATATGGGACAAAAAATTGTGCCATCATCTAGTGATGACATATTTCCCCCTTGAAATTGGCTAAGTCTCAGAAGCTTACCTTAGAGAGAGACTTGATGACGAAGTTTTTGGAGCAATTAGAGGTCAATTTTTGAACTAATTTATATTTATTTTACTCCAAACATCATTTTTTGAGGCATCGAATGGGTCACATGCTCTAATTCCTAGTGTAAATCCCTCAAAAATACCATTTTTCTCAGGACCGTAGATTGTGTTTGTTGAAAACAGACTTTGTAAAGAATCTCATGTGTCTTGATAAATATATGAAACTACCATTCTTTAGATAATTGAATTAAATTTCCAATGGTTTATTTTTTTACTTCCAACTTATTACGGAGCTCCTATAATCACTTCCTGAAGTTCAGGTGCTATTTTGAACTGTAAACTCCTTCACCTTCAAAAACCCGTTTTTACTGAACTTGTTCCCAAACCTTCAAATATTCCCCAAATATTCCTAAACAACTTGTAAAATTTTATTATCTCCTCCATAAAACTTCTCGATGAATTTTTTCCTTCAACTCTCTCCCGGGGGATGTACATCAGTCTTGGAAAGGAAAAAAAAAGCCTTCATGGGTTCATTGAAGAATCTTCCTTAAGAAGCACTGTATCGAAAGAAATTCATGAAATTTATTTTACATTTGAAACGCATGGGAAAGGATATCACTACATGGATGAGAACTTTAAAATATAGGATATGCCTAATACAAAGGGAAAATTGATCCAAAGAAATGCTTGGGAAGGTTTACAAGAAAAAAATTGACACTAGGGTATAGTTGTCATGTTTCAACATTGAATTTTGCCCTTGAAAAAATACATGACAACAGACCCATATACAAATAGAACCTATAAATAACCTATAGATAAATATCGAAGAATTCTCTACAACATACAATCATCACTTTTTCCAAAAAATCAATTATGGATCATTGTGCTCAATATCTCCCAAGTTACTTCAAAACTAGGGTTTCATGAGGGTTAAAACGTAGTTTAGCTTCTTAATAATTATTTTTTAAAACCTAATGATAAAAATGCTTTGTTCCTCTTGGATAATATTCATTAGTGACCTAATTAGCTATGCCAAAGATCTCAGGTCCCCACGCAAAGCATACAATCCACAACGAGCATCAGAAAGTCAACTTTTGCCTCAAATTCTCACCTTTGGAAACGTGGTTTTGGTAAACGTGAGATATCTTCAAAATCTTCATCACCTTAACCTAAAATTTTACCTATAGAACCATAAAAACCTCCTCTAACTTTACCATCTCTCATCCATGTTCATATTTACCTAAATCTCATTAGACACTAAGACTTGTCTATGTCTACATGCCTTATTCTCAAGAAACTTACTTCAATGGACCTTGTAAAAACATCAAACCTTTGAATAAGTACATGATATTCCTTCCACACTTCAAATGTATTGCCAAAAAAATACTATAATGCTTCAACAAGACTACCATGCTCTATACTCCATGTTTCCAACTCATCCACCATGCACTAGGTCTAGGGCTAGGCCTAAAATGCCCTGACTCAACACATAATTCTCATGAAATGACCATGATGACCTCTTAAAAACTCATTAACACCTCTTTCACATCACTCTAACCATATTTGACCTCATACCATCCTTTTACCAACTTTGGAGCACAACTACATCACCTAGTTTTCTTGACCATAAACTAAGACACCATGACAAGACTACAAGATTGGATACTACCAATCAACCTTCAAGCTTGACCTTGATTGACACCTCATGGAGACTCTTATGACATATATATTCCCTTTTCCATCAACGAAATTTGACATCAATGATAACAACTAGACACAATGGCCAAAAGATGTATGAAAGAAAAGATAGAAGGAGAGGAGAAAATTCATGTCAGGATATGATCCATGGTAGTTATGGTGGTGGTGATCCAAACAAGTAGCAAAACCATAAACAAACATGACTCTCCTTTATCAGTAGGGGTTGTTTTCCTTATACACCAAGCAACTATATCCATGATGGTTTGAGATTATTTCATTGTTTCATTTGTTCGAATATTTTGGTTATAACCCTGAGTTATTTTAGATTGATATTTGTCAGGAAATGCGGGGATAGATAATACAATATATATATATATATATATTTACCAAAATAAAAAACCAAGAATTACGAAGCCGGTGTATTAAAAAAAATGAGGAAGAAAAAATCACTCCGGAATTCCTCGAGTCAGGCTACAGAACAGGCATTTTTTTTTCAAATAACCAAGACAGTAGCGGCCTTCTCTACCAACCTAGACTGAATGGCTTGACTGTCGGTGCCGAGGGTCTTGCTCTCTCTGATCCGATCTGCTTGGGTCCCACCTGGGACCCTCTAGTGAAGAATCTGTGTTCAAATTTTTGGAAAGCTCTGTCTTCGAACTTCTCAGAGGAAGAGAATTATGTAACCATTTCTTTGGAACATTTGGCTGGCCTCGATTCACAACTACTTCTTCTTGGCCAGCGAGCTATCTTCACTAAATTTATGGGTCGGCGGCTCTCGACTAACAGTATCAGATCTTGGTGTGATACTCAATGGGGGAGTGGTCTTCGTGTGAGATTCTTGGACAAAGGATTCTTACTTGTCATCTTCCACAGCCAAGCCCAAAGTGATGACTCCCTTGAAAGGCAAGATTATCTACTTCTTGAAGCTGGTCTTCTTCTTAGGAAGTGGTCTACTCATTTCGACTCAGATAAAGCCATCATGGAAGGGCTTCAAGTCTGTGTTAGACTATATTCTCTCCCCAGTGAGTTTTGGTCTCCTTCTTCTCTCACAAAAATTTGTTCCGGCCTGGGAAGAGTCATCCATATCAATCTTATTACCCTCGAAGGTTCCCTTTCTTCCTTTGCAAGGGTATTTATTTAGGTGGATGTTTCCAAAAAGCTGAGTGATAAAATCATGATTCTTTCCTCCAACGGGAAATGGATTCAGAGGGTGGACTATGAGACCATCTCAAATTGCTGCTTCTGTTGTAAACTTCTAGGTCACTTTCAGAAAGATTGTAAAGCACCCGTCTTCAAGGCTGGCTGTATAGAAGAAGAAGCCTCCCAGTGACAAAGCGGAGGTGAATCCTCCTCCTCTTACTGTCGAGCGTCTCTTCCCCCCTTCTATTGCCAAAAAAAGGTCTCTCTCCGTGGAAACTCTCTATCTTGATCCCAACACAATCACTCTTGTGTAAACAAATGGCTTCATTGGTACAAGACTCTACACGTATCCTCTCCTTATTTCAAGAGGGTATTGCCTTAGGTTTCAGCTCTGACGCCGCCTCCCTAAAAAATTGGGTGGGAAACAAAGAAGATTTTCTCAATGCCAACACATTGGCGGTTGAAGACGATCCTATCTCTCAGGCTAAAGAAGGTGAGATTTTACCTTCTAGCCTAGGTATTCTTCCTACCCCACCAATCCGCAATCTAAATCTTGGCTCGAGCGTTAATATTGGGCGGCCTTTAGAATTGCGGTCTTCACTCAAAGAGGTAGATTCTTGTAATAAATCCCAGCTTGGTTTTTTTTTCTCAATCTCAAGTAGGAGAGGTGAGTCCTCTCTAAACAAAAGATGAACATCCTATCGTGGAATGTTAGGGGTCTCAACACCTCTAACAAGTAGCGTCTGCTCAGGTGGTATGTTATGAATATGAAGATTTCTATTTTCTTGCTACAAGAGACCAAGATGTCAAGTTCGGCGTGCCTAGATGGTTGGTTGTGAAGTTGGTGAGGCTAGGAAGGCCTCTTTGTTCATTCGAATGGTGCTTTCGGAGGGTTGGGGCTTCTGTCAAAGTCCTTTGTTTGCAAAGTGGCCTCCCTTTCTTTGCAATCCAACTTTCAATGGTGCCAAGTATGTTTAAAGCATTTCAAGGAGTCTTTTTTCCTTTGTAATGTCTGTGGTCCAAATAATCCTATTCAAAAGAGGGAAACATGGAAAAAAAATTAGGATTCCTTGAGTTCCCTTCTGGATCTTAAATCAATAGTGACAGGGGATTTTAACACCACTGTTTCTGATAGAGATAAATGCGGTGGTCATTTCCTTCATCCATTCTTCCAAGTGGAATAACCACCGTACTGGCTTCAGGTACTTGGTGGTTAGACTTGATAGATTCCTGGTCTCAAAATCCTGTCTCTAGCAGAATTTTCTTCTCCAAAGTTGTGTTTCACCTCTGTTTGGTTCTGATCACTATCCCATTTTTATGTCTATTAATTTCAATCTTCCACCCCGGCGCTCGCTTTTCAAGTTCGAAAGTATGTGGATCTAGGATCCCAACATTAAACAATTTGTTAAATCCTGGTGGGATTCTTTCTCTATTTCTTGTACTAAAATGTTTATTCTTTCCAAAAAGCTCTCTATGCTTAAAGAAAAACTTCTAGCTTGGAATTCTTCTTCCTTTAAAAACATCTTTCAATAAAAATTAAGAGTGGAAAAATCTCTCCTCACTCTTAATGAAAGGGTCTTCAAGTATGGTATGCATAGTGATGAATTCATACTTGAAAAGTCCCTTCTCAGCAAACTTGGGGATCTTCTCTTGAAGGAAGAATCCTTTTGGCATCAGAAATCTAGAGAAATTTGGCTCAAAGATAGAGATAAGAACACCAAATTTTTCCATGCCTCAGTTAAAGCTAGGAAAAATTCAAATTATATTTCTGCCATCAAGCAACCCGATGATTCATGGATCTCCTCCCAATCGACAATCAAAGAGGAGGATGCGGTTTCCTTTTTCCAAAAGCTTTTAACCAATGAAACACATTCTTCTTTACCCTCACAATCCCCTCTTCTTGAGCAAATTCCCAAATTGGTCAACAAAACTGATAACGAGAGTATGTTCCCTCCTTTTTTTTTGGAGGAGATTTGAAAAATTGTTTTCTCAATGGACTAGGATAAAGCCCCTCATCCAGATGGTTTCCCAGCTATTTTTTTCAAGACTTCTGGGAAGTATTTGGTTCCTCTAATTGCCACGTTGTTGAAGAATCTCGGTCTACTGGCAAAGTCTTGGGTTCTCTCAATCATATATTTATTTTTATGTTCCCCAAAAAATCCCCCGCAAATAAATTTGATGATTTTCGTCCAATCTCCCTTTGCAATACTTCTTACAAGATTATTTCTGAAGTCATTGCTTCCCATATCCATCCCTTCCTTTGCTCCATCATTTCGCAAGAACAAAGTGGTTTCCTCCCAAGTAGATCTATCTCTGAAGGAGTTATCATTTCCCATGAACTTATTCACACTTTACAACACTCGTCTCACTCAGGGATGATGATTAAGTTGGACTACAGCAAAGCATATGACCAGATCAATTGGTGGTTCCTTCTTAAATCCTTGCAAGCTTTGGGCTTTAGTAATCCTTTATGTGATTGGATTTTCAACTGCATTTATTCACCATACTTCTCGGTTCTAGTAAATGGTTCTGCAGAAGGATTTTTTAAGAGCAGCATGGGCCTAAGGCAAGGAGACCCACTCTCCTCCTTCCTTTTTATTTTGGTGGCCGAAGCCTTGGGCTATAGCATTAAGTTAGATGTTTCCTCTGGTTCTCTTTCGGGACTGTTGTCTTCCTCCATCCTACCACCTCTCACACACCAACAATTTACAAATGATACTTTTCTCTTTGGGGTTGCTATTATCCCTGAAGCTAGGGCCTTGTCCAATATTCTCAATTCTTATTCCAATGAAGTGGGTCAAGTGATTAATTTCCATAAATCTGTCATTTTCTTCTTCAATGTTCCTCTTAGGCTATAAAGAAGGATTCTAGCAATCCTTAGGTTTGTTACCGGCTCTCTCCCCCACAAATATTTGGGCATTCCTTTATTCGCTGGAGCCGACAAAGCCAACCTATGGACTGATCTTTTGCAGTCTTTTTCAAATAGGCTCCAGTCTTGGAAAGGGAAATGAATTTTCTTAGTGGGTCATTTGCTTCTAATTAAGTCAATTTTATGCACTCTCCCTATTTATATGATGTCCATTCTGGATCTTCCTCATTCGATGCTTTTAAAATTTGAAAAGCTCATCCATACTTTCCTATGGCAAGGGAACAGTGAGGAACGTAAATTCCATCTAGTCAAATGGGAGGTGGTCAAATCCCCCATCTCTTCTGGAGGTTTGGGGATTGTGGATTTATCTTTGCATAATATAGCTTTGGGTGTAAAATTAGTATGGAACTTCATTTCCTCCCCCAAAAAATTGGCTCATCAGGTTCTTTCACACAAGTATTTGGCGGCTAGTAGACTAGAACTGCTCCTTTCCAGTGAAGAGCTTCCTAAAGGTTCCCACATTTGGAATTTCATGTGTAAATGTAGAACCCTTATTACTGATTCAACCTCTTGGTTTGTCAACAATGGTACTAGGGTAAACTTTTGGGAGGATAGTTGGAATGGGTGCTCTCCGCTTAAACAACATTATGAATAAAACCAGCATGTCATGGGGCTCTTATGTTGCCAATTATGGCTCCCAGCATCCGGACGGGTCTCCAACCTGGCTCTGGAAAGACCCCTCTCCCTTGGAGGTCCCAACCTCAGAATTCTCTATCTTGGCAGAGGAAATTCTCTTGAGAAGAGTGGCATATAAGGATTGCGAGGATCATCTACTTTGGCTCGGCTCTGTCTCTGGCATCTACACAGTCAAAGAGGGCTATCACTCGCTCCTCTCTCAATCGGCTTTTATCGATCTTCCTAAGTTAAGTTGTTGGCACCACTCTCTTCTCCCAAAAGTGGTGATCTTCAGATGGCTAATTCAAAAAAACAAAGTGATAACTCAACTTTGAAGAAGATCCTAGGGCTATGTCAGCCCTTCCAAATGTATTATGTGCGGTCAGGAGGAAGAAGACCTCGATCACCTCTTTCTCCATTGCTCTTTTGTGGGTTTGGTTTGGAAATGGTTGTTAGGCAAACTTAACCTTTCATGGGTGCACTGCAACAATATCAGAGACTCTCTCTGGTCCTGGCTGTCCATGAGGTTCAAAAGCTCCTTAAGTTTAATTTGGCAAGTGGCCCCGTATTTTCTTTTATGGCATATCTGGTGGGAGAGGAACTTACGTCTCTTTCAAAATCAACAGTGCCTTCTCCCAGCCTTTCTAAGAAAAATGGAAATTTCTATCTCTGAAGTCATCTCCAAGAATAACATGAACAACTCTGAGTTTTCTTCGGTGGACGCTATAATTTCTAAGGTTTAGACTCTCATCAAAATTCTGAATCCCAGTTCCATAGTCAAACAGGGCCTCTCCCAAGTGGAAAAGCATATTCACAGGCATCAAGCTTTGTGGAAACCCTCCCCCCCAAGGCTTCTAGAAACTTAATTTTGATGGAGCCTCTAGAGGCAATCTGGGTTTATCAGGGGCCAGTTGTATCCTTCGTGACGTGGATGGCTCTCTCATTGCAGTGGGCTCCTTTCCTCTGAGAAACTGTATGTGCAATCTTGTACAAGTGCAAGCTCTCTTGGAAGGAGTCAAACTTTCTCTAAAATTGGGAGGGGATTCTCTACTTATCGAAGGTGATTCACAAATTATCACATCAACAGTCTCTAAGGGCTCTACCTCCTCCTGGAAAATTAATTCGCTTATTCAATCTGTTCTATTTTGGCTCGGTAAATTCAAATATTGGAGCATCTGTCACATTTACCGAGAATCCAACTCGGTGGTGGATCTTTTAGCCAATATTGAGATTAACTTCTCACATTCTATAATAGTTTCCAGTGACGCTTCAGCCTAGACAAGGCTCACGTCAATCCTTTCCAAAGAGAGATAGTTCCAAGAATTGTGCGGTATGGTCTCTTTAAATTCTGTTCGTTTCTTCTTCCTCCTCATCTTTCGAATTGCTTATCTCTCTAGTTTTCTTCTTTCAAATTCCATAGATTTTTTTGGTTTCCCACTCGTTGCCCTCCATGGTCAATTTAGGGAACTGGAAGACTCTTCTGCCATTGATCATCATCGTCATTCTATTATCTTCAAGTACTCCTCATCGAAAGAAGTGGAAGCTATCAAAACAATTCTGGGTGACTCTTTTCTTTTCCGAGCCCGACGTCCCAAGACGGACTCAGATATAGCTTATGCCTTTGTCTCGTTTTGCCTCCTCCTACACCCTGATCCGACCGTGGTAGAATTTGTCGTGGAGGATGAAATCTATGCAGTTCATAGGGTTGGTCTGCATGAACAACTAGTGGACTTCTCCCTTCCTGATCCTTTACTGTGGGTGGAGGAAGTCGATGAACTCACTTTGGGTTCTAGACGAGGCATCCAGTGGCTCTGCGGACAGTATCGAGACCTAGTCACCTTTTCTTAGAATTTCCATCCCTCACTAGATCAACATTTTATCCCAGTGGTTGACATCGATGACGTGCTATTTCCTGTGCATTTGGCTATCGATCATCACAATGAACTAAAAGAATGTGTCAGCACTACCTTTGAATTGTTGCTCAGGGCATCCAACATGCGTGTAAGAAATTCTTTCGGTTAGCCAGTTCGCCCTTTCTGTGTCCTTTGGTGTCCCAGGTGCAGCTTTGTCTTCGTCTTTCTGGTTTGGTTCAATGCTTTCATGCTTCTTTTCTTCTTTCTTCCTCCCTGCTCGTAAGATTTTCCTCTACTTTTCCTTTTCCTTCTTCTTCTCTCCTTTCTTGTTATAGGGTAGGGGCCCTTACCCCTCCAGTTCATAGCTCTGATCAAAAGCGTTTATCAATTAAAGAAAAACCAAGGATTATAGTTTATGATTGAACAATAAGTTAATATGAATTACATCACAATATGAATTAGTTATTAGATTGTATGCATAAATAGGAAAGTAAATGAACACAACAAAACATAGGAACACATGATATAAGTGGGAAAACCATGATAGGTAAAAACTTACTAAAAATCACTTATCTTTATTGAGAATAAAAATTTCACCCAGCACTCCCACTATTTCCTTGAATACACATAATTACATTCACTCGTCAACTCGCATCTAGATTGCATGATAGTTCACTCACTTGGTCAATGACCAGTCACTGATATTTATTTTTTTATATCCCAATATCATATATATCACCTTGATTTATATCAAGGAAGGTTGTTTGGATCCACTCTTAATGTCGACTTATTTCATGCTTATATTTTAAATTTAATTCATAATTCATGACCGTTAGTCTTTGGTGGTTTTCTATTAAGTCATTTTCCCACTTAATATTACAAGCCCAACACACCCCCTTAATTTTAAGTAGGGAAACACTTAATCTAAAATCATTAAATAAAAATTTATATAGAAGGACTTACACTCTCATAAAACATCTAAGTCCTTTTTATACTAACAAGGAATTAAAATCCATTTGTTCTATGGATTTTGTAATTCCATGGTACACTACTTTAGTGTTCCATGGGTTTTGGAACACCACGGTACACTACTAGAGTATCCCATAGATTTAGACAAGCTACAAACCAATGTAAGTGTTATGCGGGACTTATAAAAGCTGCAATACACTACAAAACATGTAATTATAGGTTTTTGAAACAAATAATTTTTAGTTTTACTTCAAGTACAACTGCATAGCATTCCGCAGGCTTTTGGAAATACAAAAACATTCAATACATAGGAACAAAGCATAATTCTCAAGATAAAGTGATTAAGTATGAAGCCTTACATAATATCATGGAGTCCTTTATAAAATAATGTCTCATATTTAATGCTTCACTGGGTATTACAAGTAAATTCACATGAAGTGATGTTTTACTTAAACGTAATAGAAATAGTCTAGGGAGATTTCATGAAGCATAATCAGGCCAATAAGAGGTGGAATTACAAAAAACATGCAAAACATGCCCATTCCTCCTTATTTCCTCCTCAAGGGAAACTTTTAAAGGCAAAATCTGATTTGATTCAAAGGTGAAGACACCATTCACATGATCATTTGAGTCTTGCCCATATAATTCAGAGGTGGAGATCAAATTTATCCACATGATCATTTGAGTTATATTCTACCACATGATCATTAGATTCATAGGTGGATAAGATATTCACCATTTGAACTAAACACCAACTTGATATGCTCTAGTGTTTAATGTTGATCTAAATTGTTTGCAAGAGCAATGAAATACTAGATGTGACTTATAATTAGAATGCTTCCTTTTATGCCCATATGAAGTCTATAAACAATCTTTTCCACCACATGATTTCCTTTGTTTCTTCCATAATACTTCATATTGATTTATCCTTACTATTCCAAGTGATTGCACCTACATTCAACTTGAAACAAACATATCCAGAAGTAGATATTCTATCCACAATATCAATAACATGGTTAGGATAAAAAACAAAATAATTTGCATTATTACTAACAAAATAATACTAAAACACTTAATTGATTATACCTCAAAATCCTTTTTTCATTTTTTAATGGTCCTTATAAGGATCCTTCTTGAATATTAGGAGAAAATCTTAGTTCATAGAATAATAGTAATATTTAAATACTTTATCACATGTAGTTTTAAGATCAATGATTCAACTTCTTTTGATGTGAATAGTAACCATACAAAAAAAAGAATTTTTTCAATGATCTTAATATATTTAAAAAGCATTGTCTTAATCTCTTTTTTATTTTAAGAATTAGATTCTTATTGCAACAAGAAATTAAGAGATCATATGTAAGACAATAATAAAAAATATGATTGTTTTTAGTTCTTAAAAATCATAATCAACAAGAAATATTTTGCAAAGCAAGATCTTGTAAATAGTATTAATATACAAAGAATTAAAGACTCCTCCATTTCCAATTACATTTAAAAGGTGATCCTCAATGTTTAAGAACATGTAATGGAAGAAAATTCAGATTTCCTAAGCAAAACATTTAGTCTGAGCACAATTAAACATGCTTTATTTTGGAAAAAACTTATTGTCTAGAGAATATGGTGCATTTGTGGTATTATGTCTCAAAAAGGAAAGATGCAGGAGGATGAAATATAACTTTAGAGTTCAACATTAGATCTTGAATTCTTCTAATGCTCAATATATAAATTTTTTTCTCTTTTGGTTTCCTAGAAAACCCTCAACTAGGGTTATAGGAGGAGAAACATATATTTTACATAAAACTTTGATGCAAAGTTCTCAAATTTGGTTAGGAGAGATTGATCAAGATGAAAACATATTTCAACCCAATTTAACAAGACAAAATACTTCAAAAAATATACAACCTCAAACAAGCATGATAAGAGGGTTGCTAAGGGGTTATGTTCCTTAGGTTATTAGGAAGAGGAATAAAACCTAGATTTGAGCCCATTTAGTAATTCTAGATAGAGAAACATTTTGAGATGACTCCCCCTCAATATCCAAATACATAAAAAATGAATAAGTATGAACATCCTCTTGGACACTTGTTTCTAAATTATCCAAAAAAGGATTAAGAAAAGATCTAGGATTTCTATTTGAGGAGAAAGAATAGGATATCTAAAATACACAAAATGGTTTCTCTATAGCAAATATATTCATAAAAACATTCATGTAAAAGTTGTATAATAGTAATAAATAAATAAAAAATAGCTTTCATACATGCATCCATGGAACATGAAATCATAAATACATTAAACATGTATAGATAGCATTTCAAAGAACATTTCATAAAGAAATGTGTTTCTCAGCAATATATTTTTGGTTTTTGTTTTTATTATTCATCCTATTGTTGTTACTTTGATCATTTGTATAATAGTCAGATTCTTTATGTTCAAATTTACCACAAAAGGTACAAAAACCAACAAACATAACCTTAAAATTATTATTCTTTTTAGTTATGGCCTAGATATACTACCAAATTTGGTCCAAATACATTGTTATCTCTTGAATTAAAAATTTCTTCTAGCTTCGGACCAAATACGTTGTTATCTTCAGACCAAATACACTGCTAGCTCTGAACCAAGTTCAAAAAAACCTTCAAAACTAGGTATGAAAAATCAACAGAGAGGCTGCAAAATAGAGATAAACAACATGTTGTGAGGAGCCGTGAGACAAGAATGAAGATAATAAAATAAGTTCAAAACTTATGAACAAAGGAATACCCACAAATAATTCACAAGTTACAACCATCTAACAATCCTTAATGCTTAAGCTAATAATTAACTACCTTCTACCCATGAACTTGAATAATTTTACAAATTGATGAAAAATCCTTAAGAATAATATGTAGTGACTAAGGAGAAGCCTTGGAGCACAAAAAACTAGCCACAAAGATATGTAAGCCAACACACTTTGAATTTATATCTGATCAAAGTTATGAATTTGTGGAACAAAGAAATAACGTTCCATGGGTTTTTGATATTTTAGTGTTCCACAGAATACTAAGGTAAAAATTATGGAACAAAGGAATGTAACTCATGAGACAATAAAAATTACCCACATGACAAAATAAGTCCATTTAAAAAAGGAATTTAGTCCCCAAGACAAGGAATTCCGTGACACAAAGGAAAAGGTCCGCAAAATAAGGAAAATAGAGTTTTGTGGGTTTCAATAGCTGCAATTATCCATGGGTAGAAGAGAATAATGTATGTGGATTTAAAACAAAGGAAAAACCTATAAAAATTTGAAAATTTAATAAACACACTTCAACAAAGGTTTAGAACCAAGAAGGGAGGTTGAAAAACACTTAGAACAAGCCGTGAGAGGCCATAGGGAAATAAAAGAAAATAATATATTAATTTCAAATTTTAATAGGCTACGATATAAGGGATCAATGTTTTGTGGGTTTTTTTTTGAAATTTTAGAGTTCTGTGGAACAGAAAAATTGTGGAAAAAAGGAATGTCATGGAACAAAGACAACAAACTATAGAACAAGGGAGTCCATAGGACAAGGAAAAAATAGGCCGCATAATAATGGAGTCTGTGGAACAAGAAAAATAGGCCACAAAACAATGGATTCTTTGGGATGAGAAAAATATAGGCCACCGAACACAAGAGGTATGTGAGAAAAAAAGCAAGCCAAGTTCATTAAACAAGACAAATATCTTACATAACTATGGAGTCCACGGGATAAGGAAAAAATAGGCCACCAAACATAGGAGGTCCGTGGAACAAAAAACATGAGATATATAGAACAAAGGGAGTCTACAACACAAAGAAACATTGGACATAAAAGTCTAAAAAATAAATAAAACATCCCATAGGACACAAGAACCCCATGAAGAAAAGAAAATAGGCCATGAGAGATAGGCCCCACATAACAAAGAAAAATTGTGCAAGACTAAAAATAGAGTCGTGGAAGTCTAAAAATGTGGCACAATACAAAAAAGGATGCACAATAGTGCAGAGAGCCACATAAAAAATGAAAAACTACACAAGTCTTAGAAAATTCATGCAACACTTACAATAAAAAGTTGCGCAGCTAAGGAAAAGCCACACAACAATAAAATATTTTGTGAATGACTAAAAAGGAACATAAACATAATGAAAATCCCATGAAGTAAGGTAAAAAACTGTGAAGGTCTTGAAAAATCAAAAAGTAGTGATGTATGATAAAAACACTGATTTAACTATGAGAAATCAATGGAAACCTAGGTATTGATCATTCACATTGATCTAAAGCATCCAAACACTCTGCATTAATCTTAAATCATAATAATTATGGTTTTTGTACCTTGTATTATTGAAATAAGCCATGAAACATGGGTTAGGATGTCACAGATCTTGAAAATTTCCAAGTACTTCATATCTACAAGATTCTTTTCTCCTGAAAAATCACAAACAAAAAATCTATCTTGCACAAGCATAAAATTCCAGCTCTAATACCATGTTAGGAAATGTGGGGATGGATAATACAATATATTTATATATCGACCAAAATAAACAATCAATTATTATAGTTTATGATTGAACAACAATTTAATATGTATTACATCACAATATGCATTATATATTATATTGTATGCATAAATAGGAAAGTAAATGAACACAACATAACAAAAGGACACAAAATATAAGTGGGAAAACCATGAGAGGCAAAAAACCCACTAAAAATCACTTATCTTTATTGAGAATATATATTCAACCTATAACACCCACAATTTCATAAGATCCACAACAGTTACACCTTCATGGAGGAATTATAAAGTGTCTTTTACAATCTCTCATGAGAATAGATCAACCTTCATACCATTTGCATCATGGATCTTATAAATTGCTTTCACTTCTTTATCACCTTTTTGTTACTCTCATGTCATATGATGTATCCAATCTCTAAAGAGATCACCTTATTTATATAAAGGTGGGTGGTTCGGATCCACTCTTAATGCCGAATCAGTTCATGCTTATATTTTAAATTTAAGGAAGATGAAATGATGCAATAATGTTATTCATATTGAAATCGGATTCAGAAGATATAAAGAAGAAGGAACGTACAACATATATTGACAAAAATATACAGTTTTAGACTAGAATCTTGTGATGTAAAAATAAAATTTATGGAATGATGCACACTTATGATTTACTATTTTTCTTAATTAGTAATTTCTAAGTTAAAGACAGTAGAATTTGAAGATGATAAAGTCAATAAGAGCTAAGGAAATGTATTGGTTAGACTTAGAATATGAGCATTTGTCTTAGCAAGGGAGCATAGCCAAACTTTTCATTTTCAAAGGATAAGTTACTAAATTCAAGTGTCTATAATGAAAATTTATTATGTTGACCATAATATGGGTACAAATGGGTAGATCTATCCATAGAACAATCATCAACTATAGAAGTTAAAGTGAAAAGACATGACAATCTTGATTAGAGCTTCATGCACTGTGAATCCTACACACACCATCACCTCTAGCTACAGATGGTCCATCCCTCATTAAGGCCATCTCCTAACCACCATACCACTGTCTTAACTCCTTTGTCTCCACCTACCACCTTCAACCTTCATCTTCCACCCTCGACCATTTATAATTAATTTTATTGATCACATCTTCATTTTATCATTAAATTTGTTTAATTATTATTATTTCATTTATCTATTTAAAATGATCCATTTATATGTTTATACTCAAATTTCCATATATACTTCCTAATGAAAATAACCAATAATAATTAAATACACATATCTGAATATGTCAGTGATATCCATCAAAAGCTCTTACCTAAATGTTTAACATACCACAATTATTAAACTTCATTATCTTCACGCCAACTACTTATAAATAGGATCTCGACACCACATGTCCCACTCACATCATTTGGTTAAAAATAAGTTTGTTCGGTTGTAATCCTGAATGGAAGGAGAGTGAATTCAAAGAAAGGTCCACAGAAACTGTTAAGGGTTGGCTATTACATGAGCATAAGCTTGGGTAGTTTGACATAGACATGCCATATCCAGTAGGGACACAGAGTTGATTCTAATAATTCAAAGATGTAAACCACACTACCTATCTCTATGAAGATTTAAAATGAACAATTAATGCACATATTGAATATTACACTAACCGGAGTTCTTCAGTAAGGTTTAAACAATGACTTAATCGGAAGAACATAAACGACATGGCTTATAACAATAGAATCGGGTGATGAGGATCCAAGCAATACACGTAGATGTTCCACAACAAGGAAGACACTACACAACACATGTCAAAGATATTTGAGGTGGGAAAGGCAATGTAGACACAAAATCACATACTTGGGTACATTTTTAGGTCCTAAACACATACTAGCATTCATATGATTCCTAAGTAAGAAAACTAGTAATTTACAACTATCTTTGGCCTTATTTCTATGTTTCTTGTTTTCTATTTGGTTTTGCACACCCTACAGCCCAATCAGGATTTTACTAACTTATCTTTTATGGCTTCAGACACCATTGCTCAGCCAGGACAGTAGTGCCCATAAGGTCATGTCTCTTTTGGGATCCCCTAAACCTTTTCTACCTTACTCTCTCCTTTTTGGACTCTTTTATCTTTTCGGAATATTTTTCACTTATGGATCGGACTTCCAATTGTCAATTACAAAATTCAAACAAGGGAATCATATAAATACATAGTTATGTGTTAAAAATCAAGGACAAAGCACTAAGCATATACTATCATCACCTAAGCTTGCATCCAAAGGCACTGAAAGAACTCTAAAGTATCCATCTAGAAAATTCACTCAAGGGATAAGAGCTGTAACTCTGCATATCATAGCATAGGAAGGGGAAGTTCATTTTTCCACCCACACATTCTATTACATCTAGTTATAGCCCATTATTAAGTGTGATTGCACAAGGGAATCTTAGGGCGTGATTTCTACAGACACTCACTAGAACTACACAGAGTCTGAGATGTAGTGCAATAGTCAGTTATAAGTTCACTCTCAGGGATGACTGTCGGGGTCAGTCTAACTCCCCATCATGCGTCTTTATTTTTGTTATTTGATTTGGTTTGTGAGATTTTGTTGGTGATATATTTTTTTCAGGTTACAAGTACCCTCGACAATCAAAGAGCAATACACAAGCGATCAATAGGGAATATTTGCAACAATTGTGCAACACATTAATAATCAGGTTCTGACCATTTTTTGTAGCCACAGGAACCCATAAGAGGTCTCCAGTGCCCCTATCCAGTTGTGGGAGCTCATGTTCGGCCTTGCTCCTGCACTCTAGATTTTATCCTGAGCATTTACAACATTTTTCATTCACTGTTCAATAGTTTTCCCAGCCCTGAGCATTTCCAGATTAGGAGTAAATCAAATAAGCCCTTTTTCTATATCTCTTTCTTAGGGTTTCATACTTTCTTATTTTCTTGCTCCATATTATACTTAAAAGTTGTATATCATAGTTTACATCAGTTACTCTATAATTAGGATTTAATAAATTCTTTTTTTGTTAAATCATTTGGTGAACCCCACTTGTGATCGGTCTTTCGGATCCTTATTTTTCACATTTTCTTTTTTTCATGGCTCCTAAGGTTTCTCAAATATCTTTGCATGACTTACTTCAAATGCATCCACCTTGCAAAGTTGTTCTCCAAAAAATCCTAGACACTATGTACCTCCCTAGCAATATGCCACATGCTCAAGTAAGTTATATTTTCAATCATCTATCTAACGACTCTATCGCTCCTACTTCTCCATCCAGCCAACCCATCTTAGAGTCCATTTAAGATTTAAATTCTTTATTTCAAGAAAAAATTTAAGCTATGGAAAAAATTATTACATCTCTTAAATTTGAAATCCAACATCTCAAGGATGTTTCTCAAGCCCATGCTAGTTCTCCTTCTACATCTCATTCTACTTCCATAACTTCTACATGTGCTCATATCAGTGAACCCCAAGTCTTGTTGCTTCTCACACCTCTCAATGTTGATTTCAATGCTAAGAAACATGATATTCTTCCTCAACTACTCACTCATCAATTAGTCAACTTGCCATTTACTCATTAGTATCCTTCTTATCGGCTTGTAAAATATCAAGGGTGCCCATATTGCAATTATCATCGAATTAATGGACATAATGACAATGAATGTTATGCTTTAAAATGACAAATTTTCCACCTTAAGCAGCATGGCTTAATTTCATTTACTATACAAAATGTTGTTGCATGCTCATATTCAATTGCTAAATCCCAATGGGCTCCTAAATCTAATCCATCTATGTCTAATGAACATCATTCCATAGTCACTCATGTTCCTTCTTCACTAAGTCAAGAGTAGCCTAAGCAACCTCCTCTCAAAATCAATCCATCACCTCCTCCTCTCAAGTATTCTACAACGTTACCAATTCCAACTTATAAATTTCCTCTAAAAATCAGTTCATCCCCTCTTCCTCTCAATTCTTCTACAGCGTTATCAATCCCAAATAATCTACCGCCATTCAAGGTACCTCTCCATCCTACTCCACTTCAGCATCCAATTATTTTTGTCAAACAAGTTAATCCTTACATTGATGGCCAAGACACATTTCAAGCTCTGCCACCATAGCATGGTCTGTCTCACATCACTGCATAGATCTCCATCACTTGCATACTTGGGGGCATCACAATTTCTTCCCCCCTCCTAGCATCATCAATTTTCTATCATCTATACTATCATGCTCCTTGCTTCACACTTAGTCTTTCTCACTACTCGTATACATCTTAATACACACCTTGTCTCGTCATTACCCTATGACACACTCTAGTTCCACGGTTCATACTTGACTGATGAGGGTCTAAATCTAAAATGAACCTTGCATCATTCACTCTTTACGCTCTACACTTCATATTCTATTCTATTTAGCATGCCTTTTTCAAACCATTTCCCGATGATCCACTCTTCTTCAATGGTTCATTATTGAGTGTTGAGGGATGTTTTATAAGTGAACCTCATCTCATTATCACACACATCTACTAGGGGTAATGCTCCTCCTATCACATTCACAATGCATACCATTCCATCTCACTCATACACTACATATTATATATCTTGGTTGCACTTATTCTTGCTTGATTATACTTACATGTACACTTTGTTTTCCCATGCTAGATGGATACTTAGTATGTCAATATTTTTTCTATATACACATATGCATTCACTTGGTATTTTGGAGTGAATCCAAATCTCTTATAGATCTTTACATGCTACAAGGATTCTTGGCACTGTACCTCTTACCACTCCCACCAAGTCTCTTGGGGCCATCTACTGTTTTACACATTATAGGTGTTTTCATAATATACTACTTCTTATTCTTACTAGCACACTACTTTACATTGATACATACATGTATTGACATACTTATTATCTTTCTAACATGCTAACATGTGCTTCATGTGAACCATTTACCTTGCAGGACTATATGCCACCATGGTTGTTTCAAACATTTTTGTGTGTCATTGTTTTCTACTTGTATGTCATTATTTGCAGACTATGCCCTATGTCTTATTTTACCACCACTTGTATGTTTTTGGCCACTTCGGCGTAAATTTTCTTTATGACATTGTGAGCGATGTCCCATGTCTGAAATTTGATTTTCACGGTCTATCGTGTATGCACATTTGCTTGTTACATTGTTTTTCTATGACATGCTTGCTACTTTTGCTACTAACACATGTATCTACCCACTTTGTTTGCATGTTCCTTGGTTTCTATAACCCCATACAATAGCTTTAAGCTACAACACAATACAGTACAACACAGAAACATAACAGGAACACACTTATAGAATTACCCAAAATCTAACTTGGGTCCTCAACACAACATAAACACCAGTGCCTAGGCTCAGAAAGGAGTGTCTGGGTACCTGTGTCCTCCCCTGAGTGCTCATGTCTTGGGGACACGCACAATCAGTTTCTCAAATCAGCACAGTTCACATAAGCCTTTAGAGAATTTTGACAATATCATGCACAGTCCTCCAAAAAATAGGATACAGTTTATCTCATATATTCAGTCCAATTGGTACAATTTGGAAAAAATCAAGGACAACATGAACAAAAAGAGGACACATTATCTGTAGTGGTGTTCATCGAGAAGATTCATGGAAGGAGAGTATCACTAGACGTCTCTCCGCAAAACTTTCTCTCTGGCATGAGACCGCCCAAACAACTTTCACTTGGCGTGAGATCGCCCAAAAAACTTGCACTTGCCGTGAGATCACCCAAAAAAAACGCTCTTGGCATGAGATCGCCCAAAAAACCAATTCTTGGCGTGAGATCGCCCAAAAAAATTGTTCTATAACAATTTTCAAGATACTTTTATATCCTTTTACACTCTTCTACATCAAGTTCACATATTCCTTTTACACATTTTTACATACTTATTTATCATATACAGGAAATTGACTACATTCTTGCTCTTCTTTTTGGAGGTCCATCCATACAAGAAGTAGCAATCACAAGCTACAACAATAGTAGATAGAGCACAACACATACGCATACACCCTAGGGTCACTTTCCTTTCCTACTTTCCACGCTTCATCTTTGCACTCATTCCACACTTCACTTGTCCACTCGACACACATTTGCCACACGTTCTATAGGATCATAAGATACACATTTTTTATCTACGTTATGTTATCGAGTATTCACTCAACAATATAAAGAGGGGGAAATTTTAGACACAAAATCATGCACTTTGGTACATTTCTAAGTCCTAAACACATTCTAGTGTTCATATGATTCATAAGCAAGAAAACTAGTAATTGACAGTTGTCTTTGGCCTCTTTTTTGTGTTTCTTTTTTTTTTTGTCTTGCACACCCTACAACCCAGTTGAGATTTTACTGATTTATATTTTTTGGCTTCAAA
The DNA here is from genome assembly GCA_019776745.2 of Taxus chinensis. NCBI lineage: Eukaryota > Viridiplantae > Streptophyta > Pinopsida > Cupressales > Taxaceae > Taxus > Taxus chinensis. Next base: position 31,223,870 of record CM034152.1, read on the forward strand.
CACCAGTGCCCAGGCGCTCTTGTCCCCTTTAGGTGCCCTTGACTCTTTTCTACCTTACTCACTCCTTTTGGGAATCATTTTCACTTATGGGTCACCCTTCCAATTGTCAATTACGAAATTAAAACAAGAGAATCATATAAATACATAGTTATGTGTTCAAAATCAAGTTCTAAACACTAAGCATATACTATCATCACCTAAGATTACATCCAAAGGCACTTAAAACACGCTAAAGCATCCATCTAGAAAATTCACTCAAGGGACAAGGGATGCAACTCTACATATCATAGCATAGGAAGGGGAATTTCATTTTTCCACCCACACATTTTATTACATCTAGCTATAACCCGTTATTAAGTACCTTTGCACAAGGGCAGCCTAGGACACGATTTCTACACACTCACTAGAATTACATGGAGACTGAGATGTAGTGCATCACTCGGTTGTAAGTTCACTCTCGGGGTGACCATCGGGGTCAATCTGACTCCCCATTCTGCCTCTTTCTTTTTTGGAGTTGAAGTGGTTTGTGGGATTTTGTAGGTGATATTTGTTTTGCAGGTTACAGGTACCCTCGATGATCAAAGAACAACACACAGGTGACCAATAGGGAATATTTGTGATGATTGTGTGACACAGTAAAAAATAGGTTCTGACCATTTTCACAGTTGCAAGCGCCCAGAAGAGGTCTCCAGCGCCCAGACACCCTTGTCCAGCTGTGGGCACCCATGTCCGGCATTGTGCCTACATATCATTATTTATCCTAAGCATTTACGACACTATTCATTCCATGTTCAGTAGTTTCCCAATCTAGAGTATTTCCAAATCAAGCATAAATCAACTAAGCCCTTTTTTCTATGTCTTTTTCTTAGGGTTTCATACTTGCTTATTTTCTTGTGGCATATTATACTTAGTAGATGTATATCATAATTTATATCAGTTACTCTGCAATTAGGGTTTAATAAATCATATTTTTGTTTAATTAGGAAACTATCTCTAAATCACAAGTAGCTCGCTAGCAATGCCACGAGAATGTCATCTAGAAGAAAGGGTAGCTCGGGATTGTGGCTCGCTACGGAGTTCACCTATAGGGAAGCTTGGGAAAATGCATTTTTTCTTTTGCAATCAAAATCTCAAATACTGTAACTCCTCATAATAAGAGGATTTTTTAAAAAAAAATTGCAATGTAAATTTTTCAATTTTCTTCCACATTTTACAACTCGGCAATGCACATTTATGTAATTGTAATCATTTTGAAACATCTGCACAAGATCTATAAACAAGATCAGATATGATTAATAGAATTCTTGTTGGGTAATGTCTGCCAAATCTAGCTATAATACCATGGTGGAGAGCTTAACACTCTCACATCAAGATCTTTCGAGTAGCATAACCATTACCAAAACCTAAAATCACACACATAAAGAACCATTACAAACACAACTCATGGATTGAAAAAATATCGCCATATTATTACAGCCTCAATATTTACATTCGATATTCTCCATTATTATGATACAACAGTGGGTGCTTATTAAATAGGCTAAACAGGTAGTTCACAACCGCGGAGTAGTTGATGTTAGAATCATGGAAGAATTATTCACTGTATAAATTGTAGGTGCAGAATATAGTGTCATCTCAACAATATTCAAACGAACTCTCATTTATAAACTTAACTCCTTTACCAGTGTAAGTGTGACTCAAACTAAACCCATTCAAAAATAACCAGATCCGCTCAGATGTGTGAACACGGACACTCCAAATTAGAGTTTTTAGACCTACAATATTTTAAAGAAACAAGAGATAACACCCCAAGCTACTTTTTAAGAAAATTGTTTTAAAAAAAGCTTTTACCAAGCGAATCACGCATTATACCATACCAGTTACACTCATGGTTAATATTGTTCCGATCTTTCAAGTGGTTTGTAGCTATACAAGATTTTAAAATGTATTAAACAAATTAAGAGCTTGAAAATCGTCATCTATGGGCTAAATTTTGAGAATATAGAATATGGTTTTGGCATGAAAATAATAAGAATTAGCAAGAGACGCCATTTGAAGGGTAAAAAAGATATGCAAATGAGTCGATATGGTGTTTCACATAATGGAGATTATATACTAGCAATTGCACAAGAGTTGTAAATTACGCTTTAGAGGGATTGCATATGTGTGTACAATATGGTCTGGTTTTAAATTGAAAGTGAATTTTATTTGTATTGCATTATAAGTGGGTTTCATGTATGTATATGTGGATCGCATTGTTTATAAAGGTGTGTTGGAAACAAGATCTGTAAACACTAATGTGTGTATGATGTAGGTAGTAGAGTGCACATGTGTTGTATGTCAAGTGGTAGTTGTGTGTGACATAGTTTGTACTCCTCTTCCTTGTGTGCAGCTACATTCTTTGTATATTTCATTCTTGCGTAGCGTTTAAACATAAAAGCTGGTGAGATCTGTAGATCCCTGAGGGCACGCACTCTTGACATTGTTGTAAATGTGAGTCCTTAACGGTCAACATTTCCAATGTCTATTGTGGCATTGTCAAGGGTTATGCCTTGCGCTTGGTGGATGGTGAGGCCCCAAGACATTGTCAGTGGAATCTGGTGACAATTGACAACAGGTAGGGGCAAGTGGGTTGGGTTGAGTACGTCCCATGGGGGGCCTTGGTAGTTTCTGAAGCTGACAACAACAAAGGATGACAAGTCTGGTGGGTGTGATTCTAGATTGTATACCACATCGATTACTTGCCCGAGTGCACCATTAACCAATCCTAAGCTAACCCACAAGTTAGATGTCAACATCGCCTATTGTTCGGTGCATAGGAAAATTGTTTGCTCTAGTTGAGTGTCGTTGATGTCCGAGTTAGAACTATGTTTGCTTTGTTTTGCAATGTTTCTTATAACCTGCATGTGCAAGGATTTTAGCATTTGTTTATTGTTCCTGCTCATTAGTTCCTTCGTTGCAAATAGGTTATTTTTAGTTGTGAAGTTAGTTTTCTCCGAGGTATACATGCATGACTTTGTATGTGACATGAGAAGAGACCAATCCTTAATTGTTGGATCAACATTTCTGATGTTGGTCAACATTTCTTTGAATTCAAGTTGCGTCGTGTTCAAGCCTTGTTTCCTGAAGTTTGTGTCCAAGGTAATTATTGTATCAAAAGCATGCCAGAGGGAGCATCCTATTTTGTTTCCTGCGTATAATTGTAATGCCCCAATTTTAAGGTAATTTTTTTTTTTTTTTTTTAAAGAGCTAAATAAGACTAATTCTTCGCTTAACCATTTCTCATTAAAAATAGTAAATTTGGTTGACTGAAGGCTAATATACTACATTGTACAATAGTTGAAAAACAAAAGTTTATCCCCTGCTAAGAAAAGAGGTTATACTAATCAAGTTTAGAAGTTACTTTAATTAAAGGAGAATACCAGAAAACATAAACCCGTGATATGAAAGACATAATCCTAGGTTATATTAGCACCATCGCTAGTCTCCAGAAGAGTAACAAGTTTCAAACAAGAAGGACCATACGATTTAAAAAGGACAAAACTATTTATTTATTTATACTACTTACCTTTTCAAAAATTCTCTAATGCAACCTAAAGATCCAGCTTTCTACTTAATTTCCCATAATTCTCAAGTAGACTTAAATAAATAAATAAAAACTTTCCACTTATCTTTATTTTTAAAACAAAATTTCTCCTTTTTCTAAATGGAGAAATTGAGAGATAAGTTCTATCTCATAACTTATTAAAAGCTACAAGAACCTAAAAGTCTCACCCTAAGTATAATATGAGCCATAAGATAAGTTCTTTTTCTTACTCCTTGGATTTGGGGATAACCCTAAAATTTCTTCTTCTTCTTTTTTTTTTTTTTTTAGAGTTTCTTTTCAAAGAATTTTCTTTGTAACTTAGGGCCAAAGAGTTATAACCCTAAAATCTCTCTCTTTTGTTTCATCTTTTGCTGGCAGGTAGAAGGAGGCGATGGTAGCAATGGTGGTGAAGGGTGCGCGGCGCGCATGGAGGGGCAGGCCCCAAAGGGGGGCGGCGTGGGGTGGTACAGCGGCTGGGGGAGAGGTCGGGGCGTGTGGCCAGGACGGCGCAGGTTTGCTGGAGGGAGGGTGAGGCAGCGCAGTAGGGTGGTGGGGGCAGCGCCCCCACCGTGGAACAATCAGCTGGGGGGGGAGGGCCGACCCTCCCCCATTTGCTTTTTTTTTTTTATTTGTTTTTTTTTTTTTACACACACAGGCGCAGGTTTTGGGGGGGGGGGCGAACACCCCCCATTATTATTTATAATTTTCTTTTTTCTTTTTTTTTTGGTTTATAAAAACTGTAATATCATAAAACGTTTTTTTTTTTTTTTTTTTTTGTTTAAATTTGTTTTTTATAGACTTACTTTATATAAGGAGGAAATAAATAAATTATATACTACATTATTTAAAAGATTGCATAATTACAGTTTGTTAATAATATATATATATATATTACAGTTTGTCAAGATTGTATATATATATATATATATATTACAGTTTGTTAATAATAATACATTTTCTATTAAGAGATCACAAAAAATAGGTAAATTGAAATAAATTCATTACTACATTATTTAACGAAATATAACAGTTTTCAGAAACAATTTAATACGTTTAAAAAATTCTAACCTGGTTTGATAAATATGAAAAAAAAGAAAGAAACATTCCCTATTTTTTTTTTGTACTTTATAAAACAGTTTCTAAATCTTCTCTAAAAAAAAATCAAGCTTTCTTTTCTTTTATTTATTTTATCACGTTTACAATGAGAGAAAACAAAACAAAAGAAGGACATGAAGGAAAGTATTTCCATTTAATATTATTCGGGGGTTTCAATGCTAAAATTATATTTCATTTCCAATGTTTTTAACCAAGCATATTTCAGATTTACACCCCAAATAGAATAACCAACAAGAAATATATTTATGTATCATTTATTTATTTATTTGTATTTGTAGAGATAAACAAGAACAAAACTCATTCAAATCCTTTACAACCTTTTAAATATAGTCTAAATAATATTTATTTCCGATGAACTTAAACCTTTCATCACATCAAGAGTTACATCAAGTTTTAACAAAAACATTCAACTTTCAACCGTATTCAAGAGTGGGATAAATACAACTTGAGAACACACAAGCTCACGAACTATACATATATTCCACATGGAAGACTTGTAAAAGAGCTCACTGCAAATATTTTACAAGGAACATAAGTTTATCAAGAGCTACAAGTTTCTAAACAAGAGAGGGTCATAAAGGACTATGCCACCAAAGATATTCCAGCACACCTCAAGGACAAGGCACCAACTTCGAATGATATGCAAGGATTCAACTTCAAGAGAACAAGGCTTGTTTAACCTCCCAACCTTCAGGCATCATTACATGCCTTTCCAAGGATTGGAAGACATGCTAGCCTCCCCCAAGCCCATGGGAGAGAGAGCTAGTTTCCACAACTTGAGCACAAGATCTTTAGGGAAACAAACACCACAATACACTCATTAACAGGACCAAACCATGCATGAAGGAAAAACACAACGTTGAGCAATAAAGAAAAGAGGAGAAACCATATTCATCCTCTATATTTGGGGAAGGAGTAGATGAGATACCCGAAAGTGACATAACGTGTGATCTACAAAAGAATGCACACAATCAAACTTCCTTCTCCACCTTATTTCTCCGAAGACAACAAGATCCTCCTTATAACTCCACCCATTCTCCAAAAATCCCTTCTTGGAGGATTTTCAAACCCTTGGGTTCCTCTCCAAGAATGGGAAAGGGATTCAAACCATATGAACCCCTTTACCCACCTCAACCATATGAGGGGAGTAAAGAAACCGACACATGGCTTGCCCATCAAGCCATGAGGTTTGAGAGGGAAAATCCCTCTCTCTTCCCCCCAAATAACTCAAACATCCATCAAACCATATGATGGATGGAGTAAAAATCAATACAACAAAATACTCAAGCAACACCATACAAGCATCTAAACAAATAATTCAACTATGAGCAAACTAAGATTAGATAAAGTAATATACCACATATATGAGCTCAAGAGGTTACCTCTAATAGCTCTCCAAAACAAGATTTTGCAACCTTCTTCCTCAAGCAATCCTCAAGCTCCAAACATTTCTCAAGCACCAAGCCAAAGCTCCCAAAAGAAGAACCAACCAAAAAAGAAGAAGAAGAAGAAGCTCCTCACTATTCCCATGGATGGGAATTTGAAGAGGAGAAGGCAAGCATCCTCACAAATGAGGGGGTGACATGTGTCACCCCTCTCCCTCATCAAGGTCAAAGATGCTAAAACAAAAGAGAGAAAGGGTAAAATTATCTTTTTGCCCTTTTCTCCCAAATTTCCTAAAAAGTTAGCAAGACAAAATAAGAGCAACTTTTGATAAATGCACAAATCCACATCCCTTACATGGATGTGACAAAACAAGGGTAGAAAGGGAGGGAAACTCCCTCTAGCCTTGAAAACAAGCCCCCCTACCCATTGGGTAGGGTCCAAGGGCTCATTTTTGTGTTGGGGGAACTCCCAAGCTATAAAGGGACCCCCAAAAATGCCCAAAATACCCTAATTTCGGGTTTTGCACTTTTGGCACAAGGGTAGGGGGTGTGGGGGACCACCCAAGGGTCTCACATTGACCCTAAACCCTTGTGCTTAAGTGACACATTAAACATAATCAACAATTAAAAAGAAAGAGGAGTTATTAACTCCCAAAACAAATTTACATCATAACCAACTACCCTAACCAAAATTAATAATCAAAACACAATATTTTACATACATTGGGGTCACCCATAGTGCCCAAAATAATAATCACCTATACTAAGGCTTCACACAAAGAACATGGCTAGGACTCAGCCCGTGGGCTGCTTGTGCAAGATTGTGTAGCTAGTCTGAATCCACGTTCTCCTATGACCTGTCACCTGCACACTCATTGCACACATTAACCGCATCTGTCCAATACAAGAGTAAACTAGCTGCTTACTAAGCGAATAGATTCAAACATGTAAATTAATGATATCACCATCATCAATGTGGAATGCACAATCTCACACAATTCGTCGTATGTTAGGTATTACAATACATGTCATATCATATCACCATGTCATCATGTATCTTTATCAGCAAAACGAATACGTTACAAAATCAAGGTAGGTAACTAACTAATTATCCAACATGAATCAATTTGACCTAAATCACATAGAGAAGTGTTAGTGTCCACAATATCAAATAAAAGGTGTCACCCACTAATCTAGTTAAATTAGCGCTACGCGCTCCAAGTCACCATACGTGTTCAAGAAGCAAACCAACATATCCAAACTCCATAACTGTGGTTTAATAATTCAGCAGATCATAGAGGCTAGAAAAAGGTGGGCACTACATCCCCCTCTCCTAAAATTAGACTTCCTCCGGGAAGTCACTGGAAGAGCTAGGGATAATGTTTTACTGGATATCACATCGTAGTGCGAGTACTACATTAAGATCATCCTTAAAGGACTAACATATTATTTATTTTTATTATTATTTTTGTCTTTACAACATGTCTTTTTGAAGCGTAACTAATGGGGTAGTATTAACCAAAGGGGAGTGTATAAACCGAATTTCATTTTCCTCATCATCTATCTTTCCTAGAAGGGTTGAAATAAGAGGATATACAACATAAGGACCAAAACGATGGATGGGCGAAGGAACATAAATGTTGTTTCAAAATGAATTTAAAAGTTTTGAGTATTAATTACATTCTAGAACAATTAAGGGAACTATCCAAGGTGTCACAATTACCACACAATGAGAAAGAAAAAGTTTCCAAGCTCTGTGTGTTTTCATCTCCTAAATCATTCTTACTCTATCTTTTGAAAAAGGAAGGTTCACGCGTCTTTTAACATAGTTCAATAATCATCATTATTCACTAAGGTCAAGGAAGAATATTCCCATACTACCAAACATAGCCAATTGGGTTGTCTTAATTTGGTCTTTATTTATTAATTTCTTAATTTATTTATTTTTGTTCGCTAAATGATTGTAGGAAAAAATAAAATAAAATTTGTGGGTGGAATATATATAGTCCATTACTAGGTTAGAATTAGCTTTCTAATTTGTTTTCCAAGGTTTCAAAGCATGTACCGTTTTATAAAACATTTCCATTCCGAGACAAAATGATTTATAGGTCTCATAAACAAAATAAATTTATTATGGTTTGTAACTTGGTTTATATGAGTCCTCATTAAGACAATGCAATTTAGAACTTTCTACGCCTCAAACAAAGCATAACTTCCTAATGAAACAACAAACCAAAATTTTCAGTTCAATACGATATAAGAAAAGTTTTACTTAAATTTATCCTTTCTTAATTACTATAATCACAAGACATCATGAATGAGTTGCGCAAAACAAAATCCATTTAAAGAGAGTGTTTACTAAATCATATCAACATACTTATCAAAATTACAAAATACCAACCTGATGGGATGCCAAAAAAATTAAAACTTTTCCGTCCATACTTTCCTCAAGCATGCAAAAGTTTAAACACTCGTTTCCTTTAAGGGGAAGGTAAGGCTATCTTATCAAGATTTCTAGCTTGTTAACTTTTTTACTTAACATCTTTGGCGAAATTTTAGCCCACATAAGTCGCAAGAGAAATAAGTAATAAAATAACTACACTTGTTAACACGCGGTGACCGTCATATGGCCAAAGAAATTGAATCACGCACCCTATTTGAGTGGCTAAAAGAAAAATAGAACCATGTTTTAGAGAGGACCCAAATAATTTCAATTTATATATATACCTATATTTAAAAGTAGTGGTTATGCTGATTACAGGGGACGTCTTACCCAGGTTAGATGGAAGGGCTTAGTCGTCATATTTTTAGTCCTTGTAATAAGGTCTCTCATCATTTTATATTTAATAACATACTAAGAGTTCTTCTATGTCGGATGAATCTATAAAGAGTTCCTATAAGAAATCTATGGCAGAGCATAACGGATTTGCGATATCAAAACAACCATTCTAGCAATCGTGTTTTAACTTCTTCACCTAAATATTAAGGGAGACAAAAACAATACCTAAGTTTCTTAAGACTTTCCAAAAATTAAGTGTGTAAACCATTATGAACCTCACAAGACAAAACAACTAGTAATCGACCTATCACAACTGAAGCAATAAGTTAGGATCGCCACAATTTTAGCTCTTGAGGTTGGTGTAACAATGATTAACAGGTTATCCCAACCAACATTGTTTTAAACTATATATAACGAGTTTCCAAAAGATACAAATAATACATTATTCATTACTGTTATAAGGTAAGCCGCTCACAGTTGTGCTTTTCGATTTACATTAAGTATATATTTTGGTGGATTTGACGACATACTTGCCTCTTGCGCAATCCAACACCCCATCATCGATACAACAAGTGCCTAACCACAGAAAGTGTTCAACACTTAATTCATTTCATTTTATTTTCTTTCCAAGAGGAATACGATATCATTGTTTATGTTATTATAGATATACAAAAATTTGCATGGCATGGTCTTATAAGTCTCATAAATTGAGGTTAGAAGAGGGTTAAATTACCCTTATTTCTACACATAAGGACAAGCATTTTATAAACATGATTACTCATAACATTTAAATAAACTTGAGGAACGAGTTGAATTCACCTGTGTCAATATCTAAAGAGAAGGTTTAACCCTAAAATTTCTTTCTTCTTCTTTTGTTTTTTTTTTAGAGTTTTCTTTTCAAAGAATTTTCTTTGTAACTTAGGGCCAAAGAGTTATAACCCTAAAATCTCTCTCTTTTTGTTTCATCTTTTGCTGGCAGGTAGAAGGAGGCGATGGTAGCAATGGTGGTGAAGGGTGCGCGGCGCGCATGGAGGGGCAGGCCCCAAAGGGGGGCGGCGTGGGGTGGTACAGCGGCTGGGGGAGAGGTCGGGGCGTGTGGCCAGGACGGCGCAGGTTTGCTGGAGGGAGGGTGAGGCAGCGCAGTAGGGTGGTGGGGGCAGCGCCCCCACCGTGGAACAATCAGCTTGGGGGGGGAGGGCCGACCCTCCCCCATTGCTTTTTTTTTTTTTATTTGTTTTTTTTTTTTACACACACAGGCGCAGGGTTTTGGGGGGGGGGGGCGAACCCCCCCATTATTATTATATATTTTCTTTTTTCTTTTTTTTTTGGTTTATTAAAAACTGTATATCAATAAAACGTTTTTTTTTTTTTTTTTTGTTTAAATTTGTTTTTTTTATAGACTTACTTTATATAAGGAGGAAATAAATAAATTATATACTACATTATTTAAAAGATTGCATAATTACAGTTTGTTAATAATATATATATATATTACAGTTTGTCAAGATTGTATATATATATATATATATATTACAGTTTGTTAATAATAATACATTTCTATTAAGAGATCACAAAAAAATAGGTAAATTGAAATAAATTCATTACTACATTATTTAACGAAATATAACAGTTTTCAGAAACAATTTAATACGTTTAAAAAATTCTAACCTGGTTTGATAAATATGAAAAAAAAGAAAGAAACATTCCCTATTTTTTTTTTGTACTTTATAAAACAGTTTCTAAATCTTCTCTAAAAAAAAAATCAAGCTTTCTTTTCTTTTATTTATTTTATCACGTTTACAATGAGAGAAAACAAAACAAAAGAAGGACATGAAGGAAAGTATTTCCATTTAATATTATTCGGGGGTTTCAATGCTAAAAATTATATTTCATTTCCAATGTTTTTAACCAAGCATATTTCAGATTTACACCCCAAATAGAATAACCAACAAGAAATATATTTATGTATCATTTATTTATTTATTTGTATTTGTAGAGATAAACAAGAACAAAACTCATTCAAATCCTTTACAACCTTTTTAAATATAGTCTAAATAATATTTATTTTCCGATGAACTTAACCTTTCATCACATCAAGAGTTACATCAAGTTTTACAAAAACATTCAACTTTCAACCGTATTCAAGAGTGGGATAAATACAACTTGAGAACACACAAGCTTCCACGAACTATACATATATTCCACATGGAAGACTTGTAAAAGAGCTCACTGCAATATTTTACAAGGAACATAAGTTTATCAAGAGCTACAAGTTTCTAAACAAGAGAGGGTCATAAAGGACTATGCCACCAAAGATATTCCAGCACACCTCAAGGACAAGGCACCAACTTCGAATGATATGCAAGGATTCAACTTCAAGAGAACAAGGCTTGTTTAACCTCCCAACCTTCAGGCATCATTACATGCCTTTCCAAGGATTGGAAGACATGCTAGCCTCCCCCAAGCCCATGGGAGAGAGAGCTAGTTTCCACAACTTGAGCACAAGATCTTTAGGGAAACAAACACCACAATACACTCATTAACAGGACCAAACCATGCATGAAGGAAAAACACAACGTTGAGCAATAAAAGAAAAGAGGAGAAACCATATTCATCCTCTATATTTGGGGAAGAGTAGATGAGATACCCGAAAGTGACATAACGTGTGATCTACAAAAGAATGCACACATCAAACTTCCTTCTCCACCTTATTTCTCCGAAGACAACAAGATCCTCCTTATAACTCCACCCATTCTCCAAAAATCCTTCTTGGGAGGATTTTCAAACCCCTTGGGTTTCCTCTCCAAGAATGGGAAAGGGATTCAAACCATATGAACCCCTTTACCCACCTCAAACCATATGAGGGGAGTAAAGAAACCGACATGGCTTGCCCATCAAGCCATGAGGTTTGAGAGGGAAAATCCCTCTCTCTTCCCCCCCAAAATAACTCAAACATCCATCCAAACCATATGATGGATGGAGTAAAAATCAATACAACAAAATACTCAAGCAACACCATACAAGCATCTAAACAAATAATTCAACTATGAGCAAACTAAGATTAGATAAAGTAATATACCACATATATGAGCTCAAGAGGTTACCTCTAATAGCTCTCCAAAACAAGATTTTGCAACCTTCTTCCTCAAGCAATCCTCAAGCTCCAAACATTTCTCAAGCACCAAGCCAAAGCTCCCAAAAAGAAGAACCAACCAAAAAAGAAGAAGAAGAAGAAGCTCCTCACTATTCCCATGGATGGGAATTTGAAGAGGAGAAGGCAAGCATCCTCACAAATGAGGGGGTGACATGTGTCACCCCTCTCCCTCATCAAGGTCAAAGATGCTAAAACAAAAGAGAGAAAGGGTAAAATTATCTTTTTGCCCTTTTCTCCCAAATTTCCTAAAAAGTTAGCAAGACAAAATAAGAGCAACTTTTGATAAATGCACAAATCCACATCCTTACATGGATGTGACAAAACAAGGGTAGAAAGGGAGGGAAACTCCCTCTAGCCTTAAAACAAGCCCCCCTACCCATTGGGTAGGGTCCAAGGGCTCATTTTTGTGTTGGGGGAACTCCCAAGCTATAAAGGGACCCCCAAAAATGCCCAAAATACCCTAATTTCGGGTTTTGCACTTTTGGCACAAGGGTAGGGGGTGTGGGGACCACCCAAGGGTCTCACATGTGACCCTAAACCCTTGTGCTTAAGTGACACATTAAACATAATCAACAATTAAAAAGAAAGAGGAGTTATTAACTCCCAAAACAAATTTACATCATAACCAACTACCCTAACCAAAATTAATAAATCAAAACACAATATTTTACATACATTGGGGTCACCCATAGTGCCCAAAATAATAATCACCTATACTAAGGCTTCACACAAAGAACATGGCTAGGACTCAGCCCGTGGGCTGCTTGTGCAAGATTGTGTAGCTAGTCTGAATCCCACGTTCTCCTATGACCTGTCACCTGCACACTCATTGCACACATAACTGCATCTGTCCAATACAAGAGTAAACTAGCTGCTTACTAAGCGAATAGATTCAAAACATGTAAATTAATGATATCACCATCATCAATGTGGAATGCACAATCTCACACAATTCGTCGTATGTTAGGTATTACAATACATGTCATATCATATCACCATGTCATCATGTATCTTTATCAGCAAAACGAATACGTTACAAAATCAAGGTAGGTAACTAACTAATTATCCAACATGAATCAATTTGACCTAAATCACATAGAGAAGTGTTAGTGTCCACAATATCAAATAAAAGGTGTCAACCCACTAATCTAGTTAAATTAGCGCTACGCGCTCCAAGTCACCATACGTGTTCAAGAAGCAAACCAACATATCCAAACTCCATAACTGTGGTTTAATAATTCAGCAGATCATAGAGGCTAGAAAAAGGTGGGCACTACAATAATGGTACATCATTGAGCAGAGGGAGCTAGCCTAAAGCACCCACTAAAATCATTGAATAGTTTCCGAATGCATGGTTATTTTGTTGGGGGAATGCCTCACGCAATCTGCAGTTGATGTTGTTTAGCATTGTAGGACGTATAAAGCTCATTTCATCTATGAGTATGTACTTTATGGCAGTCATACGCTCTTGGAATATTGCTAGAACTTTGCCTTCAAGAGGTTTCATGTCGGCAATGGGTATTTGGAGGGCAGAATGTATAGTAGATGATTTTATGTTGAATGTAGCAATGTTTGTTGGGGCTAGTACAAGAATGTATGATTTTACTTTTCCTGTGATATTTTGAAGCCCATTTATAATGCATTGTATGAGGCATGATTTTCCTGTACTAGCGGTTCCTTGAATGATCATCTTCAATGGTGGGTGTTTCCCTCATTGAGTTGCAAGGGGCAATTACAATTGAGTATGCAAGGTGTTGTTTGGATGATAGTGGGAGGGTGTCTAATTGGGTAGGTGGAGAAACAAGTGATAGCACATTTTCATTACACACAAGGTCTATAAATTTAGGTGCACTATTTTGTAAGGCAATGGGTATGGTATGCAACATCCAATTGTGGTTGATGTCAAAGTCATTATGGCCTATCATATCTACGTCATCAATTGTTGCATTGAGTGACAGGTGCATCCGGGATATATGCTCCCATTCAAATCGATCTGCCTATAGGGGGCTGGCTCCCTACGAGTTATTGTCATTATTGTTTGTTCCATCGGCAAGTTCTTCTAGAGTAGTGGCTCTACGTACGTGTAAAGGGAGATGGGAGTTTTTCATTTTTTCCCATTGGTTATTTATTTCAAATCTATAGTAATGTTGGTGTCTGTCTGGATATGTCGAAAGGTTTTATAAAGCAGAAGTTCTGACCAGTAGAAATCCTCATAGTTTTCCGCATCTGGGGCGTGGACATCACAATAATGAGGGAATACATGGGCAACTACATCGGTTCTCCTTTGTAGCCATTGTGTAACTTTCCTTTGGTTGTTGTTGGACCAACGAGTAACCTCAAAGAAGGAGGTGTTCTCTAGTTGTAAAGAGTGTTTTATGTATGCATCTATGAATGAAGGGATTTGTGTTGTGTTCCCTACATTTGTGAGGAGACGTTTGAATACGTGTTTACCAACAGAGAGGGTAATGAATGTACGACTACAACTGGAGAGGGGGAGTTTTAGTTGCATGTGACATATCTCTTGTGCACCAATGTTGGGCCGAATAAAAGTCGTATTAAACATAACACGGAACATCATAACGTCTCTCTATGGGTCTGTCTCTAAATGAATGCACGACAACGTCCCCTTGAACTATAATGTCCATTTTCACAACATCGTAATCAACCTCCTAATGTGTCATCACAATAGCTCCACCCAAAAAACGTTCAGCCTATAAATGTGAACAAAAACGAGATACATCTTAAGCCATAGAATAAGTAATTTCACACCTGCCGATAGTGCCTCAATGTTTTCTTCTTCTTGGCCATCTTTGTAGAGAGACCAGCCTTATTATGAAAATCCCGACCAAAAATACGAATGATTGGACCGCATCCATTCTGAGAATCAAAGTTAGGTACAACACGAAGAATAAGCCAATCCAATGAAAGTGCAGGCTCCATGGGTGGCCATTCTGGTGACATATTTCATCTAACAACATATTGGAGATACCGTAATTGTGAAGGAAATGGATTTAGGGGTGACAAAAGCTGCAAATAACCTTTTGGTGCCTCACGATACACGCTGTCAAGAGTTCTTTGTTCACCCGTCTGAAGCTTTCTGTAAATAAGTCAGCTTGAAAGAAGAAAAGCGGAAGAATGGGGGCAATTCTCATATTGCCTGGGGTAATCCATAACTTCGCTTCTCTTCTCGCCTTCTCTGAAATTGAATGCCAGAAAGGAAGACTCTGGAAACTGCTCATGTAACTCGTCAGCTATGGGCTAAATTTTGAGAATATGGTTTTGGCATGAAAGTAATAAGAATTAGCAAGAGAAGCCATTTGAAGGGGGAAAAAAGAGAAATGCAAATGAGTCGATACGGTGCTTTGGAGATTATATAATATAGAAGGCTACAGAAATTCTACCTGAAAAAGTATTATTTTCAATCCTTTTTTACATGGAAAGAGGGTGCGTAATTTATTAAAAACACTTCACTGTTATTGATACAGATTTAATGTTATGAGTAAGCTTCGTATACTTAAATATAGTTAAAACTAAAAGCATCAAAATAGATATTTTTTAATAATGGTGTTGTTCACTTTGTTTATTAAGAATGGTGGCATTTGTTTATTTTTGAAAGTTTTTTTTGTTTATTTTCGAAAGTTTTTTTTTTTTTAAAGTGATTTAGATGGATTTGTAAATATTTAACAATTCAAAGTTTTGAAGAGCAAGATTCTAATATAAGACGAGTGTCTTTATGAAGCAACGTGTAAATGTCTCACTTTATACATCGAGGTTAATCTTCCATTGATGTTAATAAAATGTTAAATGTAATTGACGGCTTGGCAAAGTCAAACTTAATCCAACATATATTAGAATGGGGGCTGTCAAACATGATATGAAAATCCATCAAATAATAGTTGAAGGCAAAGTATTATTTGATATTATAGTCACAATTATCTTGATATATATTTATATAAAGTGAAAGTATATTGGACACAATGATTATAGGATATTCATATAATAGAATTGTTAAAAAAAATTAGATAATTTTTTTTAATCAATAAATATTTTTAGTTTGAGTTATAAATTAGGAATTTATTAATTTTAAAAGAAAAGAAAAAGTCAAAATTGAAATATATTATATGGCATTGAAAACATATCGTCACATCAAAACGGAGTGAATACAATACAAGAAAAATCTAATCAGCCACGTCAATCATGCCTCCCAAAGACAAAACCCTCAAACTCTACACATGCATTTTACATATTAATTATAGATAAATATATTTAACATTTATAAATTCAAATTTTATAAATTTTTCGAGCATTCTCTCAATTTATACCAAAATAAAATTTTTAAATTAAACTGAGAAAGCTATAAAAATAATAATATTCAAAATTTTACTAAACCTTATTATAAACATATATACAAATTATGTACGGATACAACAAATATATTTTACAAAATACTACAAAATATATATATATATATATATATATATATATATATATATATATATATATATATATATATATATCTCCCAACCTACTTTACAATTTTATATACAATTACAAATCCAAACTCCAACCTATCATTAGTTGTAACCATATTCAAAACCTCAACACAAACTATGTAGGAAAAGAAATGCGTTTTCAAAAGTACAAAATATAATATTATTTTCAAGTGCAAGTTGCATGTTATAAGGTTTTTTTTAAGTAGACAGAAACAAGAAGGCTGCTTTCTGTCTTGAAAATATCAATTTCACCTAACCTTTAATATACAAATTGCACAATCTTTTCAACACTTCTCATTTGGTTCTACGGAAAGTGTGTTTTCTTTAAATAAAATATAATACTAATATTATATTTAGCTACAAATTACTTTTAATTTACAAGTTGTTATGATCGTAACATCACCAAAAACAGTTGTCTTAAAAATAAATTTAGCAAGATTAAATGTGACCTTAGATGTCGTCTTAATAAAATAAATTATCTTTAATGAATGACATTTAATTTGGTCAAAGTTAAAATACTTCCCTTGAATGTCTAGTTGTAAAAAAACTAAAACTTTGCTTCTTAACCATAAAAGGTTCTAGCCCAACAAAAAATATAAAATGTTGAATTGTCGAAAATTGTTACTGAAGTTAGATAGTTTTAATATAAAAGATATGTTATCATCTAATAAATGAAAAGAAGTATATTGAAGACCGCAATCCACTCAAGCACTTAAAAGAGATTTTCCCCTATCTCCTCAATCAATCGTAAATCTTCTAAATCATCTCAAAACAACATTACTTTTAAGTCTTCCTTCATAAATTTCTCAACAATGCAATGCTTGATCATTCCACTAAAATATCTTCATATAGAGCATGAAATAGCTCAAAGATGAACTAAACTATGGTAACATAATATCTATTTCTCATAGTTATAAAAACCTAGCATACTTCATGATTTTTCAAATAGTTTTTTTAGAACAATAAAGAGTGGTGGGAAAATTAGAAGCCCCCGTCTTTCCCATTAAATTTATGTAAAAAAGTTAAACTTGGTAGTTCCAAAAAACTTTATAATCTTCCCAGTGTAAAAAAAATCTAATATTAGTTTACCTTATAATAGCATTTGGCCCAACTTTCTCATTCTCCAAGTCAAAAATTTCAAATACAAGTAAGAGGGGTAGAGCAATAGGAAAGGTTGTAACCAAAGCATTCACTTAGGACTAAAGATATTACATCCTCAAACGAATTTTGTTAAGCCCAAATCTAGTCCTCTTGTGATATATCATGGAATTAGCATCCACAGCCACAACATTATTATTAACTAGGTAAGAGTCGATACCAGTTATACCAATCATAGTTGTGGAAGCCATATCATGGAAAACATCATTTAGGAGTTAATTTTGACATATGTTGTTCTAGAGTCCTTCACTACGCTCCATACCAATTCTTACACATTAACTATTGTAATATGGAATTTAAGTTTATGTTCCTAATTATATATTACTTATGTAAACATAATTCAGAATAATAATCATGACAGTCCTAAATTATGTTTAAATGAGACCATGACAATAGATATGCCAATATAAGTACGATTAGGGTTTAGGATTAGATATATATCATTGTACACCAAGCTAAGAATGTGTGACATTATGTTTAAAGAGGGGCTAAAAGTTGGGCAGACTATCAAGTTGCATGTAAAATTTGGAGACCTAAAAGTGTACACATAACATGTTCATCCAAATGAGGATAAGATGGTGGCCAAAATTGTCTTAGGGGCTACAAACGTGTCCCTTGATGCTCTAACCTAAAATTTGGTTTTAGGATCTGATTGGTTTATGTTTTGATTTTTTGAAAAAAATTCTAGATCAATGCAATGGCATTTTGTAACTAGATATTATTCCCACTCTTTTATAGACCTAAGAAGAGATTGATCATGATTTGAACTTGACTAACTTCACCACACCCCCACAGATATGATGAGCATTACAATACATACCAGTACTTCCAAGAGGGATCAAACCACATTTAGTTATCCATCCCAATTCTACAATGAGATGGAGAGTGATAAAGAATGTAAACAATATGGAGCCCTTGATTTAGACCTCATACTTGGCAATAGACACTTGACTTAGTTGTAGTTCATGGATTTCATGATCTAGTGAAGTAATAGAGATATATTTATAATTTCAATAGTTTATTGCAATATTGCTATAAAGAATTTTTGCTTCAATGTTTGATCACGTCCTTTTTTAGAGTATGCATTTGATATGATAGTCATAGGTGCCCCTAAGGACTTAGGTGGATGTGTTTATATAGGTGACCTTTCGAATGTTTTTCTACTCTACCAACCCAAAAGTACAACCCAACCCAAGCAAGCTAAATTTTGCATTTGAAAATATGACCATTACAAGTACACGGGACAAGTTCATAGTGTGTAGACTAGTTTCTTAGCCAAACCTATCATTTTCCTATGAACCTATCTAGTCTAGAGATGGAATTAGTTGTGAGACAAGTGGTGGTTTGTAGATGTATTGTGTAAAGTGTGCTATGATTCCCAAAGTGTTAATCTAAAGAATATTTGTAACCTAATGGACTCAAGGTTTGGGCTAGAGAAAGAGGCTCAAATCGGTCGATAAATAGGTATATGGAATAATGTTAGAATAAATTTCAAAGTGATATTGCAAAGTACATTAGACTATATTTTGGGTGCTACAAATACCCCCTTTTAATCTAGTATTAATAATTGCTTGATTAAAATAAAAGAATAAGTAAATGCAAACCTCATATCTTGATCATAAGACAATGGTGTAAAACTAATGATCATTTCCATGCACCAATCCAATGTGGAACCTATAACCACGTCGAAAAGGTGTGTATAGTAATGTAAAACCAACATATGAAAAATTGGATATGCAAAGCAAACATTTCATAGAATGACTACACTTTATTAGTCATGTTGAACTGTGCCCCCAATATGTCGTATGAAAAGTGTGTAATAAAGCTTGCCCCCATTTAACCTGATTAGGTGTTGAAATGATGTAATATACCATGTGTGATCATCCTTTGGTTGTTGAATCCAATGTATCATTCATTGGGATATTGAGAAACCAATGTATTAGTCATTAGGCTACTAATAGATCATATTAGTCTTTGGCTACTAAGGGAATCATATCAGTATTCAGATCTTGAAGGATATGCATGCAAGATACGTCTTTCCTTCAATAACAATGCTTGAGGTGGATCCCATTGACCGGGATTTGTAATTCTTCTCCATCCAATTTTGACAATTAGAAAGCAGTTATTTATCTTGCATCCTGAAATCATGTAGGGGCCACTCCATATTACATCAAACTTGGAATGTCTACTTTCTTTGGCCTTTTCTACATTCCACTTTAGGAATAAGTCTCCTTCTTGGAATCTCCTAGATTTTTCTTTCTTATCAAAAATCCTCTTAATCTGATCTTGATCCCTTTCTATTGTTTGCATTTCCTGGTTTCTCACTTCTTCTACTCCATCAATAGCTTAAAATTCAAACTTCAAACTCCAACTAATTCCAGTTGTTTCATGAGTTCCAACACTGGTAATTCAAGATATATTGGTAGCCTTTCTTATCTTCTATAAACTAACTTGTAAGGGTGAGTTACCAGTTGATTTCTTGGGGGTAATCTCTGTCATCCCACAAGGAAGATTTCAAATTTTTATGCCCAGTCGTGTGGTTTTTATCCAAATTTCTCCTTATCATTCTCAAAAGGTGTTCTTGTTCATGGATTTGACCTGATCATTACCATGGGAGGTAATAGTTAAAATATGTGTTCAAGTATATTCCATTTTTAAAAGACCAATAAGATATATTTTTTTCGAGGAAATGCCAATGAAGTATCACAAATTATTGTGGAAGGAACTCCAAATCTAGCCATAATACCTTCATATAAATCCATAATGCTAGCGTCATTTTCTTCCTTTAGTGCAACTACCTCTATCCACATGGTGATGTAGTTTGTGGTTGTGAGGATCCCTTTATGACCCAAACTTGGATTTGGGTTGATTACCTCAATGAAGTCCAACCCCCATTATATGAATGGTTCATTTACAGAGATGGGTTTGAGTGGAAGGGATGTTAATATTTCTTTACCTATAAAGAAGGCACACTTCTCACATTCCTTGACCTATGAATAGTAACCATTGAAGAGATTGAGCCAATAATACCCAACCTTCATGATCTTGAGAGATGTTACCCTTGGAGAAAAGTGACATCCTTCTTCTCCATCATGGAATTCATGCAATGCCTTCTTGATCTAATTTTCCTTAATACACCTCAAGAGAACATCATTCACATATTTTTTTAATAGGATTCCATCAATGGGCTCATAGGGAATGGATTGAAGTCTGAAATTCCTTATTTTAGCTTTGTTCAATCCTTGAGGGCATTGGCCTGTTTGGAGAAAGTGGACTACATCTTTGGTCCAACAAGGAATAAGAAAAACATCAGTTGGTTGTTCTTGGTCATCTTGAAGCACTAAAATGGTCTCTTCATCGATTTTCTAACATGAAACTAGCTACTCACACAGCCCCTTACCTCTAACCAACTTAGTTATTTTGATTTCAATGTCATACTCCATTACCTTGGTTATCCAACCAACCCTCTTCTCATTTAGATCCTTGTTCAAGAGGAAGTCTTTTATACCAGCATGTGAAACTAACAGATGTAACTTGTTATTGAAAACCATATGTATGAACTTGTTCAAGCTTCTTATAATAGTAATGACATGCATTTCAATAAATGAGTATCTCACCTCATAACTCTCAAGATTCTGGCTGAAAATACAACAAGTTGTTCTAATCCTTCTTCATTCAATTGTACCAGTATGCCTGAAATTGTTTTTACACCTCCAAAGGAATACAAAGTAAAATCCTTTGAGAAATATGGATTTATGAGAGTTGGGGCCTATATAATTACTTGCTTTATGGCTTCAAATATTTCCTTTCCTTCAGCAGTCCACTTGAAAGTCATGCTCTTCTTCAACATCAATGTCAATGGCTTGACAAGACTTAGACAAATTTTGGAAAAAACCTTCTAATAGAGTCGATCCTTCCTAAAAATATTTTAAATGATTTTTTATGACTTAGAAATGGAAATGAAAGGATGGCACTAACTCTTTCTAGATCAATGCTTAATCCTTCTTTAGAAACAATATGGCTAAGGATTTTACCTTCATGAGCTAGGAAGATGCATTTTTTAGGATTGAGAGAAACTCCAAACTACCTACATCTTCCAAACACTTACCTAAGATGAAAAAGGTGGTCAACTGCATCCTTAGAGAACACTGTGATATCATCAAGGTACACAAGAACAATTTTGTTGATTAATCCCTGAAATGCCATGTCCATGGCTCTTTGGAAAGTTTCTCCTACACTAGATAGCATAAATGACATCTTCCTATAGGCATAGGTTCCCCATTTTGTATTAAAGGTAGTATTGAACTGATCTTCTTCCTTCACCATGATCTAATTGTATCTTGAGTAACCATCTAAAAGGGAAAATATTTCGAAACCTGCTACCATTTGCAAGATATGTTCCATTGAAGGAAGTGGGTAATGATCCTTTAAATACGCCTTGTTCAAGTCCATGAAATCAACACACAGTCTTATTTCTCCATTCTTCTTCCATAGTATAACTAGATTCAAAACCCAAGATGAGTGTTTTATGGTAAATATGATGATTTCCTTTATTAACTTATCCAATTCCCTCTTCATCAGAGGATCTATATGTGGATTGACATTTCTTTGTTTCTATCTGATAGGCCTAGCAGTTGGATCCAACTCAATGGTGTTTTGAGCCAAACTAGGATCAAAACTTCTAAGGTATTCATAGATCCATGAAAATATATCAGTAAATTCTTGGAAAAGTTCTACAAAATCATGTTTTTCTTGTGAAGTGCGTACCTTGCCAATTTGAAGAAATTTACCTTCACCAACTAAGATGGGTTCTGAATCTTCACCCTTAACCATTATATTTTCCTTTTCTTTTCTAAATTTTTAATTGGGGTTGAAAATGGATTCCAAGGTCATTAGGCCCTTGGGTAGCTTGTTTGATCTGAGTTGAACAACTTGGTCTCCATATTGTCCTAGCTTGTCTGATTCCTTGAAGAAAGCTCAGCCTCTTCTTGAATAAAATAGACAATCTTCTTATCATTCTCAAATACTTGCCAATTTGTAACATTGTCAGGTATAACAGGCCTCACTATCACCTTAATATGAGGTTGAACTTTTTCTTTCTTGATGTTTTCAACAACATCAAACTTTTCCCCAATTACAACCAACCTATCTGTCAGTAGTCTCATTCTCTTTTCTTAGAATGGCTTAGATGTTGAAATCTTAAAAATCCTCCAAAAGATCCCAAACCTTGTGTTTATAGGCCTTGAGTAATTCATTCTTGGATGAATTTGATCCTCTAATCTGATTCACAATCAGCTCATTATCCCCAAAAGTCTGCAAAATTCTTGATGTTCTTCTTCTCTTTCCCATTGCAAGACCATGGATGAGGGACTCATACTCTACTTTGTTGTTGGAGTAGCTGAATTGAAACTTGAAAGATGAGTAATAATTTGATACCTTTTGGAGATACAAGGACTACACCACCTCCTCCTTCACCTTATCTACTTCTTGATCTATCAAAGAACATCTACCAAATGCCATTATCTTCTCCATTAGTTTTCTTGGTGACATTAGGCAGGGGTGAATTTTCTTCATGAAAATAGTAAATACCCATATCATATTCTTCAATATCCTTATATGGATCAAATTTATAACACTCATGTGCCCACTCATCAAGTAGCAAATCAGGAATGACCTCCAATTTGAGTATCATGGCTCTTGAGTACTTGGAAAATCTTCTTGATAAAAAAAAAATTATACAATTTTCATTGATAGGACTAGGCACATAAGGTTCTATATGGTATGTAAAATAGGTTTAGACTTAATAGTAGCCTTAGTTCATACCTAGTCTTGAGGAGCATGTGAGACCAATCAACTAACAAGTATCCTCCAATTTTGGAAGTGAAATCCCTAGATAGACATAGAGCAAAAAGTGGAGGTAGATCAATTATGGATACATATCGAGGAAATGAAACATTGGGACATGCATGTAGTGTGAGGCTTACACCTCTGATAACTCCAACAATTCCTACTTTTGTTCCATCCAACTTACACCACACATTTAGAAAGAGGTTCATACTTGAGGCCTAGCTGGTCTGTAATTTGCTTGGGCATGACTGAATTGTTTTCTCTGGAATCAATCATGCAATTGTGCACTAAGTTATTTCCTATGACCAAAGAGACATAGAAAGGTGGAGGCTTTATGTTTTTACTTGGTTGAACCTCTTTTGTTTTATTGCATTAGTAAGCATCTTTTCTTGTTCCTTGTATGATTCATTTGGAATAGACAAGTTGGTCCATGGCATCATCAAGAGATCTCTTTGTCCTGGAATAGCTAATGATTCCCACATAGATATGCTCACATTTGTTTTCTTCATCTTCTCAAGGATTTTGAAAGGATTTGGCTTATCCTTTTGTTGCATCTTTCTTGTAACAGCCTTCTCTTGCACTTGAGATGATATAAAAGGTCCTTTTGGCTGATTTTGCATATTTGGAGTTATATTTGAACTGCTAACTCCTTGGAGTGTCAAAGAAGATTTAGAAGGAATTACATTTTGTCTATTCTCCTTATATAGACCTCTTGCTTAGATCTAGTATTTTAAGCCACACCTTGAGCAACATTCTGATTTACTCTACAAAATTCTTCCACTCCAATTCAAAAGTGAAGTGCCACTTGGAGGTGTCTCCTGACTGATAATTTGTTGTTGATTTTCCTCTATTGTGTATCTTGAGAAGAAAATGCACCTTGGACCATCAAATATTGGTTCAAAATTCCATTGGGGCATGTTGCTTGGTTGTGTGGAAGATGACAAGGGAAACACCACTCATAATCTTGCATAATATTGTTTTGAACAGGAACCAAAGCTTGAGATGAACTAGCTACATTGGGATTGTACGATTGAAATGGCCTGGCAGAGGGAAATTGATTTTGATTTTGATTTTCATCTTGGGATGGAGGCTTGTTTGGTTGGTATGGGGCCTTATTTGGTTGGTATGAAGGTTGATAAGGTCTAAAATTTTGTGCTTGTTGCTTCTTAATGGATACCAACTCATTCCCAAAATTTTGTAATTGTTTCATTACCTCTTGTAACTCATCTGAAGTGTTTGAGGAAGTATATGATTGGCTAGATATTTGAATCCTTAGGGTTGAGATAGAGGATAATTCAGGGGTTTGATTAGAATTGAGATTCTCAATCTCTGGGAAAATAGGCATTGGAGGTCTAGGAGCAAGTTTCCTAGCCTGAATAAAACTATTCTCATCCCTAATAGCAATGTTATAGGTAACTGGTAATGTTATACCCCCCATAGACTGAATCATGACTGAAATGTCACTATTTAAAGCTTTTAGATAATAAAGAAAAATGCTTGTTGGGGTGTAGTTCTTACCACTTGAGGAATTTGGTACTAAGTTCTTTGAAATCTGGTGTTAAAGTCTGTCATCTACTCGTTAGCAGCCTCTTTGTTGTTGTCAGCTGCTCTACCAAAGACATGTGATCTAACTTTTCCTCAAAATGGTTACACATGGTTATCCCAAGATCATCCTAACTAGGAATGGATGCAGGCATCAATATTCTATACCATTGAAGTTCTTTACCCTTGAGTGAAGACATAAGTAACCTAACAACTAGATCATCATGTGTAACTAAATGAATATAGCATACATTTGCAACATCCTAAATGTGTTCAATAGGGGTAACTTGATTTTGACCAGTGAATAATGGAATAATTTTTAAGTGCAACTACTAGTATGTCATGTTGTTCATTAAAAACAAGAGGTATTCCACTAGTAAATTTGACAAATGATAAATTCCTCTGTGGTGGGGGTGCTTCCATAAAAATAGGTCTCCAACTCTAGTAGACTACAAGAAAGACATACAAGGAGGTGGACTAGAAAGATTCCTATTTGGTGGTGAAGGTGACCTTTGAACTGCTCTACCCCTTCTTCTCCTCCAAGGTGATAACCGTAGGTATTCAAAATCTCCTTCTTCTGCTATTCTAGACCTTGTTTGAATTCTTCTCATGAAACTTAGGCACCTTAACTGTGAAACCAGTTAATAGAAAGCTTGGAGTCACCAGATGTGTTGTTGCAGAGCCTCTAAAGGTTTAAATTTACCAAGATACACACCAAAACTTGGTAAAATGGGAAAATTAACTTCTAACCATCCTCACCAGGCGTGCCAAAACTATTATCACAAAAAAATAGCACCCTAGGATTTTCTCATTACATATCCCTACTTTTTTGCTAACATGGGATGATATCACAAGTGTAGGACATGCAAAGTGATATTAACCTCCATAGAAGGTTGGTTCCTCTACCTAAGTTATAATGTTAAGCTAAACCTAAGGAAGGAAATGCACCTATATAATCCTATTCTAATAATCCAAGGGACTGAGAGAGAGAGAGAGGTGCATGAAAATGGGAAATCCCATGCTAATGGAGGCGATAACACCAAGAAAATGGTGGATAGACACTCTCAAATGAGGGGTATTGGAAGAAAGATGATGAAGGAGAGGCAGACATAAGTAACACAGTCCAAAACAACCTTGAAACCACCATTTCCACGAAACACAACAAATTTGATCCCTGCAAAGAGAAAAATAGATGCACAAAACACCTGCAACTGTAATGAAAGGAAATAAATTGCAATAGAACACGAGCTAGGACAAAAAAATTATTTTATTACTTTAGAAGGATGCACAATACATTACAATGAAGGTCAAAGGAAAGATTCACTATATAGATGCTAAAATTAGATGTTTGCAACTCACAAACACATGTGTTGCACTTGAAAGAGTGTGCAAAAGTATTACAAGAATGTTCAACCCTTACAAACGAGTCTCTCTTTACAACATATAGAAGTGGTAGAGAGACATAGGGGGGAAAGAGGAGGCTCACGTTTTATCCAACCACCAATAATTAAGCATTAAAAACACTGAAACCAAGCATGGGACCTCTACAAAAACATCACTGCATGTTAACTTGCCTACAGAGGAAGGAAAAGAGCCCATACTTCATTGAATTTAGGTGATTAAGCCATTTAGAACCGTGTTTTAAAGCTTTGACTGTTTCTTGTTTTCCACCCACTAAAACTCACCAAAATCTGATTCTTGAGCTACCTGGAGTTACATCTTTAATGTTGAAGACGTTTTTATCCCTTTCTCCCATAAAATGCCATCAATTTTTTATTCTACTAGTGTCAAAATGGAGGGATTAAGGAGACCTTTCCAACGGTACCAATCTTGCGTGATTTGGAGCTCTAGAGCGAAAGTTATGGCCATTTGAAAATTTGCATGTCAGGATGAGCGAGAGAAAGATAAGTGGAATCATTTGATTTCCTCATGGAACTAACTTTGTCTACGTGTTCATTACTTCCTCTTTTCTGCATGTTGGTCCTTCACTGGTTCGGGAATCAGGCCTTATGAATCCTTTATCATCCACAGTGAAGCACAGAATAATGAAAAATATCCATGCATGTCTCATTATCAATATTTTCTTTGATAACATTATCAAAGCACAAAAAGTGATGCAATGAGAAATATCCACGCTCTTCACATTTTAGACTTTTCCTTTGGCCCTGACTAAAAACTAAAAAAATGTGAGCCAATGAAAAATCTCCATGATCCTTCGCAATGTCAGACCTTTGATAGCCCCCTCTATTTTTTGTGAAATGCGAGCCAATAAGAAAGCTCCAAGTATGGAACATGTCAGTCTTTGGTTGGTCGTGACTTCGTGTCACAATTTTGATCTTGGGAGGACTTAAAAAAATTTCTCCATAGAAAATTTTCCATGTGTCCACCTTTTTCTTTTAAGTTCATTGGGAACTAACTTGTTGACTTGATTTTTGTTTAGATCCGATGAAATTATCCATTGTGGCTCATTTCGGGAACTTGAATTCCACAAAACCTGAATGTTATGAAGGGATCTAAAATCCTGCCACATGTTCTCTTCACATCGTGATAATTTGAAGTGCTTTGACAATGTATACATTTGGCAGGAGTTAGAACGTCTATTAGGTATTTTAAATGGTTAAGTCCATTTTAATAATTTATTTAAATTAACACGGGGGAGGGGGGGTTAATTTGGGATAACATAAGTCACTAACCTTGTGGAGCTTAATGCTTCTGTCATTATTCCCACCTCCATTGCTACTCGACCACATGTTTCCACTCTTCCACATATTTCTATTGTCCCCATTTTCGTTCCCACTCCCACCAACCACTTCAATCCAGCTCTTATTTCTCACACGTGGCAAGTTTCTTCCATTGGAACTCAAGATTTAGCTTCCCTTTATTAGGACCCTCAAGCACAAATTTTTCAATTACAAGAGGCTACTTCTCGTGTGTCTCCATCTTTGGATTCCACTCTATTACTGCACACTCCATTTGCACCTACCATATTCACTTACCCATTTCCTCCCAACTTCATCACCCCCAAGCTTCCATTTTTCAATGGGCATGGTGACCCACAAGAGCATCTCGAAGCATTCCAAGTGGCTTGCCTATATTTTGCAGATGATCACATTCTTCTAGTTAAGCTTTTTCCTCACAGTCTCCACCATTATGCTTTGTTGGTTCCATGACCTACCTTTCCACTTGGTAACATATTTCACGCATCTATTTGATCATTTTCTTACTCATTTTTTATATCAATATCAGCTCTAAGATATCATATGTGCAACTTTCCCTACTTAAACAAGGGTCTAATGAACATCTCATGAACTATGTCTTATGATACAAAAATAACCTAGCTAAGATTTCTAATGTACTTGCGGACTCTGAACTTCAAGATTTATTTATTCAAATTTTATTACCACCCCTTCAAGAGAGTTTTCTATTTAATACATCTCTATCATTTGATAAACTATGTCACACTCTCAAGCTACGTGAAACTAAACTCTTATCTATATGAAAGCTTAAGTATCACGAGAAAGATTCATCCTCTACATGATTTCAAAGTAAATCAAATTTTAAGCCAACCACAAAACCTACTGAAGCTAAGGTCACTATCAATGTTGTCTCTAACACCAAAGAACTCCAATGACAACTACCTAAGATTACATAAACAAAGTTAATTATTTCTCTACATCTTATATTACAACTTCTTGAGAAAAATATTATTACGCTTCCTCCTCCACTCAACTTGGATCCATCTCATCCTAAAGGTCGAAATTACAATGAGAAATTTTGATGCGACTATATTCAATGTGTCAGACATTATACAGATAGGTGTTTCAAACTTCGCATTGTCATCCAAGATATTATCGATAATAACAAACTTGAGCTTCCAGATCCTATAGCTTCTGCACCAGTCAATAAAAATCATAAGCTCAAAATATTTAACAATCATCTTCCAAAGCATGATAAGAAAGCGGTTGAATCCTCATCAAATCATACATATCATGCAGTGCATCATCCTACATCAAGGGCTTTTGATTTTCTAGTTTCTCATATTGACACATCCCTACCACTCATTAATTTTTCTGACTATGATTATCATACTACATTTTCTTCCGATCACTTATACATTAGTGCTTCTATTGGCTCAATTTATATTAATAACACTCGATTTGATCCATCATGGCCCATCAATGCATGTTCCATTGCACTCCTTGTTGCTATTGGTTATCCACTAACACAAAATTTGTATCCAATTACCAAATCATATGGTGTTGTACAGCTTCTAGTCACTGTCGGTCCTCTCACCATGCTTTTTCCTTTTCTTGTGCCCATCACTCGAAGGGTGTGATAGGCTCTTAGGTCTCGCATGGCTCTTCAAAACTCAGGTTATTATCTCCATGAATCATTTATGCCTGAATTTATTTCATGACATGTAAGTCATCTCTACCAATGGTGTTCCACCATCCACGCCATGGTCGTAACCTCATATTGAGGTTTTCATTGCATCATCCAGAGCACCTACATCCCCACAACCTCTTGAAAATAAAGCACAATTTTCTCCTATCTCACATGTTCGCATTTGGCCTACATGGTCACATCAGTCTGCTAGTCTAGCACATCATTCTAGGTTCACTATTCACACCGCTCCTTCACATCGGTATACTTCCCCACCTCATTCTTTTGTGCATAGACGTACATCACCTCTACATTCAGTCACATATCGGTGTTCATCACCTACCCACTCCCCTACACATGGGTGTCCACCATATTTGCATTTTGTTTCACATTGGTGTCCATCACCTCCACATTATTTTACACATACCCCACATTATCCTCATCGATTGCATGCATATAGGTTTCATTCACATGTGCAGAGTCTATCTCATATGCCACCACCCTCAGAGCATGACCATATGCCTTCATCACATTAACATCAGTTAGAGGACCCTCACCCTTTAATTTCATCTGATAAAACATTTCTGATCACACATTTTGGGGGCATCACACTATTTCTTCCCCCTTCTTCCAAACATGATACACGTCTTATTTTCTCGCATCTAATCTCTCATATTCCATATACACACTTGTTAGAGTAGGTATTTACCTTAGATCATGTTCACCTAGGTAATTTATTTACCTCATGTATTTTATCCTTACCCACTTATGTGTGTGGATATTTATTTTTTATTATTTAGATATTAGGAAGATATTATCTAGTTATTATGACTTGTTCTTTCCTAAATCTATGGTGTTGACTATTTCTTTCCTAAATCTATGGTCTTGACTAGTTCTTTGATGACTAGTTCTTTCCTTGATTTATTGTTTGATCTACGACTTTGATTGGTTCTTAGATTAATATTCCTTGCCTATATAAACAAGGCATGTCTTCTTGTTTTCTAATTCAATTCTAATGTATTGATAATAATGGATTATGATGGATTTCCATATATGATATTTTAGCTCTTTTGTTTTGCAAATCTAATGTGTTGTGTTATTATCATCTGAGATCTTCGCAACATGGAACAATCTTCTTATCATTTCTTTCATGGTATTAGAGCGGTAGATAACGTAAACATCCATCTATAAGTTTTTTTTGCAAGCAAAGGTTTACTTGTTTTCATATATTTTAGAAATTTTTAACACTTTGTTGTAGCATCCATTTTATATGCAAAATGAAGGGCTCTGTTAGATTCGGAAGGCGGAAAACCCCCAGAAACAATTGTAAACTTGGCTATTAAAGAAGACACTTTGTTTTGGTTTTGCAGAGGTGAACATTGATACGTACATATCCAATTGGAAATCCATATCAGGGGAAGAAGTATTTTTTGGGGAAGGAGAAAGTCCAGAAAAATAGTTTCTGGGTTTTTTGCATTCGGTATTGGGTTTTTTTCTTCTGCTTTGCAAGTTCCTACTTGGTGAGGATCTAAAAATTTTAGAAATATGTGTTGGGGAAGAAATATTTGTCGGGGATGTAGAGATTCCAGAAAAATGGTTTCTTGGTTTTCTGCATTCAGTAATGTTCCTGTTTGACGAGGATGTGGAAATCATAGAAATTTGTGTCAAGGGAAGAAATTTGTGTCGGGGAAGTAGAAATTCTAAAAAAATAGTTTCTAGGACTTTCTGTGTTCTCTACATTCGTTAATGGATTTTTTCTTTTGCTTTGCAAATTTCCTATTTAACGAGGATATGGAAATCAAAGCAATTTTTTCCAAGGGAACAAATTTCTGTCAGGGAGATAGAAAATCTAGAAAAATAGTTTATGGGTTTTTCAGGGTTTTTCACGTTTGGTAATGGTTTTTTTTCTTCTTCTAGTTTACAGATCTTAAATTGGAAAGTTTTTTCCAAAAAAAGTAATCGAAGAAAGTGAAGGCAAAAGACATTTTATGTTTTTTATAAATAAATATTAGAGCATAAACTTCAAAATATTGTATCTTTTGATCGATAACTCAGATTTGAGTGTCGTTTTTTTGTAAAAGTGCTTGTTTTTTGTGTTTGTTCTATTAGAACTATTTATTTTGAGAGAAAAAACTAAAAATTGTAAATTTTCATTCTTGTAACATGCACCCAATTATAAGGTGATAACATTGATCTCTCTTTTTTGTTGAGATATTAGAGATTTGTATTTTCGACACTTTTTTGGCATGTTGACAGTCTCTCTTGTGGGGAAGGTACTTTGGTGAAGCCTAGTTTTATTTTTTCAGTGTTTGAGTAGTTTCTTTGACAACTCATATAGATTTGTAGCATTAATCTACCCATTCAATAGTATGGGAGAGTGTGGTTTTGATACTGCTTCTTCAAGTTTTGTGTCCTTGCCTTGTTACGTGTTGATACTGCTTCTTTGAGTTTTGTGTTTTTGCCTTATTAACTTGGATTTTATTGGATCGTGACACTCCTATTTATTTAAATCCGATGTCCTTTCCTTATTTCTTCGGTTATTGTTCTTGGATTGTGACACACATATTTGTAACACTTGATCTTGTTTCTTTTGGTTTTGTGTCCTTGCATTGTTACCTTGGCTTTTCTTAGATCGTGGAACTCCAATTTTCTTTGAATTGTGTGTCTTTTCCTTATTTCCTTGATTTTTGTTCTTGGATCGTGGTACACCTATTTGTAGCAGTTAATCAAATTATGTGTGGTGTTTTTTTGCATTTTCAACATCACTCCATTGATAGCCTCCTTGCATGGAACCCCAGTGTTAGTTGTTTTTTTGAGTTTTTTGATCGAGCAGTGGATTCAGACCACAATGCACAATAAAATTTTGCAACATTGTGTGAGTGTTTTGAGCCAAGTTTCTTGGGATGCTTTGCAGCAGGTTATCAATTTCTTCTTCTTTCTCTTTCCTTCTAGTAGGATTCTTTCCTAATTCTGGTTCGAGATTTCTTTATGGATATATTATACATGAGTACCTCATCAGGCCTAGTTGTCGAGACTCATACTGTGGATATGCCACTTTTATTTTGGGCCCCTAGCTTCACTTTAGGGGGGTATTAGAGTAGGTATTTACCTTAACTCATGTTCACCTAGGTACTTTATTTACCTCATGTATTTTATCCTCACCCACTTATGCATGTGGATATTTATTTTTTATTATTTAGATATAAGGAAGATATTATCTAGTTGTTATGACTAGTTCTTTGATGACTAGTTCTTTCCTTGATTTATGGCTTGATCTACAACTTTTACTAGTTTTTAGATTGATCTTCCTTGCCTATATAATAAAGGCCCATCCTATTATATCATAATTCAATTACAATGTATTTAGAATAGTGTATTATGATGGATTTCTATATATGATATTTTAGCTCTTCTATTTTACAAATCTAATGTGATGTGTTATTATCATCTGAGATCTTCACAACATGGAACAATCTTCTTATCGTTCCTTTCAACACTTCGATACATTTACATCATCATTTCCTGATGATGCACTCTTGTGTTATGTTTCACACTTGAATATTGAGGGAATATTATGTACATAGACCTTACACACTACACACTACACACTTCATACATCGTGCACTTATCACATCTCTTTCTCATAGCATGTACTCTACACATTCACGACATATCTTTTAGACATCCTCTTGTACATGTTGCGGTCATTAACCTATGATGCACTTTAGTTCCACTGTCCATACTCGATTTATGTGGGTCTATATCTCAAATGGAACTCACCACACTCATGTGTTCAATCACTCACCCACTCACGCGACTACACTCTACATTTTTTGCTTTGACGATCACATCTTTTTCGTACACCCATACAACCCATTTCCTGATGATGCACTCTTGTTTACGGTTAATTATAGACTACTAAGGGGGAATATATAAATGAACCTCATCACATTCATACATAACTATACTCACTCAGGGGGCACATGACTCCTATCATACTAACTCTACATTCCATTCCATTTACACTCCACCGCATATTGCATATCTTGGTCGTATTTAGTCTTGCTTACGTTTACTTGTTACATGTATACTCTTTTACACATGATAGATAAATATATTGTATGGAATTATCTTTATCATACACACATGCACATTCAATTACTTTCTAGTTGTGATCGTAGATTATATAGATCTATTACACTCATCATGGATGCTTGGTGCAAAACCTATTACCAATCCCACAATGGCTCATGGGGGTATCCACTTTCATACACTACTTGTACTATTGATTCATTTTGCATAGCGCATTAATTTATTAGTTTATATGTGTTTTTACATCATTTTTATCTTTATAATATGCTAACGGGTGCTTCATGTGCAACATTTGTATTATAGGTCTACTTGCTTCCATGGTTGTTTGTTACATTATTTGTCATTTCTTTCTCTTTGTATGACATTGTTTGAGGGATTTACCCTTTGTCTTGTGTACACACTATCTACTGTTGGATTCATCGGTCTTGATTGTCTTATGACATCGTGAGTGGTTTTCCATGTTTGCAACCCACTTTTTGCGGTCTATATTGTCATCTTGTGCCTTTACATTGTCTTCTTGCATCTTATCTTAGACATTGTATGCTAAGCTTACATTTTCTCTTCTACATGCATGTTTGTATTTTATTGTACTAACACTTTTCCCCTAGCCACTTTATTTGTGTGTGACTTGGTTTCTACCAAGAACATGCCCTTCCCCCTACAGGGCATAGTTTCAGCACAACAGTCGGTCCTTTGGCCTGCATACTCCTTCAACAACGTCAAATGCACCCCAAACGAGGGGGGAATCATTTGGGTGAATCATTCACTCTATAAAATGTCATACAACCAAATTTAAACACAACACAGTACCGGTACAACATAGTAGTCAGTATCAGACATGACTTAAAATTAGACTTGGGTCCTTAGCATATCATAGACACTAGCGCCCAAACGAGGATAGTAGCACCTGGGCACCCCTAACCCTTCCTAGATGCCTGTGACTAGGGGGGACTTACATAGCATTTGGTAGTTTATCATAGTCTTTAGAACACCACACAACATATTTTATAGGGAAAACAGTCCTTAGCACTCGGCATGCATGCACTACACAACACTTTTTACTTTCACAGTGAATCGAATTGTTTGAATTTTTACACACCATCTGCAGTGGTGTTCTACACTATGGAAACAAGTTAAAGGTTGGAGGATGACACCGTAATTTTCTCCCTATACTTATTCTATGATTTGGCATAAGATTGCCCCAAAAACTCATGGCCAGCACAAATGGCATGAGATCACCCAAAAAACTCGTTCATCTACAACATCTTTATGATCCTTTCTACCCCTTTTTTCTCATCACGGATTAGGTACACATTTTCCTTTTTCATTTTTGTATTTTACATAATTTTTACACATTTTGATCATATACATGCATATTTGACTACTTGTTCATTATTCTCTTTTGCAGGTCCATCCTTATGGGAAGCGATAGTCACATCACAACATCAACAACACCAATCACATCGACATCGAAAATAAGCACAATCACGACATCTACACATGCATTTCCACCCTAGGGTCATTTTCATCATCACGTTTTTTCACTTTCTCCTCCTTAGCATCCACATTTCACATTTTTATCAATCCACACTTTTGTTTTTTTTCCTCAGCACTCTCTCATCATCGATCTACATGGTTATCAAGTACACATCTCTTAACTGCTTTATGTTATCAAGCATTCACTCAACAATATAAAGTGGGGGCACATGTAAACACAAAATCACGCACTTTGGGTATCTATTTTGTCATGATTACATATTATTATTCATGTGATTCCTAAGTAAGAAAAATACTAATCAACCCATGTCTTTAGCCACCTTTCTTTGCTTTATATTGATTTACACCCTTACTTGCTTAGCCTGCCTTTTTATACCTCTACATTTATCATCCTAGATGTCAGCACCCAACCAAGATGTCAGCGCAAGGCACCCTCATCCCTTCTAGGTGCCCCTGACCTCAGTATACTTTATTCACACTTTTTGAGTCCTTTCTAGCCATTTGAGCATCTTATATTTTTGGTAGCCAGCCTTTTTGGGGTTAATTATGAAATTCAAGCAAAGGTATCATATAAACATAAATTTATATGATCATAATAAAGGACCAAACACTAGACATTAGCTATCACCACCTAAGGTTGCATCCATCAAGAATTTGAGAGCTCAATTGCATACATTAGCACCATCTAAGGGACACAAGAGTTGGTTATTCTACGTAAACTTCATATGAGGGAAGTTCATTCTATTCCATGCACACATTTCTTTACATCTAGGTACTTGCTCACTATCAAGTGCGACATGCACAAGAGCCACCTAGGGTAAAATTTCGTGCACACACACACACACACACACACACACACACACACATACACACACACATAGAACTACATTGGATCTAAGATGTAGTGCAACACTCAGTCGTAAGATCACCATTGTGACATTTGAGGAAATTCTGACCCCTCATTTTTCATCTTGTTTTTTTATGATTTGATGTCTCTTTGAGGGTTTTTCAGGTCATTACTTCATTGCAGGTTTCCAATTACTTCAGAAATCATTGTGTGACCTCATAGCAACTAAAGGTGACTAACGAATACCTCACGACCACTTAGATGAGGTTTTCTGAGAATTTCTGCAAACCTAGGCTCCCAAAAACAAGTCTAGGGTGCCCACAAATGCCCCTATCCCTATCCAGGTACCCTAGTCCAGAAAAATCATCAGCTCACACATGTTTTTGAGGCTTTGTGTGATATTTCTCCCTCTCTATTCATCTAGTCAGCACTTCAGAACATCCCATGAATCATTGCGAAACAAAGAAGTCATTTTACCTCTTCTTTGAACTTAGGGCTTCAAATATTTTGGCTTAGTTTGTTTGGGTTAATTTCTATACTTAATTATTTATTCATTTATTGTTGTAATGACAATCAAATTAGGCATATATTTCCATATTTAGCTTAATCATAACCTTATTTAAACATAATATCATGCTAAAAGAATTGAAGTGACATACCTTGGCATCATGGAGGAGACACACACATACCTAGACAACTCCCCCTTATACCTCTAAGAAGCATAGTAGAGGTATATGTCAACATGGAGGATCTAAAAGAAATTCCTAAGAAGGTCTCAAATCTTCTTGGACACCTGAGAATATCCTTTATCACCTTGTTTTAGGTCTGAGCTCTGAGTCATACCTTTCCTTGTGCTAACACTTGCATTTGATGAGACACCATGATCTCTTCTAGGCTCCCAAGTCCTTCTTAGACTGATATTATGCATTCTTGACCCCTGAAAGTCTATCTCTAGCATCTTAGGTCCTTGAAAACTCATGTTTTTCCTTGAGAAATCATAGTCATAGTCCCTTGCCACATGAACAACCTTATTGCAATTGAAACACACCACTGGATTCTTCCTCTTATAACCATCAACATGACTAGATGAATCATACAAACAAAACTAAGCAATATGACCTACCTTGTTACACTTGTAGCACACCACATTATTAGCATATTCACTCATATTGTCTCTCCATGAATGAGTATCTCTATAAGAACTTCTACATTCTTTTGCTCTATGACCAAATGCATTACAAGTATAACAATATCCATTGAAATTTTTTTCATACCTTGAGGCATTAGGTTGCATAATAGGTTTAGCCTTCTCATTATCCTTGATGAATACCTTATTTTTTTCTTCCTTGATGCTAGGTTCACCTACCTCCTTGCTTGGAATCATGTATTCTTGCTTCAATTTCCTTTAGATTCCTTTTTGAAACCCAAACCAACTTTATCGCCTGTTGGTCTCTATTTGCCAAGTAGATCATCTAGATAATTGGCACTTTTCTCAAAATTTTGAAAGGACATAGTCTTCTTGCAAACCTCTAGTATCTCACCCCTTAGGAACTCTATATAATTTTCAAATTTTGAGCACATGCTTTCTTTATCCTAGAAACTTAAGAAAAGATACTTTACCTTCTCTTCTAATAGTACGATTGAATCATTTTGCTTGCTTGATTCAGACTTATACTTTTCTTCTAGCTTATGAATCTATTTTTCATACTCTTTGACTTCAAGACTCAGCTTCTTGTTCTCTTTCTCGACATGATTTATCTCTCTTTGAATGCCCAAAATATCATCTTTAACACCCTCTTCATCCTCATCAGAATAGTTGCAATAACCTGATATAAAATCACCTAATAAAAAATACTTCACCGGAAGACCTTATTACATCATTAGTCATAAACAATAGCTCATTTCCTACATCTTCATGATCTGATTTAGATTCATAATCTGAAACACCACTACTAGCATCAGAAAATTAATCATCTTCCCTTGAATATAAGCTTCTTTTTCCCTTCTTATTGTATTCAACTCTCTTAAAGTTATTTTTACCCTTATTGAACTTATGATTCTTCTTATTGCAACATGTTAACCAACTTCTCAAAGGTTGGTGTATGTACGTGACATTCAAAGTGGTCACAAGGGTTGCAACATATTAATCAACTTCTTAAACATTGGTGTATGTACGTGACATTCAAAGTGGTCACAAAGATCCAATAAAAGGGGGGCAGAGCTCTCAAGGAAATGGGTACAAGAGAGGCATTTGTCACTTCTAATGCTTGGAGTGATGCCCTCAAAGTTGCAACACACCTTAAAAAAGCTTCAATTTTCTCACTTGTCTTCAACTTAAGATAGTGGAATTGGCTTTGTAGGTGGAGGATTGTATTCTAATTCTTAGCCTCATAGGCTATTTGGAGCTTATCGCAAGTTTTTTTGGTGAATTTCAATTCATGTTAAAGCAAAAATATACCAATTTTGATCTTCCCTAAGCAAGACTAAATTAATTATCCTGCTTCTGGAGTAAATATAGTAAAGATCATTTACTTCTCATGTTCAAAATATGAGCTTCTGTACGATGTTTTGTTTCATTTGAACACTCTTTTTACCATTGTCATCTACACTCTTTACACTCATGTCTTTGCCAAAGTTTGTGTCAATTGTGAACTCTCTAAGGTTGAGTCCCTATTGAGGCCAGCTCAGGTTTCTTTGGCCCTTATTTAAATGCTCTAGGGAATTTACTCGAGTTACTCATATTCAAGGCCAAATTATAGGTATAGATTATTTAAATGCTCTAGGAAATTTACTTAAGCTACTCATATTTAGGGCCAAATTATAGGTCCTTATCTACTAGAATGATGGCAATGCTAATTTACCTAATTCAAAAACCCAAAACCTAGCGAGTGGTCAAACTAGTGTGGCATTTATATATTGGTGTTGATCAACTTTAGAGTTGGGCAATTCAAGCTATATACTTAGGCTCCCCAAAGAAAGAACGCATTTTCTCAACTAGTTTTTCCCCCTAGATCACATATGTTGGAAGCACAAAGGACTAAGAGGGGGGTGAATCAGTCCTTACAAACTTAATGTCAATTTCATATTACTCACTTAAACCATTAATCAATTAACCATCCATTAATGTGTGCACAACATCACATAACATACATTCAATCAACCATGAACAAGAGAAACAACACCATAACACGATATAAGTGGAAAACCCTCGAGGGAAAGAAAACCCACTGAAAACTTTGTTGATATTACACACAACAAAGACTCAAGTGAATATTACACATCACAAGAGATTTCTTTAGTGAGGCACCAACCCCACAAGGAGCACCAACCCCTGAACCCTTGTTGATATTACTCACAACAAGAGACTTGCATGAATATGACTCATCACACAAGATTTTGATGAAGAGATCACTAAAGATATGTTGCTACGACTCAGCTGATGGTGATCACAAGATTAAGCTCCAAACTCTTTCAAAGCCTAGTTTAAACCCTAGCTCCTCCAACTCACCCTATCTTTCACTTTCTTCACTTCTCTTTGCTTCAAACCCTTGCACACACTCTTCCAAACATTCATCAACCTACCATTCACTCTCTCAGCTCTGAAACTCAACCTTCATACCTGCAAAACGCTCTTACCTAGGTCAAACTTTTCACACACAAGCAACTAGTTCAAAAATGAACTCAAGCATCACCTTTAAAGGCTTCTCTTCCTCATAAAATCATCATAGGTCGGTCATGTACAATTAGCAGGACCAATACAACTTAATTACATCCCATCAACTTCATTAAAACAGTCACATATGACCCATAAAGGTCGGTCATGCCCAAAACCTCTCATCTTACACCAAAACACCTCAAAACCCCATCACTAGGATGAGAAAAATCCACTCATACCAAAACCATGCTTAGTCAAGCTCCCAAAGTCACCATACATGAGTAATATAACATATAAGCATCATACATGGTCGCACATCTACTTTAACCAATCAAATAAATCATTAAATGGGCACATTGGCTCATATCCTTCACAAAACAGGTTGTTTCGAGCACCTTGTCTTCACCTTTGGGCCTCAAGAACGCATCAACTAGGGCATGTGACCACTCTATGGAATCCTCGGGACATGTACATCACATCCATGCATGTTAAAGCTCTTGAAACATCCACATGTTCAATCCATAGCTACTTTCCTCTTTGTCAAATCATGCTGCCCAGAAACCAGTTTGCAAACTCAACTAGTTTTCACCCTTGTTGCCACTTACAAGACCTCCAAAGGCCTTCACTAGGAACAAAATTCACCCCTCTTAACTTTCCAGGTGATAGTAAGCATCGACTCATCCATCTCATGCTTCAACCAACTCAATCTTTCAACCCGAGCAGACCTGTCTTGAAATCCAGCATGCCTTCTTCACAAATTAACCTGAAAGAGTTATCAAATCAAATCACCAAGAGACAACTTATACCAATGGAAAGCCCTCTAAATCCTCTTTCCAGAACATATTGGAACTCCTTCCAACTCCAAGTGGAAAGCCTTCAACCAAGCCCATCTCTGCAAACTGCCCGAAAGTACCCCAAAACTGCCCTTTAACTAGTCTTCACCAATAGCTCACACTTGACATCATCATGACCTAAAACCACCATGGACATCAAGAACAACTCACATACTCAACATAATGTCTATTTAGTTTGAAACTTCTTTGGACAACCTTGTCCCAAACTGAACTTCTTTACAAACAAGCCTATTTGAGTGGGGTCCACTCATAACCACAAGCTCGACCATACCTTTTTAGAAACCTGGAGGAGTCCTCTACACCATCCAATCATCATCCATGCACTAGCAATCAATTATGGGCACTTAGGAGCATTTTATCTCCTACCGCTTTTGAGCTAGGGTTTCAAACACATAAAGAGTTGTTTACCTTCTTAACATTCGTTCATAAAAACCTGATGATGAAATGACTTTGATATCACCAAATCACAACACCCACCGATATGTCAAGTGTGTGCACTTGATTTGATGGTGTGACTAGGTAACATGGGCACCATCTCTAAAGTGTGGGACTTGCAAACTTGAGATAAACCTTCGGAGAAGGTCAGATTCCTCTTCCTAATCCTACTGCTACAACTAATCCTAATGTAAAAAAGACACCTAACTACACCTAGTCTAACAATTCCAGGGAGACATGGAGAGATAATGCATGAAAATGGAAATCCTACACTAAGGGTGGTGATAGCACAAAGAAAAGAGGGTTGATGGACAAAAATTTATGCCTAAAAACAAGGAAAGGTGAGAATGGAAAGGATGGAAAAGCATCACAGACCAAAGAGATACACACAATACATCATTTTAAAGTAAACACGACCAAATCTAAGCATGCAATGAGAACAAGATATGCACAGTCACCTACAAGCATGAAGAAAGGCAAGAAAACCCAACAAAATAATTGAAGGATAAAGAAGTAGTCACAACACATTAATTTTATTGCTCCAAAGTATGCACAATACACAATTACAACAGAAAGAGGAAAGATTCACCATTACAAATCCCATACATGGAGACCAAAATATCCACAACATTCTTACAAAGAAGAAGAAGGGAGGGCATCACCAAAAAATGTCAAACTCTTGTAAAAATGCCCTCCTTTACAATTTATAGAGAATG
This sequence comes from Taxus chinensis, assembly GCA_019776745.2. NCBI lineage: Eukaryota > Viridiplantae > Streptophyta > Pinopsida > Cupressales > Taxaceae > Taxus > Taxus chinensis. The sequence goes on from CM034152.1 coordinate 31,265,409, forward strand.
ATGTGAGAAAAGAGAGAAACTGAGAAACCCGAATGCATGTCTTAATTTACACTCAAAAATTGATTGTTGATGTGAAGGAAATATGGGACACCTACGAATCCCAATCCCCTTGTAATCTTTCTTACTGAAGAAGGAATTAGTCTTCATACTTCATTAATGGTAGTAGATGGATGTACAGTGCATTCAAGTGCAAGAGAATGTTTTCCATTTTTCACCACCTTACACTCATCAAATCTAAAAATTGAAGTTGGTGGTGCATAGAGGGCTTCGAAACCTTTTCGAAAAGTTAAATTTTGCATGAAACTGAGATCCCTACTGAAAGGTATGGTTGTTTTAATTTTTGCAGTTCTACGGGAAACCAGGGGATCATTTCTTACTACTTCCCCTTCTTTGGGGGAAACCAACCCCCAATTACTTCTACTTGTCCATAAAACTTCTCCAACTTCTTTACTTCATGTTTTTTAGAAATCAAGTAGTGACAATTCACCGCACTACTTGACTTGGTCTTGGTCCTCTTTGTGGGGTTCTGAGTACTCACTAATTTCATTCGGGTGTGGGCCAACTTGCCCTTCAACTCATCTTATAGTTCACTACATGGCTCGATGCATAGATTAGGTTCTATAAAAGAATTAACTCACTTTCATAAAGATCACGCAACTCAGTTTCCGATGTCTTTTCTTACCTCTTTAAGTCTTAACCCCCTAAAATAGCACTTCACAACTAACTCACCATACCTCCTTCTCATCGGGTTTTACATTGGCTTCAACTCGGTGTTCTCGTTTACTCTTGCTTCAATGAAAGAGTTACATAAGTCTTGCTTGGTTCAAACACCGCATGCCTCAATCCATGTCCAGCTCACCCTTGGTTATCTATTTTCACAACTACTTGTGCTTGGCAATCAGGTTTTGGGAAATGTAAGGATTTGTTCTATCGATCACCGCTTTGCATGTGATATAACTCGACATGCTTTGTGGGCTTCACCTACAACTTTGTTTACATCAAACTTGGGTTCCACAACTTAAGACATCACTGCCCCAATCACCACAACTTATCAGCCTTTACCTCAACCACTTCACACTACTTGGCCTTTTTTGTAGTGATTCCAACACCTTTTACTCCCATCAAATGCTCCTTGCCAAGACTTCATAGCCTAGACCACCACATGCCTTATCATTTAGCTTACCCGACCTCCCTCTTTGCGGTGATCCCAACTGCTTATGCTTTATAAATCAAGGGGCATTACTTACAAGTAGCTCCCCCCAAAATAATTGTAACTCATTGCTCCTTGGAGATTTCACTCACCCACACCTGAGTTGTGCCATTTATCCAACTCATGGCCCCAACGACTCACCAAGTCATCCAAGATGCCAACTTCCCCCATCCGAGATCTGCTTAACTCAGCTCAACCGGCTTAGCCCTAGCTTTTTGGCCAAGTTAGCTCCCCACTATGTTAGTGGCCTCATCGATCGGCGAGCTCCTATCCACCCCAGGCTCACTTTGCATTGATTTAGCTGACTCAGCCCTAATCCTCTGTGACTCTATCTTATCCTTGCTCGCTTCATGAGCTTCTCATCATTTCTCCCACTACGGGCTTCAATGTCTATTTTGGATATGTGCTTGGTCATTCACCCAAGTTATGTCTTGCTCACCGAGCTCAGGTATCTCACTAATTCCTTGCCCCCATGCAGTTCCTGGTTGTCTCGTTCATGAGCTCTATGTGGAGCTCATTTGTTTTGCCCCTTCTTGAGTCACCTTCCTTTTCCTACGAGATCAATTCTCGCTTGGCTCACGGCTCGCTCAGCTCATCTTGAGCTCTCCTCTGATACATCCCTGGGTTAACTCACCCAGATAGATAAGTTAACTCATTGATCCCATCAATTTACTCACCCCATTGTCTTCATTCGTGATCCCACCATAGAGCTCAATCCTGAGATCACCTCACCTCTCACGGAGCCATCTAATTCCTAGATCATCGGCAACTCAGTGATCTCTCCTCTGACGTATATCCCATAGCTCATTAGAGTTCCTTTTAGCTCACACACCAGCTCAACCGAGTTGGTTGGTTCCTTAACCAAACTTTGACCCCTCTGTTGCACTTCTCTGATTTTTGTATTTATTTTAATCTTTCAGACTTAAGGAATCATGAAGATATCAATGAGCTATTTGGGGGATATTTTTTCCAATTTTCCATTTTTTGTTCATCTCAACTGCATGCAGGACCGGCTGGAGCCTACCTCTTCTTTCCAACTGAGATCTTAAGCTTTGAAACCCAGAAGAGGAAAAAATCCTCTTATGACCCAAAAACACTAGATGGGATCCCAAATCATAGGAAACTTCCTAAAACTCAAGTCAGTGCTCATAATGGCTTTTACAAGTGCGTAATTCTAGCCCCCCTAGTTGTTCATTTCATCTAAGGGGGTGAAAATGGATAACAATTTGGTGACTCACGGGGCCATCTGTCTGCTAGATGGAGTAGGCCAATTTCCTTGAAGCACCCATTGGGAATGGAGTCCTCTGAAGCAAATCATAACTGATCTAATCCTGAAAATTTGCATTCTGAGCCATTTGAAACATTTTCATGAGACTACCACTTCCTGTTTGCATTTTTCAGTCCATAATAAGATTTTCTAAATTTTGTTTTTAGGACACTAGAAAATTGTATTAAAATTGGAATTTCACCTTTTCTTGCAACTATGATATGTGAGGTTACATGATAAACACTTATAACTGCCCCAACATCTGATTCTTTCCAACATGAAGCACAATCAAAATGATTTCTTGACAAGATGAAGCATTTCATAACTTTACAGGTATATGCTAATTTGGGATATCTTATGGGACTACAACAAAACTGATATTATTTTCTTTCTTAGGCTACTCACTTGGGGCATTTCTGGAATGAGTTTATCTATCTGAATCTAGGGAAGGCTACCATGGCACTACTAATTTCTAATTTCTTTGTAAGGGCACTAGGAGCTTAAATACAATTGTTCTGAAGGGAGAAGAGACTAAAAACAATGAAATTGTCCCCAAACTGCTTTAGTTGCTTTGTATTTGTATGTTCTTTAGGATTGCAACTACTTCATGAACATATGAGCTTCTTTTTGCAACACTTCTGGGAGGGATGGTGCACTGTGCTTGGAGATAAAATGAAAAAAAATCTATGTACAAAGGGACAAATCATACATGCCTCAAGTGAAGTATGTGGAGTGTGCCTAAGCACTTCTTCTACTGAAAGTAAATCTACTCCTACCCTACACCAACCGAATAAATGAGAAAATTCAAACAAACCCTGACATTAGAAAGGAAAATTAACTACCCTTTCTCACAATCCTAGACCATGTAACTAATTTTTCAATGAACATGGTCATGCACATGAGTGAAAAACTGACTTGAAAATAAATTTCCACCCATCTAGCCAAAGTATCAACAACAATAAAAAATGATACCTCCTCAAACTACTCATTGTTCTGATCTGGGAGGCTCTGGTGTTGACCTTTGGTGCACTAAGAATCATCCTCATGATTGGAAGTAATCATGACTAGTTATGGCTCCTCCTTTGGCTCCAGTGAAGCCAAGTACCTAATTGGGAAAGGTCTTATCTATTGAGTTTTCCCATTGCTCTGAATACCAACTTCAACAAGGAAGTCTTCTAGCAGGCATTCCTAGAAAAGGTGATTTTGTGTGAGTTGATCCTCTTCTTGTTGCTCATATATAGAAAAATTATCTTCTACTTTGATGGCTAATATGCAAGTTATTTCATCCTTGTTCTCTTCCTCTTCAACAACTTGGAGCTCATCCTTAACATGCAGCTCACTGTGATTGTTTGCAGCATCTAATGGGATCATTTGTGGATCACTGCAATCAGTTAAAACCTGTAGCTCACTTGGGATTTCCTCCACCTCCACTTGAAGACCAAATTTTCCTCCTCCTTCAATCGAAGACCAAAATGCTCTTGAATGATATCCTCTTCTAACATAAAGTTTGATAAATCAAACTCTTCAACCTACTGCTCATGATGATTGTTTTGGGCAGAAAGAAGTTCTTGGATGTCTTATTCTATCATTGATTCATCAACCAAATAATATTTTCCAAATGAAAGAAAAACATTTTCAATGATATCCTCCTCATTCAATGTCTCCAAATATGATTTGTTCTCCTCTGTGTGCTTCTCTTTCATGACAACAAGTTCTTTTTGTTGAAGGATGAATGATGGAGCAATAAAAGTATGGATTTCCATGGGATCTTCTCCATCAAAGCTCTTCATTGTTCTATAGTGACAAAGGTTCTTCCTCTTCCATGATGACATCTAAATCAGCAACTTGTTCACCGTGGTCCTCTTTATCATCAAACATGAAGCTTGTGAGCTCAAACTCATACTCAAAATCAGAATTTTGAAAGGATGGAGGGGAAGGAAAGGATAAAACCTCTTATATGACCTGCTCTACACTTAAGACCTCTAAATCTGCATGGTTATCCTCCATGACATGAAGCTCCATGTGATTGGTTGCAATGCTTGATGATGACTCTGGTGGACTATTGTAACCTTCCAACAAAGAAACAAGTTCAAGACATGCATGACAATAAGGGTCCCTTCATTCCATTAAAATACCTTGCACACTTGGGATCTTCTCTTCCTTTGCTTGCACATGTTCCTCTTCTTATGAACTTGGAGCTGAATTTTCTTCCTCTGAAACTAACTTTGTAACCTGTGATGAATCCAAAACCTTTGAAATAATGGTTCCAATGTACACATTACATTCAAAACATAAGGAATGGTGATCATCATCTTTTCATTATTTAACTTTTTCATTTGCAAAATCATCCTTCACCACTTGTTCTTGAACTCCAACTTCAACTCAAGGCTTAGCCATTAATGGCATTTGAGTAATGTTGAACTTGACAGCCAAATTCCTTAAATTGTGTATTGATTATTCTCTTATACGCTCTTCTACCTCCTCTCCTTGACTTATTTTCTTTGTTTTCCCTCCCAAAATGGATTTGGAAATGCAAGAGGAGGGGTGGGTTGGGATCCAACTGATTCTTTCATTGTTTGTGGTGAGAAAGAGAGTTCAATTTCTTGTTTTTGTTGTGGAGGGGATGGATTTTTATAAGGGAAAAGGATAGAAAATATAAGATGGTATGGAAAGGTAGAAGGTGGATAAATGGATTCCATAATGGAGGCAGCATGTAAAAAACTAGAATCATGACATTAAGCTTGAAATGATGTAGATCAGCAAGGAGAAAAAGAAAGACTATGATTTGGTGGTGTAGGACTTACCTATTGATAAGGTTTCCTTGCATCAAGTTCATAATCCTCTATCTCCTTGATCCATTTTGCAAGTTATGGTAGCATCTTAACCATGAAATCAAGTTTCTGATGAGGTTTGTAGTGTCTTAGCATAGGGCCCACCCATGCACAAGATAACTTGAAACCAATCCTGAATGCTTTCAATTGAGATGTAGCCCTGGTCTGCACCATATTTTCCTCCATTATTTGAACTTTCTCTTGAAAATCATTGTTCCCTATAGGATGATCATCATTACCTTCATACCCATATTCTTTCTAATCTTCATAGCCAAACTGGATTTGGTATTGCTCATAGGGATGGACATACTAGTTTTGAATTTGATTATAACACCGACCTTGAGGTGTCTCGAAACAAACCAGAGGTGGATTGAATTGGTTCCGTTATTACAAGTGTGAATTCCATGATGGGAATGAAGTCATGATTGCACAACTTCATGAATGAAAGAAAGTGGAAAGAAATGGAAGAAAAAATGGATAGAAAGGAGAGTTTGTAACTCAAAGATGGGTTGTTTAAATCAGTGGAGTCACCAAATGGGTTTCAGGTTTTGGACCTTGGATTACTTAAGTCTTTCAATTTTCTGCAGCTTGAAGTAAGTTCTCAACTTGAAGTAATCAACATTTCTTAAAGTAACAATTCAACTTGGAGTAATTGCACAACATTTTGAAGTAATGGAAAAACTTGAAGTAATTGCACAACTTGAAGCAATTGGAGTTTATAAGTTCAATTACTTAAGTCTTCTAACTTATCCCCATCTTAAGTAAGTCTTCCAACTTGAAGTAATCAACTTACTTTTTCTTATTTTCTTATTGGAGTTTTGAGGTGCAATTAATTAAGTCTTCCAAATTGACCCCACTTGAAGTAATTCTTCCAACTTGAAATAATATCATAACTTAGAGTAACACAACTTACTTATTCCTTTTGCTCTTATCATAGTTTGGAGATGTAATTACTTACTTATTCTTATCGGAGTTTGGACTATTGATTACTTAGCAGTAATGCCAGTGAGAACACCAATTACTTATTAGTCCTTGCAGAGTTCTGGTATCTCATTACTTCAACTTAATTCTTGCTACAAGGCATCAAAACCTGAAATTTTTTCTAAGGACATGTCAACTCAACAAAATGGAAATTATGAAATGCACTCCTACTAAAGATTTTGACTTCAATGTTGTCCCATTGGGCGTGTCAAAACTGTTAACACTAAATCACAGCACCCTCTGATCTATCAAGTGTGTGTGCTTGAGCTAATGGTGTGACTAGGTAGCATGGGTACAATCTCACAAGTGTGGGACCTGTGAACTTGAGATGGACCACCGGAGAAGGTCGGCCTCCTCTTCCTAATCCTACTGCTACAACTACTCCTAATGCAATAAAGACACCTAACTACAAATAGTCTAACAATTCCAAGGAGACATGGAGAGAGAATGCATGAAAAAGGAAATCCTACACTAAGGGTGGTGATAACACCAAGAAACAGGGGTTGCTAGACAAGCCTTGATAGGGAGAGAGAATACATGAAAAGGGAAATCCTACACTAAGGGTGGTGATAGCACTAAGAAAAGGGGGTTGTTGGAAAATCCTTGATGCCTGAAAACAAAGAAAGGTGAGAATGGAGAGGATGGACAAGCATCACAAATCAAAGAGATACACACAATATATCATTTTCAAGTAAACACAATCAAATCTAAGCATGCAATGAGAACAAGATATGTATAATCACCTACAAGCATGAAGAAAGGAAAGAAAATCCAACAAAACAATGGAAGGATAGAGAAGTAATCATAACACATTAATTTTATTGCTCCAAAGTATGCACAATACACCATTACATCAGAGAGAGGAAAGATTCACCATTAGATATCCCAAATATGGAGACCAAAAGATCCACAACATTCTTACAGAGAAGAAGAAGGGATGGCATCACCAAAAAATGTCTAACTCTTGTAAAAATTCCCCCCTTTACAATTTATAGAGAATGATGTGAGAAGAGAGAAACTGAGAAACCTGAATGCATGACTTTCTTTACACTCAAAATTCAATTTCTGATGTGAAGGCAACATGGGACACCTGCAAAGCCCATTCCCCTTGTACTCTTGCTTACTGGAGAAGGAATTGGCCTCCATGCTTCATTGATGGTGGTAGATGGTTGTACGGTGAATTCAAGTGTAGGATATTTTTTCTATTTTCACCACCTTTCACTCATCTAATATAAAAATTTAAGTTTTTAGTGCGTAGAGGGCTCTAATACCTTTTTGGAAAGTCCAACTTTGCGCAAAACGAAGCTCCCAACTAAAATTTATGGATGTTTTCAGTTTTGCAGTTATGCGTAAAACCAAGGGGTCACTACTTACTACTTCCCATTCTTTACAAGAAACCGACCCCCAATTACTTATACTTTTCCATCAGACTTCTCCAACTTCTTTACTTCATGTTTTTGAGAATTCAAGTTGTGCTAATTCACTGCACTACTTGACTTGATCTTGGTCCTCTTTGTGGGGTTTTTAGTACTCACTACTTGCATTAGGGTGTAGGACAACATGCCGTTCAACTCACCTTATATCTCGTTGCATGGATCGATGCATATCTCAGTGCATAGATCAGGTTCTATAAAATACTTGACTCACTTTCATCAAGCTCACACAATGCGGTTTATGATGTCTTTACTTAACTCTGTAAGTCTTTAACCCCTAAAATATCACTTCATAACTAACTCACCAGCCCTCCTTCTCATCAGGTTTTACATTGGCTTCAACTTAGTGTTCTCATTTACTCTTGCTTCGGTGAAATATTTTCATAAGTCTTACTCAGTTTAAACACCGCATGCATCAGTACATGGCCATCTCGCCCTTGGTTATCAGTTTTCACAACCGCTTGTGTTTGGCAATTGGGTTTTGGGCAATGTAAGGATTTGTTCTATCGATCACCACTTTGCACTTGAGATAGCTCTGCATGCTTTGTAGGATTCACCTACTAATTTTCTTGCATCAAACTTGAGTTCCATAGCTTAAGACATCACCGCTCCAATCACCACAACTCGTCAGCCTTTACCTTGACCACTTCACACGACTCAACCTTATTTTCGGTGATTCCAACACCTTCTACTCCATCGAATTCTCCTTTTCAAAACTTCGTAGCCTCGACCACCGCACACTTTATCATTTAGCTTACCTGAACTTCCTATTTATGATGATCCTGACCACTTATGCTTTGTAACTCGAGGGCATTACTTCCAAGTAGCTCCCCCCCAAATCACCACAACTCATTGCTCCTTGGCAGGTTGAGTTGCCCACACCCAAGCTGTGTCATTTCTCCAACTCATGGCCCTACTGACTCGCAGATTCAGCCGAGATGCCAACTTCCCCCATCCAAGCCCTATTTGACTCAACCCCACTGGATTGGCCCTAGCTCATTGGACAAGCCGTCTCCTCACTATGCTGACATGTGGCCTCACCGACTGGTGATCTCCTGTTCTCCCCGAGCTCGCTTTGCATTGAGTCGGTTGACTTGGCCCTAATCTTCTACATCTCTACCTTATACTTTCCTTGTTGGCTTTGCGAGCCGCTCGTCCTTTTGCCCATTGCAAGCCTTGATGTCCATTCTGGCCTTTGGCTTGGCCATTTACCCAAGTTATCTCTTGCTCACCAAGCTCAAGGAGCTCCATGATTCCTTTCCTCGTGTGGTTCTTGGTTGGCTCATTCACGAGCACTATGAGGAGTTCACTCATTTTCCCCCTTCTCAAGTCACCTTCCTTTCTCTACGAGCTCGCTCTGCTTAACCCGAGCTCTCTTCTGATATGGCCCTAGGTTAACTCACCCATCTCGGCGAGTTAACTCGCCAAGCCCATCAATTTTCTCACCCCACTATCTTTTCCCACGATCCCACCACTGATCTTAATCCTGAGCTCACCTCACCTCCCACTGAGCCATCTAATTCCTAGATCATTGGCCACTCGGTGAGCTCACCTCTGACATGTAGCCCATAGCTCGACAGAGCTCCTTTTAGCTCACTCAGCAGCTTGGTCGAGTTGGTTGGGCCCTTGACCAAACTTTGACCCCTTTTTTGCACTCCTAATTTTTTGATTTTTTATAAATCTTTCAGACTCATGGAATCATGAAGATGTCAATGAGTTGCTTGGGGGATATTTCTTCTAATTTACCAGTTTTTGTCCATCCTGGTTGTATGCATGACCTGTCGGAGCCTTCCTCTTAATTCCAATTGAGCTCTTAAGATTTAAAACCCGGAAGAGGAAAAAATCCCCTCATGACCCCAACACTCCCAAAAACATTGTATGTGCTCCTGAATCATATGAAACTACCTGCAACTAAAGTGAATGCCCATAGTGGCTTTGACAAGTGCTTAAGTTTAGGCCCCCTGGTTGTCCATTTCACCCGAGGGGGTGAAAAAGGATAACAGACCTCATTATTTTTGTGAAAACTTCTAGACTCAATATGGAAACATCCTTGAAATCCACAAGGTCTCATGCAAATCACACAATTCAGGGTGAGCTTCAAAAGATCTAATTTGAGCTAGAAATGACCTTCTTTTTTACCTTGTTTCACCAAAACTAACATAACTTGCAAAACAATCATCATGGAAACCTGAATTTTTTCCCACATAATCATGACACACCCTACTAACATCTCCAATCATCACCATGTCACAAATATCTCTCAATATTTCCATCCACTAAGACTTGCATAGCTAGCCTTTAGGGTTTTCAATAGTAAATGTTAGGGTTAGGTGAAACAACATCATAACCATCATAAAACATCATATAAACTCTCCAAAAGGCCCTAACATACTTGTTACAACATTAATCAACTATTTACATTAATTCATGAGCTCATATGGCTCCATAATTCATCCTCATGCCTCCTAACAGCCATACCTGGTCCAAATGAGCACCTAAAACTTAGTCACCAACCTATATCTACACCTTGAAACTCATGTGAGTGTCCAAAAAATCTCAAATCATGATCTCCATGCTACCAACATGCTTCTCAATCACCAATAATCTTTAACCACCATACAACATCACCTAGGCTAGCTAGGTCACCTAAATAGGCTTGTAAAAACAAACACTTCTGACTGAATCAATATATGAAACCAAGAACATACTTGAATCTCCATGTCATCATCACTTTGAGCATCATCTGACTCCACTCCATCACCCACTTTCTCATTAATGAGGTTTTGCATCAATGACAACACCTAAACCACAACATACCAACATTGCAATGCTTACTTCTTATAGTACTTTGTACTCCCCATTTTCAATTGTATGCTTGAGTATTTAAAGGAAAAAATTGATGTGTGAGTAGTCATGAATAGTTGAGCCCCTACATTGGCTAGTCATATGGATGATAGGTAGATGTTATATGTTGATCAAGCTTTATGACATCAAGGTTGTTGATTTAACAACATTTAATTTGTTAGATAAGATGAAGACATGAATGGAAACTTGGAAATAAAAAGGCGGGAATTAAATACATGTGGCTTTGGCATAGTAAAAAATGCAATAACATAAAATAATTATGAATCTAGAGTTGAAATGCATCTATTCAATCCCTAACACCTAATAAAGAGCAAACAATCAAGCTTTCTAAAAATATTTAATGGGAAAGATTTGATATAGAGTCGACAGTCAAGATGGAAGGGAAGTTATTGATGTGTCAAATTGAATAAACCAATAAGAAAACTATATCTACTACATTTAGTTATTACTTGCTACTTAACAAAGTGTGACTCGCACAAGAGCACCTAGGGCACATTATGCACACACAAACTAGAGCTACATTTGGGTCTGAAATGTAATGTAACACTTAGTCAGTAAGCTCACTGTTGTGACAGTTGAGGTCAATCCGACCCATTCATCTGCATTCTTCTTTTTTTAGGGTTTTGATACTTCTTTTGGTCTTATTATAGGTCTTTTCATCATTTTAGATTATCAGAGACACCTGAAGTAGTACAATGAATATGATGTGACACACAATGAGGGTTTCATACCACCTACCAGACCTATGAAACTCGGTTCTAAATCTTTTACATAGACCAAGGCACCCATTCTGCAAACCAGAGTGCCCGTAGGCACCCCTTTCCCTCTCCAAGAGCTCTAGGCCAGTTAAATACTCTCGATCCATCCTTTTTGGGGATTTGGCACAGTAGTTTCTGTTTTCTGTTCCTCCAGTCACCTATGCGACATGGTCTAGCGATCTCCTCTAATCAGTTGAGTTTTTTCCTCTTCTCTCTTGCACATTAGGGTTTCTATTTCCATTTGTTTAGTTGCTTGGATCATTTCTATATTTTTTTACTGCATTCATTTACTACATTTACATGTCGTTCTAGATTAGATTAACTACTCCATTTCACATATTTTTAGTTAATAATTTTAGTGAACCCGACCACTTTCACGCTTAGGATCTTCATTTTTCTTTTATCATGGATCGTAAGTTTGCTCAAGTCTCTTTATCTTATTTACTTAAGAGATCCCAATTGACAAGTTGTTTTGCAAAAACAACTAGACACCATGTATTTGGATGATAATACCTCGCCGCACAAAATAATTCCTATATTAAATCATTTATCTGACCACCCCAGTGATCCTCCATCTAATCAGCCCCTATTGGACTCACTCCATGCTCTACATGCTTTATTTCAAGATAAATTTACGTCCATGGAATCCATGATGATATATCTCAAATCTGAAATTCAACATCTTAAGGATGCTTCTCAATCTCATGTGTGTGCTCCTTCTACATCTTATATGCCATCTATTTCCACTACATGTCATCTAACTGAACCTCAAGACATGCCATTGCCTAAGCCTCTCATATTTGAACATAATACTATGCCACATGATATTCCTATTCATCTCCTTAGTCATCAGTTGATCACTCTACTGCCTACTCATTACTATTCTCCTTATCGATTAACAAAATATCAAGGTCGTCTATATTGCAATAATCATCGAATCAATAGACATAATGACAATGATTGCCACACTTTTCCATGAATAATCAAACATATTGAGTGTCAAGGTTTTATCTCATTCAATATACAACATTTTGTTGCATGCCCATCTACAACTACTACACCATGCTCTACGACTACTAGTGAGCCTCCTAATCTTTCTAAAAAAGTTCTAGATGATTCCCTTATTCATTACATGATTTCTATTGACAATCACTCACATGTGCATATTGATTCTTCTCCTAGTCAGAAAATACCATAGTTCCATCATATGTTTCCCCTCTTTTTGATATTGCTTCTTCTCCACTTAATGCACATCACACCACTATTTCTTGTGCATCTTCTTCGAAAAGACAAGCACCACATAAGCAACCACCTATAACAACAAATATAACACTTCTTCCTCCCAACACATCTACAACATTATCAATTCAAAGTGCACAACCGACTCTCAAAATCAATCACCCTTCTCCTTCGGTAGTGTCATCAATACTGCCAAAAATACCACCATTCAGGATTTCTCGCCATCCTACCTACTCCACTTCCATTTTATAATCATTTTTTTAAAACAAATAACTCTACACTCAAATTGTCTCTGACATTGCCACCTCAACGTCCCATCACTTTTGTTAAGGAAACAACTCCCTACATTGATCCACTTAGTGTCTTTTGACTTACATCATTCACACACTTGTGGGGCATAACATCTACCCCCCATCATATTAGTATAGATGCATCTCTCATATCTGCATTATCATACATCAAATTTCTAGCATATGCATACTCATCACACGTTTTAGCGTCGTCATTACTCGATGACACACTCTTGTGCATCAATTCACACTTGATGGTTGAGGGATTACTACACAATGAACCCCAGACATTACACATTCATTATTACACATTACACCTCTTCACACATCTAGCATCTTATGTCTTACATCTTACATCATACACCCTACATTTAGTCTACATCATTTGTGCCTTTATAAATCATACATATCATACCCATCTTCATCATACATATACAACACTTTCATGGTCTACGAATCCAACATCTTGCATACTACATCATGTTCATCTTACACTTGTTAGTCTACATCCTACATTATATCTTATACATAATACATTACATATTCTACTCGTCACATGGTCATCTATTATCATCACACATATTGCATTTTCTTCTACGTGCTGCACTCACTACCCTATGATGCACTTTAGTTCCTCAGTCCATACTCGAATGCCAAGGGTTTACAAATCAAATGGACCTTACATTCATCACACGTTTATCATTCAACCTTTCATCATGTGACATTTCTAGGTTAATGGCACACGCCATAGGCTAACTCATCACTTACTCTTTTCATCTCGTTATAATATACGCTTAGGGCTAAATCATCACTCATTCATTCATCTTATAGTGACATACGCTTAGGATAAATCATCCCTTATATGTTCATCTGGTTGTGATATATGCTTCGGCTATAGGGTTCATGCACACATCATCACTAGGTTGCATATCTTCAGCACATATATATACATTCATCACCACATGTTATACACAATACACACTATTCGACCATTTCCTGATGACGCACTCTATTTTACGATTCATTCTTGACTGTTGAGGGGGGAAACCAAATGAACCTCACTGCATACATTTCCATTCACTTTGGAAGCACATGGCTCATATCACTCCATTTTGCATTCCATTCCATCCATCCACAACATACTGCATAGTATGGGTGCTTTTACTCTTGCTTATTTTTTCTTGTTCATGGTCACTTTGTTACACATGCTAGTTATATTACTTGTATGTCATTTACCTATATCATCCAAACATGCGCGTTCATGTCTTTTTCTAGTTGTGATTATAGATACAGGTCTCTTATATGCACCATGGATGCTCACCTTCTACCCTTCCTACACTGGCCATTGAGGGCATCTACATTCATATCTCACGGGTGTTATTGTTTCATTTTATACTTAGCACTTTACATTACTCGGTTATACATACTTTTGACATACTGGTTATCTTTCTAACATGCTAGCGGGTGCTTCATGTGCAACATTTTTTATGAAGGGATATTTTCTTCCATACTTGTTATATTGTTTGTCTATTGTTTGTGGGTATTGCCCAATGTTTTGTGTGCACACTTGTTTGTTGTATGTGGCCATGATGGCCTTGCGTGTCTTGTGACATCGTGAGTGATGTCCCATGTTAGCAACCCGCTTTGTGTGGATTACTTATCTTCTTGTGTGTTTACATTACTTTGTTTGGTAGCTTACACATTGTTTGCATAGCTTATACAATGTTTTCTATATGCATGTTTGTTCGCACTAACACTTATTTTTGGCTAGCCAACCTTGTTTGTGTGCGCCTTGGTTTCTACTAAGTGCATTCCCTTCCCCATGTAGGGCATAGTTACAATGTTCTTGTGGTTAGTCCTCTTTTGGGGCCACATTCTACTATCAGTGACATTGCATACACCCCCAAAGAGGGGGGGCATCATTTGGATTTTAAATATTAACACAACACATTTACATCGGTTCAATTCAATGTATTTTCCGCCCTTGGCATTATGGGTTACATACAACGAGTGAGTTCAGAATAGTCTGCGAACCCCGTACACAATGGCTTTTATAGAACAAGGTGTTCTTAGCATTCTGGGAAGCAGTTACAGGCTCAAAGGTTACAATGGGTGTGCCTCCCTACGTTGCTTCGGCCAGTGGCGTCAAATTGCCTAAAAAACCAGGACGTACATAGATCTCTTCACACAAATTCAGGGAAGCAATTAAATATTAGAGGATAAAATGGAATTCCTCCCTACACTTATTCATCCTATGGCATCAGATCACCCAAAAAACCCCGACAGTACAGAATATCCTTCTACACTCTCTTTCTCGACATGGATCAGGTGCACATGTTTCATTTACATTTTTCATTTGTGAATTTTACACTTACATAATTTTACATGCATCTCTTACATTACGTTTTTACATACATAATATTTGACTACTTGATCATTTTCTCCTTGTAGGTCTGGCCGTATGAGAAACAAGCAGTCAAATAGGGGCAATAACAACAACAACGTCAACAACAACACTTCACGACAACACACACTATACTAACCATGTAGGTACATTACACACATCAACAACTACACATGTGTTTCCGCCCTAGGTTCACTCTCATCACATTTTTTGGCATATTTTCATCTTTAGTTTCCACGCTCCATATTTTTGTCATTCCATGCTTTGTCTAGTCCATCAACGCATTTTTCTACTACAATCTTCATGGACATCAGGTACACATCTCTATCTACTTTATGTTATCGAGTTTTCCGCTCACCAACATAAAGTGGGGGAAAATGTAGACACAAAATCATGCACTTTAGACATTATTTAGTCTCGGTCTCATACTACTATTTAGAAGGTTTTTGAGTGAAGAAAGTACTAATTAGCCCCCGTCTTTTGGCCATCTTCTCTTATTTTATTTTGTCATTCCCGAACTTTTTCACCTACATACCCAGTCAGCTTTCATCACTTTACATTATTTTAGCCTTGACTGGGGTGCCCAGGCTAGTACTGGGGCACCCATGGGTGCCTTGGTCCCACTAGGGGCGCCTCGATCCCTTTTACACTTTCCCATCACTTCTTGGGTTCTTTCTATCCATTTTAGATCTTTATCTTTTTGGTGGGTGGCCATTTCGGGGTTAATTACGAAATTATATCAAGAGAACCCTATAAATATAAAGTTATGAGACCATAATGAGGGACCAAACACTAATCACTACTATAATCCACCTAGGGTTGCATCCATTTGGAGATCATTTGCATCCATTAGCTCCATCACAAGGACAAGGCTAGTTCATCTGCATCACACTCCATAGGGGGAGAGATTCTATTATATTCCATGCACACATTCTAATACATCTACTACATTTAGTTATTGCTCGCTACTTCACAAAGTGTGACTGACACAAGAGCACCTAGGACACATTATGCACACACACACACACCAAAACTACATTTGGGTCCAAAATTTAGTGCAACACTTAGTTAGTAAGCCCACTATTGTGGCAGTTGAGGTCAGTCTGACCCATTCATTTGCATTCTTATTTTTTTAGGGATTTGATACTTCTTTCGGTCTTCTTGCAGGTCTTTTAATAATCTTAGATTATCAGCGACACCTGAAGTAGTACAATGAATCTAATGTGACACACAACGAGGGTTTCATACCACCTACCGAACTTGTGAAACTCAGTTCCAGATCTTTTACACAAACCAAGGTGCCCATTCTACAGACCAGAGCGCTCGTAGGCACCCTTGTCCCTCTCAAGGCACTCCATTCCAGTTAGATACTCTCGATCCATCATTTTTGGGGCTTTCATACAGTCGTTCCTACTTTCTGATCCTCCAGTCACCTTTGCGAAACGATCCAACGAGCTCCTCTAATTAGTTGAGTTCTTTCCTCTTCTCTATTGCACATTAGGGTTTCTATTTTCATTTGTTTAGTTGCTTAGGTCATTTCTATATTTATTTACTGCATTTATTTACTACATTTACATGTCATTCTAGATTAGATTAACTACCCCATATCACATGCTTTTAGTTAATCAATAACATATATTAAAAAATAATACAAATATGACAAGGTCTCAGTATACCCTAAAATGCATCACGATCAAGGGTTAAATTTGACGGTTATTTACACATTTTTAAAATGATTTTAGTTGTAAACTACTTATAAATCTTTGAAATAACTGTCATGTATGACTTGGATAATTAAAACATGACTGTCATTTTTATATAGATTTGTATACAAACCACATAAATCTACATAAATATATAATGAAAAAGTTAAATAAACAAAGATTTTTCTAATGTTTTATTAGTAGTGTGCGTTTAAGGGGAAATATTGAAAACAATATCATGACCTAAAAAATTGATGAAATATTGGCTTGCCAAAAAAGGAGTAAGATTTTTAATTGGTTGTTTTTTGAGAAAAACAATTGTATACTACATTTTAAACTCGATGTCAAATATGGTATTGTTATGTATAACAATGATAAACATTATTGTTGAAAATATAATTAAATAATCATCGAGAACTCTAGCATTGTCCATACATGTTTGAGGAGCAAAATTTTTCGTTGTCCCGTGAAGAGGGTCCACAAAAAATAGTGATATTCTAAATAACACAGGAAATAACCCTGTCCCTAAACTGCCCTTTCCCATTCCCAAACTACCCTTTCCCATCCCCAAACTGCCCATCCTGCCGACCTCGAAACCTCCCTAGAAACCATTTAACTCCTCCATGCTTTCTCATTATTGCCACCATACACCCACGGGGAACTGCCCACGCAATCTAACTCCTCTCCCTCAAACCCATTTCCACGAAATCACCCAAGACTTCACCTCGCCCCTCAAAACACAACAGTTTCATGAGCAACCAATAAATTCAGGATCAATAAAACAACCCTTCCTCCCTCAAAATTTCTATTGTATCCCCACAAGCCTTGTCACATTCCACATGAAACATGCAGTAATGACATAGCCAATGCCATAATATATATTACGTCGTTTATACAGGTCCATAAAGAGACGTCAGAATCAACTCCTTGAATCTAACTTAAACAATGCCTTCGGCGTAATAAATATATTGTCCTACCCCTTGATGCTCACCTTTTGTCGCTATGGATTTGCATAATGATCGTTGGAGTCGCCGGAAACCTACAGTGAAGAATAGACCTGCAAAACCCTCAAATAGACATCAAATCCCAAAAAAGAAAGATGCAGAAGGAGGGGTCAAATTGTCCTCAGCTGCCACAATGGTGGACTTACAACTAATCGCTACACTACATCTCAAACCTAATGTAGTTGTGTGTGTGTGTGTGTGTGTGTGTGTGGAATTGTGCCCTAGGTTGCTCTTGTGCTAGTCACACTTGGATAGCAAACAAGTAGCTAGATGTAGAACGTAATAAATGTGTGCATGGAATAGAATGAACTTCCCTCCTATGAAGTGTATGCAGATGAACCAACCCTTGTGTCCCTTTTGATGGAGTTAGATGGATGCAATGGAGCTCTTAGATACCTTGATGGATGCAACCTTAGGTGGAGATAGTAGATGTTTAGTGCTTGGTCCTTTATTATGATCACATAAATTTATATTTATATGATTCCCTTGCTTGAATTTTGTAATTAACCCCGAAAAGGCTGACCACCAAAAAGATAAGATGCTCAAACGGCTAGAAAGGACCCAAAAAGTGTGAGTAAAGTACAAAGAGGACAGGGGCGCCTAGATTGGATGAGGGCACCTGGCACTGACATCGTAGTCTGGGCGCTGGTGTCCAAGATGACAAATGTCGAAGACTGAAAAGGCAGACTGAACAAGGGTGTAAGACTGAAAGTAGCAACATAAAGCAAAGAAAGGTGGCCAAAGACATGGGTTAATTAGTACTGTTCTTCCTTAGAAATCATATGAATAGTAGTATGTAATCAGGACTAGATAATTACCCAAAGTGTGTGATTTTGTGTCTACACCAAACCTCTCTCATTAGTGGGGAAATGCCAAATTTGCTCCAAAGTCCTGGTAGTGACGCATCTATATTACTCGTCTTGTTGGGTGCCATCCAAAGCTTCTGTACAGAAATTAGAAAAGCTTCTTTGTGATTTTCTCTAGGCCAATGCCTCCTCTAGCAAAGGGTTCCATAGAGTTAGATGGGAAACATGTTGCCTTCCTCGTGAATAGGGGGGAATGGGCCTTATTGACATCCTACGACAAGGATAGGCACTATGTGTGAAATGGGTTATTCGATGTATTGACGGTCAAGAAGCTTGGAAAGTGTTGTTGCCTTATGACATTGAAGAAGGCTCCCCTTATGGCCTCTCAACCTGGAAAGGTCTAGGGTTTTCTAATCTTCTCATTGCTTCGTTGCCTGTCAAAGTTGTTGGCACTTTTGTGCTTAAAAGGATATGGAAAATATGGGAACGAATCAAACCATGGCTTCAATGGAAAGGCAACGGTTTCCACAATGGCCTTTCAATTAATCAACAATCCTTGTGGTGGTCACCTGTCATTTAAATCCAGGATCGGTGTCTTGTAGAAGTCTCTAGAATCCTTGTGCTCAAACTTTTCAAACACGGGATTCGATTCATTCAAGATCTTTACTGCAAGCACACTCAATCTTGGTAGTCTTGGAATGAGCTTCAAGTTCGATACAACCTTACCACCCAGGATCGTGCCAGTATTATTGAAATCATTGAGTCAGTCCTTGATCATATGCTACATAAGAGTTCTATGCGCCCCTCCCGTCCTTGGTAGACGGATTGGAAGTGGTACGTGGACACCCCATTCCAGAATTATGCGGCCAATAAGGGATATTGCTGGCTCTCACCCCATTTGCCCATGGTTGATAAACTCAATTCTAGTTGGGGGCTTCATTCTTCTCCTTCCTGTTGGAGAAGGAGGTTCGACACAGTCTGGTCTGCCTGTGTGGAACCTAAGATTACACATTTCTTATGGTGTATTTTGCATCAAGGTCTTCCGATTAGCACCCGATTGGTTCAAATTGGTGTTTCGGCTCCCAAATGTCCTTTTTGTGGACACTTGGAAACCCTTCCACACCTGTTTTGGTATTGTCCCACAGCCCAACGGGCTTGGAATTGGATTCATTCATTCTTTTTCCCCCTTCGGCCAGAGTGTTTTACCTGGCACCATATTCTTTTAGGAGATAGTCCCAAATTTCCTCACATGTTTTCCCAGATATGGCATGCTTTCAAAGGGGAAATTTTGTTTTGGTTATGGAAAGAACATAATGCTTTTTTATTTGCTAATACTAAAGTTGATCATCAATTCTCCATGTGTAATAAATTGATGGTCATCTCCAATGTGCTACTTCAGATTCAAGTTCAAGACAACAAGATGGCCCTGGAGGTGGAACACCTGCAAACTCTTTTGTGACATTGGGGTGATGCCCCATGTAACGTTGCACGGGAGCCACCCTCTCCTTCTCAGCGCGCTCTGCCCTGCAGCGACCGTCCCCGTGGAGGTTGTCAGAGCCACTCCCAACGACGTTCTTACAACCGTGCTTGCCGATCTCTACGCAGTCAACCGCGAAGTCTTTCTCCACCAGCTCGTCATCAAGGATGGGGCTACCCCCACTTGATCGTCAGCTCGGATGGGGTTCACCTGTGGCTCTCAAGCCACACACCCATGATGGATGGAACCTACCACCCCTGCCTCCACCGCCTTTGGATAAGTTCCCTCGGATGGCTCTGGTCGTTTCCTCCACACGAGATGTTGCTGAAAACGAAGAAGAAGACCCTTCGAGCTCGGATTGGGACATGTCGGACACTGGCAAGGACCTTCTTGGTCTCGGTTGGCCAGAGGACCATGACCCCCCGTTTGCAGGCTTCACTATAACAGCTTGACTTCGTTGCTCACTTTGTTGTTTCGATGTTTTGATGTATTCCTAGGCATGACCTAATTTACTCGTGGCTTTGAGGCGTGCTCTCATACCACCCCCTTTTTTATTGGAAAAATCTTGTATTATGTTCCATTTTATATAAAATAAGATCTTTTTCATCGACTAATTAACCAAAGTTGAAACCAATAATACTAATAACATGCGGCAGTACAAAAACATACTTTACCAAAAGCCATTGGCACTTGAAAGGCAAGACATTCCTTCACGATTGAGTCACGAACATTCCCACACGATCTTTGCTTATTAAATGATATTTATGTTTCCGAATTTAGTGCTAAGCAGCATCTATTTTTGGCCTTCGAAAATTCCAAACTCTGGTTTTTCGGTGTTCATCTGACATGGATCTGACTCAGATTTCATAATCCTAATGAGCTGCTTTGTTGGAATTCTTATCTATTTAAACTCACGAAAAAAATATATACAATAAAATTTCTATTTCTGAGAGCAATGAAGAAGAATAGTTAGAAAGAAATGATATATGAATGGCTAATTGGGGAGTTATAATGGATCTCATGAGGATTGCTGTGTTGGCAATGGATGTTGTCACTAGAGCTTTAGACGAGCTTCAGTTCAGACTGAGGGAAGTGTTATTATAGATTCAATTAAAATTTGCCATGTACTTAACTGCAGATGTTTTGAACCAGTGGGGCTCATGAGATCTCTATTTATGGTAAGTAATGGATGCCCATCTCATTGTCGTTTTTTCAAGTGTAGAATTTCATTGATTTTTGTAAAAGATTGTGTGTGTGAGAGAGAAACAGGTCGCTGAATAAGTTGGTGGGCTATTCTGGATACTTTTTCAAGATGTCTGTGTATGCTCACTATTGCAACCTGTTAATGATAAGACAGTTCATTCAATTCAATATTCAGGTAGTTTCTCAAAAGAAGAGGTTTTCTACGGTTTGGGATAAGGTTTTTTATTTATTTTATTGTGTGTTTTTTCTGTTTGATTGATGAATTTTGGCTCCGGTTGTGAGCCACCTTCAGAATAGTTACACCACGACCTTGCTACATAACTGCTAAGAGTCATGGACCATGTTTAATCTGGTTCATGCTCTTAAAGTGTGCCCATTACCATTTCACCCCAATTCTTTGTATGGAAATTCTGTCTGTAAGTAAACAAAATTGAGAGATTATTTTGGATCATTTCTGAGGATAACCGTCTTTGTTCTTTCCTTCAATGTGTCACTAATCTTTGTTCAAAGTTGAAATAGTCAGGTAGTTACGGAAAAAGACGGGTTCTTTTATTCTTAGAGTGTATTTAGTGCAGGCTCTTTTGTTTTTGGGAAAGGGATTCACCAGACAACCTTGCTTCCATGAGGAGGAAGACATCCATTTTGAGAATCTTGTCTGTTGCCAATCGGGTGAAGCCTCTTCAGTACTTTCTATGAAACATTTCAAATTTATTTGTTTTGCTTGGTAAATTTTGGGTTACCGATTGATTATGTAAAATTTAACGAGCTGTAAGGTAAGCAACATGGGTCATGCTGGAATGTATCCATAATTGGTGCACGCCGACCTCAGATTTATTTATAAACATGGGTCGTGTTTGAATGTACCCATTATCGGTACAACACAACCTCAAATTTGTAAACATGGGATCATGCTTGAATGTACCCTAAAGTTATGGGTTGCCCGATATGAACCTAGATCACACTCTTGTATGGGAATCTCCAGATAACCCTGCTTGCATGAGAAGAATATCATCATATCACCCATTTTGAGAATCTTGGCCTTTGCCCATTGGGTGGAGCAGTTTCGCTATTTCCTATGAGTGATTCAATAGTAAACAATTTTTCAAAAAAGGGCTTCTCTGTGTACGTTTGTAGAGTAGGTTTGTTCCAGGGATCTCTGGTTTTATTATCATGGAATGAGTAACTACTGACAGTGATAATCCTAATAAGGATGATATTTCCCATTTGTTAGAATCTTGACCGTTGGGAATTGACTGAAACCTTATCAGTGGGAAGCATCCATACTCTGCCGTCCCAGAACATAAAGGGCCCAATGAAGGGGTTTAAAGGAGGACAGAACGAAAGCCATCATTATAGGATTGTAGGACCAAAAATATTTGATGTACCACCTGTTGGAGGAAAGAATATTACACCTAGGTTTATATGGGTTTGTCATAGTTATATAAGATTTCTGGATATTGGGCTTGGTTTGAAAGTTGTCATAATGACCATGATTTATAGTTTTGTGTTAAGACATTTCTAAGTTGCTAAGGATCATATTTTGTTTTCTTGCAACCTGCCCATATTAGAGGGGAATTATTCAGATAACCATGCTTCCGTGAGGTGGATGTCAGCCATTTTGATAATCTTGGCCATTGCGAATTTCTATGAAACAGTTCAATAGTCGTGTAATTATTAGTTAGAAAATAGTTATATTTGTTCTCAGAGTGGGGTTGTTGTAGTACTCTTTGGTTTATTATCATGGTATCATCAGATAACCCCCAGTTATAGAAATAAGTACAAGGTTGCCCATTTTCAGAGTCGCATCCATTGAGGATTGGGTGGAACCTCTTAAAGAAAAATAGTTTAGCAGTCATGTAGTTCCTAAGAAAAAATGATGTCTGTGTTCTTAAAGCAGGTTTGGTGCAGTTGTCTAGTTTTATTATCATGGAATCACCAGCCGACCTTTCTTCTAAAAATAAGGTTGGTGTTTGTCTATTCTCAATCTTGGCCGTTGAGATTTGGATGTAAACTCTTCAAGGATTTTAAATTTTGTTTATGAGAGGTTTATAAGGGCCCACTGTTCAGGATGTGACCTCTCTACCTCTACAATACCCTGTTGAAACAACTACATTAATTTGGGTTGGGGACATACGTACCCAGTTTGGATCCTGGGTCGTTTTGGCAGGAATCACCCATGGCTTGCTATCCCACAGTGTGAAGGGCTCAATGAAGGGGTTCGAAGGACTTGCCAAAGGTCATCGTCGTGGAATCAAAACATTAGAAGTATCGAGTGTTGGCAAAAAGATTATAAAACCCGGTTCATATGTATATGCTGTAATTGTTAGTGATTTCTGGGTATCAGGATTGAATCGGCGTAATGATCATGTCCTGCATCTTGTCTTTGTTAAGACATTTTTCTAAATTTCTGAAAAACTCTTATTCACAGGCTTGTCACAGATTTACAATCTAGGGTATCTACGTGGCATTAAAATTGCCAATGTCACAGATTTACAAATGTGAAGCTGACTCTGAATCGCCAAATTCTAGTATCGGCTTAATGATGCCATTGTTTTAGTAGAAAGAAAAAGGAATTCAGGATTGCGTTTTGTAATACTTGTTTTACATATTTGATGGGTGAATTTGAAATGGAAAAGAAACACATCGCCAGAACAAACCTCTTTATGCCTATTTAACTACTAGAAGACCAAAAAAGGTTGCATGGTGAATAACAACCGATGGCCATATTTAACAACGAAACATTACTCTGTTCATGATGTTAAAATGTGGAAAACCTGTAATACTCGTTTTACTTCTTGATAGATGGAAAAGAAACAAACTGCCACAACTAAACTCTTTATGCCTAATTAACTACCAGAAGACTAAAAAAAGGTTGCATGGTGCATAACAGCCGATGGCCATACATTTGGAAGTAGTAGAAAGTAAGCAAGGAAACATTACCCCCTTCATAATGTTAGAATTTGGTAAAACTGTACCGAAGGATCTGGGAAAGCTTCTGAGTTGGAATCTTAAAGCTAAATCATAAAACATTGAAGTCGGGATCCCATGATAAACCAGTTTTCCATGGTATGACTTCTGTGATGCTTGATCAAGAATTGAAAATATACCAATGTTGACTGTTTTTACTGCCAAATATGAAAACTAATTCAATTACAGTCTCAGTATGAAAAAGTTTGCTGTAAATTTAATGTTGAGAACTTGAGACAGTAGATAAAGTGAGGTTAGTCTAGTTAGGTTCTCTTAATCCTCAACCCTAGCAACTCCTAATCTGAGCAAAGCCTATCATTAACTGTGCATCTTTCCTTTGCTGACTTCTCAGAACTTTGAAGAGTAGGATGGCTCAGGCACTCCTACTTCTGGTTTGAGCCATCCTACTCTTGGTTATTGGTTATCGACATAACATCATGATTACTGCTAATAGGAAAACAAGGAAGCATTTGATAGCCAAGTCATACACAATTGATGCTTGTTCAGATTTTGCATATTAACCTTGTCCATGTAGGGTTGTTTGGTAGTTGAACTAGAAGGAACAACTTCTGTTCAATTATTTCACTGAAACGGTGATGCCCGTGCAACAGTTTTAAAATTATATCTTTCCATATTAAATAATGATTCTTGTTCTGAAACAGTACATTCAAAATAAGATATCAATATTAAGACTCGGCAATTGTGATTACTTATCTGTGATAAACTTATAAATGCACTAGGCCCTCACTAACCTTTAATGCTAACTTGAGTCAGTGCTTGATAAAAAGATTTAAGCCATAGGAAACCCAAATCACGATCTTTCTCATCTTCTTCAAATTTGCCTTCCTTTTAATCCAGGCATGCATGTTCCATGCAAGTTCACTCTCTCCCCTTGCATGCTCTGGCTGCGAGGATTATCTCTATTTATGTGTTAGGTTGAACTGTAGGATAGCTGTAGAAGTATTCTTAATATGTTTGCAATAGGAAATTGGCATGTGAATGCTTGAATCCATCCTCTCTCCTTGCCATCCTTTTTCTTTTAAAGAATAGTTCTCTTGTTTGCTGCAGGTTAAAGGAGAAGCTGCATTGCCAATGCCCCTTTTTCTGCATTTTCAAACGGCAGGCTGATCATTATTTTGTTGCACCCATTGAAATTGTGTTTGTAATTGGAACACATCATATTTCCTGAAAAACATTGTAAGAGCAGCCAATAAATATCTGGAGATGTAAATTGAGACATAGAAGAAGCTCATGCCGGTGGTTAACAACATTTTTCAAAAAACAGTATTCTTCACAGACAAAGATGAAATGCTCACCTCTTGCATAAATCAAACAGATCCAAGTTCTATAAAAATTTTATTGTAGACATTGAAAAAGATTTCTGGAAAAGAATGTGTTGAGATTTTTGAAAACTCGAACATTTTTTGTCGCCCTATGTGATCTATCTTGAGGATGTTTTATATTGTGGATATGGGAAAAGTCTGTGAATTTCAAAGAACAGTGACAAAGTCCTGTTTAATTATGCTAGATCAAGTTTATATAGTAACATATTATTATTGTTTACTTAACAATAATAACAAAAGAATGTTTCACAAGATGCAGTAGTATGTTCTTGGATCAGAAAGTTTCAATAACAGAAAAAACACAACTTGCCATTTTTTACCATTGCCAATTCCAAATATAAGAAGTTCATCTTAGTTTCAGTTTTGTCTTGATAAGTTATTTCTTGCCTGTTTTAACTATAATCAACGTCCCTTGGTATCTTCCATGCTTATACTATAATGATACCTCTTCAGATCATCAGTCTAAGCTAGGATGGTTTAATCCTAATCAACTAGAGCCTAATGCTAAGCGTTGCCAACTACGGCACCCACTAAGCTTGGTGTGTATTATATGAACATTTGATCACCTATTTCAATATGGGGAAAAATTGTAAATTGTGATATGTTTCAACTCCACTCTGTTCAGAGTCATTCCAATCATGCTTTCTGGCACATGAGTGGCAGCAATTGGAAGTATGAATGTATGAGTGGAAGAGCTTTTATGGTGAGTTTATCTGAAAGGATATATATTTTATGAAATATCAATTGGTTGTAGGGCTATGCATGTATTAACAGTGGTTGTCAAATAATGAAAGTACCTTGGAGGCAAGCACGTGTTAGCTAATGAAAGTATGAATGTTTGAGCTTTTTATCATGAATTTATGTGAAAAGATATAAATCTTATGGAATATCAATAGCTGGAAGGGCTGTGGATATGCGCTGACATGGGTTGTGACAAAATTAGAATTGGAAGCTTCACATATAGGCATGTACCAGATGCAACATTTGTGTTTGAGTCTGGGGACGAGACACCCATTAAGTCTGGGAAAGTGTTAGCGGGGATAAAATTATATTATATTTAATTTGTATTGTATGGAGAATGCGAAGAGACGTGAAGGAGATGAAGAACCGTAGGAGATATGAAAGGAAACCATTGCGGATAAATATGGATGGAGAGAAAGAGGAAAGGCAGTGAGCTGATTTGCAGTGTTATATCTTTCTGCTCAATGGTCTCTGTGCCTGAGAACTGTATTCCTGCTCATTATTTAATAGAAATATCATATTATGTTACCTCCAATTATGTGTGCATATTTTATATTATTCTGCCGCTCACGTTTTTCTGTCTGCACAAATAATTAAATGGCTGTTTTTTAGAATGCCCTGATGAGAGTTGTCTGGGGCCACTGTTAACAATCAGCTTGAAATAATTAGGCTCCACTTGGTTAAGATTAACGCAATGGAATTTTGAGTGATGATCTGAAGAAGCATTTCGGAGGCATTATGATTATAGTATAAACAAAGAAGATACCTGGAATAGGTCCGAATAGAGGTTTAATCCCTTCCTCCTCAAGGCTTGGTATATAAAATGCAGAACTAGAGGCATGTTTTTGCAGCTGGAATACTTTCATTACTTGACAACCACTGTCAATGCATATGCATAGCCCTTCAACCAATTGATTTTACATAAGAATTATTCCATTTCCAAAATACACAAAAAAATCCGAACTCCTAATGCTCCATTGGTCTCATTCATATACAAGCTCATTCCCAAGAAGACTCAATATGTAACACAAATCCACATGACTCAAACATGGCCCTATTCAAGGAACCTAAGAAATAAGAGCACAACTCATACTCGGGATTTTTTTGCAACCAAGCACTCTCCAGTCAAACTATATTTTCTAATACTCGCCGAGTATGTATGAGTACTGTTGGTTATTGACTGATAAAGCTCTGTTTAGCCAAGTGAGTAGCCCATTTGGGTGGGAAGTGAGTAAACTGTGCCAAGAACTCAACATACTTGGTGGTTGGGGCAACTATGATGCAAAATTTGAAATGAAAAGAAGAGTGCTTGATTACAAATCAGTGATAGTTCACACATATCTCAAGATTTAATTTTTGATCTGTCTAAACTCAGTCCTAAGGCCCATTCATGAGAAAAGACCCTGATTGGACTGCCTTAGTATGACTCTGATTCTCATTGAAAGTAGGATTGCATTTGTCAAATCAATCCCATTCTAAGATTACCACGAGGTTTCCAAACCATCCCTTTATTTATTTACACACACACACATATAAAAATCACACAAGACCATGATATTATATGTATAACCCCATTCTTAACCGTGATATCGTATGACATTTGGTGATTAGATTCTCTCATACACAAGGTATCATTAAGAGAGAAGGAAGCAACTTTATTTTATTTGGTTTAGATTCCTATTTGCAATGTCTTTTTCCAATTAGCATTGTGTGTGTGTTCTACCTTGTACAAGTTGAGAAGGTAATAACTGGACTGTCCTGCTCCAATTATGACTGTCGCATCAGTTGATAAGCATGCCCAAACATGTTCAATAGTTAATTCATTTTCATGCTCCCTATATCTGTTTCTTCCTACATCTAGTCAATCTGTCGAATGTTTGCCCAATTATTCAAGCTTTTGATCAGGTTATAGAGTTTCTGTCAAATAGAATGCTTGGACTGTCATCTTATATCTTAGTTTCTCCTTGTTTTTAATTCTTTTCTGCTTTTATATGTGGATGTTCTTTGCAATATCATTTCCCTAGGATTGCATTCATATCTAACTAGTAGTTAATTGCCAGATTAGGGTGTGGGTCTTATAGCAAGATACCATCGTTTGATATACACTTTCTGAAAACATTACCATATGAACTGCTTCTTTCCATGATTCTCTACTAAACCTGTAGTTTTCTTGATGTTCAGATTTGGTTGTGAGTCTGTGACGTATATGATTTTTAAACTCAAGTTTTCATTGATTTACCTAGTTCTTTTTCCAGGGCAAGCTTAGAAATTCCAGTTAATGCTGTTTAGAATTATGCAATTTACAGTGTTTTTAATGCGTTCAAAGGCTCAATTACAGTTTTCGAGGCACCCTCTAATTATGTCGTCATGTGTAAACCAGGGATTCTCACACCTTGTTTCATTAATTGATTATTTCATCACTTTGGAGGAGTGCAAGAACCATCCGAGCTATCAGTTCGGCTCTTTGGTATCAATAAACCCCAATCAGGGCCTCATGAAGTGGGAAAAGTGGCCTTTAAGTGTTTTTGCGTTATGTTGCATGGTAACATGATCTGTTCTTTAAAATGAAAGAAAGTGTCAAAATGATACGTCCACTGCTCTTTCTCTGTAATATATGCTATGAAATCCTGATGTGGACATAAGATTCATTGTATACTCAAAGAAAGGTATAGGCTCGCACGCATCAACTTTCATGGATCTCTTTCAAGGCTTCAGCCATAGAATCAGCTGATACATTAAACAAGGATGCTCCTAGACAAAAATCCTTTACTTGCTTTTTAGGAGATGATATGGTGAAGCTGTCAAATCAGATGGATGTGCATGTAAGTCTGCAAATAAAAAGGACAGGTGTAATCTCATGGCTAAGTGGTTTATAGTAAAAAGATTTAGCCCTGAGGGCTGTGGTTCAGCAGTAGGCAGCCACCTGCCTTTTGCTGGGTCACAAGTTCGAGTCACAAAAAGTGACTCCTCAGTAGTTTTGGCACCCACGTTCACCAATAAATGAAAAAAGTCGAGAATTTCTGAACCAGCTTGTCTCTATACACGTGAAGTTTGGTCATGTGTATGTGCCTTTTTTGGCATGGGCACTACTATATGTGCACTCTTTTTTGTGCATTTGAGGCTATACATTTGCGCTATGAATGAACATATCTTGGTTGGTTAGCATCACCATGTATGCAAGTGGCCTACATGTTGATTAATAAGTCATTTCTTTGCAGAAATTGATTTGTTGTATTCATATTCTGCCACCAATCCCTTCCACAAGGTTTGTGTTCAAGCTACAAGGTGGTGAACATGCATTCTTTGTTAGAAACAAGTTAGTCGCTAGGTTTGATGGTACATTTTATATGCAATATGCAGTGAGGCTTGCATGGTTATGATCAAGTGCTGCTGCAGTTGGTTGAATGTTCTTTTGCATGAAAAGTATCCCAGATAATGGATCGCATATTTTCTATAGAAATTTTGTTTGATCTCATTTACAGAACTCTGCTTGTTTATTATTGTTGTAAGTTGTGTACATCAGGTGCCAAAGAAGCTAACAATTATTACTTTGAGAAGTCACTTCATTTGGATTTTGTTTCCATGAAAGCAGATTATACACTTAAAAAGTTGTAAAGCATCCAAATTGTTAAAACATAGCTACTAGAGTTTGCAGATCTGTATTTGAGGATAGATGCAAGCTCTGAATTTTTTGAGTTCACTATTTTGTGGGTGAAATATACAGACAAAAGATTATAGTTACACGCACGCACACACACACACACACATACACATATATACATATACATATACTTGTGTGTGTGTGTGTAGTATACATGGGTGGAAGATATAGCGAAATTGATGTGACTTGCATATAAGCAATCAATTGTGCAAGTACCATTATTTCACAAAAGAATAAACTGAATTTGTAAATTTGTTTATCTGTCAATGAGCAATGCCTTAAAAATCTATTATGGGGATGTGTCTATGGGATCTAGGAAGCACATCTACATCCCCAAGATTTCATGGGAAGGAAGATACATAGGAAACATTCTCCCATTTCCTTGAAATGCCAAAGGTTGGTCCTTGGGTTGTTATTCAAAATAGTTTTATAAACAACATAGGATGTTTCATTATTGCATGTATATTTTAGCAAAATAAAATAACAAGGAAACCATCTTCTTGTAAAATTGTAGCAACCTTAGCAACATATTCAGTAGTGTTTTAGGTCATTGCCAAGCAAGGCACCAATTTGGTATATGAGACCCCCCTTGTATAAGCTCACAAGGGATTGTTTTCCATTTAACTTACATATTGTTCAAATTTTGTTTTCCCAGGTTTTGACCTCACGACCAAGCTTAATAGTAAACTTAAACCTTCCAATCCACATACACCCAAAGTACCACTTGTCCTCATAGGTATCAGTGCAGACTTTTCTTTTTGTAGTTGAGTGAGTGGGTTTAGAGTAACAATTACACTCTTTTTGTAGTGAAATTACTTAGAGAGAGCAAAATAATAACAATAGAATATCAAATTATATAGATAAGATCAGAATATTCAAGTATAAATGACATAGCTACTTCAAGGGGGCAACCTCCGTAGCCTTACAATAAGACTCAAATGCTTAATATGATGATCAAGTACTTATTACTACCTCATATATATACCTTTAGTTATGCTATAGAAACCATCTAGGCTGATCCTAGAACTAATATGAAGCATTATAAATGAATATATGATAAGCAAGAGTTTATGTTAGCCAAAAGCCGACCATACATAACTTGATACATGTTATAGGTTATGAGCGTAACATGTCCCTCCCCTTTAAACCAATCTTGTCCACAAAGTTTCTTAGCTTTGGATATCTCTGCATAAAATCTTCACCCTCCTATGTTACATCCTTACTTGGTAGATTCTTCCATTTGATAGAATAATATTGATTTATCTTGGTTTGCAACTTCTTAGTTCATGTTTAAAGGATCTCCCTAGGTTCCATGATGACTTTTCCTTCTTCATCCAACTCTGGTAATTATGTTTTTGTTGATACTCATCGTCCAATGACCTTCTTCAAGTAGGACACATGAAATATTGGATGTATCAGTGCAGACTAAGGCAACTCCAACTTGTATGCTACATTGTCTATTCCTTGCAAGACTTGATAAGGACCATAATACTTAGGAGCCAACTTGTTATTCTTCTTTTGTTGTTTCAAGGATATTTTCTTGTAGGGTTGAATCCTCACAAAGACCCAGTCAACAATGTCAAAACTTTGTTCATTCCTTTGTGTGTGACTATGTGTCATGGCCAAGTTCTCTCTTAGACTGGCTAATACCTCATGTCAGTGTTGAATGTGAGCTTCCATAGCTTGAACCTTTGGTTGTACCCTCAAGGGAGAGTTGATGGATGGTGGTTGGTGCCCATATAGTGCCAGAATGGAGACATTTTGGATGAGGTATGGAAGGAAGTGTTATGCCACACTTTTGCTAGCAACAACCACTAGACACACCTTTCTTGTTTATTTGAAGCAACACAACAAAGATATCCTACAAGGCATTTGTTGACCACTTCTATTTGCCCATTTGATTGAGGATGATATGATGAACTGCGTGCCAACTGAGTACCTAGACATGGAAATAAATCAATCCAAAAAATATCGGTAAAGATCTAGGTGTTGCCAAAATAATCCTTCTACTTATTTTGGGAAACTGGATCACACACAACATTATTTCTTTGTTTTATAAGTGCTATTTCTTCATAACTATGTTTCAATGTGTTTTTCGACTTATACAAGTCTCTAGTGGCATGCACTATTAGTTTTGACAGAATTTGAGCTTGGCTTTGTGTTATTGTTGGGTGTAGATTAGATTTTGAGCTTTACAATTCCTTCACAACCTCTCTTTGGCCATTTCATGGTTTGTAGAGCTTATAACAATATGCACATTGGTTTTATAATGAATCCAAGTTTTTCCTTGCTTTTATAGTCAGGTTTTAAGTGTTTCCCAACCTTCTAGTCGTGTATGGAGAATCCCTTACTTGTCGCATGGTTCTACCAAATGGTGTTTCTGATTGCTTCAAAGCTTCAAGTAATGATGACCTTCACTTTTTACATTGCAGATTCATCCCACATTTAGCAAAGATGTTGAAGTGCATGCCTTTATATGTTAAGGCACTTCATATGTTAAGTGGAGCAAAGGCTCCACTTGTCTCAACTTTTGGTTTAAATGACGAAATTGACTAAGGTATGAAGAGAGTAGTCCAAAATTTGGGATTGCACCACGTGGTGCAATCCCTTGAAGCCAAGTAACCTCTAAATGGGCAACACGTGTCTGATCACTGGCCCCAAGGTCAAGTGGAAATCGAATAAGGAAAAAAGATCCTGGAGCCCAAAAGTTGAGATTGTGCCACATGACACGATTCCATGAAGTTGGTCATCAAGAAGGTTGAGCGGAGCGGCAATTGACTGAATATACAAGCCCACGAATGTGTGCCACGTGTCATGAATTTGGGCTCCGAAGTTCATAGAGTTGGCACAAAGTGGAGACCCGCATGGGAAAAACGCGGCCCTGAGCTCGAATGAAAATCAAAAGTTAGTACTGGGCCATGTGGCGCATGGAGTCTGGCGCTGAGAAGAATTAAAACAAAGTAGAGAATATTTTGAGGCCTAGGACCACAAAATAGTGTCATGTGGCACAAATTCAAGACCTACATGATCAAAGCCTAAGATAGAAATGAGAGATGGCCACGTGGCATCAAAAACGCATTAAACAAAATAACCAATCAGAGCCTGCCATGTGGCCTAATGGAGAAAAAATGAGCCAACTATGGTTTAAAGTTAATTTTTTCCTCCAAGTTTTAATGGCATAGATGGTGGAAAATATCTGGTTTTTGGGCCATATCTTTTGATTGAGGGCACTAAATCATGTAAGAGTGATTCGTTGGAGAGTACCTTGAAAATGCCATCAAATGGAACATGTCTTGGAAACCTATATGTTTTATGAGTAGTACACAATCAAATATCCAATGGTCATTTTTCTCATTTAATGCAAGTTAGAGGCAGATTCAAAACTTGATGGAGTTCATTTTTTAAGCCCAAGACTTCAATTTTTAATGCAGACCTATTCTCTCTCAATGCACCACCCATTTTCAACATGATTAAGATATGACATTCTTCTGCAAAGGATCTTATAGTTAGAAGTTAGATTTTGGTGAGTTATTTTCCACAACCACATTTTTGGGCGGGCTTGTGGGCCTTTAAGATTTAAATTTTCCCTCTTTTCTCCCTCTTCTCTTCTTTTCTGCTATAAATCGAAGGATATTCTTGGTTTGTTGATGGTTCCTCTCCCTTAGAGGCATGATCATTTTTCCCATCTGAGTTACTGACATTCCTTTATTTCTTGACATCTTTATTCTAATCTTTGCAATGTGTTTAGTGCCTCTCTCACATTTGAAAAAGATTGTGCATACCTCTAAGCTTTTTTATAAGGTTGATTGTGGCTTCTATCTTCCATTTACCATTGTGTTTTATCTATTTCCTTATGTTTGTCTTGTGATACACTGTGTGTGGATTATACTTGCAGCATTGTGTGCATTGTGTCAATACAGATAGGGGAGGAATGACCCCCTTCTTATCTGGTGCAATCACCACTTCTATTTTATGTTATCCCTCTCCAGAGTAACGGTAGCATTAGGGTAGATAGGATCAGATCTATATGCCTCTAAAGGTATGCCTCAAAAGATCATAGGTCCCACACCTTAGGGGAACTCTCGAGTTGTTTGTCGTTGGGTGTGCAACTCTAGTGGATAACATATTTTCTAGAATACCTGGTGAGACCTTTGTATGCTTGTAAAAATTCATAATATTTATTGATGCAGTAATATATTCATGTAATTTATAATTAATTTTTTGGTGTGTTCTTAGCTCATTTGTTTTTTGAACTATTTTTCAAGAATCTAATAACTCCACTAATTCAAGAACCCATTTCTCTCATTTAATGACCATTTACATCCTTTTCCTCCCTTGTTATAATTTGGTTACATTTTCATGGCCTATTCTATTACTCATTGGAACTCTTCTCCTCCTTGCCATATATAACAACAATACTTTATTCATACTCCCTGCCTTGTTTACAATTGAGGCTTCCCTAAGAATCAAAGATATGGACATTTTCATGATGGATACACATATGCACCAAATCAAACTGATGCATATGGATATCTTGCTAACTATGGTGATTTTCAAGAGCAAAAATATGTAGAGGTTGAAGCAACCTCATCTCTAACCCTAAAATGCAAAAAAATATTCAAGCCTAGAAAGATAAGCTAAGGATGATGTGGGTCGTAATAGACAAGAAATAGGCTGAGTAATCTAGTCCAAAGAAACCTTATCAATGGGGTAACAATTTTCCATGATCACATGGTCCCCCTGCTCTGTCATTCAAATCCCTATAACCCTGTCATCCTAGAGCACATGTTTCCCCCTCCTTTTTGAGCTCTACAGAGATTTCCCTTACCCCAAGTAAGATGATACACTTGTTGGAACATATGAACCCTTGTAATCTCAACCTAAAACTCATGGCTTCCCTATTTTATGAGTTACCCTAGATCTCTCCCTATACAACACCAAGCCCATTCACTAGAATCCCTTATCCCCCTCCATTTACATCAATTTTGCATTCCTCCACCACCCTTGTGGAGGAGTGCTGAAAGAGCTCAGGTGGAGCAACACTTGTGCAATAGACCTTGTCAGTCCTACCAACCTTGAAGACTACACTGAGTAAAATGATATCAGGAGAAATTTTCCAATTGTACCTAAGTTTTAAAGGTAGGAGCATGAAGGGAAACATCCACTACATTTGAGGAGGCATCCCAGGGAGTTTGAGCTCACACAAACTCTCCATGAAGAGCTAATTTATAGTTTCCACCATGGAAACATTTCATGCCCTGCTAAGATATATTTCATCAGTGGAGGTCAAGAAATAAGAGTATCAAAGTGGCATGAATTTGACAATGATGATGAAGCCATGCTTCTTCCATGCCAAGCGGTCACTGGTGTCTATGATTCTTAAATGAATCCATAATAGTAGAAAGTTAAGAAAGTTAAGACAAGGTAAGATGAGAGGGAAAATGAGCTCGAAAAGCATAAAGAAGTGTCATTGGACACCAATGATGTTCATCTTGAGAGGGGAGAGGAGAAAAATGTTGATCATGAACCATTATTTTTGGAGCTTGCCGTCATCCTTGGAGACTGCAACGTTGAAGAACTGAAGGTGATATTGAACACCAAGGATGGTCAAATGGAGCTCCAAAGGGAAGACGATGATCCTACAAGCCTTTTTTTTAGGCTAAGGAAGATAAAACAAAGCCTTAAGGACATAAAGGGGACTACACACATCCTAGAATTGGAGAAGCGATGTCTCTAAGCTGAAATTTTTATTGAGGCATAGAAATTTGAAGGCCTTATGCTTTCCATTGGTGATGCATACATTGAAGATATTTTGTCTCTATTGGTTCCCAATCTAATACCTCAACTAAGGCATTAAAGCAAAAGGGGGACAATAAGAAAAGAAAAACCTCTTGATATGTCGTTTTGTAGCCAAGGATGAATAGATATGTCTATCTTGATTATGCCTTATGAGAATGATAGAAAGGCAAGTGACTAAGCATGTGATTGTTCTCCTATTGTGTTATGACTCTGCCTAAACCAAGGTGAGAGGAAATGAGGGGTGAATTGAAAGAGAGAGGGATATATTATATTTCAAACCCTCAGACTTGTTAAAACCTCAATCTAAAATCAAATGCAACTACAAAATGCAATGTTCATTTAAAATAATGCTCACAAAAGAATTGCAAACATTTGTTACATCTGCCATAAGCCACTGAAGACCGATAAAATGTGACCACAAACATCTTTTTTGAAGACACTATTGACAACTTGGGATATGATGATGTTGGTATGCTAAACTTCATACATCATGACAAATACACTTGAAAAATGTAGGATGGGTATAACTTGTAGGAAAACACTTATAAAATAGGCAAAGGTAATGTGATCTATAGGGATGGGATATGATGTTGCTTAGTTAAATGAAGTGGAGGTGGTGGATCTAATGAGAAGAAGCAGAAGTTTTCTAGTTTGATATTTTAGACATCCAGTGTGATTGCACAACATTGAATCCTCTCCCCAAGTGTGGGACTTGTAAAATGGGAAAGGAATCTCCAGATTAGAGGCTGGTTCCTCAACTCCTCTGATCAGATTTATCACTTACAAGTTGCAGAGGTCTATATTCCTAACCCTACCCTAAATTCCAAAGGAGACAGAGATAGAGAATGCAAAAAAGCTAAAACTAATGCTAATAGGTGATGCACCAAAGGAGTGGTGAGCATTTTTTACTTCTGCAGATTGACACAGTCCATAAAAATGCAACAAAGAACCTCATGCACAAACTGATAATTGTAATGAAGGATCATAAATTAACCAAACAACACAGGAAGAGGATGAAAACTAATCACAGAGGTTGTATTGTTATTTTAATCATCAAAATCACTTGCATTACAACACCTGAGAGGCAAAATAAAGTTGCAGCTCTTAGAAAAGGTCTGATATTCCACCAAAATCACTTCCAAGGTGAGAAAGGGGACCTGTAATACACAAAAAATGTTCAACCCTTTGAAAATGAGCCAAATCTGGCTTTTACAGTGCAAGGGACGAGCCCAGGAGAGAGAAACATGGGAAAACATGGAAGGGATTCAACCATTGACCAAAACACATTCAAAACAGCATGGGCATCCTTACAGACCCATCCCCTGACATTTTTAGCCATGCTGGGAGAGAATGCGAGCCATTCTTCATTAAAAATGGTGGTTGAAACGTCATTTCTGTCCATGACCACGTGCCAGAGGTGTTTTTCAATTTTATCTCTCCAAAATCCATCAAAATGCAAAAATGACCAATAGAATCTTGTAGATAATTTCACCAGCTTTCCATTGATATAAAGAACGTGAAAAACTGAGCTCTGGATCGAAAGATATGGCCATTTGAAGTTTTAGGGCAAAACAGGGCCAAATCGGGTTGGCGGGCAAAAATTCGAATTTTTGCACCTTTTTGGTCATTTGGAAAATTTTCCAAAATTTCCCCACGCTCCACCACTCTAGGTGCCACGTGGCGGCATCTCATTGGCCGCGGGCCTTTCAGGGGAAATTTTTTCCAAAAAACTCCGCCGAGCCATAACTTCAAAAATACATGGAGTTAGGAGGAAAACTTTACCTTTCTGGAAAGATGAGAAAGAGCTCTATCCAATGGTGTCATTTCTAGAAGGTTTTGAGTGCCTGAAAAGCAAAATATTATGACTGAGGCACAAGAGAGGAAAAAATGAGAGGAGTTAGCCACAAAAAATGAGCAGGGGCACATTTTGGATAACAATTTTGGTGACTCAGAGGGGTCATCTGCCTGCTGGATGAAGTTACCAGTTGCCTGAAGCAATCCATTGGGTATGGAGTCATTGAATTCTCTGTTTGATACCCCAACTGACTAGAACACTGCAAGGAGGAAGATGGAATATCACCTGATGGAGCAAGGCCTGCAAACACATCTCCAGGAACAGCAAGCTTGTGCCAAAGCACTTAGGGAAAGAAAAACTAATCTACAGCAAAACAATGTGCACAAGCACTTGGAGGAATGAAAAACCTAAACTAATATGTACAGGGTGAAGCATTTCCTTCAGTAGCAATGCTTCAGATGGATTCCATTGACTGGAATCTGCAGTTCTTCGCCATCCAATGAAGACAACTGGAAAGCATTGTTGTCCTTACACTTTGTGACCATGTATGGGCCACTCCAAATGGCATCAAATTTTGAATGCCTTCCCAGTTTTTCTCTATCCGCATCCCATTTTAACACTAGATCTCCAACTTGGAAGGATCTGTTCTTGGCCTTTCTATCAAAGGTCTTCTTTATCAAAGCTTGATCCTTCTCCATTGCTTGGGATGCCTGATTTCTGATTTCTTGGAGCTCCATCAATTCTGCATATCTGACTTCCATGGGCTCAAACTCCAACAACTCCAACTGTTTCATGAGTTCCAATGTTGGCAACTCAAGTGATATGGGAAAAATTGCCTCTCTTCCATAAACAAGCTTGAATGGAGAGTTACCTGTAGATCTTTTAGGAGTTATCCTATCAGCCCATAAGGCTGATTTCAATTTGGTATGCCAAGACCTCTGATTCTCATCAAGAGTCCTCCTAATGATCCTCAACAAGTTCTTGTTTGTAGATTCAGCCTGGCCATTACCCTGGGGGTAATAGTTTGATGAAGTACTTAGGTAGATCCCGTTCTTGACAGCCCATTCAGTCACCTTGGATCCAATGAATGCCAATGCATTATCTGATATTATTGTAGCTGGTATGCCAAATCTGGTTACTATTCCCTCATAGAAGTCTAGGATGCTAGATTCATTTGCTTCCTTGAGTGCTACTGCTTCAGTCCATTTGGTGAAGTAATCTGTGGCTGTTAAAATCCACTTGTGCCCTTGGCTCGAATTGGGATTAATAACTCCAATGAAGTCTAAACCCCATTGCATGAATGGCTGGTCAACTGAAATTGGATGCAATGGGAGGGCAGCTAGCCTCTCTTTACCTGTGAAAAATGCACAATTCTTGCACCTCTTGATCCATGCATAACAATCATTGAAAATCTTGGGCCAATAATAACCAGCCCTCATGATCTTTAGAGCTGTCACTCTTGGTGCAAAATGGCCACCAGCTGGTCCACCATGGAACTCTTCCAGCACCTTATGAATCTGATTTGTACCAATGCATCTCAGCAGTACTCCATTCACATCTCTTTTGAATAAAACACCATCAACAAGGGCATATGGGACAGCTTGCAACCTGAAGTGTCTTCTTTGGGTCTTGTTCATCTCTGGAGGACATAGACCTGTGCTTAGGAAGTGCATTATACCTTGGGTCCAGCAAGGAGTGGGGACACCATCATTCTCCTCTTGAGTGCTTCCTTGCTCATGGTTGTCTTGCAACGCCAAAACAGCCTCCTTCTCGTTGCATGATTCCTCTTGTTTGCTCAAGATCAGCTGCTCACACAATCCTTTTCCTCTTACCAACTTGGTGACTTTGATCTCAATGTCATACTCCATGACACGAGTAATCCAACCTGCCCTTTTTTCATTCAAGTCTTTGTTGAGGAGGAAGTCTTTAACCCCCGCATGAGAAACCAGCAATTGGACCTTATTGTTTGAAACTAGATGCTTGAATTTCTTCAAGCTCCTGATTACTGCAAGAACATGCTTCTCAATGAAAGAATATCTCACCTCATAGTCCTCCAGGATTTGGCTGAAGAAAGCAATTGGCTGCTCATCATTGTCTTTATTCTGCTGTACCAAAATTGCAGAAATAGTATCATCACCTCCAAACGCATAGAGGATGAAATCCTTGGAGAAATCCGGGTTGATGAGAGTTGGGGCTTGAGAGATGGCTTCTTTGATTGCTTCAAAACTTTCCTTTCCTTCTGCTGTCCATTTGAAAGCCATGCTTTTCTTTAGCATCTTGGTGATAGGTCTGACAAGGGCTGCAAAATTTGGGACAAACCTCCGAACAAAATTTATTCTTCCCAAGAAACTTTGAAGGGCCTTCTTGTGGCTTGGCAATGGCAGTGCTCTTATGGCTTCGACTCTTTCCGGATCAATTGCTAATCCTTCTTTGGAGACAATGTGGCCAAGGAGCTTTCCTTCATGGGCTAGAAAAACACACTTTTTAGGATTCAAGGAGACTCCAAATCTTCTACACCTTTGGAACACTTGTCTCAAATGAAAGAGGTGGTCTGCTGTATTTTTTGAAAAAACAGTGATATCATCAAGATATATCAGTACAATGTTGTTAATCAAACCTTTGAACGCCATGTCCATTGCTCTTTGGAAGGTAGCTCCAGCGTTGGACAGCCCAAATGGCATTTTCCTGTATGCATAAGTTCCCCATTTAGTTGTAAAGGCTGTCTTGAACTGATCTTCTTCCTTCACCATAATCTGATTATACCCTGAATAGCCATCAAGTAGTGAAAACCTCTCGGAGCCAGCAACAACTTGTAAAATCTGCTCCATGGAAGGAAGTGGATAATGATCCTTGAGAGATGCTCTATTCAAATCTCTGAAGTCAACACACAATCTGATTTCCCCACTCTTCTTTCTGACTGGAACCAAGTTGGCAACCCAACTAGAATGCTTGATAGGGAATATGATTCTTGATTCTATCAACTTATTCAATTCTTTTCTCATGAGAGGCTCCATGTGGGGGTTGACTGGCCTTTGTTTCTGCCTGATGGGCTTAGTATTTGGATCCAATTCAATGGTGTGTTGAGCTAACTCGGGATTGAAACCTTTCAAATCTTCATAGCTCCAAGAAAACACATCAGGGAATTCTTGACAAAGTTGTATGAACTCATACCTTTCTTGCTCAGTTGTCATCTTACCAATTTGGAGTGATTTGCCTCTTTCTACTGAGATGGACACTGAATCTTCTCCCTTCACTTGGATGTTTTCTTTCTCCTTCCTAAACTGATCATTAGGATTGAAAATGGACTCCAAAGTAATAAGTCCCTTTGGTAGTTTGTTGGTTCTCAGCTGCACCACTTGGTCACCATACTGCTGCTCTAACTTTTCCTGATTTTTGGCTGAGAATTCAGCCTCTTCTTGCAAGAAATGGATGATTTGCTGATCATTTTCAAACACTTGCCAACTTACATTGTTATCTGGCACTGAAGGCCTCACAATCACATGGATGTTTGGTTGTACCTTGTCTTTTTGAATGCTCTCCACAACGTCAAAGGCTGCCCCAACTGCTGCAAGCCTGTCAGCGGCTTGGTTCTCTTTCCTAGGAATGGATTTGATGCCAAAACCCTCAAAATCTTCAATGAGGTCCCACACCCTGTTCTTGTAGCACTTGAGTAGATCATTCTTGACAGCATGCTGCCCCTTGACTTGGTTGACAATCAACTCACTGTCACCAAAGACTTGCAAGTTCTTTATTCCTCTCTTGATTGCCCAATGCAGTCCTTGCACCAAGGCTTCATATTCAGCAGTGTTATTAGAGCATGCAAACTGAAATCTAAAAGTTGAATAATACTTAACTCCTTGAGGTGAAACCAGCATGGATCCCCCTCCTGCACCTTGTCTACTCCTTGATCCATCAAAAAACAACTGCCATACCTCATTGTCATCTTTGTGGTTTGGCTTGGTGATGCTAGGAATAGGCTGATTTTCTTCATGTATGCAATAGACTCCCAGCTCAGATTCTTCTATTTCTTGATAAGGATCAAAAGCATGCACCTTGCTTGCCCATTCATCAAGAGTTAGATCTGGGATGCTTCCTACCTTGGTGTCAGCTTCATCAGTGCTTGGATGATCTTCTTGATCAAACGCTGAACAATTGGCATTAATCTGACTTGGAGTGTAAGGCTCAATGTGAAAGTTTGCAATAGGTTCAGACCTGATTGTGGCTTTGGTTCCATATCTTGTTCTGAACAACATGTGTGACCAATCAGTAGACAAGTAACCTCCAATCTTAGCTGTGAAATCCCTTGACAAACATAGGGCAAAGAGTGGTGGAAGGTCTATTACTGAGACATCTTGCAAAACAACCACGTTGGGACAGGCATGCAAAGTAAGACTCAAGTTTTTAATCACCCCAACTGTTGTTACTGCTGTCCCATCCAACTGCACCACCCCTTTGGATATGGTTTCATACTGAATTCCCAACTGATCAGCTATTTGCTTGGGCATTACTGAACTACTTGCCCCGGAATCAATCATGCAATTGTGTACTAATTGATTCCCAATGATCAATGAAACATAGAATGGAGGGGGATTCAATATTTTACCTTGCTGTCCTCCATGATTCCCCTCAGGCTGGGTAGCATTTGTGAGCACCTTCTCTTGCATTTGGACTTGCTGATTTGAAGTTGACCAGTCCTTCATGGCAGCTTGTAGCAAATCTCTTTGGCCTGGGATAGATAGTGATTCCCACATTGATATGTTTACATTTGTCTTCTTCATCTGATCAATGATACTGAATGGAGATGAAGTATCCCTCTACTGTCCCTTGGCCTGCACATTCATTCCTTGCACATGGGCAGCAACAACTGGCATTTGGGTTGGCCTAGGGGCTGTTTTAGGCAATCCTTGCGTGCTTGGGATTGCATTTTGTTTGCCAATAGTTTGTGGAGTGACAGAAGGTCGTGAATTACTTGGGGCCAATGGCTGTTCTTCACCCAAATTTCTTCTCTTTGACCTTGTGTTGGCTGCAACACTTTGGGAAATCATTTGATTCATGCCACAAAAATCTTCTGCCTGCCAGTTTACAAGTGTGGTATCATTTGGAGCTGATTGCTGCTGGAATGTTTCTTGTTGCTGGTTATTTCCTTGACTACCTTCACCCTCCACACCAGTTGTTGTCACCATTAATGCTTGATTCAAGGCACCGTTGAAGCACATGGACTGGTTATGAGGTTCATTGCATGGGAAACACCAATCATACTCTTGAGCTATATTGTTTTGTACTGGCACTAATGCTTTAGATGCAGATGTAGCATTGGGATTATAGGGCTGAAATGGTCTGTTGGCAGGAGGCCTTGCTTGATTTAGATTTGCAGCTAGATTGGGTGGTCTATGAGGTTGATATGGCTGCCTGTTAGGCTGAGCTTGAGGCTGGAAGGAAGGTCTAAAACCTTGAGCTTGCTGCCTTTTGAGTGTAACCAGCTCATTACCTAGATTTTGCAATTGCTTCATGACTTCTTGAAGTTCATTTGAGGCACTAGAAGATGAAGTGGAAGCTTCACTTGAATTCTGATTTCTAGGAGTGGGAATAGAAGCTAAATTAGGCACTTGGCTAGTACTTGGGCTCTCTAAACTTGGAAATAATGGCATTGGAGGCCTAGGAGCCAGCTTGCCAGCTTGAATCAAACAATTTTCAGCTCTAATGGCAATGCTATAAGCAATGGGGATAGTTGTGCCTCCCATGGACTGAATTAACATAGAAATATCAGAATTTAAAGCTTTAAGGTAATAAAGAAAAGCACCTTCTGCTGTTGGCCTGACTGCCACTGGAATTCTCTCCCAAGTCCTTTGAAATCTGAAATTAAAATCAGTCAGCTGCTCATTGGGAGCTCTTTTGATAGTTGTCAGCTGCTCCAAAAGGGACAAGTTGTCTCCCTTTTCCCCAAACTACTCATGGAGGGCTATACATAGCTGATTCCAATTTTGAATAGAACCTGAGGCAAGACTCCTGAACCATTGCAAAGCTTTCCCTTTGAATGAAGATGCCAGCAGTTTGACAGCAACTTGCATCTCATTGATCTCATGGATTGCACAAATGTTAGCAATATCCTTAACATGATCACCAGGTGAGGTCTGATTTTCTCCAGTGAAGTATGGAATGTTCTTCAATGCTGCAACTGGGATTGGATTTTGTGCATTGAGAGCAAGTGGGCTGCTGCCAGTGAAATTGACATAGGGGTTGTTTTGTGCCATTCTGATTGGCCTTAGAACCCTTGTTGATTGAATGAAAGGCCTACCAGGTGGAGGAGTTGAGAGAGTTCTGTTTGGTGGAGATGGAGACCTTTGGATTCTCCTCCCACTTTGCCTTATTCTTGGAGATAACTGCAGATATTCAAACAACACCTCTTCCTCTCCAGCTCTTGACCTTGTGTTGATTCTTCTCATGAGTTTTCAGGTCTGCACTGCTAAAACCAGCTGATTCTTCTTCCTTGGAGTCGCCAGATGTGTAATTTATAGCTCTTTTAAAGCAAGAAACTTGCAACAAATGCACATCAATTTTGTTGCAATGAAGATGAAGACCTCTAAGGTCCCACCGGGTGTGCCAAAAC
This sequence comes from Taxus chinensis, assembly GCA_019776745.2. Taxonomy (NCBI): domain Eukaryota; kingdom Viridiplantae; phylum Streptophyta; class Pinopsida; order Cupressales; family Taxaceae; genus Taxus; species Taxus chinensis. Next base: position 31,309,793 of record CM034152.1, read on the forward strand.
TGTTGTTGCAAATCAGCAGCACCCCTGGATGTTGATCAGATTTCTAGTTTGATATTTTAGCATCCAGTGTGATTGCACAACATTGAATCCTCTCCCCAAGTGTGGGACTTGTAAAATGAGAAAGGAATCTCCAGATTAGAGGCTGGTTCCTCAACTCCTCTGATCAGATTTATCACTTCCAAGTTGCAGAGGTCTATATTCCTAACCCTACCCTAAATTCCAAAGGAGACAGAGATAGAGAATGCAAAAAAGCTAAAACTAATGCTAATAGGTGATGCACCAAAGGAGTGGTGAGCATTTTTTACTTCTGCAGATTGACACAATCCATAAAAATGCAACAAAGAACCTCATGCACAAACTGATAATTGTAATGAAGGATCATAAATTAACCAAACAACACAGGCAGAGGATGAAAACTAATCACAGAGGCTGTATTGTTATTTTAATCATCAAAATCACTTGCATTACAACACCTGAGAGGCAAAAATAAAGTTGCAGTTCTTAGAAAAGGTCTAATATTCCACCAAAATCACTTCCAAGGTGAGAAAGGGGACCTGCAATACACAAAAAATGTTCAACCCTTTGAAAATGAGCCAAATCTGGCTTTTACAGTGCAAGGGACGAGCCCAGGAGAGAGAAACATGGGAAAACATGGAAGGGATTCAACCATTGACCAAAACACATTCAAAACAGCATGGGCATCCTTACAGACCCATCCCCTGACATTTTTAGCCATGCTGGGAGAGAATGCGAGCCATTCTTCATTAAAAACGGTGGTTGAAACGTCATTTCTGTCCATGACCACGTGCCAGAGGCATTTTTTCAATTTTATCTCTCCAAACTCCATCAAAATGCAAAACTGACCCTAGAATCTTGTAGATGATTTTACCATCTTTCCATTGATATAAAGAACGTGAAAAACCGAGCTCTGGATCGAAAGATATGGCCATTTGAAGTTTTAGGGCAAAACAGGGCCAAATCGGGTTGGCGGGCAAAAATTTGAATTTTTGCACCTTTTTGGTCATTTGGAAAATTTTCCAAAATTTCCCCACGCTCCACCACTCTAGGTGCCACGTGGCGGCATCTCATTGGCCGCGGGCCTTTCAGGGGAAATTTTTTCCAAAAAACTCCGCCGAGCCATAACTTCAAAAATACATGGAGTTAGGAGGAAAACTTTACCTTTCTGGAAAGCTGAGAAAGAGCTCTATCCAATGGTGTCATTTCCAGAAGGTTTTGAGTGCCTGAAAAGCAAAATATTATGACTGAGGCACAAGAGAGGAAAAAATGAGAGGAGTTAGCCACAAAAAATGAGCAGGGGCACATAAGATTACATTAAAATTTATATTAATTGAATATTCTCTCATTTACATTCCAGGATGTCAGAGTGAAGCATGAAAAATGGTTGTGTACTTCAATTTGGATAGAGGAGACATACACAATGCTCGCAATGTCTGCTAATGACTATATAATGTAATCACCTTAGCAAAAAACCAAAACTAGAACATGCCCTAGATTGAAGACATGCTTTAATTCTTATATAAAAATTTCCCCCAAGGGAATATACCCAGATACCCCCAAGAAACCACTGAACCCAAAAAACATGGGATGATAATCCTTGATCTTCAAAAGAGATGGATGAGTTGTTCCAACTGAAAACTATTCCATCTTGATGTACCAAGCTAGAACGGTTTTGTATCATGATTGATCTTGTGGAGGAGGGGGAGAATATTCCATTTTGCAAACAAACCCTTTTGTCATCTTGTGCCATGTCATCATTTCTCGCATGCCCCAGGGAGGAGTTTGTTGTAGATTGAAATCAAATGATTTGATTCCTCTTTTGAAAGAGTAATGAATGGAGAAGAATAAAGAACGAGGAAATGGAATCAAGAATCAAGAAAATATTCAAAAAGGGTCAATATCTATTTGTTTTCCCTTCAATTTTGCTTCCACTTTGCCCCTGTGTTTGTCAAAGCACTCAAACATTCCCAAAATAGGATCCTCATCTGGCCCGATATGATAAAGGAAGATTATTTCTTGTTTGGACAAGACACTATCAAACTTAGTTGAAACTAATCTCCTTTTCTTAATCCTTTTGGCCAACGTATTGATATAACTCTCCAAATGAATGAATTTATGAATGAAATAGTAATTGAAATCTTTTGGAGATTCCAATTCACCTGTCACATGTTTTTGAAAATTTTTAATTAGATTTTTTGCATCTGTAGTTCCTCGAGTGTATGCACCTGTGATGGAAAGCAATTTTTCAATCTTTGACTCAATATCACCAGGGTACTCTCCTTCCTACTCCCTCATGACCTGGAGATTTCTTATGCAATCTCCCAAAGTCTCAATTCTTAGCTTGATAGCCCCCTCATATTCATACTATTTTCCTTGGCAATATGAGGGAACTATCCCTTCCTTCTCCACCACCTCATCATACATACTTTTGATGGTTTCAAGATTGGGTAGCAAGCCATCCCAAAATTCAACCTCGTTCTAATACTTTTCAATTAGAACTTTACCTGCCTCCATTTTCTCAGAGACTTAGTTTTAGCATTCAATTACCTCTTTGATAATTCTACTACCCTCACTTATCAACCTCTTCTCCCATTCCTTGGTGGCTTCCCCTCTGCACTTTAGATCATTAACATTTTTTATCACTTCTAGAGTGATAACAATGGCAATTTATTGGCTCACCAAGGGAGGTTGTATCCATTTTTGTATGTCAGTTGACAAGATGTCAAATTTTTCCCTTAGTTGCTTCTTGGTCTCTTTATCTATGTCCAAAATTTGGAAGAGACCTCCCATTGCCATTGTAACTTCATGTTTGAGACCCTATGTGGTCGGTTTTCCTAGTGGGACTTTGGCGATCTAGTAGTCTGAAGAGGAAGCTTCATCCATTAAGACATCAACTCGTGGAGTGATAATCTCCAAAAACATGTCTCCTTGAGGTTCCACCATTTTTATTGACAAAACTTTGGCTTTCTTTGGTCTTTTAGTAGGCCTCGAGGAGATTATGCTTTCAAGGTCTGCTTCCTCCATTGAAATATTTGTTATTTCATCAGTATCTGGGATTCCTAACATTTCATCAAAAGCATTTAGAGTTATTGATAGGAATAAAGCACCGCTCTCATCTCTAATCTCCCTCTTTGTCAGGTTATAGTTCTTTGCATAAGCCCATACTAATTTTGGGTATTGAGATGATGGGTGAAATGCAGCTACTAGGGCAATGGCACTAATGTGAATTTTTTCCATGATTTCCTTCCTTTCATCCGCATGCAACCTCTGAAGGAAATCATTCGAGTCTACATTTCCTAAATTTGTATATGTTATCTTGTCTAAGTCGGAAGTAAGGTTGTATGAGGTTGAGACACTGGTTAACTAGATATTCATTGTTTTAGGGTAGAAAAAGAGGCAATTCAACTCAAGGAATGTGCAGATAATGACTAAGTATGTACAATTTTTTTTTCTGAATTCATGACATGATCTCTTAATATCACAAAACACATAGAGGCCTCATTCAAGAACTTACCTACATACAAGGGTAGATGTAGTTTTTTATGAACCAACAGGATCCCTTAAACACTGTTAAAACTTTGAACATGATCCTCGCAAAACTCAATCACAATAAGTAGGGATATTTCTTGTTCTAGGGCTAAAAAACTCTTAGTACTCTCCAAATCCGAATGCAAAGTGTGGGACTTAATGTGAGATTCAACCATATAGTGCCCCTTGCATGATTTCATTAATGTCTACCATATCCTCTTGGATTTTTCATATTTACGACCGTTGATTTCATAATCTGTGTTTGAATATGGGCCCAGACTTACGAAAATGTCATGTTACTCATTCATTTTCTTTGTCCCCTTATGTGGTTTGACAACTTGTTTTGCTTTTATGATCCACACGGTGTTGACACGTGTCCTTTTCTTTGGATCTGTAGGGGTAGGAGAGTAGTTAGTAGTAGTGCAAAAAATGCAAAACTACAAACTACGAGGCTGCAATTTTTCCCCGGATGCATACTACCTTCTCATGGGGCCTCGGAAGTGAGAATTTAACTTGTAGTCTTGCAATGATTGCAAAGTTGCAAACTGTGAAATTGCAAAGTAGATTTCTACCTTGTAGCATTTTATATTCTCCAAATATTGATATGTCAAGCCCTGGGGAAGAACTTGTAATTTGCACATCCGCATGAACTTTGACTTTGTAGAAAAAGTCATCAATTGGAGAAATATTCCTAGTATATTCCTCTGTTGTGGCTCGAAAGTGTAATCGTAGTTTGTAACTTTGCAAAAAGTTACAAAAATGCTTATAAGGCCTGCATACCCCCAGATGCTTTGAATATTCCTTTCATTGGGTTGTGGGTGTAGAATTGCAGTTTGCAAACTTGCATAAATGTAAACTTGCAAAACTGTAAAATAAAAAGTTTCAAAAGCCATGGTCCTATCTTCGAAGTCCGTATGCAATTAGGTTACCAAAAGTGTATCATACACCATTAAACCTACAAACCATTAAAATGGTGAAAAATATTATAAACATTAATGCGTTAGCAAAACATAGACATTTGGATTGGAGGACGACATGGTTTCAATAGTTAGAGCTCATGATGGTACAAAGTAACCATGAGGAACCAGATAGACAATCAAAATGACTAGGCTACATCATAATTCTCGTGGAGAATACGAATTGTGCAGTGAATTTTAGCAAGATCAAATTGGGCACCAACATTGGCTCTTGCTTGGGGATAAGCATCCCTAGCGGTTGCCATAAGAACCACAAAAAAACTCATAGATGAAGTAGACCAGATGCCTAATCCATTGGGTAGGGATTCACATAATAACACACCTAGTTAATTACAATTCAAAATACCATGAGTTTAAAACCATCAAAAATTGATCACAACAGATCAAAATAAACAAAACAAGAGAAAAAACAACCAAAATGTACTATGCACAACAAAATACAAGGAGACACTATATTAATCTAAAAAGTGCTTAAGATTTATGCCATTAACAAGTAGCTCAAGTAATTCTCCATCCAAATATCTTAGGAACAAGATGTTTTCTTCAATTTTGAGATCAATGGAATTTAAGGACCCATCCAAAGAGCATCAAACTTTCCGTGTTTTCCTTTATTTTCATGTCTGTTATCCCATAGAAAAACTAAATCATCCACATGGAAATTTCTTAGAGTGACCTTTCTATCAAATATCTTCTTAAGCTTTTCCTTGAATTTAATATGTCTGTGATGAGACTCTCTCCTAATCTCATCAAGTTCAATAATCTTGTCAATCCTTGCAATGTAAGGATCAAATCCCTCTTCATCTCCCAACTCCTACATAAAATGATAAGCTGATAATTGCAAATGGAGAGTTAAGATTGCTTGGACACCATACATCAATTCAAATGGGCTCTTCCCATTATATCTCTTTAATGTAACCCTATCAATCCACAAGAAAAATTTAAATTTTTCACCCACTTTCTCTTGTTAACTTCCAAGGTTCTTCCGAGTATTTTGAGCAAGTTTTTTCAAGTTGATTTAGCTCGCCCATTCCCTTGAGGGTTATAATTAGAAGCATATGTGAGGGTTATCCCGTACTCACCACACATGGTTGCTAAAAGTATGGATTTGAAGACCATTGCATTGTCAGCAACTAGTTTTGTAGGGACACCAAATCTACAAATGATGTGGTTCAAAAGGAAATCCATGAACACTTGGTGTGTTGCCTTCTTAGTGGGAATCATTTCAACCCACTTAGTTAAATAATTTGTTTCCACTAAGACCCACTGGCCAGCATTGGATACATCTAACATCTCACCAATAAAATCTATCCCCCATTGTTTAAAAGGAGCCTCAACTAAAACATGATGCAATGGGATAGATCCAGAAGCTCTTAATCTATTAGAGAAATGCTGAAAATATTCACATTTTCTCACCAATTTAGCAACATCTTTTAAAAGAGATGGCCACCAATAACCTTCCCTCAAAATCTTATGAGACATTACTTTAGAGGCATAATGGCCACCACACACTCCCCCATGGAACTCATTAATCAGATTAAGAGCTTCATCCTCAGTTATACATCTCAATAAGAAATCCTATGGTTTTTTCCAAGATAAACCCAGGTTTGTTAGGATGTATTTTTGGGACACCAATTTTAATTTCTTTCTCTGATTCTTATATAGGCTAGAGAGACAAATCATATTTTTTCAAATAATAAACTATGTATTTGTACCAGATATATGTACTTAATTTTCCATGGGGATCACTTAAATCAACATTAGCATTGTGTACTTCAACAACTTGCAGATTTACTTATGCCATTAATATATCCAAACCAAGGCCTCTCAACAATTTGGTGGTTTGGATGTCCATGTCATACTCATATAGATTGTTAACCCACCTACGCCTCTTGCTTGAGACTTCCATCTATGTCAGGATGTTGTTGACCATGTCATGTGGCACATAAGCAATGATCCTAGAGCTCAGGATGTAAGGTCTAAATATTTTAGTGGCTTTTACCAAGGCAAAAACATGTTTTTCCATAATTTTATATTTCAGTTTAGATCCTTGTAAAGTCTTGCTGAAAAACGCAATTGGTTTCTCATGGCCTTCATAATCCTTTTGTAATAAAACTAAGGCAACAGTTAATTCAGATGTAAAGGAAAAAATTTAAAACTCCTTCTTATCGTCAGGATTGGCCAACATAGGAGGCAATCTTAATGCATTTTTACTCATTTGAATGCTTGTATTTCCTTACCCCCCACTTGATAGCCCGACCCTTTTTTGCATACTTGTGATGGGTAGAGTGATCTCAAAAAAATTGGATATGAACCTTATCACAAAGTTAATTTGACCAAAGAAATATTGTATACATTTCTTGAATTAGGGTATATGTACTTTATCGATTTCCTCTAACCTTTCAGGGTCAATCGTAACTCCTTCCTAAGACACAATGTGCCCCAATAGTTGTGTCTTTTGGACACCAAAGTGGCATTTTCTAGGATTCAATGAGATGTCAAATTATTTGCACCAAATCAATTTTTTTTCAAGGTGGTGTGGTCGCCTCTCTTTTTAGAAAATATTGTTATATCATTTTAATGGACTACAATAAACTCATTTATGAATCTAGAAAATGCAACATCCATTTCTCTTTTGAAGGTAGCTCCAACATTTATCAGTCTAAAAGGAATTATGACATAAACATAGGTTCCCTAGGGAGTGGTGAAAGCGGTCTTGTATTGTTCTCATTCCTTAACCACCACTTGATTGTACCTTGAGAAACCATCCAATGTTGACAATATTTCTGACCTTGTTACCCTTTGAAAAAGGTTATCCATGTTAGGCAAAGGGTAGTTATCTTTTAATGAAGCCTTGTTCAAATTTCCAAAGTCCACACACAATCTAATATCTCCATTTTTTTCCTTACTGGAACCAAATTGACAACCCATGAAGAGTACCTAATAGAATGTATGATGCCCCTATCCTTGAGTTTCTTCAGCTCTTCTTGCATTTTAGTTGTAAGGACGGGGTTTACTGGCCTTTGTTTTTTCCTGAAAGGCTTAGTGTGAGGTTTTAGGAGTATCACATGTTGGAGTAGGTCCTCACTATACTCTTTTATCTCAGAGTAGGACCAAGCTAAGTAGTCTTGAGATTTCTTTAATAGTTTGGTATATGGCTGATTTTCATCAAGGCACCAAACAAGGAGAAATTGCTTGAAGAAGTTCCGAGGCCATGGTACACTGACATTTTCAAAAACTGGAGTTACGTAGGTTTTTCAAATTTTAGTGATCCACGGATGGGTAGAAATGAAAAAAACTCAGAGGAGACTAAAAAGCAATCGTACAAGTCTAGAAAACCCATGCAAGAAAAAAATTGCAGTGCAATACTCAAGAATGCTGCCAAATATTCAAATTTGCCGCAAATTCCTACAAAAAGCCACAAATGCTTGGAAACTGTAAAGGACAACTACGGATGACAAAAAATGTAGATCTAGACACAAGAAGGATTTGAAGAAGATATATCAAATTTAAATATTTCACATTCAAATAATTTTGTGGGAATTGGAGTTTTTCACCTAGTAAACTTGAAGAAAACCGCGAAGCAAGCTTTGGTTTCGCAGGTCTTAAAAATCTTCAAATTTCTTCACACTTGTAATAAAAAACAACCAAATCTATCCAACACATGCAAAAACACAAGCTTTGATACCATGTTAGGAAATTTAGGGGATAAATAATGTTACAAATTATAGATCCACCACATTAAATTGTCGAGAATCATAGTATATGAAATGTAGTGATTAAAACATAGATGATAATGTTTATATTGTAGATTACAAAATGTAAACAACATGAATTAGAAAGTAAATGAACATGGTGACACAAGATATAAGTGGGAAAAACATGAGAGGTAAAAAATTCACTAAAAACACTTATCTTTATTGAGAATTCAATTTCACCTAGCACTCCCACTATTTCTGCAGATGCACTTGTAGTTACACCTTTAAAAAGGGATTACAAACCGCCCCATACATTTTCTCATGTATTTCACACCATTCACATAACGTATCTATAATCAACTTGCATATATAGTTCACATTCATATGTCACACTTAATATTTCACGCGTGTCACCATATATCGATCTCAAATGAGATCACCTTGCTTTATACAAGGTGAGTGGCCTATTTTGGTTCACTCTTACATTTTAAACATCATCAAAAACTGATTTTATATAAATAGAATTAAATTTAATTTCAGAGTAACTATTGTAAAGAATGATATACAAAGTGCTAACCTATAGTAAGATGCAAGCAAAAAAACATATACAAATGTAAAACCCTAAGAAAATGCAAGAGAGGAGGAGACTTAGCTGATTTTAGAGCAATCTAGAATGTGATATGGATGGGTGAATAGCTGAAACAGATTTGAATGGAAAGAGTTTCGCAGAGGATCGGTGAGGGTGTTGGAATCTGAAATTGCATGGGATAGAAGTTCCTGGGAGATGATAGGAGCTCCTGGCACTAGTGTTTGGATCTAGGCACTGGTGTCCAGGTAGATGTTGCGGATCTGGTTCTTTCGGGGCCGGATGATGTTCATTGTCTTTTTCTATTTTTTGCTCTAGATTTGTTGTCTAATCTGTAAATGTAATTGTAACCTACAAAAAAAGGAGTTCACCTACACTTACCCATAAACCACGTCAAACCGAAAGAGGAAAATACTGAGTGGGGAGTCAGATTGACCCTGGCGGTCACACCGAAGAGTGAAATTATGTACTCGAATGGTTTGCAATACATTTTAGACTCCATGTAGTTATGTTTGTGAGTGTGTGTAATGATGCCCTAGGATGCCCTTGTGCAAGTTGCACTATGATAATGTTAGCTAGATCTAGAATGATCCAAATGTATAGAATGTGTGAGATAAAATAGAATAAACTTCCTCTTCTATGTTGTGTATGTAGAGTAATGTAACCCTTGTCCCTTGAGTGAATGTGTTAGATGGATGCTTTGCGATGTTGTTGTGGCTTTAGATGCAGGCTTAGGTGATATTAGATAATGCTAGTGCTTGACCCTTTATTTTGGAGCTATAACTATGTATATATATGATTCCCTTATTTGAATTTCATAATTGACAACTGGAAGGCCAACCCAAAGTACTAAAAGATTCCCAAGAGGTAACATAGACCCAAAAGAGCAAGAAGCAGGAAGAAAGGGTCAGGAGTGCCCAGGAGGGACATGATTGCTTGGGTGCTTCTGTCCTAGTTGGGCACTAGTGTCCCACGTCATAGAAGATAAATTAGTAAAATATCGACAGGGTTGTAGGATGTGTAAGGTCAATAAAAATATAACAAACAACGTAAAAGGCCTGAAAGACGTTGTCAATTACTAATTTTATTGCTTAGGAATCATGTATATATTAATATGCTCAAGGACATAGAAATGTACCCAAGTGCATAGATTTTGTGTCTAAATTTTTCCCCCACTTTATGTCATTGAGTGAATACTCGATAACATAAAATAGATAGAAGATGCATACCTTATGATCCTATAGAGAAGAGTGTAGCTTATAGCAAGTCGAGTGGACAAGTGAAGCATGAAGTGATCACAATGTGAAGCATGGAGACTAGGAAAGGGAAGTAGACCCTAGGGGTGAAGTGTATGAGTAATAGTGTGTTGTGTTTGCTGATGTGAGCTACTTCTTGTTGCATATTAAGGATAAAATTACAAAATAAGAGTGAGAGAGTAGTCAAAGTTTCATATATGAGAAACCAAAGTAACATGTGTATAAGTAAGTAAAAGTGTGAAAGTATGTAAAAGGAAAGTGTGCATAAGAGTGTAAGAGATAGAGAATTGTCCTGATTACTTGGAGTTGCTGGATTTGAATGTCGATGGTGAGGTTTTTGGGTGATCTCACACCGAGAGTGAGTTTTTTTGGTGATTTGTGATATCATGAGTTTTTTCGGGTGATTTTTGTGCAAGTTTTTTTGGGTGATCTCACACCAAGTGAGTTTTTTGGGAGATCTCACGCCAAGAGAAGAGTGTTGGGGAGAGAGGTCTAGATTTTCTCTCCTTCTATGATGCTTCCCGAATAAGCACCACTGCAGATGGTACATCCATGATTTGTTCCTTTTATTTTGAGTGTTCCGATTTGTCCTGATTGTTTTGATTTGTTCTGATTATAACTAAAATGTGATTGATAGACTAAATTTTGTACCTAGAGGCAAGTGCCTGATATTGGAGAACTGATATGAAAATTGTTGTGAACTATGCTAGAGTGAGAAAATGATTGTTTTTCCCCCCAGGACACAAGCACCTAGGGGGGACATAAGCGACCAAGGCTACTATCTAGGTCTAGGCACTAGTGTATGCTCTGTATTTTAGTCCCAAGTCTTATTCTGAGCTAGTCTGTAACTGTGTTCCCATGTTGATTATGTATTGTGTTGATCTTATTGAATCTCTGAGCTATTGTAGGGGTGATTTGGTCACCCAATAGATGCCCCCCTCGTTTGGGGTGCATGTGATGACTGTAAGAGGATGCGGTCCAAAGGAGAGGACTTGATACTGATATGTATATTTGATAGTGAATACATTCATAGGGTAGGGGATGTGCATGGTAGAAACCAAGGTACATGCAAACAAGATAGGCTAGTAACAAGTATTAGAGAAAATGAGCCAACATGCAATGGAAGACAATTTAACAAGCAAGTAAAAAGACAAGATGGACTGCAAAAAATGGGTTTCAAACATGGGACATCACTCAAAATGTCACAAGACAATTAGGTCCAAAGCTACCAAAAGCATAAAATGATCAAACAAGACATAGGGAATAACCTGCAAATAATAGGAAACAATAGGAAACAAGAAGTGACGTATAGCCATGGTTGTATTGATCCTGCAAGGAAAATGCTACACATGAAGCACCCATTAACATGTTAGAAATATAATAGTATGTCAAAGTGTGTATAAATTAGTAATAAGTATAGTGATAGTGATTTGAAATAGTAAGTATTGAAATGATAGAACCTGTAATGTGTAAAGTATGATGGTAACAAAATTAGATGCCCCCAGGAGCCTCAATGGGACTGGTAAAGAGTTGTGTCAAGAATCATGCATCGTGTATAAATCTATAAAAGGTCCTACATTCACCTCAAGATACCAAGTGAACGTGCATGTGTGTATAGAAAAATATAATGACACACTGAGAATCCGACTAGCATAGTAAACAAAGTGCAACATGTAAGTAGTATAAGCTAACAAGAATAAATGCAACCAAGATATGCAAATTATATGTGAGTGTGATGGTGTGATATGAAAGGTGTGAAGATGATAGGAGCAATGTTTCCCCCCAGTGGATGTGTATGAGATGAGGTTCATTTAGAAATGCTCCCTCAACAGTCAAGAATGAACCATAGAACAAGAGTGTGTCATCGGGAAATGAGTGTATTCAGTGTGCTTGAGAGTATGCTTATCTAAAAGATATATATTGCAAAGCACAGAGTGTGAAGTGTAGATGATGTGAGGTTCATTGATGAAGTGTGCCCTCAACAGTCAAGTGTGAACCATAACACTAGAGTGCATCATCGGGTAATGAATGAGGAACTATATTTAAGCATAATATCATTTGAGATGCATGACATTGAGGGGATTCTTGAGTGGTTTTCCAAGAAGAGTGGTGAGATGGTTTACACCACGACCTAACTTTTCTATTATTACATAAGGGCCAAGCCAATTAGGTTTGAAATTTCCTTTGACTTGAGCGTCTGCATTAGTATTCTTTTGATTTTATTTAAGAACAAGATCACCGATATTGAATTTGTGTGGACGTATTTTGTTATTATAAGTGTGTGCAATGTATGCTTGATATACCCGAAGATGCTCTAAGGCTTGCACATGGCGAGAGTCAAGCATTTCAAGCTTATATAATCGATTGTCATGGTATTCGTTATATTTTAGAATTCATTTAAGGGACACCCATAATGAGGGAATTTCAAGTTCCAAAGGAATGACAGCTTTAGTGTCATAGACAAGTGAAAAGGGCCTAGCATTAGTGGGAGTGCGAATGCTCATGCGGTAAGCCCAAAGAGTGTATAAAATTTGATTATGCCAGTCACTCCCAGAAGTATCAACAGTTTTATGTAAGATATTGACAATGGTTTTATTAGTAGCTTCTGCTTGGCCATTTACCTATGGATAATAAGGAGTAGAAAAATTTTTCTTCATTTGGAACTTGGCACAAAGTTGTTTAACATCCTTGTTTTTGAAAGGAGGGCCATTATTAGTGATAATAGCAGATGGTACACTAAAGTGTGTGATTATGTGAGTAGTAATGAACTCGTAAATATCAACACCAGTAGTGGTTTGCAAGGGCACTGCTTCGACCCATTTAGTAAAGTATTCAGTAGCGATAATAATGAACTTATGGCCATCAACTGATTCTGGATTGACTTTTCCAATGAGGTCAAAACCCCATAGGGAAAATGGCCATGATGAGGCAATGGGTTGGAGTTCATATGCAGGCATGTGGTGGAGATTGATGTGCTTTTTAAGTTTTTCACAACATGTGGTGTATTCCAAATAGTCTTATTCCATGGTAGGCTAATAATACCCTTTTTGTAAGAACTTTTGAGACATTTCTTTTCCTCGAGAAGTGTCTGCCACAGAGGCTATTAATGGATCTGGGAAATAGCTAAAGGAGATATCATCGACACCTAAACAACATGTAACAAGTGACCATCGAATGCCCTTTTAAAAAGTGAGGCTCTAATGATTACATAACATGTGGCTTCTCGACACAATCGATGAGCTTCATGAGGTTTTAAGTTAGAAGGGATGGTTTGTCGATATAGGAAATTAAAGATCAGGGTGAACCATTCTAGAATTTCATGGCTACGTGTGATGACACAAGCTTCCAAAATTTAATGATCAGTGGAGGGGTAGTGTAGGTGGTGGATTATAATATTTTTCTTAATCATTAGTGATATCTTTTGGGATGAGAGAGGTGGCACTGTCCATGGTGTCACCATGACGATTATCTTTACGAGGGATGGCAATGATAGAATAAGAATCGAATGTGGCCAATATGGCTTTGACAAGGTCATTGTAGGGGATGAGTCACTCCTCTTTGGTTTGGTATGTGTCATTGAACTTGATTAACAATTAGCTGAGAGTCGCTGTGAATATGGATATTATGAATAAATAACTTGCGAGTGAGGATAAGAGCTTTGTATTCAACGATATTATTTGTATAGGAAAAACCTAAGCGGTAGGAAAAAGGGAGATAATCACCATGAGGGATGATAAATATAATAATATTCACGGTGCTTATGGCACAACAAGATCCATCAAAATACATGGTCCATGTATCAGTATCAATTGTATAAGGGTGAAGTCATTGCATAAAGATTCACAGATGGGAGAAGGATCAGGAAGAGGAGCATTGACTAACTAATAAACAATGACTTGGCCCTTGATGAATTTTTGTGGGATAAAATTGAAATCAAATTATGTGAGTAACATGACCCATCAAGTAAGGCGACTAGAGAGATGTGTTCGAGATAATAAATATCGTAAAGGGTCAACTTTGGTGATAATATGGATCTCATGGTTGAGAAGATAGTGGTGTAATTTATCCATGAAAAAGACAAGGCCAAGGCATAATTTCTCAATATAACTATAGTTGCATTCATAAGGGATTAATGTATTGCTAATGTAATAGACAACCCGTTCACGATCATCATCATCGTGTTGTGCAAGAAGGGATCCCAAAGCGTAAAATGTAGTAGAGATATATAAGAGGAAGGTCCGATCAACTGTGGGAGGCACAAGAACTAGAGGATTCAACAGATAAGTTTTGATATCCTCGAAAGCATGGTGACAATGATCATCCCAGACAAACTTAGTGTCCTTTTTATGAGGCACGTGAAAGGATGGGTTTTGTCAGCTAATTGAGCAATGAAGAAACAAATAGCTTGGATTTTTCCTTGGAGGGAACATAGTTGATGAAGATTTTGTGGGGGAGGCATGTTGATAATGGCATGGATCTTCTTAGGATCAATCTCAATTCCTCATTGAGAAATGATATAACCGAGGATTTTTCCAGTGAAAAACACATTTTTTAGGATTTAAGCATACATTATATTGTCGCAAGCATGCAAACAATGTGCGTAGATCATTAGCATGAGTGACGCAATTGCAATATTTTGCAAGTATATCATCAACTTAATCTTCAAGGATTTTATGGATATGATTGTGAAATATGTGAGTCATATCAAGTTGATAGGTGGCACCAACGTTCTTAAGGCCAAAGGCAATAACAATATAAAAAAAAAGGTACCCCATGGCATAGTAAATGATGTTTTTTCTTGATCAACGGTGTTGATTTTAATTTGATTGTATCATGAGAAGACATCCATAAAAGAAAGAATGTCGGAGCCAGCGGTGGAATCAACTATAGCATCTATGTGCAGTAAAGGAAAACTATCCTTAGGGTAAGCCTTGTTAAGATCGTGAAAATTAGTACAATAATGGAATTTTCCGTCCGGTTTCATAATGGGAACAATATTAGAGACCCATTCGGGGTAGTCCACAACATGGATGAAGCCTGCATCCAATAGTCATTGTATTTCTTCCTTGACTAATAGTGCGACTTTAGGATGCATTTTTCTAATTTTTTGTTGAATTGGTTTGGGTCCAGGGTTAAGGACTATGTTATGCATGGCGAAAGAAGGATCTATACTTGACATATCACTTATAATCCCATGCAAATACATATAAGAAGTTGTGAATCACTTGCTTGATGTCAGCGTGTTTTGAAGGGGTAAGAGAAGCAACCAAGAGAACAATACAGGGGTTGTCCTGGGTACCAAGGTTGTATTGAATAGTTTCTTCATTTAAAAGTTCAAAGCGGTCTTTGATATAGGGATTGATAGGAATAGTATCAGGAGTATCAGTATTTGCAGTGGGAGGAGATGATTCACCAAAGTAAGTTGTAGTGTTAAGTACAAATGGAGAGTGTTTTTTATGATGATAAGGGGGAGGTGGTCATAAGTTATGTGTTCTAATAAAGCATCATCAATGCAAAATGTATCTAATGCATGCCAAGTGGAAGAAACAAAATCATCAATGAGCTCAGGGTATAATAGAGTGAGGTGAGGAGTGTGTGAAATATTGCAAATTTCAGGGGGAGATGGGGTGGTATAGCCGATGCCCAGCTTGGTGGACTATGTGGGGATGGAAAGAGGTTCTATGATTCCATTTCCATATTTTCCTAACTCGGTGCCAGTGAAGCCATAACAAAGCATATATTGATATCTAGGACCATATTTTGTAAAAGTGGGTGAAGAAGTGTCATAAGGAGAGGTAGCAGGTGAGTGATCTATGATGTTGCAGAAAGCAAATGGGGAGGGATCAACTAAGGCTTCATAGACCACACCTTGATACAAGAATTTAAGTCGTGTATGAAGGGTTTAGGGAACCACATGCATAACATGGATCCAAGGCCATCTGAGGAGAATGTTATAATTAAGATTATTGGGCATGACATGACATGAGATAGGCAAAGTGCATGGTCCAACAGTAATGGGAAGGGTGATTGTGCCTAAGACCCATTTAGGAATGTTATCACATCCACAAATAGAAACAAACGAGGGAAGCAAGGAGGCTTCATAAAGGCCAATTTGGTGGAGGAATGCTAGATTACAGATATTAAGACCGTATCCATTATCAACTAAATCTCGCTTAACCCCTATGTTATTGATACAAACGTGAATATAAAGAGGGGGATCATTATCTAAAATAGATCGAGAAGGGATTTTAGTAAATGTAAAAGTAATATTTTCTTCTTAAAAGATAATGTTGTAGTGAATTTATGATACACATATTCAGGAGAAGTATGAGGATGAATATAAGTGTTGGACAAAAAAGATTGGATTTTATTTTGACATTCAGGATTGGCCCGCAAAAAGGCAAGGATGAAGATACTCACGGTGACCAGATCCTAGGGTATCGAAGCTAACAACGAATAAGGAACTAAGAGTGTTCGAATGAGGGTACAAGTTCACCAAATGCTTTTATATAAATAGAATTAAATCTAATTTCAGAGTAACTATTGTAGTGTATGATGTACAAATGATAAAATACAATAAAGACGCAACCAAACAAGCATGTACAAATATAAAACCCTAAGAAAGAGGAGGAGATAAAGTGACTTAGCTTATTTTCGAGCAGTCTAGAAGTGATATGGGTGGGTGAATAGCTGAACAGATTGAGGAGAGTGACACCGTTATAAACTGGAGGTTTTGGAACTCGAAACGATGTAGGACAAGAGTGCTCACGAAAGGACAAGAGTACCTGGGCGCAAATTTTCAGAGTGCTCAAACTTTGATGTCTTCTGTGTAGGAGGAGCTTCATTGTTAGTCTTTGGTTGTTGCCCTGATTTCGCTCCTTAATCGCCTAATTATGTACTTGTAACCTGCAAAACAAGTTGCCTACCTGCACATGTCCACAAACCTCATCAAATCTAATAAAAAGATGTAGAATGTAGAATCAGACTGACCCCTATGGTCCCCTGAAGAGCGAAATTAATACAGAGCGTTACACTACATTTCAAAATCCATGTAGTTTTGTGTGAGAGTGTGTAATGATGCCCTACGATGCCCTTGTGCAAGTTGCACTATGATAGTGGGCTAGATCTAAAATGCTCCAGATGCAAATATATGTAATGGAATAGAATAAACTCCCCCTCCTAAGCTGTGTATCCAAAAGAATGCATCCCTTGTCCCTTGAATGAGTGTGATAGATGGATGTTTTGAAGTGATTTTATGCCTTTGGATGCAAGCTTAGGTGATGGTATGTAATGCTTAGTGTTTGGTCCCTTATTTGAGAGCTATAACTATGTATATATATATGAATCCCTTGTTTGAATTTCCTAATTGACAACTGAAAGGCCGACCCAAAAGATGCCCAAGATGTAAAAGAGACCCAAAAGAGTGAGAATGGGGATAAAGGGACAAGAGCGCCTAGGAGGGACAAGAGCGCCTGAACGTTAGTATTCGAGGCCATAAAAGATAAATCAGTCAAATACCGATAGGGTTGTTGAGTGTGCAAGGTTAATAAAAAGTATAACAAACAAAACAAAAGGCCCAAAAGACATTGTCAATTACGAGTTTTCTTGCTCAAGCATCATGTATATATTAACATGTTCTAGGACCTAGAAATGTACCAAAGTGCATAGATTTTGTGTCTACAACAACAGAAGTGAAATCACCATGCTTATATTATAAATAGAAGCTATAAACCACAATCATATAGTCTTTGATGGGTTTCTAAACAAGCAATTTCTCGCTTAATATTATAAACCCAACAAAGATTTTGTGGTGTTATGAAACTGTTAGTTAAAGTAGATGGTCGTTATGTAAACATGGGTCTATATAAAGTGGTGATTTTGCAATCCTTATAGGTGGTTTCACAACCACAGGGGTGAGAGGGGAAAGGGGTGGGGTGAGATAGGTCTTACAACCATCATTCTATCAAAAGTAGTGGTTTCATATGCATTAGTGGAACAATAAAAGTATCGACATGCAATTAAATTTGTCATTCTAGGCATTTCAGGAACCTTTGGTCTTCAAAGAGACAACACCAAACATGCATAAGGAGGGTTGTGAGCTAAGGAACAAATATAATCAATCATAACTAGTGGAGGAGTGAAATGCTGAATGCATGAGTGGGTAGCAATGAATATTTAGTAGCTGATAAGTTGATACTACTCTATACTCTTCCTAATTCTTTGCATAGTAGCATTGAGAAGATATAAAACTTACAAGAGTGTAGGATGTATGAACTTTTTGTATTGCCCCATTACTAATTGGGAAGATGAGAAAGATGTACAATCACCTTCCACGGGCAACTGGTTTTCACCACACAATACAAGTTGAAAATCGTCATTTTCTGGCAGGAAAAATTATCAAGTATGCTATGAAGTACATTGATGAGATGAAACCCAAAGTTTCAAATTGCTTATCATATTGATTCATTGGGAAGTTCCTCATTGACATCACTTAACTTTCAAGAATATCATGGGCCATGATATGGCAGGCCAGAAAATTGCGCATGCTACGGGCTTGGAGAATGCCTGTCCCCACTCTCTCCCCCAACCAAACCCCCCACCCGCTTCCCCATTTGTGTTTCCAATCAGCATCGGGTGGCAATGTTCCAAATTTACCAACCCAAAAAACTTTCAAGGGTGACATCCAGCCTTTTGATGATGGTTGCATGGTCAAAGTTAACATTCCTTGATTTAGAAAATGGTTTCTTCTTTTCTGTGCAAGTCACATCACTCAAATCCTTGTTTATTCCTATATGCATGAAAACATCTATTTCTGGAAATCCCTACCAAAATAATATATTGCTTTACAGCCAAAATGGAAAACAAGCACATTTTGACCAAGCACTGTAATGATGAATATGTGTAAGAATAAAACAAGCAACATCCACACCTAACAAATAGAGATTCCAATGAATAATAAAACAGGAACTCTGTTTTTTCTGATGGTAAACTTTTTTCTCAAAAGTAAAACGTAAAATCACTGCCACATATCACATCCTTTCAAATAGAGAAAAATAACATGTCACAAAAAAATCTGGGGATCAATCCTATGCATGGTCAGGTGTGTGGAGTAATCTCATATGCAGGAATGCAACCCAGTAATGGCTGGACATGACGTATTTTCTATAGTAGATACTCAAACCATCTTACACTTGGCATGCAAGCAAAAACAAATGCTTGATGCGATTGTTAATCCTCTAAAATGATGCAGAAATGTCGTTCATCTGTTTTGAGATGAATAACAAATCCTTAGTTCTAATCACACCGAATTGTGCATGCTTAGATTAGACAAAAGTGACTCCCAAACATCCAATGTACTTCAAAAACTCCATTAGCAAAAAGAAAGAAGAAAATTCAGAGATTGCTATTTCTCTTGACATGTTGCTCCAGTACAAGCTTATTGAAGAAGGAAATCTCTGTAGCTTCCACATGTATGTCTCTGAAATTGCCTGTTCCAAAGATGTTCCATACTTTGCATCATAAACTTTTTTGTTCTGCGCATGTTCTTACATTGGACAAAAGTGACTCCCATACATCCAATGTACTTCAAAAACTCCATTAGCAAAAAGAAAGAAGAAAATTCAAAGATTGTTAGCTCCAGTACAAGCTAATTGAAGAAGGAAATCTCTGTAGCTTCCACATGTGTGTCTCTGAATTGCTTGTTCCAAAGATGTTCCATACTTTTCATGATAAACATTTTTAATCTGTGCCATGTCTACCTCTGCACGGGTCACCATGATGCGAGTGAGTTCCTCATCCCGCGTTCCCAATCCCTCCAAGGATATGTGAAGCACCTGCCAATTTATGAAGTGAAATTTTATTAATGTCCACCCTCTACTGAAAACCCTAGAGCATCTAAAGACAAAATCCATAGACAATGTTTTTATAGATTTGCATCATTCCCAGACTTATTTATAGAAATTCTGAGAAAGCATGTTTGGTAGGCAAGCTGAGCAAACTGTAGAATAATTATCTCTTCATCAATGCTAAATTGAATCCTTCAACTCCACTTAATTATCAGTCTTAAAAACTCCATTCCCAATAAACACTAATACCGACAATGCCTTTAAAAAAATTACACGGTTTATTTTAATGGTTAATGGTCATGGATTTATAAGAGTTTTCAGTTTGATATTTTACTTCAGGAATTAACGTTACAAGGGTGATTAACAGGTGTTTCTGATCAGTTATCACAGACAGGAGCAATTCCTTATATATATATTGTACCTATTTCATGGGATTTTTCATTTTACCCCTGTCAATACAAAACAATACCATTGTTTACATCGAAAGAACTGCTAATACCAGTTACCAATATTGCAAAAAGTTCAATACCGTCAGTACCTTGGCGAAATACTTTGCTGGAAAGTAAATACACTTGATAATGACTCGAAGTGCAGGTCCAAAATCCCCACATGTTTTCTTCTTCAATCCCTGAGCACATAGGTAAGAGGATTATTCAAAAAAATCATTTTTTTAGTAGGAGAACTTACAAAAGAGTTTCTATTCTACAATGACTTTATATATTGTACCTCATACTTTACATACTTTGAGAATGTCATGGCCGTATAATTGTTTGTAGTATCCAAATGTAACCCGAAGATGGTCTAGATTTCTTTCACTTAGAATTTTAATGATTGCCCCCTCATTTATTCCAATTCTTCCCTCCCCACTATCATACAACCTTTTCGCATCGCATTTTGCAGTGTAATTGTTTACACCCTTAGACATGTATCTGTGAGCTTTAGCCAAAGTAAACAGAAGCTGCCACCAAATTTAGCCCTAATCATTGATCAAAGAAATCAAGAGGTTGTATCTGCAGAAATGGTGTTATTTTATTATTACATTGAGACCATGCATACCTTTTGGCGAGCTCCAACCGTTTCTTGAGCAATCTCTTCCTCTAGGCATGTTTTGTATAAGCTGTAATATGCTTGGCGAATCTGAAGAATTTCAACCTCGGTACGTGAGCAGAGCATTTCAGTCAGAGCTCTAAAATCAGGGCACATGCTCTGCAATGCAGTTCTTGCGATAATGGCATCCCTCTGTGCTGGATCGTACATCCAGAGCATTATAGCTTTCTGTTGTCATGAAGAACCAACGACAAGTAAACTTAATTCAATTCTACAACCTGTACTAGAATTAAAAAAAAACTTGTTGCAGAGTGTCTATAGTATATCTTGGCATCCTATGTTTTGTTTTGTATAGACTCTATACAAAACAAAACATAGGATGGCAAGATATATTAGGAAGCTAGTGTCTTAACTTCATAAAGTCTTACATTCCCAAAACACAAGCTCAAGTTACTAAACTATGCCGCCTAATAAGACTTTTTAATGTAAATCCAATTATCCATAAACTCACATGGAATACACCCTGTATGTAGATCATCTATCCTTAAGTCTTTATCATTGTAGGCCATAGGCCGGCTGAATTTTTAATTTTTTACAATATGGTATTTGGCCTCGACATTTTGTACAGAAAATGTGTCATATTGGATCAATTTCTTTCCCTCCATCTCACCGCATCGAAAAATTTCTCGCCCTTTTTGAAGAATCATCCTAATCAATTTCATTTTAAATGAATTAGGTTTATGAAAAAAGGAGCAGATTACTGTGTAATTATTACAGATAATGGATTTGATGCATTATTTGCAGCTAATCGTATTACTGCCTCTACCACGGAAAAAGCTTAGGTTAAAAAGAAAATAGTGTATTTAAAAGCAAAGGTGTTTCAAATCATTGCTTCTCAATTAGATGAACTCGTTCAATATAAAGAATTGACATTGGAGGCCTGCCTTTGGTATGTAATCCTGGACCTGAAGGTGCAATTAAAGGCAAAGTGCAGGGTTACTTGTGATGGTCCCAAAGATTTTCGTAAGATTATTTACATACTTAATTACTAATATTTTTCTTCCTTGGAAAATGTAAAAGTGATTTTGACAGTGACCATGCTACAAGAAAATGTTAAAAAGAAGCTAAGGTCAAGGTTAGACCCTCATCCATACAAGTTGAAAGCCATCAATTTGTCCATTATATCGGAAAATTGAGCAGCAATTTGCAATGTAATCACAGTTACTACTGACAGGGGTTTCATGAATCCTGGCAGCCACATACGTTAGGGTTTATTTTGAACAGGTGAGGCTCACGGATCAAATGCAAACCTGCACTTATCACCCGGCAGAGTTCATACTTTTCTGTTGCAGAAGCTCTCCAGCAGGGGATACACACTGGTCGCGGTCTACAAGAGATTCTGGTGATCCAGGCTTGACATAGATAATTGCAGGAGAAACCACCCCTCTAAAGTGTCGATTGGGAAGCACTCAAGTGGTAAATCAAGAGGGTTTCCAGAGTGGAAGCCAGGATTCAAATCTCCTAAATATACCACATCAAATTCTAGTGGCACTCTCTAAAGTTATGCTCCATTCTGGTTAAAAGGGGAGAAATTTACTCAATTAAAAAATTAGACTAATAGGAGTGCGGGCTGCTCCCAAATAATAATCACCAAATGTTCCTTAAGAAGTTAAAACTAAACAAGGTAAAAACAAGTGTTAGATGCAATAAATACCTCTAGTCTTCCATTCACTTGTGCATGCAAAACGTTGGAGAGATCTTCTTTGTACATTGCAAAGAACAGATCCCTCATCTCCTTACGTTCTGCTGAATTTTTCCTCCCAAGAATGTGAACTAATTTGCCCTCGTTCCATCCATTTCCTGTCCAAAATTACATAAAATACTTGATTAGAACTTAAGACCTAATATCAAAAACGCAAGTTGGCAAGCTTAAGTTAATCGATGGGGCTTTCACAGTGAAACCCCATTAAGCTTTAAGTTGCAAATCAATATAGTGATGCCGCTGGTTCAAATCCTAAAGAGATATGTGAATATCTCATTTTGAGCATCCAATTTTGGGTGCGACCTACTGTAATGACTTTGAAGTTTGAACCAACGTCCAGTGGGGTAGGGAAAATGCTCCTTTTGGATACACAGAGGTGATGGAGACCGTAGTGTCGGCACAGGGAGCCCTCCAGGTGGTCGAGGTTAAGGAGCTTGTGCATGGGTGTCTGTAGCCAAACAAACAAAAACCCACCTTAGGCAGCGAGTGAATTTCACAGAAAAGATACAACTCATCCAATCCCTGTTAATATGTAATATTGAACATATCCCATCAAATTCTAGGTGTCCCATGCCTCAAAAGATAGGATCTGGCATTCGCCCTGAATGAACTTCACCAAACAGTTCTTGAAAAAAAATAAAAAAAATAGAGTTTAGCTCATGAATCCATACCTTTGCAGAAGTTATAGATAGCTTCACACTCGTTCTTAATTTGCTGTGAAAAGCAGGCAGGTGCCACAGCTGGTAGAACAAAATGTTGGTGCGAAGAACAAGCGGGAGCCATAGCTATAATCTTCTGCTCTTGTTCTAAACTTCTTCAAAAACAGCAGGCATGGATTCAAATTATGTCAGTACAACACTGGTGTTATAAAGTACAGATTTTTTTCAAGATAGATTTTCTATTGGTAGACGTAACAATTTTGATGGCTATAGTTCGATACGAAAAACAAAATGAAGAAGAGACAGGTGTATGTGTAACAGATTATCATACAGCTGGGGAATGGATAGAATTTTTGTCTTATGTAAGGGTACGCGATACGAGTAAAAGGAATCTTCCATTTGCACCGTCAAAACTGGGGCCAGTTGTCCAGGTCTCCACGTGCCTGAAAGGGAAGATTAATTAACCTTTACTTCCTCCCAATAATTACGGAGGAGGTTTCTTGCTCTTTCATCTCCTACCTATCTTCAAACAGATATTTTGAGATTTTTATTATTATTTTGCCAATTGTTTAATATCATCCATTAATTATGTCTCCAGAGAATCTAAATATTTATATATTTATTTCCGAAAAAGTATGCTCGAAGACATTGTTAGATTTTAACACCTTCCAACAAACACAACTTTAAAGATGGATGCCTACCGGTAAATTATTCTAAAAGTTTAAAACGATAAATTTTGTTATAATAAATAAATTTTATTTTAGATAATTGTAAAAAAACCATCAATGAGTAATATAAAATAATGTTAAAAGGTAAATAAATAATTAAATGCTTAATTCAATTTAATTTAATTTAAAATTAATGTCCAAAAGTAACCAAAAAGGTTAAAGGGACTACAAGAGGGGCAAAGAGAACAAGACGATGCACAAAGGGAAAAAAAAAAACAAATACAAAACAAAATACAAGAAGCAGCAGGGAAGAGGTTTTACGCTTGGTAGATCGTGACTAATGTGTGAAGTGATGTGTAGAAGGTTGAAGGAATGCACCAATATTCTGGGACCCAAGGCTGCCATGATGATGTTTGAGGAGGCCATATCTATGTTGGGGCATTGTTGGAAATAGGGAAGAACTTGATTGTGATGATAATAATACACCCATGTCATTTTCTAATAAAGTAGAGATATGAAAATCATAACAATATTTCATCATAGGGAAAAGATGTTTTCCACACTCTCAACTATTGATGTATATATACAAAAGTAAATAGTATAAAAAATGAAAAGTTGTGTCGTGAGGGTTAAGATTTTTCACCTACATAATGCCAAATTTCAACCCAACTAAAAATACACTACCAATAAAAAGCCAAAATGAGTGACTTCTAAATGTCTTGTTACGTTGTTTCATAAATAGAGCAATACCCATCTCCAGGTTAGCACCATGTTGTTTAGAAGCCTCTCTAACTTTCTAGTCATTAAGCTCAACCACAACAATAAGCTATGCAATGTATATGTAGTCCTACATAGAAACACGACACATAAGGTCTCTATTGAATTGATGAAAAACAAGGATCTACAAAAGAACAAAGAATTAAAAAAGACTACCAACATTCTTTTGTTTAACCAAACTACTTTAATTCCTCTGAAATAAAACATGTGATGAAGAAACCTATTGTTTTGTGTAATGGAATATTAATAATAAATATTGAGACCCTAAAATGCTTATTCATTTATTAGTTAAGTACCACATTGGGAAGTTATTCTTATTCTTTATTCTTTCCTATTCTTTGAGCGCGAACATTTGGTGGAAGAAGGATACAACATTTGCATGCAAGTTTCAAAATAAACAAAGGTAAATCCATGTGCAAATATAGAGCATGAAGACAAATTTAGACGCACAAAAATATAGTAGAGAAATGAGACATGCAAATAATTGTGTCCATAAAGAAGTCGCATGGGTGAGAAAGATCAACATATTGAAGGAACAATTGATTTAAACATAGAAAGCAACTGCAGTTCTTAATGTGTGCATGTTAAGAGGGGGACAATGGTGCACAAAGTGGCAGTCGAAGGAACTTGAGTGAAAGAAATAAAGTCTCTATAATAGCCAAGAAAGCATGCAGAAAAAAAAAGCAATCATCAAAGCAATGAAACTCCCATGCACAATAAGGGAAATCTTCCATGCAATAAGTAAAGAAAGGATGTAATGACACGTAGCATATACGCCACCTCAAAGTAATAGTTAATTATGTAGACACCCTAATTCTACCACCCTCTTAATTCAATTAATTTCCTCATTCCATTTCCCACAAAAATCCATATCCAATTAATCAATGTTAATTATAACCCCTTTTAAATTCCTAAACAAATATAATCCTCATTACATGTTAAATATGCTCCATAATCATCCATTTGTGAATTTAATATTAAAAAATAATCCATGTCAATCCACTTGTGAATTTAATCCATATTCATCCACTTATGAATTTAATATTCAAATCTAATCCATGTCCATCCCTCATGTCCCCCACTCACCTAATCAGGTTTACTTTTCTAAATCATGATTACCCAAAAACCCCTAAACTAATATCACCCTTAGGCTATAAATAAGACCCTTCCCCCCTCTTTTGAACAATCTGGAAATTATATTAGAGATCTTGTACTTTTATTGCACTGAGTATTCCCCTGATATCGTCCTAACGTCCACGTGAGGAGGCCTTCAAGGCATGTCTTCCTGTATTTTCTCCTCATCCTGTCTCAGATGCCGTCAACTGGGCCTCTGTAGTCTCGGGTCACCATCGACCTACCCAGGTCACTTGGCTTGCAGCGGAGAAGGATCCATCATTTGCGCCTATCCATATTGTTATTCCATCTCAAGGTCCATAAACCATTCATATTTCGAGTTGCGTTATTTTCTTAAGTACTAGTTCACTAATCGGAACAGAAACCAAGAAATTTGGTCAACATTCTGGCATGCCCAGTGGGACCAACCAACACCCTTTATTACTGATATTGTGTTCTCAAATATTTCATCTTGTATATCATTTCTTTGTTATTATGATGATTTTTCGCATAAAAATATCCTTGTTCGACTAACTTGTACATGGTAGAAGTTATGTTTTCTTTGGTTGATTTTGTCGTACATGTGCAGATGTTTTGTAGAAAATCCATTACTATATTCGTATACCCATAGATCGTGTCAAACGTACCAGTTTCCATGCTTTATTAATAAATCTGGATTCATTTGACTGATATATGCTTTAATGGATTGTTAGTGTTTATCGACCTATGATGTCATTTAATCATTGTTATTTATCATCTTACATTGTTTGTAGGATTTTATCATAGTAAAAAAATCTAATCTATGTCATTAGCATTATGTTGGACCCTAAAATATTGGCTAAGTACCAAGAGGTGCGCATGCACACAGGATCAGTAGATAGAAGGGTGCTCAGGGAAAAGTGTGCAGGAAAAAGGGGTTTAAGAAGGGTTTAAGTGAAACCAGGGCATGCACGGGAGGCAGAACAAGGGTTTAAAGGACTTAGCCATATTTGGCATCATGGAGTCACTTGAGGAAAAATGTGAGGACCCGACTAGGCGTGATAAGTGGATAAGGTGCCAGCCTGGAACCTTGGAGGTCAAGAAAAGGATATTCCACATAGGGAATATTCCCAGAGGCATCATTACAGTTAGTGGAAGGTTTGCAAAGAGGATAAGCATTCGCCAATGGAGGACCACATCGACACTTGGCATGTGATCTTCTCAGGAGAGAAGTCATGGTGGTGGTCGATGATCCTATTTAAAGAGGTGCTTGGGACAAGAAAAATAGATAGACACATAGAGGAGAGATATACGGGTGTAGAGTGCAAAAGGGGAGCATAGAGAAAAAGAAGGAGAGTAACGAAGTGTTGTAGAAATGTTAGGAAATGCTAAGGGTTTGGAGTTCATGGTGCTAGGGTTTAGAGTACTTAGTGCTAGAGGGTTGTAAGGGATACCATTAAGCATATGTATGGGTACTGGGATCTGTAACAAGGGATATAATGGGGAAAAGTATAGTTAGGATCTCTGATCAGATAGGTTTGTAGGAGTTGAGTCTTTGTCATTTGATGTATATGGTCTAAGATGACCCTTTTGAATGTAATATGGCTACCAGAACTCTGTTAAATCAATATACATGGATCTATTCTATACAACTTGCTTATGGGTGTAAACCCTCATGTTATTTGGCTTATCATGACTCAGATCTGGTTTCTTGTACTTCTTACAATGTTTATTTAGCTTTTGTGATGCATTAATGTGTAGATCTGTTAGTTATATCTTCTACCTTTTTAAAAGTAGATGAATGTACTTTTGTTTCTACAAATAATCCTCCATTAATGGCAGAACTCTCTTGTAAAGCTCACATAAAGGAGGGGCTTGGTGCCCATGTGTGCCTTGGGTGAGTGCCCAATGTATGTTGGATGATAGGCCAATGCGCTTGGGGTTAGAAAGAAGTATTGAGGGTAAAATAATGACTACATCTTGGTTCCATTTCTAGGACCTCTTTTGAAGCTATTGTGAGACAAATGTGTGATGACCAATCACTTGACCTTGGATAGTGTGAAGCATGGCTCAAAAACATGGAGGATGAGTTTTCTCAGAGGTTCAGTACTGGATCTGAGTTTGATGCATGAAAATGGGTGGAGGAGAACCTGTATCATGAACTCTATGAGACATTCTTCTGTTGTTTCCTAGTAGAGTTGTATGAATGGCTATCAACATATGCATCAAGGACAAGTTGGTACTATAGACCTCGTGTTTGGACCCAGGAGGAATATCAGTGGTTGCATGATGTTGATCTGACATGGACCCATGTTGTTGATCACTGGTGGAGTAGAGTGTTGACTAGTTATACCTTGGAATACACTATTTCTACGTATTCTTTCCCAGAGATTTTGAGTTTGAGTTCTTGAGGGAGCCTAGAGGATCATTCTTGTGTGTTATTCCACTAGCTATCAAGATCCTGGTCATTACTTTGAGTTTGGAAGCCTTTCCCATGGCTGGCTAAATTCTTGCTAGGCACAGGGTGTGGAAGCTAGCATGGTAGAAGGATGGTGGACCTTGTGGCAGAAATGGAGAGAGAGGAGAGGCAGCTCAAGTATAATGAAGCTTGGGTGAGGGAGTTGGGCAAGACAATGTGAAGCTACAGAGTGATGGATTTATGGAGGTAGATGTTGTGGGAAGGATTTGAGGTTCATGTGGAGGATGTGGAACCTGAGCAGTCTGAGCTACCCCATCTTGGCAAGTGTGGAAGAGAAACCCCCTCAGCTTCTGGAGAGATCTCATCATATGAAGAAAGGAGAAGAGTCATAGGCACACATCTTAACCCACATGGTGACCAGACCCTTGTGCTTAGTTTTCTAGTTCCTGAGATAAGTTTTGATAATCCAGTTGGTATCGGTATTCGTAGTCGAGTGACACCTAGGAGGTATAATTTTTCATTTGGTACATCTATGGCTGCACAGTCATCTTATGTGTTTGGGGGTATTTTTTCTGGCACAAAATTTGGGCAAGGTGTGGGATCACAAGGTTTGAGTATCATGTTTGGGAGTGATGTAGGAAACACATCTGGGAGTGGTTCGGTATCACAGACTGTTCGTGCGCATAGTTTAGTGCGATGGTGGGTTCACAGGGCGCAACTGTGTTAGGCCCCTTACCTACGACAGGAGGAGGATTTGGTGGATCTGGAGGAGTTGGCACTAGTGGATCTAGTGGGTCTGGTGGTGGAGGTAACATCAGAGGGAATCAAGGTCTTGGATCTGGTGGACAAGGTCCACAACACCATCAACAGGTGTTTTATGAGATGTCACTCCACTTACCTGATTACAAGGGCATTGAGGATGCCACAGAACATGTACACAAGTGTGAGTTACTATGGCACGTGAAGGGAATCACTACCCCAGAGTGGAAAGCAAGTCAGTTTGCAACCACGTTGCAAGGACCCGTGCATAGCTGGTACAGGAAGTATGACCCACACCAGAAAGTGGTGGATTACATTGTGTTGTGTAATGCCTTTTTGGTGGAGTTCCACATACCTAAGTTTGAACAAAAAAACATCAGTGCGTTGAAGGAGATTCAACAAGGAATGAAAGAGAGTGTGTGGGAGTATGATGCGTGTTTCAAGACTCTCCTATCCAAGTTATCTTATGACATTCACCCTTCGCAGCATGCTCAGTGGTTTGTCAGAGGATTGATCACACCATTCAGGAGGGTGCTTTCATAGAAGACTTTCACAGATCCGCATGAGGCCTTGGAGGTTTCCTTGTGCACTGAGGTAGTAGGAAGCATTGATACAAGAGTTAGTCTATTCCTAGAAGCCCAAATTGTTACAATGACAAAGTAGCTGGAGAAATTATCCGTGAACTCAGCTCATGAGACTCACAGTGGGTTATGGTGTATGGATTGTGAGGTAGAAGGGCATACAAAGGACAATTTTCCTCGAAGATTGGTACCCATGATGATGGTAGACTATGAGATTTTCCATGGAGATCATGATGCAAGTAGGTGTCCACTACTATAGTGTGTGATCAATAAGAATGTGTCTTGCTATTGCAAAATTTTCACCTCTACTACTCATGACACCAAGGATTGTAGATTGATTGACCAAATACATGATGCCATTGATACTGGTGTGTGCCAGACTAGTATTGCAAATAGTTCCAAGGATGAGGGTCATCATTATGAAGGGCACACAGATGGAGGAGGTCATGGAAGAGGCTTTCATGGAGGATTTAGAGGCCATGGAAATTGTAGAGGTGGAAGAAGTGAGTTCCCACGTGGAACTTGTTACAACTGTGGGTCTACGGAACACTATAAGTGTGAATGCCCTGATCTGCTACAATGCTCTTGGTGTGGAAAGAAGCACAAGTATGAGGAGTGCCCAGAATTATTTGAACACATGAGCCAGAAGAAGTGGAAGGATAAGGGCATTGGGATGGTGAGTGTAAAGCATGTTGATCAATAGTGGATGCCAAGAATGGCACGTGACTCAGAGTTAGAACCTGTACTGGTGACGATGCGAGTTGAGGCTACACGTGCCAGGGAGATACCAAAGCAAAGACCATTGATTACAAGAGAAGAGGTGGTACATGGGAAGTATCCAGACCCTATGCATCAGAAGGAATTCTATCAAGAGACCATGGATGTAATCAGAAGTCTTCAAGGGGAAATTCAGTGTCTAAAAGAGACAATCTAGGAAGTTGGAGTAGAAGAAGAGTGTTGAGGTCCCTCAGTCAGATATAGATGATGTCAGAGAGGTGTGTAAGATGTTGTGCCAAGAGAATATCATTCCTCTATTAGGAGAATGGTTGAGAGGTAAAGTACCAAGCACTGGAGGAGAGCGTGAGAGGCATGTTTTGCATGCTAACCTTCCTCCTCACAACCTTGACTATGATAAGGAGATTACCTTGAATGTAGTTGTTGATGGATGGCTCCTAAGTAATATTCTGATTGACATGGGTGTGGAAGTTAATGTTCTCACCTTGGATGCATGGAATCAAATGGGAAGGCCCCCATTACAACCATCTTCAAATGTGTTGTATATGGCTAATAAGACAAAGGCAATGCCCATTGGTGTTTTAAAGGATGTTGTTATCACTATCCAAGGGGAAAAATTCACTAGAGACTTTGAAGTCTTAGTGCTTGCTGAGGTGGAAAACTTTCCAGCGTTACTTGGGTGCCCCTGGTGCTATAAGAACAATGTTGACTTACGTTTCAATAAGGGGTATATAAGTTTTGAGAACAAGGAGGAATGTGTTATCATTCCTTTGATGGATGGGAAGTCAACACCCTATACTGAGCCCTTAGGAGAAGAAGACCTAGACAAAATTTATGTGCACACTATTAGGGACCCTGAGGTTGTACAACCAACAAAAGAAGGTGTTATTCAGTGGGAAGATGCTCAATCTATAAGTGATACAACTAGTGTGGCATGTGACAATAGGTGCACGAGAAACATGAGTTAGTCGGAAGGAAGTTAAGAGGCTCTGTGACAAGAGTAACAAAGGCGTGCTCAGTCAGGATCCTAGGAGGAAATAATTTTTTAAGTTATACTGGGGGAGCCAACCCTGATGTTTTCCTACAAGAAATGGAGACCCAGTGGAGATGTGAGATCGAAAGGAGAAGGATGCTTAGCTATAGCTTGCTTAGAAGCACAACACATTGGTGGGCGACCCATCATGATAACCTTCTAGAGTGGTGTGAGGTGAGAATCACATTCTCTGTTAGGTTTGTCCAAAGCAATGCACCTACTGTTATACAAGATTATCATGGGAAGGAACCTACCCTGTTTCACATCTAGGCATGTGAGAAGGCCTGGATGGAAGGAACAAAAGCCTTACCATGATCTTTATGGGTGCATAAGCTTTAATTCACCTTACAAGGCTACATGTGCACATGGTACATTCACTCAGAGTTGCACCATTAGACAGGAAACTGACAGGAGTTGATGATTGATCTCCTTCAATATTTTGAGTATCGGAGTACTAAGCCATTGGTGAATGATGCATTACAGGTTGTTAAGTGCCTAACTTTGGGAGATAGTGCCATGGCAGAGGATAAAGTATTGGATTTTTTGGGTGAACCTAGCTTGGAAGCACACTTTGATGAGGAAGAATCACAGGAGGCATACAACTTGAGCATGCATGCATGGAAAAAGAGACTACCATGAACCCATGAAAACCAAGAATGTAATGCCCACTAATTCAGACACACAAGACTACATAGGAAAACATAGGAATTTTTTTTTGACTTGCTTGACACATAACATGACACAACATGTCATCAAAAAGGTTACAACTAACTCTGGGAACCACTTATTAGGAGGATGACCACAAGGTCAGCACAGAAACGTTCACACCCAAAAGGATAATACACTTTTCTTTTTTACAGAACAACATAGAAGTCCAACCACATGACACTCTCACAGCTAGGGCAAGCCACAGTAAGAAATGATTGAAGGTTATTTATTTTGATAAAACACCCTTTTACTCATGACTTATGTTTTCAGAGAAATTCAATATATGATTCACACAAATTCATCTTACCAACTCAGTTATTTTCTTATACACTATAGAGTAGTTCACTTAAAGTCTTCTCCTTTATGACAATTAATTGTTTAATTCCATCATTTAATAAAGGAGATAATTTAATTCCACAAGGCCATCTTATGTTACTAAAATTCGCTCAAAACCTTGTTACAACATGGATTCGTGTTCAACATAATTAAGAGGAAATTACAAAGAACCTTGGGTAAAAGTGAAGAGAAGAAGGTCAAGTTGAATTCCTCCTTAAGACGTCATTAGTTATTACCAAGATTTAATTGGAGCTTGAGGTTTTATCCATAATTATTAACGATTTTAATTAGGCTTCCCTGAAAGAGCTTTACAAAAGGAGACTATTTACTTTCCAAAAGGCTGAGAGATAAATTGAGTGGTTTCTAAATTTTCTTCTCCTACTTGCTAAATCTTATTATCTTCTAGAAACTAACCATTGTTTTCCCTTAAGCTTGCTTAAGAGTTCACCCAAAAGGGGTAGTGTTCACTAGTTTAGCTAGGGATATCAAATTATAAAATTTTACTTTACAAGGATAGTTTCACCTTTGATTACTTCAGGAATCTCTTGTTCTCAAGTAAGTCATCTCTACATTAATTTATCTGAATATATATATTTAGTTAACTTCTATAAGGGTTAACCACTCCATTTAATTTTACTTATATCACATCAGTACAAGGTGTCAGAGATTTTTGACTTAACAATTTATTCTCAAAATCAAGGTTTTACAATACTTATGCCAATGTAATGATTGAATATCATTTCTCACCAAGGTAAGTTACTAGTCTAACAACAAAAGGGAAAGAACACTTCACCACGTAGTTTTCCAAACATACCAAGACAAGAGATCTTCTAAACTCCTTTGCAAGCAATGTTACAAAATTTACAACGCATTGAACTTTCTACAAAGAACTGCATAATTTGAACTGATGAAACTTTTACACTCTTTTCCTTTAATCTACTCGCATAATCCATCTGCACAAATATTTACTAGAGTCAGTTCGCTAGAACTGAGCATGATAAGATATAAACCTCACCTAATAACTTATGCCATCTAGCATTTAAATAAATGAAAGTTTGCAATACTCCCTATCAAATAATTTCTAATCATGTATTCAAATCTTAACTGCACATCTCATGATAATACATTTCATACCCATTATTGTTCACTTCCCTAAAATCTGCTTACATATGAACAAAAATTCCAAGTGGAGAGATATACAACCTTAACCTTGCATTTAATCATAATTAAATTACAGTAATAACAATAACACTCACTTAATACCCTCAACCTACTTCACATATATAAGTATCCAACAATATTATCTTTCAATTAAATAAAAGCACCAACGACATTAAGTTTCTATAATAAATACAAGTATCAATCTTATATTATTCATCGATATTAGCCAAGTATCAAACCTTCATAGATAATCAATGATATGTAAGTATAATTTTGATATTTATCTCACAATTTTAAGAATATACTTATGTTAACAAAGATTCCACCAATCCACAAGTTCATATATTATTTAGGTATCCTTTTGGTTGCTTATTACCATGTCTTTATATGTTTCTATTAGTATAAGAGTCCAACTCATTGGAATGAGTTACGATCAACAATATTGTCATATTTTGCTAATATGTCAAAGATACATTTGACTAACTAAGATATGTAAGCGTGGTCCAAGCCACTATAAATACAAGTATCAACATTATCTCAACTCCTAATGAGATAGGATATTTCCACACGTTAACCAAGTATTGAAATAACATATTTATCCTTACTGGTTACCTGATAACATAA
Organism: Taxus chinensis; assembly: GCA_019776745.2. NCBI lineage: Eukaryota > Viridiplantae > Streptophyta > Pinopsida > Cupressales > Taxaceae > Taxus > Taxus chinensis. Next base: position 31,344,059 of record CM034152.1, read on the forward strand.
TATATCATGTTATATAATTCAACCTCCACTTGCATACCCCAATTTATGGGTATTAATTATTGTTCTATATAATGAAGTTAAATAATTTCAGGTCAACTTCTATCCTTACTGTCATACATGGTATGTACAATCCCATTATGGCAGTTTTCACCTTTACTTAAGGCTGTGCATGAATCCATTTTAGGGTAGTTCTCATAACTTCCCTATTCATCTGTTTTCCTACCAAAAAGCATTTCAACAAGCTTATAAGTCAAAGTATAGGATAAATTTATAATTTCATATTTCAAGCATTTCCTGAATTCATATGCCTGTGGGCCATCACATGTCAATCAAACTTGAAGAATGTACACATTCATGAGAGTTCGATGTATCCAATATTACTTTAACTGATTCGAAAAATATCCAAGTAGTGCCTCAAACTTAAGCCATATAATTATCCACACAAGCTAATGTCTTGAGTGCTTAACAAACCCCATTAACACATGCTTCAGGAGCATTCCCATAAAAAAAAAGCTCATAGTAATAATAATAACAGAGGGCCTGGTGAGGGGTTTTCAATAATCCCCAAGGTAAACGGTAATCAAAAGAGTCAGATGGTATCTAGAAAGACTAGTAAAACCAGTACGACTCCCCAAATAGAAGCCCCCAATCCTAATGGGGGGGGGGTTTATATTATTATCAATCCACATTATAAGACAAACACAGTCTTTCAAGAAAAATTCCTGTTTTCAAGCCATGTTCTACATAATAAAAACAATACAAGAAATATTCTAAAAATCATTCACACACCACAATATTTTCTACAGAGACCATTGTTCACAGGCTAAAACATGGCAAAAAGATAAACCAAATTTATAAGATCGATAAGCAAGAATCACTGGAGAGAGATTTCTTCTTGTCAAAAAGGTAATTAAGATAAACTGTAAAGGGGGAGAGAGATCAGCTCATGCAATTATGATTATAAGTCATCCGAAACCCATCTCTACAGAATTCAAACAAAAATTGCAAAGATTGATTTACCCAAATACTAAAGGGAATAAATTATTAAGAGAGAGGGTTAGGACTTATCATGCCTTTAATGCGCTTCCCAAGACAAGGACACGCTAAAACAGGCCCTGCAACAGCAACCCAAGCCTAATTCCATTTTCTTCAAGCTTGTTGGGCGCCCAAACATCAATCATCTCCACGTTGGCACAGGCAGGAGTTCACGACCAAGGTAGGTGGTCTGAAAACTTTTCAACATCCCCCCAACGCGTGTCAAAAGGGAAAGTTACAGCAGAACATGGACATCCATCCAGCACAATGGAAAATCGATTTTTTTTTGTATGGTGTGGAAGCACCCACGAGGAAGCAAACTGTTTGAAAAACTGCCTCAAAGAGATGTAGTCTCATGGGCTGCTATCCTTACTGGAAATTCACAAAACAAAGGTCATCAAAACAACTAACAGGTCAAACCTGATCAGGACGCCTTTACCAACATTCACGTAGCCTACAATAAAATAAAAATAAAAACTAGTAGTTGCAGTTTAGAACTGGAAACTACCTCCAATGAGCAAGGGGCAGAAATCAGGCCAAACGCCCCAGATAAACCAATCGCTGCGCCGAAGGAGGAACTATGAAGAAAAACACCTTGACAGAAAAGATTTCAATGGCCTCTCTGCCCACGCAACCAGGTCAAAATGGTAGTTTGGAATAGGTGTGGACATCCATCCACGCACGCAGGGTAAGAAGAGGATCTCCAATAGGGAACCAACAAGTGTCGAAGCTGATCAGTTTTCCTAACCCAACATTCATGTAGTCAACAAAGAGGTAGAGAAAACGTGCCAGGAGAAGGAATCGCCCATACGCATTGAATAAAAGAATAAAAAATGAGATCATGGTGAAGGAAAATCAGGACTCCACCCACTCCCATCTCCCTCACGCAAGGTAGAAACATTAAATACCATAACTATTGGTAGTTTGGTGGTTGGGAGGAGTCTAACGCCATTTACTAGCAACAAGACATGCGAATGGACCTGGTCAGCCAAGGTGGCAGTGGAGGGTAGGTGAAAGAGGTTTAAAAGATTTAAAAAACTGGGCAGTCCTCACCACGACCTGGCGCCCCCACGAGCCCCTCCTTCAGCAAAGATACGGGATAAACAAAATCTCTACTAACTAAGGTAAGCTCACAAAGCATACAAAAGAAGATTATATTAATAAAAAAATGTAAAAAGGAGTTACAAGATTACTCGAACAGTTCTCATAAGCTAAAAGGTATAAGAATTTTTATATGATTACTATTCAACCCGAGAAAAAAATAAATCACGTACACACGAGCAAGCTAGGGAAAGTAAGAATCAAATTCTCCATTACCCACAATGATTAAAACAACTTGCGAACAGGCCTAAGCGACCAAGCGAAGAAAACTAGAGGTTGACATTCAAAAGCAAACATGAAGCAAGGAACAACCATGGCACCAAGACGGGTAACCCCTTCCTCAGCGCGGAATGGGGTTCATTCAGCAAAGCGACCAAACAAACAATAAATCGCTTAATGATAATTAATAATAAAGTTGATAACAAACAACAATAAAAATAATGAGTTATCGTCGATCGATAATTAAAATAATAATATTGTTAATATTATTATTATTATTATTATTACCACTTAAAATAATTATTAATCATATTAACAAAGATGTATATACCAGCTCGACAATAATGTAACCAATAACACTATAAAGTAGAGGCCAATCGATAATTAAATTAAAACAACATTGTTATCATTATATAATATAAATATAAATAATTTCTACTCACACCAATAATGGCCAAAGATCTAGCTTAACTATGTGACAACAAGATCCTCCTTTAAATATGTTAATGCACAGGACATTACACATTCCACACACACAGAGGTGTCAATAACGACTTGAGAACGCAAGAAGGAGAGGGAAGGTTCTAAAACATCACTGAGACACGATATAAGACAACGAAAATACACACAACCATTCGGCGCTCAACAAAAAGGGTCATTGCGACAAGAACTAGGTTACACACCGAACGAGGCATTACAAAGAAGGTTAACATTGGTTCAGAGGCAGAACCTAAGGAGGCTACTATTGGAGATTATTGGATAGAAAAGGAGGTTTTAAAGATCATCGATCTGTTACGTGAATTTCAGGATTTATTTCCATGCAGGTACCACAAGCTTAAAGGATTGCACCACTCCTTGGGAGAAATGAAGATCAAGTTAAAGGAAGGTGTGCGCCCAATTCGGAAGAGACCTTATCGAATGAATCTGAATCTGTGCGTCAAAGTCAAGTAGGAGATTGAAAAGATGATCGCATCAAGCATCATTGAGGTTGTTAAAGAATGAGAATGGATAAGTCCAATGGTCATCAGCATTAAGAAGGATGAAATGATAAGGATTTGCGTTGATTACAGAGATTTGAATGCGGTATGTGTCATCGACCCTTTTCCAATCCCCTTCACCGAGGAGATCCTGGAAGGAATAGCCAGGCGCAAGATCTATTCTTTTACAAATGGATTCACATGATATCATCATGTTAGAATCGCAAAGGAGAACTAAGGAAAGACAAATTTTGCCACTGAATGGGGAATTTTTTCCTACACAGTGATGCCTTTTTGATTGAAGAATGCGCCTGTTGTGTTTTCATGCATTTTAGTTCAGCCATTTCAGGACTTCATCCACAAGTTTCTACAATTCTACCTAGATGACTGGACGGTATATGGATTAGTGAGGGACCATTGTGACAATATGAGGTTGATGTTAGAAGTTGAGTATATCCCTCAACATTAAGAAATGTATTTTCGCTACTCCATTTGGCACCCTGTTGGGACATATCATATGTAAGGAAGGCTTGCTGGTGGATCCTACTAAATTTTCCATTATTGTGTGATTGGGGGAACCTACCAGCTAGAGTGTTGTGTGTGGATTCCTTGGGTATATGGGGTATTACCAAAAATTTATTAAGGGGTATGCCAAGATCATCGCATCGTTGGAAAATTTGTTGTAGCACAAAAGTACATTTCATTGGGGAGAGGTGGCATTTGACACATTAAAGAATAGGCTTATCACCACGCCCATATTACACTTTCCTTCTTGGGATAAGCCATTCCATGTACATGTTGATGCTTCAGGCATGACGATTGGAGAAATCTTAGCACAACCTGGAGAGGGAATTGTTGACCACCCCTTGTGCTTTGCTAGTAGGAAGCTAGCCCCAGCAGAACATAACTATACTACTACTGAGCGCGAGGCCTTGTCGATGATCTATGCACTGCAAAAATTCAAGTAGTATCTATTGAAAACACCTTTTATATTATACACATACCACATGTCATTGAAGTGCTTGGTAAATAAGCTTGTTCTATAAGGATGCATATGTTGGTGGGTCCTACTATTTCAAGAGTTTTAGTTTACGGTTGTTGTAAAATGGGTAAGAGTAATTTGGGGCCTGACCATTTATCAAGGACACAATCAAGAGAGGACGTGTAGAGCATTGAGGATACAATGCCAGATACACAACTGTTTAGATTGAAATGTGCGCCATTTGACCCTGAAGATATTACATTGTTTCTCAAAACGAGTGTGGCATCGGAAGGAATAAATACTTTGGAAAGGAAGCAATTAGCCATATGCGCCGCACCCTACATGTTAATTAGTGGAGACTTATACAAGATAGGCCCTAATGATTTTTTTCACCGGTGTGTGTTAGAGTATGAGTGCACTACAATCATGGAGGAAACACATGGTGGAATTACAGGAGGACACTATGCAAGAAATGTAACCACGTGCAAGATCCTTCTAGCAGGATTTTGGTGGGAAACAATTTATAAAATATTATATTGATTACTACTAGGCCTATGACCACTGCTATCGCCTTGGTAAATAAGGGAAAAAAGATGAAATGAAATTAAGACTGATTTCTATTGCAGAACCCTTTCAGAAGTGGGAAATTGACTTTGTAGGCCCTATTTCTCTAACTGCGTGAAGGACATGTTCACACTATATCATTGCATGCACAAATTACCTTACAAGATGGGCAGAAGCGGTGCCTACAAGGGATTACACAACAACAACAACAACTAGGTTCTTGTAGGAAAATATAATCAACAGATATGGATGCTCGTTGAGCTTAACAAGTGATAAGGGTACTCATTTCTTAAATGAGACAGTTAGAATCTAATTGGAAGAATTCATGGTATCCCATCACAAGAATACCCCTTATCACCCACAAGCTACTGGGAGTTCTAAGGAATTTAACAAAATTTTGAATCACACGTTAACCAAGATTTGTGATGTGGGAAGAAAGGATTGGGATGATAAAGTTTCTACTATGTTATGGTCATATTAGACTACTTATAAGAGATTGAACAAGGCCACACCTTTTCAATTGGTGTTTGGCACAGAAGTTGTGTTACCTATTGAATTCATGTTACCATCACTGTGTATAGTGCACACAAGAGGGTTAGATGATGAACAAGTGCTTGAGGAGAGGATTGATAAGTTGATGCAGTTGGATGAGAGGTAGGCTATTTCCCACTGGAGTTAGAAAATAGAAAAAACCAGGAAAAAGGCATGACATGATAGACACATCAAGAACAAGCAATTTGAGGTTGGGCAGATGGTTCTATTGTATGATTCTAAGTTTTTGTGCCATCATAGAAAATTCAAAGTCCATTGGTTGGGCCCATACATTGTATCCTATATACTTGATTCAGGCACTTGCCAATTACAAGTGCTAGATAGAACATGATTGCCTGGTAATTTCAATGGGAGGAGGCTAAAGACCTACTATAAATAAATTTGAACTTTTTCTTTGTAAATAAAGTAGTATTTCCAGTTAGCCTAGATTTTGATTTGATTCATTTTCCTTTATTTTTGTTTCCCTTTCGTGTTGCTTTGTTTTGTGCACGTTTGTGTGCTGGTACCCACTTATTATTTTCAAAAAAATTCTATGCATAGAGGACCACACAACCATTTTTGTGTGGGGTGGAGTGATGTGAAAAGTGCTGGAAGCTATGGTTATGGATGGCCCAGGTTGAAAAATAAAAAAACATGGATTAGAAGATCACACATGGAAAAGGTGAACATAAGGAAAGGATGGTGTCAAAAGGCTTTAAGAAACCACGTATAAGGGAAAAAAAAATGTAGGAGCAACATGAGGTAGGCAGCGCAAATAACTTGGTCCAAGACATAGAGGAAGACTTGACTTCAGTGCAGGAGAAAATAGGAAGAATTATATGTTTGAGGCAATTACACACCATAAGGTTGTGGAAGTGTTCGTGTAGGATTTAGCGTGGAGGAAAGGAGCTGAAGTTTGGCATTGGAAAAAAATCCGCCATTATTGCGAAAGTACGTTGGTAGGTTGCATGGCATTTATTACGAATAATATAAAAAGTTATAAATAGAAGATCGGGGGTGCGTTATTTTCTACGTTGTGTTTTAAGTTATCAAATAAATCTCGTGAACTAGGGCATCCTTGCAAAGAAAGTTTGAGAAGAGTTGTGAAGATTCGCATGCATATCCAGTTTGATCAGCGAACTAGAGTGGAAAGGAGTACACGGGTGTAAGTGGAGAAGGTTGTGTGAAAGAATCCCGTGGGTGTTACGCTGTCTTATGGAAAAAGGGTTTTCCAAGTTAGGGTAGCATAGCTAGGGAACGAGTTTCGAAGGAATTTTCACAAAGGAGTGGAGCCATAAAGTTTGGCAGAGCCAGGACCAGGAGAGAGGAAGAAGTTTTAAGAACCCGATGAAGGAATAACACCAAGGAAAGTAGAAAATGTTTCATTGAATAAGGGCAAGGGAAAACAAGCTATTTCTACCAGTTTTAATGAAGAATGGTACGCAAAAATGTTGTACACAGATGGTGTATTAGTTGGTAAATAATGGGTATCTCACATCAGGAAGATAGCCGTCAATGATTACAACCATCGAATGAGCACCACAGAAAATGAAATGACACTAGAACTGGTTTTTCGTACAGAGAAGAGGACACTAGATGGAATTCCCATCTATGATGACAAAGTGAAGTTGAAAATGGAGAAGGATGGGTTGTTGCAACTCTACGAGTTTCTCTATTTTGGAAAACCTAAGCGATTATACCAATGGTTAATGTCGTGCATGCATGAAGACCACTTCTATTTCACAGGTTGGAGGATGCGCATAACCCCCTAGCTAATTTTTAAGTTCACTGGCCTTATCTATGAAGGAGATTCATTGAACGATGATTTGGAAGACAAAGAAGCCATTGAGGCTTATGAATACAAGAAGGGTTCACTCTACTTCAATATTTTTGCAATTACTGATTCAGTGATGAGGATGGCCGTGCACTTGGTTACAAATCTGAATGGGCAAGAGAGATGGACATAGATCAAAAAGACCTGGTTGAATGTGTGCCACAAGATCTTGGAGGGAACCATCTATAACCTCTCAAATTTTATTGCAGAGGAGATCATAAACGCCACATGTGATGTAGAGAAGATCATGTTTGGTAATGTCCTCCTCACCATTTTATTTTCAAATATTGGAGTGCTCAATGGGCCACATAAGTTTGTTTGGGAATGCCCAGATGAGAACTCCTCCCCTGCAAAGAGGTTTGACCAGTATACCTATGACACCATGAAGGCCGCTCATAAGGCATGCCTGGAAAAGTGGTATAAGCGGATCCACAACACATTTAGGGCTGAATGGATAATACCCAAGTAGTTACCTTCATTAATACTGTAGACACCTAAAGTATGCTTACACTTAGCATTTCCTCCAAACCATTCAATTAATGACACTTTGTTAATTCCCCATTCTTCACCCCACTATTGGATGCCCATTTACGACACCTTCTCGGTCGTATTCTTCCCATATTCAACTTATTTGGCTAATATCTCTCTTATTAGCTAAACATTCCTCCTTTCGACCATTCAGAACCTCCATAGTTCTCTCTAGACCACTTCTATTGGCTTTGTAGGCTATCTATCAATCACAATTGGTTATCCAGAACCCTTCCAACTCTCAATGAGTCTCTAATCACTTGCTAATCAAGTTTAACTAACTTAAATCCTAGTTAACTAGCCTAAAACAAGCTTATCTAAGCCTAAAGCATGTTTATCCTAATCTAATCTAAAATTTCCTTTTGAACTTTAGTCCCACATGCACCCAAATTCCAAACTCTCCCAAGTGGAAAACTATAAATAGAAGGGTCACCCCTCCTTATCAACCTTACACCTTGTTTTCATAATAATAAATATCTCATATTTGGAGATCTTGGCATTAGAAATCATTTGTGATAGCTTTAAGCTATAAAACATTTGGATCTTGTCCATACTCCATTGTTAAGAGCTCCCCCATATTGCATCCACCCATTTCAAATATAGTTAGTAAGGGAAGATCTAAAGCTTAGCCATGTAGCCAACTTAGAGAGATATCTTCACTATGTTTGAGAGTAAACAACACATAAATTGAGTTCTTAGAATCTAACTAGGTTCATTTTCATTAAGCTTTCATGGAGTAGAGAGTAATATATATGCTAGGGTTTGGATGTTTGTTTCAAATTTATATATGCATAGATAGTTTCTTGTTTAGCTCTAATCTTATGGTGCATGGTTGAGTTTAGTCAAGCTTGAGGTTCTTTATCCTCATCACATAGCATTGAAAACCTTTCCATCACATACATTTGGCACGCCCGGTGGGACATGAAGTCCATCCTCCATTAATGGAGGCCTATTTCAAGCTTTTTTAACCCATTTTCATCTTTTTAGAAGAAATTAGCTTGTTATTTGCTTGTTTTCAATTCTTAAAGTGGTTAAATAAGCTTGGTTCATAGTTAATTTGTGGGTTAAGGTTAGAAATAATTTTATTTAACTAATAAATAACTTGTTGGCTTTCAAAAATTTCCATTTCTGTGTTTTTTACAGGTTTTTCAGGGGGTATGCACAAGTGTCTTCAAGGGGCACGTCTCCGTTGAAACCCTAGCGTTGGTGTCGAGTTGGGCATACACCTGTCAGGACATACTACACAGTTGACAACATATTTAGATGAGGTTGCGTCTCTGTCGCGAGGTGGGTGTCTGCGTCGGCTAGCAAGCACACATGTCTCTCTAGAAGTGCTGGCGTATATCAAGCTTACTGTGTAAAACCCTGTCATAATTTTTTACCTAGGCCGCATCTTCATTGAACGATCAACATCTCTGTTGAACCATCGGCGTCTCTGTTGAATCATCCTGACTTGATATACTATGTTTTCTGACAGTTTTTGCCTGTAGGCATACACGTTGAAACAAGAGCGCACGTGTCGAAACCTTAGCGTACCTCTCTAGTAGGCCCATGTAGGTGTCATATCCCTCTATCATTTTTTCTTGCCCCACGTATTCATTGATACGGACGCGTATCCATCGGATTGGGCGCGCTTGTTTCATTCTAGGCGCGTAGGCGTCTGTGTAAAAATTTAATTTTTTTTACAGGCTGTGAAATCTTTTTTTTTCTAAATTTTTCTAAGGTTTTTGAAGACTAACAAAGTGGTTGTAGGGTTTTGTTTTGATATTTCAACTTACACAGTTTAAGTGTTTTCATTCCTTAGCTTGAATAAAGCTTGTAAAAGTGTGTATGCTCTCTCCTCACACCTTTTTGGGTGATCTTGGAGATCAAAAACATTTGTAAAAAATTTATGGCATACTTTAAAAAATGCTTGCTCTATGATGCTAAAAGGGTAAAATAGATTTCCATATGATTTTTCTTAGTGGAATTTTCACATTGCATATGCTCTTCCTTCGCGCCTTTTTGGTGATCTTAGGAATAAAAAGAAAAGTGTAAATTCTCTTTCTTAAAAATTTGCAAATGGAAAAACTACTGAAATCGTTATCTATAGGACCTAACGCTTTCTAAATAAAGGTGTTGAAACAAAACACAAAACTTCTAATACACGTGTTTACATGCAGATTGCCAAATGGTGTGCTACTTGAAACCACATTTAAATTAAAAAGGATAAAAACACACCACTTTCATCACACTGTATTGCATGTTTCAGAAAAGGGTACGTCCCTATCTTCTCAACTGGAACATAACCCCTTTGGAATAATGGCTTAATCTAAAACAATGGGGGTGGTTCCAGGAACCCTAAAGTAATCCACCGCTATGTAACATCGTGGATGAAACAGGAAGCGCTCCGCTTACCCACTTGACTAGTTTTTATTTGTGAGTTAGCATTACCGGTTGTCTGCATGGTGACCCCAGTGAGAGTACACATGGACACATTTATTGTCCACTTTTCTTGAAGGGGGTAAAGTAAAGCCAAGATACTCCCAAATTAGTCATTGCGACTTTTTGGGTAAATCGAGCTCGCTTAAGACAACTTTGTAACACCTAGTTGAGAGATCTTGTTAAGAAGGCCATTCTGTCTTGGAGCCCACTTTGCTAGTCCTTTATCATGTCGAGCCATCACGAGGTGGAAACTTACTTGGAGTCTAAACCTTGTTTATCAAAAAAAGAAAAGAGTCCACTTAAGTTCGATCTAAGTGCTTTTTACCACAAAAATTATACGACGTCTCACTTAGATTCTTTCTCGCCTTCGGAAAAGGCGAAGCTCTACCCAAGTGGCACTTAGTTTATTTTTCATCTTTTCGATCTATACCCATGCATTCTCACTTTCCACTTTTGGGGTGAGAAGGGAGCATACCTCGCACATTTTATCAGAGATAGTACTCACCACTCTTTTATCCGTTTACACCCATCCATGTTTACGGCTGGGTTGTTAAATGTCTAAAGTGTGCAGGTACATTTTTGTATCTTTGATAGTCCTTCAATCTTGATTTCAAGATTGTCTTCACTACTGCGAGTTAGGTTCATCACTTGTCTCTTCCTGAGTTTTTAATTTTGCTCGCATTTTAGTCGCACAATCTAGGTACTTATATCGTGTTTTCAATTTCTTGAGAACGTGATATAAGTCCCTTTATTACACAGTTACGTTGCTCGCACAATTAAAAAATCCTTGTTATACTTATCACTTGGTTTCAGTTTTGACGTCATCTGATTCCTTTAAAAAGTATCAAGATCACCTTATATATATCGCGATAAAGTTGTCATGATACTAACACCTTGCTTGCTCGGTTAATGTATCATGATAACGTTATTACGTTATATCTAGTTGTGACTTCCAATTTTCAGAGGACTTAAGTTTCATCGGCACTCAAGCTAGTTTTAACATACCTCATTAAGAGACTATGTCAATACTGTGTCAATACTTAGGCCTTGTTAGAATTCTTACTTGACCTACATATTGATATCGTATTGTCACTATCCGTTTTAGGGTGTAGACTTGGCATAATGACAAATTCAAGTGATCATTACATATAGGTGTTCATATGGGTGTTATTTGATAAACACAATTGCATAGCATTGCATCTAGGACACACTGTGGCATATTTCGAACATCACCTCAGACGGCTTGCAAAACCATACATTTAAGAGTCATGCTAGCTTCATACAAACGTAGACTAGTAATGCCTAAAATCACAAAGATGGATACCAAATCAAATGAACATGACTTAGGAGAAAACCCTTTCGAAACCTTCCCATTTAGCGGAAAAAATTGAGCGCCTCTCTTTTCTCAAGTCAAGGATGCAGAGCCATTAATTGACGATAGTGGAGAAGAGGCAGACTCTTCTGGAGAACAATAGAGATTAGACCTAGGTAGATTTGATGAACTCGTATATTATAATAAAGATCAAGTACTCACAAGAGTCTTAGAATTAGGATCTAAAGTTCCGCAAGAGCACAGAGCAGAAACAAAGGTCATTAATCCTAAAGCAGGAGGATGGGTATTGCTCTTAGACATAGACAATCCCTTTGAAACATGATACGCCTCTACTTCGGGGCAACATCATGCCACTGTCGAAGGGGACCCATCACGAAGACCTCACTACAAAGCTTCATGTAAAGTGAAAAATGAGCGTAAAGCTTCCCCTCTTCCCAAATTCGATGAAGAAGAGGACCCTCTGGTTGAAGAGGAGATCCTTCAAAAATAGATCTTAAAGTTAAGCCAGAAACTAGAAAACTTAGGTTCTTCAAGAAGAAACATATACAAAGAAAAATAAAAAACTAAACCTAGCGAGTTTCACTTTGATCCATACACTAACCATGCCTTTAAGGGGAATAAAATACAAAGACCAATGTCACATACTAAAGAACAACTCATTTAGAAAGAGTTACAATCAATGAAAGATACACTCACTATGTTACAAGAGGGAAACGTAGGCCAGAATAGGAAATATTCATATGAAGAACCTTGCCCTTACCCCTTTGATAAGGACATGCTATGGCAGCCATTCCCAAAGCACTTCACTGTTCCAAAGTTTGACAAATATAAAAGCAAGGGTGATCCTTGGGATCACATCAAATACTTTTATATGGCTTGCCAAGAGGTCGCATATAGCGATAATTTCTTGATATGACTCTTTCCTCGCAGTCTAGGGGCATTGGCATTAGAATGGTTCTTTAACATACCTTAAAGGATCTATCACAATGTGGCCCATGCTAGCAGAGAATTTTTTTTGACATTATTCGTTCAACATGGAAAACGAGTTCACAATGAATGACCTCTGTAATGCCAAACAAAAGCCCCATGAGACCTTTACAAGTTTCTTGCAACAATGGCGCGGGTTGGTAAGATGTTTCCTTTGTGCATTACTGGAAAAGAAGCTAGTGAGCATCTTTGTTCCTAATTTAAACTCAGAAATAGCCTTCCATTTACAAATGCACTACGGCTCTAACTTCGAAGAAGTCATAGAGAAAGGAGATCAAATTGAGAAGGCCCTCTTTACAAAGGATATGCTTAAACCGTTTGTTAAAGACAAACATGAAGCCAAATCCATAGACAAACCAAAATTATTCAATAAGAACAAACATGTTGTTGGTGATGGTATTACGGACTCCAAGAGAGTCCAAACCATACATACGAGCCTACTTTTAAAGCTTTCACAGGGACCTCATCCCAAGGAACCCACTAAACGCACATTCACACCATTAACAGAATCCCTATCGACCATACTAAAGCAGTTAGATAATGTAAAAATGGTGGAATATCCAACTGCAACAATGCCATGCCCAGAAGATGCTCCAAAACCTGTTTGGTTCAAAGACCATGAATACTGCAACTTCCATTGTGTTAAAGGAAACAAGACAGATATGTGTTTAAGATTGCGTCACTACATACAAGACCTCATTGAAGAGGGTAATATTGCTGTAGATTCTCCCCCTGAATCAGGACAAGGTACAAATGAGAAAATGGGTATCTACAAAGATCCTTTTCCTAATCATGCAGATAAAAAGAAAAGGAATCCAAATCACAGGAAAAGCTCCAACGACTATAGAAATTCCGCTTATGTTTACCCTACTAATGATAGTTCCTTTGATTCTCTCATAGGATGTATTTGATCCCCCGATGAATAGGTCAACACTATTTGGATCTTTAAAAAAAATTATGTAATAGGGACGAGATGTGCTCATTTAATCACACCAGATCCCATGCCTATCCCTCAGGAAGGTCAATATAATTTAATAGATCAGTTCGAGAAAACACCTGCTAGGATATCTATTCTCGATCTCCTTAAAATATCTACTGCCCACAAGAACATATTGTATAAAACCTTGCAAAATTTAGGATCTTCTACAGATGTAGATCCCACAAACCTCCAAGCCATGATTGCACGCTTAGACTCTAATGATCATATTACTTTTGATCGTATTGCGATCCTGCGTAACAACCCAGAACATAACTTACCCTTATATCTCGAACTGGTGGTTACCCGTCGTAAAATCAAGAGGGTACTTGTGGATGGTGGATATGGTCTAAAAATTTGCACTTTAAAGCTGGTTAAGTAACTAGGCCATTCAGAAACAGATCTACGAGCTAAGACTATCAAGATCACGGCTTACGACAATGAAGAATGAGAATCAATGGGTACTATAGTAGTTCCCACAGAGGTAGGTCTAACTTTTCACGACACGACATTTCATGTCCTTGAATTAGACCTTCCATATAACATGCTCTTGGGGAGCCCATGGATTCATGCCATGCAGGCTGTTCCATCGACTTTCCATCAATGCATAAAGTTGTGTCATGAAGGTCAAGTAGTTACCATTTTGGGTGACCCAGAACAATTCACACATTGTAGGGCTTTGCACATCTTCTCTCGTGTGGCTTATGAATTTCCTTCAATAGATGTTGTCATCCCTCTACAAATGGAAGCTATTAAGAATCGGGTAGATCCAAAATCACTCACGCCTTGCAATTAGGATTTTCCTTTGTTGGCCAAACTGCTCTCTTCATGGGAGGCAACATCGGAAAAATATGGCCCAGGTGATCCATTCACTCTTGAACAGGCTTTACTAATATCAGATTTATCAGAATCTTCCAAAAAATGGGGTAAGCCTTATTTTAAGTTCAAGAGCTCTCAGGAGCAGTGTCCTAAACCATTGGAAAAATTTGTCTCTAGTGGTCTCCTATCTGAGGAGAAAATGTTAGAAGATCCTACTAGTAGAGTGCTAGAAGGTACCATGGCTTCATGCCATCAAGCACCCTAGTACATCAAAGGTCACCGCATGACGTTTGTCATGGGCTATAGTGGGTTTGGATGTGGCATTAATGCACAAGGCCGGCTAGAGCCTATTCCCATCCCTCGTTTTAAATTAGATAAACATGGACTATGGATAAGGCCTCATAATTCTCTACCCTCTAAGATTGATGCCACCTATTCTGAATGTGAGGATGTTTCATCTCATTATGATAGCGACGTAGATTCCCAATGTAGCCTCTGCGAGGATCTTGCTTCCACTAGCCTATTCCTAGATTTAGCGGTCCTTACCTTATCTAAATCCAACCCCCTAACCAATCATCAAATAACCCTAGTGTATCATGAACTGATAGATTGGGATCAACAACTTCACATACCACTTGATTTCTTTGAGAATGATGAAGCATTTGCGGAGTTCATGGGACTTAGGGATTCTATTCCGGCTGGGGACCACAAGAAAGGATTTGCAATTCAACTAAAAACCTGTGCGTACTTTGGAGAAGAGGTGGATATATGTGGATGTTTGAACAAGAAGGTGGTTAGCAAGAATACAAACACTTCGGAGAAACCTTGCAGAAAGGATAAACAGAAATCTCACAGTGACAAATTTTTTGAAACACTTATAGATAAACAACACGAAGAGTCTGTGGATGAAGTAGTTTATCCATTTAAAGATGACAATGAGCTACCACAGGAGGTCAATCTTACTCTTCCACCTGATCCTACATGAATGGAAGATGCTTCTAAGATACTTGTTGAGGAAACAATCAATGTCAACATCGGCTAAGAAGAGCATCCTAGAATGATAAAGTTGGGGGCTTGACTCTCAGCTTAGGAACATAAGATCTTTGTAGAGATCTTAAGGGAATACGTGGACATATTTGTGTTGAAATATGCAGATATTCTTGGTTTGGACCCAGAGTTAGTTGTGCACCCAAATGCCAAACCCATCAAGCAAAAGTTGAGAAATATGCACCCTAGGGTGGTGCTCCTTGTCAAAGAAGAATTGGAAAAACTGTTAGCTGCTGATTTTATTAAACCCATCGACTATTCAAAATGGATATCCAACATAGTCCCTGTACAGAAGAAGCCTGTTGGCATAAGAATTTGTACTGATTTCCGTGACATCAATAAGGCATGCCCTAAAGATGATTTCCCTTTTCCTAACATTGACATGATAGTTGATTCCACCGTTGGCTATGAAATGTTGTCTTTAATGGATGGTTTTTTAGGTTATACCCAGATACAGATTGCATAAGAGGATCAACATAAAACAATGTTCATTACCTTGTGGGGAACATTTTGCTACAAGGTCATGCCTTTCAGACTCAAAAATGCCAGGGTTACTTATCAACGGTCCATGACTGTTATCTTCCCTGATATGATGAATGACATCATGGAAGATTATGTCAATGACATCCTAGAAAAATCCAAAAGTAGGGGAGAGGACTCTGAGGTACTGAGGCATATTTTTCAGCGTTTACGAGATTATAAGGTTTGCTTGAACCCTAAGAAATGTGTCTTTGGTGTTTTATCAGAAAAGCTCCTAGGATTCATTGTTTCACAAAGAGGGATTGAAGTGGACCCTACAAAGGTTACATCTATCACAATAATGCCACCACCCACAACCCTCAAACAACTAAGGAGTCTACAATGGAAAATTTAGGCAACCCATTGCTTTATTTCACAACTTATAGATAAGTGCCACCCCTTTACCCATTTACTAAAGAAAGATGTTGCATTTAATTGGGGACCTGATTTCCAAATGACATTTACATTACTCAAGTAGTACCTTGTCAATCCACCTGTACTCATGCCGCCTACCCCAAGTGAACCTCTCCTCTTGTACATATCCGCTACCCAATTCATTATTGGTGCACTACTTACCCAATATGATCTGAACCATAAAGAGAGAGTGGTTTACTATCTTAGTCACACCTTGTTTACGTACGAATTGAATTATCCACAAATTGAAAAGGCCTGCTTGGTAGTTTTCTTTACCTTCCAAAAGCTTCACCATTATCTCCTAAACAATAAAACCAAACTCATATCCAAAGTTGACCCTCTCAAATACCTTTTATCCAAACTTGCCCTCACATGCCAAATGGCTAATTGGATCATTCTCATGAGTGAATTTGATATTGAGTTTTTAAATCATAAGTCCTTAAAAGGACAGGTATTAGCTGATCAGATGGCAGAAGCACTTCTACCAAGTAAGAAACCTTTGTGTTTGGATCTGTCAGATGCATCTATGATGTACGTTGAAGAATCTGTAGTGTGGAAAGTCTATTTTGATGGATCGTTCACCTTTCATGGATCAGGAGCCAGAGTGGTGCTTATCACTCCCACGGGTGATGTCATACCAAGAGCATTCCAGTTGGGATTTCCGTGCACTAATAACATTGCAGAGTATGAGGCACTCATTGCTGGCCTCAAGCTAGCTATTACTTAGAACATTCAACAATTACAAGTCATCAGAGACTCTCAACTTATCATTAAACAAGTTAATCACGAGTACAAGGTTAAAGATGAGAAACTCATTCTATATAAGAAAATGGTAAAAAATCTAAAGAAGTACTTTGCACAAATCATATTTGAGAAAAATCTAAGTTCATATAATAGATCCGCAGATGCTATGGCTACTATTGGGTCTCTCTTGTGCATCCCACATGAGGAGAGTAAAATGCCTTTCTTTGTAGAGCATTTACAAATGCCCGCATATGATATGCCAGAGTCATGTCTGGCATGTGAAGTTGTTAGTCCATTATCCCCGTGATATGACCCTATCTTTCGATACCTACAAGATGGCACTTTTCCACCACACATTAATCATTCTAAAAAGAAAGCCATTATCTACCGCATAGCCCGTTACATCCTCCTAGGAGGCACCCTTTATCATCATGGTTACAACAGGAATTTGCTTCATTGTTTGGATGTTGTTGACTCAATCCATGCTATTAAAGAAGTACATGGTGGTATTTGTGGAGCACATACCAGCGGCATGGTCTTAGCTAAGAAGCTATTGAGAGTAGGATATTATTGGCCTATCATGGAATCAGATTGCTGCAACTTTGTAAAAAAGTGTGAACTATGCTAGAAATATGGAAACTTAATACATGCGCTAGCACAGGCCTTACAACCTATAGTGACACCTTGGCCATTCTCTTAATGGGGCCTATATCTCATAGGGAAGCTCCATCATTCTTCTTCAGATGGCCATACTCACATTATCACTACCACTGAGTATTTTACCAAATGGGTAGATGATGTGCCTCTTACTTATGTCACCGGTGTGCAAATCTCTAAATTCATCATGAACCATCTCATCTGCCATTACGGTATCCCTTCAGCCATTGTCATTGATAATGGTAAATCCTTCAAAAACAAAACGGTAAAGACATTGTGTCAACATTTCCATATCCAACTCAAGTGGTATACCCCCTATTACCCTCAAGGTAATGGACAAGCAGAGGCTACTAATAAAACCCTTGTATAAATCATGGAGAAAATGGTCAATAAAACCGGTCGTAATTGGCACTTATAGATACATCCCTCCCTCTGGTCTATCGAACCTCCATCCGCACTCCTACTAGTGCAAACCCATATTCACTTGTCTATGGAACTGAAGCCATCATACCTTTGGAAGTGGCGCTTCCCTCCCTGAGAATATCTCTTAGAGTCTATCTTGACAAAGACGAGGACTGACAGAGCTGGAACTATTAGATGAAAAGTGTATCAGAGTGCTCAATCACTTGAAGGTCTATCAAAACAGAGTATCCAGAGCATATAACAAATGCATCATTCATCGGGAATTTGATTTCAATGATCTAGTCCTGAAGGAAAATTAGAAGAACACCGTCAAGGATAGAGAAAAGAAAGGTAAGTTTGAAGCTAATTGGCTAGGCCCTTATGTAGTAGTTACTAAGTATGGATCAGGAGCCTATAAACTTGTGTACTTGTATGGTGAAGAGATTCCAGAACCTATGAATGCCATGCACCTTAAGTGATCCTATGCTTGAGCATGATGAGAATATCATATAAGAACTAAAAAATAGAAAAACAAAGAAAAAAATAAGCAAAAAAACATGGAAAATTGAGAAAACAGTGAAGAAAAAGCAGGTCGTCCACATGTGAAAACCACGCAATTGTGGAGCAATGGGTAGGTCTTTGGGTGAAAATTAGTTTCCAACACTCAAAAAAGATTCATTAGACACAAGTCACTCTTACAGCAAGATGGGTAACCCTTACCGCTTCCTAGATATGACTTCCTTTGCTAGGTCTAGGAACCTTATTGAATCTACCTTTTCCAAACTATGATTTGGATTATTTGCTCTTATATATGCATGAAGGACGTGGCCTTTGTATATTCCCATCACGTTGAGGATACCTTCACATTCCACTATCTCATACATACATGCGTGGCATTCTACCTTTTGTATATTCCCACATCACACTGGGGGCATCCACGCTTCTTCGTTCTTGTACATTGATTTCGGAAAATGACCTTAGAAAATGTAAAAATATTCGGAAAAAAAGATATGCAAAAGCCTATTTTTTTTTAAATCCCCCTTTTGGGGAAAAAAACTACACCAACATTGTAACATTATCTCAAGGAAACCCCAAAAATAATGTGAGTGGTAGCCTGGAAACTTATCTTTTTCTAGATAAACCCAAAAACATTAGAAAATATATCAACACTGTCCCACAAAAACAAAGTAATGAGTTAATTGCTTTTAGTTGTTGGTTTGTATAGTTTTGATTAAAGATACTCTTTTTTGTATAATGTTGTGACTCCTTTTCTTACCATGGGTTGGATCTTGTTTGAATTAATTGTATATGGCATTAGGTGCATTCGTAGCTTGTATACATCTATTAGATTTCCTTTTTTACTTACTTAGGTTAGAATGTCAATTTTATCTTTTTAGTATGTTTATCAATTCGTGTGTTTGCATCATAGGTTGTGTTGTTTTGTGTAGGTATAATTGTTTAGCTTTGTTAACTTTTGTTTGTGTGTTTGCCTCTTGCAAAATTTTTTGTTATCACATCTATCATCTATCATTTATCACATATAAAACATCATCTACTACATCATATATAAAAAAATGCTAAGTATTACATCATGCATGTATGCTAAGCTAATCATCACATATCGTATCATCAATGGGGGCAAGAGGGGTTACGCATAATAAAAAATATATCCCCCCCACACCAATATCATCAAGTATCATCCCAAGTGCTAGAATAAGAACTCAGAGACATCTCATAAATCTAAAACATGTGATGTTATCTACAAATATTTCATCAATAGGAAAGCATGAAACATACACATCTCTAAATCTAAAGTATGTCACATACATAGAGGAAAGGGAAATCATACATCATGATACAATGATTACAAAGCAATAGCCACTAAGCATACACGGCATAATCACAGTATAACATAACAAAATC
Organism: Taxus chinensis; assembly: GCA_019776745.2. Lineage (NCBI taxonomy): Eukaryota > Viridiplantae > Streptophyta > Pinopsida > Cupressales > Taxaceae > Taxus > Taxus chinensis. The sequence goes on from CM034152.1 coordinate 31,364,075, forward strand.
ATCATCAAATGTCCATATAATACATGTATAACTGTCCATGTCAATACTCAAAAGTACATCATCGATACAATATGCCATCTAAAAGGAGCATGCATCAAAAGAATCGAGCCTTCATCAAGAGGCATCATCAAAATAATGGTACATGAATCTATACATCAAAATCAGCCTTCATAAGAGGCATGTATATAATACATCTGTACAAACAAGAAAATGAAGAACTCAACCATAGCTCTCGCCCTTGCTAAGGCTCTCGGGTCCATGTCCTGGAGGATGGAAGAGTGGTGGATGTGATGGACCGAAACTGGAGGTATCACCCTATTGTCTGCCTAGCTTCTGTTTAGCTAGATACTCTACAATGGCCTGTTGGAATGATATAACTGAACAACCTAATCGATGTGACCTGGAGTCTATCATGCTCACACTTGACTACTCAAATGGTTCTACTCGTTGGCCTGCTAAAACTACCCTGAAATAGGCAGTCCTATAATATAGAGCCTCACCGCCGGATCTCATAGGATCCTGTATCAGATCAACGTCTCCAAAAGCAATGGCTGCATGTAGAGTGGCATCTTGTTCACTTATCAACCTACCACTGCCAGCTTGAGTATGTCTAAAAGAAGCGGCCTCTCGGTCTCTATCTATGGTAATAACCTGCACCTGGGCTCATGCCTGATCTCTTTGCATGATGTAGCCCTGTGACTGTGTTTGGGCATGGTCCCTCTGAGCAATAGCCATCTGCACTTGGGTCTGAGATTGATGTAAACGGCTCAATATATAAGCCCCGTGTGCAACCATCTATCTAATCTGGCTCTACCATAGGGTACTATCCCTACCTTGAGTGGCATGTGCTCGGGCCTGATCCTTCTCCACTGACAAAGCTTGAACCTGAGCATGTGTTTCATCTCGCTCTCCTAGGAGGGCATGTACCTGTGCCCTGGCTGCATCTCTCTCTAGCCACCTATAACTAAATGACAATCATCACCTGTAACTACTGCTAAAGGGCAGCCAACTGTCCACCATTGCCACCACCCCTTGGAGCCATAGGTGGCAAGCCCTACTTTGGGAATACCTACTCAAGAGGGGCATATATCTCCGCTTGAATGCCTATTGGTGGAAACTCTACGTCAGGCACTCTGAAATCATGTCTCGGCCTATTCCTAGGACCTTGTCTCTATGGCTGATGTAATAAAGACCCTGTCCCATACCCCTAACATAACGGTGTGAGTTAGGACCACCCTCATCATCATCATCGCTATCATCACCACCAATAACTCCACCCTCGTCACCGCTGGGAGGCCCCACCGGATGATCTCTCACATCGACGTTATATGTTGCCTTAAAAATAGTCAAACGATGTGGAAGCACACCATGGTACCATGGTGCATACTCAGGTGTGGTGCCCGAATCTCTAATCTGTCTCAGTGGCACCCACGTGGAAGGTACCATATGTAAGAAGTTGGCCAGTGCTCTATCCTGGGAAATCTATGGACCCATATCTGTATACTCTCGGGCCCTATGAGCATACCACCTATCTGGCCGAGGAACATCTTGGGTAATCCTAAACTACCTCTGGCACCGATCCACCCTATAAAACTCCCACATATAGCTGTGGGTGCCTACTATAAAGTGCTCCACTATAGTAGTACTGAGCTCTAAACCATCCTCAGGCCACTGGAAATGTCTATAGAGTCTCCATACCATAAAGGCCTACTGTAGCTCATCGAGCTCATGGTAATAGTGATATGCATCTCCCATATATGGCCGCACATCATCCCTCATCGGGACCCAACCCATTATAGAAGGATCCTCGGGTACGCAAACTCTCAAAACACCTAAGGGACGACCAATAACAATGTGGTCCCAGGCCCAAATCTGAAGCAAGAGGGATGGTCCTACCATATTTTGATGGTAGTAGGTAATCAAATGAATGTCCCAGTATAGATGTGCTAGAATGCACTGACCCCAGCAGTAGGTCTCTCCCTCTACCAAACCGCGTATCACTCCAAGGAGGCCGAGAAGAAATGAATCATCGGTCTTGTCAGGGAGTAAAAATCCACTGATAAAAGCCATCATATAAAATACCACTCGGTCTAGCTCTAAGTCCTCAATACACCGTGATAACCTAATAGTCATCACGTGTCATGGTATCATCAGGACACCAAACAACTCTACGATGTACTGCTGAATATCAGGCTAGTGGCTCATAGACTAGTTAAGTTGACCTAGATCAGGACCCGCATAATACACCACACATCCTCGAGAGTAATCATGATCTCCCCGGTTGGGAGCTAAAAGCATTAACTCTCGTTGTGCCATCGCTCTACTACAACTGTCAAAAGGCCGTGATCTAATGTAATCTGGGGCATATCTGCCACATAAGCCAATCCTGTAACATATAAGAGGCTATCCAATATCGCCCTATCATCATCATCAAACTGCACCTCTATCGTCGCTAGCTGACCATATCACTCGCGAGTATGTAGGATGGTTAGTATACGTTGCAAACAATAAAACACACATGTATCAGTTTAAAGTGCTGGTAAATCCTACATTCTTTTGTCTCATTTCCTAAATTTTCACTTTATTCTAGTCTGCCTTCTTTTCTCCTTGGCCATTATGCCAGAAAGGTGTTCTGCTCCATTCTCCGACGCATGCACGCCTACTCCAACATTTGCGTGCCCATCCTGATGCATGCATGCCTATCTTAGCACATGCATGCCCCCTCTATTTTTTTCTCATCCACATAGGACGCATACGCTCCCAGTGCGACGCCTACGTTCCTGTCTCCAAACATGCACGTGCGTGCTCCCGTATACTCTACCTAGGATGAATACGTGGCCTCTTCAACGAACGTGTAGATGCATCCTTTTACTTTTCCCTCCCATAGATATGCATGTGTGTATCCATTCTTTTCGATGGATACGTGTGCGTATACCCGATGGCTTCGACACATGTGTGTATGTGTATACGTCACCAATGCATATGCTTACATGTATACGTTGAAATTCTTCTACCCTAGCCTAAAAATCCTGGAAAAGTGCATTAAATGCATAATTCACAAAGAAGGATAGGACACTCACGTAGGGTCCATCCGCTGGGTCTCGCATGAACTCTCGGATGCGATATGCTCATCTCCTCCTGCTCGGTAGCCTCGCCATCTCACTCCAGGGTTGTTGCTCTCACTCGCGGTGAAAAATTGCAAGAACTCTGGTACAAAGTGAATTGGTCGTGATTGATTTACCTCCCCGAGTGGGTATATTAGGCTGCCGCGGTGCCCTCGGGGCATGTTTTTTCCACCGTGATCTTTCTAACACTTCTTCTATCAGCCAAGATGATTATTTTTCTATTAAAATAATTATTTTTGCTCAGTTTCACACGTTGGGGCACTTAGTACCACCCTGCAGTCACTTCTTCGTTTGCACTAGAATAATTTACGCATGTTCCTAGCATCATTTCATTTTAGTTTTCTTCTATTTTCCTCTCTTTCACCTATCATGATGATTATTTTTAAAATAATTATTTTTTTATAATTCTTCTCGTAGGAGCATTTTCTTGCTGCTCGACGCCCGCTCCCTTTGCCTTGGGGCATTTGCGAGTACTTTTAGGAGATTTGCTATCTCTTAAATTCTTCTGACCTATAAAAAATTTAAACATTATAAAACCATCCAAAAATCCAAAAACATCGTAAACACTTTGAAAATGGACTGAAATTGGTAACCAGCTCATTCATAGCTGAAATCGGCGTCTCTTGCATGACACTCATCTCATATCTTGCTGACATTTTCAAATATTTTGAAACAACTTGCGGATCATCTGAATCTTCAATCATCTACAAAGCTACGTTGCTTACTTTGTTTGTACTCTGGGGCACTATCAGTTGCCTGGTACTATTTTCGTCGTGCACATTACTTTTCAATTGGACCCAAGTGTCCTCCATCCTTTCCCTAGCATGTACAATTTTCTTGGGGCATCATTCCTACCCTTTTCGTTTATCAAAACATTTGGGATTGTAGCTTGATAAAAAAATATTTTTGCAACTATCTTGAATGTTGTTGGTTTGATTGTACTTACTTCCCTGTTAAATGTGTTTGTTTACTTCCTCGTATTGCATTGTATTTTGTATGTTGCAGGGAGTTGGTGTTTTTAACAATGGACATTTGTTCATATATGGCTTTTCATGTCATATTACACTTTTGTTAATTCTTTTTAATAAAGAACGATGATGAAGATTCTAGCAATATGATGAAAAATAAAGTTGTTTAAAAGGAACTGGATGGATATTAGTTCATTCCCCCTTTCTCATACTCCTTTTCTTCTATATCCCCTTTCTTCTTCTTCACACTATTCTTTCTTCTGTTCTCTTTCTATCATCTTTTCAATTGTCGACCGAGTTCTTCTATCACCCCATTGACAATCGAGGGGGCATCCTCCATTCTACTCACTTTTCTTCTATCCCTTCAAAAATTTCTACTTGTTTATGCTTGTCTACTTTCTTTGAAGTGACGTTGCTTACGTCACCCCAAAGAGGGGAAAATGTAGACACCTAAAGTATTCTTACACTTAGCATTTCCTCCAATCCATTCAATTAACGACACTTCGTTAATTCCCCATTCTTTGCCCCACTATCAAATGCCCATTTACGACACCTTCTCAGTCATATTCTTCCCATATTCAACTTATTTGGCTAATATCTCTCTTATTAGCTAAACATTCCTCCTTTCGACCATTCAGAACCTCTCTAGTTCTCTCTAGACCACTTCTATTGGCTTCGTAGGCTATCTATCAGTCACAATTAGTTGTCTGAACCCCTTCCAACTCTCAATGAGACTCTAATCACTTGCTAATCAAGTTTAACTAGCATAAATCCTAGTTAACTATCTTAAACCAAGCTTATCTAAGCCTAAAGCATGTTTATCCTAATCCAATCTAAAAGTTCCTTTTGAACTTTAGTCCCACATGCACCCAAATTCCAAACTCTCCCAAGTGTAAAACTATAAATAGAAGGTCATCCATCCCTCTTAACCTTACACTTTGTTTTCATAACAAAAAATCTCTCATATTTGGAGATCTTAGCGTTACGAATCATTTGTGATAGGTTTAAGCTATAAAACATTTGGATCTTGGCCATACTCCATTGTTAAGAGATCCCCCATCTTGCATCCACCCATTCCAAATATAGTTAGTTAGTAAGGGAAGATCTAAAGCTTGGCCATGTAGCCAACTTAGAGATATCTCTTCACTATATTTGAGAGTAAACAACACATAAATTGATTGCTTAGAATCTAACTAGGTTCATTTTCGTTAAGCTTTCATGGAGTAGAGAGTAGTATATATGCTAGGGTTTGAATGTTTGTTTCAAATTTATATATGCATGGATAGTTTCTTGTTTAGCTCTAATCTTATGGTGCATGGTTGAGTTTAGTCAAGTTTGAGGTTCTTTAACCTCATCCCATAGCTTTGCAAACCTTTCCATGGCATACAAATACAAGGAGAGGTAGAGTTTGCTGTATACCAACATTTTGGCATCGACAAATTTACTTTGGTAGGTGGCACCAAGAGTCCTGGGTGTAAATTGCATTTCTCCTTCACAACGCAGTACTTCCAAGATGGGGTTAATCAATTCAAAGAGGCGAAGAAACTCAGATTTGATCTAAGTTTAGTAGATAAGACTACCGCGAGCTGCGTAGGAAACTAATATCTCCCAAGATGTGTGCCTATGTGGAGAAGTATGTCTCCCATGATGTGATAATGTTAAAACCAGTAACATTACCTGTTGGAGGGAGGACAACAACGAGGGTGTATTTGCGCATAAGGACTAAGTATGAAAAGGGTTCTTATGTTGAAGATGATGTCTCCATTCCTAAGGACCCCACCATGTGGAAAAATATTGTGCTAAAGAAAAGAGACAGAGGAGAGGCTCCTAAGAAAAAGGCACCAAGTGCATAGACAATAAAAATAGTAGGGGCATAGGAGTCAAGCGCAGGCACAAGTACTTATGTCTGCCAGAAGAGGGATCCCACGAGAAAAGAGTTGCTTTAGAAGGATGAATCGCTAGAGAAGGAAGAGTCTCCACAGAAGGAAGAGTCACCAGTAAGGGGAGAGTGGTTCAAGAAAGAAGAAAAAGAGAAGTCCCATAAATTGGAGTCACTAGTAAGGAAGAAGCAGAGGGTGACAAAAGGGTCAGACTCAGGTGAACCAGAAAGCATGGAAGCCGACAAGGGTGATGAAGATGATGAAGAGCATGAAGAGACTCAGAATCATCATGTGTATGATGTACATGCGTTAGAGGAAGAAGGAAATGAAGAGAAGGATGAGAACGAGGGAGGCAATCACGAAAAAGGGGGGAGCAAGGAAGTAAACATGAAGGATTAGAAGACCCTGACCCCGACCAAGGAGTAGATGGATAATACCATAGAGAGGGAAGTGGCAAGAATCATCCAACAATTGGTGGAGCATGAATTTGAGTGAAGTGCCAAATAAGTATTGAAGGAAATGGAGGAAATCGCGAGTGTGGGAAAGGAGTATGGAAGCATGGGTAGAAACCCCAGCTTAGTAGTAAGCTTCCCAAAGGTAGCACACATAGGTGGAAAGGGCATAATAACGATGCAAGAACAAGAGATGACTTACATTAATGATCTGAATAAGGTACTACATGTGTAGTTCCAAAGTACCATTCCCACAAACCAAATCCTTGCTTGGTCTTCTTTTAATGAAGAAGGTACATACCCATGCACAAGGAAAATGGTATCTTGGGCTTTTGAGTCCCACGTTGATGAACCCAAGTTTGAGGTAAATTGAGATGCATTAATGAAAATACTTGATGCCAAGGGAGTAAACCCTCTGGTAAATTCCCAACTATCCAATGAGCAAGTTTGTAATGCGCTCAACAAAGCATCAGTGGAGGATGAGGCAAGACTCTTAGGAAGAAACAACAAAATAAGGGTATTGGAGGAAGAGCTTGAGAAAAAGAATGAGGAGATCATTGAGCGGGACAAAGAAATAAAAAAGAAGGAATTGATCAGTGCGCAGTTAAGGCACGAGCTGAGGGATGAAAAGGAAAAGGTGTACGAAGTCCATAAGAAGATAAAGGCCATTTCAGATGCCGTTATCTTGAAGCACTTGGACCTGGCCCCGCCTGAGCATAAATGTGAGTCAACCATGTACTGCTCGAAAGAATTGACCCATATCCTCACCATGGAAAGGAGACCACTCGCATTAGAGTCAACATAGGAGATGATGGCATGCCAGAAGGAGGAGGAAAAGTGGAAGATTGGGGAGACAGTTAATCGGTACTCCGATCTCCTTGTCGTTTTAAAGACCACCGCGCAGATGGCCAAAGTCGTATATGACAACTATGCCAACATAGATAGGGTAGCAAGTCTAAGAGCAGTTATAGATTTACACTGAATACACAATAATAATTCTTCTCAATATTCATATAAAAATCAAGTACACATATATAGGAGAGACACCTCCTATTTTCATGGAGTTTGTCCAACACCTCTCCCTACTATTCTCTCCACACACTACTATGTACGTGAGTTGTTAAAACAACTCACAACAATAATATTCTCTAGATATTATTTTCTACCTGTCACGAATAAACTTAATGGAGCACTAATATTATAATTTCCTAACATTCCCCTCTTAGTGTGAACATGGGGAAAACCTGCCTTTGTACTTGCACCTGCTCATGATATGGTGATATTCACAGGATGATCACAAACCTCATGGATGGTTTTGCAAACGGTTGACCAAAAATCGAGAATGGTAGTTTTGCAATTGGTTTACCACAAACCACAAAGTGATGATTTTGCGAATGGATTACCAACAACCAAGAATGGTGGTTTTGCTATTGGTTTACCACAAACCACAAATGAAGGTTTTCAAGTGGTTTACCTATAACTACATCATGATATGCAAAGTACTATTCTCAGCCCTCATCACATCTCACTGCAGGGAATAACATAGGAAATTCTGTTGAATTTTGTTGCTCGTATATACATAGAAAAAATTGACATAATGGAAATGGAACATTAGATCATGTTCCCCCCCTCAATGTGAAATTTCCACTTATTGAAAACAGGATCACTGCAAACTGAAGCAAACACACAACTGAAAACAAATACCACCAAATCATCTGTGCGGCCCCGTCGTTGGTGACTGATGAGAGGTCACTGAATGACCTCCAACCTCCGATGCCTCCTACCTATGATACCAAATATAAAGCAAGATTCAGTCTATCACAGCAAAATAACACAATAATAATTCTCTGATTAATCAATTGATTCGGATTGTATTACAAAATACATAATCACCACATATATAAGCAAAAGACATCCTAATTCTAAGGAGTCTTGCCAACTACAAAAGCTCAACCAAACCTAATTATGTGGGGTGAGAATAACTCAAGTAACCCACACATAACAATAAATATATAATAATATATTGTTGAAACAATATATTATAACAACTCTAACAATATTTTCTCAACCATAATAATTACACACGTAATTATTATTCACACACATAAATATGTGAAGCACTATAATATTGGAAATTTCACATTGAGGGGGGGAACATGATCCAATGTTTCATATCCATTATGTCAGTTGAGATTGCAAAAATGCAAAATGCATATACACAAAAAAAAAGAGAATGGAAAAGTTTGCGGTAGACGTGACTGAGGCACCAAGGATGGTAGATAATTATGGAGACGTGGAGTGACCAGTAAATTCTAGGTAAGATGGAGATTGCAAAATCTTAATGATTCACACTACTTAATCACGTATGGCTAAAAAACAACTCTCATGGCAGGATTATCACCGTTCTGATACCAAATCTAAGAGTAGTTACAGATTTACACTGAATACACAGTAATAATTCTTCTCAATATTCATATAAAATCAAGTACACATATATAGGAGAGACAACTCCTATTTTCATGGAGTTTGTCCAACAACTCTCCCGACTATTCTCTCCACACACTACTATGTATGTGAGTTGTTAAAACAACTCACAACAATAATATTCTCCAGATATTATTTTCCACCTGTCACGAATAAACTTAATGGAGCACTAATATTATAATTTCCTAACAGCAAGCATATTGGTTGCTACACATGAGGTGGATATGAAAAATTTTTAGGAGAAGCACAAAGAAAATAGGGTGGAGGTCGACAAGATCCTAGTCGAAGTTGAGAAGAATTTGGAAGCAATCAAAACCTTGTGGGGTTTGATTAAGAATAAGCTAAAGGAACTGTACCCCCAAGTCGCTCGCAGGATGGATGCGCTAGGCGATCTTAGCAAGAACTAGAAAGAATTGTAGATATGTTGAAAGCTAAGAGCGAGGAACTTAATTTTGATGAAGTAAGCACATTATTGGGTGGCCTACTTCAGCAGGTGCAAGGAGAAGTAGATGTATGTGAGAAGATTGAGGCATCCGTAAAGAAGGAGTTACCACTCCTCATGCAGTAGTAGCATATTCTTCTATTCTTCCATTCTTCCATCCTTCCATTCTTTAATTGTTTCAATACCTTTATTCTTTATTCTTTGAGGAAGCAGAATGTTTCCGAGGACGTAGAACACACGTAGTGTTGGGTGATGTTGGACCTTAAAATATTGGCTAAGTACCAAGAGGCGTGCACATAGGATCAGTAAATAGAAGGGCGCTCAGGGAAAAGCACACAAGAAAAAAGGGTTTAAGAAGGGTTTAAGTGAAACCAGGGTGCACGCAGGAGGTAGAAAAAGGGTTTAAAGGACTTAGCCATATTTGGCATCATGGAGTTACTTGAGGAAAAACGCGAGGACCCAACTAGATGTGATAAGTGGATAAGGTGCCATCCTGGAACCTTGGAGGTCAAGAAAATGATATTGCATGCAAGGAATATTCCTAGAGGCATCATTACAATTAGTGGAAGGTTTGCAAAAAAGGATAAGCATTTTCCATTGGAGGACCACATCGAAACTTGGCACGCGATCTGCTTAGGAGAGAAGTCATGGCGGTGGTCGATGATCCTATTTAAAGAGGTGTTTGGGACAGGAACATATGTAGAGTGCAGACACATATAGAGAGATACACGGGTGTAGAGTGCAAAAGGGGAGCAGAGAAAGAGAAGGAGACCAACGAAGTGGTACATAAATGTTAGGGAATGCTAAGGGTTTGGAGTTCATGGTGTTAGGCTTTAGAGTACTTAGTGCTAGAGGGTTGTAAGGGATACCATTAAGCATATGTATGGGTACTGGGATCTGTAACAAGGGATATAATGGGGAAAAGTATAGTTGGGATCTCTAATCAGATAGGTTTGCAAGAGTTGAGTCTCGCTCATTTGATGTATATGGTATGAGATGACCCTTTTGAATGTAATATGGCTACTAGAACTTTATTAAATCAATATACATAGATCTATTATGTACAACTTGCTTATGGGTGTAAACCCTCATGTTATTTGGCTTATCATGACCCAGATCTGGTTTCTTGTACTTCTTATAATGTTTATTTAGCTTCTGTGATGCATTGATGTGTAAATCTATTAGTTATATCTTCTGCCTTTTTGAATAGATACATGTATTTTTGTTTCTACAAATAATCCTCCATTAATGGTGGAACTCTCTCGTGAAGCTCACATAAAGGAGGGGCTCGGTCCTTGTGCGCGCCTCGGGTGAGTTTCTAACGTATGCTGGATGATAGGTCGACATGCTTGGGGTTAGAAAGAAGTATTGAGGGTAAAATATTGACTACATAATCGTATGTAAACAAAACAAAATATATCTGTATATTTATAATTTTCTTTGTATCAATCATATTTCCTCTTGATCTAACTAACTATAAATAAATATAGTGTGAATCAAGAAGTAGTTTTAGTAGTTCTCTTTTCGTTAACAAAGTTTTTGATTTCCTTTTTAAATATATATTAAAGAAAAAAAAAATACATATATAAAGTATACCTATCGAGAAACTTCCTACGCGGACCACCCAAATCCTATCCCCATTCCCGGCCTACTACTACTGTACATATCTACTCATCCCTCCCCAACTCGTCCACTTATCTACTTCCCACCTCATCTTAACTCCTAACCTACGATGGCTACTTCTCCTCCGGGCCATTCTGGCTCGCCAAAGCCGACCCACTACTCCCACACCCTCACCTCGGCCACACTCTCCTTTCAAGCTCCCAAGACCCATTGCATCCATATCTCCATTTACCCACCCGAACTCCTACGCGACCTTCCCAACTCCTCCGCTCGGACTCCTTCCTTAACTCCCCTTCTCCTATCTCACCGAGTTCCTTCCTTTTCCAACTCACAAGCCCCAGTACTGATCTCCCTCACGAGCTCCATTCTTCCTCCCCGATCCCACCCTTCACCAGAAAAAAATTAATTCTATCGACTACATATGTTAAAATCTTGCACGTTGAAATTAGTGAACAACCACAAAATTATAGAACATTTTACTTCTCTAATATATTTCCAAACGTGTGCGTTTTGTACCAGTTATTGTGACTAGTTTTCTGGGTTGTGATCCTTCGTTCCGGAGAAAGGGATAACAGACATTTCATCCTTCGTTCTGTACAAATATCACCGATACGGGTATAAAGTTCAGGATATTTTTTTGCCTTATGCGCTCTTATCCCGCCTGGCTCCTTAGCCGAAGCTCTACTTCCCATCTCCCCCGTCTACCCAGTTGAACCGTTCATCCCACCTCAACTTCCTTGCTCATCCACGGGCGGCAAAAATAATTGTCTTAATAATCCCGCAACAAGTAATTTACAAATCTAAATTCGGCCACATATATATAGACCAACCGCTTTACACCAGATTCAGAAGCTTCTTGAATTACTTTACATCTATTCTCACGTTGGCTATTCTTACCTCTACCATTCGTGAATCATACGACGCGCGCCTCTCCTTGCTCCCACCAATCACCATCTCCTTGCCGCCTTAACTCATCCCTGCTTTGATGTTTCCACCCTGATCTAGAGCTCCCAGATCTCCCTAAAACCTTAGTCTTCCTACCAAGATTCATACATGATCTCCGCTCTTACAACAACATGCACACAATCCTCTCTTACGGTCACGAGCCATATTTTGTTCTTATTAACTCCCTCAGTTTTTGTTTCTCATGGCCACGAACAATATCTTCTCATGTATTGATTGCAGCATCGTTTTTAGCAGATAAGTCAATTGATCTGTGTTATTTTGATACTAACACGACTTCAGCTGATTCTACTCTCCACCAATGTTATTTCATGTGCTAATTTGTGCATACTCGCCCTTCATTAGAGCAGTGAACCTCCTCAGTTATCTTTTTATATCTGTGCATTTATCCGAATCGGTGTTTACATTTGAGATCTATTCGACCTTGATATCCTCTATGCATAGATCCTCGTGGAAGTTTATTTAGCGTTGATCCACATTCATTTGTCTTTAATATTCCTTGATACTCACGCAGGTGGTTGTTATTCCACCTTTCCACACATGGTCTCCATTTTTTCCAGTTGAATTTCATGTGTTGGGAATAAGCTCACTTTGGATTGAAGCTTTCTCCATCACTATGGAGCATTTTCCATTTGGCCTTGCATTCTCTCGGTGACGTTTTCCACTGGTCGTCCATCCATGTTCATGCCATTCCACCGTTGAATCATTCCATCCAAGGTTTCCATCTAGTGTATTCAGTATTATTTTCTACGTGGTTATTTTTACGTTCACACTCGAATTTCTTATTTTGGTCCACCACGTGGGTCCCTCACCAATACCCCATTCCACTAATGTTTCCCATTACGTCCATTCCTTTAGTCATCATCCCATAAAATATCTCCGTTAAGACTTCCCACTAACCTTTCAACTTGTCCTCTTCCCTTGGTCCACACACTAAGGTCACACTCCCATCGACTAAGTAGTATTCATATTTACGCTGAAGGCGTTCCCCTATGGGAAAAAGCCCTTTTGGACGTTTCTACGACTGTGTTAAATTTGACGGCCTTTTGGACGTTTTTTCAAGACAATTGATTTTGACAGGTTTAATGACATTTAATATGGCTTTTTGGACGGTTTAACATATTTGGTGTTTTTAGTTTTTCCACCTTATTTCAGGCAAATATTTTTTGAGTTGTGAGGCTTTAACAAGCAAGCTAGGTTTTACCTCGGCCCCCTTGTCTTGTTGCTCTGCGTCTAGAGAACCCTTGCCTTTTCTCTGTAATAGTTTTTGATCTTCCATTAACCTACGCTTCTTGACAGGGATGTACTTTGCATAATCTTCGTCTTCTTCACCGTTATCCAGAGGTTTTTTACGGGTTTCAATGTTATTTGGTTCTGAAGGGTTGAATTCGAGTGGATTTAGAGCAGAATCGTTATGTGCTTCCATTTTGATAATAGACGAGGTTTCCGATTGTTACTCTTGTTTTATTTTCTCAGTGGATTTGAGATTTTGAAAGACTTTCTTGTTTTTGGATAGGGTGGACATATTGGCAGAGGCATTGCCCTTCATTTCAGAAATTCCAAGGTAAGACTATTGTAATCAAGTATAGAGGAGCAGCCATGAAAAGTGAGGTTTTAAATAATGGGGTTATTAAGGACTTGGTTTTGATTTCTTGTGTGGGATTGAGGCCTGTTTTGTGCATGGTGGCGGTCCAAAAGTCAATGAATGGCTTGCCAGAGTAGGGATCCTCCCTCAGTTAAAGAATGGCCCGAGATTCATAGATGCACCCACAATGGGGGTTGTTGAGATGGTGTTAGTTGGCAAGGTGAAGAAGTCACCAATTTCTTTGATCAATAGGGCTGGGGGCAATGCAGTGGGGTTGTGTGGGAAGGATGGGAAACTTATTACTGCAAGGCCAACAGGAGGGGATTTGGGTTTTGCGGGAGAAGTTGCTCACATAAATACTAGTGTATTGAAGGCCATTGTTGACAATGGAATTATCCCCGTGATTGCCTTTGTTGCAACAGGTGACAGTGGGAAAGCGTACAATATCAATGTTGATATTGTGACAGGGGAAATTACAGCTTCTCTAGGTGCAGAGTAAGCTCATATTGTTGACCGACTTAGTTGGATATATAATTGTGTTGCCTGACATGCTTTAAAGGATAAATTGTTGATGAACATTGATATCTTTCACTTCATGGATGTATAAATTTGCAATATTTTAAATTAAACTTACCTCTATAACCCAAGGTAATATGAAAAGGCATCCAAATGCATTTTGTAATGTATAAATGAATATATCCCAGATATAATAGAAAGCAATGTTTTCCCTTGAAACGGGGGGGGTAGCGAAAGCAATTGCTAATTCAATTTTACTGGTAACAAGATATTTTATTATGTTTTGTGTTTTTTATTCTATATTTTTTAGTTTATTGTTTCTCTTTATGATATCAGGAACCTCATTTATTGTTGTGTCCTCCAAGACTATGGGGGTCTGAGATATAACTACATGCATATACTCTCAAGGCATTCAGCCTGATGGGACTCAAACCAAAGTCTTTTGGCTTGCAACACCCCTTCCGATTTGGAAACCTATCCTAATGGACCCCTTCAAAGCTATCATTATTTGTTCTTAACCTACTACAATATTATAGGGGAGCAATGCTCACCTGAACTCATGCTAGGACCCCTAAATGGGAGTCTTCAATTTAGTTAATCCAGTGCCTCATCTTATGTAATCCTTCACATCACCATTCCTGTCTATCTTCCTTTCCACATGGAAACCTGCTATTTTATGATTACATGGTAAACGGAAGTCTGTGGGACATCCTACACAATGAGTAAAATGATCATGTTATGAAGAAAAATGGATATGTACATTGTAGATTCATATTTTGAAATAGAAAAACCCATTTAATCTCTAACCTTCTGATTAAAATAAATTGTTGGACAATCTAACAAGTGTGTTTTTAATTTTTATTTTCATGTAAGATCATCAAAGAAGATTAAGCTAGACTGGGACACTTGGCTAAAGATTGCTCATGGTGTTGCAGAGATCCCTTCTGAGTCACTGTTGTAATTTTTGAACAGATCATGTCTGCTACAGAAGCCTTTTGTCTTTTAAGTTTGTTTTCACAAGCTGATCTTAATGCACATCCAGCTTTTCAAACCAACTTTAGGCCTCCTCTTTACAATAGCTCCATTTAACAATATCTAGCATCTTCAAATTGTCTTGAGATCTTGTTTTTACCTCATTTTTAGTTCACAAACTATGGGTTCCTCACAAACATGTCTCTGATGCGACATTCGATTTTTTAATCCTATAGTCACACAAACTAAGAAGTAGAGAGAATTTTTTCTATCATAGACAAATTTAATAAACAATTTAGGACAAGCGCATATAGATGAGAATTAAACAATGCACAAGCGCATTCATGACTGAACTATAATTCTATAATCTCACACTTCCATCCTTATTTACAGAATTGATATATTAGAATGTTGTTAAACCACCTATATTAATAACATTATAAATTTAGATATAGTTTTCCAAAAGTGAAATTGTACATTTGGTATGATATAAAGGTGCAAATTCATGAACCATGAGAAAAAGAAAAATGGCGATGCACTTATTAAATTTCATTTTTAGCTTTTAGTGGCAATATAATCCAGATTGATCCAATCAACATGCCAGCAAAGGTAAAAGCTTAAAGTTATTTTAAAATATCAACAGGTCAACCTGTTTTAAAAAGTTATGAAATCGACAGCAGGTGGTCTAAAATATTGTTGTGGCTTCTACAACCAATTAGAGAATTAGATATTAAAATGGAATTAAAGAATTAAATTGGATTCTATAGCCAAGTCCCAATAGCAATAACATTTACCCTTTCTACACAAGTATTCTGTGAAGTAGAAAACTGCAACCAAACAAAAGAAGATATGTTGAGGAGCCCCACAGAGAAAACACTAAATAAGATATTATAATAACGCCAGAAATATTATAGGGGATCCATTCTCACCTGAACTCATGTTAGGGCCCCTAAATAGGAGTCTCCAATTTAGTTAATCCAATGCCTCATCTTTTGTAATCTTTCACATCACCATTCCTGTCTATATGCCTTTCCACATGGAAACATGTTGTTTTATGATTACATGGTAAACGGAATTCTGTGGGACATCCTACACGGTGAGTAAAATGATTATGTAATGAAGAAAAATGGATCTATACATTACATATTCATATTTTAAAATAGAAGAACCCATTCAATCTCTAACCTTCTGATTAAAATGAATTGTTGGACAATCTAACAAGTGTGTTTTTAATTTTTATTTTTGTGTAGGATCATCAAAGAAGATTAAGCTAGACTGGGACACTTGGCTAAAGATTGTCCATGGTGCTACAAGAGGATTACCATATGTTAATCATGACTGTAACCCACGCATTGTACACAGGGATGTGAAGACTTCTAGCTTCTTTTGGATGATAATTTTGAAGCACATTTGTCAGACTTTGGCATTGCCAAGTGCATCTCGGCCAAAACCCACACCTCTACCTATGTTATGGGTACCATTGGTTACATTGACCCTGAATATGCAAGAACATCAAGGCTTAATGAGAAATTTGATGTATACAATTCCAGGTATAGATCATCATTGACCTTGTATAATTATTAATATTATATACACCCATGGTTTTCTTCCCTTTCCTTTGTAAAACATAATGACATTTGCTTGGAAATTTAGTGTGTGTTTTTTTCAATCTCTACATGGATATTCACTTTCTCCACATGGAAATTTTTTTTTTATGATTACATGGTAAACAAAATTCTATGGGACATCCTACACAATGAGTAAAATGATTATGTTATGAAGAAAAATAGATCTATACATTGTAGATTCATATTTTGAAATAGAAGAATCCAAACCATCTTTAACCTTCTGATTAAAATGGATTGTTGGAGAATCTAACAAGAATTTTTTAAATTTTTATTTTCGTTATAGGATCATCAAAGAAGATTAAGCTAGATTGGGACACTCAGCTAAATATTGTTCATGGTGTTGCAGAAGGATTACCATATCTTTTGGATGATAATTTTGCAGCACATTTGTTAGACTTTGGCATTTCCAAGTGCATTTCCTTGGCCAAAACCCACACCTCTACCTATGTTATGGGTTCCATTGGTTACATTGACCTTGAATATGCAAGAACATCAAGGCTTAATGACCAATTTTTCCTTTAATAGTCCATATTTTTTTCATATTAATTCATTCCACTAGGAACCCTTAAAACAGATAAAAGTGTGCCCGAATTTCTTTTTGAAGGGGGAAAATCTATTAGGTGCTTGAATCATGTTTCCTCAAGGTAGTTTCAGGAACCCATCTTCTTTGTCAATTGTAGGAGTAAAAATTTGAAAAAAAGAGCAGAATTCCAGTCCCAAAAAATTGAATTCTTTTTAGAGACACATGTATACATTTATTTGCAAAATTGAAAAAAAATGTCTTGGTACACATTTAAATACAGAAGCACAAGTTGAACTGATGATAACCATTTGTATCTGAAGACCAAGCAAGCAAGGCATTCAAATTCAAGTTGAATAGAGAGTTGAAGTGTTGTTGATGTCAAATTCGTCTATAAATAGCTTGGTTCTCATCCTTTTTTCCCTCTCCATGCTAAATCAATCTTCTCTCCAAAATCCTCACTTCTCATTCATGCCCAAAACATTTATTTGAATCCTGTTGCAATCTCCAGCACAAATATCAAGTAACTAAGGTCAAATCATTACCCTCGCATGCAACTTCGTGTGAATATCCACTGTCTGCTACACAATGAACCAAAAAAGCCTCCATAAATACTTCAATTTCGGTTTTAAAAAAGGGTTTCTAAAGCATTCAATAAATAAACTCAATTAATCACAAATCACATCCAGCAATAACTTTCAATTAATTAATTTTTTGGCCTTCTTTAAAAATCATCTTTGGTGTAATTCTCAAATGGAAAATCTTGTATTCTTTCTAATTGAACTTAGCTTGCTCCAATATGTGACCATCAAGTTTACTCCATCATTGCTTTCTGTTGGAGCTGTATATGTTGCCCAATGCACTCTAAAGAAGGATCCAATCTGGAATGATCTACTTAAACACCACACATGCTACTCTGAAGCAAACATCATGTAAGCTAATATTCCTTATTCTTCATTTAAGAAGATGGAACACAATTTGTTTAGGTTATTTGAAGTTTTGAAAGTTCTGCATTATTGGGCTTAAAGGACTTTTGGCCCTACTGACAAATTAGGCTTAAAGAACTGACATCATTATTATTTTATGCATGAGTTTATGTTTTGTGCAAGGAATGTGTTAGGTTGATGGTCACATTTCACTAGAATTCAGGGGAAACTGCAAAGTTGCATGTATAGAGAAGAATAATTAATTGATTCAATTCCTCAGGAACAAATGATTGTAGTATCTTTGAGCATAGAGGATGATCTCTCCATTCATCTCTTCTCTTTTGACTAACAATAACTAAGATACATTTTATATATTAATTATTTTTTGTTGTGAACAACTTAACATTGTGTAAATAGGCTTCAAAATTATTGGGATTTGAAACCGTGCATACCTTATACTACAACATATATTCCTACCTTGGAATTCTATGACTATCCTAGTTTATATTTTTTGTAATTGCCATAATTTTAAGGATTGCTATTTTTTCTTCTCATAGGAAGAATGGTATTTGACAAACATTTTATGATTGAAGTTTGTCTTCTCTTGAGGATGCTTATTAATCTGATTTATTTATGTATTTAATAGGTAAAAGGGGAGTTATTGTAATTGATAAAATAATAAGCAGCTCATCTTTTACAAGATATTTTTTTAACCCAATTCTCAAAAGATCTAAATAATTTAACACAGACTCATACTCAAACTCAAACTCAAACTCGTATATTTATTGTGTCTTCATCTTTTTCTTTTGTCAAAATTACATTTTCCAAGAACAATTTGACGTCGTTTCTAACAAAACAACCAATGCACATGATGTGCAATGTTTTATAATGGCCTGGCGTCCGCTCCTAATTTGTTACATGATTTTCTTTTAAGTTAGCTATACACAATATAAGAATCTCCACTCAATTTAAGAGGTTGTTGTGGTGGGGGAGGTTTTTGTCCACCTATCACAACATTCTCGCCATCTATTGTTTTGTGATTTTTAGGGAGAAATTTATTGTTCATAGGGATGTGAAGACTTCTAACATTCTTTAAGATGATAATTTTGAAGCACATTTGTCAGACTTTGGCATTGCCAAGTGCATTTCCTTGGCCAAAACCCACACCTCTACCTATGGTATGGGTACCATTGGTTACATTGACCCTAAATATGCAAGAACATCAAGGCTTAATGAGAAATATGATGTATATAGTTACAAAATTTTTCTTCTGGAGTTATTTTCCACAACTTCCTTCTCGTCAACAACTCAAATTTTCTTGAGTTGGTAGTATTTATGTTTGTTAATTTTCTTTAAGAGCTTACAATATACACTGTTTAAGTATTTTTAAGGTTTGTTGTCTGGAGCATGGAGCAATCAAATGTAGATGGATTTGTCTTCGACATTGGCAGGGGAACACAGATTCAATAAAAAACAAACAACAACATAGTCATGAAAACTGTTAATAAAAAAGTTGCAGCAACCTGTAGGGATCTTGGGAATCTCAAAATGTTGTAGTTATACAATTAAACTATATTAAACCTTGATCACCCTCTAAAAATAATCTTCAAATGGTTCTATTACACCATTAAACGCTATGATTTTACTTTCATCTTATGGTTTGATACTATTCTAATTAAATGCAGAGCAATATGAGACAACCACTAGAGGAACCAAAGTGAACCCAGTTGCAAGACCTCTCGTAGAATGGGTGTACCGTATACTAGGACACTACCTTACTAGCATTAAGGGAAATGAAAAGGGAATGCACACTCATTTGGTATACAAGTTGGAACTCCCTCGCCCTAAAGTAAAACATGAGCCTCGGGAGTCCTTGAATGTGGAACCAAAAGGTTCCTTCATCATACAAATAAAGAACCCTGAGCAGGCTACACCTCCAAATGCAGGCCTTTAGAGAGAACGATAGGCAACCTTTCCTGCTCACAAGGCCAGATTAGGTCTAACCGTTTTGAAAATGTTGATCCTCCTGTGTCGTGATATAAGATTTGCAACTGTATATGTATGAATTTGTGATAAATTTAAATGTACACACAAAACAAATCAATGTAATGTTACATATATATTCCTACACTACCACTATCAATCCCCTACAAAAGTAATAAATATCCCTCTAAAACAAATAACATATACCGTTCGATGTTCACACACTAACCTTTCAACTTTTCCTCTTCCCTTGGTCCACACACTAAGGTCACACTCACATCGACTAAGTAGTACTCATATTTTCTACCTATTCGGGATCACTTACTGATTACTTTGTTTTTACTAGGATTTTTATTATCTTCTTATTTACCTTAGTCTTTCAACCTCTTAACACCTAGATCACATCTATTGAATCCTTCAATATACTTGAAATAAACTAAATATAACTCACTTTTGGGTTGTTTAGAGTTTTCATTGCTTTTGGTGGATTTGTGTGCAATAGTTCATTATTTTCGTAATTGATTTTTCAAGATCAATTTTATGAATTCTTGTGCAACAGTTCATGATCATAAAAATTACTTTTTTTTAGATCCATTTTATAACTTGTCATACGATACTCATCCCTTTTAGAGATTACTTTTCCAAGATCATTTACTATTCATTTTTCTAATCTTCTTTCTACAAAGTAAACAACTAACCTCTTTTGTGCAGGAGCATATCATTTGAAACATTATTACATAAACCAAAAGAATTTCTGTAGGATCCTCGATCAAATAGCAGTTTAAAATTAGAATCAACATTTCTTGCTAACCATCCCTTTCATTATAAGTAGCTTATTTAAATCACTTCATTTAATATAGGTTTTTTTTTGTCTTTAACTATCGTCTTGATCATTATTCCATTTCTTCGAATTATTAATATTTGTTTGATTGTTGGTTGTGTATTCTCTTTTCTTTCACTTTCGAGTAATTTGGAAAATAAAAAAACCACAATCGTTTACAATCCATTTTCTAATCATTATGTATGCAGGATAACTACTAATTTATTTTCCGCAAGATCGTATTGCTTGAAATTTATCAAACAAAAAAATCAAACTTCTAACACTTTCTGCAGGATTACCTTAGTCAAAGAACAATTTGAAAACTGCTAAAACAAAAACACTAAAAATTAGCATGCTTAAGCGGAAGTGAATTTCTTCACCACCTACGCTACACCAGTGACGTGGAATTCACTACCACACATGTGTTTGCTTGCTCGCTTGATTTTTTGGACTTCACGTACGTGCTTGCTCGCTTACAAGTGTTGTATCATGGATTTCTTGGGACTTTCTTTTGCTCAACTGATTGATTTTAAGATTAGGTAAAAAGGAAAAGCATATTCCAGGTATTCCTCTTTTTCTTAGTTATTCCTTTTGCATTGTACTTTCCTTTCTTGTTTGTTTTCCTCATCGAATCACACATTTTGGTTTTGGATCTAAAATGAACCCTTAATTCTTGCTTGATAATCTAGCTTAATTAGGGGGTTTAACATGTTGCATTCACTTCATCACACACAACCAAACACACGAACAACTCACACATCTAAACACTCCTTACCAGGTGGAACTATTGGGATTTCATCACCCAATAGGAAATCTACTGGGCCACATTATAAACTCTATACATATTTGGGCCTCATGTACCTTCGGGTATATAGAGGACTCCATAGCCAAAACCACCTAAAACTAGCCTTAGATCGACCATTTTCCTAGGTTCTCCTTTAAGCCTTTTCTTTTCTTTTCTCACACGCTTTTAATAATCATGATGATACAAAAGTTTTTTGTTTGATTTGTTTGTTAATAAACTACATAGAAAAATGTTTATCTACTTCATGCCTTTTATCACTCCCTCTTAGGTCAAGAAAACGTGACAATCCACCTCATCCAATGACATTCCCACTTCTAATGATCTTGTCTAAGAAACTTCCAAATTTTTCACTCCTCCTTGTACACCTAAGATCACCGCCTCTTTGATATCCTAACCTTTCGTTGCCATGGTCTCACTTCATGAAGACTAGGTCATCCAAAATAAACCTCATCTTAAAACCAATCCTTCTACCTCTCATCAGCCTATTTCCCCTAAACTAGCTACTCCCACATCTGAAGCTCCTTTAGAGACTCTTAGACCTCATACTATCCCTTGTGTATGTTCAAAGTTTCATAGACTCCTTAACGTTATCGCCATCTCCCTTTATGATTACCTATTTCGTAAGTCCTACACAACCCCTCAACCTCATCCATCTAATCAATTGGTGGATCTCATTCCACCCAAATCACCTCATATCAACACCATTCCTACTTCATCTTCTACTATTACTAGTGTGCCTATTCAACCATCTCAAAAATCACACCTACTTACTCCTACAGCTGAGCAATGTAACACAGATCCACCTCTTATCTCCACTCCACATATCCATGCTAACATAATCACTTCACTACCTCATCCATCTAGATCAATGCAAAATTATCAACCTCCTTGCCAAGGTTCCCTTAGTTATGCATTTCCTAACCAATCTATTCCAGTATCTCAACCACCTACTAATTACATCCCAATCGACCCCATGACAAATCAATAAAAAATTCTCATCTCACAACAACCAACCCAATCAAATTAATCTTACCAAATCCCCATATCTTAACATCGACCCTTATTTCAACCAATTCAGTCACAACCCCTTAATTACATTCCTCCCTATCAATTACTTCCACCTACACGAACACATCCCCAAACTTACCAAACATATCAACAACCCAACCCGTCAACCTCATATATTTCTCAACTTCACCTTCCAACATCTCAACCATCAAATTATCCCTTATAAGCATTATTGAATAGAATGGCTATCCTTGAAGCTGCAACTTTGTGACCTAAGACCACATTTTCCTATGACCTAATCTACAATGAACCCATCAACCCGTCAGTTCCAGTAAAATCTTATCCTCCTAATTGGGAATTGTTGAATTTATCTAAATTTAACAGTAAGGAGGACCCTCAACAACATTTACATGCTTTTAGGTACGTGTGTTATCTTATCACTCACGACCAAGATCTTATGCTTCATACGTTCCCTATGTCATTGGACGGACCAGCTTTAGATTGGTACAATAGTATCCCACAACACTCGTTATTCACCTTCACTCAACTTACAAAGTTATTTCTTGAGATTTTCTTGATCAATATTAAGTGCAAGGTTACTATCACTAACCTCTATGCCATTTGATAATTTGACAATGAATCTATTGTAGAATTCATTTCACAATGGTGTAACATCATTAATTAATTTTCATTTCCCCTTCTACAAACCGAACTCATTGAAATTTTCTCAAGGTCATGTGTGAAGCATATCTCTTCAACCCTCCAAATCCAATCATTTTAGACCTTTGAAGAAGCATTCACTATGACTTGTAAAATTGAAATCCACGCCCTTGAGAAAGGCCACCTTAAACTTAGATCAAACAAAAACAAAAATGAGTTCACCAAATCCTCCATGAATGGTGATAAATATAAAACTAGCACCAATGGCATCATGACTCAATATTAATCTACATTCACTTCTCACACGGAGCCTCTGCAAAGAGATTGTAAACCAATTCCTCACCATACCCCACTAGGGGAATCATATAGATCCATATTTGACAAGTTGATGGAAGTTGATCTTATTCAACCTCCCCCCATCTGACCATTTGACGACTAACCAAATCAATATGGTACCTCAAGGGGCATTACTGTAAGTATCACCAAGTCCAAGGTCACGAAATTGAGAAATATCATTCCTTCAAGGATCATGTCCAACAACTTATAAATCAAGGGGATATTCAAGTATTCAATCCTACACATCATTTAATCAATCCCTTAATGTCTCTAAATAACCATTCCCTAATAATCCATCAAAAATCAATTTCTACCCCCACATCTTATGAACCTAAGGCTCATGCAATTAACACTATAAATCAAGAACCTACATTATCCACTACCCCATTAACAACTACATCTACCTTTACTTCAAACACTTCTTCTACAACAATAACCTCATTGATATCCATGCCTATCTCTACACATACCATGTCTTGACCCATCACATCTAGTCCCTCATCCACACCTGTATCAAATACACCTATTATTGCATTTACACCACCCATATCTATAACTATCTCAAGTATACCCACTACCACTACATCCCCATATATCATATATGATTCTTCATTAACACCTATCACTCCTATATCTTCCACATCAATCACATCTTCTAGTATAACCACACCCATATCTACATCTCGATTTGCATGTGTATATATGATATCCCTTAAAACATTTATGACATAAAAACCCCCACATAAGACAACCAATAATAATATTCGTTCCCCATCTATAAAAATAATCACCCCTACACCAATCCATCTGAAACCTATAAGATCTACAACCTCTTCTGATCTCATCAGGTGCATCATCCAAAAAACCCCTTCCATCCTCAATATCCTCACCATTTGGTTCTGATTCTGCAGAACCCCTAATTGAAATTATAATAATTCCCACCAAGGTTAAACCCTCATCTCCCAAGCCTAAGAAAGCCAATGTTACATCATTACTCTTGGGGGCACCACCCTCCATCTTAGGGCCAGACCCTTCATCTAAGTCACCTATCATCAACCAATCTAAATCCAAAAAATTTAACCCTCCTTTTAGATCCAATTCTCCTTCAAAATCAACTAAGTCCCAAGTCATCAAAACCAAATAAAAAATATCCATTTCTTCCTCCAACTCTAAATTTGAGCTAAAATTTCTCATGAGGACTTCTATCTACTAAACCCACTTCATCAATAACCTCTTCTTCGAAAGCCCCTATTGGTTCCTACACTAAAACCATTTAATGCTTACTCAAAAACTCAGCAATCACCCTTCCTCCTATCAAGTATTTTGATCCACATGCTCTAAGACCTCCTTGGTTTTATCCTAATGTCATGTGCACTTATCATTGCACCCATGGGCATGAAAATAAACATTGTAAATCCCTCTAAACTCTCATCCATAATGTAATAACGAAAGATGAGCCTATCATCCATGAAGATCATCCTCTTCCTTCCATTTCATCCAAATCCAAATCTAATCTGAGAATTAAACCCTCACCTCCCAAGGCATCTAAGTTAACTTCTCCATTCAAATCATTCATCACAATCCCTCCTCCAAGCTCTATTTCTCCTGAAGGAAATCCCCCTCTCTTCATTGATGCCATCCACATCACTAATCATCCTCACCTTTACGATCCTCAAGAATCTATCGAATCAAATCTTAAAGGTGCCTTCGATCCTCCTAACGATCTTATCTAACCTCCTTTTACATCCACTAGCTTTTCCATGTCTTAATATGTGTTTCATAAAATGATGTAGCATCTCTGGATAAGGGAGAATCGACTTCTCTCTCTTAGTTATTTTACATATTCATCTTCATTTAACCATTCCATGGAGTTCAACATCCACTCTAGGACTCATCTATTATCAGGATAGTCCTCTTCCTCTTGATCCCCACATTCTCTTATATAATCCTACATCTAATTGGTTATCACATCTCATCCTATCCATTTATCTATCATTACATCTTATTTTGATTCCACTGTTGTGTCCTTATTTGTGCCTCTCTTGGGGCACCATAACTCATCCTAAGTCCACCTTTTGTGGCCGTTTTTGTCTCACCGTGGATGCATTTTCCCTTGTTATTTGAAATATAACACATAATATTGTGTCCCCTCTTATCTATTTGAACTCTTTTAATATTCAACAAAGCTATCGTCTTATCCTATCCACTCCCACCTTACAAAAAGCATGGCTTTAACATCAGTGATCTCATCCTTAAAGAAAATAAAAACGTCACTACTTTAGAAAGGATCCAACTGTGGAATTTTTTTTCTTAATTATATTGAACCTTACATTATCATCCGTAATTAAGGGTCTAGGGCCTATAGTTTGGCTTCCCTTGATGGTGAATTGGAACTAGAATCCTCCTTAATGCATTGCACTTATGGCACCATTCTACTGTTAGCATACTTACTAATGTGAACTTAATTATCTCCATAATCATTCATCCATCATTAGCCATTTTCATCTCTCATTACAATAATCATGGAATTATATGGTCTACTATCACTTTCCTAGTTTTGACCTTGAATATGGGCACCATGACTCTACTCATAATATATTCTTTATTGATAGGTTCTTCCTTTTATGTAAGAACTCCACTGTGATTACATACATCACCCTATTATATCACCTATGGGAACCATGCTAAGGTTCCATAGGTATCACTTTTACAATCATTGTCCCCCTCATAAGTGGTCTATCTAGTTATCGCCAACTCTTCCCCATAAAAAATCAAAATTCCATGGATTCTCATTATCGAAAGTCAAAAGTAAACAAATTGATTCCTTGATGGAAAACTATTCATAGAAGGCATAAAATGTCATAAGGTAGATTGATGCCTGGAAGGACAGACTATCACACATATATCATCCCTTGCCATTTGTAAAAACAAAAGAAAAAAAATATCAAAGTAGACCAATCCATCGAAGGATGACTACTCCCTATATATCATGGTAGTGAAGGCATCCTACATTGATCAACTTGGCTTCTAGCTCATAAAGGAAAATCATGAAAATCTAAAGTAAGCATCCAAATATTTTTTCCTACAACGATTAGATTTCTCATCTATAGAAAACTTCACGCATTGATTAGATTTGCATTTCCCTTCACCTAGAGTTGGGACATAGACCTAGTGTAACCCACCTATGAAGAACCTATTTTCCCACATACAAGTCACATTTAAACCCATTCTTTCATGCCTAACTTTAGGTTTTTGAGTGCACTTTCCATATTTTCTACATGATCCATTGTAATAACTAACTATAGTTGGTTATGTGTTAAAACTTGCTATTGGATGTACAAGTGCATTGCCTTAAGTGAGCTCCTTTTCTTATTTACCTCCAATCTAGTTCGAAGAATTTTTTCCTCTGGCACTTCCTCACAGCTCCTCCGGCCTCCATTTCTCTGAAAACCTCATTGATCTCCCTTATAGGTAGAGATCATTGATTTTCATCTCATCCATGTGCAAAGTGAGATTTTTTTGCCAGCCCATGGACTTATATATCCCACTAACCATGGTCCCCACTGACCCCTCTTAGGTCGCCATTGCTTTTCCCTAGTTTCCCCTGAGTACCCATGATCGATGTCGACCCAACACTTCCCTTTTCCATTTCATCCTTCTTTCCACTTTTGGATAAATCTTTCCTTTCAAATTATCTTTTATTTGACTTCGGTAGTTTCATCTCGCATTTTTGTGATCCCACCCCTTCTTATTTTGTGATGACATGTTTGTCTCAACCATTTTCACATTTTCTTGTGCATACTTGATGTCTACCTTCCATGTACATGTCGCACAGTTTGCACATCCATTTGAGTGGATTCCTCTTTGTTTCCTTCTATTTTGTAGTGATTTTTGACCACTCACAAGTCTGTAGGACATTTTTGTTATCTCCATTGATTACCATCATTTTTTTCCCTACCAAAGTGATATCATAATCACTATCATATTTTTATTTTTATTTATCCTCTTCTCAAATATCAAATCCCTTGGCATCTTATTTTCTTACCCTTTCCACCCTTCTCTATCTATCTCTTTCAAACTCATGATTGAATTCCTTTGTATTGTCAATCCCAAGTATTGAGGGGGAGGACCCAATCAATCATTTTTTTATTGATAATTTTTTGAGTATCATTCCTTCCCTGTCCCCATGTGTTGAAAATCTACTTATTTTTACCCCATCAATTCACCCTTACTAATAGACCTTGCTAGTTTGGGAATCCTACTTAATCATTCATTGTAGTTTGTCGAAACTTTACTTAAGGATATTTATCAAGCAGCGATTTGACTATCCTCGTAAATCCTCAATCCCCCACAATTTTCAACATTTATTTTATCCATTGGTCCTCTCTCCTCACTTTCTACCCATCCACTCACTTATCCCCATATAACAATTCTCACCATTATCTTTCCCCTTACATCACTTTGTGTACCTCACGTTCCTTTTAGTCACCATTCTTCTGCTTTTCACTTCCAGCTTAACAATCTCACTTAATCACCCATATAGTGTAGTATTCTTAGCTATGGTATCTTTTCTTCCTAAGAGCCTCCTACCATAGACAACTTCTCCACCATTTCCTCATCCATTAGATGAAAATCATCACCATAAACATGTATTATCACTCTGACCTCTTCTCACGTAGACATTATTCGCCTCATCACTCCCACCATGTGAGAATCCCAATTAAATATCCCCCTCACAATATAAATTCTACACCGTATATCTTCCTCCATCCATTTTTCCATCTTACACTCCTTTGTTTCCTTCCTTCCCTTTGGTATCACAATATCTCACCCCTCATTCCATTATCGCATACACCATTTCCTCTTATCTCATTCTTCCCATTATCTATCTTTTTCTTAGTACTCTTACTTAGAAATTCTTGTAGTATGGAAAACTCACTTAAGGGTTCCCCTTAAGTCCATCTTGTCATACAAATTTTCTCCCACATCCATTAATCACTCAAGTCACCACATACCTAGCGGAACTTCTTCCCATCATTCTTCTTCATCTTCGGCTTGATGATCTTACTTAACCACTCCTAAAACATGGAAATCTTACTTAAGAGTCCCTCTTAAGGATAGTTTTTCATTTTGCATTCCCCCATCACCATACATCCTCACCCTTCCCTTTTTCTTAGAATTCCCCATCATCACATCTTTTCACAATCCCTTACATTCTCACCAACTTCACCTCCTATTCTTCCAGTCATCATCTCCATCATCCCTTGCTTGGTAATCTTTCTTAATCACTTCCGTCACTTGACTGTCTTACTTTAGGGTTTCCCTTAAGATAGAATTGTCATTCTTTACTTCTCCCTCTGCCAACTCATCATTACTTCCATTGAATGTTACTTCCTCCTAGTCTCCCTTACCAACCAAATTTTCCTCCTACCATTATCCTTTCTCAGTGTATCATATCACAGAGTGCATCTACCATCTTCAGTTTATCACCCTATTCCTTTCCACCATTTTCCCTTCCTTGTTATATCTTTCTTCATCCCACCCTCTATCATTATTTCCATATTTTATTTCCTTACCTTCACCTCATTCATCCTCATCCTCTGCATCCTCTCCCCACCTTCGTCTTTCCAAAAATCATAACTCATCCTTAATTTTCTCTTCCCACTCCATCTTCTTGAATTCTCCCACATATCCACCTCCATGCCTACCCGCTATTGTTGTTGGTCTCCCCCAAACATTGTTTCATCATCATCTTCCATTTCCATGCTAATAATTATTGTTGTTCAAGCCCTAAAAATAATTCATCATCATGCTCTATTTCTTTTTCACTCTCTTTGTCCTTATCTGTGTTTTCCACACTCTTTCCCTCGTCATTCACTAAAAATAATTATTTTTGGTCTTCCCCTAATGTACCTTCATTGGCATTGCCTCTTCTATTCCCCATTTTTCTTCCCTCCCATCCCTTTTCTCCACCCCCACCCTTTCTTGTCACTTCTTCGCTACCTCTCCATATTCCCTTCACCCTTTTAAATGTCTTTACTGTCTTTATTATACAACATTTGTCTATTTTCTCATAATCCTCTTATTCTCATCTAACACATCTCTATGATTTTCCATTCCATGTAATTCCTCCCCTATTTCTTCTCCTTACATTCCTGATGCTACCACCTCTCCATCGAATATCTCCATTTTTGATTTCCTTCCTTCGATATCATTTTTTCTGTTATCCTCTCCTCCTTCAAAATATTCATTCTTTTCTCTCTCTTTATTTACATCTTCTTCCCCTTTTTTCCTTGTGCCTCCTTCTTAATTCCCCATTGTTACCTTGTCTCTTTCTCGCTATCCAACCTTTTTTATCCGTTCCTCTTCCACATGCATCTCCATGCGGTCTGTCCCATATTCTTTACCTTGGTCTTCCTCATAATGACCTAGTTCCTTCAATCTTCTCCATGTATCCACCATGTCATCTCTTCTTCTCCCAACATTTTCACATTCCTCCCCCCTTATTTTCTCTACTAGCCCTACAAGTTTCATCCATTTTGTGCTAATTTATCTTCCTTTCTACAATCTTCTCCACATCTTCATGTTCTCTTATAGTTTCTTTTTTTCTCCGTTATATCATATCTTTTGTATTCTTTAAATTATTCATCTTCCTCATCTCCTTTATTTTTCCATTCTTCTCTCCCTTTATCTCATCCATCCCTCTTCATTGTATCTTTTTTATTCCACTACCTTCATTTTATATATATATATATATATCTCTCTGTCCCTTTCTTGATTTCACCCTCTACTCTTTCATCTTTTCTCATCTCCTCTTCTCCTTCTTATTTTTCCTTCCTCATTCCCCTCTCCATCCACTCTATTCCATACCCTTGTCTTCTTCACCTCTGACTTTTCTTTCCCGATTCTTCACTTACCCATAGTCAACCACTACTCATGTCCATTCCTTTTTCTTTTCTTTCCACTCTCAATCAATTTTCCCTTCAAAACATATTCACACCTAACATTCAAGGTTGATTAAAATCTTTCTCCATTTGTGCACCATAGCCGATCCATTCTATTACACCCTATTCTCCTTCTCTTCTCCGTAGAGTTGACCTCTCCTCTTTTCAAGAGCTTTATCATTTCTTCCATTCTCATCATCCCTCTTGAGGGGGAATCATCACACCTGTCCCTAATCACGTATTTCTAGACATTTTTGTCTTCTAAGATACCATAACATTCATCACCTATCATCTTTCTATTATCCCTAATGAACGTCTGCTCTACTTTTTTGTTAGAAAAAGTAGATTGAATTCTTCCCCCATTCTCATGAGAAATTTTTTTTTCTACTTTTTGTTTAGAGAATTCTTTCTCTTTTCTTCCCTTAATAATTTCTTATCAAAGGAACACCTTCCTTAAGAAAGATTTCTTCAAAACCATAAATCCCTTCGCCTAGGGAATATTCAGTGATTCCGTCTACTTTTTTGAAATGACACTACTTTCATGGTACCTAGACGCATATTTTCTCAATTCCTCATGTATGAATGATATCACATCCTCTTTTCCCCCCAAAACTGGTTAGATCCTTTTCTATACCATCATTTGCATTTTTTTTCTCATATTTTTGATGTACGCTTTTGACCCATCGGTCCCATGGCTCACACATCCATATTGTAGTGATTTTCACCAACTCATCAGTTTTTAGGACATTGCCATTATCTCCATTGAGGCCATAAT
The DNA here is from genome assembly GCA_019776745.2 of Taxus chinensis. Lineage (NCBI taxonomy): Eukaryota > Viridiplantae > Streptophyta > Pinopsida > Cupressales > Taxaceae > Taxus > Taxus chinensis. The sequence continues at coordinate 31,395,490 of CM034152.1, forward strand.
TTCTTCCCTACTGAAGTGATTCAAAAATAATTGCCATATTATTGCTTATTATTTAGTTTTTTCTTTCTCCTCGTGTGGGGCATCCTTGGTTTTCATCTTCTCATCCTTTCCACTATTTATCTCTTCATAAATCTCTTTCAAACTCATGACCAATCCCCTTCTCATTTTTGTCTCATGGCTTGCCCAATGTAAACCACTGAACAAAAAGGGAAAATGTAGACACCCTAATTCTACCACCCTCCTAATTCAATTAATTTCATAATTCCATTTCCCACAAAAATCCATATCCAATTAATCAATGTTTATTAATTAACCACCTTTAAATCCCTAAACAAATCTAATCCTCATTACATGCTAAATATGCTCCATATTCATCCACTTGTGAATTTAATATTCAAAACTAATCCATGTCAATCCACTTGTGAATTTAATATTCGAATTTAATCCATATACATCCACTTATGAATTTAATATTCAAATCTAATCCATGTCCATCCCTCATGTCCCCCACACACCTAATCAGGTTTACTTTTCTAAATCATGATTACCCAAAAAACCCTAAATTAATATCACCCTTGGGCTATAAATAAGAGCCTTCCCCCCTCTTTCAAACAAGTTGGAAATAATATCAGAGCTCTTGCACTCTTATTTTACTGAGAATTCCCCTGATATTGTGCTAACATTCGCATGAGGAGGCCTTACAAGCCCGTCTTCTTGTATGTTCTCGTCATTTTGTCTTAGTCACCGTCAACTGGCCCTCTGCAGTCTTGTGTCACCGTTGACCTTCTCAGGTCACTTAGCTTGCAGCATAGAAGAATCCATCATTTGCACCTGTCCATATCATTATTCCATCTCAAGGTCCATAAACCCTTCATACTTTGAGTTGCTTTATTTTCTTAAGTACTAGTTCACTAATCTAAACAGGAACGAAGAAATTTGGTCAAAAAATTATTAAAAATAGAACCCAAGGGTTGATTATAATTTTTTTTCAAACTAATGATGGGCAAGTACCTGTTGTTTACACCCTATTTAGATTTGTGTGAAATTTATGATTTTAGTGGGATGAATACACTAAAGGATGTAGATGAGATGGGATGAATCCTTGACCTGGTAAGAAGTTATTTACCTATAGTGATTACTTCCCTAATGAATTTGGATGGGATTTTATGAGATTTGGGGAGCCCGTAGTGCCTTTTACGAGTATAGAAAGTGAGTGTATCAATGTAGTTCCATAGTATTTCTAGGTTAGCAAACGAGGTAGCGTTTACTTGTTTTTATAGGAATATGTAGATGATTTATCAAAGAAAGGCCGAAATAGAGGGATTATAATACCTAACAAAGAATATGAAATTAAAATAAAAGTTAGAGAACATGTTAGTCCAAAACCGTACAAGTCAGGCAGGACCAGATATAATATCTTGACCAAATTGTCCAACCTTTCCCAGGGATATAAAACATATAATCTGAAGTTTGAAACTTGTCAAATGATGTTTTTCTATGGATTTTATGCATAATAATCTCAAAATTTGACAACATGTTAGTGTATAAGGATAAAAAATCTAGAGAAGAAACCTCAAAATGGGCTTAGTGGGAATGGAAAGGTTGTGTTTATCTTAGCAAGAGTGCATTGTCAAGTTAGTAGTATCAAAGAGTGAATTTTCAAATCTAAGTTTCTACATTTCCCCCTGTAAGTATGCAATGAAATTAAATACTTAAAAGGAAAACATACCTAACTGTGTAGACAAACGTTTTTTTCTTAAAGTTTGTTTTGTAGAGTCATGTTGTACTTGGTGTTGGCATGCTACATAGTAAAACCCGCAACATAGAGTGTAGTCAATACTCATGATAAATAATTAAAATTTAACTAAAATGTATAGTGTTACATGAAATATTTTCATTTTCATAAGAATGAAATGAAAGAGATGAAAATAAGGAAGGATTACACCTATTTATTCGTGAAGGGAGAAGATTTTGTGCTTTGCTTTTTCTTGAAGAATTGTATTGCTCAAATTTCCAAAGGATTACAGGTGATTAGTCCTCAATTTTTTCAAGGAGAAAATGGATTGTTAGGTGCATGCAACCTAAAATGGAATTTTGAGGATAGAAGAAGAAGAATGAAGTTTCAAAGCACCCCTCTAAGGAAGAATACTAGGTATCAAATTTATTCATCAACTTTGATATCTTCCCTTTAGTAGCTTTTATACCTTCCATAATCCTTCAGACCACACCCTTGTAGAAAACTCCATGCCTAATTTTGTAAATAAGGACACATGGTAGAAAATATAATGAGTGCCCCCACACCCTTTCCATGTGTTGCACAATTGAATAGAAAATGTAATGTACTAAAATGTAAATGGAGGAAGGAGACTCATGCCCCTAAGATTCTTGAAAATATAGTAAAAATTGAATGTCGTGGTGAAGAATGAGTGAAGTAATTCATGCCACTTGTATTATTTTGGACTAAGTGAAATGGATTTTAAATTGTGCTAAAAACCTATAACTATATCTGAAAATTTGAAATTGTTGAGAAAGTTGATGTTGCTATCCCTTGGGTAAAAAACATGTGGGAGGGTCAAGACTGTACATAGAATCTTAACCAACTGTTTGGTTTGAACATGTGAATATTTTTTTGAATTTCTATGTTTTACTATATTTTTGAGTATATATACCCTGTTTGTACATGTATGTTACCCCTATAATTATCTATATTGTATAACGAGTAAAAGAGAGGTTTCTAGCTGGGTTATCAAATGTAGGGATCCAATATAAAATTGGCCACATTGTTTAGATACAAAGGTGATAAAGGAGCATTAATGTCATGAATATAAAGGATAATAGTCCTAACCCTAGGTCAACTATAGGTTTACCAGGACTACAAGCAAGATAAAGAGAGGTTTCCTATTGGGAATCTAAAATAGAGAAGGGAAATAACCAAGAGGTGGATAAAGCTAAGGGGAATAATAATAAGACAATGTAATAAACCAACAAAAATATACATATATTATAGCCCATAATAATGAGTGACCAGAAACCACAAGTACATACATACAAAATAAGAGACTAATGAGTGTTAGAAATACTTACCTGCATCATGTGTGTGACTGATGATGCATAATCTGATAACAATGGTATAGCTCTGATACCAAATGATAGAATAGAATTAGATTGCAATGACCAAAGAGGGACTGAAGCCTCACAAATATTATTGATCATGAAATCAGATTACATAACAATGCAAGAGCTATAATATTTATAGATATTAGACAACTTCATATGGATAGACATGACACCCTATTAGGCACCAACTACGAGATGATAAGACCCATCTCACATGCACATGTAATTACTACTAATACCAATATTTTATGTTATCCAACATAACAATATTGAATGCAAGTCACTAGACTAGAGTGCACATGTTGCACATTATTAAATAAAAGACAATGCAATAAAATGTAATAAATATGCCTATGCTAAATTATGCTAACATCCCCCCCTTAATTTTGCATAGTTTCCAATGAAGTGGAGAGGAACTCTCTGAATAATGTGAATTTGTCATGTGCAAGTGACTTAGTGAAAACATTTACCTTCTATTCAGTTGTAGGACAGAACTGGAGCTATATGTTGTGCTTCAAGACATGCTCGCGTATGAAATGAACCTGTACTTCAATATGCTTGGTTCTCTCATGAAATATTGGATTGCGAACAAGATTCAGAACTCCTTCATTATCAACATATACTAGAGTAGATTTTTGTTGTGGTAGACCAATTCCTTCCAGTATTCAGTGTAGCCATATTGCTTCACAAACAAATTCACCTGCAACTTAATACTCTACTTTTGTAGAAGAGCGAGAAACAAAGTTCTGTTTCTTTCTTCCCCATGATATTGGTCCAGATCCCATAAAGAAGATGAATCCTGATGTTGACTTCCTATCATCCATGTTTCCTGCATGATTTGAATCTGAATATCCTGTCAAGAAGAAGTTCTTCTTCTTGTACTCTAGACCAAGGTCAACTATACCCTTCAGATATATCAATATTAGCTTTGTTGTCTTCCAATGACATATTTTCAGTTCTTGCATGAAGTGTGATAAATAGCTGACTACAAAGTTGATATCTAGTCTAGTATATGTTAGGTAAATGAGACTCCTGATCAATTGCCGATAGAGAGTTGTATTCACCGGTGGTGATGGATCAGAATGAGCTAACTGAAGTCTCGCTTCCATAGGTGTAACAATAGGAGTTCAGTCCATCATCCTAAATTTATCGAGTGTTGTCTTGGTGTATTTCAACTACGACATAAAGATATGATTCTCTTTTTTCCATACTTCCAACCCAAGACAATAGTGCATGAGCCCAAGATCTATCATGTCGAACGATTGATTAAAATCATTCTTTGTTGCATCGATCATCTTCACAAAACTACCTGTAATGTCTATATCATTGACCTAAACAACCACAATGACAATCTCCCCCCCTCCCTTTTTTGAGGTAGATATTGGGGTCATAATGATTCCTTTTGAATCCATGACTTATGAGATGCTCATCAATTTTGATGTACCATGCCCGGGGTGCCTGTTTTAGGCCATATAGAGATTTTATGAGTCTGCATACCATCATCTCTTTTCCTAGTATTACATAACCCTCTAGTTGAGTCATATAGACTTCTTCTTGTAAATATCCATTAAGAAAGGTAGTTTTCACATCCATTTGGTGGAATTTCCAACCAAGTTGTGCAACTAGAGCAAAGATCATCCTGATTGTCTTGATCTTGGCTATGGGAGAAAATGTCTCCTCATAATCAATGCCTTCCTGTTGTGCATACCCCTTTGCTACAAGCCTTGCTTCATACTTGTCAATAGTCCCATCTAATTTGTACTTAGTCTTGAATATCCATCTGCATCTAATGGGTTTCTTCCTTGGTGGAAGGTTGACAAGCTGCCATATGTTGATCTTCATCACTGACTGATACTCTGAATCCATGGCATCTTTCCAAGATTTTGATTGTACGGCTTCCTGAACTGTAGATGGATCAATTGTTTCAACAACTCTACTCATTAAGGCATAATTGACCTCTTCATGAGCTTGACTACGAGTTCTAGCTCCAGGATTGGATGATGTGCTAGGTGCTTCATCCAAATTTGCATCTCTTATTAATTGAGTATACCATTTAGGTAACTTCTTAGCTGTTCCATTGGCTTGTGGTGGATCCAAATTTTCACCATCATCCAATTCATCATTGTCATCTTCAGTGGGAACATCAAATTCTTCCTTCACAAGAGGTGTATTTTGCATGTTTGTTAAGTCATTGAGTGGAGCATCTACTTATTTCTTCTCAAAGAACTCAACATCCCTACTTGTGTATACTTTCTTTGCTTTCGGATCCCATAATATGTACCCAAGTGCTTCTTCACTGTATCCAATGAATATCAGTTTCTCAGCTTTCATATCCAACTTGTTCCTATTCTTCTTGGGTATGTGCATGCTATCTTTGTACCCAAATTCTCTTAGGTGTGCAATTGATGGTTTCTAATTTGACCATGCTTCTTGAGGTGTCACTCCTTCAAGAGTTACTGTGGGCACTTTGTTCAACAAATAGATTGTAGTTCTTATAGCTTCTGCCCAAAATGTCTTTGTTAAACCTAATTTTTCAATCATACATCGCACCATTTCCATGATAATACGATTCCTTCTCTCAACTATACTATTCTACTTTGGTGTGTGAGTAGGAGGCATTTGTTGATGAATCCAATGAGCTTCTAGGTAAGTCTTGAACTCATTTCTTATGAATTCCCCCCCTCGATTTGAGTAGAGAGTTTTGATCTTGTGACCAACTTCATTCTCAACAAGTGCTTTGAACTTCTGAAATGTCTCAAAGGCTTGAATCTTGTCTCTTAGACAATATATCCACATCTTTCTTGAGTAGTCATCAACAAAAAGCATGAAGTATTGACATCCAGAATGACTTGGTTGCATGGGCCCACAAAGATTGGTGTGCACCAAATCAAGCTTTCCCTTAGCTCTATATGTGTTCTTCTGGAAGGGTTCTTTGTGTTTCTTTCCAGCTAGGTAATTGTGACACTTGTTAGTGTTGTGCTTGAGTGTAGGCAATCCTTTCACCATGTTTCCCTTTTGAAGTGTTTGGAGATAGCCAAAATTGATGTGACCATATCTGCGATGCCATAGTTCTGTAGATTGTGTCTTTGGCCACTAGAGCTTGATCATCCTTGTGGACAAAATAAAGTTGGAACATGCATCCCACATTGGAGGCTCTTGCTAAAATCTTGGAACCTCTTGACTTATCTCTTATCAAGTACACTTTTTCTCCATTATAACTGTCGAAATCCAACTTCAAGTTGTGATCAAGGAGTTGACTAACTGATAGAAAATTCTTGGTCAACCCAGGTACATACAATACATCTGTGATTTTACAGTCATGCTTTCCAAGAGGTAGTGAAATGTTTCCAATCCCCTTGACACTGTATGATAAGTCATCACCTAATGACACATGGTTCTTGTTAGGTGAGTCACGTAGTGTGCAGAACCAATCTTTGCGTCTAGTCATGTGTCGAGTTACAGCCAAGTCAACATACCAGATATCTTGTGTGGACTTGGTTTCTTCATCAAATTGAGCAGAATACATGTGGTGTCTTTCATCTGAATCATCCTCACGTTTGACAATGTACCCTTGTTGTTTGGGTTTTCTTTGCCAATTACCATTTTTCTGCCCTTGATTGTTGTTGTTGGACTTCCCTTGATTTGAATTGTTGTTACCCTGTTGGTTGTTGGGTTTTGAATTGCTTGATGAACCCTTTTTGTAGGAATTTTACCAACAATCTTTGATGTCATATCCCCCTCTATTGCAAATGGGACACTTCTTGGTGTTGTCTCTTTGACTTTGGTCCCTTTGTTGACTTTGATTTTGTTGGGACTTCTTGTGATTGGATTGAAATTTCCCATTTCCTTTATGATTGAAAGATAGTGCTTGCTCATATTCATGATCTTTGTTGTTCATTGCCTCTTCTTGTTGGAGTAGATTGACCAACTTCTCAAAGGTGACTCTTTGTTCACTCATATTGATAGTTGTCACAAAGATTCATTAGGAAGGAGGAAGTGCTCGCAACATAATTGGTACAAGGTCCTCATCACTTATCTTTTTTTCTAATGCCAGTAGAGATGCCCTCAAAGTAGCAACTCATCTCAAAAAATCTTCAACCTTCTCATTGTGCTTGAACTTGAGAGTATGCAGTTGTGATAGTAGGTTGAGGATGGAATTCTTGTTCTTTGCCTCATAGACTGTGCTCAACTTATCCCATGCATCCTTGGCTGACATGGCATCTCTAATGTGAGGTTGCACATCATCTTTTATGCCAAACAAGATGATCAACTTGGCCTTTTGATTGGCCCTATCAAATTGAACTTGTTGTCTTCCATCGTCAAGTGATATTGTTGTTGTTCTATCTACAACTGTCTATAGGTCTTCAAACTCAAGTAACATCTTGATCTTCGGTTTCCATGCAACATAGTTGTCTCCTCTAAGCAGTTGTGAATCTGGCAAGAAGAACTTTGGTGCTTGTACACCCATTTCTACAAGCTAAATTTTTGAAACTCTGAACTTTTGACAAAGGGTAAGGCTCTTATCACTCCAAGTTTATGGTCTCCCTCTCAATATACCATCAGGATGATATACCAAACCTTTCTATATACGCTCCCTTCCGATATACCCTTCGGTACATGGAAGAAGATCACCCTTTCAATATACCTGTCAGTACAGAAAGAGCTGTTAACACATGTGAATGAATTTAGTACATGGTACGTAGACAGTACGGAGAGGGGTTTGTGCAAGCACAAATGGATGGGAGGGCTCAAATGTGTGTGTATTGTGTCCTTATTACTCCCCGTCAATTTTATAGGGTCGATGCCCAGATGACATTTAGGAAGCTGTGTTAGGTGTTAAGTGCAGTAGTAGTCATGACGACATCACCCGTAAGTGCTTCCCAGAGGCACCGTATATACTCAACGATGCTATGAGATCAAAGATATCATGTGATAGAACCAAACATAAAATAAAAAAATGTTTTCACCAAACAAACAATATGAATATTGTTTTCACCTTTTCTCATAAACCGTGATCTAGGTTTTTCTAAAATTTTGACAGCAGTGTCATATAATATTTTTCTTGAAACCCACAAAATTTTAGAAGAATCAAAATCTTTGTTTTTGTGATCGTACCAATTTACCAGCTAGATTTGATTTTTTTCTGAAAAAATGACCTAACTTGTATAGACTTTTCGTCACATGTAGAAGCTGAATCTGAAGATGATGTAAACTGTAAAGTTGTGTGCCTCCTTCTTATCTTTCTAGAAAAAAAATAACACATCAATTTGAAATTATATGAAAAAGTTACGTCCTTTTTTTCTAAGAGCTATTTGCTTGAATTTTGTTGATCGGACTGCTTCAACCTTTGCTTTTTTTCACAAATTTTTTTTTTAAGATCTCTCTTTTTTTTTTAAAGATCTCCTAATCTGAAATATTCCACCAATATGTTGGATCAATTGGCTATGCCAATGACTAATCAAAATTTTTTTTTACCTTCCAAATAAGTGGATAGGTGAAATTTTAGTTGAGGGATGCTTGAAAGGAATGGAGGCTATGGGATGCTTGAATGGCTCTCCTTTGATGCAGATATTCTTCTCCAATGGATCCTCTCCAATAGTGCTCCTCTTCAACCTTGCTTGGATAGAACCTCACTCTGATACCAAATGATAACAATGGTATATCTCTGATACCAAATGATAGAATAAAATTAGATTGCAATGACCAAAGAGGGATGAAAGCCTCACAAATATTATTGATCATGAAATCAGATTACATAACAATGTAAGAGCTGTAATATTTATAGATATTAGACAACCTCATATGGATAGACATGACACCCTATCAAGCACCAACTACGAGATGATAAGACCCATCTCACATGTACATGTAATTACTACTAATACCAATATTGAATGTTATTGAACATAACAATATTGAATGAAAGTCACTAGACTAGAGTGCACATGTTGTACATTATTAAATAAAAGGCAATGCAATAAAATGCAATAAATATGCTTATGCTAAATTATGCTAACATAATCATCTCTAGATACAACAACACTAATAAAGAATCACTATGGGTGGAGAAGGGGAAAGCTTGAAAAGAAGATATCCAATCCTAAGTCACTACTAGTGACCCAAATATAAAAGAGTTAAGCTGTAAGACTCCAAAATCATCTAAGAAGTGTGAAATAATGTGAGTAAGAGAAGTTCATGCACAATTTTTATGCAAGAAAGTGTTTTCAAAAGTGGTGGTTCTCATAAGAGAAAGGTATGACATATATACCCAATGTCATCATCTATGGGAAATAGTGTTGGCCATGACAAATCTAAAATATATATCATTTCCCATGGGAAATGGTGTCGACGTTGGCAGAAACCATAAGGTCAAGAGATAAAATCATGATTAATTAAGGTTAAGAAATAAATAGTGATAAATGATGGAGGTCCAAGATGACCAAAAACAAGGATAATAACATGTAATAAGAAGAAGCAAGTAGGCATGATAGGATAAGTGGACATAATGAGTGTAATGTGTGACCAAAGGGAGGAAATGAGGTAAGAAGGGTGACTAAGGATAATAACAACATCTCTCAAATGTTGTATTCTAGCCCACATGATCAAGATTGATCACACCCCAATCTGGGCAGGCCCCTTAAGGAGATCACTCATGAGGAGAATCCATGAACACCGCTAACACAAAATAAATGATTATCAAGCATAAAAATTATGGTGTATACATATGCCCCAACCAAGGATCATCACATGTCACATAGTGGAACATAAGATGGTCTATGGAAAAATATCCATCTAACACAAAATCAAAAGGAAATGCTAAAAGTAAAGAACTAAAAATAAGTAATGAAATGTTAAATGAAATATACCTACCTCATACTTATCTACAAGTATTTATAGACTTTCCTATGACAAGCGTAATAGCTACTTAGAACCCTACATAAACAAGATTGGAAATAAAAAATAGAATATAATCATTAAAATAATATGTAAATCACCTTTATAAGAGGGCCATGGGAGGGAGAATATCCAAGAGATGAATAAAAACATTGAAGAACAAGAAAAACCATTTGGTAGATGTTATAAGGATGAAAAAATGTGATAAAAGGTGCTAACCAGGGCATGATGCCATGAAGCTAGCAAGCCTGCAGAGATAGATAGATAAAAGGACCAAAGTATTTAAGGGAGGAAGCAATGGCCATACAAACCCAAGTGGGAGACAAGTGTGATGAAGTAGTTAATTTACAAAGGTTTAGATAGAAATTGGCTATGTATAAGTGGATAAGTGAAAAGATCAAGCATACAAATTCTTGATAATATGAGTATTGGTTGGTTCATTGAAGATGTGGTCCTCTTTGGTTTGTATATGATAGGTAATACGATCTAGAATGTCTATAATGAAATAAGGAACCCACCAATTTTGAGCACATTTTCCTTCTTTGTCATGGGTGCAATCTAACTTTAAGACTATATCACCTTCTTCAAAATTGTGAGGCTTAAGAATCTTGTTATGTTACTTAGCAATGTGTTGTTTTTATTTGCAATCATGATGGTTATCATTGTAACATTTTTCATCAAGGAGATCGAGATCATGACAATGGGATTCTAATGTATCCTCATCAGGGATGATGCCATGTAGTGATAGACAGAGAGAAGGCAGTTCCACTTTGAGTGGAAGAACTACTTTGAACCATGGACAAGGGAGAATGGAGTTACCCCAGTGGTTGTGTAGACACTGGTATGATAAGCCCAAATCATTAGATAAAGCTTGAGTTGTCAGTCAGAGCATGATTCTCTAATGGTCTTTTGAAGAATTTTGTTAAGGATTTTTTTAGAATATTGAGCATGTCCATTACATTGACGATGATACAATGTTGAGAATTTGTTTCATTTAAAATTCCCACCATTGTCAAAAATGATTGTGTGAGGAATTCCAAACTAACAGATGACCTGGTTAAGAATGAATTCTGAAGTGGTAAGGCCCGCCATATTGGTAATAGGCATGGATTCAAACCACTTGATGAAATAGTCAACGGTGATAATGAAGAGATCTCCATCTTGGGAATGAGGGATATTTTTGATGTAATCAATGTGCGCGAGAGGGAGTTGAGTCTCTCTTTTATGTGAGTTCAATGGAAGTCATGCTCATGATCTCGATCTTAGTGATTTAAAAGACATGAAAAAAGCTATAAAGATCAGAATGGTTTATACACCCTTTCATTCATAATGAAAGAAAAGCACACAATAGAAGTAATAGAACTAGGAAGTTATAAATCCACCATTATACATAGCATTCAAGTAAGATTCATGATTATACAAGAACAAAAGTACAATAGAAATATGCAGGTAATATAGAGAAATAGTATTAATACATTTGTCATGGCAACCTTATCACATTCATTCATAGTATACTTATAAAACATAAAAAAAGGTAGACCGTAGTCATGCGCCATGTGTGGATCCATACATGTATTCTCACAAAACAAAAATTGCATTCCCCATTTCCCCATTACATCCTTACTGGAATCCTTTACCCATTTTCATCCCATAGTTCTCACAGTAATTCTGCAGAGCTCTGCTACCTCACTTCTGTCTCTTTTCTTTGCCAAGGGCACACATATAAATAGGCCTCTGAGCTCTAACAAACTTCTCTGCAGCCTCAGATCTGGCCCCAAGTGTCAAGGTGTGGGTCACCCCAGGTGCATGCCTCTCCATGTCATGATTAACTTTTTGGATCTTTCTATCGCAAGGTATATTCCTTCTAGGACACCCTATCGCCAGGATGGAACCTTATCCAAATAGAACACATTCTTCATGTGTCCTGCCCAAAAGGCCAAAAATGGCTAAGTCCCAAATTGTTCTTCACGTAGCATGCACCCTTGGTTCTCCAAGAACCCTTTTTGAATCCTGCCTTGTGCGCCTTCACTTCCACGCTTCATTGGTTCCGCGCACGTTTATGCGCCCTTAAGATTTGGAAGCTATATCAAGGGCCCAACATTACCCCACACTTCACATGTTCTCCACCCTCAGGAACCTTCTCAAAGAATGTAGTACAAAGAGAATTCAAGGCCTTACCTTGGAAAAGAATGGGGGGGAAGAATAAAGAATGGGGAAGAGAAAGAATAGGGGGAAAATTTCCTAAAGAAGAAGAAGGGGAAAATTTTGCTTGAGGTCGGCCTCCAGTGTACTCCAAGTGCTGACTTCCTCCTGCACTTTAGTGCAGATGTCACCAACCAAGGTGCTCACCTCATTGAAGGTTATCCCTTCCCCTTGTGTGGTAATGGTTTCCACCACAGTCTCTAGTTCTTTAGCGTGATCTTCCAGGGCATCCATCTTCCTTGTGATGACCTTGTAGAGCTCTTTTAGCCGGGTTTTGATTGAGACTCACCAGTTCTCAATGGCTTCGGATTTATTTTCTACTTCGGCTATGATCCTTTCCTACTCAGCCTCTATTCCCCTTATTCTTTTCTCTGAATTCCTTCAGCTCAGCTTTTCATCACTAGCAAGCAGTATGCTTGTCACTTTGTCTTGATCTACGTAATGGTCGTAAGCGACCCCCACAGTTTGTGTAGCTTTTCTTATGTCAGCGAGCACCTTGTTGTATTCAGCCATGAGTGTGATGACCTTCAACTTGTCTTCTTTCTCCAAGTGCACCACTACCTCTTCTACCAACTCTAATGCCAAGGGCTGCCTCTCCATGGTGAGGATCCGAGTCAAGTCCTCTAGACATTCCAGGGAGTATCTATACTTTTATGCGGGAGGGTTAAGGTCCGGGTGCTTCGTGATAATCGATTGGGAGATGAGCTCCACCTTCTTGGAAACTTCGCGTACCCTGGCCTTTTCCTCCTGAAGCTCCCTCTACAGTTGAGCACTGATTAATTTCTCAAGGCTGAGATCCTTCATTAGCTTCACCACTTCTTCCTTCCTCTTCTCCAACAGGTCCTCCAAGACTCTAACCCTATCATTCCTACCAAAGAGCCTAGCCTCGATTTCCATGGAGACTTTGTTGAGCACATTACACACTTGCTCATCTGATAGTTGTTGTGTGTTTACAATGGGGTTGTCCCCCTTTCCTTCAGACAGCTTTAATACCACTCCTTGGTTAATCTCGAACTCAGGCTCATCGAGGTGGGAGTTGAATGCCCATGATAGCATCTTCCTCGTTCATGGGTATCCACCCTCAGGGTCAAAGGACTCCATGGCAGTGAGCTCCTTAGTGGGCATGGTACTCTCAAAATGCACACAAAAAACTTTGTTGGGGTCATCAATGTAACCCATCGTTGTTCTTCCTCCTTCCACGCATTTACTTCCCATGCGCATGCCCTTGGGAATAGTTACCGAAAGAGTTGGGCCTTTTGTGCTACCCACACTCTTCTCCCTCTGCTCTTCTTTGAATTCACCGAGCACTAGCTCCATGTTGTGCTCCAACTCCTCTTCGACTAGGGTATTGATTATTTTCTCTGCCTCCCTTGTCTCCTTCTCATTCACCTCCTCCTGAGTGAGCTTGGGCATATCTGGCTCCTTGGTACTAGCTCCTTCGCTCCTCTCTTCACTACGTGTGCCTTCCTCCCTTTGGGTGCCCTTCCTCCTTACAAAGATGAAGGCATCATTTGTATCCTCTGCTTCCTCTCCCTCTGAGTCATGGACATCAATTGGCTCTTGATCCACCTCCAACTCTTCCCCTTCAACATCATCCTTTTCACCTAGATAGGCATTTGGGTCATCTGCATCTTCAGACCCTTGTTCCTTTGTTCCTTATTCTTCTTCCCCTGCAAGAAAATCTGGAGTCAGGGATGTTGTCCTCTCTTCATCTGAAGGTCCTTCAGGGGATGGTGGCTTCACAGGCTCCAGGGTCTTCTCCCTGACCACCGTTCTTCTCTTCTTTCTGATGTAGGTACTCGGCCCTGCGGTACCTACATTCTACCTCTCCACCACCCTTTGTTCTTCTTCTTCCTTCTTCTTCTTCTTCTCTCTCCTTGTGCTTTGGCACGGGATTCTTTCTTCCCATGGGGTCACCTGGAATGGATATCTCATTCTCCAAGTACGCGCCCTTTTCAAACTTCAGCCTTATGTGCAGGTAGATCCTAGCAGCAGTGCTCTCAGCAATGGGTAAGGTCATGGGCCTTACAATGTGTACATCCTGTGACACGTACCTTTCAACATACACGTGCTTCCCTGGGTAGACCAGCTTCTTTCTCATTTCCCTGTGTTCACTGTCAAGGGTGGATAAGTCAAGTCTTAATTTCTTTGACTCCTTGTACCTATTTATCCCTGCTTGGAAGAATTAGGCAGTAAATGAGAAGGGGAGTTTGCACCAGGGACTCCAACTACCATCCACCAAGATGAATCTGCCAATGCAGAAGTGTTGGTATACCGCGAACTCTGCTTCACCTTCAGTCACCATGGGGAGTTGTTCTGGGATCCACCATTCCACCCTGAATGCATTCCTGAGGCACGTATACCATTTATCCAAGTGCACCTTGTGCACCCCTATCATTGAATCACAGGTATATTTCTGGAACGTGTCCGCGGGTGAAGGGTCTTCATCGGGGTACTCCCATATGAACTTATCAGATGCATCTAGCACCCCTGATCTTTGAGAACACAATGGTTAATAGAATGTTCCCAAATAATATCTTCCCTCTATTCTCCACACTGCTTATGATCTCATCTGCTATGTACTGGGAGATGTTGTATACAGTGCCCTCTGTGACCTTTCTGTAGACATTCAACTAGGGCTTGCTCACCTGGGTCCACCTCTCTTGCCCATTTAGCTTGGAAATGAGGTGCGTGGCCATTTTCATCACTAGATCACTGATATCTGTGATGTCGTAGTACCTTGATCCCTTCTTATAATCCTAGGATGTAATGGTTTCTTTAATTTCCTCCTCATCCTAGAGGTCATCTATGATCACATCCCTTTTACAGCTTAGGTCTGTAAAGTGTGAGATTAACTGGGGAGTTATGCACATTATGTGCCCTACAAAGTAGAATAAATATTCATGCATGCACGTCATTAACCATTGGTACAGGTGCTCGGGATTCCCAAAGTATGGAAATTTGTAAATCTGGAGAAGCCCTACCTTCTCCATTTTCACCTTGACTACATCACTGTAGATCGACATCCCATCAGGTGTTTTTTTGTTTGTGGGGTGCACCAGCTCCAGTGCCATTTCCTTTGCAATTATACTCGACCGGTGATTGTAATCGATTACGGTCATCTGTCTGATATGGGACTCCCACTCTTGCCCTAGCAAAACCCCATCTAGGTATTGCATCTCTGAGTACCATTCCTCATTGGTATCCAAAGGGATTTCTTCTTCTTTCTTCTTTCCTTTTCCCTTACCCTTTCCCTTCTTGGATTGTACTATAGGCTTATCAATTGGTTTTGTGGCCATCATTTTACCCTTTGCTTTCATTCCCTGGTTACTTTTGAGTTATTTGAGAGTTTTCCTCGAACGGCCCTAGAGTACAAACCCTAATTTTTGATTTTCCTCCTTTGATCACGGTGTTCTTTCACAACGTTCCCCACACCCGTGAATCACTTCTGCTCTAGTTTGTAGATCTAGTGGACTGATTGCGCGTGAGTTTTTGAGATTTTCCTTCACACGAGTTAGCTCTCAAAACCCTAGCTCTTGAAAGAAAATCATTCTCCTTGTTTTCACAAAGTAAAATAATGAACTACCCATCCTTGTATTTATAGCTTTTCCTACTTTTACGCATTAAAGGCTAGGCTACCTACCACCGTATGACAATATTTAATGCAGAATTTTTCAAACAAACCCGACTTCAGCACTTTTCCTTGCATGCCCAATCCTTGCGTGAAACATTTTTCACCTGCACCCAATCCTTGCATGAAATTTTTTCCAACCTTCTGGCATGTAGAAAATCCATCTTGATAGAAGACTCTTGCACATGTGTTACCAGTGCCAAAGGCACCTCTTCCATCCTCATGATTCTTGCTTTCACCTACCTCGTGTTTTTGTGCTTTCTCCTTGTACGTGGATTTCCCATGTAACCTTATTTTGCCACCCATCTGCCTTCTTTTCTCCTAATGCATCTTTTCAACAGGGCCAGTTCGAATGGTCTACCAACCCAATCGTCCTGCCGAATAACTTCATGTTTCTCTTTTTATCACCTCACCCCACACTAAAACGATGTGCGGTCCTCTACGCATTCATAAGTCAAAAAGTAATAAGGTTACCTGCGCACCCAAGGTGTAAAACAAGACAACAACGTGAAAGGGAAAAACAAGAAAGGAAAAGCATAAAAGGAAATTCTAAACTAACTGGCAGAACTACCTTATTTACAAACACCAAGAAGCATTATTTATAGTAGGGCTTCAGCCTACTCCCATTGAAGTGTCCAGGTAATTTTGTTCCATCCAGCGCTTGTAACTGGCACGCACCCGAATCAAGGATGTATGAAATTACATAAGGACCCAACCAATGCACCTTCAAGTTTCCAGGATGGTGTAGAAATTTTGAATCATATAGCAATACCATTTGGCCAACCTCAAACTGTTTGTTCTTAATGTGGCGGTCATGCCATGCCTTTTGCTTAGCTTTTTCAGTTGTTTGGCTCCATCTTGCTAGAGAGTGCCTTTCATCCAACTTCATCAACTCATCTATTCTCTCTTCTAGCACTTGTTCATCATCCAATCCTCCTGTGCGTGCTATACGCAGCGATGGTAGCATAAATTCAACCAGAAAAATAGCCTCCGTGCCAAACACCAGTTGAAATGGTGTGGCCTTGTTCAACCTTTTATATGTTGTTCTGTATGCCCAAAGGATTGTTGATACCTTGTCATCCCAATCCTACCTACCCATGTCACATATCTTAGTCAATGTGTGACTAAGGATTTTGTTAAAAGCCTCTGCAGTCCCATTTTCCTGAGGCTGATAAGGGGTAGTCTTGTGATGGGCTACCATGAATTCTGCCAATAGAATCCTGATTGTTTCATTTAAGAAGTGAGTGCCCCTATCACTTGTTAAACTTAATGGGCACCCATACCTACTGATAATGTTCTCCCACAAAAATCTAGCAGCCGTGGCTGTGGTGCAATCCTTAGTGGGTGCAGCCTCTACCCACCTTGTCAGATAATCAGTACAGGTAATGATATACCATGAGTTAGTCCTTCGCACAGCTGGTGAGATTGGTCTGACAAAATCTATTGCCCATTTCTCAAAAGGTTCTGCGCTAGCGATGGGGCACAAGGGCATCTCATCCCTTCTTCTAGGTTTTCCAAGGCACTGGCAGTGGTCACAGGCCTTGCAAAACTCAATACAATCCTGGTGAATCATCTCCCACCATAGTCCAGTGACTAGGATCTTGCACATGGTTACATTCCCTGCATAGTGTCCTCCAGCAATCCCACCATGGGCTTCTTCTATTATAGCTATGTGTTCATGTTCTAATACACACCGGTGCAAAACCTCATCATGGCCCATCTTATACAAATCCCCATTGATCAACATGAAGGGTGTGGCACGTATGGCTAACATTTTCCTTTCCAGAGCATTCATCCCTTTAGGTGCCACACCTTCTTTGAGAAAAACAACAATGTCCTTCTAGTTCTGAGGGTGCACGTGCCGTAACCTGAATAGTTACAGATCTGGCATGGTTTCCTCAATACTCTACGCATCCTCTCCCGAATCAATCCTGGATAAATGATCTGGCCCACAACTGTTCTTTCCCGATTTTACCACCACTTTGAATTCAAATTCTTGAAATAAAAGTACCCAACGGCATATGCACCCTTGCAACACTGCTTTGTTTACTAGATACTTCAAGGCCATATGGTCAGTGTAGAATATGAAGGGAGTTTCCAGTAGATATTGTCTAAATTTGTGGAGTGCGTAGATCATTGAAAATGCCTTGTGCTCGGTCGTTGTATAATTTTGCTCTGCTGGTGTCAACTTTCTACTTGCAAAACACAAGGGATGATCAACAATCCCCTCTTCTGGTTGAGCAAGAAATGGCTCCCATTGCTGTACCAGAGGCATCCATGTGGACATGGAAAGGTTTATCCGATGATGGGAATCATAGAATAGGTGCATGGTGATAAGCCTTTCTTTTAGAGTGTCAAATTCCCTCTACTGCCTCTCCCCACTGAAAGGCACTCTTGTGTCTGAGAAATATTTCCAAAGGTGCGGTGATCTTGGTGTATCCCTTAATGAACTTTCTGTAGTACCCAGTGTGTCCAAGAAATCCACGCACTGCACTTTGGCTGGTAGGCTCCCCTAACCCTACAATAACTGTAACTTTCACGGGATCCACCAGTAAGCCCTCTTTGCATATGATATGTCCCAACAACGTTCCAAAAGGAGTTGTAAAGATACATTTCTTGATGTTGAGGGAGATCCTCAACTGCCGACATCTTTCAAACATCAACCTCAAGTTATCACAATGGTCCCTTACCAATCCATACACTATCCAATCATCCAAATATACCTGAAGGAACTTGTGGATGAAGTCCTTAAATGCTTGTACCACTATGCGTGAAAATACAATGGGCACATTCTTTAGCCCAAAGGGCATGACCGTGTATGCAAAGCTTCCCCACTCAGTGGTGAAATTTGTCTTTTCTTGGTCTTCCTTGGCAATCCTTACTTGGTGATATCACAAGAATCCATCCGTAAAGGAATAGACCTCGTGCCCAGTAACTCCTTCCAAAATCTCTTCAGTAAAGGGGGTGGGAAAAGGATCTATGATACAAACAACATTTAATTCCCTGTAATCCACACATATCCTAATCCGCCCATCCTTCTTTATGTTGATCACCATTGGACTTATCCACTCTAATTCCCCCATAACCTCAATGATACCAGATGCTATCATCTTGTCTAGCTCTTCTTTAACCCTCACACGCATGTTGGGATTCATCCTGTAAGGCCTCTTCCTGACCGGGTGTGCACCATCTTTCAACTTTATCCTCATTTCCCCCAATGAATGGTGGACGCCTTTCAACTCATGGTATCCATGTGGGAATAAATCCTCAAATTCACATAAGAGATCAATGATCTTTGATACTTCCTTGTCTGACCAGTAGTCCCCAATGATAGCTTCCTTGGGCTCCTCTTCCGAGCCGATGTTAAATTTCTTGGTTTTGAGTGGTTCATGATATGCATGCGCACATGCATCCACACTTTCAACTACTTCACATGCCCCAACTGAATGGTTGACATTCAGGCTTTCCATCTCCTCTCCATCAACAACATATACCATCTTTCCTTTCTCCTTTTCAGCACACACACGCTTGAATTGTATGTCTTCTAGTTCCTCCTCTTCAAACGTGCTTCTAAGCTAGGACCACTGAGTAAGTTTACTAACCTATCTTCCACCATGGTGCAATCCCCCAAAGTGATTTGCTTGATAGTATGCAACACTTCATCAACTGGTTGCTTGGTACTTTGGTACTTGAATGTGTGAACCAAGTCAGCCACTAATTCCTGCCAACTTCCTGTTTGGTGGCATGTTTCAGAATGGATATACCAAGCGGACATACAACCTTGTAGTGTCGAATATAGCTTGTGCACCCAAAGGGAGGGTGGTAAAGCTTCCGCACCTTCTCCCCAGACCCTCTCACATGCCTGGATGTGGGAAGAGGTGGGTCCATTGCCATTGTAATCCTTGATAGCGGTGGGTATGTTACTTTTTGAGAATCAGATAGTGAGCACAATTCTAACTTCGCACCATTCCAACAAGTTTTCACTATGTGCAGCCCACCACCTTGCTGTTGTGCCTATCAAAACATAACCTAGCATACTTCGTCGCTCGTCCTCCCTCCAGTGAGCTTCCATCTCTCTCAAAAAGACCTTAGGGTATGCATCCTTAGAATACTTGGTTATTGCCTTTCCTCCCAGGCACCGAACTGTATGCATCATGGTTACCTTGGTTACTGATCCTTTCAGATGTCACCCAATCAATTCATAAGTCCCATGCACCCAATTATCACATGCTATACTGGTAGTATCACTGACAGATTGAGCATCATCAAACTGGATGACTCCTTCTGTAGGGTGGATGGTCTCTGGATCTCTTATGGAGCGCACATATATTCTGTCTAGGACTTCCTCCCCCAGGGGGTTCAGTATAGGGGGTGGACTTCCCATCAACTAGCGATATAACTACCCACTCTTCCTTATTTTCAAAGCTTATGTACCCCTTGTTAAACCAGAGATCTGCATTATTCTTATAGCACCACGGGCACCCAAGTAACGCTGGGAAGTTATCTACCTTGGCAAGTGCCAAGACTTCAAAATCTCTGGTGAACTTAGTCCCCTGAATGGTAATGGTCACATCCTTCAATACACCTATGGGCATTGCCTTTGTCTTATTTTCCATATACAACACATTTGAAGATGGCTATAATGCAGGTCTTCCCATTTGATGCCAGGCATCCAGAGTGAGAACATTAACCTCCATGCATGTTTCAATGAGGATGTTGCTAAGAAACCATCCATCCACTACTGCATTTAGGGTAATCTCTTTGTCATAATCAAGGCTATGAGGTGGGAGGTTTGCATGCAGGATCTACCTTTCATGTTCTTCCCTGGCACGTGGTACCTTTTCCCTCAACCATGCTCCTAGAAGGGGAATAATATTCTCCTACCTCAGCAGTTTACACACCTCCTTAACCTCATTCAAGTCATCCCTTTGGTGCTTCTATGGTTCTCCTTTGCTCATCCTTTCTAGTCTGCTCTTTTAAGCATTGGATCTCCCCTTGTAAACTCTGAATTACATCCATGGTTTCCTGGTAGACTTCTTTCTGGTGAGCCAGGTTTGGATACTTCCCATGTACTACTTCTTCTCTCGAAACCAGAGGTCTCTGCCTAGGTGCTTCCTTTGCGCGTGTGGATTCCGCCCTTGTTGTTACCATAACAGGCTCTAGTTCTGATTCACGTATTACTCACGGAAGTCATTACAAGTCAGCCTTCTTAATACTCACCATGGCAAGCACCCTTATCCTTCTGGTACTGCTGACTCATATGTTCATATAACTCTGGGCACTCTTTGTACTTATGTTTTTTTCCACACCAGGAGCATTGTAGAAGATCTGGACATTCACGCTTATAATGGTTTGTGGCTCCACAATTAAAACACGTCCCATGTGGGAACTCACTTCTTCCTCTATGGTTACCCAACCACAAAATCCTCCATGAAACCCTCTTCCATGCGCATCTCCATCTCTGCACTCTCCATACCCATGGTCATCTCCCTTGGAACTGCTAGCAATGCCAGTCTGGCACACACCAAGATCAATTGCCTCATGAATCTGGTCAATCAATCTACAATCCTTGGTGTCATGTGTGGTTGAGGTACATATCTTACAATAATAAGATACATTTTTATGGATCACACATTGTAGCAAGGGGCACCTACTTGCATCATGGTCCTCATGACATATTTCACAATTTACCGCTATGGCACACACCACCTTCCGAGTACATATCCCACCATTATCCTTTGTGTTCCCTTCTACGTTACAATCCATGCACCACATCCCTCCACGAATCTCTAGAACTGTGTTGGTAGATAATTTCTCCAATTGCTTAGCCATGGCAGCAATCTGAGCCTCTAGAAATGGGCTAACACTAGTGTCAACACTACCAACTACCTCAATGTGTAAAGCAGCTTCCAACGCTTCGCATGGGTCGTGAATGTTTTATGAGATAAATCCCTCCTAAAGGGTGTGATCAACCCTCTGAAAAACCACTGAGCATGTTGTGAAGGGTGGATATCATAAGACAGTTTAGACAATAGAGTTTTAAAATGTGCATCATATTCCCACATGCTCTCTACCATTCCCTGCTAGATTTCTTTGAGAGAGCTAATGCTCTTCTGTTCAAACTCAGGTATATGGAATTCTGCCAAGAATGCATTTCTCAGTGTGGTATAATCCACAACAGTCTGATGAGGGTCATACTTTCTATACCAACTATGCATGTGTCCTTGCAAGGTCATCACAAATTGACTGGCCTTTCGATCCTGGGTCATGATTCCCTTCGCACACCATAGCAGCTCACACTTATGCACATGCTCTGTGGCATCTTCTATCCCACTGTAATCTGGTAAGTGTAGAGACATCTCAAAAAAGACTTGAGGAGGTGGTTAAGGCCCTTGCCATCCCTATCTAGTCCCTTGGTTTCCTCTAGTGTTTCCTCCTCCATCGGATCCACTAGATCCTAAGCCACCAGCTCCACCAGTTCCACCTCTAGATCCTCCTGTGTTAGGTACAAGGCCTGTGTTTGTCATGCCAAACGCTCCCGTCGTCCCACTGAATTACATGCACCCAATAGTTTGTGAACTAGTACCACTCCCAGTCATATTTCCTCCACCACTTCCTAACGTGCTTCCAAAACCAGCTGTATACATGCCTTGTCCAAACATTCCACCAAATACCAGAATAGTGTGTGAAGCCATAGAAGTCCCAAATGAGAATTTGTATCTTCTAGGCACCGATCGGTTGCTTTCACTGAAATCAAATGGATCAATTGTATTTTTCCCTCATTCGAACAAACCAAGTGCCAAGGTTCGGTCACTAGGTAGGGTCAGATGCGCACCAACGACTCTTCTTTCTCTACGACAGAATCTTATCAGAAGCTGCAAGGTTTTCTCTCCCATGCTTACCAAGATGGGGTACCACAGATTGTTCAGGTTCCACATCCTCCATGTGAACCTCAACTCCTTTCCACCAAGTCTGGCTCCATAACCCACTTGTAATCCCACACTGTCTACGCGATCTCCTTTTCACGTGCTTCATTATACTTGAGCCGTCTCTCCTCCCTTTCCTATTTAGTCGTCAGATCAGCCATCCTTCCCCAACCTAGCTTCCTCGCCAAGCACTCAGGGTGGTTTAGCCGGCCATAGGAAATGCCTCTAAACCCATGGTTACCATCAAGATTTTGATCTGCAAGGGGAATAACACGCAGAAATGATCCCCTGGGCTCTCACAAGAACTCAAACTCAGTAACTTCTAGACAGGAATACGTGGAGATGGCATATTCCAGAGTGTAGCTAGTCAATACTCCCTTCCACCAATGATCTATAGCATGGGTCCACATTAGATCAACATCTTGCAAGTTCTGATATGTTTCTTGGGTCCAAGGGTGTGATTTATAATGCCACCCCGATCTAGATGTATAAGCCGAGAGCCATTCAAATAACTCTATTGGGAAACAGTAGAAGAAGGTTTCGTACAACTCATGATAAAGAGTGTCTTCCACCCATCTTCGCGTATCAAACCCAGATCTGGTACTGAATCTCTGAGTGAATTTCATCCTCTATGCTTTTAAACCAATCTTCAACACCTTTAAGTGTTAAGCACTCCGCCATCACTTTTTGCACAGATCATGATGTATGCCATGTTCCACTACAACTTCAAAAAGAGGTCCCGGCAATGGAACCAAGATGTAGTCATTTTTGCACCCCACTAAGAACAAGGGAACCTCATGCACACCAGCCTATCACCCAGCGGGCACTGGGTGCTCACCCGAGGCACGTGAGAGGGAGCTGAGTCTCTCTTTTATGTGAGTTTAGTGGAAGGCATGCTCATGATCTTGACTTAGTGATTTAAAAGACATGAAAAATCTATAGAGCTCAGAACGGCTTCTATACCCTTTCAGTCATAATAAAAGAAAAGCGTGCAACAGAAGTAATAGAACTAGGAAGTTGTAAATCCACCATTATACATAACATTCAAGTAAGATTCATGATTATACAAGAACAAAAGTACAATAGAAATATGTAGGTAATATAGAGAAAGAGTCTTAATACATTTGTCATGGCAACCTTATCACATTCATTCATAGTATTACTTATAAAATATTACAGAAGGTAGACCGTAGTCATGTGCCATGTGTGGATCCATACATGTATTCTCACAAAACAAAAATTACATTCCCCATTTCCCCATTACATCCTTTACCCATTTTCATCCCATAGTTCTCGCAGTAATTCTACAGAGCTCCGCTACCTCTCTTCTGTCCTTTTTCTTTTCCAAGGGCGCACATATAAATAGGCCTCTGAGCTCTAACAAACTCCTCTGCAGCCTCAGATCTAGCCCCAAGTGTCAAGGTGTGGGTCGCCCCAGGCGCATGCCTCTCCATGTCATGATTAACTTTTTGGATCTTTCTATTGCAAGGTATATTCCTTCCAGGACACCCTGTCGCCAGGCTGGAACCTTATCCAAACAGAACATGTTCTTCATGTGTCCTACCCAAAAGGCCAAAAATGGCTAAGTCCCAAATTTTTCTTCGCACGGCGTGCACCCTTGGTTCTCCAAGAACCCTTTTTGAATCCTGCCTTGCATGCCTTCACTTCCGCGCTTCCTTCGTTCCATGCGCACCTACGCACCCTTAAGATTTAGAAGCTACATTAGGGTCCCAACAAGAGGAGTTTGATAAGGTAAAGTATAAGCATTGGGGCATAAGGGTTGAGGTAAGGACCAGGAATAAGGACCAGGGAAAGATTAAATATCCATATAATGAGACTTTGAATATGTGTGAACGTAAGGGGGGTAGCATTAAGATATGGGCTTATGGGAGAGAAACCAAGGAATGTCACATTTCATGAAGTAGCAGCATTTGAGAATGTGTCTTCTAACCATCCCTTGCGATAATAGAGGATATTGTCTTTGATAACAGGATTGAGCGGCCATTCCTAGTGTTCCTGATCATGTAAGTAAGTCACTTATGGGATATGAACACCTGAGTAGACTTGTGATGGTGGTTGTTGATGGAATAGTTGTGAAAAGGGGTATAGTTGTCTTAATACCATGAATATGTTTGAAGTAAGTTTCCTTTCCCCGTGAATTATCTAGAGTTTTGAGATTCAAGATAATTTCATGTGGAAGGTTTCTTATGAATCTAGACCATGTATTGATCCTAAGGGAGACCTAGCTAAGGGTGGAATAGGGTAACAAATGTAGCCATAGAATATACCAAAACATTGTGTTCTCATGGAATGGATTCAATGGAAAAATAATTGAATTGACATGATAATTCTTGGATGTGTTCATGATAGGATTTGAGAATGTCACTTCATCATTGGTAAGAACCACTAATGTGTCAACAAATAAGTTGGGGGTGGTACCCATACTGTGAATCTATAAGAAGTTCATATGTATATCCTTGACATTCTTATCTAAGGATCCCTAGGTATAGCATTAATACGGTCACTATTGTTGGGTGAGACGTGCTATAAGTTCATCATTTTGTGGGAAGTATGAAGAAAAGGAATCATAATGCATACTTGATATGAGGTCAATAAGGATAAGACTTTCCCCATCTGGATAAAAACCATTTGGCTCCATGTAACTTACATGTTGTTAGAGTCCTGAGTAACTTCATGAGGTGTGCACTATGAGTTAGGTTGATCTGGTCTCCTCAACCCTAAATATTGATTTAGGTGTTCAGGAGCATCCTGAGTAGATGCGAGGGAATATATCTCGAGATCGATAGTAAATTATGTGAGTATTATTCATCCCACCCATGACATTGAGGGATTGATCTATTTCATACTCACCTGAGTTGTAATATGGATTCAAGACATGAAATGGGTCAAAAATGTCAGTTGACTTTTGGCCCGGTATATTCGGGGGGTGTATAAACAAGTTGATCTATGAATAACTGGGAGATGGGAAGGTGGATTGAAAGAAAATAATGGTCACTCAAAGGATTTCACAAAAAGGAACTATTCCATTCACGTCGGGTTCACCAATATATTGTATGCTTGAAAATCAACATGTGATTTCAGAAGTGCACGCAACCTCCTAGAGGGTTAGTGCCAGTACAACCATAATGTGATAGGATGGGATGGTAGATGCATAGTATTGGTAGAGAGTATAGGTAGTGGTGAAGTAAAGGGAATAATGACAACTATATTTCAAGGCATATGTTTAGTAATATCTCTTAATCAAGCGAAATGAGGGATCTATTCATTGAGAGTAAATGAAATGCTCCTTTCTAACTTTGTCGTCAGAGGTGATACTACATTTCCATAGGATGATCGCGATGGGCGTAAAAGTCAGTATCGAGGATCAATGAGTAACCAAAAAAAACCTGAACATTGGTAATGTAGGCAGTGGTGAGAAGTTACTCTCCTTCATATTTTAAAAGTATTCCTATCTGAAGAGGGTCATGAAGATACGATGGAATGATCTTTCTTGAGCAAGTTAAAAATCAAGGGTTTCAGGGTCTAAGCCTTTCTACATGGTCAGGCCATCATATTGTCCTCAACAATTTTCTTCTAAAATAGTTAAGGTAATGATTATATGTCGATGATTGTAAGATGCATGTCGGTAATAGCCTCTAAAAACTAATTAGTGCAAGACTTGGTCAATGTCTAAAATTAGTCTCGCATCAGATTTTTAATTTTCTAATACAGTGGGTCAAATATTCAAATACGTTGGGTTACAGTGGATGTGGAATGGTCATGTGAATACCAAGAAGTTAATGGAAACAAATAAGCAAGATAAAATCCAGAGTTGTTGAAAGCTAAGTGTCAAGGTATTGGGCCTGAGCCTTGACTATGTAAATAGAAGTTGATGTTTTTCTCCAATCTAAATTACCTTAGTTCCTACCTTTAAATAAAATTGAATTAAATAAAAGATACTTAAATTTCATAGCTCTTTAATTAACTTAGTTTGTGATTTTCAAGCATTATGCTCATAAGTAAAATGAAATAAGCATTTCCTCTAATGTTTATGGGGCTATTTTCCTCTGAATTGAATGAAGTAACTCCCATAAATGAAATGTAATCTACTTTAACTTCCTAATCTATAATTTTTTTAGGTTTGCCAAATAGGCTGGGGATTAAATAGGAACAAATCTACTAGACACCTGTGGCAAACTAATTATATGGGGTACAAGGGAGGAAATCTACAACTCTGAGGGGTAAAATGAAACAAACAAGGAATAGTTGTATGCATTTATTCCTCTGTTGCAGTAGGACAATTGCAGAGTGCTACACCTAATAACCAAAGAAACATATCATTCAATCATAAAATAATTTTACTATGAAGTCTACCTTGGTTTGAAAATCTGTCGCTTGGGAAGATTTATGGATAGACGAGCCAACAGTGTGTAGGGCATAGCCCCTCTTTGATTCAGCAAAGCGAAACTAGTTTATTGTTATTCTACCAGCAGGAATTTGTGCAAGTCTCATAAAATTCTACCTTCGGGGGTTTGGGATCTCATCCCAATAGAGGTATTTACGACTGCGAAAAGAAAGGAAAGGAAGAGAGGATGAAGAAAGATCAGGTCTGAAGGGAGAAAAGAAATGAATTCCAAAGCAGAAAGGTTGGAAGGTTTATGTTTTGGGATTGGTAGTAAACAGAGCCAAACCTACTTGCATAAACGAGTAAAGCAATACTGATGAATAAATGACAAAAAAGTAGAGATAGATTCAACAGAATAAATGCATAGATTTGACATAAGAAAGATCAGATGCCCATAACACACATATTTAGCACAAAGTCTTAATATTTGCATTAATATCTCCTTCTGTTACAAAAAGTACAAATCCTTTTCTTCTCACTTCTATTTTTCATCTAAAAGATATCCAGCCCTTGAATACAACAAGTATTCAAGTATATATAGAAGGAGAGAAGAAAAAGAAGACAAAAGCAAACAAACCACTTATTTACAAAAATATCTTACAATAGATTACAAAGTCATTTGTTGACTTTTGACAACTTTGGTGGATGACATCATCCCATGGTGCAACATGGATGATGTCCATCATTTGTGTCAACAAATTTTAGATATTTTACAAAGATAAAGATGAGAAGAAAGAAACTATTTGTCAGTCCCGCGGCTGGAAGGGGGTATCCTACTTTTGCTGCTTGGGTGACGATATGTGGAACTGGGCACGGTACTCCATGAACTTACTGATCATGGGTTGAAGTTGATCCTCGGAAGGATCCTTGTGTTTATCGCTGATAGCTTCGCAGGTCTCCCACGTGTCTATGAGCCTTTCTGGGAGTTTGGAATAATCATTCTCTGCCTCTATCAGGTACCTAATGAAGTCATAACACGCAAACAGGTTATTGATGGATTCGGCATTGAACGTGACCTCTAGCCCCAGTCCCTATGAAACGATCTCCTTGAAGATCTGAATAGTTTCTTCAACCTTTCTTAAGGTGAAAGAAGAAGTGAGCAACCCTGGAGACATTCTGAGAACAATCTGTTCCATTTGATGCATTGCATCCAGGGATACCTCCTTTACCTTGTCGATCTTCTCCAGGATGAACTCCAACTGATCCACACGATAATCCAAAGTGGAAAGGATTTTATTAAGGGCTCTAGGGTGTCCAAAGATGAAAAACTTGACTAGATCATCGACTGAACAGTCAAGCATTTTCTAAAAGATCTCGTGTTGCATCCTGGCATGATCAAGCTCTTCGGAGATGGGTCTCGCTATTGCCTGGAGTTCTCTATTTGTTCGATTGATATTCTGGTACAAATCTATGAACTTAGCGATAACTCCCTCGCTTTCTTTGAGGATTTGGCTCCTCCAGGCGGAAACTACCATGCCCTGCTCACCGATTTTAGCATATTCATTGATCTTATCCTGGCTCAGAGGCTCAGGAGTTTCGGCGGCAGTTGTAGGAGGTGCACTGCCCATTTTCTGCAAGGCACAGAGAAGATGCTTATTTTGCTCCTTTAGCAGCCTTTTCTCTTCCTTTGCTTCTTGGAGTTTCTTGCAAAGGGCGTCAACTGTAGATAGGGCCTCTCCTTGCAGGCTTGCTGAAGATGTCCCCATCGTGACTTGAGTCACTGTGTAATCTGTCGAAGACAGATCCTTCTTATCCTTCAAAGGATTGGGGTATGCAATCTCCATCACTCTCTCCCCTGATGCACTCTGAGAGAAGCGGGTTATTGGTTTTTGCTTCTTGATCCCTTTTGATGGGATGACGGAGAAGTCCATCGGGGTGATGGGAACTTTCCTCTTCTGTTGACTCAGGTGCTGGGAGACCCAGGCTGGACTTATGGGAGAAGGACCAGAAATAGAGAAGGGGGTAGCTACAGTAGTAGAAGGGAAAAACATGGAGACACTTGGAGGCGGCATTGAGAGGAAAGCTGAGGAAGTGCTCACGGGAGGAAGGGATACTGCAGGGGAGGAAGTCATAGGAAGGGAAGGGAGCTCAGAGATGAGGGAAGAAATGGAGGGGGACAGCTCCGCGAGAGAGGAGAAGATGGACGAAGAAGCAGGAGGAACAATAGAAGAAGGGGGAGAGGACACAACCAAAGGAATGGTCACTTGGGTCACTCGAGGAGGGGAAGGAGGAGAAGGAACAGAAGGGACCTAAATTGTTATAGTTGTGGCCACATCCTGAGTGGATGTGCCTATTGGAACATCTTCCATTGCTTCTTCTTCTAAGTTTTCTAGGTTTATAACCTGTTCTTGTGAAGTAGAAGGAGGGATTTCAGGAGCTTCCTCTTGGGTGGAGCTGGACTCACCCTCTTTACCTTTACCCTTGCCCTTTGGCTGTTGTTTCAACCGAGGAGGTGCATTGCCCAACGGAGAGGTTGTGAAATCGACTCCGAGGTAGATGAGCCCGTTCATTCGGCACCAATGCTCTGTCCTTCACAGAGTTTCCTTGACCCTCTCCTCTATTGTTTGAGGAGCTTTGTTCCTGTCGATCACCGCGAAAGGCCAATCGTCCCCATTTGTATTAAGATACACTTGATCAACTTCTTGATCAGCAGTTTGGTAGCCTTTTAGGACAATGACCACCCCATACTGGATGATTTCTGCTAAGGCCAAGCGGGAATGATCCTTCCTCCTGAGCTCAACCTTATGATATAAGTTGATGTAAATTTCTTCGATCTGAGGGATGTGGATTGGATCGAGCTTGGCCCTAGGTAGACAATTTCTTGGATCGAAGGTGGGCCTTGCTGGGAAGTTATGCTTTAGATTTAGAAGCTCTAGCTCTGTAAACATGTCTTTCACCTTGTGGTGAGAGAGACACGTATACCTACCCACTGTGAGGGGGAAAGGAGTCCCACCCTTCTTTCTCTTGAGACACTTCTCATGGTAGGTAATAAGTTGCCTCGATAGCTCCAATAGGATCAACTTGGGACCGACATATCTTGGCAATTTAGTTGGTTCCCCCAAGAAGTTAACTGCCCTCAGATAGGTGAATGTGGGGAATTGAGTGAACAAGGCCCCCCATTTCTCTGTAGCTGCTACAATGCTCTTGGTCGTGTGACCATGAGTCATGTTCGGCCTTAGGAGGTAGATGATGCTGTAGAAGAAGGCATCATTGATCTTTGTGAACTGGGGAATGCTATTTTCTAGCTTCAGTTCTGGATAATATTCATAGATTTTAACTTGGGGCCAAACCCCGCATCGCATTAGAGCGGGATAGTCTCTCTCTGAAGCCGCAACATAGACCACGTAGGAGTTCATATAGAACCTCCCTGTTGTGTTAAGTTGTTGGAGCTGCTCAGATATTGTGCTGCTTATGATTTTCACCCACTCAAAGCGTTGATCGGGCACATTTTTGTTCATTGTTTCTAGGTATCGCAGCATCCACTTGTGAAAATAATGGGCATCAGGAAGCCCAAAGACTCTGCTCAGGAACATGATTGTGTCACTGAGTTCCTCTGAAAATTCACTGCGATGAATGACTTGTGGCCACCGAGTCACCACCTTTTTGTTCTTTAGGTATACTTCGTTCATCAGTTGCATGCACTGATCCTCATTGTCATCCCAAGCTTTGATGCAATCCTCCTGGCTAATGGCCACAAAGTGACGGTGGTGAGGGATGCCGAGCATTATTTCAAAGTGGTGGGCAGTGAGGTTGATTATGACCTTGCCCTTCTCGTTATGGACACATCTTGTGTCTTTGTTGTAGCATCAGGATACTACCATCATAAACTCATTGTTTACAACACTAACTGGGATCCCACCAGCAAAATGTAGTGCACTGCCCATCAGTTTGTCCATCCATGGACTTCTTGTGACCCTCTGGGTTCTGGCCCAGAAATCCTCCATATCAATATGACCCAGTTCTGAGTCTCTGATGTCTAGGTCACACTCTGCTTGGGACTCGGGCATCCTGACCCTCTGATATTTATACTTCATTTCTTCTTCTGTGAGCTTGGCTTTGCCCTTGGATTTGGTAGGTCTCTTGCTTGATGTTGACATATGTAACTCTGAACTCAGTTGCTGATCTGCAAGAATAAGAAGTGAAACCCAACGCAAGAAAGTCATATCAGCTGTTTGATCTTCCATTAAAGCATCAACAGAAGAAAGAGTTAGTGATTTTAAGGCCTCAGGGTGTAGGGGGGATGAATACTACAGGTTATAAGGCTAAATAATAAGGTGCACAGGAAAGGGCTGCTGCAAGGGATAAATCAACACCAAAGGGCGCATGGCACATGGACACTGCAGATTGCATTTTTTGTTGTTGTAAGTATAAGTGTGCCTGCGCCATATGTATACATTTTATAAAGGGCATGTATATTTTTCATGTTACACGGGTGTAGGATGCGCCAAAGGGCACGAATTTAATGCATGTAACATCATTTTTTCATTTGCCATAGGGGAACTTGGCGCGGCGCATGGAAGGTATACACAACATGATGTTGTTGTAATAATGGATGCGCCTGTTCCGTTTATAGTTTTGCACTTGGTGCAGATTTAGTTGGTGTTACATAGACGCAGGATGCGCCAATGGCGCGAGTTTTCATGATGCAACATATGAGTTTGGTGCACCAAGTAGGGCATAGGGAAAGTGGTTGCAACAAGCGAAGGAAGTGTGCCTTGAGGGCGCAACTGTTCTTTGTGTAACAGACATGGTATATGCGCCATTGGCGCGACTGTATATTATGTTACAGGGGTGACAGATGCGCCAAAGGAGGAAATATCAGTCTCTTATTTTCAAGCCATGATTCCTTCTCTGAGGGGTTTTACATGTGGTTAAGCTCCTTTTGCAGGGTCATTGGGTGATGAAGAAGCTAAAAATAAGAGTTCCAAGCCATCTTTTCAGGACAGAGTCCCCTTTACCAGCAGATTTGGAAAGAAGGGGGGGGGGAAAGCATGGAAAAGAGAAAAACAACAAGGAGGGGGGGGGAGTTCATGTTTTGACAGTCTTATTTAACCCACACCAACAAGAAGCCAAGATACAAAACATAAAACACACAGAAGCACATAGGACCTCTTACCAGGATTATATAATGGAGAAGTGTGCAAACCGGGTCCACGAAGTGATTCGAAAATGACAGGGTAGGTGCGCTGACAGGTACAGAGGTGAGAGAAAAATTCACGTGATTCTGAACGGATGAAAATGATAGTGTAGACGTGCCTATATATAGGCGAGGTGGTAATAAATGTGCCACCAACTTTTTCAAGTGGCGCATGAAAAGCACTGTCGACACAAGAAAGCATGCGCCCTTTGGCGCATCAAAACACTTGCCAACACTAAGTTATGTGCGCCTATGGTGCACCGAAAGTTTTGTTGACATAAGAATATGTGCGCCCTTGGCACACCAAAAAGGGGCGCAACAAAAGTATTGTTGACATGAAGGCGCATGCGCTTTGGCGCATGCAAGGAAGACTCAACATAGTGAGGCGCATCAAAATGCCTGTCAAAACTTCAAACCGTGCGCCAAAGGATTTAAAGGGGGCGCACCAAAACTTGATGTTGCATAGTCATTATGTGCACCCGACCAAAAAAGACCAAAAATGGCTAAGTTCGGAAAACTAGATTTCCCAGGAAGGGATTTTGCAACGTTCCGAACGCAAGGGGTCCCTGATGAGGGAACGAAACAAAATTTTGGTAGGGTTATCTATAAAATTTCCCTTGCCAATTTTACGGGATAACAGAAGTCATCAGTGGGACCAATTAATTAATGACACACAGTTCCTTAGATTCATCTATCAAGGATGAAAGGTTCCTTTACAACATTATGCTTGCAAAGTACATAAAAGAGAGAAAACAGAAGAACAAATAAGAAAGGGAAATGGAAAAAAAGTATCTTTTATTTATTGTGTTGGTGATACAAATCTCAACACCAAGATCAAAATCCACAATTGCTACAAAAATACTAACATTCAGGATCCTTTGAAATAGAGAAGCCATTTCAATTTATAACAATGTGAATTGACCTCTCATCTCCCCTCCACATGTTCCTATTCCACTTGTGACCTTTCAATTTACCCTACAAGCTTATAATTTTGAGAAAATGATTTTAAAATTTACAAATATATCACTTAAGTGAATAGGAAAAAATATAATGATTACGCTCAACGAAGAATTAGAAAGGAGGTAGAGAAGAGGAGAATGAGGAGAGACGAGAAGGAATACTCCAAAGCATGGATTTCGATGAAGATAAGATTCGATGGTGTTGAAAATGACAATTTGACCTATGACGACCTTGCACATTGATGCATCAATGAAAATCTCCACCGAAGACCACTTTGAACACCTTGCCTCTGTTTCACTCGGAAAATGCTTCGTTCCTTATAGAAACAGATAAGGTTAGGGTTAGGAGGAATACCTGTAGGATGTTGAGATGATGTGCGTGTACCGTAGAGAAAGATCAAGTTGACTGCGGAGAACTCCTTTTTGTCTGGGAAGGACTACGTGCAAATAAGAACACAAGACCACAAGATTTGATTAAACAATAAATGAGGAAACTGCCTTGGGCCCAGGAAATGTAAAACTTCCTTTCGAAGGTGGTCAGTTTCCCTGCTAACGTGAATTAACACGAAAGACTGTAAAATATCAATTAAATTGCTTGGCTGAACTGGGTAGGGGAAAGGCTGTTTTTCCTAGTTTTTGATCAAAGGAACCGATGCCGGTTACGTATAACCGATGGCGGTTACTGATAACCGATACCGGTGGATTCTAGGATCTTCTGGGCTGGTTGTGGAGTTTGTAATGGCTGGTTTTTGGATAGTTTTTAGGAAATGGGATGGTTAGAAACAAAAGAATGACAGCTAGAGGCAATGGTATGTTGGATAATGGATTCAAAAGCGGATTTGGGAGGACTGTAATTCCAAAAGCATAAGAAATGTTATAATGGAGGACATGCAAGATGTAACTTACTGGTTTTGATGAAGGTGCAAGTTGATCTCCTTTGCTATAAACCCGTCTAATATTTTCACTCGTCTCTGCTTGGTCAAGTGAAGATCTGGACTCTGTTCCTTGTTCGCAATGCCCTCGCTCGATCCAGAAATCCTTTGATTGATCTCTCAAAATGAAATTCCGATCCGTTGTTTTGGTTTGCGAAGCCCATTTACAGGGAACCGATGGCGGTTGCGTAACCGACGGCGGTCGAGTAGGAACCGGCATCGGTTAGGAAAAAGTAGGCTATTTTTACTAAAATAGCCCACCTTCCCTGTTTTTCTCCCGAGAGATCAGTTGCAGGCTTGGTCAAGTGGCTAGAAGGTCAGCTTTTGGTGCGAGTAAGGAGGCATTAGTTATGGATGTGAGTCTAGACCAAGTCATGGGTCTTAATTAGCTTAGTTTAGGGTTAGGGCTAGGTCATGATGAGGTGGCAAGGTGAGGTGGCGGGTAAGGTGATGTGGATTTATCAATTACAAGGTAATTAATAAATGATTGTGTAAAGTTTAGGTAATGAGGTTAGGTTGCGAAATGGGATGCGGGTCACAAGGGGTCGTGAGACACGAATTTGGTGTCTACAGCCTCTTTTGAAAACCCTTGAAATGATGAACCTTCGCCACACTACTTGAACACACCAAGAAAAGGAATGAGGAGTAATTGAGAAATGGACCACTAAGAATGCTGGAAGATAAATACCCTTATTGAGGAAATCCTTTTGATCCTTGAGACACTATCAAAAGTTCATGATCAATCATTCATATGAGAAAAATTGGATGCACTTCGTTTACACAATCATGATCTTGATTCCACCACCGTGGGAGCACTTATGATGAGTGAAGCATGGGACAAAAACCTTCTGATAATAGAAAAAGGAAAGAAGAATGAAATCAAAACCAATTCCTTCCACCTTTTGATCATGCATCCAATGTGAAATGAATTGAAATGGGTTTTAGTAAAAAATTGGTATTTTTCTCATTTTGACATTCTTCGCTCACTACATCGAAATGCAAGAATTGACTTGAAACAGGGAGAGGAACTCCTGTGAATGCCGAGACCATTGTAAGATGGGTGAAGGACTGGAATGTGACCACTTTTAGCTCATTATACCCATTTATTATTTTTAGAATATTCACCATTATGGTCCCATTTAGCTAATTTTTGCCATTTGTGTCAATCTTGCCAATTTTGAGTGTCTCGATCATGAGGAAATGAAATAAGGAGTGTGAATGCACATTTTTCTTGGAATTAGAATTTTTGGCAGGTTCTACCATAGAGACTTAATAAAGCAATAAATTGGTCCTCCTGGTGTTGGAATCGAATGAAACCACTTGTAGAAGTTTAAATAATTCATTTCGAAGCTCTGCTCCTATTTTCGTGTGATTACACCCACTAGAACCTTGAGAAGTGAAGAGGAAACTCATTTTACTTTCACTGCTATGTAAAGGTAGTGATTAATGGAGTCCATAATATTTTATAAAGTGTTATTTCCCACCTCCGATTGCAACAAAATTGGCTTCACCGGAATAGGTTTTTATTTTGGATTATGTGTTCAAATTTTTAGCTCGATCCGTCTACTGAAATGATAGGAAATTAAAGAAATAAAAGCTAGGGCATAAAATGAGGGTTTTTTTCCATTAAAAATCTAGACAATAATTTAATATGTTATCACTTGTTTCTTTAATGCGTTTGGAAAAGAGGAATATTGCAAAAAATCTCACTTTTCCATTTACCGGATTGCAAGAGACATGAATTTTTCATCGATTCTAGGCATGAAGTCCTTCAGAAAAAAACATGGGTATGGAGTATTGAAAAATAAATATTTTATGAGGTATTTTTGTGCTGTAATCATGAGAATATGGAGGGAAAATTGAAGGATGAAAAGTGGAAGAAATATTTTTGGAGAAATTTCAGCTACATTTCTAGGATTTTTTGTGCATATGAAGGAGGAGCTTCGAAAAAACTATCTTATGGTTTTTAAATATTTCATGAGGGGGGGTGAATTTTTTTTTCCCCATTATCCCCTCAAAATAAGACTAAAGGGACATAAAATGGTGCATTATCCCTATTATGATAAGTGGCGATCATGCATTTGTTGGTGGATGAGGGAGACGAGCTTGTTTTTAGCACCGAGGGCCAAGTTTGGGTCATGTGAGAGAACATGAGGAAGCAAGTGGGGAGGGAAATTTTTTGAGTCCCATTTCCACCCTTGGAATGAGATAGAAGGAAAAAAAATGGTGCCTCAGCCCCATGGTGACAAGTGGCAAGCTGAGGCTTCGCAGTACAGGGGATAGAAAATTGGAAAAAGGGGCTTATTGTGGATTCATAGGGTCATCTGATGGCTCTAAGGGATTAACTAGGAACGGGGTGAATTTTTTATATCCCAATTATACCCTTGGGATCGGACTAAAGGGACACAAAAGTGTGCCTCGGCATCATGCTGAGACGTGGCACTAGAAAGTTGGCTAAGTAGTGAAAGCTTACCTTGGGAAGGACTTTGAAGACGAAGTTTCTAGAGCTCCAAGAGGAATTTTTTGAAGAACCCTTATATGATTTTTACTCCCAAGATCCTTCATAAGAAAATGGGATGGGTATAAATATCTGATTATTCCTAAAACCCCCTAAAATATCCTTATTTCTCGAGATTACAAGGTGTTCATGCCAAGAATGAGTTGTGGAAAGAAAAGTCTAGGTCTTGTGAAAAATATGAAAGCCCCATCATTTAGAGAATTGAATTATATTTCTAATGGTATCTTGTTTGACTTATAGCTCATTTTGAAGCTCCCGGAATCATCTTCTGAAGCTTAGGTGTTTTTTTTGAAGTGCAAGCTACTTCACCTTCAAAACCCCGCTTTCATTGAAAATTTTCCTAAACCTCCAAATATTTCCAAAATATTCCTAAATCACTTACACAATTCTCTTAGCTCCTCAATACCACTTCCGTATGAATTTGAGCCTTCAACTTTGTCCTAGAGAGTGCACACCTATCCCGAAAAGGCTAAAAATAACCTTTATAGGTTCACTGAGAAAACTACCTTAAGAATCATTGCATTGGAAGAACCTCATGAACTTGATTTCATATTTCAAACACTTGGGAAAGGGTATTACACACATTTGGGCACTTTAATGATTGGGATAGGCTTGACACCGAGGGAAAACTAATTTGGGGGAGTGCTCGGGAGGGTTTACACACAAAAAATTGACACTAGGGTATAGTTGTTATCTTTCATCATGAAATTTTTCCCTTGCAAAAATAATGACAAGAGTTGGCTCTAGCTTAGGGACTTATTCTATATCGAGCACAATGTGGACAAAGTAAGCATGAATCCCATAATCTCATTGTACAACATGGACCAATGCCTTATCCATTGTGCTATACAAAGTCACCAAAAGATATACCACACAACTTCCTTTAATGAACACACACACAAAAAGAAACAAACACACGGGGAGAGAAAGGAAACATGCAACACAAAGAGGGAAAACAATCTAATTCACCTATGTACATGTGGGGGACAACCTGCTTTCATTGAAGCATGAACTTGAACTGAGGGATTACCCGTAAATGGGTATTGTTGAATGTCGTTATTCCGCAAATATGTTAATAGGTTCACTAAAGTATGAACCCCTCCTCAGCTTCTTGAGAAATCTAGCATGATTACTAGTGTAATTGATGATCAACTCATTAATTCCCTCACCTTGGTTGCTTTGACATAATTTTTTGTCCTCTCCTTGGTTCTTAGGTTTGTTCCACTTACTAATTTTTCACCCTTTGCCATGAAGATGATTTTTTATTATACTTGACTTATCATTTTCATACCAAGACCCATGTTCTTTATCATACATATCCTTCATTACTACCACTTCCATGGGTTGGTTCTCAGCAATTGTCTCAAAAAAATTGACATTATTACCCACCTCTTGATCTTCTATATTTTTCAATTGATCCACGGAGTCATCTTTCTCATGTTCCAGATCTTTCATAATATGTTGCCTTACACATTATGTTACGTGCATTACATTATCCTCTTGGAAAGAGAACACATACAAGGTTGGGTATGCAACACGGAAATTTTCATCTTGTCCGCCTTGCCCATTTTGGGCTTTGTCATCTATTTTTATGTTGAGAGAATCTTTCTCTTTAGTTGGGTGAGAACTGAAAGGTTGAAGTCCATTGATAATGCTTTCATTTTGAACAAAACTAGCCATGAGATGAAGCAATATTCCATTTCTCCATTTTTCGTTGAGACCTCTTTCATCCTCCTGAAAAGGGAACAAGTGCAATATTGGAGTTGAAATGTTGTCATTATCATTTTCCCATTCTTGGTCAACTAGAACCAATAAATCCATTTTTTCAATGAAATCATCATGTCCTTGAGTAGGTTCACATTTAAGAGGTGAAAACATGTTTCTATTCTTGCATTTCTTGTCATCTTATTCCAATGAGAAAGAGAAGCTATTCAAGTTCACGAACATACTCATCACTTGAAACTCATAAGCCTTAAGAACATGATTGGAAATATTGAGCTTACCTATTCAATCAAATTGTTGAGCATTATTCCATCTTCTTGATCTGCATTGCTCTCTTCACTTCAATATTTTTTGTTGCAAGTCAAGGCTCCTCATCACCATCATCAAGCATCTAATGTAGAAACTTCATTTATACTCTCATCCCATGAGAAGTACACCTTCTCAAACTCTGATTTCATCAACTCATCATTATGCTCTTTGACCAGCTCCATGATGCTTTGACATTCTTCCACCAACATGGGCATCTCAAGATCATCCTCAAAGGTCATGAAAAATGTTTCTAGATTTAGAATTTTGACACAGGATGTGTTGTTAGGTCGTTTGGATTTTGAAAATTATACTTCATTTTTCTAATGGGAAGAAGTTTCTTTACTTTACCATTGATCGGAATGATTTCATGTGACAAATCAAGCTATCTATCTCCGCCAACATCTTGACATAAACTTTAAACCAAAAAAATACCATATGAGGTAGGCATGTTTGCTACAAGGATTCTCTTTGTGATTTTATTATTCAAGGAATTCTGCCAATGCTACCTTGACATATTTTATTTGTCTAACGAGAGGCATTTTTTTCATTTCCATGGAGAGACATTGAGCCAAAGGTAGGGGAGAGAGAGAGATAGAGACTGAATGGATTTAGCAACTTTTACAGGCATGACATTGTCTGAAGCACTGGAGTCAATGATGCAATTTTTTAGCTTATACACGTTAACAAAGAAAGGCTATATAGAAAGGCTCTACCTTCCTACAGGTGGAGGGTGTGGAGGAAAGACAATTCAAATATGGAGTGGATGGAGATGCATGGGGTGGTTCTTTGGTGGTGGCATCTTTAGAAACATGGCTAATTCCTTTGATATGCTGGATAAGTCTTTCAAGTTTCTTGGGATGAGTTTCTCAAGTATTCAAAT
This sequence comes from Taxus chinensis, assembly GCA_019776745.2. NCBI lineage: Eukaryota > Viridiplantae > Streptophyta > Pinopsida > Cupressales > Taxaceae > Taxus > Taxus chinensis. The sequence continues at coordinate 31,435,122 of CM034152.1, forward strand.
TAAGAAATTTCGACTTTTGATTTTTTGAAATGGTCAATGATATCAAAAGATGAAGAGGTGGTGGGAACATCAGAGGTTGTGGTAGATTTGACATGGATGTTCTTAGGATTTATAGAAAAATAATTTTTCAAGAGAAGCTAAAGGAGACTTACTTGAAGAGGTGGAAGCATTCTTGGCAGGAGTGATCTCATGCTTCTTCTCAACTGACCCTGTTGAAGTTAACTTCGATGATCCTCCTTTTTGTTATTTTTCTTGGAGTATCCATTTGAGGATTCAATTTCTTAGATTGGGCAATAGAAGAAGAGCCTTCTTTCTCCTTTTGTGATCGATTGAACACTGCATATGAGTAACTATATGTGGATTCTTCATCATCAAGTGTGCATTCATAAAAAATGATCCGAGAACATTCTCCTTCTCCTTCATCTTCAATTTCTGATTCAAAAATTCATTCTTCTTCATCTTCATTGCTCTCACACATTGCATTGACTGGTGGAGCCTCCAAGGAAACCCTTCAAAGTGATCCTGCAACCTTGTTCCTATTCTGGTTTGGATGAGGTGCTCATTGAGAAACTTCCCTTTTCATCATTGTCAATTTGTTTACGAACATCTACAACATTGAATCAGTTCTCTCATCTTTGGAACCTTGGGACCTTATCCTTCATCAAAGGATTATTGATCTTACCCAACAATATGAGATCATCTTCCACCTCAACAATAATTTATTGAGCATTTTCCAAATCTCATGGTTTAACTCTCTACAGAAAGAAACTCTACTTCAGGAAATTGAGAATTTACAAAGAACATCTTCAGGTTATCCGTAGTGGGAAGAGAAGCGGTGGGAATTTTTTTGATCAACCTCTTGAATTTGGCCATGAAGTATCTCATGGAATATTGTAACTCTTTCTTCATCTGAGTGAGTTGAGTAAGGAGGGCATGAGCATCTTTGGTGGTTTTAAACCTCTCTTCAAACTTCTTTTTGATATCACCCAAATTGGAGATTGAGCATGATGGAAAGTAGTAAAACTAATTTGCCACCATATCTTGCAATGTTTCCATGAATAAACGCACAATAACATCTTCATGTTGTACTCCAAGGATTTCACAAGATGTGATAAAGGCATGCGATGTGATTGTTAGGATGTTGCTTTACATCTCCATAGAACTTTGGAAAATTATTTCTTGATCCTTGTGGAAGCTCATGAAGTGGTGGAGTCAAAGCAAATGAACCAGTGTTATGTCCCCATGCTATAGGTTCTTATGCTGCTATTTCATCCTCCTCTCTTTCTTCTTCTTCTTATGGGAATTCAAAATTCAAAGGTGGGTGAAAGATAGGAGAATTTGTAGGAGTGTCAGTAGGAGTTTGAATAGGGTTACCAGGGGTACCACTTGATGAATCAGAAGGGGATGAAGCTTGAGAGAAGTAGTATGGGTTATCTCTTACTCACTCTTGATTTTGAAAAGCTTAAAAATAAGGAGCAATGATTCCTCTCAACTTATTCAATCTTGTATATCTTCTTTCAGCCAGGTTTTCTCAAGAGGTTTGCAAAAAGGATTTTGATCATTCAAGTATTCTTTTTTGATTTTTTTGATTTTTTTTTTTGTATTTTTCCATAGATCTATTCAAGGTGCACTAGGGAATATCTTTCCCCAGCTAGGAGTTGCCAAAAAATTTTGGTGAGAAAATTTGTCGATATGGAAAATTAGGTGCTTCCACCAATGTTCAGGGGGCTACATGCCCCTCTGCATTGAATGGTGTAACTCCCATTATTGAATGAAAACTAATCTATTTCTGTATAAATGTTATGGTTTGGTCAAATAGGCCAAGGATCACATAGGAACACTCCACTAAACCTATAACAAAGTTCTTGTATGGGGTATAAGGGAGTAAATTATAATGATGAGGGGTGAAGGAGAGAAATTAGGAGAGGAAGGTTATTATTATGAGTAGGTCAATTGTAGAGCTCACACCTAATAACTAGAGTAGTTCATAATTTAATATATAAGAAGGAAAAAATGAAGTCATCAATGGTACTAATGAATAAAAAACACACAGTTTCTTCAATTCATCTATCAAAGATACAAGGCTCCTTTCCAACACTATGCTTGCAAAGTGCATAAAATAGAGAAAACAAAAGAACACACGAGAAAGGGAAATGGAAAAAATTAGTTTTTATTTATCATGTTGGTGATACAAATCTCAAAACCAAATTCACAATCCAAAATTTCTACCAAAAATACTAACATTCAAGATCCTTTGAAATGGAGAAGCCATTTCAATTTATAGCAATGTGAATTGACATCTCATCTCCTCCCACATGAATCTTCACGTTCCTATTCCACTTGTGACCTTTCAATTGCCCCTAGAAGAGAAAAATTAAGTATTTCTCTTATAATTTTGAGAAAATACTTTTACAATTTACAAATATGTCACTTAAGTGAATAGGACAAAATACAATGATTATGCTCAATGAAGAATTAGAAAGGAGGTAGAGAAGAGAAGAATGAGGAGACAAGAGAAGGAATGATCCAAAGCATGGATTTCAACGAAGATCACCTACGATGGTGAAGAAGATGAAAATTTTACCCGTGATAACCCTCCACATTGATGCATCGATGAAAATCTGATAAATACCACTTTTAACACCTTGCCTCTTTTGAAAACTCTTGAAATGATGAACCTTTGCCACACTTCTTGAACACACTGAGAAGAGGAGTGATGAGATACTTGAGAAGTGGACCACTGAGAACATAGGAAGATAATTCCCCTTATTGAGAAAATCCTTCTTATCCTTGAGACATTATCATAGCTTCATGATCAATCATTCATATGAGAAAAATTGGATGCACTTCATTCACACAATTGTGATCTTGATTCCGCCACTGTGGGAGCACTGACGATGAGTGAAGCATGATGAAAAAAACATTCCAATCATAGAGAAAGGAAATAATAATGAAATAAAAACCAATACCTTCCACCTTTTTATCATGCACCCAATGTGAAATTAATTGAAATGGTCTTTGATACAAAATTGGTAATTTTCTCATTTTGACATTCTTCGCTCACCGCATCGAGGAATGTGGGAATTGACTTTAAAATAGAGAGAGGAGCTCCTATGAAGACCAATACCAATGTAGTATGGGTGAAGGACTGAAATTTGACCACATTTAAATCATTATACCCATTCACTAGTTTTAGAATATTCACCATTATGGTCCCATTTAGCCAATTTTTTGCCATTTGTGTTAATCTTTCCAATTTTGAGTGTCTCGATCATGAGGGAATGAAATAAGGAGTAAAAATGATTTTTTTGGAATTATTATTTTTAGTAGGTTATCCCATAGAGACTTACTAAAAAAATAAAGTGGTCTTCCCGACGTTGAATTCAAATGAAACCACATGCAAAAGTTTACATAATTCATTTCGAAGCTCTGCTCCAATTTTCTCGCGATTCCACCCATTGGAAGCTTGGGAAGTGAAGAGGTACCTTGCTGCACTTTCACTGCTAGGTCATGGAAGCCATTAATTGAGTCCCTAATATTTTATAAATTTTTATTTCCCACCGCATATTGTGACAAAATTGGCTTCATCAGAATAGGCTATTATTCTAGATTATATATTCAAATTTTTAGATCGATCTGTCCACCAGAATGATGGGAAATTGAAGAAACAAAATATAGGGCACAAAACAAGGGTTTTTTTACATTAAAAATCTAGGTCATCATTTAATATGATGTCACTTTCTTTGTAAAGGCATTTATATAAGAGGATGATTGTGAAAAATATCACTTTGAAGTTTGATTCATTTATTGGATTATGAGATATGATTTTTTCATCAATTTTGGGCACGAAGTCCTTCAGAAAAAAAAATGGGCATGGTGTCTTGAAAAATGAATATTTTATGAGGTATTTTTATTTTGCGATCATGAGGACATGGAAGGAAAATGGAAGGAATAAAAATGGAAAGATTTTTGGAGAAATTTCAGCAACATTTTTGGAATGTTTTCTGCATATGGAGGAGGATCTTCAAAAATAATATCTTCTGGTTATTTAATTTTTCATGGTGGGGAATATTTTTTGTCACAATTTTACCCTTGGAATGGGATGAAATGGACATAAAAAGGCACCTTATCCCTATGATGATAAGTGATGATCATGTATTTGTTGGCGGATGAGGGAGAAGAGCTTGTTTTTAACACCCAGTGGCCAAGTTTGGGTCATGTGAGAGACCATGAGGGAGAAAGGGGGAGGGTGCATTTATTTTACCATTTTTACCCTTGGAATTAGATGGAAAGGAAAAAATGTCACCTTATCCCCATGGTGACAAGTGGCAAGTTGAGGTTTTACGGAGCGAGGGATAGAAAATTGGCAAAAGGGGCTTACGGTGGCTTCTGATGGTCATCTAATGGGTCCTAGAGGCTTAATTGGGAACATGGAACATTTTTAATGTTCCCATTTTCCTCTTGGGATTGGAAAAAAGGGACAAAAAATTGTGCCTAAACCTCATGATGACACGTGGCACTGGAAAAATTGGCTAAGTATGGAATGCTTACCTTTGGAAGGGCTTTAAAGACGAAGTTGTGGAGCTTCGGGAGGAATTTTTTTATGAACCCTTATATCATTTTGAATCCAAGATATTATTATGCCTAAAACACCCTAAAAAATATCCTTCTTTATCAGTATCATAGGGTGTGCCTGCCAAGAATGAATTATGGAAAGAAAAGTTTGGGTCTTGTGAAAAATATGAAAATATCACCATGTAGGGAATTAAATCATATTTCCAATTGTATATTTTTTTTACCTCCAAATCATTATAGATATCCTAGAATCATATTCCAAAACTTAGGCACATTTTTAAACTGCAAGCTTCTTCACCTTCAAAAAATTTCTTTCACTGAAATTATTCCTAGACCTCGAAATATTTCCTAAAATTCCCTAAATAACTTTAAATATGATCTTATCTCCACAATACCACTTCCTGATTTATTTGAGCCTTAAAATATGTCTCAAAGAGTGCACACCTATCATAGAAATTCTACAAATAACCTTTCTAGGTTCACTGAAAAACTACCTTGAGAAGCACTACATTGGAAGAACCTCACGAGCTTGATTTCACATTTCAAACACTTGAGGAAGGGTATTGAAAAACATATGGCCACTTAAATGATGGGGATAGGCCTAAAATTGAGGAAACAATAATATAAGAGAGTGCACAAGAGGGCTTACACACAAAAAATTTTCACACTAGGGTATAATTGTCATGTTGCATCACTAAATTTTTCCCTTGAAAAATTACATGAAAACGAGTAGGTTTCCCCAACATTTTTGAGGTTGAAAGGTAGCTTAACATAACAATAGCTTCTCCATTTAGTTTTGAATGTGGTCTCATGTTGTGTTAGAAGCATAATGGAATGAGATGGGGGGTGAGTCAATCCTTGCAAAATTTTACTTCATTTTCCATTACATACATGCATCATTCAAATTATTCATTCAATATCCATAAACCATGTAAGCTTATTAAGTGTGTATCAAACATTTACAAGTGCATGAATCAAGAGAGAGAACAAAAGACAGTAGATATAAGTGGGAAACCCTAAAAAGGAATAAAACCCACTGAAACCCTCTGCTAATATTACTCATAACAAATTTACTTGTAAGAATATTACACATCAAGTAAGTTTTGTTTAGTGAGACACCAATCCCACAAGAAAGACCAACACCTAGTTTAGTAGGGCACCCACCATACAAGCATGATATAACCCCTAAATGAATAAGTACCCACCTAACCACCTAAAATGGTTGATCATAGATGATATGATGCTACAACAAATTATTGTGTTCTCAAATTTAACTCCATACTCTTCAAAACCCTCTTCAAACACACTCTCTCCTAACTCCCTCAAATATGGTCCTTATCTTGATGATTAGGTCTAATAACCTTATATATATTATCCTCTCTATTTATCATACTTTCAATCCTCTTGTAATCTCTTTCCTTGACCCCTCTATTCTCTCATTCCACCTTCTCGAGCTCAATCACATCCTCCTCATCTCAACTAGTCATAATGAGCACACCCTCTTTCCTTTATATACATGAAACTTGCACAAAACACCTATAGGTCAGACATGATAATATATATCAGTCATTAAAACAAGAAATTAAATATAAAAAACCATATAAATCAAATCAAGAGACCCATATAGATCGGAAAGGGTCACACCATCAATGACAAGTTCCAAGACAACTCAATAGGCCAAAACAAGGTCTTCTAGCTCTAATCAATGCATCATTAACATTAAAGGAATCATAAATATTTTTCTAGGAATAAAAATATGTACAGAAGTCAAATAAATCCTCTTAGAACTACCAATAAGCTCAAGAACCTCTAAAAATTCAATCATCACCATGAAGCACACCAAGAAGCAAGTTACTCCATCTAGGTCTTAAGCACCTAAAAATCACATTCCAAAAGTGAATGCATTGGAATACCAAAAATCATCACCATAACACAAATGAAACATCAACATGAAGTTATTTATGTAATATAACTCATGAAACTCATAAAAAACTTTAGCTCATGGCACAAGGCCCCAAAATGACTCCTCTAACACTACTCAAACTGGCTTCAAGATCTCAAAACTAGGTCTTCAAAATTGAGCTGGTTCACACATATAAACTCTTAATAAAGGAACAAGTAACATATCAATGGAAAGTTATTTGAATATTATTTCTGGAACAACTCACATCATCTTCTAAATCATGGTACAAGGCATCCAACAAGACCAATATTTGAAACTACTCATTCAGGCTTCAAGGACTCAAGAATCAGTATTGAGAGAAACATGCACAAAAACCTTCAACATCACTTCCAAGAACTGAAAATACTTGGAAAAATTCAAGAGAGATCTAACACACCTATTCAAACCATCATATGAATATGTGACATGGAGAAAACTTACCAAACACATCTAATCCATGACACCTTCTTGATAGGCCAAATAGGGCTATATAGGCCATTAGAGATTCAACATGCAATTACTTGTTCAAATCATTTCAAGAACTTCATCACATCATATTAGACTCCTAACAACTATACATGCCTAAATAACTCAACTACAACATGTAAAATAACTCAGCTCAACCCAACCACAAGATTAGTTTTTATCCCTTCTAGGCCAAAATGGTAGGGTGATTTGGAGGACATGTATCTCAAATTTTCTTCACTATACCTACTCAAAAAATTTCATGACCTTTTAGCACATATCCCAAGGATTCTATAAAAATTTAATTTTCATCATGAAGCTTCCATGTCAACCCTTAAACTGTAAATTTCCACAAATATAGGGTTTTTCTCCTACTTCCTAAAATATCCAGAAAATGAGACCACCACCGCTAGGATCCTATAAAAATTCTGTACAAGCCCAAATCATCAAAAAATTCATTTATAGGTCATTTAAAGATCATACAAAGCCAATATTCCATATCTCTCTAGAAGGAGGGTTTAACTAGGGTTTCAAACCACATTATCTTGTTAACAATTGTTCATAAATGTTAGGACATCATTTAACTCCATTCCAACTCTAAAACATTCTTAGTTCCATCCTAAACTATGGTGAAATTATCATGACCCAATGCAAATATTTTACGAGTAAATGAGAACTCAAAACATGACCTCGAGCTGAAAAAAACACTTCTATAAACTCAAGATGACCAAAAAATAGGATTTGTTGCAATTCCTTTACAACATTGACGTGAAACTTGACCTGAAGCACCATGATGACCTCCTCTATGCATACCAACTCATATTCATAGAGAATACTACACTAATCAACATATCCCAAGTAATAATGATATTTATGTTGGGCTTGTTAGTGGAATGTCTAAACAAGAATTTAATTCATTGAAGGATGTGTTCAAGGGACAAATGCTTCTTATATGACCAGGAAATGATAATGAAAAGATATTAATGGGGGTAGAAGATGGGGATATTTTCCTTCAATGAGAAGGAAATAATGTAAATAAAAGTAGGGGGTTCAATATTGGAAACCTATAAGGAGACGATAAGGTGAGACACTGTATCGGGATTTTTTAAGGACAAATAAACCATGGAACATCTCAGGTGAAATTAAAAAATATTTTGATGTGGATATAATCATTTGGCCATGGATTCCAAACAAAAATTGGAAAAGTGGCTTCATTAAGATACTCTAGAAAGGACAAGAATCCATTAAATCATACCTTGAACTACTTAAACAAGGTAATGAATGTTAACTTGGAGAAACTATTGAAGAGCATAAATTATTATGTGAAATCATCTTGGCCTGGGATGTGGGTTGTTTGAAAATTTTATTCCAAAGCATGATCCAATAAAACTTTATAGTTGTAATATTATTTGATATTTAAATGGAAGATTGAATGTAAAGTAAGGGAGATTTTTGCATTTAATTCTAGAAAACATTATGTCATTTATGGAAGTTGAATCTTGTTAATATATTTTTGTAGACACAAAATCATGTACTTTAGACATTAATTAGTCTCGGTCTCATACTACTATTTAGAAGGTTTTTGAGTGAAGAAAGTAATAATTAACCCCTGTCTTTTGGCCATCTTACTTTGTTTTCTTTCGTCATTCCTGACCTCTTGCACCCGCATGCCAAGTCAAATTTTGTCATTTCATGTTATTTTATCTTTAAATGGGGCACCCAAGCTAGTATTGGGGTGCCCATGGGTTCCCTAGTCCCAGCAGGGGTGCTAGATCCTTTTTGAAATTTCCCGCCACCTTTATGGAAATTTCTAACCGTTTTAGCTTCTTTTCTTTTTGGTGGTCAGCCATGTTGGGGTTAATTATGAAATTATATCAAGAGAACCCTATAAATGTAAAGTTATGAGACCATAATGAGGGACTAGACATGCTCCATCAAAAGGGACATGGCTAGCTAATTTTCATCACAAAAACATAGGAGGGGATTCTATTCTATTCCATCCACCATTCTACTACATTTTTACATCTAGTTATTTCTCGCTAATTCAAAAAGTGCGACTGACACAAGAGCAACTAAGGAACATGATTCACACACACACTAGAAGTACATTTGGGTCTATAATGTAGTGCAACACTAAGTTATTAAGCCCACTGTTGTGGCAGTTGAGGTTAGTTGACCTATTCATTTGAATTCTTCATTTATTAGGGTTTTGATACTTCTTGTGGTCTTTTATAGGTCTTTCTTTCATCTTGTATTATCAACAACACCTAGCATAGTGTAGTGAATTTGATGTGATAGACAGTGAAGGGTTTCAGATCACTTACAGGACATGTGAAATTCAATTATGGACCTTTTTCACAGACCATGGCACCCATTCTTTAGACCAGAGTGCCCACAGGCACCCTAGTCGCTCTCCAGGTGCTCTAGTTCATCTAGACAATTTAAATTTGTCCTTTTTAGGACCTATGTATGTTCATTCCTACTTTTGGAATATTATGTTCACTTTGTGACACAGTTCAGATCTTCCTCTGAATCAGTTAAGTATTTTCCTTGTTCTTCTTTTACATATTAGGGTTTCTATTTTCATTAGATTAGTTGTTTTGGTCATTTTCCATAGTCATTTACTACTTTTATTTAATGTATTTACATGTTGTTCTAGATTATATTAACTACTATTATGGCACATTTTTAGTTAATCATTTTGATGAACTTGACCACTTTCATGCTAGGATCCTCATTTTTCTTCTATTATTGGTCATAAGGTTTCTCAAGTCTCTTTATCTAATTTACTTGAGAGATATCCCAATTGCCAAACTTTTTTGTGAAAATCCCTAGACACCAAGTATTATGAGACAATACACCACCACACAAACTAAGTGCTATGCACATTTGTCTATTTAATGACCCTAGTGATTCTCCATATAATTAACCCCTATTGGAATCAATTCAAGTTTTACATGCTTTATTTCAAGAAAAATTTATGGATATGGAATCCATGATCACATCTCTCAAATTTGAAATCTAATAGCTTAGGGACGCTTCTCAGGCTCATGTTTGTTCTCCCTCTACATCTCCTCTTCAATCTATGTCCACTACATGTCATATAGCTGAACCTCAGGTCATGCCATTACCTGAGACTCTCATATTTTATAGTAACACTAAGCACCATGACATTCTTACTGCACTCTTTATTCATCAATTGATCACTTTACAGCTACTCATTACTATCCTCCTTATCGTCTAACAAAGTATCATGGTCGTCCGTATTGCAATTATCATCGAATCAATGGACATAATTATTATCATCGAATTAGATCACATACTTTTTATCATTGAATCACAAAACCCTCTGATTTTCAGAAGTGTGTGTGCTTGAGATTGTGGCGTGACTGGGTAACATGGATATTATCTCCACGTTGTGGGACTTGCTACTTGATATTGTCATCCAGAGAAAGTTGGTTCTTCTTCCTAATCCTAGAAAAAAATAACTCTACTGAGATGAAGTTACTATCTCTATGCCACAATTTCCAAGGGACTAGGGAGAGAGAAATAAAATTCAAATAAAGGAAAAATACACTACAAAGGTGATGCACTAAAATAAGGGAATGAGAACAATTTCCAATGTGTGAAAATAGAAGAAAAATGCAGCTTAGAGAGGGTAATGACAGTTCTCCATAGTATAATGACAACATTCAAAACAAATTTCCATGCATACAAAATAATAATAGGTCCATGCAATACTATAGAGTAGACACAAACATCTGCGATAACATTAGAGAGGCAAGGAGAATGCAGCAAACTCAATAAGGGAAGATACATCAACAAACTTGAATCTATTGCTTCATTAATATGCAAAGTTCAAACTATTACAAAGAAAAGGCATGGATCACCATGCAAGGAGTCCACTACTAAAGCTTGCAGCACATTAGCTTCACAAAACCAAAATGACTGATTTTTTCTACTCAAAACTATGCTCCTCCTACAATGAGCCCAACACTTCAATTTATAGAATTTTGGAAGAGAGAGAGAGAAGATGTAATTCTAGAAATATACTTTCCAAGCATTTGAAAGATGTCATAATTGTGCCCAAATAGTGATAGATGACCTGTAGAAGGCACCCCATACTATCCCATGACTTGCAATAGTGAAAAATGTCTACACATGCCTCATTAAATGCTTCTCTAACCACTTTTCAACAACCAAATAGAATTGAGATCATTTTCATTAAAACTAACTATCAAAAATTCATCAATTTTTTCTTTTCTTGATTTTTGTGTGTTGGGATTAGAACCATGATTCCAATGAGACCAATTTTGTGAAAATCTATTGAAAATTTCTCAAGTTATGACCCTCTGAGTGTGAGCAACTATTTTGAGTTTGCTAGGGATTTCTTGCATTTTACGGGACTGAACATTTAAATTTTTTAGAGCTGGAGATGTTTCTTTTATTTTCACCCACTTACCCTTACTAAAAATAATAAAAAATTTCTTTTGTGGTGTAGAGGATGTTGAGAGCTTTCCAAAAAGTCAAATTTTGTAAAAATCGGAGCTCCGGATCAAAAGTTATGTCTATTTTAAGATCAAGGTCGCAGTGTTCCACGCAGGCTCTTATAATATGCATTAAAACACTTTCCCTTTGTATTACGAGTATAGTGGGTTTTTAGGAACTCATGTCCCTATGAAACTTGTGTCATTTGGGCCTTTAACTTCCACCTTATCCGCATTACACTCTATCTCCTTGATGTGCGACAATTTTACCTCTGCGGGAAACTCATGTCCCCACCGTACTTGGACTGCCTGGGTCGTCGGGACCCAAATTTTTTAGAATACATTATGCCCACTTCATTCCTTTACAAATAAGATAAGTTGATATTTTGAGGAACTTGTGGCTAGATGGAACTTAGACCACCCGGGCAAACTTCCTTCTTTTCCACAATACATTGGCTTCGCTTCCATTCCTTTGAAAATCAGGTAAATCAAATTTTCGGGGAACTTGCGGGGAACTTTTGGCTTGATGGAACTTGGACCGCCTGGGCCGTCAGGACATAATTTACCCACAAATCATTGTTCCCTTAGCATTTCAGACCCAATTCAAGGATGAGGAACCCTAGTTCAATCCGCAGCCGTTCCACCCGCAACCCCTAGACCCACAATACATTAAAATAGGTCCCTTTTTAGTTTTTTCAAATTTTTTTGCAAATTTTCGCTAACTCCTTAGATTTTCCTTGAATGGGGAAGTTAGAGAAAAACAAAGGCATGTCTCCAAAATCTAGATTTCTTGTATCCACTATTTCTATCTATTAGAGTCTAAAGAAATTGTGAAAGTTATAGAAATCACCTTGGGGTAAATTTCGGATAACAATTTGGTGATTCGCAGGGCCATTTTCCTGTTAAATGGAGTGTGGCATTATCATCATGAAATGATATGAACTCTGAAATCTAATCCCGAAATTCTTGGGATGAAGCTGCCTACTTTCAAAGCTTCCCTCTTCTTTCCGCATTATCAAATTTCTTGAAATCAAGATTTGTGAGAGTAGAAAAATGTTATAAAACCTGAGTTTCACTCTCCCCTAGAAATTGCAATCCAAAAGGCTAAATGATGAAAACATGTTAGTTTTAACATCGTATAACTCTATTAAGTTTCTCTTTATTTCTCTAAATTTCCAGTGCTACTTTGACTGGAACTAATTTCTGGCTTGGGTTTCCGGTTGTAAAGGCTGTTGTTAAGCCTAAGAGATATGTATGGTGGCTTATATTTTTTGTTTATACATTTACTAAAGGCTGAGTGAAAACTGAGGACTTAAAACTACCACAATTATCAAATCTTCCCCCACTATGATTCTTTGATTTGAGGAACTCAATAGCTGATTTGGGGAAGCAAAATAATTGAAGATCTGAAATTTGTTTCTTGACCTTATTTTAGTTACTCTACATTTGTTTGAATTTGAAATTTTCAACTGTTGCAAGTAACTATGAGCTTCCCACTGCAGCATTTTCTCTTTCCTAAAGCATGATGAACTATATACAAAGCATACACTAGAAGCAATAGAACATGTGCACCAACACTTAGGGAAATTAAAACCTATTCTAACAACAACAAAAATGTGCAAAAGCACTTGAAGGAATTGGAAATCCTAGACTAATATGTAAAAGGGTGAGAAATTTTCCTTCTAGTAGCAATGTTTGAGATAGATTCCATTGACTGGAATTTGTAACTATCCACCATCCAACTTAACCAGTCAGAAGGCATTGCTACCTTAACATTTAGTGATCATATATGGACCACTCCATATGACATCAAACTTGGAATGCTTTCCTAGCTTTTCATGATCAACATCCCACTTCAGTACCAAGTCTCCTTCTTGGAATGTTATGGCTTTAGCTTTCTTGTCAAAGATCCTCTTGATCAATGCTTGATCTTTCTCCATGGTTTGCAATACATATTCTCTTGCTTCTTCTTATTCCATCAACTCTGCATACCTGATTTCCATGGGCTCAAACTTAACCAGTTCCAACTGTTTCTTGAGTTTCAATGCTAGAAACTCAAGTGATATAGGTAGCACTTCTTCCCTTCCATATACAAGCTTATATGGAGAGCTTCATGTAGACCTTTTGGGTGTAATTCTATTTGCCAATAGGGCTGATTTGAGCTTCGTGTGCCAGGATCTCTGATTCTCGTTAAGAGTTATTCTAATTATTCTCAGCAAGTTCTTGTTTGTGGACTCTGCTTGGCCATTACCTTGAGGGTAATAATTTGATGAAGTGCTGAGGTATATACCATTCTTGACAGCCCATTCAGTGATTTTTGTGCCAAGAAATGCCAATGCATTATCTGATATGATAGTGGCAGGGACACCAAACCTTGTGACTATCCCTTCATAGAAATCCAAGATGCTGGATTCATTTGCTTTCTTAAGTGCCACTGCTTCAGTTCACTTGGTGAAATAGTTTGTTGCCGTAAGTATCCACTTGTGGCCTTGACTTGAATTTGGATTGATAACTCCAATGAAGTCCAATCCCCATTGCATGAATGGCTGATCTACTGAAATTGGATGAAGGGGCAGTGCTGCTAACCTTTCCTTCCCTATGAAGAATGCACATTTTTTGCATTTCTTGATCCATGAGTAACAATCACTAAACACCGTAGGCCAATAGTAACTAGCCTTCATGATTTTGAGAGTTGTTACTCATGGAGCGAAGTGGCCTCCTTCTTCCCCATCATGGAACTCATGTAATATATTCTCAACCTGACTTGTTGGGACACACCTCAATAACACCCCATTCACATCCTTCTTGAATAGGATGCCATTAATGAGAACATATAGAATGGATTGCAATATGAAATATCTTCTCTTAGTTTTGTTCCATTTTGGAGGACACAAACCTATTTGGAGATAATGCACCATGTCTTGAGTCCAACATGGAATGGGTGCATCATTAGCTGGCTATTCTTGATTATCCTACGGTACTAGGACAACCTCTTCTTCACCTTTTGACTCATCATGTTTTTTAGAAGCTAGATTTTCACACAAACCTTTTCCACAAATAGCTTGGTCACTTTGATTTCAATAACATATTCCATTACCCGAGTGACCCAATCTCCCCTCTTCTCGTTTAGATCTTTGTTTAGGAGAAATTACTTGACACCAGCATGAGACACTAATAGTTGAATCTTATTGTTGGAGACCAAGTGTCTGAACTTCTTCAAACTCCTAATGACAACAAGAACATGCTTTTCAATAAAAGAATACCTTACTTCGTAATCTTCTAGGCTTTGACTGAAGAATGCTATGGGCTGTTTTGAACCTTCTCTATTTAGTTGTACCAAGATAGATGAGATTGTGTCAGATCCTCCAAAAGCATACAACATGAAGTCCTTTGAGAAATATGGGTTGATAAGAGTTGGAGCTTGTGATATTACATACTTGATAGCCTCAAAACTCTCTTTGCCTTCTACTGTCCATTTGAATGCAAGATTCTTCTTCAACATCATTGTTAATGGCTTCACAAGAGTGGAGAAATCAAGCACAAATATGTGGACAAAGTTTATCCTTCCCAAGAAGGTTTGGATAGCTTTCTTATGACTTAGAAATGTAAATGTTATGATAGATTCGAATCTTTCAGGATCAATTTTCAACCCTTCTCTTGAAAAAATGTGGCCCAATAATTTTCCTTCGTGTGCCAAGAATACACACTTTTTTGGATTCAAAGACACTCTGAATCTTCTACACCTTTGAAATACTTTCCTGAGGTGAAAGAGATGGTCCACTACATTCTTTGAGAAGACAATGATATCATCTAGATATACCAATACTATCTTGTTGATTAAGCCTTTGAATGCCATATCCATAGCTCGCTAAAATGTTTCTCCAACATTTGAAAATCCAAATGGCATATTCTTATAAGTGTATGTGCCCCATTTGTAGTGAAGGTTGTCTTGAACTGATCTTCTTCTTTCACCATTATTTGATTATAGCTTGAGTAGCCATCTAGCAATGAAAACCTTTCAGAACCAGCTACTACTTGCAAGATTTGTTCCATTTATGGAAGTGGATAATGATCTTTGAGTGAAGCTCTATTTAGATCATGGAAGTCTACACACAGTTTGATCTCTCTATTTCTCTTCCTTACTGGCACCAAATTTGCAACCCAACTTGAATGTTTGATAGGAAAGATGATGTTAGCTTCTTGATTAGCTTGTTCAAATCTTTTCTCATGAGAGGTTTGATATGAGGATTCACTAGCCTTTACTTTTTCCTGATGGGCTTAGTTTCCGGATTCAATTCGATTGTATGTTGAGCCAACTTTGGATTGAAACCTCTTAAATCCTTATAATTCCATGCAAAGACATCTGGGAATTCTCAAAAAAGTTGAACAAATTCAAAGTTCTCTTGTCGAGTACTGACTTTGCCAATTTTCAATGTCTTACCTTCACTTACTAAAATAGGATTTGAATCCTCACCCTTTACCTGAATGTTTTCCTTTTCATTCTGGAATTGATCATTTGGGTTGAATATTGACTCCAAAGTTACAAGACCTTTTGGTAATTTATTAGTTCTCAGCTACACCACTTGGTCACCATACTGTTGCTCCAACTTGTCTTGGTTTCTAGCAGAGAACTCAACTTCTTCTTGTAGAAAATTGACAATTTTCTGATCATTCTTGAAGACTTGCCAATTTGTGTTGTTATCTGGCACAACTGGTCTTACAACCAATTTGATATGAGGATGAGATTTCTCACTTTTGATACTTTCCACAATGTCAAATGCTGCCCTAATTGATGCCAACATGTCTGCTACTTCATTCTTCTTTCTTGGGATGGAATTGATGCTAAAATCTTTGAAATCTTCAATGAGATCCCATACCCAATTTTTGTAGTTCTTCAATAGATCATTCTTAGAAAATTTTTATCCTTTGACTTGGTTCATGATTATGTCACTATCTCCAAATACTTGCAATTTTTTAATACCTCTCTTTCTTGCCCAATGCAATCCGTGAATCAAGGCTTCATACTCAGTTGTGTTGTTTGAGAAAGCAAACTGAAAATGGAAAGCTAAATAATATTTTGTACCTTGTGGTGAAATAAGCATAGCTCCTCCTCCAGCACCTTGCCTACTCCTTTAGCCATCAAAGAATAGTTTCCATACCTCATTATCATCTTTAGCGATATGGCTTGGTGATACTAGGAAGCGGTGAATTTTCTTCATACAAACAATAGACCCCTAATTCAACTTCTTCCATTTCCTTGTAAGGGTTGAATGCATTTCTCTTATTATCCCAATTGTCAAGGGTTGAGTCTAGAATGCTTCCAACTTTGGTATCCAATTCATAAGTTCTTGGACAATCTTCCTGATTGAAAGTTGAGAAATTTGCATTGATTGGACTCGATGTATGAGGCTCAATATGAAAGTTTGCAATAGGATCATATCTGATTGTAGCCTTAGATCCATACCTTGTTCTGAATAACATGTGTGACCAATCAACAGAAAAATAGCCTCTAAATTTAGTGGTGAAGTCTCTTGGTAAACAAACTACAAAGAGTGGTGGAAAGTCTATGACTTATACATCTTACAAGATGACCACATTGGGACACTCATGCAATGTAAGACTCAATTCTTTCATTACTCCAATGTTTGTTACCACTGTCCCATCCAATTGCACCACACCTCTAGAAATGACTTCATATTGAAGACCCAACTGATAAACTATTTGTTTTGGCATTACAGAGCTACTTGCTCCCGAATCAATCATGTAATTATGCACCAAATTATATCTGATGATCAATGAGATATAGAATGGTGGGGGCTTCAAATTTTTACCTTGTTGGCCCCCTTGATTTCCTCCTTGTTGAGTTGTATTGGTAAGCACCTTTTCTTATTGAATGGATGACATATTTGATGCCGACCAACTTTCCATAACAACTTGCAATAGGTGTCTTTGTCCTGGGATTGCAAATGAATCCCACATTGAGATGTTTACATTTGTTTTCTTCATCTACTCAATGATGTTGAATGGAGATGAGCTATCTAAATTTTTCCCCTTACTTTTCATAGTTTTTTCTTACACATGGGCTATTACAGAAGACACTTGAGCTGGTCTAGAAGGTGGCTTGGGCTGACCTTGCACATTGGGAGCTGCATTTTGGTTGCCAATACCTTGTTGGGTGATAGAGGGCTATGGATCATTTGAATTGGATGATTGTCCCTCTCCAATATTTCTCTTCTTGGACCATGTATTGGCTACTACACTTTGAGAAGGGGCTTGATTTATACCACAAAAATATTCAACCTACCAATTGACAAGTGTGGTCTCATTTAGAGGTGCTTCCTATTACTGATTTCCTTCTTGGCCTGTCTCTTGTTCCACACCTATTTTTGTCACCATAAGAGCTTGATTCAAAGCACCATTGAAACACATTGACTGGTTATGAGGTTGATTGCATGGGAAGCACCAGTCATATTCTTGAGCCATGTTATTTTGCACTGGTACCAAGGCTCTAGATGTGGACGCAACATTAGGATTGTAAGGCTGAAATGGCCTATTAGCAGGAGGTTTGGCTTGGTTAAGATTTACAGTTTGAATGGGTGGCCTATTAGGCTGATATGGAGGTCTATTGGGTTGGGTTTGAGGCTGGTATGACCTGAAATTTTGAGCTTGCTACCTCTTAAGTGTCACCAACTCATTACCCAAGTTTTGTAGTTGCTTCATGACTTCTTGGAGCTCATTTGAGGTACTAGAAGATGAGGTAGAAGCTTCATTGAACTCTGATTTTTTGGAGCAGGAATGAGAGCTCATGTAGGTTCTTGATTAGTGCTTGGAATTCCTAATTCTGGATAAAGAGGCATGGGTGGCCTAAGTGTAAGTTTTCCAGCTTGAATCAAACAATTTTTAGCTCTAATGGAAATACTATAAGCTATGGGTAAAGTTGTACCTCCCATGGATTGTATCATCATTGGAATATCTAAATTTAGAGAATTTAGGAATTATAGAGAAGCACCTTCACTGTTGGTCTCACAACAAGTGGAATTCTATCCCATTTTCTTTGAAACATGAAGTTAAAATCATCCATCTGCTCATTTGGTGCTCTCTTGATTATGGTTAGTTGTTCTAACAAAGACAAATTATTTACCTTTTCCCCAAATTGATTATGAAGATCTGTGCTCAAATGGTCCCAATTCTAGATAGATCCTGATATTAGACTCGTGAACCATTGCAAAGATTTACCCTTAAAGGAGGATGCAAACAACTTAACAACAACGTCCATTTCAGCAATTTCATGAATTGCACAGACATTTGCAATGTCTTGGATGTGGTCAATCGGAGTTGTATGGTTCTCTCTAGTGAAATATGGAATGTTCTTTAATGCTGCAACTGGAATTGGATTTTGTGCATTGAGAGCAAGTGGGCTGCTTCCTGTGAAGTTGACATAGGGATTTGGTGGACCTTGCGGTGGTTGTTGTTGTAGATGTGCCATTATAATTGGTCTAAGAACTCTAGTTGATTGAATGAAAGGCCTACCAGGTGGAGGTGTGGATAGTGTTCTATTTGGTGGAGATGGAGACCTTTGAGCTCTTCTTCCCCTTCTTCCTCTTCCTGGAGATAACTACAACTATTCAAAAATTCCTTCCTCTCTAGTTCTTGACCTTGTTTGAATTCTTCTCATAAATCTGCCAAGCTTGGACTGCTGAAACCAATGGATTCTGCCCTTTTGGAGTCATATGTGCTATTTCAAATTCTCTTACAATTTGGAATTTCACAAAAAGAGCACATCAAATTTTTGCAACTAAAATGAAAAATTATTCTATCCCACCAGAGTGTTCTGAGAATTATTATCACCGAATCACAACACCCTCTGATTTGCACAAGTGTGTGTGCTTGAGCTCATGGTGTGAGTGGGTAACATGGGTACTATCTCCAAGTTGTGGGACTTGATACCTGAGATAGACCTCCAGAGAAAGATTGTTCTTTCTTCCTAATCCTAGTGCAAACTAACTCTACTGTAGGTGAAACTATCTCTATCCCACAATTTCCAAGGGACCAAAGAGATAGAAATAATATGAAAATAAAGGAAAACTACACTGTAGAGATGATGAACCAAAAGAAGGGAATGATAAAAATTTCCAATGTGTGAAAATGAAAGAAAAATATAGCTCATAGAGGGTGATGACAGTTCTCCATAGTCTAATAACAACATTCACAACACATTTCCATGCATACACAATAATAATAGGTCCTTGCAAGAGTATAGAGTAGACATAAACATCTGCAATAAGATTAGAGAGGCAAGGAGAATGCAAACAAACACAACAAGGGAAGATACATCCACAAACTTGCATCTATTGCTTCATTAATATGCACAAGACCAAACTATTACAAAGGAAAGGCCTGGATCACCATGCAAGGAGTCCACTACAAAGGCTTGTAGCACATTGGCTTCACAAAACCAAAATGATCGAGTTTTTCTACTCAAACTATCCTCCTCTTACAATGAGCCCAACACTTCAATTTATAGAATTTTGAGAGAGAGAGAGAGAGAGGAGATGCAATTCCTAAAATATACTTTCCCATCAATTTGAAATCATGATAAATGAGTGTGGTTGGTGGTTTTGACCTAAAAAAGTCACTCAATACTATCCCATAACTTGTAATAGTGAAGAATGTTTCCCATGCCTCATTAAATGCTTCTCCAACCACTTTTCAACAACAAAAAATAACTGGGATCATTTTCCTTAAAATTAACCATAAGAAATTCATCAATTTCTTCATTTATTAATTTTTGTGTGTTGGGCTTAGAACCATGATTCCAACGAGACCAATTTTGTGAAAATCCATTGAAAATTACTCAAGTTATGACCATTCTGAGTGTGAGCAGCTATTTTGAGTTTACCAGGGATTTCTTGCATTTTACGGGACTGAACATTTAATTTTTAGGGATGGAGATGTTTATTTTATTTTCATCCACACTACCCTTAATAAAAATAAGAAATCCAATTTTTTTGGCATAGAGGATGTCTAGAGCTTTCCGAAAATTCCAATTTTATCAAAATCAGAGCTTCGGGTCCAAAAGTTATGCCTATTTTAAGATCAGGGTTAGGGTGTTCCATGCGGGCTCTTATAATCCACAATAAACCACTTTCCCTTTGTATTACCGGTATTGTGGGTTTTTAGGGAACTCATGACCTCCCTGTGACACTATATGTGGCCATTTGGGCCCCAAATTTCCACCTTCTATCGCATTGCACTCTATCTCCTTGATGTGACTGATAATTTCACCTCTGCACGGGGAACTCATGTCCCTGCAGTACTTGGACCACCTGGGGCCACTGGAACTGACTTTTCCATAATACATTATGCCCACTTCATTCCTTTACAAATCAGATAAGTCATCATTTCAGGGAACTTGCAGCTTAATGAAACTTGGACAACCCGGGCCGCAAACTTCCACCTTTTCCTGCAATACATTGGATCCACTTCCATTCCTTTCGTAAATCAGGTAAATCAATCTTCTTGGGGAACTTGCATCCCGATGTAACATGGACCACCTGGGCTGCCGGGACTTGATTTACCCATAAATCATTGTTCCCTTATCATTTTAAACCCAAGTCAAGTATGAGGAACCCTAGTTTAATCCCCAACCATTCAACCTGCAACCCCTAGACTAGCAATACATTAAAATATGTCCCTTTTCAGTTTTTTCAAAATTTCGCTAACTCCTTAGATTTTCCTTGAATGGGGAAGTTAGAGAAAAAAAAAGGTGTGACCCAAAATCTAGATTTCTTGTTTTCACAATTTCTATCTATCCGAGTCTAAAGAAATTGTGAAAGTTATTGAAATCACCTTGGGGTAAATTTCAGATAATAATAATGACTGTAGACACCTATAATTTAGCTTGATAAATTTAAATACTTAAATTGTGCTAATTATACCCTTTCTCGCAAATTGATGACATATCATCAATATCACACATTTTCTCTACTATCGTTAATTAATTACATTATGTTAGCTAATTAACTCTTATATCTAATAACGACGCAAATTAACGACCTTCCGTTAATCAACTCCTCTTTCTATCTAGATTAATTAATTAAGCTCCCCTTTCTATCTAGATTAATTAATGTAGAGATTTTTTATCCATTTGGCTATTTAAAGATCCCTCCTCCTACCTTTCTTCTTACACCTTGCATGCTTATAGCTAATCTATAGGAATTTTATCTTAGAGCATATTTCATTTGAGATAATAGCCTCATTCTTTCATTTCATTCATCCAAGATTTTGGGTCATATGGAGAGAATCAAAATGGTCTTGTAGTCATACTTTGATGAGCCTTCATTCCCAAACCCTTGAAGATCAAACAATCAACTTTGATTTCCATGGATCTATCTAGGTTCATTTAGTGTTTTTGGTGATCTAAAGACTAGAGATTCAAATGCTTAGCATATTAGTTGATTTCTATTTTAGCTTCTAATGCATAATGTTGGTATTTAGTTTTTTTAGATCTTAACATGATGATCTTTGTGTAGTTAGTTCATGTTTTGAAACTATTAAGGTGATAGTTTCAATTCCCTTTGCATAGCTAACTAATACATTGATACATTAGTTAGCTTTGTGTTTTGAACTTCTGTGATTGTTCCTTGTGTTTATTCATCTTATAAACTCATTTCTAGGACAATATTTTGGGTCTTTAATCCTCTTGATCTTTTTTTTTTTTTTTTCCTAAATTCATGATCAGTTTTGAACAAATCTTTTAAACCTTGGAAAAAACATTTCCTATCAAGAAACTTTTGCATCAATTGAACATTGGAAATATTTCCTTTGTATCCTTTATGTTGCTAAAAATTTGATCAATCCTTTGACATTTATGCCTCCAAAATTGTTGTCCAAACCTTGTTGGATTATCAATCTTGATTCATCAAGATGTATGTTTTCCTTTGCTTCCCTTTTGGAAAATCACACAAGCATCCCCATCTTTACGAAATGTCTAGTTGGTTGTCGTTATGCTGCCCAAATAAACATGAAACCTTGTTCACTTTGAAAAACTTTGATCATACAATCTAGGTACAGATATTTGAACCCAACACATGATGAAAATGACTGATTATCGCAAGGTCCCTTATACATACGAAAATAAGGAATCAAATATTCAATATTCACATCAAAATATGCCCATCATGACCAAACCTTGTTTAGTTCTTTGTGCTAGAGAACCCATCTGGGTAACCCATTCCCCACCTTCATGTCATAGTCAGTGGTATGGTTTGGACACTTTTGATCCAAATTATTATTCAGGTTCCCCCCACTCTTCTTACGATTCTAATCCAAATATTTCCTTTGATTCTTCTGATGATTCAGATCCAAACTACTATTCAGATTCATCTAATTCGATTCCTAAGTCATGGTCATCCCCTTATTCATAGGACTTCTATTATCAGTCACCTGAACAATGTTCTCCTACTCTAAAGATTTGTGCCACATCAAATTATCTTCATTATTCATCTAATGTGACTCCTACATTGTGGTCATCCCTATCTTCGTAGGACCCTCTTCATCATACATTTAATATGACTCATATGTATTAGTCCTTCCTTTCTTCACAGGACCCCTTTTATCAGTCACCTCAACAACATCTTATTCCTTTGAAGATACACACAAATCTAAATCCCTCCAATCAAAAATATAATACAATTATTGAATCACATTCCTCTCTTTCTTCACAAGACCCTTATTATTATTCATCCAATGTGATTCTTGAATCATAGTCCTCCCCTTCTTCACAAGACCTTCATCAATCACCCCCACAAATTATTCCTTCTTTGAAGATTCCTGTGACTGAAAGTCCTTCTAGTCAAATGTCTAAACCAACTCATGCATCACAATCTGAAAACTTTGGACTTAATCCTATTAGTTTACAGATGATATACCATCATATAGGTAGGTACACACCACCTTCTTCTACTCCCGAGACATCTAGCTCCACATCTTCTTCATCTCTTAAGTCATCTTCTTCTACCAATCATCATCAAACATATTCTAAGTCTTACACACCAATTGAACCTTTTTTCATTCAATCAAACCCATGTGGTCGATTGACAACCCATATAGATTGATTTCTTTCAGAACGAAGGAGTGATCATGGCCTTTATAGGGTCACATGAAGATATCCCTCTAACAAGTTATGATCAAGGATTATCTTTAGACTTTGATGCGTCCACATATTGTGAGGAAAAATTCAATTCCTTTTATCAAGAAATGGAGGAAGAGCCCAAGATCATGCAAATTTATCCTCCTCTTATTCTTCCATCTTCACATTCTTCATTATGTGATGAAACTCCTAGGTATTGCATTGATCCATGGCCTATCTTCTCATCACCCAATCACTCTTTGTCTATCAAAATTCCTCAATCACAATATCTTATGGGGTCAACACCAAGTAGCCCTTCATCTTCGTCTAGGTGTGTCTCACCTTCTCGTAGTACTCCCTCTACTATTTATGGGACATTTTTGAGTAACCCATCACCTTCTTCTATATATGGTCCACCTCCAAGTATTCCTTCATCATCTACTTTTGGGTCTTCTCCAGGTAGCCCATTACCTTATATTATTTGGCCACATCTAACTAGCCCCTTGTCTTCTATTCATGGGCCACGTCCTAATATCCCACTATTATCTTCTATCTATGGGACAGCTCCTGGTAGCCCATCATCTTCTATTCTTGGGCCACATCCTAACATTCAATCATCTTCTATCTACAACTCACCTCCTGGTAACCCATCACCTTCTTTTATATATAGGCCACCTCCAAGTAGCCCTTCATCAGCTACTTGTAGGTCTCCTCCGGGTAGCCCATTACCTTCTATTCTTAGGCCACATCTAACTAGTCCCTTGTCTTCTATTCATGGGCCATGTCCTAATGTCCCACTATTTTCTTCTATCTATGGGACACCTCTTGGTAGCCCATCATCTTATATTCTTGGGCCGTGTCGTAACGGTTCATCATCTTTTATCTATGGATAACCTCCTAGTATCCCTTCTTCTTCTATATTGGGTCCACATCCAAGTAGCCTTCCATCTTCTATTTGTGGCTCGACTTCTGGTAGTACACCTTCTTCAATTCTTGGACCATATCCTTTTCATCCATCACATTCTCCTACTAATTATTTTGGAAATCCCATCGTCATTTCTTGTATCAATTCTAAACGTACACATTCTCCTCCCACTTCTTGGGATAAAAAAAGTCACACATTATCTTATAAAAAACCCAGACAGGTTCTTTATCAAGACAAGATAAAAAAAATTGAAGAGCTCTAAAACTCCCAACAACTCTAATGATTATAAAATCCAAAATCAAATGTGATTCCAGAATTCACACCAACGCACCCATAAAGTATGGCACAAAGTGTTGAAACCTATGGATAGGGAACTCAAGCTCCCACACACAAAACCCATGTTTTAAAACAAATCACAGTCATTTGTTGAGTGTGAATTCACCACGATCATCGAGATCGGGGATAATATCACTCTTAATAAACAAACACACTTAGTTTCCCTTATTAAGGAATTTACACACATCATTGTTGGATCCTATCATGCAAAGTGATATTGTTGGTCCCAACTTTCAAAAAATTAAAAAGAAATCATAAAATAGTTCAAAAATACAAAAAAATGAGAAAACATCACAAAAAAATCAAAGGTTCAAATATCAAACATTGCAATCAGGTATTGCATACAAATGGATGTTTGACCCTGGTCTTTTATCACCTTGCTAAATTAAAGAGTGGCTGACCTCTTAGAGATCTTATCACTATCTACATCTAATAAAATTTTTGTGAAGAATTTTTGGATGTATTTGTTGACACAAGCCAATGTCATCATCACAATCATTTCCAAATCCTTCCATTAAGCAATGAGTGGTTCTTAACTCTTTATCAAACAATAGAGCTAAAATAAGTTTTCAGAAAGAAAAAGAATAAAATTCAATCAATAAAAAATCAAAAGGAAATTGATAAATAACTCTCTCTTTAGGTATTTCCAATAATATCTACTGGGGCTATGGACGCCTGACTAGCAGTAGAGAAATGTTTTGATTAGAATAAAATGCATCTCCATCTGGGCTATGGACGTATGAATGACAGTGGAGCAATGTACAGCTCTCCTTTCACAATCCATTCACAAATCACCTTTCAAAATAAATCATTCCTACACATTGGCTAATGTCTTCACTTGTTGTCTATTAACTCTTTCCTTCAAGAGGTAATTCATTTCCACGTGCACACATGGGATCTCGATGAGTAAAGAAGATTAGTATGTTACCAAGCGTTTCTTTTTGGAAAATTTTCAAACTCTTGCTTTAGTGCATGTCTGGTCTCATGATTTGTGCCTTGGGCTAATCACTTTTTCATCGAATGCCTTCTTAACCTTTTCAAAACATCATATATTCTTCAAAAATCGTTTAGAATATCCATGTGTATCAGATGTCCTCTTTGCTATGTTTTAAGGCACTTTTCCCCCCTTTTAATAAGACAATTTTCTACTTCTTTTCTCTCATATGTTTAGTGGCCATCTTACGCTGGGGGCATCCTTGCTCCCTCGTGATTGAACTTATTTTATATTGGCCTTGATCCCCCTTCAGTGTGTAAAGATTTTTCCTTTGAATACTCTCACCTAATCGCTAGGGAATTTTTGCATCTTCACTTTCTTGCACATACGCATGGCATTCTTCCTTGTACATCCCATCTATCGCTGGGTGAATTCTTTGTCTTCCTATACATAGTTTTAGAAAAATTTCAAAATAAAAAACATTCACATATGTTTCTAAAAAAAAACAATAAAAATCATCCTACAAAACATAGCTCTTTGGTTCTCACCTGTTCTTTTGTGTGACTCACAAATCATCTTGATCTACCTCTATCAACAAAGTTGGTTTGCTTACAATGTTTGTACTCTGGGGCACAATGAGTTACTTGGTATTATTTTATAGTGCATGATTGATTTGCATAGGACCCAAGTTTCCTCCATTATTCCCCTTGCATGTATCCTTTCTTGGGGCACCATATTTTAACCCTTGTCATTAATTCACACAGGTCGGAATCAAAGCTTGATCACAAAAATATTGCATTATATTTATTTGTTAGGTTATCTTTTTTACTTTCTCGTATTACATTGCATTATGTATGTTGCAAGGAGTTAGGCATATTTTACTTTCTCATATTGCATTGCATTTTGTATGTTACATTGAGTTGGTGTTTTCAGAAATGGACAATTGTTCGTAGTATGTATTTTCATGTCATTATAATTTTTTCGTATGCTTGTATTTTTAATAAGGACCGATGACATAGATCTTTGGCCATATGATGAAAAAATAGTTGTTCAAATGCAAGGGATGAAGACTAGTTCTTTTCTCTGATTCTCCATATTTCTTCTACATCATTCTCCTATCAACACTATTCTTCTAATTCACCAGGGGCATCCTACCCCTACCCATTCTTTTATCCATTTCTCTCACCTTTTTCAATCGTTGATCGCCTTCTTTCATCACCCCATCGACACTCGAGGAGGCATCTCTCACTTCTAATAATTTTTCGTCTATGCCTTCAAAATTTTATCTTTCTACTATCATTGAAGTGACGTAACTTACGCCACCCCAAAGAGGGGAAAATTTAGACACCTATAATTTAGCTCAAGCAATTTAAATACTTAAATTGCGACAATTATACCCTTTCTCGCAAATTGATGACATATCATCAATATCACACATTTTCTCTAATATTGTTAATTAATTACATTACATTAGTTAATTGACTCTTCTATCCAACAACGACGCCAATTAATGACCTTCCGTTAATCAACTCCCCTTTCTATCTAGATTAATTGATTAATTATAATTAATTAAGATCCCCTTTCTATCTAGATTAATTAATTATTTCTAATTAATTACTACCCCTTTCTATCTAGATTAATTAATTATTTCTCTCTTCTATTTAATCAATAAATCATCATTTATTTGATTAAATTCCTCCCATAGTCTAAATCATGCTAATTATTCTTCTAAAAAGTTTCTATAAGCTTGCACACCTATTAATTAATCACTTTAGTTAATTAATAAATCCCCTCAAACCCCATGAGCCACTAAAGGACAAAATAAACTCTCCTAAGGTTGAATCAACCCCCTTTCAACCATCCTTATCCATAACTAATCTAACCTCTCTATTATCCCACATGTAAAGGGATGTAGAGATTATTTTATTTATTGGGCTATATAAAGAGACCTCCTCCTCCCTTTTTTCTTACACCTTGCATGCTTATAGCTAATCTCTACAAATTTCATCTTAGAGCATATTTCATTTGAGCTAATAGCTTCATTCTTGCATTTCATTCATCCAAGATTTTGGGTCATATGGAGAGAATCAAAATGTTCTTGTAGTCATACTTTGATGAGCCTCCATTCCTAAACCCCTGAAGATCAAACAATCAACTTTGATTTCCATGGATCTATCTAGGTTCATTTATTATTTTTGGTGATCTAAAGAGTAGAGATTAAAATGCTTAGCATATTAGTTTGATTTCTATTTCAAGTTCTAATGCATGATGTTGTTATTTAGTCTTGTTTAGCTCTTAACATGATGATATTTGTGTAGTTAGTTCATGTTTTGAAACTATTAAGGTGATAGTTTCAATTCCCTTTGCATAGCTAACTAATACATTGATACAATGACAATGATTGATATGCTTTATAGGATAGAGTCAAACATCTTGAGCACCAAGGGTTTATCTCATTCATTACCCACCATCATGTTACATCTCAATGAGCTCCTAAGCCTATTCCTTCTACATATAATGAGCATCACCAAACCGCTTCTCACGTGCCTTCTTCAGATAGTCAAGAGTCGCCCAAGTAACCACCTATGACATCACCAAGTCAACACAAACAACAACCTCTCAAAATTAGTTCAAAAAATCCTCCTATTCTATCATCTTCCATATTACCACATCACAACAAGCCATCACTTCTCATAGTTTTCTCTAAATCATGTCCTCTTACTAAGTCATATGTTGTATTACAGAGTCAAACTAAATAACATCCTCTTAAGGATGATCTCACTACTCCTCCATTAAAGGTATCTACCACATCACCACTTCATATGCAAAAATCATTGCCTAAAGTTAAATTTTCCATTCCAACATATGCTATAGACCCTACATATGTTGATGATTGGGATCTGGATGACACTTACTATGATGATGAACCATCTGATGGTCATACTCCTCTATCACATCCCATCACTTTTGTTAAGGAAAATAATCCATACATTGATCTAATTAATGTCTTTTGACTAGACATCCATCATGTACATAATTGGGGGGAAAACAAAATAACACATCCCCCCTCATCTTAGCATCAAATCATCTTGCATAGTCATACATACATCTTAGCGTCGTCATTACTTGATGATAAACTCTTGTTCTTTGGTTCACATTTTACTGTTGAGGGCTTACTACACATAAACCCCACACATTGCACTATAGAAACCACACATTTCATTTCACATCTTGCATTATACATTATTATTTTAGTCCATATCATTTTAATCTTTGCATATCTATACATCATACATCATACTAGTCTTCATCATACTCATCTAGCATTGCATCCTACATACTATACACTTTTAGGAACACTACACATATTGGATTCAGTACTATACACTAGATACACATCACATGGCCATTTATCATCTTCATTACATATACTACATCATATTCTATGTGTTGCACTCACTACCTCATGATGCACTTTATTTCCTCAGTCCATACTTGAATGTTGAGGGTTAACAAATCAAATGGACCTTGCATTTAGGATAGTGACACATGCTATAGGATAAATCATCACTTACTCTATCATATTTTAGTGGTATATGCTTTAGGCTACATCACCACCCCCTACTATTCATCTTGTAGTGGTATACACTTTAGGATACATCACTACTCCTTACTATTCATCTTGTAGTGATACACACTTTAGGGCTAAATCATCACTTATACATTCATTTTTTCATGATATACACTTTGGATATAAGGTTCAAAAAAATCTATTTTATATGTCGCATATCCTCATCACTACACATACATACTCATCACAACATGCTAGACACAACACACACTATTCGACCATTTCCTGATGATGCACTCTCATTTACGGTTCATTATTGATTGATGAGGGGGAAAACTGAATGGACCTAAATGTATACATTTCCATTCACTTAGAGGGCACACAAATCCTACCATCCATCTTGCATTCCATTCCATCCATCCAAAACATATTGTATAATATGGATGTTTTTACTCTTGCTTACTTTTTCTTGTTCATGGTCACTTTATTACACATGCTAGTTGGATTACTTGTATGTCATTTATTTATATCATCCTCACATGCACGTTCATGTATTTTTCTAGTTGTGATTTTAGATACAACAACATAGATGCTCTCGTTTTACCCTTCCTACACTGGTTGCTGGGGGCATCCACATTCATCTCTTCTAGGTGTTATTGTTTCATTTTGTACTTTGCACTTTTAATTACTTGGTTATACATGATTTATGACATACTAGTTATCTTTCTAACATGCTAACAGGTGCTTCATGTGTAACATTTGTATGTAGGGATATTTTCTTCCATAACTCTTTTGTTATATTGCTTGTCTATTTTTTTCTCTTATTTGTGGGAATTGCCCTATGTTTGGTGTGCACACTTGTTTGTTTGTATGTGTCTGTGATGGCATTGTGTGTCTTGCGACATTGTGAGTGATGTACCATGTTTTCATCCCACTTTGTATGGATTCTTTTTCTTCTTGCATGTTTACATTGCTATATTGCTTGGTAACTTCTATATTGTTTCCATAGATTAAAAATTGTCTTATACATGCATGCTTGTTTATACAAACACTTGTCTTTGGATAACCTCTTATTTGTGTGTGCGTTAGTTTATACCAAACACATTCCCTTCCCCCTACATGGTAGAGTTTCATAGTTCATGTGGTTGGTCCTCTTTTGGGGCTGCATTCTCCTATCAATGACGTTGCATGCCCCCTAAAGAGGGGTGCATCATTTGGGGTTTTAAATATTACACAACACATTTACACCAGTTTAGCTCAGTGCACTTTTTGCCCTTGGCATTGTGGTTTATTTACATTGAGTGGGTTTAGATAAGTGTAAGAACACCGTACACAACAGATGTTATAGGGCATGGTAGTTCTTAGAAGTATGGGAAGCAGTTAAAGGTTGAAGGATATAATGGGGATCCTCCCTATACTTCTTTGGCTAGTGGCATCTGATCGCCCAAAAAAATAGGTAGTACAGAGATGTCTTCACACATGTTCAGGGATGCAGTTAAAGGTTGGAGGATAGAGCATAATTCCTCCCTATACTTCTTCATCCTATGGCGTCAGATCACCCAAAAAACCACAGCAGTAAAGGATATCCTTCTACACTCTCTTTCTCGACATGGATCAGATGCACATGTTCCATTTACATTTTTTATTTGTGTGTTTTAAATTTACATAATTTTAAATACATCTTTTACATTTCGTTTTTACACATACATACATATTTGACTACTTGATCATTTTCTCCTTACAGGTCTGGCCATATGGAAAACAAGCAGTCAAATGGGGGAAACAACAACAACATTTTACGACAACACACACCATACTAACCATGCAGGTACATAGCACACATCAACAACTACACACGTGTTTCCACCCTAGGTTCACTCTCATAAGTGTTTTTCACTTTTTCATCTTTTGTTTCCATGCTCCATCATGTTTTTATCATTCCACGCTTTTTCTAGTCCTTCAACACATTTTATAATAAAATTTTCATGGACATCAGGTATGCATCTCTATTTACTTTATGGTATCAATATTTTCGCTCACCAACATAAAGTGGGGGTAAATGTAGACACAAAATCATGCAATTTAGACATTATTTAGTCCTGGAATCATACTACTATTTAGAAGGTTTTTGAGTGAAGAAAGTACTAATTAACCCCCGTATTTTGGCCATCTTACTTTGTTTTCTTTTGTCATTGCCGAACTCTTGCATCTACATTCCCAGTCATCTTTTGTCATTTCACGTTATTTTAGCTTTGACTGGGGCACATGGGCTAGTACTGGGGATCCCATGGGCACCTTGGTCCCACCAGGGGCACCTTGATCCTTTTTAAACTTTCCCACCACTTTTTGGGAACTTTCTAGTCATTTCAGCTTCTTGTATTTTTGGTGGTCAACCATTTCAGGGTTAATTATGAAATTAGATCAAGAGAACCCTATAAATATAAAGTTATGAGACCATAATGAGGGAATAGGCACTAGTCACTAATATCATCCACCTAGGGTTACATCTATTAAAGGAATTTGGAGATCATTTACATTCATTTAGCTCCATCACAAGGGACAAGGCTAGCTAATCTACATCACACAAGCATAGGAGGTAAATTATATTCTATTCCATCCTCCATTTACTAAAATTTTAAATCTAATTATTTCTCACTACTTCACAAAGTGTGGCGGACACAAGAGAACCTAGGGAACATTATTCAAACATACACACTAGAACTACATTTGGTTCTAGAATGTAGTGTAGTGCTCAATTAGTAAGTCGAATGTTGTGACAACTGAGGTCAGTCCAAACTATTCATTTACATTCTTAATTTTTTAGGGTTTTAATACTTCTTGTGGTCTCTTACAGGTCTTTCTTTCATCTTGGATTATCAGTGACACCTGATGCAATGCAACGAATCTATTGCGAGAGAAAGTGAATATTTCAGATCACTTACAAGACTTATGAAATTTAGTTCCAAACCTTTTGCAAAAACTAGGGTGCCCATTCTGCAAACCTGTGTGCCCACATACATCCCAATCCCTCTCGAGGCACTCCAGTCCATCTAGATAGTTCATATTTTTCCTTTTTAGGACCTCTGTATGTTCATTTCTACTTTTGGAATATATTGTTCACTTTGCGACACAGTTCACATCTACCTCCGAATCAGCTAATTTTTTTCCTTGTTCTTCTATTGCATATTAGGGTGTCTACTTTTATTAGATTAGTTGCTTAGGTCATTTTCCGTAGTCATTTTTTGCCTTTATTTACTGTGTTTGTATGTTGTTCTAGATTAGATTAACTACTATTATCCCACATTTTTATTTAATCAAATTTCCACCATACAATTAATTTATTTTTTAAAAACATAATAATTCCTTTATTAGGCTAAGTTTATAGGGAACTTGTGATTTACATTTCAATATTTCATGCTTTGGTTTTTTAGGGATTGGTTATGATTTATGATTTCATTACAACCACAAAATTAAATGCTCTTCACCCAAATTTATGTGCATAACCCATTATTCAAGTATGAACAGTAATAAACCTTAATAAAAAAATCCATGAAACTTATTATTTTAAAAACACCAACCATGATCTTACCATTGATGTATTAGGATTTGTGATTTGAACATTAAATGTGTATAATGCACATGCTCCCCTCTATCTCAATCCTTATATTAAAAATATTCCAAAGTTACTTGTTTAGAATTGGAAAATTCCCACTCTAAATTGAATTATTTTTTAATTGTTTAAATAAATTTATAAAGTGCAAACCTTTCATGTCTAGATACTTGACTATGTGGAAAAAAAATTGATTTTACAAAGAATTGGTTATGGTTTATGATTTCATTATAACCACTAAAGTATATGTTATTCGCCTAATTCTTGAATTAATAAATACAATTTTTTATACATAATTACCTATTAGTTAAGTTTGGACACTGATAAACCTTAATTAATGAAGCCACAAAACCTTTCAATTAAAAATATTCTTAAGTTACTTGTTTAGAATAGGAAAATTCCCATTCTAAATTAGCTTATTTTTTATTGTTCTACTATTATTTTGATAAAGTGAAAACCTTTCAAGGGTATAGTGGGATGATTTTGTGGGATGATTTTGTTTCTGATAAAAAGTGTTTTCCAATAACTTGTACATAGTGTAAATATTGGAATCCAATATTACACTACTTACAGATAAATAATAACAATATTGGAATCTGATATCACACTAGTTAAAAACTAATAATAAAAATTTTAGAATACATTTTCAAAAATTATAAAACCAAAAATGATGATACTATAAGTTTAGATTCTTTGACACATGTCCATATTTAATAAATTTTTGGTTCATTGTGCATATTTTTAAATCCTTCATTGCATGGATATTCAAATCCTTCATTGTGTGGATTTTCAAATTCTTCATTGTGTGGCTTTTTAAATCCTTCATTATGCATCTTTTCAAATCCTTCAATGAGTGAATTTTCAAATGCTTTAGTGTGTGGCATTTCAAATCCTTCATTATGCATATTTTCTTTTCCTTTTTCCAAAAAAGAAGAAAATGGATAAGTATTTGACCATTTTAAACTTTGGAACCATTAATCTGATCCACACAAGTAATTTCAACAAACTTTAAGACATCAAGGTGTAAACTTGAATGAATAACACTAATAAAGTCCCATAAGTCTTCATTTTTTACAATTAGTGGTGCAAACATAAGTAGGGTGATTATTTTGTAAACAATAATAATATAAGCATAAAAGTATATTACTTCATAATCCACATGTCTATGTTAATCATGTCATGATAACTTGTTTTGAGTACAAGTAATTATGTTGAGAGGGGTTTTCATAATTTATTTGGGTTTTTTAGGTGTAAAAAACCTATAAAATGTTTGTTTGGAAATTTAAGGGATAAATAATGTTATAAATCATAGATCCACAATATAAATTGTTGAAGATTATAGTTTAAGAAGTGCAGTAATCAAAACATAGATTAAGATGTTTATATTACATATTACAATATATAAATGACATAAAACTGAAAGTAAATGAACACAACAAAACAAGATATAAGTGGGAAAACCTTAGAAGGCAAGAACCCCCTAAAATCACTTATATTTATTGAGAATAACCTTTCACCAAGCAATCTCACTATTTCTCAATCAAATCACTCATATAGCTCGTATAAATGTTACCATCAACAATGTAACTAATCTATAATGAGATCACCTTGTTATATACAAGGTGGGTGGTCATGATCTAATCTTAAAATTGACCCACTTTGTGGTCTAATGTGTTTATATTTTAAATATAAACTATAAGAAAAAACATATAGTCTTTAGTGGGGTTTTAAAATAAGTAGTTTCCCCCTTAATGCTTATTGGTGAGAAAATTTGTTGGATGGAAAAATTAGGTGTATCCAACAACATTCACAGGGCTACGCCCCTCTACATTGAATGGTACAACTCCCATTATTGAAATTAAACTAATCCTAATCCTATATAAATGTTGTGGGTGGCAAAATTGGTCGGGGATCACATATGGACACTCCATTGAACCTGTAGAAAAGTTCTTGTATGAGGTACATGGGAAGAAATTGCAACGATGAGGGGAAAGGAGGGAAATTAAGAAAGGAAGATTATTACCACGAGTAGATTGCAGAGCTCATGCCAACTAACTAGAGTAGTTAAACATTCAATATAGAGGAAAACTCAATGAAGCTATCTAGTGATATGGACAACCCAAGACACCAAGTTCTCAGATTCATCTATCGAAGATACAAAGATATTACATCACTATACTTGTAAAGTGAATGAAAGCAGGAAGTGGAAGAAACACAATATGTTCATTTTTTTGATGATGAAAAGAAACCATGCATATAAAGCTACACACATTCATACATCTTGGAAAGAAAAAAATCTATTCCTTGATTGACATTTACAAAAGTTGTACAAAGCCAGGGAAAAGAAGAAAGTATGTAGAAGCAATGTAGCTTTATTTCATGTATATGGATGAAACAAAGTCTAACACCATATTACAATCCACTATTACTACAAAGTAAAATAAATTAGAATGCAATTTTTAGGATCCTTTGGAATGGAGAAGCTATCCCAATTTATAGCAATGTGGATTGAATCTTGGCCTACCCCCCACATGACTCTTTGTTGCCTCATTCAACTCATGAATTTTCACCTTCCTAGGAAGTGAGAAATAAGTTCCCTTTTTATAAATTAAAGGGATGTTTACAATGTTACTTTATGAATTCACTTAAGTGAAGGAGACAAAATACAATGATTATGCCCAATGAAGAACTAGAAAGGGGAGAGAAAAAAGAGGGGGAAAGAGAGAAGGAAGAAAAATATGCCATATCCGATGAAGAAACCTCCTACTAAGATGAACCTTACTAAATCATGCCTCCTGATGGTGGATCTCTGGGGCGGGTTCCTTTTCCTTGAATTCCTTGATAAATTGAGCTATCGCATATGTCAACTTATCTTTCCCTGGAATGCAAACAAAACCCAACACCTTGGCCCATATCTCAAGAACACCACTTATCCTTTTACATTGATGAATCCATTCTTCATGATCAATTGCAATTTCAGAAATGTAACTCCTAATACCAGCTAAAGAATCTAAATTGTCTTTATTGAAGGAAAGAGAGTCACCTTCCTCCTTGACCATCTCTTGAAATGCAATGATGAGTTCCTCTGATGATGAGTCTTCAGTGAGTGGAGGGAACTCAAACATTTGAACACAATGGTAAAATTCATTCAAGATTCCATAAACCTGACACTCGTGGGAGTTTTCTTCAGATATGAAACTTTTGTTGAGAATTATATATAGTGCATCCATGATGTGGATCCAAAACTAGGACAAGTCTTCACAAATTGATGCAAACACTTTCTTTCACATAAGGGCGTGTGAGTCAAAAGAAATCATTTCAGCTACCATTAGGAGTGTCTCATCCAAATGAATGACTTCCTTTGCAAGATCCTCCTTCATCTTGTTTACTTCATAAAATTTTGTATGAGAATATTAGATGAGAGAAATGATGTCTAGACACAATACCTTGCCTTGTTTGATGATTTCCTCAATCCACTTTTCATAGGATTTTCCCCACATCATGTATTCAAGTGCTTTCTTGATTACCTTAGAGTCGATACTGTTGAATGGGGGAATATATTTGAATGGAAGGGGAGGTGTTGATTCTGAAAGAGTTTGCAAGAATCGAATTGGAAACGAATCACTGTGAAGTAGTTGCACTCCAACGGAATCGTGATAGCTCTAGCATAATCACAAAGATCGATCAACAATGGAAAAATTTACTCAACATAAATAAATCTCACACATAGAGCAAAGAAAACAGAGTGTCTTGGCATACTCATAAATCATAAACGAAAGGGTAAAAATAGGGTGTTGAGTAACCCTAGTGCATGACACACAAGCAAACCCTAAACCTAACCCATGTGAGATGACCCTCCATATGTGAGTGGAGGATACATAGGATCCCACACACCAACACTCCCCTTCATCAAAGCTGGGGTAGCAGCTATGATGAGTCAAACTGAACAAGAAGACACTCATAAATAACTAAGAAAGATGTGTCAATGGGGCC
The DNA here is from genome assembly GCA_019776745.2 of Taxus chinensis. NCBI lineage: Eukaryota > Viridiplantae > Streptophyta > Pinopsida > Cupressales > Taxaceae > Taxus > Taxus chinensis. The sequence continues at coordinate 31,472,090 of CM034152.1, forward strand.
CGAAAACTAAAGGCCCAATAAGGTGCCCATATACAAACAAAATCTTCCTAGAAGAATAAGAAGAAGAGAAGGACTATATAGCTTGAAGAAGATGAGAAACTGCATAAGACCTCACCCCAAGAAGAGACCGCAAGTGAAGACAATTCACTTTAGTTAAGGGCTTGGTGAATATATCTACAATCTGATCAGCTGTCTGAATGTACTAGATGTCGATGATACCATTATGAATAATCTCTCGTATGAAGTGCATATGGATCTCAATGTCCTTCGTTTGTTGATGCTGAACTGGATTTTTACAAATTGAGATAGTGCTTGTGTTATCACAATAGATAATGGTAGGTAACCGAAATTGGATGCCAAACTCTGTTAGAATACCCTGTAGCCAAACAACCTCTATGGCAATGTTAACTTCTCCTTTATATTCTGCCTCTGTAGAAGATATTATAATTACATTCTGCTTCTTGCTAGACCAACTAACAAGAACCAAACCAAGAGAGAAACTGTAGCTAGAGTCAAGTAAATATCCACCCCTTCATAATAGTGAATGCCATCAGTATAGGTGCCATAAACATAATGAAGGATCTACTTAGCTACTTTCCAATGTAGCTCATGTGGCTCCTGCATGAATCTAGAAATGATCCCAACATCATAAGATAAATCTGATCGAGTGTGAGTTAAGTAAATCAAGATCCCCACCAACCGTCGATAAAGGGTACCATCAACCAAGGGAGTAGAGAAATCAGAAACAAAATCAACCTCGAAAAGAAAAGGAGTAGGAGAACACTTGCAATCAGACATCTGAAAATGAGCAAGCAAGTCAAGAGCATACTTAGGTTGCAAAATCAAAATTCCTAAGTTAGATTATGAAATATGGATCCCAAGAAAGTAATGAAGTAGACCTAAGTCAGTCATGGAAAACCTGTTATTAAGGGTGATCTTCACAAAATCAACGATAGAGGAAGAGCCACCTGTGATTAACAAGTCATCAACATAGAGAACAAGGATGGGTATGGAGTCATCTTGTCATAGAATATAAACATTTGGACTAGAGTGACACCTAATAAACCCTGATGTAAGTAAAAAGGAGTCCATCTTGGCATACCAAGCTTGAGGGGCTTGTTTAAGGTGATAAAGAGACTTATTTAACTTACAAATGAGGGAGGGATCATGGACATAACCTGAAGGTTATTCTATGTAGATCTCTTCCTCTAGGTCACCATGAAGGAAGGCACTCTTAACATCCATTTGATGGAATTTCCATCTGTTTGTTGCGGAAATGGCAAGGGTCAGTCAAATAGAAGTCATATTCACAACCGGAGAAAAGGTTTCAGTATAATAAACCCCAACTATTTGGGAGAAACACTTAGCTACTAATCATGCTTTAAAATTTTTGATGTCTCCATCTACTCCATACTTTGTTCGGAACATGCACTTACACCCGAACATTTTTTCTTCCTTTTAGAAGAGGGGTGAGATCCCAAGTATCGTTCTTCATGAGAGAGGAATACTCCTCATCCATGGTAGAATCCCACTCAACAATACCATAAGCCTCCTAGAAATACTATGGATTAGAAGTAGAGGTGAAGAAAGAGTGGGGTCCAATGAAATATGAGTGAGTACGTCGCATATCAAAGTGTCTCCAACTAAATCTCTAGCACTTTGCAAAGTTTTCCTTGCCCAAAGAGGACTAGGAGGATCAGGCTTTGAGTCAAAAGATTCATCACTTGAGTGAAAAGGGACATAGTCCTCATCATCACTACTATCATAATCAGAAGACTCAAAGGTCTGATGGTTGGTAGGATTAGGAAGAGGAGCACGATAAACAACATCATCATCTGATGAGTGAGAATCTGAATCAGCAAGCTGAAGAACCTCAGTAGGTAGAGAAGTAGAATTCAAAGAAGACTCGTCGAATTTAACACTTCTCTCAATATAAAGCTCCTTAACACTTCCATCAATATAAAGCTCATGAGAATTAGGATTCAACAATTGATATCCCTTCACGCCATCAGGATACCTTACAAAGATACAAGGCTTGGATTGTGGTTCCAATGCCTTGCGTTTCTTCTTGGGAATCTGAGCCATAGGATTGGATCCAAGGACTTGAAAGTGCTCAACATCAGGCTTGCATCCAAAATAAGCTTCAAAGGGTGTCATTCCTCTAACTTCCTTGTGTGGAACATGGTTCCAAATGTAATTAGCACAATTCACTGCTTCAGCCCAATACTATGGAGGAAGATACTTCAAGTGAATCATACAAGTGACCATCTCTTTAAGAGTACGGTTTTTTCTTTCTACTAATCCATTATGAAAAGGGCTATAAGAAATTGTATGCTACAAGGAGATCCCTTTAGAAGTACAAAAATCCATGAACCTATTATTTACATATTCACCTCCATTGTCGGTTTGAAGAACCTTGATAGACCGTTCCGCCTGTTTCTCAGCAAGAGCCTTAAAATTCTGAAAAATGTTCAATGACTTTAGACTTAAGCTTAAGAAAATATACCCAATTATATTGTGAATAGTCATCAATGAAGGTGAGAACATAAAGATCTCTAGTAAAAAAAGGAGACAGAAATGGACTAGAAATATAGCTGTGAACAAGATCTAATGGATGAGTAGCTCTCTAGGCTTTTCCTTTGTCAAAGTTATTTTTAGGATGCTTTCTAAGGGTATAACCCTCACAAAGACCCTTAGAAAACTTGATGCAGGGTATTGACCATTTCATTTTGGCTCAATTGTTTAAGGTAGCGATATTTTAGATGTCTAAAACACTCATGCCATAGCTTATTAACCTCATTTACATGAGTGAGCAAGGTAGTGGGTGTAGAATCAGAAGTAAAGTTTTAAAAGGTATACAACCGTTAATGATGATCCACCTTTCCCTGAGCCACTTTAGTGTCATCGTTAAGCTCATGAATAATCACCGAGTTAGGACCAAATTCCACTCTCATTCCTTCACCAAGGTGATTAATTTGGTAAACTGATAGGAGATTGGTAGAGAGATCAGGAACACTCAACACTTGGTTGAATGTTCTCCCATCCATCTCTACTGATCCACTACCATAAACTGACACAGTTGTGTCATTACCCATCATGATTTGGGACATACCACAAGGCTTGATGTTGGAGAGCTCAACATGCGAAGATGCCACATGGTGCAAGGCATTGGAATATATAATCCATATCGATGAAGAAGCAACTTTGGCTATAAGGGCCTTTCCTTTCTTCTTATCAGATTTATACCCTTTTGTAGTAGAAGACTCAGCCTTTGGAGCATTTTGATTGATAGACTCAGGAACACCTATTTGATTTTTCTTAAGTAAATGAGTAAGGTGATCAATTTGTTTTCTCATACACACATGCTCTTTATGACCAGGATTCTTACAATAGGAACATAAAAACTTGTCTTTCTGTGCTCTAGGCTCAAAAGTCAAAGAATTCATGTTAAATTTAGTTTTGGTCTTGGTTTCCTTCTTAGGTTGATCCTTTCTTTATTTCTTTTTTTCAGTCTTCTTTTCTTTACTAGTACTTACTACAAGGGCATGAGACTTGGACTTGAGAGACCCCATTTGAATGAGTTTGTCTTGTTCTCGAATGAGTTGGGATGAAAAACAGTCAAATGAGGGCATATTCCAATCCTTTCCTAAGGAAGCTTTTGTAGTGTAAAATTTTGACACAAAGATAGAATATTTGGGACCTAACTTAGAGAGAATCGACAAGACCAATTGAGAATATTTCTCCTCTACCTGAAATTCCTTTAACAAAAATATAGTGTGGACAAACTTAGAGAAGAATGCTTATAGGTTTTCAAAATCACTAGGATTTAACCCTAGTAGTTTGTTTTCCAACTCATGTGCTCTCATGTCATCTTGTTGTCTAAAATTTTTATCCAATGTTGTCCACGCAGAATTAGGTGTTTCCGGTGACTCAATGTGGAAGAGAAATTCAAGAGAAATAGACATGCAAAGAAGACCTAAAGCTTCATCACTACGGTTTAACCACTTAGATTTTTCAGGGTCATTGTCTGGTTCAGTCTCAGCTCCCATGGTGATGTGGAACAACCCTTTACCCCTTAGTTTCATAATCATTTTCGATATCCATTCAAATAAGTTGAACGTCGTAAGAAAAGGAATTGAAAGTGCATCCATAGTGAAGAGAGAGAGAGAGAGAAGGAATGCATAACCCCCTACTTTCGACACTTTATAGTTTATTGCATTGAATACAATCGAGTCTAAGCATGCATCTTGAAATAGTTAGTAACACACCTTGCAATCAGCGTAATAACGCACAAGAGAGGAGACCACAATTGTGTTTCATGGAGTGCATAAAAGTGATAGTGTATACAAGCACAACTTGCAAAAAACTAGGAAGGAGGTGAAATAAAATCCTAGTTGTGAGAAAGAGCGTCTCACATCGCAAAGGATACCCCCTTGCTGCAAACTGTGGTAGATGCACTCACTAGTCACAACCAATAATAAGGGTAAATAAAAGTGTTTAGATGAACTCAAGATGAGTCCTGATGTTCTTCATGATGTCAGAAAAGCAATTGGAAGGTAAATAGGTGCTCAAAGTGTCACTACACACTTGAGCGCACGATGAGTAAACAAAATTGATAATAATGCCTAAAAATTATCATTTTCAAACATCCAATATAGCTAATTTTAAAGCTATGGGAGTAAAAAAATGATAATTAACGTTAATTTAAAAGACTATTTAAATTATTACTAATTGAAAAGATAAATAAATTAGATTCGTAATTAATAAAACTAGATTTAACATAATTAAATCTAATTAATCATGATTAATAAAGAAATACTAATTAAGATCTAATTAAAATTAAATCCTAATTAACTATTTGAATTTATTTCCCTTTTAAAAAAGAATCCACCCTAAATGAAATTTTTAAAAAACTTGCCTTAAATAAATTTAAATGCCCACTTTAAAATTACCTCCATTTGGATTTTTCTACTTAAAAAGATTTCCTACCAAAAAATTAAAAAAAACATTTCATTAATAATTTTTAACAAAATTACCGTTGTTGAAATATCAAGTTGGCGGGGTCAAAGGGCCAGAAAAGACATGTAATGATTGCGCTATGTGGAGGCCGTTGGAGGTGGACGGAGCAGGCTTAGCAGAAGGGGCTCGGAGCTTGGTGCATGCACAAAGGAGAAGCTTGGGAGAGCCATTATTGGTGATGGCAACAAGTGGGGAACGAGCAAGATGGGATACAAAGGACGAGCTAGGGCTGAGTGGAACAACACGAGGGGTCATGCACAGAGGCAAGGGAAGACTCAGTGAGGAAAGGAAAGAAGTCAAGCCAAGTAGGGAGGGCACCACACAGAGGATGAAAACCATGACTTGACCAACACATGAGCCTGGAGACACGACCACCCATAGAGGAGAGCATGCACAAGGAGGAAGGGTAGGAGTCCATTGAGGAAGACCATGATCTGATCGACAGGAACAAGACTCACCAAAGATAACATGTCGAGGGAACTCAGTTCAGGGAAGAACTTGCGAGATAGGCTGAGCACGAGTTAGGATACATGACAAGTTGAGGAGCCCTGGGCAAAGAAGAGGATCTTGAAGGTGAGTTGAGGAGCTTGGTGGAGAGCTCGGTTGGGAGAAGTGTACCAAAAACACCAAACACCAAACTTCAAACCTATAATTTTGAATCTGAATCTCTACAAAACCATCATGTAAACATAGAGAAACCAGAAAAAAATAGATCTGAAAAAGTTTCATGTTTAATAAATGATTAAAAAACCAAAATAAAGAACCTCTATTTTTAGTTGATCTGCTAAATTTATCCACAACTAGCTAAATGTAGTTGTAAAACCCTTGAAAAACTCAAGGAGATTTACACATGCACGAAGAACACAACAAAACCAAAACTTTCCAAGAACAATTTGTTAAGAACGTTTACAAATGAAATTATAGAATCTAATGATCGAAAAAAATTCACGAGGAGTAAAAAATAATGAAACCAAGAGTAATCACAACTCAGATGATGAATGCACATTTACCCAATCTCAGCTCTGATACCATGAAAGAGTTTGTGAGAATCAAATCCGAAACGATGCACCACAAAGTAGTTACACTCAAATGGAATTGTGATAGCTCCAGTATAATCACAAGGATCGATCAACAATGGAAGAACATTCTCAAGAAAAATAAAGCTTGTACATAGAGGAAAGACAACAGAGTGTCTTGACATACTCATAAATCAGAAATGAAAGGGTACATATAGGGTGTTGAGTAACCCTAGTGCATGACACACAAGCAAAGCCTAAACCTAACCCTAAACCTAACCCATGTGAGATGACCCTCCATATGTGAGTGGAGGACACATAGGATCCCACACACCAACATATTCAGCCCTAGAAAAAGTTTGAATGTATGCACTAATATCTCTTACATGTTCCTCAAGTTGTACAATGGTTTTTTTGTATTATTCGATCCAAGTAAGAAGATGAGATGTGCTTTCTTTAAACAAGTGAATGTTGACTTGGTGAGAAGCTTGAACCAATGAGATGCAGGTCAAATCATAGTTAGTTGGAGTCATTTATTCCATGGGATTTTCATTTTTGGGCAAAGTGGTTACCTGAGGTGCCACTGAAGAAGTGGGAAGTTGTCTAAGCCTTCTTTCTTCTCTTGGATTTTAAAATTATGGATATTTTCACAAGACTGGGATAGACAATGAGTTGTGTTGATCTTGTACCTCTCTCAAGAACTTCTTGAATCCATGGAAATGGATCTTTGGGAGTTACCACAATTTCAGTTACTGGAGTACTTGTAAATTTTTTCCTTGAGGCCAACTCTTGATCATCTTGAGAAGACATATTTGGATGCTCGTGTAGAGGAAGATACTATTATAGATTACCTATTCTTATCATGAGGATTTGAGTATGAGAAAATATCCTTGGCTCACTTAGCCAATGAACTTGAAATTCATGGTGTTAAAAAGAAACGATATAAGTTACTACAAAGATGGTAGCAAATTTTTGTTCTCGGGACCAAAAAATGTTATTTTGGGAAGTGTCACTTTTTCTCCTTGTTTCTTGCACTGAGCTATTTCCTTCATGTTCTAGGCTTGTCATAGATGTCTTAGGGTCAATTCAAATCACTTTCCATTTTTGGAAAGTTGCTTTTTCTTTTTGATTTTTTACTTTTTTGACCCATGTGCCTTAGTTTTCTGTTTGTGTGATTTTCACTCTTCTTTCTTCTAAAGGGAGTTTTCCATTTTTAGAAACTAACAAAAAATGGTAAGTGTGAACCAGTGGCACTTGATATTTTTAGAATCTAAAATTTTGAGTGTAAAATTGACCAAAAAAAATTGAATTTGTTTTAGGTTTTTTCTCTTCAGTCTCTATTCTGGTTTTCAAGACAAACCGCTTCCTAGATTGATGGTAAATGAAGGAAGAACACCTTAGGGCACAAAATTTCAAATGGATGCCATAAAAAATCAGGAACATATTTTGAATTTCTATTTTTTCAATCTTTAATTTTTTTTAATGAGAAATATTTTCTCAAAATTTCATGAGCATCTGATGCACGGTTTGGGAGATACAAGTAACTTTTGGTTTTTGGACCCTAGGGTTTCTAACAACTCACATTCATGGGGTTTGTTTAGATGTATTGATTTCTTCATGTTGCAGAAACATGGAATGATGGAATAAATATATTTAAGGTGGTATCAAGTTTCTATAGGTGGCAACAATGGAAGGGTAAATAAATTCTTGCAGTTGGATATTTCACGGACGTGCGTGCAGGAAACAGTGGAAGCACCACGAAAATGATTTTTTTTGCATATTTTTAAAGTTGGGGAAGGGTCGTACTTTTGTGTGTAAATTTAACCAAGGTATTTTTTCACTTGGTACAAAAAAATTTCCCCCATGCCTGTTGGGACACATGTCACAAAGTTATTTGCCATTGAGGATGAGAGGGGGGCTAAGAAAAAACACTTAAAACACCTTCCTGGCTAACATGACTGACTTAGGGTTTAAGAGGGAGGGGGGAAATTTTATTGCACCATATGTACCAAGTCTTGGTTCAATTTTTGCAAAACATTGTGCCCCATCTTGATTCAGCCACTTGGCAAAATTTGGTTGGATGGAGTGAGGGTTGGGAAATGGAGCATGTGGGAATCAACTTTGTAAAAGGGGCTTAACTAAGGTAATTTTGAGGTCTAGGGGCTTATGTTGGAGGGGGAACATTTTATTTCACCATTTTCACCAAATCATTAGTGTAAAAAGTTCACCACTCTCCCATGGGTCCAAGTTTTAATGCAAAATTTGACTAATTCCTTTAGTCATACCTTGGGGAGCGGCTTGTCGAGGCCATATATTGAATTCCCAGAGGATTTGTTTGCTGAAAATTTATATTAATTTTCATAAAAATGGCCTTATGAATCCAATGGTGGGGGTATAAGCTCTTTATTCTTCCATTTATTCCCTGAAAAATATGATTTTTCTTTTGGCTCCAAGGTTGTGCATGCCAAAAACATGTTGTAGACAGAGTGTACCTAGGTGTTGTGAAAAAATATGAAATCACCATCTTGTAGGGATTTGAATTATATTTCTAATGATATTTTTTTACTCCTAACTCTTCACAGAACTCTTAGAATTTCTTCCCGAAGCTCAAGAGATGTTTTGACACCGTGCACTACTCAGGCCTCCAAGACCCACTTTTGCTGAGACTGCTCCAAAACTTGTGAAACCTCCAAAAATTATTACACAATGTTCTAAGTTATCTAGTACACATCCATGATTATTTTAGGCCTTTCATTCACTTTTGGGGGTGCACAAAAGCTTTAGTAAAGCCATAAATTGACCTTTTCCAAGCTTGTCAAAAATCCCATCTTAATGGATCTTTCTTTGAAAGCACTTGAACTATCTAGATACCCCTAAATCACCTATGGGAACACTGAAATGACACATTGTAACTCTCATAGAGATGGGATAGGAATAAATTTGGGATTAGGGTGATATGAAGGAGGCCTTAGAATGACCTTTGAGTAAAATTTTTTAGGTAGGGTATGGTTGTCATGCTTGAAAATTGGGAATTTTCTTATTGCACATTTGAATGAAAAAAATACTAAGTAGGGAAGCACACATAATTACTTTTACATGTCAAATTGTGTTGCAAATAACACATGCCAAGTCACCTTTTAGTACAAAAGGAGTTACAATCCATAAATCAACAAATAATATAGGTTAGCATGTAAAAAACACTTATTCCATGGGTTTTGTAGTTTTTTGGTGCAATACAACAGTGTCCCATGGGGTTTTTAGGTCCGTGATAAACTATCATAGTTTCCCATAAAATTATACAAACCGTGAATAATTGTAACCCTATTGCAGGTTTTTATAGAAGTTGCAATACATTGTTTATTCATAGTTAAAAGCATTGTTCCACAAATTCTATAAAAACCACAATATAAAGGAGAAATATCAAGTATAAAGGTAAAGTGATTAAGGATGAAGTATTATGTATGATTATGGAGTTAATAAACTCTTCATATCGAATTATTCATTGGGGATTACAAGTAAACTTCACATACATGACAATTTACTTAAACATCATAGAAATAGTCTAGGGAGTATCCATTTTGACACAATCAAGTCATTATGAGATGACATTACATAAGAAAAAACATGCAACATGATCATTTATTATTCCTCCATCAAGGGAATATCTGAAAGGAAAATACTCATATGATTTAGAGGTGAAGATCAATGTCATTCACATGATCATAAGAGCTAAAGAACATATACTCAGCTGATTCAAAGGTGGAGATCAATTTCATCCACATGATCATAAGAGCTAAACAACATATACTCAACTGATTCAGAGGTGGAGATCAATTTCATCCACATGATCATAAGAGATAATATCTAAAAGGCCCAACATAGTAAGGAATTTTTAAAACTTTGTAGCACCCAAGGGATTAGTAAAAATGTCTACAACCTACTCTTCAGTGGAACAAAACTTGAGATCTATATCACCATTGATAACTTTCTCCCAGCTGAAGTGCATATGGATCTCAATATGGTTGGTTATTTTATACTGTACTGGATTGTTTACAAGAGAAATACAACTTTGGTTGTCATGTACAAATAGATTTATTCCTTTGACACACATATGAATCTCTTCCAATAGTCTTTTGATCCACATGCATTATTTTGCTACTTCTATAACACTTATATACTCTGCTTCAGTACAAAAGATAGATATTGTTTTTTATTAATGGAAAATAGTTTTGGAGGGATTATACCCAGTTATAAGAAAGGCTCAACAACTAGATCAAACATGAGAAAAGCCTCAAAAGAATACTAGAGTTTGGATAGTATATAAATTCCAACAGTAACCCAAACAATAGCTACTAGGCAAAAGCAAAACAAGGATAAAACTGTAATTAAGCAACCAAAAAAACAATATTATGTTTGAAACAAAGCAACAACAAAAACAAAACCAACCAGACTAAGGGGAGTTATTTCTTGGAGGCCCTATCAATCCTATATTTGATAGTGTGTAAAGAATTGAAAAGCGCCAGAGTGGTAGTGTACATTAGATCATTCACGTTCAACTTTGAAATAACCTAATTTCTTTCCTTTTTTAGTCCCCCCAAATGGTTTCAAGAATCCCGCTCAACATTGAAATGCTTCTAACATGTTGCTCTAGGAACTCACTAATGGCATTGAAAATGGCCATATTGTGATTGTGTCTATCTTTGGCCCTCCCCAATCTATTGTCTAATGAGTTTAACTTTCTATAAATATCCTTAGTTTGATCAATTTCCATATCCGCATCATCATTCAATTTTCTCTTCCCCTTCTGCTTGGTTAATTGATGCATATCCTTCTTAATATTCACAACCTCCTTCTCCAATAAATCTAGTATGAGAAGAGTATTATCCCTCTCATCCTGTGAGGCATGATCCTAACCAACATTGCTAATGTGTAAGAGATTTTGAACAAATTCCATTTCTTTTTTGCTCTTGAGAACATGAGAAGAGGGAGGAGATGCCACTGTATTGAGTTTGGGGTTCTTGATAGCTCTAGCCTTGGAAGAGGTGGTCGGGTTCTTTGAAGGAGAATTTAGAATGAGAGAAGGTGTGTCACTAGGGGAGATAGGAATTGTGGGGAATTTGGAGAGGTAGAGTTTATGCAGGAGGGAGATGAGCCCCTAGTGGAGGGGGATGGCCTTGGTGTGCTTCTGGAAATTGAGAATGGAGCATTCAAGTGAATTCAAGAGGTAATGCGGGAAACAAACTACAAATTATCTCCTAAAATGGTTAAGAAAGACCAAGTGCTTGGTAGGAACAGTGACAAAGTGCCCTTCAAGGTAGATGAATCAAACCATAATTTTAGTAATCTCATCATAGGGTTTCGGAATGGAACTCACCTTAATGCCTACCAAAAAAAAGACGAGCTCCTCCTCTTCTTCAGAAAACTTCTTTATTTCTGCAATTCTGTCGACCCTTTTTCTAAAAAACTGGAAGCCATCCAAGTCGAGCCCAGTCACCTCAACATTCAGCTCCTCGTTCATCAGCACATGATGACCCCCATATTTTACCTTCATGTCCTTCCAATCCATGGAAAAATGCACATAAATGTTTTTTTCATGCCCTTGCATTTTTTCGATGAAGTTAGAAACCCCCCCTTTTTAAGAAGATTCCAAATCTCCCCATTTTCCTTCTAGGCGGGATCGCAGCTAGGTTCCAACTGGCACGGAGCACCTCCCATCTTTTTCCTTCTGCAATTTTTACACTTTCCCTACTTGAAACCACCCTTAGAAGGGATATCTATGATATGGCTAAACCAGTTTAAAAAAAGCAACCCCAGTTTCTAGAATCATGAAAACTTTTATGGCCATAATTTAAATTACTGCTCTCACTTGTGTGACCTGTCTTGTACTTTAAAGCCCACTCAATCTCATTATAGATCCTACATAATGTGTGTGTGTGTGTGTCCATATTTATCCTTATTAATACCATTTTATACCTCCTTGGGGGTGTATTTCTCATCATCCCAAAAGGTGAGATTTTTGCTAGCGCAATAATTTGCCAAGATATCCGCCACCTTGTTGCCCTCCCTATAAGTATGACCAATTTTGATCTCTTTGAAAGTGTGACATATACTAATGGATTCCTCAATGAAAATTTTAATGGTCCAACTAGGGGGATAGATATGATTAAGGTGCTCGATAATATTTAAGGAGTCCCCTTCCATAATGATGTTCTGGATGTTATGTTCCTTGACAAGCCTCATCCCCCAAAGAGATGTTAAGGCTTCTGCATAGTGATTAGTTTGATTACCCATTCTACCAGCATAAGCATCAACTAAGCAACCTTTATGATCCTAAATTACACCTCCACCAGCAGCTGTCCTTGGGTTGCCCTTACAGGCTCCATCAAAGTTAAGTTTGTACCATGAAGTTGGGGGAGGGATCCAATGAATTTTTGACCTATCAATGTTTGGAGTTCTACATTTTTGCATATTTGCAACACCAATCTTCTAGTCGGAAAGAATAAATTCTTCATCTTTGGGATACTTCTTATTCTTGGGAGGTTTGAATCTCTCCATATTTTATTTTATAGTATTAACAATCTTCACAAAGCTGTTCATGCATTGTTGTCTACTATTTCTAAATATAATGTCATTTCTATCTTTCTAGATCCTCTAGATAATATGAGGCATAGCCAGTTTCCAGAGTCTTCTAATAACATAGTGCTTAAATGGAGGATCCCACTGGATCCAAAGTTGGAGAAAGTCCTTTGGCATTGTCCAATAAAAATTGAACTTTGAGAAAGCATAACTCTAGATCATTAAAGCATACTCATAATGAACTAAGAGATTCTTGATGTCCTCAGCCTCTTTTTTACATAGGAATCACATGTTTGGCAGTATAAAACCTATCTTAATTAGGTTGTCATTTGTGAGTATTCTACCTCTGAGAACAAGCCAAAATAAAAAATTAACTTTAGGGGTTAATTTAGTCATCCAAATCTTGATCCATTTGAAATCACTATGAATGTTTTCAAAATAAGAATTATAACTAGATTTGACTGTGTATTCTCCATCACTTGAGTTATTCCAAACAATTTCATCCTTAGCTTCAGTTTGATTTAGGGGTATGATGTCTAGCTATTCCTGTAGGGAGGAGATTATGGGATTCAATTCATACCTTTCCACCGTAAGTTTTTTCCATCTTTTCCTATGATCCTCCATTTCAATGTAATCTTTGACTTTAGTTCCATAATTTTTCTCTAGAATGTCTTTAACTGCACCAAATCTATCTTTTAGGTTGGAATTAGACTAGTTATCACAACAAAAATTAATATCCCTGTCATTTCCCACTTTCCATTTACAACCTTGTTTGATGAAATTTATGACTTGTTATTCCAAATTAAATCAAGTTATTCCAGAAAATGGAACCATGAGGGAGTTGTCCATCATTAAGGAAAGAAATATTTGTTTTTTGATCAAGATACTTAGCCTTAATTAAATCAATCCAAGGTTGTTCCTCTAAGAGCATTCTCCAACCCATTTTAGCAATTAAGGCCACATTCATTAAGGCCACATTCATTTTTCTAATATCCTTTATGCCAAGCCCACCAATTCTTTTAGGAGTAAAAACTTGATCCCAAGACACCAAATGGTATCTAATTTTTTCCTCCATTCCCTGCCATAAGAAGTGCTTCTGGATCCTTTCAATTTTGTCCCTAAAGACAGAGGGAATATTATAAAGAGAGATAATATATATAGGATGATTTTGAAGAGTTATTTTAATAAGCAAACATTTTCCAGCACTGGAAAGAATGGCCCCTTTCTATCCCTCCATTTTCTTTTGAAATATTTCCAGTAGATCATTCCAAACTTTGATAGAGACTTTTTTTGTACCAAGAGGGAGACCCAGATAAGTAGTGGGTAAGGAGTTGATTCTACATCCCATGATTTTTTGCTACTTCACAAGATAGATATTGTTGGCTACTTCTTGCTGATCCAATTTATTGTACCTTAACACAACTTGAAAAAATATCCAAAATTAGATTTTCTATCCACAATATCATGAACATGGTCAAAATCACAATAACCAAATAAATGTGCACTATCACAAGAATAATAACACAAACCATAATTAATTGTACCTTTGATATACCTTATAATCCTTTTATCCATTTTCCAATAGTCCTCATAAGGATCTTTCATAAATATATAACAATTCCAAGTGTATAGGATATATCGAGCCTAATGATGGTTAAATAAACCAAACTACTATCTAACTATCTATATAAAGTAGGATTACATTTACCTCAAGAAAGTCTTGGATCTAATTTATTATCAAATTCCATAGGAGTAGATATAGGGTTACAATCAATCATATTAAACATTTTAATAAGGTTAGAAACATATTGTGCTTATGATGCAACAATAAATTTATGATTTTTACAAATAATCATGACTATTAAATGATTTAATAGTCTTAAATCATTCATTTAAAAATGGTGTCTTAACTTCTCTTTGATTATAAGAATCAAATTCTTATTACTCTTAGTAATCAAGAGATCATCAACATATAAGACAATTATGATAACATGACTATTTTCATACTTGAAAAATAAATCATTATCAACAAAATAATTATAGAAACTAAGCTTATGAAAGAAACTATTTATCTTAGCATACCAAGCTCTAAGAGCTTGTTTAAGACCATATAAATATTTCTTAAGTTCACACACATATAATTATTTTTCAGGTTCTTCAAAACCTGTAGGTTGATGCATATAAATTTCTTCTTTCATGTCACCATTTAAAAATTCATTTTTTAACATCCATTTGGTGAATTTCCCAACCACGTTGAGCAGCTAAATCTAGGAGAATCCCAGCAGTGCCCATTTTAGTAACTGGAACAAAGGTGTCAACATAATCTAAACTTGGTTTTTGAGTAAACGCTCTAGCAACTAATCTATCCTTGAGTTTATCAACAATACCAACAAATTTATTTGATTTTATACAACCATGTAGAGCCTACAATGTTGTTTTTAGGAGGAAGAGGGACTAATTCCCAAGTTTGATTCTTGATTAGAGCATTGTATTCATCTTCCATAACTACAACCAATTTTTAATTTAGGTTGGTTCTTCAAAATATTGAGGTTCAACCTCATAAATAGTTTACAAGGCATGATAATAATGCTGACTACGGGTCATCTTTCTCAAATCATAAATTCGAGAGTTTGAAACAAAATTTTTGGGCCATTCAAGATTCCTAGATCGATACAAGGATTGAGACGACTCCCCCTCAATGCCTACATCCATCATATCAGTAAAAAGATGATTTGTGTCTTGAAAATTAGTTTCCTTATTGCTTAAGAAAGGATTATCATCTAAAAAATCAGTTTTAGACTTAGGAAACTCAGAAGATGAAAGAGAGGAAGATTTACAAAAAGAGTTCTTAAGAACATGCACATTCCTATTTTATATAATCACATGCTTAGCTAGATCATAGAATCTCAATCATTTCGTTTGACCACCATACCCAAAAAAATGTAAGGGTAAGAAGTAGGATCAAGTTTTAATCTTTTAACTCTAGGAATAAGTAGGGGCGCAAGACTTCCAAATATCTTAAAATAAGATATATAAGTTTTTTCCTTAGTCCATACTTAATGATGTATGATTTTCTGTAAAGATTTTATGGGAAATCTATTAAGGATATGAACAACATTTTTCATTTCTTCATTCCCATAGAAACTTACGCACATTAGAAGCATGCAACATAGTCTTATCCATTTCTATGATGGTGTTATTTTTCCTTTCAGTTATGTCATTTTGCTGAGGGGAATAGGAGAGTTTTAGCTCCCTTCGAATTCCACTAGATACACAAAACTCATCAAAGTTCTTATTAACATACTCACCTCCATTATTAGTTTTGATTCTTTTAATTGTTAGATTAGCCATGTTTTTAATAAGGGATTTAAACTCTTGAAACTTAGATAAGACATCAAACATTTTCCTGATGTAATAAGACCAAGTGATTATTGAGAAATAATCAATAAAGCTAACATCATATAAAGCACCACCAAGATAAGTTACTTCTAAAATAATTTTAACATCACTATGAATTAACTCAAGTAAATATGAGGAATTAGACTCATGGAGTCTTTGAAATGGATGCACATGTTGCTTACTATATAAGCACACTTCACAAGATTCATAATATATTTTTAACTTAGGAATACCTACAACAAGGTTAAGGTGTGACATCTCATACAAAATATTAAATTTTATATGCCCAAGCCTTTCATGCCATAATTTAACAACATTACAATAAGAAGTGGAAAGACAAGATTTATCAATAAATCCATCAAAAATGTACAATCCATTCTTTTGTAAACCAAAAACAATTATTTTACCAAGCTCATTCTTAACATACCATTTATCTTGTAATAACACAATTTTACAGTCATCTTTATTTAATCGTGAATAAGATAAATTGTTCTTCTTTAAGTTAGGAATAAATAACACATTTCTAACGATTCCATTTGCTAATTTAACATTGCCACAACATTAATACTCGATGATGGAGTTATTGCCTAGATAAATATTTTCTTGAAACTCAACAACATCATGAATATTATCATGCATATATGTCACGGGTCTAGATGCACCACTATATAGGATCCATTCATTGTCATTAGAGGCTGAAAGGGAAGTATAAATAGCAATATATTGTTCAACATTATTGGCTTGGTTGTTAGTATGAATCTGATTTTTATTTTTTGTTCTTATTTTTATTGTTTTTGTTCTTATTCTTAGGATTGTTATGAGACTTGTTAGCATGAAAATTAGTTGATTTATGACAAAATTTACCACAATTGTTACAAGTGACATCAAAATTTACTTTAAACTTCTAATTATTCCTATTGTGCTTAGGTTTAAATTTGGATCTAAAATTTGATTGCTGATTTATATTACTATTATTATGATTTTTAGGAGACCTCTAATTTTAAGAGAACAATTCCTGAGAGGAATTCTCTTTTGAGTCAAATATATTCATGAAACTCTCTTCTTGAATAAGGAGAGACAAAAATGTGTCTAAATCAGGTAAATCATCTTCATTTTGCTATTTAGAATTCATAATAGAGATGAAGTTTCTAAATTTTTAATGAATGTTAATTTGAATAATAAAGTAAACAAAATTATCATGAAACAATTCATAATTACACCCATCTATTTTAGATTTATTATCCTTAATTTTAACTAGGAAATTAACAATCTTTTCATCAATTTTCATAGGGGTTGTAAACAATTCCATGATTAACTTAAATATCTAGAGAGGTGGCTACCCTCATGCATAGTTTTCAATTGATCCCATGCATCAGATGCAGATTCCATATGTCTGATATGCTACAAGAAATCATCTTTGATACTTTGCAATAAGATGGGCATAACCTCTTGGTATTTTTGAGAGAGAACACTTAAGTTCTCAGAAGTAGCTTGTTTCTCAATGGGTTTCTTCTCAACACCACTAACTAAATCCCATAGCTTTCTAGCCATAAGGATAGTATTAATCCTAATTCTCCAAATACTATAATTAGTTCTATTTAAAATATGAGATTTATCCATAGAAAATACAGAAGAACTAGCCATTTTTAAGGAAAACTTAGAATATTTTGAAAAATAGAGTATTAGGTGGGGTTTCAAAAGCTACAGAGATTTGGGGTACAAAGAAACAATCTACAATGGATTAAGACTCAAATCAAGTAACTTTTAACTTGATGAAAACACCCAAACAAGGTTTGAATATAAATATGGAGGTTTTCAAAACACAAAGAAACAACTGCAAGAGGTCACAAGGCACTAAGAAAAAGATACCGCCTTTTGAAAAAAATGACATGCTGTCGTACATTAAAATATTGTTTTGCGGGTTTTAATATTTCTCAAAAAAAAACCAAGGAATAAAGGAAAGTTTCAACACAAAGGTAGAATTTAAAAAGAATTTGTGAAGCATGAAAACATCTTGGTGAAGGTCTACAGTGCAGCACATAAGGAAAAATACATGAAGAAGTTTTAATGTTGCAGAACAAAGAATACACGCAACATAGAAGAGAGCCACATAATACTACATGTGCGCATAACACAACAAAAATATGTGGAACACATGGGTCCATGTAACAAAAAAAATAATTTGCGAGATAATGAACCTACTCAATAAGTAGGTGAAAATCCGCAAAATAAAGAAATAATGTCATGCAAGACTTGGAAAATACGTGCAACACTAAAAATACCCACGTAAGCCTAAAAATCCATGTAACACTAAAATGCGCAAGCCTAAAAAATTCATACAACAACAAAAAATGTGCAAGCCTAAAAATTCATGCAATAGTAAAAATGATTGCGAAATTTTCAAATAAGTCATACAATAACTATCAAATGGCTAAAAAAGGTGTGTATCATCCAAATAAGTTGTGGAAGACTTAGAAATTATCACGAAGGTCTAGCAAACACATAGAAAGGTCGTGGATGGTGAAAAATGTATATCCAAACACACAAATGATTTTGGATGATAAAAACACATGCACAAGCAAGATCTGATCTCCTTGAACTAATTTAATACTTAAGATCATTCAAATTCAAATTATTTTGGTAGGATTTGAATTTTTGAACTTGATAAACTTAAACCAAGCCGTGAAGCAAGTTAGGTTTTCACATATTTGAAAATATTCAAGGTTTTTCACACCTGTAAATAAAATCATACAAATCTATCATACACATACATAAACGCTCACTTTGATACCATGTTAGGAAATTTAAGGGATGAATAAGGTTACAAATTATAGATCCACTACATAAATTTATGAAGGTTATAGTTTATGAAGTGCAATAATTAAAATATAGATTAAGATGTTTATATTGTAGATTATAGTATGTAAATAACATAAAAGTGAAAGTAAATGAATACAACGACACAAGATATAAGTGGGAAAACATTGGAAGGTAAAAAGGCATTGAAAATCACATATCTTTATTGAAAATAACCTTTCACCTATCACTCCCACTATTTATCTATAATCTCACTCATATATCTTGCATTAATGTTACCATCAACAGTGTAACTGATATCTAATGAGATCACCTTGTTATATACAAGGTGGGTGGTCATGATCCACTCTTAAATTTGATTCACTTTGTGGTCGATCATGCTTATATTTTAAATATAAGCTATAAGCCAAAACATATAGTCTTTGGTGGGTTTCTAAAATAAGCAATTTCACGCTTAATATTATAAACCCAATAATGTCTTGTTGTGATGTTATCATATGTATAAAAACATGTTACTCCATACTCTTTGTGGTTATCTTTTCCATAGATATAATAAGAGAATGCATAGTTCACTTAACCCTTTATTTATTTTATGGTTAGGAATTTTTATATCCTTCTCTTTAATAAGTATTTAAGGTCATGTTTCATGTTTAATTTTCACCGTGAAGTTATGTGCATTTTATTAATTTCTGCAAACGTTTAAGGTTACACTAGGTTTCTCCTCAAGTTCGACCTATTAGATTATGGACTTATCATATGATTTTTTAACCATTAGGTTCTATGATGGATAAAATATTATATCTTTATATAAAAAATATTAATCCAAAATACATAGGGAGGGGAATTTAAACCGAGACCTCTCCCTTCCATTGTGTTGTCTTAGTGATTCGGCTACATAGTCAAAATTAGTTACTAATGCACTTGGTATAATTATCAAGTTGTTTCTTTCTATCTTTAATCCTTTAGTAGGATTTAAAAAAAAACATAAGGGGTTGGGTTTTTAACCCATAGTCTCATGCTTTACAAATTATTGTTATGGCCATTTGACCACATTACTATAGTTTCCATATAAGTGTCACCTTTTGATTTGTAGTGTTTGATAACAAAGTTTAGTTCTTTAGTCAAAAGGGCCAAGGCTCAAACTTGAGACCTCATTCTTATAGGTCTCTTGGCCTAACCAATATGTTAAATCAAATAGAAAACAAAATTATATGGATATATAAATAAAAGGGGTGAAAGAAAAAAAATACCCCTTATGCTAATTCCTCCTACTTTTTTGGATCCTCGCTTTGATATTTTTTATCCTCTTATGCCTCTGCTAGTGGCTTAGCCTATAAAAAATATTAATCATTTAAAATATTTTCTCTAGAATTTATGTGTATCCACCCATGTGTGTTTAAACTCTTTATCTCTTTATTTTCTATAAAACCTCTACATGGTTCTTACTTACTTTTCAAACTTGTTTCTCTATGTCTTGTGCGTAAATCCCTATGGTTTGCTATGATTTTACTTTAATAATCTTTATCAAGTTATTCTCATCTCTATCACTTTTATCCTCACTTCATGTACTCTATTTTAATTGTTTTTTTTAAAATATTAGTGTTAACTCTATGTTAAACTCTTGTTTTCATTCCTTATGGTTTCCCAATTCATGAAAGTAAAAAATCGCTACAATTTATTTCTATTTTTGGCTTTACTCTTTTCTATTTTCAAAATCTCTTTCTAAACTATTTCCATGTGTTCATATTTCACTAAGCATATTCTTCCAAGCTTTGTTATTACTACTAATTTTATTCACAAGTTACAACTAGAGCATTCGAAGTGCATCCCATCTATAAAATTACATGCAAATATAATCATTGTCTCCATACATCTAGTTCATGATATTTACATTGATTGTATGGGTTCAAAGTGTTGTATTGAAATATTGATTAAACACCTTTGTGACTTAGCCTCCTCTATCAAATAATTATGCAATTCATAGAAGTGACATTGATATGCAATCTTTTGATCTGTATTGGGTTTGCATTTTTATTTAATTTCATTGTTTTCTCATCATTTTATTGACTTAGTGACCGTCACGCAGGATTTTTCACCCTTAAATGGACACCTACTTATATTAACTGTGGATCTCATTGCATTGATTTGGAAATTTGCATTTATCCCCTTGGAATTTTCTTTTGGATCAAAACTTGACATCAAAGGTTGGCATAAATACATGTTCCATTCAAAAAATTCTCAACTCACTGACAAATTTAACACCAAAATTTTCCTCTGTCAACACATTTTTTTAATCATGATTGATTTTTTTCATAAATCTACCTCATGATTTCGATAAAGTTTCAATAGGTGTGCTATTATAAAACTAATTAATTATTTAAATATTAATTTGTGCATCAATTATAGGTCGTCAAAATGTCAAACAGTGTCATGTCCATAGTTTTATTAATCGTAGTGCCATTTTGAGTCCTGATAATCTAAATCATTGTCATTATAGGTTGTAAAAATTAATAAAATAGTACTTTCTAGATATTTGAGAATTGTGTATTGTATTTATCACCACATTAATGACACGACATTAGTACCAAAATAGCTAAATCTAGGATCAGTTTCTAGGTGGAAGAAGTAACCATCTTGCACTATTTATGATCAATGTGGAAGTGATCACCGATAATGGATACAAACACGATGAGGACATGGTCCTCAAATTTTCATTTTTTTAAATTATTTTAGTTTTGTGGTGTATGTAAAAGTAAAACATTGTAATAATTTCCTGCTAAGTTTAAAACAAGAAGAATCTACATATCATAGATGGTGTAAATATTTGTATAGGAGGGAAGTTAACTGTAGACACCCTTTGAGTGTAGAGACCCTCTGACTGTAGAAACCCCTTGACTGTCACACTTCATTGGAATATGTTCAGTTGGTGATAAGTTCATTGGAAGTGAAAATGATATAAGTTTTCTTATGTAGGTGATCATGTGCAATAATATCTACACAACAAGATCCAAAGTAGTAGTATGAAAACCTAAAAGTATACATTGGTATACGATTTTATTTCTAGTTCAACTGGTACATGGTTCTTCCCCATGTTCACATGAAAGGGGAAATGTTAGGGAAAACATTTTTAGTGCTCACTTATATGTTAGTAATGAGTAAACACACACACACACACACACACACACACACACACACACACACACACACACACACACACACACACACACACACACAAGCTAGTACCTACATATTATATTTGGAGAGTTTTTTGAATTACTCTCATTTTTAGGATATTATTGGGTTATTTTGAACTACCTCCTAGAATAGTGGAGAACGTGAATTTATAAATGTGTATAGTCTCATACAAATAATTTAAGTGTTTATTGTGTTATTGTTTTGTGAAACTCTAACCAAAACATCACTGAAAAAGGATTTCAAAATTATTGTAATAATTATATGTGTATTTGTATGGATATTGTGGCACTTATTTATAAGAAAGTACATTTGACACTTGGAGTTAGAAACGACTATTTTGGAAATTATGGAAAGGTGTGATTCTAATTTGGATGTATTAGTAAATACTAAATTTGAATTGAATATATGTGAATGTTTAGCACTTTCTAAGTAGTAAAGTGTGATTTCATATATGAATTAAAAAAATTATTACACTTTTTAGTAGGTTTTCTAGTAGTAACACTATACTATTACTACCTTTCCACCTTCATGTCCCATGATTAAAATCAATGATAGTGAGATAGTTGATGATTATTTGGATATACATGTAATTTTCATTCATGCTCATAACAATCAACCATAATTTTATAGTCTCATGGATGATAATGGTTCAAGTGATAATCAAGGGTAATGTTAGTGGCTAGTATTTTTCATTTGGCTAAAATCAATTTTTAATAATTTGAAAATAGCTAATTGTGTGAAACTTTTGATTGGTCGATTAGCCAAAAAATATAAAATTTCCTATATATGTGCTTATAATCACCCTATGATATATATTATAACCTATTTTTGGACATACTTTCACCATAATTACTATGTATGTCTAGGTCTTATTCTCCTGAAAATTATATGAGATTGGTATTAGATATTTTTAATCTTTAGACACAACACACACACACGCAAAAAAAAAACATACTTACATACTACTATTTTAGAATTTCCTCAAAATTAAAGTCACATTTGAATTTCGGAATTTCGATTGATGTAGGGATGATAGGAATTTAAATTTGATACTAGATTATAAATTTTAATGAATTAATATAGCATCATATTTATAAATTTTAATGTCTAGAGATCATGTGTTTGTGTTCATCTAAATCTTATACTTCTAATTAATTGTTTCATTAAGAAAACTTGTAAAGTTAAATCAATATTAAATCTATCATTGATAAAAAAATCAAAACAAGCAAGACTTATTAATGAGTTTCTTAAGGATTGTATATTGAGGGTATCTGTTATCACCAAAAAACAAGAACCTATGGTTTGTCATGAATGAATGGATGAACAATCATTGTTTTTGGGTAACATGGGATTGTCTATAAGTGGGAGACCTTGTTGTTGAGACAAACTTCTAGAGAAGAATGGATCCTCTACATATTACTAATTTTAAAATAATCCTACTAAAGGAATTGAAACCATCTAATCCTATTCTAATAATCAAAGGGACAAAGGAAATACATGGATTCATCAACAGGAAATCCTAAGCTACATAGGTGATAGAACCAGAAAGAGGGGGATGAAAACTCTCATATGAGTGGAAACAAGAGGGAATTGAGAAAGGAAGGGTAGAAAAAAATCCACAATCACATAAAACACTCACATACTCATTCCCATGGGGCACAATAGAAAATAAACCTGTAATAGACATAAAAAATACACAACAAACCAATACAACAAAGGAAAGGAAAGAAAATGCAACAAAATACAAGATAGGGAAGAGAGTAACCACAAAACAAGACTTTTATTTCTTCTAAGAGATGCATGATCATTCACAATGGTGGAAAGAGGTGAATATCCATATGCATAGAACTAGATCTGAGGCCTGTAACTCAAAATTTAAAGGAAAAATTCTTTGAATAATTCTCTTACAATCTAAGAGGGTCCAACCCCTTTAAATGAGCATCATTTTACAATATATATAAAAGGGGAAAGAGAGAAGGGGGAAAAGAGAGCAAAATTCGAATTCTTTTCTTCAACCAATGACCAAAACTCATTAAGTCCTCTACATAGCACCTAGGTGCTCTAAAAGATCACTTCCACATGCCATTTGACTTGTAGAAGGAGAGAGATTCCATTATTCATTAATGCTAGTGGTTGGGGAATGATTTAATAAATTTGAGTGTTTAGGAGCACCTCTTTTGCCTTAAACCTACCGTTGAAATTTTAGTCCCCAAGACTACATCAATTTTTGAAATATTTGATCCTAGAATGTATCTGTTGATGAGACCTTTCCAACAAGACCAATTTTACTTGATTTGGTTAACCGCAATGAGAGTTATGGGAAAAAATGATACATCGCTCATTTGACAAATTTTCCCTATATTTCTCTCTCCTTCATGAAGGTTTTGAATAATTGAACATTTTAGTGTCTTGTGGAACCTTGTTTACTAGCGGGTTCCATAGTATCTAACATGTCTATTTATTCTTTCTGAGGATCGACAAAATCCATGGAACATTGAATTTTAAGAAATCCGTGGAACATTGAATCGGTTTAGACTTAGCTGCATTTCTTAAATTCCTCGCAAAACAACCTTGTAGCCTTTTGGATTACTGTTGACCGATCATATTCTCCCTAGTCATGGTTCACTCACATCCTTTGTTATGTGGGTTCTTGGAGGATCCATTTAACACTATGTTCTTGAACTCTATGGTACGATGAGTGAGACCCTCATAGTTTTAGTAGAGCATGGAAACGATGAAATCCATTTGATGAGGTAGTCAAACTTCCAAGTGGTGCAATTTTGGATGATAATTTAGTGAATCAATGGGGTGAAATGCCTACTAGATAGAGAGATCAGTGGTCTTGAAGAATTCATTAGGCATGAAGTCATTCTAAAAACTTGGAAACTAATCTGAAACTTGAATTTATTACCCATGGCCAGGGGTACTGCTTGGTACTTGAACTGATATGTGACTCTAGATAAATTTTTTATGAGAGTGGAAAATTATCATGAATTAGAATTTTCCACTACCATCCTAGGAACACACACATAAGAACTATTGAATATTACCTCCCTTTGAAACTTGAATTTTCATCTCAGAAACAACAAAAGATCATGCGAGAGAAAGCAACCCTATACTACCAACAAGAAAATGTGTTGAAAACACTTGAAGGAATTAAACCTAAACTACTATCTATAGGGGGTGCCTTTTCCTCAACAACAATGCTTGAGATAGATCCCATTAACTTGGATCTACAACTGCTCTCCATCTAATTTTGACAATTAGAAAGCATTGTTTGACTTATAACTTGAAATCACATAAGAGCCACTCCATATTACATCAAACCTTGAGTGTCTTCCTGGTTTGGTTGTGTCTACATCCCACTTTAGGAATAGATATCCTTCTCAGAAAATCCTGTTTGTTTCTCTCTTTTCAAAACTCTTCTTAATCTAATCTTGAACTCTCTCCATTGTCTATACTACTTGTTAACTCTTCTAACTCCATGAGCTCTGCAGACATGACTTCCATGGCTATAAATTTCAAAATTTGTAGCTATTTAATAAGATCTAAGGCTGGAAATTTAAGATATATTGGAAAAATTTCTCCCTTACCATACACCGGTTTGTAAGGGGAGCTACCAATTGATCTTTTGGGATTGATTCTATTATCTGACAAGGATAACTTTAGCTTTGTGTTTCAAGTCCTTTAATTCTCATCCAAGGCCCTCCTTATGATCCCTAAAACATTCTTGTTTGTGGACTCAAACTTCCCATTACCTTGGGGGTAATAATTTGAAGAGGCTCTCAAGCATATGCCATTCTTAATAGCCTAATGAGATATTTTTGTTCCAAGGAATTCAAAAGCATTATCTAAAATGATGGTGGAAGGAACACTAAATCTAGTCACAATATCATCATAAAAATCCATAATGCTAACCTTATTTACTTCCTTAAGTGAAAATGCCTTTGTCAATTTGGTGAAGTAATTCATGGCTATGAGAATCCACTTGTGACCCAAAATTGAATGTGGATTGATCACTCTAATGAATTCCAATCCCCAATGCATGAATGGTTGATTTACCAAGATGGGTTGGAGTGGAAGAGCTACAAAATTTTCTTTTCCTTTAAAGAATGCACATTTTTTACATTTCTTGACCCATGAATAACAGTCATTGAAAAGGTTAGGACAATAATATATGGATTTCATAATCCCAAGAGTTGTTTTTATTGGGGAAAAATATCATCTTTATTCTCCATCGTGAAACTCATGCAACACCTTCTCAGCCTGATATGTTCTGATGCATCTCAATAGAATTTCATTCATATCTTTCCTGGATAGGATGCCATCAACAAGCATATAGGGAATGTATTGAAGTCTAAAATATATCCTTTAGGATTTTCTTAAACCTTGGGAAATTGTCCTGTTTAGAGAAATTTGACTACATCATGAGTCCAAAAAGGAGTAGGTAAGGTATCATCTAATTGCTCTTGATCATGCTAGAGAACTAAAACATCACCATGCTCAATTATTTTGTCTAAAACCAATTGTTCACACAATCCTTTACCTTTGACTAGCTTAGTCACCTTGATATACACATCATATTCCATTACTTTGGTTATCTAACTAGATATTTTCTCATTCAGATCTTTGTTCAAGGGGAAGTATTTCATACCAGCATGTGAAACTAGTAGGTGGATCTTGTTTTTGAATATCAAGTTCCTGAACTTCTTCAAAATCCTTATAAAAGCAAGGGCATGTTTTTCATCAAATGAATATCTCACTTCATAATCCTCCAGAATTTGGAAAAAAAATGCAATAGGCTATTCCAAACCTTTTTCATTCAACTTTACTAGTATGGCAGATATTGTTTATGTGTCGCCAAAATCATACAAGGTGAAATATTTTGTGAAATCAGGATTGATGATAGTTAGAGCCTATGCAATTACTTGATTTATGGCTTCAAAGATTATTTTTCCCTCATTATTCCATTTAAAGGTCATACTCTTCTTCAACATTAGTGTTAATGGTTTGGAAAGGTTGGAATTTTTTTGGAAAAACCACTTGAAAAAGTTGATTCTTCCTAAGAATATTTGGAATGATTTTTTTTGTGACTAGGAAATGTCAATGCAAGGATGGCACTAAATATCTCTAGATCAATGGTTAACCCTTATTTAGAGACAATATATCCAAGGATCTTACCTTTGTGATATAGGAAGATGCACATTTTAGGATTGTGAGAGAGGCCAAATAGTCTACACCTTTCAAATACCTTCCTCAAATAGAAAAGATGATCAGATTGACTTTTGAAAAATACTATGATATCATCAAGGTAGACTGGAACAATGTTGTTGATTAATCTTTTGAATTTCATGTCCATGGATATTTGGAATGTTACTCTTGTGTTAGATAAAAAATTGTATTTTTCTGTAGGAATATGTCTCCCATTTCGTGGAAAAAGTGGTCTTGAACTGATCTTCCTCTTTTACCATGATCTGATTGTACCTTGAGTAGCCATCTAGAAGAGAAAACCTTTCAAAACTTGTTACTATTTGTAATATTTTCTCCATGGAAGGAAATAGGTAATGATCCTTCATAGATGTCTTATTTAGATCTCTAAATTCAACACATAGTCTAATTTCTCTATTACTCTTTTGCACTGGAACTAGATTAGCTACCCATGAAGAATGCTTGTTGGGAAAGATGATAATTGACTTAATTGACTTGTTCAATTCCTTCTTCATCAAGGGATCAATATGCAGATTAACATGCCTCTATTTTTGTCTGATAGGCTTAATGGATAAATCTAACTCAATGGTGTGTTGAGCTAAACTAGGATCAAAACCTATGAGGTCTATATAACTCCATGTAAAAATGCCAGCAAAATATTGACAGAGTTCTACAAAATCATGTTTTTCATGTGGAGTGTTTGCCTTACCAATTTGGAGTAATTTTCCTTTACCAAATGAGATGGATTATGAACCTTCACCTTTGACCATTATGTTTTCCTTTTATTTTTTATACTATTCATTGGGGTTGATAATGGATTCCAAGGTCACTACGACCTTGGGAAACTTATTTGATTTGAGTTGAATAACTTGGTCTTCATATTTCTTCTCCATTATTGAGCGGAAAATATTATGATACGAAGGAAAGGGCACACAAAAGATTCACACTCAGGAGTAAAGCATAGTCAAAGGCACGGAAGGATAGGGAAGGACACGTGCACAAAATACAAGGGAAGATTCAAGACTTAGCCATTTTCACATGTACGGGCTATTTTTGGAGATAGCGTGAAGAGCACACAAACCGGATAAAGACTTACGCGACATGCATGGGTTATTATTGGAAGAGAAAATATTAAGTGCTTTGCATAGGTTTGGGCTAATAATAGAATTGCTACTGCCAGTTAACCCAAAGAGATCTATTATTAGCACACTTGCATGTGTGGCTATTATTATAAAAGTGCATGGCTATTTTAGCATGCGACCTATTTTGGGAATTATGCAAGCAGTGAAGGGAAAGTCTCCACCCTTATAAATATGTAGTGGTATGCATAGAATAAAAGGACTATATGAGAACTTAATTACTTTGAGGTTATGCTACTAGATTTGATGTGTGCATGAGCTTATGGTAATACTTATTGTAATAAGCTTCTGTGTATTTATCATATTTAATATAATGAAGTGTATTAATTGAATCAAGGTGTTAATCATGGGTATAGTTGGTTCTTGCATGATTGAATTCATTATGGTTATTATTTAAATTGATTACTCTTTAGATCTAGATCTGGAACATGCTCTATAGAATGCTATATTAATTATGGATCTGAATACATTAACTCTTCATCTTGCTGACATCCTACTTAAGCATCCCTAAAGAGGGGTTTGATACCTTTGCATGCTTTGGGTGAGTTCTCATTCTAGGCTGAGTGATATGTCAGTGCACCTAGGCTATTACAGGTAAATTCTAGGTTGCATCATCCATCTTATCTTGATTTCTTGAAGAAAACTCAGAATCCTCTTGAATAAAATTGACAATATGTTGATCATTCTCAAACAATTGCCAATTGGTGTCATTGTATTGTGTGGAGGGAGTCACTATTACCATGATATAGGGTTGGTCTTTGTTTCTCTTGACATTGTCAACTATGTCAAAATTTTCTCCAATTGCAGCTAGTCTGTCAGTAGCTCCATTATCTTTTTCTCAGATGACAAGGATGTTAAGAGATTAAAAAACCTATAGAAAATCCCAAAATCTATGCTTTTAGGCCTTTAGTAAGTCATTCTTGGATGTATTTGATCCTCTTATTTGATTCACTACTAGTTCACTGTCCCCAAAGGTCTAAAATTTATTGATGTTATTCTTCCTTGCCCATTGCAAGCCATGTTAGGTTGTGGAGCTAGATTGCTTCATAATAAGCATGCATTGCATGTGGCTGGTTTACACAATAACCAACATTGGTCAACATATTAACTACCATCGGTTAGTATATTAACTGCCATTAGCCAACAAATGAACCGCCATCGGTAAAGGTAACTAACACCGGTTACCTGTGTGTGAAATTTTATATTTTATTCATGGGAATTATATCTAAATTTAGTATAAAGTTGATCTAAAGGTTGTAAATGCATAGCTAAGGTGCCCTAAGTTTTTCTAAGCTTATATAAGCTAGAAAAATAGGGTTAGAACATAACTATAGAGGAAGAATGTTAATTCTCCTTGGTTGAAGATGATGAAGAAGAAAAAGAATAAAAATGTTGCATGAAGATAGAACTTCAATGGAGAGAAGATGGACAAAGGAAATATAAGGTACATTTGAATAGTGAGAAGGTGGTTATGTATTCTTCTATATTTCCTTTGTATTGTCTTATCTAAATGCAATGGCTTACATAGTATGCAAAGAACATAGTCTTTCATCTTGTAGATCCCTACGTTGTTGTGATATCTTGTATTGTTGATCCATGAGATTCATATTGTATTGTTGATCCATAGGAATCTAGTATTGTAGCTCGCTGGAGAGCTTGTGGATATAGATAGTATCCAAATATTGTAGAGGAGGTTTTATTCTTGTTTTCAGTGGCAGATTTAGTGAGATTGAGGAGAGACTTACTTCTTGGTGCACATATATGGCTGCACATTAGTAGACCCATGTTAGAGGTCTTAGTTGCAGATTCATAGGAGAGCTTGGTTGCATAGTACGAGATGTAGTAGTTCCTAGTATGTGAGATATTTTGGTGGTTTGGAGGCATGGTTGTACTGCACTCATGGATTTTTTTTAGAGATTTGGAGGAGATACTCTTGGAGAGATGCATTGTACTCTTGTATTGAAGAGTTGGTTTGTACTCTTGTTATATTATATATATGAGATCTCTATCTTTGGTAGACGTATCCCACATTAGGTGAACCACGGTACATGATGTGTTATGTGTGTGTATTTTGTTTTGATTTGGATTGTTCTAGTTTATAATTCTACTGCATTAGCTTTTGGGGATTTTTTTAGATCCTATATGCATGATTGGGTTTGTTATTGAATCATAACACTATTCTGTAGTCCTGATTCCCAACAAGCCATGGATGAGGGACTCATACTCTATTGTATTGTTGGATTAGATAAACTAAAATTTTAAAGAGGAGTAATAATCCATACTTGTAGGAGACACAAATGATACACCTCATCCTATACCTTGTTTGCTTATTGATCCATCAAGGAACATTCTCTAAATACCATTCTCCTCTTCAACATTTGGTTTCAAAATACTAGGTAGAGGTGAATTCTCCTCATCAAAACAGTAGATGCCATGACCATTTTATTCCACTTGTTGATATGAACCAAAGATATAAAATTCATTTCCCCACTCATCAAGTAGTAATTTAGGAATGCCTTCAATTTGAGTATTTTCTTCTTGGGTACTTGGGTGATCTTCTTGATCAAATATTCTGTAATTGGCATTGATAGGGCTAGGCACATAGGGTTTTACATGGCATGTAATAATTGGTTTAGACTTAATAGTAACCTTAGTGCCATACCTAGTTTTGAAGAACATATGAGACCAATCAATTGATATGTATCCTCCAATTTTAGTAATGAATTCTAT
Organism: Taxus chinensis; assembly: GCA_019776745.2. Taxonomy (NCBI): domain Eukaryota; kingdom Viridiplantae; phylum Streptophyta; class Pinopsida; order Cupressales; family Taxaceae; genus Taxus; species Taxus chinensis. The sequence continues at coordinate 31,503,189 of CM034152.1, forward strand.
AGATAGGAAACAAGTGAATAGTTTAGGTAGATAAATTATAAAAATGGCTTGGGGAAATGAGAAATTAGGGCATGCATGTAGCATGAGGCTTAGAATCTTGATAACCCCAACAGTTCCCAATGTTGTCCTATCTAGCTATATTACACCCTTAGAAAGAGGTTCATAATTGAGGCCTATCTCATATGTAATATGTTTGGGCATGGCATAATTATTTTCTCCCTAATAGATGGTATAATTGTGAACTAAATGATTTTTGATGATAAAGTATACATATAACGGTGTATGCTTCATGTTCTTACTTGGTTATTCCTCTTTTTGTTGCATTGCATTAGTAAGAAAAAAATTGGCCTACTCCTTGGATGACTCACTTGGGATAGATAGATTGGACATAAGTGCTCACAAGAGATCTCTTTGTCCTGGGATTACTAATGATTCCCACATAGATATGATCACATTATTTTTCTTCATTTTCTCAACAATTTTGAAAGGGAGGATCATGGATTTCTGCATTAGAGGTACAACACTTCCTTTTCCCTTTTGTTTAATTCACATAATCTCTTTGGTTTATGCAACTTGGGTGTTTGATGGATCTATAGTGTTATGTGGGTTTTGAATATCCCATGATAAGCTTGATGGAGTTATAAACTTATCCAAGTTCACTGATTGATTAGAGAAGTCACGCTGAATTGGGGAAATTAAGGGGTAAGACCTTACATCCATCTACCTATTATTTGACCATGTGTTATCTGCCACATGGAGTTATGGATTATCTTAGTGATCCATGACTTTATTAACTGAAAAAAATTCATCCATTTTCTAGTTCACAAGTGAAGTGTCACTTGGAGGTATTTCTTGAGTGACTATCTGTTGCTGATTTTCTTCTATAGGTGCATCTTGAGGAGTGAATGTACTTTGCACCATAAAATCTTGATTCAAAATGCCATTAGGGAAGGTTACTTGGTGATTTAATTTAAATTGAATTAAATATATATTGTAGAGTAACTATTGTAATAAATAATATATGAATAATAAAATATAGTAATGACACAAGTGAACAAACATATAATGTGAAAAATCTAAGCAGGAGAAGGAGATAGTAAAACTTAGCTGATTTTTGAATGAACATGAAGTGATTTGGGTAGGTTAAAGTGTTGAAAAAGATGTAGAAAACATCATTACTACTCACTATAAAATTTGGGACTCAGGAACATAGCCAATCAGGGGCACCCAATGTAGGGTAGAGGTACATGGGCATTAGTGACTAGATCTGGTTGATGGTGATTGTGCAAGAGATCAAGATCTATTTTCTTCTGTGTCGTAAGGGTTTCACTATTGATTCCTATTGGTCACTTGATATTTGCTCCTTGATTACCAAAGGTACCTTTAACCTATAAGAATTAAGTTCACCTGCACATACCCAAAAACCACATTAAACCTAAAAAAGGAAAATGTAGAATGGGTAATCAGACTGACCCTAATGGTCACACAAAGTGTGAACTTACAACCATACACTACACTACATATCATAATCCATGTAGCTCTTGTGTGTGTGTGTGTGTGTGCATGTAGAAATGATGTCTTAGGATGCCCTTGTGTAAGTTGTACAAATGATAGCGGGCTAAATCTAGAATATAAAAATGTAATAGTATGTGTGGATGGAATAGAATAGAATTTCCCTTAATATATATTATATGCAGAAGTATGCAACCCTTGTCCCTTGAATGGATGCTAGATGGATACCTTTGAAGTGATTTAGTTCCTTTGGAATGCAATATTAGGTGATGATAGTAATTCTTAGTGCTTGGTCCCCCATTTTGAAAACATAAATATGTATTTATATGATTCCCTTATTTTAATTGTGTAATTGAAAACTGGAAGCTCGACTCATAAGTTAAAAAAGATGACAAAAAGATAAGAGAGACCCAAAGAGAGAAAGTGAAGGTGAGAAGAGGTCAGGGGCATCCAGGATGGACAGGAGCACCTAAGCACTAATGTCCTAGTTAGGCACTGGTGTCAAAATCCATAAAGGATAAATCTGTTGAGTTTTGATTGGGATGTAGGGTGTGGAAGAATAAAGAGAAAACAAAAGATAAAGAAAAGAGGCCAAAAATAGTTGTCAACCACTAGTTTTCTTCTTAGGAATTGTTATCCCAAATTTACACCACCGGGTTAATGTGGATAACTCATTAAAAATGGACTTAACCATTTTTTACAAGCACAGGCCATTCGATTTCAAAAAACCATAGGAGACTTAGCTAATTCATCAGTGGGTTATATGTTTAAAGGGTGTGCGACGTTCATTTGTTCGTCAATTTACTTGCCAAACATCAGTGGGGACATGTGGCATCATTATGGATCTCTTCAAAGCATTTGGGCTTTGCGGACCTCAAGTCCCTTAAATTAATTAGAGTGGATAATCTTTCAAGTCTAGGCTTGGAAAGATATCCTCAAGCCCCTCAATTTGATACAATTAGATTCAGTTTTTGATGGCATTTGGTGGGTGAAAAATGAGAAAATTGTTCTAGGTATTGAAAATATAATCACAGGTAGCTCAATCACCAAAAATTGATGCTCAATCTCTTCCTTCACAATAAAATTGACGTATGTATGACCTTACAAGGTTCTCATGTCCTTTACAGATGGATTTAATGTATATTGGTGGGTGAAAGGAGGAATTCAATTTTCCCTCTAATTTCCCTTCTCTTTGTCTCTAATTTCTATATATTATAAAAAACTACTCATTTGTAATGTTTGATACTTTGGTAATGCAAGGGCATCATTGAGAAGTGTTTCATAAGTGTTCTTGAGCTGCAAGCCTTGGAGTATAATCATGTAATGAATTTACACATTATTACTTCCATTGTAATGTTATGTGCATCATCTTAAGCAATAAAATTACTTCTTTTATGGCTATGTTCTACCTTACCTAGTGATTTATTGCATTTATTTTCCTCTTCATTTACTTTCTAGTATGCTGTGTGTGTTTCTTCATATTACAGGATTCATTTCTATTGTGCACTTTGTGAAGATGGGAATTTAGATATTTCTATGGACTATGGATATCATTTCTGCCCTCTCCATAATTGTCTAGTTCCATTTTCTCTCTTTTAAAAGTGTTTTCCCCCTTACTTATGGTGTTATCACCTCCTGTAGTTTAGGAATTTTATTTCTATGCACGTCCCTTTCTCCCTAGTCTCTCGAAATCACATATTAACATTAGGTAGTTGCATTTCCCTTATTAAGAGTAGGTTAACATTAAGTTTAAGAAGAGGATGCTACGATTCTCTGGAAGTCTACCTCAATTTGTAAGTATCATAACTCGTAGATAGTCCCATGTTGCCTCAAAATCCTGGGTTATTTATGACTCGGGACAAGGGTGTAATTTTTTTCTCCAATAGTTTTGACACACCCGGTGGGACAAGAAAAAGTTAATATTTCCATTTTTTCTAAGTTTTGGTTGTAACTTAGTAAATCCCTACCTTTGGAGGCTTATCTTAACACATTTGGTGACTCCAAGCATAAAATCAACTGGTTTCAGCAGTCAGAGTGCCTCAAGTTCATGAGAAGAATTCAAACAAGGTCTAGAACAACATTAGAGGTTTTTGAGTATCTGATACTATCACTAAGAAGGAGAAGAAGAGGTAGAAAATTTCATAGGTCACCTTCACCATGAAATAGGACTCTCTCCACACCACCTTCTATTAGGCCTTTCTTGCATTCTACTAGATTTCTCAAACCTGTCTTAATGTCACAATAGGGGAATCAACCATTTGTTAACTTTACTTGTAGTAGTCCTCTTGCTCTTAATTCACAACATGAAATTCAAACATCTCAACTTAAGAGTATCCCTTTCTTCACTGGGGAAAATCATACCACTCCACCTAACCATATTCAATACATTTCCAATGTTTTTTCTATTCATCAAATTGTTGAACATGATGTATCCATTAAGCTTCTAGCTTCTTCATTCAAGTGAAAATATCTTCAATGGTTAAGGAGTTTGACATCAGGATCAATTACTAATTGGAATGAAATTGGAACAACCCTTTGCAATCAATTTGGAGAGAAGGAAGATAACCTCTCCTTATTAGAGAAACTAACAACTATAAAGATATCTCCCAATGAGCTCATGACGAAGACTTCAATTTCAGATTTCAGAAGACCGTGGATAGAATTCTAGTCCTTATAAGACCAACTCTATAAGGAACTTTTCTTTTCTTTTTAAAAGAATTAAATTCTGATATTCCTGTCATGATCTAGTCTATGGGGAGTGTAACATTGTATGGGGCCTATGAATTAGCCATTAGGATTGAAAATTTTCTAATATAAGTCGGGAAACTAGCTCCTAGACTACCCATGCCCTTGTACCTTGAATTTCCTTAAGTTTTTTAGCCTTGTATTGCTCCTTTTCTTGAGTAGAATTCCCTAACCCACTCCCTCCACATCATCTTCCACTCAAAATAAAATTGAGGATGAATAGATGAAAGCCTTGATTAGAAGTATGTCCAATAAATTCATATCCTTGGAGAAACAACAAACACAATATTTTAGGAATTATTCTAACTAGGGTCAATCTTCAAACCAAGGATTTAACCAAGGATATCAACCATTTAGGAATCAATAGCCTAATCAAAAATATGTACAAAATAATAGGTGGAAGGTTCAAAATGAACCTCTTCCACTAGCAACAGTTGCTCCTCTATAGTCACTTCCTACTGATAGCTCAAGTTAGGATTTGGTTCTAGTGAAAAATAATGTAATACAAGAAACAGAATGGTGTTTCCCATGCATTCATCCATATAATCAACTTATTTATGCAAATTCATTTCATGTTCAAGCCTTCATGGTTCACAATTCTTCCAATCAGTAAATAACCATTGGTAGAAGTGTCCAATCCTAATGTGGAATGGATTCCAAGAGGTCAATCCTTACATCAATATCATGTTATTTGGGGTTTATGACTTATGTGTAATAAATAAAGCAATGGGAAATTATAAAATACCTTAGATTAATGTTGTTGATAATACAAGGTCTAAGAAAAGGATGTTGGAGTCTCAACCTTCATCTTCTTCTAGTCAAGACAATGTTGTCAAAAAAGAGAAGGAAGATGGAATAAATAAGAACAAATTGCATGAGTTTCCTAGTAAACCTCTTTCATACAAGGACATTGTTGTTAAGCCAAAGATACCTATTCCAACATTGTAGCAATAGAGAAAGGAAAATTTTGTGCCACAAATGTAGAAGCCCATGCGAATTACCTTTAATATTGTTGAGAAAATGAAAAAGAAAAAATTCAACATGATAATGTGGGATTCTTTGGACATTCCATCACAAAGGGACCTCCTATGTGAAGCTCTAAAGAATTTTTCCTAAGTTGATCCAGTGGTGGAAATGACCCATGATGTTTTCAATGTATGCCAAGAAAAGGAAGAGCAAGTAAGTAAATTTTTCAATACCCCACCATTTTATATGTCACTAATTGTGGGCAAAAAATTGGTTCATAATTATATGATTGATTCAGGGGCTAGTACTTCTATAATTCCTAAGATGATTGATGATATCCTATTACTTAAATACAGTCCAATTTCTAGAGCAGTCTTGTAACTTGATGGTTCAATGGTTGGTGTATTATGAGTGATTAAAGACCTTGAGTTGAAACTTCATGCTTGTCGAAGCATAACTATAACCCATGACATATATTGATTTTGTCCTCAATGTTTTCCATTTTCTTTTAAAGAGATTTCACCTAAAGTATATTTTCTTCAGATTGGATGCATATTCTCTTGAACTGGATATGGTACAATATTTACCATACAAATTCCCCATATTTTCCTCCATATTTCTTATAATCCTTCCTCTACAATAAATTTCCTAATACAAGAAGAGCATAAACAAGAGTCGGTTTCAGAATATCATCTCACTCCTCCTCTTCCTAACCTCATATTATATGAATGGGCCAAGGAATGTTATGAGTTTGATCCTTATGATGAAGCTGTAGAAACTCAACTTGGAACCTACTACATTCTTAAAGAAGGGTCTACTTTACCTACACCACTTAAGCAAGAAAAGGTTAATGCTTCTAGATTTTTTAAGATGTTATTTGATGGTTCTAGAAGAAGAAATGGAGCTGGGGTAGGTGTTGTATTAATTTCTCTAATAAATGATATATTCTTCTTTTCTCATAGATTGCAGTTTGCATGCTCTAACAATGTACAGAGTATGAGGCATTGGTGCATGGTCCCATAATTACTGATAAGAGGAAAATAAAATCATTTCAAATATTTGGGGACACTGAATTGGTTGTCCACCAAGTAAGAGGGAAGTGTGCCATAAATAATAATCTTTTAAAATCTTATAAACATAGAGTTTGGGATCTTTTGGAGAGTTTTGATGCTCTTAACCTACAGGTGGTGCCAAGGAAGTTGAATAAAGAAGCATACCATATGGCAGCCCTTGGTTCTCAATTATCACCTACTGAAGATCTTGTTAAAGGAAATGTGCAACACATCAAGGTAGTGGTCAGATCGTCCATCTAGATAATGTGACTAGCTGGAAAGTTTTTGATAGTGATGAGAAAATTATGCAATTCATCTAGAATGAAGCTGAGTTTTCTTCAAGAATGCAATTTGATTTGTATGAAAACTATGGTGATCAAATCATTCAACTAAAGACAAAAAAAATTCCAAAAGGATTAGTCATCTTGGAACACATTTTTCAGTCCTGATGATGAATTTAGAGGTGAAGAGAGGAATATAACAATAAGGCAAGAAGATTGTCAATCAATTACAATTGCATGAGGAAAAAACTTTTTCTTAGAAAGGTATGTGATGACAATGAGAAGCATGATTTTATATCCTTGTGTCAAAAATTCAATGACGTATTTTCATTGGATTATGAAGATCTAAAGGGGTTTAATCCATACATTGTCTCAACATTCCATTGATCTTGATCCTAGTATCAAGACAATTAGGAAAAATCAAAGGCCAGTAAATTCTAAGATGAGAACCCCTCATGATGAAGGAGTTATCCAAAATCATTGAGGTAAAAATAATATTCCCTATCAAATATTCTACTTGGGTGGTAAATATTGTCCCAATAAGGAAGAATAATGGAGAAATCAGAATTTATGTTGATTTCAAAGATTTGAACAAAGCCTCCCTAAAGGATCACTATCCTCTACCTTCTATGGAGAAAATTTTATAAATGATAGTAGGAGATAAGAGGTTTTCTATGCTTGATGGATACTTAGGGTTCAATCATATAAAGGTTAAGGAAGAGGATCATTTCAAGACTGACATTTACAACTAAATGGGGAACATATTCTTATCAGAAGGATTCCCTTTGGTTTGTCAAATACAGGTGCCACATTTTAAAGAGAAATGGAAATTTCCTTCAAAGGGTATATAAATGAATTCAGCATTTTCTATCTTGATGACATTACCATTTTCTAAAAGTAGAATAAGGATCATACCAGCCATTTTGAGAAGGTATTTGAGAGATGTAGGGAATATGGGGTGTCTCTTAATCCCCAAAAATCTAACTTTGTAGTCCATATGGGTAAGATTTTGGGGCATATTGTTTCAAATGATGGATTTTCCATTGATTTAGAAAGAATCTCAGTCACCTTGTCTCTCTCATTGCCAGATCACAAAAATCCTTGCAGTCATTCCTTGGAAAAATTTTTTTTTATTAGGAGATTCAATCCTAATGTTGCAGATTTGGTCAGACCTATTACTCAGATGCTCAAGAAGGATTTAGTTTTTAAATGGAAAATTTAAAGGAAAGAAATTTTTTCAAGATCAAACAAGATATTTCTCAATCTCCTATGCTAATCAACCCTAACTATTCCTAAGGATTTCATCCTATATGCATATGGAGCTAAATCTATCATTGATGTTATTTTGACTCAAGCAAAATGATCAAGGATTGGATAAAATAGTGGCCTTCTTCATAGCCAAATGCTGAAGAATTATGTACTGAATTACAACCATATTGAAAATCAAATTATTTTCCATCATGAGAGCTCTAAAGAAGTTTCAAAAGTATGATTTCTACTGATCACATAAAATTTTTAGTCTCACATTCTAGTGTGAGAGAATTTATCATGAGAGAAGAATATCAGTGAGAAAAGAGATGGACGGGTGACTAAAATCATAGAATATGATGTGACTATGACAACAAAAAAACTAGTAAGAGATAGAGGACTTTGTGAGAAGCTTACTTTGGATGGTCAAGATAATCAAGAAACCTCCTTCATGAATGAAGACCTTGCACATAATGCTAAATTTTAGTAGGATGAAGGACATGCAATCAATAATCACAATTAGATTGCTCATATGAATATATTCTTGTCTACTAGAACATATCCTCTTGGCTTAAACAAAATAAAAATAAGACATCTAAGCTTGAAGTTTATTCCTTATGCATTAATTAATGGAATTTTGTTTTATAAAAGAAACATTGATGGATTTTTTCTTAGATGCATTGAAGGTGAGCATTGTGAATTGGTTTTGACTGAGTTAAATGATAGTTTCTCAAATGGACATTTTTCTTCCAAGGCCATAACAATGAAAATAATAAAGGAAAGTTACTTTTGGCCCACATTGTTTACTAATGCTCATAAATGGGTCAGGAAATGCAAGGAATGTGATTTCTTCATTGGTAAGAAGAGGTCATCTTCCCTTACACTAAACCCAATTCAAGAAGATCAGCCATTTTCCCAATGGGGTCATGATTTCATTGACATGATTAATCCTCCATCAAGTTCTCATCATAAATGGGATTTAATAGCAACATACTACTTTATTGGGTGGACGTAAGCTGTGTCATTGAAGGAAGCCACTGAATTAGTCATCCATGAATTCCTTGAGGACATTGTGACAAGGTTTTGCATTCCCAAAACTATCATATATTATAATGTAAAAGTTTTTTTAGGATCTAAAATTTCTAGTTGGGCTCTTCAATTTGTTATTTATTTGAAGACTTCTTCCAACTATTATTCTCAAGGTAATGGCTTGGAAGAAGCTACTAACAAGAACCTATTAGGATAATGAAGATAACAATGGATGTCGATCAAATACATTAGCATAACAAGGTGAGAAATTATCTTTGGGATAATAATATCACAATGAAGAAGGAAATTGAGGCTTCTCCTTAAAATTTTGTTTATGGAAAATAATCTAGGATTCCTTTATCACTTGAATTTCCTTCACTCAAATTGGCCCAACAGTTTGAATTTGAAGGGGAAGATCAAAGAGAAATCATAATGGAAGAAAAAGTGGAACTTCAATAACTAAGGAATTCTACCATGATAAGATTAGAGAAGAATAAAAAATCAACCAAATAGTGGTTTGATAAAAGGTTTGGTTTCAAATGTTTAAGTTTGGTGATTTGGTAATGAATGGGATGCTGACAAAGCTAAACTAGAGAGGCACTCAAAATTTGATGCAATTAGGAGTGGGCCATATATCATTACTACATACAAGGAAGGTAAATATTTTTATTTTTTCACATCTTGATGGAGATGCTTTACAAATCCTAATTAAAGGGATTTATCTCAAACATTCCCATTAAGTTGTTTTATTGCATCTTGTACATAGTAGTTTAGTTTTAAATTCTTTTAAGTGCTTTCAACACATTGTCTATTGGTAGTGTATGATTCATTTCCCTAAGTGCTTTACATAATTTTATTTCTTTTGGATGTTCTTTTTGTAAAAAATTTCATGGAGTATTTTTGTTAACTTTGAATTAATAATTTTATGGTCTTAGATATCAGTTGCATTGATTCATGGAGACAAATGCAGACCAACTAAAATTAGTTTTTTGGGAAAGTATTCATGGTTCATTCATTCAACTCAAAAAGATCATAAGTTAGGATCAAAGTGATATGCATTTGAGATGGGTAATGTTACTTTATTTTTCCAGTTTCTTCATATCTTGCATTATAAATAAATTAAAATTTCAGAGTTAACAATTTTCCACTCTAAAAAAATATAACTCATATTTTTTTATGATGAGATGGTTAATTCAAGATTCAAGTCAGATTTTAGGTGGATCAAGGTCTGTTTTAGTTCATAATGATGTTAATGGAAAAATAATATTTTGGGGTAGCCTTTTAAATTGCATTCTTTGGCCCTAAGAGATCATATTTAGTTCAATACCCCCATACCTCCTCCTTGGTAAAAAAATGTAGTGTTTCGGGAAGATTATATAGAAAATCAAAACTCCCAAGAAATAAACTTCAAGAGAAAACCAAGATAGCCAAAGATTAGTTTGATAAGGTTTAAAGGTGAATCATATAGTTGGATCAGTTCTATAGATCCTTTAAATCTCTATAGATCAACTTCAAGAAGTTCCAGTTTGTGTTAAGTTCATAACAGCTCAGTAGTAATAATTTCAAAGTTTTAGATCATTTTCTATATAAAAAAATTGGGATTGACTCCATGCCTAATGGATTCTTCAAGGATACTAATCAAATTTAGCAGGAAAATCATCCTAGGATGGTTCTAAACTATTATGCCAAATTTACCCCCAGGTTAATTTGGATAACTCATTAAAAATGGACTTAGCCATTTTTTACAAGCACCAACCATTGGATTTCAAAAACCATGAAAGAATTAGCTAATTCATTGGTAGGTTATAAAGGTCGCATGTCATTCATTTGGATGTCAATTTAATGTTAAGCATCAACGGGGACACATGCCATCATTTTGTCTCTCCTTAAATAATTTGGGCTCTGTGGACCTCAAGTCCCCAGAATTAGTTAGAGTGGATAAATTTTTGGGTCCGGGCTTGGGTCAAGGAAGGTCAAAAAGGAAACATGACAGAGCTGGGGATGAAAAGTGGTGCAAGATCAATGACTGGCTAGGTACACATGTCACCATTCTGATGACCTTTTAGGTGATGGGCTCCATGGACGTAAAGTCCCCAGAATGAGCTATATTTTCAATAATTTTAGGTCTACCTGACCACGTGACCCAATGGGTGACTAGTACATTGAAAAGGTGAAATCAGTGCGCATATTGGAAGAGGCCAATCCTGAGCTAATTATAGGATGTCATATGTCAAATTCATGTTCTTCACGACATGTAAATCTTTAGAAGGCCATATTTTTTAATCTAGAGCTCCAAATTGGAAAAAATTTATGTCATTGGAAAGATCTCCTTGAGTCCCTTAATTTGATACAATTAGTTGATAAAATTGGTTGGGGCATTTAATCTATTATTGTAGGTAGCTCAACCACTAAAATTGATTAAAAAATAGTGCTCAATCTTTTCCTACATGACATAATGGTCATAAGTATGGCCTTGCAAGGTGCCCATGTGCTTTGTAGATGGATTTAATGCATGTTGTTGGTGGGTGGAAGGAGGTATTCAAGTTTCCCTCCAATTTCCCTTCTCTCTCTTCCATTGAAATCCTTAGTCTCTAGTCATATGGTATGGTTATATGAGGGATTAAATCTTTTGATGCCTACTACTAGGTGGTTAACTCTAGCCCCCTTTAATTTTATTCTATTTTAGTGGAAACTAAAATAAATAGTAGAGCATAATATTGAAAATCTTGTATGTTTTGATTGGTAACTTGGTTTTGAGTGCCAATTTTTGTAAAAGTGCTTATTTTTTCATTCTCTTTCCATTGGAAATGTTTATTTTTAGAATTGAACTATAATTATAAAGTTCTATATTGTAACACACACTCATTATTGCCAAAATATGGGGGGACTCTTGTTGCTTTACTTGGGGGTCTCATTGCATTGCTTGGTTCTTGCATTTCTTTTGGTGATTTTTTGAGGATGACATCTTTATCTAATTTTGTATTAGATCATGTTGAGCCATTAACATCACATAATTACCACACATGGAAACCATGAATGGAAACAATAATTAAGCGGAAAGGATTATGGGCTTTAACTTCTTCAGAATAACCAATGTTCACTAGAGAATATGAGAAATTTTAGTACCCGTGCAAATTTTATGAGTGTATGGGTTTGATAAGAACTTATGTAAGTGACAATCTTTTGTTGCATTTGGAAAAATGTGGCTCTCCTTTCAAAATATGGGAGAAATTGGGGGATTTTTTTAGTAAGGTGGATCATATGAGAGCCATGCAACTTGAAATTGAGATCATCTCTCTTAATCCTGAAGATTTTCTAAAAATTATAGACTATCTTACCGATTTCAAGAATTTTTTTGACATAGTTGAAGGGGAGTGGAAGAGATAAAGAAAAGATGAAGAGCGTGTTCACTTGATTGTATCCAAGTTGAGAGGACCATTTCAAATATTTTCTTCTACCTTTTTCTATAACATGGATGCCTTATGTGATGCATTCAAAATTCCTGACTTAAGAAACATTTTGTGAAAGAATTACTAGGGAAGAATCCATATTGTCTCACCTTGAGTCTTCTACCTCTCAAAAGGAATTAGTTGCATCTAATCCTAAGGGCAAGGGAAAACCAAAAAGTAAAACCAAATCCACCCCTTCTCCATCTCAAAGTTCTCCTAAACCCAAAGAAAACAACTCTAAACCTAAGGAGTCTTCTAAATAAGAGAATAAGTCTAGTATTTCATGCTTTTTTGTGGGGGTAGTGGTCATGAAGAACATAGGTGTTATAAGAAAATGTAAGCCTTAGAGGATGCAGTCAAGAAACACAAAATTTATATCTCCACTCCACCTCCTTCTAATCAACATGGAAAAACACTTAATGTTGTTGGGATATCTCAGTCACCACTTGCAGATAGTTGGGTTATAGATTCTGGTGCTTCTCATCACATGAATTATTCTGAGGAGTATTTTGTTTCTCTAGGTTTGAGTTCTACTTCAAAAATTGAGGTTGGAGATTATTCCTTCCTTTCTATTGAGGGAAAAGGTGATATACACCTTGATGGTGGCAGTATCCAAGATGCACTGTATGTTCCTAACATTACCACAAATTTGTTTTCTGTATATCAAATTTATCATTCTAGTCAAGGAAAAAAAGTGACTTTTACACCACATGGGGTAGACGTATGAACTTTGATCCTCATTAAATTGTTGCTCAAGGTATTTTTGATCATAATTCTAGAATATATCACTTTGAGGGTTTTGATGACATTTCTTCTATAGGTACATGATTTGTTTCTCATGTAGATTCAGAGAGTAAGATTTGGCAAGAAATATTTGGACATCTCAATTACAGATATTTAAAGGAGTTGAGCACTCATGGTATGGTATATGGCCTTCCTAGAGTTTCTTATCTTGAGGGAGTTTTCTCTGGCTGTGTATTAGGGAAACAATACCAAGATCCATTTCCTAAGAATTTTTCCAAGAGAGTTTCTTCACCAGTTGAGCTTATGCATAGTGACTTGATGGTTTTTTCTACCCCCTCTTTCAATGGAGCTAAGTATGCACTTACCTTTATTGATAATTTCTTGAGGCGTACTTGGATTTATTTTATCAAGTACAAAATTGATGTTTTCTCACACTTCAAAGTCTTAAAGGATTTGGTCGAGAAACAATCTTCTAGTTAGATAAAGAAACTTCACATTGATAATGGGAGGAATACTTCAGCAATGAGTTTTATGATTTTTTTTGGAAAATCAAGGCATTATTCACCAACATTATGTTCCTCATACTCTACAATAGAATAGATTAGCATAATGGAAGAATGGAACTTTAAAGGAAATGGCTAACTGTATGATGCATTCTAGAGATTTACCACCTATCTACTGGGCAGAAGTAGTTGATTGTGCTAACTACATTTATAATTGTACACCACACAAAGCACTTGAGCATTTGACTCTAGAGGAAGCTTGGTCCAACACTAAGCCAAATTTCTCATTTTTTTGAGTCTTTGGGAGCCATACTTGGGACTTTATGCCAAAGAAGAAAAGGAAATATTTGGATAAGAAGATAAAACCCTTGATATTTGTAGGGTATTGTGAGGACATGAGAGCTTATCAACTTCTAGATTTTGATACTCATGATGCTATTTTTCAAACACATGTTTAGTTTGATGAGTGATTTAATCCTCATGATTATTCATATTCTTCCATGCATCCTTCTTCTTCATCATCTCATATTGAGAATCCTTCTTTGAGGAGGAGGTTATAGATTCCATGGATGATCCTATTCCCACTGATACTGTCACTATGCCTAAGTGGGATTATACTAAATTTTTTGAGGCAAAACCTTTCATACAAGATCTACCACCCTCTAGGAATCATCACACACATTATACAGGTTATGGAATTTTGTCTCAGGTAGTTTCTTAGGATCCATAGTATTTTTCAAAGGCTCATGGGATACAAGAGTGGGATGATGCAATGACAGTTGCGTATTATTCTTTGATAAAGAATCATACTTGGGATTTGGTATATCTTCCTAAAGGAAGAAAGATGGTTAGGTGTAAGTTGGTATACTAAACAAAATACACAATTGATGGGTTCATTTCCAAGTTTAAGGATCATCTTATTACAAAGGGTTTTTCACAAGTTGAAGGTATTGATTACTTTGAGACTTTTGCGCCCATTACAAAGATGGATTCTGTACACCTTGCAATTGTTATTATTGCATCACAAGGGTGGCCCGTATACCAGATGGGCATGAAGAGTGACTTCTTACATGGATATTTACAAGAGGAAATATACATGGAGAAACCTGCTAAATTTTTTTAGAATTCTTCTCTTGTTTGTAGACTTTGAAGGTCTCTCTATGTTCTCAAACAAACCCCTCGGGCTTGGTATGAGAAGATGGATTCTTTTATTCTATCTACTAGTTTTGTTCATTGCCACTCTGATCATACAATGTATCTCCAACATATTGGTGAGGATATTGTGATACTTGTCTTATATGTTGATGATTTTTTACTTACTGGCATCTCTTCTTCCCACATTCAAAGTATTCAGAGGGATCTTTCTACATAGTTTGGCATGACAGATATTGGGTTATTACATTATTTCTTTAGTTTGCATATTTCTCAGACAGATTCAGGGATTCATTTGAGTCAAAAAAATTACACCCATGATATTCTTCAATGGTTTGATATGGTTGATTGCAAGTCAATTTCATCTCCTTTTCAGTATAGGGTTACTCTTACTTCCACATGTACCACACCACTTTGTGATCCTACATTGTATAGGCAGTTATTTGGGAGTCTCATGTACTTAACCCATAGTCACCCTACTATTTCATTTGCAATAGGGCTTATATCTCTCTTTACACATTCTCCTCATAGTAGTCACTGGCAGGCTACTAAAAGGATTTTGTGCTATTTGTAGGGAACTTCCCACTTTGGCCTACACTACACTAGGATTTCTACTCATTTGGTTGGGTGTATAAATTCAGATTGGGAAGGTTCTATTGATGACATGTGTTCCACTTTTGGATATATTTTTTTTCTTAGTTCTTCTTCAGTTGCTTGTGTGTGCAAAAAAAATAGGATATTGCACTTTCATCTTTAGAGGCAGAGTACAGGGCAACAGTTATAGCAAGTCAACATATTTTTTTGGCTTTGACAATTATTGACAGAGTTTGGATTCCCACATGATTCATATAATGTACTTTGGTGTGACAACCAAAGTGTAATTCACATTTCTCACAACCCATTTGAGCACCAACAAACCAAGCATATTAAGATACACATCCACTTCATTTGTCAAAAAAGTCGAGATGGAGTTATTTGCTTGGAGTACATTATAACTCTACAGCAGGTTGCATACATCTTTATGAATCCTTTTTCATCACCTCGATACCTTGATTTACATGACGTGCTTGGGGTTTCAGAATTTGTTCCTTGGGGTGTTCGTGAGAACATATTCTTTCTTCTTCTTTCTCTTTCCTTTTAACATGATTCATTCCTTCTTTTGGTTTGATATTTCTTCATGGATATATTGTACATGAGTACCTCATTAGGCCTAGTTTTTGGGACTCATAATGTGGACATTTCACTTCTATTTTGGCCCCTAGCTTCACTTGAGGGGGGTGTTAGAGTAAGTATTTTCCTTAACTCATGTTCACCTAGGTACTTTATTTACCTTTATTGTATTTATCCTCACCCACTTATGTGTGTATATATTTATTTTATCTTATTTAGATATTATCTAGTTGTTAGGTATAGTTCCTTCCTTGATCTATGATATTGACTAGTTCTTTCCTTTATCTATAGTATTGACTAGATCCTTGATGTATAGTTCTTTCCTAAATCTATGGACTTGACTAGTTTTTTCCTTGACCGGTTCTTAGATTGTTATTCCTTGCCTATATAAGAAAGGTCCATTCTCATTGTATTTCATTGAGTTCCATAATAATATATGATATTACTGCTCATTTTTTGCAAAGGTTTTGTGTAAAGTTATTCTGGTGAATTTCTTTCATCTTATTGATCATGCTGTTTGATTAACATCTAAGTTCTTGGATTGGTATGATTTGGTTATCATTCCTTTTAGAAAAATATGCATAAGTATGTAAAAAGTGTAAAAGTAAAGTGTGCATTTGATATGTAATAGAGTATGGGATAGAAAAGTGTCATGTCTCTTGTAGTTGCTAATTTTGGATGCTGAAGGTGAGGTTTTTGGGTGATATCACGCTAAGAGTGAGTTTTTTGGGAAATATAATGCCAAGTGTGAGTTTTTTGGGTGCTCTCATGCCAAGTGTGAGTTATATGGGTGATCTCATGCCAAAGAGCAAGTGCTGGGGAGAGATGTCTAGTTTTACTCTCCTTCCATTACTTTTCCCTCATAAGCACCATTGCAGATGGTGCACCCTGATTTTTTTCAATTTGTTAAGTGAATACTCGATAACATAAAGTAGATAGAATATGCATACCTTATGATCATGTAGAGAGTGTGGAAAATAGCATGTTGAGTGGAAAAATGAAGTGTGGAATGATTGTAAAGTGAAACGTGGAGACTAGGAAAGGGAAGTGGACCTTAGGGGTGAAGTGTATGTGTTGTAGCATGTTATTGTAACTTGTGTGATCTACTTCTTATAAGGACGAACCTGTAAAATAAGAGAAGGAAATTAGTCAAAGTTATGTATATGATAGATCAGAGAAACATATGCATAAGTATGTAAAGAGTATAAAAGTGTGTAAAAGGAAAGTGTGCATCTGATATGTAAGAGAGTATGAGACAGAAAAGTTTCATTTTGCTTGTAGTTGATAATTTTGGATTCTTAAGGTGAGGTTTTTAGATGATATCACACCAAAAGTGAGTTTTTTAGGAAATCTCACACCAAGGGTGATTTTTTTGGGTGATCTCATGCCAAGTGAAAGTTTTATGGTTAATCTCATGCCAAAGAGAGTTTTGGGGAGAGTGGTCTAGTTTTACTCTGCTTTCATTACTCTTCCCACATAAGAACCATTATAGATAACATGTCCCAATTTGTTCCGATTTAGTTTTGAATTGTTCTGATTGTACTAATATAATGCATTCTATGGCTGAAGGCCAGTGCCTGTTATTGTAGAACTGCTCTATAAACTATTATAGAGTGTACTATACTGAGAAAATGATAGAGTTTTCCCCCATAACATTAATGCCTAGGGGAGGACATAGGTTCCTAGGAACTACTTTCTGATACTCAGTGCTAGTGTATTCTCTTTGTTTTGGACCTAAGTCAAATTATGGATGATTATGTGACTGTGTTCCTATGTTTATTTCATACTATATAGATCTGTACTGTATGTGTGAGCTAGTATAGGGGTGATTTGTTCACATAATTTATGTCACCCCTCATTTGGGGTGCATGCAACAATAGTGGGAGAATGCAGCCCAAAGGAGAGGATTGGATGTTGATATGAAGTTAATACATGCAGGGGGTAGGGGATGTGTATGGTAGAAACCAAGGCACATGAAAAAAAGTAAGCTAGTACAAGTGTTAGTAATAAAAGTAGTTATCATGCAAAAGAAGACATTGTAACAAGCAAGTGTGCGCATAAGATATACGTGAAAAATGAGTGTGAAACATGGGACATCGCTCACAATGTCACAAGACAATCACGTATGAAGTGGCTAAAATCATTCAATTATCACACAAGACATAGGGCATATCCCACAAATAAAAACATACAATAACAAGCAAAATGTTATAGATAGCCATGGTTGTATATAGTCATGCAAGATAAATGCTACACATGAAGCACCCATTAACATGTTAGAAAGATAAATAATATGTATAAGAATGTAAATATCAATGAAAATGATGAAATAATAGAACTCGTAGTGTGTGAAAGTAGTCAATGGTAGATGCCTCCAGAAGCCTCGGTAGGACTAGTAAAAGGTACAATGCTAAACATCATTGTAATGTGTAAAAAATGTAAGACTTTTGCATTCACCACAAAAGACCAAGTGAGTGTGCATGTGTATATATAGAGAGATGATAACATACTAATAATACGTCTAGCATTAAAAAAAAAAGTGTAACATGTAGATAAAATAAGATAGAAAGAGTAGATGCAACAAAGATATGTAAATATTGTGTATGACTGTGATGGTATGGTATACAAAATGTGAATATGATAGGAGCAATGTGCCCCACAGGGGATGTGTATGAGATGAGATTCATTTATAGGAACCCTCAATAGTCAAGAATGAACCATAGAACAAGAGTGTATCATCAGATAATGTGCATGTTATGTGAATAGATGCTAGAAATATGTATCGTGAAGCATATAATATGAAGTATAGTGGATGTGAGGTTCATTTAAGAATAAGAACCTTAGTAATCAAGTATGAATCATGGAACTAGATTGTGTCATAGGGTAATGAAGGATTTTACATGTAATAATGATTGAGATGCATCACATTCAGTGGGTTATTAAGTGGTATAGCAAGGAGATTGGAAAGATGATAGACGCCACCCCCAAGCTTGTCGGTGATGACATATGGACCAATCCAATTAGGTGTGAATTTCCCTTTTAGATGAACCTCAATTTTTTTTTCTTTTAAAACAAGATCACCAATATTGAATTCACATGGACACATTTTTCTATTGTAAACTTGTACAATGTATGTTTGATATACACGAAGATGTTCTAGGGCTTACACATGGCAATAATTGAGCATTTCCATCTCATTCAATTTTTTTTCATGATATTATTTTTCATTGATAATTCCTTTAAGTGATACACCCAATGAGGGTATTTCTAGCTCTAAGGGAATTCCTGCCTCAGTGCCATAAACTAGCGAAAAGGGTGTAACATTGGTGGGGGTGCGCACACTAGTGCGGTAAGTCCAAAGAGCGTATAGAATTTGATTATGCCAATTGTTGATAAGTTTTGTAAACATCCTTATAAATAACTCATCTTCTATAATTTTTGTATCCATTGGAGCTATGTCCTTGTATTTCCTAGTCACACTATTGAACATTATCATCACAACTTGAACTTATGGCATGATTACTGATTAATATAATTATAACTAGTTATATTTATTTTGTCATATATTGTGTATGAAATTATTATTATGATTGTAATATTTTTTTTGAATGATGATATGTGTGATGCCACTCTTGTTTGTAAGAAACTTGATATATGCAACACCTTGTATGCAATAGAGGAACCATTTGCAGGATCTCGTCTGCAACAAAGGACCCATTCATAACAACCTATTTACAAAAAAATAAAATCACCTATAACAAATAAGCCACGTTATGAAGATATATTGGAATGTGAAGAATGGAACTCAAGTTTGAATGTGTCATTAAAGGAATAGTTACAACTGGAGAATGTAGAACTAGGAGATAACTCAACCATGGATATGATTATTCATTACAAGCTACAAAAGAACTAATTGATAGAAGTTACACATGACTAAAGGAACTAGTCAATCAATTAGAGATTAATTGAATACCTACTATTAGTTTTGTTGCATGTGTTAAATATCTTATTGTATTGTTTGATGTCTTCCACTTGTTCTATTGAATATCTTTCACTTAATTTTTTTGAACTTCTAGTTTAACTCTTCTTCTCACATCCTAGTGTAAATATAAAATACAAGAGTTAATGATGGTAACATATATAGGACATAGAAGAGAGTACACAAATATACAAATATTTATTTTATTCCTGGATGTAATGTTCATGTCAATTTAATAAAATATCTGAGTTATTTTTATTAGCCTTTAGCTACAAGATGTAGGATGGATTAAAACCTAAGATGGGGCCCACTTGTGGTCTGTTAAACCCCTCCATAGTTTTGTTTCTTTGTTTCATTTCATATTATCCTATGAAGAAATTTATCTTCTTTATCTACATTCTGAATGTACAAGCTTTTTTTAGTCAAAGTGTTTACAAACCATCTGCTTTTAGTTCTAATTTTTTTTTACTTTCAATCATTGGTATTTCAAGTATATTAGTGACAAATATTTCTTTCCATACCTCCTACATTCTCTGTAATTGTGCATATAACACTAGCATTATTGAAATTTTACGTCCCTTGGTTTGATGATTAAATGACTGTGATTTAATGAAAAACATATTAATTTTTGTGAGTTGATTTTCACAACCATTTTTGTTGCCATTTCTAGGGATACTGCCAATTTATAGGGTTTTTGAGAGGTTTTTTATTTCTTAGAAATGGTTTAGGTTTTAGAAATTCCACGTCCACCATGCAATAATGTATGTTGATTGAGTTGAGTTAGTTGATGCATGCACTGTCAAAAATATGCCCATGGTATATTCTTACCCAATCATCAAATATCACAAATTGCTACATCTGATTTTGAAGAGGACACATCTTCCTATGTGCAAGGTTTGATAGTAGAAGGCCCTCCTCCAAGTGAGACTTCAGAAGCTATTCTTGATCAACCAATCATGGAAGAATAAGTGAATCAGAATGTTGAAGAAGGGGAAACTACATTTGAGTTCCCAATCTCCAACAACAATCAACCTACTGTAATGAAGAACATTTCTCCTTCAGCCCTTCCTAATTTCCATGGATCCATAATTGAAGACCCAAACACTTTCTTATTTGAGTTTTACATTTTATGCAAGAGTTATGATTATACAATTGATGCACACAAGTTTAATCTATTTACTTCTACACTCAAGGATGTAGCCTTGAGATGGTTTATATGAAGGAAAAGTTTCTCACCAAGTACCAAGAATAATGCAGGTAAAGTAGTAGAGGAGGATATGAACTCTTTAGGATGACAATAAAGGAAGATGAGTCACTTGAAGATTACATGGAAATATTCTTATTTAGTGTTCAGAAGTCAAGACACACAAGGTTACCTCCTGAGTCTCTTAAGTTACTCTTCTTAAAAGGACTCACTGAGGAGGATATGGATGCTTTGTAGCTGATAGGATAAGGTTATATCTCAAAATATTCTTATTCAGTGTTAAGATGTCAAGAAACACAAGGTTACCTCCTATGTCTCTTAAGTTACTCTTCTTAAAAGGACCCAGTGAGGAGGATATGGTTGTTTTGGACCTGATAGGAGTTGGATATATCTTAAAAGCTACCTTTTTGAATCTTATAAGAATTACTCTAGAGAAACCATGAAGAGAATCATAAATGCTAGATCAAAGGGTGGATCAAATAGCAAAATAATTGGGGATATATCTAAATAAGATATTGTGAACATGTTCAAAAACATGAAACAAGAAATTTTTAATGACATGGCCACCCATCTTGATGCTTTACATGTTAATAAAAAGAGAGAAGATGTGGAGGAAATACTTATAGAGTTATTCCATGTATGCAGAAGAAAGAAAGTTGATTGTAGATGCAGGGGATTGGCCAACATTACACAAGAGAAGGAGGATACACTTGAATTCAAGATGATAGAAATAGAGGATGGGAAATTCTTCTACGTTTCTCAAAGAAAACCTTTTCCACCAAGACAAGGAGGTATGACACAAGATCCCATGCCATCTTTTCAAAATTGGGCTAGTAGTTTATATATGTAGTCCCCACCTCAGGCTAATACTCGATAAGGTTGGGCTCCATACCCTAGACAATACCAACAACAATGGAAACCTCATTTTTTTAGGCCAACAATGGAAATAACCTCCTTATTCATGGAAACATCCTTGGAGAGGAGGGAAGAAATGGAACAACCCACCTCCAAACTACCAAAAATCCTACCATCAACTTATTTATCCACAGCAACAAGCTCTGATGCCAAACCCCCAACCTGGCTCTTAACCAAAAGCCACTCAGCTATCAGCTCAACAAACACCTAACCCCAATAATAAAGCTGCTCAGCTATCCTATACCACTGAATGAACCCAATAATCTTCTCATTTATTGGATTTCAATGAAATCCATATTTTCTCAGGAAGAGAACTTCCTCCACCAAGTAAACCCACCATTACATAGATTACATATGAACCACCATCCATAAAAAAGCTACAAACTGATCTACGCAACATGAATCCACTTTTTCAAGGATAATCAAGCTAATGAACCACCATTTCCAGAGAGATTGTAAGAAAGGAAACTACCTTAAATAGATTATGATTCTAATTTTTTCAATAAGCTTAATGATTATTTATTCAATAATCAAGGATGTTCCCATCTACAATAAGTTGGTAAAAGATGCATATAAGGAAGGATCCATCCATTGTATAGGTTATTAGACAATTAGTTGATATCATGATTGTAAATTCAATTCTACCCAAGTATAAAGATCCATGCATTTCCTTAGTGAACGTTAGAATGAATGACACAACAATAAAGAATACTCTAATTGACTTAGGGGCAGCCATTAATGTCATGAATGATAAAATTATAGATGACCTAAAATTGGAAGGACTAAGGAAAACTACATTCTTAGAACTTGTTGATAGATAAATAGTTAGACTTGAAGGATTCCTTAAGGACATAGTTGTGGTGGTAGACTCTTGGGAATACCCTATTGACTTTATTGTCCTTCAACCAAAAGCAAGTTTAGGAGATAATCCTATTATTATAGGAAGTCCATGGTTGGCCATTGCATATGTATTCATAGGTTGTAAGTCTAACAACATGATTATTTTCAATGGAAGTGGTACTAAGAAGCTTATTCTCTATCCTCATGCCCAACCATTGAGTGATGAAGATCAAACAATTTGGGTTGAAGAACCAGAAACTAAACAAATCTCTTTATAATATATCATGATGATGGAGAAATCTTGTACATTTGAAGAATATGAAGAATATTTTTTTCTCTCCAATGTCTACAGAACAACTATGGAAGAAATGAAGAAGTGGATGAGAGATTAAGATTTCTTAAGCTATCTCTTGAACCAAGTTCTACCACAAAAAA
Source organism: Taxus chinensis (assembly GCA_019776745.2). NCBI lineage: Eukaryota > Viridiplantae > Streptophyta > Pinopsida > Cupressales > Taxaceae > Taxus > Taxus chinensis. Next base: position 31,526,413 of record CM034152.1, read on the forward strand.
TCACAATGGATATTCCAGGTAACAATTTTATTCTTCATCAACTTCTTCCACATAACTACATACTGAATTATATTAGAAGTAATGTGTTTTCAATATTGGATCCCTCCAAGAAAGTGGAAATAACACCAAGAAGACCACTTAATGTAAAAAAAATACTGAGTATGAAGCAAGAGGAATTGTTAATAACAAATATTCAAAAGCATAGAAGAAAATTTTCCTGGGATTATGGTGATATGCATGGGATTCATCTTAGGATTTACACTCATAATATCTATATCAAGGAAATTTGTAAACCAATCAGGTAGCCACAAAGGAGGATGAACCCAACAACGAGAGATATTGTAAAAAGAGAATTGAAGAAGTTACTAGATGTTAGATTTATATATTTCATTTCATATAGTCAGTGGGTATCACCTCTTGTAATTGTGCCAAATAAGAATGGAAAATGGAGGATTCTGTGTAAATTATAGAGAGTTGAATGCAGTAAAAAAGAAAGATCACTTTCCCATTGCCTTTCATTGATCAAGTGCTTGACACTTTGGCTAATAAAAATTATTTCTCTTTCTTGATGGATATAGTGGCTATAATAAAATTCAAATTACACTAGAGGACCAGGACAAAACTACCTTCACATGCCCATGGGAAAAATTTTCCTATTCAGTTCTTCCATTTAGCTTGTGCAATGAACCTACTACATCCCAGAGGGAAGCATTTAGCATCTTTTAAAATTTGAAAAATGATTATATGGAATTCTACATGGATGAATTCACAGTACATGAGAACACTTTTGAGGAAGCCATGCAAAATTTGGATAACGTATTGAAAATATGCAAAGAGCAAAAGTTGTCCTTGAGTAATGAGAAGTGCTAAATGATGATTTCTGAAGGTATAGTTATAGGACACTACCTTTCTTCTGAAGGAATTCAAGTTTATCTAGAAAAGGTATCTATTATAATCAACCTAAAAACACCAAATAAACAAAAGGATGTTAGGATATTTCTAGGCCATGCTGGATATTACAGAAGGTTCATACAATATTTTAGCAAGATTACAACACAATGTTTTGCATTACTAAGGAAGGATGCTGATTTTGTTTGGATTGAACATTTTGAAGGATATTTTTAAACCTTGAAAAAAATGTTAACTACTGCTCCTATGTTGAGAGGACCTGATTGGAACCTACCTTTCCACATCCACACTGATGCATCAGACCATGCTATTGGATCTTTCTTAGGAAAAAAATATGGAGTTATGAATTATGGAATTTATTATGTTAGTAAGAACTTACAACATGCAGAGATAAATTATATAGTAACATAGAAGGAGTCTTTGGAAGTTGTATATGCTAGAAAAAAATGTAGACACTACATCATAGGATATCCAATGTTCATTAACATTGATCATGTTGTAATCAAATATCTAATAAACAAACTTGTAGTAAGTAGTAGAATCATCAGGTGGTTTCTCCTCTTGCAAGAGATTGATGTCACTATTTTGGACAAGCATGTAAAGGATAATGTAGTAGCATATTTTCTCTTGAAGATGGATGCTAATGATGAAGAGAAAGTAATTGATGACTCATTTCCAGATAAGCACTTATTTGGTATCTCTACAAAAACACATTGGTATGCAGGCATAGGTAACTATTTTGTCTCAGGTAAAACACCTCCACATTACTTATACTTTTAGAAGAAATACATAGTTGAAAAGATAGTACATTTTTCTTAGATAGCTGGATTTCTATTTCATATATGTTAAGATAAAATAATGAGAATGTGTATATATGATGAGGAAATATATGATTTCCTCATAGCCTACCACAATGAACTTTATGGAGGACTTTTTTATACAAAAAGAACAATGGAGAAGGTGTTGACCACTGGTTATTATTAGCCAAAATTGCATAAGGATGAAAATCTATACAACAAGAGATGTGATAGATGCCAGAGAATGGGAAAGCTAACTAGATTTGATGAAATTCCATTGTAGCATCAATTGGCCTTGCGGCCTTTTGAAAGATGGGGATTAGATTTTATTGGCACTATAGACCCTAAATCTCAGCAAAAATAATACATCTTGGTATTCACATATTATATAACCAAGTGGATAGAGGTGAAGGCATTTCCAAATAAGAAAATTGATAAAGTATCCAAGTTCCTATATGATCAAATCTCCACTAGGTACAAATTTCCAAGGGAAATTGTAACAGATCAAGGTACACATTTTACTGCTGATATAATTTCTTATCTAGTTAAAGAATATGAAATCATGCATAGGAAGTATGCACCATACCATCCATAATCTAATGGATGAGTATAAGTTACAAACAGAGAGATAGAGGATATCTTGACAAAGACCATTGCACTTCATAGGAGAGATTGGGTAGATAGGATTCCAAAGGTAGTATGGGTATTTAACACAACGTGGAAGAACACAAATGGATTTACACCATTTGGAATCTTATATGGTAAGAATGTTTTTTTTCCAATTGAATTTGAACAAAAAACACTGAGGACGACACTTGAGATAGGCATAGATTTATCATAAGATCAAATAAAACTAATTATCAAACTCAATGAGTTCGATGAATTGAGATGGCAGAATGTGCATAACACAAAAGTAGTACAGACAGAAAGATTTAAATGGCATGACCAATACATCATGATAAGAAACCTTCAAGAAGGTGATTGGTCACTCTTGTTTTATTCAAAATACAAGTATTATATAGGGAAGCTCAGAAAAAGGTGGCTAGGCCCCTATGATATTGAGAATATATTTCCTAATGGATCTATAAATCTCACTACCATATATCTTGTGAGGTTCAAGCTTCTGGTAAATGGCCATAGGATGAGATTGTATAAGAAGCCAATTGACAGAGATTCATTCATGAAAATTTTCAGAGGAGGTCCAAGCAAGATGGGAGTAAGAATATCAGAGTTAACTTTAGGGGTTGATCCTATTGCCTCACCTTTTGAGATTGTATAGGATTGATAAATTTTAGTGGCATTGGTGCATTCAACTTGCTTGATATTCCTAGGACAAATAAAAGTGTTATGATCAGCCTTAGGGGTGATAAACAACACTCTGCTAACACATTTATTTCATAGAGTTTTTGTTTTGTAGGGTTTGATCTCAAGTAATTGTAGGATGATATGCTCCCCATCACAATGAGAGCATGTAATGACTAAAGGTTCCACATGTAGCAACATGAAACAACCCTTGTTTTGTAGTTTATATTTAGCAGAATTCATGATTGCATGAAAGAAGATCAAGGATGATAAACATATGGGAGATGGAAAAGGAACAATTGACACCCCAATAGATCAGAATTCCCTCTCTGGGAGTCATATGGTTTTATTAAGGAGTAGCCAACATCGGTAGTATCACAACAAGATTACATTCAGCCAAGGTACAAGTTCAAATAAACATGCACAATCATCATTCTACCAAAACATTGAGATAAGTGCACTCAACTATCATTTAAATAAAGTATAATTAGTTTAATTATAGTTAATTAGAATTTATACCAAGTCCCTATACATTTGTTTCATTTAACAACTGTCACCTTTCAAGCTATGATGTGTCCCTCCAGATAAGGCAATATTCTCAAATCACTTCCCTTCGCATGCTTTACATGGTCACACAAATTAATGGTTTTCCATAACCGTGTTGTGTGTCCTCTTGATCCCATTTAAAAAAAAAGATATGAAAACAACTCAACACAACTCAATTGTGTAACATCCTTTCAAATTAGAGTTGTATCATTGCATATTAAATCCATAGCAAGCTGCGTAATGACCATGGGATGAGATTTTATAAGGAATGAACCAACTGAGCATTCCCAAATTTTGAGCCATCATCAAATTTTGTAGTATTTTCAGGATAATGGTTGGCTTGTCAGTCAGACTCAGTGATGGCATTTTAGAGGAAGTAACTGGCCTACTAGCCCAAGGAGAACAATTTCCAGAAAATACCAACCTAGAAGTAGCCAAAAGAGAATTTGAAGATGATGATAATGAATTCATCACCAAAAGACAAGGTAATCATAGAACATTACTTAAAACCTTATGGGTTGAGGTTGTAAATTTTGTAATTAAGTGCTTTATTTGTGAAGGAAGGTATTCTATATTGAATACAATTCATTTCAAGTTATTGAATAATCTAAAGAACAACAAGAAAGTAAAAGTACCTAATTTATTACATAAAATGTTGATGAGAATTAGTAGAGAAGCAAAAAGGGGTAGGTCTACATTATCACACAATTGTCTTATAACCTTGGTAGTGAAACATACCCTGTAGAGGTATTATCATTAGATATAGTGGGGATATTTTGCAAGAGAAAAAACATAAATAATTTTTTAGAAAGTAGGGGAAAGAGATGGAAAAGCATTGAGATATCCTTTGAGCACATAACATAGACTACACCATAACCCCCCAACCTCAAGAACACAATGCTTCTGAAAATTTTCCATTTGATAAGGAAAACCTTGTACATGTCTCTCCTGATAGGATTTTCATTTCTTAAACCCTGTTGGAATTGTCCACTCTTGAATCCTCCACCTCCAAGGGTAAACATAAGTCTTCTAAATACAATCTTACACCACCAGGGTGCTACCATAGGCTAAAAACAAAAAGGCCAAGGAAATCTAAACCAAAACAATCCAAGCCCATCTCACTAGATAGTGATGTGGAAGCTACAGAAAGAAGCTTGGAGACTCAGCCAATGGAGACAAGACATGGAGATATTAATGCCCCTATTCATGAGAAAGAATACCTTGGAGAGGCCATGAAAGGGTAAAAAGAGGAAGCTCATGATGAGGAGACAATTCATGCAACAAAAGGTCTAGAGGAGAGAAATAAAGAATTTGGAAGAGAAACTAGACATAAATTCCCTGAGTAGCCATGGAAGAGCATGAGGAACCAACTCAGAAAGAGGAGGCAATTCTTGAAGTAGAATGTTATGAAAAGAGAGATGAAAAAGAGGAAGTTGAAGGAAAAACTTAACATGGAAAAATACCTAAAGTTGTTGAGCAGGTCATGCAGCCACAAGAACAATAAATTGACCAACCAAAAATTCTAGAAGATGTTGATCACATATTTGAGAAAGTGGTTGAACAAGCGCTACGTGTTAGTGAACAAAAATTAAATGTAACATCAGTTAACCCCCAAATTTTTATTAAGGAAATTATAAGGTATCCTGTAAAACCACCTTGTAAGGAGATGGCCACACAAAACACGCTACCAGATATTGACTATTTGATGTTACAATTTGAGACCTATGTTAATAGGCTAAAAGGAAGCCCTAATCTCCAAGCATCAGGAAGAATTGGAAGAAAAAGACAGATAAATTAAAAGGTTAAAGAAGAAGAAAGAAGAGACAGTCCAGGTGGCCCATGAGATATTTAAATATAAGCATCCATCTAATGTTTACTCTATTTTCTTACAAGAAAAGATGTTCCAACTCAAAATAACATGTAACAATTTTGACATACCATATGATATTAGTGCAGATAGGAGCTTCTTTATGTTATATCAGAAACAAACCCATGAATTTCAACTTGTAGAAAAAAATATTACACATTAGAAAATATTTAGCCCGGTCTCATACTACTATTTAGAAGGTTCTCATGTGTACAAAATACCAATTTAATCCCCCCTTTTCGCCATATTTGTTTTATATTTTACTTCATCTTTCCCACGTATTTCCCAATACCTACCCACCCATTTTACAACTTCCTCAAGATTCTAGCCCTGATTCTGGGTGCACTAACCTATATTGGCATGCCCCAAGGTGCCTTGGTCCCACCCTGGGTGCCCCTCTCTATGTTTAACCTCTTTCAATCTTCTTTGAGTCACTTCTAACCATTGGTCTCCCTTATCTTTTCCTCAGTCGATATTGTCGGGATTAATTGTGAAATCAAGGTTGAGAGCCCTATAAATATAAATCTTATAAGACCATAATGAGGGTCCTAGGTCATTGCATCCTATCACTACTATCACTCCATCTAGGGTTGCATCCATTACACCATCTCCATTTACATAGCTCCATGCATCCTAACTACTAAATTCTACATCACATCCATTCACACATTCTTAGAGGAGGGATTATATCTATTCTATTCTACAGTCTATATTTTCTATAGCTATCATAGCTCGCTACTACACAAAGTACGACTGACACAAGAGCACTTAGGGCACGACATACACACACTCACCAAAACTACATCAGGGTCCGTAATGTAGTGTAATTCTCAATGATAAGTCCACCAGTTTAGTAGCTGAGGTCACTCTAATCCCTTCTTCTTCTTCTTCATGTACAGGGTGTCATACGAATTATCCAATGAATCTAGAGTGATAGACAAACAGGGTTTTAGACCTAGTTGTGACACTACTGAACATAGTTCTTGAGCCCCTGCATAGTTCACAATGCCCAAAATCTAGACCACAACACCCCAGGGTGACCCAATACACTCCTAGGTGCTAGTGTCACCTCAGATAGTCCATATCTACCCTTTGTAGGGTCCCTGAGTGATGGTCTACACATTCATGTTCCATTCTTAGATCTACGATAACCTGCGACATTCTATCTGAATCAGTTAAGTCATTTTCCATCTCTTTCCTTCCCAATAGAGCTTCTTATTCATTTGGCATAGTCTATTTATACTTATTATATATTGCTTTTACTTTATTTAATCTTTTATACAACGTTTTAGTCCTATTTAGATTAACATTAGATGATCAGGGGATCATTTTTGATATAAAATTTCCCTAAACATCCCTAAATTGTGTCAGTGTATAAGATCATCTCAATATCTTTCCATCGACTGTGAGAGCGTAACAAATGAATATCGGGAGCTCTAGATATGTCTGGTCAAATTTCATTCAACGAGAAAGTCAACTCTAGTCAACTAGTCAGCATTGGACCAATGACACTGCAAAAAATGGTGAAAAAGGAAAAAGGGAGTTGTTTGTTGGTTTTTGATCACTGGTGTTTGACGAGCATAAAATGGTGCATGGGAACAAGAGGCTCAACTTTTGTTATGGAGGGGAGCCCTGCCACCGTGTGGACTATGGTATTATCACCGACATGGTGGGTCCACAAGCCACCAGGTGGCTTGCCACCACGTGGCTTGCCACCACTCATCAAATTTTCTCGATTTGCCTATCGAGATTCGACAGGTGGTATTATTTTTCATATATCATGTAGGGTTGAATTTCATATTATTTTGTAATTCTTTGCCATACATTATTCCCAAATGCCATGCATATATATATTAATGTTCAAACATTAGTATAAACCACATAATACCCACTTAGCTGCCATACATTATGCTAAGTCCCTTTGTAAAGCAGTTGTAGTAAAATCTTCTACATGGAGGAGAGAAGGTTGTGAAGTGGTTGAGATGGGGGTGGTTAAGCCTAAGGTGGTCCATTCACCACTATACATTTGTGTGGGAAAAGGCTTTAAAGCCTTAAAGAAATTACATCCCACCATATATGGGATTTAATCCCATTTCAACAAAATCCGCCCATTATTTGGGTATGTAATCCCATTAAACATTTTACGGGCTAGGTTAAAAATAGCCTAAGATAATATATAATCACATTATTATAGGGCCCTACCATTGTATAAATAGGGAACCCGTTGGATTGTAAAAACACACACAAAATATGAAGACAAGCTTAGGAGGCGAATGAGAAATTGTTGTTATGTGAAGACCTAGATTATTGAGGCATTATTATTTTGATTATTATTGACCTATTATTTGTTAGGCATTAATAAATTAAATATTTGTGGCTAGGATTTATTCAAACTACCTAGTCAGCCCATAACACCACAGTAAATTATTACGGAGCCTGGAGTATCAACCGGAGAGACATAGGGCATTGTATTAGCGTCTGGAAGGCTGATCGAGAACCATAGGTTTCGAACAATGGAGCTGGTGCCATAGAGCTTGCTAAATATGCCAGGAAAGTGGAAGTCGGGTGCTATCTTTCACCCTTATTTTCCAAAGGTCTGGATATTCTTCTAAGAAAGTTTTAATAGTTTCCATTAGGTTTTATTATGAAATTACTATTGTAACTTACAAGTTTTGACTAGTGGAATGGTTCGATAAGAACCCAGAGATGTAGGCAATTGCCAAGCTCAGTAATCAATCATTGTGCAAATGTCTTTAATGTCTTGCATTTATTTTAAATTGATTACTTAAAAGGAGCAAATTGTCGGTAAATAATTTAAGCCTACAAGGGTCCGAGGTTAGGTAGTAATAACTTGATTATTTTTGGATCATGTTTGGTATCAGAGTTGGTGATCGACACTTACAAACTTGCTAATCTCTGAGCAAGTTTTGTATCAGAGCTGGTTTAGCTCCATTTTTGCTTCAGTAAATCTTATTAATAGAGTGATTGCTTCAAGATTGGTGCAGTTGGTTCAATTTGTGTGAATAGGGAATAAGTGCACTATGGGCAAGATGTCTAGATAAGGAAAAGCTCGCAGAAATTGAAGCTTATAATCACCAGATCCAAGAAGAGAACTCTCTCCTATGATTAATGTATTAATCCTTGGAAGAGGAGAATGCTCACTTGAAATCAGAACTGAAAACCAAGGATGAGCTCTTGGCAAGGTTACAATGTGGTGATCAGAGAAAGGAAATACCTTTAGCTTCAGATACAGAGACCATGGCAGATGACTGCAATGTAAGTTGTTCATCACTGGAATCTTCTTCTTCATCCCATTCAGTTTCGGATTTAGGTAATGAAGTCTTTGGTTTGTTTGAAAAGCATACTAGAGGCATTGGATCTAAGTTACTAGATAAAATGGGATTTGATGGAAGAGGCCTTGGTAAAAATGGCCAAGGCATTGCTAACCCAATACAGGTCAAGGATCATCCTCATTTTGTAGGTTTGGGTTTTTCTAGTGTGGGAATGGAAATTGGAGAATGCTCCAAGAATGCTGACGAGAGACAAGCTTCCGAAAGCAAAGTGATTACCCCACTAGTCCTGCAAGAAGATTCTAAGTAGGAAAGTTGTGCTTCGTCATCACAGGTAGGATGTGGTAAGAGAAATCATCGAAGAGGTAATGAGATTCCACCTCCAGTTTCTTACCATAATCATAAGCACAGTAAAACTTCTGATCCACTTTTTCAGCTTAAGAAGTATGGTTATGATTTTTAGAAGATGTGGAATTCCTTTCCATGTACTTTTTGTGGATTGCATAATCATTCTGTGGCTAGATGCTGGAAGAGAAGGACATTGATGAAGAAGTTGATGTCGTTTGTCAGGAACAAGGAAAATAAGAAAGACCAATCTCATCATGTAGAGTCGAGAAATGGCAGAAAGAGTTCCTCATCCAAGAAGAAGGAGATTAAGAGGAATTTTTGTGCTCATTGCCAGAGGAATGGGCATCTGGTGGAAAATTGCTAGAAACTGCATCCATCTCGCCATCAGAGTAATGGCAAGCCAAAGATGGAATGGAGGCCTATTGCAAAGGAAAAGGAAGTTTCTACTCCACCACCAGTTGACAATTCAACCCAGGACCAGGTAATACCTGAAAGTGAAAGTCCTTTAAAATGGGTAAGTCAACAATTTTTCAATTATATATTGCATAATTTAGATTGATGAATAGTATGCAGTATTGGTTTAGATATCAGATTCTGTGAGAAAATGCTGAGAGAAAGGCTTACCATACTCAGTGGATTTTCTTACTTAAAAAATTTGATTAATGCTCCAAACATATCTCCTAATCAGCGTGTGAGTACCTGTTACAACTTGGACACAAGATTTAACTCATATAAATCTTAGAGATTGATCTGTCATTTATGTAGATAGTGGAGTTCGTAGGAATCAACTCAGAACTTCATTCTGTGTAGAGGCATTATGACCATGCATTAGAATGGTAGTTGAATCACCGTTGGCATGGAAATCAGGTTGGAACTTCATTCTATGGAGAAGCCATCATGGGCATCTAGCAGAATGGTACCTGATATAATTTGTCAACAAAAGGAGCTCTCAAAATATCAGCTCGGAACTTCATTCTGTGTAGAGGCATTATGACCGTGTAGCAGAATGGTAGCTGAATCACCATTGGCATTAACATTGGGTCGAAACTTCATTATTTGTAGAGGCATTATGACTGTGTAGCAGAGTGGTACCTGATATTAGTGTTTCAACAAGAAGATCTCTCAAAGGATCATCTCGAAACATCATTCTATGTCAAGGCATTGTGACTACACATTCAAATGGTAGCTAATCAACAGACTTAGAATCATGCATTTGAGGCTTGAGGTCTTGAAAGAGGCTTAACATCATGCATTGGAGGCATTGACGTCTGCAAGAGACTTAACATCATGCATTGGAGGCTTGAGGTCTTAAAAGAGGCTTAGCATTGTGCAGTCAGGTCTACAGAGACTTGCATGCATCAGAGGTGTTGAGGTCTGAAAAGGGACAAGTCATTGTCCATCATTGACATAAGATCAATCATAGCTCTACGTAACATGGAGTTCCTTGAAACCAGTTTGGATTCTGTGGAATCAACTCAGAGCTAGGAGCTATGTTATAGAGTAAAAGAAGATCCTTGTTGTCAGATATCAAGAAGCTTGGCACTACACAAAAGGAGCATTGAGGTTTCATGTAGAAACTTAGCACCATACAACGGAGGTGTGGAGGCCTTCTTCAGATATCAGAGTGGCGCAAGAAGAAGAAGGGTGTAGCGGAAGCATCGTGGGCCCATAGACCCACAAGTCCCAGGATCAGAGAAAATTGTCGAAGTGAGAAGGTTACAGGAGAAGAGACCCAAGGGTCTGCAATAGTAGCACTTCCAAGGTGGCAACAGAGTTTCCAGATTCGGGATGGGATGGCAAAATGTTCCAATATAAGCTTTTTGGGATAAAAATCCTTTCTCAGTGGGGAGGTGTGATCAAGGGATAATTTTTTATTTCAAAAGTTCCCTAAACATACCTAAATTATGTTAGTATAGAAGATCATCTCAAGAGCTTTCCATAAACTGTGAGAACGTGACAAACAGACATCGGGAGCTCTAGATATGTCTAGTAAAATTTTAGTAAATGAGAAAGTCAACTCTAGTCAACTAGTCAGCATTAGACCAATGGCACTGTGACACGTGATGAAAAAGGAAAAAGGGAGTTGTTTTTTGGTTTTTGATCACCGGTGTTCGATGAGCATAAAATGGTGCATGGGAACAAGAGGCTTAACTTTTGTTACAGAGGGGAGCCCAACAGCTGTGTGGACTATGGTATTATCACTGACATGGTGGGTCCACAAGCCACCAGGTGGCTTGCCACCACTCATCGAATTCACTCGATTTGCCTATCGAGAGTCGACAGGTGGTCTTATTTGTCATATATCATGTAGGGTTGAATTTCATATTATTTTGTAATTCTTTTCCATACACTATTCCCAAATGCCACGCATATATATATTAATACATGTTCAAACATTAGTATTAACCTCCACATATTAACCCACTTATAACATATATATACATCCACCCATGCAAATATGTTCAAACATTAGTATAAACCACATAATACCCACTTAGCCGCCATACATTATGCTAAGTCCCTTTGTAAAGCGGTTGTAGTGGAATCTTCCACGTGGAGGAGAGAAGGTGGTGAAGCGGTTGAGATGGGGGTGGTTAAGCCTAAGGTGGTCCATTGACCACTATACATTTGTGTGGGAAAAGGATTTAAAGCCTTAAACAAATTACATCCCACCAAATATGGGATTTAATCCCATTTCAACAAAAGCAGCCCATTATTTGGGTATGTAATCCCATTAAAAATGCAAATCGGCTATATGGGTATGTAATCCCATTAAACATGTTACGGGCTAGGTTAAAAATAGCCTAAGATAATATATAATCACATTATTATAGGGCCCTACCATTGTATAAATAGGGAACCCATTGGATTGTAAAAACACACACAAAATATGAAGACAAGCTTAGGAGGCGAATGAGAAATTGTTGCTGTGTGAAGACCTATATTATTTAGGCATTATTATTTTGATTATTATTGACCTATTATTTGTTAGGCAATAATAAATTAAATATTTGTGGCTAGGAGTTATTCAAACTACCTAGTCGGCCCATAGCACCACAGTAAATTATTGTGGAGCCTGGAATATCAACCGGAGAGCCATAGGATGTTGTATTAGCATCTGGAAGGCCGATCGAGAACCGGAGGTTTCTGAACAGTGGAGCTGGTGCCATAGAGCTTGCCAAATATGCCAGGAAGGTGGAAGTCAGGTGCTATCTTTCACCCTTGTCATATGAAGGTCTAGATATTCTTCTAAGCAAGTTCTTAATAGTTTCCATTAGGTTTTCTTGTGAAATTACTATTGTAACTTACAAGTTTTGACTAGTGGAATGGTTCGATAAGAACCCAGAGACGTAGGCAATTCTGAACTCCGTAATCAATCATTGTGCAATTGTCTTTAATGTCTTGCATTTATTTTAAATTGATTACTTAAAAGGAGTAAATTGTCAGAAAATAATTTAAGCCTACAAGGGTCCGAGATCAGGTAGTAATAACTTGATTATTTTTGGATCATTAGAACCCTAAATACCCAATTTAGGCCCATTTAGGTAGCTATTTTTCTAATCATGTTGGTGAACCCAACTGTAATTTCTACCACCTTCCCATTCTCTTTCATTCCATCATCATGAATATATCTATCACTGAGTACCTACTTACCCATCCTGATTTGTTTCATTGAGTCCAAACCCTTTTTTCTACTACCAATGTTTCGAATGACATGAATCCAGATTCCATGTATGACACATGTACCGTGGCCTTATCTCAACATATAAAAATTGGAGTCACTCCTCCCATTGACATATACCCTTTTGAAAATGACCCACCACTTTACATAATGTCCCACATCTACAATGTTTCTATCAAGCGTACTCTTATTGATAATGGCTCCGAGCTTAATCTATGACCCATGTCCTTTATCTAAGCCTTAGGTTTATATACCCACGACATTAACCCTTCTTCCATTTCCTTGCATGCTTTTGATTCTTCCATGCATCCATATCTAGGCCATGTTAATTTTACCTTAATTATCGGTCCTAAAAATCTCCCCACCATCTTCTTCGTTATTGATTTCCTTGTCTCATATAATTACTTGTTAGGTAGACCATGGCTCCATGCCATGCAAGCTGTTCCCCCTACCTTCCATCATTGTGTCAAATTATTTCATGATTGTATTGAGTATACTATCTTCCAATACCATGATACATTCTAATATTATGTCCATGACCCTCATAATAGTATCCCTATTCCTTGCATTGACACCACTGATGAATCTCAGCCTTTGGATGATCAACCACATTTACCACACTCGAGGGAGCTATACTTTGAGTAGATGCAATCCCATTTCCATCACCCATTCCCACCACCATAGTTCCATACCAGACACCCCTTCCCTTCATGAACACTAGCATCCCATCTCTACCAGTATCGGCCCCATGCCTACCCTTCACATGTACCCTCTTTATCTTTGACTCATTCTAGGACCATGTTCCCTTTCATCCCACATGTGATGAAACCATCTATTCTCCTACTGGTATAGCTCACTTTTGATTTACCATTGATGACCTTCAACCTTCTACTCATGCCTCTCCTCTCTATTATGGTTTTTTCACCATCACTGCCACTTATGGTTTACGTTTCTTTGATCTCCTCATTTATCTACAGTGCACCCCTTGTTCCACACCACTCACATTAGGGGACTCCTAGCTTACTGACATCGGTGGTATGTTAGACCCTCATCACACTGAAATCTCATTTCTCATGCCATTTGGCCATATTTTCATTTGCAATAATTCCTTTCTTGGCCATTCCACCGGCCTCACTCGATGGTACACACAATCATCATCCTTCTTTTATTGATGAAGAATACACTATAGGCATGTACCATTTTTCTATCACTTGCTCATTACATGATCAACCTCATATAATATCTTTCCAAGTTGCTAATTTTGATCCATTTGACTTTGATCCAAAGGATGACGACCTTCTTAATGAGTTCACATAGCCTCTTCTCACGTTACTGTTGGGGGGCATCTCACTTAATATACACTCCCTCCTCCCTTTCTTCCGCACTTTAAAATTTCTACCCCTCACACCCATACATGTTTCCTTTCCTTGCATCTCAAAATTTCCATCATCTGTTATCACGACCTCGTTACCCAATGACATACCCTAGTGCTTTGGTTCACATTGGACTATTTAGGGATCATTATTACATTGAAACCCACACACTGCACTACTGGACCCATTCATATACATCCTACATCATCATATACTTACCTCCTATATTATTTATTTCCACATCATCTCTCTCCTACAAGCTACACTAGTCATCATCCTATATGAGCCTAGTTTCCTATGTCATCCATACATTCTACATGCTACATTAGATTCCCTTATACTTAGGTCTAGTTTTATCTATTATCATTATGCATTCTATTCATATATACACACTTACCCACACTACATTCATAAACCCTACCTATCCTACACCCTACACTAGATATCCTTATACTTGGATCTAGTTTCATCTCTCATCCAGTCACATTCTATTTCTACCTACCTACACATACTACATTAAATTTCCTATAACACACATTAACCAACCTTGGTAATTTGCATTACATTGTTCTACACATTGCACTCATCACCCTATGACACACTTTAGTTCCTTGGTCCATATTTAACTGCAGAGGGTTTACTAATCAAATGGACCTTACCTACATATGACATTTCATCATACCACATTCATCAGACTAGTGACCAATGTTCTAGGCTCTATTTTTAGTCATTCCCATCATCATGTCATGGTATACACTAGCCACTTCTTCCATCCAATCTACGTCCTTCTATCATGTTCTCTTATATTATCCTCTTCCATTTATCAGTTCCAAACTTATTCCATTACACTGTCATGCTTTCACTGATCACTTAGTGGTATACACCTTAGGTTAAATTCGCACATCCTTTATCCATTTCACATTATCCTCTTACATCCAATCATCACCTATTATATCATCCTATTCTTATTCATTCTATTACATCATCATTTGTTCTACTCATCACTTAGTGGTATATGATTTAGGATAAATCACCACCCTAGTCTTATCCATCACATAGTGCTACCATCACTATCTTTTTTTATTCACCTCCTACTTATCTACGATTCATACACCTTCATCCCCCATCTCGTAGTGACATACACTATAGGCTAAATCATCACCTTCTTCCACCATCATGTAGTGATATACGCTTAGGGCTAAATCATCACTCCTGTATTCAACCAAGTCATGGTATACGCTTAGGCTATAGGATCCACACACACATTTTTCATATGTCACATTCTCATCCCTTCATCTTATAGTGATATACACTTAGGGATAAATCATCACTTACCTATTTACACAAGTTGTTGTATACGCTTTAGGCTAAATCAACACCCTTGTCTTATTCATCACATAGTGGTCTATGCTTAGTGCTACCATCACTACCTTTTTTTATTCACCGCCTACTTATCTACACTTCATACACTCTCATCCCCCATCTTGTAGTGACATATGCTATATGCTAAATCATCACCTTCTTCCACCATCATGTAGTGATATACACGTAGAGCTAAGTCATCACTCCTCTATTCAATCAAGTCATGGTATATGCTTAGGCTATAGGGTCCACACACATCTTTTTCATATGTCACATTCTCATCCCATCATCTTATAGTGATATATGCTTATGGATAAATCATCACTCACCCATTCAAACAAGCCATGGTATACACTTAGGCTATAAGATACATGCATATCTTTATATACATCTTCTCACCATCCTCTCATCTTCTATAGTGATATATGCTTAGGGATACATCATCACTCCTCCGATCCAAAAATTCTTGATATATGCTTTGGATATAGGTTTCACACACATCATTTATCCTCATGTCACATTACATCATCACTACACATACACACTCATCGGATCACGCTAGACACAACCACAACTACTCAACCATTTAGTAATGACACACTCTCATTTTTGGTTTGATCTTGACTGCTAAGGGGGAAAGTAAAATGAACCTCACTACATACACTTCCATACACTCAGGGGGAAAATTTCTCCTATCATTCCATTTTGTATTCCATTCCATCCATCCACAACATACTACATTGTCTTGGTAGCATTTACTTTTTCTTACTAGTGTTTTGTATGCCTATTCTATTACACATGTTAGCTTTCTTTTCTATATGTCATTATCATACACACATGCAAATTCACATTTTTTTTAGTATGATCACAAATACATGACTCTACGTGTGGCATGGATGCTCGCCTTCTACCCTTACTATACTAGTCGCTGGGGGAATCCACATTCGACTTATATAGGTGCTATTGTTTCATTTTGTACTTGGCATCTTATACTACTTTCTTATACACACTTTGACATATTGGTTTTCATTCTAACATGCTAACGGGTGTTCCATATGCAACACTTGTTTTGTAGGACTACATGTGTCCATGACTACTTGTATTTCTATGTGTATTCTTTATTTTCCATTATATGCAAGATTTTCCCTTTGTCTATGTGCACACTTGACTGTTATTTACAGCCATGATGGCCTTGCATTTCTTATGAAATCGTGAGTGATGTCCCATGTTTAAAACCCTCTTTGTGTGGTTCCCTTGTTTTCTTACGTGTTTGCACTACTGTACTTATTAGTTTCTCTACATTATCTGCATCCTTTTACACTTATATACATACATGTGTTCAAACTAACACTTGTATTGGCTAACCTTCCCATTTTGTATGTGCCTCGGTATTTACCAAGTGTTTTCCCTTTCCCCCTGCAGGGATGAGTTGGGTACACCGTCAGAGTGCGGTTGGTCCTCTTTTGGGGCCACATTTGCATTCCAAGGTCATCACATGCACCCTCAAAGAGGGGGGCATCACTATGGGTTTTCTACTAAAAAATCATCTTCACACTGGTTCATGTACACATTGAGTGAGTTAAAATTAGAATGAACTCCATACACAACAGCCTCAACAAGACATAGTGTCCTTCAAAAATTCTGTGGAGCAGTCACAGGATCAGGGGTTACAGTGGGTGGCCTCTCTACAATTCTCTGTCCATTGGTGTAGGATCACTAAAAAAACCAATGCAGTAAAAATATCTCTTTAACAAATTATAGCAGAAGTGGTTAGAGTTAGAGGAAACCGAGAATTTCCTCCCTACACTTCTTTAGCTAGGGTGGTGTAAGATCACCTAAAAAACTCGTGGCATCACAGGAGATCTTTCGACACCCTTTCTCTTGACATGGATCAGGTGCACATGTTCCATTTTTCCATTTACAATTTCTATTCTAGTGTACTTTACATTTGTGTAATTTACACAATGTTTTTACATACATACATATTTTACTACTTGAGAATTTTCTCCTTGAGCAGTTAAATTGAGGGCAACAATGAAAAACAACAACAATGACAATGACAATACACCATGATGGTACTTGGCATACTAACCATGCATGTACGCCATACACATGCAATAACTACAAAAATGTTATGCCCTAGGTTCACTCTCATCATTTTTACTTAAATTTTTCATCTTTAGAATCCACACTCCTCCATGTTTGATTCTATTCCATCGAGACAATTTATTTTACACTTGGCACGTATTTCAAGTATGCTTCTTTGACTACTTTATGTTACCAAGTTATTCACTCACCAACATAAAGTGGGGTAAAATGTAAACACAAATATTGCACATTAAACAATATTTAGCCCGTTCTTATACTACTATTTAGAAGGTTATCAAGCATACAAAATACCAATACTTCATCATCTTTGTTTTATATTTTACTTCATCTTTCCCACGTATTTCCCGATACCTACCCACACATTTCGTAACTTCCCCAAGATTCTATCCCTAATTTTGGGTTCCCTAATTTGTATTGTGGTGCCCCTCTCTATGTTTAACCTCTTTCACTCTTGTTTAGGTCACTTATATCTGTTAGTCTCCCTTATCTTTTCCTTAGTCGGCATTTTTAGGATTAATTACGAAATCAAACTTGAGATCCCTATAAATATAAAGCTTATAAGACCATAATGAGGTTCCTAGGTCATTCCATCCTATCACTATTATCACTCCATCTAGGGTTGCATCCATTACACCATCTCCATCCACATAGTTGCATGCATCATAGCTAGAAAATTTTTCATCACATCCATTCACACATTCTTAGAGGAGGTATTCTATCTATTATGTTCTACATTCTACATTTTCTATAGCTATCATAGCTAGCTACTACACAAAGTGTGACTAACACGAGAGCACCTAGGGCATGACATATAAAAACTCACCAAAACTACATCGAAGTTCGTAATGTAGTGTAGTGATCAACGATAAGTCCATTGGTTTGGTAGCTGAGGTCATTCCGACCTCTTCTTCTTCTTCTTCATGTGCAGGGCATCATATGAATTATCCAGTGAATCAATAATGATAGACATGTAGGGTTTCAAATGTAGTTGTGACACTGCCGAACTAGTTCCTAAGCCCCTACACAGTTATCAGTCCCCAAAATCTAGACCAAGGCATCCTAGTACACTCCCAGGTGCTTGTGTCACCTTAGATAGTCTAGATCTACCCTTCGCAGGGTCTCTGAGTGATCATCTACACATTTGGGTTCCAGTTTCATATATGTGACAACCTGCAACAGTTTTCTTGAATAAGCTAAGCCATTTTCCCTCTATTTTCTTCCCATTAGGGCTTCTACTTCATTTGTCATAGTCTATTTGTAGTTATTATATATTTCTTTTACTTTATTTAATCATTTATACAATGTTTTAGTACTCCTATTTAGATTAACATTAGAACCCTAAATACCCCATTTAGGCCCAATTAGGTAGCTATTTTTGTTAATCACAACTCTTATTATCTAAAATTTACATGTACAACTATGCTCTTGAATATGATAGGGATTGGATTCCAATCCTATACATTTTAGATGCTTAGGTCAAATCCCTATGCTCTTATTTTATGAATGATTTAAATAGAGAAAGGTTAATTTAAGAGTATAGGAATTTAGAAAAGGTACAACCACTAATGATCATGGTTGATGCCACTAAAACTGGAGAAGTTTTAGAGCAATATGAAAAGTATATAAAGAAGAAGGTGATCACGAGGAGAGTGTGGAAAATGAGGAAAACATCCCATGAGGAAGTCAGATAAATGATTAGGAATCATGGGATTCTGGTGGTACAAGTATGCATGATGTGATGGAATAACCTATCTCTTGAACTACGAAGGAAAGAGATGTACTCTTACCCTAATATAATTCCAACTTTGGAAAGGGTGAATACGTACATTAAGATTGCTACTGAATGTGTAGAGAACTGGTTTCCTATTGGCTATCACCCACCAATATTTCACTTTCCAATACCTTTATGGAAGAAGGGACAAAGACCCCAATTGATTTCAGGTGTGAATACTATTTTCAGCAGTAGAAATATGAACCACTTGAATGAGGACATTCAAGAAATTAATCCTAGAGGTGTGATGAGTAATGTAAATCTCATTATAAACAACTCATCTTCTATAATTTTATTAATCCATTGTAGTTATGTCCTTCTATTTCCGAGTCACACTATTGAACATAATCATAAAAACTTGAACTTATGGCATAAATTTTTATTAATATAATTATAGCTAGTTATCTTTATTTTGTGGTATTTTGAGTGTGCATTTATTCTTATGATTGTAATAATTTATTTTAATGATGATATGTGTGACGCCACTCTTATTTGTAATAAACTTGATATATGCATCAAAGGAACCATCTGCAAAAACTCATCCATAGCAAGGGACCCATCCAAAACAACTTGTCTGCAGCCAAAGAAAATCACCTACAACAAAGAAGCTACATTATGAAGATCTATTAGAATGTGAAGAATGAGACTGAAGTTTGAATGTAGTCATTTTTTACACCTACCAAAGAACAAGGGAATCTCATGTGCACCAGCCTTTCACCCAATGGGCATTGGGCACTCACCTGAGGCACACGCGGGCGTCGAGTCTCTCTTTTATGTGAGTTAAGTGGGAAACCATCATCTATGTTAGGAACTTAATGAATAAAGGTGGAAATGAGACATATAATCATCATAGGGATCAAAATAGACTCTAGACAAATGTATTCATTCCAAATAGAGGGTACTTACAGATAACAGATAGAACTACAACAAAAAGGAAAATACAAAAGGATTTATATCTATTCCATAACATCCATGAACATAAATGAAAATATATAGATATGAACCAAATCAATTACATTCATACTCATTCATGTGTGTAACCTCATTACATTCAATAGATCCATTAGACTATCACAGCTTGATCAGACCAAATTCATACATCACAGCAGGGATCATGTCCTTCATGCATACAAAGAAAAATTTATATCCCAACCCCTTAATACATTACTCCCTTATATAGCCTCTACCCAATCCCATAGATTTTTCACAGTATTTCTCCAGAGCTCCGCTCTCTATATTCTCCTCTACCGTATATCTCATCTCCTCTTGCTCCTCTACCATATATTTGATCTTCTCTTGCTCCTCTTTTTCTTCTATGGGAGCTTGTATTTATAGGCATCCCAGAGTGCCAACTCATCCTTCTGCGGCCTTAGATATGGCACCAAGTGTCTGAATGTGGTCCTCCATGGGAGCATGCTCCTTCAAATCCAAGTTCTCCACTCCTTGTAATGATGGTCTTCTAGAATCCTCTATCACTAAGCATATTCCTTTCATGGGCATCATGTTGCTAGGCTGACACCTTATTCACTCCTCATTCACTATTGGGTCACACTTTTCTTGTGTCCTTCCCAATACGCAAAATATGGCTAAGTCCCGAGACCTTGTCCTCTGGTATGCAACACGGCCTTTCTAAAACCCTCTTAGAACCTTGTTTTGCATGCCTTCTCCTTGCACACCCATCCTTTAACCTAGGCCTTGCATGCCCATGCGCTTTTGTGTACTTAGCCAATATTTTAGGGGCCCAACATCACCCCACACTTTGCATGTTCTCTGTTCGTGGGGACACTTCTCCAATTAATAAAGAATTATAGTATGTTCCATAAGAATGAAATAATTTGGGAAGAGTAAGAATAAGGGGATGAAGGAATGGGAAAGAATAAAATAATGGAAGGGTAATTATTTCTGAAAAAGGACTGGGAAGTCCCTTTTTAGGTTGGCCTCAACTTGTTCCAAGAATCTACCTAATCCTATGCTCTCTGGCAGAGGTCACTAACTAAGGTTCTCACTTCCTTAAAGCTTAACCCATCTCCCTGGATATTCATAGTCTCAACTACCCCTTCCAATTGTTTTCCCATGTCCTCAAGTGCGTCTATTATTCTTGTGATTTACGGGTATAGTTCCTGTTATCCAAAATGAGCCCCTTGCTCATTTTGTGGCTAAATCCCTTCATCCTTCCCTCTCTTGTGCCTCAATCATAATTTTTTTCTTTTCAAGCACTCAAGACCTTCTGGAAATGGCACCATTGGATAGAGCCTTTTCTCAACTTTCCAAAAAGGTAAAGTTTTCCTCCTAACTCCATGTATTTTTGAAGTTATGGCTCGGTGGAGTCTTTGTGGGAAATTTTCCCCTCAAAGGCCTGTAGCCAGTAATATCGTGCCACATGTCCAAGGGGAAGAAAATTAAAAATTTGACTATGTGTTGGCGCCATGGAAAAATCTCCAGGAAAGGCCCACGCCCAATCATGTTATGCCATGTGTCCTTAGGCCAAGGGAGTGGCAGACGATGGAGAAAAGATTGAAAATTTGGCAAAGTGATCGGCAAGGGTGCAAAGTTAATTTTTTGCCCCAAGACCCGCAGCCAATGAGGATAGGCCACGTGTCCCCGGGGCATCAGAGCTTTGGAACGTAGGGAGAGATTGGGAATTTTTCCCAAAGGTTAGCGCAAAGAGAAAGGTTAGCCCCCAAGGCCTGCATTCAATGGGATCTCACCATGCGTCCCAGGATTGACGAAACATGGGGAAAATTTGGGAATTTTTCCCAAAGAAAAATCAAAGAAAATTTCAAAGGAAAGGCTTGCCCCCCAAAACGTGAGCCAATGGGATCGTGCCACGTGTCCAGTGGCGGAAAAAAGTGCAAGATAGGCCCGCAAGGAAAAATGGCAGGGAAAGCCCGCGTCTAATAGGGTTTTGTCATGTGTCTAAGTCAGAAAGGATGGTCAAAAGTGACGGAACAATCAAAGGAAAAAAATCCCGTGGCAAATCACATCGTGCCACATGCCCTTGGGTCATCCAGTCGGTGGAGATTTTTTGGAAAATTTTCCAAAGGCCAAAACGATGGAAAATGAAGCACAAAAGGCCCACAACCAATGGAATTGTGTCACGTGGCACCGGAGCGGTGGAGTGCGGAGATTTTTTGGGAAATTTTCCCAAATGCAAAAAAGTGGGAAAATTTCAAATTTTTGGCCTGCCAACCCGTTTTGGCCCTGTTTTGCCCTAAATTTTCAAACGGCCATAACTTTCGATCCAGAGCTCAGTTTTTTGTGTTCTTTAGATCAACGGAAAGATGGTGAAATTTTCTATAATATTTCCAGATCAATTTTATATTTTGATGGATTTTGGAGGGAGAAAATTGAAAAACGCCTCTGGCACATGGTAATGAACAAAAATGACATTTCAACCACCATTTTTAATGCAGCATGGTGAAAAATGTCAGGGAATGGACCTGTAAGGATACCCATGCTGTTTATTATGAATTTAGTCAGTGGTTGAAAGTTTTTTCATGTTTTCCTGTGTTTCTCTCTCCTGGGCTCGTTTCTTACATTGTAAAAGCTAGAATGGGCTCCATTTTTGGGAGGAGACACTCTTTTTAGCTCTGTAACTTCCCTCTTTCTTCCCTTTTGGCAAAAATTTGTGGAAATTTTTACCTTTCCATGCAAATACAGCACCTCTTTTGCCTCTTGGTCATTGTAATGCACTGTGTTGGACCTGGAATGATAATATATGCTCTGTGATTAAAAGGTTTCTCAATCCTTTCATATGTTTATCATTGTTTTTTCCAACCTCTCACCACATTTCGGCAGTTTGTGCATGTTTTGTGCTATATTTCCTCCTGGAATGTGTATGTTTTGTAGTAGCAGGTGTTTGCTACTCCTTTGGTGTATCACCTCATTAGTCTTAGTTTTATTTATTTTGCATTCTCTATCTCTGTCCCTTTGGAATTTAGAGTAGGATTTTGAGTTTAAAACCTCTGCAACTTGCAAGTAATACACCTGATCAGAGGAGTTGAGGAACCAACATCTAACCTAGAGATTCTTTTCCATTTTTACAAGTCCCACACTTGGGGGAAAAGATTCAATGTTGTGCAATCACACTGGATTTCTAAAATGTCAAACTAGAAATCTGATCAACATCTAAGGGTGCTGCTGATTTGCACTAATAGTTTTGGCATGCCCAGTGGGACCTTAGAGGTCTTCATCTTCATTGCAACAAAATTGATGTGCATTTGTTGTAAGTTCCAAGTTTAAAGAGCCCTAAATTGCACATCTGGCGACTCCAAGGAAGAATTAGCTGGTTTTAGCATTTCATACCTGAAAACTCATGAGAAGAATCACCACAAGGTCAATAGTTGGAGAAGAAGAGGTGTTGTTTGAGTATCTACAATTATCTCCAAGAAGAAGACAAAAAGGGAGGAGAATTGAAAGGTATCCATCTCCACCAAACAGAACTCTATCAACTCCTCCACCTGGTAGGCCTTTCATTCAATCAACAAGGGTTCTAAGGCCAATTAGAATGGCACAACACAACCCCTATGTCAATTTCACTGGCAGCAGCCCACTTTCTCTCAATGCACAAAATCCAATTCCAGCTGCAGCATTGAAGAACATTCCATACTTTACTGGAGAGAACCAGACCACTCCTGGTGATCATGTCAAGGATATTGCTAATATTTTTGCAATCCATGAGATTAATGAGATGCAAGTTACTATCAAACTACTGGCATCTTCATTCAAAGGGAAAGCTTTGAAATGGTTCAGGAGTCTTGCCTCAGGTTCTATCCAAAATTGGAACCAGCTATGTTAGCCCTCCATGAGTAGTTTAGAGAAAAGGGAGATAACTTTTCCCTTTTGGAACAGTTGACAACCATCAAGAGAGCTCCCAATGAGCAGTTGACTGACTTCAACTTCAGGTTTTAAATGACTTGGGAGAGAATTCCAATGGCAGTAAGGCCAGTAGCAGAAGGTGCTTTTCTATATTACCTTAAAGCTCTAAATTATGATGTTTATATGTTAATTCAATCCATGGGGGGCACAACTATCCCTGTTGCTTATAACATTTCCATTAGAGCTGAAAATTGTTTGATTCAAGCTGACAAGCTAGCTCCTAGGCCTCCAATGCCATTATATCCAAGTTTAGAGAGCCCAAGTACTGGTCAAGTGCCTATTTTAGCTCCTATTCCCACTCCTAGAAATAAGAATTCAAGTGAAGCTTCTACTTCATCTTCTAGTGCCTCAAATTAACTTCAAGAATTCATGAAGCAATTGCAAAATTTAGGCAATGAGCTAGTTACACTCAAGAGGCAGCAAGCCCAAGGTTTTAGACCTTCTTTCCAGCCTCAAGCTCATCTTAACAGACAACCATACCAGCCTCAAAGACCACCCAATCCAGTTGCAAATCAAATCAAGCAAGACCTCCTGCCAACAGACCATTTTAGCCCTATAATCCCAATGTTACATCTGCCTCTAAAGCAATAGTGCCAGTGTAAAACAACATAACTCAAGAGTATGATTGGTGTTTCCCATGCAATGGACCTCACAACCAGTCTATGTGCTTTAACAGTGCCTTAAATCAAGCATTAATGGTAACAACTACTGGTGTGGAGGGTGAAGGGAGTCAAGGAAATAACCAACAACAATCAGCCCCAAATGATACCACACTTGTAAACTAGCAGGAAAAAGATTTTTGTGGCATGAATCAAAC
Source organism: Taxus chinensis (assembly GCA_019776745.2). Taxonomy (NCBI): domain Eukaryota; kingdom Viridiplantae; phylum Streptophyta; class Pinopsida; order Cupressales; family Taxaceae; genus Taxus; species Taxus chinensis. Next base: position 31,551,464 of record CM034152.1, read on the forward strand.
AATATCCCAAAGTGTTGCAGCCAACACAAGGTCAAAAAGGAGAAATTTGGGTGAAGAAAAGCCATTGGCTCCAAGTAATCCACAACCTTCTACCACTCCACAAATTATTGGCAAACAAAATGCAGTTCCAAACACGCAAGGACTGCCTAAAACAGCTCCAAGACCAACTCAAATGCTAGTTGTTGCTGCCCATGTGCAAGGAATGAATGTGCAGGCCAAGGGACAATAGAGAGATGCTTCATCTCCATTCAATATCATTGATCATATGAAGAAGAAAAATGTAAACATATCCATATGGGAATCACTATCCATCCTAGGCCAAAGAGATTTGCTACAAGCTGCCATGAAGGACTAGTCAACTTCAAATTAGCAGGTCCAAATGCAAGAGAAGGTACTCACAAATGTTGCCCAGCTTGAGGGGAATCATGGAGGACAGTAAGGTAAAATGTTGAAGCCCCTTCCATTCTATGTTTCATTGATCATTGGAAACCAATTAGTACACAATTGCATGATTGATTCCGGGGCAAGCAGTTCAGTATTTCCTAAGCAAATAGTTGATCTGTTGGGGCTTCAATATGAAGTCATATCCAAAGGGGTAGTGCAATTGGATGGGATAGCAATAACAGCAATTGGAGTGATAAAAAACTTGAGTCTTACTTTGCATGCATGCCCCAACGTTGTTGTTTTGCAAGATGTCTCGGTGATAGATCTTCCACCACTCTTTGCCCTATGCTTGTCAAGGGATTTCACAACCAAGATTAGAGGGTACTTATATGCTGATTGGTAACACATGTTGTTCAGAACTAGATATGGAACTAAAGCCACAATCAGATTTGAACCTATTGCAAATTTTCACATTGAACGTCACACTCCAAGCCAAATCAATACAAATTGTTCAGCGTTTGATCAAGAAGATTATCCAAGCATTGATGAAGATGACACCAAGGTTAGAAGTATTCCAGATCTGACTATTGATGAATGGGCAAGCAAGGTGCATGCTTTTAATCCTTATCAAGAAATAGAAGAATCTAAGCTAGGATTCTATTGCATGCATGAAGAAAATCAGCCTATCCCTAGCATCACCAAGCTAGACCATAAGGGAAAGAATGCGGTATGGCAGTTGTTTTTGATGGATCAAGGAGCAGATAAGGTACAAGAGGGGGAGCTATGCTTGTTTCACCTCAAGGAGTTAAGTATTATTTAGATTTTAGATTTCAGTTTGCATGCTCTAATAACACTACTGAATATGAGGATTTGATACAAGGATTACATTGGTCAATCAAAAGAAGGATAAAGAACTTGCAAGTCTTTGGTGACAGTGAGTTGATCATCAACCAAGTTAAGGGGAAACATGCTGCCAAGAATGATCTGCTCAAGTTCTAAAAAAATAGGGTGTGGGACCTCATTAAATATTTTGAGGGTTTTAGCATCAAATCCATTCCTAGAAAAGAGAACCAAGCTACTGACAGGCTTGCAGCAGTTGGAGCAGCCTTTGATGTTGTTGAAAGAATCCAAAAAGAGAAGGTATAGCCAAACATCCATGTGATTGTAAGGTCTTTAGTGCCAAACAACAATGTAAGTTGGCAAGTGTTTGAAAATGATCAACAAATCATCCATTTCTTGTAAGAAGAGGTTGAGTTCTCAGCTAAAAATCAAGAAAATTTGGAACAACAGTATGGTGACCAAGTGTTACAGTTGAGAACCAAAAAACTACCAAAGGGACTTATTACTTTGGAGTCCATTTTCAATCCTAATGATCAGTTTATGAAGGAGAAATCAAACATCCAAGTCAAGGGAGAAGATTTAGCGTCCATCTTGGTGAAAGAAGGAAAATCACTCCAAGTTGGTAAAGTGACAACTAAGCGAGAAAGGTATGAATTCATACAACTTTGTCAAGAATTCCCTATGTGTTTGATTGGAGCTATGAAGATTTGAAAGGTTTCAATCCTGATTTAGCTCAACACCCCATTGAATTGGATCAAATTACTAAACCCATCAGGCAAAAAAAAAGGTCAGTCAATCCACAAATGGAGCCTCTCATGAGAAAAGAATTGAATAAGTTGATAGAGTCAAGAATCATATTCCCTATCAAGCATTCTAGTTGGGTGGCCAACTTGGTTCCAGTTAGAAAGAAGAGTGGGGAAATCAGATTGTGTGTTGACTTCAGGGATTTGAATAGAGCATCTCTCAAGGATCATTATCCACTTCCTTCTATGGAGCAAATTTTACAATTTGATGCTGGTTCTGAGAGGTTTTCATTACTTGATGGCTATTCATGGTACAATCAAATTATGGTGAAAGAAGAGGATTAGTTCAAGACAACCTTTACAACCAAATGGGGAACTTATGCATACAGGAAAATGCCATTTGGGTTGTCCAACACTGGAGCTTCTTTCCAAAGGGCAGTGGACATGGCGTTCAAGGATTTGATTAAAAACATGGTGCTGATATATCTTGATGATATCACTATTTTTTCAAAAAATGTAGTAGACCATCTCTTTCATTTGAGACAAGTGTTCCAAAGGTGCAGAAGATTTGGAGTATCCTTGAATCCTAAAAAGTGTATTTTTCTAGCCCATGAAGGAAATCTCCTTGGCCACATTGTCTCCATAGAAGGATTAACAATTGATCCAGAAAGAGTTGAAGCCATAATAGCACTACCATTGCCAAGCCACAAGAAGGCCCTTCAAAGTTTCTTGGGGAGAATAAATTTTGTTCGGAGGTTTGTCCCAAATTTTGCAGCCCTAGTCAAGCCTATCACCAAGATGTTAAAAAAGAGCATAGCTTTCAAATGGACATCAGAAGGAAAAGAAATTTTTGGAGCAATCAAAGAAGCCATCTCACAAGCCCCAACTCTCATTAACCCAAATTTCTCCAAGGATTTCATCCTCTATGCATTTGGGGGTGATGATACTATTTCTACAATTTTAGTACAGCAGAACAAAGACAATGATGAGCAGCCAATTGCTTTCTTTAGCCAAATCCTGGAGGACTATGAGGTGGAGTATTATTTCATTAAGAAGCATGTTCTTGCAGTAATCAGGAGCTTGAAGAAATTCAAGCATCTAGTTTCAAACAACAAGGTTCAATTGCTGGTTTCTCATGTGGGAGTTAAAGACTTCCTCCACAACAAAGAATTGAATGAAAAGAGAGAAGGTTGGATTACTCGTGTCATGGAGTATGAATTTGAGATCAAATTCACCAAGTTGGTCAAAGGAAAAGGATTGTGTGAGCAGCTGGTCTTGAATGAACACAAGGAAGCATGCAATGAGAAGGAGGTTGTTTTGGCGTTGCAAGACAACCATGAGCAAGGATACAATCAAAAGGAAAATGATGGTGTCCTCACTCCTTGCTGGACCCAAGACATAATGCACTTCCTAAACATAGGTCTATGCCCTCCAAAGATGAACAAGACCAAAAGAAGACAATTTAGATTGTAGGTTGTCCCATATGCCCTTGTTGACAGTTTTTTGTTCAAAAGGGATGTGAATGGAGTGCTGCTAAGATGCATTGGTACAAATCATATTCACAAGGTGTTGGAAGAGTTCCATGGTGGATCAGCTAGTGGTCATTTTTCACCGAGATTGACAAATCTAAAGATCATGAGGGCTAGCTATTATTGGCCTAAGATTTTCAGTGATTGTTATGCATGGATCAAGAGGTACAAGAATTGTGCATTCTTCATAGGTAAGGAGAGGCTAGCCGCCCTTCCATTGCATCCAATTTTAGTTGACCAGCCATTCATGCAATGGGGTTTGGAATTCATTGGAGTCATTAATCCAAATTCAAGCCAAGGACACAAATGGATTCTAATAGTAACAGATTACTTCATCAAATGGACTGAAGCAGTAGCACTCAAGGAAGCAAATGAATCTAGCATCCTGGATTTCTATGAGGGAATAGCAACCAAATTTGGCATACCTACTACAATAATGTCAGATAATGCATTGGCATTCATTGGGTCCAAGGTAACTGAATGGGTTGTTAAGAATGGGATCTACCTAAGCACTTCATCAAATTATTACCCTCAAGGTAATGGCCAAGCTGAATCTATAAACAAGAACTTGTTAAAGATCATTAGGAGGACTCCTGATGAGAATCAGAGGTCTTGGCATACTAAGTTGAAATCAGCCTTATGGGCTGATAGGATAACTCCCAAGAGATCTACAGGTAACTCTCCATTCAAGCTTGTCTATGGAAGAGAGGCAATTGTGCCCATGTCACTTGAGTTGCCAACATTGGAACTCATGAAACAGTTGGATTTGTTGGAGTTTGAGCCCATGGAGTTTAGATATACAGAATTGATGGAGCTCCAAGAAATCAGAAATCAGGCATCCCAAATAATGGAGAAGGATCAAGCTTTGATCAAGAAGACCTTTGATAGAAAGGCCAAGTATAGATCTTTCCAAGTTGGAGATCTAGTGTTAAAATGGGATGTAGACAGAGAAAAACTGGGGAGGCATTCAAAATTTGATGCCATTTGGAGTGGCCCATACATGGTCATAAAGTGTAAGGACAACAATGCCTTCCAATTGTCTACATTAGATGGTGAAGAGTTGTAGATTCCAGTCAATGGAATCCATCTGAAGCATTGCTACTGAAGGAAGTTCTCCACCTTGTACTTATTAGCTTAGGTTTTCATTCCTCCAAGTGCTTATGCACATTTTTTTGTTGTAGATTAGCTTTGCTTTCCCTAAGTGCTTTGGAACAAGCTTGCTGTTCCAGGATGTGTTTTGCAAGCCTTTCTCCAATCAGATGGTGTTTTACCTTCCATCTTCCTCCTTGCAGTGTTCTAATCAGTTGGGGTACCAAATAGAGAATTTAATGACCCTATGCCTAATGGATTTCTTTAGGCAACTGGTAACCTCATCCAGCAGGTAGATGACCCCTCTGAGTTGCCAAAATTGTTATCCAAAATGAGCCCCTTGCTCATTTTGTGGCTAACTCCCTTCATTCTTCCCTCTCTTGTGCCTCAGTCATAATTTTTTGCTTTTCAGGCACTCAAGATCTTTTGGAAATGGCACCATTGGATAGAGATTTTTATTAGCTTTCCAGAAAGGTAAATTTTTCCTCCTAACTCCATGTATTTTTGAAGTTATGGCTCAGTGGAGTTTTGTGGGAAATTTTCCCCTGAAAGGCCCACAGCTAGTAATATCATGCCACGTGTCCTCGGAAGGGCGGAGGTGGAGGTAAACTTGTAATTTTTACCAAGTGTTTAGCAAGGTTTCAGAAGGGGTTTTTCACCTCGACAACCTACCAACAAATGGGATCGTGCCACGTGTCCAAGGGGAAGAAAATTGAAAATTTGACTAAGTGTTGGTGCCATGGAAAAATCTCCAGGAAAGGCCCGCGCCCAATCACGTTATGCCATGTGTCCTTAGGCCAAGGGAGTGGCAAACGGTGGAGGAAAGATTGAAAATTTGGCAAGTGATCGGTGAGGGTGCAAAGTTAATTTTTTTCCCCAAGACCCGTAGGCAATGAGGACAGGCCACGTTTCCCCGGGCGTCGGAGCTTCGAAACGTGGGGAGAGATTGGGAAATTTTCCCAAAGGTTAGCGTAAAGAGAAAGGTTAGCCCCCAAGGCCCGCGTTCAATGGGAGCTCACCACATGTCCCAAGATCGGTGGAATGTGGGGAAAAATTGGGAATTTTTCCCAAAGGTAAATCAAAGAAAAATTTAAAAGGAAAGGCTCACCCCCCAAACGTGAGCCAATGGGATCATGCCACGTGTCCAGTGGCGGCAAAAATTGCAAGATAGGCCCGCAGGGAAAAATGGCAGGGAAAGCCCACGTCCAATAGGGTTTTTCTATGTGTCTAAGTTAGAAAGGATGGTCAAAAGTGATGAAACAGATAGAGGAAAAAAATCTCGCGGTAAATCACATCGTGCCACGTGTCCTCGGGTCATCCAGCCAGCGGAGATTTTTTGAAAATTTTTCCAAAGGCCAAAACGATGGAAAATGAAGCGCAGAAGGCCCACAACTAATGGAATCATGCCACATGGCACTGGAGTGGTGGAGCATGCTGATTTTTGGGAAATTTTCCCAAATGCAAAAAAGTGGGAAAATTTCAAATATTTGGCCCGCCAACCCGTTTTGGCCCTGTTTTGCCCTAAATTTTCAAACGGCCATAACTTTCGATCCAGAGCTCAGTTTTTTGCGTTCTTTATATCAACGGAAAGCTAGTGAAATTATATACAAGATTCTAGGATCAATTTTTTATTTTGATGGAGTTTAGAGATATAAAATTGAAAAACTCGTCTGGCACGTGGTAATGAACAAAAATGACATTTCAACCACCATTTTTAATGCAGCATGGCTCGCATTCTCTCCCAACATGGTGAAAAATGTCAGGAAATGGACCTGTAAGGATACCCATGTTGTTTATTTTGAATTTGGTTAGTGGTTGAAAGTTTTCTCATGTTTTCCTATGTTTCTCTCTCCTAGGCTCGTTTCTTACACTGTAAAAGCTAGAATGGGTTCATTTTTTGGGAGGAGACACTTTTTTTAGCTCTGAAACTTCCCTCTTTCTTCCCTTTTGGCAAAAATTTGTGGAAATTTTTACCTTTCCATGCAAATACAACACCTCTTTTTCCTCTTGGTCATTTTAATGCACTGTGTTGGACCTGGAATGATAATATATGCTATGTGATTAAAAGGTTTCTCAATCCTTTCATATGTTTATCATTGTTTTTTCCAACCTCTCACCACATTTTGGCAATTTGTGCATGTTTTGTGCTGTATTTCCTCTTGGAATGTGTATTTTTTGTAGTAGCAGGTGTCTGCTACTCCTTTGGTGTATCGCCTCATTAGTCTTAGTTTTATTTCTTTTGCATTCTCTATCTCTATCCCTTTGGAATTTAGAGTAGGATTTTGAGTTTAAAACCTCTGCAACTTGCAAGTAATACACTTGATCAGAGGAGTTGAGGAACCAACCTCTAACCTAGAGATTATTTTCCATTTTTACAAGTCCCACACTTGGGGGAAAAGATTCAATGTGTGTAATCACACTGGATGTCGAAAATGTCAAATTAAAAATCTGATCAACATCCAAGGGTGTTGCTAATTTGCACTAACAGTTCCTTCAACCAGTTTTTGATTGAACCCCTTAAGGTTTCAATGACCTCGGATTTATTTTCAACCTCAGCAAGGATTTTTTCCCTTTCCTCCCTATTTCCCTTATTATTTTCTTGAAACTTATTCAACTCTACTTTGTGAGTGGTGATCAAGATGCTTGCCACTCTATCCCTATCTGCACAATTATCATACGTGGCCTCAAGAGATTGGGTAACAATCTTGACATTCGTAAGTACCTTGCTATACTCAGTAATGATTGCTACCAATTTCAATTTTTCCTCCCTCACCAAGTGTGTTTCCACTTCTTTCGTGAACTCTAGGGCCAATGGTTGTCTCTCCATGGTGAAGATGCACGTCAGATCTTATAAGCATTCAAGATTGGGTTTTTAATTCTACACGTGTGGAATTATGTTTAGATACTTCAACATAATGGCACTTGTGATAGAATCCATATTTTTTTATACTTCACACACCTTCGCCTTCTCATCCCTTAGTTCGTGCTGATCAAATATCCTTTTTTCAAGCCCTTAGTCTTCTCAGCCAGCTCCTCTTCCTTCTTTTCTAGCTCTCTCTCTAGAAATTTTACTCTGACATTTCTTCCAAAGAGCCTAGCCTCATCCTCAACCGTGACCTTGTTGAGCTCATTACATAACTGCTCATTTGAGATTTTTTGGGCATTTACCAAGGGGTTGGCTCCCTTACACTCTAGTACTAGCATGATTGCCCCTTGGTATAATTCAAACTCTAGCTCATCAATATGGGACTCAAACGCTCAAGATATAATATTCCTTGTCATGGGGTATGCATCCTCCTCATCAAATGACAAGATATCTAGAAGTTTTTCCATGGGTATAGTGCTCTAGAAGTAGATGTAGCACCTTCCTTGGGTCAACAACATAGCCCATGACCTGTCCTCATTCTATATCAAGGCTCTTCCTTCTCGAGTGTGTGGCTTTGGGGAAACTCACTTTAGAATGGGACCTCCTCCCACACTGACTTGTCCTTTCTAAATTCTTTCCTCCTTAACCTCTTCCATTACTAAGTCAGAACTGTGCTCCAATTCTTTTTCTACCAAGGCCTTGATTATTTTCATTTCTTCTCTTTCTGCCACCTCATTTACTTGCTCCTGCATAAGGCTTGGAGTTTTTTTCTCCTGTGTTCCAACCTTCTCACTTCTTCCCATGTCCTTGGCACCTTCCTCATCCTTGCTACCCTTGCACCACAAAAACATGAAATCATGTTCTTCTTATCTTCCCTCTTCTTCTGAACTATACATGCTGAAAAAAAGTGGTTCTTAGTCCTCTTCAGAATCATATTCTTCTTCATCATCATCCTTTTCACCTATGTAGGCCTCTAGGCTCTCAGTCTCTTTCGAGTCGGCCTCCTCTGCTATCCTCTACTTCTTTCTGAGAGGAAACTCTTCCGCAGGGTATCCAACCTTCCCTACTTCCTTTGGAAACTTCTCCTTGGCGAAGGGTTTCTCTAGTGCCTCTTCTTCCGGGTTCTTCTCCTTTACCGGGAACTTCATCCTGTGTGTATAGGTACTAGGTTTGGCGCTTGCCACCGACGCACTTACTGGATGGGAAATCTGCACACTTGGTGATTTTTCTTCTTCTCTCTCCCTTTTCTTGAGCATGGGATTTCTTCTACCCATGGGATCTTCAGGTATGGAGACATCATTCTCCAGGTATGCACCTTTCTCAAACTTTGGCCTAATACAAAGATATACACGTGCCACAGACTTTCCTGTAATTGGTAGAGTTAGGGGTTTCTTCATTCTAAATTTATGCGCTATGTACTTTTCCACGTACGCGTAGTTCTTAGGGTAGACCAGCGTCTTGTGCATCTCCTTGTGGTCCTGGTCAATGTCATTAAGGTCAAACCTTAGTCTCTTTACTTCTTTGAACCTGTTAACTCCCACTTGGAAGTACTAGGCAGTGAAGGAGAATGGGTTTTTACTCCATGGGCTCATGGTTTCATCTACCAACTTGAATCTGCCTATGTAGAAGTGCTGGTACACGAAAAAATTAGTTTCTCCCTCTGTAAGCTCTGGTAGTTACTCTAGGATTCTCCACTCTACCCTGAATGCATCCCTTAAGCACTTATACCATTTGTCTAGGCACACCTTGTGGGAGGCTATCATTGTTTCACATGTATACTTTACAAATCTTTTCACGGGCGAGGGATCTTCAGCGGAATACTCCCAAACAAAATTTTCCACTACATTAGACACTTCTATCTCCAAAAATACAATTATCAGGAGGATATTTCTAAAGAGTATCTTGTCTCCTTCCTATGCACTATTGATTATATCATCTGTAATGAAGGCCGATAAATTATTGATTGTGCCCTCTGATATTTTTCTGCATACATTCAACTAGGCCTTATTCACCTGCATCCACCTTTCTTGATCATTTAACTTTTTGACTAGGTGCGTGGCCATTCTCATTACTAGGTTTTGGATATCCCCGATATCAAAATACCTTAACCCCTTCTTGTACGCGTATGTGGCCACTGTGTCCTTAATTGCTTCCTTGTTAAACATGTCTTCCTTTATATCTTCTCCTTCATAGATAAGACCTGTGAATTTAAAAATCAGATGAGGGTTTATGCACATCTTGCACCTTGCGAAGTGAAAGTGGTCTTCATGCACATGTGACATCAACCAATAATAGAGGTTCTCAGGATTTCCAAAGTAGGAAAAATCATAGAGTTGCAATAACCCTACCTTCTCCAATTTCACTTTTACCTCATCACCATAGATGGGTAAACCTTCTAGTGTCTTTTTTTTTGTCGGGCACACTAACTCCATCGCCAATTCCTTCTCTTTTGTATTTTTGTGATGGTTATAATCGATCACTGCCATCTTTCTCAAATGGGATTCCCACTCCTTCCCAAGTAAAACTCCATTCGGGTACTACATATCTGCATATAACTCCTCATTCATGTTTGTGGTGGTTGTTCATGGCTCTCTACCCTTGCCCTTGCCCTTGTGCTTCTTTGGTGACACGATTGGTTTCTTTGGTGCCATTGTCTAGGTCCTCTTATCACTTCAATTTCTTCTTGTTACTCTGATCTTCCACTCCTTTCAACCTTAGATCCCAAACTTGTGAAGAAAACTTCTTAAACCTGTGCCCTAGTTTTTCAAACCCTAACTGGGATAATCCTTTCACAAGATGGCACCTTCTTACAACTACTCTTACACCCATGAAATCCCTTCCTTTTGGTTTACAAATCCAAAATAGTTACTCACACTCAAACTCTTCAAAGTTTTATTCACACGGATCAGTTTTGGAAGCCCTAGTTTGCAATGATGCAAAATTGCTTCTCTCCTCGTATACGCAAAGTAAATAATGAAGTGCCCAACCTTCTATTTATAGTCTTTCCCACTTTGCAACATTGACTTCTACCTTACCTACCACCGTACTTTAACAATTAATGAGGATTTTTCAAACAAACCTAACTTTAGCACTTTAACTCATGCACCCAACCTTGCATGAAAAATTCTCCAACCTTTTGGCATGCAACCAATCCATCTAATAGAAGACTCTTACACATGCGTTAACAAAAACGAAGGCACTTCTTCCATCCTTTACAGGATTTTTTCTCTCTCCTACCTCATGTTGCTTTTGCACTTCTTCTTCTCTTGTACGTGGATCCCCAATGCAACCTTATCCTAACACCAACCATCCTTTTTCACCTTTCCTTGCATGTACTTCCTTCATAGGGCCATTCAACCAGGATTTCCAATGCAATCCTTCCTGGTGCTTCACACTTCAAGTTCTTCCACCTCACTCTACCCCACACTAAAATGATGTGCGGTCCTCTGCACAGTTAAAACCTTTAAAAAGTAATGAGATTTCTGGTGCCTAAGGTGCAACACAAAACAACAACGAGAAAGGGAAACAAAAGAAAAGAAAATGCATTAAGGGAAATCCTAAACTAACTGGTAATACTACCTTATTTACAAACACCAAGAAGACTTATTTATAGTAGGGCTTTAGCCTACTCCCATTGAAATGTCCTAGAAATCTCATCCCATCTAGCACTTGTAACTGGAACATTCCCAAATCAAGGATGTACAAGATGGTGTAGGGACCCAACCAATGCACTTTTAACTTCCCAGGATGGTGTAAAAACTTGGAATCATATAGCAACACCATCTGCCCAACCTCAAACTTCTTGTTCTTAATGTGGCAATCATGCCATGATTTTTTCTTTTCTTTTTCTACTATTTGGCTCCATTTGGCCAATGATCACCTTTCATCCAGCTTCATTAATTTATCAATTCTTTTTTCTAGCACTTGTTCATTAGTCAACCGTCTTGTGTGTGCTATTCAACGAGAAGGTAAAATGAACTCAATTGGTAGGACAACCTCCACACCAAACACCAATTGAAATGGTGTGGCTTTGTTCAACCTTTTATAAGTTGTCCTGTAAGCCCATAATATGGTTGATACCTTGTCATCCCAATCTTATCTTCTGACATAAAAAATCTTTATTAGGGTATGACTCATTACTTTTTTAAATGCTTCCGCGGTTCTATTTGCTTGTGGGTGATAAGGTGTAGTTTTGTGATGAGCTACCATGAACTCTACTAATAGGATCCTCACGGTCTCATTCAAGAAATGTGTACCCCTATCATTGGTTAAACTTAAAGGGAATCCATACATCGTGATAATGTTATCCCATAAAAATATTACTACTATATTTATTGTACAGTCTTTAGTTAGAGATGCCTCTGTCCATCTTGTCAAATAGTTCATGCAATTGATTACATAGTGTGATCTAGTCCTACGCGTTACTGGTGTAATAGGGATTACAAATTCTATTGCCCATTTCTCAAAAGGTTTAGCACTAGGGATAGGGTGCAAAGGCATTTCATCTCTTTTTCCTGGCTTGCCAACACACTGATAATGGTCACATGTGTAATAATACTCCTTGCAATCTTTATACAAAGTGTCCCACCACAATCCTGCCATTAATATTTTACATGCAATGGCATCACCTACATAATATCCACCTGCACTTCCTCCATGTACTTCCTCTATGATGGTGAAGTGCTCATGCTCTAGTACACACCTTTACAAAACTTCATCATGCCCTATTTTATATAAGGCCCCACTGATCAACATATAGGGTGCAACGTGTATGGCTAGTTGATTTTTCTCTAATGGCTTCATCCCTTCCGGTGCCATACCCATTTTAAAGAACACAACAATATCCTCCAAGTCTAAGGGCGTGCGCCACAAACTAAACAACTGCACATTTGGCGTGGTATCTTCAATGCTTTGCGCATCCTCCCTTGAATCAATCCTAGACAAATGGTCAGGTTTGGAATTACTCTTTCCTAGTTTGACAACCGTTGTAAACTCAAATTCTTTGAACAATAGTACCCACTAACATATGTGCCCTTATAGAATGGGCTTGTTCACCAAATATTTTAATGCCCTGTGGTTAGTGTAGAAGATAAAGGGAGTTGCCAATAGATACTGTCTGAATTTATGAAGCACATAGATCATCGACAATTCCTCGCACTTAGTTGTAGTATAATTCTGCTCTACTGGTGTCAATTTCCTACTTGCAAAGCATAGGGGGTGATCAACAATTCCCTCACTAGGCTGTGCAATCACTTCCTCAATGGTCATTCCTGAGGCATCCACATGAACATGGAAAGGATTATCCCAAGAAGGGAAACATAGGATGGGCGCGGTGATAAGCCTATCCTTCAAAGTGTCAAATGCCTTTTACTGTGACTCTCCTAAATGGAAGGCACTTTTATGTCTGATTAACTCTTCTAAAGGCACGACGATCTTGGCATACCCCTTGATGAAATTTTGATAGTAGCCCACGTGTCCAAGAAACTTGCACACTGTGCTTTGACTAGTTAGCTCCCCCAATCCCAATTTCATTGTAATTTTGGCAGGATCCACCAGTATGCCTTCTTTGCATATGATGTGTCCCAACAGGGTCCCAAATAGGGTAGAAAATACACACTTCTTCATGTTAAGGGATATCCTCAACTACTGACACCTTTCAAACATCAATTTCAAATTGCCACAATGGTCCTTGACCAATCCATACATGGTCCAATCATCAAGGTACACCTGGAGAATCTTGTGGATGAAATCCTAGAAGGCCTGCACTACAATGCATGAGAACATAGTAGGATAATTATTCAACCCAAATGGCATGACTGTATAGGAAAAACATCCCCACTCGGTGGCGAAGTTTATCTTTCTCTAGTCTTTCTTTACAATCCTCACCTGGTGATGGCCCGAGAACTCATCCGTGTAAGAGTAGACTTCGCACGCCACCACTCCTAAGATTTCTTCAGTGAATGGGGTTGGGAAGGGATCAATTACACACACTGCATTCAGATCCCTATAATCAACACATATCCTTATCCTTTCATCCTTTTTGATACTAATCACCATTGGACTTATCCACTCGGATTCCTCCACAACCTCTATGATTCCTGATGCTATCATCTTATCTATTTCCTCCTTGAACTTCACACACAGATTGGGGTTCATCCGGTATGGTCTCTTCTTCACTAGGCATGCACCTTCCTTCAGCTTTATCTGCATCTCCCCCAAGGAATGGTGGAAACCGTTAAGCTCATGATACCCACATGGGAATAAATCATCAAACTCACATAAAAGGTCAATGATCTTAGAGACTTCCTTCTCTGACTAGTAATCTCTAATGATAGCTTCCTTGGGTTCCACCTCTGACCCAATATTAACCTTCTTAGTCTTCATGGGCTCATGCTAGGCATGTGTTCTTTCATCAGCACTATCCATCACTTCACATGAGCCTAGAGAATGGTTAACCTCCAAATTTTCCATCTCTTCACCATCTATGGCATAGAACATCTTGCCTTTTTCTTTCTCTGCACACGTGCACTCAAATTACACCTCATCAGACTCATCTTCACTAAGTTATCCCTCCAAGAATGGCTCTCCTAGAAATTATACAAGCCTATCCTCTTCCTTTGCACTATCCCCCATCGTAAGGTACTTTACCTCCTACAATGCCTTATCTACTAAGGGTTTTGTACTTTGATACTCGAATGTTTAAATGAGATCAGCCACTAACTCTTTCCAATTCCTTGTTTGGTGGCATGTCTCAGAATGAATGTACCATGCACACGCACAACCTTGTAATGTGGAATACAACTTGTGAACCGATAATGAAGGTGGCAACGCTTCTACACTTCCCATCTAGGTTGTCTCATATACTTGGATATAGAAGGAAGCGGTCTCGTTACCATGGTACTTTTTTATAGCCATGGGTACGTTGCTCCTGCAAAACCATATAGAGAAGGAAATTCTTGCCTCGCATCATTCCAAGAGATTATCTCGATATGTTGACCACCAGCGTGCACCAATTCTGAGTAGGACATAACTTAGCATCCCCCTTTATTCATTTTCCTCCTTCCATAAAGCTTCCATCTCCTACAAAAATACCTCAGGGAAGGCTCCTCCTGAGTACTTAGGTAGCTCCTTTCCTCCTAGGCACTAGAATGTATGTGTCTTTGTCACCTTTTTCATCGATCCTCTCAAATGTTGTTTGATTAACTCATAGGTTCCATGCACCCAATTATTACATGCTATATTGGCAGTGTCACTTAGGGACTAAGCATCTTCAAACTGGATAACTCCTACTATGGGATGAATTGTCTCTGGATCCCTGATTGAGCACACATATATTCTATCCAGGACCTCTTCTCCCAAGGGTTCGATATAAGGTGTTTATTTTCCATTAGCCAGGGGTATTATGACCCGTTCCTCCTCATTATAAAATCTTATTTATCCCTTGTCAAACCAAAGATCCACATTGTTCTTATAGCACCATGGGTGCCCAAGTAATGCTGGGAAATTTTCTACCTCGGTGAGTGCCAAGAATTTGAAGTCCCTAGTAAACTTAGCTCCCTGAATGGTGATGGCTACATCCTTTAAGAAACCAATGGGCATTGCCTTCATTTTTTTTTCCATATACAACACATTTAAAGATGACTGTAAGGTGGGTCTTCCCATCTGATGCCATGCATCCAAGGTTAGAACATTGACTTCCACGCCCATTTCAATGAGGATATTACTAAGGAGCCATCCATCCATGACTACATCTAATGTGATCTTCTTATCATAGTCAAGGATGTAAGGGGGAAGTTTTGTATGCAATACCTACCTCTTGCACTCTTCTCTAGTGCATGGTGCCTTCTCTCTCAACCATGCCCCTAGCAAGGGAATAATATTCTCTTGCCTTATCATTTTACATACTTCCTTGACCTCATCCAAGTCATCCTTCTGTAGAGCCTTAACACTTCTCCTATGCTTCTGCTACCTAGACTACTCCTTAAGACATTGGATTTCACCTTGCAGGTTCCTTATAACGTCCATATTTTCCTGGCATACCTCCTTCTTGTGGGTAGGGTTTGGGTACTTCCCATGCATAACTTCCTCTTTTGAAACTAAGGTTCTTTGCTTTGGTATTTCCTTTGTGTGCATGGCCTCTGCTCTTGTTGTTACCATAACAGATTCCAAACCTACATCACGGGTCACCCATGGCATCCATTGTGTGTCATCCTTATTAATGCTCACCATTACAACGCCTTTGTCTTTCTGGTCCTATTGATTCATATGCTTAAACAACTAAGGGCACTACTCATACTTGTGCTTCTTCCCACACCATGAGCACTGCAATAAGTCTGGGCACTCGTGCTTGTAGTGGTCTATAGACCCACAACTAAAATAGGTTCCATGTGGGAACTCACTTCTTCCTCCTCTACAATTACCACGACCACAAAATCCTCCACAAAATCCCCTTCCATGCACTCCTCATAACGGTGATCATCCTCCTTAGAGCTACTAGCAATGCTATTCTGGTGCACACCATGATCAATGAGCTCATGGATTTGGTCAATCACTCTGTAGTCCTTAGTATCATGGGTTGTAGAGGTGTAGATATTATAGTAGCAGGACACATTCTTCCGAAGTGCACATTGTAACAAGGGACATCTACTTGCATCATGGTCCCCATAACAAATTTCACAGTCTACTGTTACGGTACGTACTGTCCTCCGGGGGAAACTATCCTTGACATGCCCCTCTACTTCAAAATCTATACATTATATACCACTGCGAGTCTCACGGACTGAGTTCGTAAACAACTTCTCCAGCTGCTTATCCATAGTAGCGATTTGAGCCTCCAAAAATGGGCTAACACCAGTATTAACACTTCTAAAAAATTCAGCACGTAGAGTGGCTTCTAACGCCTTGTGTGGGTCTATGATAGTTTTATGAGATAAATATCTTCTAAATGGAGTTATTAAACCCCCAAAAAACCATTAAGTATGCTATGAAGGGTGAATTCCATATGACAATTTTGATAGGATAATCTTGAACCGTGCATCATACTCCCACACACTCTCTGCCATTCCTTGTTAAATATCCTTCAGGGCATTGATGCTCTTCTGTTCAAACTCAGGGATGTGGAATTATGCCAAGGATGTGTTATTTAAAGTAGTATAATCCACCTCCGTTTGATGAGGGTCATATTTCCTATAACATCTATGCACATGCCCTTATAATTTCCTCACAAACTGACTAGCTTTTCACTCTGGGGTTGTGATCCCCTTTGCACACCATAACAACTCACACTTGTGAACATGTTATGCAGCATCTTCAATACCTCTGTAATCTAACAAATGTAAAGAAATTTCAAAGAATACTTGAGGAGGTGGTTGGAGCCCTTATCCTCTTGACCTAGAGCCTTGGTTTTCTCCAGTGTTTCCTCCTCCACCAGATCCACCAAATCCACCGATTCCTATGCCTCTTGACCCACCAAATTCACAATATCCACCAGGTCTTGTTCCTCCTGATCCACCAGACCCACCAGGTCCACCAAGTTCTGTAGTGGTCGTGCCAAGGGTCCCCAAAGTTCCACTGAACTACATGTCGATGGTCTGTGATAATGTCTCACTACCACTAGTGTACCCCACGCCACTCCCAAATGTGAGAGCAAAGGCTTCTTTACTTTATCCTTGTCCAAAAATTCCTCCAAATACTGGAATAGTATGCATAGCCATAGAAGTGGGAATTGAGAAACTATATCTCCTGGGTGTAGATATGTCACTTCTATTGATACCAACTGGGTTAGCAATACTCCTTCCTTGATCTAGAAAACCAAGCACCAGAGTTTGGTTAATAGGTGGGTTCAGATGTGCACAAATGACTCTTATTTCTCCAGGAGATGAACTCTCATTATAAGTTGAAGGGGTCTCTCTTACGTGCTTGCCAAGATGGGGTAGCATAGACTCCTCAGGTTCCACATCCTCCACGTGAACCTCAACTCCTTCCCATAGCATCTACCTCCATAGATCCATCACACCTGTAACCTCACATTGTCTAGAAATATCCCTTTCATGTGCTTCACTATACTTGAGTCATCTCTCCTCTCTTTCTTTCTACATCATAATATCTGCCATCTTCCTCCACCCTAGCTTCCTCACCCATTGCTAAGAATAGTTTAGCTGGCCATCGAAAATTCCTCTAAACTCAAGGTAACAATCAAGATCTTTATTTCTAAAGGAATAACATGTAGAAATAATCCTCCGGGCTCTCACAAAAACTCAAACTTAGTAACTTTTAGAAAAGAATATGTGGAAATAATGTACTCCAGAGTGTAGCTGGCCAACACTGTCTTCTACCACTGATCAACAACACGTGTCTAGGTCATATCTGCATCCTGTAGCTTTTGATAGTCCTCTTATGTCCACATGCACGCTCTATAGAACTGACTTTCTCTGGATGCATATGCTGAGAGCCATTCATACATCTTTACTAGGAAAAAGAAGAAAAAAGTTTCATACAATTCATGGTAGAGATTCTTGTCCATCCACCTCCGTGCATCAAACTTAGGCCCAGTATTGAATCTCTAAGGAAACTCATCCTCTGTGCTCCTAAACCAAGATTCAACACCATCCATAGTTAGATGTATTGTCATTACTCATTATCTAGACCATGATGCATGTCATTTCCCACTAAAACTTTGAAAAGAGGTCTAGGTAATGGAACCAAGATGTAGTCATTTTTACACCTACCAAAGAACAAGGGAATCCCATGCGCATCAAACTTTCACCCAGCAGGCATCGAGCATTCACCCAAGGCATGCGTGGGCATCGAGTCTCTCTTTTATGTGAGTTAAGTGGGAAACCATCATCTATGTTAGGAACTTAATGAATAAAGGTGGAAATGAGACATACAATCATCATAGCACTCAGAATGGCCTTTAGACAAATGTATTCATTCAAAATAGAGGGTACTTATAGATAACATATAGAACTACAATAGAAAGGAAAATCAATTACCATAATCCAACCATAATTATCCACTAAATAACCAAAAATATTACATAACAGAAGTTGAATATGTTGGTGCAAATTCTAAATTTGCACATTGTATCTTAATTTCCATGTTCCTTTTTTGCTCCAAAGTGTTCATTTGTTCTATCTGGTGATCTATAATTCATGTTTATTCACTTGAATGCATTGAAACTTCCCTCAATGTTGTTATTCTGCCCTAAATTGAAGCAAAATCCAAGTCCCCCCCCCCCTTTATTTGTGCCCTAATTTTTTTATTTACACGAGCTGTGTATCATTTTTTTCTTTGCCCTAGTCATGAATAAAAATTTAAAGTAGATCAAATCCTGAGTTATTTATTGCTAAGTGTTTTCTCTAATCCCCAGGTCACTAAATCATTGACAAAATCATGCTTCACTTGATTCAAAATTGAAGAAATTTGTCTTCCTTGTGAAAAAATTTGATTTCTAGAGGCATCCAGTGTATTTTTGCACATTTTGACAGGCATACGGGCATGTTCAGGTCGTCAAATTTATCATTGCAACACCTTTATGCTAACGTGGTGGGATACTCATTGGTCGGGGATGTGGTAGGAAAACATGTATATAACCTATCATTTTTGAAATTTTAGCGAAGGGGAAAAATTCTTGACCATGCAGCCCCACAGTGCTACAGTGATGTGCATACGTGGCACAATGTGATTGGTCAGATGAACTCGGTGGATGACGGGGCCGTAACTTAGGAAACTTTTTCTTCCATTATGGAAAAGGTTCTTAGTTTTAAATTTTGCTGCGTGAAGGCCTGTAGCCCAATGGCATAATGACACGTGGCACATGGGAGAGCCAAATGCAGATGGCAAAGGACTGGAGTGGGAAAATTTTGGTGTTCTTTTGGGCATGAAACGTCAGGGGAAAAATTTGAGCCCATGAGGGCCCGCAGCCCAATGAGAAGGTGACACGTATCCAGGAATGGTCAGGCGGGTGGTAGGGGTTCTAAAGACTTTGAAGTTTTAACTCTGAAATGCTAAAATGAAATTTTTTCCCGAAGGTCTTTAGCAAATGGCATGATGACACGTGGCACAGGAGGGCCATGACGGGTGGCGAAGGACTTCAAATTTTTTTTTGATGGTTCTGGCTCCGGGTGTCAAGAAAAATATTTGGCCCACGTGCCTGTGCCCAATAAGAAATGTGACATGTGGCCAGGAGGAGTCAAGTCAGTAGCGGTGGAGTTGAATTTTTTTTCAAATTTTTGCTCAAATACGTCATGGAAAATTTTGACCTGGAAGCCAGCCTCCAATAAGAAATGTATGATGTGTCTAAGAAAGTTAGCATGAAGGAGCAGAGTTTGTAAATTTTTTGAAGATTTTAACTACAAAATGTTAAAGTTAAACATTTGGCCCACGAGCCCACTCCAAATAGGAAAGGTGACATGTATGCAAGGAGAGTCACCATGGAGGGGCACAAGTTTGGAGAATTTTTTGAAGCTTTCTAACTTCAAATTGCCAAAATGGAAAATTTTTACTCGAAGAGCCCATGTAACGAATAGCAAAAGTAGACACATATGTCAGGTGGATTTGAAATGGAGAGGCGGAGCGTTGGAGGGGTTTGAAGTTTTTAAACTTCAAAGGGTTAAAGGGAAAAGTTTGGTTGAAGGTCCTGCCACCAATGAACAATGGACACATGTCCAACATTTGATAGAAACTTCAGAATGCGGAGAGAAAGTACAAATTTTTCCCAAGTTTGGCAAAAATATTGAAGGATGATCAGCGGAAAATTTGGAGGTGTGCCCCACATCCAATTAGGGGGTGACATGTGGCACATTTTTCAAATGTTCAAAAGAGAGAGGTCAAGCCTACAAAGAGTTTTTGATGCTTGCATGGAAGGTTTTAAGGAAGAATTTGGAAGGGATGGCCCCGACAGTCCAATGAGAACAATGACATGTGGCAGAAGGAGGTGACGGGTGTTTGGGTGCGTGCGGAGAATTTTTAGAAATTTTTCCTTTTCTACGAAAAGGTGGTAAAATTCATCAAATTAGCCATTAGTGGTTTTGGTGGGGACCCATAGTGAGGACATGTGGCACGTCCAAGGGTCATCACGGGGAATTTTTTTAGAATTTTCCCGAAGTCAAAAAGGGCTTTGAAATGCATTTTTAGGATTGCAAAGGGCCCACACCAATCGTATTTGAAAACGTATCCCACCCCATCCAAAGACAAAAAGGGAGAATATTCAAGATCTCATCTAACATGTGAAGGGTGGAATTTTAAAGTTGATTTTAATCAACGACAGCTATGAAATTTCATTTTTGGGCGCCATAGAAGCTCCAAGAAGTGTGAAGTCATGATTTTTGCACCAAATCACATGAAATTTTATATGAAATCATATCCCCTCGACCTTTTGGATGTAATGGCATCATTTATTTGAGCTAATTCGGTGCCTTGTAGTTTTTTTCATGAAATATTTTTCTTAACCCATGTAAAAACGTGAAAGCTAAAAAATGAAAAGTTGCAGAGTTTAAAATGATGAGGGTAAAAAGGTGGGAAATTATTGAAAATGCATGCTAGCATGTTTTAGTAACAAAAACATGACCTTGGGATGGATAAGGATCTAGAATTCATGTAATATTTTAAAATATTTGTGCATCCCTGCCAATATGGCGAGCTGTTTTATAGTTTTATATCATTTTTCATCAATTGGATAGGGTTTTGTAACAAATTTGATCCCTTTGGCATATTATTTTCTTGGGATTCAAGGATCCAATTTGGCACAGGGAATATTAGGTAGTTTGGAGGCATTTTTGTGTAGTGCTGGTTGAGAGATTTTTGAGAAAGAGAGAAGAATTTTCACAAAGAAAACTGGAAGGAGTCCAGTTTCTTTTGGAGAAACTTCCTGAGAGCCATTTTTGATTCCTAATTGCATTAAATGTTCATCATGTTGAGTTGGTTTCAGCTGTAAAGCCATCAACAAGCTTTGAGATTGTTTGAATAACATTCCCTTGCTGATGTATTTGATCAAATTCTTGGATTAACTAGTTTTATCTCTTGGAAAAGCTTACATACACTTGTATTTCAGTATGTTTTCAATTTGTGTTTCATGCTCATATTACAATCTTGTGTTTGGGATCTTTACTAGTCACACATGGTTTCATTTATGGTAGATGGTTTGAAGGCATATGTAATCTTCCATTCAATATGAGCATTCATTTGAGTGAAGATAAATATATTTAAACTCATCTTACCTTCCTTGTAAATTGAGGGTGTTTCTAAAATTTTGGGTGTACCTTAAGTCATGATTTAACAAGAGTTTCTAAATGCTTCATTGAGATTTTTATTCAAGCCTTTGTGATAGGTTATCAAAGTTTGTGTGGAATAGTGTAGATTTGGGCTTCCATTTTTGCACACATCCTCATTGAAAGAGTACTTCAAACTCATTAAAACATTTATGTTGTTTACGTGTTGCAATTCATTTGCAAAGTTTCCCAAAGAAGTGTGGTAATACCTTATCTTGTCTTGTATAAAAATCTCTCATTAGAATTTAATTTTAAACCAACTCATCCTACCTATAATACCTCTGCATCTATATTATGTGTCCATAAAATAATTCAATCCTTTCACTAAAATGCACAAAGTTGATCATGGTTTTATCATGTCTTTAGTAGCTCTAGCTTTGTTTTGAGAACATTGCCATCATTTAGTAGTGAGAACTCCTTTGAGTTTGGATAATGGATACTTGATCATGTTTTCACAAATCTTCTTCCATATCATATGCCAAAGACACAAGGCTATATCCATCTCCTTACCATATAGGGGCTGTAATATAGGTTCTCTTGCCTTGGTTGATAGGCACAACCTGAAATAGTGAGGGTTATATCAAAACCCCTTTTGAAGGTGCTATCCACTCCCTCAATTCTTGAATGAAAACAAGCAGATATGTGATATCCCTGGCTACAAAAAACATACAAACCATCTATCTATCCTTAAGTGTCTTGTGCAAGTTCATGATACTGCTCAAATTGTGAAGGAGATTAAATCTGGATACCAACACCGGAGTGGTGCCGTTTCCTGGGATTTCTTACAATTTCTTGGTGGTTTTGAAGTACTTGAAAGGTTTGAGCATTTGTGTGATCAAGTATTTGAGCTGTTACATTCTTGAGATATCATTTCATACTTCAGATTTGGATGTTTTGGGTAAAAAATATTTCAAACTCAACCTATTTTTCTCATTTACCAGTAGTTTATATGATTTGGATGCACTGTCTTTGGTTGAATTAAGAAGAAGAAAATCTGATTTGTAAATCCATGCAAGTTTTCAGTTATAGCATGCATTTGATAGAATATTTTAGTGCTTTCTTCCACAACTAAGGTGAAAATCCTTAGTGGCAACTCCATGCTGTTTGGATCTTGAAATACCAGTTGTCTTACACATTTATGTCATTTGAAACTTGTTTAAATCTGTCAAACTGGAGGGAAGGATACCCCTCTTCATCAAGGACTCTTCTAAGAAGTTTCTCACCGAATCAAGAAGCTCAGAACTATAGGGAAGAAGAGTGTGGAAAGTGGTTGGTGATTTCATTGCAAGGAAGGAGATCCCCATAGTTCAATTTGAAGGAGAGTAGCCTATCATTGAAGATTATAATTCCTCTTCAAGTAGATCTGATTCAGGCAATCTTCTTGCTGATTTTCATTCTCCATCAGGTGAGGGACCTTCTTGTGTATTTAAAAAACTTTCTCCTAAATCTGCTCCTGTGGTTTCTAAGTTTGCTAAAGTTTATCAAGAGAGAGAGCCTTTGGGGAGTTATCATTTTAGAGATCATTCATCTATTCCAATCAGACCCATTACTACTCCTCATCAGCTTGTTTCACCTCCAAAATCACCCCCACCAAACAATATGTCTCAACCTAGACCTCCATTTGTTGTAAACACCTTTGGTTCTATAAAATTTTGGAGGAATGGATGGTTATCCAAATGCTGTCCCACAGGATGTGAGAAATAGGTTACAAAAATTCCAAGGTAACAATGTCATAACTAGAGATCAACATCTCAAACTCTTTGTTAACATGATAGAAGACTTTGAAATAGAATTTGAGGATGTGTATATCAAGTTGTTTATCCATACACTTGAGGAAGATGCAAGAGATTGGTATAAAGCTCTACCTGATAACTCTATTGATTTATGGACTGAGATGAGTAATGCATTCAGACTACAATATGGAGACAAAACAGATCCAAGGTTCCTTCTATCTGAGTTTGAGAACATCAAGAAGAACCCTAATGAGACCGTTTATGATTTAAATACAAAATTTAATAAGACATTGAAAAGGCTGCCAGTAATTTTGAGGCCTTGTGATGAATCTTGCTTGATCAAATATGCAGATGCATTTGATAAAAAGGCAGCCTATTACTTGAGAGATAAAAATCCTACAAACTTGAGGAAAGCTTTCACCATGGCACTTCAAATTGAAAATAATATTAAAGTTGTTGGTAAACCACTTAAGAGGGACGGTGTGAAGCTGATAAAACTTGAGAAGCCTCAAACTAGTAAGGGTGCTGATTTGGAAGATGTTGTCAAGACTTTGGCAGGGGATGTCAAAGAAATTTCCTACAAATTAGCTCGGACTGAGAAAGGAATTGGAAAAAGTTCACAAGGACAAAAAAGAACTCAAAACCATGATAGATTTGGCAATCATCCTAGGGGTGATCAAAGACAAGATGATAGAGGTAAAGGTTCTACTGGATCTATAAATAGAAAACCCCAAGCACGTGAAAATAGAGTGGTGCCTGACCCTCTGACTACAAGAGTTGCTGTTGTTCAAGAAGTTTCTGATATGGATTGGTGTGATAGATTTTTTCTTCCTCATCCACCATGTGAAATGGACCAGCAAGATATTAATGATGATAATGAGAATGAAATGGATGATGACATTTGTATGATGGGAAGCTCTTCAGGATCACAACAAGCAGCAACATCAATAGATGTGATAAGTGCAAGGACTACTGCAACCTTTAGGGATTGCATAAAGAGGGTACCATTTCTTTTTCTTCCTCAAGCTCATGATGTAGATGTAGTTTAGGCCTTTGAAATTCCTAATAATGACTTTAAATATCTAAGGGATTTAATGATCAAGAAGTATGATGGTGGTATTCCTTCAGAGGAAGATAGACAATTGTTAATGAACGATGTGGTTGGTCAAGAAAAGGAGTACAATACTAGAAGTAAATTTGTTAGGGGAGCTAGTCCTCAAGCCAAGCCAAAGACACCCTTGCTCACAAGCATTCCTAAAGATAATCCTAGAAGAGAAATAGTTGCTAAGAACCCTACTATCCCATGTAAAAATATCAGTCCTCTCCATGCCCAGGCTGCCAAGAATACTTCTCCATCTGATGAACCTTCTTGTTTCCCTTCTAATCCTATTTTGCCAAAGAATGTTTCATATGATATAGCCCAGGTATTGAGACAAATTAAAGTGAGTGTTCCCATTATTGAATTGCTTAGAATTCTTGAACACAAGAAAAGAGCTTTTGAATACTTGGGATTGAAGGAAGAAAAGAGTTTACCCAGCAGAAATGTAAATGTTGTTGAGAATCCTCTTCAAAGCATTGCTGGCCCTGAAACACCACCACAAATGGAAGATCTTGGAGAGGCACCTGAAGTGTATTTGGGGACATCCTTGGTTAATTCCCAATTGAATTTTGATCCATTCTTCACAAATTTGCTCATAAAAGGTAGGTTGCTTCATAATTGCATGTTTGATTCTGGTGCATCATGTAATTTTATGCCTCTAGAAGTTATGAATGAGTTGGATATCAAGGTGACAATAACATATGGGAAGTGTACAGCCATGGATTCAAGGGAAGTGCCAGTTGTTGGATGTGTGAAGGGTTTAGTAGTGCAACTTGTAGCCTATCTGGGTAAGAATTTAAAACTTGATGTTGTAATTTTTGACTGCCTTGCCAAATGGGGTATGCTTTTTTCAAGGAAGTGGGCTGAAATTGTTGGTGGTAGTGTTCAAATGGACATGTCCTATGCCACCATTCCCATTGAGGGCAGCCTTGTCAAACTCTATGGTGAAAAGAAGATGTTACACTTGATTGAAGATCCCAACAATGCTTCTTATGAAGTGTTGTTTGCTGATGTAGATGTTGAAAATTTCATTGGTTTAGCTAATGGAAAAGAAAATAAGATGGATAAATCAGAGTGCCTTGGTATGGTAGGTTCTCCATGGACATTACTATTTGATGGAACTTGCTCCAAAGTTGGAAATGGTGCTGGTATTGTGTTGGTTTCCCCTAGTTTAAAAGAGTTTCTTTTTTCCTTCAAGCTCAATTTTGAATGTACTAACAACATTGTTGAGTATGAGGCATTATTATTGGGATTAAGGATTGCATGGAAGTATGGAGTAAGGGATATTGTTGCTAAAGGAGATTTAGAGCTGGTTGTCTAGCAAGTAAGAAAGTTATATGCCACAAAAAATCAGCATATGAAACAATATAAGCATGCTGTTTGGGACTTTATTGAAATGTTTGATTCCTTTAACATTGTTTACCATGATAGAAGTCTTAATGATGCTGTTGATCAGTTGGTTTTTCTGGGTTCTAGATTTGACAATTGCACTGTTTCACCGTTTTGTGAATATAACATTGAAGTGCTAACAAGGCCAGCTGTCCCGGATAATGTGAAACATTGGTAGATTTTTGATGATGATGCACAAGTCTTGAGATTCTTACAATGCCAAGGTCAGTTTTCTAGTCAACATATAGATTGGGAACCAATGGTATGCATGAATGAAGGTAGAGAAAGTTTTTTTGACAAGGATATTATACAATTGAAAACAAATACCATTCCTAGGGTCTTGTTGCACTTGAATCCAATTTTAGCAATGTTGATTACATCGTTAATAGAAATATGTCTTCTTAAAGGGATGTGGAAGAGCATAACTTGGGAACTAAAGACAAACAAAGGAAGATCTGGTTGGGTAGTCATCTCAGCAAAGAAGAAAAACAGTCCTATGCCCAACTTTTAAAGAAATATCAAGACTGCCTTGCTTGGTCTTATTCAGAGCTGAAGGCATATAGAGAATATTTATTTCAACATGAGATTCCCCTTGAGGCCAAGACTAAGCCATTTAGAAAAAAAAAAGGCCTATTAACCCACTACTTTCCATGAAAATGCAAGAAGAGTTGAATAAATTGAGAGATGGTGGCATCATTCAGCCTACTAGATACTCTTCTTGGGTTGCCAACCTTGTGCTAGTTAGAAAGAAGAATGGAGATATCATAATTTGTGTGGATTTTAGGAATCTAAACAAAGCATCTATGAAGGACAATTATCCTTTGCCAAACATGGAGAATATGTTGCAGCTTGTAATAGGGTCAGAAATGCTTTCTACTTTGGATGGTTTCTCCAGATATAATCAAGTAGTTGTCAAATAATTAGAAAGACTTAAGACAACCTTCACTACCCCTTGGGGGACTTATGTTTTTATAAGGATGCCTTTTGGATTGCTGAATGTTGGTTCTACTTTTCAAAGGTCAATGGATGTTGCTTTTTCTGTATTATCAATGAATTTATTGTAGTTTATCAAGATGATGTGACTGTTTTTTCAAGGCAGTGAGTAGACCATTTGCAACACCTAGAGAAGATGCTGATCAGATGTAGGGAATATGGCATTTCACTTAATCCAAAGAAGTGTCATTTTGGCGTGCAAAGGCCAAGTTGTTGGGACATATTGTATCTAAAGAAGGTGTTATGATAGACCCTGAGAGAGTGGAAGCAATCAGCAAGGTGCCTATTCCAAGAACCAAGAAAGGTATCCAATCTTTCTTTGGCCAAATAAATTTCATTAGAAGGTTTGTTTCTAATTTTGTTGAGCTAACTCTCCTAATCACAAGCATGCTAAGAAAGGATCAAGTTATTAATTGGGAAAAGGCTGCCATCCAAGATTTTGAAGGAATAAAGGATGCACTTAAGCATGCACCCGTTTTGGCAGCTCCAAACTATAAGATGCATTTCCAAATCTTCTCTTTTACATCTAAATTTACTATTGCTTGGGTTTTGCTACAAAAGGATGAGAATGGAGCTGAGAAGCCTATTGCTTTCTTTAGCAAGGCTTTACAAGTAGCTGAATTGAGGTACACAATTATGGAGAAACAAGCATTTGCATTAGTAAAAGCAACAAAGATTTTCAGGCCCTACATTTTGAGTTCAAAGGTTATTTCTTATGTTCCCCATACCATGGTTAAAGACATCTTATTTGACATGGAGATATCAAGAAAGAAATGTATATGGGTTAACAAATTATAAGAGTATGATATGGATATCCAAACAACAAAGTTGGTAAGAGGTTTAGGTCTTGCCAAGCTCATGGTTGAGAGTAATTTGCAAAATGTAGAAGTGAATCAGCTAGGGGAAGAAAGGGCAGATCTCCTTAAAAAATTGATGAATTCTGAGTGGTACAAGGATGTGATCTATTACCTCAAGCACCTATGTTGTCCCAGTCACTTAAATAAAAATAAGAAAAGAGCCCTCAAGATGGCCTCTTAGAAATATGTCATGATGGGCCTTGGGCTGGTTTGGAAGAACCCTGAAGGTGTCCTCTTGAAATGCATAACTGAAGATGAAGCTCCCAAGTTGAGTGCTGATTTCCATGGGGGAGTTTGTGGAGGAAATTTGCTGGGAGAGTGACAACACATAAGATTTTAAGAGCTAGTTATTGGTGGCCAACTCTTTTCAAAGATGCAAACCGGCTAGTTAGAAGGTGTGATAGTTGCCAACGTTTTTTAGGAAGATTGAAAGCTTCATGCTCCCTTCATTTGTAGTCTATATTAGTTGAAGCTCATTTCAAACAATGGGGAATGGATTTTATTGGTGATATTTTAGATCCTTCTAGTGCTAGTTACAAATGGATCCTTGTAGTAACTGATTATTTTACAAAATGGGTTGAGGCAATTCCATCTAGAAAGGAAACACACCAAGTGGTAATGGATTTCTTGCTGAATCATATCATATGCAGATTTGAGGTTCCAATTAAGATTGTGTCTGATAATGCTATGTGTTTTAGAGCCAAGCCTTTGATGGCAATGTGCAATGAATATGGGATAAATCTGACCTATTCTTCAAACTACAACCCACAAGGGAATGGGCAAGCTGAATCAAGTAACAAAAACTTGCTCAAGATCATTAGAAGAACCTTGTAAATCAACAAGAAGAAGTGGGGAGAGCAATTGAAATTTTTGTTTTGGGCTGATAGGATAAATCCAAAAAGAGCAACTGGTAAAAGTCCATTTGAACTAGTGTATGGAACTCAGGCTTTTCTGCCATTACACCTGCAATTATCCACTTTTTAGTTTACCCAGCAGTTGGAAGATCAAGAGCATGGCCCATATGAATCAAGAATCAATCAGATCATTGAGTTGGATGAAGAAAGGAGAGCTTCTCATCAAAGGCATGTCAAGTTTAGGGAGAAATTGAAGAAGTTGTTTGATAAGAAGGTCACCCCTAGAGCTTTCAGCGTTGGAGATCTGGTTTTACTGTGGGATAGTAGGCATGAAGACAAGGGAAAGAATGGAAAGTTTGATGCTCTATGGATGGGCCCTTATGCCATCGATATCAGTATTGGAGAAAATACATGTTTTCTCAAGGATTTGGATGGGGATTTGCTGGAGCTTCCTGTTAATGGCAGACATTTAAAACATTTCTTGGATTAAATCCCCATGTGAGGTATGCACAAGTTGTACATTATGTATAGCCTTTGTTTTTTTTCTATCTTTTCTTTGTTCTTGCTGTTGTTGGCTTGTGGTTTTCCCTTTTGTCCTTGGCAACCGTTGGTGGTGTGGTTTTCTAGGCCTATTTTTGGTGGAAATTCTAGTTTTTAGGGTTGTTCTGCATGT
Organism: Taxus chinensis; assembly: GCA_019776745.2. NCBI lineage: Eukaryota > Viridiplantae > Streptophyta > Pinopsida > Cupressales > Taxaceae > Taxus > Taxus chinensis. The sequence continues at coordinate 31,580,783 of CM034152.1, forward strand.
TTTGACTCCTTGCCCAATGGATTTTTGGCACTTGGTCTACGTCTTGTTCTTGTGGCGCTCACTGGGAGTGCCCATCCCTAGGAAAGAGCCAATGTTGGTGCAATTTTTGGGTTTGCACACTTTGCTCTAATTTTCCATGCTTCAATTTTGCTCAAAAACATTTTATTAGCTCGAGCTAGTGATTTGCAACTCATTTTTTCAGTTGGATGCTTTCAAATGCCCTCATTATTGTTATTCTTCCCTAAATTGAAGTAAAATCCAAGCTCCCTCCCATTTGTGCCCTGATTTATTCATTTTCACGGGCTGTACCATTTTCTCCTTTGCCAAATCATGAAAGAGCTCGAAATTGATCAAATCTTGAATTAATGCAAGTTTTTCCCCAATCCCAAGGTCGCGAATGATGTCAAGAGATGATTCAGTTGGTTTAAAATGAATAATTCTACCTTCCCTATCAAAAAATTTGGTTTCTAGGGCATTCCCTGAATTTTTCACGTTTTTGACGTGCTCTCGGGCCGTCAAATTTATCATTGTAAACTCTATGCTGACATGGCAGGCACTCATTGGCCGGGTGTGGTCGGAAAAAATGTTATAACTTGTCAAATTTTCAATTTTTGGCGAAGGGAAATTTTGCTCAGTGGTCCCGCATTTGCCTAGTGTGCCTACGTGGCATGATTTGATTGGACAGATGGAGCAGCTAGTGGCGGAGGTCACTTAAAAAATTTTCCTTCATTTTTTACAAATTTCTCAAAATCACATTTTTTCCCGAAAGCCCATGCCAATGGGATGGTGACATGCGTCCACGAGAGTCAGTATGGAGAGGCAGATAGTTGGAAATTTTTTGAAGTTTTTGGCTTTAAAATGCCAAAGGAAACATTTCGACCTAGAAGCCCACATCAAATAACAAAATGACACATGTGCATGGGGATGAATTGGAGGGGCGGAAGTTTTAATTTTTTTTTGAAGTTTTTAACTTCAAAATGCAAAAATTAAATGTTCTACCTAAAGGCCCACAACCAGTAGGAAGGCGACACGTGTTCGGGAGGAAAAATGGGAATGGGGGCCGAAGAAAACTTTTGGGACTTTTTACCCTTGGTGTAAAAGGTAAAAAATGAAGAATAAGCCCATGTCCAATGAAAACAGGACACGTGTCCTAAATGGGGCGGAGGTTTGGAGAAATTTGAAGTTTTAAACTTCACTTCACAAGGTAAAAATAAAATTTTGGGTCCAAGCTCCCGCCACCAATAAATGGGGGACACATGTCGGGGAGATGGCAGGAGATGTGGAGCATGCGGAGAGAAAGAATTTTTTTTCCAAATTTTAGCGAAAAATCTCAAAGTGAAAAATAAACCCACGGAAAAATTTGAGGGTCATCTCCGCTTCCAATAGGACAGATACATGTGGCATGTTTGAAAGGGAAAAGGAAGAAGTGCGGGCCCACAAGGGATTTTGTGCTCGCAGAGGAATGAAGGCAAAATTGATGATTTGGCTCCTCATCTAATGGGAGAGCGACATGTGGCAGAGAAACAACGAGTGTTCGGGGGCGTGGAGCAGTTTGAGAAAATTTTTCTTTTCTCAAAAAATTGGCAAAATGCATCAAATTGGCCCGCGGTTTTGGTGAAGACCCATAGAAGGACACGTGGCGCATCCGAGGGTTCGTGCAGAAAATTTTCAAAATTTTCCCAAGGGCAGAAAAGGTTCAAAACGCATTTTTTAAAGTTGGAGGCTTGATCCAATGGTATTTGGACACGTGTCCACTTTATCTAGAAGTCAAAGAAGATATTTCTTGGTCTGCATGATGAATCTCATCAAGACATGTGGAGGGCAGAATTTTAAAGTCAATTTTAATCAACGGCAGCTGTGCATTTCATTTTTTGGGCGCCATTGGAGCTCCAAGAAGTGTGGAATCGTCATTTTTCCACCAAAACACATAAAAATTTATATGAATTTGCATCCCTTCGGCCTTCTGAACACAATGGAATCATTTATTTGAGTTGATTTGGTGCCCTATAGTGTTTTTCATGAGATATTTTTCTCAGCTCGTGAAAAACATGTGAAAGGTAAATAATGAAAAGTTACAGAGTTAAAAATGATAAGAGAAAAGGGTGAAAAATGATTTCAAATGCATGTTGGCATGGTGGAATGCCAAAAATGTGACCCTGGGATGGATAAGGATCCGAGTTTATGCAATATTTTAAAATATTTGTGCATCTCTGGCATTTGGCGAGCTGTTTCATAATTTTATATCATTTTTCATCAAATGGATAGGGTTTTGTAACAAATTTGATCCCTTTGGCATATTCTTTGCTTGGGATTTGAGGATACAAGCTGGAAGAGGGTATATGATGTAATTTGGAAGCATTTTTTTGGATCTATTGAGAATTTTGGAGAAGGAGAGAAGAATTTTCACAGGGAAAACTAGAAGAAGTCCATTTCCTTTTTGAGAAACTTCTTGAGATCCATTTTGATTCTAGTTTGCATCAAATTTTCATCATGTTGAGTTGGTTTCAGCTGTAAAGCCATCAACAAGCTTTGATATTTTCTAAATAACATTCCCTTGCTGATATATTTGATCAAATTCTTGGATTAACTGGTTTTATCTCTTGGCAAAACTTGCATGCACTTGTATTTCAATATGTTTTCAATTTTTGTTTCATGCTCATGTTGCAATCTTGTGTTTGGGATCTTTATTGGTCATACATGGTCTCATTTCTTGTAGAGGGTTTGAAGGTATCTACAATCTTCCATTTAGAAGAGCATTCATTTGAGTGGAGATAAACAAATTTAAATTCATCTTACCTTCCTTGTAAATTGAGGGTGTTTGTAAACCTTTGGGTGTACCTTAGGACATGATCTAACAAGGGGTTCTGAATGCTTTATTGATATTTTGCTTCAAGCCTTTGTGGCAGGCTATCAAATTTTGTATGGAATAGTGCAGATTTGGGCATCCATATGTGCACACATCCTGGTTGAAAGAGCACTTCAAATTCATTGAAATATATCTGATGTTTAGGTGTTGTAATTCTTTTGCAAGGTTTCCCAAAGAAGGTGATGACTCCTAACTACTCTTGTCCCAACATCTCTCATCATAATTTCATTTTAAACTAACTCATCCTACCTACAATACCCCTACATCTACATTGTGTGTCCACAAAAGAATTCAATCCTTTCAAAAAAATGCACAAAGTTGATCAGGGTTTTATCATGTCTTTAGCAGCTCTAGCTTTGTTTTGAGAACATTTCCATCATTTAGTAGTGACAGCTCCTTTGAGTTTGGATAATGGATGTTTGATCATGTTTTCATAAAGCCTCCTCCACATCATACACAAAATACAAGGATATCTCCATCTCCTTACCATATAGGGGCTGCAATATAGGTTCTCTTGCCTTGGTTGATAGGCACAACCTAAAATAGTGAGGGTTAGATCAAAACCCTTATGAAGGTGCTATGCACTCCCTCAAATCTTGAATGCAAACAAGTATATAGGTGTTCTCTTTAGCTACAAGCGACATACAAAACATCTATCTATCCTTGAGTGTCTTGTGCAAGTTCATGATGTTGTTCAAATTGTGAAGGATATTAAATATGGATACCAACAATAGATATGAACCGAATCAATTACATTCATAATCATTCATTTGTGTAACCTCATTACATTCAATGGATCCATGAGACTACCACAGCTTAATCAAACTTAAGTCATACATCACAGCAGGGATCATAGCCTTCATTCATACAAAGAAAAATTTATATCCTAGCCCCTTAATACATTACTCCCTTATATAGCCTCCACCCAATCCCACATAGTTTTCACTGTATTTCTAAAAATCTTCACTCTCTATATTCTCCTTTACTGTATATCTGATCTCCTCTTGCTCCTCTACTGTATATCCAATCTCCTCTTGCTCCTCTTTTTCTTCTGCGGGCGCTTGTATTTATAGGCATCACAAAGTGCCAACTCATCCTTCTGTGGCCTCAGATCTGGAGCCAAGTGTTTGAATGTGGTTCTCCATGGGAGCATGCTCCTTTAGATCCAAGCTCTCCACTCCTTATAATGATGGTCTTCTGGAATCCTCTATCACTAATCATATTCCTTTCGTGGGCATCACGTTGCCAGAATGACATCTTATTCACTCCTCATTTACTGTCGGGTCACTCTTTTCTCATGTCCTGCCCGATACGCCAAATATGGCTAATTCCCAAGACCTTATCCTCCGGCGCGTAACACAGCCTTTCTAAAACCATCCTAGAACCTTGCCTTACATGCCTTCTCCTTGCACGCCCATCCTTCAACCTAGGCCTTGTGCACCCATGCACCTTTGTGTACTTAGCCAATATTTTAGGGGCCCAACATCAAACATGTCATTGAAGGAACAATTACAACTGAAGAATTTAGAACTGGGAGATAACTCAACCATGGATCTTATTATTCATTATAAACTACCGAAGAATTTATTTATTTAGGTTATATGTGACTAAAGGAACAAGTCAATTAATTGGAGATTAATTGAACACCTATTATTAGTTCCATTGCATGTGTTAAATCTCTTATTGTTTTGTTTGAGATCTTCCACTTATTATATCGAAGATCTTTCACTTAATTTGTTTAAACTCCCAGTTGAAATCTTCTTCTCATGTCTTGTTATAAATGAGATGTATAAAAGACAAGGGTCAATGTTGGTAACATATAGAGGACATAGAAGAGAGTACGCATATATATAGAGATTTCTTTTGTTTCTGGATGTAATGTTCATGCCAATTTAATTAAAGATCTAAGTTCTATTTATTATCCTTTAGCTACAAGATTTATAAGGGTTTAACACCCAAGGAAGATCCCAATTTTCGGAGCCTAGGCCACAAAGGTATGCACGGGACATTCGGGACCCACAATAACCGCATGTAGTTCAAATCAGCAAAATCAGATATATTTGGTCCGCACGGTCCACGGGACATAAGGACATGTGGGACCCGCAGAGCCAAAATGGCTGCATTCCTTTTTTGTGCATAAAATTTAGGTCGAAGTGGTCTAGGTAGCACAAGTTTGTGTGTGACAGTTAGGACCGAAAACCCCGACTTGTCTGATTTTGTAAGGTGGATCAAAGGAATGTGGTTGAAGTGGTGGTCAATGGCCCTGACAGCCCGGTCAACGGCCCTGACAGCCCGGTCAATGGTAGGACATGAGTTTACTGAGGACCCAATTTTGATGTAGACATGAGACTTACAGGTGGATCAGAGGTTTTTGTTTGGAATAGCTGAAACACAAGGACCCAAAATACCCGATATAGCTGCATGCAAGGAAAAAAACACTACAAATCATACCCTAAATTTCAAATGGCTATAACTTTCGACTGCGAGCTCTGATTTTCAAAAAATTGGACTTTCTGGAATGAGCACAATTTCTTATTTTTAATGAGAGTAGATTTATGAAAATAAAGGAAACATATTTAGCTCCAGTCAATTAAGTGCTCAGTCTCGTGAAATGACAGAAAAGCCTGGAAGACCCAAAATAGCTGCCCGCACTCAGAAGGCCATAAATTTTACATTTCGCAATGAAAATGCACAAAATTGGTATCGTTGAAATTTTGTTTCCGAGACCAATGTTCAAAAATTGAGAAATCTAGAATTTAATGAGAAATAGATGGAAATTTTGTAGAAAACGTGTCCATTTCAGAACAATGATTTTATTTGGTAGTTGGGATGCATTCAATGAAGCATGGGCTGACATATTTCACTACTACAAGTTATGGGATCCTTTTGTAAGAAACATAAAATTATTTCACTTCATTTACCACATCTTACAAGTGGTTGAAGGACAAATTTCAGGATTTTCATTTTCCCTCTCTCTCTCTTTTCTCAGAAATCTATAAATTGGAGATTTGCGCTCATTGTAAAAGAGATAGTTTTAAGTAGAAAAACTCTATCAAATTTACTTTGTGAAGCCAATGTGTTGTAAGCCCTTATAGTGGAATCCTTGTATGGTGATCCAGGATCTTATCTTGTAATAGATTGAACTGTGCATACTTATGAAGCAATAGATGCAAGTTTATGGATGTATCTTCCCCTGTTGTGTTTGTTTGGATTCCTCTTGCCCTTTCAATATCATTGCATATATATTATGTCTATCTTATGCTAGTTCAGGGATCCATTATCATTGTGTGTGCATGAAATATTGTTGTGAATGTAGTTGCTAGATTTTGGAGAACTATTATCGCCCCTTCTAGTTTGCATTTTGCTTCTACTTTTCACACATTGGAAGACTATTCTCACTCTCCTTTTCTAGTGTATCACTACTTTAGTGTAAGATTTATTTTCATGCACTCTCTCTCTCTCTCTCTCTCTCTCTCTCTCTCTCTCTCTCTTCCTAATCCCTTGGAAATTTATATTAGGATAGATAGTTTTTCTTGCATTAGAGTAGATTATGGCAGGTAGTTTAGGAGCAAGAACCAACTTTCTCTGGAGGTCTATCTCAAGAAGTAAGTACTACAACTTGGAGATAGTAACCATGTTATCCAATCACACTGTGAGCTCAATCACACACACTTGTGTAAACCATAGGGCACTGTGATTCGGTGATAACAGTTTTGTCTACTTTCAATCATTTTTATTTCAAGTATAGTATTGACAACTATTTGTTTCCATACCTCCTAAATTCCCTGTAACTGTGCATACACCACTTGCATTATTGAAATTTTACGTCCCCTAGTTTGATGATTAAATGAATATGATTCAATAAACATTTGAAAGGAATGATAAGAAGATTATTCCAAGCCATGATCTCAGATGATAATAGCACACCATATTAGATTTTCAAAATAAAAGAGCTAAAATACCATATATGGAAATCCATCATAATCTATAATGCTCAATACATTACAATATAATGACTTGAATTATGCAATAAGAAATATGTACATATATGAGGAGGGAAGTGTGACTACTACCTAAATCAGTGGTGAAGAACTCCCACTAACTGATACTGATAGTTAAATTAACTCCAGAAGACTAGTAAGCTAACACCACATAATTGCAAAGCTACCTCAACACAACTAGTACACCTAAGAAAGCTAACCCAAAAAGTGTAGCACTAACACAAGTGTAAGAATTATCCTAATAAATAAATAAAAGGATAAATAATAACCTCCACTAACACCCTTGCGTGACCATAGCTTAGGTGGGTGAAAAAGAAGGTGGGTCCTGGCAACAAGGCCTGATGAGGTACCCACATACAATAACTAGGAAAATTGGACACCGCAAGGTACCCAAAACCAGTAATAACAAAGTAGAGAGAGAAAAATCCCATTGCAAGATATCCTAAGAATCTCAACTCTAAAAACCCATACAATATTGAAGAATTTTGGTGCACATTGTGGTCTAAATCCACTACTCGATCATAGAACTCAAAAACAACTGACACTGGGATTTACCAAAATATCTCCATGCAAGGAGACTATCAATGGAGTGATGTCAAAAGTGTAAAAAAACACCAAACATAATTTTATTAACTACTACGAATAGGTTTTCCATGATCCAAGAATAACCAAGGCAACAAGGCAAGGACATGAGATCCAAATAAATAGGAGTGTCACGATCCAAGAAAAGCCAAGGTAACAAGGCAAGGACACAAAACCTGAAGAAACAAGATCAAGTCTTTAAAATATGGGTGTTATGATCCAAGAATAATAACCAAGGAAATAAGGCAACGATATGAGATCCAAATAAATAGGAGTGCCATGATCCAAGAAAAGTCATGGTAACAAGGAAAGGACACGAAACCCAAAGAAGTAGTATTAACACGTAACAAGGTAAGGATATAAAACACAAATAATTAGTATCAACACCACACCCTCCCATATTGCGGAATGGGTAGAGTGACACCACAAATCTGTATGAGTTTCCAAAATCAACTACTCGAACACTAACAAACTAACACTGGGATTCACCATAATAGCTCTCCCACAAGAGAGATTGTCAACATGCCAAATTAAGTATCAAAAATACAGATCCAAAATATCTCAAAAAACAAGAGAGATATAAATGTAGACACCCATAGATATAAGAATGCAACACCCAAAATTTTAGGACGTCAGGGCTTAACCGAAGTGATTACAACACCCTCCCAAATTTGTCACTTTATAATTGAATGCATGTAAATATTACAATGAGTAAAAGTACCTTTTACATTTGAAATATTTGTATAAAAATTTCACCAATACGTAGATGTAAAAAAAAATACATAATTTCAAAAAAAAATCACCTTAATTTGAGCTACAGATCAAAAGTTATGAGCTCTAGAAGGTTTTGCTATTAAAATAATATTTTAATGCTGATGTTTTTAAAAAAAGGTACTCATGACACCAAAATGTCTAAAGGGTAAAAGAGTGCATCCACATGATACAGGCTTGTGACCAAAGGATAAAATCCTCTGCCCAAAACCTAAATGTCCAGAGGGTAAAACATTGCATCCGGAGGGTACACGTTTATATCCAATGGATAAAGGAATACACCCAGAGGGTATAGATCTGTGTCCAGTGGATAAAAGACTGCATCCAAAATAGAAATATCTAGAGGGTAAAAGATTGCATCTAGAATGTACACACTTATATCCAATGGATAAAAGAATGCATCGAGAGCGTACAGATTTGTGTCCAGTGGATAAAAGACTACATCCAAAACAAAAATATCTAGAGGGTAAAAGAATGCATCTGAAAGGTACACGTTTATATCCAATGGATAAAAGAATGCACCTATAGGGTACAGATCTTCATCCAATGGATAAAAAACTGCACCCAAAACAAAAAATATCCAAAGGGTAAAATAATGCATCCAGAAGGTACATGTTTATATCCAATGGATAAAAGAATGCACCCAAAGGGTACAGATCTATGTCTAGTGGATAAAAGAATGCACCTATAGATCTGTGTCCATATTTGACTTTCTCAAAACATGGTTGAGTTTATAGTCAATTCTATGGTTTTGGAACCTTCCAAATCCAATGGCATAATTTTTTTTGCATAAAAATGTATGCTGCAAAAAAGTGCTAACAAATTCCGAATACATGAAAATAATAAACCGTTTCTTGCAAAAAAAAACTTACAGATGGATGTCTACGTCATCTATCACTCTGATACCATGAAAGGAAAAATAAGAATATTATTCTTGTTCCAAGCCATGATCTCAAATGATAATAGCACACCACATTAGATTTGTAAAACGTAAGAGCTAAAATACCGTATATGGAAATCCATCAAAATTCATAATGCTCAGTACATTACAATACAATGACTTGAATTAGTCAATAAAAAATATGTACATATAGGAGGAGGGAAGTGAAACTACTACCTAAATCAGTGGTGAAGAACTCCCACTAACTGATACTGGTAGTTAAGTTAACTCTAGATACTAATAAGCTAACTCCACATAACATAGAAGCTAACTCAACACAACTAGTAAGCTAACTCCACACAACTAGTACACCTCAGAAAGCTAACCCAACAAGTGTAGGGCTAACAAAAGTGAAAAAATTATCCTAATAAATAAATAAAAGGATAAATAATAACCTACACTAACATTAGAAGCAATTTCCCTTCACAAATTGAGATGGGTTTTGAATATTCACCCTTGACTGTTATGTTTTCCTTTTCTTTTCTAAATTTATAATTGGGGTTGAAAATGGATTCCAGGGTCACTAGGGCCTTGGGCAGCTTTTATTTGATCTATAAAACTTGGTCTCCATATTAATTCTCTAACTTATCTTGATTTCTTGAAGAAAAACCAACCTCTATTTTGAATAAAATTAACAATCTGGTGATCATTTTCAAACTAATTCCAATTGGCGTTATAGTATGATATAGACAGGTCTTACTAATACCCTGATTATGTGGTTATACTTTTTCTCTTCTGTGATGTTCTCAATAAGGTCAAACTTTTCTCAAATTGTGTCCAATCTGTCAGCAAGCTTCATTCTCTTTTCTATAATGACATGGATGGTTAAAGGCTTGAAAGTATTCTAGAAGACCCCATACACTGTGTTTTTAGGATTTTAGTCACAATCATTTAACATTTGCTACACTTGATCCTCTAACTTGATTAACTATCCGTTCACTATCCCCGAAGGTCTGCAGGGGGATTTTTTTTTATGTTCTTTTTCCTTTCCCATTGCAAGCCATACATGAGGGATTAATATTTGTCTATGTTATTGGAGAAGCTAAATTGAAATCTAAAAGAGGAGTAATACTTCATACTTGTAGGAGATACAAGTATCACACCTCCCCTACTCCTATTCTAGATCTCTTGATCCATCGAAGAAAATCTTCTAAATGTCATCTTCCTCTTTGATATTTAGTTTAACAATGTTAGGAAAAGGATGAATTCTCCTCATGAAGGAAATAAATACCAAGACCAAATTATTTAAACTATTGATATGGGTCAAAACCATGACATTGTAATTTCCCCACTCATCAAGAAGAAAATCAAGAATGCCTTCAAATTGAGTATCTACATCTTGAGCATTTGGACAATCCTATTCATCAAAAATGATATAATTGGCATTGAAGGGACATGGGAACATAGGGATCCATATGGTATGTAGAAATTGATTCAGACTTCATAGTATCCATAGCACCATACCTAGTTATGATATGTAACATAATGATACCAGTCAAGCGATATATATCATTTAATCTTAGCAGTGAAGTTGCTAGATATACATAGCAAAAAGAGCAGAGGTAGATCAATTTTTAATAAATATTGGGGAATAGAAAAGTTGGGGCATCCATGAAATGTGATTTTTATACCTTTGATCAGTCCAACAGTGATATGTAAACTTCTGCTTTGGAACTCTATGAATCACACAACTATGTTGTTCTACTTTCAACTTTGGAAAATGATATTTTTCTTGAAAATTAGAGCTTCGTGACTGATTATATAGTGTTATAGACATGAAATTGCAGAGAAGGAAATAATTCAAAACTTCAACACCAACAATTTTATCCTGGAAACCTCCAATGGAGGAAAACCAACCGGGAAGGGAAATTGCTCTTTCTTCTTACTTTTATTGGTCTAAAATAGACAATTACATATTATAATAAGTATGAAAAGAAGAAAAAATGTAAACCTTCTCTCCAATTACTTGCTTGCTTTGTTTCTACACCTTGCTCCTACAATTCCATTCCATCACTAAAGATATTTCTCACTGCTCTCATTAAACTCTACTTCTTGATCTCTCCAGATCTTTGAATGCCTAATCTCTTGTTCCTTTCATGCATTCATAGGCCTTCACATGTCCTCCTGTGCACTAGAGAATGTGAAAAGGCATGGAAGGGAAGAGACATGGTTGGGTGCTTCAAATTCGTGTCCATTCGCGTTCCATTCTTCTTTCCTGTTTGAAAGTATCAAAACAACCACCCTAAGTAGACCGGCGGTCTCAGGACAGCCGCTCTACACAGAGAAAAGGTTCCTTCCATAACCTCTGTTTACCTCATTTTTCTCACTTTTCTTGTTTCTCTTTCTTGGTGTTGATGGAAATGATGAAGTGGTGTGTTTTTCTGGATTCCTATGGATCAAACAGCTCCTACTATTTTTCCATCTAGTTATACCACACCCTTAGAAAGAGGTTCATACTTGAGACCCATTTAGTCTACAATCTTCTTAGGCATGATGGAACGAATTGCTCTAGAATCAATCATATAATTATGAACTAGATGATTTTTGATGATCAAAGATACATAGAAATGTGGAGGTTTCATATTTTTGTTTGGTTGTACTTCTTTCTACTATATGGAATTATTAAGAACAAATTTTTCTTGTCCCTTGGGTGGCTCACTTGGGATAGATAAGTTGGACATAACTTCCTGCAAGAAATCTCTTTGTCTTATAATTTCCAAATAATCCTACATCAACATACTAACATTGGTCTTCTTCATCTATTCAATGATATTGAAGGTAGATGAATTACCATTTTATTGTACCTTAGATACATAAACCTTCTCTTTCTCTTGAGATGATATGGAGGGACCATTGGTCCGACCTTGCACATTTGGAGCTACATTTGAGTTATTGCCTCCTTGGAGTGGCAAAGAAGGTTGAGAAGGACCTACATTCGCTAACTCTCCCTCTTCCACATCCATCTTCTTAGATCTGGTTGTTGTAACAAAACCTTGAGGGGAGGTCAGATTTATTCCACAAAAATCATCCATTTTCCAATTTACAAGTGAAGTATCACTTGGTGGTGTCTCCTGAGTGACTATCTGCTATTGATTTTCATCTGATACTACATTTTGAGGAACAAATGCAATTTTCACAACCAAATCTTGGTTCAAAATTGCATTGGTTAATGTTTTTTTATTATTTAGAAGATGATAAGGGAAACACCACTCATAATTTTCCACAAGGTTATTTTGAATGGGAACCAAGGTTTGAGATGAACTAATCACATTTGGGTTATATGGTTGAAATTGTCTTGCAGAAGGAAACTAATTATGATTTGGAGGAACAACTTGGAAAGGGTGTTTGTTTTGTTAGAATGGGGGTTTTGTAGGTTGGTATGGAGATTGGTAATGTTTGAATGTTTGGGCTTGTTTCCTCTTAATGGATACCAACTCCTTCCCCAAAAAAATCAATTGTTTCATCACTTCTTATAACTCAGTGGAGGTACCTGAGGAAGTAGATGCTTGGCTAGAGATGTGGCTTCTTAGGAATGGAATATGAGCTAACTCAGAGGTTTGATGAGAAGTATGTGTCTCAATCTATGGAAATATAGGAATTGGGGGTCTAGGGGCTAGCTTCCTGGATTGAATAAGGTTATTCTTGGCCCTAATGGCAATGTCATATGCACCTGGTAATGTCCTACCCCCACGGACTGATCCATGATTGAAATACCATTATTCAAAGACTTCAGATAATAGAGAAATACATGTTAGGGTGTAGATATTACCACTTGAGGAATTTGGTCCCAAATTTTGTGAAATCTAAGGTTAAAATTAGGTTAGGGGATCTTTATGTTATTTTCAGCTTCTCTACCAAAGACAAGTGATCTTATTTATCCTCAAAATGATTACACATGGTTGTGCCAAGTTCATCCCAATTTTGAATTGAAGTAGGTCTTAAACTCATGTACCATTGGATAAATTTTCCTTTAAATGATGAAACCAGGAGTCTAACTACTACATCATCTTTAGTAATAAAATGGATCGATCTAACATTAGCAACATCTTGGATTTGGTTAGCTGGGGTAGTATGGTTTTCATCAATAAAGAAAGGGATACTTTTAAGTGTATACATTGGTATATCATGTTGTACATTGAGGGCCAAAATGCTACTGCCATTGAAACTGAAAAAGGGTGGATTTATCTGAAGAACCATGAATGGAATGGATCCCAAAACTCTAGATGACAAAAAGAATGGCCTACCAGGAGGAGGAGTATAAAGAACTATGTTTGGTGGTAATGGTGATATCTAAACTGATTTGTCTCTTCTTCTTCTCCTTGGTGACAATTATAAGTAGTCAAAGGGTTATTCTTTTATTTTTCTTGACCTTGTCTGAATCCTTCTCATGAAACTAAGACAATAAACTACAGAAACTAATAAATAGAGTATTTAGAGTCGCTAGATGTGTTATTGCAAAGACTCACAAAGGTTGAAATTCACCAAGATACACACCAAAACTCAGTGAAGTAACAAGAAAATCTTAGGATGCTGCATCGGGCGTGCCATAATTGGTATCGCTAAAAAACAATACCCTTTGATTTGTCATAAATGAATGGATGCGAAATCAATTTTTTTGGGTAACATGTGATTGTCTCTAAGTGTGGGAAATTGATTTTGATACAAACCTCCAAATAATGATGGTTCCTCTACATATTCCTAATGTTAAACTACTCCTACTAAAGGAAATGCAACTATCTAATCCTATTCTAATAATCCAAGGGACCAAGGAAAGAGGGAGATGCATAAATGGGAAATCCTAAGCTAACATAGGTGATAACACCATAAAGAGGGGGATGGACACTCTCAGATGAGTGAAAACTAGGGGTGATGGAGAAATTAAGGGTAGAAAAACATGCCATAGTCCCATAAAACACTCACACACTCATTCCCATGGGGTACGATAAAAAATAAACCTACAAGGGACATAAGAAATGCACAAAAAACCAATTCAGAAAAGGAAAGGAAAGAAGATGAAACAAAATAAAAGCTAGGGTAGAGAGTAGCCAAAAAAAAGAATTTTATTACTTCCAAGAGATGAATGATTGATCACAATGGTGGAAAGAGGCAAATATCCATATGCAGGGAACCAAATCTAAGGCCTGCAACTCAAAATTCAAAGGAACACTTCTCTAAATAATGCTCTTACAATCCAAAAGGGTACAAACCCTTTAAATGAGAATCATGTTACAATATATAGAAAAGGGGAAAGAGAGAAGAGGGAAAAGAGAGGAAAATTTGAATCCCTTTCTTCAACCACAAACCAAGACTTGTTAAGTCCTTTGCAGAGCACCTGGGTGCATCTGAAAGACCACTTCCACATGTCATCCGACTTGTAGAAGGAGAGGAGTGTAATTATTCATTAATATTGGTGGTTAGGGAATGATTTGATAATTCTGTGTGTTTAGGAATGCCTCTTTTTCCTTAAACCCATGTTTGACATTTTAGTAACCAAGACTACATCAATTTTTGAAATATTTGATCCTAGAATGTAGTCGTTGACGAGTTCTTTCCAATAAGCTAATTTTGCTTGACTTGGTTAACCACAATGAGAGTTATTCACAAAAATGCTCCATCACTCATTCGATGGATTTTCCATACATTTGTCTCTCCTTCGCCAAACTTTTGAATAATTAAACATTTTGGTGTCTCGTGGCACCTCGTTTGCTAGTGGGTTCCATAATATCTCGTGAGTCTTTTTCTTCTTTCCATGGATTAGTGAAATCTGTGGAACATTGATTGTTGATAAATATGTAGAACATTGAATCAGTGTTTTGCGGGTTTATACTTAGTTTTGTTTCTTCAATTTCTTGCAAAAACAACCCTGCATCCTTTTGGATTACTGCATGATGATCATATTCGCCCAAGTCATGGTTCTCTCATCTCCTTTATTATGTGGGTTCCTGGAGGATCCACAGAACACTATGTTCTTGAACTCTGTTGTGCACTGAGTGAGACCCTTGTGGTTTTAGTAGAGCATGGAAATGGTGACATCCATCTGACGAAGTATTCAAAGTTGCAAGTGCTACAATATTGGGTAACAACATCTTTAAGGATTTACACATGCTAGGTCACAAGTTTGATCCTACCTTAAGATTGGTAGCCTACAATTTTTTAACAACTTAAGAGTAGTATCCTACCACTATGTAACCTAATAATAAAATACTTGTCAATGATTTTTTCCTTTTCATTGGTTTTTCATGAATGGTTGTTGTGAATGCTTAAGTTTGAAGAAATGTACATTTAGCCTTTATAATATAGTAAGAAACCTATATATTCATTATGCTTATGTTAGTGGGGGTGATTCCACAATGGAAGTGGCTCTCTTACTAACATATTGGTTTATTGGTGTTACGATGAGTATGTTTACTTTCTCATCCTTCCCCTATCCTTTATGGCTTCATAATCCCAAAAATAAATCTTGTTGAAATACATTTAAATACACCCTACCTTCCAAGAGGTCAAGTCAAATATTCCTCTTCATTTTGTCTTATGTTTTATTATTCAACTATAAAATCCTTCCTCATTTAAAAACCTAATCCCCCATTTGTCAGAAGTGTTGGTTTAAGGAAACATATAACATTATAAATTATTATCTTAAAAACCGTAATTATATAGTATTTTCAATTATTACCAAATATTCATATGATGTTTATACTCCATTTCATTCCATTATTTATATAATTATCTTTGATTTACTGTGTTATGTTTTTCATATTTATTGTGTTACATTTAGTTAAACCTAGCTTCCCCTAGATTATGGTTTGCTTAGTATATTTCCATGTCTAAACCACTTCACACATATTAGGGTATTTATATTATATTTATTTATTAGTAATCATTAATATATTTTAGATGTGTTGTAAAATACATGCCTTACTAATCCAAGTGAGGTATACATCTTCAATGCATTTTGGAATTTCTTCTACTACTCTAAAAATCCTTATTCATTGATTGGGTGGAATAATTTCAATATTTTTAATAAATCATTTGTTAGTATTTCCATGTATATCTTAATAATTATAGTGTTTGAGATTTAAAAAATGGAATATTTATTAATAGTGTTATTGTTTAATATGTCATTTATCGATGTTGAAGTGTTTTAATATAAGCACACAAATAAATTAATACTATAATAATTAATTAGTCATAAATAAACATCTTTATCTTAATTACAATAATTTAATTCTATCATATAAACAAACATATTTATCGTTATTAAATATATTTCATTTATTATGTCATACATTTAATTTTTAAACACAAATAAATCAAAACCATAGTTAATTAATCATATATATATATATAATTAAACATGTTTAATTTCATCTATAATATATTCCATGGAATAACCCACTACATCACACTTTTTATAACTAAAATACACAACAAAAAATTGAAATAATGACTACTCATTGTTTTCATAATAATATTGGTAGTGACTAGAATAAAATTCCACAAAAATGAGTACTCGGAATATAGTTATATTTAAAAAATTCACAAACACAATTACTAAAAGTGTTAAAAAAAATGAACTAGTTTAATAACAAAGTATAACATAAAAAAAGTAAAAGTAAAGAGAACATAGGGAGATTAATATGAGGAAATCGGGTTTAGATAAACATGATCCATCGATAGAAACATAATCATACGGTATACATTTGCACCATAAAGATGTCAATGAATGGAAATTACATTTAATTGCATGGTTAATCACCATTCCCACTAAAAAACATATGTATTATCTATATTTTCCATATCCCCCAGATTTGTATCCAAAATTTTACTTGGAGTCACATTCAATTATTTTTCTTTCTCTAGATCATCATTCAGTTGTTTTTTAAGATGAAATAGTTGGATGTTGAGTATCTCAAATTGTAAAAACATAACCTCTATATTAATAACCAAATGAGAGGAATATTTTTTCTCTTTTTAAAATATTTTTGGGGTATTATTCAATAATAGTGGCTTAACACTAAAGTATTTGAGAATAAATGATCCGACGGACATTCTGGGTAGTCAAAATTTCATTATTTATCCCTAAACCATTACAGTATAGAAGAACACTAAGATAGTTTTCCAATGTCGATTGGAACATGTAAGTTGAACATCGTATGCTTCCAGTATTGCTGGTCAAAGTTCATGGTCAAACTTGGTCAACAGGGAAAATGTAAGCGTCTAATACCCTGGCTTGTCCATCAAGCCTATTTTCATAATTTGGAGTTGATCGAGATAAAATGTGATCATGGATGTTGTTTGTCTAACCCTATGGTATTTGATAAACATGCAAAAGGTTTAGTTTCAATAGTGAGTTCCACTCTTATTTCGGAAGGGGACTCGACTACCATGGTAAATTACTATAATTTTAATTTTCCCAGTTACACTATAGTTTTTATGTCATCTTATGTCCTTTATTTTGGTGCTAACATGAGGCAAGATAGATTTATGAAGTAATTTACTAATGCTACCACTTACCTACCAGCTCATCGACAAAGTTGTTCTAACCACCTTACTAATTCAATGAGCTTTTTCAATAGTATACATCAAACTTGGTGAATTGTTATTTCCTAACTCAACATTGCAATCAAACAACATGGTCGTTTCAACAAATCCAACTCATAAAACACTACAACCGATTTTACTGAGGGCGATGTGTCCCATACTTAGCAAAATTTAGTGTGGACGTGGTTGTAGACACGATGTATCCAACACACCAAAGGATCTTTCAATCCTTAACCAACCTTCGCCCTAATGTGTGTGGGATTTTTCACCCACCTACATGCCAAACCAAGTGTTTTAGTGGAGATTCAAACCTGTGACCTGAAGAAAAATGTTAAGGCATCCAGCCAACTCACCCACAACTCATAATTAGTTATATGGGGTTTTCTTGCTATTTAAACAGGGTCTATTCAGGGACTGTGTTAACAGGCCCTAATAAGAATTTTACAAAAAATGAAGAATTCAACCATCTTAGGAACATTTTAGGACTTTGAGATGAACTGGAGATTTATATAGAACTCAAATATGCTCTATTTGGTGTAATTGTTTTCCCGATCAGTGTTCTTTTAACGTCACTTTGAAGCATTCTTTGTCCACTTTTGATGTAGAACATGGGAAAATTGATTTTGCAAGTGTCATAGGAAGGTGGAGAACATTACTAATCAAATTTAGAGTTCTTCAAAGGTCCATTGATAATATTTATTGTAGGTTTTAAATTCATTTCATATTGTGATTATTCATAATGTACTTGCAATATATTTAAAAATGAATCGGTTCATTGATTAAGTGAACCTAGAGACGTATCCAAATTGGTGAACCCCGTTGCTAAGATCTTTGTCAATATTCCTTTCTAATTTTCTTTTTTTATCAATTTTTAATTCAATTTTTATGGATTAATGATAAGCTAAGGAAAATTACGAAAAATCATAAAATGACAATTTGGAAGAGTTTAACTGTGGAATTGATATTTTGAGTTTCTTATCACTCCAAATCAGTTTTTAATTAGTTTCTCAATTCATTTAAATTAAGATTTTGATAATTTTAATTAGTATATATTTTTATAAACTATTGATACATTGTATCAGTGTTAGTTTAGGGATCATGTTTTGGTATCATAGCTAGTAGAATGTTGGATTAGCTTTTGATTACATTATGTATATCAGTTCAGTTGGTTTAATTTAGTTTGTGTAGAAATTTGGGTTTGTTGATATTCCATTTACATTGTGTAGTTTTTGGGAGTAAAGGTTGTTTACAGAAAACAGGAAACCATGTGATGAGAGGGATAGATGGAATCCAGTCAGTTAACATTGGTTATAGTGATTTGGTGAGTTTAAACCATATCATGAAGCTTTCCTTTCTAGTATAATTTGTATCTATTTTTATTCCTATGTCCCTTGAGATATATTTGGTACAAATTTAATTCTAAAAACAATAGAATAGAAAACCAAATATAAACACAAATAATATACTTCTAATTTTATTCATTCCGGATTGCAATTACATTGATGGAGAATACATTTTATAATGTTTGAGCTCCTATGAAGATGGAGCCAAACTTCATCTTCAATCCTATCTCCTAGTATCTCTCTCATCTCTCATATTGCTCTAGTAATCCCCAATATATCTCACACTCCCAAATAACTATGTGAGTTGTGCATTATAACTATTTGTACACTCATGTGTTATTTTAATATTAAATAATACTAGTATTCAAACCATATGTTCACACTATGAACATAAATTTCCTAACAGATTAGGAGCATGTGAAAATACGATTCCATTTTAAGATATGGAGATGGAACTAGACATTATTTGGCACTTGTTTGATTTGGGTAATAATTGGTTTTTAGCTGATTTTAGCTTCACAATTTTTATTAATAATTACAGGATGCAATCTTAAAGTTGTTTAAAATTTAACTATTTGTTAACCTTAGTATTCAAACCATATGTTCACACTATGAACATAAATTTCCTAACAGATTAGGAGCATGTGAAAATACGATTCCATTTTAAGATATGGAGATGGAACTAGACATTATTTGGCACTTATTTGATTTGGGTAATAATTGGTTATTAGTTGATTTTAGCTTCACATTTTTTATTAATAATTACAGGATACAATCTTAAAGTTGTTTAAAATTCAACTATTTGT
Source organism: Taxus chinensis (assembly GCA_019776745.2). Classification (NCBI taxonomy): domain Eukaryota; kingdom Viridiplantae; phylum Streptophyta; class Pinopsida; order Cupressales; family Taxaceae; genus Taxus; species Taxus chinensis. The sequence continues at coordinate 31,600,633 of CM034152.1, forward strand.
TAACCTTTATTCAATAGGGTGTATAGTTCTCCCTTTCTGAACAAAGGCAAAATTATTCCAACGTTTCTTATATATGAGAAATGGCTATTTTTACACAAATTTGGGATTGAATATCCATGTTAAGATAAGCTTTGTGTGGCATGTTAGAAAGGAATATGCCTTGTTTTGGAATTGTTTCAAACCTATTTGAAAACATGGGTTTTCATCACTACCTTGTTAAAACAAGAGATTTTTCATGGTGTAGCCTTTTATTCAAGTTGTTGAATCGGGGAGAGGGATCAAACCTTGTATTACTAAAACTAATCCCTTTGATATTTTTTATTTACATAGCTAATATTGTTGATTGGATTGCATTTTTCAGAGCATACTTTTATGGGGTTCCTATTATATGTAGAAAGGACATTTTTCCAATTTGATTTTTTCTTTGAATATGGTAATGGTGTCACTTGTAGGGAAGAGATAAGTGACATGTTTAATATACTCAGATTTACCTTCTCACATTTATAGTTGAGAATTTACATTATGATTTAGACAACATAATATACATATTTAGTGAGCATGTCTAGTATGTTTGATTTTGGATTTGTATTTGTTATCATTTTTAGTTTGAAAAATATGGATGCTTATAACACCAATTTGGGCACCGTTTGTAATGTAATTAATTTACAAATTTTTTGTATCCACACATAATAATTGCACATATTTTTAATACCCTTATATTCATGCATTTATTTGTAATTATCACACGTGGTTACAATTAGAGTGTATTTTTATTACAATAATAAACTAGTTTGCAAGTTACACCTGGTGATATTTTTCAGTATTGGTAGTTTCACCATTTTGGTTTTTGATAGTTGTTCATGTAGTTTGGTTATATCCCTAATTTCACATTGGATAGATATTTCATCTTCATTGGTAGTTTTAGGGATTTAGTCGAACTCTCACCTCTTTGTAGACATTGTGTAGTTTAATTTCTGAATCATTTCCATGGTATTTTGTAGTGATATTTTTTTCGTGACTGACATTTTCACAAAGTCAGTAGAAACCACCTATTGTTGGAAATTTTTGGTTTATTTCATACTATTCATTTACATTACTTTGCAGTTTCACATGGTCAATAGACACTCACCTATGTTCAACATTTAGTCTTCTATTTCATTTTGATACAGTTCAATGATATTTTACAGAGTTGAATTTTTTTTTAGGGTCAGTAGACACACACTTATTATTGAAATTTTTTCTTCATTTTATAATGATCTAATTTTTGGCAATTGCAGTATTGGAATAATCATAGGGATTTAGTTAAACACTCACCTATATTTGACGTTTTTTTGTTGTTTCATACTAATCCATTTATATGATCATCATTTCAATATTCTATAATATATTTAACCACTATGCTATATTCAGGTTTCTATATATTGGTGTGATTTAGAGATCAGTTTAGAAGATGTAGTGGGTGACTGGACTTTTGGGGACCAAAAGATGTTTATTAGGGAGGTGTGATCTAAAGGACATTCTGAGTAGTCAATTTTTTTTAATTTCTCCCTAAACCATTACAGTACTAAATATCACTTTGATAGCTTTCCAATGCCTATAGGAACATGTAAATCTGACATTGTATGCTCCCAGTATCATTGGTAAAATTTCATGGTCAAAATTGGTCAATAGGGAAAATGCAAATCTATGACACTTTGGCTTGTGCACAGAGCATATTTGTATAATTCGGATTTGATTGAGGTAAAATTTGATAATGGACATTTTTTTTATCCTTCCGGTCTTTGACAGGTTTGCAAGTGTTTTGTTTTCAATAGTGAGGTCCACTCTTGTTTCGGAAGGGGACTCAGTCGCCATGGTATATTAGTGTAATTTTAATTTTCCCAATTACATTATATTATTTATGCCACATTATGTCATATATTCTGGTGCTAACACGTGGCAAGATAGATTTTGGATTAATTTATCAATGTTATCACCTACCTTCCGGCTATCTGACCAATTTTTTCTAACCACCTTGCTAACTCAGCAAGTTATTTCAACAATCTACACCAAACTCGGAAAAGTGTTATTTCACAAGGATTCATTTAGATAGTCACATATGTTTGGAATTTTGTTTTCTTTTCATCCTAATCCATTTATGTGATTAGCATTTCAATATTCTATAATATTTTAACCACTATGTTATATATTGGTGTGATGTAGAAGGTTTTTAGCAGATTCAGTGGGTGACTGGACTTTTGGAGACCAAAACGTTTATATTGGGGAGGAGTAATTCAAAGGACGTTCTGGGTAGTCATAATTTACCTATTTCTCCCTAAACCATTAGAATATGTAAGATAACTCTGATATGTTTTTAACACCTATTGGAACGTGTAAATAAGACATCATATGCTCTCAGTATCGCTGGTCAAAGTTCATGGTCAAACTTGGTCAACAAGGAAAATGTAGGTTTGTAGTACCCCGACTTATGCATAAATCATATTTACATAATTAAGTTTGATAAAGGAAAATGTGATTATAGACTTTTTTGGTCTAGCCCTCTAGTCTTCGATAGGTATGCAAGGTTTGGTTTCAACAATGAGGTCCACTCTTGTTTAAAAAGGGGACCTAGCCAACGTTGTATGTTAGTGTAAATTTAATTTTCCCAATTACCCTATAGTTTTTATGCCATAATATGTCGTGTATTCTGGTGCTGACACATGACAGGATAGATTTTAGAGTAATTTACTAATGCTACCACTTACCTACCATCTCACTTAAAGAGCTATTCCACCCACCTTACTAACTCGATGAGTTGTTTCAATAGTCTACACCAAACTCGACGAAGTGTTGTTTCCCAACTCAACATTGCAATCAAACAGTGTGACTATTTTAACAAACCCAACTCACCAAACACTATGGAAAAGTTCATAGAGGGCAATGAGTCCCATACTTAGCAAAAATCAGTGTGAATGTGGTCTCAACCATGGTGTATCCAACATGCCAAAGGCCATTTCAAGCCTTAACCAATCTCTGCCCCAATGATTGTGGGATTTTACACCCACCAACATGCCAAAACAAGTGTTCTGATGGATATTCAAACATGTGACCTAGTGCAAAATTTTAAGGCATCCAACCAATTCACCTACAACACACAAGTAGTTGTATGAGGATTTTTTACGATTTAAAAAAGGTCTGTTTAGGGACTGTGTTAGTAAGCCATAATGGGAAGTTTACATAAAATGAATAATTAAGCCATCCTAGGGGAATTTTGGGACTATGAGATGAACTAGAGAGTTGTACAAAACTCAAAGACACTCTATTTGGTGTAATTATTTTCTTGATTGGTATTCATTTGTAATTTATTTGAAGTATTTTTCCACCACTTTTGACTTAGAACATGGGGAAATCAATTTCGTAAGTTCCACAAGAAGGTGGTGAAAATTATAGATCGAATTCAAAGTTCTTTGAAGGTCTATTGAGTAGATTTCTTTTATTTTTTAGATTCATTTCATGTTGTGAGTTTTCACAATGTACCTACATTATATTTAAAAATGAATCGGTTCATCGATTAAGTGAACCCAAAGATGTAGCCAAATTGGTGAACACCATTATCAAACTCTTTTTCATTATTCCTTTCTGATTTTATGTTTTTATCAATTTTTAATTGAGTTTTGGATGGATTAATGATAAGCTACGGTAAATTGTGAAAAATTGTAAAATGAAAATTTGTAAGTGTTTGGCTGTGGAATTGATGTTTTAATTTTCTTATCACTTTGAATTATTACTAGTTTGGTTTTTAATCAGTTTCTCAATTCATTTAAATCAGGAATTTGAGAATTTTAATCACTATTTGTTTTTATAAACTATTGATACACTGGGTCAGTGTTAGTTTACGGATCAATAAAAACTAATCCAATGTTTCATGTGAAGTATTATGGATGTAGATCAATGGAGATCAAAAACATAAGAATAAACTACATTGTATTGAGTCCCAACACATATGGTGTATGCATATCCAATACTCCATCTTTGGGAATAGAAAACTCCCTCATCTCCAATGGTGAGAGTGAAATATTTCCATTATTGCTAATATAGTATAGGAATAGGCTATTATCTAAGATAATTCATGATTTTTTGATTGATAGGTGAAGAATATATATCAATTATTTCTAGTGGTGACAATGTTGATCACCCCATATATTTCCATGTTGGATCCCATACTTTGGGATTTTAGCTAGATGATGAGGACATGGTATTTTTTCTCTAGTTACAAAATCACATATTGTTTATTTTTCTCTATAATTTTCTAGTTTAATTGTTCTCTTTTCACCCTTTTTTAGGTTTGATTATATTTTTACAACTATCATCAAACAAAGAATGAAAGAGGATCCACAGGGGGTTATTTTGACTAATTAACTTCTAACATTAACCAATCAATATCAAAATAAGGTATTAATACTGACAAAAAATGTACACTCTACAATAAAAACTTTCAAATATATGGGATTGAGTGCACTAAGATGATTATAAGTGATTCTGGGATGATCTAGGTGATCTGGATGCTGAAACAATGGTTTTTGGACATGAAAATGCCTAAAAAATGACACTATGAGATGAAGATATCCTAGGGAAAGACCGTATAGTAGAGGGTAGGAATGTCGATATGGTTTTGACCTCTTTGTATGGTTTCTCACGTGCTCATAATTATTATCTATGACTTTTTGGGTTTGTCTCTTATCCGATTCACTTTGTCACTATCTATCGGTCACTCTCAATCACCCTACGATCATCTCTTAATAATATTTTCAATCCTTCAAACCTTCGCCATGGATGAATTCAACAAAAAAAAACCAGTTGTCTTGTGGGAACCCTTGTATACCACCAACTTCGGCACTACTCTAAAGAGGCTTCAAACCACACGTCGTTCTCCACCTAACATGTGATATCTAGTTGTAGTGCAATCAAATTCGACATCATTTCTTTGACAGTTCTTGAATTGAGTTTATTTCTTGTCAATGTACTTGAGTGGGTGAATTTTAGTGTTTGTAAATGTAGGAATCAATTCTCTAGACCTATTGGGAAGCTTCATACATGTGTGAAATGTTTCTCTAATAAATTTTTAGAGGTATTTTCATAGTGTAGGGAGATTTGGGTTCCTTTTGTGCTAGATTTTAAAATAGGAGTCCATAAGAGTGCTTCCTAGTTCAAATGAGGTGAGTTTCACTTGCTTTTATATGCTTTAAAAGGTGATTTAATTTAGAAATGCTAAGTGAGAGGAAGTAAGTGACCTAAAGAATAATGTGTAATAGGAATTTTAGGACACATTTGAACTAGGTAAGGACCATACACTAGGCTCAGGACCATATAGACATTATTTCCCCTACTATATGTCTTTTACCTAAGAGTGGAAATATGAAATTTGAAGTTTAGAAGATAACAAATGTATTTTATTATTGTGTTTCATGATTCAATTCTTAGAAATTATTGACAAGTGAGTGTGTAAGAACAAGAAAGACGGATAAGAGACCTAGGGGTGTATTAGATAAGAATGTGTAGAGTGTAATTTTTTAGCAAGAGTGCAATTTCTAGAATAGTAGTGTCAAAGATTATAATTACAAAATTTGAGTCTTTACATTTCCCCCCTTTACATATGAAATGAAATTACATTCTTAAAGGAAAAGATACATGAGTGTGTAGACATGCTTTGTCTTTGTTTGATGGTTATTTTACAAGATCATGTTGTATTTGTTTTGACACAGTCTATGATGAAACATGCAACACATAGTGTAGTCAATGTCCATGATAAAGAATTAAACTTTAAAACAAATGTAAATATGTAATGTAATTGAAATTTTAAATTATAAGAGTGAAATAAAGAGATGAAAAACATGGAAGGAGTACACTTGTTCATTTTACAGAGGCAAGGATTTCACATTCTTTGCTTGTACTTGGATTGTTGAAATTTATTGAAGGAATTTGGGTGATTAGTTCCTAATTGTGTAAAGGATAAGTTGGAGTATTGGGTGTATGGAACCCAAAACACAAATTCTGAGAAGAGAGAAGAATAACGAGGATCTGAAGAACCCATGAAGTACAAATTCTGCGTATCAAAGTCATTTGGTAACTTCAATATCTTCCCTCTTAGGTGTAAGAGGAGAGGAAGGACTACCTAAGAAGAAATTATTTGTTTCAGTATTGTTAATAACCCCAAAAAATGCATCATTTCATATGGATCTAGGCTCAATTTCATATATTAGGAAACACAATACAAAAGAGAATGGATTGCCCCATACTCTCCCCATGTACCACACAACTGAGTAGAAAATAAATAAAAATAATATGTGTTGAAATATGGTTAGATAAAGGATACCCATGCCCCCAATACCCTTGAAATTAGAAATTAAGTTGGATTTTTGTGGAGAATAATGGATGATACCTTTCATGCCACCTGAAACTAATCTAAAGTGAGTCATCTGAGTCTGAAACTGAGTCAAAAACATGTACCTATAGGTGAAAATTTGAACATGTTAAGAAAATTTTTGTAACTAACCCTAGCGAAAAAATATAAGAATGGGTCAAGAACATCCGTATAGTTTTGACCCTAATGTAAAGTTTTGACCATGTATTTTCTTTTCTGACTTTTTGTTCTTGATGTTGTATTTAAGTAATTTTTATCATTTTTTACCTGTCTCCGAGTCCATTTTTTGTGTGTGTGTATGTTTTAGGTGTAGAATATACTCAAACGAATGTCCTTCTTTTGAGGTGCATGTGATGAAGAGTTTTATCATGAAGCTCAAAAGAATAGATGTGTAACTATACATACCCAAAATTGTAGGGTACTGCACCACCATAACGATGTTACACATGCCCCAATGATGATACAGGTCTCCTTGCAAGGTGTTCAGAATATAGAAAGGATCGCCATGTATACGATTGTACCCCGCATGCCGCAATTAGCCTCCGCATGCATTGTTTTCCCCTTTTCCCCCCTTTTTCTTACAACTTTGTCTTTAGTGATGGAACCGCTGCCCTGCCTGGGTGGCAGTCTCATGGGCAGCGGTCCCGTAATCACCGTCCTGGGCAGCGGTCTCGTAATCACTGTCCTAGGCGGCGGTCCCGTAATCGCCGCCCTACACAGGGCAGTGGTTTTGTTCACATTTTCCAGATTCTTCTGACAATCGTATCAAACATGAATATTCAAATTTACACGCTTTCTTCAACCACTTTGGCTTGCATTAATGTTTTTTTCTCCATGGGAAGTGTTTTTCCTTTGTTTACAGTAAAAGAGATCAAATGAGAGTTACCCTCTGGTAAATGCATTGGTTATAAATAACCAGCTTGTTTTCAAGCAAATGGCCCCTCATCTTCTCAATTCTCTTATTCTGTATTCAAATTTCTTTCTTAGAATTCTGTCAATTCATGTTTTTCTTCCATTGTTGGTCTTTTAGAATTCGTATAATCTCTTTGTTTCAGTCTTGTTCCATTGCTGCTTCATACAATCAGTTTGGCATAAAATAGCTTCATTTCTAGACTAGAATACATTAAAGTTGTAGGTTTTGTTTTGTCATAAGGATAGTTTATGAAACTCTCAGTACACTTGTGTTGTATTCGCACAATAAATCCTGCTAAGAATTGCATAGTCAAGCTCTATTCACTTACGTTATCCCTCTCCTACTTGCATTGTATTCGGTCTATATCCAAATTTGCCATTTTTCGATTGCTATCTTCTGTTGATACTATCATATACACACTTTCTGGATTCAAGAGGACACAAAGGAATGAGGAGATCACACTGAGGAGATGAAATCACAAACAAATAGATTTACCACTGTTCTGTAAACGCCAGGTTTGATCTATCAAAGTTCTAATTACAAACATATCAAATAGAGTAGTGAATTATTTCATTTCAGTTAAAATTTCACTCTCGATATCACCAGGGAAGCTATGGGGATTGATAATTTCTGAGAAACTGTGATTCATTCCTCACTTTTGAGGTAGGATCGAGAGCCTTTCAGTTTAATATGTTTAGTTGCTTATATATTTAGGATAAAATCGTAACTGCACAGGAAAATAGCCATACCAGGTTACTTTGCTTATTTATATTCTATTTCTAGATTAGTTTTTCATTTTATAAATATACTAGAGTAGCTGCTCTTCAATTTCATTGAAATAGGTCATTTAAAAAATACAAAAAAATAGAAGGATGCTTGCATAGTGTAAATACCTCTTTCGTAATCAATTTGTTAATTTTAGTTAAAAGTTGAATCATTTTGTATGACAATCACAAGACCTAGAGAGCCTAGAGAGTATATATTTGAACCCATAGTACCTCAACCAAATCTACCCATGACTTTAGCTGATATAGATCAGGACCTTAGGATACAAGTCTTTCGAGAAACAAAAAACTTACAAGTAATTAGTGAGCAACTAAGAGAACTGAATATCGAAGACGAAAAAGCTTAAACTTTCTGGTCAAACCATCCAAACTATAGATTTCCTTGATAAAACACTTGAATGACCGTGCAAGGGTTCAAACGAGAGTAAACATTTGGTTGCGATCCTTTGGTTCCACATCCTAACGTAAGAGACCTCCTCATTGACATAGATGCTAGCTTACATATTCAAGTTACCAGAACACCTGTTAGGTACTCCGAGAAAATCATACAACTTCTAGTTTTGAACGTAGAGGCTGAAAAGGCATACGATTACTAGATAGTTGGGAGAAGGGATTGATTCTTCACATGACCATAACAATTCCACAACAACCACAAACTCATGGTTACGATCCCCAAGTCCCACAACCCAACGGGCCAACAAACCAGTCAAGTATTGACACTGGCTTACAAATGCTAGTATTTAGATCTTCACCACTCTCGTCAGATATTATAGCATAGTTCTCTTTATTAAACATAGAAGCCAATCAATCTAATATTTTCTGGGCTAGACCAGAAAACCACCCATAGTTCACTACAAATCTATTAAGCCACCTATCACCATTTTCATGACCTTATCTGGAGATATATACGAAGCTCCTACAGATCACTTCCCATGTATCCAACAACCAAGAAACAAAATCTTGGCAGAGCTTGATATTGATTGGAGCCTCTGAACAGCCATTATATTTGAGTGAACCATTACACCAATTTAGGTTAGGAGGTCCTTCTTCGCCTTAGATTCGCAGATTCCATTATTACGTATTGAGGATTTAAGATTACCCAATTAGCTTGTCTCTATCTATCTACATTCAACATTCACCAGATGTCTCAACATGACCTCGAGAGGTTGGGTATGAGGAAGAGGTACTTGTAGATTCCCATGCTTGCATGTTACTTTTCCATCGTACAAAATTGGTGAACTCGACGTGAACAAACTAATATTCCTCTTTCTGTTTTCATTTCTTCCATCCACCTTCACTCTTTCCCATTATTCTGCGGGTATTCATATGCCCCCCGAACATGTCGGGATATGATGCATATGGTAGACCTCTCTCTGGTCTCGAAGTAAACTATAGTAAAAAAAATAGACAACCATCGCCCTCGTTTTCTGCATGGGCTGATAACTATTCGATTAATTACTTGTCATCTCAAATTTCCCCTCACAGAACTAGTTCTAGTTCTTTGTTCTGAATTGAGGAGTTTGATCAGTTTGCACAAAAAAAATAGCCAGAGCCATTAGGCTCTAACAATATGATGTTTACTTGGCATGCTTTGCTAAAAGTGAACAACGCTTCCAAAATATGTATCCACCTATGGGGAGTTTACAAATACACTATTCCGGAAAACACCCCCATCCCTCCATCTATGAAGCCATAACTCCACCTATGGTGAAATATACTTGGCTTGGGCAGGTTAACGACCAATTCATAGTAGGGTATCACACCCCTTTATAACCTCAAGCTATACAACAAACACCCTTAAGAAAAAACACTACGTCTTCGCCTATGGAGCTCATTTTAGCCTTAGCTGAGAAGGTTAGAGAGCTAGAACTTGCTCAAGCAAACCAAAATTCATATTTTGGGAAAGCAAGAATCCCCAACCCTCTGCATCATCCCAGTCAGGTCGATCTCCTTACAAGAATAGGCATGTTAGGCACACCTCCTCAAAATCCTTATACTTACCCACAACAAACACCAATTAGGACCACGTTTTCAAACATCGCTCCAGTTGAAAGCATGAAACCTCCCAGCTTAGCACCAAACAACCTGTACCAGAACAATGATCCTTCTTACTTAAACATTTATTCAAAGTCACCACAAGGAGACATGTTCTCTTATCTCGGGATGTTTGTTAAACCACAAGGATTCCCTTATGTTCCTACAAATGCATATGCTATGCCATATCAACAACCCATCCCCCCTCAACCCCCTCAGCAAGCCTCATCGATGGTTAAGGCCTACGCAGTAGGGACTTACTCAGAATATTTGAAAGAACCCCTAGACTTCACCATATGAAGCATTATGCTTCCAAGACCTCTTCTCGATTTGCCCAAATACAAAGGGGAAGGAGACCCGAACGCACACATTAAGGCCTATGCCACAGCCATATGGGAGTTACTCCCTTGGGACGGGGTTGTCGCTAAAATATTCCCTAAGACCCTAGAAGGTATTTCCCTTGATTGGTATTATAGAATACCTGAAGCTTTGATACACTCATTTAAACAACTCGTGTCAGAATTCATCAAAGCTTTTGACATGAACAAATTGTTAAGAACGAGAATTAGGGAGTTCTTACATATCAAACAAGAACATAATGAATCTTCCACTCATTTTATCCAAAGATGGTGTACAGTTCTCTACTCATCAGCGAGTGCTCCAAATATGGATCAAATGGAACTATGTGATTTATTCCTTAATTCACTCAATAGATAAATAAAGGAAGAAGTCCAGAAGTTCCCACTAAGAGCTTACGATGAAGTACTCAAGAGTGCTCTCCGAATCAACCAAGCAACAATTGATAGTGGTCATAAGACATATGGGACAAATAGGAAATTAAGAACTCCCAATCAAAACACCATGGACTATCCTAATGCTGGGAACACTAATCAAGAACATAAGATCCTTAACATGAACCGCAGGGTTACAACAGATGGAGTAACTAACCAAGCTAAAAGGGAAAATGTTGTAAACATTTCTCCACCTATTAATAATCAATGAAATAATAATTTTACCCCAAAAATCAATGCGGTAGATTTTAATCATCCACCACGGCAACAACAACAACAGCAGCGAAAAGTGTAAACACAAAGTCCAAATCGAAACCCAACTAGATATCAGGGTCAAAACCAAAGGCAACAACCTCAAAATTTTAACTCTAACAACCAGCAACCTTATCAAAATTTCGGGCCACAACATGTTTTAAATCAATAGCCTCGAAATTATAATCCTAATCTATATTGTGTCTTCCACAAGATTCAAGGCCACGATATTAGTACTTGTCGTGAATACAATAAATTCATGCAGCGTTCGCCAGAAGATCAAAAACAACTCTTTATAGATATGTTTTTAGCGAATTCTGTAGTACCCATGCCAAAAACTTATACAGGGGCAATTTCCCCTCAAAATGCATCCCTCAAGATCTTCAATGACCCACTCCCAAACCATTCTAACAACAATAGGTTAGATCCTAACAAAACAAATAAGGGTGTCATGACAGGAAAGAATGATCATGAAGCTTCAACTTCATTAAATCCACTAGTCGCACCCCAATTAGGAACTCGACCTCAAACTAAGATAGTTGGTTTAGTAGAGTTAGACACTGAGCTAGCTATAGAAACCATAACAAGAACATGGGATTATTCTTCTCAACCAACTCCAAGTTATTCATTAGAGCCAGATAGCACTCAACAAACATTGGTAAAAACTATAGGCACCTATGATCTAATTAATGATTTAAGTAAAACCTTCTCGCACATCTCCTTCTTGGATTTGTTAAATAACTCTCCCACCCATAGGGATGCCCTCTTAGAAGCATTATGCCTTGGAAATTTAATCAACATCACTCCTCTGGCAATGTAGGTAAACCATGTGGATTTTGATGTTTATCCTCTGGGGCATCCGGATAGGGATACTGAATTTATATTCGATATAAGTAAAATGCCAATGGATGCTGAAATTACGTGAAGAGGGGACCCAACTTTACATTTACAAGTTTGGGTCTACAATAATTATGTTAAACATGCAATGGTTGATGATGGGGCAGCAGTTAACATAGTCCCCTTAATTTTCCTCAAAATTTAGGATATGGAGAGACAAACTGTTCCACGACGTGAAATACACTAAGAGGTTATGATAGCCTCAAAGCCACTTCAATTGGAACCATAGTTTTACCAGTCACTTTAGGACCCAAGACGGTCCTCACTGAGTTTTATATTATAGATCGGGAAACCAATTATAATATGATCCTTGGTCGGCCATGGATACACCGCATGAAGGCAATCCCTACCACACTATTCCAAGAAATAAGATTTTTACACTTGGGAAAAATATTTGTGGCACAAGGTGACCCAAAACCATTCGATATACACCTAGCTGATTTGAAGAAAAGACCAGGTGTTCACTCTGAGTTTGAACTTCCAAAAAATCATCTTGTCAAACCAACTAATTCACAACCAAAAGAAAAGCTGATACCCACCACTGAGTTGGAAATTTCAAATCCAGCTAAGGACATTCCAGTACCCAAAAGTGAGACCAATGCTATAAAAGCAGTATCACTAGGGACCACCGAAAAAATTGTCAAGTTGCTAGAGAAAGACTTACCTATTCTCCTACCATTTGATTCCATGGGTATGGGACACACCCTGGGAATTGCTTCTCTTCCATCAGATGAATTTTTTATGGTAGAGGTAACCAAAGCAAAAGAAACAGTTATGACAGATATCCCAACATCCATTTTTCCAAGTGAATATTCGACTCTCCACTTCGACAGAGCTAGATGTCATTTTGGAGCTGGGGTGGGAGTGATCTTTACTTCACTTGAGGGAAAGATCCTACCTTTCACCTTTAAATTAAAATTTGAATGTACAAACAACAGGGCTGAGTATGAAGCTCTCCTCTTTGGCCTCATTCTAGCCAAAAGAATGGGTGTCAATGACATTAGAGTGCTAGGAGACTTGTAAATAGTTGCAAACCAAGTCTCCAAGGTATATGAAACTAGGGTTGAACATTTACAACTATACAAAACAACGGTGTTAGATCTAAGCAAGGGATTCAACTTCATATCAATTGAAGCAATCCCACGAGAGCAGAACCTTCTCACAGACTCAATAGCAACCTCAGCTTCCTGTTTCACCCCAAACAGTGAGTTGGAGGATACAAATTTGACAGTATCACTTCGTACTGAACCATTAGTTCGTAAAATACCAACAAACTCACTCCTGACTCATGGAGAAGCTGAGGATGATTTTTCTATCATAGATCACTTTGACAATGATAGAATCACTCTTGAATATCTAAACACCTATGCGGAGCTACACCTTGCTCACTATATAGTTGATCTTTCCCTAATACCTCATTCCTCTTCCTACTTTGGAAATCCCATGGTAGAGTCTCCTCCACAGAAGGATCTTAATATCTACGAGATAGAAAATGGAGAAAGCTTGGAACTACCTCTAGCCCCACCTGAATTTGAAGAAGGTAACACTTCTTTGATAGAAGAAACCATTGACATAAACATTGGAACGGAGGAAGAACCAAGAATTTTGAAGTTGGGATCCTCGTTAACTCCAGAGGAGATAGAAATACACACCCAAATCCTCAAATAACATCAAAAGGCTTTAACATTTAATTATAAAGAAATGACGGACATTGCACCAAAAGTCATGGTGCACAATCTTGTCACTAAACTGGATGTGAAGCCAATTAAACAGAATTCAAGACCAATGAAGCCAAAAGTGTCTCTCATGGTAAAAGGGGAAGTAATAAAACTTCTCCAAGTAGGATTCATCAAACCTGTTTTCTACTCACAATGGGTATCTAATATCGTTCCCATCCTAAAAAAGAATGGGAAAATACGCATTTGCATAGATTTTCGGGATATTAACAAAGCTTGTCCCAAGGATGACTTCCCATTACCATCCATTGATGTTATCATTGACGCAACAGTAGGATTTGAACTTTTGTCCCTCATGGATGGGTTCTCAGGGTACAATCAGATTAAAATATCAGAACAGGATCAAGCCAAAACCACATTCATAACTCCCTGGGGAACATATTGCTACGTTGTCATGCCATTTGGTCTTAAGAACACCAGCGCTACATATCAATAAGCAATGACTTATATATTCCATGATCTTATCCATAAAATTGTGGAATCCTATGTGGATGACTTGTTGGCCAAAGCCAAGAAATGTTGTGATCATCCGGAAGTGCTCTGTATCATCCTCTCACGACTAATCGAATATGGTGTCACATTAAACCCAGAGAAGTGTGTGTTTGGTGTGACAGGAGGAAAACTTTTAGGCTACATTATATCTTCACGAGGGATTGATGTTGATCCAGCCAAAATATGGGCTGTTCTTGAAATGATCCCACCATCAGACGAGTCTGGAATCAGGTCATTTCTTGGGAAACTCGGTGCAATCTGAAGGTTCATCCCAGATTTAAGTTTTTCCATTCATCCAATCAACAATCTATTGAAGAAAGATTATAGTGTTGATTGGAATGAGGAATGCATCGAGGCATTTGAAGCAGTTAAATGCTTCTTGTCATCTCCACCCATGCTAATGCCTCCCAAGCCAGACCGCCCTTTGATCCTATACTCACGAGCCACTCATGTGTCGTTGGCCTACATGCTGGCTCAAGAAGACAATGATAAACGAGAACGCATGGTCTATTTCATTAGCCAAACGTTTCTTGATTATGAAACATGTTACACACAGGCAGAGAGAGAATGCCTTGCCATAATTTTTGCAACAAAACATTTGAGACATTACATGTTAAACTAGGAAACAAGGGTCATTGTAAAGACAGACCATTTATGAACATTTCTCACACAAGGATCTTTATCTAAAAAGGCTGGCCGTTTCATAACCTTAATGGGAGAATTTGAGTTAACATTCACGAACTAGAAATCCATTAAGGGAAAAATTATTGTATACTGGTTAGCTAACAATCCACTAGATGGAGGCGAGCTGGTAAATCTAGACTTTCCCGATGAGTGTGTATACTTCATCGAAACTAGGCCCCCCATCTCTACATGTCCCTGGTATACTGATATCATCAATTTTATCATGGACCATACATACCCAGAAGGTGCCACATCACAACAAAGAAGGAGGTTATGCATTATTACCACTAGATATGTTGTTTTAGACTACATACTCTATCATAAAGCCTTCGACGACATGCTTCTAAGATGCATCGACATAGAAGAATCCAAGAAGATCCTTCATGAATCCCACAGTGGGATATGTGGAGGCCACTTTGGTGGTCACACCACCACTCGTAAAATACATTGGATGGGCTATTTTTGGCCCACTCTCGAGCATGACGCAGTGGAATTTGTGCGTAAGTGCCACAAATGCCAAGAATTCTCTGACGAGATTCACATGCCAGGACAATCCCTGCAACCAATAGTGACCCTGTGGCCCTTCTCCATGTGGGGGCTGGACTTGATAGGGAAATTCTCTCCCTCATCAACCGATGGTCATAATTTTATAATTACAGCCATGGAATACTTTACCAAATGGGTGGAGGCCATGCCTCTCACCACAGTACCAGGTTCGGTAATTACCAAATTCATTCTGAACCAAATTATCTATAGGTATGGCATCCCACAAGTCATTATCTCAGATAATGGCACGTCCTTTAAAAATGACAAAGTCCGTGAGTTATGTAGCAAATTCAAGATAAACCATCATACGGCCTCTCTTTACTACCCTCAAGCCAATGGATAGGCCGAAGCGACAAACAAAACGTTAAAATCTATTCTCCTCAAAACGGTCAAGGAAAACAAGTGAGATTGGCATTTAAAACTATATCCAGCCTTATGGGCCCATCGAACCTCAATAAGAACACCAACAGAAGAAACTCTTTTCTCATTAGTATTCGAAGTAGAATTAGTTCTCCCACTTGAGGTTGAAATAGCCAGTCTCCATATCTCATTACAAGGGATTTTGGATGAAGAAGCTTCTAGGGAGGCATGCCTCTCTAAACTAGAAAGCCTTGAAGAGGCCAAGTTAAACGTCAAACAGTAGCACAGAGCCTATGATGACCGGATGTGCCGACAGTACAAAAAAAAAGTCTATGAGCGAGAAATATATGAAGGAGATCTAGTTCTAAGACTAGATAGCCGGATTGATAAGAAAATTGGTGAAGGAAGGAAGTTCCGGCCCAAATGGTTGGGCCCATATTGAGTCATGAAGGACTACGGAAATGGTGCGTATCTTTTTTGTACACTAGAAGGTAAGGAATTCAGTGAAACTGTCAATTCCTTGAATCTTAAGCGCTTTTACGCATAAAACATCAAGGTTATTACTTTTACATTATAGCTACCTACATTGCATTAGTATTTTAGCTGCTTCATTCTGTCCATTTCGTAAAAGTGGTAGTCCAAGAACTTACTCTTAAAACAATCTGTTACAAATTTCTAAAAATATTGGCAAAAGCATTCATAACACATCTCTTCAAACATCATCAACTATTTTCAAATCTTCTCATCAAGTTTGACAGACAAGCATTGATGAAAACCATACCAAGGCCTGCATACTTGGCTTTTCTCTTTCTTTCTACTAGGTAAAGTTGTCCTTACCTACGGTCTGTTCTAGAAGCTTCTTGGTGTCACATCTATCCCTCTTAAATCTCTTTGAAAGAAAGGATATCCCAAAGTTATAGGTCAGAAAAGTCAAAATCAAATGAAATCAAAAGCAACAAGCAAACAAAATATTTTATTTTACACACTTCTTTGCCCCATAAACCTTCGGTGATAAGCCCACATCTCTTACTGGCGGTGTGAGGTTGGGAAAGGAAAGAAGTGCCCTTACTTGCCTATATCTTGCCTTTGGTGACAAACCCATGCCTGATACTAGTGGTGTGAGGCATGGTGTAGGGGGTCCAGTCACACAAATGAACAAATCTTGGTATGCTAAAAACACAAATCAAATCCTATTAAAAGAAAACAAATATCCAAATTCCAAAGAGATCAAATCCTCAAAACCAGATTTTGTCAACCAGATTGCCATTTATGAATCTAAGTCTAGATAAACTAAAAAGTAAGTGGCCTTCTGAGCTTGGTGGTAGTTCTGGGTAGGGTAGGTGTGTGGGTCCAAACTTGGTTTCTGTTATTGGTTTGTCTATCTCTCATCATTCCATTCAGTCAAACTCATACAACTTATGCCCTTCCTAAATCTTGGTGTTGAGCCCTCACATCTTACTAGTTACGTGGAATTGGGATTGGGGCAAGTTCATCTCTTTATCACTATGCATTCATCACGTTTTTCCAACATAATAAGAAATCATTAACCTTGCCCAAAGAGTTCAAAATTTCAGTACTACCATATGTTAGTATCATCCCATATCAGCGCTACAAAAACATACAGAGTAAAACATTCTATCTACTATCATTTGCTATCCATTGCATACATTCTGAAAACATGAAAATAGTATTCTAAAAAGCATCTAAGTACACATGTAGAAATGAATCACAAAATTCAAGATGCCAAGAGTCTAGATATAAAGAGATACATATATATATATACAAATCAAGTTTCATATACAATGCCTCCATGTACTAGGCATGGTCAAAATGCTCAATGAGCCTGAAAAGTACAAAAACACTCGTATAGACATCTAGAAAAATGCTACAAAAATATTCTCTCAGTCCCTATGGGATCCCTCATAAGGTACATGGCAACGCCTAGGACTCTGGCTACACCAGCACTCTGAATGCACTGAGGGCTCGTGGTCACGCCCGATAACTACCATCTCGCCATGAGAATGGCTCCTCCTCATCAAACTCTCGGCCATCCTGTATCCAGCTACCTCAGTGCAGAGAGAAGTCATGATCTTCACTGCATGCCAGACAAAGGAAAACACATCAGTATGCCTATCAGTTGCTGAGGGATCCCCCACATCCACGGAAAGCTCAGCACATGTCTTCTCCGAGGGGAGAAGCAAGGTATTAGTACACACTCGGTGAATCAAGTCTCACCACTCATCAGCAGTTGCAACAAACAAAGGAGAAAACAAGTTAGAAAACAATCAACAATAAAACTAAGAGTAAACAAAACAAAAATAAATAACAAACTAAGATGAGTCTAACTAAAATGAATGTTAGGAGAAGAGTGACAACTCACTAGGATTGCCAGGCCTCCAAGAAGGATCTCTAGGATCTGAACCCACCACTGATGCCACCATCGACTGGTGCCCCTCTCCCACATCTGGGGCAATGTGATGGCCTACAACAGACTCGCCATCTCCACGTGGGTCCCAAGAGAGTAACTCCTCTGAAACTAGAGTCACCCTCTCTGTGCTCCGCTCCACCCTCTCGGCCTACAGGATCTCCTGGGTGTCATGCCACTCAGGATCACTATCACCCCCCTACCCATCTCACTGATCTCCATGTCCTCTATCTCCTCCTCAGTATCTCCCCCAGTAAACTCCTCAAACTTAGAGTCCATGTCAATGGGCTCATCACTACTATGAGGGAGACTAGCGGTAATTTGAAGTAAGGGTGCCTGAGGAGCACCGGCTCTCCCTCATGCACGTACCACCCTCCTAGCTATAATAGGAGTACCGAGCATTACAATAGTCCAACCCCAGCCTCTAGGACCTCCCCAAGCCTCATGGATAGATCTATACACTGTCATCATCGGAGGGAGCATGTTGCTATAAGGGTGGCCAAACTGCTATGGAACTCTATCAAAGGGGTGTATCTTCAACTTCCCCACCTTGTCTATCAACTAGCTAGTGGTCTGACAGGCAATCAAAGTAATGGTCTCCTCTCCTCATACCCTTGCCATGGCCTTATAAGGAGTAGCCTCCATGTCTGCAGTAGTTAGGGAAGCCACTGGCTGGTGGGGTGCTCTAAGAACTGTCATCCCCATCCACCTCGCTACCCTGATGGCCCCAAGATCCTCCACCTCTACACCTCTCCCATATGGGATAATGTGCTCGTACACCCAAATCATGACAAGAGTCTGTGGCTCAGTGACCGCCTCTATAAATGGACTACCCTGTATAAGTCATGGTAGGTAGTCTCGAAGATATCTGCTCCCCAAGCATAGACACATCCATGGCCCTCAATCTGTGTAATAATAGGGGCCCAACAATATAAGAGTGTGTCCCCTCCCTTGTCCCCAATCAGTCTAGATGCAAGGATGCCCATGATGGCCTTACAGAGCAAGGGAATGTTTGACTCAATGATAGAGTGGATCCTCACGCCCTTCTTCGACCCCATCAATACAACCAAATCTCCCATGTAGGTGGCTCACTGAACCACCTGTGATCTAGATACTGTTGTCTTAAGAGATACCCGCTACTCAGTGATCAGAAGCCCCAGTATGCGGTAAACATCCTCTAGGGTGATGGACCACTCACCCCTAATTATTGGCAATCGGAAGGTGTTCTGATCCACATCCCAATATGAGAACAAGTCACACAATATGTGACTGGTAGGTGCAACATGAGGAACCTGTGCAATCCTCCATATACCATCCCTCTGGAGAGTATCCCGCTCTGCCTGAGATAGTGCCTCCAACACTGCCGAGAGCCAATCACACTCCCTCTCCCAAATCCATCTTATTTACTCCTCCTTCTGCATACACCCAAAAACACAAAAAGGAGTAAGTTAGTACTGAGATCCAGTTAAAAAAACTAGTAAAACATGTAAAAATTCTATACATGCAAAAACAAGTTAAACTTTGGATTGTTTTTGTCCTCTGTCACGGACCACCACCCTGTGCAGACTGGCGGTTCCGTAACCACCACCTTCTAAGGTGGTAGTCCCATAACCGCCACTCTGCACAAGGTGGCAGTCCTATCCCACAAAACCAAATGGGCCATAAGCCCTAAAAAATGCTTTAAAACAAGAAAAAACACATTTTTAACAAAAAAAGAAACCTACCCTATGGGCACCCCCCCTAAAGACAAATTCAAAACTAACATTTTCAAAAATGATCCCCCCGAGTAAAATATTTCATCATTTCCACATTTTAGGTTTAAAAACGACAAATCGATAAGAACTAACCTGAGAATTCACGGGTCGATGTTCTACTCTCGGAGGCATGATCACTATCTCACAACAAACATTTTGACTATACTCTCATCGAAAACTGTCACCGTGGGTCCCAGAGCTCAAAAATCTATCAAATCAATCCACGTAAATGAATAGTAAAATGACTTCAATTTATATAAATAACCCTCTTAATTTGATTTCGAATGTCTTTCGCAGGGTCGGAACGTCAACAGAGGTAAGTTCTAAAAACTTCGCGTAGATGGTAAGTCCTCTTTTCACGTTAATTCAGTCTTATTTCTCAAATTGTTTTATCTATTTGCACTTGAGTCCCCTTTTCATTTTTACAGGTAGTGGGATCTTGGATGATGACTTTCCAGCACATGGGCATGTCACGTATAGCTCCTAACTCCCCATTTCGGGATGGCCATACTCAGATCCACCTTTTTACGCATCTTCATGGCGAAAAATACTTCTCCGAGAGGGTAATATGTACGTACCTGAAATTGGAGGGTACTGCACAACCAAAACGATGTTACACATGCCCTAATGATGATACAAGTCTCCTTGCAAGGTGTTCAAAACCCAAAAAGGCTCGCTATGTATACACTTGTACCCCGCATGCCCCGCTCAGCTTGCGCATGCCTTGTTTTCCCCTTTTCCCACATTTTTCTTGCATTTTTGTCTTCAGTGATGGAACCGCCACCCTGCCTGGGCGATGGTCCCATAACTACCACCTTGCACAAGGTAGTGACTTTGTTCACGTTTTCTAGATTCTTCCGACGATCACATCAAATGTTAATCTTCAAATTTACATGCTTTCTTCAACCACTTTGGCTTGCATTAATGTTTTTTGCTCCCTGGGAATAGTGTGTCTCCTTTTTTTATAGTAAAAGAGATCAAATGGGAGTTACCCTCTGGTAAATGCATTGGTTATAAATAACTAGCTTGTTTTCAAGAAAATGGCCCCTCATCTTCTCGATTCTCTTATTCAGTGTTTCAATTTCTTGCTTGCAATTTTGTCAATTCATGTTTTGCTTCCATTTTGGTCTTTTAGAAGTTGTGTAATCTCTTTGTTTCAATCTTTTTTCCATTGCTGCTTCATACAATCAGTTTGGCATAGAATAGCTTCATTTCTAGACTAGAATCCATTAAAGTTACAGGTTTTGTTTTGTCACAAGGATAGTTTCTGAAACTCTCGGTACACTTGTGTTGCATTCCTGTAATAAATCTTGCTAGGAATTGCATAGTCAAGCTCTATTCACTTGTGTTATCCCTCTCCTACTCGCACTGTATTCGGTCTATATCCAAAGCTACCATTATTCGATTTCTATCTTTTATTGATACTATCATATACACACTTTCTGGATTCACAAGGACACAAAGGAAGGAGGAGATCACACTGAGGGTACGAAATCACAAACAACTAGATTTACCACTATTCTATAAACAACAAGTTTGAGCTATCAAAGTTCTAATTACAAACATATCAAATAGAGTAGTGAATTATTTCATTTCAGTTAAAAGTTTGCTCTCGATATCACCAGGGAAGCTGTGGGGATTGATAGTGTATGAGAAACTATGATTCATTCCTCACTTCTGAGGTAGGATCAAGATCCTTTCAGTTTAATATGTTTAGTTGCTTAGATATTTAGGATAAAATCGCAACTGCACAGGCAAATAGCCATACCAGGTTACTTTGCTTGTTTTTATTCTATTTCTAGATTAGTTATTCATTTTATAAATATACTAGAGTAGTTGCTCTTCAATTTCATTGAAATACTTCATTTAAAAAATACAAAAAATAGAAGGATGCTTGTATAGTGTAAATACCTCTTTCATAATCAGCTTGTTAATTTTAGTTAAAAGTTGAATCATTTTGTATGACAATCACAGGACCTAGAGAGCCTAGAGATTATATATTTGAACCCATAGTATCTCAACCAAATCTACCCATGAATTTAGCTGATATAGATCAGGACCTTAGGATACAAGTCTTTTGAGCAATAACAAACTTATAAGTAATTAGTGAGCAACTAAGAGGATTGAATATCAAAGATGACAAAGCTTACACATTCTGGTCAAACCATCCAAACTATAGATTGCCTTGATAAAAACACTTGAATGACTATGCAAGGGTTCAAATGAGAGAAAACATTTGGTTATGATCCTTTGGTTCCACATCCTAATGTGGGAGACCTCCTCTTTGACATAGATGCTAGCTTACGTATTCAAGTTTCCAGAACACCTGTTAGGTACTCCGAGAAAATCATACAACTTCTAGTTCTAAACATAGAGGTTAAAAAGGCTTATGATTACTAGATAGTTGGGAGAAGGGATTGATTCTTCACATGACCATAATAGGTCCACAACAACCACGAACTCATGGTTGCGATCCCCAAGTCCCACAACCCAACGGGCCAAAAAACCAGTCAAGTATTGACACCGGCTTGCGAACGCTGGTATTTATATCTTCACCACTCCTGTCGGATATCATATCACAGTTCTTCATATTAAACATAGAAGCCAATCAATCTAATATTTTCTGGGCTAGACCAGAAAACCACCCGTAGTTCACTACAAATCTATTAAGACACCTATCACCATTTTCATGACCTTGTCTGGAGATATATATGAAGCTCCTACAAGTCACTTCCCACGTATCCAACAACCAAGAAACAAAATCTCGGTAGAGATTGATGTCGATTGGAGCCTCCGAACAACCATTATATTTGAGAGAACCATTACACCAATTCAAGTTAGGAGGGCCTTCTTCGCCTTATATTCGTAGATTCCATTATTGCGTATTGATGATTTAAGATTACCCGATTAGCTTGTCTATATCTATCCACATTCAACATTCACCAGCTGTCTCGACACGACCTTAAGAGGTCGGGTACGAGGAAGAGGTACTTGTAGATTCCCACGCTCGCATGTTACTTTTCCATCGTACAGTAACCATGTCTGATAAGTTTGATAATTTACATAGAAAACACATGAAGGGATGATGCAGTGGCCACCAAGAAGAGCATATAGTTGCAAAGAGGATGCATGGTGGATACCATGAAATGTAATCAAAATAAATAAGAGCAACAAGAATAATATAAGTTACAATTTCAAAAAGAGAAATAACAGTAATCAACAATAGTATTGCATTTGTAAGTGAAAAGATAATAGTGTAATTAGTGTTAGACAAAGGGTTAATTCCTAAAAACATGGGACACCCCTAGTCTTGCAAGACAACCAAGCCCCATGGGCATGAAAACAAGATATGAAATTTCATACGAGAAAGTAATGATGCCACAAACATGGGACACCCATGATGCTGCAAAATAAAAAAGGCCCTTATGCCACAATCAAAGTAGAAAACATGTAACTACACATACAAATAGCAAGAACATATGGAATACAAGATTATTATAATGTAACAAAATAACATAACAAGTGAGTTAAAGAGAAGAATATGATAAAAAAAAATTGTCAACACCGCACAAGACACATGTGTTAGTCTTGTTAGTTTAAAAGATATAAAATACACTATGTATGTAATCAAGTGTAATGAGGAAGTGAAAAGGTACTGTAATGAAATAATAACACCTTGTTTTTTTGGAGGGATGCCCCAGAAAGAATTATGTAAGGAACTGCAATAGCTCCCATAATAATTGTAGTGGATGTGTGGAATCCATTATGATAGAAGAGGTATGACATAAAAGAACTAGCAAACAAATCGTAAATGTTACCCTTACCAAAGTACGTAGGGGCATGCAAGGAAACTTATTATTGGAAAATAAATAAGGGAGATATAGATATTCTCATGAGTATTGGAGAATATTTCATATAATGGTAGATGTGGACAAAGTAGGGAAAAGTTTAGTGGAGAATATTTTTAATTTGGAGAATTTTCCAAACTTGGAAATATTGAAAAGGTAATTTTTTTGGAGTACGACAGTGTACCTTTCAACTAAACTTTTCAGTATAAAATTTTTTAGGGGTCAACTTCTCCTACTAGTGAAAACTAATCCTATATAAACATAAGTAATTCACCGGGTAGTATACTAGTAACTTACTAGCAAGGTCCCATCTGAATGGAGGAGTATAATCAAGTACCGTGTGAAAAAGTGACAAAGAGTGCAAAGAGAGATGTGTGAAAATAAGTACACTCGTGTGAAAAATATCAAGGAGTGAAAATAGTAGGAAGTAAAGACACAAATTTTCTGTCCCGCGATATCAAATGTTTTGCCACGTGGTATAAAATGTCTTCTCATGTGATATGGCATTTTTTGTCACACGAGAGGACATTTTTTGTTGCATGGAAGGACATTTTTTATCATGCGACATGACATTTTTTGTCACGTGATAGAAGCAGTGTTGTCGTATGACAAGGAGAATTATTCCTTTAGAATATTGTATTCATAAACCCCGAAAATTTTACCTTTTTTAAGAAAGTGGTTCCAGGGATATTCCACCTCCAATTTCCCATAGGTCTCTTAAAATTATCGTTGGGAAAAATATTGAATATACAATAATAATTAGTAGGATAACTTATGATTTAACCTAAATAGTTAAATATTTAGGGGGGTGGTAACCGATGATATATTATCCTAATTAATTAGTTTCCAAGGTAAATTGCATGAATATCAAGTATAATCATTGAATAAAGATAAAAAATGATAAAAATATAATCAAGTGCTATAAATGTGGAGGAGAAGAGGACTTAGTTAATATCTTCGAATGTATGTTGATATGGGCTGGTTTGATGACTAGAAAAGTATGGAAATAATCCAAAAAATATTTTCCATTGAAACTATGTCCTAAACAATTATCTAGACCAAAGTGTATGGTACATAACAAAGCACACCCCTACTATGGCCCTTTCTGTATGCCATGTAACTTTTTGTGGTTGTGTGTTGTTTCCTTTTCTTCTCATGTCTAGAATTTTTACCTCCAATATTGTGCGATGTTCACTATGTAACTGATCCAATCTTCAAAACCCTAGATGGTTAGATATTCCTATAAAAAAAATTTAGGTTGGTTATAGGCACCCCTGTGCACCATTGTCATCATCACTAGTTCAAAGAGGGATCAAACCACACATCATTCTAATTAGCATGTGATATATAAAATGTAAACAACCAAATTGATAATCATGACCTTGTCACAATGGGATTGTACTTGATACTTTCCTTAGCTCAACTTGACTTTGATAAGTTACCTTTTTTAATTTTAGACCTAGGCGGATGACTCTCCTAAAATGAGTATGTAGAGTATATGAATCTCATGGGAGTCTTGGAGTAGCTTTTATTGTGATTTATCTTATTATTTTCTCATTAGGATGTTAGGTTTTAATTAGATTGAATGCCCTCATTAATGGAAGATGAATAACTTACTTACATATGTATTCCGGATTTGAAAAATCAGATAAGGCCAACTAGAAGTGCACCAAAGGAATTCAAATTGAGAAAAAAATCGTTAGAAGAAGAGGGACAAAAGTGGCCAGGTCATCCCATAACATATGAGCATTATGGCCCTTCATGGATGCTATGGTCCAAGAGCCATGAGCGATTAATCTCAAAGTTGGAATTGTAATTTTTAATGGTATAGCCTAATTTTATGGATTGATATGACCATTATGTGAATAAGAAAGGTTGTATGAGTAAGAAAGAATGATATAGTTAGCTAGAGATAGCATAATTAGTCAAATTAAGCAAGTGTGGACTAGTGCAAGAGTATTGTACAATTTTTGTGGTTGTAAGACATGAATTACCAAAATGAGTGTCTACATTTTCCCCCCTTTAAGTATGGAATTAAAAAAATGTTCTTAAAAGAAAATTCACCAGAGTGTGTAGAAACACTTTTGCATCAATCAAAGAACCTTGTGCTTGTGTTAGGAATTTGTCTTTTCTCTACTTTGTTTTTTCTAGGATGATTACCTAAAGATAAAAATGTATTCAATGTCCATAGTATAAGAAATAAAAATTTAACTTGAAAATTTTGAACTTAGTATGAAAATAGCAACATGTAACTAAAAAATAATAACAAAAGAAAGATTACACTTGATTTTTTTCTAAGTGAGGGGGAGAGAGTACTCCCATTACCATTGTTATGGATATTTTCTAAAACAATTGTTGGAGCTAGCTAGAAAGACTTGGGGGTAATCATTCCCTAAGTGGAATGTGCTAAGGAGAATTGATCAGGGGATATTTTTTAGAGTTAAAAATTTCCTAAACTTCCATAAAAAATTCCAGTGCAATAGATCCTTTAGAGATCTTTCCGATGACTATAATATTGTGACAAACGGACACTCTGAGCTCAAGTTATGTCCAGTCAAAGTTTAGTCAGCATGGAAGTCAACAAGTGGACCAATGGCAAGGTGACACGTGGAAAATGGCGACAAGGCAAAATTGATGGTCTTGTGATTTAAAAAAAATTAGTTCCATGGTATATAGCTCGTCGCAAGATTTTTGACTCATTTTGAACGGACCAAATCTGAGTTCGTATACAAAAGATATGCATAGTCAAAGTTGTGGTCAAATGATGATGTGATACACTCTGATGTGGAAAAATGGCATATTATGGGCGTGAACCTTGGTAGGTTTTTAGTGGCTTTGGATTTAAAATAATAATAATAATATTTTATTTAATCCATTCCATGGGAATAAGTCTAATCCCATGGGATAAGGAGGATTTTGTGGAGAAAAAGTTATTTAAAGTCTTATCCTATCCCTTTCCCACCAAATGTGGGGTCAATAGCTAAATTGGGCACATAAACCTATGGAAGGGGGATTTGAACCTCTAACCTCATATAACAAGATAAGTATCCTTACCAACCTGCCACCTTATTAGAAGTAGTATAAGATAAGCTCACTTGTATTTGTAATAAACAAGTGTCAGGTCTGTGTCAAGCCAATAAACAGGTAGTTTTGGAAAAATGTAATTTTGAGGCATTTCCACTCAAAACTAGATCTCAAGTTATATATGAAAGTTTCTTATAATTTAGAGACGATCACGATGGTGTGATCATTTATCTAATTTAGAGCTTTTGTGATAGATTTATTTTCTGTTAAAGTCACACAAAGGCGTAGAACCAAAGGGAGACACTGCTGCAAGTGGATCAGGAAGATGAAGGACATAGGCTGAACTCCATTAACATCCTTCAAAGGTTTGAAACACATTTTTTCAAGTTTTTTTAATTCATTATTGATTAATGTAAAGGTTATTGTATTTACATTTTTTAACATTATTACTGGATCGGTTCACCACGAACCTAGGGACGTAGGAATTCCGAACCCCGTAAACAATCTGGTGTTGTGTTCTAATTTTTATTTTTAGCTTCTAATATTTTCAAGTAATTTAAATTCCAAAAATTAATGTGGATGCAACTATAATCAGAATTGATAAAATTGAAAAAATCAATTAAATCTGAAACAATTATTTTTAGGGCTTTGATCAAACAGTGAAATTTTGAGTAAAATTACAAACTTAATTTCAGTTTGAATTCAGTCTTAAATCATATTTTAATCAGTTTTTGGAAGTCTAAAATCCTTTTAAGTTGATTAAAATTGAAGATCCTTTGAAACAATTAAATGTGTTAGA